>CM066032.1:303347324-306149722 GCA_033557465.1 Ichthyophis bannanicus | reverse complement strand
CCCTGCTACACGTAACTTATATAGACTACTTACACACAACAGCATGGACAGCTGACATCAACCCTGTCTGTGTATATGTTTTTTGTGACCTGTGGCCATTCTCTTACCTCACGTGGGTGGTCTGCCTCACGGTTAGGGTAAGGGAGATTTCCAGCCACATAGGCAAATTGTGCCTGAACACCTAACCTTGCCTGTGGAGCACAATTTGCACAATATTATGATATGCACATTCTATCGGACAACTATGGTGCTAGCAGTTGCCAGCAACAGCAGACTCATTCCAGCTGTCATACAGAAAACCTACAGGTCACTCTCTGCTATTTAGAACATATCCATATTTCTAGATCAGACAGACAGTAGAGCCAGAGACACCCAGCTCAACCAACACCATCTGACATGTTGCAGCTGAAGGCACGGTGTGTGCCCAGCTACTGGCCCTGCAAGGTGTTCCAGCCAGACACATGGTAACTGCAGACAGGCTGCTTGCCAGTCCATGGTGCATGCTACCAGGGAAGCTCTCTCCACCCATAACTAGGATGTGAGCACAACCACCATGCAGTTGACTCAGTGATTGGGCCCCATATATACAGGACCCATAAACATCACATGAGAGAACTACTGTATGGCAATATGTTGGAACCTAGCCATGGCGTGGTCACTGATCGTTCGGGGTGAGGGTGACCTCCACACAGTGCATGCTATGAACACCATGTCTGTGGAGGTGATGGCAAGGCACAACATGGTCCTAGGCATGCACATTTGCCCTGTGTAGCTGCATCCTGCTCCTGCCGCCCTGTCTGTTCTATACCCAGAGTACTTTGCTCCTCATTATGCACATTTGCAGGCAAATACTGGCAACGGTGCTATCAGTGTGGGCTGTGGGAGGTGTTGGCAGCCAGCACACACTGGATAGACAGACACACACTCCCTACACCTAGGACAGCATTGAGCAGATGTAGTGTTATTTGGGAGCAGTGACCAACGCAACAGTAATGGGCACACTGCGGGCATGGCAACTTTGGGGTACACTTTTGGAGAAATGTTCCAGGCTGCTAGTCTCTGCAGGGCACATGACCTAACTCACATTGTACATACATCAGAGACGTTGTTATGTTACAGTTTGATGATCTGCTTGTGCTTGGCATCATCATTTCTAACACTCACTGCTCATACCATGCTTCTGATATGTCTGTGATGTATCCCCATGTGTAGTGTGTGATTGGTGATTTCTGCACATGCTAGTTTTTGGCAGGGGCACACAGGACCCGATATCCTGCTGCTGCATTGGTCTTCGGATAATGGGGCCTGCAGGTGCAGGTGTTTCTGCCCCTGTTGGCCACTGCTCTAGGGCAGATTTTCACAACTCCAGTCAATGTGGTGCAAACACTGGTCAGGTTTTCATGATGTCCGTGATGAATATGACTCTGATACAGATGCATACCATGGTGGTGGTCACTTAACTTGCAGCACACGCATCTTTATTGGATACATCAGCGACCCTGAGTGTTTTTTTAGCCTGCATGGCTGCATTAGGGGGACTGTGCTGTGGGTGAGGCATATGTTTATGTGGTGTGGGCTGTTTAATGTAAAATATGTTATCTGTACCAACGCTTATGTCCTCAGCAGGGGACTCCCAGTCTTTACTAACAGGTTTCATGCATGGGAAAAACATGGGGAGTAGGATGGCAGGTGCCCCAGCTGAGATTTGAACCTGGGGCCTTCTGCTCTTGGGGGCACTTGCTTGGTGTACTGCACCACCGTCTTAGCACAGCAGCAGTACATTCCCGGGGAGTCCATGGCTGTTTGTCACACGGTGCCTGTCTGTTCGATTGGACTGCAGCCACATGAGGGTGGCTAGGCGAGCATCTGCTGTGGTGCAGCAGCCACTGCCCCCTCTGCCAGCAGTAGGCGTATACCACCATGATGAAATGGGCTTATATTGGGGACAGCATCACAGCTAACTGACATGTGGCCCTCCAGTACTACATTGTGTGTACTCTGCTGTAGGTGTTGTACATTTCTGAGGGGTATGAGCTACTTATGGTAAAATAGAGATCCTCGGAACATGCTTTTGTTCTCTGCAAGTGGTGTTTTTATTCCCTATAACGGTTTACTGGTGGATAAAATATGTGCACTGTGTTGCTGGTGGCCCCAGCTGGGAGTTGAACTTGTTATCTTTGCCTCCCCAATACACTGGCTGTGTCCCCTGCACCACACTGCAGACACAGAGTCAATGTAGACCCTGCAAATAGCATGTCTGGTTGTCCTAGCGGGCCTTTCTGTTGTGGTCCACTGCACCCACGTGTCAGGGGCTCTGGCTCCATCTTCTCTGGCCACCTGCCACTGCCCCCCTCTGATAACAGTACACCTCTGCAAACATGCTGCAGGCCCTGCTGGTGCTGGGGCCACTCAGTTTTTGAATATCCACTGTGCATGTACGCAACTACATATACTGTGCATTATGGGTCTGAGGTGACTACCTAGTCCTCCACACTTCCCCACAACTCACACATGCTTGGGATGGTAAATGTTAGGGGTTTTACCAATGCCACTGTCCTCTGCCTTAAAGGTTTGTGCTTACTACCACGGTTTATTTGTGTGAAAAATATGTGGTCATGATTGGCAATAGCCCAAGCAGAGCTTTGAACCTGTGACCTACTACACTTGCATACAGTGTCTGTGTGCACTGCACCACTGTGTAGCCACAGATTGGCTGTGTTCCCTGGATGGTCCATGACTGTACATCCATCAGGGCCTGTCTGTTGCAGTGGACAGGACCAGCCTGCACATGGCTGGGCCACTGTCTTCTGTGGCTAGCAGGCACTTCCCCCTCCACCATCTGTACAGTTCCACCAACATGCTAGCATGTCCTTATCTTAGCATAAGCATATGGCCTGATTGAGTGGAGCCACTCAAGGACTGCATTTGGGGGACTTGGATGTGGGTGATGCCCATTGTTCTACTGTGTGTGCGGTGTAGGGTAAAAGAAGGATGTTTGAAACATGCTTATGTTCTCTGCAATAAAGGGGTGTCTTTCATATCTCTGTTTGGTGGTGGGTAAGATTTTGGGAGTGGGCTGGCATGAGCCCCAGATGAGATTTGAACCTGTGACCCTATGGTCTTGCAGGTACTGGCTCAGTCCACTGCACTACACTGTGGCCACAGAGATGGTGCAGTACCTGGAGATGATAGACCTGGCAGGATGGGGTCACACACCCTGCTCTGCACATTTTTACTGTGGGCTCCTTCACCCTGTCCGGTGACAGACGTGCACATAATACCCAGACATGAGCACGGAAAGGGACGATAAAATATATCCAACATGGGCTACAGTGCTTTTCATGAACAAACATGGGAGACATTCCCAGGAAAGCTACATAAGAGGGGATTTTTGTTTTGGAAGAGTCTCCGCTCCATACACCTTTCCATGGTTCATTCCTTTTTTTGGGCACTTTCCTGGGTGTGTTTTTACATTTAGGCCATTACTACAACAGTTCCGGAGCTGGGTTACTATTTTAAATGTTTTTCCTGTGATCATTTTCAACTTTTAATTGCACTTTTGTGCTGTGCACATGTATCACACTGCTGACGTTTTGCTGGTTTCACCAGTTTTGCTGTACATTGCTGACGGAAATGGTTTCTCTTCCCTTTAAATGCTTTCTACCGCGAGTGTTTCACTCGCGCTATTTTTACATGCAAATTCGGGCCCGATATTGTGCGGGGTGCCTCTCCCCTCCCACTCTCCACCCATTGACCCCGTCCCTCCGCCCCTCCAGAGCCTTCCTCCGCCCTCCTTTAGCCGTTCCACGCCTCTATCGGACATTTGCGGCCCGGCACTTGTACGGGGCCCGTTAGTGTGCTGCGTACCTGTGCGGGAGTGACACGCACGTGTGCGGGGCGTTTAAACGCGTTTATTAGCGTTTCAGTGGCGCGTTGCCGTGCGCTATTTTGCGGCGCGCAAATTTGCGGACTTTAGTAAACATGCCCCAAAGTGTCCGTAAATGTAATAAAAGGATATTTATTTAACATTTCTTTATACAAAGGTTGCCAGCAACTGTAACACCACACAATATTGTTAGGCATGACAGTCAATACACAATCAGCGTGTTCTAACAGCTATTTAACAAAGAAGCTCTTGCCTGAATTAGACGGCCCCGCTAAAATACAAGAAAAAGGATGTGACCAGCGCACATCCACCACGCTAGTATCCATAGGGTAATGTGCTAAAGCCATCCTCCAACTTCACCCTTTTGTCATACACAACCTTTTGTGTTTTTTTAATCACACCAGTCTCTATTGTCCAACCCTTTTTGTTTCTTATAATACCAGGTTGCTGTACTCCTATCTTTTTCTGGGATAAATCTGCTGCCCCAGGCTTGTAGTCCAAAACTAGATCTTTCAAACTAGTGAAATTGATTTTCTGACAGTTTTCTACGTTTAACGTAATCCCTTTCACTTTCATACAGGTCTTCCCGCTTGACAGCGTGTAGCCGTATGTTTTAGGCCCCGCTGATACAAACTCTGTGATATGTTCATCTAAGGGTATCTCGCTTGTGAGCTCACCTAAATAATCACCCAAAGATGGGTTCCAATCACCCTCTCGACTTAGAAATATCACAGAATCTGTATCATGGTACAGACAGCGCTCTTGCAAACTATCTAGAAGGTTGTACAACTCCAGGCGTGCATAAGCCGTTGTAAAACAGACAATGAAAACGTTGATGCTACCCGACAATATACACTGGTCTTTTGAGTGCCTCCAAGACACACAGGCTGTTTCATCATCAATAAAATCGCATGATGAAACCTCGAATTCAGGAGAAAACAGATATTTAAAGAGACCATCAGGTTCTCTCACAATGCTTGTGGTAGGCAGGTTTGTTCTTTGACCAAATTTACCCCACAGGGAATTTAAGAAAAGTTTTGCTATTTGACGCTTAGCAGGGTTTACATTAATCTGGTCTGCACGCAAACACACCCCCTCTTTTCTAAAGAAATCAGCTATGTACACATTTTGTTTTTCAATATCATTGCACCATCGAGGGTAGCCAGAAGCCTCTTGTTTTTGACGGAGGTGCATTTTGATGTATTCGGAAAAGAGATTATCAGATTTTTGCTCGAAATGCCAGATTTCATAGATTTCAACAACCACATACCCTTTTGCAATGGCTAAATTCATCTCCACCGTGCACCAAGTCCCCACAAAAGCTCTCTCCTCATCCGTGTGGGCACACATTTCCTGTTGCCGTGTGTCAGCATACGTATGGCACAGTGGAAACATAAGCTTGCCGGCCAACTGTATGGGTAACACCAGGAAAAAGAGCTTTCGTGGAGGATATACTTTTGCTTTTATAAAACCAAAGTATTTTGTAGGGGGGCCAAATTTGTCATAAATGATTTGTGGATGTCCTATTGGATATTCCTTTGTTTTATTGACAAAAGGGTATAGGCTGGTAAAATCATAGTAGTGTATTTTTTTCCCCAGGTCTTGTTTTGTGGTACAGACAAATGGCATTTGTTCTACCCCCAAAAAAGGGCATCTCATGGAATCAGAGGTTGCGGTAATGCGGAGTCAGCCAGGAAATCTGCACAGCCCCCGTTATTTTCTTTTACCATCTGCTTCTACTCGTGCTCCCATAGACTTATGACCTTGAACCCACGGCTTTCCAGGAATGCAGCTTTTAGCTGTGTTTTGTAATAAAGAAAACCATAGGTCGTGGCTGCTACAGGATTCTGGTCTTTACTGTTATAACAGCTCGGAAAGCCGTGGTGAAAACAACCATTAAATTCAAAAGCTGTTTCTAACCCATCGATCACGGCATAGCCATCAAGAAAATAAGACCCCACCTTTTTTTCACCACCTTTCAGAGCATGTGTGATCTGTATATTTTCTTTGGCCTCTACATACATCAGCCATTGAACAGATTGGGATGGATATCTCTTTGTCTGCTGGTGATAGTTATCTGGTGGAATGAGTGCCACAGTCTTGGGTTCTAAAAACATTAATCTGAACATAGCCATACATACAGATGCAAGGATTATATATTGGAAAGGGTCTAAACACCTTGTTTGAATTTCTGAGATGTCACCCTGCTCTACAAACACTTCTTTCTCTGTCATTTTCATGATTTCAGCTCAGTAGAGAACACAGGTCTGCTGCAAAATAGATACATCCTGATGGCAGTAATAAGCCAGCTCCTTTTGCAAATTAAAAGTTTTATGCTGATTGTCCTTGTACCATTGTAAAAATTCCTCTTTTTCTTCAGGCAACATGTTACACACACCGTAATGTTCAACACCCGGCATGGGGCCCACATAATTTTGATTTTCCAGAGTATTAAAAAAGTGCAGAAAGTACCCCTTGCTGTCTGTAAAACCCATAGCTTGTGGAAGTTTGCTAAGTTTCATAGGCAGGAAATTTAGAGAGTCTATAAAACGGATAGTCAAAGGTTCAATGGTAATTTGTAAAAGTTTAGCACCTTGAACCAGCAGCCCTGTGTTTAAGAACAAAATACCCGTCATAACCTTTGGAATTATGGGCTATGAAGGTGTAGCCTTTAAAATGTTTGTCACAAAACATATGTATAAAGGCAGAAATACATTTGAGAGACCCTTGAATTCCCAGTTTCTTTCATCATTTAAGTCTGTCGCATATATGTAATTAGGGACATGCCAGCCTGTTTCTTGCATACATTCACAATCATAAAAAATATACTTTTCAGATGAGTTTCAGAGTTGCAGATGTTACAAGCTATAGAGACTATGTGGTCTTTTCTGGCAGCTGAAATATACTGCGCCTTTTTAAATGAAATTCTTTGATGCGGTTTACAGCCCCCCAGACTCTTTAACTGAAACATCTCTGGATCTCATAATCTTATCATACGACCTGGCTAATTCACACTGCCTTTTTTTTCGCAGACAGTACATTGTAATAGATGCTGTATATTGTGTATGTGGACCTATGTGACTAATACACATTCCCCCATTCCCAGATGCCTTAAGTGGATTTTAGTTCTACAATAGATAAATCACAAGGTCCCATTTTTACAGACAACCCATTGTAGGTTTAATTAACTAGGCAATCCTAAAACACACCACACAAAGCTGTAGGTTCAAAATGTTTTATTTCAAATAAAATGTTTTCATCTTGTGAAATGATTCATTTGAGCATTACAAGTTTAAAAAAAATATAAAGGCATACATATAATTTTTGTTCATCTGTATGTTTGGCTAATAGATTCTGGAAATACATACATTTTCATAAAAAGTAAATTTTTACAGAACTTGGTGTTTTTTAAAGAACGATCTATAATCTCTGTCACAGATTAAACCTTCTACTAGCTCCATATCACAGTCTGCCGCAGATCTAAGCAAAATATTCAGCAGTTGTCCTGGATTTCTAGTGGTATTAAAATCTCTGATGAGTTCAAACAAAAAATTTAAATTGTCATAAACTAGGGCAGTTGCTTTCATTTTATGACCAACAATCATGGCAACATTTACAATAGGTCCTAGACACAACCTGTTACAAGTTTTATGGATTTTCTGTTGTATTTCGTTCTGTCCCCACTTCAGACAATCATGATGTCTTTGCCCTGGAGCATGTATTACACAAGCTGCACAGTATCTATGCATAATGCCCTGCCAGCATTTCCTGATTATATAGCCCACTGTTGCTTATATAGCAGATTTAAATGTGTTTATTTCATCAGGTTTTTTTGAGTTGTCCTTTTGGTTGGCTATGACATCAAATGCCTCCCTTTGATATGTACAGAGAAAGCACAAACACCATAGATTGGTTGCCTATATGTCCTCTAGCTCTTGTAGGAGCGGAGATTCGTTACAACACTTTTCTACAAAAAAACCTTCTCTTACCTCTGCTGATCCTAGTTCTTCCAATAAACAGTTTGTTTCTACATTTGCAGTGGCGTAATATAATTCTATATCCTCTGGATCCATTATGTTGTCAGTTGTTAAGTCAAGTTCGGTGCCAGAATCGCAGAGTTCTTGAGAGTCGAATAATATCTGACCATCTGGAAAATCTACATTCTCTGTTATTTCTTGTTCAGGCTCTGCCGGACTCTCCTGTAGTTCAAATGGATTTTCAGTCGGTGGATACCCCTCTGCTGCAGCATTATGATCCTTAAGAAAGTAATTAATGTTGTGTGCCCTGCTGGAAATTCTGCTTGGTGTTCAAAAAAGAGCCATTTTTTCTTTTTGAATCTCTGTGTTAAAATGTTCCCCTTACACTGGACACAAAGCCTTACACCAGGAGCATGCTCAGAACATCTGGAGCATGCTCAGAACAGGCCTATTGTTTCAACCAAACACGTGTTACCACACCCTAGAGAGGCATGTTCAGACTTGTCTCTCTGTATTGGTTTTTTCAAAGCCACTAAAAAATAGCTGTATTAGGAGGATTTGAACTCAGCTCTCTCTCTCTCTCTCTCTCTCCCTCTCTCTGTGTATTTCAGTCTGAACTACACTGTGTTTGCCAGAATACTTCTCTCTAACCATGAGGTCTTAAAAGCAAAATTCTATCACATGTACAGCACTGGTTTCTCTATATTGCTTTGGGGTCATAATGAGTAAATGCTCTTCAATAAGGTTTCCTTCATGATTGCCGTGCTTTGACTATTCTTTTTATTTTGCCAACATCTTCAGAATGGATTTATTCTACAAACCCTATGTGTTTTAAAGTATAGCCTGTTCTTTCTACCAATCACATGTGCGGTCACACCCTAGAGGCATGTTCAGACTTGTCTCTCTGTATTGGTTTTTTTCAAAGCCACTAAAAAATAGCTGTATTAGGGGGATTTGAACTCAGGTCTCTCCCTCTCTCTCTGTATTTCTGTGTTTGCCAGAATACATCTCTCTAACCACGAGGTCTTAAAAGCAAAATTCTATCTTTATCTTTATCTTTATTCACATTTGATAAACCGCTATTTGTAAAACAATTAAGCGGTGTACAATAAAAAGTATGAATTTAACACTGCAACTCAAGAAAAAGAACGCCAATAATAGATAGGAAAGAAGGAAGCAGGACAGAGTAGTAACAACACATTATTTCCAAATCATAAGACAGACATAGCCTGGCTGTGTGGCAGGTGCAGGCCTGTGATCCACAGTGTCTGACATAAGCAGGCAGGCCTAACTAGCTTGACCTGTAAATGAAGCCTGTGAAGAGGCTCATAGGAATTACACATTCCCCAACATGCTGCTATTGTAGGATAGAACTCAGCAAGAGTACTAAACTAACTTAGATAAGCAGAACTGGAAGATGGAAAAATACAGAAAAATATGTTTAAAAGTTACTGATAAGAAAAGTACATCTGCAAGGGATTTAATTGGGATTGCTGACAGATGAGTTGCAGAGCCCTGCTCCCCTGCATGCACAAATTGGCTCTATGGCCTTGAGAGTATGAAAGTAACAAGTTGATGAACTGGCCATTGTAATTGGGACTGAAAGGGGGGTAAGCAGGTGCTGAGCCCACTGAAGGAACATAATTGGATAATCTTATCAGTACCGGGACCAATGGAAGGGGTACGGGAGGTACGGGAGAGTACCGGGACCAATGAAATGTTTTTCTATACCTAGAATGGAACAGAAGTCTATAAAAGTTGTTGTATTGCTAGAAAACTTTGCTCAGCCATTTTGAAATTGACTTTGCTTGAGACTTCTGCACAAATAAATGATTTGGACCTTCTGAACAGACTCCTGGTATTATTGGTTTGTCTGCGCTTTGCTGCTACATATTCTTGGTGCGTTGGCCGGGAAGTTGTGGAATCAAAGTGTATATAGGGCAATATACCACGACTTTCCGCCTCTATAGGCTTGGTCCTGCCGGGATCGCGCCCTTCCGACGAGGGCTGCTCCCTGGCGCCCCCGGTCCCTTGCATCGGAGGGAGCTGGTCGGACCTCGGCGGGTGCCGGGCCCGGCTGGAGCCAACGCCTCGAACCCGAGTGAGGGGAGTCCGAGGTCCAACTCATGCGCCTGCTTGGGAAGTTTGAGGACCGGATCCGGTGAGTATAGTTTTGATTTGGTGTCTAGACAGATATAGAAAGAGCAGTACTGCCATTGGAACTTGGAACTTGGAATTTGTAATCTCGAGATATTGGAAATTGGTAAGAGAGCCTGATCACCTCTCAAAGAAGGGCCGAGTAACCCCGCATGAGTATTCGCAGGGCGAAACCCCCATCTTTTTGTAATTGGGAAATTGGTAAGACTAGTCAGAATAGATAGAGACGAATGCATTCTGGGATACGTTGCTAGCATGATTGTGTGAATGAAGTGTGAATGAGAGGTCTGGCAGCACGGACCAAGTGAAGTCGGACCCCTGAGTAGCGCATTTCCTGACCGGGCGACCACGTTCAGGTCGCGAAAAGGGGGAAGCGATTGTCGTCCTGTCTTGTTATTTGTTCTCCTTATACGTTTCCAGGGCCGTGAGGACCCCTTACCCACGGTCCGCCCTCCTTTTCCCTTTTGTTTGTTGTTGCGCGCACACATCGAAATGGGAGGGGCGGGGTCTACTAGAAACACTCCATTAGAATGTATGATCGCACATTTTAAAGAGGGATATTCTGGAGATTATGGTATTAAAATGACAGCAGCCCGTTTATAGATATTGTGTACTAGGGAGTGGCCTGATATAGACCCCACCTGGGAACGTTTAATGTAGAAATTATTCAGTTAGTACACCGTAGAGTGCGGATAGTGCACCCCCGATCAGTTCCCATATATAGATTCCTGGTTAAGTATTTTGTGAAGATCCGCCCCTCTGGGCGCAGCGCTGTTATGAGGAACAGTGCAGAATAATGTTAGCTAAAACAGATTCTAGACAAAAAACAGAACAGCCCAGAATGAAAGAGCAGGATAAGAAGTCCAGGAAGAAGCCCATCCTGGTAGATCCTGATTCCCCAGAAATAATTCCCAGACAGCCTCGAACCCCAGGTCCGATAACAGTAGCCCGGTGTCCTGCCCCAGAGCCCCAGAGACAGCCGGTGCGGGACCCAACCCCTGACCCACCTCCCGGAGGGCGGGGAGAAGAATTTCCCTTAGTTGAAGAAGGTGATATTACAGGAACAGAAAAAGGCGAATCAGATATAGAGATAGAGGAGGAAGAAATTGAAAATGCCCTAAGCGATGATGGCAGTGTACAAGTGGTTGCCAGCACTAGCTTGCCAGCAAAAGGTACACCCAAAGTAAAACCTGTCGAGAAAACGAAAGTGACCTCTGGAAAGACAGTTACAAAAACAACCCTTAGGTCCCACAAGACATCTACTGCCAAGATGATGCCTTTACGGCAAGTCCCGGGGGTGCCTATAAAGAACGAAAATGATGAGGTGGTAGCGGGACCCCTAAGTTACGTGTACATCCCTTTCTCTACAACGGATTTGTTAAATTGGAGGTCGCATTATGCCTCCTATACTAGTAAGCCCCAGGAACTTACAGAATTAGTAACTACTCTAATGGAAACCCATCAACCCACCTGGGCAGATTGCCGCCAGCTCCTGACCACCCTATTCACGACAGAGGAGCAAGCACAAATTAGAAAAGCAGCTATTGAGTGGATGGCAGATAACCCTGTAGCTCCGGGACTAGGGCAGACCAGAATAGATTATCGGGAAGCGGCCCAGAGAGAATTCCCGAATGAAGACCCCCATTGGGATCCAAATACAGAGATAGGATCCACAGCCCTAGCCCGTTTTCGCCAAGGCTTTTTACAAGGTCTGAAAAGGGGGGGCCAGAAAGCTATGAACCTTTCCAAAGTTGCAGGAGTTATCCAAGGTGTAGATGAGAGCCCAGCAGAATTTCATGAAAGATTAACTGAAGCATACAGAATGTATACTCCCTATGATCCCGAGGCACCAGGAAGTTTATGTATGGTGAATTCTGCTTTTGTAAACCAGTCTCAACCAGACATTAGACGTAAATTACAGAAATTAGAAGGGTTTGCGGGCATGAATGCAACGCAGTTACTGGAAGTCGCTCATAAAGTGTATGTGAATCGTGATAATGAAAGACAGAGAGAATGTGATAGAAAGATGAGGAAGAAAGCTGATTTTTTGGCTGCGGCCATAGTTGAACAGAAAAGGGGAGGTATCCCTAGTCGACGGAGCAGAGGAAGAGGGCGGGGCCGAGGTGGAGGCCGGTCCCAGCAGCTAGGCGTGAACCAATGCGCCTATTGCAGAGAAGAAGGACATTGGAGAGATGCTTGCCCGCAACTCGAAGACGCCCAGCAAGATGACGACAACAATCATCAGAAAGACGAGGCCATCCCCAAAACCGCAGAGGAGCCAATCGAGAACAATACCAGCGAGAAAGAGGAGGAGCCATTCAAGCATTGGCCACAACGATCCATGATGAAAATGACGTGGATTAGGACAGACCGGGCTCCAAGTTTGCTTTAGGTCTCCAGGAGCCTATGGTCGGACTACAAATAGGAGACCAAGTTATGGACTTTATGGTTGATACTGGAGCACAACATTCAGTAATAGACAAGAAGATAGCCCCATTTTCTACAAAAGCAGTCACCATTATAGGAGCAACTGGTGCCAAAGCTACAAAGTCTTTTCTTCAGAATCGTATATGCAGTCTAGGAGGACAGCAAATAACTCATCAATTCCTTTACATGCCCGAATGTCCAGTGCCACTACTGGGACGAGATATGTTAGCCAAGCTTCAAGCACAAATATCTTTCTCTGAAAAAGGAGAAATGCAAATGACAGTAAATCCCCAAGCCAAACCAGCAGGAATAATGCTGCTGACAGTTCCCCGAGAAGAAGAATGGAGGTATTACATTGATGATTCTGTCCAAGACACTTATTTTGAACAAACTTTAAAGAACATTCATGCACCACCTGGAGTATGGACAGAAGGCAGTCCCCCAGGCCTAGCCAAGCATATAGCTCCAGTAATTGTAACCCTCAAGCCTAGTGCTACACCGGTACACGTCAAACAGTACCCTCTCCCAAGAGCCGCAATTGAAGGCATTCATCGTCACTTGCAAAGATTGCTCGAGTATGGCCTACTAAAAGTATGTCAATCCCCATGGAACACTCCACTTTTGCCAGTAAAGAAACCTGGGACAGATGATTACCACCCAGTACAAGACTTAAGGAGAGTAAATGCACAGCGCCAAAGCACAGCGCTAAATGATGCAGTTGAAACTATACATCCAGTTGTACCCAATCCTTACACTCTTCTAGGACTGATACCTGCTGAAGCTACCCATTTCACTGTACTAGACTTAAAAGATGCGTTCTTCTGCATAAGATTAGCCCCTGTAAGTCAAATATTGTTTGCATTTGAATGGCAGGACCCCATCTCTGGAAGAGGGGGCCAACTCACATGGACACGATTACCCCAAGGATTCAAAAATTCGCCTACCATCTTTAGTGCTGCACTGAATCAAGACCTTTCAAGCTATCCAATGGCCCCGGGGAAGAGAGTGCTTCTCCAATACGTGGACGACCTGCTGATAGCAGCAGTGTCAGAAAGTGAATGTATACAAGCCACCAAAGACCTCTTGCAGTTACTAGATGAAGCTGGATACAAAGTTTCCAGAGCAAAAGCACAGCTATGCCAAAAAGAAGTGAAATACTTGGGTTTTCGTATAACCCAAGGAAGCCGAAGACTAGGTAGAGAGAGAAAAGAAGCAGTATGTAGAATTCCAACTCCAACAACCAGAAAGCAAGTCAGAGCCTTTCTGGGAGCGGCAGGATATTGCCGAATCTGGATACCCAACTTCACCCAAATTGCTAAACCACTGTATGAAGCCACAAAAGGAGAAGAAAAGTCACCACTGGAGTGGGGACTTGAGCAGGACGTAGCTTTCAAGAAGTTAAAAGAAGAATTGATGTCATCACCAGCACTTGGACTACCAGATGTCCACAAGCCTTTCCACTTGTTTGTACATGAAGCACAGGGAAATGCCTTAGGCATGTTGACTCAGAAATTGGGAAATTGGGAGCGACCTGTAGCATACCTATAGAAACAGTTGGACACTGTGGCCAAAGGATGGCCACCATGCCTGAGAGCAGTTGCAGCTACAGCACTACTAGTGAGTGAAGCAGACAAGCTCACATTAGGACAGAACATACGAGTCACTGTGCCACATGCAGTCCTTGCCCTCATGGAACAAAAAGCAAATTATTGGCTCACCAATTCCCGAATGTTGAAATACCAGAGCATGTTATGTGAAAACCCACAGATACAACTAGAAGTGAGTCATGCCTTGAATCCAGCCACCTTGATACCCATTAGTGAAGAACTCCCAGAACATGACTGTATCGAAGTCATGGACACTGTGTTCTCCAGTCGACCTGACCTGACAGATGTGCCCATAGACAACCCTGACCAAGTCTATTATGTTGATGGAAGCAGTCTCATCCTCGATGGACGACGCTGTGCTGGATATGCAGTCGTCACTCAACACGAAGTAGTTGAATCATCAGCTTTAGCCTCAGGCACATCAGCCCAGAAAGCCGAATTGATAGCACTCACCAGAGCATTGTTATTAGGAGTGGAACTTGTGCTAAATGTATATACAGATTCCAAATATGCCTTCACTACTCTACATGCCCACGGAGCTCTCTATAAAGAACGAGGGCTCATCACATCCGGAGGAAAGTCAGTCAAGTATGGTCCCGAGATACTGATGTTACTTGATGCAGTTTGGGCCCCAACACGTGTAGCTGTCATGCACTGCAGAGGACATCAAGCAGGAAAAGGAGAAGTTGCCCGAGGAAATAGGTTTGCATATACCTCAGCACGACAAGCAGCTATGACGGGACAGATTACACCGCAAGCTATGCCAATGCAAGCAGCATTGTTTCCAGTACCTCTGAATTTATGGACACCACGATATACCACCAAAGAATTAGATTACTACTGTAACAAGGAAGATGGAGTACTGAAAGATGGATGGATTGAGCTGCCACCAGCAGAGGGCAGTCAACCCCCTGGACGAATAGTAATTCCTGAACTGTTAGGACCAGCTTTTGTCAAAGCTTTCCACAAAGCCACCCACTATGGGAAAAGTGCTATGGAAAAAACACTGAGACCACATTTTTACATCCCTCTATTGACAACCATATCAGCTTCAGTAGCACGTCAATGTCTAACTTGTGCCAAAAATAATGCCAAGCAAGGCCTTATAACGGCACCCCGAGTTCAGTCAGGAGGTGTAACCCCCATGCACAACCTCCAAATTGATTTTACTGAAATGCCAAGAGCCAATGGATACCATTACCTATTAGCAGGGCCGGATTTACCTTGAGTGAGGCCCTACGCCAACAAAAATTGTGGGCCCCCAGCAGGGGCGGCCCAAGGGGGGTGTGGGCCTCATTTGCATAAGGGGCCTCATTTGCATAAATATTTGCATAATGTTACCATATACTAACTTTTAGTAAACGTGCCTCTTAATGAGTGTATGGATAAAGAAAGACTAAAAGATTTCTACATTACTATAATCCAGTGCCAACTGCCAGACACATTAGGAACTACTACAAACACTGCCCATTTAGAACCCATAGCAAACCCGCCGTATCCTAACAGCACTACCAGGACTCACAAAGCACCATACTCTACCAATCAAAAGGCAACACTGCAAATATTAAACCAATACATTTCAGAGAACAACAATACATGACCTACTGGGGAAAGAGAACAAGTGGCAATGTCAAATAGGAATTATATAAACAGAACACCTCAGCTCAGTTACACATGCAGAACATAGACCATCACCAAACAAGTAATCACATTTTAGAAACAGGAAGACAATAATTAAACTGGGAATCCCAAAAGCCAAACTTGGAATATACAACACTGTAGAAATAAAACTATACATTAATTTGCTCTTGTACTAAACAAAGCGCAGACGTTAATGATGCACATTTACCAGAGCTGACATATTCCAATTAATAAATTCAAAATAAGAGATATTTTTCTACCTTTTGTGCATTTTTTCAGCTGCAATTGCTCCAGCCACTTTCTTCTGGTTTCTTCGTGTCTTCTGCTAACCCTCCATCGTCTGCTGTCCATTTGTCCTTTCTTCTCTCTTCTAGTTTTTTCCATTCTCTCTCTACATCTGCTTTAACATACTAATCTTTCTCCTTTTGCTCTTTCCTCATTCCTATTTCATCCACTCAAATTTTACCCCTCCATCCTCAATCCCCACTTACTCTCCCAATACCCGGCCAATTGTAGATTTTTTATCCCTCCCACACAAAATATTTTTCCCTTCTCCATTTTACTCTTCCAGCCCCATCCCATTCTAATCCTCCCCCAACATCAGCTCCCTTCTAGTTCCAGCCTCACCCAGCATCCATTCCCTTCTAGTCCCTGCATCAGCCCATTTCCAGTCCTAGCCACCCATCAGCCCATTTCCAGTCCTAGCAACCCCCCAACCCAATACCAGTCCTAGCCCCCCCATCAACCCACTTACAGTCCTAACCCCCCATCACCCCATTTTCACTTTAAGCCACCCCTATAACCCATTACCAGTCCTAACCCCCCATCAGCCCACTTCCAGTCCTAACCCCCCATCAGCCCACTTCCAGTCCTAACCCCCATCAACCCATTTCCAGTCAGCCCCCCATAGCCCATTGCCAGTCCTAACCCCCCCCCCCATCAGCCCACAGTCCATTACCAGTCCTAACCCCATCAGCCCACCTCAAGTCCTAACCCCTCCCCATCAGCCCATTTCCTGTCCTAGCCCCCCCCCATAGTCCATTATCAGTCCTAACCCCCCATAGCCCATTACCAGACAGCCCCCATCAGCCAACAGCCCATTACCAGTCTTAACCCCCCCATAGCCCATTGCCAGTCCTAACCCCCCCATCAGCCCACAGTCCATTACCAGTCCTAACCCCATCAGCCCACCTCAAGTCCTAACCCCTTCCCATCAGCCCATTTCCTGTCCTAGCCCCCCATAGCCCATTACCAGTCCTAACCCCCCCCAACAGCCCACAGCCCATTACCAGTCCTAACTCCATCAGCCCACCTCCAGTCTTAATCCCCCAGCCCATTTCCAGTCCTAGCAACCCCCCCAACCCATTACCAGTCCTAGCCCCCCATAGCCCACTACCAGTCCTAATCCCACCAGCCCATTTCCAGTCCTAATCCCCATCACCCAATTTTTAGTTTAAGCCCCCCCCCCATAGCCCATTACCAGTCCTAAGCCCCCATCAACCCACTTCCAGTCCTAATCCCATCAGCCCATATAGACTTAGCTCCCCCATAGCCCATAGCCCCCCCATAGCCCATCACCACTCCTAACCCCCCATAGCCCATTACCAGTCCTAACCCACACAACAGCCCACAGCCATTACCACTCCTAACCCCCCCCCCAGCCCATCACCAGTCCTAACCCCCCCAACAGCCCACAGCCATTACCACTCCTAACCCCCCCAGCCCATCACCAGTCCTAACCCCCCCAGCAGCCCACAGCCATTACCACTCCTAACCCCCCCAGCCCATCACCAGTCCTAACCCCCCCAACAGCCCACAGCCATTACCACTCCTACCCCCTCTCAGCCCATCACCAGTCCTAACCCCCCCAACAGCCCACAGCCATTACCACTCCTAACCCCCCCCAGCCCATCACCAGTCCTACCGCCCCCCCCCCCCAGCCCACCCCAGCCCAGCAAATTTTTTTTACAAAAGAAGCTGTCGCTGCCTCTGCCGGGGCCGGGGCCGCCGCGGCAGAATCGAGTGTGCCGCGGGGCCCCCCTTCCCAGCAGGGCCTGCCCTCCCCGGTATCACCTCTCTCAGCTGCCTCCCTCCAGTCACACGCGCTGGCTTTCAGAGCGCGAGGGAAGAGTTTTTCCCTCGCTGCTCTGTTTAAGCCCGCGGGGGCTGATGGGATTCCCATCAGCCCCCGCGGGCTTAACAGAGCAGCGAGGGAGAAACTCTTCCCTCGCGCTCTGAAAGCCGGCACGTGTGACTGGAGGGAGGCAGCTGAGAGAGGTGATACCGGGGAGGGCAGGCCCTGCTGGGAAGGGGGGGCCCCGTGGCACACTCGATTCTGCCGCGGCGGCCCCGGCAGAGGCAGCGACAGGTGTTGTTTTGTTTTTTAATTTTTTTTTTAAATTCTTTATTTTCGTTTTGCAACAACAAAGGAAAGGAAGACATACAACTAAGAGACAAATACATACATGGAATGTGATACATACACCAAAGTAAACCCCCACCACCCCCCTCCCCCCTGCTTCTTCTCTAGAAAACTAAAACATTCTCGAAACGGGCGTGTACTGACATTATTGTGGTACAAAACCTTACAGCGATCTGAAACATTGTTATGTTACAAAACCTTACAGCGATCTGAAACATGATGAGTGTACATTAAACAGACATGTCGAAGCAATAAGCAGATTGTACATGATCATTGAGCATCTGCCATTTAGACAAGCAAGAATGAAATTGGGTATGGAAAATAGCTCTCCGAGATATCTGCTCATATTTACTATATAAGCAGACAAGGTTCCACTATTCATTGACAGCAAGTCGAGAGCTATCCCTCCAGGTCCCCGTAATCAAACATATGGCTATACCCAGCATGAAATCAGGAGAAAGCGACCCTTCTTAGGAAGAGAGGGGACCCCCGCCACTGAGCGGAGTCCCACAGTCGTCCAAGAAAGAGGCTCGTGAAGGTGCAAGACAAATGAAATACGACCCTAGACCCGCCCCCAGTAAACCTGTAGTTAAGGACATTCACAAAGAACATGGACGAGGGTTTCCACATCAGTATGGCAAGACCTACACTGGCCCCTGGCAGTTGTGGTCCATTTGGCAATTTTCCTGGAATATAAGAACATCTATGTGCAAAAAAAGACGAGAGTTGAGTTTGGGTAGCTAAAGCAGATCGAGAAACCCGCATTATTTTGCTCCAGAAAACGCTCCAATGCACAGGGGTTAAAGTGGTTTGCGGTTAGCGATCCCAGGCTTGTTGGACTCTACAAGTGGCAGTATCTGTACCCTGACATAATAGTTTATAAAAGTTAGAGGCTACCCCATGTGTACTACTAATAGAGTGAATTAGTTCTAATAGCCCATCCTTAGTAGGGACAGAGGGCGGCATGATTGGAGCACTTTTGAGGCAGCATGTAAGCTGCATCAATTGAAAGTAATGTTTCGCTAGTAACGCAAATCCCCTGTATGAATCAGAAAAGGTTTTCCAACGAGTTGCAGAGAAGAGCTATTGGGGTGTCCTGATCCCCCTGGAGTACCAGGGTCTGGAAGTAATCATGCATGGCTGCTCGAATTTCAAACCGGAACTCTGGCTGAGTTGATAGGGCTCTATCAAAGAACCAGGCCCCCGGATTCCCTTGAAGTGCAGTAGTATGGTAGTGAAAAGAAATAGCAGCATGATCTGAAATGTGCTGGGAGTGAGTCTTTGCAGCGTCCACCTGGGGAACTAACAGTGTTGATATTAGAAAGAAATCTATGCGAAACTGGGATTTGTGAGGGGAAGAGAAGAAGGTAAAGTCTAGCTCATTGGGGTGTAGTAGCCTCCGTAGATCGACTAGAACAATATCTTTGATCATAGAGGTAAGCGCGATATGATTCTTGGGGGGACCACTTGTCCTGGGCGACTATTTGTCAATCAGGTGATCAAGAACTGAATTGAAATCCCCCCCAATATCAATGAAGAATTAGCAGAGGCCTGCGCAGCCTGAGCAGTAATAGCAAAAGGGCAGGGTCATCCAGATTAGGAGCATGAAGGCATATACATGTAATTTTAAAGTTACCCATCTTGAGGTGAACTCTGGACCATCTACCCGCTGTGTCTAAGCAAGTCGCAACAATAGTAGCATGCAGAGATTTCCTATCCAATATAGCAACCCCACATTTCCTAGAAACAGCTGGGGAAGAGGCGGCCACCATGTAAGGTTTAATATTGAAGTTGAAAGTTTCCTTCGAATTGAAATGTGTTTCTTGGAGGAAAATCAGGTCCGCAGCCTCATGACTTAGATAGCTTAGGGGTTTCCTCCGTTTTATCGGATTATTGATTCCTTGTACGTTCAATGAGAAAATCTTACATGGTGCCAGCAGTCGATAATAGACATTTTAGGTAAGAGCGCTTGAAAACTTACTAACATAATCAGAATCTGTACAATAATGACATAAGCACCAAGTATGCTGGCCAATACACCCATATTGAAAAGTATGTACCGAAGTAACCTAGAGAAGAAGCAAACCCCCAATGAATATGGCGACCAGATGTCTGCGGGAGGAGGCCCTAGAGAGGAAGATAGAGACATAATAAAAGAAAAGAAACACCAGAGTCCATAAGAAACACTGTCTCTGATACTCGTCGAGGCTACGATGGGTAGATGGAGTCGGGTCCCAGATATCTTCAAAATAAGGCAACAAAAACCGCCCTCGACAGACTCTTCGCTGAGCCGCGGTAAATCCAATATGGCAGGCACAGCGGATATGAGAGTACTGGCAGGAATATTCTGGAAGTCAGCGCATCAAGTCGGCTTCTTTAGAGTCCAAAAACTCCGCTAGTAGATCAGGGTCCTCAAATGTTCTTGTCTGATTGTGAAGCGTGACTCGGAGCTTGGCCGGGTACATCAAGCCATAGCGTGCTTGTAGTTGTTGAAGCCTCGGCCGAAATTCCAGAAAGCGCTTTCGGCGGTTGACCGTGGGTTTAGCCAAGTCAGGATAGAAGGAGACCTTGTGGCTCTCAAACTCCATATGGCCCTTTGCCCGGGAGGCACTGAGAATTTGTTCCACATGTTGATATCTCAAAAGTCGAAAGATGATAGGCCGCGGGGTCTTCCTGTTGAGCGTTATGTTTGTGGGTACACGATGAGCGCGATCGATCTCCAATTCTTTGGTAAAGGTGATTTGGAGCAGGGAAGGGAGGATTTTACTTAAAAACTCCTTCTGTCTCCCAATTCCGCTCCCTCCGGTATGCCCACGAGTCGTAGGTTGTTGCGGCGCGCTCTATTATTGCCATCTTCCACTTCTTTCTGCAAGGCCCGCACCTGATGTTCAACTTTGTCAAGTTTGGACAGCCGGACCGCATGGGAGTCTAATATACTCTCCATTTTGTCCTGACGCGAAGAGAGCCCCTCTAGCCTGCCTTGCAGTACACCAAGATCTTCCCTCAGCGCTCGAAGTGCTTCACCGTTTGACTGCACGAGGTCCTTAACCCCTCTAATTTCTGCGAGGATTTCCTGCTGCATTTCGGGGCCCTCGCGCGAAGCCAGCCCCTTCTGCGGGGACGGGGGTTCAGTTTTGGAGCGTTTACCGTGAGAAGCCGCTGGAGAGCCAAATTCCAGGCGCGTGGGTTTGGTCCCCGCCATCTCACCAATGTGCCCCGGCAAGATCGGAGCAGAAATTCAAGTTTGTCCGGTGTTAATTCAGGATTCTGAGTAGGCCTCTCGGGAGCCTCAGCGTTATGCGACCATCCCGCTGGACATCGGGCTCCGCCCCCCTTTGTTTTTTAATTTTAATGATGTATCAGAATGTTTTTTGCGTGGGGCCCCCTGAAACGCGGGGCCCTGTGCAAAAAACATTCCCGGTGGGCCCTTGCCAGCTGTGGGCCCTACGCCACGGCGTACGTGGCGTATAGGCAAATCCGGCCCTGCCTATTAGTATTAGTTTGTACTTTCTCTGTGTGGGTAGAAGCCTTCCCAACTAGAACTGAG
The DNA here is from genome assembly GCA_033557465.1 of Ichthyophis bannanicus. NCBI lineage: Eukaryota > Metazoa > Chordata > Amphibia > Gymnophiona > Ichthyophiidae > Ichthyophis > Ichthyophis bannanicus. The sequence goes on along the minus strand of CM066032.1, from coordinate 306,128,058 downwards.
AAAGCCCGAGAAGTTACCAAAGTTTTAATGAGAGAGATTGTCCCTAGGTTTGGAATTCCAGCAGTAATAGGGTCAGACAATGGACCCTCATTTGTCTCCCAGGTTACTCAACAGTTAGCAAAAGCTTTGCAGATACAATGGAAACTTCACACTGCATATAGACCCCAGAGTTCAGGGAAAGTTGAGCGGATGAATCATACCCTAAAAGCCCAAATGTCTAAGCTTTGTCAGGAGACACACTTGAAGTGGCCCCAAGTGCTCCCAATAGCTTTACTCAGAATACGCTCAGCTCCTGTAAAATCAACAGGATTTTCCCCTTTTGAAGTTCTGTATGGTAAACCCCCACCAATAGTGCAGGGAATTAAAGGAAGTCTAGCCCAAATTGGTTCAGAAATAACCAGGCAAGAACTCCTAGCTCTTAGTTTTGTTCTGCAGACTCTCCATGCGTGGATCCGAGACCAGTTGCCTATCAACTTGACGGAACCTTTGCATCCTTATCAGCCTGGTACCTCGGTGTGGATCAAGTATTGGAAGAAGACACCGTTGGAACCCCATTGGAAGGGACCGTACACCGTCATCCTGTCTACCCCAACTGCAGTAAAGGTAGCCGAGATCGACACCTGGATCCACCACAGCAGAGTCAAGCCCGCCGCCGATCCTGAGCCTGAGCAGTGGGCAGCAGAACAGCATCTTGATGCACCCTTGCGAGTTACTTTGAGACGGCAACCAGCAACTTAGACACTTCATCACAGTGCCTTGCAATAGCCAAGTCTTTCGAAGAGGATTGCTGTTTTCCATGCAGCAACAGTTTTGCTTCAACGAACTCAATCTGTGCGTGATTCTGCACACAACTTTGATACTACATTGACTAGCCAGACTTCACAAGCCAACTGAAATTGCTAATAAGTTGGTTAAATGTGTACTGGACAACCTGAGGATCTTCAATCAACACTCAGCACCCGTTAAATTGCTTCATTAGGAAACGGGACGAAGAAAAGAGAACGTCGTGATCAAGATCAGCAAGCTGAGGAGTCAGAAGAACTCCAATCAACATCAACATGCATCTTTACTTTTGCTTTACCCTGGTTGCCTTCTTTGGAGGTTTTGAACTGACTTATGCTTTGCCTCCATGCACTGCTTGCATTACTTCTACTCGAACTGGACTGAAAGTAACTCAGACTTTGATTTACCATTCTTACTATACCTGCAAGGGAAAAGTGACTCGGTGTATTTATAACACCACTGAACTAAATGTTTGCACTTATGGCAAAATTAGAGCATGCTATAATCCGCATCAGAATCCATCCTATTACACGTTGGAAATACGATGGAAGGATGCAGATGGACCTATAATAGCTGCTACGCCACCACTTAAGGACATTACTAAACCTGCTGTTTTGAATTTTGATGCATGTAATGTCATTAACAGAGATAGTTATTCCACCTGTGGTACTTGGGAGAAGGCGTATCGAAATGACCATAAGTATATGTGTCCAGAGGGTGCCACAGGATGGAGGAAGTGTACAGGTAAAAAGGAACCAGGCTATAGTACTGCCCCAGCAGCAGATTACTATTGCCCGGATTGGGAATGTGTTTTTTATGCTACCTGGAATAATGGTATAGTTGACGAAAAGATAGATAAACGAATGGCCACTTTAACCAAGTCAACAACAAATGATAAATGTCAGAAAGATACTTGTAACCCCTTACACTTACGTGTACACAATCCCTATGCATGGAAACAAGGATACAAGTTTGGTTTACGTATTGCTGGAGGGGCAATAGATCCAGGAACCATTGTATATATCAGATTGAATACCCAAGCCCATAAGTCATCTAAATATCATATCCATAATACCTTCTATGAGGCCATGCATGTAAATAAGTTTGAAATTCCTCATCCTTCTCAGAATTTATTCTTAGAATTAGCTGGAGCAGTAGTATTTAGTCTTAAAATCTCAGATTGCTATTTCTGTGGCGGAACCCAAATGGGAGACCAGTGGCCATGGGAAGCCCAAGAATTGAATTATTCTTTGATTTACAATCAGACTGAATTACACAAGACTACTAGCGAATGGGTGTTAGCGCACTCAATCGTTGGACGTCTTTGCTATGCCAGAACTGGACCCCAGTTCACCCAACAGGTAGGACAGCTGGTCTGTCTTAGCCAGAAATTCTATAATGCCACTACCAAAAAGACGTCATGGTGGTCAGGACTTAAACACCTGAACCTCCTAACCCATTAGCCAGATTTCCTGAACTTGCTGATTTATGGACTAATCTGGCCAAAGCCCATGCCTGGCAAGCCCCACCTGGCCTATATTGGATCTGTGGAAACCGAGCATATACACAACTCCCGCCACAATGGGGAGGAGCATGTGTCTTAGGAACCATCAGACCTTCTTTCTTTCTTTTAAACACTGAACATGGAGAACAATTAGGATACCCATTATACACTACCCACCGACACAAAAGAGCATTGAGACAGAAGAAGAGATCACCCCTCCAGGTAGGCAAATGGGAGAAGTGGCAAGGTGATGATTGGCCACCAGAAAGAATCATTGAGTATTATGGGCCTGCCACTTGGAATGATGATGGTATGTATGGTTATCGAACTCCAATTTATATGATTAATCGTATTATTCGCTTACAAGCAGTAGTTGAAATAATAACCAATGAAACTAGTCATGCTCTTACACTTTTAGCTAGACAAAGTACTCAGATGCGCACTGCTATATATCAGAACCGCTTAGCACTTGATTATTTGTTAGCAGCTGAAGGAGGAGTATGTGGTAAACTGAATTTAACTAATTGTTGTTTAAAAATAGACGATAAGGGTCAAGTAGTTGAAGAAATTGCTAAAGATATGCAAAGACATGCTTATGTACCAGTACAAACTTGGCACTCATTGAAATTCCCTAACTGGTTTGCTAACCTTTTCTCCTGGCTGGGAGGATTTAAGACTTTCATTGTCTTAGTACTAATCCTTGTTGCTGTTATTTTCTTATTGCCATGTTTAATCCCATGTTGTATGCGTTCTATTCATAATGCTATTGATAGTACAGTAGAGCGGAAGACCGCAACTAAAATAATGGCTTTATATAAAGCCAGTCCTAGTCTAAATCCTTCGATCATGATGTGATTCTTCTAAAGGTGATTTAATTCTCACACCTTATTAAGTAATAGGGTGAGATTAATCAAAGGGGGGAATGTGGCAGGTGCAGGCCTGTGATCCACAGTGTCTGACATAAGCAGGCAGGCCTAACTAGCTTGACCTGTAAATGAAGCCTGTGAAGAGGCTCATAGGAATTACACATTCCCCAACATGCTGCTATTGTAGGATAGAACTCAGCAAGAGTACTAAACTAACTTAGATAAGCAGAACTGGAAGATGGAAAAATACAGAAAAATATGTTTAAAAGTTACTGATAAGAAAAGTACATCTGCAAGGGATTTAATTGGGATTGCTGACAGATGAGTTGCAGAGCCCTGCTCCCCTGCATGCACAAATTGGCTCTATGGCCTTGAGAGTATGAAAGTAACAAGTTGATGAACTGGCCATTGTAATTGGGACTGAAAGGGGGGTAAGCAGGTGCTGAGCCCACTGAAGGAACATAATTGGATAATCTTATCAGTACCGGGACCAATGGAAGGGGTACGGGAGGTACGGGAGAGTACCGGGACCAATGAAATGTTTTTCTATACCTAGAATGGAACAGAAGTCTATAAAAGTTGTTGTATTGCTAGAAAACTTTGCTCAGCCATTTTGAAATTGACTTTGCTTGAGACTTGTGCACAAATAATGATTTGGACCTTCTGAACAGACTCCTGGTATTATTGGTTTGTCTGCGCTTTGCTGCTACAGCTGGCTACACAGATAGACGAACTGGGGCAGACAGGTGACAGACTATAATGGAACAAAGACAAAGACAGGGTAGTCGGGGGGACTTTGGGGGGAAGGTTGTATGCTTTCTGAAATAGATGAGTTTTAAGTAATGACTTAAACTGAGGATAAGATGGTTCTAACCGAAGAGGAGTTGGTAACATGTTCCACAGGAGGGGTCCGAAGAAGAAAAAAGCAGAATGGCGGGTTTGTTCTAGGTGGGCCTGGGATGGTGAGGGAAGGGATAGGCGGTTGGCATGAATTGAACGGAGTTGACGGTGAGGAAAATGTAAGGAGATGCAGTCTGCTAAGTAGAGAGGATTACCAGTATGAATGGCACGATGGATCAAGATCAGAAATTTGTAATGAAAACGGAAGCGAAGGGGCAGCCAATGTAGGCGAATGAGGATGGAAGTGATATGGTCAAACCTGCTAGAGAATGTGACTAGGCGTGCTGCTGTATTTTGAATCCGCTGTAATCTTTGAAGCTGATATTTGGGGAGGTTGGCCAGGAAAACATTACAATAGTCCAGCCTACCGATAACCAATGCAAGAACAAGGGTGATAAGTGAACTAGGAGGTAACATAGAACGAACAGCCCGAATCTGTCGAAGGGTGACAAAGGAACGGCGGGAGAGTGACGAAATGTGTTCATGGAAGGAGAGGGAGGGATCCAAAAGGACACCCAGGTAACGGAAGGAAGATGTTAAGGGGATGGCAGTTGAGTTAATGGAGGGGGCCAGAGTAGGGCATGGGCCACTCAGTGACACCCACATTGCTGAGGACTTTGCAGGATTGAGATGTAGGAAGTTATCCGAAAGCCATGAGGCAACGTGGGCAAGACAAAGCTCAAGCTGGGAAATGTCCGGAGATACAGGTGAGGTATGGTGGAGGAGAACAATATCGTCCGCATAGATGTATGATGAAATAGAGTATTGCTGTATGATTAAAGGTAGCGGAGAGAGGAAGATGTTAAATAGCAGGGGGGAGAGAACGGAACCCTGCGGGACACCACAGGTAAGAGGGAGAACAGTGGAGGACTGCCCGTTAACATGCACAGAAAAGGAACAGGTGGAAAGAAAAGAGCGGAACCAATGCCAGACGATGCCTCGGAGCCCAATATCAGACAACCGTGATAGAAGGGTACGATGATCAATCAGATCAAAGGCAGCTGACAGATCCAGAGACACCAGGAGAGTAACATCACCACGTTCGTGTGCGACATGTAATTCGTTCATCAAAGCAAGAAGAACGGTTTCCGTGCTATGGCCGCTACGGAAACCTGCCTGACGTGGATGGAGTGAATTTGTGGACTCGACATGGCAACTTAATTGATCAAAGGCACAGCGTTCCAGGAGTTTGGCCAGGAAGGGGAGATTGGATACCGGGCGCCAATGTGAGATAACAGATGGATCCAGAGACGGTTGTTTCAAAAGGGGGCGAAGAACTGCAGACTTCCAAGACATCGGGAAACGGACAGAGGTAAGACTGGAATTGATAATGGTAGTGATGACCGGTACCAGTTGCAAGGAACACATGGACAGCACTAGTTTCTCTAACAAAAGATGTGTTAATTGAGGTTTAACATTTGTAAAGAAAAGCTTCTACCCTGTCTGTGCCTCTGTGAAAAGCCTGTGCTGTGTTAAGAATCAGTTTTTGTGAGAAAATAGAACTGGGGCAGTGGGAGAGAGAGAAAAGCATTTTTGTTTTCCAGGGTTCCTGCTTTTTGCAGATTTAAGCATTAACCAGAAGCAAAACACATTTCCGGAGTCAGTCACTCTGCTTCCGCTGATGTCATCAGAAAAGCGACGCGGCCCTTTTCTGATGACACCCTGTTTCCGGTGATGTCAACAAGACATGGCTATCAAATGAAGACACTGTACTCATTAAACACCTTCTACCTCCCAACTTTACAGTCCACAGCTGCCATAGAAGCAACAAAAGGGGAGGAGGAGTTCTCATACTCACAAAAACAGACCTCAATTTCCACCTCATCAATAACACCAACTCAGCAAACCTTGACATAGTAGTCATAACTAATAATCACTGCTCCATCAATCTAATATACAGAGCCCCGACATCATCCTCTGACGACCTAGCCACGATAATTGAGCTAGCCTGCAATACTCCAAGCCTGCGTGCCCCAAAATGGATACTAGGAGACCTCAACCTGCCAACGCTAAAAGATTCCCAAGCCTCTGCATTCCTAGACGCACTCAAAGACCTAGGTTATCAGCAGCTAATCAGCGAACCAACCCACACAAAGGGAAACATATTGGACTTGATCTTTGCCCCACTATCTACCTGCAACACTGCCAACTTCACCGCACCAACCTACACCGAAGTACCGTGGTCAGACCATAAGTTAATCCTGTTCCAAATTCCTTTGGATAACAAGTCCATGAAGCCTCCTGAGAGTAAGATAAACCCCACGAGACCGCCCTCATGAAGCTTCCAACCATTCAACAAGGAGTCCATCATAAACCACACACAACCCCTCCTAAGCTTGACAACAACAGACCCCGACAGGCTAGTATCCAGCTGGAACGACAGTCTCAGTACTATCGCGCAACGAACAGTACTCAACAAAACCCCAAGGAAAAGACCCATGGTGCCCTGGTTCTCCAACGAACTGCAGACCTCTCTTCTCAAACTTAGGAAACTCGAAAGGCGATGGAGGCGCTCACGATCTACCGAAGATCAGGAAGCTTACAACCTACAACTCACAATTCACCGAACCGCGATATCTGAGAAAATGAGGCAAGCACACACTAACACTCTAATGCGATCGCTAAATAAACCACACAACCTATTCACCCTCGTCAGAAACCTAACAAAGGAACCAGGATCGGAGCAAAAAACAGAGATTCACGCCCAAGACTATGCCGACTTCCTTCAATCAAATTTACTCCAAACCGACAAGACCGACCTTACCTGCACCAATAAACCAGCATGCATAACGACGCTAACAACCTTTACCACCCCCTCCACTAAGCAAATCATAGACTTAATCTCAACAATCAACAGACCACTGCCCAGACCGACCCCTGTCCGGCTTTTTGGATAAAAGAACTACGGACAGAGTTTAGTCCCTTCATAGCTAAAGTCTTTAACACATCGTTCTCTTCAGGCTCATTCCCCCTAAGTCTCAAACACACATCCATTAGACCTCTGCTAAAAAACTCCAAGCTCGACTCCCAGAAAGTGGAGTCATATAGGCCAATTGCCAGCATTCCACTACTGGCCAAGATAATCGAAAAGGAGGTCCAAGGTCAGCTCCAACAACACATCGACAATGCTGCACCACTTGACCACTGCCAACACGGCTTTAGAGAAGCTCATGGTGTGGAGACTCTACTTACCACCCTTTTCAACAACATACTCACCACAATAGATAACATCCATCGGGGAGTTGCCCTGATATTCCTAGACATAGCCGCAGCATTCGACTCAGTATGTCACCAAACCCTCCTGAAACGGCTCGAAGAGAAGGGCATCGGCGGCTTAGCACTAACTTGCTGCAAGTCATACCTAGCCGATAGATGGCAGCATGTGCGAACCGAAACCTCCACATCCAAACCATTCCAACAGAAACAAGGTGTCCCGCAAGGATCCTCCCTTTCAGCCCTAATGTTTAATATCTACATGCAGCCCGTCTGCGACCTCGTTCGCTCATTCGACATCAAATGCATGATATATGCAGACGACGTCCTGCTCTACATGCCGTTCAAGACTGACCAAACTGACCTCTCACCCCTAACGGAATGTTTCAGCGCAGTAGAAAGGTGGCTCCAAAATCAGAATCTTAAAATACAGCACAAAAAGACTGAAGTGCTGTTCATCACCAGAAACTCTAACTTCTCCCCACCAACCCACCTAAAAGTCGGCGAAGTAGAGCTGCAAACCAAGCCCACAATCCGTTACCTGGGTGTTACTCTAGACCAGAAACTTGACATGAAGACACACATTGGCAACATGATCAAATCAACCTATCATAAAATCAAGACACTCAAACACCTACGCCCCCTTCTACAACCAGACGACTTCAGAACTATCTTTCAGGCTCTAACCATTCCACACCTTGACTACGCCAACGCGATCCTCCAAGGGCTCCAAAAATCAATCCTGAGCCCGCTCCAGCTTGCCATGAACACTGCAGCCAGAGTTCTGAATGGGGCCTCGAGGCAAGACCATATAACACCCATCCTCAAAAGGCTCCACTGGCTCCCTATCCACTGTAGGATCGTCTTCAAAACATTACTACTAACATTCAAGGCCATAAATGGGCTTTCCCCCTTCACTCGCTTGCCTCACACACATAACTCCCCCCAATAGGGCCAGACGAACCACAGCAATGAACACCTTGGCAATCCCCAAAACATTGACCCAGTGTACACAGGCAACAGCAAGCAGGGCCTTTAGTATCAGCGCTCCCAGATACTGGAATGCCCTGCCTCCCAACATACGAGCAATCCCAGAACTAACTAAATTCAGAAGGGCATTGAAGCAACACCTTTTCCTCGAATGTTACCCAAATGAAGATGCACCATCTCGACCTACCCGCAAATAAGCTTCATGTCCACTGTAATCAATCCCTCAAATATTGTATAATATGTAAATACTACTATGTGTTCAAATATGTTAAAATAGTTAATTATGGTTATCCAGGGCCGGATTTACCTTGAGTGAGGCCCTATGCCAACAAAAATTGTGGGCCCCCAGCAGGGGCGGCCCAAGGGGGGGGCTCATTTGCATAAGGGGCCTCATTTGCATAAATATTTGCATAATGTTACCATATACTAACTTTTAGTAAACGTGCCTCTTAATGAGTGTATGGATAAAGAAAGACTAAAAGATTTCTACATTACTATAATCCAGTGCCAACTGCCAGACACATTAGGAACTACTACAAACACTGCCCATTTAGAACCCATAGCAAACCCGCCGTATCCTAACAGCACTACCAGGACTCACAAAGCACCATACTCTACCAATCAAAAGGCAACACTGCAAATATTAAACCAATACATTTCAGAGAACAACAATACATGACCTACTGGGGAAAGAGAACAAGTGGCAATGTCAAATAGGAATTATATAAACAGAACACCTCAGCTCAGTTACACATGCAGAACATAGACCATCACCAAACAAGTAATCACATTTTAGAAACAGGAAGACAATAATTAAACTGGGAATCCCAAAAGCCAAACTTGGAATGTACAACACTGTAGAAATAAAACTATACATTAATTTGCTCTTGTACTAAACAAAGCGCAAACGTTAATGATGCACATTTACCAGAGCTGACATATTCCAATTAATAAATTCAAAATAAAGAGATATTTTTCTACCTTTTGTGCATTTTTTTCAGCTGCAATTGCTCCAGCCACTTTCTTCTGGTTTCTTCATGTCTTCTGCTAACTCTCCATCGTCTGCTGTCCATTTGTCCTTTCTTCTCTCTTCTAGTTTTTTTCCATTCTCTCTCTACATCTGCTTTAACATACTAATCTTTCTCCTTTTGCTCTTTCCTCATTCCTATTTCATCCACTCAAATTTTACCCCTCCATCCTCAATCCCCACTTACTCTCCCAATACCCGGCCAATTGTAGATTTTTTTATCCCTCCCACACAAAATATTTTTCCCTTCTCCATTTTACTCTTCCAGCCCCATCCCATTCTAATCCTCCCCCAACATCAGCTCCCTTCTAGTTCCAGCCTCACCCAGCATCCATTCCCTTCTAGTCCCTGCATCAGCCCATTTCCAGTCCTAGCCACCCATCAGCCCATTTCCAGTCCTAGCAACCCCCCAACCCAATACCAGTCCTAACCCCCCATCACCCCATTTTCAGTTTAAGCCCCCCCTATAACCCATTACCAGTCCTAACCCCCCATCAGCCCACTTCCAGTCCTAACCCCATCAACCCATTTCCAGTCAGCCCCCCATAGCCCATTGCCAGTCCTAACCCCCCCCCATCAGCCCATCAGCCCACAGCCCATTACCAGTCCTAACCCCATCAGCCCACCTCCAGTCTTAACCCCCCCCCAGCCCATTTCCAGTCCTAACCCCCCCATAGCCCATTACCAGACAACCCCCATCAGCCCACAGCCCATTACCAGTCTTAACCCCCCCCCAAAGCCCATTACCAGTTCTAAACCCCCCCCAACAGCCCATTATCAGTCCTAACCCCATCAGCCCACCTCCAGTCTTAACCCCCCCCAGCCCATTTCCAGTCCTAGCCCCCCCCCATAGCCCATTACCAGACAGCCCCCATCAGCCCACAGCCCATTACCAGTCTTAACCCCCCACAGCCCATTACCAGTTCTAAACCCCCCCAACAGCCCATTATCAGTCCTAACCCCATCAGCCCACCTCCAGTCTTAACCCCCCAGCCCATTTCCAGTCCTAGCCCCCCCATAGCCCATTACCAGACAGCCCCCATCAGCCCACAGCCCATTACCAGTCTAAACCCCCCAAAACCCATTACCAGTTCTAACCCCCCCCAACACCCTATTACCAGTCCTAACCCCATCAGCCCACCTCCAGTCTTAAACCCCCCAGCCCATTTCCAGTCCTAGCCCCCCCCCATAGCCCATTACCAGACAGCCCCCCATCAGCCCACAGCCCATTACCAGTCTTAACCCCCCCCAAAGCCCATTACCAGTTCTAACCCCCCCCAACAGCCCACAGCCCATTACCAGTCCTAACCTCATCAGCCCACCTCCAGCCTTAATCCCCCCAACCCATTTCCAGTCCCAGTCCCAGCCCCCCCAATAGCCCATTACCAGTCCTACCCCCGGCCTAAAGTAAAATTTAATTTAAAAAAAAAAACCTGCTGGCTGCCGCCGCGGGGCCCCCTCTGCTGCCACGGCAGCATGGACTGACCCGCGGGGGCCCCCTCTGTAAGCTCGGTCCCTCCCTCCGTGCCTCCGTGTCTCCCTCCGTGCAGGCTGTGAGAGACGCGAAGGCAGACTGTCTCCTTCGCGTCTCTGTTAAGCCCGCAGGGGCTGATGGGAAATTTCCCATCAGCCCCTGCGGGCTTAACAGAGACGCGAAGGCAGAAGGAAACAGTCTGCCTTCGCGTCTCTCACAGCCTGCACGGAGGGAGACACGGAGGCACGGAGGGAGGGACCGAGCTTACAGAGGGGGCCCCCGCGGGTCAGTCCATGCTGCCGCGGCAGCAGAGGGGGCCCCGCGGCGGCAGCCAGCAGGTTTTTTTTTATTTTATTAAAAAAAAAAAGCCTAACTAGTTCAATTTTTGTGGGCCCTTTGCAGCTGTGGGCCCTACGCCATGGCGTACATGGCGTATAGCTAAATCCGGCCCTGTGGTTATCCAAGTTGAGCTACCTGTTATCTGTAATTTACGGTGTAACCCCCACCGTAAAACCTAAATGTTCCATTTAAACCACGCTGATGTTGAAGAGCGCGGTATATAAGAGAAATAAATAAATAAACAAAAAGCGACAGTCCATTTCTGATGACACCCTGTTTCCGGTGACGTCATTTCCGATGATGTAGGCAGGGGCGTGGTTGAGGGTGGGAGGCTGTGGGTGTGGCACAAACCCGGAAGTGGGTGCTGATTGGCTAATGCCAACATTGTGGGGCGGGGTGTGGGTGTGGCACAAACCCAGAAGTGGGCGCTGATTGGAGGATGTCATCCTTGGGGGCGGGGGCATGTCAAGTGGGGGCGGTGGCCACACCTGGGGGCGGGAGTGGGTGGGGCTAACTCGGCATTCCTTTCTATGGGGGCGTGGCCTAAGGCGGGACATACACCAGAAGTGAATGCTGATTGGCTCCTGTCATCCTTATCTCACCTGTCAATCAGTTTGATGAGTAGTGTACCCATTATACTACTCTCACATACTCAGCCAACTTTAGAGGGTGTGACATTATCCATGGCTCCACCTCTTTATAGCCTTGCCCTCACAATATTTTATTTCTTTATTTTATTTATTCATCAGGTTTTTTATACCGCTTAATCTTTTAGTCAAAGCGTTTTACAGTATAACAAGATAACGGTTTACATTATAACATTACAGCATGATAACAGTTATAGTTTAACATTATGTTTGGAGCCAGTGGCTAAAGGGTGCCAGCCCCATATCCGGGTTGGCAGATGAAGGAGGGCACCAGCCCAGATGGGTGGGTTGCAGGGGGGAGTGGAGGCACGGCAGGATAAGAAGAAGGTAGTAGGAACCACCCTTCCTCTTCTCACCCATGACAAACTTGTGGATACAGCTAATGATGCAAGGGCAACAGGGCATCAGATCAGGTGGGGCCTCACTTGCAGGCAGGTCCAGGAGGAGCACAGGGTCACAGCTTCAGCCATTTCGGAAGGACGGCAGGCCCAGCATGGGAGAAAGCAGTTGTACTTCCTTTCCCTCCTCCCCCACCATTCACTGGGGCATGTGCAGGCTTTTCAACGGGGGGGGGGGGGGAGGAGGCGGGGTCTGTAGATTTAACATGCCTGCAAATACAAACATGCCTGCACTGTGCATTGTTTGCAGGGACAGCACCCGCAGGTTAGATGTGGGATGAAGCAGGAGGGTGACCTCCAGCGCCTGTGATGAGGCCAGCAATCTGGAGCTAGCCGCTATGTCCATCAAGACGGAGGCGTTGCGGCAGAACCTGGCTGGGTACATCAAGCGAAAAGCGCAATGCTTAATAAATGGCTTTACACGGGGTTTCTGGATTCCCTATAGTGGCCCACCAGGCCCACTGGTGGCAGAGAATTTAAAATCGGCGCTAGAACATAAGGGAGTGGTGCAGGAAAAAATTGACAAGGAACAGAGGTTGGGTAGGGTTCCTAGCATTTTTGAGAGCAGACCCATCTCTAATCTCATCATCTCTCACCCGTGGGTTTGGTCCCAAAGCAGGAACCGGAAGAGTACTGGCTCATACACCACCTATCATACCCCGATGGGGAATCAGTGAATGATCATTTGGACCCAGAGGTATGCTCAATAGAGTACTCCTCTGTGGACCAGGTGCTGAAATAGTGCTGGGGTCTGGGTTGGGAGACATAGTTGGCAAAGATGGGTGTAGAGGCAGCCTTCTGGCTGCTGCCCATATATCTGGATAGCTTCTAACTACTGGGCTTCCAGTTTAGGGGCCGGTACTGTGTTGACAGATGCCTCCCAATAGGGTGCTCTGTATCCTGTGCATATTTTGAGGAATTCAGTTCCACCATCCAATGGATGGTAGAAAGGGAAATAGTCCAGGGAAAAATCATACACTACCTGGATGATTTTTTATTCATGACATATGACGACAGGGTTGCCGGCACATGCTAGAAAGGTTTCAGCTGAAGGAAGTGGAGCTTGGTGATCCCTCTTGCAGAGAAGAAGACAGAAGGGCAGGCTCAACATCTGTCCTTCCTGGGGATCGAAATCAACACTGAGACTGCCACAAAGAAGGTCCGTCTGAGACAGATGAATTCTCTGATAGGGCACCTGAATTTTGCCTGCAGGGTGATGTATGTGGGCAGAGCATTCATTCAGTGGCTGATGGACTCTACAAAGGGTGTTTGCAGGGGGTACCATTTCATTAGAGTCAACACATCCCTGAGGGAGAATCTGGTGATATGGCAACAGTTCCTATTTAACATTTGAAGGATGGCCCCCATCTGCAATCAGGACCTGGAGCTCTTTACTGATGCGGCTGGGTGGGGGGGTGGGGGGGGTTGGCATTTATTTCCAGGGACAATGGTGCCAAGGGAGATGGCTGGCAGTGTGGCACCAGAAGGAAATAACCAAGAATATCACATTCCTTGAGATGTTCCCATTCGTGATTGCCATGGCTATATGGAAGCCCCAGTTTACAAATAGAAGGATAGTTTTTTGGTTAGATAATGTGGCTGTCGCATTCACCATCAATAAGCAAACAGCCAGGGTGGGAAGAGTAATGAGACTGGTTAGGAAGCTGGTGTTGCTTAGCTTGGAGTTAAATGCATTTATTGCAGCCAGCCATGTGCCATGGAAGAGCAACGGAATTGCTGGCACTCTTTCTCATTTCCAGTTTCAACTCTTCAAGCAGCTTGCCCCAACAGCAGCACCCATCTCTGAGGAGACGTGGAACCTTGGATGCTGATCCCCAGCAGAATGCTGATAGCATCACTATCATCCAGAATATGGAAGGCTTACTGGAGAGCCAGGGGGCGGCTGTGGAGCCTTGTGGGGAAGCAGTGCTACAACCTCTATCAGGGTGTAACCACTGAGCTCTTCTCGGAGTTTCTGATGCACCTGTGAGATGAAGGCACCTAAATAAAACAGCAGTCACAGGCCAGTCTCCCTGCTCAAGTTGAAGAGGGAATCAGGAAGGCAGCAGAGGTCACCAGGATGAGTTTTAGGAAAGACTGTTCAAGCTAGTGATATTGCTGATGTTCCTTGCTGCTTTCCAGATGAGTGAGGCTATACCTTGGTCCACTTCAGACATGGCAGGCACCGCTATGCAGGTGGAGAATGTCACCATAGTGGGAGACAGGGTGCGTCTGTTCATGGCCAAATCTAAGAAGAACCAGCTATGGAAGGGGAGGGCAGTGTGGCTGAATGCCACGGCAGTGCAGGACCCTTGTGCCACTGTAGCGGCCATGAGGGAGTTCATGCTGGTGTGTCTGCACATAAGGGGCCCCTGCTACAGCATTTGAATGGGTCTTGTTTGTCACAATATCAGTTTAGGGCCATGTGGCTGAAGAAAGTGGAGGTGGTGGGGTTCGAGATCACGGGCCTGACACTACATTCCTTTAGGATAGGTGCAGCAACAACTGCACACAACTTGAGCTTGGGGGCAGATCAGCTACAGGCTATTGGAAGGTAGGCATCAGACAGGTATAAGCTGTATATTAGGCATTGAAAGGCGCCAGCTAATGCTGTTTTCTTCTTGCCCGGTAGGTCATATAGGGTTCTCGGTCTGGAGTGTGTATATGTATTTTGTGTGTTTTTGTGTATTTTGTGGGGCTGATATGTTTGTGTTTATATGTATGTGCAAGTTTGTTTGTTTCAATACCTGTGTGTTTCAATACCTGTGTGTACCTACCTAGGGGGCAAGAGACCTCTGAAACTTTTTCAATAGGTGTTAACACCAGGTGGCAGTTCGAAAGGCCATTTTGAAAGACTCCTTCTATCCAAGCAAGGACTGTTAATCATCCAGGAAGTTGGTCACAGCTTACCTCAGCAGCACAGGCATAAATAGCTCAGCCAGAGCTCTGTGATCCTCAGTCTCGAAGGACTAGAAAAGGCGACTGTTACTTCTGGAGAGAGATCTGCAATTGTGATTATATACTTCTGGGACTTTTCTGAAAGGAATTATTTCTATTAAAGCTATTTAATCTGTGAACCCACTATCTTTTGTTAAATCAGTCAGGGCCTAGTAGCAGCAGTTTAAGTTTAAATTTAAAACACAGAAGAGAACTTTCTGGTTACATTTCATACCCAGCAGAGAGCTTGTAGTTTTAATTTAATAGTCACCCAGGGCCTAGTATCAGCAAAGTACTTTTAGTTTAAATTTAAAACACAGAAGAGAGCTTTCTGGTTAAATTTAGAACCCAGCAGAGAGCTTGTAATTTAAATTTCATAATAAGTTAGAGCCTAGCAGCAGCAAAGAGCAATAATTTAAATCAAATAAGAATATAGATTAGCACAAAAGGCAAAACAGGGTCAGTACTCTTTGAGCAGCAAATAAAGTCTTCTAGAGACCTTTACAAAGAGGCCTTCTACCTAGGGGGCAACAGACCTGTGAAACTTTTTCAATAGGTGTTAACACCAGGTGGCAGTTCAAAAGGCCATTTTGAGATTGCAGGGATTGCAGGGTAATCTCCATTTTGAGATTGCAAGGTAAAGGCCATTTTGAGATTGCAGACCTGCTATTAGTAATTTGGGAACTATCATTAAAATCATCTCTAATACCTGAAGACTGGAGGATCGCCAATGTAACACCAATTTTTAAAAAGGGTTCCAGGGGTGATCCGGGAAACTACAGACCGGTGAGCCTGACATCAGTACCGGGAAAAATGGTAGAAACCATCATAAAGAATAAAATTACTCAGCATGTAGATAGTCATGGCCTCATGGGAGACAGCCAACATGGCTTTAGACAAGGAAGATCTTCTCTTATGTTTTTTTGAAAGTGTGAATAAACAGGTGGACAAAGGTGAGTCGGTTGATATAGTGTATCTGGACTTTCAGAAAGCCTTTGACAAGGTCCCTCATCAGAGACTTTTGACAAAACTAAAGAGTCATGGGATAGGAGGCAGTGTACTACGGTGGATCAGGAACTGGTTAAAAGATAGAAAGCAGTGGGTTGGGCTAAATGGCCCAATTTCCCAATGGAGAAAGGTGAATAGTGGTGTACCCCAGGGATCTGTGCTGGGTCTGTTGCTTTTTGACATATTCATAAATGACCTGGAAAGTGGAATAACGAGTGAGGTTATCAAATTTGCAGATGACACAAAACTATTTAAAGTTGTTAAAACCCAAGAGGATTGTGGAAAATTGCAAGAGGATCTTGATAAATTGGAAGACTGGGCATCAAAATGGCAAATGAAATTTAATGTGGACAAGTGCAAAGTTATGCACCTAGGGAAGAACAACCCAAACTATGGTTACACAATGCAAGGTTCCACATTAGGAACCACCACCCAGGAAAAAGATTTAGGCGTCATTGTGGATAACATGTTAAAACCCTTGGCCCAGTGTGCAGCGGCAGCCAAGAGAGCAAATAGAATGCTAGGTATCATAAGGAAAAGAATGGAAAATAAAACAAAAGATATTATAATGCCTCTATACCGTTCCATGGTGAGACCGCACCTTGAATATTGTGTGCAATTCTGGTTGCCGTATCTTAAAAAGGATATAGCGTTATTAGAAAAGGTTCAGAGAAGAGCCACCAAAATGGTAAAGGGGATGGAAGGATACTCCTATGAAGAAAGGCTAAAAAGGTTAGGGCTCTTTAACCTGGAAAAGAGATGGCTGAGGTGAGATATGATAGAAGTCTATAAATTAATGAACGGAGTGGAACGGGTAAACGTAGATCGATTGTTTACGTTATCAGAATATAGAAAGACTAGGGGACATGCAATGAAGCTACAGGATAAACTATTTAAGACTAATAAAAGAAAATATTTTTTCACTCAACGTGTAATCAAACTCTGGAATTTGTTACCGGAGGATGTATGTTCCTGGAGGAAAGGTCCATAAACCATTATTAAGAAGGGACCCAGGATATCAATGCTTGACCCAGTACAAGCATTGCGGAACCTGTGTCTTTTGGGGAAACTGCTAGGTACGTAGGACCTAGATTGGTCACTGTTGGAAACAGGATACTGGGCTTGATGGACCTTGGTCTGACCCAGTATGGCATATCTTATGTTCTTATGTTGGTATATTTTCATGCATGTGCATGAATGCTTGCATGCATGCATGGCCACGTTAGTATGTGTGGTATGTGCATGTGAATGTGCATTTATATTTATGTTGGTTCCTGTGTACCTGTAATTGTGAGGGGAGACAAGAGGGAAGGGTTGTTTTGAAAGGTGAAATACTGGGATTACTGTGTTACTGTGAATCAGCATTACTTTGCTGCAGCTGCTGGAAGTGGCTTCCCATGGGCTGGATCCTATTCATAGTTTCTGCTGCTAGTTACGATGGAAGTAGAAAGGGAGGAGGATTAGAGAAGTGCTCGAGGCCGCGGGCCGGGTCCCGCGGCTGTCAGTAACCTGGGCCCGGGCCCGGCCTCGGCCTCCACCTTGCTGTCGGCGCGGGGGGGGGGGAGGGGTGGTGAGTAAGGCGGCCGTGCGCGGCTCTTGAAATCACTCCGTCACACCGTCGGAGCGATTTCATTGGCCGGCGGCCGGCGGGGGGGCGGTGCTTTGGCAGCGAGGAGCCGCGTGGCCGTCTCTTTCTGGCCGCGGCTCCTCAGGAACGGTCGCGTTCCCGCCCGCCCGCCCCCTTTGATGGTGGTTTTGAGGTTGTCGCAGCGGGGGGGGGGTCGGGGGTCCGGCGCCAGCGCCCGCAGGAGCGGCGCGGGCTTGCCCGGGTTATGAGCCGTGGGGGCGAAGTGCCCCTGGGGGTGGGGCGAGACAGCCCGGTTGGGGGTCTCGACCCGGTAGCGGGGGGGGTGGGAGCCGGCCTTTGCTACTAGGATGGCGAGGCAGGCGGCGGGGTTTGGGGGGAGGAGGATGCTCCGCCTTGCTACGAAGATGGCGGGTGGGGGGGCAGCCTCCGGGAATGGGGTGCGGGGGTGGGGTTTGTTCAATTGTTATTCAGGCCCTTTGGGTCGGTTTACAGGTTGTAAATAAAGCTGCGACCAAAATGTTTGTACCAAATACTGTTGTTTGTGAACTTTGTTGGGGGGGGGGGCGAAGTACTGGGGGGGATGTGTTAATGATGGGGATGGAGGCGAGGAGGGCTTCCGGGTTACCAGAGTTACTGCAAATTAGAGCTTTTTCGCTATATATCCTGGGTTTGTGGAAGTCTTTACCTTATGGGCTAGAAGGGATCTGTTTGGGTTTCAAAAGGGAGTGAAAGCTTATCTTTTTGGTGAATGTTTTGGTACTAAATTGTAATGTGAGATATCTATAATTTTTTTCTTTATTATATGCTTTAAGGCACATTTTACAACGGGACGTCCAAGTTCAATCTGGGACATCAAAGCCAGAATGTCTGAAAAACATGCAAGCACGTGCAAGTTTCAGCATGATTTCAGAAACATGGATGTGTCCGATATGAAGGTCTATAGAGATGTCTACATACACACCCCCGAAATAGCACTTGAGGGCTTGGATGTCTAACAGTATAATGGTAAAAGTAGGTTTTGAGTGGGGTGGCCAGGGTTCAAATCTCAGTGTGGGTCTTTGTGATCTTAGACTAGTCACTTATCCCTCCATCTTCTCTGAATGTTTTGAGGCCAAAACATGCACTTTCCTGATGCTTATTTGTGCCTGGAACAGGTATAAATGTGGATGCGCCTGCAAACATCGCCATCGTTCCTGAAATCAAATGGAGCTGTGTAAGTCTGTAGCACCTCCACCAAGCCCCCTCACCTACTTGGACATCCCTGTGTTGGAGACCTCTGTAAATGTTGTTTGTGGAATGACTGCAGAGACATCTACGTGATTTCAACTTCCACATGCACGTCTTCAGACATCCTACATCACGACTAAGCCTTTTAAAATGACCTCCTTTATCTGTCATTCTTGTATGGTATATGACTGTTTGTGTTGTTTATAACCCACTTAGATCTTTTTGTGATTCAGCAGGATATAAATCTGTGAAACAAATAAATTATATTGAAGTTTTACACTCTGAAAAACATGTAGATATATTAGCCATCCTTCTGGCATCTAGACATTAATATAACAATCATTAGAATCCTGCCAAACCAGACAGTTGTCAATCTTAACCTTCTGAGTGCTGATTTTATCTGACAGCCTCCCCCCACCAACTTAGAATTTACACCCTCGGTATAGGTTTAGTTTACCAATGCCTTGATTTTAGCCCTGCCCAGGGCAACAGATAGATGCAAGAAGATATAGCAACCAATAAGTCACTAGTTTTCAGAATAAAATTATCAAAGAAAAGAAATATACATCGGAATAACCTAAAATATAGCAAATGTCAACAAGGGACTTATTTGGATTCCCTCTATATATGTGTGTGCATTTGTGGTGTGTGGTGTGTGTTCATGTGTTGACTGTGTTTTGCATGTGTTGCATTGGGAAAGTTGGGGGTTTGAGTTATTTTTGGTGGGTTGTTTTGTGGGATCGGAGCAGCTTGATGGGGTGGGGCAGCTACATGGCAGTAAATTTTGGGGATTGGGGGAGTTTTGGAGTGTTTGGGAAGTCATAGGGTAGTTTATAGGGTGAGGCGGTTTGCAGAATATTTTGAGACTTGCAGAGGGGTATTTTTTGGGGTGGGGTGAGTTTGCAGGGTTAAAGGAATGTGGCAGGGGTATTATTTGGAGTGGGTGCAGTTTTTGAGGTGGTAGGGAAATTGCAGGGGCTATTTTTGGAGGATTGGGGCACTTTGTGGAGTGGTAAGGTAGCTGTAGAATATGTTTTGGGTATTTTTGCTGCAGTTTGCATGGTATTAGGGCAGTTGTAAGGGTAATTTTGGGAAGGCAGTTTTGCAGGGTGGTGGGGCAGGTATGGGGGGTAGTTTTTGGGGATGGTACAAATTGTGGGGTGGTGCAGTAGCTGTGGGAGCTAGTTTTGGGGGCTGGGGCAGTTTACAAGATGGCAGGGCAGTTGCAGGGTGGAGGTTTTTGGGATGGTGAAGTTTGTAAGTTGGTAGATTAGTGGTGGAGGTATTTTTTGGGGTGGAGTAGTTAGCCGGGTGCTAGGTTAGTTGAGGGGGTAGTTTTGGGGGATAGGGCAGTTGTAGTGCTAATATTTGGAAGTGAGCCAGTTTGCAGGATGGTGATGAAGTTGCAAGCACTTTTGGGAGATAGGGCATTTTGGGGATTGGGGAAAATTGCAGAGTTTTTTTTAGGGGGGTTGAGAGTTTGGGATGTGGGGGCATTGAGAACAGAAGAAAAGGAGTTTGAAAGGATCAGTTCTATAACTGCTATGTTTCACTGTATCTAAGTTGCTATGCTACAGAAACTGGAACTCCTTATCCCATAGAAATTTATTGGACTTTTTTTGAGGGGCTTATTTCTGGCCCATTTTCAAATTTGATGTGTCTTTTTACTTCCCTCTCTCCTCCCCCCCCCCCCCTCACTATTATCAACAATTTATCTCCCTCCTTTCTTGATAACCTCAACACCATTCAGCCAGCCAACAGATGCCGACGCACTGCTAACCTGAACACTCTCTGCGTGCCCAGCAGCATTAGGCTAGTCAAAGAACGGACCAGCAACCGGGCATTCTCCTACTCTGCACCCATGCTCTGGAACCAACTGCCACACGAGCTACGTCTGATCAGGGACCTACAGGTCTTCAGAAAAGAGCTTAAAACACACCTCTTCCAAATACACTACGGCATCACATAGCCAGCTCCAACTCTCCTCTCCCATGCTGCCACCCACCTACCTCAAAAGACTAAACTTCATATGAACCTAATGCTCATTTGATGTCCACTTCCATAATGATCAAAATTATTGATATGTATATTTCTTCTCCTTTCATGACCCTATTTATTGCATCTCTGCTGTATATTATATAAGTATAATACTTATAATGCTTCAAACGATAATTCTGTGATTTACACTGGTATTAAATCTGTAATGTATGTGCTAATAATATGTATATCTGTAATCATGCCGTTGTCAAACTCTCCCTTGTCTTGTCCCCTCTCCCAGGTCTTGTACAACAATTTGTAACTTATACTGGTGTTCAAACAGTAATGTATGTGCCAATTAATTGTATAACTGTAATCTTTTCGTTGTTTATCCCTTCCTTGTTCTGCCCCCCCTCCCCGGGCTTGTACAACGATGGACCGCTTCTGATCGCTGGAAGGAGCGGTGTATAAATGTATGCCAAATAAATAAATAAATAAACTATGCTAGGTTTCATCCCATTCCATCCCAATTTTTGGAGAGTTATTTTTCTCCCAAGAAAGACAGCAGGCAGACATCTTTGAACCCCTTTTGTATAGTTCTTTCTAACTTCTGTTCATTAGGAAAGAATAATAATGCTTACTAATCCTTAATATTTTAACCAGGAAATTCAGATTAAGATAAATGCTTTATTTTTAACTAAATCGGGGGTGGGGGTGGGGAGAGAGGAGTTGAGAGAAAGTGATTTGCTCAAATAATGGTCTAGCCAAGTCTTGAACACAAGCCCCAGCTCTATGGAATCATAATTCACTGGTCTAACCATTAAGGCTCCTCTTCCCTAATACAAATATTCTTACTCTGTACCATGAAGTATCGGCCATTCAGTATTTGTGTTATGTAATGGGTTTAGTCCCAAATAAACCCCTTATCTAGATAAGATGTTCCCATCAAAGGATCCATGTCACCCGGAGAATCAGCTGGTTCTTACCAGCCAGTAAAATCCAACTATTTTTTTTTATTTTATATTTATGCATTTACAAAAATAACAAAGTAGCAATATGGGAACTGGGAGTAACAAGTAGTCTGGTACATATCAAATACAATATCAGAACAAGGGTAAAAATAATCAAAAATAAAGATACACCAGCCCCAAGCCCTAGCCCACAACATGAGGGAAGTTCTGTAGGAAAAGAAAAATAATTACATATATGAAGGAACAAAGAAGCCAGTAAAAAGCCAATCTCTTAACTCAAAGGCAGAACAGATACATCCACAACAGTACCCGGACAAGGATAAGCATTTAGAAATGAAATAATCTGACAAGGATACACAAACATATATGTATGTAGCTGAAATTTAACAATGCATTTACATGGGTATTTTAAAAAGAAAACAGTTCCCAGCTGGGAGATCCTAGGGCAAAGAAGGAGAAATTCCTTCTGTCGCCGCTGGGTCTCTTGTGCTAGGTCAGGAAATGCCCGAACCTGTAATCACCAAAATCCCATACTACGCATCCTGAAAAACATACACAAGAACCATTCCCTGTCTGATGAAAGAACAAATTAAACTAAGCATGTTGCAGGTACAGTTATATTTGAACAGTCCAAAATTGCAGAAGCATCCAACGCCTTCATTTGTTGTAATGGAAGCAACCACTCGGCTGCAGGGGTCCGCTTCCCTTGTGAAAGGTAATATATTTTTGTAATTGGAGGATGGGACTCTGGAGGAACTCCTAATACCTCTGTCATATAATTCTTAAACATTTCCTTATGTGTTACTAACGAAGATTTAGTAAAATGAATGAGGTGCAGATTGGACAATCTTGAGGCATTCTCCAAGTGTTCCTCTTCATCTTCAAAAAAGTATTGTCCTTAATAGTGGCCTCTATATTACCTTCCATACTAACCATTTTCACAGATAAGTCACTACTTACTACTTGCAATTTTGAAATGTCCTCTGTATTCTTAGCACAGTCAGATTGTGTAGACTGGAGTTGTAACTTCATTGACTAAACTTGAGGTAACAATGCCTCCGCTAACTGCTTGATGGCACACCAGATAGATTTAAGGGTAACCCGGTCAGGCAGCATAAGAAAAACCTCCAAAGTCACCCCACCAACTGCTCCTTGCAGCTCACTCATCTCAGTGTGCTCAACACCCAGAACGGTTCTGCTCATATCCATTGCCTCAGACGCACTGCCGCTAGCTCGTTGAACCTGCAGCGTTTCCACACAAGACCCGCTTCTTCTGGTCTGCAGTCCTCCTAGATCAGACGGCTCACCAAACTTTCAGCTGCCAACCAGTCTCCTGGCCTCCGGACACATGGCAGGGTCAAAGCACTTCCCTGGGCACCACACCTTCAGAGGAGTCAGATCAACTCCTGAGGAGGAAGTTGAACTTACCCACTCCAGTGACCCCCACAGCCGGGAAAAAAGTCTCTTCATTCCCAACTGGCTTCTGCTGCTCACGTGGAACTAAGAATCGGTCCAAAGGACCCAATGAAAGTAAACTTGCAGGAGGGGCACAGCTAGCCGGGGGAGGCTTAGCTGCCTTTCCCTTTCTCTTTCCCATCTGTAAAGCATGTCAGCAAGTCCAACACTGGTTCCTGCCATCTTGCAGGACCTCCCTCCCTCTACAGTATTTCCCAGCTATTCTTACCTTTCAGCATTTATGTGTGAAGAGTAAGGGGTATGTTTACTAAACCGTCTTAATGTTCCTGGCGCTAGCTCCAGTGATAATGTGAAGAATGCCATAAAAGGAGTGGACGTTCCGGTCCTAAGGTAGCAATCGCAGGTTATCGCGCGATAAAGTGCGCCGTGCACATTATCGTGTGATAGAGGGAGCTGCACACTTTACCGCGTGTTAACCTTAACTTCATGTGCTGAGCTGTAATCACAGAAATAGAGGTGTAGCACACTGGTTAATACAACGACTGCTGAGACAGGGGTCATGAGTTTGATTCCCCAGTGGGCCTAATGAATGAGGTAATTCCTTTTCCTGCTTGTAACAGTCCAACAATCTGTGCTGCCAGCTAAAAATACCCACACCCCAGTGCCATAAACTAATGCACCTTTTAGGGCACACCAGAAGGCACATCCTAAACCACCACATCAGCCAAGGCGGGTTATAATGTGCCACAGAGGCCATGTCGAAAGGTTGCCAACTCCCAAGGCACCATAGTAGGCACCCCATAAGCTGGCTGAATCTAAGGTGTGGCTTAAGATGCCCCATGGATGTATAGGTGACCCAAAAAATATTGGCCAAGGGCAGTAAGGTCCCCCAAGTTGAAAAGCAAGAAAGGTATGGGCCAAACACAGATGCAACCCTAACACTGCACAGAGCAACAAGGAAAGACAATGCACAAGTAATGGAAGGAAGTATATCTGAGCTGATGGACCAGACAAATCTGCGTCCAGCCCATGTGGCAGCTGGAAAAATGGACAAACATATTGGGGGCAGTTGTAGCGATGCACAGGGTGATGGTAATGTACCATGCAATAATGACAGTGTGTGGCAGAGGATGGGAAGACGTGTCCAGCAGAGGAGGTAGAAGTGGCAGGATAGGTATAATGACAGGAGGACAGAGGATTAGCAGTGCCATGCAGAGCACACACAGGAGAGGCAACCAGGGAGAGCTGCAATGCAGAAATGTGTAGCAGTGCAGGACATGGGGTAGCAGCATGCACATCAGGGTAGGACGGCACACAGCTGGCAGATACACATAGATGGACAGAAGGATGGTTGGCAACTGTGATAAGGGTACAATGTGCTAACAGCACAGATCTGCACAGATATGGCTGTCACAGGAATGAAAAGTAGCTGTGCAGGACAGGCATACAAATTAAAGAGAACAGAGAGGAATCAAACCTATGACCATTAGCACAAATGTCAATGCACAAACTGGTAGGCTACACCACCAACATGATGTTATTAGCAAAGGCTGCATGCAAGAACACTGCAGGGCATCACACATGAAGCCTGCTGGCTGCCAGGATAGGCAAACATCCAACAGTAACCATGATGAAATGCACATGCAGATCTAGTGTGTACAGATCAGATCACAGTCTGTAATTGGGACAAGAGCCACATATAACTACATGCACACTAGGGTGGTCCACTGCCATAGTGGAAAAAATAAAAGTAGGAATTTCTTTGCTCCCTGGCCTGATTCTGGTTCCATTTATGTAGAAAACAATGTGTGCAAAGTTGGAAGCCAATCAAATAATATTTAGGGGTGGCTCAAGGTCCCTATCTATCAGGCCCCTGGATCCCCCCCTGGGTTCGTCAGACCACTGGGCATTATCCGCTCATAGACGGGGGTATCATGCTTGCCAAGCACTAAATGTGGTCCAGATGCTAGTAAGGACTTTGACGATGTGGGGAACATCTTACGGTGTTGCGAGACAACACCCAGAAGGAACTGGAGTTGCTCTTCTTTTGTGGTGTGTCGGCCGTTGAACTCCTCAATGAGTTTGACCCCTCGCTCAGCCACATCGTTGATCACTGGAAGATTTTTTACTTTCTTCAGACCGTCTTTGAATGATGCATTCTCTTCCCAGTCTTCTGGGTCTGCATTAAGAAAATCACTGTTGATGTCGAGGTGTTTCAGGAAACGGATTGACTTGCGAGTTGCAAAAGATTCAAGTGGTGGAATCATGGAACTTTTCAATTCGACCCGCTTTGGGGGATCTTCGTCTTCGTCATCATCCTCATCGCTGTCATCTGATTCTGCCGGGATCATGGCCGACACTATGGCCCGCTTTGTCGGTGCTGAAACAGCTTCATCGAACAGTGACAGTGCCACAAGCTCCTCTGACACATACCACAGATGCTGTTGCAGCTTGTCTCTGGCTGCTCTTCCAACACGGTCATTGTGGTAAGAGTGTAGTTTCTTCAGCATCTCCAAATCTGTTCAAGGAGCAACTGCGGCATCAAGGGCAGAAAACCAGGCTTCCACATGAATCAGGATGGAGAAAATGCTCACATCACGAACACAGGACTCCTCCCGTTGGGTAAGATCTTTGAGTTGTCCTCGGAAAATCCAAATCTTGAGACAGTACAAGACTTTTGCCATCCATCTGGCATGATGGAAAGCTCCGGGTTTCTTGAAATTGAAACTAGGAAGATTCCCTCCAAGGCAGACAATCGTTAACTCCAAGAATTCCAGGTAATCATCTCGGTGATTGCCCTGTGCCAACTTGGATTCCGCAAACTTCATGATGCGATCCCTGTCAGGTTGCAGCACCTCCAAGTCTTTTCCAGTTTGATAGTTGGACTTGTCAAGGGAGCCCCAATTCTTTTGGAACCAGCGAAAGAGTTGGACATCGGGACCCGATGAAGCTCCAGAGCATGTAGAGAATACTGCACCAAGAATTATTTTGTAAATGTGATGGTGGCATGCCAAATGAAGGACTGTGCGATGGAGTCTCTGTTCTAGAAGAATGCATGCTCCTGATCGATGTCCCGTGTTCGATGCAATTGTATCAAAGCAGAAGCCTGCCACCTTTTCATCCAAACACCATTCCTGTAACAGTTCATAAACTGCTGCAGCTTGATTCTCGCCCGTTCCTGATGTCAGTTTTGGTACACCAAGAAGTTGTGTTTCTCCAGTGGAGACAGCCGTTATCAAAACTGGAAGGCGGTCAATGGATGTGGTTGAACAGAGGAGAGATGGCAATAACTTGCTATCCCAATGCACAATGCATGTTTTTGAATGCGTTGTGCAGGTCCGTCCATTGTTGCTGACGGTGCTTTTCTCTATGGTGCTTGATGCTGGAGCGGCTGATATTGAGCTCCCCAGGATAATGTCCCAGACTTCTGGCGGTTTCAGCTACCACAAACAGAGCATTGCGATCCGTTGTCCCTGTCCGATCCAGGGCTGCTGTAAGCTCTGGGTTCCAGACATTGTTAGGTCAATACTGCTTCATTTGTGGAGTTGCTTTCTTCTGTCCGTTATCTGAATCCGCAGATGTCGACGAGTCTTCACCTGACTCTGCTGAGGAAGAAGATCCTTCCAGCTGAACTTGGCTTGTAGTTGCCTCGGCTTCGGCAACATGTTTTTGTCTGCGCCTTTTCAGTTCTTCTTCTCGCTGTTGCGATCTTGCTTCCGTGTTGGCCAGTTTCTTGTCCATCGCGCACATTGAGCCGTGGCGCCCTGGTTCTCGTTGCGCTATTAAGAATTCTTTGTCTTCTTGAATATGAATTAAAGACATTGCATTGGCATGCGCCACATCAAATAGGTTTTTCATTGCAACCTGGAATTCTTTTTCATTTGCCTCTTGCTTCCCTCCTCTCCCTTTGTTTTTCTTCAAACGTTTCCACTGATTGAACAATTTCTTTACTTTTTCTTGAATTTTATCATTTCTTTGAACAGGAAGCCTGGCCTTTTCCCAGTAAGCTTCTACTTCACTTGTTACAATAGATGCACTTTCACTAATGCCTTTGTTTAATGTCATATGGTGATGTAAAAATACACTTAACACTTGCTCCTTGCTGGGGAGCTTAGCCCCCAGAATTGTGGTGGACATTTCTTCAATGAGATAAAAACCACGTTTTTTCGCCATCTGAAAAGAATAAAGATACAAAGATAATAGTACAATGTCTTTGCCACCTCTCAGAGACGAGATTAGTTCAAATATGACGCAATCAAATGTAATCAGCGTGGAACTGAGTGGATGATACAAGATGATGCAACATTTCGTCATCTGCTCCCAGGGGGAAATTTCAAGACTTGTTGAGCCACCCCTAAATATTATTTGATTAGCTTCAAACTTTGTACACAGTGATTTCTACCTAAATGGAACCAGAATCAGGCCAGGGAGCAAAGGAATTCAGGAATTCATTTTTATGGACCACCCTGATGCACACACACAATGAAATGTTATGCAGTGGATATAGCATGCAAAAGAGGAAAGAACCTAAACCCAAAGGGCAGCAGGGGATGCTCTGTGGAGCAGGGCAAAATTTGAAATAGAACAGGAGAAAATTGAACCTTCAAACGGGTGTGCTATAGACCAGCTGAACTGCAGCAATGCCAATCCCCCAAGCAGACTGCCATGTAAATGCTATAAAGAAAGAGACATATGTAACAGCTAATATATGATAGATAGGCAGCACAGAGGGCACACTTTGGTGTACAGTGAAGAGATGGAAGGGTGTGTGCATAGGTGATGAACCTGCAGGTATCTAATGGTCAGGTTAGCACAACAGAAAAAAAAAAGTAAACCCCATGTGGGGATCAAACTTGCAACCTATGGTTTTACAATACATGCCTGTAACCACTACCCCAAACAACCACAATGAGCACAGTGCAAAAATAGTACCTCAAAGGGAAGGTGTGTATGGGAACCCGTAACACCCAGTGATGTGGCAAACGGCTGGCAGATAGACAGCTGGCACTGTACAAGAATGTGAGCACAGGTGGGCCATATACATGACCAGGAAATCATTAAATACAAGTGTCAGTGTGATCAAGCAGCAGCAGAGACAAATGTACATCAAACACATATTTTTATTTTGGTTAATCATCACAGATAATGTAGATACCGCCTATCATAATATCAAGGTGAGTGGATCCCAGGTGAAAATCGGAAAACACATTTTGCAGGGCAGCAACCCACATCTTACAGAAAGTCACTGGCCCGTCTACAGATGATGGGCAGGAGAGATAATGTGCATTAGGTACATGGTGTGCAGTATGCATTAGCCCCCCACCCCCCACATGCTGCTGCATGCCCCAAATGTGTTAGTTACATATGTGTGCATGTAGACAGTAGGCGGTGCATGATGAGGGCCCATCACACATCAATCATGATCTGTTCCTTAAAACATATCTTTCTGCCAACACAGGAGGCACACAAATGAAAAAGCATATGTTGATAAAAGGTAGAAAGTTTAAACACACATATCGAAATTTATGTTACAGCTGTTACATAATGCCTCATGTCACAATCATCAATGTTGTCTCCCCGGTGATGGCCCCACCCTAATGCTTAATTCCCCCCCCCCCCCTTATATGTAACGCCGCTTTGACCCGGTGAAAAGCGGGATATAAATACAGTTAAATAAATAAATAAATGCCTGATATAGGAATCAAAGCCGCAACAATGTAACCCTAAACAATCGTCAAATGCACAATGAGGATATGCTAACAGGTAGCAGAGGCACATGAACACAGAGAATTCAAAAGAAACCATCTGCAGAAACATGCAGAGATAACACTAAGCAGAAGGTCCCCCTGCACTGGTTGGTGTGCATACAGTGTCCTTACACATATATCACGATACATGGAATGCACAAATGAAGGAAGAAAATAGACACTCACACTTCCACACTCCAAATATAGCGGGGCAATGTGAGTGTCGTTACCTCAGGGGATAAATAGGACTGTACAGACATGCAATGCTAGGTTTGTAAATCAATGCAGAGCGTCATGTCTGTGCAGTAAACAGACATAATAACCTGTATATAGAGATGGAAAGAAAGGTCAAACATGTTACAGTAACCCACACAGAATCCATATTGCAATCTGCTGTGTTGCACCAACATAGTCAGTCACATGCACATGCACCGTGTACGTTGAAACATGATACAGTGATGCCACACATGCACTGTAACACCCTTGGTGATTGCAAACATCAATCCAAGATGCTGGTGTGCAGTAAAGTGGTGTTGTGGCAAATACTGTGTCATGTCCAAGTGGAGGCTAGGTGGACATGGACAAGAGGACCTCTCCAGTGTTCCCCCTGTGCCACACGCATGACTGTATGCTCATGTTGAACCAAACAGATGAGCGTATCCTGCGTTCCATGTCACACACATGGGCAAAACACAACACAATGTCAGAAGGATGTACAACATACAATGACAATGTCAGTCCCTGCTGCAAACGTAGGGACCAGTACACAGTGTCCAAAGTGCAAAGGGTGTCTGCAATCCAACAAGTCATGTTACGACTGTCCTTGAAATCCTGGGCATGCAAAGTCAAGTGTGACATCCCAATATGCCACAGTACTGGAAAGGTCATGTGTGTCTCCTGCGATGAACACGACACCCAGCCAGAGCACAGCAGTAACAGTGTGTTGGACAGGCCTGTCATGCCCAAAGTAGCAGTCCACAATAATACTGTCCATCCTAGGCATGTGTCCCACTCACAGAGGTCAAACGTCCTATGGCACCATTTCCCAGGGATAGTTCCATGGTGTTGCTGTGTCCTCCAACAGGTGGTTGATGGTGATGCCGGATGCACTGTAGTAGATGTGCTTTGTGTGTTCACTGCCCTGTGTCAGAAGAGGATAAACAATGTAGTGGTATGCTGCTTGCAACATCAGCCCAAATTGCAGAGAGTAAAACATCAATATGTACGTAAGGAAACATCACACAGGCAAACATAACATGATCACAACACAGAACACACTGCATGTTGGGGACATTTTGAATTGGAACCGCAGACAAGGGTGTCACATGGATATGGTCATGTCCATGCCCATGTTACACAGGCATTTCACAGCTCCACCCCATGTGCATCAGCGTTCTTGTACAGAGACCCAACAGGAAATGTCTATGAGACAAACAGTAAATCATTAACATGTAAAGGCTGATGTCATTCACAAAAGACCAAATGTGCAACCTACCGTGTATTTGCAGCAAGTGTATGTTTGGGATCCCCTGAGGCTCTCAAAGGCCATAACATGTCACAGTGAAGGGAGAAGATGTCATCGAAATGTGTAGAGTCACCATGTCCCCATGTCCAGCCACTGTTAATGCATGTCCACATTATGGCGATATCTGTGATACACGAATGCTGTTGCGCAGTGGTCTGTCAGCACACAAGAGATAGGTCAGCTCACAACACACAACACATGTCCACAAGGTAAACAGCATTAAGGTAGAGATAGCACAGTCCCCACCGCTCCCCAGGTGTACAGATCCCTCACACCACATGCTAATGTAAAATGACTGCATGCTGTATCATCACACAGCCAACCCAAAAACACCCACCCACACAGTATGCTAAGGTGAGCATGCCAGCAGTAGCATATGGCCTGTATGTGCACAATTGGAGATTAGTGGAGATAAAAACCTGTTAAATGCAATGATACCCTGCTGTTGGCTGACGCTACAATGTTAGGTAAGGGTAAACGTGCATTCCACCACCCAAACACCTAGGACCTGCACACACACGCCGCTCTGTTGGACGTGTCCCAGAGACATTGTTGGATAAGACAAACTGGCCAGGAACACATGTGGATATGTGTGCCAACAGCAACATATGGGGTATGGGGGTGCAGGGAAAAGAGGTGAACAACAACATATGTACATTATGACAGATCACTGCAGACGTGTGCTCCCCCTGACTGTCATCACAGACAAAGTAGCTGTAGGTCCACCTACCCCAGACTACTGCATGTTGGATGACATACAGTCACCTGCCAATGCACCACAGCACCAGGAGGGTCACCAAGAATGTTCTGTGGATTGAGAAACACAAGAGAAACATACATATGTCATGTTGGAGTTGTGCAACACACACTGCACCTTCACGACCTCAGCTCGCAGACCCCCCAAGATCCTTAACAGACTGACTGTTCCCCATCACACTGTACAGATTTGTTTTATGTTAAAGTTATCACTGAAGTGTGTGTGGCAAACAACAAGGGTCTGTACTCTGTCTGTCCCCTTCCTCACCTCTCTGTTGCTGTAAAAAATGTGGAACAGAATTATCTCCTCGCTACCGTGTCCCTGCTTGGCTCTAAGCATGCAGTACTATCCTGAGTCCCCCATATCGCTCCCAATGCCCCTTCAGTGTGTGATATGGTGTCTCAATGTCATCTGCTACACTGCTGTCAGTTCCTGTAACACAGGGAAATATGCAGGGGCTCCATCCTTCTCCTCTGTCCATATACATTTTCTTGGTGAGTATATCTCATACCTTGACTTACATTAACAGCTGTGTGCTGATGTGTTACAAATGTATCTCTCCACGCCTGAGTTATGTCTGCCAAACCACACCCCAATGTACAGTTGCCACCTGACATTGATGGCTGCATGTCATCCCACTGTGTGAAATTGATAATTGCAAAGCATGGATATCCTATATGTGCACCTAAACCCTCCCCTCCCATCAGAGCATCTTTATGTGTGTGGCCAAAACTTCCTCTCTCTAGGGTCCGCAATGTAGGTGTTGTTTTGGACTGCACTCTCCTCCTCTACACACATACCCAGCTTGTAGTTGAGACTTGTGGTTTATGTCTAGTTGTCATCAGCTTTATCTCCCCAGTCCTCCCTGAAAACACAACTAAAACCCAAATCCCTCCCCCACCCCACACCCCTAATCAGCTCCTGGCTTGCCTACTGTAACCTACACCTTGCTGATCTGGCCTTGAATCATCTCTGTCTGCCTGAAAATATGCAACACTGCACTGCATGGCTTTTCTACAGCCACACACATAATGGCACTAATACTCCCCCTGTCAGGACACCTCACAGGTTCCCTATCCATTTCCACATTCGTGTCAAGGCTACATGCTGACCTATACATACAGGCACACTGTGGTGTTGCAGTAACTTCCCCTACTGATTTCAAATACCAGTAATCCAACTACTACGCAGCATGTATATAGCGCTATGTATCACATGTAGTGCTATGTTGTTGTTGTTAAGTGCCGTCGAGTTGGAGTCGACTCATGGCGACCCTCTGGATAGCTATCCTAAATTGTGTTCGGTCTTCAGTCAGGCGGCTCATTGTTGACAGACTGGTACCCGTAGCTGCTGTTATTGTATCGATCCATCTCATTGCTGGCCTTCCTCTTTTGCGTTGACCTTCTATCTTTCCTAGCATAATGTCTTTCTCTAATGATCTCTCTCTTCGCATGATGTGTCCAAAGTATGAAAGTCGAAGTCTTGTCATCTGAGCTTCTAAAGAAAGCTTAGGTTTGATCTCCTCTAGTACCGACTGGTTTGTTCTTCGGGCAGTCCATGGTATACACAGTATTCGCCGCCAGCACCATAATTCAAAGGCATCAATTTTCTTCCTGTCTATCTTTTTCACTGTCCAGCTTTCACATCCATATGATGTTATTGAAAATACCATAGCTTGAACAAGTCAAATCTTTGTATGTATCACATGTAGTGCTATACAGAAATAAATAACACACAGTCCCTGCTCATCAGAGCATACCAACCAATCAATGAGCTCAAATTAAAATCTGTGAAACACACACATCTAGGCAACTGGTCTCATCTATGGTCTGCTCTCCTACTGTTTACCCCATACTACACGCCTTTCACCTTGCTGCACCCAAAGCCTCAAATTAACTACCTGTGGCTGTACAGCAGCCCCTATCCCAAGCAGCCATAAATCAGGTAAGACAGCTGTACACCTCCCACAAGCCTACTACTCCCAACACACATAATCCACCACCACCCGCTGTTGTGCCCTGCTCACATCTTCTGCGTTTCAGTCATGACTAGATTGTAAGCTGGGCTGGCCAGGCAGTGTCTGTTACATGTCAGTGCAGTGTTGCATCTTACTACCATTGGGATACAAATGTTCACTAGTAGTAGTATTACACACATATCTAAACAAATGTATGTGGTAACATATGCAGCACTTACATGAGAAGAGCACCTCAATCATCTGCCGCCTGACTGCTGTGCCCTCACGTGTGTCACCACGGGCACGTACAGGAGGGCACGTCGGATCATCCTCCAGATCCTCATTTATTTGGACAGGGATATGTTGCCTGAGAGCAATGTTGTGCATGATGCAACAGGCTATAATTATCT
This sequence comes from Ichthyophis bannanicus, assembly GCA_033557465.1. NCBI lineage: Eukaryota > Metazoa > Chordata > Amphibia > Gymnophiona > Ichthyophiidae > Ichthyophis > Ichthyophis bannanicus. The sequence goes on along the minus strand of CM066032.1, from coordinate 306,094,397 downwards.
CTGCCACAGTCTATGGTCTGTATTGTAAGGCCCCGCCTGTCCTATCCAGACACCTGAAGTGACTCTTTAAAACGCCAAAGGTACGCTCTATGATGGAGCGGCTGGAGGCATGGGCCTCATTGTACCTCCTCTCTGCACGTGTTCGTGATTGACGCACAGGGTTCAGAAACCAGGGACGACGCCCATATCCTGCATCACCTGCAGAAAGAAATGTGGAATGTTAAAGCAGGAGCTGATGTCCACCCAAATGGACACAAATATGTACGTGCAAACCAAATATACAAAACACCCTGACAAAAACATATGACAGCACATGATGGAACACCACAAATTTGCATCAGCGTGTGAAGTTATGACACGCAAAACAAGGGATAGGTGTACGGATTGGAATCAACATAATCTGTAAACACGACACAAATGCTAGCGTTCATGCTACCATCATCACACAGCACCGTAGCAAGTTAGAGCTGGAGAGCACCCCCCCCCCCCCAATGTTAGATCACACCCAGACAGATGAGACACAGACACAACTAGGGATACACCTCAAAGACAGACATGTGCACATACGGTTAGTCACAGGATCACCATGTGCATGTCAGAGATGAGAAATACACACCCAACAGTATACAGTACTCATACTGTCCCACCTCAAATTGTCTGAATAGTGCCGAGTGATGCAGGCTATAGGAGTCATGGATAGACCCTGCAAACCTAGGGACCACATTCAGAATATGCATATTTGCATCACATACAACCTAAACATTCAGGGAATGGTAGTGTTTGTGGTTGCGGAACACTACCTCCCTGTCTCTGGGTGGGACCAGGGCAACATGTGTGCAATCAATAGCTCCCATCACGTGTGGTATCCCGGCAAATGCCTCAAAGGCCTGGTTCAGGGTCCCCCACTGTTGTCTAGTGTTGGGAGTTGCAACGTAATTCTCTACCCGGCTGATCATGGCATGCAGTACCTGGTGGAGAGAGCGTGAGAAGATTGGGTGGCTCATGCCAACCATTGTGGCCACAGATGACTGGAAACAGCCAGAGGCAAAGAAATGTAGGGCACCAATGAGCTTGACCAAACCCGGTATGGCATGTGACCGACCAGTCAGGGGCTCGAGGTCAGGTCTTAGATCCTCATAGAGCTCCCTAATAGCCCCCGTTCTCAGGCGATAGAGGGAGATGAGCTGGTCCTCACGCATGCCCTGGAGCTGGGCCCTGGGCCTGTAGAGGCAAGGCTGGCGAGCCTGCAACTTTGCACGCCTCCTGCGCCGTGCCGGCACAGCCCCTGCCTGGCCTGCCCCCACAGCTGCAGGTCTGTGTTGCAGCAGGACTAAACCCATGCCCTGTGCCTCAGCCCCATGGACACCATCTCCCCCATCAGGCAACTGCAGCCCCTGCTCATCTCCCACTGCACATGCAGCAACCACAAAGGCCACCATAAACTCTGCCCCTCCAACTCCTCTAACTCACTCCAACACAGACACTCAGCTCACCAACCTAGCCACACACCTCCCTCACCACACACCAACCCAGCAACACTATCCCACCACCACTCACAAACCCAGCCACTCTCCATGATACACCTGCCTCCGACACTCTCCTCACTTCACCAACAACGCACGCCTTCTCTCCCTTGCCTACACAAACCCCTCAATGTGAACCAGGTGTGCAGGTGTATTTATAGGTTATTTTACGTTGTGCGTGTTGTGCATGTGCCGCAGCGCGAGCGCATCTGCTGCGTGTGTTGCGCATGTGCTGTGGATATGCGGAAGGTGCACGCGTGGGACACTATATTACACATGCGCATATGCTGCGTGATGTTAGGCGCATGCGCCAAGCCTCGCGCTCATGCACAGCGCATGTGTAACATGGGGTTCTGCGCACCCTCCATGTCTCTGCAATGCATGCGCAACGCGTGCAGCAGACACACTCATGCTGTGGCAAATGCGCAATGTGCCCAACATAAAATAACCTATAAATACACCTGCACACCTGGTTCACATTGAGGGGTTTGTGTAGGCGAGGGAGAGAAGGCGTGCGTTGTTGGTGAAGCGAGGAGAGTGTCAGAGGCAGGTGTGTTGTGGAGAGTGGTTGGGTCATGAGTGGTGGTGGAGAGTGTCAGAGGTAGGTTTGTTGTGGAGAGCTGTGAGGCAAAGCAGGCGAGAGAGAGCAGAGGGGAGGCAAAGAACAGTCTAGAGAGACAGCAGCAGAGTTGAGGAGCAGGCAGCATGGAGAGGAAGTGGGGCGAGGAGCAGGTGTGAGGTGTAGCAGAGGAGCCGAGGAGCAGGGATGTGTGACAGGGAGGGAGAGGGCACAGAGGGCAGGGAGAAGGAGCAGCAGGAAATGGCAGGAGGGGAGGAGGGGGGCACCTGTTCAGCAGGACCCAGAGACGGCAGGGAGTGTTGGGCATTTGGCGGTGGCTGCAGGCCCATCGGGTGTGTCCCAGCCCACCCAGGGACTACCCAGTGCCAAACGAAGGTGTATACCGGTGCCAGCTGAGGAACGGAGGTGGGCTGTGAGATTCAGTCAGCAAGAAAACCACATCCTGCTGGCCAGTGTGTTGGAGCGGTATGAGGTGCTCTATGGCCAGCTGAGCAACAGCACCACTGTGGCAACACATACACACGTGTGGGAGGAGGTGCAGGAGGCCATAGCCCAGGCAGGGGGACCAACCAGGGACCTGGACAGTCTGAGAAAGAGATTTAATGACATTAAGCGTGGTGCGCGTGCACACATGGTGGCTGAGAGTGGGGGTGCCCCCTTTGCCCCAACTCTCACAACCCTGGAGCAGGAGGTAGCAGACCATCCTAGGCCCATCTAATTGTGTGGACTGCCAGAAGCGCTGGACACCACCCATCCACAGGCAGGTAGGTATGCACCTTACACCTTGCTGCTCCTTACGCTTGGAAGAAACGCCCTTTGTCTAGGCGTCAGGCATCTGCCTTGCCCCCCTCACACTTGGGTTCATAGCTCATATCTTTGCCTCTACCTTTGGCTCATGAATGTGCTGTTCCCCATCCCACCCCTTTTAAATTGCACGTTTCTGTCTGCCTCTCACAAGTGTTCCTACCACCATCCTTTGTCCTGTCTCCCCTGTCCCTGACTCTTTGCTCCTGCTCCAAACCTCTTGCCACACCTGTTAATGTTATGTCTATTCAGATTATGAGCTCCACCTAGCAGGGATTGTCTTTTTGCGTGTTCCCTTTCACAGTGGTGCAGGCGCTTGGTAGTGCCCAATAAAATGCTTAGTAGTAGTAGTAGGAGTAGTAGTAGTAGATATGCAGCACACATACGGAGCACGCCGAAGCACATGTGGCACATTGAGGGGAATAGTGAGGGACCATGTCCTGAGGGCATGCATGCCCTAACACAGGTAACTGTGGGGTGATGACACAGCAGCACATGGCAGGGTAGGTACAGGGTGTGTGTGACAGGTACCTGGACCTGTGTGCATGATAGGCACAGTCCTGAGTGTATTCGAGGTGCGCAAAACAATGATAAAGCAGGAGGCGTGGCAGACAAGACCCATATCTGATTCAACACTGCATACATCCATGGTCCAGACAACAGACAAGCAAAGCCCAGAGGGTTAAGCTGCATAGCAACAATTTACAGCACCACAGATCATCAATGTAGCAGTGATGTAAAGGACCTATCTGAGGAGTTGCTAATAATATCCCACTGTAATCAACAAGAAGCACAGCATACCTGAGCAGCACTGTAACAGTAACGAGCCACATTGGGATATTATTTGACAATATGCAGATAACCCCCTGGTATCACCTCTACATTGTTGCTCTCTAGTGCTGTGAAGTCTGGCTGTGCTGCTGGATCCTTGGGACCTTTCATATAGGTTAGTTTGGCCACTGATGTATGCAGAGATCATGCAACTACAGGGATGGTCTGTCCTTCTAAGTACCCCTCCTCCTAAGGATGGGTGGTTGTGGGACTAACTGAGGTCAGATGCCTCTACCACTGGAGTAACCATACCCAGAATGGTCTAGCATTCCATCAACACATATGGGGTATGAGGGCTTACAGTTAATTAATTTCTGTGCCCACTCCATTTGGGGTGTGTACTTCAGTACCTGCCTACGCTGTCTGTCCCCCTGAGGTCTACATGCTAATATAGTATCTGGCATATAGGTCACAGCCAGTAATCATACATCTGCAGCAAGTCCTCGAACACATTGAGACAGGGGGAGACATACAAGAGGGGCATACAAGTAGCCCAGAACACAGTGGCCACACACCCCACCAAAACACATATGACATCTGTTTGCACCTACCTATCCAGGGACATATCCCAGACCACTGACAGGGAAGGGCCTAACACACGGGGTTGATGATGTAGATGCAAAGAAACAGCAGCAGAAACATAACACACGTCACACACCTAACACTCTGTCGGGGCACACATAAAGTGGGGGTACCCCACCCACCCTCACCAGATCTTGGATGGTACATCGCCACACCCATACAAAATGCACATAGCACAACCCCCACAACACCTGGGATCAGCCCATATACACATCACGCAGTGCCACACATGCATTCCCATACCCCCGCACACTGTGCAACCCCATACCCAGTAGGGCTCCACCCATTCCCCCAGACAACCCACCAAACCCATGGAATATGTGATAGCTGTCCACCCACACCGCACAGTGTCTTGCAAAGCGGAGGGCCCCCACACACATCTGGCTGACATAGACACATCCTGCAATTCCTAAAGTGCATGCCACGCAGTGCAATGCAAGCACATCGCTCGCACACATAATGACGGCACACAATCCCACTCAGGACTCCCACATGTGCCACGGCCACATGTATTGATGAGGCCACAGACAAGGTCAGGTGGACAGTCCATATCTGATACTGCAGATAGGGGGCATGGCACTCAACACACCATCCCCCACACACCACATCCCATGTGTCACAGCTACACCAGGGAATGAGCCCGCTACCCCCCTCACCCCCTGCCAGGCACAGCACACTGTAGGCATCTGTGCTGTCCCTATTGTAGGCACAACATCAGCAGGCACAGGCGGACAACACATTGATTGTGGGGTGGATATACTACACAGATGTACATAGGTGCACTGTGCAAACTTATCTGTGCTGTGTATGCTTTTCCACAACCCAGGTGACTACAGGACCATGGAGGCACATGAGGAGGAGGATGTGGCAGGGCCTCGGGATGGGGAGGGGCCAGAGGCCACAATGTCCGGGGACACCGCCAGCAATGGCAAAGGCACATCAGGAACCAATGTGCTGGTTGAGGCAGAGGACATGCCCCGGATGTCACCGCTACAGTGGGGGCCACTGGCAGCCACTCACAGGCCCCTTCACATCAACCTAGGTTTTATGAAAAACTTTGTGAAGGCCATGGACTGCACTTCGCCAGCTTCCCGATACCTGCATGAAACGTTCCCTTGACTCAGCAAAGCAAAGATTAAAGAGGGGGTTTTGTGTGTCCTCACATTCGAGAGCTCGTCAAAGATGACCAGTTCAACAACTTGTTACAGGGTGATGCGAAACAAGCATGGCATGCTTTTCGCCTAGTGTCAACAAACTTTCTCGGGAATGTCAGGGCAGAAAACTACAAGGAACTAGTAGACGACATGCTGATGCAGTATGAGAAACTTGGCTGCAATATGTCTCTAAAGGTCCATTTCCTTGATTCCCATCTCAATTTCTTTCCTGACAACTGTGGTATGGTTAGTGATGAACAGGGCAAATGTTTTCACCAGGATATTGCAACGATGGAGCACAAATACCAGGGAAACTTGGTCAACTACAATGCTGGCTGACTACTGCTGGACACTCCCCAGAGAAGCTCCAGAACAGCTGTACAAGAGACAGGCGTGAAAATCTAAGCAGTAGTGTATGACTTGTTTTTTTCCAGGTATTAACCGACAGCCTATCATATTTACTATTGACATGCATTTCGTGATATAAACATTAGTTCTTGTGGATTACAAAAACACTACAGCCAACTTTGTAATTTCACTGTCATATTCGTGTTCAGCATATGAACATTGATAAGAAATGACTATTTTTATTTAAGTATCATGACCTTTGTAAAGATTTTTTGACCAGTGATTGTACTGTCTAAATATTTACACCTACCCTATTTTAAAATGAAATCCTCCAATTCCAATGTAAGGGGACCTCCTTGATTGGAGGGGAAGGTGCCATACACATCTGTAACTGTATTAAACATACCTTTCAAACAACCAATGTTCTGTGCCGGTAGACAGGACAGCACAGGGCATGTGTGTGGGCACCCCTGTGCCCCTTAAGCGCTCCAGGGACGCCCATCAGGGGATGGCTGCCGAGATGCACCACGCATAGCAGCTGCATGCTGCATGTGCATCTCAGCAGCCAACCACTGAATGGCGCCTGCCAGCCACCAAATGGTGCGGTCCTGGGTCCGCTGTTGTTGCAGCAGGCCATCCACTGCCACATACAGGTCCTGCACACACATGCCACCACATCCACGCCAGGTGGCCAGTGTTTGGGTGGTGGCATGACCGTGGGGCCTGCCTGTGGCAATGGGTGGGGACACAACTCCCAGGCGGACACCATCACCGCAGACATGTGGCAGCTGGCTGGGACCCACAGTGCCCTGTGCTGTCCTGTGTCCTGTGGCACCCACTGAAATGCCCTCCCCCCCTCCTTCCCCCCTCCTCCACCCCTGACTGCTCCCACCCACCCTCTCTTTCGCCCCCTCCATGCTCTCCTCCCCCTCCTCCTCCTCAACCTCCTCAATCTCCCCCTCGCCATCCTCAACCCCTGCCACATAAGGCTCCCCCTCTCCTCCCTCCAGCACTGCCCCATACTCCGCACCCTCCATGGTGTCCTCTTCTTCCTCGTCCGTTGGGCCCACCTCCTCCTCCTCCTCCTCCTCTATCAGGTGTTGTGCTGTGGGGCATGTTCTGGGGTGCCCTGATGTTTAGGGGCCCTCACCAGCAGAAGCATCCTTTGTGGTGGATGACAGTCATTAGCACACTATCATGTGAGTCACATACCACATGTACATAGTTTGGCTGCCCACAGGCTGGTGGGCCACTGTGACATTCTGTACTGAGCTGCAGAGGCCGCAACACTCACCTCCACTTCGTGCCATCGCCCCCCTCTGGAGGCAGGCAAGGACCTCCGGGCAGTGTAGCCACAACTCCCGACCCTTTTTCCATAGATTCTCTACCTGGGAGGGAAAGCAATGGGTGGGAGCATTAATGACCATATATCTCTGGTGTGTGTCCAACACATATCACACATCTCTGTGAGCATCATCGTGCTGCTCCTGCTCCTCTGGCCAGTGTGTCCTTTACTAACTGTTGCCAGTGTCACCTTCATGTGTGGCTGTGGGTCTGGCCATGTGTGCGGTGCCACCTATGTGTACTGTGCATAACCCCCCGGACACCCCATACCCTGTTGCTACACTTTCCTTGCATGACATGGCCGCACCATGCCACGTGTAGTTTGGCCATGCTGGTGTCCAGGGGAGGTCTTCCCTAACTCCCTGTGTTGTCTGGCAAACAAATGTGTGTTTGCCTGACCTACACACATCATCCGACACACCCGCCATGGCACCAAGATACCCTACAATGCATGGGTGATGTGTTCTGACATAGAGCGGAAGGTGGGTGGCACTGTGCACATTGCCAGGCGCCAATACCATGACACTTGACTTTCTACTATACCTCTATGGTCATGACTAAGGCCTCTTGTGATTAGGACAGCTGTGGCTGACTACAACAGGAGCATGGCCCACCACACCTAACTGGCCTATTAATATCTGTGCTCCTGTCTGGGGTTACGGCAGAGCTGTGAAACCCCAACAGGTGCATGTACCCTTACACAAGCATATATAATGTTCCTCTGAAATCAGGTACGGGACTCCTGGGGAGTGGGCAGATGTGTGACCTGAAACTGCCTACACTTCCATGATATCTGGATTTGTTACAGACCTTTGTAATCAGGTATCAGGGCTCCTGTGGGAGGGGTGGTTTGGAGCATATCCACAGCTGCACCTACCATACCATCAGGATCCATAACAGACATGTGTAATGAGGTCTGGGCCTCTGGGGAATAGGGCAAATGTGTGACCTAACCCTGCATAACCTACCACAATATCTGGATGTCATACCCACCTTTGTAATCAGGTCTCAGGACTCCTGGGGGTAGGGTGGATTATAACACATCAACAGCAACATAAACCATACCACCAGGGTGGCTGACAGACCACTTTGATCAGGTCTCAGGACCCCTGGGGGTAGGGTGGATTATAACACATCAACAGCAACATAAAAACCATGCATTGATGTTTAACATCTACATGTAGCCCATATGTGCGTTAATTCGATCCTTCAATGTCCAATGCCTTGCCTATGCAGACGACATCCTGATTTACACACCCTTCAAGATTGATCAACCTGACTTCTCTCCAATATTAAGATGCTTTGAAGCAGTAGCAGACTGGCTCCTCTTTCAAAATCTACGAATCAACCACAGCAAAACGGACGTTCTATTCGTCACGAGAAACCAGAAGTTCACGCCACCTCCCTCACTACAAGTCAACAATACGGAACTGAAGGCAAAACCCACAATTCGCTATCTAGGCATTACTCTTGACCAGAGGCTAGACATGTCAGCACATGTCAAAAACACCACAAAAGCAATTTATCACAAGATCAGAACACTACGTCATCTCCGACCACTACTGGACTTCCCTGACTACCGATCAATCTTCCAAGCTTTAGTTATCCCACATCTTGACTTCGCTAACATCATCCTACAGGGACTTCCAAGTCGACTCTAAGCCCGCTCCGACTTAGAAACATAGAAACATGACGACAGAAAAAGACCACATGGCCTATCTAGTCTGTCCTTACATAACAACATCTACAACAGTCCACTTTTTACCTTTAGAGATCCTCTGTGTTGGTCCCATGCTTTTTTGAATTCAGTTACTGTCCTCATCTCTACCACCTCCACTGGGAGACTATTCCATGGATCCACTACTCTTTCCGTAAAGAAATATTTCCGCATATCACTCCTGAATCTATCTCCCTTCACCCTCATCCCATGTCCCCTCGTAGCAGAACTTGCTTTCAATTGAAAGAGGCTCTCTCCCTGAACATTTATGCCACGGAGGTATTTAAACATCTCAATCATATCACCTCTATCCCGCCTTTCCTCTAAGGTGTACATATTAAGATCCTTAAGTCTGTCCTCATATGCTTTATAATGAAGCCCATTAATCATTTTAGTAGCAACCCTCTGCACCGACTCCATCCTGTTCACATCCTTTTGAAGGTGCGGTCTCCAGAATTGCACACCATACTCCAAATGAGGTCGCACCAAAGACTTATACAGAGGCATTATCACCTCCTTTTTTCTGCTAGCCATTCCTCTCCGTATGCACCCAAGCATCCATCTAGCTTTTGCCGTCGCCTTTTCTACCTGTTTAGCTACTTTAAGATCATCAGACACAACCACGCCTAGGTCCCGCTCTTCTTTAGTGGACAAAAGTACTTCACCTCCTATACTGTATTGCTCCCTTGGATTGCTGGAGCCCAAATGCATGACCTTACATTTTTTAACATTAAATCCCAGTTGCCAAATTCTAGACCATTCTTCAAGCTTAGCTAGATCCCTCCTCATGTTATCTACCCCTTCCTGGGTGTCTACTCTATTGCAGATTTTGGTATCATCTGCAAAGAGGCAAACCTTACCCGACAGCCCTTCCGCTATATCACTAACAAAGATGTTAAAAAGAATCGGACCAAGGACAGATCCCTGGGGCACACCACTGGTAACATCCTTCTCCTCAGAGTGAGCTCCATTTACTTGTACTCTTTGTCGCCTCCCACCCAACCAATTTCTAACCCAAGCAGTAACTTTAGGGTTACTGCTTGGGTTAGACTTGCCATGAACTCTGCTAAGAGGGTACTGGTAGGACTATCAAGGTCAGACCATATAACACCAGTCCTGAAGAACCTACACTGGCTACCGCTGCAGGCCAGAATCCACTACAAGACTCTAGTCCTGACATTCAAAGCCCTCAAGAACCAGCCACCTACGCCCATCAGTAAACTTCTCCACAGCACACCAGTCAACAGAATCAGGAGATCTACATTGATGAATACCCTTGAAGTCCCTAAGTTAGTGATAAAATGTACAAAGACAACAGCCAGTAGAGCCTTCTCCAATTTCGCACCTATTGCCTGGAACACCCTCCCAGCAGAAATCCAAGCTATCTCCAATCTACCATTATTCAGAAAAGCTCTCAAACACCACCTGTTCCTGCAACATTACCCTCATAATAATTCCGGAAAGCACACAGCCATCACCTTACCTTCCTACCTAGCCCGCCCCACTGATCAGCCTCCCTTAGAGAATGGATAATCAGCTGTCCCCTACCTTCTCTCCCTGATCCAGGAGCTTAGGCCTCTGTTTAAAGATCCTTATATGTCCTTGTAAGAATGTCTATAATCTGTATATAGTTCTCCCGGTTCTTCCAAGTTTACTACCCCTGTTCAATGTAAGCTCAATGTGAACAGTTACATTGTAGTATGTTTTCTTTCAACTGTAAACCACACTGATTATAATAGCGCGGTATATAAGAAATATAAATAAATAAATAAATACCACCAGGGTGACTGACAGACCACTTTGATCAGGTCTCAGGACTCCTGGGGGCAGGGTGGATTATAACATATCAACAGCAACATAAACCATACCACCAGGGTGGCTGACAGACCACTTTGTTCAGGTCTCAGGACTCCTGGGGGTAGGGCAGATGTTTTAACCTGCAAATGCACACACAACCATACCACCAGGGTGACTGACAGACCACTTTGATCAGGTCTCAGGACTCCTGGGGGTAGGGCAAATGTTTTAACCTGCAAATGCACACACAACCATATCACCAGGGCGACTGACAGACCACTTTGATCATGTCTCAAGACTCCTGGGGGTAGGGCAAATGTTTTAACCTGCAAATGCACACACATCCATACCACTAGGGTGGCTGACAGACCACTTTAATCAGGTCTCAGGACTCCTGGGGGTAGGACAGATGTTTTAACCTGCAAATGCACACACAACCATACCACCAGGGTGACTGAGAGACCACTTTGATCAGCTCTCAGGACTCCTGGGAGTAGGGCAGATGTTTTAACCTGCAAATGCACACACAACTATATCACCAGAGTGACTGACAGACCACTTTGATGGGGTCTCAGGCCTCCTGGGGGTAGGGCAGATGTTTTAACCTGCAAATGCACACACAACCATACCACCAGGGTGACTGACAGACCACTGTGATCAGGTCTCAGGACCCCTGGGGGTAGGGCAGATGTTTTAACCTGCAAATGCACACACAACCATACTACCAGGGTGACTGACAGACCACTTTGATCAGGTCTCAGGACTCCTGGGGGCAGGGTGGATTATAACATATCAACAGCAACATAAACCATACCACCAGGGTGGCTGACAGACCACTTTGTTCAGGTCTCAGGACTCCTGGGGGTAGGGCAGATGTTTTAACCTGCAAATGCACACACAACCATACCACCAGGGTGACTGACAGACCACTTTGATCAGGTCTCAGGACTCCTGGGGGTAGGGCAAATGTTTTAACCTGCAAATGCACACACAACCATATCACCAGGGCGACTGACAGACCACTTTGATCATGTCTCAAGACTCCTGGGGGTAGGGCAAATGTTTTAACCTGCAAATGCACACACATCCATACCACTAGGGTGGCTGACAGACCACTTTAATCAGGTCTCAGGACTCCTGGGGGTAGGACAGATGTTTTAACCTGCAAATGCACACACAACCATACCACCAGGGTGACTGAGAGACCACTTTGATCAGCTCTCAGGACTCCTGGGAGTAGGGCAGATGTTTTAACCTGCAAATGCACACACAACTATATCACCAGAGTGACTGACAGACCACTTTGATGGGGTCTCAGGCCTCCTGGGGGTAGGGCAGATGTTTTAACCTGCAAATGCACACACAACCATACCACCAGGGTGACTGACAGACCACTGTGATCAGGTCTCAGGACCCCTGGGGGTAGGGCAGATGTTTTAACCTGCAAATGCACACACAACCATACTACCAGGGTGACTGACAGACCACTTTGATCAGGTCTCAGGACTCCTGGGGGTAGGATGGATTATAACACATCAACAGCAACATAAACCATACCAACAGGGTGGCTGACAGACCACTTTGATCAGGTCTCAGGACCCCTGGTGGTAGGGCAGGTATTTTAACCTGCAAATGCACACACATCCATATCACCAGGGTGACTGACAGACCTTTTTGATGGGGTCTCAGGACTCCTGGGGGAAGGGCAGATGTTTTAACCTGCAACTGCACACACAACCATATCACCAGGGTGATTGACAGACCATTTTGAACAGGTCTCAGGACCCCTAGGGGTAGGGCAGATGTGTGACCCTGCAACTGCAGAACCTACCATATCAGCATGCTGTTTACCAGACCTCTTTAGGCAGATCCAGGGGCTCCTTGTGTTAGGGTGTATTTTAACACATCAACAGCAGCAGCTGCCATAACACCAGGCTGACAACTGGACCTCTGTGATCAGGTCCTTAGCCTCCTGGGGATAGGGCAAACCGCTTTGATGTGATAAATAGGCAGTATGTCACGTGATTTCAACTACAAAACATAAATGAGATAGAATGCCTACACACAGCAGCATACACAGCTACAATCAACACTGGATATGTATATGGATATACTGACCAGTCCTCATACACTTACCTCACGTGGGTAGTCAGCAAGACAATTATAACGCCTCGTGACAAGGTCCCAGGTCCTACTTATGGGCCCGAGGTCCTGCCGCTTGGAGGAGTCAGGGAATAGCTTCTTCTGCCTAGTGCAGATCAGCCCTGCAAGGTGGCGCAGCTCCCTGCGGGTGAAAGCAGGCTTTCTCGAACGAGTCGCCATTTTCAGCAATGCCTTGCTCACGCGCGCACATCACATATGCGCACATCAATGCATGCCACCGCTCCTCAACGCGTGCCACCGCACATCATTAAGGCGCGATAGCTATGTGCCCGTGCCTGTGCCACGGCCGGTACACAGCGAACGGTGGCGCCGTCAATATATATAAAGATTTATGCTGCAGACACACATTGCAGTGATGTGTCTGACATTTCTTAACACAATTTGTTTATTATGCATTTATCTCAGTGTTGGCACACTGGGGTCTTGAAACCATCACCACTGGCTTTGAGGGCATTGTATTAACTGGTGTGCTATGCCTTTTCACATTGCAATGGTTGGCTACACAGTTACACCAGGTCATCTACATACACTTTCTACTCTGCTTACCAGGCTAGTGTATGGACACAGCTTGGGCACTTTACAGGGCACCTTGGTTTGGCCAACTGAGCTGCGGGTGTTTTGGGATGTGCACACGGATTTCAGATCTATGTCAGACTGCTACATGCATAGACTGCCATATCCTCTGACAGTTATACTGACGGAGGTACTTTGTATACAGCTCACCAGCTAATCTAGCAACCTGCAGCCCACGCCACTCTTCCAACATACCCACTGCATGCAACTGGCCACATTTTTGAACATATTGTCATGTGGTAACATGCTCTGATGTGATGATAATACACTATATCCTATACATCCTGATGCATCAATATACAGGCCCACTGGGGTATTGAACCCATGACCTCTCCCACTGAGGTCAGTATATTCACCATTGTTCTGCAACAATATTTGTTGTAATTAAGCTATAGCTAGCTACTCAACCAGTGCAGGTCACCAGACACACTGTTTGGTGTGGCTACCTGGATAGGTTAGAACCAAGGGTACCCATGATGCAATGCACATGCAGATCAGCAGTCTACATCTGCTCACCGGATAGGGGTTTGCAACTCTGCAACACATCAACTGGGTAGGGGGACCAAGCATGCGTGTTACTGTTACAGTGTGCCTACTGACCATGCCATTGTGCGTGTTCTGTGATCACCCTGACAGTAAAGTCGTGGGGACAGCACCAGGTCCACAGTACTCGGGATGTTTGCAGTAGGTTTTGCTGCAGTTCACCATCACTGCCAGTGTATGGGGTATTCTTTGCAGACAGCCTTGCTAGTTTTCTATATACCTTTTTTTATGCCATTGATGTGTAGCCCATGTGGACCATGATGCTTGCAACCTAATGCATTTTGAGTGAGGTTGCCATGGACACCTGTTTTTGGACCAGGGGTGTGTCTGGACTCACATAAGGATGATATATGGAGCAAGCCCACCCTCTGTGGGTCAGGGTAGGGAGCATGATCTGGAAACAGCAGACACACACTGTCATTGTTTTTAATAGGGCCACTTGAGCTAAATGATGACAGACTGTGGTATCAGCAAACCCCGGCCAACTAAGGAACAGAGAGCTGATGCAGATCTGAACATGGAACTGGACCACTGGCTCTGCAACTGGTCAGCCAAGCTGCCTGCCCCCCCCCCCCCCACACTACATTCTGACATTCAACAGCAGAGAGAAGTCAGTGTGCACCTGCTGCATCCTGCAGGGTGTTGCAGCCATACACATGCTAGCTACAGACAGTCGGCTGCCATATGCATAGTGCATGTTCTAAAAGGAACACTGTGCACCCTGGTGTGGGATATAGCACACACACCACAGAGCTATATCAGTGATTGGACCCCCCAAAAAAAACCAACATAAATATCACCTGACAGAAATGGTACTATGGGGGAACCTAGCCATGCCGTGGTCACTGCTCAGTCAGGGTGAGAATGACCTTCCAGCATGACATGCTGTTGCCACCCTGTCCGTGCAGTTGGTGGTTGGGCACTACAATGTCCCAGCCATTGCCCTATGCCGATGCATCCTGCCCAGGCCGCCCTGTCTGGTCCATACCCACAGTACCTTGCTCCTCATTATGCACATTCACAGGCTTACACTGGAGACAGTGCAAGCAGTGTGGGCTCAGTAAGGTGTAGGCAGCCACAACACACTGGATAGACAGACACACACTCCCACACCGATGCCAGAATTGTGCAAATATAGAGATTTTTGGCAGCTATGGCAACCAAACCAGTCCTTGGCACAGTGCAGGCATGGCTATGGTACGCAATACTGTTGGGGTCACTACCCGGGGTGGTAAACACTGTCAGAAACCAAAACTGAAACATACTCCACAGATATCAGAAACATTGCTATGATGCAGCTTTGGAAACAAAATGTGTTTAACTTATGATTTGTTATCTGCCATTAATCATAGCAACATTTTGATATATGTGTAACATGTTCCCAGGTTTAGGGCGGCATTGCTAAGGTATGCAAGTGGGAATGTATTGGAAGATGCTGCTCCGCGCAGGACCTAACAGCCTGACTCTCCATGAGGCTTTGGATAGTGGAGCCTGTGGGTGTGGTTGTTTATGCCCCTGTTGGCCACTGCTCTAGGGCTGAGTTCCCCAACTCCTTTCCTGGTGTGCCATACTCGGTTAGGTTTTTCATGCTATCCCTAATGAATATGCATGAGATACATTTGCAGACAATGGGGGCGTGGCATACATTTGCAGAACAGGCATAGCTATTACAGACAGCATGACACCTGAATGGTGTTTGGCCCTCCAGGACTGCAATTCGGAAACTCTGCTCTAGGGATTGCACATGTTTATGGTGTCTGTGCCCTGTAAGGTAAAATATAGGCGTTTATGGATTGTTTATTTAATCAGCAATAACAGTTCTGTCTTTATTACCACAGTTTAGTACTGGGTAAAATACAGGGGCATTTTTTTTTCAGGAGCCACAGCTGGGGCTTCAACCTGTGACCTTGTGACCCTCAACACATTGACTGTGTGTGTACTGCACCACACTATCATCACAGAGGCAGATTATTCCCTGGGGCTACCATTAGTGTTCGTTAGACAGACCTTGTCTGTTGCACTGCATGGCACCCACCTAAACAGGGCTTGGCCTTGGTCTGCTGTGGGCCGATGCCACTACCCCCTCCACCACCACCACCCCTCCACCACCATGCAGGACATGCCCTTATGCCGGTGGTGCTGGTGGTGCGCAGTCCGGGCCATCCAGTGTGCCGTTAGGCAGCTGCCTATGGTGTGGGTTCTCGGGTAGGGTGCCTTCATGGACATGTGCGCTTCCCCCCAGCACCACCTGTCAATGTTATTTGCCTTTGGGGGTGCCTGCTGGGTAATATCCCCTGTGACACTGTGGGACACACACTTGTGCCCATGTTGGACCCTCGTCAGTTGCTGTCTTGCTGCTTTGCCGTTTTGGCATTCCTATGTGCCACCTAGGCATCTGCCTAGCCCACACTGTGCACCAGCTGGACCACAGCATGTGCCGCCTGCAGCCCTCTATATCCCATTTACAGCATCAGTACAGTTGCCCTTTCCTATGTGCCCATCTGCTGTTACTGTACATGTGCACACCATAACAAACCTGCCCAATATAGACGACAAAAAAACCCTGATCAGCACTATTTCAATGTGGGATCATTCACTTTGTAGGGGAACAGAGAATAGACCCTTCCAAACATGATATCTTACTTTTTGAGCTTTGTCAGTGGTGTTGCTTTATGTTTATCATTAATATCACTTTTGGCTAGCTTGGTTATGGGGATTTCAAATATGGTTCTGGTCCTTTTATATGTTTATTTGCCTTTTTGTTCCCAGCACATGTATCACAACTATCACTTTTCTGGGTTTCCCTGCCTTTGCTGTACATTGCTGACTGAAATTGTTTCTCTTTCCTGCAAATGTGCCTTAACGCGAGGGTTTCACTGGCATTAGTGTTCAGAACCAGATTTCACAGCGTTAGTGTGCCTGGAGCCTCTCCCCTCCCACTCTCCACCCATTTACCCCTTTTCTTCGCCCTCTGGGAAGCCTTACTCCACCCTTCAGACCTGGATTTCACAATGTTAGTGTGCCTTAATGCCGTCGCCGCATTATCGCGCGATAAGTGTCATTATCATGCGATAATATTGCGCAATAACGTCACTTATTGCACGATAATACCACTGCTGCAACGTTAAGACGGTTTAGTAAACATACCCCTAAGTGTTGTGATTTGTATCAAAGAGCAGGTCTCCATCTTTAAAATTCACATGCTTAATAAGCATATGCACTGGATTGCCATACATTGTACAGTGAGAATACTTGTAATACCTACTGTACTTGGTCAAAACCACTGATGTTCAAATTTCTTCCTCCCTAAAACTTTTTCTGAATTCTCAGATGAACCTTGGAAATAAGCATGCAAAGCTTGTGCTGAATTTCTTACTCCTCTCCCTCGTTTCCTGCCCCCCTGCCATGAAGAGATTTTGCTACCAGCATCTCTACTCTATAACTGAGTCCAGACTCATTGCTTCTGTCACTGATGAAACGGGTTACTTTTCCAAGAAATCTCCTTTTGGAAAGAGACTGCTGCCCAGTCGAGTTCAGCAATGCCTCTGCTACCTGGAAAGGGAAGCAGTCTACTGAGTGGTACACACACCGCATGTGCCAGTAAGTAACATTAGGATATATATTAAGGAAATGGACACAGCTATAAAGTCTGCATACCAAATCACTGACAGTGAAACTCTTTCCCTTAACTTTCAAAGCACCTTCTTCACATGGAAAGCTTTTGGCTTCCGCTTCATTATAGGAAACTGGAATTTCAGTCAAATAAAATAAACATTAGATGGGGGACAGTTTCACAAAAAAAATGTCTGTAGGAAAGGTCACTGTTATGCACGACTGACTGATCAGAATATTAAAAGAGAATACTATGTTCTATTTATGGCCTGATCTTTTTGTGATTTATGTTTCTTTGGAAAGGTTACATTCAATTTTAACAGTGGGAGGCACCTCTATTATCGTCATTCAAACTTTCATTTTTTTTTAGAGTACTTTTATTTAAATTGAGCTGTGAAAATACAAAAAATCACATCCTATTTTAACCTGCATAAGCCTAAGCCAAAATCAAACACACCATATCTCGATAGACTAGGTGGTATGTTTACTAAACCGTCTTAATGTCGCAGTGGTGGTATTATTGTGCGATAAGTGACATTATCGCATGATAATGTAACATTACCGTGTGATAATGTCACTTATTGCGCGTTAACCCGGCGGCGGCGTTAAGGCACACTAACGCTGTGAAATCCGGGTCTGAAGAGTGGAGTAAGGCTTCCCAGAGGGCGGAGAGAAGGGGTCAATGGGTGGAGAGTGGACAGGGAGAGGCTCCAGGCACACTAATGCTGTGAAATCCAGGTCTGAACACTAACGCCAGTGAAACCCTCGCGTTAGGCACATTTGCAGGAAAGAGAAACCATTTCAGTCAGCAATGCGCAGCAAAGGCAGGGAAAACCAGAAAAGTGATAGTTGTGATACATGTGCAGGAACCAAAAAGGCAAATAAACATATAAAATGATCAGAAATACATTTGAAATCCCAATAACCAAGCTGGCCAATAGTGATATTAAACATAAAGCAACACTACTGACAAAGCGTATGTTCTGTCCTCCTACAAAGTGAATGATCCCACATTGAAATAGTGCTGATCAGGGTTTCTGTCATTTAGATTGGGCAGGTTTGTTATGGCGTGCACATGTGCAGCAACAGCAGAGTGGGCACGTAGGAAAGGACAACTGTACTGATGCTGTAAATGGGATACAGGGGGCTTCAGGCGGCACATGCTGTGGTCCAGCTGGGGCACAGTGCGGACTAGGTAGATGCCTAGGTGGCACATAGGAATGCCGAAACTGTAAAGCAGCAAGACAGAAACTGATGAGGGTCCAACATGGGCACGAGTGTATGTCCCATAGTGTCACAGGGGATATTACCCAGCAGGTACCCCCAAGGGCTCATAACATTGGCAGGCGGTGCCGGGGGAAAGCATGCATGTCCATGTAGGCACCCCTACCCAAGAACCCACACCATAGGCAGCTGCCTACCGGCACACTGGATGGCCTAGGACTGCGCACCACCAGCATAATGGCATGGCAACATGGTGGCAGAGGGGTGCTGGTGGTGGAGGGCAGTGGCATCTGCCCGCAGCAGACCATGGCCAAGCCCCGTTTAGGTGGGTGACGTGCACTGCAACAGACAGGGTCTGTCTGACGAACAGTCATGGTATCCCCAGGGAATGATCTGTCCTTGTGGCAACAGTGTGGTGCAGTACACACAGCCAGTGTGTTCAGGAGCCAAAGGTCACAAGTTCAAGTCCCAGCTGTGGCTCCTGCCAACCCTGTCCCCAAATTTTACCCAGTACTAAACTATGGTAAAAAAAGACAGAACCTTTATTGCAGATAAAATAAACATGCCTGAAACGCCTATATTTTACCCTACAGAGCACAGACACCATAAACATGTGCAATCCCTAGAGCAGAATTTCCCAACTGCAGTTCTGGAAGGCCAAACACCATTCAGGATTCATGCTGACCCTAATAAATATGCCTGTGCTGCATTTGTATGTGCTGCCCCCATTTTATGCAAATGTATCTCATGCATCTTCATTAGGGACAGCATGAAAACCTGAACAGTGTTTGGCCCACTATGACCAGAGTTGGGAACCTCTGCCCTAGAGCAGCGGCCAACAGGGGCATAAACACCCACACCCACAGGCTCCACTATCCAAAGCCTCATGGAGAGTCAGGCTTTTGGGCCCTGCGCGGAGCAGCATCTCCCAATACTGGCACCTGCATACTTTAGCAATGACGTCCTAAACTTGGGAACACGTTCCACATATATCAAAAGGTTGCTATGATTAATGTCAACTAACAAATCCTAAGTTAAACACAATTTGTTGATAGAGATTCATCATAGCAACCTTTCTGATATCTGTGGAGTGCGTTTCAGTTATTGATTCTGACAGTGTTTACCACCCCGGGGAGTGACCCTAACAGTATTGAGTACCATAGCAATGCCCGCACTGTGCCCAGGACTGGTGTGGTGGCCAGGGCTGCCACAAACCTCTATATTTGCACAATGTTGGCATAGGTGTGGGAGTGTGTGTCTGTCTATCCAGTGTGTTGTGGCTGCCTACACCTTACTGAACCCACATTGCTTGCACTGTTTCCAGTGTTAGCCTGCCAATGTGCATAATGAGGAGCAAGGTACTGTGGGTATGGCCCGGACAGGGTGGCATGAGCAGGATGCATTTGCACAGGGTATAGGGCAATGGCTGGGACATTGTAGTGCCCAACCACCATCTGCATGGACAGGGTGGCCATAGCATGTCATGCTGGGAGGACGTTCTCATCCTGACTGAGCAGTGACCACGGCATGGCTAGGTTCCCCCACAGTGCGCTACAGCATTTCTCTCAAGTGATATTTATGGGTTCTTTTTTTCTGGGGTCCAATCACTGATCTGCCTGTGTGGTATGTGTGCTGACATCCCAGTTTTGGGTGCACACAGTTCTTCCAGGAGCATGTACTATGTACTAGCTATCAGACTGTCTGCAGTTGACATCTGTAAGGCTGCACCACCTTGCAGGGTGCAGCAGGTGTGCACTGACTGTTCTCTGCTGGTGAATATCAGATTGTAGTGGGGGGCAGCTGAGCTGACTGGGCCCACTATCTATCTGCCAGTGGCCCTGTCCCAACAGCAGATCTTCAGCAGCTGTCTGTTTGGCACCAGGACTGGGGTTGCTGGTCCCACAGCCTGTCCTCAAGTACCGCCACTGCCCCCCCCCCCCCTTTGCAAAGGGTGAGAGTGCAGGTCTGTTGGGGTCAGATCATGTCCCCCCCCCCACCCTGACCCAGAGAGGGCGGTTTGCTAACTACATTGTTACCATGTGAGCCCTGACACACCCCTGCTCCCTAAACAGGTGGCCATAGCAAGCACAGTCGCTTTGCACTTTGTTGTGTGCATCATGGTCCACAAGGGCCAGACATGACAGACAATTACAAATGGACACAGAGACCTCCTAAAGGTGTCTGCAACAAATACCTGTCACACACTGTCACTGATGGAGACCTGCAGCACAGCCCACCTCAACCAACCCGGGTACTGCGGACCTGGTGTTGGCCACTTCACCTCACCCTCAGGGTGAGCACAGAACACGTACATTGGCATGGCCTGTGGGTACTCTGTGCTAGTAACATGCACGGTCATTCCCCCCTACCAAGCTGAAGTGCTGTAGAGGTGCATAACCCATCTGGTGAGCAGATGTAGACTGCTGTTCTGCATGTGAATTGCATTATGGGTACTGCTGGTTCTATCCTATCCTGGTAGCCACAGCAGACAGTTTTATGGTGATGTGCACTCTTTCTGTAGCCAGCCATTGATATGCTAATTCCCATAGTGATGTAGTACAATGGCTAATGCAATGGCTTCAGTAGCAGAAGTCATGGGTTTGATTTCTCTCTGTTTCCCTTTTTTTTATGTCTGTCATACACAACTACGTTTCATTCGTGTAACAGTCATATCTGTGCAGATCTGTGCTGCTGTCACATTATACCCTCATCACTGTTGCCATCCATCCTTCTGTCCGTCTATGTGTGTGTGCCAGCTGTGTGGCGTCCTGCCCTAATGTGCAGGCTGCTACCCCATGTTCTGCACTGGCACACTTTTCTGCATTGCGGCTCTTCATACTTGCCTCTCCTGTGTCTGCTCTGCATGGCACTGCTCTCCTCTGTCCTCCTGTCATTGCACTTATCCTGCCACCTCTACCTCCTCTGGTGAATACGTATCCCCATCCTCTGCCACACACTGTCATTGATGCACTGTACATTACCATCATCCTGTACATTGGTACAGCTGCCCCCGATATGTTTGTCCACTTTACCTGCTGCCACATGGGCTGCAACCAGATTTGTCTGGTCCATGAGCTCCGTCATCTACTTCCTTCCATCACTTGTTCATTGCCTTTCCTTGGTGCTCTGTGCAGTGTTATGGTTACATCTGTGTTTGAGCCTTACATTTCATGCTTGTGACTTTGGGGCACCTTTGTGCCCCTGGGCACCATCTCCTGTGTCACCTTGGCATCCCTGGGGCATCTTTCGTGGCACCTTAGGTTTTGCCAGCTTATGGGGTGCCTTATATGCTGCCTTGGAGGATGCCAACCTTTCCTGCCACCCTCTGTGGCACATTATGACCTGCCTTGGATGATGTGGTGCTTTATGATGTGCCCTAAAAGGTGCATTAGGTTGTGGCACTGGGGTGAGGCTTTTTTGGCTGGCAGTGCAAATTGTTGGGATGTGTCTGACTGTTACAAGCAGGAAAAGGGATTGCCTCAGACATTCTTTTAACTGAGCCCACTGGGGGATTAAACTCATGGCCACTGGATCAGCAGTCAATGCATTAACCATTGTGCTACACCTCTGTTGCTATTCTTGCAGATCAGCGCGCCTAATTAAGGCTAATGCATGTTAACGTGCCACGGCTCCCTCTATAGCGTGATAACAGACTTTATTGCACGATAACCCGAAATGCTACCTTAAGACCGGAACGCCCACTACCTTTTATGGCATTCATCACAGTAAGACTGCAACTAACACCGGTAACATTAAGACAGTTTAGTAAACATAACCCTAACAGTCTTTTGCCTCAGGTCATCAGATCAAATCCAGCTCATTGACAGTGACACGGACATCTGAAAGTATTTGGTGACCTATATTAAAAGAGCAGATGATCTGAACTCAATCAATATACATTAGCATCCCACAGACAGCACCAGCACAATTGGTTCTAGTTGCCATGTTTGTTGCCACTTCAGGTTGGGAAATGTGTGCATGTGGAAATTGACACACCAGACCGAAATATACCCTCAGGAATGCTTCCTCTCAATGCAGCTAAAAGTGTGAGCACTCTGGAATAGACTTTTAGTGTCTATTGAACTCTGGTACTAATGTATTACATCCCTGTCCTGTTGGTCTTATTAAGATGACTAGTACTGCTAAAGTGGCTAGCCACTGCCGCCGTTGAACATTACTGTTTCCAACAAGATATAGATGTGATCACCTTTCGGAGCTGAATATACTATCCAGTAACGTAAAACAAACGCTCCACTCTTCACCTGTGAGGTATATTTCTTTTTGCAACTGGGTCTCAGACTAGTAAGGAGCTGTTTTTCGGGTTTTAAAGCAAGAACTCTAACCCGGTGCTCATCTTTGCATCAATGACCCGTTCACGTTGCTTATGTTGCATTAGTAGTGCTCAGCTCTATACAGATATTACTGCAGAATGTACTTTTTTTCAATATAGGGATAAGAGATATCATTTGCAACATCGAACCACATGCACTTCAACGCATGTTGTATATTGTATTCGCTGTCCCTGCCAATTAATTTATGTGGGTAAGACTATTCGGCCTTTTCATATCCGTATACAGGAGCACCGTAGCAGATTGAAGTGCAGACGTATGGAAGTGCCGATAGTACCCCACTGTCTAAGTTTAAAGCATAGTTTTGAGGATCTTAATTGTTTTTGTATAGATCAAGTGCTGCATGGTCGTGGTAAAAAAAACTAAGGAACAAATGTTACTGTACCGGGAGCAAAAATGGATTTTTACACTTCAATCAACAATGCCAACAGGACTAAATATGCAGATCAACTGGAAAGCATGCATGTAACTGACGAACATAATTGAACTTTAAAAAACTTTTTCTGTTATATGAGATCGGAATTCCCTTTGTAGGATTATTGATGATCGATTTTTCTTAATGAATGACACTTATGATATTAAACGAGTGGAAGCCCGTATATAATGAGTTTCGAACTGGAAAGCGATTCTAAATGCACAAGATCGTAAAGGTTAACAGTTACCGTTTCCCAATTGAGCATGGCTTATTTTGCACTAATGAAAGCCATTATGTTACTATTTATAACACCAGGTGGTAATCATTGTATTTCATTCCCGACCGGTAGAAAAGAGTCTCATTGACAACATAGAAGACGGCAGTCGGTTTTGAAAGAGTGGTGAGTGAAAATTTAAGCCTGAATGAGGGGTAGTTCAATGTGATAACTTTACATGAGTTCAAACAAAATGAGGTGATGCAAGTAATCTTATAAGTAACATGATACTGTATTTCTAGGGAAACCGACATAGTGCGAAACAAATCCCCTTGAGAAAACGTTCTAGTGAAACGCACCAGCGCGAAGGTTGGCATTGGGGAAGAACAGCTCAAACACATTTTTGTGGGAAAGATCTGTATAGAGCTGAGCACTACTAATGCAACATAAGCAACGTGAACGGGTCATTGATGCAAAGATGAGCACTGGGTTAGAGTTCTTGCTTTAAAACCCAAAAAACAGCTCCTTACTAGTCTGAGATCCAGTTGCAAAAAGAAATATACCTCACAGGTGAAGAGTGGAGCGTTTGTTTTACGTTACTGGACTGTTGAACATTAGACATGGATATTCAATGCCGAGACCATATTCGAGATGCCCAAATAGCGATGAATTTTAGGTGATTTTTTTGTGTAAACTGATCAGAACTTCATTATCTGGTGGAGGACTGCTTGAAGTAAGCACCCATTCAGCCTGTTTTAAAAAAGTTGTTTAGACCGTCCTGATCCAAATAATTATTGCCCAATGTCAAGTTTGCTATTTCTCTCCAAATTAATCAAACTGACATTTGCAGCAGGGGTCATTCTAGAAGCCCTATACATGATTTCCATGTCTGGAAATACCCATTCAGATGTGGAAATCACATAGATGTTCCCACAGTCATTTTAGAAAGGCCTGAATTTCCACATGCCCTGCACGATCACATCCAGGTCTCAAGTGGATATGACAGAAGCGTGCCTGGGGCATTCCTACAAATATAAAAGTGTATGCCCAATTTTTAGAATGGCACTGCACGTCTGAAATCACCGGTGGACACATCTAAGACTTCAGGGGCGGCAGAACACCTCTGTGGTTGGAGGGGACAAACAAACTAATTTCCAGCCCTGCCCCTAAGCTCTCTTATTTATTTATTTAACAGCTCCTATATACCGCGCTATTTGACATCAGTGCAGTTTACATTAAACAAAATACACTCAGATTTAGCTGATGCTGTGTTGAGCAAAATACTGGCAGGGCCATAGCCCCTGTGGCCCACCCATTCTGTGGCCTATATAAGGCTATATCTTCTCCCAGCACAAATAGGCACCAAAAAAGTGCTTGCTTCAGCAACAGAAGAGGGGAAAGACCCTCTCATTCCACCAATATTGTTTGTTCTTCAAAAAAAACTGCAGGCAAATAAAGAGACCTTTTTCCTGGTTGCCATGCTGCTGCATATCTCTACTTGCAAAATGATAGGAAAGAATGAATATGTGACATCGGCAGTGTGTCCGTTCTGAAATACCATCACGGGCATGTTGTCCAGACCGCTGACGCTCTCCATATCATATGCACACAAGTTTCTAGAATCAAACAGCAACTTGCATGCTTCTGGCCCATTCCTCAGACATCTCCATTTCTTTATGTTTAACGGAGATGTTAATCTTTTAAGATGGAGACCGGCAAATTTTAAAAGGCACTTACACTTTCCCATCTTCACCGTTGCTCCTCCCATGTAATTTCTGATGTTTTGACTTAGACATCCCAGATTTCACTTACACAGCCTTTCTAAAATATACCTTCACTTTTCCTTGACCTTTAGAATGTATTGGACCAGCATCAGTACGGCTTTTGGGATGGCAATAGCATGTAGTCTTTATTTCTTCCCCTATTTGATGTTCTGCTTGTCCATAAATCATCCTATGACATTTAGGCTGCTTCTGATATGATTTGGTCCTCTACCATGTTTTCAAATTGAAAGAGTTGTGAATTGGGATAGGTATACCTGCTGAGGAGTAGCCTAGTTATTAGAGCAGTGGCCTGGTGATGAACAGACCAGAGTTTGAATCCCACTAACACTCCTTGTCACCTTGGGCCTCCATTTCCTTAGAAGAATCCCACTTTACCCTCCATTTCCTTAGAAGAAAGGTCTAGCAATTTACTTCTTGTTAAACCTTGCCAAGAAAACACAGAAGTCAACATTGACCACAGAAGTTCAGATTTACCATTGGAACCTGAAATACCTGCCTTGGCAGATACCACAGAAAAAGTCCCACAATGCCTACTGAAGCAAGTACTGCAGGTCCCTATGCTAAATCTACTGGGAGGGATAGTAGCGATCAGGTGCACAGAGCAGTCATTAGCTCTGTGCCTCGATTGCTGCCATGCCCCCCCACAATATTGTTGGTGCCCAATATTGTGGAGGGAGCATGGCAATATAATCCCCATTGGGAGCTGCCCAGGGGGGATCGGTGCTCCCCCAACATTACCAGTATCCCGGCTAGCCAGTAAGTCTAAGGCCTCCTCTCCCCTATTCACTATTCAATGGGTGTGGGGCCCAGTGGCTCCGCTCTCTCACCCTCTTACCTCCCCAGTAAATAAAATCATCCCAGCTAGTCAGCCAGTAAAGGGGACCCTCATGGCTCCCCTCCCCAAGGGCTATCTGACTTGATTCCTGGTGGTCTAGTAGTACAATGGGGCAGGAGTGATCCTCTCCACTCCTGTTCCATGTGCCGGCCCTTCTCATAGGCCCTAACAAAGATGGCTGTGATCTCGTTGTGCTGCCCCCTAGCAACAGGCTAGAGAGCAACACCTCATCATGGTGACCATTTTGGATTGACTGGCACATGGGGCAGGAGTGTAGAGCATCCTTCCTGCCCTGTTGGACCACTAGACCACCAGGAATCAGGCCAGCTAGTGGAGATCAGGGGTGGGGGGGCCATGGGGACCCCCTTTGCTGGCTGGCTAGTCAGAATGATTTACTGGGGAGGTAGGAGCGGGAGGGAAGGGGAGGGAGGGGGTAGGAGGGCCATTGAATAGTGAATAGAGGGGGGAAGCTGGCCATAGTCTGACTGGCTATCCGGGACATTAGTAATGTCGGGGGGAACACTGATCCCCCTGGGCAGTTCCCAATGGGGATAGCAGCACCAATAATATGGAGGGGGGCAGAACCCATGTTTTTTAGGGCCATGATCAGGCCCAATTTTGGTAGCCACCACACAGAATCTTTTTCACGTGGTGGCTGCCAACCATGAACATCCCCATTTCCAACCCTCATCTGCCCCAATCCCGCCCTTAGGGATATCCACCACACAAAAATCAGATGTCGCGGAAATTGCCTGTGATATCCAATTTTTTAATGGGTTAGCTGCTACCATGAACATTAATCCTGCATTAGCCCTGCAGTAGTTCCTAATCCTCTTTAGTAGATATACATCTTAGGGACATGTTTACTAAAGGTTAACATGCTTTAAGTAAAGTTAACGTGCGCTAAGTAGTGGCTTTCTATGGGCCATTGTAGCACTTAACATGTGTTAACTTTACTTAACACGTGTTAACCTTTAGCAAACATGCCCCTAAATTAGTATTCAGCCAAGGTGGGAAAAGTTAAGATAATGCCCTCCTCCTGGCTGAGGTTAAGGAGAGGAGACAGGGCTTTTCAGCAGTAGAAGAATGGGTTTAAGAGGGAACATGCTGTGGGAATGGGTTTGAGAGGGAGCATAGCCAGTAGGAAAAGGCTGATCCCTAAACCGCCCCCCCCGCCCCCCCCCCCACCAGCATGGCGGCTCCCCAAAGGAGGAATGATAGATGCTGGGGGAGGGCTGGAAGGGGGAATAATCTGGGGATCAAGCAGCATTAGGCAGCCTTTTTCAGCCTAGACTGAATGTTTAAATTAAGCCAGCTAGATTCAGATTTCAGTCAAAATCTAGACATTTAGATTGTCTTGAAAATTCAACTAAATTTAGGTGACCGACCTTTGACTATTGGCCACCTAGATTAGCTGTTCAGGCTTTCTACCCCCCCCCCCCCCCCCCCCCCCTTGCTTGGTGAAGTAAATAGTTACTATGAGGATATCCATGCTGTCATTCATGTGATTTCTTTTGTACAAGAGGGCAATTTTCAAAATAATTACCATGCATAAAAAAGTTTAATGAAAAGAGGATTTTGAAAATTGTCCATCCTATCTGTACTATGTGCATAAGTTTGTAGACAAAGATTGCAAAGCCCACCTTTGGGGTTTTGGGGGACAGAGTAGACAGAGAGGATGTAGAGTTCCAAATTTTTCAGACTAGCCCCACGAAAAGACCCCATTTTGTTTCTGAAGTATCCATTTTTGATTATGAACAAAGTCAAAGAGATGTCTGGCTAAAAGGAAACAACTTTGCAAAGTACAACCAGCTGCATACAAAAATAGAAAAGAGCTAGACAAAATGAAAATTGCAGGGTCTGTCTCTAGGAAAGGGGAATGAAGACAAAGGCTTAGTAACTGTTACACCATTGGTGGACAGTACTCGGAGGTGACTCCCCTCCTGTCCTTTGATCCTGGACATGAACTTTGTAGTTTTTCACTGAAATGAATCTGAAACTGTCTGAGACTGGTTGCAGATGTCTGCAAAAATAGCTGACTTTTGGCCCGCTCCTTTATGGGAAGATGGAATGATGAAGGGACAGCAAGCCTGTGACGTGCAAAATGAACTGACCACTGTAAAGGTCGTGTCCACCCAGAATCCCCTCTTGTGACTACATCATTCGGAACAGAGCCTGAGATCTGAACAGACCAGTGCCTCCATGAGGTATATGGCCCGGTGTCACTAAAATCAACTACATAGAAGGAGAAGAAGGGTTAACATCAGAAACAGAAGAAGCTGCAACAACAAAGAAAGTACAGGAGAAAAAAGTCAACCACAAGTAAGAATAAGAAGAATAGTCCTTAGAAAAGGCCTCTTGGTACATTCTGTAAGGCCAGTATTCAAAAGCACTGATTCCATGAGCAGAACCTGTTAACTGGACACGTGTTGGTCAGCAAAATATTCTGTGGCACCATCCAAGGTGTTCAGCGGGAATATTCGGAAACCCTGTCCAGATACCTTCGGAGCACTGTTCCCTCTAAGCTGTGCGCGTGTGCGCGCGCACACACCTCGCCGAGCGAGCGCACACAACTTTTAAAGGAGCACACAAAAATTACTGAGTTCATGTGTTTTCAAACCTTGGGTTTTTTAAGGCCGCGGCTGCACCACCGATCTACTGCCATTCTGTAATTTCCGTCACTTCCAAATCTCTCCTCTGTCTGCAGTGAGTCCCCTGCCCTCACTCCTCTCACATGTGACCGACGATTGACGAATCATGACAGGCTAAAGAGGGAAATAAAAGGGAGGGGCAGCCAGCAAGCCAGCCTCTTTCTGCTCTTGTGCCTGCCTGCCAGCCACGTACCTCCTTTGATCCCTCCCTCAGCCAGCCTTCAGTGCCACGTGCTGCCTTGGATGCGAGAGCAACACACCGCACCAGCGAAGAAGAGGAGACCGGTGCTCCGGGACTGCTGCCTGGGACGGGCTATCAGCAGCGGAGCAGGTGAGTGCTGAGGACATTTCCTGGGAAACTTCATTTCAGCTTCTAAAGAAGGCTGAGGTTTGATCTCCTCTAGTATTGGCTGATTTGTTCTTCGGGCAGTCCATGGTATAAACAGCTTCTGTCATTTTATGTGCAACTGCTTTCTTATGCCCCGGCATGGCGGTTTCCCGCCCTTTATAGTGTGTGCAAGGATAGTCTTGGTGTTAGTTGCTTTTTGCATATCTATGCTTTTTGCATATCTGTAGTAATCTGACTGTGAGTCCCAGTGAGGTATCACGAGAGCCTACACAACTAGTGTACAGGAGGAAGAGGAGGCGGCGGGCCTGGGCAAGGAAGAGCAAGCAGCGGCAGCTCCTCGATTTGGGGTCCTTCGTCGTCCTTCTCTATCTCTCCCGCTCGCGGACTGCCTGCATGTCTGTACTGTGCCCAGCCCCGCCGCAGCTGCCTCCGCCTCTCACACCGTCACCAGCAGCAGTACCCCATCGCCGCTGCGCTGGATGCAGGTGGTTTCTTCATAGGGCTGGCGAGTACAGGCATAGGAACCCTGTGAAAGAGGGAAAATGTCCTTGACTTGCCCCCACTTTTCTCTCTTCTTTCAACCAGAGATGAGGTCCGTCAAATGACAGAATACATAATTTCTCAATATGCATTCTTTATGTACAAATTAAGCAGTCAGAGGACAATTGGCGGGCTGGGGAGGGGGGAGAGTTGTCATCTTGGAAGACCAGCATAGAAAGTATAGATGTGGGGTGCTGGAAACTAACAGGAAAAAAAAAGCAAACTTTGGTTCTTGGGAGACTGTCTGCCTTCATGATTTTGAGTTATGCATAAAGGATTTTAATTGCTTATAGATCAGTGATCGAGGGCCTTAGAAAAAAGGGTTGTGCTGCTGTTTAGGTATAGCCTTTAAAAATTAGATGTTTATGAAAAGCAGTTAGTTAAAAGGTATGCAGAAATGGATTTACCTATTCACAATTCATTGGAGGTTTTATTTTAGTTTTTTACATTATCTCTTTTTGGTGACTCCTGTGAAAATATTTACTAGGGTTTGTCAGGGTGTACATAACTTTCTGGGGTGGTGATTTTCTCTTATTTTGTTTATATTTATGCAATTTAAAAAAATACAAGCAATAACACACCTTTTCTAAGAAATAGGGATTGCCTAAAATAACAGAACACATCCTGTAAAGAAGGAAATACATCCATAAAGAAAATGTCTAGCAACCCCAGCTCTAGCCGACAATATAGGGATCCATGATGAAAAGAAAATAATAAAACATAATGCTCTTATAGGAAAGCTGAAACTAAACACAACTGGTTCTCCATTATCGCAGGACAGAACTGTCTTTCTCTGATCCCAGTGACTTACGAACATGTTAAAAGGAAATAAATTGCAAAGGATATTAAAAAATTCTCCCTGGTGTTTTGCAAGGCCTTTGCCAAGGGTACTCCATGTAGGACACCGAACTCTTCTTCCATACATAAATTATTTACATGGAATAACAATGGCTTTTAATAAAAATTAACTGAAATAATACCACATTTGTGATTGTAATTACTAGAAATTTTCCGCTTCATTTAGTAATCGTCTATTTTCATTTAATTTGATTAACATCAATGTGGTGTACATACTGTATTCTAATATGTAGTCAAATTTTAAAGTATATAACTCCAAGTGTCATTATGTAGCGCACAAAAAATTTAACCTTCCTGCAAAAGCCGCACAGCTGATATTTTATGCGCACACAGCCTACAGAAAATTAGAGGGAACATTGCTTTGGAGTAGTCTAGGGGCAGAGCTTGGGTGGAACTGGTATTTATCTGGGTAGCAGTGAAATTCAGCCACTATCCAGATTAGATATCTGGATAAATTTAGGCCATCGGAAAGGCTGTCCTAAACATATCTGGTTAGCTATCCGGTTAACAGGCTTAATATTACCATTGTCTGGACAGCGTCAGTAGTCAGAGCTGAATTCAGATATTCAGCATCAGCCACAAACCAAATACTGGTACTGAATATCTGGATTTTTTCAGCCATTGTGGCCGGTGTTTAGAAAATACTGCTGAATTTTGGCCTGCACATTCTTTGAACATTCTTAGGTGAGACAAATCTATGATTACACATATTTTTGGAGTTAGTTAGAAATATAATTCATCAGAGATGTTGGGGTAAATATTTTCACCAAAATCTATAACATATCTGAGACTTCTCTGTATCACCTTATCCATTGTGATAATTTACCTGGCATCCTCTACCTGCACTCGAGGGAAAAAGATGTTATGAGTGGGGTTTAGCTCCCTTCCTCTCATTAGAAATCTGAAAATAGATAGCTTATAATTGGCTTATAATTTGATAGAATAAATTACTGTACCAGAGAAGAACCTAGAGGTTTATTTGTATAAGTGTTATGGAATGGCAAGTCCCATAACTATATCCCATTTCCCACAGCCCACCACAAGATGTTTGCCCAAATATCCTGGGAAAGGGGTTCCTGAAGATAAGTAGACTGTGCAACCTCTCTCTGCTCTCATACATTTATTTGGGGTTTTGTTAGGATGAATGTAAATGGGTTGTTGTCAGTGAAAACTGAATTTCTCGCAGATGGCCCATTTGAAAGCAAACTCCACTCTGTGTACTGGATATTGAGTTTGTGCTTAGCTGAAAAACTTGCTAGTAAAAGACACAGGCCTGCTTTATCTCCAGCCTTGGACACTTGACATATACTGGGTCCTAAGACTTCTATTGAAGCATCCATGGCCAAAATGAATGGTCTGTAGAAATCTGGATGGGCTAATATTACAGTCTCCAACAAGCACTGTACCTAGCCCTGTGCGAGTGGTGTGGCCGCACAGTTCGCACAGAAATAGGGGTGCATTTGGGGCTGCCGGCCTTGCGCCCCCCTCCCCCCCCCCCCCACACACACACACTGCCTGCCCTTGTCCTGCTGCCACGTTTCGTGTCTCCATGGTGGCAGGGGTGGTGACAGCAGCAGAGTGGATATTCATTTATAAAAAAAGAACCATGCGGGTCTTTCTGACTCTGCGCTTGCATGCAGGTCTCATCCAGTGGTGGGTTCTGGCTGGTTCTGTCCGGTTCACATGAACCAGTTCCTGTCACGGGCCGCATTCAGCAAACCGGGCTGAAATCAGCATCCAGATGCCAGTGCTGCACTGGTGGGTCTCCCCCCACCCGCCTGTGGTTTGATGGCATCGGGGGACCACGGCATCGCAGGAAGCCCCCAATGCCATCTAACCACTTGCAGGCAGGGGGATCGGGCTGTTGGACCCAGGGAGCTGCTGCACTGCAGTGACTGCCAACAGGCCGAGCATGCGGCACCAGCAACGCAAGCACCTGCCATGCTGCCGCCCGCTCGGTCCTGCCAGTAGTGGAATTGATCCAAACCAGTTCCTGTTCAGATCGGATCGTGCCACTGGCCTTATTC
The DNA here is from genome assembly GCA_033557465.1 of Ichthyophis bannanicus. NCBI lineage: Eukaryota > Metazoa > Chordata > Amphibia > Gymnophiona > Ichthyophiidae > Ichthyophis > Ichthyophis bannanicus. The sequence goes on along the minus strand of CM066032.1, from coordinate 306,061,580 downwards.
CTCCCTCCTATGACATGTCAGAGGAGGGAGGGCCAGACCAGCCTTTCAAGCGCTGAGTTACAAAGACCCATGTTTGAACAGCTGGTCTGGTCCCTCTCTTTCTCTGGCATATGTCCGTGTCAGGGAAGGAAGGGACCAAACCAGCCATTCAAGCACAGAGCTGCAAAGCACATTTTAATGGCTGGTCTGGTCCCTCCTTCCTCTGACGCAAGTATACATCAAAGGAGGGAGGGATCAGACCTGCATGCAAGTATGGAGTCAGAAAGATTTGCATGTTGGGTTTTTTTTTAGAATTGGATGTCCACTCCACTGCTGCCACCACCAAGAAAACACAAAAACAGTTAAGGGGCAAGGGCAGGCAATGCGGGGAGCCAGCTGGACATGGAGGTGTAGGGTAAGTCAAGATAGAAACATAGAAACATGATTGCAGAAAAAGACCACATGGCCTTTCTAGTCTGCCCTTCCATATCAACCACTACAACAGCCCCCGTTTTTCCTTTAGAGATCATATGTGTTAGTCCCATGGGGAGATGCTGGGCATGGGGCAAATGGCAAACCTGTGATTGGGGAGGGGGGTGCACACAGATGTGCAAGTTACACAGGGAGCATGTATGGCTTGGTACAGCCCTGTCTCCAACACAGTCTACACATCTTACATGGATACCGAAGTGCCAATAGGCAGCCCCATTTTGTGGTGAACAATAGTATCAGGAAAATAGCTCTCACATTCCTTTTGCTGGTAAAGATGGGAAACATCTAGAATCTTAGATACATCTTTTAGTGGAGTGCTACATCAACTGATATGTATTTTGAGGACTGGGAGATTAGCGAAGGAGCATCTGATTCTGACCTTAGAAGTGAAAGAGGATAGTGACTTTGGTGATTAGGGAAAAAGATCAGAGTTCAATCTACACAGGTTAGGAGAGTCAAAGGGAAGTTCAGCATAAAATTCACTAGCTATTGTTGGTAAATTGCTGTGCATGTCTTAGGGGGGATACCATGCCATACTTGTTTTGCCCGAATTGTAATTGCCATATTTTGTTTTACCCCATACTTTGCTTTATCCTGAATTAACTATTGCTTCGTGTCACCATAATTGTTTTCCCGATCTGTTTATTGTTCTGTGTTGTCTTGACTAGAGGCTCGCATCCTGGAGATGAATGCAAGGCTGTGTGGATGGTGTCATCAAGAGCATTTTTGTTTCCTAGACCATGGGATGCTGTTCCAAGGGTTGCAGAGCAGAGATGGCATCCATCTATCCAAGAAATGTCAACATGTCTTCGGCAGTAGACTGGCTAATCTACTGAAGATGGCTTTAAACTAGATTCGTTGGGGATGGGTGAAGAAAGCCCCCAGGTAGGTGATATATTAAATACCTTTATGGAAATGGGTAACAGGGATAACATATGGAAAGCAGTGTGTATAAATGCCCGTAGCATGAGAAATAAGATTCCTGATGTTGAAGCTTTGGTGGGAGTGCCTGACTTGGATTTAGTGGCAGTTACAGAAACATGGTTCACAGAAAACCATGATTAGGATGTAACTATACCTGGCTATACTTTATTCAGAAAGGACAGGGTAGGAAGAAGGGGAGGAGGAGTGGCACTATATGTAAAAACTACTATTAAAGCTTTGGAATTACGGAGCTTAAAAGAGAGAGAGAAGGCATTGTGGGTTAAACTAGAAAGAGGGAAAGATAAATCTGTTTGCATTGGTGTGATATACAGACCTCCCTCACAAGAGAAAGAGGTGGACAGAGAGTTAATTGAAGACATACACAGCATTGCTAGGAAAGGGGAAGTGCTACTGATAGGAGATTTCAATATGACAGATGTTGATTGGCACATTCCTGCTGCAGTATCATCTAGAAGTAAGGAGATCCTGGATTCTCTACAGGGAGAACTATTAAGGCAATTGATAACAGACCCCACACGTGAAGGGGCCATACTGGACTTGGTGCTTACCAATGATGAAAGTGTTTCTGATGTTGTAGTGGGAGATCATTTTGCATCCAGTGATCACCAGATGATGTGGTTCAGTATTAGGACTAGGGCTGTTAGAATCCATTCAAAGGTGAGAATCTTAGACTTTAGAAAGACTAACTTTGCCAAGATGGGCCAATACCTCAGGGAGTCGTTAGTGGGATGGGAACAGCTGGGGGATGTAGAAAAACAGTGGGCAAAACTGAAAGTGGATATTTTAAGGGCAACCAACCTTTTTGTTAAAATGGTAAATAAAGGTAAAAGGAAAAGGAGACCGCTATGGTTTTCGAAAGAAACAGCTGAAAAAGTGAAGAAAAAGAGGGAGGCCTTTATGAAATACAAGAGATCATAGAGAGAGGAAGACAGGCATCTGTATTTGGAAAAACTTAGAGAAGCTAGCAAAGTAGTCAGGAAGGCAAAGATTCAAAAGGAGGAGGAAATAGCCAATACAATAAAATGGGGGGATAAGACATTTTTCAGATATATTAGTGAGAAGAGGAAGGGCAAAAGTGGTATTGTCAAACTCAAGGGTGCAGGGGAGGAATATGTAGAAGCTGATAAGGATAAAGCAGAATTGCTTAACAAATATTTCTGTTGTGTGTTCACAGATGAAGAACCAGGAGCAGGACCTCAGAAAACACCCACAAACAGGAACAGAAGCGAGGGACATCTTGAACAATTTTCAGAAGACTGTGTTCGTGAGAAACTAGCTCAACTTAAAGTAGACAAAGCGATGGGACCGGATGGGATACACCCTAGAATACTGAGGGAACTTGGGGACATTCTGACAGCTCCACTGACTGACCTTTTTAATGCCTCGTTGGAGTCGGGAGTGGTGCCAAAGGACTGGAGAGAGGCTCATGTGGTGCCTTTACACAAAAGCGGAAGTAAGGATGTGGTTGAAAACTACAGGCCGGTTAGTTTAACTTTGGTGGTGAGTAAATTATTGGAAATGCTGCTGAAAGAGAAAATAATGAAGTTTCTGGAGTCCAGCAGATTACAGGATCCGAGGTAGCATGGATTCACCAGAGGCAGGTCTTGTCAGACAAATCTGATTGATTTCTTTGACTGGGTGACCAGGGAGTTGGACCGAGGGAGAGCCCTAGATGTGGTGTATTTAGATTTCAGGAAACCTTTGACACTGTTCCTCACAGACGACTTACAAACAAACTGAGCACCCTAGGGATGGACCCTAAAGTTACTGCTTGGGTTAGAAATTGGTTGGGTGGGAGGCAACAAAGAGTACAAGTAAATGGAGCTCACTCTGAGGAAAAGGATGTTACCAGTGGTGTGCCCCAGGGATCTGTCCTTGGTCCGATTCTTTTTAACATCTTTGTTAGTGATATAGCGGAAGAGCTGTCGGATAAGGTTTGCCTTTTTGCAGATGATACCAAAATCTGCAATAGAGTAGACACCCAGGAAGGTGTAGATAACATGAGGAGAGATCTAGCTAAGCTTGAAAAATGGTCTAGAATTTGGCAGCTGGGATTTAATGTTAAAAAATGTAAGGTCATGCATTTGGGCTGCAGCAATCCAAGGGAGCAATATAGTATAGGGGGTGAAGTACTTTTGTCCACTAAAGAAGAGCAGGACCTAGGCGTGGTTGTGTCTGATGATATTAAAGTAGCTAAACAGGTAGAAAAGGCGACGGCAAAAGCTAGAAAGATGCTTGGGTGCATACGGAGAGGAATGGCTAGCAGAAAAAAGGAGGTGATAATGCCTCTGTATAAGTCTTTGGTGCGACCTCATTTGGAGTACAGTGTGCAATTCTGGAGACCGCACCTTCAAAAGGATGTGAACAGGATGGAGTCGGTGCAGAGGGTGGCTACTAAAATGATTAGTGGTCTTCATTATAAAGCATATGAGGACAAACTGAAGGATCTTAATATGTACACCTTAGAGGAAAGGCGGGACAGAGGTGATATGATTGAGATGTTTAAATACCTCCGTGGCATAAATGTTCAGGGAGAGAGCCTCTTTCAATTGAAAGCAAGTTCTGCTACGAGGGGACATGGGATGAGGGTGAAGGGAGATAGATTCAGGAGTGATATGCAGAAATATTTCTTTACAGAAAGAATAGTGGATCCGTGGAATAGTCTCCCAGTGGAGGTGGTAGAGATGAGAAATCTATTTATTGTTCTTTCTAATAATAAATTATTTATTTATTTTTAGTGCTATTTTAGCGTACTACGTGACAGAAATAAGGTATTTCTTTACCTTTCCCTGTGATCGTGTCCTCCTCATCCCTCTCTTTTACTTTTACTTTCTTATACTTTTATTTTGACTATATGATTTCGTTTTTTAGCTATATTTATATTTTTGTAATTTGTTGTTCCATATTTTTTATCACTTTTTATGATTCTTTGATGGTTTTTGATGTTTTTATCTTTTTAACATATTTGCTATTATGTTTTTATTTCGTTTAAAGGATCTACATCTTCTATATGTTTTTTATTTTGTTTTTTAAATTAATGATTAATGTTTTTATTAAATTTATGTTTTTTATGTATATAATTTTTATTTTTTTAATTGATTCATGTCAATTAATTAATTTATGCTTTTGAATGTTTACATGTGGTGTTATTATCTTTTGAGGTGTGTTCTCTTTTAAAAGACCCCCTGAAGAAGGTTTCCTAGCCGAAATGCGTTGGGGCCCAATAAAAAGATTTTCCACCTGAATTGAATTGTCGCCAGTCTTTGTGTACCTGCTTGGTTGGTTCTCTGTCTAGTGTGCTGATACCTGTTGCTCTCCTTGGTACCTGTAGATATTCTGTGCCAATATCACGCACTGTCAGTTCATCTTTCCAAGCTGAGGTACCGGAGAGGTGCAGACCCTATTTGCTGATCAGCTGTAGACAGCTATTCAGCATGTGCATTGCATCATGGGTACTGGTGGGGTTACCCTATCCTGGCACTCAGAGCAGACAGTTTGTGCAGTGATCTGCAGTCCTTCTGTACCCAGCCATTGCTGTGACATACACCACGGAGGTATAGCCGACTGGTTCATACAATGCCATTCTCAGCAGCATTCATGAGTTCACTTCCTCATTGTCCCCTCCTCTCATGCCTGTCCTACTCAAATAGTGTACATGCCTGTAACAGTCATATTTTTGCAGATTTGTGCTGCCAGCCCATAATACCCTCGCCACAATAGCCAACATTCCCTCGGTCCGTCTATCTGCGTCTGTCAGCTGTGTAGAGTCCTGTCTGCCTGTGCAGGCTGTCACCCCATGTCCTGCACTGCTATCCTTTCCTGCATTGTGCCTCTTCATGCTTGCTTCGCCTGTGCTTGATCTGCACGGCACCACCACTCCTCTGTCCACCCATCACTGTAACTATCCTTCCACCTCCGCCTCAACTGGGGGACACGTATTCCCATCATCTGCCACCAATTGTCTTTCCAGTACTTACAGTTGCCCCCACCATGTTTGTCATCAGTACTGGCAGCCATATGGGATGCCCGCAGATATGGCAGGTCCAGCTCTCCCTCCTTCACTCACCTGTTCATTGCCTTTCCTGAGTGCTCTATCTAGTGTATGGGCTACATCTGTCTCTGTTCCTCACAGGTCATGCATGTCATCCTGAGACACCTTGCAGCCCTTAGGGAACACTAACCTAGGGCACCATAACGTTGTTAGGCCACCTTAACCTATGGTTCCATAGCCCAGGGTGCCTTCTACGGTGCCTTGTCCAGGGGTGCCTAATACGGTGCTTAGCCTAAAAAGTCCTATAGGGCACCTTACAAGGCACCTTACAGGGCACCTTACAAGGCACCTTATAAGGCACCTTACAAGGCACCTTATAATGCACCTTACAAGGCACCTTAAAAGGCGCCTTACAAGGTGCCTTATAAAGCGCCTTGTAACGCTCCTTAATCTAAGGCACCTTGTAACGTGCGTTAGCTGATACAGCTTGCTGTAACGATGCACCGCCCACGCCTTTATATGGGCATCTGTACCTATACCGCAGAACCTAACGCGAGTGACATTACCGCAGTTTAGTAAACAAACCCCTAAGTGTCAATTGTGGGGTTTTTTGTTAACTGTCAGGGGCATGGAAAGCATGTTCCCAGAGGTTAATGTAGTGCCCCTGCCCTAACGCAGCATGGAAAGAGCATTGGTGCACTTACTACCTCTTATGGATGAAGTGGTAAATACACCCACACTAACTGATCTCCTTGCAGTTAGTGTGAGTGCACTGACTAGAAGGCACTCATCCCTCCCACCCTCCGCCCATAATCTGCCCACACACTCTCTGCCTCTAACCCTCCTACTAGCAAGCTTAATGCACCATTTACAGTTAGCACCAAAATTCAGTCGCACTGTCATGGCCTCATGTGCACTTTTAGCATGGGTAAAGCAGGGTTTAACTGAGGGAAAAAGTGTATACCCTGTGAAGGTAAGTTTATAATAGGATGCCCAGGTTCATGCAGTCAAATCACAGCTATTTTAAAACTCATTGCATGGAAGAAAGGTCTGGCAATCTACTTCCGGTCTCAGCAAGAAAACTCAGGGGCTGGGTCGCCAGGAGTCAGCATTGACTCAATGGCACACATTGCATTTTATAAAGACACGTTGTATGTTTTAGATACTAGCGTAAGTGGCAGAGATCACACTGTAAATTAAGGTGTGGACTTTTACATTTGCTCGTAAAGTTCATAAGTATGTGCATAAATGAAGGTGTTTTACAATCAAGATGTGTACTTGCTAACTCTGCCCCTGTTCCACCCAGAGTGCACCCCAAACTATGCCTACCAGTAAAGTATGTGCCTTCATGTCAAAGCATGCATTTTTATGTCAGTCAGTATTTTTTAAGAGGCCATTAATGTTTCTAAACTGCTGCATACATGCATGAATGACTTTATACAATTTCCTCCTTAGTGCACAGGTTTGCTCAATATATGATGGGCAATATTATAAGAGTGTCACATACATCTATAATCGCTGAGATAACAAATCATGCCATTATTAAGTAAAGGGGATAAAAAGGACTCAGACGGTATCCTGTGATTTTTGAAACAATATTCTAAAAGTCCATTTCCATGGGTAATGCACTACTACTGTAGATCCTTGGTGGGGGGACTGCTTTTTTCAGGGGGAAGGGCTATGGCATTAAGAAATACAATGAACTCATTAACCAGACAAAAAGAGAGAACCACACAAACATCATTCTAAAGGCCTATAACAAACTAAGGGAACTATTTGAGATAGTAAAAAACCTAACAAATGAACCCAACCCCGAAAAAGACGTGTAGATTGACCCACAAGCCTTCACAGATCACCTTCAAGAAAAGATGGACTCTACACCACAACAACTGACAAATGGAACTGCCAACCCAACCAAAACCACCAAAACATGGGAGAAATTCAACACCCCATCCACAAGACAGCTTTCAGACATCATCACAGCGCTCAACACAAGCACCGCACCAACAGACCCATGTCCGGTAACCTGGATCAAGGCAACGAAGGAAAGCGTCATCAACACCATACATAACATAGTACACAACTCACTGACACAAGGAACCATGCCAGACCAGTTGAAGCTAGCTACCATACGATCGATCCCGAAGAAATCCATACTAGACAAGAGCAACCCAGCAGCATACAGACCAATCTCCAGCATACCGCTACTGGCAAAGATTATAGAAAAATCTGTACAACACCAACTCCAGGACCATATCGACGCACATGCCCCACTGGACTTACACCAGCACGGCTTCCGCACAAACCATGGAGTCGAAACACTGCTGTTATATCTACTCAACGACATATTCCAAATCATAGACAACCACAAAAAAGGAACACTAATGATCTTCCTAGACATCTCAGCTGCATTCGACACAGTGGACCACAGAATCCTCCTAACCAGACTACAGAGCATCGGAATAAATGGCACCATCCTGAAATGGTTCATCTCCTACCTAACTGACAGACAGTTCCAGGTCAAGATCGGTCCCAACACCTCACGACCCACAAAGATCAACCAAGGGGTGCCACAAGGCTCTGCACTATCCACACTACTATTCAACCTCTATATGCAACCGATCTGTAACATCATGAAAGAGCACAAAATACATTACACAATCTATGCAGACGACATCATGATATGCACCCCAATCAACCTCAACAACCCTGACTACACCAGAATAACAGACTGCCTCAACAACATGTCCAACTGGCTACATAGCAACAACCTGACCATAAACTACAACAAGACAGAAGCACCTCTCGTCACACGAAACAACAGCTTCAGCCCGCCACCCTCCATCAATGTCAACAATTCAACAATACCATTAAAAAAGGAGGTGAAATATCTCAGAGTAACGCTTGATAGGGAGCTAAACCTACAGTCACACATCAGAAGGACCACCAAAAACGCATACTTCAAGATGAGAATAATCAGACGCCTCAAGCCACTCCTCACACAAGATCATTTCCGCACAGTTTGTCAAGCTCTAATCATGCCCATACTCGACTTCTGCAACCTGATCTATACAGGTATGTCAAAACAGTCGCTCAGACCGCTACAAATGGCCCATAACACAGCGGCAAGAATAATATCTGGAGCATCAAAACAAGACCATATCACCCCCATACTAAAAGACCTACACTGGCTCCCAATCAGCTCACAAATCAAATACAAGACAATCCTAAACATATTCAGAATCAAATACAGGATCTCTGCCCACAGCCTTCAACCCCTCATACAACCCGACATCAGCACAAGACCTAGAAGAAGAGCTACATTGGACACAATCAACATGCCAAAAGACTACACAAAGGCATGCAAGTCCACCGCAAGAAGAGCGCTATCAATGGCAGCACCTGGAATGTGGAACGCACTCCCTGACGAACTGCGATCCACGGAAGACACTAAGGACTTTCGGAAAAAACTAAAGACTCTGCTCTTCCTGGAACACTACGACCCAAACACATAATGGGAGCAACAGCCACGAACTAACATCTCACCTGCACGCTCATTGTACACTGTATAAAGCTCATGCTGTAAATAACACATGCTAATCATCCTACCCACACACATACACATCCACTGTACAACATAAGAATACCTTGAACACAAATGCCAACTCCTTGATTGTTTGCTGTGTATACCGCCTTGATTGAAGGATAAAGCGGGATAGAAATACCCTTTAAATAAAAAAAAAAATAAATAAAAATAAGTGCTTTAGACAAACCTTCAGCCTTGTGTCTTCTGAATTAACTTTTTTCTCGTTAAGCTCCTCCCCTGCTAAGATTTTGATAATTGAACTGAACAGGGAATTAGATCAGGGGCATGCGATGGATGTCATCTACCTGGATTTCAGCAAAGCCTTTGATACTGTTTCTCATAGGAGGCTTATCAATAAACTCAGTAGCTTGGGGATAGATCCCAAGAAGGTAAATTGGATCAGAAATTGGTTGACTGACAGATGACAGAAGGTGATGGTATATGGAGCTCACTCGGATGAAGGGAAGGTGATTAGCGGGGTGCCCCAGGGGTCGGTCCTGGGCCCGGCACTGTTCAATGTATTTGTGAGTGATATTGCTGAAGGACTGCATGGAAAAGTCTATCTTTTTGCAGATGACATGAAAATTTGCCCCCGAGGGAGTGGTTAACATGAGGAATGATCTACAAAAGCTGGAAGAATAGTCTGATGCTTGGCAGTTAAGATTTAATGCAAAGAAGTGCAGAGTCATGCACTTGGGTAGCCAAAATCCAAGGGAAACGTACGCAATAGGGGGCGAGAGATTGGTGTGCATGGATCAGGAGAAAGACCTTGGAGTGATTATTTCTGAAGATCTTAAAGTGGCAAAACAGTGCGACAAGGTAGTGGCAAAAGCCAGGAGGATGCTGGGCTGCATACGAAGAGGAATTACCAGCAGAAAGGAAGAGGTACTTATGCCACTGTACAAGTCACTGATGAGGCCTCACTTGGAATACTGTGTACATTTTGGAGACCATATCTTGCAAAGGATGTAAAAGACTGGAAACTGTTCAGAGAAAGGCGACCAAAATGATTTGGAGCCTTTGTCAGAAGCCTTATGAGAAGAGACTTGAAGACCTAAACATGTAGACTTTGGAGGAGAGGAGGAACAGGGGAGATATGATTCAGACCTTTAAATACTTAAAGGAAAATAATGAACAAACAAACCTCTTCCAAAGACGAAGAAGCTGCAAAACTAGAGGGCATAACATGAAGCTACAAGGGGGTAAACTGAAAGGCAATGTCAGGAAATACTTTTTCACTGAAAGAGTGGTGGATGCTTGGAATGCCCTCCCGATGGAAGTGGTGGGGGCAAACACAGTGATGGAGTTCAAAAGGGCAAGGGACAGACACAGTGGATCCCTTTACAGCAACAAGAAAATATCAAAATAAACTGAATCATCAAATTCCTCAACAAATAGGGGTGTCCTACATGGAGTGGTGGGTTCACCCCTGGGCAAAGACATGGGGAGGGGGGGCCTGCACGGAGTGGGAGGTGTACCTACTCTTGACATTGTGCTGGGCAGACTAGATGGACCATACTGGTCTTTTTCTGCCATCATTTACTATGTTACTATGTAAGAACACCCCAATACCACACCTCCTAAAACTATCATTAGAAAATGCATACAAGTGGGAAGGTATGCACTGCTGGTTCTTTGAGTTAGTGTTAATAGACAAGACCTATTGTTTCGCTTTTACTGTAGTTGCTCAGAAGCCTCCCTAGGTGACCACCTAGTATGCCTAATGGTTAAGCTGGCCCTGTCAGGGGGCTTTCCAGGAGTCTTTTGTAGGGAGGAGATTATTTTCACTTTTTTAAAATTTTATTTTGCTTCCAGTTTTAGCACAAAGTATTGGTAATTTTGTTTTTTTAGTGCTGTCAAGTCAGTGCTGACTCCAGGTGACCCAGCTGTCTCTGGGTTTTCTTGGCAATGTATCAATGGAAGTAGATTACCAGGCCTTTTCTTCCAAGGCAATGGAGGGTAAAGCAACTTGTCCAAGGTCTCAAGGAGTACCAGTGGGAATCAAACCCTTGATTTTCTGCGTACTAAGCAGTTGCAGGTGCTCAAACTACAAGGCTACTCCTGCACTCCACTTGGTAAATACCAAGTGCTTAAAAGCAAAACAAAACAAAGAGGCATGTTTACTAAACTGTGGTAATGTTACAGACAGCATGTTAGGTAACGTTAACGATCGTTAGGTAACAATGCGCGGTATGTAACGTTAACGCATGTCAACGTTACTTAACAATCATTAACGTTCCTGGCTGCAGTAAACACCACAGAGGGTGGAGAGAGGGTGGGGGGGAAGGGATCAATGGGTGGGGAGTGGACGGGGGAGCCTCCTTGCACACTAACGCACTGAACTGAAGGGCTGAATCCTACCGCGAATGAAAACACTGGTCAACAAATTTTTACAAAACTCATGTTACTGAAATAAAAATAGTCATTTCTTATCAATTTTTATATGCTGAACACGAATATGACAGTGAAATTGCAAAGCTGGCTCTAGTTTTTTTGTAATCTACAAGAATTAATATTTACATCACGAAATGCATGTCAATAGTAAATATAATAGACCTTTGGTTAATACCTGTAGAAAACCAAGTCATAGACTACTTCTTAGATTTTTTTCACCTGTCTCTTGTACAGCTGTTCAGGAGTTTCTCTGGGGAGTGTCCAGCAGTAGTCAGCCAGCATTGTAGTGGACCATTTTTCCTGGTATCTTTGCTCCATTGTTGCGATATCCTGGTGAAGACGTTTGCCCTGTTCGTCACTAACCATACCACAGTTGTCAGGAAAGAAATCGAGATGGGAATCAAGGAAATGGATCTTTAGAGACATATTGCAGCCAAGTTTCTGATACTGCATCAGCATGTCTTCTACTAGTTCCTTGTAGTTTTCTGCCCTAACATTCCCGAGAAAGTTTGTTCACACTAGGCGAAAAGCATTCCATGCTTGTTTCGCATCACCCTGCAGCAAGTTGTTGAACCGGTCATCTTTGAAGAGCTCTCAAATCTGAGGACCCACAAAAAATCCCTTTTTAATCTTTGCTTCGCTGAGTTGAGGGAATTTTTCATGCAGGTATCAGAAAGCTGACGAAATGTGGTCCATAGCTTTCACGAAGTTTTTCATCAACCCTAGTTTGATGTGAAGGGGTGGTAGCAGGATTTTGTGAGCCTCAACCAGAGCTAGGTGCTGGATATTCTTCTCTCCAACTGTTACATTTTGTCTGCAATTCCATTCCTTCCGCAAATAGTGCCAGTCCCTTGCTCGACTATCCCACTCACATAAGAAACACATGTATTTTATATATCCCTGCTGCAGTCCCATTAAAAGGGCAACTACCTTCAAGTCACCACAGAGGTGCCAGCTGTACTTGTTATAGTTAACGGAAGTCAGTAGATGCTTTAAGTTATCGTATGTCACTTTCATGTGGACACCACGCAAAAAATTGGTCTGCTTCTGAACGTTAACCTCTCGGTGGAATAGCACTAATACGTTCAATGTAACACAATGGGAAATATTCCCAAGTAGTAATCTTCTTATCTCTTCTTGTTCAACAGAAAAGCTATTCACTCAGCACTCAGACTCTACCGGGAGGTCTCAGACTCACTAGAGCACCAATTCCATTGGCTAAACTGCCAACACGGAAATGTATGTGCTTAATCGCATCAACGACCTCCACAGTAGCTAACTCCTGCCCATAAGTTTAGCAAAGATGATTTTAATCGTAAAGAATCCCTCCGTAAATATGACTTAAGGATATATCATAATGAATATCAAATATCTCGGGTAATTCTCCTCTCGATTTCTCCAATGGCGCTAAACCATATGGCTGAGAGCTATATCATCAAATGATCCCGACGCCTCCCCCAAGCGCCTTCATAGCATTTCTCCTATTCGGGTTCTTCAGGGGATCTAATATGGATCCTGTGAACAAATGGAATAAAACAAAGAATCATTCCCAACACGACATAACTATTCAAACTCTATGTACTAAACAGGACCTAAAATGTAAAAGTACTCACAAAAATGCTGCCCACGTCCAATGTCTCCTCTTGTCTCAAATGCTTTACTACTCACAGAAGTGAAAAGACGCCGCGCATGCGTTCTACAACTAACGGAGTAGTATTTAAAGGATGAATGCTGACATGACATAGCTAGCTCCTCCCCCACTAATTCAACTCCAAATTCAGAAGTCCAACTGGAAGGACTAAGCAGTGTAAACCAGTGGCTTGGAACCTAACATACACAAACATAGATATTCGAACTCGAAAAGCAATAATTATAAACAGGCTGACCATTCTATCATGGCATTTAACACGTTCGGTATTACAGAATCCAATTTATAAATCCACCGTTGTTCCCTCTGAGTCAACACTTGATCATGTGTTCTACCCCCACTCCCATGTTCTACTTGTTCAATACAAAAACACACCAACTGTTCAAAACAGTGCCCTTCATCGAGGCAGTGTTGAACTAAGGGGGCCTCCACTGTTTTGCACCGCAATCTGCTCCGATGTTCCCTCATGCATACCCTAAAGGTGCGTATTGTTTTACCTATGTAAAAAAGATTACACGGGCACTTTACCACATAAACTACCCCCGTCGAGTCACATGACGTTGAGGATAAAATAGTGTAATCGATCTGATGATATTGAAACGCTGTCGTTTCTAGAGTAATCGCACATATGTCGCATACCCCGCAGCGTCTATGCCCCTTCTCCCCTACCATTTCCTCTACCCTAGGTAAGGTCGTGGGACTCAAATGGTCCTTCAAATTACGGTGCCTTTGCCAAACGCACCGCAATTTCTTCCCTGCCAAACCCGGTACGGTGGTCAAAACATTCTTATGTTTCTGTAAACTACGTTGTATGTCTCCACTTAATGGAGAAAACTTCATTATTAAATTCACACTCTCAACATCATCTTTCGTCTTATGATTTGACGGGGTAAGGAGCAAGTCCCGATTATTATAAAGGGCCCTTCGATACGCTCTTTTTACTACGTGACATGGATAACCCCGTTCAAGAAACTTTATCTTCAACTGTCGCGCCTGCAACCTGAATTCACCGTCGCTTGAACAATTCCTCCGGAAACGAAGAAATTGTGAGAACTGTAGCCCCTCTTTAAGGGACGGGGGTGAGCACTGCGGTAATGAAGAAGCGTATTTCTGTCGGTGGGTTTCCTAAATATAGATGTCTCCCAATGTCCCCTCCCTCTGGTGATGCTAACATCTAAGTAGGTCATTATATCACTATGATAAACAAACGTGAATTTAATGTTGTCATCTAGTTGATTAACCCACTGAAAAAAAGAGAGTAGTGCTTGTTCTGATCCTTGCCAAAGCAAGAAAACGTCATCTATGTACCTCTTCCAAATTATAATATTAGAGGCAAACGGGGAACCACCTAACCACCGATCCTCAAAATTGGCCATATAAAAATTAGCTATTGAAGGGGCACAAGAGGCTCCCATAGCCACCCCCGAAATCTGTCTAAACAAATCTCCCTCGAAAGAAAAATAGTTATCGTGTATTACTAATTGTGCCAATTCCATTAGAAATTCAACCATGCGCTCGGAGAGATCTCCTCTAGTCAACAGAGTAGCCCGCACTACCTCCAAGGTCGCCCTCTGAGGGATGTTGGTATATAGTGAAACTATATCCATCGTGACAAGGAAAACCCCTGTATTTTCCACCCAACTGTCTAGATCCCGCAAAACACATAAAAAGTTGGTGGTGTCCCTTAAATATGCAGGGATCCTGACTAACAGCGGACACAGAAACGAATCTACAAACGTGGATAATGGCTCAAGCAGACTACCCCTGGTCGATACAATAGGTCTCCCGGGGGGTCGGACTAGATCTTTATGTATTTTTGGCACAAGGTAAAACTTGGCCACTGAAGGGGAAACTACATTTAAATAACTAAATTCTTTCTTAGAGATCAATTTATTTGATAAGGCCAGTGTTGTCAATTGTTTAATATGGTTCTGTAAAACAGGCCCCGGGTCGGTTGACAATCTCTCATAAGTGGTGATATCTCCCAATTGGCGTATTGCTTCACTCAGATAATCTTCCCGTTTAAGTACCACCACCGCCCCTCCCTTATCAGCCCGTTTAATTACAAGATCAGAACGTTGTTTCAAAGAACGCAATGCTTGATTCTCTGAATGTGTAAAAGCATGATAAACGGATGTCTTAGAGTGTTGTAAATCATGTACATCTTTTAAAACTAATTTTCTAAAAATCTCCAAACCCGGATGAATAGGGCCTGGCGGGGACCAATTTGACTTAAGGGGTAGCGGGATGCGAGGTATCGCATGATGTTCTGAGCTGGTTGCAGTCAATGATGAAATAGGAGAAGGTTGTTCAGCGAAAAAAATGTTTCAATGACAATTTACGTATAAATCTTTCAAAATCCACATGGAACTGAAATGGATCAAAATGAGTCCGAGGGACAAAGGATAAACCTCTGCACAAGACTGCCACTTCCTGTGGGGATAAATTTGCTCCAGAGATATTTACTACTAAATCAGACATAACAATGGGGGGCCTATCACCCCTCATTTCCGCTTTGGAGGAGCTCGTTCCCGAGTTTTCACTCGATCTGGTTCTTTCTTTTTCTTCTCGTTGCGTTGATCCCCCGTGTCGCATACTAAAAAAGGCCCAGTTCTTCCCGAGGCGCTTGAATCAGTGGAAACAGCTTCATCGGTAGAGTCACTAAAATCCACCCGTTTTTTGGATTTCTTCATTTTTCGTTTCGTGTTCATCCATGGGTAAACGTACCCTACTGTGTAATCGGTGTAATCTCTCTTCAACTTCTTTGTCTTCTTGGTCATAATTTCTTGATGGACTGCGGTTAGTTGTTGCTTTAAATCCTCCATTTTTTCTTTATAGATCTTATCCTCCTCAGAGGATTTCAAACGATTTTGAATGTCCTCTATCTCCTTGGTCAATTTTTGAACATCTTTCTTCACTGTGTCGACTATGAGGACCATGAGGTCAAGTGAACGCTTGTTTAAGATTTTATTCCATTTGTCAATAAAATCTAGCTCAGTAGTGGGGATTTGCGGTTCTTTGTATATTCGAAGCCCCCGAGGGATTTGTTGTCGATTAATGTATTCAATGAGAGATAAGCGATGGAACTCGGACCGGACCTTCTTTTTCTGAAAACCTAATAAAGCATCCCATGTCGCTGCGTCCTGATCCTGTAATAGAACTTCAACTGCTGCAAATGGAGTTTTCTCCTGAACTATGCCAATTATATGGTCCTGTGTATAGCTTAAAATATCTTGCCATCCTGGTGGACCTTCCGCCATCGTGACACCACGCAAAAAATTGGTCTGCTTCTGAACGTTAACCTCTCGGTGGAATAGCACTAATACGTTCAATGTAACACAACGGGAAATATTCCCAAGTAGTAATCTTCTTATCTCTTCTTGTTCAACAGAAAAGCTATTCACTCAGCACTCAGACTCTACCGGGAGGTCTCAGACTCACTAGTGCACCAATTCCATAGGCTAAACTGCCAACACGGAAATGTATGTGCTTGATCGCATCAACGACCTCCACAGTAGCTAACTCCTGCCCATAAGTTTAGCAAAGATGATTTTAATCGTAAAGAATCCCTCCGTAAATATGACTTAAGGATATATCATAATGAATATCAAATATCTCGGGTAATTCTCCTCTCGATTTCTCCAATGGCGCTAAACCATATGGCTGAGAGCTATATCATCAAATGATCCCGACGCCTCCCCCAAGCGCCTTCGTAGCGTTTCTCCTATTCGGGTACTTCAGGGGATCTAATATGGATCCTGTGAACAAACGGAATAAAACAAAGAATCATTCCCAACACGACATAACTATTCAAACTCTATGTACTAAACAGGACCTAAAATGTAAAAGTACTCACAAAAATGCTGCCCACATCCAATGTCTCCTCTTGTCTCAAATGCTTTACTACTCACAGAAGTGGTGCTCTAGTGAGCGGTGCTCTAGTGAGTCTGAGACCTCCCGGTAGAGTCTGAGTGCTGAGTGAATAGATTTTCTGTTGAACAAGAAGAGATAAGAAGATTACTACTTGGGAATATTTCCCATTGACTTTCATGTGGACGGCATGCGCTACTGGAATAGATGGAAGACGGTTTCCATTGTTCAAAAGCACATCCTCCAGACTCAGTTTTGAAGAGTCTTTAAATAGTCTCCAGTCTTGGGGGTCATGAGTGATTTTTAAGGAATTCATGAGGCTTTCAATATCGGAACAGAATACCAGATTACTTTCCTTTCCAACTGCGTATAGTACACTGCTGACGTCAGATGGCTTCAGCAGCTGTCTGGCAGTAGTATTGCATTGCATCATAAAATGATGCAATCAACTCTGGATGATGTGTGCATGCTGGTATTATGCAATGTGATGCAATATTACATCATTCAAGGCTTATTTGGGATGTTGTTGATGTCCTACTGGATAAATTTACACTGTAAAACGTCAAAAATGAACTACATGCAATATCTTCAAAACGAGAGCCAATAAAATTTTTTTAATGTTATATTCATGTTCAGCTCACCAAGATACTACAGATTAGGGCCTTTTAAAGTCAGTAATGATTTCAATGTTGACCAGTGAAACCTGCCCTTAGATGCACATTTGCAGGAGAGAGAAACCATTTCAGTGTCAGCAATGTACAACATAGACAGGGAGCCCAAGAAACATGATAGTAGTGCTCCATTTCCAGCAACAGCATAGTGCCTAAGTATGAAAGGCCACTATGGCGATGGTGCAAGTGGGGCATAGGGGGCTGCAGGCGGGACATGTAGCGGGGGCATCTGGGGCACAGGATTGACTAGGCAGGTGCCTAGGTGTCACATAGGAACATAGAAACCGTAAATCAGCATGACAGCAGCTGACAAAGGCCAAACA
Organism: Ichthyophis bannanicus; assembly: GCA_033557465.1. Classification (NCBI taxonomy): domain Eukaryota; kingdom Metazoa; phylum Chordata; class Amphibia; order Gymnophiona; family Ichthyophiidae; genus Ichthyophis; species Ichthyophis bannanicus. The sequence goes on along the minus strand of CM066032.1, from coordinate 306,043,681 downwards.
CAATCCACCTACATCTACCTGGTCCACCCGAGCAAACAGTTGCCAGGGCACTGACCTGACATCCCCCCAGCCAACCCTCCCCCAAGCGGAAGGGACAGACTATTGGTAGGCGGTGATGGGGGGGGGGATGGGGGGATGCTCATGTATGCCCCATGCCCCAGACCCCGCTCCCTAGGCAACCACCTACCCACACAGTGGATGGCCTGGGACTATGCACTACCAGCACCGACAGCATATGGTGATATCAGCATGGCAGGGGGGGGGGTGTGCCCATGCTAGAAGTGGCAGTGGCACCTTCCTGCATACCCTGTACCAGTACGTGGTGTGCAGTGCAACATAAAAGGTCTGGCTGAGGAAAGCTACAGGTAGCCCCAGGGACCACCATGCATCTGTGGCAACAGTGTGGTGCAATACACACAGCCAGTGTATCCAGAAGCAGAGGGCCACAGGTTAAAGCCCCAGCTGTGGTTCCTGCAGAGCATGTCCCTATGTTTTACCCTACAATGCAGATACAACAGCAACATGTGCAAAGCCCAAATCAGCGGCGAACAGAGGTACAAACACCCACTCACACAGGCTCCACAATCCAAAGATGCATGGAGAGTCAGGCTGTTGGCCCCAGCACTAAGCTGCAGTTATCACCAGAGCACTACTACTACCTCCTGCACAGTTTAGCAATGTTGGGACTGTGATCAGGACTCACACATAGCGCTCGACGGTATCTGCCTCCAGTGATACTTATGTGTTCCCAGTGCTGGGGCCCCAATCACTGAGATACCTGCTTGGTGCCCATAGTTCCTCTATGAGAATGCACTATGGACTAGGTAGTGGACTGTCTGCAGTTAGCCTGTGCATGGTTGGAACACCTATAAGGCACAGTCTGACTGTGCTGTCTGCTGGTGACTGGCAGACAGTGGTGTGAGGCAGTTGGGGTTTTCCAGAGCTAACCCCATCATTGCTGCTGGTCTGCCACTGCTGCAGCCACAGGTATGGCTTTGGCCCACCAACCCTGGAGGACTGTCTTACACCAGCAGGATGGAGGTTGCTTCACAGGGACTGGGGCATCTGCCCCTTACCTACAAAAAGTATGATGTGAGCCCTTTGGGGTATGTAGTGTATACCACTTTGACCTATAAAGGCACTGCTACACAAACCTCAGTCTAGTCTGGAAACCCCTCTGCCATGATAACAGGTGCCCATGTCAGCCAGACCCTAACACAGGGTACACACTAATCGGGGGTGGGGGGGAGTGTCTGGTCCCAGAAGGCCACATGTGACTGCAGAATAAAGATGGACACCAAACTACCTTCAGCTGCACTGCAAGGAACACCTGTCACACACTCATAGTGATGGGGATGTACAACAGGGCCTATCTCTATCACCACATGTACTGCAGACCTAGTGCTGGGCACCCATCCTATCCCTCAGGGAGAACATAGAACCCGCACAATCGCATGATCTGTAGCTACTCTGTGCCAGTATCACGCACTATCAGTTCGTCTTTCCAAGCTGAGGTACCGGAGAGGTGCAGACCCCATTTGCTGATCAGCTGTAGACAGCTATTCAGCATGTGCATTGCATCATGGGTACTGGTGGAGTTACCCTATCCTGGCACTCAGAGCAGACAGTTTGTGCAGTGACCTGCAGTCCTTCTGTACACAGCCATTGCTGTGACATACACCATGGAGCTATAGCCTACTGGTTCATACAATGCCATTCTTGGCAGCATTCATGGGTTCAATTCCTCATTGTTCCCTCCTCTCATGCCTGTCCTACTCAAATAGTGTGCATGCCTGTAACAGTCATATTTTTGCAGATTTGTGCTGCCAGCCCATAATACCCTCACCACAATTGCCAACATTCCCTCGGTCCGTCTATCTGCATCTGTCTCTGTTCCTCACAGGTCATGCATGACATCCTGAAGCACCTAGCAGCCCTTAGGCCACACTAACCTAGGGCACCATAACCTTGTTAGGCCACATTAACCTATAGTTCCATAACCCAGGGTGCCTTGTCCAGGGGTGCCTAATACGGCGCTTAGCCTAAGGAGCCCTACTGTATAGGGCACCTTGCAAAGTGCCTTATGAGGCACCTTACAAGGCACCTTATAGGGCACCTAACAAGGCGCCTTGTAATGTGCCCTATAAGGTGCCTTGTAGGGCCCCTTGTAACGCGTGTTAGTCGAAGGCGCCTTGTAACATGCGTTAGCTTATACGGCTTGCTGTAACGATGCACCGCCCATGCCTTTATATGGGCATCTGTACCTTTACCGCGGAACCTAACGCGAGTGACATTACCGCAGTTTAGTAAACATACCCCAAAATGACATTGTGCTTTTATGAAAAAAACATTTTTCATTGCATTTTTCATTTCTTTTCGATATGAATACATTTCCCTCTAATGCATTGTTTCAAGCCATTTCTGGAGTATCCCCTAGCCAGTTTGGTTTTCAGGATATCCACAATGAATATGCATGAATAAATTTGCAAGCACTTTCTCCATTGCATGCAAATTTATCACATGCATATACATTTTAGATATCCTGAAAACCAGACTGGCTAGGGGGTACTCCAGAAACGGTCTGAGAAAACACTGCTCTGATACATTGTTTTAACTGTGGAAATAGCTTTTAAAAACGCTCTCTTAATTTATAACGTACAAAGTAATCCGCTTCTGATCGCTGGAAGTAGCGGTATACAAAAGAAACCAAATAAATAAATAACATTAGGGCAAAATGTCATTCCCTCTGTATTTCCAAGCATGGTACATGCATCTGTAGCTGTGCTTCAGAGTCTCACATGCTGACATAAGCTTTGCTCTTTCCCAGAGTCTATACCAAAAGGACTCTGCATGAAGCTACTGTGATTTTCTACACATTAGTTGCCTCTTTCATAATTGCTTGTTTATTTTGAGATAAAGTTCAAAGAAAAGTACGATACAAAGTTCAGTCTCTGCGGGACAAGAATGATCAGAAATCAAGACTTGTAGTGGCCAGTTCAGAAAAGTAGCAAACTAGAGTGCAAATCAACTGGGACAAATTCCAGTCAGATGCAATTGGATATAACATTCCTGAACTTCAAAGCTGACATTTGGCTCTGCTTCTACTTCATAGGAATATCCGACCCAGGGATGAAATAGTTCTCCTGTGATGTTTAGTCCAATCAATTAATGCCATTCCACATTCACTAGACTATAAAATTTTCTTTCTCATTCTAAATAAGCATTCTTATAGAAGATTAAGTCCCATCCCATAAATGTATTTTACTTATTGAGTCCATTGGTGCTAGCACAGGCTGGTACCAGGAAGAAATACAACTGCAAAAGTTCTTAATCTGGATCCTTCCAGGAATACTATTATCACAGGTTGTTAGTTTGGTAAAAAAAAAAAAAAAAACACAGCCAGCCAACTGGTTTCATTTCCACTCTGGATTTCTTTTTTTTTTTTTTTTTTAGTTTTTAATCGTAGAGCTAATTGTAACTTTATTACAAGAAAGAAAGTAAAATATCTGAACAATTAAAAGGAAAATATGTTTGGCTCTCCTATTTCCTTTTTTTTGTTCTTAAATGAAGGCAGTATTTGACAAGATTTACTTTTCAAAAGCAATCTTACTCTGGATTTCTTTTATGGAACTCTCTCTCCCCAGCACTCCGCTCAGAACTTTCTTTACAGAAATTCAAATTTATACTCAAAACTCATCTCTTTCACTCTGCCTTTGACCTCCCCACCCCCCTGCCGTGATCTGGCTATTCCCCTCTTTCTACCCCACCCCCTTTTTTTTTTACTTCCTTCTGTCCCTTTCTTCTCTAGTGTGACTGCTTCTCTCCTGTCCTGTCTGACAATAGGGTTCCTTTTCTACTTTCTGACTTTGCAGCATATTATTTTAATGTTAACCGCTCTGATGCCCCCACCTGGGTGGTAAATCAAATGTAAGAATAAAGATAAAGATCCTCAACAACTTTGGTTTCCTATAGCACATCTCCAACAAGAACTGTCTACCCTTTCAACTAGTCCCTCTAGGTGTTCCTGCAGCCCAGCTCCCTAAACCAAGAGACTAAGGGGCATGTTTACTAAAATCCGCAAAATAGCGCGCCGCAAAATAGCGCACGGCAACGCGGCACTGAAACGCGCAGAAACGCGTTTAAACGCCCCGCACACGTGCGTGTCACCCCCGCACAGGTACGTGGCTCACTAACGGGCCCCGTACAAGTGCGGGCCCGCAAATGTCCGATAGAGGCGTGGAACGGCGAAAGGAGGGCGGAGGAAGGCTCCGGAGGGGCGGAGGGACAGGGTCAATGGGTGGAGAGTGGGAGGGGAGAGGCTCCCCGCACAGTATCGGGCCCGAATTTGCATGTAAAAACTACCGCGAGTGAAACACTCGCGGTAGAAAGCATTTAAAGGGAAGAGAAACCATTTCCGTCAGCAATGTACAGGAAAACCGGGGAAACCAGCAAAACGTGAGCAGTGTGATACATGTGCACAGCACAAAAGTGAAAATAAAAATAGAAAATGACCACAACACAGAACTATTAAAAATAGTAATTCAGCTGGGGAACAGTTATAGTGATGGGCAAATACAGAAATCACACCCAGCAAAGCTCCAGAAAAAAGAAATGAAGTTTGGAAGGGTCTACTGAGAGGAGACGTTTCCAAAAAACATTTCCACGTTATGGAGCTTTCCTGGGAGTGTTTGCTATGGTTGCCCATTAATATCACTGTTGCCCAGCGTGGTGATATTTTGTCCCACATTTCCCGTGGACATTTCCGGGGTTTATGTGCACGTTTGTCACCAGACAGGGTGCATATGCCCACAGTAGAATTGCGTAGAGCAGGGTTTGTGACTCCATCCTGCCAGGCTTACTGCCTCCAGGGGCTGCACTGTCTCTGTGGTACAGCGGACAGAGTCATTACCTCTAGGACCAGAGGGCAGAGGTTCAAAACCCAGCTGGGGCACCTGCCAGCCCAGTCCCTATATTTTACCCACCACTAAATAAAGATAGCGCAGACACCCTGTATGCATGGGGAAAACACCCATATTTTACCCAACACCGCACACACACCACAACAATGGGCATTACCTACAGCCAAATCCCCCAAATGCAGTCCCATACTGCCACATTGCAATCAGGTCAACTGCTTTTTCTGAGAGAAGTTCATGCCAGCATGTTGGCGGACAAGTACATGTGGTGCAGGGGGCAGTGGCTGCTAACCACAGAAGACAGAGGCCTAGCCATGTGCAGGCTGGCACAGTCCACTGCAACAGACAGGTCCTGCCGGATCCACAGTCATGGACAGTCCAGGGAATCCAACCAATCTGTAGCTACACAGTGGTGCAGTGCACACAGACAGTGCATACAAGAACAGAAGGTCACAGGTTCAAAGCCCAGCTGGGGCTACTGCCAATCCTGCCCACATATTTTTCCCACAACTAAACAGTGATAGTAAGGACACATCTTTCATGGCGGGGACATATGCAATGGTAAGACATCTATCTTTTACCCCACTGAGCACAGACACCATGAACAGGGGCAGTACCTAGAGCAGAATCACCCAAATGCAGTCCTGGTGGGCCACACACCAGTCAGGTTCCATGCTGACACTCATACAAATGCCTGTGCTGTATAGCTATGCACCACCCCCATGGCATGTAGATGTAGCCCATGCATATTCATGAGGGATAGCAGGAAAACCCGAACAGTGTGATGCAAACCTGGACTGGAGTTGGGAATCTGTGCCGTAAAGCAGCAGCCATCAAGGGCAGACACACCCACACCCACAGGCCCCATTGGCCAATGTCTCCTGGAAAGGCAGAACATTGGACCGTGCATGCAGCACCCAAAACGAGCACTTGCATAACTTACCAATCTCACCCTACACCTGAGGTATACGGTACACAGCTCGGAGACGTTTGCTAGGAGCACAGGCAGGCAGTTATCCATACGTTACGTACATACTGCTAGTTGACCCCATCCAAACAATCTGTTAGGTGTTTGCGGGGCATGCTCCAGGCCTGGCCTCTGACGGTGCTTACCACCCTGGGGAGTGACCACCAGCTGTAATGCGTACCATATCCATGCCTTGCCGTGCTCAGGACCGGTTTGGTGGGCAAGGCTACTTACCCCCTCAATCGTAGCACCATGATGGCAGAGGTGTGGAAGTGTGTGTCTGTCTATACAGTGGGTGTTGGCTGCAAGCCCCTTCAACAGCCCGCACTGCCAGCACTGTTGCCAGTATTGGCCAGTCAATGTGCATAATGAGGTGCAAGGTACCATGGGTATAGCCAGGGCAGGGTGGCGTGGCCAGGATGCATCTGCACTGGGCATAGGGCCCTGGCAGGGACATTGGCTGGGATATTGTAGTGTCCGGCCACCACCTACACAGACAGGGTGGCCAAAGCATGTCCTTCTGGGGGATCACGCTCACCCTGACTGTGCAGTGACCACAGCATGGCTAGGCCCCCCCCCCATAGTGCTGTATAGTTGTTCTCTCATGTGATAGATATGGGTTTCTCTTTGGGGCCCAGTCACTGATCTATCTGCTTGCTGTGTATGCAGACAGCCCAGTTCTGGGTGCATGCATCTCCATTGGGAACATGCACTATGGACTAACCAGCAGACTGTTTGTAGCTGGTAAATGTCTTGCTATAATGGCTTGCAGGGTGCAGTGGCTGTTGGCTTGCTGCAGGGGAATATCTGGTGGTGGAGTGCAGCTTACCATACCCTGGGCTTATGTCTGTCTGCTATTGTGTTATGGCTGTGTATGGAGCTGCCTGCCTAGGGGGGTGGTGGTGTTCCTCAGCAGGACTGGGGTTGATGTTGCTCTCTACTGCCACCTTTGCAGGGAGGTAGAGTGTGGATCCCTTGATGGGGACCATGTTTGCCACTGGGGGGGGGGGGGGGGTGCCTGATGGCGGCAGACAGGGATATCCATGGTGTTTGTGCAGAAACTAGCTATCTTACACATTAAGAACATAAGAACATAAGAACATAAGATATGCCATACTGGGTCAGACCAAGGTCCATCAAGCCCAGTATTCTGTTTCCAACAGTGGCCAATCTAGGTCATACGTACCTAGCAGTTTCCCCAAGGGACACAGGTTCCACAATGCTTGTATTGGTTCAAGCATTGATATCCTGGGTCCCTTCTTAATAATGGTTTATGGACCTTTCCTCCAGGAACTTGTCCAAACCTTTTTTAAACCCAGCTACACTAACAGCCTTTACTACATCCTCTGGTAACAAATTCCAGAGTTTGATTACACGTTGAGTGAAAAAATATTTTCTTTTATTAGTCTTAAATAGTTTACCCTGTAGCTTCATTGCATGTCCCCTAGTCTTTCTATATTCTGATAAGGTAAACAATCGATCTACGTTTACCCGTTCCACTCTGTTCATTAATTAACACTGCTTTGGAACGCCCGCTTGGCCTCCATCAGCCATGGCAGGTGTTGTTGACCTGGTCCTGGCCACCTCATTGCACACTCAGGGTGAGCACAGTACCCGCACGATGTAACGGTGTGTGGCTACTCTGTGCCAGTAAAACACCCGGTCAGTGCCCCCTACTAGGCCAAGGTGCTGTGTGGGTGCACCCGGTCACTTCCCCCAACAGGGCCGAGGTGCTGTGGGGGTGCATTCCCCATCTTGTGTCCATCTGCGGACAGCTAATTTGCATGTGCAGTGCATCATGGGTACGGGTGGCCTAACCCTATCCTGTTGACACCAGCAGACTGTCTGTGAGGTGACGTGTAGGCTATCTGCAGCCAGCCAGAGGCCTGCTTACAGCTATGGAGCTGTAGCGCAATGGTTACATCACTGCCTGTGCAGCCAGAGGTCATGGGTTCAAACCCACAGTGGGGCCCTTTGGTAGGGCTGTCCACAGCTTTATTTTTATTTACTGTACATATGTCTATGCCGGCAAGACCACCCTCAGCTTACTATACCCATTAGGTGCCTCTGAGGGTGCTTCATAGGGCGCCCTGTAGGCCACCTTATGGTTGCCATCCCTATAGGGTGCACTATACATTATCCTGTGTCGCAACATACATGCTGCCCTATAGGGGTCATTCAAGGGTGCCTTGGTGAACAGTGCACTGTAACATGTGCCTTATGGGCCGCCGTATGTTAACATGCTGGGAGAGTGCGTTTGCTAGTAGTGATAACAAAATAAAATTATACAGCCTCCTACAGCACTCCACAACATAATACATACTGCCTTAGCAGGCATTTTTCACTGGGCATTGTGAGGAGTTGAACCCCTGATCCCTGCACCATTGGTCAGTGTTTTAACCATTGTGCTGTGGCTCTGTTCCTGTGCTTGTGCATCAGCGCGCCGCCTTGTGCCTATCAGCGTGCCGCCTTCTGCCGCCCAAGGGGACCAGTGCGCCGCCTTCTGCTGCCCAAAAATAACTGTGTGCCGCCTTATGCTGTTCCAAATTATTTTCCTCCTAAAGCAATGTTAATCATTACAGTTACTGCCTCAGCTGACCTTTGTCGTTGCACACACTGGGGGATTGAACCCATGGCCCCTGCACCATTGGTCAGTGTCTTCACCGTTGTACCACGGCTCTGTTGTTTTGTATACTCAGCAGCGCGCCACTTTGCCTTTCCACGCGCTAATGTCGACCCCCGCACATTAGCGCGACGCACACACGTCCGGTTGCTTACTACCGTTTTTTTTCTATTTTCTGCCTGAACCGCCCACTCCTTATATGGCACAGGCACACTAGCACGGCCCCGCACGTTAGGAATGTTTAGTAAACATGCCCCTAAGTCTCAGCCCACTACTTTTTGTTTATTTTGGGGGGAAAAGGGAACGAGAATTACTGTTTTTCATTGTACTGTAGTTATCCAGGAAATTTTAGGACAGTATATGGCCAACCAGAGTTACCCGAGTAACCTTTTTCCAGCTAGCACTCAATGTCACTACTTGCCATACAATGTCAAACTGTGTCCTAGGAATGTCCTTGGTATCATGTCTTTTGGTTAGGTAAATTTTGTGCTGGCAAAGATTTGCCAGAACAAAATTTAGTCGCTGAGCAGTGGGAAATTTTCCAAAACCAGGATTTATTGCAAATGTTAGCCAGACAAACCTTTTAAATATTCTCCTAGAAAACTCTTATTCAAATGGTATCTAATTTAATCGTCATTACACCATCCTAATTACAATCTTGTTTGCTAAGCAGGATCAGGCCCAACTAGTGGAGGAGTAGCCTAGTGATTAGGGCTTTGACCAAACCACGTTGACCATAGGATAAAGCGGTATAGAAAAACTGTTAAATAAATAAATAGGGCAACAGCCTGAGATCAGAACAACCAGGGGTTCAAATCCCACTGGCACTCCTTGTGGCCTTAGGAAAGTCACTTCACCCTCCATTGCCTCAGATTCAAACTTAGATTGTAAGCTCTCTGGGAACAGAAAAATATGTACAATACCTGACTGTAACTCACCTTGCACTACTACTGGAAAGATGTGAACTAAATACAGATAGTACTTTGATGGAAGACTGGCTATTATAATTTACAGGTGCTGAAGGCAATGACAGCCCATTTGATGAGCTGTAATCACTAATGCTTGAATTTATCTGGGAAAGAGCACCTGAATAAGATCTGTCACAGCATTATCCAGATAGTGCCAGGGTGACCCAGCAAAGTTAGAGTGGAGACGTGATATATCCAAATGGTGATGATTTTCATAGACACTATCCAGATAACTAATTAACTTAAGATAGGTAAAAGGTTGTCCTAATTGTTGTATGGATAGCTGGAAAGCGCCCCTATCGAGGTAATGAGGGACCAGCCACCAGATGGCTGATAGGCTGCCCGATAACCAGGATGCTGAGAGAGGAAGGGCTCCAGCAGGACATCGGGGATAGGTGGGAAAGGGGGAATGATGGGGAAGAGGTATGTTAAAAGGGCAGGGAGCAGGGAGCAGGGGCATCCCTCTTTATAGGCAGAGCCGTGAGACCCACCCTCCTTACCCATAGCAGAGGGGACTGGGCAGGGCTTAGAGGGTATGTCGCAACTGTCCAAAGTAGGGGGTGATATAAGGGGGGGTGCCACGCTCTATGGGGGGGCTCAGGTACCAGTCTAGGGGTACCTGGGCCTGGAACCGGAGAGGCCAGGTACCAGGGAGAGGGGTGCCTGGGCTCGTAAAACAAATGGCCAAGAAGGCAGGGCCCACCTGGGCACCAACACAGAGCAATTGGCTGCAGATGGATGATGCCCTTGCCATGACATGGGCCGAAGCATCATTCAAGACCACAAGAACAATGTGGTACCCCTCTGCAACAGTCCTGTGCAAGATCCATGCTACGGTTGTATGCATGTATGGTGTGCAATTTGGGATAATGCGTAAGAGGCTGTTGGTGCATTTTTGTTTTAAGCTATGGCCTGTCAATCCCACTAATACAGTAAAAGCATTTGCACTAAGGCCGAGTGTCAATGTGCTGATGGGATTGGGGGGACATGAACAGGAGCCCAGAGATCCTTTACAGCATGCCATTGTTTTGACCACACCATCTGGCTATTCAACAGCACCCATTATCCAGAAAGTGTTGCTGAATATCTGGATTAACTTTACCCATGTTAGTCAGCATTTAAATAAATGCTTAGAATCCAAGCACTCAGGATTGTGATAATTTTGGATTCAGATAAGTGATTTTTGTGGATGGACTTTTAGACATATATCTTAGACACTTTGGATGAACTCCAAACAAGCTCCAACAATATCGATGACCTGATCCACAATTGGAACACCACAATCTCCTCTGAATCCAGCGCAACAACAAAGAAGACTAAAACCAGACACACCTCCGCAAAAGCCCGATGGTTCACCCCCAGCCTCCGGAAGCTAAAGACCAAACTCAGAAGAGCAGAAAGAAAATGGAGAAAAAACAAAAAAGAGGACGACAAAGTGAACTACATGTACGAACTAGACGCGTACCACACAGAAACAGACAAAGCAAAAAAGGCCATCCATTCAAAGATCATAAACACATCAATAAACAAACCACGAGAACTCTTCGATATTGTCAAAAAACTGACAAAAGTGCCCGACCACTCCAACCAACTACCAAACATCCCACCAGAACTACTAGCACGACAATACAAGCAGCTTCAACAACCATAAAATCCACAGTTGAACACAGAGACAACAACAAACCACCCCACCACCATAGACAGAGACTGGAACACATTCGAAGCAATCACGAAAGAGGAAATATCATCCACCATCTCTCGCCTGAATACCACCACCTCTCCACTAGACCCCTGCCCTACAGAATGGATAAAGAAAACCAAAGAAGACCTGAGAACACCATTAACCCGCATTGTTAATGAATCCCTCAGCCAAGGACGCATGCCAGACCTCCTCAAAACTTCAATCATCCGACCAACCCTAAAAAAAACACAACCTGGATCCCCTTGACCCCGCCTCCTACAGACCTATAGCAAGCCTCCCGTTCACCGCCAAAATCATTGAGAAGGTAGTTCAGCAACAGCTCCAAGAACATTTAGATACCAACAACATACTGGACCCGCAACAACATGGCTTCCGTCCACTCCACGGAGTTGAGACCTTCATGACATCACTAATGAACACCCTCATCATAGGAACTCAAGCCAAACACTCTGGATATGCCATGATCTTCCTAGACATATCAGCAGCCTTCGACACCATCTCCCACAACATCCTCATACACAGACTCAAAGCAATTGGCATCAAAGATACCGTACTTCAATGGTTCCATTCCTACCTAACCAATAGATAACAACTGATCCGCACAAACATATCAACCTCACCTCCCTTCCAGCAACACCAAGGAGTACCCCAAGGATCCACACTATCTGCCATGCTCTTCAACATCTACCTGCAACCACTCTGCTCAATCATACGCGCACACATTAACTATCATATCTATGCGGATGACATAATGCTCTATGCCCCAATCACAACCTCTAACCCAACAAATAAACACTTATCAGAATGCTTCACAGAAGTATCCAGCTGGCTACAAAAGAACAACCTATCAATCAACATAAAGAAAACAGAAGCCCTCATAGTAACAAAGGACATAGTAACAAAGGACCCAGACTTCACACCACCTTCACACCTCAACATTGGAACCACACAAATACAAATACAACCACACATAAGGTATCTAGGAATCATCATAGACCAAGCACTCACACTCAAGCAACAATAAAAAAAACACTGCAACAATATTCCACAAGGCTAAAACAGTACAGCGCCTCAGACCTCTCCTTGAACCACAGGACTTCAGAACAGTGATGCAAGCCATGACACCCCCACCTGGACTACTGCAATATAATCTACCATGGACTTCCAGCCACCCATACCAACCCACTTCGAACTGCCTTAAATACCACAGCAAGGATTATCCAGAAAGCAAAAAAACAAGACCACATCACCCCAGTCCTGAGGGAGCTACACATACTCCCCCTCGAAGCAAGAATCAAATACAAATCCACCCTACTCACTCACAAAGCTCTCTACCAAACTCAGACTTTCCAGCTCCACACACTACTGCCCCGACCAGCCCACAACAGAACAACCAGACAAACCACCAACAACTCCCTCACCATTCCCCATAAACGAACTAAATGCAATCAACGGACCTGCAACAGAGCCTTTGAACTATATGTACCAACCCTCTGGAACTCTCTACCGAATCACATCAGAAGCAACAAAGATCCCTTATCTTTCAGGAAACAACTAAAAACTGCCCTATTCCAGGAATACCTCGGACCAGAAACAAGCACCCACCACTGACTATCTCCCAACCACCCTACTTCATCCCCCTGAACATATGTTCTATGAGACTGTAATACAATATCTATGTCTATGTCCCAAATATTTGTTAAAATCATTCATGTTGGCCACCTGGTGATGGCCCCAACCCCAGAAGTTGACTATTGTCCACACCCCCCCCCCCCTTTTAATGTTCCACCGCTTTGACCCGATGAAAAGCAGGATATAAATACAGCTAAATAAATAAATAAATGAATAAAATGGACATTGTTTGACTGGTGGGGATACATTGAAGTATTATCCTCCCTCAGCTTTGCCTGACAAAAAAATTGTTATTTATTGTTTTGGATTAACACAGTGATAACTTTGATGTTCGTTTAAATAAATGCTGGCTTTCACTGGCTCACTATTGGCCTATCAGGTTATGGACTGTATATTTGACAAAGCAGATAATAACCTCTTCATTCAAGCAATAGTGTCAAAAAAGGACTCCCACAAACAAATTGTAGCAAATAGAAACCATTTCTTTCTTCTTACCTCTCTTATTTTCTCATTGTTTTACCAAGTCACAAGCCATTACTCTGCAATCCAACCATTAAATACTAATTGGACAAATGAATACATTTTAGCAAAGTTGAATGGTAGCCTAAATGCAGTGACAAACAGACAAACAAGCCAATGAATTCAGCTAAAAACAGAAATATTGTGGTATAGTAGAACTTGGACGGAATTATGTATTCGTTCTTTGATATCAGGTTGTCAACTTAAATGTAGTATGTCATAGGAGTATGTATTCATGAGCATCCATTCAAATCATTTGTATACAGTTACCTATAAATTAACAGGTGTACAATTGATTGTGCAATTTAAAAGTTCTTGCATACACACAATTCATGCCTAAAAACAATTGGTATAATAAACATGTTAAACATGTTGTTCTACCTATTTATATCCATCCAATCAACCTGTAACACAGTTATTTATTTATTTATTTGAATAGAACAGTTGACATAACTTTATACATCACAAAGTTGAACTGCGTAACATTTCAACAATTATTTACATTTGTAGTATGGGGTACTCAGGTTAGGTAGCAGATAATAATGTGGAAGGGGTGATTGGCAGAGGTATTTGAGTGTTAAGACTGTGGGTCTAGTGTTGTACCGAAGTATTCAGTGAACAGGAGAGGTTTTAGTTTTTTCTGGAAGTCAGAAGAGTCCTTAATTGGTCTTAATTGATGAGGGAGTGAGTTCCAGAGGTATAGGCTAAAGTGTCCGAACGCTCTTTGGAGTGCTGTTTGTGAGGTGTTGCTCTTGAGGATGTAGTTGACAGAGTGCTTTGATGTTGTGTCCTCCCTGATTGAGTGTCTGGCATCATCTGGATTAGCTGTTTTAAGCAGTCAGCGGACTGGTTGTGCATGATCTTGAAGGTCATCACTACTGATTTTTACTTTATTCAGGATTATATGGGTAGCCAATGAAGTGATTTTAGGACTGGAGTGATGTGCTCTTGTCTTTTAGATCCAGTGATTAGTTGTGCTGCAGTATTTTGTGCTAGTTGCAGGGATTGGGTTGTGCTTTAAGGTTGTCCTTGAAATATTAAATTGCAATAATCTAGAAGTGGCATGATTATTGCTTGACATACGGTGCGGAATTGGTTATAGTCTAGTAGAGATTGTAGGTTTTGTAGGGTCCTCATTTTGTATTAAACTGTGGATGTGGTCTTCTTAATGTGTGCTTGAAAGTTGAGCCTTTGGTCCAGGGTTACACCTATATATTTCATTTCCTTCTTCACGGCGATTGAGCAATTATCTACTAGTAGATTATCTGGTGGGGTATAGGCAGTGTTTCGAGTAATTGTGAGGGCTTCTGATTTGTTATAGTTGATTATAAGGTTGCATTATTCCAGCCAATTTGTTATTAATGTCATGCAAGAAGCTATAGTGCAGTAATCAGATTTTCTGGTGTCAAATGGAGCATAAATCATCAGGTCATCTGTGTAAAGGTGATAGTGTATATTCTGATCTTGTATAATTTTGTAGACCAGTTGTACATATCTGTTGAATAAGAGGGCAGATAGTGCAGAGCTCTGTGGAACTCCTTGGTGCAGTGTGAAAGGTCTGGAGGTTTTGGTTTTGATCTTGACTTGGGACTGTCGGCCAGATAAATAAGAGCGAAACCATGACAGCGGTGTTTCACTGATTCTTATCTCCATCAGTCTGTCTAGTTGTCTAGTTAATGCCCCCCCCCCCCCACACACACACACACACACTCTTGTTCAATGTTCTATGTAAAGACACATTGGCCTGTTGTTTTGTGTAAATCATTCTGACTCTTTGATTTAGCTGTATATAAGCACAGCTAAATAAATAAACATGAAAAAATGCACAATCAGTAAAAAAAAAAATGTTTTAAATGAACACCATCCCAACATAAAAATTGCAGCAAAGGAATCTTTTCAAACAATACTTAAGGTAACTCATACAAAATCTTTATGATTAAAAAACGCATTGTATTTCATCAGACTATGCCACTTCTTTCTCGTTCCTATAGAACATAATTCTGCCCGCACTATGCTATTGTACTGGCCAGCTTTTCAACACTGCATGTACGCTGTTTTGTGTAACCAGATCTGGCCATATCAGTCCATCGTATTAGACCATTGCAACAGTTTGTAGATTATTCTTCAATTCCGTATTAATTCCTCATCACCCCACTTTCCCCTCTCCAATATCAGCTTTTCCCCTCAAACTTCCTCCACCCTTTCATTCTTTTCTAAAATCTCCGAAGAGGAAACCTTCCTTCTTCTTTCCTCCTCTAAACTCACTACCTGTTCTTCGGATCCTATTCCCACCCATCTCTTCAACTCCATCTCCTCCTCTGTCATCCCTTCCATTTCATATATTCTCAACCTTTCAACCTCCACTGCAACCTTCCCTGCAGCCTTCCAGCATGCTGTGATCACTCCTCTCCTGAAAAAAAACTTCACAACTCTATTGGTCCTTCTAATTATCGACCCATCTCACTTCTCCCTTTCATTTCCAAACTTCTTGAACATGCAGTTCTCCGCCATTGCCTCAAATTTTCTCCTCTCATGCCCTCCTCGATCCACTCCAATCTGGTTTTCATACTTTTCATTCTACTGAAAGTCTCCAATGACTTGTTCCTCACTAAGTCCAAAGGCCTTTACTCAGTTCTTATTTTTCTTGACCTTTCTGCTGTTTTTGACATTGTTGACCACTTTCTCCTCCTCGTCACATTGTCCTCTCTTGGTTTTAGAAACTCTCTGCTGTCTTGGTTCTCTTCTTATCTCTCCAATCATTCTTTCAGTGTTTGTTCTGGTGGTTCCTCCTCCACCTCCCCATCCTTCTTTCAGTTGGTGTAACCTAAGGGTCGGTTCTAGGCCCTCTCCTTTCCTCTCTCTACACGCAGTCCCTTGGTGCCCTCATCTCTTCCCCTGGCTTTCAGTATCATTTTAATGCTGTTGACTCAAATCTATCTAACTTCACCTGACATTTCTCCTACACTCCAAACTTGTATCTCTGCCAGCTTATCTAACATCGCTGCCTGGATGTCTCACCACTGTCTGAAATTGAACATGGCTAAAACCGAATTTCTTATCTTTTCCCCTAAACTCTTCTCCCACCTTCCTCCTTTCTCCATCACCATTGACAATAATCTTCTTCTTCCTGTTTCCTCAGCCCGCAACCTTGGGGTCATCTTTGACTCCTCTCTTTCCTTCTCCACACATATTTAACAGATTGCTAAAACCTGTTGTTTCTTCCTCTATAACATTAACAAAATTTGCCCCTTCATCTCTGAACACACAATGAAAATTCTTGTCCACTCTTTAGTTACCTCTCGTCTTGACTACTACAACCTCCTCCTTGCTGGTCTTCTTCTGAGTCATCTCTCTCCACTTCAATCTATTTAGAACTCTGCTGCATGGCTAATCTTCTGCCAGTCCTGATACACTCATATAAACCCTCTTCTGAAATCACTTCACTGGCTCCCCTTCTGTTTCCATATCCATTTCAAACTTCTTCTTCTAACCTATAAATGCATTCACTCCACTGCCCCTCATTACCTTTCCTCTCTCCTCTTTCCTCTCTCTCTATACCCCTCCTCATGAACTTCGCTCCTCCTCTGACTTCCTTCTTTCTTTGCTGTTTTCTTCTAATACTAACTCTAGACTTTGTTCCTTTCACCTTGCTGTTCCTTATGCCTGGAACAAACTTCCTCTATCCTTATATTGCCTCATCATAAGATATGCCATACTGGGTCAGACCAAGGTCCATCAAGCCCAGTATCCTGTTTCCAACAGTGGCCAATCTAGGTCATACGTACCTAGCACTTTCCCCAAAAGACACAGGTTCCACAATGCTTGTACTGGGTCAAGCATTGATATCCTGGGTCCCTTCTTAATAATGGTTTATGGACCTTTCCTCTGGGAACTTGTCCAAACCTTTTTTAAACCCAGCTACACTAACAGCCTTTACTACATCCTCCGGTAACAAATTCCAAAGTTTGATTACACATTGAGTGAAAAATATTTTCTTTTATTAGTCTTAAATAGTTTACCCTGTAGCTTCATTGCATGTCCCCTAGTCTTTCTATATTCTGATAACGTAAACAATCAACCTACATTTACCTGTTCCACTCCATTCATTAATTTATAGACTTCTATCATATCTCCCCTCAGCCATCTCTTTTTCAGGTTAAAGAGCCCTAACCTTTTTAGCCTTTCTTCATAGGAGTATCCTTCCATCCCCTTTACCATTTTGATGGCTCTTCTCTGAATCCATGCTAAAGATTTACCTCTTTGAGGCTGCTTTTGGATCCTAATCTCTTGTTTCCCCTGTGTTTCCTCTCCCTATTGAACTCTTATTTCTCTTGTATTGTACTGTCTGTCTTAACTAGATTGTAAACTCTATGAGCAGAGATTGTCTTCTCTATGTGGTTATACAGCACTGCATATCCCATGTAGTGCTTTATAAATGATTAATAGTAGTAATAGTAGTATTGTGAGTTACCAAAGAAACAACTCCAGCTGATGCAATTAATTCAAACACTGCTCTTTGGTTGCTTCGGGGGGGGGGGGGAGGGAAGCTTTGACCAAGTGACACTACTTTTGAAAGCTTTACAATGGCTACCTGTGTACTACAGTATTCTGTTTATGTTACTCTGAGTTTTTGGGCTCTTAATGAGGAAGGTCTAGAGTACTTAAGAAAAAGTTGATTCCATATTGTCCTGCTAAACAGTCCAGACAAGTGGGTTGTGTTACCCCACCCACAGATTGGTGGAGACAAATACCAATGGAAAACCCAGGTTTCAATGACATCACTCTCATGCCTCTATCTGGCTCAGCCACCAGAGGTCGCTTCAGTATTTCTTTGTCTCCAGGAGATGGTGGATGGTTTTTCTCCACTCTGAGGAAAATCTCAAGACTGAGATGAAAAGAGATTGATTAAATGCTTGTGAACGACCACCTCGTTAAAGGGGTGACTCTCACTTGAGCATGACGTGGGAAGCTCCACTAGACTGCAGTCTTTTTGGTAGCCATAGGAGGGGAAAATTGGTTCAGTTCCATACCCTTATCATGATAAAGGCCTGTTGAGCAGCCACAAATTGGAAGAGTACAGCAGCCGCACATATCCTCAGTGTAGGGTTGCCAACTGGCCGGTTTTCAGCCGGCCTGGCCGGTTTTTCCATGGCCAGGCCGGCTGCCGGCGCAGAGGCAAAACCGGCCCTTGAAAAGCCGGTTTTTTTGCACTGGCCGCAAGATCGGGAGCGGCCAGAGCAAAAAAACCGGCTTTTCTCCCAACCCGGAGGGCTTCAGAGGGAGCCGGGGAAGCCCGCGCGAGGCTCCAGCTCCCTCTGAACAGCCGCCAGCGTGAAGAGCCTTTTCCTTCACGCTGGCGGCTGTTCCTGTGAAGCCACGAATGCTGGGAAAGGTTAAAGGGCATTGCCTTTAACCTTTCCCACCAATCGCGGCTTCACAGGAACAGCTGCCAGCGTGAAGGAAAAGGCTCTTCACGCTGGCAGCTGTTCAGAGGGAGCCGGGGCCTCGCGCGGGCTTCCCCGGCTCCCTCTTAAGCCTCAGACCGCCGCGGTTTTGGGGGGGGAGGCCAAGGACTGCCTGGGCTGTGATGGGGGGAGGGGGCCTGGACTGGAAAAGGGCTAGGAGGGGGGAATTTGATCTGGAAATGGGTTGTGATGGGGGGGGGGCCTGGACCGGAAAAGGGCTATGGGGGGGGGGACTTGGACAGGAAAGAAAGGGGATGTGCAGGGAGGGGACCGGGACTGGAAAAAGGCTATGGGGGGGGGGAACTTGGACTGGAAGAGGGCTATGGGGAGGTAACTTGGACTGGAAATGGGCTATGGTGGAGGGAGGGGGAACTTGGACTGGAAATAGGCTGTGATTAGGGGGACTTGGACTGGAAATGGGTTGTGAAGGGGGGGGGGGACCTGGACTGGAAAAGGGCTATGGGGGACATTGGACTGGAAAGAAATGGGTTATGATGGGGAGGGGGACCTGGACTGTAAAAGGGCTATGAGGGGGGGGGACATGGACTGGAAATGGGTTTTGATGGGGAGGGGGACCTGGACTGGAAAAGGGCTATGGGGGGGGGACATGGACTGGAAATGGGTTGTGATGGGGAGGGGGACCTGGACTGGAAAAGGGCTATGGGGGGGGGAACTTGGACTGGAAATGGGCTATGGTGGAGGGAGGGGGAACTTGGATTGGAAATAGGCTGTAATTAGGGGGGCTAGGACTGCAAATGGACTGTGATGGTGGGGGGGGGGGGTAGGACTGCAAATGGGCTGTGATGGTGCGGGGGGACTCGGACTGCAAATGGGATGTGATGGGTGGGGGCCTAGGACTGGAAATAGGCTGTGATGGGGGACTTGGACTGGAAATGGGCTGTGATGGGGGGGGCTAGGACTGGAAATGGTCTGTGATGTGAGGGCTAGCACTGGAAATGGGCTGATGAAGAGCTGGAATAGGACTGGAAATGGGCTGATGTGGGGGATGGGAGAATGGGATTAGAAGGGAGTGGATGCTCGGTGGGTCTAGAACTATAAGGGAACTGATTTTGGGGGAGGACTAGAATAGATGGGGAATGAGTGGAGAGGGGAAAAAATATTTTGTTTGGAAGAAAAGTCTATGATGGGCTGGGTATTGGGAGAGTGAGGGGCTTGAGAATGGAAGGGTAAAATTTAAATGGATGATAAAGGAATAAGGAAAGAATTGGGGGAAAGAGCAAAAGGGAAACAATCAGTATGTTAAAGCAGAAATAGAGAGAGAATGGAAAACATCTAAAAGAGAAGAAAGGACAAATGGATAGCTCGCAGAAGACACGAAGAAACCAGAAGAAAGTGACTGGAGCAATTGCAACTGAAAAATAAAACGCCCAAACAGAAGGTAGAAAAATACTTTTTATTTTGAATTTATTAGCTGGAATATGTTTGGTCTGGGAAGTGTGTATTGATAACATCTTTGCGTTTTTGTTTAGTGCAAGAGGAAATTACTTTATAGTTTTATTTCTCCAGTGTTGTACATTTCATGTTTGGATTTTGGGGTTCCCAGTTTAATTATTATCTGACCAAGGAAGTTAGCCTACACGTATCCTCGGTAATTTTTGTGGGTGGGGCTGGGGGGGGGGGCAGGGGTGGGACTAGGGGCGGAGAATGGGTGGAGCATGGCGAGCCACAGGTGTCGGGTTTTTCTCAGTGAAAAAGTTGGTAACCCTACCTCAGTGCCCCCTCCCTTCCCCTTCCCCCACCCCTGCTCTTTCCCAAAGATTGCAGAAGGCTCTCAGAGGGGACTGCCTGCCAGCCACCTTTCACACGGTGCTGCTAAAATATAAACCCAGCTAGTGAAGCATTTTCAGGGGAATAAAGCTAAGCCCAGCATGGATCCTATGCCCAGGGCTCTCAGGGGGTGAGTACCCAAGGCTTGACCTTTTCATTGCCTTGTTGGGGGCTCCTAGTTTAGTCTCTGAGGGATGCAATTTGGGGTGGACTGCTAGCAACCATTGGCAATTGGTGGAAGTTTTCTGCACACATTTGAGTATTAAGACTGTGGGCCCAGTGTTGTACCGAAGTATTCAGTGAACAGGTGTGGTTTTAGTTTTTTCCAGAAGTCAGAAGAGTCCTTAATTGGTCTTAATTGATGAGGGAGTGAGTTCCAGAAGGATAGGCTAAAGTGTCCAAACACTCTTTGGAGTGCTGTTTGTGAGGTGTTGCTCTTGAGGATGTAGTTGACAGACTGTTTTGATGTTGTGTCCTTGATTGAGGGTCTGGCATCATCTGTATTAGCTGTTTTAAGCAGTAAGCGGACTGGTTGTGCATGGTCTTGAAGGTCATCACTACTGATTTGTACTTTATTCGGGATTATATGGGTAGCCAATGAAGTGATTTTAGGACTGGAGTGATGTGCTCTTGTCTTTTGGATCCAGTGATTAGTTGTGTTGCATTATTTTGTGCTAGTTGCAGGGATTGGGTTGTGCTTTAAGGTTGTCCTTGAAATATTAAGTTGCAATAATCTAGAAGTGGAGTGATTATTGCTTGACAAATCAGAGTATAATCACAGGGCAGCTCAGTCCTTCTTTAAAAGCAAGCACACTGTGGCTTTACAGGGGGGAAGTGCTCTCCATCTGAACCCCCCGAGGTAGTGAAGCAACACACACCCACTCCCATCCTCAGGAAAGAATACAACTACCCACTGCAACAAAGGAGGTGAGACTGGCTTTAAACATCTTGTGTCTGCTGTGCTGACTTGCTCCTCCTGCTCCTCTCTGCTGAAAGGGAAACCACTCAGCCACATGTGTTTGCCTAGCTCTGCCCAAAAAGCATCATCACAGGGCGGCTCAGTCCTCCTTTAAAAGCAAGCACGCTGTTAGGCACGCCCACCTCTGACGGGCCTGTGCCTGAGGACCTCACCAGAGGGCCCTTTGGCATGGCCCTTAGATGGGGAACGAAGGTGGGGGACAAATCCACCACCTTTCCCTGGAATGTAAGTTATAACGACCACTGCACTGTACTAGATAAAGATAGCAGTTCAAACTGTAAATAGTTTACAACAACCATTGTTGATCTGTATATAGTTCCCTTTGGTACAGTCCCAAGTTACCAATCCTGTTACAATGTAAGCAAAAGATCTTTTGTTCTGATGCAAAATTTGTTATTTGTAAACCGCACTGATACTAAAAAGCGCAGTATATAAGAAATGTAAATGAATAAATAAAACTGTAAATAAATCAAACAATTGTAACGTCTTTGCCTACCATGATATGTTATCAAATAACTACAGCATCATTCAAATATAATTGCTCCTCCTAAACCACTCAGTTTCCCTCGCCAGTAAACACCACCCAGCCTCACAACCTCACACATAAGAAACTCTTAGCTTAACCCTTCACACAGAATACACATACACACCACACACCTAAAAATATAGACTGGAATTCCTCAAGCCCCTACAATGAATTATTACAAACCCATTCCATTGCCTAACCTACATACTACTTTTATCCTACCAGATAATAAGCACCCTTTCCCTCCCCCAAAATACCCCCTTCAGCCCCATCCTAATTAGATACACAACATCCAGGAATAATATCTACCTCCTGCCAGCACTTGCCATATATTCATATAGCCCTCACCCAAGGCATAACAAACAGTGCACCAGACTAATAAATATACTCACAACCTTTATTGATCCTAATTTGATAAGGGTGGCCAAAACCCAACACAGGCCGTGTTTCTTGTAGATACTTCTTCAGGGGTGTGGCACACTATAAACTATAAAAACATCATAAATTACATAGGCATACATAAAAACTGAAACACCCTCACAGTGCTGTAGCCTAAGGTGCCTCATAGGCATCCTGTAAAGCACTCTATACGGCACATTATAGGGTGCCTTGGCAGACAGGGCACTTTATAATGTGACCTATGGGGCGCCTTATGAGGCACCTTGGGTTACGACACTGTGAGAGTGTTTTTGCTGTCAGCATTGATTTAAATTAAAAGAAAATGCCTCAGACAGCCTTTTCTGATTACACCACTGCAGGATCAAACCCATGATCTCTACCTCCACAGTCATTGCAGTAACCAGTGGGCTACATTGTTATAGCTGCTAACACTGCGCTGACATGTACTTAGGGTTAACGCGTGTTAACGTGCCATGGCACCCACTATCATGTGATACATATTCTTGCTACCTTAGGACTGGAACGCTCACTCCTTATATGGCATTCTTCACATTATCACTGCAACTAGTGCTGGTAACATTAGGACGGTTTAGTAAACATACCCCTAAGATGCAAACCTCCCCCAAACCATTAACATCAATAGTGCCATCCTTCCAATCAAACAAGAAGTTAGATACCTTGGCATAATCCTTGATCAACCCCTCACCATGATCCCCCACCTAAAACAAACAGTCAAAACAATCTACTACAAACTAAAGACCATTCAGCACATAAGACCATTCTTCGAGTCACACGACTTCAGATCAGTAATCCAAGCCATTATCACCCCCCATTTTGACTACTGTAACAGTCCGTTACAAGGTCTACCAGCCAAAAACCTCAATATCCTCCAAAGAGCACAGAACATTACAGCAAGAGTCATTTGCAGGGCCCCTCTAACCAATCATATCACACCCATTCTATATAACCTCCACTGGCTCTCAATACTGAGCCGTATAGAATACAAGACCCTCATGACAATCTTTAAACTGGTCAACAATATAGCACCATCTGTTTATGTTTATGTTTATTAAAAATTTTCTATACCGCCCAATACCCAGTTAGTCTATACCAAATTAGTCTCACGTACTCATGCAAGACTTTCCCCAGGCCTCACTGACTATCGAACAAGAAAATGTCTACTCACCGGATCCGGTTCCCGATACCAAATCAGTTCATGGGTTGGATCCTGGACTCCCCTCGGGTTCGGAGGTGTTGGCCGCTGGACCCAGTAACCTGTGAAGGCAAGGAAGAGCCCTCTCCGATACAAGAGGACCGGTGGTGCCAGAGGCTCTCCTGCGATCAGTCAGGTGCGGCTCCAGCCGGACCAAACCTGGAGGCGAAAGTACGTGGTATAGTCACTTGAATACCATCCACTACTCGCACATTCCCGGCCAACGCACCAAGAATATGTAGCAGCTGATAAGCATGCAATAAATAATACCAGGAGTCAGTTCAAAGATCCAAGCCAATTTATTGTGCACAAGACTCAGACAGTCAAGCGTCAAAAAGGACTGAGCAAAGTTCTTACAGAAACATATTCATTTTATACATTTCTTTTCAGTTTGATACATGCAGATTTTCTAATGGTCCCAACGCCCCCTGCACCCGTCCAATCGGGGACCCTCTCTGGGCCTAGCACCCTGTTCCCCCTTCCCAGGCTATTCTAACAATGGTACAGTTTCTAGACATGGATACATCTCAACTGCAAGGTCATTTCTAAGCTCAGAGAATGTGAGAATGCAGAACACTGGAACATATCTATCATCAGCATTTTAATAAAGGATTCATACAAACTTATCAAAAGCAGTTTAAAGCAGATTCTCAAACTTCTACTGACTTTGGTCTTTCTCAGCACTATTAATCTCTGGTGAGGGTGGGGACAGGCCTAGCTTACAGGCCTCTCATACGTTTTCAGGCTATTATAGGCCATAGCCTACCACAATATGTATATAGTTTCTCCGGTTTAGTTAAGTTTATGACTAATATTTTTATAATGTAAAAAGTTCAAACCTGTTATATGTAACATGTTGGTTCCTTGTAAACTGCCCCTCATCTCTGGATGGGGCGGTATAGAAATGTGTAATAAGCAAATAAATAAATAAATAACTTAGCATAAAAGGAGAAATTGGGTCAGTATTCTTTGAGCAATAAATTGTTTTAAAGACCTTTACAAAAAGGCCTTCTAAATAGGGGGCACGAGACCTGTGAAAATGTTTAAATAAGTGTTAAAGCCAAGTGACAGACAAAGGGGCATTTTGAAATTCTCCCTCTATCCAAGCAAGGGCTGTGTGAATCACCTAGGAAATTAGTCACAGATTACCTTAGAAGCACAGGACAGGGTACTGTGTAGCAGCCAGCTTTTAATAAGTCTTCTTCCCTCCCTCCCTCCCTGACTCCCACCCACCCTGGGATAATCATAGCTTTATAGGTGCATAATCCTCGTAAAGGAAAGGAGGTGCCATATTCAGTCTCAGGTGCAGCTGTTTATCCTCACCAGGCATATATTAAGGACCTGAGATTAATTAAGCTTGAGGTGAACAGTCCATTAAACGTATTAGGTATAGTTTTATTAGTAAAAGTATCCCCAGCAAGCCTTAGGAAGTAAACAACTTAAATACCTAAACACAACCTTAAAACTAAGATACAGACAGCAGTCCAGCAGCGAGATGGGGACTTTCTAGTTTTTTGCATTGAGTGTCATATGTATGATTTTCTCCCAGTTGGTGAGGGGTCTTACGTGTGCACTAAGTGCAAGGAGCTCTTTGCTCTCAAGGAGCGAGTCCAATCTCTGGATACTAGAGTAGCAGACTTGGAGAACATAATGAAGATATACATAGACAAGACCTACAGGGATGTAGTCCTGAAGTCATACCCCAGTCTGGCCGCATCCCTGTTGCCATGGAGGAGAGAGGTCACATAACAGGTAAGCATCACCCTGGTATGGCAGGAAGTGATCCTGTAGTTAGGACCTGTCCTCCAAGTGAAGTAGAACCCTCTCGCACTGAGGAGGTTTCTCCAGGGCCATGTGCCCATGAGGGAAGGCTTAGAACAGCCATTATAGTTGGTGATTTGATCATTAGGCATGTAGATAGCTGGGTGGCTGGTGGACTTGAGGATTGCTTAGTAACATGCCTACTGATGTGAAGATAGTGGACCTCATGCACCACCTAGAAAAGATCTTAGATAGTGCTAGGGAGGAGTCTGCTATCTTGGTACATGTCAGTACCAATGACATAGGAAAGTATGGTAGAGAGGTTCTGGAGGCCAAATTTAGGTTTTTAGGTAGGAAGTTAAAATCCAGAACTTCCAGGGTAGCATTCTCTGAAATGCTTCCCATTCCACGCGCAGGACCCAAAAGGCAGGCAGAGCTCCAGAGTCTCAATGCGTAGATGAAATAATGGTGCAAGGAAGAGGGTTTTGGATTTGTTAGAAACTGGTGAATATTCTGGGGAAAGGAGGGGCTTTTCTGAAGGGATGGGCTCCAACTTAACTGGGATGAAATCAAGCTACTGGCATTAACCTTTAAAAAAGAGATAGACCAGCTTTTAAACTAGATAATAGGGGAAAGCTGACAGTCACCCAAAAGCGCATGGTTCAGAACAATGTATCCTTGAGGGATACTAGCAAAAGATTGAAGTTAGGGCATATCAACAGAGAGGTTCCAATAAAGACAAAAGCAACCCAAATGCCCTTGAATACAGAGAAGACACAGCTTGCTATTTACCCCTGCCTACTGATAGCCAGATTAATATGAATAAAATACAGCCTCTAAAATGCTTGTATGCAAATGCTAGAAGTCTAAAAAATAAGATGGGAGAGTTAGAATATATAGCACTAAATGAAAGGTTAGATATGATTGGTATCTCAAAGACATGGTGGAGGACAACCAGTGGGACACTGTGATACCTGTGGACAAACTATATCGTAATGACAGAACAGATCAAATTGGTGGAGGGGTTGCACTCTATATTAGAGAGGGCATTGAGTCACAAAGGATTAAAGTTTTGCAGGAAACAAAATTCACTGTAGAATCTCTATGGATTGAAATTCCATGTAAAAAGGGGAAGGAGAAGGTGATGGCAGTGGGGATGTACTAGCGACTGCCTGGCCAGAATGAACAAATGGATGATGAAATGCTCAACAAAATCAGGGAAGCTAACAAAAGTTACAGCACATATTAATAAACACAGGTACACTAAAAAAAAATTTTTTTAAACTGCCTCTAATGTTTCGATTGATTTTTATGTTTTTTGGTGCGCTGAATCCAAATCTGGTAACCAATTTGCTCCATCACGTACAGATTTTTTGCTACATTGGGTTAGCAGTTTGAGGTGAACGTTTCAGATTGAGTGCGATCGAGATAAAAGTTTCTTGGATGAATTCTTTATACTAATTGTTTAGTAGTTATTCAAATAAGAATAAAGAAAATTGTAACAAGGCAGCACATAAGAATAATGTCAACAAAACACACTGTGATGGTAGCAAAATTGTCTGCACTTAAAACAGCCACATACATGTGCACAAACATTGAGCATATAAGAGCGAGGTTAGACACAAAGCAAAGCAAAGAAATGTGCAAAAAATGTTGTACAGGTATGTATGTAAGAATAGAAAACGCAAACCGCACCATTGCAATACATGAAGACAAACACCCGATGGTGTGAAAATAAAATTCTAATAAATGAGATTCGACACTGTGGTAATAACTAGCAAATTTTTATTTCAAAGTTTAGTAAAAACACGATATTTGTCAACACAGTTTAGATTTTAAAGTCATTCTTGGGTCAATCAATCTCATGGTGGGCCCGTTTCTTCTTCCCCCGAATGCTTCTCTTGGTGCGCTGCTTGGCGTATTTTTCATCTGGGGTTTCCCGCAGCAGCAACCAGAAGAAATCAGCCATCATAGTGGTGTTCCATCTTCCTTGGTACCTTTTCTCTGCGTCCTTGATGTCCTGGTGAAACCTTTCACCTTGTTCTTCACTGTACGCCCCCACGTTTTCGGGAAAGTAGTTCACATGGGAGTGCAAGAAATGGACTTTCAGGCTCATGTTACAGCCTTGTTCTTTGAAGGCATTGAGCATCCTGGCAACAATATCCTTATAGTTCTCATCCCGCCTGTTCCCCAAGAATTTGAGAACAACATCCTTCAAGGAATCCCAGGCTTCTTTTTCCTTCTCAGACATCGTTTCAGCGAATGCTCCATCTGAAATGAGTTTCCTTATATCAGGGCCAACAAACACTCCTTCCTTTAGCTTTGCTTCAGAAAGTCGGGGGAACTTTGAGCAAAGGTACCGAAAGCACTCACCATCTTTTGGAAGGGACTTGATGAATTGCTTAATGAGACCCAACTTAATGTGGAGAGGTGGTAATAGAATTTTATCACGAGGTACCAAGCTCTCATGAAGAACATTTTTCTCACCGGGTCTCAAATACTCCCGAATTGGCCAGTCTTTTTTCCCCCAGTGTAGGTCGCGGGCCCGGCTATCCCACAAGCAAAGGAAGCAGGGATATTTGGTGAAACCGGATTGCTGCCCTAATAGCATGGATATAATTTTAAAGTCTCCACAAATCATCCACTTATGCTCATCATAACGAATCTTCTGAAGAATCAGGGCCAAATTCTCGTATTTTTCTTGGAGAATAACAGAGTGAGCAATAGGAACTGAAGCGAATGTGTTGCCATTATGAAGAAGAACACCTTTTATGCTGTCTTTTGACGAATCAATGAACAGCCGCCATTCAGCAGGATCATACTTGAGTTTAAACTTTTCCATCACTCCGTATATATCGTTGCAAAATACCAAATCTTCCTCTTTGCTGAAATACTTCAAAAATTGTGTCTCGCGGTTGCGGTACCAATAAAAAGTTGTTCCTGGTGACAATAGATTTTTCTGTTTAAGCCGAGAACCTAGCAGTTGGACAGCATCTTTTGGGAGTCCTAAATCCCGGACTAAATCATTCAATTCAGCTTGAGAGAAAAGTTCAGGTTTCGGATCTGGTTCAGTTTCAAACTCGGAAGTACTGGACTCATCAGGAAAAGCCATCTGATGAGTCTCATCATGATCAGAACCGTCCACACAAATATGATCCAAAGATTTTGGTGGTTCAGGCACAGGTACTTCGTTGCTATGAGGCATAGGCCTAATTGCTGAGGGAAGGTTGGGGTAACTTATTACTTTCTTATTTTTTAAGTTGTATCCCTTCACAATGCAAGAGCAAAAATAGCAGTCACTGCTGTGGTCTCTTTGTTCACGCCACATCATAGGTATTCCGAAACGAAATGCTTGTTTTTTACCTTTCATCCATAAGCGTAGATCTTCCTCACATGTCTTGCACACTTTGTGAGGAGCCCAAGGTTTGTCTTGATCGCCTAACTTCAAACCGAAATAGGCGAAATATACTTTTTTAATAAATGCAGAAATGTTCCTCTGCTGCTTTTTCACGGTATATTCCCCACAAATAAAACAAAAACTGTCCGGAGAGTTGACGCAACCTCTGGCTCTGTGAGCCATCACAAATACACAGCACTGCAAACTACAACTGTAGTGAACCACTTCGGAATAAAGCTGGATTACGACTGAGCAAACAAAAGGTAATAATGAACTTGCAAGAAACTGAAATTTGACAGGAACGTTCATGTCGCAACCACCATGTTGGAGCGAGCGAACGAGGCGAGGCGAACAGGAAAGAACATGCGCCAGCGCGAGTACTGGATTTAGCCCCCCGCCTCCCAATTGTCCTGTTAATGTATAAAATGAATACAAAACACTCTAAAATATCATGAGGGAGTGTTTCTAGTTAGTTAACCATTACAACCTCTATTTTGGGCCAAGAAAATAAACTGCAGTCGGCTAAAAAGAAATTATGTGAACATTCCTTATATGGGTAAGAAATCTAATTTTGCAAGAAAACGTGACGTGATGGAACATTTTGGCTATTTTTCCTGGATTCAGCACCCCAAAATCTATAGGAATCAGTTGCAAAACTGGAGGCAGTTTTTTGGTAGTGTACCTGTGTAATGGGTGATTTCAATTACAACAGTACTGACTGGGTCAGTGTCTCGGCAGGACATGCTAGGGAGATAAAGTTTCTAGATGAAATAAATGACTGCTTCTTGGAGCAGCTGGTTCATGAACCGACCAAAGGGGAAGCCATTTTGGACCTAGTCCTTAGTGGAACACAAGATCTGATGCAAGAGATAAGGGCGTTGGGGCCACTTGGCAATAGTGATCATAGCATGATTGCTTATGATTTAATAAATGGAGGAAAGACGGTAAGGAAATCCAGAGTACTACCTTTTAACTTTCAAAAGGGAGACTATGGGGGGAGGTGTAAATGTGCGCAAAGGATCTGCCTATGCTGTGCGATCCTAAGCGCAATTGCATTTCACCTCACTCCACAGGCGGGAATGCTGGTGAAGGACTCCTGTACAGCTTCAAGCTGCTGAGAGGGAGCATTGATGGTGACCTGCTCCAATGCCAAAATGTGCCGCTTCTTTAGTCACCACATGGAGATGGGGTCCTAGGGCACCGATGCTCTGACCCAGCCTTGGCCCAGTCAGCGATTGCTGTACGTATTTCCTCCGTGGCCCCTGGTGGGGCATCTGATTCAATGTATAGAACAGCACACAGGCAGGACTGTGCTGGTGGCAATTGATTGGCAATGGAGAGCATGGCTCGGAAACCTGATGCGGTTCCTTCAAGTAGCTCCCCTTTGGCTGCCTCTGTCTTGGAGGCTGTTGCAGCAGGGACAGATTTCCCTGGAGGAGCTGGCTCACTTCTCGCTTTTGGAATGGCTCTTGAAAGGAGACTGTTAGTGCATAAGGGCTACTCTTCAGCTGTAATCTCTACTATACTTGGTTCACAGAAGAAGTCTACCAAGCTAACATATGTATGGCTATGGCGCCTTTTTGAGCACTGGGTGGCACGCATCACTTGGCTCCTGAGGTGGCCAAGGTGTCATCCTTGTTGGCCTTTCTGCAGGATGGCCTAGAGAATGGTCTCTCTCTTAGCTCCATGAAGGTTCAGGTGGCAGCATTGACCTGTTTCCATGGTCCAGTGGCAGGCAAGTCCTTGGCCATGCACCTGGACATCCCCCGTTTTCTCCAAGGGGTTCAACATCTGCGTCCTATCCTTCAGTCCATGATCCCTTCCTGGGATCTGTCTATAGTGCTCAGAGCCCTGATGGAAGCCTGCTTTGAGTCACTGAAGTGTGCTACTATGAAGGATTTGATGCTCATGACTGTCTTCTTGGTCAAGATTTGTTCTGCAAGGCAGACCTCTGAGCTGTAGGCTCTGTCTTGACGAGATCCTTATCTGTCCTTTTCAGCTGAGGCCATTTCTATTTCCATTTGGCCTTTGTCTTACTTCTTGCTTAAAGTGTTGTCTTCCTTTCATGTGAACCAGGTGGTATGCCTGCTCTCTTTCTCTAAGTAGCAGTTTTGGGGGAAGGATAAGGATCTTCACCTTGTGCCCATGAGGGGAGGGTTAGGACAGCTGTTATAGTTGGTGATTCAAGCATTAGGCATGTAGATAGCTGGGTGGTTGGTGGACGTGAGGATCGCCTGGTAACATGCCTGCCTGGTGCGAAGGTAGCGGACCTCACGCACTGCCTAGATAGGATCTTAGATAGTGCTGGGGAGGAGTCTGCTGCCTTGGTACATGTCAGTACCAATGACATAGGAAAATGTGGTAGGGAAGTTCCGGAGGCTAAATTTAAGCTTTTAGGTAGGAAGTTGAAATCCAGAACTTCCAGGGTAGTGTTCTCCGAAATGCTTCCTGTTCCACGTGCAGGACCAAAAAGGCAGGCAGAGCTCCGGAGTCTCAATGCGTGAATGAGACGATGGTGCAAGGATGAGGGTTTTGGATTTGTTAGGAACTGGGGAACATTCTGGGGAAAGGAGGGGCTCTTCCAAAGGGATGGGCTTCACCTTAACCAGGATGGAACCAGACTGCTGGCATTAAGCTTTAAAAAGTAGATAGAGAAGCTTTTAAACTAGAAAATAGGGGAAAGCCGACAGTCGACCAAGAGCGCATGGTTCGGAAGAAGGTATCCTTGAAGGATACTACCAAAAGCAGTGAGGTTCCAAAAAAGAGTAAAGTAGCCCAAATGCCCTTCAGTATGGTGCAGACAGAGCGTAAAGATTCCAAATTACCCATGCCTACCAATAGCCAGATTAAGGGGCACGTTTACTAAAAACCGCACATTTGCGCATCCACACAATAGCGCACTAAAAGCGGTACTTAAGTGCTCTCAAGCGCCCCGCACACGTGCGTGTCACCACCGCACAGGTGTGCGGCACACTAACGGGCCCCGCACAAGTACGGGCCCACAAATGTCCGATAGAGGCGTGGAAAGGCTAACGGAGGGCGGAGGAAGGCTCCTGAGGGGCGGAGAGATGGGGTTAATGGGCGGGGAAGGGGAGGGGAGAGGCTCCCCGCACATTATCGGGGCCGAATTTCCATGTAAAAACTACCGCGAGTGAAACACTCGCGGTAGAGGGCATTTAAAGGGAAGAGAAACCATTTCCGTCAGCAATGTACAGCAAATCCAGGGAAACCTGAAAAACGTGAGCAGTGTGATACATGTGCACAGAACAAAATAGCAAATATAAATTGAAAAAGACCACAACAAAATTCTAAAAACTTATAACCCAGCTGGGCAACAGTGATATTAATGGGCAACAATAAAAAACACTCACAGGAAAGCCCCAAAAAAAAGAAATGATTTCTGAAAGGGTCTACGGAGCGGAGACCCTTCCAAAAATCATTTCCTTTTTGGGAGCTGTGCTGGGAGTGTTTTCTATGGTCGCCCATTAATACCACTGTTGCCCAGCTTGGTTATACTTTTCCCCCTCTTTTCACGGTCATTTGCGGGGTGTATTTGCACGTTTGCCCCCAGACAAGGTGAATGAGCCCACAGTACAAATGTGCAGAGCAGGGTTTAGGATTCTGCCGGCCAGGTTTTCCATCCCTAGGAACAGCACTGTCTCTGTGGCCACAGTGTGGTGCAGCAGACAAAGCCAGTACCCCTAGGACCAGAGGGATACAGGTTCAAATCCCAGCTGGGGCTCCTGCCAACCCAGTCCCCATATTTTACCCACCACTAAACAGAGATAGTAAAGACACCCCTTTATTGGAGAGCACATAAGCATGGTTCACACACCCATTTTGTACCCAACACCGCACACACACCATAACAATGGGCATTACTGACGGCCGAGTCCCCCAAATGCAGTCCTGGAGTGCCACATGTCAATCAGGTCATATGCTTTTCCAAGATAAGGCCATACCAGCATGTTGGCGGAAGGGTACAGGTGGTGGAGGGGGCAGTGGCTGCTAGCCACAGAAGACAGTGGCCTAGCCATGTGCAGGCTGGCACCGTCCACTGCAACAGATAGGCTCTGTCGGATGTACAGTCATGGACCTCCCAGGGAATCCAGCACATGTGTGGCAACACGGTGGTGCAGTGCACACAGACAGTGTCACCCTACACCTGGGTAAACGGTACACAGCTCTCAAACGTGTGCTATGAGTACTGGCAGATAGATATACCTACGTTACGCACATTCTGCTCTTTGAGCTCCATCATAACAATCTTTCTGCTGTCTGCTGTGGATGCTTCAGGTCTGGTCTCTGACAGTGTTAATCACCCTGGGGAGTGTCCCCCAACAGTATTGCATACCATATCCATGCCTGTACTCTGCCCAGGACTGGTGTGTTGGGCAATGCTGCTAAACTCCTCTATAGTAGCACAATGCTGGCATACGTGTGGGAGTGTGTGTCTGTCTATACAGTGCGTGTTGGCTGCAAACACCTTCCACAGCCCACACTGCCAGCACTATTGCCAGTATTGGCCTGCCAATGTGCATAATGAGCAGCAAGGTACCATGGGTATAGCTCAGACAGGGTGGGCTGGCCAGGATGCATCTGCACAGGACATAGGGCACTGGCTGGGACATTGTAGTGGCCGGCCACCACCTACACAGACAGGGTGACCTCTGTATGTGCCTCTGGGGTTTCACTCCACCCTGACTGTGTAGTGATGACAGCATGGCTAGGCACCCCCATAGTGCTATATTGTATTTCTCCCATGTGATATATATGGGTTTCTGTTTGGGGCCCAGACACTGACTTATCTGCTGGTGTGCACTGCCATCCCAGTTATGGGTGCATGATTTCCACCAGGACTAACTAGAAGACTGTTTCCAGCTGGTCTGTATCCTGATGGAGTGCTGTGCCGTGGCTGATGGCTTGCTGCAGGAGAATAGCAGATAGTGGTGGGGTGCAACTTAGCATATCCAGGCCTAATGTCTGTCAGACATTGTGTTATGTATGTGTAAAGAGCTGCTCTGACTGCCCTGTAGGGTGTCTGTTCCATGGCAGGATGTGGGTTGATGGTCCACACTACTGCCACCATTGCAGGGAGGTAGCATGTTGATCTGTTGATGGGAGCCAGTTATTCCACCTGGGGGGGAGGGGGAGGAATGGTGGTACATAGCCCACCTAGGTGGCCATAAGGGGTTCCCCTGACTCAGACAGACAGAGATATTCAAGGTGTTTCTGCAGAAACAACCTCTCTCACAGAGTAACAGTACTTTGGAGCTCTGGCATGGCCTTATTCAGCCATGGAGGGTGTTGTGGACCTGGTCCTGGGTGCCTAATCGCACCCTCAGGGTGAGCGCAGTACCCGCACACTGTGACGGTGTGTAGCTACTATGTGCCAGTCAGTACAACACCCGCTCAATACACCCTACCAGGCCGAGGTGCTGTGTGGGTGCACATGGCCACATCCCCCTACCAGGCCGAGAGCTGTGGGGGTGCATTCCCCATCTTGTGTGCATCTGTGGACAGCTGATTTGCATGTGCAGTGCATCATGGGTGCGGGTGGCCTAACCCTATCCTGTTTACAACAGCAGACTCTCTGTGAGGTGATATGCCGGCTCTCTGCAGCCAGCCAGGGGCTTGCTGACAGCTATAGAGCTGTAGCCCAATGGTTACATCACTGCCTGTGTAGCCAGAGGTCATGGGTTCAAACCCACAGTGGGGTTCTTTGATAGGGCTGTCCACAGCTTTAGTTTTATTTACTGTACATATGTCTATGCCGGCAAAACCACCCTCAGCTTATTATACCCATTAGGTGCCTCTGAGGGTGCTTTATAGGTCGCCCTATAGGCCACCTTATGGTTGCCATCCATATAAGGTGCACTGTACATTATCCTGTGTCGCAACATATATGGTGCCCTATAGGGGACATTCTAGGGTGCATTGGCGGACAGTGCACTGTGACATGTGCCTTATGGGCCACTGTATGTGTACACGCTGTGTGAGTGCGTTTGCTAGTAGTGATAGCAAAATAAAATTAAAAAGCCTCCTACAGCACTCCTCACCATAATACATACTGCCTCAGCCAGCCTTGTTCACTGGGTATTGTGAGGGATTGAACCCCTGATCCCTGCACCATTGGTCAGTGTTTTAACCATTGTGCTGTGGCTCTGTTCCTGTGCTTGTGCATCAGCGCGCCGCCTTGTGCCCATCAGCGCGCAGCCTTCTGCCGCCCAAGAGGACCAATGCGCCGCCTTATGCCGCCCAAAAAGAACTGTGTGCCGCCTTATGCCGCCCAAAAAGAACTGTGCGCCGCCTTATGCCCATTCTACTCAAGCATAAGCACCCTCATGGGTGGAGCAGAGCTTGGTAGCCCCTGCAAACATTTGTCAGGCAGCAACATGGGCCTCTCTTTCCACTTTTGTCTTCGGCTCAAGAGTTTTGTGAGCTGCTGTGTTTTCTTCCCGCCCAGTGATGTTGTAGGTTTGGTACATCCCACTTGTCGGGACTGGTCTAGCAGGATGATATGGAAGGTGACATTTTACTTACCAGATAATGTCCTTTAAGAACATAAGAACATAAGATATGCCATACTAGGTCAGACCAAGGTCCATCAAGCCCAGTATCCTGTTTCCAACAGTGGCCAATCTAGGTCATACGTACCTAGCAGTTTCCCCCAAGAGACATAGGTTCCACAATGCTTGTACTGGGTCCCTTCTTAATAATGGCTTATGGACTTTCCCTCCAGGAACTTGCCCAAGCCTTTTTTAAACCCAGCTCCACTAATAGCCTTTACTACATCCTCCGGTAACAAATTTCAGAGTTTGATTACACGTTGAGTGAAAAAATATTTTCTTTCATTAGTCTTAAATAGTTTACCCTGTAGCTTCATTGCATGTCCCCTAGTCTTTCTATATTCTGATAACGTAAACAATCGATCTACATTTACCCGTTCCACTCCGTTCATTAATTTATAGACTTCTATCATATCTCCCCTCAGCCGTCTCTTTTCCAGGTTAAAGAGCCCTAACCTTTTTAGCCTTTCTTCATAGGAGTATCCTTCCATCCCCTTTACCATTTTGGTGTCTCTTCTCTGAACCTATTCTAATAATGCTATATCCTTTTTAAGATACGGCGACCAGAATTACACACAATATTCAAGGTGCGGTCTTACCATGGAACGATATAGAGGCATTATATCTTTTGTTTTATTTGAGTCTCGCTAGACCAGTCCTGGGCCTGCCCCTGGAACTGTGTTTGCTCTGTTGTTCTGCTGTAGTTTCCTTGTATCCGCCATGATTTTATACTTGACTCTACAGGCTCATCTACTACTGACAGCCTTCTGTTCTACCTTCTTGTACATAATTCACTAATGTTGAGCATTTGTTGTTGCCCACATTGAGGTTATGTGAGGCTTGCTCTGTATCTCCCATATGCTTTCGGATGAATACTGGAGGGATCTCTAGTGGCTGAGCCAGATAGAAGCATGGTAGTGATGTCATTGAAACCTGGGTTTTTCATTAGTCTTTATTTCCACCAATCTGCTGGTGGGGGAACACAACCCACTTGTCTGGACTGATCTAACAGGACTCAAGGAAAGGATATTATCTGATAAGTAAAATGTCACCTTCCTATGTCCTGAGGAGGCTGCTTTAGTCTTCTCAGTAGGCCTTTCTGTAGTTACCAAATAAGGTGCAACACAGTGCAGATGTCATGGGGTGATTGAGTATATGGACTCCCACTTCTGGAATACTATCCCAACTGATCCATGGCTAGAGATGAATTATCAAGCATTCCTGAAAAAAGATTAAAGGCCTGACTACTTAGCCAAGCATTTGATATAGTGATTGGGTGAATGGAGGTTAAAAATGATCTGATAAGATGGGGGGAAGGGTTGATGAATACAGAATTTGAGGTTACCATGGGAATTTCTGTATTATTTAATTATATATATTTGATTGTTATATATTTGATTTGTTTGTACCTTGCTTCAAAGTTTTTTGCTGGCAGAAATAATCAAGTTTCCAGATAGACACATTTTAAGAGATGAGAATATGAATCTAAGGGGTATGTTTACTAAACGGCAGTAAAGGAGCAAGTGCGCCATTAGCAGGTGCTAACTGTGCAGGTGCATACTTAACGTGTACAAAAAGGCACTTTAGCGGGTGCTAACGGCACCAGCAGCATAAGGTGCCCTGTGGGTGGAGGAGAGAAGGAGTGCAAGGGGCAGAGAGTGGGGGTCAATGGGTGGGGAGTGGGCAGAAACAAGGCTTGCTGCCTTAACTCAGGCACCTTAATGGCAGGAACCCTAATGTGATTCAAAACCTGGCAGAAAGGGTGTTTTTAGAGGAGAGAGAGCCTATTTTATGTGTGCAATGTGATGCAAAAAGAGGGGAACCCTAAAGAGGGATAGTAGTGCTCCATTAGCAGCAACAGCATAATGCCCAAGTATGAAAGGTCACTATGATGATGGTGCAAATGGGGGCAAAGGAGGTGGCACATGGGTCATGCAGTGGACACTGCTGGTGCACAGGGGGAACCAGGCAGCTGCCTAGATGCACATAGGAACATAAGACTACATAATATGCCCAACTGTGTCAGAGCAAGGCCGATCATGCCCAGTATCCTGTGTCCAACAGTGCAAAATCTAGGTAACAAGTACCTAGAAGTTTCCCCAGAAGACACACAGGATCTCCAAAAACTGTAATGGGGCAAGCAGGGCATGTAGCTAAGATCCTGTTTAGCAATGGTTTATGGACTGTTACCCAGGAACCTGTCCAAACGTTTTTAAACCCAGCTATACTGATAGCTTTTACCACAGCCACCGGTAATGGATTGCAGAGTTTGATTACGCAGTGACTGAAAAAGTATTTTCACCTAGAAGACCCAAATGGGTTACACTGTAGCTGCATTGCAGGTCCCCTAGTCTGTCCACAGTCTGTTGACCTAAAAAAGTGACTTATGTTTACCTGTTCTACTCCAGTTAATAATTTATAGACCTCTATCATATCTCCCCTCAGCCGTCTCTTCCCCAGGTTGATGAGCCCCTCCACAAAGGGGTATTCTGCCATCTGCAGAAACATCTGTGATATTCGTCATGATCCCACAATGGCAGAGGCAGCACACAGTCCTGCTACTGCTGCTGCGGAAAGGCAATGTGCCACAGAAGGTGGTCAAAAGGCCCTGGCATCCCAGGCAGAGATCTAGGCTGCCTTCTCCTCCCCAGCCCCACCCACCCCCTGCCGCAAAACCCAGCTATGGGGGAAGAGGTTCATCGTACCAGATGCTGTAGCCCTCCAGGTAGCTGGAAAATGCAGGTTCCTGGGGAAATACGTCAGCAGTGGCTGCCATTCTCCACCCAAGACGTATTGATGGCAGGTGGTGATGGGGCCCCTGCATGGGCAGCCAGAGGGGGGCTCCATGGCCATCCATTTGTGCTCCTGCCCTCCCATCTGGACCTTTCGCCCAAGGTGCCTGCCAAACCCACATGTTTAACATGCTGGGACTGCGACCACCACCACCACCGCCAGAATCGGGAGCAGCGGCCATCATCGAGGGAGTGAGCGGGAGCTCCTCCTCCTCTCCCCTGCCTGCCTCACCAACGGCATAAAACCTGCCACTTCGGAGCGCGCCCGCCAGAATCGGGAGCAGCGGCCATCATCGAGGGAGTGAGCGGGAGCTCCTCCTCCTCTCCCCTGCCTGCCTCACCAACGGCATAAAACCTGCCGCTTCGGAGCGCGCCCGCCAGAATCGGGAGCAGCGGCCATCATCGAGGGAGTGAGCGGGAGCTCCTCCTCCTCTCCCCTGCCTGCCTCACCAACGGCATAAAACCTGCCGCTTCGGAGCGCGCCTGCGCCTTGCGGGCCCGTGCCTGAGGGCCTCGCCAGAGGGCCCTTTGGCGTGGCCCTTAGGCGTTGGTCCGTGGCGTCCGTTGCTATGGGTGGCATTGATGACATATTGTGGACTAGATTGATGTGCTGCTATTTTGTGGTAACTTGCTGTTCCTTGTTCCTCTTCTTCTCCTATCTGTTTGACTGTCTCTGTCCTCTTCTCTGTCCTATCATATAAATGGCGTTCTTTTCTGTTTTTCCTCAAATGATATAGTATTGTAAACCGCTCTAATGCCTCTGGCCTGAGCGGTATATCAAATTTGAAATAAACATAAACACTGACAGTGTATGTACATGTCTGCATGGTGGGGTGTTGGTGGTGGCTTGGGAAGTGGCGCCAGGGCCTCACGCGGGCTTCCCCGGCTCCCTCTGCAGCAGTCCATTGAGCGAGAATGTGGTTCGCACGGGGCCCTGTGCGAACAACATTCTCGCTCAATGGATGGGCCGGCCCTGACCATAGTTCCACACCAGCCTATACACCCCACCCCCCCCCCACTGCAGTGGCTGTCCATAGCAGCAGTATGTTAACACTATCCACTGACCTACACTATTATCAGAGAGTGATGCTCAACATGGCAGAATACAGGGCCAAGCAGCTGCTGTCACCATCACCTACAGCACATATAAAACCAGGGGGGAGGAGGGAAAGCATAACACACTGCAAACAACATCAGCCACACACTGGCAGTGACATGCAGAGACCATCTTTAGTAGTGCATGTTCGGTAGACCAGATGCTGGGCACCTCTCTTCACCCTTAGGGTGACAGCTGAAACCACTCTGCAGCATGGCTTGCTGTTGCTATGTGCATGTAGCACAGGTGGCCAGTGTGTCTTAGTGAGCTGATATGCTGGATCAGTGCCTTCTCCATCAAATTTTCAGCAGCAGACAGCTGTTTTGCATGTGCAGTGCCTCATGGGTAGTGGAGGGCCTAACCTATACCTGCATAGACAGTAAACAGTTTGATCAGAGATCTGCAGGTTGTTTAGAGCTGTGTGGAGATGAAGCCTACTGGTTGATACCATATCTCCATGGTCAAAGTTCACTTGTTCATTTTGTGCCTGGGTACGCTTGCCCACCTCGCATAGTCCTGGCTCTGCTGTGACCTGCAGATAATCATTCTTCTACATTTCTAAGCATTATGGTGACACGTTGAATAGCCCAACATAGCATTCCCCATCATGGACATCTGTGAGCATGGCTTTAGTGGCTTTGCCATGGCGCATTGCAGTGGGTCAGTGATGTATATGCAACAGATGTCTGGGTCAACTTGTATGGATGCGTTTCTGTTTTGCCACCATTGTGACCTCCCAGCTTTATGTAAAGAGGAAATATCAGGCACCTAGCACTTGTTGCATAGCCATTCCCTGCCTTGTTCTGCAATCATTACTTGCCCCACATGGGACAAATGGGTTCAACTTGTCCCTTTCTATCATGCCACTCTGTCAGGTGTCTTGTCTTGCAGCTGCACAGGCTGACGCATCAGTCCCACCTGCACAAATGGTGTTTCATGTACCTCATGGCATTGCTACTTTTGGTTCACACACACCAAATGCTTTTGGGCTGTATGATCTCATACATCCACTCACCACACAAATTACAAACTCTCTGCTCGGAAGATCCATGGCACAGTCTTGCATCTACCGCTGACCATCAGGGGTCATTTGCAGCAGTTAGCCATATCATGCACACCTCTCCTGTGACTGTTCCACATGAGCACTCATGGACAATTCTCTCTTTGCTGCACATATCAGGAACATGCTGCCTCCACCCGGACACTGTCCTGGCCTATGGCATGCCACACACTGACAGTACATCTGCTTACATGTCCACACCTCACAGACACTATAATATAACTTACATCATGGTGTATGCTTTCGGGGGTATCTAGGACTACATGCCTGTCACAGTGCCCCCCCCCCCCCCCCCGCTGCTGCATCACCTCCGCTGACTCTGCTGCCACAAGCACCCACCCATGACACTGCCAATACCCACTACCCGCATCACTACACAGCCGCCTATCTCGCCTAGTCAGCAGCACAGGCCTGCTATTTGGTCAAACATGCTCATCACACATACTTCCACACAGCCAGGCATCTGGTGAATCAGCTCCATCAGCTACCAATTGTGCTTGCATCCATACCTTCTCCAGTGGCTTCCCTGCCCCCCTTTCAATGTTTTAGAGGCTTTCCTGTATTAGGGTGCATGCAAGACACCTTTACACACATGTCCTTTTACCACCCGCTAAGTGTCCTCTACCACCCCTTAATGTCCTGTTACCACCCGCTAAGTGTCCATTAGCACTCCTTAATGCCAGAATGCCTCTAACACGCCCAGCACGCTTAGCACACGGTAACCCTTTATCGTTGCCATTACCGCACGGAAAAGGCAAACATACCCCTAAGATAAGTGCCAGGATTGGCAAATAATTAATTTAAATATATCCCTGACACAGAACATGGTTTGAGAGACTAATGTTTGAAACACAGCATTTGTGTCGGAAAACATTTGTAAACAGTTTTAAGTATGCATTGGAAATAAGACCCCTGTAGAGCACCAGCAAGCATGGTGAATTGATAATGCAATAACATGGACTAAATAATTGCTAAAGAAGAAACTTTGCTCTTGATGTTGATGGATTCAACAATTAAAGTTTTTAAGGAAGAGTAAAATTTATAGAGTTTGATAAGAGTTGAGTTTACAAATGGTCAACCTCTATTTTTGGGGAGTTGCATTTTGAGTGAATAGAAAACAGAGCAAGCAAAAGAAATTGAATTAAAATACAAACATTTTATAATTTATGTTAACAAATGATCTGTGGTAGCTGAAGAGGCCTACACAATACATCTCTGAATGCAATTGCCACTGACCCAGGTAATCCAAGCAGAGCTTATTCTGTGCTTTCAACCACAAAGTTAATTGTCCAAATAAGGCAGTCATTAAAATAAATGATGCTTTTACAGATCTTATTATTTAGTAACCCAGGCCATTCCATTACCTCACCGTAAACAGATTGCCCCTTTATTTGACTTAATAGCATGTCTGTAATTTTGCAGTCTTTGTTTAGGCAAGAAAGAGTCAGGTTATTTTTATTGTGGGGTTAGTCTATTAGACATTAACTAATCAAATCTGGAAAGCTGAAGCATCTGAGGTATATTTTTATAACACCATTAATTGAAATGAAGGCTTTAATTAAATGTTTAATCAAATGGACTGTGTATATCACAAGCTCATCTGTAACAGCCCATTTATGAGTTCTGCAGCAGAAAGAACCATTGGATAATTTGACTAGTTCATAAACAGACATTAATATTTTGTTAAGTTGTAGAAATACTTTGCTGCTTTTTCCACTAATTTCCTGTTCTCTTATTATAGTTCCGTTCTAGTACATAAACCAGAAACATTCATTCCGGTGGTTAGATTTCATGTCTACTGGCAGAATATCATTTTTATGAAGAGAAAGAGATTTTATTTTTATTCCATAACTTTATTCACTGAGAAAATTCTCAGTTATAGATGGCTGGATTGAATGTTAGCCAGTGATCCATTGAGTCTATCCTCCTCTCATAGCCATTTCGGTAGGGTTTCAGGGGAAAGCAAATAAAACCTTGTGCCTCTCCAGATGGTTCTGAAAATATGTTTTTTTTCCTAAATCAAGACATATCTACCAGCCAAAATCTCTAGACTGGTAATTTTCTTTTGAGTCTAATTATATTAGGGATCAGCATTTGAAATGACATTGGAAATAGCAACTTTCATTTCATTTTTTACCTGAAATTGACAGGGAAAAAACATTTTGTGTTTTTTTCCAATGTTATTAATAATTGTCAGGCATGACTGGCTGCAAACCTGTGCCCTTTCAGTTAGAGGATACCAACCTTCCAAGAGGAGCTTTAGCCAAGCCATTCTTAGCCATGTCTTGTGTTTTTGTTGTCTTAGGCGTATATTTACTAAACGGCGGTAAAGGAGCAGTCTTTTCCATGTGGTAATGAAAAGGGGCTACCGTGTGCTAAGTGTGCTGAGCGTGTCAGAGGCATTCTAGCGTTAAGGGGTGCAAATGGGCACTTACCGTGTGGTAACAGCACATGCTGCGTTAAGGGGTGGTAATGGACTCTTACTGTGTGGTAACAGGACATTAAGGGGTGGTAGTGTACACTTACTGTGTGGAAAGTATACAAGCTGCAGGAAGGTGTCTGGCATACACCTTAATGCAGGAAAGCCACTGAAACTCTGAAAGGGGGGCAGGGAAGCCATTGGAGAAGGTATGGATGCAAGCACAATTGGTAGATGATGGAGTTGACTCACCTGATGCCTGGCAATGTGGCCTATGCTGTTGACTAGGCGAGATAGGCAGCTGCCTAGTGATGATGGTCAGTGTGGATGTTGGCTGTGTCATGGGTGGGTGGTGGCAGCAGTGGAGTCAGTGGAGGGTATGCAGCAGCGGGGGGTGCTATGACAAGCGTGCAGTCCTAGATGCTCCTGAAAGCATACACTGTGCTGTAAGGTACATTATGGTGTCTGTGAGGTGTGGACAGGTATCCAAATGTGCTGTCAGTATCTGGCATGCCATAGGCCAGGACAGTGTCTGGGTGGAGGCAGCATGTTCCTGATGTGGGCAGCACAATGAGGATTGTCCATGAGTGCTCATGTGGAGCAGTCACAAGAGAGGTGTGCATGATATGGCTAACTGCTGCAAATGACCCCTGATAGCCATGGTAGGGCAGTATACTGCTGGTAAGCTGACCCACCATGAATCTCCCTGACGGTAAAATGGTGGGTGCAGGGCTGTGCCATGGATTTGCCAAGCAGAGAGTGCAATGTGTGTGGTAGGTGGAGGTATGGGAACATACAGGCCAAAGGCATTGGGTGTGTGAACCAAAAGTAGCAGTGCCATGGGATACATGAAACACTATTTGTGTGGTTGGGACTGGTGCCTCAGCTTGTGCAACTGCAAGACAACACACCCAACAAAGTGGCATGATAGAAAGGGACAAGTTGAATCCATTTGCCCCATATGGGGCAAGTAATGATGGCAGAACAGTGCAGGGAATGGCTATACAACGAGTGTTAGGTGCCTGAATGTATGAGATATATCCTCTTTATGTAAAGCTGGGAGGTCACAAAGATGGCAAAACAGAAACACATCCATACCAGTTGACCCAGACATCTGCTGCATAT
This sequence comes from Ichthyophis bannanicus, assembly GCA_033557465.1. Taxonomy (NCBI): domain Eukaryota; kingdom Metazoa; phylum Chordata; class Amphibia; order Gymnophiona; family Ichthyophiidae; genus Ichthyophis; species Ichthyophis bannanicus. Next base: position 305,999,765 of record CM066032.1, on the reverse strand, counting down.
ACATCACTGACCCATTGCAATGTGCTATGGCAGAGCCACTAAAGCCATGTTCACAGATATCCATGATGGGGAATGACATATTGGGCTACCAAACGTGTGCCTATGATGCATAGAAATCTAGAAGAATGATTGTCTGCAGGTCACAGCAGAGCCAGGACTGTGCAAGCCCACCCAGGCACAAAATGAATAAGTGGGAATCAAACCATGGATCTTTGATCATGGAAACATTGCCCCAACCAGCAGACTACACCTCCACACAGCTCTATACAGCCTGCAGATCTCTGATCAAACTGCTGTCTGCCGGCATAGGTTGGGCCCTCCACTACCCATGAGGCACTGCACATGTAAAACAGTGGTCTGCAGCTGAAGAACCAATGCAGAATGCACTGATCCAGCATATCGGTTCAGTAAGACTGTGTGTGCTACATGCACATAACAACAGCAAGCTGTACTGCAGAGCAGTTTTATCTGTCACCCTGAGGTGTGGAGGGGTGTCCAGCACCTGGTCCACTAAACCTGCACTATTAGAGATGATCTATGTTGGCTGTGCTGTAGATCCATATCACTGCTAGTACTTAGCAGGTATGGCCTGTGGTGTGTTATCTTTTTTTTTCTGCATGCTGAGAGTGACAGTGATAGCAGCAACTCAACCCTCTGTTCGCCCATTGGAAACTAACCCTTCAATAACAATGCAGATTAGTAGCCAGGGTTAACATGCTGCTGCCAGGAACAGCTGCTGTAGTGGGCTACAGCCCTGCCAGAACTCCAGTGAGTAGGATATGAACCACTGCTGCCCCCCAACCATTGAGGACTAACAATTAACTACAGCACAAATAGAAAAGCTGTCCTTCACTGTGCTGTGTCAGTCAAGCACAATCCAAATTCAGTTGGTCTTCTTTTCAGCATGCATGGTATGTGCATAGTGTGACTACAAGCACTCCACTTCAAAATACTCAGTGATTGGCAACTTCAGACAGAGAATGCATATCATTAGAACCACACAATAAAAATAAAGCTATGTGGATACATAGCCATGCCGTGGTCACTTTTTGATCATAGTGAGAGTGCCATCTCAGCATAACATACAGTGGCCACCCAGGCAATGCACATGGCAGACGGGCACAATGGAGTCTCAGCTAGTGACCCTACCATTGTGGCAGACACATCCAGGCCCATCTGTGCTGCTTCAGGTGATACCCACAATCCTGTGCTTTGCCTTATTCATATTTTCCAAACAGGCTGGGAAAAACTCACAATGTGAGCCAAAATGCAGTGCAGAAAGCCACAGGACAAAGCGAAACCATACACACATGCATACACTCTCATTGGTGTAATGAGCAAAAGTGGAGATGGTTAGCTTTCCTGCTTGACACTCCTGCCTCAATGTCAGCTCAAGGACTGATAATGTGTGTACTGTTTGCACGTGCTATATTACCATGTGCTATTAGTCTCCAACCAGCTGTGGATAGTGGAGCCTGTCAGTGCTGCTGGTGGGTGTTTCCACCCTAGCTGGCCATCTACTTGAGGGTTGTATATGCTGAAGCTTTAGTTACACTATCAGCTAAACCATGTCCACAGGAATATGCAATATAGAAACCCAAGTAGTGACACAAACCTGTGACCCTATGCAAATATACCCAACAACTGTGTGTGATGCACCCCAATGCTGGCTTATGGGGATAGCAGCTCCTATTGCTGACATGCTTCTCTTCAGCTGACCTTTGGCATATGCTGCAAAGCACATGGTGCACATGACCAAGACAAGGCTTCTATCTGCTACAGGCTGGTGCCACTTCCCATGCCACCACCAACATTCCACCATGCAGGCATGTCCATGCACTGTCAGTCATAGTGGTCGCAGTCCCAGCATGTTAGACGTGGGTTTGGTGGGCACCTTGGGCAAAGGTACGGATAGGGTGGGCAGGGGCACACATGGACAGCCAAGCACCCCCCCCCCAACCACCACCACCACCTGCCCATGCAGGGGCCCCATCACCGCCTGCCACCGATACATCTCAGGGGGAGGATGGCAGCCACTGCTGTAGTATTTCCCCAGGCACCTGCATTTTCCAGCTATCTGGAGGGCTACAGCATCTAGCACTATTGGCCTCTACACTCACAGCTGGTTTCTGTGGTGGAGTGGGGGAGAAGACAGCCTAGATCTCTGTCTGGGGTGCCAGGACTCTTGGACCACCCCATGTGGCGCATTGCCTTTCCGCAGCAGTAGCAGAACTGTGTGCTGCCACTGTCACTGTGGGATCATGACAAACATCACAGATGGATCTTTGTGGAGAGGCTAAATAGGTTGGGGCTCATCAACCTGGGGAAGAGACAGCTGAGGGGAAATATGATAGAGGTCTATTGATTATTGACTGGAGTAGAACAGGTAAACATAGGTCGCTTTTTTATGACATCAGACTTTGGACAGACTAGGGGACCTGCAATACAACTACAGTGTAACCCATGTAGGTTTTCTAGGTGAAAATATTTTTTTAAATCAACCCGTAATCAAACCCTGCAATCCATTACCGGAGGATGTGGTAAAAGCTGTCACTGTAGCTGGGTTTAAAAAGGTTTGGACGGGTTCCAGGGTAACAGTCCAGAAACCATTGCTAAACAGGATCCGAGCTATGCACTGCTTGCCCCATTACAGTTATTGGGGATCCTGTGTGTCTTTTGGGGAAACTGCTAGATACTTGTGCCTAGATTGTGCACTGTTGGACACAGGATACTGGGCATGATGGATCTTGATCTGACACAATCTGGCATATTTTCAGGTCCTATGTGCTTATGTGCCACCTAGGCAACTGCCTAATCTGCCTTGTGCACCAGCAGCCTCCACTACATGATCCACCTGCACCCTCCTTTGTCCCCATTTGCACCATCAACATAGTGCCCTTTCATACTTGGGCACTATGCTGTTGCTGCTAATGGAGCACTACTATCACTTTTTTAGCTCCCATCTCTGTGCATCACATTGTAGACATAAAATAGGCTCTCTCTCCTCTAAAAACACCCTTTCTGCCAGGTTTTAAATTGCATTAGGGTTCCTGCCATTAAGGTGCCTGCATTAAGGGAGATAGCCTCGTTCCTGCCCACTCCCTGCCCATTGACCCCCACTCTCTTCCCCGTGCATGCCTTCTCTCCACCCACAGGGCACTTAACGCTGCTGGTGCTGTTAGTACCCGCTAAAGTGCCTTTTTGCAGGTGCTAAATGTGCACATGCATAGTTAGCACCCGTTAATGGAACACTTGCTCCTTTACCGCCGCTTAGTAAACATACCCTTTAGACTCTGTATATATACCATACAAGTCAGGGGAGTAACCTAGTGGTTAGAACAACAGCCTAATACCCATGCAATCAGGGTTTGATTCCCACTGGCACTTCTTGTGACCTTGGGCAAATCACTTTACCCCCCATTGCCTCAGAAGAAAAGGCCTGGTAACCTCCTTCCAGTCATACCTTGCCAAGGAAAAACAGGGGCTATTAGGTCACTGGGAATCAGCATTGACTGGATGCACTTAAAAAAAATGTTCTGGCCAAACTATGCCCTGTGCTCACCCACTCCTAAAGTAAGTGCCATCACTCTGATGTGCGTACTTACAGAATAGCACCTGCCTAAACTACACACTTGCATGTTTCGGGACTGATGAATTAAGCACCCATAAGAAATTGTAAATAGGTGACTTTTGTATGTTGATGCCACGTAACTCTGCACAGTTTGTTATAAAATTACCTCCTTGAAGTATCTTTTCTCTCACAGCATAAGGGAATGAATGTAACTTAATGTTTGCTTAGGACTTGGTTCTGTTGCCTTATACCTTTGGCTGTTCTGAGCAGCACATGTTGTATCTTAGAGCTCAGCTTTCCCTTGCAACAGCACTCTTCTTATGCTTTGGACCATTTCCAGTCTGGAGCTCTCACAGTTGAGTTGATGGAAGGAAACACTATGAATGAAAGAAATCTTGACATTTTTCTAATTTTGTTGACAACACCCAAAATGAAATTGGCACCTTTTGACAGCTTGTACAGGCAGCAAGATACACCCATATATTCAGTGGCCGAGGAAGGGAAAGTGTAAAATAGACGACAATTATGTGAGACTATGGAAGGAAAGACAACTTTTTGTTTCAATTAATAATGAATGAAATATGGAAAGAGGCATATAGTGGGCACTAGGAAAATGCAGCAGATGTTGTAAGGGATACTCTCATGTTCCCTGCTCACTGGAACTTTGGCTGGCAGGGCTACAATCATAGAGTCAGAATACAGATGAGGCCATATCTTACACATCTGGAAGCTATTAGTCAGGGCATAAAGTTCAAATGCTTTCTGCTTTGGCTAGCTTGAGGTGCACCTTTTGCTAAAGGAGCTGAACTTTAAACCATTTGAATGAATAGATTCATTAGCAGAGGTGTTACTGTATCTTTATTTCATTCCGAAGCTCTTATCAAACCACATGAGGGAATATTTTCTCAGTATCAATTCAATTGCACAGAGAAATATAAATCATAACGCAGACAGCAAGAAAGGAGGAGAAAAGAAATCGGCACCGCTGCTGACTGAAGACTGGCCCTGTGTCAAGGAACAAAATGTACTTGGCTAGAATCCAGTGGCTGAGTTAACTGGAGTGCAAAGCAAGCCATTGAAGAATAAATGGTCTGCTTTGCTGTACGCTGTAACAGGCTCAGGCCACAAAAGCAGCATTTATGTTTCTCAAATGACTTTGCCTTCTTTTTTTAATGCGAACGTGGAAGATCATCTTTGGTCTTGAGAGATATAATTTCATGCTATAGTCATAAAACAATCTTAAAGTCAAGGGAATGTGTGGAAGGGGCTAAAATGGTTTCATTTGCTTGGTATGCAAAATATGAACCTCACACATGTATAGAACTTATAGGATGTACCCATGCTTTTGAAGCTCAGCTTCTCTCTTTACCTCATGGCTGATGGCACAATCCTGATTTCTCGATCTTTGCTTAGAAGCCCTTGAATAATATTCTCATCCATAAATCTACCTATTATCATGAAATTTGATATCGCCAATAAACAAAATGGTAAATCAAAGCTTTTTGACAAAAATGGAGGAAGACAATGGCCTAAGTATTCCAAAGCAACACTAATTATAGACTTCTTGCACTTCCGGTGGCATGGTGGACTAGGAAGGACGGCTCCTTCTTAGCTCCGGAGCTCGTTCTTTCCCCCCTCCATATTTGACCTGCTGCCCGTAGCTCCCCAGCTTGGATCGAGTTGGGGAAGCATTAATCTTACCTTGGAGGGGGATAACGCAGCGCTATAGCCTGGTTGGGGACCATATGGCATCAAAATCCGCCCGGCAAGAGCAGCCCCGCGGTGGTGAAGCTAAGATGGCGGAGAGTGAGGTATCTGGCCCGGAACCCGCTGCTCAGTGTGTGTTGGTGGATGAGGTCTCGAGGGCTGTGGTGGCTGCGCTCGAAGATCGCCTGGGAGGATTGGCATCGCAAATGAGCGCGGTGGCTCAGGTGGTCTCTGACTTCACGGGCCGCGTGGAACAGATGGAGCAGCGCATTAGCGCTTTGGAGGACACGCAGGAGCACGAGGCTACTCAGCTTAAGCAGATGGAAGCAGCCTTGCAAAAGCATGCCGACAAGTTAGAAGACCTCGAGAACCGAAGCCGACGGAATAACTTACGTTTTGTTGGCGTGGCAGAGTCGGTGCAGGATAAAGATCTCCGGCAGTATCTTGAGAGGTGGCTGCCCGCCAATTTGCCTCTGGCGGAAGGGCTCGGGGAGATTGTTGTTGAGAGAGCGCATCGACTGGGCCTGTACAAAGCTGGTGATAATCGGCCCCGGGTAGTCATTGCCCGCTTTCTCAATGAGGCCCAGAAGGAGGGAGTCTTGAGGGCGGCGCGGCAATCGCGGCGGCTGGGAACTCCTGCATGCAACGTGTTAATCTTCCAGGACTACTCTGCTGGGGTTTCACAACGGCGTCGGGCCTACAAAGCAGTGTGTAGTCGTTTGGTGGAAAAGGGCATTCGTTTTACGATGACTTATCCCGCATCTCTCCGAGTGGACAGTGCAGAAGGACGCCGCGTGTTTTCGTCACCAGAGGAAGCTATGGCCTATTGTGATCAATGTGGGTGACTTTGGGGGTCCTTCATGTGCTGGGACATTGATTTTTAGGTACTCATGGACTCCCGGAACATGCATGAGGGGAGGGGAGGGGAGGGAGCACCCCTTTACTGTTTATTGCACTGGCTGTTAGTTTACCTGTTCTTTGAGTTTGCTTTATTATCTGTGCTGTGCAGGGGGGCTCTGAATGTGCGGGTTGGTGCCCTTCCCTTCAATTTACCATCCTTTTCCATCCTTTGCCTTTGGGATGGTCTATTGCGTAGGGGTCCCTGCTGGTGGGATGTTTCTGGGGTAAGACGTTGATTGCCCTAAGTTTGTTGGGGGTCTATAGTGGCTTGACATGGGCTGCTGGACACCTCTGGTAGTGAATGGTGGGGTGCAGCTTCCTCGTCCTTTAGTTAGTTGGGCGGGGGCTTTGCTAATTGGGCACACTAAGGCTCCATAGTCCTCAGTGCGACTTGCTGTTCTTTAGGTTTTTATTTCTCTAAAGCTGTTCATTTCTGTTCATAATTTTTCTGTTGCTGGGGGATACTCACAGGGGAGCTGCGATAAATTGGGGGACACGGGCTTTGAGGGATGGGTGGCGATATTTGGGGCCATTTTATTATTAATTCTTTTTATATAATTTTTCGATGCCAGCAATTTACTGATTGGGGTGATGGGTTGTCTTCGTTGGGATTGGGGGGGGCGTAGGGATTGGTGGTTAGGCTGTCTTCATCCGTTGGAAGGGGTCATAGGGGCTGCTGTTTGTATATGTGGATTTCAGAGATGGGGGGGAGCGGGGCTCTACATGTAGCGGGAGGTCGGAAATGGTGGAGGGTCCTGGGGGGCCAGGGCGGCTGTTGCTTGCCGGGCAGGGCGTTAAGGAGTTGCGAGGGGGAGGGGATGAGGGGGGAGGGGGGGATTAAGTTTATGATTGGGGGGGTCTCGTTTCTTATTGGGATGTGGGGGAGGGAGGGGGGAACGGGTGCAACTGGGTGTTTGGATGTGTTACGAATGGGATGTGCTCTAGCTTGGATGGATGAGTATGTGATGGGGTGGAGAGGTATAATTGTGTTGGGGGGGACCCTAGGCTGGGGGGGTCCTCGCCGTAATACGGAGATGCTTGGTCTTGCTTGGAAATCCTTTTGTGGCTGTTATAATGGGTAATGGCACTAAGATAGCTTCCTGGAACGTTTGTGGCTTGGGCTCCCCCATAATGAGATATAAAATATTGCAGCATCTTTTTTTTTTTTTAATAGTAGTTTTTATTCAGTTTTAACATATAAAATAACAATACAAACGATCGTGATATAGCAGGATACAAGCAGATGTTATTGATCAAAATAGCAAAAGAATATAATAACTTGAACAAGACAGTACAATAACGTTAACAAGAACTAGTATCAGTCCATGCCAGCACGCCACCCTCCCTCTCTCCGTTCAATGTGGTTACAGCAGAGACCATTCCACAAGGCAGCCTCCAGCAATCATTTTCATCAAACATAATTTTGTAAAGCTGACCATTTCTTACTTAGTTTACCAGACCATGGGTTCTTGGCTATATAGATCTCTTCGTAGGTCTTATGTAGGATTAAGAGACTCCACCAATGCTCGAAACAAGCTTTGTCGAGATTCTTCCAGTGTATTAGAACTATTTTAAGCGCTATCCCGAGCATTAAGTCCAGCAGTTTACCATCCCATTTCATCAGAGTAGGTTCCAGAGCTATGGATTTATATATCACTATCCGATAAGTGATAGGAGTTTGTAAGTTGAGGATCTGTGATATGCGTTCCCAAACTCTGTTCCAATATTTCCAGGGATTTACAATGGAACAACATATGTGCCAGTGTCCCAATTTCCATGTTACAGGACCAACATCGATTTCCCTCCTGTAGTGTCCATTTCATTTTCTTAGCCGGTGTAATATGCGCTCGATGTGCTATAAAGTACATAGATTGTGTGAGAGACGCTGCTCTCGTGGCACGTATTTGAGTTCCCCAAAAAGTGTCCCAATGTTCCGGAGGTAGATCTTGACCGGTTTCAGTAGCCCACACCGACTGTATCTTAGAACATGTCTTGTCACTTTTGGATCGGAGAATCGCAACACATCTTGAAACAGCTTTAGCATCTGTTTGTAATTCTTGAAGTTTCTGTCGCAGTGGCCATCCTGTACGTATCAAGACAGGTGACACACCCGCTTTGCTCATGCAGGATCGGAGCTGACACCATTGGAAATAGCATGTATTAGGCAATCGGAATTCCGTTCTTAATCTGTCAAAGGTTTTAAATGCACTTCCATTGATCAGTTGTCCAATGGTGATAAGATCATGTTCCACCCATTTTTTCCATAAGACAGGCTTCCCTCCGATGATAAGGCGCGGGTTCAGCCATATGGGCATATCTGCGGCAAAGTCATCCCCTCCATCGATACATGATGCCAATAATCGACAGGCATGCTGTGTTTCTCGGATAATAGCATTATGTGGTGCAGTCTGGTCTACTACTGTGCCTACCAGTAGCCATGTGGGCAGGGGGGAATGTAGGGCCCGCTCCACACTCAGCCATCTAGGTCCTTTATCCGTGTCGTCAGAGTCGACCCATTGAGCACCCTGCTTTAAAAGAGAGGCAGTGTGTAGCCAGCCGAGATCTGGGAAATGGACACATAAGAACATAAGAACATAAGAACATAAGAAATGCCATACTGGGTCAGACCGAGGTCCATCAAGCCCAGTATCCTGTTTCCAACAGTGGCCAATCTAGGTCATACGTACCTAGCAGTTTCCCCAAAAGACACAGGTTCTGCAGTGCTTGTACTAGGCCAAGCATTGATATCCTGGGTCCCTTTTTAATAGTGGTTTATGGACCTTTCCTCCAGGAACTTGTCCAAACCTTTTTTAAACCCAGCTATACTAACAGCCCTTACTACATCCTCCTTGTGTATTAGGTAACTTCAGTTTCCAGGCAGCTATTCGGGGTACTCGGTTGTTCCATAGAAAGGCTATCAGTTGACTATTCATTTTCTTATAGAAGGCTGACGGGAAACGTAAGGGTATCATACTTAATATATAGCTGAGTTTTGGTACCAACATCATTTTTATCGTTTCTAGCCTGCCCCACCAGCTCAAATGAAGGGGGGTCCACTTGCAGATGTTATCATGTACAATTTCTTGACACATCTTAATGTTGATTGCGACAGTCTCTTCCAAGGTGGTGCCATAGGTCACGCCCAGGTATCTAAAGGATGACTTCTCATATTGAAAGGGGTATCCACGCATCATTTCTTCGCTGACCTGTTCATTCAGAGGAATAATTGTTGTTTTATTCAAATTTACTTTATATCCGGATATCGCTGAGTATGCATCTATGAGTTGCAGTGTTTCAGGAAGGTCTGATGGTTGTAGAAAAATGAGCAGGTCATCGGCATATGCTGACAATTTACAGGGACCATCAGCTAACTCAATTCCTTTTATGTTTTCCTTCTGTCGGAGCGCTATTAATAAGGGTTCCAGGGCTAAATTAAAAAGCATCGGTGACAGGGGGCAACCCTGTCTGGTCCCTCTTTGCAACTGAAAAGGGGCTGAGAGGTGTGAGTTGACCGCTATTCGAGCTGTGGGTTTGGTATATAACAATTCAACGCGTTTTAGGAACTTTTCTCCTATCCCAAACCACCGTAGGGATCGAAATAGAAAGGACCATTCCAGTCGATCGAAGGCTTTTTCGGCATCCAATGCTAGCCCTATCAGGGGCTCGGTCTTGGTCTTGGCAGATGCCAGTACATGTGCCAATAATCTTCCATTATCTGTAGTGGATCTGTTTTGTATAAATCCACATTGATCCTCATGTATCAAATCTTTTAAGATCCGTCCTAATCGGTTAGCAAGCACTTTAGCATAGATTTTATAATCAGAGTTTAGGAGAGAGATGGGTCTGTAATTCTCTATCTTTTGTGTATCCCTGCCCGGTTTCGGGTGAATTACCACCACAGCCTCTGCCAGGGCTCCAATCTCTGGAGATTCATCTTGCAGGCCACTGTAGTAGATCTGTAGCATGGGAGCCAATTGAATGCAATATTTATTATAGAATTCCAGCGGGATACCATCTGGACCGGCGGCTTTGCCACGAGCCATCTGTTTGATCGCATCTTGTATTTCAGTTACTGAGATCTCTTGTTCCAGCGTTCGACTTTGATGACTGGTTAATGTGGGTCCTACTATCTTGGAGACAAAATCTTCAAAGGCTCTGTCACTACATTGGGTATCTGAGCGATATAGTTCCTCATAGAATTCTTTGCAGCGGTCTAGTATTTTGTCAGATCTCAGGAGAAGGCCCCCGGAATTGTCCTGCAACGCCGCTATAGCGGTCTTGCTGGTTTTTGGTCTGAGCTGCCGAGCTAAGAGGGATCCTGAGCGGTTGCTGTCATAGTAGTATATACTACGTTGTAGCTGGATGCTACTCAGTGCTTCTTTGTTGAGGAGAGCATTATATTGGTATCGCAATTTTTGGAGTCTAATCAATATCATTGAGTCAGCTCTTTTGGCTAGTAACCTTTCCCCAGCTTTTATTTGGAGTTCCAATTCATCTTTTTCTTTTTTCCTGGCTTTACGCCGTCTAATGGTGTAGGTGGTAATATGAGCTCGTATGGTCGCTTTAAAACCTTCCCACCAGCTCCAGATGGAGGTATCAGTGGGTGTATTATATTTAAAATAGGTCTCAATTTCCCCTGACAGTAGCTGTACAAAGGAGTCATCTGTTAGTAGGGATTTATCAAATGTCCATCTTGGCGGAACATGCTGTGTAACGTTGGTATTCAACACTAGGGAGACAGCGGCGTGATCCGATACCGTTGTAGCATATATCTCTGCGGACAACACTTGGGGCATCAGCTCTGTGGACAGTAGGAAGAAATCGATCCTTGTTTGGGTATTATGTGGGATGGAATAAAATGTGTAGTCTCTTTCTTGGGGATGAAGTAGGCGCCAGGGGTCTACCAAGTGTAGCTCTGTTATGATGCCTTTAAGAATCGCCTGCGATTTGACTTTGTCTACAGCCCGATAGGGCGTGCGATCTAACAGTGGATCCAAGATGACATTGAAATCGCCCCCTAATATGATATTGGTGTGAGCCGCGGCTGTAACTTCTTTAGCTATCAGTTTGAAAAAGTTAGGGTCATCGAGGTTGGGCGCGTAAATATTGAAGAATGTGTAAAGCTGTTGATTTATTTTCATCGTCACTCTGGCCCATCGACCTAGCGGATCAATCCGTGTGTCGGTAATGGCGGATTGCAGGAATTTGCGCACTAATATTATTACCCCCCCTTTGCGTTGAGTGGCAGAGGCCGAGGCCGCCACCAGGAAGTATTTAGAGGTTACTTTCTGCGATTCAGTATCTGTTAAATGTGTCTCTTGTAAGAGGGCAATATCTGCTTTTTTTTGCTGGCAGTACGCTAAAATCTTCTTTCGCTTGACAGGGCCAGTAATACCTTTTACATTTAACGAAAGCATTAAAAGATCACTAGACATCAACGTTGGGATAAGCTGTCTTATAGGTGAAAGCTATCCTATGGATAGGCCCGCCGCGTACTTGCATTTGCGTGTATGTGGAGGGTTTTGTACTGGACTGGACTGACACAAACAACTGCATAACTGGCAAACATTGTATCGCAAAGGTGAACACAATCCACTGAAACAGTAACCAACCCCGACCTCCCGTTGCCACCCCTACATTTCAAGCAGAAATATCTGTTTAATTAAAACTATTTAGAACAACAGAAATACAATCAATGAGGTGTTTAACAAGGCTTAAGGCGTTCTAAAATTTGTGAGAACGCACGGCCGCACCCCCTGAGTATATGCTGACTTCTCTACACTGCGTGAGAGATCAGAATATTGACCTCAGGTTTCCATACCGCATTTTTCTTGTAGGAAAGTTTTCAGTTTTTCAGCATCAACAAAATTCCTCGTTTCATTATGCAGCGTGACCCGCATGGTTCCTGGGTAGTATAGCCCGTATCTTGCCTGTGCACTTTGTAGCATGGGTCTACAGGCCAGCAACGCTTTTCTCCGATCTACCGTTTGCTTGCTCAAATCCGGATAAAGTGCTACTTTGTGCCCCTGGATTTGCAGTGATCCGGCCTTCCGTGCAGCTTGAAAGATCTGTAGGACCTGTGGGTATCTCAGTACCTTCATTATGAGTGGGCGCGGGTATCGTGTGTTTTCAGCTTTGTGTGTTGGGATTCGATGGGCCCGTTCTAGTTCAAAAGGCCTTGCAAAGACAAGCTGCAGCATCTCCGGTATGGTTTTTTCCAGAAATCCAATCGGATCGGTACCTTCAGCGCCTTCAGGGACTCCAACAAGGTGGATATTATTTCTACGGGAATGGTTATTTTGATCTTCAATCAGATTTTCTATGTGCCGGACTCGTTTGGCCAAAGGGCCCAGCTGTTCTAATGCAACGCCATGCTTCTGGGTTTGTAATTCAACTGCATTAAGTCGAGTGGTGATGGTGAGGAGTTTCTCTTTTACCTCCAGCAAGTCTTCTTGAATCATGTTCAGTGAACTAGAATTGGCTGCAATCATTTCTTTAACGCATTTCAATTCCTGTAGCACTTCACGTAGGCCACCGGCAGTCACTCCCTCCTTCTCTCCCGCGGCCATTTTCTGCGGGGAGCCCACTTCGGGTTTGGATCGTTTCGCTGCTGAGCCGGATCCCTGTGGAAATTCCAGCCGGGCAGGCTTCAGGGATGCCATCCAGCTGTATTGCGGTGTTATTGATGTAGGTAGGGGGTACAAACTTCAATGGAATACCGGGATATGTTCAGGATTCTTGGGCAGCAACGGGAGCAAAAATTCAGGCATCCATTCTGTTCAGTGGCTAGCTCCGCCCCATATTGCAGCATCTTAAACGTAAACAAGTTGGGATTATAATGTTGCAGGAGACCCACCAATCTGCGGGCGAACATGTGAAATTGTGTAAGGGTCCTATTGCTAAGGTATATGGCGCTCCCGCCGTGGGGAAGAAACGCGGGGTGGCCATTTTGATTGCTAAGACTGTTGGTTGGACAGAGGAAAAAGTTGAAATAGACTCGGAGGGTCGTTATGTCATGGTGTGCGGACTGCTGAATGGCGTTAAAGTGGCTTTATGCTCAGTGTACGCGCCCAACACCTATGAAGCACGATTCTATCGGGCTCTGACTCAGTTGTTAGCATCCACAGAGGGCTATCAGGTCATTTTGGGCGGTAATTTGAGTACAGTTCTAGATGACACTATGGATAGATCTGGGCCACTGGGGGGGAGAGATCGACGGAGTTCACGGCGCCTGTGGGACTGTGTGAGGCGCATAAATTGCTGGACATTTGGAGACTCTTACACCCTGGTGACAGGGAATACACCCATATGTCTCGAGCCCATGGCACCTGGTCCCGAATCAATTATTTTCTGATATCGGAGTCCTTGTTTAGTTGGGTAGTGGCAGCGGAGGTTGGTCCCTCTGTTCTTTCTGACCATGCGATGATAGTTCTGGAACTGCGTAGTCATGACCCTCGACATAACCGAATTTGGCGGTATCCCTTGGAGCTTAGTGGGGATGCCCAGTTTGCTGGGTTCCTTAGGGATAGATGGAGGGATTATGTGGACTTTAATGATCGTCCGGAGATTTCTCCTGCTCTATTTTGGGAGGCTGGTAAAGCGGTTCTTAGGGGGGAAATCATTAGCTACTATAGTTTAAAACGGAAACGCAGGAATCAGCGCATTCTTATGCTGGAGCGCGAATTAGGCAAAGCGAGGAGGCGGCTGGCGTCTACTAGGACGGCGGTAAATCGGCGCAAGTTGCAGGAGGTCCAAATGGAGTTGGAGATGCTCCTTCACCAGCGTGCCCAGAAATCTCTCATGTACTACCGATACCGATTGTATCAGCATGGGAATCGGGCGGGGAAATTAATGTTATCCCTGATAAGGCCAGAAGGGGGCTCACGTCATATTGGGGTGATACGACATCAGGACGGGTCCTTGCGTAGGGACGCGGCAGAGATTGAAATGTTTTTTTTTTAGTATTTCCGTCGGCTTTATGTTGGGGATGGAGATAGAGTGATAGAGAGCCAGGAATTCTTAGCGGGATGTGTTTTACCGCGCCTGAGTGCAGAGCAAGTGCAGACCTTAAATGCACCTATATCCGGCCAAGAGGTACAAGCTGGTACCCGGAATTTGAAGAACGGGCGCGCTCCTGGTCTCGACGGGCTGAGGGGTGAGTTTTATAAGGTGCTGGGGGATGCTCTAGTAGCCCCGCTTGTCGGATACTTTGAAGATTTGATACAACGGGGTCACTTCCCGTATGAGGCGAATAAAGCTTTGGTCACTATCTTGCCGAAACCGGGGAGAGATCCGCTTCTCGCGGGATCGTATAGGCCCATTTCTCTTCTTAATGTGGACATTAAAATATTAGCAAAGATCATGGCAGATAGGTTGGCGGTGTTTTTGCCAACTCTGATTCATAAGGACCAAGTGGGCTTTGTGCGGGGCCGGCATGCGGCTTATAGTTTGCAAAGGCTACTGATTTCCCTCTGTGTGGGACACACGGCTCGATTGGAGTCTATGCTTATCAGTTTTGATGCTGAAAAAGCATTTGACCGGGTGAATTGGGGGTTTATGTACCAGGTCTTGGATGCAATGGGGTTTACAGGTTTCTTTGTGGAGGTGGTGCGGCTTCTCTACGCGAACCCGATTGGGGCTATCATGGTGAATGGGAACATGACATCCGAATTTTCTATACAGAAAGGGACGCGACAGGGCTGTCCTTTGTCTCCACTCCTTTTTGTGCTTACCTTGGAACCTTTGTTGATACGGCTTCGGGCCCACTCTCAATTTCGGGGTATCACTGTGGGGAAGACGGAATTTTGGGTCGCGGCCTTTGCTGACGATCTCCTTGTGCAGATTGCGGACCCCCAGAGGGGGCTCCCACATCTGTTAAATCTTCTTTATGAATATGGGGTGCCCTCCGGGTTCCGATTGAACCTGGATAAATCTGAGGCGATGTTGTTGGGGCCTGAAGTACACCAGGAGTGGCAGGGGGACTTCCCGTTGAAATGGGCACGGGGGCAATTTAAATATCTGGGTATTTACGTGCCGGGGCAGATGGGAGACCTCTATCAGCTGAATGTTACTAAGCTTTTGGCTGCCATAGCGGTTTGTATGGATAAGTGGCAAGATTTGCCGTTATCTCTAGGGGGTCGTATTGCCTTGTTCAAGATGGCGATACTTCCCTGGATTTTGTATGTGCGCCAGACACTCCCCCTGTTGTTGCGGCGTTCTGACCTGCGGAAGATGGATAGGCTGATTAATCGTTTTCTTTGGCGGGGGAGGCGACCCAGGGTGCGTCTGGCTGTGTTGCGACAGCCGTGGTCCTTGGGCGGCCTGGGACTTCCCGATATTCGGAGATATAATATCGCTTGTTTGTTACGGTATGCTCAGGATTGGCTTTGGGATATCGGAGAATACACCCCCATGACGATGTTACAGGGGGCGGTGCAGCCCTTCCACTTGCGTTACCTTTTGCATGCGTCAAGGGTGAAGGTACCGGACAGAGTTTTGTGGACGATCGTTCTGGACCCCGTTCGCAGAGCGTGGAAGTATTTTTGTGCTAGCCGTCGGCTTGTTGCTTCTTCTTCCCCATATCTCCCCATTCGGGGAAATGGTGCGTTTTTACCGGGCCTTGGGGGTAGTTTATTTACGCGTTGGACTCAGCTGGGTCTTGTGAATTTGGAGCATGTGGTGACGTCGGATGGAGTAGTGGCAGAATTCTCTTCTTTGTGTCAGCAGGGGGTACTGCATTGGATGCGTTTGGTGCTAGCGACTGCGCGAATGACTATCCTGCAAGGATGGCTGGATGTCAGAGGTCCCCTATACGGGAGGTGGAGGGGGCGCCTATATGAGGTGTTCTTGATGGAAGGGCATCGTGCTAGTGGGCATCCCGGGCGGTGGCAGCATTTTTTGTGGGGATGGGGACCCCACTTAGAGTCTTTACCTAGGAATGCTCGCAGCCGGATTCTGGGTGGGCTTTGAGGTTCTTTGTTTTTGATTACGGGACTCCACTGAGCGCCCACATAATGTGGAGTGGATTGCACCTGTTGGGGCATTGGGGGGGGAAGGGGTGAGGGGGGGGGGCTGGGCGGCAGGGTTTAGGGGAAGGGTTACTCAGCGTCCCTGCTTCCATACTGGTTGTGGTGGTGGGCACGGAAGAAGAGTACACCCCGGGCCCACCTATCATGGGGTTGTTATAGTTGGAATACGGGGGGTGGGATCATTACGTTGCTATATCCTTTTCAATAGTATGAGCTTATCGGGGGCCCCGGGGTCCCTGTGTCCTTTGGGGTCCCAGACGTAGCTTAGACTTTGAGGACTGTTCTTAACTGCTCAGGGATGCTGGGGGGGGGGGTTCCCCCTTTTTCTCTTCTTTCTTTTTTTTCTTTCTCGCTGGGGGGAGCCTCTCTGTTTCTTTGTATTCTAATGTGTATTACTTGTGTTGTAATTGGCTATGCCCATCGGTTGTGTACTGTCTTGTTATGCCTTGTTATGGAAAATTTGAGTAACCATAGTTACACAGGAAATAGTTTTATATTTAAGAGGGAGGGGATGAGGGGCATAAAAATGAAAACGATGAGACGACGACTTACTGTGCTCTTGTTCCTGCTGGTGGATCTACCATTTTGGTTTAAATATTATAGAACCTATACAGTATGCTACACATGCCTTTTTGGGTTGTTAAGAACTGTGTAACATTTATATTTCTGTCTCAATAAAGAAATTTAACATAGACTTCTTGCAGACATTGTCTTCCTCTATTTTTGTCTGGTTGGATTTGCATCATTGTTTTTCGGAGATTCCCTTCCTTTTAGTTTGCTAAATTAAAGCTTCTTAACAGTTTTTTTTCTCGTGAGGTTATGGCCTTCAATTACTGACATTAGAGATATGCATTCGTTACTGCATGTTGAGTTTATTACTGCACCTTAAATATTTAGCACACCCAAAATTGATTTAACACACATTAGCCTGTGAATTAATGTATGTGCAATTGATTTGCATGGATTCAAACAGTTTAATATATGCAAAAATGTTTTTATTAAGCCAAATGTGTGAAACAACCAGTAAAAAACAAAAATCAAGAAAGCTATGAACATTCCTAAATGACACATACAATAAGGACAAAATGAAACAAAATCAGAAAAGTAGGGATTACTTCTGTGCTCCGTGCTTTAGAGATTATTTTGCAAAATTCCAGCCAACTCCTTCCAATAGATCTGCTTCTCAGAAAACTGTAAACCTGGATAATTGAACTCCTTAATAATAATAAAAAAAAAAATTAAAAAGCCTACCCAGGCTTCCTAACACAAACAATAACGTTCTTTTACTATTTTCTGGCACTACTATACTATATGCCAATGTTTTTTTGGATAAGAGTCCAAAAAATGAATAGACCCAGTCATATAACCAAATAGTGACATTCCTGGAATGTGCTGCTACAAGTCAAGGTAGTATCATTAACTGAGTTACAGGTGGTTATCAACTAATGAAACAAATAAAGTGATGGTTTATGTTGAATACTAAAAGTATTATCCAATAGTCTTTGATTGATAATTTACTAAAATCACACTAATGGAGTTATCTGCCAAGAGAGTGTGCTAACACCATTAATGTGTGTTAATTACCATAGGGCTCATTTTATGCAATAGACCCTGCAATAAATCACAGTAAACATGTGAATAGGTTTTTGTTTTTTAATGCCATCAAGTCAGTGTTGACTCCTGGCAACCCAGCTGCCTCTGGGTTTTCTTGGCAAAGTATCACCAGAAGTAGATTGCCAGGCCTTTTCTTCCAAGGAAATAGATTGTAAAGTGACTTGCCCAAGGTGTGCTACTGGGAATATGAACTCTTGATTGTCTGGGTACTAGGTAGTTGCTCTAACCACTAGTCTACTCCTCTACTCATGCAGAGTGTGTTGTTACTAAAATGCCTTCTATTGGTCTTATGCAATAAAACTCATGCAGAACTAAGTTTAGTGTGGTCTTGCACAAAATGTAATGGACCTGTTGAAAAAAATATTTCTTAAGTGATACTTATTACTCTTGTGCATGTTACCAAGAGCATGCTAAATACTGTTAGCACATTACATTGATTCAAGCTCAGTTCTCTTTTCTTCTTGACTCATTACTTTCTTTCAAGGGACATATAATTAAGCTTCGGATACGAAGGTCACTTGCCAGAGAAGACGAAAGAAGTGGGAGAGCATGGTATACTCCAAGATCAAAGGCGAGTAGAGAGTCGTGCTGCCTTGACATTGTCAATCACCACCTTCTACTCAATACCCTGTCTGTCCTCTCTTGGATTTAGGGGCTCTGTTCTGTCCTGGTTTTCTTCTTATCTCTCCCATTGCACTTTTAGTGTATGTTCTGGTGGATCCTCCTCTAATGTCATCCTGCTTTTAGTTGGTGTACTTCAGGCTCTGCACGGGGACCTCTACTTTTCTTTCTCTACACTCGGTCTCTTGGTGCACTTATTTCCTCCCATGGTTTTCAGTAGCATCATTATGCTGACGACTCTCAGATCTACCTCTCTGGGCCTGAAATCTCTCCAGGAATCCAGGCCCGGATCTCTGCCTGCTTATCCGACATTGCTGCCTGGATGTCTCACTGCTCTCTGAAATTGAACATGGCCAAAATTGAGCTCTTTATCTTTCCCCCTAAACCCAACTCCCTCCCTTTCTCCCTTCTCTATTTCTGTGGATGACACTACACTCCTCCCTGTTTCCTCAGCTCACAACCTTGGGGTCATCTTTGACTCTACGCTCTCTTTCTCTGCGCACACCCAACAGATAGCTAAAACCTGCCGCTTCTTTCTCTATAACATCAGCAAAATCCATCCCTTCTTTTCTAATCTCACTACTAGGACCCTTATCCACTCAATAGTCACCTCCCGCCATTCAATAGTCACTAATGTTATTTCTACTAGGGAGGGGATAAATGCATTAGTATCTGCTCCACAGCCACCACTGTAGAGGCTCTTGGGGGGATGGTAATGGGGTTCGTCCTTAGGTTTTGCCGTCAGTCTTATTGTGTTAGCAATGTGACTTTTTTCTTTTTTCCTGTTCTTAGATCTTGATTTCCTATCTATGAGTGATTATTTCTGAGTTCCATTCACTTGTCTTTTGGAAACTGTAATTGAAATATGCATAAATAAAAAATTTAAAAAAAAGAAATTTGGCCTAGATTAGAACTGCAGACACACATATTCATATATATTTTATAAATAACAGGCCTGATATTCATCTGGGCAGGCTGAGCGCCACTATGGCAGTCTCCAACTCTGCTCCGCCCCAGAATGCCCCAACATGCCCCGATGCTAACCAGATAGCGTCAGGACATGTAGGAGACTTAGAAGGGCCTACTTAGCCTGTATATAGTTACTTAAATGAGTGGCCAAGCTACTGTGTAGGCTGTACATAGCTACCCCAGTTAGCCCAAGTTGCAAAACTTGTTCTTTGTAAATACAGTATGGGCACTGCCTGCACTGTACAAATTTGCTGTTGACTGTAAACCGAGCTGATTTTAAAGAGCGCGGTATAGAAAAGACTTTAAATAAATATTCAACGGCACGGACTGTGTAAGTGCCATTGAATATCCTCATTTACACAGTTTACTGGGCTCTAAACTGTGTAAATGTCTTTTGAAAATTGGACCCAATGTGCATAGATTGTGATTTTGCCTCTCTTGTGTCTAAACTTTACCCCTGAACATGTCGACAAGTGGGTCATGTAAATATACACACCTTCTTTTACATGTGTAACCTTCGGGTCATTTTATAAAAGGTCTTTATACACAAAAAGCCCTTTATAAGACTACCCCATAATGTCTCCGTATACTGTATGTTCAATGAATATTGTGTGAGGAGAATTTCTTCTACTTACATCCAGAGTTACTAATGTGTGCTGTCAGGTTAGCATGTGCCCACACAGTTCATGCACATTATTTTACGCAACGGGACCTAGTTACTAGTAATGTGCATTAATGATATTTGAATTCGCTAATGTAGTAGCAGACAACAGTAATTCCAGCTGTAAGTTATCTAAAATAAACTGTAATACATTGATTTTAAAAATTTAGGAATACTGATATTAAACCTCGGCATGATATTAAATCTTAGGGGTATGTTTACTAAAAGGCCGGTAAAGTGCGGGCCGCGGTAGAGTGCGTGTGCCATATAAGGAGTGGGCGTTCCGTCCTGAAGAAGAAAAGCCGTGATTGACAGATGCGCTAAGGTGTGCGGCGCCCGTGTGCGCCCCGCACCTTACCGCAACTGAGAGCTGAACGGGAGGCATATGTGTCGCGCTGATCTGCAAACAGAAAAACAGAGCCACAGCACAATGGTTAAAGCACTGACCAATGGTGCAGGGATCAGGGGTTTGAACCCCCACAATGCTCAATGGCTTGCTGAGGCGTTAGTTTATGAGGCAGAGAAATACTGGGCCGAATAAAACAGTGCGCTGATTTTTTTTGGCGGCACATCAATACTGGACGGCATAAGGCGGCGCGCTGATGTTTTTATGCGGCATATTAATACTGGGCGGCATAAAGCGGCACGCTGATGTTTCTGGCGGCATTTTACTACTGGGCGGCATAAGGCGGCGCGCCGGTTTCAGCGGCAATCGCATACTGGAAGGTATAAGTGGGGCGCTGATGTGCAAACAGAAACACAGAGCCACAGCACAATGGTTAAGGCACCTACCAATGGTGCAGGGATCAGGGGTTCCATCCCCCACTGTGCTCAATGAACAGGGCTTGGTGAGGTGATATTTTAGGAGGCATACAAATAATGGGCGGCATAAGGCGGCGCACAGATGGGCATTAGGCTATTGCTTAAGGAGGCTATTTAATAAGAGGAGGCATAAGGCGGCGCGCTGATGTGCAAACACAGGAATAGAACCACAGCATAATGGTTATGACACTGATCAATGGTGCAGGGAGCAAGGGTTCAATTCCTCACAGTGCCCAATGAACAGGGCTAGCTGAAGCATTACATATTATGGGGAAGGTTGCTTAAGGAGTCAATTTATGTTTATTTTAATTTACAGTACTAGCAAACGCACCCTTAAAGCGTGTGAACATAATGCGCCCCATAAGGCACATTGTAAAGTGCACTGTCTGCCACGGCACCCTAGAATGTTGCTCACAGGGCGCTGTAGAGGGTGTCGTATGAGGTACCGCAAGGTCAGAGTACTGTTTTCGATGGCAGCACTGTGCAGTTTAAGGAATGAAAAGCATAGGTAGGTGCGTTGACATGCAAGGGAGAGCAGCAGTGGAGCACAATGGTTAAGGCACTGACTGCTGATACAGGGGTCATGGGTTTGCTCCCCATGGTGCCTAATACGGAAGGCTGGCTGTGGCAGCAGGTTTGCAATGTACATATTTTGTCCTGCAGCACCGTATGTTTATTTTATTAATTTCTGCCAGCAAACACGCCCTCACGTGCCGTAATTGAAGGTGCTGTATAAGGCACCCTATACGGCACTCCATAGGGCACATTATAAAGTGCACTAACCGCCACGGCACCCTAATATGTCCCCCATAGTGAACCCTATAAGTTGTGTCACAGGATAATGTATAGTGCACCTTAGATGGACGGAAACCATAGGGTGCCCGATAGGGCGCCATATAAAGCGGCACCCTATGGCTACAGTACGCTGAGGGTTTGTTTGCTGGCAACAAAATATGTACATTAAAGACAAATAATGCTTTGGACAACCCTAACAAATAACCCCAACATGGGTTTGAACCCATGACCTCTGGCTTCACAGGCAGGGACGTAACCATTAGGCTACAGCTCTATAGCTGCTAGCAAGCCCCTGGCTGGCTGCAGAAAGCCTGCACGTCACCACACAGACAGTCTGCTGTGGTCACCAGGATAGGGTTAGCCCACCCGTACCCATGATGCACTGCACATGCAAATCAGCTGTCCACAGATGGACACAAGATGGGGAATGCACCCCCACAGCACCTCGGCCTGGTTGGGGGAAATGACCGGGTGCACCCCCACAGCACCTCGGCCTGGTAGGGGGGTACTGACCGGGTGTTTTACTGGCACAGAGTAGCTACACACCGTCACATCGTGTGGGTACTGTACTCACCCTGATTGTGCAATAAGGCACCCAGGACCAGGTCCACAACACCTTCCATGGCTGATGGAGGCCATGCAGGAGGTCCAGAGCAGTGTCAATGTGTAAGATAGGTAGTGCCTGCACAAACACCATGGATATCTCTGTCTGCCTCAGTCAGGTGCAGCCTTCCCCCCACCAAAGGTGGCAAACATGGTCTCCCATCAATAGATCCACACTCTACCTCCCTGCAAAGGTAGCAGTAGAGGGCAACATCAACCCCAGTCCTGCTGAGGAACCCCCCCAACCCCCAACAGGGCAGCTCCATACACAGCCATACCACAATAGCAGACAGACATAAGACCAGGATATGGTAAGCTATTCCCCTGCAGCAAGCCTGCAAGCCACTCCAGCAAGACACATACCAGCTACAAACAGTCTGCTAGTTAGTCCATAGTGCATGTTCCCAGTGGAGATGCATACACAGCAAGCAGATGAATCAGCGACTGAGCCCCAAATGGAAATCCATATCTATCACATGAGAGAAATACTATATAGCACTATGGTGGTGCCTAGCCATGCTGTGGTCACTGCACAGTCAGGGTGAGAGTGATCTCTCAGCAGGACATACTGAGGTCACCCTGTCTGTGTCGGCGGTGGCCGAGCACCACAATGTCCCAGTCAGTGCCCTATGCCCTGTGCAGATGCACCCTGGCCAGGCCACCCTGTCCGGCCTATACCCATGGTACCTTGCTCCTCATTATGCACATTGCCAGCCCAATACTGGCAACATTGCTGGCAGTGTGGGCTGTAGAAGGTGTTTGCAGCCACCACACACTGGATGGACAGACAGCCACCCCCACATCTATGCCAGCATTGTGCTACTATAGAGGGGTTCAGCAGCCATACCCACCACACCAGTCCTGGACACAGTACATGCATGGATATGGTACGCATTACTGTTGGGGGTCACATCCCAGGGTGGTAAACACTGTCAGAGACCAGACCTGCAGCACACACCGCAGACATCTGTTTGAGTGTTATGGTGGAGCTGAATGAGCAAACTGTGCTTTACGTAGGACTGGAGATCTGCCAGTTATAATGGGAAACGCTTGATAGCTGTGTACCATATACCCAGGTGTAGGGTGGCAGTGCTGAGGTATGCAACTGTTAGTATTGGGAGATACAGGCAGGGCCCAATGTCCTGCCTCTCCAGGAGGCATTGGCCAATGGGGCCTGTGGGGGGTTGTCTGGCCCTGTTGGCTGCTGCTTTATGGCAGAGTTCCCCAAATCCAGTCCTGGTGTTCCACACACTGTTCTGGTTTTCATGCTATCCCTCATAAATATGCATGAGCTACATCTGCATACCATGGGGGTGGTGCATAGCTATGCAGCACAGGCATCTTTGTTAGAGGCAGCATGGAACCTGAATGGTGTGGGGCCCTCCAGGACTGCATTTGGGAGACTCTGCTCCAGGTAATGCGCCTGTTTATGGTGTCTGTGAGTGCTGTGGTAAAATATAGGCATATTAATCATGCATATGTTCCTAGCTATACAGTTTTGTCCTTACTATCACGGTTTAGTTGTAGGAAAAATATTTGGACTGGATTGGCAGTAGCCCCAGCTGGGCTTTGAACCTGTGACCATCTGTTCCTACACACACTGTCTGTGTGCACTGCACCACCGTGTTGCCACAGATATACTGTGTTCCCTGGGGAGTACATGACTGTACATCCGACAGAGCCTGTCTGTTGCGGTGGACCCAACACCTATATTTGCACAGGCCTAGGCCACTGTCTGCTGTGGTTTGCAGCCAGTGCCCCCTCCGCCACCTGTACCCTTCCGCAAACATGCAGACATGTTCCTATCTGGGAAAAACATATGACCTGAGTGAGTTGTGGCACTCCAGGACTGACTTTGGGGGACTCGGCTGTAGGCAATTCATAATGTTATGGTTTGTGTGCGGTGTAGGGTAAAATATAGGTGTTGGGACCATGCTTATGTTCTCTGCAATAAAAGAGTGTCTGTATTCTCACTGTTTAGTGGTGGGTAACATGATGGGGACAGGGTTGGCAGGAGCCCCAGCTGGGCTTTGAACCTGTGGCCCTCTGGTCTTACAGGTACTGGCTGTGTCTGCTGCACCACACTGTGACCACAGAAACAGTGCAGTCTCTGGAGATGTGATACCTGGCCGCACGAGTCAGACACCCTGCTCTTCACAATTGTACTGTGGGCTCGTTGACCTTGTATGGGGACAAAGGTGCAAATAAACCTCACAAATGCCCTCCAAAAAAGGGGAAGAAAACCATAACCAAGCTGCGCAACAGTGATATCAATGGGCAACCTGGAAAACACTCCCAGGAAAGCTCCATGAAAATGCAGTACTTTTGAAGAGTCTACGGAGCGTAGACCCTTCCAAAAATCATTTCCTTTTTTTGGAGCTTTCCTGGGAGTGTTTTGTATGGTTGCCCATTAATATCACTGTTGCCCAGCTGGATTATAATTTTCTTCGAATTTGTTGTGGTCATTTTCATATCATGTTTGCTATTTTGTTCTGTGCACATGTATCACACTGCTCACTTTTTTTTAGGTTTCCCCGATTTTGCTGTACATTGCAGACGTAAATGGTTTCTCTTCCCTTAAATGCGCTCTACCGCGAGTGTTTCACTCGCGGTA
Organism: Ichthyophis bannanicus; assembly: GCA_033557465.1. Classification (NCBI taxonomy): domain Eukaryota; kingdom Metazoa; phylum Chordata; class Amphibia; order Gymnophiona; family Ichthyophiidae; genus Ichthyophis; species Ichthyophis bannanicus. The sequence goes on along the minus strand of CM066032.1, from coordinate 305,974,860 downwards.
TTTTTCCTTGTAAATTCGGGCACTCTCCTGTGCGGGGAGTCTCTCCCCTCCCACATTCCACCCATTGACCCCGTCTCTCCGCCCCTCGGGAGCCTTCCTCCGCCCTCATTTCGCCTTTCCACGCCTCTATCGCACATGAGCACCCTGCAAACGTGCGCGTTTTCGGCACATGCGTGCGGGGCCCGTTAATGTGATGCGCACGCGTACGGGGCGCTTAAGAGCACTTAAATGCATCATTTTAGGGCGCTCAAGTGCGCCCCGCACAAGTGCGCCGTTTAGTAAACATACCCCTTAATCTATAAAAAGACGATCATAAATGATGGATCTCTGAAAGGATCCACTAAAAGAGGAGGAGAAAAGACCTCAGTAGATTACACTGTCCCTCTATGTAGCAGCTACTTTCTGCCTAGGAACTTCTTTAAACCACCATCACGGGTCTAAAAAATCTCCTCCCTCCTATAATCTTTAATAGACGTGGAGTCTGATTCAGGCAAGGAGACATCTAGACCATCTGGATGTCCCCGAGGAAGGCAGGGCTAGGACCCGATTCTGATCCAGAATAGGGCCCAAGGACAGCCTGGCATGCCCCTGCTACCTGTGGGGAGATCCTCCCCGCAGATGCCCCCCACATCCATGACTCTGGCCCCCTTTTTTCCTACTGCCCAAATCACGGCTGGCTTGCCGTGGCCTAGATCAGGTGGCAGGGACCCCCCCCCATACCTGGCCCCAGCCCCGATCACTCCGAAAGTGCTGCTTATATCACCTTTGCGGTGGTATAAGCAGCACGTCCTCACGAGCCCGGCAGGAAGTATGGGGCTGTGACCTGAATTGGTCCTGTACGTACTGCATGGCTGGTCCACCCCCACTCCACCTAGACCCTGCCCCATCCCCTCTCCCCTCCCCCCCCCCCCACCGGCTCTCCCTGTCTTAGAGCATAGGACATGCAGGGAGGTCAGGAGGGGAATAGGGTCCAAGCAGCGTGCAGCCCTGCAACCCGCGTTTCAGAACGACCTCCTTAGTCCATATTCAACTTTTTGTTTTAGATTTTTATAAATCAATTTTTAATTTTGTAACTCTCATGAATTGGGTTATATGCATTGACATGGTATCATGGAGAAAGGTATATGGGTCTTAAGGGAGTCATAGAAAGGTAAAAACATCCCCTAGTTCAGAATGTTTGAATACCTGTGGCCTTTTCAGACCCTAAATTGAGAATGTCTGCTGGTTGGAATAATCTTATGATTCAGCATATTAATGTTCCTATGGTCAGCTCTTGCGGATAACAATCTTGATCTTCTTTGTGTAAATTAAACTTGGCTAATGGATATGAATGCTCTTATTTTTGATCAACTTTGTCTTCAGGGTTATAACATTTTCACTCAAAATGCTATTTCCGGAAAGAAGTGCGAGGAGGGGGAGTTTGCTGTAGTTTTAAGGAAAAAATTGAAGATCTGTCAGGTATATATAGAGCTGCTGGGAGAATCAGAATGCCTGTAACTTAAATTTACAAGTTCAGTCCAAATTACATTGTCATTATTTTACTGCAATCTTGGTGAAGCATCAAAAGGGTTATATGCATGGAGTCAATTGATTTCAACTATTTTCTAGATTATCCCAATCTGATAGTTTTAGGTGTTTTAAATTTATTTATTTATTTATTTATTTAGACAGTTTTGTATACCGCCTTATCCTTCAATCAAATATTCATTCTTCTGGAGCACGGTTCTAGATTGTGGCATCTTTATTGTTACAGGGCTTTTCTTGAAAGGTGATGAGCCTTACACCCAGGAAAGGCCATACTTTGGATTTGTTTATTTTTTAATTTTATGTATAGTGGATACTTTTTTAATGTTAGAGATACAATTATTTTCTGATTTCTCTATTTCTTGGCAATAATGCCTTCTAAAGTAGTATCCAATTAGAAGGAATGTCATAAATTTAGAGATGACAGCAACAACTGTGTCAGATTTTATAGTGGCCCTGGGGAATGGGTCCATTTTCTGATATTACTACTACTACTTTTACTACGTAAGGTTCGTATGGTGTTACAATGTGTATGCAGCATTGTACACAAGCATGTAAGAGATGTCCTTGTTCGCAGGAGATCACAACCTATCAGGATATATACATACAACTAATAGGGGAATAGGGTAGAACAAAGGGGAAAGGGACACAACAGGAGAATAAGGGAACTATGATCCAAAAGCAGCTTTGAAGAGGTGTCTTTTTAGCATGTCTTTGAATAGAGCCAGAGATGGAGCCTGACATACCGACTGAGGTAGTCTGTTCCAAGCATAGGGTGCAGCAAGATAGAATGAGTGAAATCTGGAGTTGGCAGTGGAAGAGAAGGGCACAGATAAGTGGGATTTGTCTGATGAGTGGAGTTCCTGAGGAGGGGAGTAGGGAGGAGAGGTAATGAGGAGACATTGAATGAATGCACTTGTAGGGTCAGTAGGAGATGTTTGCACTGGATGCGGAAGCAGGTAGAAAGCCAGTGAAGTAGCTTGAGAAGAAAGGTTACGTGGGCATAGCGATGCTGGTGGAAGATTAGCCATGCAGCTGAATTTTGAATTGATTGAAGAGGGGATAGGTGATTCAAGGGGAAACCAGAAAGGAGAAAAATTACAACAGTATATAAGGGACGTGACTAGAGAGTGGATAAGTGTTTTGGTAATATGTTCAGAAAGGAAGGAACAAATTTTGCTGATGTTATAGAGAAAGAAGTGATGGGTTTTAGCTGTCTGTTGGATGTGTATAGAGAAGGACAGAGATGATTCAATCACATGACCGTACCAAGCTAAAAATGTGCCCTGTGTGACTAACAAATCTGGTGCCCCCTCTGCCCCAGCCACGTGTAGTAACTCACTCTTTTTGAGCTTTCTGAAAGCCCAGGATTGATACCAGCGTCTCATTTGTACTTGTGCCCTGTGCAGCTGTACCGCTCGCACAGCCCTTGGAACGGCCCTGTTTAAACACGACCCCAAGGTTGCAGTCTGAGAACACTAGGAGAATGAAAGAGTTAAACACAGAAAGAAAGAAAGGAAGGAGGAAGGGAAGAGGTGAATTTAGGATGAAAGATATTGGGTCATGTTCAGTTTTAGACAACAGTGGGACATCTAGGCAGCAACATCAGACAATCAGGCTGAGATATGGGTCTGAATCCCTGGAGAGATTTCAGGTGCAGAGAAGTAGATCTGAAAGACATCAGCATAAATACGGTACTAAAATGCATGAGAGGATATCAGGGCACTAAGGGAGTGAGTATATAGAGAGAAAAGAGGTCCCAAGACAGAACCCTGAGGTACACTGACTGAAAGCGAGATAGCAGTGGAGGAAGATCCACCATATCATAAACTAAGGGGTATGTTAAACAAATGGCACTAATGTAGCATCTGTAACGTTAACGCGCGTTAATATTACAAGCAGCGGTGAATGTCCCACAGGGCGGTGAGAGGGCAGAGATTAGAGGTCAATGGGCAGGGAGTGGATGGGGAGAAGTCCCTGCTACACTACTGCTGTAACATTAACACCAGGATTCTACCATCAGTGAAAACCAGTCGGTAAATACACTTTTGCAGGAGAGAGAAACCATTTAAGTGTCACCAATGTACAGCACAGACAGGGAACCCAAAAAAAGTGATAGTAGTGCTCCATTTGCAGCAACAGCATAGTGCCCAAGTAGGAAAGGGCACTATGGTGATGGTGCAAATGGGGCAAAGGGGGATGCAGGTGGGTCATGCAGTGGGGGCAGCTGGGGCACAGGGCAGACTAGGTGGCACATAGGAATACATAAACTGAAAAACAGCAAGACAGCATCTGACCAAGGTCAAACATACCCAGTATTTTGTGTTCCACAGTGTCCTATCCAGGGGACACATACCTAGCAGGTACCCCAAACATCACACAGGAACCACTATGCCTGTAATGGGGCAAGCAGTGCAAATCTGTGGACCACTCTAACAAGGGTCTACGGACCTTCCCCAGTAAATGTCCTAAACTGTTTTTAAACCCAGCGAAAAGAACACCCTTTACTAGAGCCCCTGGTAAGGCAGTGCAGGGTTAGACCACGCATCGTCTGAAACATATTTACACCCAGTAGTCCAGACTAGGTACACTGTAGCTGTCTTGCATGTCCCCTAGCCTGTCCACAGTCTGCTGGCATAAAACAATCTACCTACATTTACCTGGTCCACTCTAGCCAATAGTCTCTAGACCTCCTACCTGACACCCCCCAGCCGTCTCTCCCCCAGGCGGACGAACATAACATTGGCAGGTGGTGATGGGGAGGATGTGCAGATGTCCATGTATGCCCCCCCATCCCAGACCCCATAACCTAGGTACCCGCCTACCCGCACGTTGGATGGCCTGGACTGTGCACTGCCAGCACCGACAGCACATGAGTATGTCAGCATGGTGGGAGGGGAGGGGTTGGTGGTGGAGAGGGCAGTGGTACCCGCCTGCAGCAGACCAAGGCTGTGGCCTCTTCCAGTGCACCATGCGCAGTGCAACATGTCAAGGTCTGTCTGATGAGAGACATGTTGGCTCCAGGGACAGAGGTTTTTATGTGGCAGCACTGTGGTACACCACACACAGTTGGTGTACTGTGGAGTAGCGGGTCACTGGTTTGGGTCCTGGCTGTGGATCCTTTAGTGCATGTTCCAGCCTTTTACCCCACATTGCGGATACACCACCAACATGTGCAATCCCCAATGAAGTGGCCAACAGGGGTACAAACACCCACACAGACAGGCTCTCCACTATCCACAGCTGGATGAAGAGTCAGGCTGTTGGCTCCTGCACACGGAGCAGCAGTTAGCACCAGAGCACTACTGCTAGTTCCTGGGCAATGAACACACCTTAGCAATGCCTGCACTGAGATTGGGACCAGCGTGGTGGCCAGGACTGCCACCCATCCCCAGTGTTGCACAGTGCTTCGGTATGGGTGTGTGTTTGTATTACTTTTTTTTTTTTTATTATGCATTTACTTGTATACCTATGCAAGAAAAAAAAAAGGAACAGCATCTTACAGTACAATCAAAAGAACAGGCAACTCATCCAAAAAAAAAAACCCACTAGAAATTAAGCCTGCTAGGATGCTAAAGTCCACATCAAGGAGAACATCATAGGCATAAGTTATACCGGAAAGTAAACAAAAACCCCTTTTAACTATCCCAACTCACTATCTAACACTTATCTAGAAGAAAAGTCTCTAAATGAGATACATCTGTAAACACATATTTCAAACCAGAATACAATATAACACATTTACAAGGAAACTTCAAAAAGATAGTCCCTCTATTGGCCAGAACGTTAGGTTTAATTGCAAAAAAGCTTTCCTGTGAAGCTGAGTATGTCGAGCCACATCAGGAAAATAAAGGATATCCACAAAAATGGACAGCCTTCTTAAGAAAATACAATTTCAATATGGCTGACTTATCTGCTTCTGTCCTAAAAGTGACTACAAAAGTTGCCCTTTTGTGGACCTTCTCTAGAGATGACTCTAAAAAACTGAGTCAGCCCCAGATCATCCACATTTTGTTCCTCTGTTTCACCCTCCAAATAGAGCTGAAAAGAAGTCCGAGGGACATAATATAAAGAAATGTTATAGATTCTTCAAAACAGAAAAAAATCAAGGTATCTCTCATATACTTCTTCAAAAGCTCAAGGGGGGAGAGCGGGCGGACAACAGGAAAATTTAAAAATCTCAAGTTTTTAACTCTAGCATTATTCTCCAAATATTCAATCTTATTATGCAATAATAAACTATCTGTAACAAAAGTATTACATACTGACTGAACACCCACCACTGTGCTCTCCAGTTTGATTGCTTTGCCTTCCAAACTGGAGAGCCGAAACTCAACTTGATGTAACACTTGTGCAGCCCCGTGTGAAAAGGTACACAATTGAGTTAATGTCCCCTTCAAAACTTCTTCCATCTGGGATACAATCAATAAAACATCTTTTAAGGAAATATCTGCCCCCCTACCCCCCCCCCCCCCCACAGGCCAATGCCGCCAAAGCAGGCATGGCGACTGGGGTCAGGAGGGATAAACAAAATCCATCCGAATCCTGTTGGAGAGGAGCATAAGCAGAAGGAGGTATGGCAGGGAACTCAGTCACCAAACAACCAGATTTATCAACATTCTGAACAGTCTTGGGAGTGGGTTGAAGGGGAGGAGTATGAACCCCAAACTAATAGAGGCTTTGGAGGATGAAAGACCTTCCTTAAACAATAAAGCAGGAGGTATACCTGTAGCAGGTATTGGCCAGGATGTGTCTGCATCGGGGGTAGGGCAATGGCTTGTATGTCGTAGTGCCCGACCGCCACCTGCATGGGCCAGGTGGTCACAGCATGTCATGCTGGGAGGACACTCTCACTCTGACCGAGCAGTGACCATGGCATGGCTATGTATTCACATACTGCTATATAGGGCCTGCATTTAGTGATATGGGTGTGTTTCCTTTTGTGGGGGTCCAATCACTGAGCTGCTTGCTAGATGACTGTGCTGTATGTCCCAAGCCTGGGTGTACATGGTCCCTCTGCATACATGCAGGGCCGGCCCGTCCACTGAGCGAGAATGTTTTTTGCACAGGGCCCCGCGTTTCAGGGGGCCCCGCGCAAAAAACATTCTGATCCTAAAGTCAAATTTAAAAAAAAAAAAGCTGTCTTCTCCCGCTGCCGGGGCCGCCGCGGCAGAATCGAGTGTGCCGCGGGGGCCCCCCCTGCCCAGAAGAGCCTGCCCTCCCCTGTATCCGCTCTCTCGTACAAGCTGCCTGCAGTCTCACGTGCCGACTTTCAGAGCGCGAGGGGAGAGTTTCTCCCTCGCTGCTCTGTTAAGCCCGCGGGGGCTGATGGGAAGTTTGGCTGGGCTGGGCTGGGCTGGGCTGGGCTGGGGGGGTTAGGAGTGCTGATGGGCTATGGGGGGCTGGGGGGGTTAGGAGTGCTGTTGGGCTGGGGGGGTTAGGAGTGATGATGGGCTATGGGGGGCTATGAGGGGCTGGGGGGGTTAGGAGTGCTGATGGGCTGGGGGGTTAGGAGTGCTGATGGGCTATGGGGGGCTATGGGGGGCTGGGGGGGTTAGGAGTGCTGATGGGCTGGGGGAGTTAGGAGTGGTGATGGGCTATGGGGGGGCTGGGGGGTTAGGAGTGGTGATGGGCTATGGGGGGGCTGGGGGGGTTAGGAGTGGTGATGGGGCTGGGGGGGTTAGGAGTTGTGATGGGCAATGGGGGTATGGGGGGTTAGGAGTGGTGATGGGCTATGGGGGAGCTACGTCTTTATATGGGCTGATGGGATTAGGACTGGAAGTGGGTTGATGGGGGGTTAGGACTGCTAATGGGCTATGGGGGGCTTAAACTAAAAATTGGGTGATGGGGATTAGGATTGGAAATGGGCTGGGGGGATTAGGACTGAGAGTGGGCTGATGGGGAGGTAAGGACTGGTAATGGGGTATGGGGGGGCTTAAACTGAAAATTGGGTGATGGGGATTAGGACGAAATGGGCTGATGGGGGGGTTAACACTGGAGGTGGGCTGATGAGGTTAGGACTGGTAATGGGCTGTGGGCTGATGGGGGGTTAGGACTGGTAATGGGCTATGGGGGGGTTAGGACTGATAATGGGCTATGGGGGGGCTAGGACAGGACATGGGCCGCTGGGGAGGGGTTAGGACTGAGGTGGGCTGATGGGGTTAGGACTGGTAATGGGCTGTGGGCTGTTGGGGGGTTAGAACTGGTAATGGGCTATGGGGGGGTTAAGACTGGTAATGGGCTGTTGGCTGATGGGAGCTGTCTGGTAATGGGCTATGGGGGGGTTAGGACTGATAATGGGCTATGGGGGGGCTAGGACAGGAAATGGGCTGATGGGGAGGGGTTAGGACTTGAGGTGGGCTGATGGGGTTAGGACTGGTAATGGGCTGTGGGCTGATGGGGGGGTTAGGACTGGCAATGGGCTATGGGGGGCTGACTGGAAATGGGTTGATGGGGTTAGGACTGGAAGTGGGTTGATGGGGGGGGCTAGGACTGGTATTGGGTTGGGGGGTTGCTAGGACTGGAGATGGGCTGATGGGGGGCTAGGACTGGAAATGGGCTGATGCAGGGACTAGAAGGGAATGGATGCTGGGTGAGGCTGGAACTAGAAGGGAGCTGATGTTGGGGGAGGATTAGAATGGGATGGGGCTGGGAGAGTAAAATGGAGAGGGGAAAAATATTTTGTGTGGGAGGGATAAAAAATCTACAATTGGCCGGGTATTGGGAGAGTAAATGGGGATTGAGGATGGAGGGGTAAAATTTGAGTGGATGAAATAGGAATGAGGAAAGAGCAAAAGGAGAAAGATTAGTATGTTAAAGCAGATGTAGAGAGAAAGAATGGAAAAAATAACTAGAAGAAAGGACAAATGGACAGCAGATGATGGAGAGTTAGCAGAAAACATGAAGAAACCAGAAGAAAGTGGCTGGAACAATTGCAACTGAAAAAAAAATGCACAAAAGGTAGAAAGATATCTCTTTATTTTGAATTTATTAACTGGAATATGAAAGCTCTGGGAAATGTGCATCATTAACGTCTGCGCTTTGTTTGGTACAAGAGGAAATTAATTTATAGTTTTATTTCTACAGTGTTGTTGTACATTCCAAGTTTGGCTTTTGGGGTTCCCAGTTTAATTATTGCCTTCCTGTTTCTAAATTGTGATTCCTTGTTTGGTGATGGTCTATGTTCTGCATGTGTAACTGAGCTGAGGTATTCTGTTTATGTAATTCCTATTTGACATTGCCACTTGTTCTCTTTTCCCAGTAGGTCATGTATTGTTGTTCTCTGAAATGTATTGGTTTAATATTTGTAGTGTTGCCTTTTGATAGGTAGGGTATGGTGCTTTGTGAGTCCTGGTAGTGCTGTTAGGATACGGCGGGTTTGCTATTGGTTCTAAATGGGCAGTGTTTGTAGTAGTTCCTAATGTGCTTGGCGGTTGGCACTGGATTATAGTAATGTAGAAATCTTTTAGTCTGTCTTTATCCATACACTCATTAAGAGACATGTTTACTAAAAGTTAGTGTATGTTAGCATTATGCAAATATTTATGCAAATAAGGCCACTTATGCAAATTAGGCCCCGCACCGAGTCTCCGCACATGGCCCCGCACCCCCCTTGGGCCGCCCCTGCATACATGCAATGTATACTGGCTAGCAGACTGTCTGCAGTTTATATATACATGGTGGGGACACCCAGTGGGGGGCAACAGGTGCAGTATGACTATGCTTGCTGCAGCTGAATGTTAGACTTAGCCATGTGGAAAGTGTTTTCCCCCAGTATTACTGACAGGGCCTTGGTAACAGGTGTGACCTATTGATTGGGGTATATGAGTTTGGGCTGAGGGGTTGAATTCAACTGGAGCACAGCAACCTCAGGGCAGAGGGACTGGGATTTCTGGACCCACAGGCACCCCTTATGGCTGTGGGCAAGCTCCATGCCCTTCAGGGACAAGGGAAATTTATAATATATCTGACAGTACACCAGTGGTATGTAAGCATTGCTACATAAAATATATAAACCCCATGTAGGTCTAGACACCCCTCCCCTCCTGGTAGTAGGCAGCCATGGCATCAACATTGTAGCACTGTTTTGCATGGGTCCCGGTCCAACAGGGCTAGATGAGACTGACACATACAGCAGGATGCAAGGTAACTAATCTATCACACTGCAGAGAATACATGCTACCAACTGGTAGTGATGGGGATCTGCAGCATAGGCAGGTACTAGGGACCTGGTGCTGGGCACACATCTTCACCCTCAGGGTGACCACAGACGCTGCTCAGTAGCACGGTTTGTAGCTGCTTTGTGCTTGTATCACACGCTGTCAGGTCCTCTTACTGAGCTGAGGTGAGGTGATAGATAACTGCATTCTCCATTTCGTGATCAGATGTAGACTGCTGTTCTGCATGTGTACTACATCATGGGTACTGGTGAGGCTAACATATACCAGCACAAACAGCAGACATTTTTTTGTATCCAGACATTGCTGTGCAGCAAGGTGTGGAGGTATAGCCTACTGGTTAGTTCAAGGTCTCTGTAGGCAGGCACCAGGGGTTTGATTCCTACCTGTTCCTTTTGTGACTGTGCTACTCAGATCATTTTCATGCCTTTAACAGTCAGGGCTCTGAAGATCTGTGCTGCTAGCCCATAACACCCTCTCCTCAGCTGCCATCTATCTGCCTCTGTCAGCTGTGTACAGTCCTGTCTTCTTGTGCAGGCTGCTACCCCATGTCCTTCACTGGTACCCTTTTCTGCATTGCAGCTCTTCATGCTTGCCTCTCCTGTGCCTGATCTGCATGGCACTGCTACTCCTCTGTCCTCCTGTCAGGGCAAATATCCTGCCACCTCTGCCTCTGCTGGGGAACACGTATTCCCCATCCTATGGCACCCAATGTCATTGCAGCACTTTACATTGGCACCACCCTGTGCATCAGTACAGCTGTCTCCAACATGTTTGTCTGCTATACCAGCTGCCACATAGGGTGCCTGCAGATATGGCAGGTCCATCAGCACCCACCTCTCCTTCCTTCCATCACCTGTTTATTTATTTATTTAACATTTCTTATATACCGCCTTTCATGATATCAAGGCAGTTTACATTGAACAAACTGAAATTACATTGAACAGGGCATTATAACTTGGAGATAACTATTTTACAGGGAACATTTGCAATGGAGGGTTAAGTGGCTTGCCCAAGACCACAAGGAGGACCTGTGGGACTAGAAATAGGCTGTACTGCAGGTCCTCATTGGTGTCAGTGTGTGATAGGTAGTCCTTGTAGACACACCTAGGATACACCTGTGTCCATCTGTATTCCCCAGTCATGTTTAGCCCTTGTGGACTATAATACACCTAGAATAGTGCATATCCTGTGTGGGTGCCATGGTCACAGAATATGTATAGGGTGGTATGCAGACCCTAAGGCGGATTATATGAGCACCACCCAACCTGCCCCTGTGGGTTAGGGTGGGGAACAGGATCCCCCACCAACAGATCCACAGTCTACATCCCTGCTATGGTGGCAGTAGAGGGGACCATCGACCCCAGTCTTGCTGGGGAACAGATACCCTACAGGGCAGGCAATGCAGATCTGTATGCATCCATAAGGCAATGGCAGACAGACAGTAGGCCTGGAGATGCTCAGCTGCCCCCCACCACTATCTGACAGCCTCCAGCCGCTGCACCCTGCAAGGTGTTCCAGCCATACACATACTAACTACAGACAGTCTGCTAGCTAGTCCATAGTGCATATTCCTGGAGGGGATGTGAGCACACACACCAAGCAGCTAAATCAGTGATTGGGCCCCCCCCCCAAAAAGAAAACCATAAATATCACTTGAGAAAAATACTTTATAGCACTATGGGGGAACCTGGCCATGCCGTGGTCACTGCTCAGTCAGGGTGAGAATGACCTCCCCCCCCCCCTTGCAGGACATGCTGTGGCCACCCTGTCCATGCAGGTTGTGGACGGGCACTACAATGTCCGAGTCATTGCCCTATGCCCTGTGCAGATGCATCCAGGCCAGGCCTCCCTGTCCAGGCTATACCCACAGTACCTTGCTCCTCATTATGCACATTGGCAGGCTTACACTGGCAACAGTGCAAGCAGTGTGGGCTGAGGAAGGTGTTGGCAGACACCTTGGATAGACAGACACACACTCCCACACCTATGCCAGCATTGTGCAACTATAGAGGCTCTTGGCAGCCCTGGCCACCGCACCAGTCCTGGGCACAGTGCAGGCATGGCTATGGTACACAATACTGTTGGGGTCAATCCCCAGGGTGGTGAACACTGACACCAGACCTGAAACACACTCCACAGACATCAGAGAGGTTGGTATGATACTGCTCAATGAGCAGATTGTGCTTAACTTAGGAATTGCTATCTTCCAGTAATCACAGCAACCTCTTGATATATGTGTACCGTATTCCCAGGTTTAGGGTGGCATTGCTAGGGTATGTAAGTGCTAGTATTGGGAGATGTATGCAGGGCCCAACATCCTGCCTCTCCAGGAGGCTTTGGATACTGGAGCCTGTGGGTGCAGGTGTGTCTGCCCCTGTTGACCGCTGCTCTAGGGCAGAGGTTCACAACTCCATTCCTGGTGGGCCAAACACTGTTCGGGTTTTCATGCTGTCCCTAATGAATATGCATGAGATACATCTGCATACCATGGGGGCGGTGCATAGAAATGCAACACAGACATCTGTATTAGAGACAGCATGACACCTGAATGGTGTTTGGCCCTCCAGGACTGCAGTTGGGAAACTCTGCTCTAGGTATTGCGCATGTTTATGGTGTCTGTGCTCTGTAGGGTAAAATATAGGTGTTTAAGGCATGTTTATGTTATCTGCAATAAAGGTTCCGTCTTTATTACCACATTTTAGTAGTGGGTAAAATATGAGGACTGGGTTGGCAGGAACAACAGTTGGGACTTGAACTTGTGACCGTCTGTTCCTGAACACACTGGCTGTGTGCACTGCACCACCTTGTTTCCAAAAAGATAGTGCAGTCCCTGGGGATACCATGACTGTTCGTCAGACAGGGCCTGTCTGTTGCAGTGCATGGCACCCACCTACACAGGGCTAGGCCATGGTCTGCTGTGGACAGCTGCCACTGCCCCCTCCACCACCAGTACCCCTCTGCCACCATGATGACATGCCCTTCTGCTGGTGGTGCTGGTGGTGCGCAGTCACAGGCCATCCAGTGTGCCGGTAGGCGGCTGCCTATGGTGCGGGTTCTGGGGTAGGGGTGCCCGTATAGATGTTCACGCTTCCCCCCAGCACCGCCTGCCAATGTTCTGTGCCCTTGGGGGTACCTGCTGGGTACTATACCCTGTGACACTGTGGGAAACACACTCATGCCCATGTTGGGCCCTTATCAGTTGCTGTCTGTCTGCTCTACTGTTTCAGTATTCCTATGGGCCACTTAGGCATCACCCTGGGCCACACTGTGGCCCAGCTGCACCACAGCATGTGCCGCCTGCAGCCCTCTGTATCCCCTTTTCCAGCATCTGTCCAGTTGCCCGTTCCGACATGCCCACCCTGCTTTTGCAGAACATGTGCATGCCATAGAAAACCTGTCCAATAACAAGGGGAAACCGTGATCAGCGCTATTTCACTTTGGGATCATTCACCTTGTAAGGGGACAGAGCATAGACCCTTCCAAAATTAATATCCTTTTTTTGGAGCTTTGTCGGTAGTGTTTTTTGATGTTTCCCATTCATATCAGTATTGGCCAGCTTGGTTATGTTTGTTTTACATTTTGTTCTGGTCATTTTCACTGTTTATTTGCCCTTTTGTCCTGTGCACATGTATCACACTTATCACTTTTTGTAGGTTTCCCTGGCTTTGCTGTACATTGCTGACTGAAATGGTTTCTCTCTCCTGCAATTGTGTGCTAACGCCTGGTTTTCTGTTGCGTTAGTATTCAACCCTTAATTCCTCCACGTTAGTGTGAAAGGGGCCTCTCCCCGCCCACTCCCTGCCCATTGACCCCCTTCTCCCCGCCCTCTCTCCACCCTTTTCTGCACTTAACGTGGCCAGAAGGTGCCTTAACATAGCCGCTGCTATGTTAATGCAGTTTAGTAAACATGCCCCAAAGTTTCTAGATGAAATAAATGACTGCTTCTTGGAGCAGCTGGTTCATGAACCAACAAGAGGGGAAGCCACTCTGGACTTAGTCCTTACTAGATGCAAGAGAAAAGGGTGTTGAGGCCATTTGGTAATAGTGATCATAGCAGTTTGAAATTGAGCAGAAGATCTGGGAGATTGAAAAATATTAACTTCAAGGGAAGAGCATTTCTATACCAGCTAAGTGAATGTTTGGTGCTAGAATTCTGAACATAATATTATCGCCCTGATGCAGAAGATTTTGCTTTGAAACACAGTAGTGTGGTTCATACAATAGAATGGTGTTGGCAAAAGGATAGTGTTAGATTAATGATCATAGAATTTATGGACAGTGGACATTTTTGATAACATCTTAAAGTGATGTGATAAACATAAAAGCCCTTCATTTTTTTTAAGGCTTTCATAATAAAAGGACTGCAGTTAAATTATGGCAGCTGATTAATAGCAGCTTTCAGTTTTAAAGTCTGACAAAAGTTAAAGAAAAATGTAAAGACAGTGATGAGAATTTTGGGATAATAAGTAGCACTCAGGTTTGTTGTCAGTACCAGGTAAAATGGTAGAAAGCATTACAAAGAACAAAATTAATGAACATGTAGATAGTCATGGTTTAATGGGAGACAGCCAACATGATTTTAGCCAAGGAACATCTTGTCTTACTAATCTGTTAAATTATTTGAAGGTGTTAATAATTTGAAAGTAGACAAAACCTTTGACAAGGGCCCTCATGAGAAACTCTTGGAAAAATTAAAAAGTCATGGAAAAATTAAAAAGTCATTAAACAGTTTATCTTCCTGTTTTATGTAAAACCGAGCAGCCTGTTGTTCTGGTCTTTGGTTATCTGTAAACCGCGCTGATTGTAAATAGCGCGGTATATAAAAAACTGTAATAAATAATAAATAATAAAATAAATAAATGGGATAGGAGACAGTGTAGTATTGTGGATCAGGAACTGGTTAAAAGATAGAAAGCAGATGGTAGGGCTGAATGGCCAATTTTCTCAATGGAGAAAGATGAATAGTGGAGCACCCTAGAGATCTGTGCTAGGTCTGCTGCTTTTTAACATATTTGTAAATGACCTGAAAATGGGAAAAACGAGTGAGGTAATCAAATTTCCAGATGACACAAAATTATTCAAAGTTGTTAAAACCCAAAAGGATTGTGAAAATTTTCAAGAGGATCTTGATAAATTAGAAGGCTGGGTGCTCAAATAGCAGATGAAATTTAATGTGGACAAGTGCAAAGTTATGCTCCTAGGAAAGAACAACCCAAACTATGGTTACATGATGCAAGGTTCCATGCTAGGAAGCACCACCTAGGAAAAAGATTTAGGCATCATTGTGGATAACACGTTGAAACCCTCCGCACTTTGTGCAGCTGCAGCCAAGAAAGCAAATAGAATACTAGGGGGCATGTTTACTAAACCGTCTTAATGTGCGCTCTGTGACGTTATCGCGCAATAAGGTACCTTATCACGCAATAATGGCACTTTATCGGGCGCAGAGGTACCTTAGCACGCGATAACGAGCGCAGCGGCGCAAACAAGCGCTGAAGGCGGAGAAAGGCTCCTGGAGGGCAGAGAAAGGCTCCCTAGGGGCGGAGAGAAGGAGTCAATGGGTGGAGAGTGGGAGGGGAGAGGCTCCCCTCACACTAACGATGTGAAATCCGAGGCTGAAAACACGCCAGTGAAACCCTGGCGTTAGAGGTAATTTAAAGGGAAGAGAAACAATTTCTGTCAGCAATGTACAGCAAAACCAGGGAAACCTACAGAAAAGTGATAAGTGTGATACATGTGCACAGAACAAAAGGGCAAATAAACAGTGAAAATGAACAGAAGAAAATGGAAAAATAAAATAACCAAGCTGGGCAATAGTGATCTCAATGGGAAACATCAAAAAACACTCCCAAGAAAGCACCAAAAAAAGGATATGAATTCTGGAAGGGTCCATGCTCCGTCCCCATACAAGGTGAATGAGCCCACAGTGAAATTGCGCTGTGCATGGTTTTCCTCTCCATTGGACAGGTTTCCTATGGCGTGCACATGTGCGACAACAGCAGGGTGGGCATGGCAGAATGACCAACTGGACAAATGCTTGAAAATGGGATACAGAGGGCTGCAGGCGGCACATGCTGTGGTGCAGCTGGGGCACAGTGCGGACTAGGCAGATGCCTAGGTGGCACTTAGGAATGCTGAAACTGTACAGCAGCCAGACAGCAACTGATGAGGGCCCAACATGGGCACGAATGTGTTTATCACAGTGTCACAGGGGATAGTATCCAGCAGGTACCTCCAAGGCACAGAACATTGGCAGGCGGTGTTGGGGGGGAAGCGTGGCCATCTATGCAGGCACCCCTACCCCAGAACATGAACCATAGGCAGCCGACTACCTGCACACTGGATGGCCTGAGACTGCGCACCACCAGCAGAAGAGCATGTCAGCATGGTGGCAGAGGGGTACTGGTGGTGGAGGGGGGCAGTGGCAGCTGCCCAGAGCAGACCATGGCCTAGTCCTGTGTAGGTGGGTGCCATGCACTGCAACAGACAGGCCCTGCCGGACGAACAGTCATGGTATCACCAGGGAATGCACTGTCTTTGTGGCAACACAGTGGTGCAGTGCACACAGCCAGTGTGTTCAGGAGCAGAAGGTCACAGGTTCAAGTCACAGCTGTGGTTCCTGCCAACCCAGCCCCCATATTTTACCCACTACTACAACGTGCTAATACAGACAGAATCTGTAGTGCAGATGACATAGACATGCCCAAAATACCTACATTTTACCCTACAGAGCACAGACACCATAAACATGTGCATTACCTAGAGCAGAGTCTCCCAAATGCAGTCCTGGAGGGCCAAACACCATTCAGGTTCCATGCTGCCTCTAACAAATGTGGCTGTGCTGCATTGCTATGCACCGCCCCCATGGTATGCAGATGTATCTCATGCATATTCATTAGGGACAGCATGAAAACCCAAAAAGTGTTTGGCCCTCCAGGACTGGAGTTGGGAACCTCTGCCCTAGAGCAGCGGCCAACAGGGGCAGACACACCCGCACCCACAAGCTCCATTATCCCAAGTCTCCTGGAGAGGCAGGATGTTGGGCCCTGCGTGCATCTCCCCATACTAGCACTTGCATACCTCAGCAATGCCACCCTAAACATGGGAAAACTGTACACAGCTATCAAAAGGTTGCTATGATAACTGGCAGATAGCAATTCCTACGTTAAGCACAATTGGCTGATTGAGCTGCATCATAGCAACCTCTCTGATGTCTGTGGATTTGCCTCAGGTCTGGTGTCTGACAGAGTGACCCCAACAGTATTGCGTACCATAGCCATGCCTGCACTGTGCCCAGGACTGGTGTGGTGGCCAGGGCTGCCAAACACCTCTATAGTTGCACAATGCTGGCATAGGTGTGTGGAGTGTGTGTCTGTCTATCCAGTGTGTGGTGGCTGCCAACACCCTCCACAGCCCACACTGCTAGCACTGTTGCCAGTATTGGCCTGCCAATGTGCATAATGAGGAGCAAGGTACTGTGGGAATAGCCTGGATAGTATGGCCTGGCCTGGCCGCATCTGCACAGGGCATAGGGCAATGGCTCGGACATTGTAGTGCCCGGTCACCACCTGCACGGACAGCATGGCCACAGCATGTCCTGCTGGGAGGTCACTCTCACCCTGACTGAGCAGTGACCACGGCATGGCTAGGTTCCCCCATAATGCTATATAGTATTTCTCTCATGTGATATTTATGGGTCCCTTTTGGGATCCAATCACTGACTTATCTGTTTGGTGTGTAGGCTGACATCCCAGTTCTGGGTGCATGCATCTCTTCCAGGACTATGAACTAGCTAGCAGACTATCTGCAGCTAGTATGTGTCTTGCTGGAACACCTTGCAGAGTGCAGCGGCTGGAGGCTTGCTGCTGGAGAATGTCAGATAGTGGTGGGGCATTTCCAGGCCTACTGTCTGTTTGCTATTGCTTTATGGATGTGTACAGCTCTGCATTGCCTGCCCTGTAGGGTGTCTGTTCCCCAGCAGAACTGGGGTTGATGGTCCCCTCTACTGCTACCATTGCAGGGAGGTAGAACATGGATCTATTGTTGGGTGATCCTGTTTCCCACCCTGAGCCCCAGAGGGTGGGTTGTGTGGTGGTACATAATCCGCCTATGGGTCCAAACACCCCCCCTTCACCTACATCATGTAACCATGGCACCAACACAGGATATGCACTATTCTGGGTGCATCATAGCCCATAAGGACTAGACATGACTGAGAAATACAAAAAGGACACAGATGTAACCTAGGTGTGTCTGCAGGAACTACCTATCGCACACAGTAGCACTGATGGGGACCTACAGTATGGCATATTTCAGCCATGAAAGGTGCTGTGGGCCTGGTGGTGGGTGCCCCAACTCACCCTCAGAGTGAGCACAGTACCCGCAGAATGTGACGGTCTGTGGCTACTCTGTGCCAGTACCACACACGGTCAGTTCCCCCTACCAGGTCTAGGTGATGTGGGGGTGCATACCCCATCTTGTGCCCATCTGTCGACTTCTGATTTGCATGTGCAGTGCATCATGGGTACGGGTGGGTAAACCCTATCCTGGTAACCACAGCAGACAGTTTGTGTGGTGACGTGCAGTCCTTCTGCAGCCAGCCAGGGGTTTGTTAGCAGCTGTAGCCCACTGGTTACTTCACTGCCTGTGAAGCCAGAGGTCATGGGTTCAAACCCATGGTGGGGTTATTTGATAGGGCTGTCTGAGGCATTGTCTATTTTTAATGTACATTAGTGCTGCCAGCAAAAACACCCTCAGAGTACTGTAACCTTAAGGTGCCTTATAAGGCACTTTATAGGGCGCCTTATAAGGTGCCTTATAAGGTGTCCTATAGGGGACATTATAGGGTACCTTGGTGGACAGTACACTTTATAATGTGCCCTGTGGAGTACGTTATGGGGTGCCTTATGCGACACCTTAGGTTACGCCACCGTGAGGGTGTGTTTGCTGGCAGCACTAATTAAAATAAAAGTAAAATGCCTCAAAAATCACTACCTAAAAGTAAAGGGTGATGCCTCAGCTAGCCTTATGCATTAGTCACACTGGGGGATCAAACTCATGACCCCTGTACCATCAGTCAGTGTATTAACCATTGTGCTACACCTCGGTTTCTATGTTTGCATGGCTGGGTGCCTACTTAAGATTACCGCGCGTTAACGCGCTTAGCGGCGCTTTGCCCGATAATGTGCGCCGCAGCGCGCGTTATCACGCGATAATCCCGTTTTGCTACTTTAAGACTGAAACGCCCACTCCTTTTATGGCAGCCTGCACACTATCGCCGGGCGCACGTTAAGACGGTTTAGTAAACATACCCCTAGGACTCATAAGGAAAGGAATGGAGAATAAAACAAAGGATATTATAATGCCTCTGTATCGTTCCATGGTGCGACCGCATCTTGAATATTGTGTGCAGTTCTGGTTGCCGTATCTTAAAAAGGATATAACAAAATTAGAAAAGATACAGAGAAGAGCCACCAAAATGGTAAAGGAGATGGAAGGATACTACTATGAGGAGAGGCTTAAAAGATTAGGGCTCTTCAACCTGGAAAAGAGATTGCTGAGGGGAGATTCGACAGAGGTCTGAAAATTAATGAATGGAGTGGAACGGGTAAATGTAGATTAATTGTTTACGCCATCAAAATGTAGAAAGACTAGGGGACATGCAATGAAGCTACAGTGTAACCCATATGAGACTAATAAGAAAAAATATTTTTGCACTCAAACTCTGGTATTCGTTACTGGAGGATGTAGTAAAAGCTGTTAGTGTAGCTGAGTTTAAAAAGGTTTGGATAAGAGGACCTGGGAAATCCACTGCTTGCCCCAACACAAGCATTGTGGAACCTGTGTGTCTTTTTGGGAAACTGGCAGGTACTTGTGTCCTGGATTGGCCACTGTTGAAACAGGATACTGGGCTTGATGGACCTTGTTCTGACCCAGTATGGCAATTCTTATGTTCTTATGAGATAGAAAAGGAGAGGTCCCAATTCCAAGCACTGAGGTACATCAACTGAAATTAGGATGGCAGTAGAGGAGGAATCACCAGAGCATACACTAAAAGTATAATGGGAAAGATAAGAAGAAAATGAGGACAGAAAAGAGCCCCTAAATCCAAGCGAGGACAAGGTATCAAGGAGAAGGTGGTGATCAACAGTGTTAAAGGCAGTAGAAAGGTCAAGAATGATGAGAATCAAGTAGAAGCCTTTGGATTTGGCAAGGAACAAGTTGCTAGAGACTTTGGCAAGAGCTGTTTCTGTGGAATGTAGAAAACAAAAGCCAGATTTCAGTGGGCATAGAAGGTCTTGATAAGAAAGAAGTCAAGACAACAGGGGTGAACCATTCGTTTAAGTAGTTTTGATGCAAAAGGAAGGAGAGGGATAAGTCAATAACTGGAAGGGTAGGTAGGATCTAGTGAAGGCTTTTTGAAGAGAGGTGTAATCACAGCCTGTTTGAAGGCCACAGGAACAGTTGCAGTGGAAAGCAATAGGTTAAGGACATAACAGATGGAAGGGATGTCGGAAGAAGCAAAGAATTCAAGGCTAATCTTCTGGACTTTATCATGGAAATAGTAAGCCAAGGTCTTGGCAGACAATGAAGGAGGGATTGGGAGAGGAGGGACCTTGAGGAGAGAGGCTGAAAATTGCCCTCTGCACTGTGGATAAAGTAGTCATCTTAAAAAGAGCAGGGGAAGGGCAAAGCTACCGTAATTAATAATGTGAGATTTCATTTTGAAATCCTCATGTGTGATATAAGTTTGCAGATTCCACTTGTGGTTTCAAAATTAGCCCATGCTTGATATGTGAAGAGATTATACGTGCATATCGAAACAGAGATTTTGAGGCTGCAAACTACACAGTTCTGGCAGTATTTTAGAAAAGTCTCTGCCAAACATGGAACCTTTTTTAAACTACAAATGAGGTGTAGGAGTGCACCTGTATGTGCTGCTATGTTGATCTGAAGGAGCTATTTTACAAATCTACACATGGGGAAAATCAGCTAGGCACATACCTCACCCCACTTACTATACATCTCCCTACAAGATCCAAAAAAAGCCTGACTAGAGAAGCACCCCCACCCTCACAACCCAAAATGTGCCCTCATAAACGCACGCTCAATCCTCAAGAAATGGCCGGCGATCACAGACTTCATAACCCTCCATGACCTCGACATACTATTGGTCACAGAGACGTGGCTATCTGACTCTGACACGGTCCTCCTCAAACAGCTTTTACCCTCCAACTTCACAATATACACATGCCATAGAACCAGTCGGAGAGGTGGTGGAGTGCTCATCCTTACCAAGACAGAGCTTCAATTCCAGCTGATCAACTCCACCAGCACAATGCACCTTGATACAATCACCATAGCAAACAAGCAGTGCTCCATCAACCTACTATATAGAGCACCGGCAACCTCACTGGATGATCTCTCATAAGAACATAAGAACATAAGATATGCCATATTGGGTCAGACCAAGGTCCATCAAGCCCAGTATTCTGTTTCCAACAGTGGCCAATCTAGGTCATATGTACCTAGCAGTTTCCCCAAGAGACACAAGTTCCACAATGCTTGTACTGGGTCAAGCATTGATATCTTCGGTCACTTCTTAATAATGGTTTATGGACCTTTCCTCCAGGAACTTGTCCAAACCTTTTTTAAACCCAGCTACACTAACAGCCTCTACTACATCCTCCGGTAACAAATTCCAGAGTTTGATTACACGTTGAGTGAAAAAATATTTTCTTTTATTAGTCTTAAATAGTTTACCCTGTAGCTTCATTGCATGTCCCCTAGTCTTTCTATATTCTGATAACGTAAACAATCGATCTACGTTTACCCGTTCCACTCCGTTCATTAATTTATAGACTTCTATCATATCTCCCCTCAGCCGTCTCTTTTCCAGGTTAAAGAGCCCTAACCTTTTTAGCCTTTCCTCATAGGAGTATCCTTCCATCCCCTTTACCATTTTGGTGGCTCTTCTCTGAACCTTTTCTAAAATCACTATATCCTTTTTAAGATACGGCGACCAGAATTGCACACAATATTCAAGGTGCGGTCTCACCATGGAACGATATAGAGGCATTATAATATCTTTTGTTTTATTTTCCATTCCTTTCCTTATCATACCTAGCATTCTATTTGCTCTCTTGGCCGCCGCTGCACACTGGGCCGAGGGTTTTAACATGGTATCCACAATGACGCCTAAATCTTTTTCCTGGGTGGTGGTTCCTAATGTGGAACCTTGCATCATGTAACCATAGTTTGGGTTGTTCTTCCCTAGGTGCATAACCTTGCACTTGTCCACATTAAATTTCATCTGCCATTTTGATGCCCAGTCTTCCAATTTATCAAGATCCTCTTGCAATTTTTCACAATCCTCTTGGGTTTTAACAACTTTAAATAGTTTTGTGTCATCTGCAAATTTGATAACCTCACTCGTTATTCCACTTTCCAGGTCATTTATGAATATGTCAAAAAGCAGCGGACAATAATCGACCTCGTCTGCAATGCCTGAAACCCACGCTCTCCAAGCTGAATACTAGGTGACTTCAATCTGCCAGTCCAACAAGACACACATGCCGCAGCCTTTCTCGATGCTCTCAGGGAGCTCGGGTATAAGCAACTAGTCAACGAACCTACCCATATGAAAGGAAACAAGTTGGACCTAGTATTCGCCCCACAGACTAAGTAGATCACTCATCCCAAGACCCCGAGCTGTCCATCTCCCCGGTCCCCTGGTCTGACCACTATCTGATCAGATTCCAAATACCCAGGTACCACTACTGTCACAAAAGCACCGTCAGCCCGGCTAACAGCTCCAAAGCCCCCCCCCCCCCCTGCAAAAATTCCGACCTTTTGACAAAGAAGAAATCCTGAAAAACACTCTCCCGCATCTCAACATGACATCACCCTGCATTGAAGAGAAGATCTCCAGCTGGGATAATAGCCTCGGCTCCATTGTTCGGAGGCCAACCACATACATGCTGCCAAAAAAATGAAAGACTGCACCTTGGTACTCTACAGAACTGCGAACATCACTCCTCCACCTAAGGAAGTTGGAAAGACAATGGCGCTGATCCCACTCTAGTGAGGCATGGGGAACATACAACACACACTTAACAAAACATTGTGAAGCAGTAGCAGAGAAAATGAGGCAGTTCCATGCAGACCTCCTGAAACGCTCTCTGAATAAACCACATGACTTGTTCAGTCTTGTCAAGGACTTAATGAAGGAACCTTCCCCCAACAAGCCAACAGAAATTAAGCCTCAAGAATTCACCGTCTACGTACAATCAAAATCGTGCCGGACCAATAAGACCTCGTCCCAATCCCCCTCACATGTATCACTCCACCCAAGCCCGCTGACCACCTTCTCCACCCCGTCCAGGAAATTCATAGAGGACACCATCGCGACCATCAACACCACCACTGCACCAAACGACCCCTGCCCTGCCTTCTGGATAAAAACCCTACGCAGCGAATTCAGCCCATTCCTAGCCAGACTCATTGAACAATATTTCTGAACTGGCTCGTTCCCGTAAAGGCTGAAACACACTTCCATTAGACCGCTGCTGAAAAACAGCAAACCTGACCCCCAGAAGGTCGAATTGTACAGGCCAAAATCAAGTATCCCACTACTCGCCAAGATAATGGAAAAAGTAGTCCAACGACAAATCCAACACCACATCGAGACCATTGCTCCGCTGGACCCATGCCAGCATGGATTCAGGGAGTCACATGGTGTGGAAACTCTCCTTACCACCCTCTTCAGTACCATAATCACGGGAATCGACAACACCCGCCAAGGATTCGCTCTGATATTTTTGGATATAGCCGCAGCATTTGACTCCATAAGCCATGAGCTTCTCGTGGGGCGTCTCCAGGAGAAGGGGATACGTGACACAGCCCTAAGCTGGTGCACATCATACCTGACTGACAGATGGCAACACGTACGATCCAGTGCAACAAACTCTGAACCCTTCCACCAGTGGCAGGGTGTACCACAGGATTCCTCCCTCTCGGCACTGATGTTCAACATATGCATGCAGCCCATCTGTGCCATTATCAGATCATTTAATGTTGCCTGCCTGATATACGCCAATGACATACTGCTCTACATGCCATTTGCAACTGACCAGCTGGACTTCTCCCTGCTAACAAGCTGCTTTGAGGCCGTCTCCAACTGGCTCCAGACCCAAAACCTCTGAATAAATCACAAAAAGACAGACATCCTTTTCATTACGAAGAATCAAGGCTTCACCCCTCCTGGCTCCTTAAAAGTGAAGGATGCTGAGCTGCTAACCAAACCCACAATCCACTACCTAGGGGTCACGTTAGACCAAGGGCTTGACATGAAGGTCCACATAAGCAACACAGTCAAGTCAGTTTACCATAAAATACAGACATTCCGGCACCTACGTCCCCTCCTGGACCCAGAGGACTTCCGGACAATCTTTCAAAAGCTGGTCATCCCTCATTTTGACTACACCAATGTAATCATGCAGGGACTCACGCATACCACCCTAAATCCACTCCATCTCGCAATGAAGGCAGCTGCTAGAATCCTACATGGAGCTTCCAGGAAGGACCATGTAACACCAATCCTAAAATACCTCCACTGGCTTCCCATCCAGTGCAAACTCTCTTTCAAAATTCTAGTAATGACATTCAAGGTCATCAACAAGCTCACCTCCACCTCACTCACTGAGCTAATCCACCCTACGCCCCCTAACAGATCCAGAAGGGCCGTAGCCGTCAACACGCTGGTAGTTCCGAAGGCAATAACAAAATGCACCCAAGCAATGATAAACAGGGCATTTAGGTTCTATGCACCCAGATGTTGGAATGCCCTTCCGCCCAACATCAGGGCAATCGCTGACCTTGCCCAATTTAGGAAGGCACTGAAACACCACCTTTTCCTCATGCATTATTCCAATGACAGCACACAAACGGCCACCCCCCACCAGGACGGCCCCACTAATACACCCAGCGAGCAATGAGGCAGTTATACCGAACGGTGCCAAGGCAAACCATGCATACCATGTAAATAGCAGAATGTATATAGTCAGCACTTTTGTAGTCTCTTCCCAATGACATGCCCACCTGGGCCGAGGTCTTGATCCCCAGCGTGTATATAGTTACCTGATTTTGTCCAAGTTAGATCACCTGTTCTATTGTAAATACAGCGCAGCCTAGGCCGCAATGTATACGTTATTGTTGTATGTAAACCGCGCTGATTTTAAATAGCGTGGTATAAGAGAGACATTAAATAAATAAAAATAAATAAATAAACTACAAATGAGGTGTAGGAGTGCACCTGTATGTGCTGCTATGTTGAGCCGAAGGAGCTCTTTTACAAATCTACACATGGGGAAAATCAGTGGAAGAAACTCAGTAACTTGTACATGTAATGGCCAACGCTTGTATGTGGAAGCTGGAATTTTCCAGCTTCCATATGTAAGTGTCAACACTTATACATGTATGTGGGTCATTTTGCAAACCTAAATATGTAAGTACCGCCAATTAACTGCAGAAGCTGTTATCTTTATTTACATAGAATTTGGGGAAGGAAATAAACCATAGAGGATTAATAGTCCTCCTAATCTCTCCTATAAAGAACTGGCTGAACTGAACATTTTTTTAAAAACCTATATGTGCCAGGGAGCAAGTGTAAATTCCAATGTGGACAATTTTGGCCAAACATGTGCATTCATAGAAACATAGAAACATAGAAATATGATGACAGAAAAAGACCACATGGCCTATCTAGTCTGTCCTTCCATATCAACAACTACAACAGTCCCCTTTTTACCTTTAGAGATCCTCTGTGTTTGTCCCATGCTTTTTTGAATTCAGTTACTGTCCTCATCTCTACTACCTCCACTGGTACTGGTACTACCTCCATGGATCCACCACTCTTTCCGTAAAGAAATATTTCTGCATATCACTCCTGAATCTATCTCCCTTCACCCTCATCCCATGTCCCCTCGTAGCAGAACTTGCTTTCAATTGAAAGAGGCTCTCTCCCTGAACATTTATGCCACGGAGGTATTTAAACATCTCAATCTTATCACCTCTATCCCGCCTTTCCTCTAAGGTGTACATATTAAGATCCTTCAGTCTGTCCTCATATGCTTTATAATGAAGACCACTAATCATTTTAGTAGCCACCCTCTGCACCGACTCCATCCTGTTCACATCCTTTTGAAGGTGCGGTCTCCAGAATTGCACACTATACTCCAAATGAGGTCGCACCAAAGACTTATAGAGAGGCATTATCACCTCCTTTTTTCTGCTAGCCATTCCTCTCCGTATACACCCAAGCATCCTTTTAGCTTTTGCCGTCGCCTTTTCTACCTGTTTAGCTACTTTAAGATCATCAGATACAACCACGCCTAGATCCCGCTCTTCTTTAGTGGACAAAAGTACTTCACCCCCTATACTATATTGCTCCCTTGGATTGCTGCAGCCCAAATGCATGACCTTACATTTTTTAACATTAAATCCCAGCTGCCAAATTCTAGACCATTCTTCAAGCTTAGCTAGATCCCTCCTCATGTTATCTACACCTTCCTGGGTGTCTACTCTATTGCAGATTTTGGTATCATCCGCAAAGAGGCAAATCTTACCCGACAGCCCTTCCGCTATATCACTAACAAAGATGTTAAAAAGAATCGGACCAAGGATAAATCCCTGGTGCACACCACTGGTAACATCCTTCTCCTCAGAGTGAGCTCCATTTACTTGTACTCTTTGTCGCCTCCCACCCAACCAATTTCTAACCCAAGCAGTAACTTTAGGGTCCATCCCTAGGGTGCTCAGTTTGTTTATAAGTCGCCTGTGAGGAACAGTGTCAAAGGCTTTACTGAAATCTAAATACACCACATCTAGGGCTCTCCCTCGGTCCAACTCCTTGGTCACCCAGTCAAAGAAATCAATCAGATTTGTCTGACAAGACCTGCCTCTGTTGAATCCATGCTGCCTCGGATCCTGTGATCTGCTGGACTCCAGAAACCTCACTATTTTCTCTTTCAGCAGTGTTTCCAAATTTACTCACCACCGAAGTTAAACTAACCAGCCTGTAGTTTTCAACCACGTCCTTACTTCCGCTTTTGTGTAAAGGCACCACATGAGCCTCTCTCCAGTCCTTTGGCACCACTATTCCCTATATGAAATGGGGAATACATATGTAATTCTTGGAGCCAACTCCTGACACACCCCATTGCAATTTCTATGTAGTAAGAACATCCACGCGTAAATCTAGCCCTTTCTAAAGCTGACATTTACATGTGGATACCACGTGAAAACTATGAATAAAGCTTCTAATATAACCCCCATATTCTTGAAACAAGGGATACCGAAGTCTGTTTAATAACTATGAAATTAATACAAAATGTTGTTCTAAAAATCAATCCTGAGATATATTAGGCGATTTGCCTAACCAAAACCTTATCCATGACTGTACTATCACAGTGAAATGCCAGTAGCATTTTTGTGATGCTTTTTAAATTATCTGCCTAGAAAAATGTTTCTCTGCTGCTACCTTGCCAGGATACACACAAGGGACTGTGGTTCCTGGTACAATAAATAAAATTGCTGTCAGTCTGAAATTTGCTCTTTTTTTCAAATCATAAAAGCAATCTTCAAGTATCTTTTGCTAGGACTCCAAATGCATCCACACAGCTTTAGCCAGATGTCTGCTCTGTGAATCTTAAAAGCTTTGTAACTTTAGAGGGTTTTGCTATGTGGATCTCACACTGAAAGTCATTCCTAAACCCCAGCGAGAGCTTAGGCAGAGACTTAATCAAAGCCAATTCTTCCTAATAAGAAAGGGCAGAAGGACCTTTGGAACTGCTTTTTGCATATATTCTGCACAGACTACAATAGGATTGTAAATTTTGACATTCAGTTCTACAGCATTATGAGAAAGGGTTTAGTAGGGTTCCTGTATAGGATATCACAATAGCCTGCTTAGAAAATCTTAATCCCATTGACAGATTTGTCACTTCATTTGAATATACAGTTTTCACAAGTTAAAACAACTTTTACCTTGACAATTTCTTAGAAGGAATAAGAGGAAAATTTAAAAATTGTAGTTCTGACTGCATACTCTAAAGCCTCTTATGTTCTGTGAATGTCACCGGAGTTTCAAATAAGTGTCTCTTTCCTAGTTTGGGATATAGCCATTCTATCTTCCAGGACTGATATTCATTGATTAACCTATCATATACTACTGCTGCTGGAAAATTTCTGAAACTACTTAGAAAAAGAACACTCCAAGGAAACCAGCATTCAGTTGACTTAAAAGCTGCCCATTGCCTTTGTGTTTAACTAAAAGAGAGGGATGTGGAGAGTGAATAGAGGGTCAGGAAAAATTCTAGATTTTCTATCCCACTCTAAAGAACTTGTGTTTTCACTGTCTTAGGCAGCTATGCATTGTAATGGCATTAATATAGCTCATACAAACAGTTGCAGCCCAAGGGTGATGCTGGGCCATGTGTGAAGACTCATTGCAGAGCCTCATTTGCATATCCAGTGGGCCTCATTTGCATACATTTAATTTTAAAATGTATATGCTGCCCATCTAAAATTTTAGCAGGCTTCCAAAGGAGCTCTTCACAAACCTCTTTTTTGCCCCAACAATGAATTAGGGACATGTTTACTAAACATTAATGTGCATTAAATGTCACTACACCCATAGAAATAAATGGGTGCTGCTGCACTTAGTGCATGTTAACATTTATGAATATGTCTTATCCTTTAGTAAACATGCCTCTTATGAATGTCTTATTACCATTTGCATGGACAGTAAGGAGAAAGAAAGGCTACCATATTTCTACATTACTATCCTCCAGTGTCTACTGCCAGGTACATTAAGAAGTATTACAAAATCCTGCTTATTTAGAACCCACAGCAGCAAACACACAATACCATAACAGCACAACCAGGACTCACACAGCACCAAACCCTACCTCTATCAAAAGGCAATACTGAAAATATAAAACAAATACATCTCATAGAAAACCCATGCATTTCCTACTGGAAAAAAAGAACAAGTAGGACTGTTACACAGAAACTACACAAACAGAATACCACAGCTTGGTCATCTATGCAAAACATTGACAATCACCAAACACAGAACAAGGGATCACAATTTAGAAATATGAATGCAATAATTGAATTGGGAACCCCAAAAGCCAAACTCAGAATGCACCACAACACTGGAGAAATAAAACTAAATTCATTTCCTCTTGTACTGAACAAACACAAAGACATCGGTGATACATATTTCCAAGAGCTGACATATTCCAGTTAATAAATTCAAAATAAAATAATTTCTATCTACCTTTGGCTGTTTGGGCATTTTATTTTTCAGTCACAATTGCCCCAGTCTCTTTCTTCTGCTTTCCTCATATCTTCTGCTAACTCTCCATTGTCTGCTGTCCATTTGTCCTTTCTTCTCTCGTCTTACTTTTTCCACTCTCTCGCCTTACTTTTTCCACTCTCTCGCTACATCTGCCTCTGACATATTGATCTTTCCCTTTCTGCTCTTTCTTCCATTTCTTTCTTTACTCCTTCATCCACTGATATTTCACACACACTTACACAGCCATTCTTAATCCTCCTTTGACTTTTCACCTAGCAACTTTCCATTACTCCTCTAACCTCCAGCCCAACCCATCTCTCCCATTTCCCATCTTATTCCTTTACTAGCCTTTTATTCCCTTCTGTCTTTCACTCACTCCCCATTACCACATTTCCACCCTCTGCAATCACCATCCTCCTCTCACTCATCTTTGTCAACTTCACAACGTGAATGTTTTCTCCTGTATTAGTGGACCACTTACACCATAAACCAACCTGACTCCCTGCAAAATGTCTACCAAACTCACCCTACGAATATACGATACATACACAGCATACAGCAACCAACAGATCTGTCCCTTGTTTTTTCCTTTGCACGGTTCATCATGTAAAGTTACTTTGTTTCAAAGTGTTCTAGAGTTAACTTTGCACAGTTTACTTTGTTCAAAGTGTTCTATGGAATAAGTTGTATAGTTTAATTTGCCTCAATGTGTTCCATGTAAAGTTCCAGTTCTCTGTTATAACCAGTTGTATGTAAACCACCGTGACTAGTAGATACGGTGGTATAAGAGGGTTGTTAAATAAATAAATAAATAAACTAAACATCTCATGGCCTTTCTCACATAACTCCACCATGCCCACCATCTCCATATTCTCTCTCACTACTCATTTTCAGCATCTCTCATTCACCTCACCCTTCCTCTTTACCCCCAAGATCCAGCATCTTCCTCTCTCTTCCACCTCACCAGTCTTTTTTTTTCCTTTCCCCCATGAACCAGGAACCTTCTATCCCTTTCCTCTTCTCCATCATCTCCCCTTCCAGTAGCCTGGCATCTCTCCCCCTCCCAGCCCAGCATCTATCCCCCCATCCCTAGTCTGATATATCCCTTCTCTCTTATAACCCAAAATTTCTCTCTCTTTCTCTGCCAACCCCCAATCCAGCAAATCCCTTTTCTCTCTCATAAACTAAAATCTCCCTCTCTGTTTCCCCCCTCTGCACCATGGCACAAATACCGTGCGGCACCATCCCTGGCGCCATCTTTCTTTCTCTGAGTCAGCATACTGCAACTAGTGCTGCCTGTAGCATTCACTTACGGTGCATAGTACAATAGCAGCGGCATAATGGAAGTGAATGCTACAGGCAGCATTGGCTGCTGTCACTGACTTAGAGAAAGAAAGATGAAGCTTGGGATGGTGCTGCAGGATACCGCAATCTTTCAGCTGCCAGGGCTGCATGCACAGTGAGTTGCACTGACCCTGAGCCTGTTACCTGAATTCCCAGTTACTCTTCCAATACCCAGCCAATCTTAGGGGTATGTTTACTAAACTGCGGTAACGTAGCAATGTTACATAGCACGCGTAATGAGTAATGAGGAAAACAGTTAAGAAAAAAATAAAAGGAGCAGTTGCAAAGCTTAAAGACGTACATCAAGCTTGGATGTTGTTGAAAAATACTATATTGGAAGCCCAGACCAGCTGTATTTCACGCTTTAAGAAAAGTGGTAGGAAGTCCAAAAAACTGCCAGCATGGTTTAAAGGTGAGGTCAGAGAGGCTGTTGTTGCCAAAAAAGCATCTCTCAGGAAATGGAAAAAAGAGCCAAATGACGAAACCTGGAAACAGCACAAGCACTGGCAAGTCAAATGCAAGGCATTGATAAGGCAGGCAAAGAGAGAATTTGAGAAGAAGCTTGCTGCAGAAGCAAAAACACGAAATAAAGACCTTTTCAAGTACATTCGTAGCAAAAAACCTGTGAGAGAGTCAGTTGGTCCATTAAATGATAAAGGGGTTAAAGGAGCACTAAGAGGCGACAAGGCGATAGCGGAGAGACTGAATGAATTCTTTGCTTCGGTCTTTACTGAGGAAGATGTAGGGATGTTACCCATGACTGAAGTGGTATTTAAAGGTGCGGAAGAATTGAAGGAAATATCGATACATCGGGAAGATGTCTTACAACTATTAGATAAACTGAAGAGTAGCAAATCACCTGGGCCGGATGGTATACATCCAAGGGTGTTGAAAGAAATGAAATATGAGATTGCAGACCTGCTATTAGTAATCTGTGAACTATCATTAAAATCATCTCTAATACCTGAAGATTGGAGGATCGCCAATGTAACACCAATTTTTAAAAAGGGTTCCAGGGGTGATCCGGGAAACTACAGACCGGTGAGCCTGACGTCAGTACCGGGAAAAATGGTAGAAACCATCATAAAGAATAAAATTACTCAGCATGTAGATAGTCACGACCTAATGGGAGACAGCCAACATGGCTTTAGACAAGGAAGATCTTGTCTTACTAATCTGTTATGTTTTTTTGAAGGAGTGAATAAACAGGTGGACAAAGGTGAGTCGGTTGATATTGTGTATCTGGACTTTCAGAAAGCCTTTGACAAAGTCCCTCATCAGAGACTTTTGTCAAAACTAAAGAGTCATGGGATAGGAGGCAGTGTACTATTGTGGATCAGGAACAGGTTAAAAGATAGAAAGCAGAGGGTAGGGCTAAATGGCCAATTTTCCCAATGGAGAAAGGTGAATAGTGGTGTACCCCAGGGATCTGTGCTGGGTCCGCTGCTTTTTGACATATTCATAAATGACCTGGAAAGTGGAAGAACGAGTGAGGTTATCAAATTTGCAGATGACACAAAACTATTTAAAGTTGTTAAAACCCAAGAGGATTGTGAATAATTGCAAGAGGATCTTGATAAATTGGAAGACTGGGCATCAAAATGGCAGATGAAATTTAATGTGGACAAGTGCAAGGTTATGCACCTAGGGAAGAACAACCCAAACTATGGTTACACGATGCAAGGTTCCACATTAGGAACCACCACCCAGGAAAAAGATTTAGGCGTCATTGTGGATACCATGTTAAAACCCTCGGCCCAGTGTGCAGTGGCGGCCAAGAGAGAAAATAAAATGCTAGGTATGATAAGGAAAGGAATGGAAAATAAAACAAAAGATATTATAATGCCTCTATATTGTTCCATGGTGAGACCGCACCTTGAATATTGTGTGCAATTCTGGTCGCCGTATCTTAAAAAGGATATAGCAATTTTAGAAAAGGTTCAGAGAAGAGCCACCAAAATGGTAAAGGGGATGGAAGGATACTCCTATGAGGAAAGGCTAAAAAGGTTAGGGCTCTTTAACCTGGAAAAGAGACGGCTGAGGGGAGATATGATAGAAGTCTATAAATTAATGAACAGAGTGGAACGGGTAAACGTAGATCGATTGTTTACCTTATCAGAATATAGAAAGACTAGGGGACATGCAATGAAGCTACAGGGTAAACTATTTAAGACTAATAAAAGAAAATATTTTTTCACTCAACGTGTAATCAAACTCTGGAATTTGTTACCGGAGGATGTAGTAAAGGCTGTTAGTGTAGCTGGGTTTAAAAAAGGTTTGGACAAGTTCCTGGAGGAAAGGTCCATAAACCATTATTAAGAAGTGACCGAAGATATCAATGCTTGACCCAGTACAAGCATCGTGGAACTTGTGTCTCTTGGGGAAACTGCTAGGTACATATGACCTAGATTGGCCACTGTTAGAAACAGAATACTGGGGTTGATGGACCTTGGTCTGACCCAGTATGGCATATCTTATGTTCTTATGTTAACACGCATTAACATTATGTTAACGTGCATTAATGTAACCTAACACATGTTAGCGTTCCCGGTCATGGTAAACACCGCAGAGGGTGGAGAGAGGGCGGAGAGAAGGGGTCAATGGGCGGGGGAGGCTCCTACGACACCAACTCGGGGAACTGAAGGGATGGAAACTACCGTGAGTGAAAACCTGGTGTTAGATGCACATTTGCAGGAGAGAGAAACCATTTCAGTGTCAGCAATGTACAGCCTAGGCAGGGAGCCCGAGAAAGGTGATAGTAGTGCTCCATCTGCAGCAACAGTATAGTGGCCAAGTATGAAAGGCCACTATGGTGATGGTGCAAATGGGGCATAGGGGGAATGCAGGCAGAACATGGAGTGGAGGCAGCTGGAGCACAGGGTGAACTAGTCCGTCACCCAGGTGGCACATAGGAACATAGAAACTGAGATCAGCAGGACAGCAGCTGACCAGGGCCAAACATGCCCAGTAGTCCGTGTTCCACAGTGTCCCATCCAGGGGACATTACCCAGCAAGTACCCCAAAAGTCACACAGGTACCACTATGTCTGTAATAGGGCAAGCAGTGCAAATCTGGGGACCACACAAACAAGGGTCCATAGACCATACCCAGGATGGGTCCAAAACAGTTCGTAGACCCAGCTAACTGAACACACTTTATGGCAGCCCCTAGTAAGGCATTGCAGGGTGTGCCCATATGTTGTTGGAATCATATATACACCCAGTAGGCCAAAGTGGGTACACCGTACCTGAGGTGCATACCCTAGCCTGTCCACCGTCGGCAGTAACAACACACTCCACCTACATCTACCCAGTCCACCCTAGCCAATAGTTGCTAGAGCACCAGCCTGACATCCCCTCAGCCATCACTCCCCCATGTGGAAGGGACATAAAATTGGTAGGCAGTGATGAGGGGGATGTGTGGATGTCCATGTATGCCTCGCCACCCTAGACCCCGCACCTTAAGCACCCGCCTACCTGCAAAGTGGATGGCCTGGGACAGCGCACAACCAGCATTGACAGCATATGGTCATGTCGGCATGGCAGGGGGTGTGTGTTTGTGCTGGAGAGAGCAGTGCCACGCGCCTGCAGTGGACCTAGGCCATGCCCTGTACCAGTATGTGGTGTGCAGTGCAACAGAAAAGGTCTGCCTGAGGGAAAGTAAGGGTAGCCCCAGGGACCACTACTCCTCTGTGGCAATAGTGTGGTGCAGTACACACAGCCAGTGTGTGCAAAAGTGGATGTCACAGGTTCAAGTCCCAGCTGTGGCTCCTACAGAGCATCTCCCCACATTTTACCCTACAATGCAGATACAACATCGACATGTGCAAACCCCAAAGCCGCGTCGAACAGGGATCAAAACACCTACTCACACAGACTCCACTATCCAAAGCTTCATGGAGAGTCAGGCTGTTGGCCTCAGCATGGAGCTGCAGTTATCAGCAGAGCACTACTACTACCCCCTGCACAGTTTAGCAATGTCGGCACTGTGATCAGGACCAGTGTGGCAAGCAGGATTGCCAACCACCCCTATCATTGCACAATGCTGCAATAGGGGTGTATGTCTTTCAATTGTTTTGTGGCTGCCTACACCGCTCTGGGCCCACAATGTCCCACTGTTACCAGCGTTAGCCTGCAAATGTGCATAATGAGGAGCAAAGTATTGTGGGTATGGCCCAGAAAGGGCGGATTGGCAGGATGCATCTGCACAGGGTGTAGGGCAATGGCTGGGACATGTAGTGCCCAACCACCACCTGCATGGTCAGGGTGGCCACAGCTGGCATGCTGTGAGGTCACTCTCACCCTGACCGAGCAGTGACCATGGCATGTCTATGCTTCCACATAGTGCTCAACACTATTTGTCTTCAGTTATACTTGTGTGTTCCCAGTTCTGGAGCCCAATCACTGAGCTACTTGCTTGGTGTCTGTGCTGTACATCCCATCTCTGGGTGCTGTCAGATGGGTGCCTGGGTGAGAATGTTCACAGTCTTGGCAAAGGCATATATCAATATGATTTGCAAGGGATTGTGGGAAATGCAGTCCATTCACACCAGACACAGCCGCTCACAATAATTAGTTGTGCTTGAGTGTAAAGCCAATAAGATATTTATTTATGGGGTTATTTCTCCCAACACAGATATGCTTGGTAGCACATAAAACAGGATACTTGCTTTCAGTGTTAAACTTAGAAAAAAACAAAATCAGGAAAACAACAGCTGAACTTGTCAGGCAATCAAAACAAAGGAATAAAGACCTGGTTGGTAACAAACTGGTCTTTTCTGTAGGCTCTAGCTAATATTTTCTTAGCAGTGCATCAAACAACAAACAAAACCCACAAAGTAGGGAAAAACTGTTCTTTTCAGGTTAACTTCTTATATCTTCACACATAGACTCAGAAGTGATTCCCTCAGAGCTCACAAGCAATTAGGTAAGGCTCAATTGCTAGCAGTTATCCAGCTGAAACCCTTTAGCTGGCTTGCATTCTGCTGCGTGGCTCAAAATCCTACTCAGGAGCTTTTCTGAGTAGATTAAAGAACAAGTTTGTATTTCTTTTTGATGGTTGTTGTACTTTGTAACAGAAAATTACCAAAGGAGTTTAGACAAAGAGCAATCCATGTATTCACAGCCTGCATCTGCAACCCCTCCCCCTTCTTCAACAATCATGGGTTCAATATCATGGATGGTACAGAGGAATTTCTCAATGGAGCACTCTCACAAGAATACTTGTTTCCCTGCTGTCTTTCAAGGATATAGCTAGGGCATAGATCAGTGTTTATACCTGAGCTTCCATTGCTGTTAGAGTTCCTCTCTAAATAGCCTGGCCAGTATGTAGTCCAGTTCTTATGTCCAGCCTTCCAATCCAGATCCCTGGACACTGGATCTCTCTTCACATACCTTCTGGCACGGGTCCTAGGGTCCCTTCCAAGTGCAGCCATCTCCCTCACAGGTACCATCTGGAGATTCCTAGCTCTGCAGCACCACTCCTCTGGTTTTCCCCAGTCCAATGGTGTATGCTGGCCTTTTGAATGTCTCCCAGTATACGTACTGCTCTGGACTCCTTTAGACCTCCCAAATGCTTTTCTCTTCTTTCTTCCAAAGGGTTTCTTGCCCTCTCTGTCCGTCCGCTGTGGCTTCTGCTTCTGATGATCCTCCAGATGATGAAGCTGTCCAAGATCATGAAGATTCTGAGGATGATTCTCTGTAGAATAAACTCTACCTTTATTCTGCTTAGATGAGTGCTCCACCCTAGCACAGCGCAGCTGTGCTGAATCAGGCCCTGCCCTTTGAGATGAGTGCTTGGGGATTACCTCATAGCCCTCCTGATTGAACACACGTTTCCCCACTTCAGCTCCTCTAATGGCTGTTGGAAACCTGGTGCATTCTGGGACTGGTAGTCTTTTATGGAAATATTCTGTTTTCTTGTTTCTACCAGAACTGACAGGTTGCTTGTTCAGAGTCACTTCACCTTTACTATAGCTCCTTCCTGAGCTATGATAAGCTTCCTTATCACAGTGCACAGGGTTCCCTGTGAGCATGCACTATGGCCTGGTTTGTGGCCTGTCTGCAGTTTGTCTGTGTGTGGTTGGAACACCTTTTAGGGTGCTGCAGGTACAATGTGACTGTACTGTCTGCTGGTGACTGGCAGACCGTGGTGTGGGGCAGTTGAGGTTTCCCCAGATTATCCCAAGCATTACTGCTGGTCTGCCACAGTCATAGGTATCTGAAAACAAAAGTATCCCAAATTCAGTGATAAATTGAAACACAAAAACAGAAAGACCCTGAAACAGTCCACCAGTGGTCTCCTTAATATTTTTTGTCGGATAACATCGAGGGAGGATAAGATGTTCAACGTAACCACACCAGACTGATGATATCCATTTTATTCGTTAATGAGTTCTTTTTTATAACGGTATCGTAATGAACATATAAAATCTGATAGACTTATCTTGTCAATACAGCAGGTCTAAATATGTTGAAGCACGACGTGCATGTTTCGGGATGTATAATATCCCTGTATCAAGTGCTCTTATGAAATCCTTGTTCAATGTCTTGTTCAATGTCATCCGCCCCAAAAAGCCAATTTGAAACCGGCAGCAAATCATCATATAGGACCATTAGATTCATTATTGGCTGATCAATAATGTCAATTACAGAAGGAAAACCAATCACAAGCAAAAGTATGCGAAATAGCAGAAGAACCCGTTGCTGGTTGGATCGTCATAACAAAAACACATCTGAAGACAAGATGGTAATTCCCAATGTCATTGATGGACACTGATGTCAGTCAAAAAAGAACCACCAATCATAAAGGGGATAGCCCACGGAAATGGGAAACCCCTTACCCAATTGGTTCATCATCAGAACAAACTGGGCCAATCAATTTCTCAATTCAAACCGGTAGGATGGACTGAATTTAATTAATAAATCCATCGTTGTTCACACCACTGTAATCGGGCTACACGATCACCCCCTCGTGGATGAATTGGAACATGGTCAATAACTGTCCAAAATAATTCGCCAAACGAATGGTTCTTCTCCACACAATGCTCCACTATAGGTGCAGAAAGCACTTGTTTCCATACACGAGAAGCATGTTCACCAATCCGAAGTTTAATCGGACGTGTTGTGCGACCAACATAAATCAAGGGACGTGCACATTGAACGAGATAAACTACAAAAGTAGAAGAGCACGTAGTGAACCACCGTCGATGGTAAGTCCAGTTTGTTTGGGGATCAATCCAAGTGACCCCTGAGACAGTAGTTGTACAAAAACCAAAAACCACAGCTTTGACATGGAAAATGGCCCCTAGAAACTCCAGGACGAATAGGTCTATCCATCTGAGCAGTGGATTTCACCAACATATCTCGTAAATTTGATCCTCGGGTGAAAGCAATCATCAGTGGTCGAGCAAAACAAAAATGTATAGATAAAATTGACCAATGATTTCGAAGAATGTCCATGACTGCAGCACTTTGAACCTTATAAGGGAGAACCCCCACCACCCATTCCATGGTGGTATCATCAGAATCCTGAGTGGTGGATTGAAATAGCCAGTCCCGATGCGTATATCGAGCCTGTCGGTAGGCTTGATCCACAACTGAAAGAGGATATCCCCTAGCCGTCAAGCGTATCTTCAAATCTTGAGCATGATGTTTAAAATCCATGAGGGAGGAACACAGACGACGTAGTCTAAGAAACTGAGCATATGGGAGCCCACGCCTGAGAGGTGCAGGATGAAAGCTCTGATAGCTCAGTAAACTGTTCCTTTGCACTGATTTCCGAAATAACATAGTATGTAAAGAATTCCCACATCTGTAAACCAAAATGTCAAGAAACTCAATTTTCTGTGAGTCAATATGAGCCGTAAATTTGATGTTAACTTTCAGCTGATAAGTCTTTCAGAGTTTATATTTTCATTATAATACCGTTATAAAAAATAACTCATTAACGAATAAAATGGATATCATCAGTCTGGTGTGGTTAAGTTGAACATCTTACCCTCCCTCGATGTTATCTGACAAAAAATATTAAGGAGATCACTGGTGGACTGTTTCAGGGTCTTTCTGTTTTTGTGTGACAGTCATAGGTATGGCTCTGGCCCACCAGCCCTGGAGGACTGTTCTCTGCCAGCATGACTGTGGTTGCTTGTCCTTCTGCCAGGCCTCAGGCACCTGTCCCTCCACACCCTCACCTACAAAATGGGTGATTGCGGGTCCTTTGGGGTATATAGTATATACTACTTTAGCCTGTAAAGACAGTAGTACATCCAACTCATGCGAGTCTAGACACTCCTCTGCCCTGATAACAGGTGCCCATGACAGCCAGACTCTAACACTGGATATGCACTAATCCAGGTGGTGTCTGGCCCCACAGGGCCACATGTGACTGCAGAACACAGATGGACACAGAAGTACTTTCAGTTGCACTGCTAGGAACACCTAGCACACACTGGCAGTGCTGGGGATGTACAACAGGACCTATCTCTAGCACCACATGTACTGCGGACCTAGTGCTGGGCACCCATCCTACCCCTCAGGGTGAACACAGAACCTGCACGATGGCATGGTCTGTAGCTACTCTGTGCCAGTATCACGCACTGTCAATCCGTCTTACCACGCTGCAGTACTGGAGAGGTGCAGAACCCATCTGGTGATCAGCTGTAGACTGCTATTCTGCATGTGCATTGCATCATGGGTGCTGGTGGAGTTACCCTATCCTGGCACACAGAGCAGACGGTTTGTGTGGTGACCTGCAGTCCTTCTGTACCCAGCCATTGCTGTACAACAAGCCATAGAGGTATAGCCTACTGGTTAATACAATGATGTTCTAAACAGTGGTTATGGGTTTGATTCCTCGTTGTTCCCTCTTTTCATGCCTGTCCAACTCAGATATTTTGCATGCCTGTAACAGTCATATCTTTGCATATCCATGCTGCCAGCCCATATTACCCTCACCACTGTTGCCAACAATCCTTCGGTCCATCTTTCTGCGTCTGTCAGTTGTGTAGAGTCCTGTCTTCCTGTGCAGGCTGCCACCCCATGTCCTGAGCTGGTACCCTTTCCTGCATTGTGCCTCTTCATGCTTGCCTTGCCTGTGCCTGATCCGCATGGCACCACCACTCTTCTGACCACCCATCATTGTAACTATCCTGCCACCTCCGCCTCCACTGGGGGACATGTATTT
Organism: Ichthyophis bannanicus; assembly: GCA_033557465.1. Classification (NCBI taxonomy): domain Eukaryota; kingdom Metazoa; phylum Chordata; class Amphibia; order Gymnophiona; family Ichthyophiidae; genus Ichthyophis; species Ichthyophis bannanicus. The sequence continues at coordinate 305,935,266 of CM066032.1, read as the reverse complement.
CCATCATCTGCCACCAACTGTCTTTCCAGTACTTTACATTGCAGCACCCTGTGCTGTGGTACAGTTGCCCCCACCATGTTTCTCAACAGTACTGGCAGCCACATGGGATGCCCGCAGGTATGGCAGGTCCAGCGGCTCCCAGCTCTCCCTCCTTCACTCACCTGTTCATTGCCTTTCCTCAGTGCTCTATCTAGTGTTAGGGCTACATCTGTCCTTGTGCCTTGGTCATGCATGTCATACTGAAGCATCCTGCAGCCCTTAGGGCACACTAACCTAGGGTACCATAACCTTGTTAGGCCACCTTAAACTATGGTTCCTTAGCCCAGGGTGCCTTCTACGGTGCCTTGTCCAGGGGTGCCTAATATGGTACTTAGCCTAAGGAGCCCTATAGAGCACCTTACAAGGCGCCTTATGAGGCATCTTACAAGTCACCTTACAAGGCATCTTATAAGGCACCTTATAAGGCGCCTTACTTATAAGGCACCTTACAAGGCGCCTTGTAATGTGTCTTGTAAGGTGCCTTATAAGGCACCTTGTAACGTGCATTAGTCTAACGCGCCTTGTAACGTGTGTTAGCTGATACGGCTTGCTGTAACGATGCACCGCCCATGCCTTTATATGGGCATCTGTACCTTTACCATGGAATCTAACGCAGGTGACATTACTGCAGTTTAGTAAACATACCCCTTAGAGTTTGTTGCCTTCTTTTCTCCCACCCAATTTTAAAGTCTCCACTTAAATCCCAGTCCCTACTCTCCACTATGTCCCTCTCCCCAGTACTTACCCTCCTGTCTCCTGGTGCCCCCTCCACACACACACACACACCCCAGCTACTTCTTTCTCCGATACTCATTAACTCTGCCTTTTCTCCTCTTTATCCCAGAATCCATCTTATGCCTCTTAGTAACATAGGGGCTTGTTTACAAAGCCGCGGTAGTGGTTCGCGATCGCGATCGCAGCCGCGGCCCCATTGAAATCAATGGGGCCGCGGCTCCGATTACGATCGCAAACCGCTACCGCGGCTTTGTAAACAAGCCCCATAGTAAGTGACGGCAGATAAAGACCAGCATGGTCCATTTAGTCTGCCCAGCAAGATGGCAAGAGTAGGTGCACCTGTCGCTCTGTGCAGGCCACCCCTCCCCATGTTTTTGTTTTTGTTTAGGGGTGAACCTACCACTCCATGTAGGACACCCTTATTTGTTGAGATGCTAGATAGTTCAGAAGTTAGATGGTACCGTTTATTTTGCTTTTATCCTGTTGCTGTAAAGGGATCCACTGTGTTTGTCCCATGCCGTTTTGAATTCCATCACCGTGTTTTCCCCCACCACTTCCATCGGGAGGGCATTCCAAGCATCCACCACCCTTTCAGTGAAGAAATATTTCCTGACATTGCCTTTCAATTTACCACCTTGCAGCTTCATGTTATGCCCTCTAGTTTTAGAGCTTCCCCATCTTTGGAAGAGGTTTGTTTGTTCATCATTTCTCTTTAAGTATTTAAAGGTCTGAATCATATCTCCCCTGTCCCTCCTCTCATCCAAAGTGTACATATTTAGGTCTTCAAATCTCTTCTCATAAGGCTTCTGACGCAGGCTCCAAATCATTTTGGTCGCCTTTCTCTGAACAATTTCCAGTCTTTTTACATCTTTTGCAAGATATGGTCTCCAAAACTGAACACAGTATTCCAAGTGAGGCCTCACAGTGACTTGTACAGTGGCATAAGTACCTCTTCCTTTCTGCTGGTAATCCCTCTTACTTTCAACCTTTCACTTGTTTCTTTCCTCCTACACAAAATATCTGTCCCCCTCCCTATCCTCACTCCCCCAGCCTTTTTCTCCACCCTGACCATAGCATCTGCCTCCTTTCAGCTCCCCTGCCCCCAGTATCACCCCCTTCCAGTCCTCCCTAGCAACAGCTCTCTTCCAGTACCAGCCTCCCAGCATCAACTCTCTTTCAGTCTCAGTTCTTCCCAGCATCAGCTCCCCTTCAATCCCAGCCCCCCCCCCCCCAAGTATCAGCCTTCTAGTCCCTGCCTCTCCCAGTATCAGATCTCTTCTAGTCCCTGTCCCTGCCAGTATCAGCTCTCTTTGAGTTCCAGTCCATCCCAGCATTAGCTCCCTTCAGTCCATGTCTTCCAGCATCAGCCCCCTTTATGTCCCTCCCTGCATCAGCTCCCCTTCAGTCCCAGCATTAATTCCCTTCCAGTCTTTGCCTCCCATCAGCAGTCCTCTTCCAATGCCATGCATTCCCCCTGTGCCCACTGGGCCGTTCTCCTTCGATCTCATGGCTTTGCTAAACTGCAGCATCCAGCATGATTGCATCATTGTAATTTTAAAAGGGAAACGGGGACTTTATGTCCCGTGCGCAAGACAGGAAGTTCCCCCATTTCACTTTTTTTTTTTTTAAACCTTTATTTAGAAATTTTCAGAGTATACAAACCAAAAGAAAAAAAAAAAGACAATACATGTACACACCAGACAAGCAAACACAACTTACAAAAGCTAATACAGCCAGGTGCACTACCAATTTTGACTAACTTGAACATCAAGGCTCACAAAGAAAAGGAAGAGGGGGAGAGATCGTGAATGCCACTTCTCCTGTGTAAGATCTACTCTGCAGTCAACTCAGTTTCGGGGTGTCCCACTTTCTGAGTAATCCTCTAAATGTGGGGTTCTGTTGGACATAGGCCATTTCACAAGATCGATGATAGCAGACTAAATTCCACCAGTATGCATAACTCAGTGTATTAAACGACTTCCAGTGACTCATGATGGCTTTCAGAGCCAAGCTCAGCAGCAAATCAAACATGACAAAGAGCTCCTTTTGCAGACTCGGTACCTCCGCCAGCGATTTATAGATGACTATCCGAAAGGATAGTGGAGAGGTGACCCCACAGATCTTCTGCACTCATTCCCATACCCTTTGCCAGTAGTCAGACAGCAGAGGACAGTAGTAAAGCATGTGCGCCAGAGTTCCCACGTCAGATGCACAGGACCAGCATCGGTCATTTTCCTGTGTTTGCCATTTTGAGACCTTGACAGGGGTTAAATAGGCACGGTGCGCGAGGAAGTATAGCATCTGTGTAAGCGAGGCAGATCGTGAAAGCCGCACTTGGGATCCCCAGAAGAATGACCACTGGTCTGAGATTGCCACGGGACCTGCATCAGCTTCCCACACTAACTGTGCACCTCTGGGACTGTGTCCACCCGCTGCTCTGAAGAGATCCACGTACTTTGAGATCTGTCTTGTTCCCGCCCGAGATTCCAGTAACCACTGGTACGAGGGACGTCCACTAATTATATGTATTGGTGTCACATCCGCTTTACTCAGGCAATGTCGCAATTGCCCCCATTGAAAGAGGCACGTGTAAGGGAGCTGGAAATCTCGTTGCAGCTCTACAAAGGTTTTGTATCTTTGTCCATTGAGTAAGTGACCCAGAGTAAGAATTCCCTTCTTTATCCATGAATTCCACCCAAAGCTTGTACCTCCTATTTTAAACCGTTGATTGAACCACAGCGGGGTGTCTTCTGTGTATTTCTGCACGTCTTCTAAGAGTGGAAGCAACATGTTGAAGGCCTGTTGGGTGGCTTGTAGAAGCTCTTTGCCCTTGTGGTCCGAGCGTACAGATGCTCCAATGCATTGTCTGAGTGGGAGAGGGTCACTCATTGCGGCCTCTACGCGGAGCCAAATGGGAGCTCCGAGGACATCTGGTTCTTCCGCCCACCAGGAGCCTTGGCGTAAGATGGCTGCGGTGTGGTAGCAGTAGAAATCCGGAAAGTGGACCCCTCCCTGCTTCATAGGGAGCTTTAGTTTCCAAGCAGCTATACGCAGTGTTTTCTTCTCCCACAGGAAGGCCAGTAATTTCTTCTCTACCTCCTGGTAAAATTTCTTGTCAAAGTGTATTGGGATCATGCTTAGCATATAGTTGAGTTTGGGGACAATTACCATTTTGATAGTTTCCAGGCGGCCCCACCAGGACAGGTTTAGGGGTGACCACCTTTGTACACATTCTTGCAGGATCTCGTTGCAACGGGTCTTGGAACGGGAGATCGTATCTGACAGGGTGGTTCCATATGTGACCCCCAGGTATTTGAACGATAGCTTTTCGACCTGAAAGGAATATCGCTTAAGCATGTCTTCTGTTACTGTAGAGGTAAGCGGTATACTTGTCGTCTTGTCCATATTTAATTTGTATCCCGAAATACCGGCGTAATCTGAAATAACTCGTAGGGCGGCATCCATCGAATTTACATTGAGGAACAGTAATAGATCGTCTGCATAGGCTGAAACTTTACAATGATATCCTTCCAGTGGTATGCCCTCTATATTGGACATTTGCCGGACCTTAAGAAGCAGGGGTTCCAAGGCCAAATTAAACAGCATGGGGGATAGAGGGCAACCTTGCCTAGTACCCCTTGTAAGTGTGAACTCTCGCGAAATAGTGCCATTCGCCGCTACCCGAGCTGCAGGCTTGGTGTATAGTAATTGAACATTCTGAAGGAAGCTACCAGGCACCCCCATCCAGCGCATGGTTTGGAAAAGATATGAGAATTCGACCCTGTCGAATGCTTTCTCGGCGTCCAGCGCAAGGCCGACTATAGGCTGATCTATCTCCTGCGCTTTCCGGAGGACATGGGCAAAAAGTCGTCCATTATCTACCGTGGATCGTCCTGGCATAAACCCACATTGATCAGGATGGATTAGTACATCTAAGACCTTAGACAGCCGGTTAGCAAGAATCTTAGCATATATTTTGTAATCTGTATTCAATAAGGAGATAGGTCTATAATTCCCCACGTTTTCCGGATCCCTGCCCGGCTTGGGGTGTATCACTATTGTCGCCGTAGCCAGGGCACCAACATCTGGGTACTCCTCCCGCATTCCTTCGTAATAGAACAGTATCTCCGGGATCAGCAAATCAGAGAAGGCTTCATAAAATTCTACTGGCAGTCCGTCAGGGCCACTGGCCTTACCTTTGGCAAGTTGTTTAAGAGCAGTATGTGCCTCCTTGAGATTAATCGGTGCCGCCAATAACTGTTGCTGCTGTTGCGTGAGCCGAGGTCCCGTAATTGTGGAGATGAAGGCCAAAAACGTCGCCTCATCGCATATAACTTCAGATTGGTAGAGCTTAGAGTAGAAGTCTTCGCATATCGCCAGAATCGCGTTGTCTGAGGTTTGCAGTACCCCTGTTAAATCTTTCAAACCGGCAATCCGCGTCGCATCACGCTTTGCTTTTAGGGTATTCGCAAGCAAGGAACTGGCTCGATTGCTATCGTGATAACATCTCCCCTGCTGCAGTTTAAAGGATTCCCTGACTTCTGCTTGTAAGAGGGCGTTATACTGGATCCGAAGCCTCTGCAACCGTATGAGAACTGTCGGATCCGTCCGTCGGGTCAGTAATCGCTCACCAGCTCGGATTTCAGCCTCCAGTTCTGTCCGTCGCTTTGCCTCTTCTTTACGCTTACGAATTTTGTAGGCCGTCATGTGCCCCCGGGCACAGGCCTTAAAGGCCTCCCACCAGGCCCATGTTGAGGTATCCCCAAGTTGATTCTCTGCAAAGTAATCGGAAATATTTTTCTTCATAGTAGCACGGAATACTTCGTCCGCTAGCCAGGCCTTCTCAAAGTAGAATCGCCCCAGCGGCTTTCTTTCAGCACTCATAGCGAGATCCAATATTACCGCGGAGTGGTCAGAGACTGTACATGGGAGCATACTAGCGCCTGTCACCTTAGGCAGCAACGTCTTAGACGTGAGAAAATAGTCAATGCGGGTTTGTGAATTATGGGGCAGCGAGTAGAAGGAGTACTCCTTACCATCGGGATAGAGGAGTCTCCAGGGGTCCAACAGCCCGACCAAGTCCCGCAGATTCTGAAGTACCAGCGACGCCTGAGGCTTATGTTGTGGTTTATATGGAGTTCTGTCTAACAAGGGGTCAGGTATAAGGTTAAAGTCGCCTCCTAATATAATGCGCGATGAACATGTGCCCAGGAGCTCTTGAAGAACCTGAGCAAAAAACTGCGGATCATCTGTGTTGGGCCCATATATCGTCATGAAAGTGTATGAGTCTCCATGCAGTTGAGCTGTAACTCTGGCCCAGCGTCCAACTGGGTCCGCATTGGCCTCTTTAATTTCCAGTGGGAGGGATTTCTTTACAAGTATGATTACTCCACCCTTCTTCCTGAGAGCTGGAGCTGAAAGGACATTCCGATAAATCTTGTCCGCCACTTTGTAAGACTCAGAGAGGGATAAATGAGTCTCTTGTAGGTAAACTATGTCTGCCTTCTGATGTTTACAGTAATTCAAGATCTTCTTTCTCTTAAGGGGGTTCGAAATGCCCTTAACATTTAGGGATAACACCCGCACTTGGCAACTAGCCATATTCGATCTTACTGGGATATACATTTATGGCATTCACGATCTTTTGCCCCTGAAACATGATATCAACAGGACTTGGTTCTACGGCCTTGCAACCTAGCTGTGCTGCGCTGCCAACTATCATAACTTGCATGGCGAGTCCCTTACCGCCCTTCAGGCCCACCCATCTCCCTCCCAACATTAAAGAAGAAGAAAGAATACAATATTATAAACATAATGACCACTTTTGGTGAAACATTTCTAAGCTACTAATCCCCAAGTGCCTTCAAAAACGCTTCTATAAATTACAGTATAGCATAGTAGATTACACTGTGACTAAGCATTAATTAAAATAACCTGCGCACCAGTGTGTTTACAAACCAGGCTGCGAATTGGAGGTCAGGACTATCATCCCCATTAAAGTCCACAGTACCCCGGAGGTAATGGTGTAGTAATAATTCGACGTCCCAAACTTCACTCAGGATCCCACGTCCATCCGGACCCGCTCTTGCAAGAAAGCCCGCAGGGTTGGACCATCTGTAAAAGTACGGGTGCTGTTATCTAGAGTGACCCTCATGTTGGCGGGATACAGCAAGCCGAAGCGCGCCTCTAACTGCTGCAGCAAAGGCCTGCATGCCAAGAGCTCCTTCCGTCACAGGGCTGTCTGCTTACTGAGGTCCGGATAAAACGTGATTCTCTGCCCATCCACTTGCACGCTCTGCCGTCGTCTCGCTGCCTGCATGATATGTATCACATGTTGGTATCTGAGCGCTTTAACCACAAACGGTCGAGGCCTCGGAGTATGAGGGGACGGATGCGACGGGACGCGGTGAGCGCGCTCTAATTCCAAGGGCCTCTCAAAAGTGATGTCTAGGATCTCTGGGATCAGCTTCTCGAGGTAGGAAACAGGATCCGACCCTTCTCGGCCCTCCGGTATCCCAAGGATGCGTATGTTACTCCTCCGGGCTCTATTTGATTGGTCTTCGACCTGCACTTCGAGTGCCGCCACCCTCTTAGCTAGCGGGCCCATCTGCGCCAGTACGGAGGACTGCCGGTCCACTTCGGACTCCACGTCCTCTATGCGTTTGGCCAGCTCTCCTGTGCGGTTTCTCAGCTCATGCAAGTCGTCTTTCACCTCCGCTAGCGCCCCGGAGTTTGCAGTGACGATTTCTTTGACTGCTCGGAGCTCTTGCAGGATTTCCCGCAGCCCCTCCGAGGTAGTTTTGTCGGGCCCTGTTTTCTGTGGGGAGAGGAGCTCCTGTTTGGCTCGCTTGTTCGATTGCCCCCCTGATTGTTGGAAGTCCAATTTTGCGGGCTTTAGCGCAGCCATCTCTCTGTCGTCCCTTCGGAGCGCCGATTAGTAAATATCAGGGGACCCTTTGCCAGCAAGAGCTCCGAATTCTTTAATGCTGAGAGGGAGCTCCGTTCTCAAGCGGCCATCTTCTACCGCGGCAGACTCCGCCCCCCCCCATTTCACTTTTAATAGTGTGGTGATGCAATCATGCTGGAGGCATGACCCTCCTAAATTTAGGCAGGTAAGAGCATTTTGTTTTAGGGCTTCTGTGTATGGAGCAGGAACTGATCAGATCACAAACATGGTCTCTTAACATAAAAACCTAAGAAATGCCATATTGGGTCCAACCAAGGTCCATCAAGCCCAGTATCCTGCTTTCAACTATGGCCAATCCAGGTCACAATTACCTGGCAGGTTCCGAAAAGGCACACAGGTTCCACAATGCTTGTCCCAGAGCAAGCAGTGGATTTCCAGGGTCGTCCTCTTTAATAAGCTGACATTCAATGCCAATTTGCATTTGTTAGTGGCTGGTGATCACATAACTGGCTTATTTGTAGAATTTCAAAGGTTATTTGGATAGTATTAAGCTTTTTAAATCACTAAGCAGCCTGATACATAATTGTGAGGTGGGGCAAGGGTGACCCTAAATATTATCCAGATAGCAGTAATATTCAGCCAGCACTGACACTAGCCAGTATGCATAAGAAATGCCATACTGGGTCAGACCAAGGTCCATCAAGCCCAGTATCCTGTTTCCAACAGTGGCCAATGCAGGTCACAAGTACCTAGCATATTCAGTGTCACGGCCTGTATGGACATCGGTGGTAAATATACAGATTAAGTTCAATACTAGTGCTAGCTTTTCATTTAATCCAGTAACCCTACTGGCTGAACACAAACTCTTTTGTTTAGAAACTTGTGCACAGCAAAGACAAAGCCTGTATGTCTCTCTTAGTTACAAGGAGCTGATAATTTGTCACAGCATTGTGTAATTTTGGCCTAATGTGCGGAACTGGCTACCCCACCTCTACAGGCTTGCGCCAAATCATCATATGTCATGTTGCTGACCCCCATGAACCTATTCCACTGGTTTGTCCTTCACTAGATCAAGTCAGTGTGGATTTTAACATGGCCCACCAGGATTGAGAGGTGAGACTAATTGGAACAGATGAGCATGAGAGAGGAAATCTCTGGAGGACTGCTGCTGGGCCATGTTTAGACCTGTGACTTTTGTGGAGTTTAAGAAATTAGTAGACAAATTTAGCGATGTCTTTTGTGTCTTAGACCATTGTTCCCTTGAAAATTTAGGAATGTGTTAAACTTGGTTTAGGGTTGATTTACTCAGTTTATCAATTTAGCTCTGTGGGAGAGAAGATATCTGACAGATCTGAGAGAGATAGTTGTTTACCCTCTTTTCAAGAATCCCTCCTTAGGTTCTGGCCTGTGCAGCAGCTACACCCCTTTGCCAATATTATTTTCTTGGCCAAATGTTTGGAGGGAGTAGCAGCCTGCCCAAATTTCAGGGAGCATTTGGGGGCCTTCAGTTATTTGGACCCTGTGCAGTCAGGTTTCAGGAGACAGCTGAATACTGAAACAGTGATGATAGCTTTGCTGGAAAAGTAAGGCTGATTGTGGATAAGTATGCAAAGGGCTTTCTGATACAACTTGACTTAAAAGCTGCTTTTGTTCTCATTAATACAAGCTCATGCTTAATAAACTTGCGGTTCTCTGGAAAAGTGCTTAACTGGTTCTCTGAATTTCTGTTTGTTCCCACATGATGCTTAAATACTGATCAAAGTAATCTAAACCCTGGGAAATGAAACTGAGAGTACCCCAGGGCTCACCATTGTTTCCCATCCAATTTAATATTTTTTTGTGAACTATAACAGATAGAGATTTTAAATATTTCATCTATGTCGACAACATAAAATCTTAATTCCAATATGGACCCCTTTAGAGGACACATATTGACTTAGACAGTTGTTTCATGCAATTGAATAGACTGAAAATTAATTGTATTTATTTATTTACTTAACTGATTTTGGTATACGGTTTTTCTACCAGCCAAACAGAGTTTAATGGGAGAGGTTACAATGAACAATAGCAGGCTATCAGAGACATTACTCGGAACATCTGTCTGTCAGGAGAGTAAGGAGAGGTCAGGCTATTGCAGGTGTCTGTAGTGGTGGGGTGGGAAAGACACTCTGGATTGGAGTGTGGTGCTCGTGCGGCAGGTAGTTGTGCACCATAGTGCTCTTGGAAGAGATATGTTTTGAGGAGCTTGCAGAAGTCTTGAGTCGATTGGAAACTTTGCAGAACGGGGGGTAATGGGCTCCAGAGGGTTGGGGTATAGAATGCAAAGGATCTTAAATGAGCATATTGGCTGCTCTTGCAGATCTCTGATGGCAGGCTAAGGAGATTTAAAGTGCTCTATCTACATGGTCTAGTGATGCTAGGGGGCTAACCGCCATCTGGAGCTGGTTAGCGGAGAGGACATTCAGGGCTTTGTGAGTGATGGTGAGGACTTTGAATTTAATTCAGGAGGCAATGGGCAAGCCAGTGGAGGGATTTTAGGTTGGGGATGACGTGTGAGTGTCTGGGTGCTCCAAAAATGGCAAGTGCTATGGTGTTTTGAATGAGTTGTAGCAATATGATAGTTGGTTTAGGTAGTCCCTGGTATATGGAGTTGTAGTAGTCAAAGAGGGTGGTGATGGTAGCTTGACATACTGCATGGAAATTGTCAGAGGAGACAAGACCAGATGGCTTTGGGGAGGTGGGCCTAGCAAGCATACCACCCTTTTATTGGATCTGTGAGGGAGAGAGTTCTTACCGCAGTGCTTGATAATATTAGAAGCCCACGAAAAAGCCTGACTCATTTCTTTCTATAGAGAAACAAATCTCCTTGGTAAATCCAGAGGTCATTTGTTTATCTGCACTTCACTGGACAAAAAGACATGTTTCCTGCTATTGATGATTTGAAGAAAGTGGTGCAGACTGTTGTCATCTCGTATCATGGCTACCATAATTTTATCTATTTGGGTCTTCCTAAGAGAGTCATCACTTGGTTGCAATTGATTCAAACATGACAGCCAAAATCATTACTAATGGTCAAAGTTGGAAGAGGGCAACACCACAGGCTCCCAGTTGAATTGAAGGTGATTTGTAAAACTTTGATCATGGTTTTCAACATAATATGGACTGAATATTGATTTCTTTGACTGGGTGACCAGGGAGCTGGACCGAGGGAGAGCCCTAGATGTGGTGTATTTAGATTTCAGTAAAGCATTTGACACTGTTCTACACAGGCAACATAAACAAACTGAGCACCCTAGGGATGGACCCTAAAGTTACTGCTTGGGTTAGAAATTGGTTGAGTGAAAGGCAACAAAGCATACAGGTAAATGGAGTTCACTCTAAGGAGAAGGAGGTTACCAGTGGAGTGCCCCAGGGATCTGTCCTTGGTTCGATTCTTTTTAACATCTTTGTTAGTGATATTGCGGAAGGGTTGTCGGGTAAAGTTTGCCTCTTTACGGATGATGCCAAAATCTGCAACAGAGTAGACATCCAGGAAGGTGTAGATAAAATAAGGAAGGATCTGGCTAAGCTTGAAGAATGGTCTAGAATTTGGCAGCTGAGATTTAATGCCAAAAAATGTAGGATCATGCATTTGGGCTGCAACAATCTAAGTGAACAATACAGTATAAGGGGTGACATACTTCTGTCCATGAAAGAAGAATGGAACCAAGGCATGATTGTGTCTGACAATCTCAAAGTAACTAAACAGGTAGAAAAGGCAATGTTGAAAGCTAGAAAGATGTATGGGTGCATAGGGAGAGGAATGGCCAGTAGAAAAAAGGAGGTGATAGTGCCTCTGTATAAGTCTTTGGTGTGTCCTCATTTGGAGAATTGTGTGCAATTCTGGAGATCGTACCTTCAAAAGGATATAAACAGGTTGGAATTGGTGCAGAGGGTGGCTACTAAAATGGTTAGTGATCTTCATTATAAAGCATATGAGGACAGACTTAAGGACCTTAATATGCATTCTTTAGAGGAAAGGCGGGACAGAGGTGATATGATTGAGAAATTTAAATACCTCCATGGCATAAATGCATAGGAGGAGAGCCTCTTTCGATTTAAAGCAAGCTCTGCTACGAAGGGACATAGGATGAGGGTGAAAGGGAATAGACTCAGGAGTAATATGCGGAATATTTCTTTACGGAGAGTGGTAGGTGATTGGAATATTTATTTATTTAACATTTCTTCTATACCGCGCTATTAAAATCAGCGCGGTGTACAATGAACAAAACATACTGCAATGCATACAGGCAACATTGAGTTTACAAAGAACAGGGAAAATAACACATGGGATAACCGGGATAACTATGTACAGTTTAACTTTAAACTATATACTTTAACTATATGCAATATTCTAAACTCGTTTGTATATTGTAAGTGATTTTATGTGGGTGGTGCAGGTAAATGGAGGTAAATGGTTATCATGTGGGCTAACCATTTTCTGGTTGTATTAGGGTGCTAAGGTGTCTGGGGTATGTGGGAAGCTTGCTAGATGTGTGAGTGTCCGGGATGACTTCTGGGTAACATTTTGTGAACCGATGGTGTTTCAAGGCTTTTTGGAATAGTATTAGGCTTTTGATGCCACGGATTTCATGGGGAAGAGTATTCCAGTTTATAGGAGCGAATATTGAGAAAGCTCTGTTTGAAGTAGCCTTAATACACAATGTCATCATCCTAGGAACTATTAAGGTGTTCATAGCAGTAGGCCTCCTGTTTCTATTTTTGAGGGTGCTGTGAATTAGCTTGCTGATTGGTGTAGGTGGGTAGTTATTCAAGGCTTTGAAAGTAAGTACTAGTGATTTATAGTGGAGTCTGGCTTGTAGAGGTAGCCAGTGCAGATCTTTCATGATAGGCGTTATGTGTGCAGATCTTGGTGACCCAGAGAGGACTCTTGCAGCTGCATTCATAGCCAGGCGAAGTGGATTTAAAGTTGATTGAGAGATCCCATGGAGGATGATGTTCGCAAAATCTAGGTGTGGGAGGACTAATGCCTGGAAGGTTGATCGGTAGTCAGTATAATCAAGTAGGGGGCGGAGGTGGCGTAGTGTTCTGATCTTATGATATATAGTCTTTGTCACATTCTTCACGTGCGTTGTCATATCCAGGTGCTGGTCCAGTGTGATGCCGAGATATCGGATTGTGGATTTGGACTTCAATTCTATGTTGTTGACCAGTAGCGATGGAGGAGGTATGAACTTACGATTCCTTGTAACAAAAAGAACGTCAGTTTTGCTGTGATTGATTCGTAGGTTTTGTGTCAGCAGCCATTCAGCTACTGCTCCGAAACAATTGATTATTGGGGAGAACACTGGTTGGTCAATTTTGAACGGCATGTATAGGAGGATGTCATCTGCGTATGCCAGGCATTGTACGTTGAAAGATCGGATCAATTCACATATCGGCTGCATATATATATTGAACATCAGTGCCGATAAGGAAGATCCTTGAGGTACACCTTGGGACTGTAGGAATGGTTCAGAAGATTCATGGCCTGTTTTGACTTGTTGCCACCTGTTGGAAAGGTAGGATTTACACCATTCTAGTGCTGTGCTTCGAATCCCCTTTTCTATCAGGCGTTGCAGAAGTATATCATGATTCACAGAATCGAAGGTGGCGGAGATGTCTAGGAAGATGAGGACAAATCCTTGTTGGATGCTGCTTATTCCAGTGACCAGATCATTGAATAGTGTTGTAAGGATTGTGTCGACTCCATGTGCTTCCCTGAAGCCATGTTGTGATTGGTCTAGTGGTGCTTCCATGTCGATATTTTATTTATTTATTTATTTAGTATATATTTGTATACTGCTACTTCCAGCGATCAGCAGCGGTTTTTGATTACAGATTGGAAATTGTCAAATCATGACAGGAAATTTTTGAGGTATAAACACATTGATTAGACAGGAAAGCACAGCACACAGAGAACTATTTTACAGGGAACATGGGCTATGGAGGGTTAAGTGGCTTGCCCAAGACCACAAGGAGCACCTGTGGGACTAGAAACTCCAGTCCTTCCGGCCCAAGGTTGCTGTCCTCTAGTGGGATTTGAACCCCCGACCTTCCGGCCCGAAGTACCTTGCCCCAACCACTAGGCTACTCCTCCACATGCTGGATATGATGCTGGATCTGTTGTTGAGCAGCTTTCTCGATGATTTTTGTGAGCTGGGGGATGCTCGAGATTGGTCTAAATGATTCAACTTTGGATGGGTCAAGTTTACCGTTTTTCAGTAGGGGTCTGATAGAGGTGTGTTTCAGACTCTGGGGGAATGAGCTTGTTAGAAAGGACTGGTTCAGTATCTTGCACAAGATTTGGCTTAGATCATGTCGCAGATCTTTGATCCAGCTGGCTGGGCATGGGTCGTTAGGTGCCGTGCTAGGATTGATGGAAGCAATAATGTTCTCAATCTCACTAGTTGATACCGTATTGAAATTGCATAATGGTGTTATTTGGGATGCCTTAGGTGATACAGAGGAGTTGCTGATATTTATGTTTGTGCTGGTCTTAATCATTTTTGATTGCAGGTAGTTTGCGTAGTCCTGTGGCTGAGGCATTGCAGGTTGGGCTGAAACCGGCTCTCCTGTTATGGATTTTATTAACCTGAACAGTGCATGTGGTTTATTGATGGAGCGTTTCAATAAGTTTGTGTGGTAGAGTTTCCTACTCTGTGTTATCTTCCCACGGTGGGTAGTTAAGTGTGAATTATATGCTGCAAGGGCCTCTGGGGAGTGGGTTCTTCGCCACTGTCTCTAAATTTTGCGTAGGTGGTGGAGAGATGTACGAAGGTCCATAGAGAACCATGGTGCATGTTCTCGTTTTCTTATTTTCTTATCGTTGTGCAATGGACATGAGGCGGCTCTGAGGTTCTCATCCCATTTGGATATAAGGTCGTCTAAGTTGAGGGAGGTGTTGGTCATAAGTGGTTAAAGATTTTCTAGGACAGCGTCACAGTTGAGAGGTTGAAAGCGGACTGTGTGGGTCCCAGGTGTGTTAGATGGCATTTGGCTCTTGTGAGAAGTATAGTGGGTATATTGAATTGGATAAGATTGTGATCTGACCATGGCACTGGTGTAACCGACAGTGCAAGGGCTTGGTGTGTTAAGGTGTTGAAATGAGGTGCGAAAATGAGGTCTAGTTTACCTCCCTTAGTGTGAGTGGGTGAGTTGACGTATTGTTTGTAGCCTAGATCCTCTAGTGCGTCTAGAAACGCTGCTGAGTGGCTGTCATGGAGAGATGGGAGGTTGAAATCACCAACTAACCAAATTGGAGAGCGTGAAGTGGATGTTGTGCATGCAAGCTCAATTATTGTTGGAAGGTCATCTGGTAATGGGGAGGGTGCTCGATAGAAAAGGTTGATTGTGCAGAGCTCATTAGATATGGTGAAGGAGTCAATGTGGGTTGAGCTGGAGGAGTTGCATAGCTTGAAATTTAGATCTGCTTTGGCGAGAATGAGCGTCCCGCCTCCTTTCTGAGTGGATCTGTGGCATGTGTATAGATCAAATCCTGAATAGTCTCATAGTGGAGGTGGTAGAGATGAGGACAGCATCTAAATTTAAAAAAGCATGGGACAAATACAGAGGCTCTCTAAAGGAAAAAAAGGGGACTCTGGTAGTGATTGATATGGAAGGGCAGACTAGATAGGCCATGTGGTCTTTTTCTGTCTTCATGTTTCTATGTTTCTATGTAGATTGTCATACTTTTATATATTCCAGTTTGTTCCTCATGCTCACAAAGACTCTACAGATGGGCTCTTCCATGTGTTCATGACTGTCAGTTGAAGTCTACAAGTGAGCATACACTTAGGGGAAGAGGGGCAATGTAATGAATTTAAAAGCCCCGGCTCGATCTCCAAAACATCAAAGACGTCTGTGGAGATATCCAAGTTTAGACCTGCTCCAGGCACAAATAAACATTGAGAAAGTGCTTGTTTTAGTCATAAAACCTCCACAGGGTGCAGAAAGGATGAATGGTTAGGTGAATTGCCCAAGATCACAACAAGCAGCAGTGGGATTTGAACCCTGGTTTTCCTAGTCCCTCTTACCATTAGGCCAGTAGACATTCCTATTCTCAAATACTGTTCCTGGGGCATCTATGTAGACGTCCCTATAGACATCCATATCGGGCACATCCACTTTTGTAAACTCATGCCTGAACTTGGACGTGCCTTCTTCATTTTGGACAATCTGGCTTGGACATCCCAGATTGCAATTGGACATCCTTTGTAAAATATGAATTCACACGTAACAGCTCAGCGATACAAGGTGAAGTGGGACAACTCTGGTTCCTCTCACTGGGTCCTGATGGGAAGGGAAGACACGCGGGTCAATCTTGAACCACGTTGGACAACCTTTTTTTTTAAATGCTAGCAACGATATATTGGCCAGTGCTGAATATCCAGATAGATAGGCAGGTGCTACTGCTATCCAGATTGTAGTGATATTCAGTCTTCTATCCAGATAGCTTCTAAGGACAGCTATTTTCTGTCCTAAGTTATCCAAATAGTAGTGCTGAATATTGTTTTTATATAGATAAATGCTGCACATGGATCATCCCAGCACTTCTATTCATACACCAAAGGCCTCAACAGAGACATTGGCTTGGTGTCTGCATAGAAGTGGTTGAGTATTCAGGGCATGTCATGCAGCCTATCCTACATCCATGAAGGGGCTCAATAATTTACCTACTCCAGTTTGGAAAATAAATGTTGATGATCCTGTCACATTTGCTATAACGACCATAATAACAGCTAAACAATTGATTTCATTGAAGATGATTTCTCAATAAAGAGGATTTTATGACCTCTGAGATTTCTGCTCAAACAAAAAAATCCAAAGGACGGTTATGAACTATGACTGCTGGAAGCATATCTCTGTTGCTCACTTAGGCTGTGGGGCTGTCAGTGAAAGGAAGAGGAAGCGTGCCCAGCAGGACGACAAACTTTAATCTCCAGGTGGACATCTGTCCTTTGTTCTAGTTAGGCTTGATGATTACAGGCATCAGTGACCTCTGCTCGACTACAAATGTCAGTGAATAACACTTGACTTTAATTAAATACTGTGATCTGTGGGGACTTTTACTTTTAGCAGGCTAGCGCACTTACCTCAAGCTTGCTTTGCTCATTCCTCCCTCTCTGGTACAGTCCTTTGATTTGCATCACTCATGTGTCAGCTCACACCACTACGCAGTGCTCCATGCAGCCGAGGTGGAAGCACACTTTCTTCATAATCAGTCTTAAATGACAAAGCATAGGCCTGCCACAGCTAGGAAAGATTTCCTTATAGCTAGCCAGACACCCCTGACCATTCTCCAGGCTAGTCACCACACTTCCAATCTCCCTTCTGCTTCCAGCACTATCACTTTAAAAGTTCTCCTTCTCTCTGTCTCCCTGCCTCTCGGTGCTTCTGTTGCTGGTGCTGATGCTTGTGTTACTGCCTGACAGCTTGCTCAATGCACTGCTGCTGTCTTGATTCCAGTGAGTTCTTTTATCCCCACCAACAAAAACATGAAAAGAAAGAGAAAAGTCCCTCATTCCCTACTCTTCTCTGCCGTTGCAGCTGACTGAATCACTACCTGCCCTGTCTGCTCGTGGCCCTGCCACAGCGGGGCCCACTTTCTTAGTTTGCTGTCACTGCCCTGCCGTATTGTGGGTGCTCCAACTCTAGCAGCTCCTGCTCGGTGTGATCAGCTGCACTGCCACTGTCTTGTTTACACTAGGTGATTTTACCCCCTCAAAAGAAAAACAAAAATTTAAAAAAAGCACTTATGAGAGGAAATGATGTCACCAGGCAGAATGGTAGCTTGAATATGGAGCTCCGACGGCACAGGTGAAGCAAAGCGCACAACAAGTATAATTGCTGTGGGAAAAGTGTGTATATTGGTTGTCGCAGGGCACCCTCTGTAGAGGGATAGTAGACCCGAGAGGGGCCCGGACACAAGAAAGGTTAAGGTTGAGGTTGGCCTATGCTGCAAGGGTCTAGGGTGGTTATTCCTTGTGGCTTCCTTGTAACCAACGCTCAAAGAACGAATGCACAGAGTGGAGGGAAAGTTAAAGGCTTTATTTCCCTTTCTTGCACAAAACGGTTCAAAAGGATTGGCTATGGTAACAACTGAAATGTCCTTACTTCAGGATATAGAAAAAAAATAAAGCAAGCAATAAAGTAAAGGCTGTTATCTTCACAGAACATTTGTACAAAAACAATAAACTTCCTTCACTTAGTTATCTGATACATTGGGGATATATTCAACACTCCCCGAGGCACAATATGTACAGTCCATTGCATTATCTGATTCTTCCCCCTCCGATCCTACTTGCATGGATTCAACCTCAGAAGCCTCTGAATCTGTAGCATCAGGGTAAACGTAATCGGGTTTCTTGTATACTTGTTGCACTATGTCCCAATGCCTAGCATTTAGCTTTGGGCGTCGGTCTCCAGGAGTTTTGCAGTACAACGGTCCCTCTCTGATTAGAGGTTCAAAAGCAGATTCATAAAAAGATTTCCCACTCAAACTTCTCTTCTTAGACAAACTTCTTTCATAATCTTGCTTACAAGAAGGTTTAGGGTAACTGTAATCCTCTTCCCACTGTCTTCCCCATACTTTAGGCTTCTGAAGGTAATTATCAGTAATAAGAGTTTTACCTTTGAGGCTTCTCTTCCTTTTCTAGTAAGGCTTGAGGCCTACCTTGGTTTGGCTTCAGCGCAGCAGTGCTCAGGCTCTCCTGTGGTCTTTCCTTAGACTTCAGACCATAGTGGTAAGGATGTTTTCTTTCCTCCAAACAAACATTTTCCACCTCTGAAAATGGACGAACCTCTTTATTCCACGGTTGCTGTGAGGACCTTCTGCCAGGTACTCCCTTGCGGTCCCAGTACTTCTCTTGGCTTTTTCTCTGTTCCTTATTCCACTCCAACTCTGGTTGAAGCTCCTGCTTTGCTTCCTGCTCAGGACTCTGCTTCTTTCTGCTCTTGCCAGTGCTTTGGCCTGCCCCTTTTCCTTCCATACTCTGGCTCTGGCTGCTGCTTCTGCTTTGGTCCTTCTCCTCCTTCCTCCCTAAGTCAGACCTGCCTCTATTCAAAAAGAAGCTGTCTGGGCTTGCGTCCCGCCCAGAGGGGCGTGGTTTCTCGGTCTCTCTCTCGACTCTCCTGCTCCCTCTAGATGGATCCTCCCAATATTGCAGGTTGTGCTTGCCTTTTTCTGGTTTTAAAACTTTTTCTCTCTCTTCAAGAGGGTCCGCTGCATCACATGGTGGAGGAGAGTGATAAGACGGGAGGAGTGGCACAGCGATGAAGAAAGGTGCAGCAGATTTAAAAGCATTCGCTTATAAAAACGGAGCGGCGAGCTCTGGTGGAAAGCACAAAATGGCGGCGCCATGTGCAACGGCGGAGGAAGCGGTGAAATCCCCTGAAAAGGCGGCTTCGGCACATGCCAGTGAAATTGAGGGGCTGAGAGGAGAACTGCAGGCATGGTTTGGCACCATACGACAGGATCTTGCTAAACTCCAATCGGAGGTGCAGAGTGGGATGGAGGAGTTGAGTGTGAGATGAGAGAGGTGGGGAATCGCTTGGAAGAGGTGGAAAGTAAGATGGAGGCTCAAGAGGGAGTAATCCACGGACTGCAAGAGAAACTGGACATCATGGACATGGACCACGAAGAGCTGTGGACTAAGGTTGAAGACCTTAAAAATAGGTCCAGAAGGGCCAATATTAGATTTAGAGGGGTGCCTAAAAGCCCGGACAAAGAGGATTGTATAAGGCTGGTGGAGCAGATTAGTAAGTACATATTGGAGACAGCGAAGATGGCTGAGAGGGCCGGGTGCCTCCAGCTTGATCGGTCACACAGGGCGCTGGGCCCGAGGAGGGATGGCCAGGCACGTGATATAGTGGCCTGCTTTCATGCATATTCCACGAAAAATGCGGTAATGGAGGCGGCCAGGAAGCTACCGGAGATGCACTGAGAGAATCATAGGATTGAGATATATGCGGACTTGTCTGCCATCACAATGAAGAAAAGAAGGGACTTGGCCCTGATAACGAAAAGACTAAGGGAGGAGCAGGTTAAATATAAATGGACCTTCCCTTTCGGATTACAGTTTACAATTGAGGGTGTGATCTCCCATGTGAAAACGCCGGAGGAGGCGGCGAGAGCTTTGAAGGCGGCAGGATGGCTGGATGTGCCGGGTCCTAGTGCAGTGGAACCTCCAAAAGTGAACAGGAAGCAGGAGCGGGTCGGAGGTTGGAGGAGAGCTCATCAGGGGTATAAGAGGCTTCGCAGACACCAGAAAGACAATCCCTGGACCGAGGAGAGTGGTTGAAATGCTGGACTGTGCAGAGTTTTGCTATGATTAGAGGGGAATGTTAATAGGAATTGTGTAGATAACTTTGTTGTGTGCTGTAAGTTTCTGATATTACAATAGTAAGGCGTGCTGGAGTGCTGGTGGGTCATGCCTCGTATAGATCGAGTTTTCGGTCAAGGGCAGGGATGGGGGTGGGGGAGGGGGGATGGGGGGTTGGGGGAAGAGATATTGGGGGGAGTGGGGGGGGACCTCTTGCCAGTAATTAGATGTGTGCTTATGATATTGGGTATAGGATAAATGGATAAGATTAGAGTGATAACAATGAATGTGCGTGGTCTGAACTCCCGGTAAAATGGCAAAAAGTGTTTAAAGAAATTGAGAGGTTGCGGGGGGACATAATCTTCCTGCAGGAAACACATTTAAAAAAGAGTGGAGAGTGGAGAATGGCTCATAAGAAGTTTCGGGGGCAGTGGTTTGCTTCCAACAAAATTGAGTTGAAGAAGGGGGGTGTGGGAATTTTGATAAGGGAATCTACTCCATATTCTGTGTGTGCGGTTAAACAGGATAGAGGGGGACGGTACATATTTCTTAAGATTAAAATGCAGGAGCAAGTATTTACCTTGGTGAATTTGTATGGTCCGAATGTGGCCCAGGGGCTCTTCTTTCAGGAACTGAATGCTTCTTTAGATCAATTTGCTGAAGGGCAGGTGATAATGGGAGGTGATTTTAACCTTACAGTGAATCCCCACCTTGATAACTCAACGGGACATGGGGAAGGGAGTGCCAAACATAGAAGGATATTAAAATCAATGGGTAAGAATCTCGGGGTGGTTGACACGTGGAGGGAATTGAAGGGGCGAGAGCGAGATTACACTTTCTACTCTCCGGTCCATCAATCATTTTCCAGATTAGATATGCTATGGATAACTCGGCCTATGTTGACAAGGGTGGTGAGGTGTGAGATCGGGGAGAGAATCTTGTCTGACCATGCACCCGTTTGGATTGAAATGTGTATAGGGGGGAAGGAAAGGAAGAG
Organism: Ichthyophis bannanicus; assembly: GCA_033557465.1. Taxonomy (NCBI): domain Eukaryota; kingdom Metazoa; phylum Chordata; class Amphibia; order Gymnophiona; family Ichthyophiidae; genus Ichthyophis; species Ichthyophis bannanicus. The sequence goes on along the minus strand of CM066032.1, from coordinate 305,914,226 downwards.
GTGTGGATGGATGCTTAATGAGTCCTTGTTGGACTCCCCGGAGGTAGTGCAGAGAGTGGAGACAGGGATAAAAGACTATCTGGCGATCAATGATATGGGTGAGTGTAAAATTGAGACTGTATGGGAATGCTTGAAAGTGGTGGTGAGAGGAGATCTGATTTCCATTGGTTCCTATCTGAAGAAGAATAGAGAACAGGAAAAAGATAATCTTCGCTCGCAGATTTGCTCTCTGGAGCGTCTTCAAAAATTAGGTAAATTGACGGATAAGCAGGGGCAGGAGTTGCAGCATTGGAAACGTGAATTAGGTGAATTGGAATTGGTTGAGATTAAATTTTCACAGGAGAAACTGAAACAGCAATTTTTTGAGCTGGGTAACAAACCCACCCGGATGCTAGCCCGTAAAATGAAGCAGTTGCAGACTAGGAACTTTATAACTAAAATTCGGGATGCTAAAGGACGGGAGGTGCGGGAGGGGAAACAAATCCAGGATAGATTTGTAGAATTTTATAAACAGTTGTATATGGCCTAGTTCGCAGGGGGGGGTTGGATAGGTTCTTAAAGGTAAACTTGCCAAGTTTGGCGAAAGAGGAGGCTGAGCTGCTCTCGAGGCCCATTGAAGCGACTGAACTGGTGGAGGTAATTAGGTCCCTTCCGGGCTCTAAGGCCCCTGGCTTAGATGGTTTCTCTAATAAATTTTACAAGACGTTTGTGAATGTGCTGTGTGAGCCTCTCTCGCGGTTATATAATTCATTTACTGAGGGTGGGAAAATACCTGACTCAATGCGGACTGCAGGAATAACTATTTTGCCGAAAGAGGGTAAGGATCCGAACTTATGTGGCTCATACCGGCCTATCTCCCTCCTGGGGGCTGACTTTAAGATTTTTACTAAAATCTTGGCTAATAGAATTCGAGTCTTTCTACCTCAGTTGGTGCATGAGAACCAGGCAGGGTTTATACCTGGCCACCAAGCAGCCGATAATATAAGGCGGGTATTAAATGCGGTTTGGCAGGGGAGGAAGGGGAAGGACCAAATGCTTTTGCTGACAATTGATGCTGAAAAAGCATTCGATAGAGTGCACTGGCCCTACCTAGTTAAGGTATTGGAGAGGATGGGCATAGTAGGTAATTATTTGGAGTGGGTAAAAGCACTCTACGAGCATCCCTTGGCTAAAATTCGCATTAATGGAGAGTACACCCAAGCCTTTGAATTGTTTAGAGGAACAAGGCAGGGATGTCCCCTTTCCCCAATTTTGTTTGTGCTGCCGATGGAGCCATTGGCACAATATATTAGGGAATGCACGGAGATATCTGGGATTAAAGGGAGATGTATGGAAAGTAAAATTTCTTTATTTGCAGATGACCAGTTATTTATGCTGACGAGACCGATTGAATCCCTGGGGACGGTGGATAAACTCTTAAAGGAATTCGGGGACTGTTCAGGTTTTAAAATTAATGCCACCAAGTCCGAGATTCTTAATATATCAGTGGATCGGGAGGTTCAAGCGCAGATCAAAGAGAGATTCCCTTTTAAGTGGGCGGGAAATAATATCAAATATCTGGGAATATACTTAACCTCTAAGGAAGCTGATTTGTTTGGGGCAAATTTTGTCCGCATGGACAAGAAGGTCAGAAGGAAATTGGAAGAGTGGCAGGGTAAGGGGTTGTCTTGGTTGGGGAGGGTTGCGGCGGTAAAGATGGTGGTGTTACCCCAATGGGTTTATATTTTTCGAGCCTTGCCCACTTGGGTAGCGAAAAAATATGTGGTGAGTTGGTAGAGAACAATTATGAAGTTTATAGGGAGGGGTAAGAATGGCCGGGTGGCTTGGAGGATCTTGACGAGGAAGAGGGAGATGGGGGGGCTGGCTATCCCAGATCTTGGAAGATATCTAGAAGCGGCACAGCTGAGTGCTTTAGCGGGGTGGTGGGGAGATGATGTGAAGGAGTGGGTTCTAATGGAGGAGGAGGAGTTGGGAGTAGGGAAATTGAGTGAATGGATGTGGCTTCCGAGGGAGCAACGGAGAGGGAACCCAATTCTCAATCCCTATGTTCGCAGGACTTTGGATTTATGGAATAAGTGGCAGCAGCTTTGGCTGGGGAAGGCAGGGAAATCACGACTGATCCCTATTAGGGGGAACTCTGAATTTCCGCCTGCGGTAGGGAGGTCGAATTTTGGAAAATGGGAAGAGAACGGTTTAACGAGGGTGGGGCAGTTCGTAGATGGCAATAAGCTACAGGACTTTAAAACAGTGGCAGCACTCTACCAGTTAGAGCTAACAGATGTATTTAAATACAATCAGATAACGCATTATATCAGGTATAAAATATTGCCTGAGCTCCCAAGTGTACCTACGGATATTGAGCAGTTGTGCTTATCGGGGCAAACTAAAAGGGTAGTAGCTAAATTGTACGCTATGATGGCACAGAGTACGGGGAAAGAGAGTTTCCAAAAACAATGGGAGAAAGATATAGGAGAATGTTGGGAGGAGGCGCAGTGGGAGCGGGTATTTAAAAATAGATATAAAGGATTCTTAGCTACCAATCTTTTGGAGAACAACTATAAAATTTTGTACCGCTGGCACTTGACGCCGGCGAGGCTACAGACCATGTATAGTCAGTGTGGAGGATACTGTTGGAGAGAGTGTGGGGAACAGGGGACCTACCTACATATCTGGTGGACGTGTAAAGTGCTCCACAAATTGTGGGAAGTGGTGTTTGGATTGATGGGGGACATTCTGGGGAAATTGATCATACCCCACCCCGCAGTGGCTATGCTGGGGGTGAAGCCGGAAGGTTTAACTAAGGGTGAGGGTAGCTTTTTGAATATAGGCTGTACTGCTTTGCGAATTTTGATTGCAAGGCGGTGGAAACAAAGCACGATACCAGATTTAGGGGAGTATCGGGCCTTGTTAGGACATATTTATTTGATGTGTAAACTCACAGCGTTGAAACATAAGAGACCACATTTTTTCAGTATATGGGGGAAATATTCGCAATGGGAAGCACGTACCGAGCTGTAATTTTCTAGTGGTGAGGGGTCGGGAAGGGGGGGAGGGAGGGGGGTAACAGGGGACTAATGGGGATAAAACTGATCTTGTATGTGTCTTTGGTATGATCGGGCTGGAATTTTTGACTATGTAAAAGATGTGAGTATTGTGTTAACGTTTGTGTGCCTGTATTTGGTTTTATTAATAAAAATTTAAATTATAAAAAAAAAAGCACTTATATGGTTGGTGACAGTGTTGGCCATATAAGTCCTTTAAAAAAAATTCTGGGTGCTGAATGGGTAATTCTGAGTATATGAATTGCTATTTGACCAAAGTTTGCTGTCCTTAAATGGGGTTTACCAATTAGTTGAAGAATGTAGCTATTCAGTACATAATCCTCATCCTAGTTGACAAAACCCTACATACAAGTATACCTTACTACCTGTCCACCCTCATTATGCTGCTTACTGAGTCCTTTGCAATATACATGCCAACCATCTCCACCTTCCCTCTGCATCATCGGCAAGGCTTGAATCCACCTGTCTTATTTCCTCAGACCCAGCCTTTGGCATGCCCTCCCTTCAGAAACGTGCCTAGAACCCTCCCTTCAAGCAGTTCAAGACACTGCTCAAAACTTACTACAGTCAAACCTCGGTTTTCATTTGCCCCGGTTTTCATACGCTTCGGTTTTCAACGTCTTTTCTGACTGAGATTTTGTCCCGGTTTTCATGCATTGCTTCGGTTTTCAACGTCTTTTGACTGAGATTTTGTCCCGGTAGCAGGGAAGAAAAGCTGTCAACGTAAGCAGGAGATGTTGCATGAATGTGGGAGGCAGTTCTTTCTCTTGCAGGGTACGTCTGAAGCTATATCATTAAGATTTTCTGCCATTCTGAAGCATTGAGCAGATAATGTAAAGGTATTTTAATGGACTGAATTCAATGTGATTCCGAAGAGAGCTGGGCACAGCAGCTTGTCAGGGGTGGCTAAGGCCAGATGTTAACATACTGTACTGTACAGTACTGTACTTAGCTTGCTTTCAGTGATGTTAAATGTTCATTTATCCATTTCATTAGTCATTTATATTTATTTCTCATTGTTTTCTGTATGTAAAAATATAGTTATTCTCTATAAAATGTATTTTTTGTGAATATTTTTGGGTGTCTGGAACGGATTAATTGGATTTACATTATTTCTTATGGGAAATATTGCTTCAGTTTTCATACGTTTCGGTTTTAGTCAGACTTTTTCGAACGGATTAATCATGAAAACCGAGGTTTGACTGTATTTCAAAAACCTTATGACCTTCCCTGCTGAGTACAACTTAGCATAACCACATCACCACTGAGCCTTTCCCTCTCAGCCCCATGTCTCTATCGATACCCTACTCTTTCCCTTTTCTATTGTATGGTGTGCTGTCACCTATCCTATTTTAATTGTAGTTCTTTTCCTATCTTTATTTTTTATGCAATTTCAAAAACAAAAAACAAGCATAACATCTTGTAAGGAAAACAGTGGGTGATAGCAATATACAAACAGGAAATAAAAATAACAAGAAAAAGAGACATGCTTCATTCACCACCCAATCTGACAGCACATGAAAAACAAGGGGGAACGAGCGACTCAGAAAAAAGAACAATCAAGTTACATAGGAAGAAAGGAATCCAGAATACAGCGAGCACAATTCATAGTGATCCAAGTACCCTGGACTACTGGGAACCTGGACTGATGAGAGATAATAAATGCCATTAATTGGGAAGGCACCTATAAAACATAACTTACCAACCTCAATTTAATCAGGCATTTATACAGGAACTTTAAAAAAAAATAAGCCTCCCAACTGGGTAATGGCTGGCTTAAGCACCAAGAATTCCCTGTATTGCCTCTGCATCTTCCTAGAGAGGTCAGGGAACATACAAACATCCCCGCAAAACCACATCATGCTTTTTAAAGTACATTTTCAATGTCCATTCCCAATTGGTGGACGAGAGTAAAAGTGACCTGTAATGTAGCAGATGCAATCTGATATTGATCTGAAGTTCCTAAGAATGTTGAGACGTCAAAGATATCCATCTATTGCCCCGATGCCCCCTGAGTAGCTCATGGATACGTCTTACCGATCAGAAGATAGTACACCCATGTTAGTGGGGGATGAGTTTCAGCAGGAACTCCTAGGACATCCATTAAGTAATTCTTAAACATATCTCTTGGTGAGATTAAGGGGACTTTAGGGAAATTTAATAGTCTCAAATTCAGTAACCTAGAGGCATTCTCCAACTGCTCCAGTTTAAAACTAACCGATGTTAAATCTTTCATAATGTCATCAGAGCAAGTCCCCATAACGTCCATTTTCTTCTCAAGAGCAGAAACAGCAGTTTTAAGCAAAGTCAAATCTTCAGCATACTTAGAAATTGTGAGAATGTTACCTTGAACTTCAGTCTGTAATACTTGGACTTTCAGGAGCAAAATCTCACCAAGACGAGATATGGCTTCCCATATAGTTTCCAGTGGCATTTTGCATGTCTAGGCAGACGAAATCCAGAGGAGGTTGAAGAAGAGCTCGGTGCACCACCAGCTGTGTAGAAAGGTAAATCTGAAAGTGGCCTTCCAAGGACTATGGAGCCCACAGCAGTGGCTCCACTTCTCTGATTCTCTTCCATGGGGGTCTGCTGAAAGTTGTACCTGTGGTACAGCACCAGCCCCCGTGATCTCCACAGAGGGCTGCCCGCTATCCAAAAGCATCTCTGAAACACTCTCTAGTGTTGAAAGAAGTCCCAGCTACTCTGACACTGAGGCAGCCAGCAGTATCGGGGAAAACCGCACCTCCGGGCAAAGAGATATTGCTTCACCCATACGTGACGCCTTGTCATTCAGCTTTGGCATCAAGATAGCCAGGCCCACACCAGAGTTAGCATGTTGCATGCTCAGTCAAAGAAGGAATCCAGTGTCAGCTGAACAGGCAAGGGCAATGGAGAGCTTACAGTGGCAACAACGGCGGGTTTAGGAGCTGCCTTCCACTTCCTCTTGCCCATTCTCACAGGAAACAACGAGAGAGCTCACATGGACTCCACCATTAAAGGTAGCTCCTCGCCTCTATTTTCTTATCTTGATTTTTTATTGTTTGTAAACCCCATTGATGTATAAGCAAGAGGCGGTATATCAAGTTTTAATAAATTATAAACTAAAGTATAAAGTATGTGTTTACGTGGCAATATTCAGCCACTAAAATTCTTAATTAAGGGAGGACATATTCAAAACGATTAAAGCATTTAGACAACCTGCTAACTGCATAATCAAGGTGAGCAAGATATTCAGTGGCTAATAGCCATTTTATGCCACTAAATATCCTCTCCTAACCTGGCTAAGCACCCCAATGCTAACCATGTAGAACAAGATATTCAGTGGCACAGAGCTATTTTGCGCTACCGAGTATACCCTCCTAATGCTGCTAAACACCCCAATGTTAGCCTCATGGCATTGCGGCATTCCAGAGGCAGCACTCGAAATAGCTAGTCAGCGGCGATAGTCAGCTACTCTCGGGTTATCTTAAACCAGCTAAAGTTGGGCACTTTAAAGGCTAACCTAGGTTTAGCTGGTTTAACTATCTGGGCAGTGGCTGACTATCACCACTGCTTGGGTAACTAAAACAGAACCAGGCACACCGGATATTCAATGCCTGTGGCTGGATATGACCCTGACGTTGAATAGCCTTTATTAGAAAACCCCAGCATGTTTCAGCAGACTTGCTAGAAGTGTTTTGCAGCCTTTACACTTCTTCACTATACACAGTGAGTTTTTTAATTGGCTTCCCACTCTTCTTGTCTCCTCTATTCCTTTAACTATCATTGTATCTCTTATTATGTCCTATCTAATTAATTGCGTTCTTTTCATATTTTCTGTAACTTTTATGTAATATTGTAAACCGCTCTGATGCTTTGGCTTGAGCGGTATATCAAATGTAATAAACATAAACATACTATACATATGTACCATATGCAATTTCTATTGAGTCATGTTCACTCCTATAGTCCTCTATATAGCTCGTCAGTTTATTATGTTCATTTTTCAGCATAGGTTCTAATTTTGCATTTTGTTTTATATATATGAAGTTCACATGGTCGGTCCAACAAATGCATTTTTTACTCCGTTTTTTATTTGTAGTTTTATTATGGTTTATTTATATTATGGTATTAGGTTATATACACAATGAGTCCAATATGTGAAAGGCAGCCCAGTAAACCATGTAAATGCCTTAAATTTAGATATTCAACAGAACGTACATGGTTAGTGCTGTTGAATATCCCCTTCTAACCCCACTACACGCTCTAATGCTATGCAGTTAGCATCAGGGCGTGTTGGGGGGCGTTCCAGGGCAGAGCGAAGGCAGAGACTGTCACTAACCGAGTAGCGGCTATATTGCTACCCAGTTAGCAATCAATGGGTAAAACTAGGTGTAGCAAAAGCTGGCCTAGTTTTAACTGCGGAGATTAACTGGGTAGTGGTGCAATATCACTACTACCCAGTTAACGGGGTATTTGCATCACAGAGGCATTGAATATCCAGAGTTAAGTGTCAGCAGACAGGACTATGCTCTGCAGCCTGCCCAATTTAATATTGGACCCAATATAATTATGCTAATTTTATACATTTTATGGTCATGTTTGTTTTATAACATATATATTTTTATGTTTTTATATATGATTATGAGTTTTGATTGTCTTAATATGTTTGTTTTATTTTCTTTGAGGCTTATCCCCCTGAAGAAGGCAAGTCTGCTGAAACTCGATGGGCTTTTCTAATAAAGGCTGTTGAAACCACCTGCTCTTGTGTGTCACCGTATTTTCATTGCGAGTGTGTGCTCTTCTTCTGGACCTGACATTGAATATCCAGGTCTATGTTAAAGCAGTAATAGCCAATTGCTGTAAATGTGCTGGCCACCACTGCTGAATATCGGCCCCTAATGTTCTAGGTGGGCCACACAGATAACAGATGTAATTTTCAGAGGGTAATTTTATAAACTCATGCACGTATTGCCATTTGTGTATTTGGGAGCTATTTTATAAAGTGAAGGATGTGCATACTTTACTTCAGAAAATAGGGGCGTAAAGATGCACCTCAATCGAGTCACATTAGGATAGGCATAAATGCCCTGGTCTAGATGTGTTAAAAATCTGCATAAGCTTACACATGCATATTTTCGTTTCACCAAAGCACCACACCTGCGTTTACCTACACAGAGTGTACACACAATAGGACTTACAAGTTTTATACTTGCAGAATAGCAAGCACCTAAAGCACACATGTAAGTCGTCTAATAACAACTTACATGCGTAAATACCACATAACTTCCTGTGCATTCCTTATAAAATCACCCCCGTGGAGGGTAATTTTATAAGGGTCGCCTAGTTCAACACAAGTTGTCTTACAAAGCAGAGTTTGTGTGCACATTACTTTATAGAATAGGGGCATAGGTGGTGAGATATATGCACCAAATCTAAGTATGACCACTTACATCAACCATAGATGTGGTATAAACGTCCACAACTAGAGTTGTTGAAACATGCATAAGTTATAATATTCTGCAACTTACATGTGTAAAATTGTACTCTAACCAGAGCCATCACCCTGATGTATGTATTTACAGATGTTCTTTTTTTAAGTGCCATCAAGGCAATGCTGACTCCTGGCAACCCAGCAACTCTAGGCTTTCCATGACAACATATGACCAGAAGTAGATCACCAGGCCTTTTCCTCTAAGGCAATTGAAGGATAGAGTAACTTTCCAAAGTCACAAAGAGTGCCAGTGGGAATCAAACTCAAATCTCTTGGGTACTAGGCTATTGCTCTAACCACTAGGCTACATCTCCACATTTATAGAAAAGCACCCACCTAAACTATGCACTCATTTTAAGCCCGTTTTATAAGGAAAAGTAGGCACCTGCTTATAAAATACTAGTATAAATTGCCAAAATGCCCCTTAATTTGTGATCATTTGCACCATCCCTAGAGCTGGTACAAATGATTATGCATGTCAATGATAATGCTTCATAATCTCTTCTTGTATTTTCACGCTCCACCCAAATTCCAACCTTGTGCACTTCCACAGTGAGAGTACATGCCATGAAATTAATATATACGCTTTGAGTCTGGGTCCAGTTTTAGGAGGACATTTACACATATAAATGAATACAATATCACCTTTTAGGTGCCTACTCTCATGCATAAAAGTAGGAACCCTCCTTATAAAATAACATCCAATATGCTCACAGGTATGCCACAGTGCCTTAAAGGGACATTTTAGAAATGACGACCAGGTGCAGTCGGGGATATCCATTTGAAAATGTGCCCAATAAGGCTAATCATGTCCAAGTTGGGGCACGATTTTGGAAACATGGATGCATCCGATAAGGATGTCTTCAGGGATGGCTGCATAGACATTCCCACAGTAGTATTCCAGACAGGGAGCGCGTCCCAGATGACCATTCTGCAAGTGGCAGAGGGAGAACTGCAACACAAGTGCCCTTGATTCCAGTCAAAGACCATTGTAGTTGTAGCCATTTCTGGGAATACCAAAATTCCCCCCCCCCCCCCCCTCTGGGGGGGTATACCGGCAAAATGGCCACATTTTCTAATGCCTGTCATGCCCTGGAGCAAATATAGATTTGGACGTGGGCCTAGATGTGCCAACTGTTTCTAAAATCGGGCATGCACTTCGAAGTTCAGCAGACAGGCCTGTACATGTCCCTGCAATGCCGACTGCCCTATTTAGAGATTCACATGCCAGGGACGTCTCTAAAATGGCTTTGGGGATGTCTCTGTGATTTAGATATCTGTATGCGAATTTTCAGACATCCAAATCACAAATAAGGCTTCTAAATTACCCCCTTACTGTTTGCTTTAGAATCAGATATGGGTTAGTGAGATTTTGCAATTTTATCTCCTGCACATAAAACAACTGAAGCATGGAATAGTCAGCAATCTTTTATTATTAAACACATCTTTCAGGATTTATCTTGTGCGCGTCATCTAAGGATTTGTTATGCACCTGAAATCTGAAAATAATTTATGTACATTCAGCAGAATGTAGCTACTATAACATGAATCCCCTTTGAGATAAAACAACTCAAACAAAACTTTGACATGTGCTGTGTCTGGAGTGCAGATAATGTGAATACTCATCTCTTGGAATCCATAAAAAAATATTTTGTCATGTCTCTCACAGTTCTAATCTCTTTCCCATAGCCCTAGATCTATTTTCCATTTAAAAGGCCTTTCTGGGAAAATTCTGTCAGACTAAATAATAATATGAAAAAGAATATGAATATTAACCATACTACAGAAACCGCAATCATCAGATTAAGAGGTTAGAAGCCCTAAACTGATTAGAATGTTTTAGCAGTGTTTGTCCTTTTAACGATTTGGTCTCTCCACTGGCTTCCTGTGGCTAAACCACTTATGTTTCACTGAGAGATTTAGGTCACCACCAATCTGCTGTCTTCTCTTGCTGTGAAGTCATATTATCATTATTGCTGTACCACATGAAAGGCCTAATTGTCTGCTAATATAGTAATTTTATTTTTTTCTACTTTTTGCATGTCAAGTTTCACTTCTCAGTCACCCAGCAGAAGACAGAATTCAACACTAAGGGGCATGTTTACTAAACCTTCTTAAGGTCGCAGCGGTGATATTATCGTGTGATAAGTGTCGTTATTGCGCAATAATGTAACATTATCGTGCGATAATGTAACATTATCGTGCGATAATGTAACATTATCGTGCGATAATGTAACATTATCGTGCGATAACGTCACTTATCGCGCGATAACGCAGCAGCGGTGTTAAGGCACACTAACGCTGTGAAATCCGGGTCTGAAGGGTGGAGTAAGGCTTCCCAGAGGGCGGAGAGAAGGGGTCAATGGGCGGAGAGTGGGAGGGGAGAGGCTCCAGGCACACTAATGCTGTGAAATCCGGGTCTGAACACTAATGCCAGTGAAACCCTCGCGTTAAGGCACATTTGCAGGAAAGAGAAACCATTTCAGTCAGCAATGTACAGCAAAGGCAGGGAAACCCAGAAAACTGATAGTAGTGATACATGTGCAGGAACCAAAAAGGCAAATAAACATATAAAAGGACCAGAACCACATCTAAAATCCCAATAACCAAGCTGGCCAATAGTGATATTAATGATAAACATAAAGCAACACTACTGACAAAGCATACAAATTAAGATATCATGTTTTGAAGGATCTATGTTCTGTCCCCCTACAAAGTGAATGATACCACATTGAAATAGCGCTGATCAGGGTTTCTGTCGTTTAGATTGGGCAGGTTTGTTATGGCGTGCACATGTGCAGCAACATTCTCTCAGGATTAGGCGCTCTTTCTAAGGATTTTACAATTTCAAAGAGTTCCCTAGGTTGATTTAGTGAGATCATATCATTCTGTTATTACAAATGTAAATAGTAATACTGTTATTACAAATGTAAATAGTTAATACTGTTACCCAAGTTGAGCTACCTGTTATATGTAACACGGTGTTAACCCCCACCGTAAATACCTCATGTTCTATGTAAACCGCACTGATGTTGAAGAGCGCGGTATATAAGTGATTTAAATAAAATAAATAAAAATAAATAAATAAAAATCATAATGAGCTTTGTATGGTAATCCTTTTTGTTACTGTTGACTGTGTTACGGTATTCTCAGAGTTTGGTCACATACAAGTTTTGAAGTTCAAGAGATTGCAAGTGTCTCTATTTGCATTCTTAGTTGTATCTTAGCAGTATGTTTACTAAACCATCCTAATGTTACCAGCGCTAGTTGCAGTGAAAATGTGAAGAATGCCATATAAGGAGTGGGCGTTCCAGTCCTAAGGTAGCAAGAATATGTATCGCGTGATAGTGTGCACCATGGCACGTTAACACACGTTAACCCTAAGTACATGCCAGCGCAGTGCTAGAAGCTATAATGATGTAGCCCACTGGTTACTGCAATGACTGTGGAGGCAGAGGTCATGGGTTCAATCCTGCAGTGGTGTAATCTAAAAAGGCTGTCTGAGGCATTTACTTTTAATTTAAATCAGTGCTGGCAGCAAAAACACCCTCACAGTGCCGTAACCTAAGGTGCCCTATAAGGCGCCCCATAGGTCACATTATAAAGTGCCCTGTCTGCCAAGGCACCGTATAATGTGCCCTATAGGGCACTGTATAGGGCACCCTATAGGGCACCTTAGGCTACAGCACTGTGAGGGTGTTTCTGCTGGCAGCACTGATTTAAATTAAAAGAAAATGCCTCAGACAGACTTTTGAGATTATACCACTGTGGGATTGAACCCATGACCTCTGCCTCCACAGTCATTGAAATAACAAGTAGGCTACATCTCTATAGCTACTGCTACACTGCTGGCTGGCTACAGAAATACTGCAGGTCACCACACAAACTGCTGTGGTTAACAGGATAGGGTAAACCCACCCGTACCCATGATGCACTGCACATGCAGATCAGCAGTCTACAGCTTATCACCTAATGGGGTATGCACCCCCACTGCACCTAGGCCTGGTAGGGGGAACTGGCCGTGTGTGTTACTGGCACAGAGTAGCTACAGACTGTGACATTGTGCGGGTCCTGTGCTCACCCTGAGAGTGAGGTGGGGTGCCCAGCACTAGGTCCGCAGCACCTGGCTTGGCTGAGAAAGGCTGTGCTGCAGGTTGCCATCAGTGCTAGTGTGTGATAGATATTTCTTGCAGACACACCTAGGATGCACTTGTGTCCATCTGTATTTCCCAGTCACGTCTAGCCCTGTGGACTGTGATTTACCCAGAATAGTGCATATCCTGTGTGGGTGCCATAGTCACATGTTATAGGTAAAGGGGGTGTTTGGACCCAAAAGTGGATTATGTAGCACCGCCCTCTGTGGCTCAGGTTGGGGGGACAGGATCTTCCACCAACAGATCCACATTGTACATCTCTGCAATGGTAGTAGTAGAGAGGACCATCAACCCCAGTCCTGCTGGGGAACAGGCACCCTACTGGGCAGTCAATGTAGATCTGTACACATCACAAAAGGCAATGGCAGACAGGCAGAACACTGGAGAAGCTCAGCTGCCCCCCACCACTATCTGACATTCGCCAGCAGAGAGCACAATCAGTCCCCACCCACTGCACGGTGTTCCAGCCATACACATGCTAACTGCAGACAGTCTGCTAGCTAGTACATAGTGCATGTTCCTGGAGGAACTGTGTGCACCCAAGAACAGGATGTGAGCATACACACCAAGCAAGTATTCAATGATTGGGCCCCCAGAAAAGAGAACCCACAAATATCACTTGAGAGAAATGCTGCATAACACTATGGTGGAACCTAGCCATGCCGTGCTTACTGCTCAGTCAGGGTGAGAGTGACCTCCCAGCAGGACATGCTGTGGCCACCCTGTCCGTGCAGGTGGTAGTTGGGCACTACAATGTCCCAGCCATTGCCCTATGTCCTATTCAGATGCATCCTGCCCAGGCCACCCTGTCCGGGCCATACCCACAGTACCTTACTCTTCATTATTCACATTGGCAGGCTAACACTGGAAACAGTGCAAGCATTGTGGGCTCAGAAAGGTGTGGGCAGCCACAACACACTGGATAGACATACACACACTCCCACACCTATGCCAGCATTGTGCAAATATGGAGGTTTGTGGCAGCCCTGGCTGCCTCACCAGTCCTGGGCACAGTACGGGCATTGCTATGGTATGCAATACTGTTGGGGTCACTCCCCGGGGTGGTAAACACTGTCAGAAGCAATAACTGAAACACACTCCACAGATATCAGAAAGGTTGCTATGATGAATCTCTAACAACAAATCACGTTTAACTTAGGATTTGTTACCTGACATTAATCATAGCAACCTTTTGATATATGTAGAACGTGTTCACAAATTTAGGACGGCATTGCTAAGGTATGCAGGTGCCAGTATTGGGAGATGCTGCTCCGCGCAGGGCCCAACAGCCTGACTCTCCATGAGGCTTTGGATAGTGGAGCGTGTGGGTGTCTGTGCCCCTGTTGGCCACTGCAGTAGGGCAGAGGCTCCCAACTCCTGTCCTGGTGGGCCAAACACTGTTCAGTTTTTCATGCTGTCCCTAATGAATATGCATGACGTACATTTGCATACAATGGGGGGTGGTGCATACAAATGAAGCAAAGGCATATTTATTAGGGACAGCATGAAACCTGAATGGTGTTTGGCCCTCCAGGACTGGAGTTGGGGAACTCAGCTCTAGGGATTGCACGTTTATGGCGTCTGTGCTCTGTAGGGTAAAATATAGGCGTTTCAGGCATGTTTATTTTATCTGCAATAAAGGTTCCGTCTTTATTACTGGGTAAAATATGGGGACAAGGTTGGCAGGAGCCACAGCTGGGACTTGAACCTGTAACCTTCTGTCCCTGAACACACTGGCTGTGTGTACTGCACCAAACTGTTGCCACAGGGGCAGCTCATTCCCTGGGGATACCATGACTGTTCGTCAGGCAGACCTTGTCTGTTGCAGTGCACGGCACCCACCTAAACGGGGCTTGGCCGTGGTCTGGTTTGGGCAGATGCCACTGCCCCTTCTGCCACCAGCACCCCTCCGCCACCATGCTGACATGCCCTTGGTGTTGGTGGTGCGCAGTCCCAGGCCATCCAGTGTGCCGGTAGGCAGCTGCCTATGGTGTGGGTTGTTGGGTAGGGGTGCCTATATGGACATGCATGCTTCCCCCGGCACCACCTGCCAATGTTATGTGCCCTTGGGGGTACCTGTTGGGTAATATCCCCTATGACACTGTGGGACACACACACTCATGCCCATGTTAGACTCTCGTCAGTTGCTGCTTTGCCACTTTATAGTTTCGGCATTCCTATGTGCCACCTGGGCATCTGCCTAGTCCGCACTGTGCCCCAGCAGGACCACAGCATGTGTCGCCTTCAGCCTCCTGTATCCCATTTACAGCATCAGTAGAGTTGCCATTTCCTACGTGCCCACTCTGCTGTTCCTGCACATGTGCACGCCATAACAAACCTGCCCAGTATAAACAACAACAACCCTGATCACTGCTATTTCAATGTGGGATCATTCACTTTGTAGGGGGACAGAGCATAGACCCTTCCAAACATGATATCTTCCTTTTTACGCTTTGTCAGTAGTGTTGCTTTATGTTTATCATTAATATCACTATTGGCCAGCTTGGTTATTGGGATTTCAAATGTGGTTCTGGTCATTTTATATGTTTATTTGCCTTTTTGGTTCCTGCACATGTATCACTACTATCAGTTTTCTGGGTTTCCCTGCCTTTGCTGTACATTGCTGACTGAAATGGTTTCTCTGTCCTGCAAATGTGCCTAGCGCGAGGTTTTCACTGGCGCTAATTTTCAGAGTTTTATTTCACGGTGTTAGTGTGCATGGATCCACTCCCCGCCCACTGACCCCTTCTCTCCGCCCCTGGGGAGCCTTACTCCACCCTCTGGGGTGCCTTTCTCCTCCCTCTGTGCATCTCACCACCGCCGGAGACGTTATCGCACGATACGTGATGTTATCACGCGATGTTACGTATCGCGCGATAACATCGCAGCTGCTACGTTAAGACGGTTTAGTAAACATACCCCTTAATGTGTCTTAGTTCTTGTGTGCACCAGATAGCACTGTGTTTTGACTTATTAGAATGCGTTGTTTGAGGGGATGAGGCAGCTTGCTCCATAACTTTGTTCCAGTTGTCTATGAAAGAGTCAATGTCGTGTCTGTATTTAGGTGGGATATGGACTCATCCAGTAAGGCTTGCTTGTCAAATTTCCGGAAGCGGCGAGTAGAAGGTGGAGCTGTGTTCAGGAAGCATGCAGTAGGCTGATATGGTATGTAGAAGTTGATTGCATAACAGTCAGACCAGGTTATAGGTTGCAGTTGGAGTGTGAGAGGGTTGGAGCTAATGAGGATGTCATTTGGGATGAATATGAGATCAAGGGTATTTCCTTTGTAAACCAGTTTACTGTTCATATGTTTGATGTAAACCATGTTCAAAAGTTATACGTAAACCTCGTTCATATGTTTTATGTAAACTGCACTGATCTGTAATAGTGCGGTATAGCAAAACAAACAAATAAAAAATAAATGTATTATATCTGCTGAAAATCCAGTATGATCATTGCTTCGTGGAATGATTGTACATATTTTGTTGAAGCTGTGGTGAGGTTAAAGTCACCCAGTAGTATTAGATGTTTATTTTTTGTGTTGTGTGAACATATTAGTTTGAGTATCGCTGTTAGGTCCTGTATGTCTGATGCTGGGGATCTGTATAGTAGGCATAAGGAAAAGTGTTTGTTTTCAATCATGAGTATGTCTAGACCTTCCATGCTCTCCGGTGTTATGTTAGAGAATTTTATGTTTCCTTTTGTGGTGATTAATACTCCTCCTCTTCACCTTGGGAAGGTGAATAAGTAAGATTCTGTTGCTTTTAGCTGGTTTATGAGGACCATATCTGTATTTGTAAGCCATGATTCTGTTATAAACATGATGTCAAGTTTGTTCCTGCCGATGTAATCTGTTATAATTGGCTTTTTGTTTTGCATGGACTTTGAATTAATAAGTGTACATTTAGGCTGTTTGTTGGCTGTTCGAGTTATGGGTTTGTGTGTTGGGGTGTTTGGAGTCTGTACCTGGATGAGTCTGTGGGTGTTGTGGGTGTTTCAATTCCATGTGCTTTGATACTCGTATTATATCTAGTTGACTGAGGTTGTAATTATGAATGACTGGGATAGTTTATATGTGGAGAGTAAGGGACCTAGCTTGTGCTTCTAGGAATATGATTCCTAGGACCAGGGGGCGCTCAAGGCAATCTGCTGCCTGAGGCGAAAGATGAGATGGTGCCCCCCCCCCCATAGAGGGGGCGGGGATTTTTCAGAACTCCAATCAGGGACTGAACCAAACCAAAAAGCCGATTAGATTATATGGAGGAAATGCAAGATGTTTGCACACCAAGAAACTAAAAGAGAGTGAGAACCAACAGCACAGTTTATAAAACTAAATTATAACTCATTTTTATTTTGTTGTTATAAACTGTGTTATGGTTCTTTTTTTTTTAAATTCTTTATTTTCGTTTTGCAACAACAAAGGAAAGGAAGACATACAACTAAGAGACAAGTACAAACATGTACTGTGATACATACACCAAAGCAAACCCCCACCACCCCCCTCCCCCCTGCTTCTTCTCTAGAAACTAAAACATTCTCAAAACGGACGTGTACTGACATTATTGTATTACAAGACCGTCCAGCGGTCTGAGACATTATTATGTTACAAAACTTTACAGCGATCTGAGACATGATGGGTGTACATTAAACAGACATGTCGAAGCAATAAGCAGATGGTACATGATCAGTGAGCATCTGCCATTTAGACAAGCAAGAATGAAATTGGGTATGGAAAATAGCCCTCCAAGATATCTGCTCATAGGTACTATATAAGCAGACAAGGTTCCACTATTCATTGACAGCAAGTCGAGAGCTATCCCTCCAAGTCCCCGTGATCAAACACATGGCTATACCCAGCATAAAATCAGGAAAAAACGACCCTTCTTAGGAAGAGAGGGGACCCCCGCCACTGAGCGGAGTCCAACAGTCGTCCGAGAAAGAGGCTCGTGAAGGTGCAAGATAAAGGAAGAACGACCCCAGACCCGCCCCTAGTAAATCTGTAGTTAAGGACATTTACAAAAACATGAACGAAGGTTCCCACATCAGTATAGCGAGACCTGCACGGGCCCCTGGCAATTGTGTTCCATTTGACTATTTTCTGGAATATGAGAACATCTTTGTGCAAAAGGACAAGAGTTGAGTTTGGATAGCTGAAGCAGATCGGGAAAGCTGCATCAATTGAAAATAATGTTTCGCTAGGAACGCAAATCCCCTGTATAGATCAGAAAAGGTTTTCCAACGAGCTGCAGAAAGAGCTGTTGGGGTGTCCTGAACCCGCATTATGTTGCTCCAGAAACGCTCCAATGCACAGGGTTAAAGTGGTTTGCGGTTAGCAAGCCCAGGCTGGTTGGATTCTACAAGTGACAGTATCTGTACCCTGACATAATAGGTTATAAAAGGTAAAGGCTGCTCCAAGTGTACTACTAATAGAGTGAATTAGTTCTAAGAGCCCATCCTTAGTAGGGACAGAGGGCGGCATGATTGGAGCACTTTTGAGGCAGCATGTAAGAGCCAGGCCCCCGGATTCCCTTGAAGTGCAGTAGTATGGTAGTGAAAAGGAATAGCAGCATGATCTGAAATATACGAGGAGTGAATCTTTACAGCGTCCACCTGGGGAGCTAACAATGTTGATATTAGAAAGAAATCTATGCGAAACTGGAATTTGTGAAGGGAAGAGAAGAAGGTAAAGTCTAGCTCATTGGGGTGTATCTAAGCAAATCGCTACAATAGTAGCATGCAGAGATTTCCTATCCAATAGAGCAACCCCACATTTCTTAGAAGCAGCTGGGGAGTAGGCGGCCACCATGTAAGGTTTAGTATTGAAGTGGAAAGTTTCCTTCGAATTGAAATGTGTTTCTTGGAGGAAAATCAGGTCCGCAGCCTCATGATTTAGATAGCATAGGAGTTTCCTCCGTTTTATCGGATTATTGATTCCTTGTACGTTCAATGAAAAATCTTACATGGTGCCATCAGTCGATACTAGACATTTCTGGGTAAAAGCGCTAGAAAACTTACAACATAATCAGAATCTGTACACTAATGACATAAGCACCAAATATGCTGGCCAATACACCATATTGAAAAGTATGTACCAAAGTAACTTAGAGAAGAAGCAAACCCCCAATGAATATGGCGACCAGATGTCTGCGGGAGGAGGCCCCAGAGAGGAGATAAGACATAATAAAAGAAAAGAAACACCAGAGTCCATAAGAAACACTGTCTCTGATATTCGTCGAGGCTACAATGGGTAGATGGAGTCGGGTCCCAGATATCTTCAAAATAAGGCAACAGACCTCCTTCGATAAACTCTTCGCTGAGCCGCGGTAAATCCAATATGGCAGGCACAGCGGATATGAGAGTACTGGCAGGAATATTCTGGAAATCAGCGCATCAAGTCGGCTTCTTTAGAGTCCAAAAACTCCGCTAGTAGCTCAGGGTCCTCAAATGTTCTTGTCTGATTGTGAAGCGTGACTCGGAGCTTGGCCGGGTACAGCAGACCATAGCGCGCTTGTAATTGTTGAAGCCTCGGCCGAAATTCCAGAAAGCGCTTTCGGCGGTCGACCGTGGGTTTAGCCAAGTCAGGATAGAAGGAGACCTTGTGGCTCTCAAACTCCATATGGCCCTTTGCCCGGGAGGCACTGAGAATTTGTTCCACATGTTGATATCTCAAAAGTCGAAAGATGATAGGCCGCGGGGTCTTCCTGTTGAGCGTTATGTTTGTGGGTACACGATGAGCATGATCGATCTCCAATTCTTTGGTGAAGGTGATTTGGAGCAAGGAAGGGAGGATTTTACTTAAAACTCCTTCATGTCACCCAATTCCGCTCCCTCCGGTAGGCCCACGAGGCGCAGGTTGTTGCGGCGCGCTCTATTATTGCCATCTTCCACTTCTTTCTGCAAAGCCCGCACCTGACGTTCAACTTTGTCGAGTTTGGACAGCCGGACCGCATGGGAGTCTAATATATTCTCCATTTTGTCCTGACGCGAAGAGAGCCCCTCTAGCCTGCCTTGCAGTACACCAAGATCTTCCCTCAGCGCTCGAAGTGCTTCACCGTTTGACTGCACGAGGTCCTTAACCCCTCTAATTTCTGCGAGGATTTCCTGCTGCATTTCGGGGCCCTCGCGCAAAGCCAGCCCCTTCTGTGGGGAAGGGGGTTCGGTTTTGGAGCGTTTACCGTGAGAAGCCGCTGAAGAGCCAAATTCCAGGCGCGTGGGTTTGGTCCCCGCCATCTCACCTATGTGCCCCGGCAAGATCAGAGCAGAAATTCAAGTTTGTCCGGTGTTAATTCAGGATTCTGAGTAGGCCTCTCGGGAGCCTCAGCATTATGCGACCATCCCGCTGGACATCGGGCTCCGCCCCCCTGTGTTATGGTTCTTGCTTTTTCTTTTTCAAAATATATTTTGCATCCACAGGGTACAGAGCATAACCAGGACATACACCCACAGAATTCAATTTCTTTAAAAAAAATCTGATTCTGATCATCTCACTAACAACAACAACAACAAAAACATTCTCCAGTACCAAGCATATTGTGAACTATTACAAAATCCTTTAACAAAGAGCAAATCTACCATACCATACCATATCAGCACAAACTTCCAAAACTCACATAAGTAGCCCATCTAAAAAAAGGTCACTGTAAATACTACAGTGGGCCCTGGAACATCCGTACACCTATTTGAAAAGCTGAACAAGTCAAATTACTACAGTACAGTATATTTATGTACAAACTCCACAGAACACCTGGGCTCAGTCACACACTCAGAACACAGACCCTCACCAAGTACAGAATAAGTAACCACAATCTAAAGTAAAAATAAAATTATGTAGACAAAATTTAAACTGAAATCCCAAGAAGCTAGACTCTGCATGCAGTGCAACATCAGATAAATAAGAGATGCAGTTCCCCAATACTGTGTAAAATATAAAGATTGCACAAAGTCTACTCACTAAAATTAAATAAAATTATTTTTTCTACCTTTGTTGTCTGCCCATTTTATTCTCTGATCATGCTGGTCCCGATCTGAGGCTTCTGCTCTCCTGTCTTCTCTTAGCTCTCTTTCTGTGGTCTATGGTCCATCTGCCATTTCTTATCTCTTCTTTTGTTTTCTTCACATCCTTCCATCAGCCCATTTCCAGTTCCAGTAACCCTCCCCCAGTATCAGTCCCCTTTCTAGTCCTCCCCTCCTAATACCTTCCAATGTCAACCGCCTTGCATTCCCATGACTGCCACTGGTGTCCATTCCCTTCCAGCCCCCCTCCTTCCCCACAGTTCAGTCCCTTCTATTCCAAATACCATCCAAGGTATCAGCTCACGTCCACTCTAAGTACCACCCCCCCCCAGTCAGCTCCCTTCCAGTCGCCCTACCCTCTGTCCATCCCCCTTCCAGTGCCATTCACACATGTCAGCTCCCTTCCAGCCTCCTCCCCATTACCCACCCAACGAACACTCCCATCCCCAAGTGTCAGCTCCCTTCCAGTCCCCCTTCAGTACATCCCAGGTGTCAGCTCCATTCCAGCCCCCTCCTTCCCCTGCCATATCAGCTCCTTTCCAGCCCCCTCCTTCCCCCATGTCAGCTCCCTTCCTGCCCCTCCTTCCCCTGGCAGACTCTCTCATATCCGCTCCCTTCCAGACCTATTCTCCCATCCCCCCGCATCAGCCCATTTGTAGCCCTAACCCCTAGTTTTCTTCCAGGGCCAGCAGCACTGTCCTCCCCTCCTCCATTAGCCCATTTCCAGTCCTATCCCCCTTATCAGCAAACTCCAGTTCTAGCCTCCCAATCAGCCCATTACCAATCCTAGCTGATTTCAAATGCTAGCTCCCATCAGCCCATTACCAGTAAAACCCCCCTCCCGATCAGCCCATTTCCATTCTTAACCCCCCATTAGCCCATTTCCAGTTCTAACCCCCCCCGATAGCCCATTACCAGTCTTAGCCCCCTCCCGATCAGCCCATTTCCATTCTTAACCCATCAGCCCATTTCCAGTTCTAACCCTCCCCGATAGCCCATTACCAGTCCTAGCCCCCCTCCAGATCAGCCCATTTCCAATTCTACCCCCCCCCCATCAGCCCATTTCCAGTCCTAGCCCTAGCCCTCCCCCCATCAGCACATTACTATTTACAGGGCTACTCCCCCCCAGTCCAGCCCAGTCACAGACCTTCTGAAGGGAAATTGTAAGGAGAAAAATAAAACAGACACAGAAGCTGCAACGGCAGAATGAAGTGCCCCGCGGCCCCCCGCCTTCCCGGAAGAGCCAGACTGTCTGATTTCCCCTGCACCAGCTCAGCTTTGCAGAGTCACAATTTCCGTGGCTCTGTTAAAGCTGAGCCTGCCAGCGCTGATGGGAAACAAGCATTTCATGCATCCATTTTTTTTGTTTGTTTTTTTTATTTTGAAGGCCGAGTGAGGCAGTCTTTTTGGGGGCAATTTTTGCCACCCCAAAAAAGTTGCCACCTCAGATGATCATCTCACTCAGCCTCATTATAGAGCTGCCCCTGCCTAGGACTAGGATGATAGAGTACAGAGTATAGGTTTAGTGACTGAATTGTAAGGCTTGTGTGTTGTTGGTTATGAAGGTGAAGATGGCTGAAGGAGTTTTATTTGTTGGAACTGGGGTGGATACAAACTTATTAGGCAGAGGAGCTTACCTTGGTGTTAGTAGGAGAGTTGAGGGTAGATTATTACCTGTTGTGCAGGAAGTCTCTTGTGATGGTGTTGGTTCTAGCACTTGGTTGTTCTTGGAGGTTCCATCCAAGGACCACATCTAAGAGCCCTTTGGCATGGCCCTTAAGTGAGGGCCCTCCTGTAAGTGAGGTGCCTTTAAAAAGTCATCAGCGGGTGATGATACCTGTCGCATAGGCAGAGTTTACCGTTGGTTCTGGGCTGCTGCTCGCGTTTTGCCTGTGTGCCTTGCCGGGTCTCCACTCTGTGCTGATGGAGGTAGTGCAATCTGGGCACAGAGCTGAACTGGCTACAGGTTGTTGTTTTTTTGGAGTGATTTGCTGACAGGTCGGTTGGTCAATGAGATCGCAATGGAGCTGGAGAGAATGCTGAAGGGCGATCCCACAGTGCAGCTGTTCACGGTGAGCACTGAACCTCTCTGCATCTGAAATCTCTCCAAGAATCCAGACCTATATGTCAGCCTACTTATCTCATATTGCTGCCTGAATGTTCCGCCGCCATCTGAAACTGAACAGGTCAAAATTAGAGTTCCTTATCATTCCTTCTAATCCAACATACCCCCTTTCCTCCTTTCTCTCTTTCTGTGGTTAACACTATCATCTTCCCTGTTTCCTCGGCTCGCAACCCTGGGAGTCATCGTTGACTTTTCTTTCTTTCTCTCTGCACACATACAACAGGTAGCTAAAACCTGTTGTTTCTTTTTCTGTAAACAGCAAAATTTGTCCCTTCCTTTCTGAACACACTCTCTAGACGTCATCCACACTGTAGTCACCTCTTGTTTGGACTATTGCAAGCTGCTCCTCACTGGTCTTCCCCAGAATCATCTTTCTCTCCTTCAAACCATTCAAATCTCAGCCCCATGGCTAATCTTCAGCCAGTGTCACCATGTTCACATAACCTGATTCCCAAGTCACTTTATTGGCTCCCTATCTGTTTCCGAATCCAGTTCAAACTTCTCCTACAGACCAACAAATACATTCATTCTATGGGGTATGTTTACTAAACCATCTTAATGTTACCGGCGCTAGTTGCAGCGTTAACGTGAAGAATGCCATATAAGGTAGTGGGCGTTCTGGAGGCAAGGCATCAATAGCTGGGTATCGCGCGATAGAGAGCGCCTTGCCGTCATCGTGTGATAGTGTGCATGCCGTGGCTTGCTAGCGCACGGTAACCATAATTACATAGCAGTGCCGCAAAAATGGCTAAAGAGGTATAGCACACTGGTTAATACAGTGACTGCTAAGACAACAGTCATGAGTTTCATCCCTCAGTGGGTTCATCTAATAAGGCTGTCCGAGTCAATTTCTTTTCATGGTATTTATAACAGACACATCTCAACAATCTGTGCTGCCAGCAAAAACACCCTCACCGCAGTGCCGTAACCTAAGGTGCCCCATAGGGCACAATATAAAGTGCCCTGTCTGCCAAGGTGCCTTATAGGGCGCCTTATACAGTGCCTTGGCGGACAAGGCACATTATAATGTGCCCTAAAGGGTGCCTTATACAACTCCCTGGCTGACAAGGCACTGTATAATGTGCCCTATAGGTTACAGCACTGAGAGGAGGGTGTCTATGGCTGGCAACACAGATCATAGAGATGTGCCTGAGTGTTACAGGATGTAAAAGGGAATGCATCCTTAAATAACACCACTGCAGGATCAAACTCATGACCTCTGCCTCGGCAGTACCCATGATGCACTGCATATGCAGAACAGCGGTCTACATCTGATCACAGGATGGAGTATGCATCTCCACAGGACCTCAGCCGGGTAGGGGGAACTGACCGTGTGTGCGACTGGCACAGCGTAGCTACAGATCGTGACATTGTGCGGGTCCTCTTCTCGCCCTGAGTGTGAGGTGGGTCACCCAGCACCTGGTCCGCAGTACCAGGGTTGGTTGAGATAACCGTTGCTGCAGGTCACCATCAGTGCCGGTGTGTGGCATGTAGCCTTTGCAGACACACCTGGGATAATCCTGTGTTCATCTGCATTCCCCAGTCATGTCTAGCCCTTCTGGACTATGATGCAACCAGAAGAGTGCATATTCTGTGTGGTTTCCTTGGTCACTTGTTATAGGAGAAGGGGTGTGTCTGGACTTCACATGTGGATTATGTAGCACCACGTATCATACTCTCTGAGTCAAGGTGGTGGACAGGATCTACCCCAAACAGACCCACACTCTACATATTTGCAATGGAGGCAGTAGAGGGACATGAGGAGGGGCTGTGGAACCAGCAACTCCAGTCCAGATGGTGAATGGACACCATCCATGGCAGGTGAGGAAGCACTGTACCTATCACATAGGCCACTGCCATACAGGCATTAGACCTGGCAAAGCTCAGCTGCCCCACCACAATCTGACATTCACTGGCAGAGGGCACTGTCAGGCTGCATCCTGCAAGGTGTTCCAGCCATACACATGCTCACTGCAGACAATCTGCTAGCTAGTACATAGTGCATGTTCCTGGGGAAACTGTGTGCCCCCAAAAGTGGGATGTACGCACACACACCAAATAAGTATGAAAGTGATTGGAGCTCAGAAAAGGAAACTCATATATATCACTTGAGAGAAACAGTGGGAACCTAGCCATGCCATGGTCACTACTCAGTCAGGGTGAGAGTGACCCCCCCCCCAGCATGACATGCTGTGGCCACCCTGTCCATGCAGGTGGTGGTTGGGTACTACAGTGTCCCAGTCATTGCCCTATGCCCTGTGCAGATGCATCCTGCCCAGGCTGCCCTATCCGAGCCATACCCACAGTACCTTGCTCCTCATTATGCACATTGGCAGGCTAACACTGGACACAGTGCAAGCATTGTGGGCTCAGTAAGGTGTAGGCAACCACAAAACACTAGGTAGTCATACACACACTCCAACACCTATTTCAGCATTGTGCAAATATAGAGGTGGTTGGCAGCACTGGCCACCACACCAGTCCTGGGCACAGTGCAGGCATTGCTATGGTACTCAATACTTTTAGGGTCACTCCCCGGGTGGTAAACACTGTCAGAAACAAAACTGAAACACACTCCACAGATTTCAGAAAGGTTGCTATGATGAATCTCTGTCAACAAATTGTGTTTAACCTAGGATCTGTTATCCGACATTATTCATAGCAACCTTTTGATATATGTGGAACGTGTTTCCAAGTTTAAGACGGCATTGCTAAGGTATGCAGGTGCTAATATTGGTAGATGCTGCTCCGCACAGGGCCCAACAGCCTGCCTCTCCATGAGCCATTGGATAGTGGAGCATGTGGGTGTGGGTATTTGTGCCCCTGTTGGCCGCTGCTCTAGGGCAAAGGTTCCCAACTCCAGTCCTGGTGGGCCAAACACGGTTCAGGTTTTCATGCTGTCCCTAATGGATATGCATGGATACATTTGCATACAATGGGGGCTGTGCATACAAATGCATCACAGGCATATTTATTAGGGACAGAATGAAACCTGAATGGTGTTTGGCCCTCCAGGACTGCAGTTGGGAAACTCTGCTCTAGGGATTGCACATGTTTATGGTGTATGTGCTCTGTAGGATAAAACTATAGGCGTTTATGGCGTGTTTATTTTATCTGCAATAAAAGTTCCATCTTCATTACCACGGTTTAGTACTGGGTAAAATATAGGGACATGGTCTGCAGGAACCACAGCTGGGACTTGAACCTGTGACCTTCTGCCTCAGAATATACTGGCTGTGTGTACTGCACCAAACTGTTGTCACAGAGGCAAATCATTCTCTGGGGATACCATGACTGTTCGTCAGACAAACCTTGTCTGTTGCAGTGCACGGCACCCACCTAAACAGGGCTTGGCCTTGGTCTGCTGTGGGCAGATGCCACTTCCCCCTCCACCACCAGCATCTCTCTGCCACCATGTTGACATACCCTTGTGCCGGTGGTGCTGGTGGTACGCAGTCCCAAGCCATCCAGTGTGCCTGTAGGCGGCTGCCTATGGTGCATGATATGGGGTAGGGGTGCCTGAATAGACATCCATGCTTTCCCCCGGCACCGCTTGCCAATGTTATGTGCCCTTTGGGGTACTTGCTGGGTACTGTACCCTGGGACACTGTGGGACACATACTCGTGGACATGTTTGCCATTCGTCAGTTGCTGTCTTGCTGGTTTTCCGTTTCTATGTTCCTATGTATCACCTAGGCATCTGCCTAGTCCACCATGTGCCCCAGCTGCCCCACTGCATGTTCCATCTGCAGACCCCTGTACCCCATTTGCAGCCTCAACATAGTGCTCTTTCATACTTGGGCACTATGCTGTTGCTGCACATGTATAGCTACTATCACTTTTCTTGGTCTCCCTGCCTTTGCTGTACATTGCTGACTGAACTGGTTTCTCTCTCCTGCAAATGTGCCTCTAGCGCGAGGTTTTCACTGGCGCTAATTTTCAGACCTTTATTTCACAGCATTAGTGTGCATGGAGCCTCTCCCCGTCCACTCTCTGCCAATTGACCCCTTCTCTCTGCCCTCTGGGGAGCCTTATTCCACCCTCTGTGTGCCTTAACGCCGCAGGAGACGTGTTCACGCGAAACCTCACGCTGTCGCGCAATGTTACCTTATCGCGCACTAACATTACGTATTGCGCGCAAACAGCGCCGCTGCAATGTTATCACTGTTTAGCAAACATACCCCTATGTCTCCTCATAACCTCTCCTCTGTTATCTCTCTGTACACCTTTCCCCGGAAATTCTGCTCATTGGGCAAATCCCTATAATCTGTGCCCTTCTCTTCCACTACCAACTCTAGACTTCATTTAGTCCAAATTGCTGCACCATATGTCTGGAACAGGTTACCTGCGTCCATATGTCAGGCTCCATCTCTGATCCTATTCAAATCCAGGCTAAAAAACCTTTCCAAGGCTGATTTGGGATCCTGACCCCCTTATTGTCCTGTTTACCATCCATGTGTGTTATAACTATTTCCCTTTAGATTTACCCCACTCCCCTGTTTGTTGTGGTTGCCTGTCCTGAATAGATCGTAAGATTTATTGAGCAGGAACTGTCTCTCACATGCATGTGTTTAACACTGTGTATGCTTTGTAGTGCTATGCAAATGATAAGTAGCAGTAGTAGTCCTAGCATCAGAAGGAAAACACACCATCAAGTATTAAAACACACAGAAAGAACATGAAGGGTGAGACGGAATGGGAAAGAAAAAAGATCAGTGTTGACATGCAAAATTTAGCAAAATTGTATCCTTATCTAACAAAAAAAAGAACTCATTATTTTGTAGGCTTATAAACATATAGCTGGGGAACAAAAGCCCTTGGAATTTAAAAGCTACAATGCTCGCTGTTTTCATAAGGATCTAAGAAATTATTGGGGATTTGTCTGAAACAACAGGGGAAATGAAAATGACATTTTCCATTTTGTTTTATGATGTTTTTAACCCAAAGCAAAAGAAAAAAAATGAAATGTGGGGGGGGGGGGGGGGGTTGGTGTTGGGTCTGTATTGTCAATATTGCACCCTATTGGACCATTAAATGGTAGAGGGGTAAAAGGGCCACTAAGGGAGTACAAGGCTATAGTGGAAAGACTGAATGAATTCTTTGCTTTGGTCTTTATTGTAGAGGATGTAAGGAAGTTACCCATGCCCGAAATAGTATTTAAAGGTGCTGTATCGGAAGAACTGAAACAAATTTTGATAAACCAGGAAGATATATTACAACTATTTGATAAACTAAAGAGAAGCAAATCACCTGGATTAGATGGTATACATCCGAGGGTGTTGAAAAAAATGAAATTTGAGACTGCAGACCTAATATTAGTTATTTGTGAACTACCATTAAAATCATCTGTAGGACCTGAAGATTGGAGAATGTTCAATTGAAAGTCAATTTTTAAAAAGGATTCCGGGGTGATCCAGGACACTACAGACCAGTGAGCTGACGTCAGTAATGGGCAAAATGGTACTATTATAAAGAAAAAAATTACTGAACATGTAGAAGTCATGGTTTAATGAGAGAAAGCCAACATGGATTTAGCCAAGGAAAGTCTTGTCTTACTAATCTGGTAAATGTTTCTGAAGGTGTTAATAAATAGGTAGACAAAAGTGAGCCAGTTGATATAGAGCCCGATGCCTGTAGGGGCAGGTATGGGCCATCTGGATTGCCACAGGCAAGACAGACCAGTTTGGACCTGATTTTGGACTGCAGGAACAAAACGTTCCCGCAGTAGTCAGAATTGGGCCCAAGGACAGTCCAGTGTGCCCCGGCCTGCAAGCAGGGATGTCTTCCCTGCAGGCTCCCTTGGCTGCGGCAGCTTGGCACCCCCACGTCCCCACTTCCTGACCCACGGCTTGCCAGGGTCGGGCAGTGGGAGTTTCCCAACCCTGAGTGCCCCAAAAGTGATGCTTGTACCACCTTTGCGGGCCCGGCAGCACATACAGGGCCGTGACCTGAATCGGCCCTGTACGTGCTGCCGGGCTGGCACCGTACAAGCAGGATAGAAGACTAACCATGGAAAGAGATCTTTATAAAGGCTGTGAAGTCAACCCCACACATGTTACAGCCAGCAGGCCTTCTTCAGTGATTTCAGTGTAATGAGGTAGTACAAAATGGCAGCATAAACCCACCTAAATACATCAAACGTACAGCCTAGCAGTGTTAGAACCTCTTAGAGATTCAACACGACCAAAACACGTATCAGGTTGACCTCCTGCTTTAACTGTGCCTGCTGATGATGCAGGAAGGGTGTCCCCCTTTGCTCTCATGCTGCCAGGCTGGCCAGTCCCAGCTCCACCCAGACTCAGCTGACTCTCCCCATCTTAGAGCATGGGACATGCGGGGAGAGCAAGAGGGGGAATAGGGTCCAGGTTGCTTGCGGGACTACATGTTCCACTGGGATGTGCAGTCCTGCAACCCGTGTTTCGGAATGATCACCATAGTGTATCTGAATTTTCAGAAAGCCTTTGACAAGGTCCTTCATGAGAGACTCAGCAAAATTAAAAAGTCATGGGATAGGAGACAGTGTATTATTGTGGATCAGGAAATGGTTAAAATATAGAAAGCAGAAAGTAGGGCTAAATGGTCAATTTTCTCAAAGGAGAAAGGTGAATAGTGGAGTACCCCAGAGATCTGTATTGGGCCCACTGCTTTTTAACATATTCATAAATAATCTGGAAAAGGGAATAATGAGTGAGGTAATCAAATTTTCAGATGACACAAAATTATTCAAACTTATTAAACCACAAGAGGATTGTGAAAAATTGCAAGAGGACCTTGATAAATTGGAAGACTGGATGTTGAAATGCCAGATGAAATTTAATATGGACAAGTCCAAAGTTATGCACTTAGGGAAGTATAGCCCAAACTATGGTTACACAATGCAAAGTTCCACATTAGGAACTACCACCCAGGAAAAGATTTAGGTGAAACCCTCTGCCCTCTGCCCATCTATGACCAAGAAAGCAAATAGAATGCTAGGAATTATTAGGAAAGAAATCGAGAACAAAAGCAAGGATATTATAATGCCTCTGCATCATTCCATGGTGCAACTATACCTTGAATATTTTGTGCTATTCTGGTCACCATATCCTAAAAAGGATATAGCAGAATTAGAAAAGGTACAGTTCTTCTCCAAAATACTAAAGAATTCCCTATGAGGAGAGGTTTAAAAGGTTGAACTTGGAAAAGAGACAGCTGAGGGGAGATATGATAGAGGTCTATAAATTAATGAACAGAGTGAAACGGGTAAACGTAGATCGGTTGTTTATGCCTTCAAAAAGTAGAAAGACTAGGGGACACTCAATGAAGCTACAATGTAGCCCATTTAGAACTAATAAGAGAAAATATTTTTTTACTCAATGCGTAATCAAAGTCTGGAGTTCATTACAGGAGGATGTAGTAAAAGCTGTTAATGTAGCTGGAGGAAAAATCCTTAAACCATTATTAAAGAGGAGCAGGGAAATCCATTGCTTATGCCTGGATGAGCATTGTGGAATCTGTGTACCTTTTTGGGAACCTGACAGGCACTTGTGACCTGGAATGGCCACTGTTGGAAACAGAATAGTAGGCTTGGTGGAGCTTGGTCTGACCAAGTATGGCATTTCTTATGTTCTTATGTTGCTGTATAGTGCGCCTTATTCCTCAACAGGCACACCTTTATGCAACAGTGCACACTATTGCTCCATAAGGCGCCTTATTGCTCTTTGGTGTGTTCTATTTGAGCAATAGGGCTCATTATTGCACAACAGTGCATACTATTGATGATCTTGCCCCAAACAATAAAAAAGTATGAAAAAAAAATGAAAACACCCATAAACAACACGTGAATCTAAACAAAACAAAAAGGGGGATATTCTAAGTTATTTAGGTGGTTTGTAGACTTCAAAATCACCAAAATGACACTCAGCAGGATATTCAGTGTCGCTAATGTGGTTAGTGTCGCTGAATATTTCCAGTTTTAGCCCTTAAGCATCAGGACACTAGCCAGGTAGTGTCCTGGCATTCTGGGGAGAGAGTGGAGGTAGCAATCGGGTATAGCTGGCTAGCAGTGATATTCAGCAGCTAAAGTCAGGCACTTTAAAGGCTTGCCTAACTTTAGCCACCTTAGCTAACCGGCCAGTGGTTGAATATCGCCGCTAGCCGGTTAGCTAGCGTGCAATCCAGCAAACCCAGATATTCAATGGCAGTGGCTAGTTATGGTTCCGGCCTTGAATATCTGGGTTCAAGGTTCAGAGATGATCGCTAGTCGTTTTATCAGCTCTAATCACAGCTGCTGAATATCCACCATCCCCCCAAAAAATATTTCACCTGCACACCCCTAGAAATTCCATCTGTCTGCAGTGCTGGTTTCACACAACCAAATAGACAGAGAGGCATTTGATCAAGTTTCTCTAAAGCAGCTCACCATGATGTGGTCCTGGCATTCACCATTCTAATCAAACCCTGCAATATGTGCCACAACCATGTCTACACAGTTCAACCACCTAATACTGTCCTAAAAAAATGGGTACGTTCAGAGAATAGCTGTCACTGCTTAACCTAACCCCAGATAGTCAATGCCGGGCTATATCCAGCCCCTGGCATTAAATATCCATTTCTGCCGCACACTGCCACACAGTGCAGAAGCTAACCAGGCTGCGGCAATTTTGAGCTGCTGCCTGGTGAGCTCCCATGGGTAAAGATAGACTAGCTTTACCCATGGGTCACTAACTGGGCAGTGGTTCAATATCGCCACTGCCCAGTTAGCAATGGGTTCCATCCCACAACACGCCCCAATAATTCATGGTTAGCATCGGGGCGTGTAGCGCGTTAATCAGGGATATTCAGCAGCACTAACCGTGTTGATGCCGTTGAATATCCTTTTAAGTGGCATTTACACGGTTTACAGGTCTGTAAACTGTATAAATGCCTTTGAATATCCAGCCCTATGAGATTAAATTTTATCTGCCGAGTAGGAGGAACTATTATGTAAGCCACCATTTAAAAAATTACATTAAACTGTAACAAAGACATCTTTTTCTTTTATTCCTCTATCATAAGGTAATTGTTAATTCCTCCTGTTAACAAAAGGCTTTTGTGACTCAAAATCCTTGTCATATTTGACTATCAGCTGAGGTCTTGAGTAAGCAGTCATTGGCTGATTGATTCCAAATATTTCCTTGATTACTGGTTTTAGAAAAAACAATCAAACAGTTCTAGTGGACCAGTTCTAAGGTGATTTTTTTTCTACTGGAGAGAGAGAATGATCTCCTTTGTGACTATGAGATACTTTCCATACTATTATATATTATAGACAAGGGCATTTCTTTTGATAATTTGGAAGAAAGATGGGAAAGGGGAGATATGACAGAGATGTAAATACCTCTGTGGCATAAAAGAACAGGAACCAGGCCTCTTTCAATTGAAAGGAAGCTATAGAATGAGCGATCATGGGGATAGATTCAGACATAATTTAAGTATGTATTTCTTTACAGAAAGAGTAAATGCATGGAACCAACTTCAAAGTGTAAAGTCTGGAGGCAAGGACTGTATTGGAATTCAAGAAATCATGGGAGAAGCTCAGAGGATCTTTAAGGGAGAGGATAGAATTGTAAGGCCTAATATTTAGCGCCGGTGACTAGTGCTGCTTACGGGGCTAGCGGCCAGAGCTGAACATTAAGCCTGGATATTCAATGCCAGAGTCATATCCAGCCCGGCATTGAATATCTAGGTTCATCGTATAGGCCGATCGCTAACCAGGCACTGGTGATATTGAGCCACTATCCAGTTAACGATATGCGATGAAAGTTAAACCAGGGTTTCCTGTGCCTGGCTTTTGCCGTATATCGCTAAATGCTTAGCCTTCGCTCCACCCCAATGTGAAGCAGTTAGCATTTGGGCATGCAAACCCGGTAGCCACAGATGTTCAGCGGCACTGTGTTAATGCCGCTGAATATCCCGCTAATTGTATTAATCACTTTGAATATCGGGTCCATAGAGCTTACTTGATATGGATGGGCAGACAGGATAGGTTGTATGCTTTTTATCTGCAATCATTTTCAAGTTTTTTATGTTTCTATATCATCTTCACTTTGCCAGCCCTACATCCTGGATAACTTATCTGACTTTTCAGTGAGATATCCAAGCACTACTGAATATAGCAGGTTAAAGATACCTGGATAACTTTATCCAGATATCCTAGGCCTGTTTTATTTGTGGCCAAGAGAGTAATCTTATGACAAGATGCCTAGGCTAGCAAGGCGCATATGCTGTGCCTATTTTATAAAAGCACTTCCAAACAAAATAAATACCTGATGCTGCATTGAAAGATCTCAAAATTATGTGTAAAGGAATCATAAGATAAAGGCTAGCCAAGCCAGCTCTATTTAGTTAATATGAAAACGTAACATTAACACTGATCAGTCCCAAGAACCACAAAGTGTTATATTTTTCATCATTTTTATCACTTGCATTTGAAATCATCACTTCCACAAGGCCAGCGAAACTTTTAGGTGAGCAAGGCAGCTGCCTAGAGCAACAATGGTCCAACGGTAGTCCAGTGACACTGCTGCCATTCCTCTCTGGGACCTCCAACAGCCTCAAACAGCCCTGCAGCACTTACCTTAAAGCTTTGATGCCGGAGGACTGTTTTGCTTTGGCATCCTCTGGCACTGGATACTGACTTCGTGTTTGCATACCTAAGGCCAGCAGGGCTAATGTTAGCAACAATGAAACAGAATACATCTTCTAATGCCACCTCTTGGTAGATGTTTGTATTTAGGCGCTCCAAATCCATAGTTGGTAATGTGTGTTGATTAATAAGTTGTAATTCTAATTTTTTTTAAACCTTTCCTGAAATGGTTTGGGATTTGAATTATATAACATAAAAATACTTTGACATGTCCTATATGCTGGGAAACATCTATGTCCATTGTGAATCTCAATAAAGTGTGTTGTTGATGACATCATTTATAACATTTGTGGAAAGAATGTCTTGTCACCATGATGGAAGGGGATAAGAACAGTTCAAAGAGAGTCCTGAGCAAGTTTAGCACAATGCAAGAGTAATTTCTTTTTTAGAATTGCTGTTACTGAATCAAGAGAGAATCCGGTTGTTAAGTCAAGCCCCTGAAGCAGTACCATTGTGAAACTCAACACTGGATTGAGCGGTGAATGGTGTATTCAACAGGAAGTATATGGCCCTCAAAACTTCACTTGATTTATAACAATTTTGTTTTGTTAAAATAAATAGGCTTTGTAATTACTAGGGTTGCCAACTTTTTGAAAAAGAAAAACCTGCCATTTGTGGCTAGGGTTACCAACTTTTTCACCGAGAAAAACCCGACACCTGTGGCTCGCCATGCTCCACCCATTCTCCGCCCCTAGTCCCACCCCTGCCCCGCCTCCAGCCCCACCCACAAAAATTACCGAGGATACGTGTAGGCTAACTTCCTTGGTCAGATAATAATTAAACTGGGAACCCCAAAATCCAAACATGAAATGTACAACACTGGAGAAATAAAACTATAAAGTAATTTCCTCTTGCACTAAATAAAAACGCAAAGATGTTATCAATACACACTTCCCAGACCAAACATATTCCAGCTAATAAATTCAAAATAAAAAGTATTTTTCTACCTTCTGTTTGGGCGTTTTATTTTTCAGTTGCAATTGCTCCAGTCACTTTCTTCTGGTATCTTCATGTCTTCTGCAAGCTATCCATTTGTCCTTTCTTCTCTTTTAGATGTTTTCCATTCTCTCTCTCTATTTCTGCTTTAACATACTGATTGTTTCCCTTTTGCTCTTTCCCCCAATTCTTTCCTTATTCCTTTATCATCCATTTAAATTTCACCCTTCCATTCTCAAGCCCCTCACTCTCCCAATACCCAGCCCATCATAGACTTTTCTTCCACACAAAATATTTTTTCCCCTCTCCACTCATTCCCCATCTATTCTAGTCCTCCCCCAAAATCAGTTCCCTTATAGTTCTAGACCCACCCAGCATCCACTCCCTTCTAGTCCCATTCTCCCATGCCCCACATCAGCCCATTTCCAGTCCTATTCCAGCTCTTCATAAGCCCATTTCCAGTGCTAGCCTTCACATCACAGGCCATTTCCAGTCCTAGCCGCCCCCCCATCACAGCCCATTTCCAGTCCAAGTCCCCCATCACAGCCTATTTCCAGTCCTAGGCCCACCCCCCATCACATCCCATTTGCAGTCCGAGTCCCCCCGCACCATCACAGCCCATTTGCAGTCCTACCCCCCCCCCCACCATCACAGTCCATTTGCAGTCCTAGCCCCCCTAATCACAGCCTATTTCCAGTCCAAGTTCCCCCTCCCTCCACCATAGCCCATTTCCAGTCCAAGTTCCCCCCCCCCCCATAGCCCTTTTCCAGTCCAGGTCCCCCTCCCCATCACAACCCATTTCCAGTCCATGTCCCCCCCCCCCATAGCCATTTTCCAGTCCAGGTCCCCCCCCCCCTTCACAACCCATTTCCAGTCCAAGTCCCCCTAATCACAGCCTATTTCCAGTCCAAGTTCCCCCTCTCTCCACCATAGCCCATTTCCAGTCCAGGTTCCCCCCCCCCATAGCCCTTTTCCAGTCCAAGTTCCCCCCCCCATAGCCCTTTTCCAGTCCAGGTCCCCCTCCCCATCACAACCCATTTCCAGTCCTTTTCCACCCCCCATCCCTTTTACAGTCCAGGTCCCCCTCACCATCAAAAACCATTTCCAGTCCATGTCCCCCCCCCCCCACATAGCCCTTTCACAGTCCAGGTCCCCTCCCATCACAGCCCATTTCTTTCCAGTCCAAGTCCCCCCCCCCCATAGCCCTTTTCCGGTCCAGGTCCCCCCCCCCTCCCCATCACAACCCATTTCCAGTCAAATTCCCCCCTCCTAGCCCTTTTCCAGTCCAGGCACCCTCCCCCCATCACCGCCCAGGCAGTCCTTGGCCTCCCCCCCCCAAAACCGCGGCGGTCTGAGGCTTTAGAGGGAGCCGGGGAAGCCCGCGCGAGGCCCCGGCTCCCTCTGAACAGCTGCCAGCGTGAAGAGCCTTTTCCTTCACGCTGGCGGCTGTTTCTATGAAGCCGCAAATGCCGGGAAAGGTTAATGGTCATTGTCTTTAACCTCTTCCAGCACTCGCGGCTTCACAGAAACAGCTGCCAGCGTGAAGGAAAAGGCTCTTCACGCTGGCGGCTGTTCAGAGGGAGCCGGGGCCTCGCGCGGGCTTCCCCGGCTCCCTCTGAAGCCCTCCGGGTTGGGAGAAAAGCCGGTTTTTTTGCTCTGGCCGCTCCCGATCTTGCGGCCAGAGCAAAAAAACCGGCTTTTCAAGGGCCGGTTTTGCCTCTGCGCCGGCAGCCGGCCTGGCCATGGAAAAACCGGCCAGGCCGGCTGAAAACCGGCCAGTTGGCAACCCTATTTGTGGCTAGCCATGCTCTGCCCATGCCTGCACCTGTGCCACACATAAATAATAATTCCAGAGAGGGCAACAATGCAGGCTTTAGTGTCTCCAGGCTATATCAAGGGGGGAGGGTACAGAGGTTGAACTCTTCAACACCTATTCAGCCACAGTCCCCTTCTCAGGCCCTCCAACACACATATGTATGCTCTCCCATATGGTATTAAATCCAAACATATATTCTGTATCCACCGAACCTCGCCCCATGACCCCTTCCCCAACAATCTTTGCAGAGCAGAGCTAGAACCTTCCCCATAAAACTTACCATACGAGAAAAAATCCCTCTCAATACCAAACATATTGTGACTTAATCAGGGCCAGCCCCAGAGTTCATTCAAAGTTTTGGCACCCTAAGCAAATCTTAACCCGTATGTCCCCCCTGGCTGTCAGAATTTATTGTTTAGCTTTAAATGCACTACTCTCTGCAGATCCACAGAAGTGATTACCTAGGTTGCCTGATGGTTGGGTAGGCCTTGGAATTAATACAAAAAAGTCATTCAGGATCAAGAGAAAATCTAAAACTCACACAAGGACCCTACCTAGAAAAGGGCAGCACCATAAGCATTGCAGTGAGCCCTAAAACATCAGTAAACCTATTAGGAAAGCTGAACAAGCCAAATTACTACACATTCTTAAACAGAAATTCCATGCTAACAGAATACCCAGTCATAATCTCACACACACACATTACAGATAGGCCTTCGCCAATAAGTGACAACAAAGTGAAAATAGAAATATGTAAACAAAAATGAAACTAAAATCTCAGAAAACCAGACGCTGTATGCCATGCAACACCAGAGAAACAGAAAGAAATGCATTTCCCTCTATATTGTACAAAGCAAATGACAGCAGATGTCAGGATTGGAATTAAGAGGGAAGCAACCAGGGCAAGTGCCCTGGGCCCCCAAGCCAGAGAGGGCCTTAGATATGCCTGAAAAAGGTACAGCTTGCTAGCGGGCTTTAGGGTCCCTTCTCAGATTGTTGCCTTAGGCTAGGGCCCTGCCATATCCGACACCAATCCTGACATCTGAGAGATTTATTTTCCAAATAACGACAATTTTCAGTTACAAAATAGAAAATACAATTATTTTTTCTACCTTTGTTGTCAGGTCATTTTATTTTTCTAATGGTGTTGGTCACAGTCTCTGGTTTTTATTTTCCTCTGTCTTCTCTTAGCTCTCTTTTCATGGTTTCCTTTCCATTTGCCATTTCTTCTCTCTCATCCTATCTTCACTTCCTCCCTTATATCAGTTTTTAACACTGATTTTTATTTTCAGTTTTCTTCTACTTCTCTATCCAGATTTCACTCCTTCTTACCAACCACTCCTCAATTTCACTCTTTTTACTGTATCTACCTATAGCTTTCCATCTCTTTCCCTCACCCTGACCCTCCCATTTCACAGATCTTTCTCCTTCCCTAACCTCTTAAGTCATAGTCTTTCACTAACTCTCCCCCTCGCTCCCCCATGTGCAGTAGCAACCCCTCCCCCCATCCTGATTCCCTTCCTCCATCCAGTAATTTCCTAACCCTATGTCCCCATCCCCCATATCCAACATATCCCCTTTGTCCTTTCTTCCTCTTCTCATGTCCAGCATTCTCCTTCTGTCCCTATCCCCACCATGACCAGCATCTCCTCATGTGTATCTCTACCCCCATATCCAGCATACCCCCTCTGTCCCTATTCCCCCCATGTCCAGCATACCCCTTATGCCCCTAATCCCCCATGTCCAGCATCTCCCCCATGCCCCGCATATCTCTTCTGCCCCATCCCCCCTTGCCTAGCATACATCTTCTGCACTGTCCCCCCCCCCACATGCCAGCAAATGCCTTCTGTGCCTATCCTCCCATGTCCAGTCTAGCACTTCTGCCCCATCCCCCATGCCAAGCATATCCCTTCTGCCCCTATCCTCCCATGCCCATCATACCCCTTCTGCCTCTATCCCTCCCATTCTCATCACAGTCCTTCTGCCCCTAGAACCCCCATGTCCAGCATACTTTCTGCCCCATCCCCCATGCCCAGCATAGCTCTTCTGCCCCTATCTTTCCATATCCAGCATAGCCCTTCTGTACCTATCCCTCCCATGCCCAGCATAGCCCTTCTGCTCTTATTCTTCCCCCATGTCCAGCATAGCCCTTCTACCCATCCCCCATGTCCAGCATTTCCCCCCTACCCATCCCCCATGTCCAGCATTTCCCCCCATGCCTGCATACCCCTTCTGTCTCTAACTCTCCATGCCCAGCATAGCAGTTCTGCCCCTATCCCTACAATGCCCAGCATAGCTCTTCTGCCCCTATCCCCCCATGCCCAGTATAGCCCTTCTGCCCCTATCTGCCCATGTCCAATATCTCCCCATCTCACCCCACCTACTCATGTCCAACTGGCTCCCCCCCCCCCCCCCCACACACACACACACCCCGTGCAGCCTGCCCTTGCCCTACCACTGCTTTTCCTTTTCACTTGGTAGTGGCGGCATCAGTGGACCTCCAATTTAAAATAATGCGGGTCTTTGCAACTCCACACTTGCATGGCTGGACTGGTCCTGCATCAGAGGTCAGAGGGACCAGATCAGCAATACAAGCATGGAGTCGCAAAGACCCACATTGCTTTTTATTGACGGTCCACTGCCACCACCGCCAAGTGAGCATGGCAGTGATTGGTGCATAGGTTGAGGGAGATAGGCCTGAATAGCGGCAGTTGACTGGCTGGTGAATAAGAGATAAAAGGCCCAGGATAGCTATAGCAATCAGCAGCAGGGGAGGCCTGAGATCGCAGCAGTGATTGGGACCATAGGTGCGGAAGATCCGGCCAGAGCTAACAGTGGTAATTGGCAGGAGAAGCCAAGGCTGGTGCTGATTGGCTGGTAAGAGAGTAGGTTGGGCTAGCAATGGTGAGTTATGTTTACCTTTCATGGGTCATCATTCTTCCTTCTCCACTAGACACGCAGCAGGCTTGTTAAATTTCATAAGCGAAGAAGAGATGCAGCATGTCAAGAGTCAGCCCTGCTCCCGGCATCCTATTTGTGCTCCTCCAGACTGCTGCAGCTCAGTAGCTTCCTGCACCTACAATTGGCTCTCTGAATGGTGGAGCCGCATAGGACAGGAAGCTCGGGCTGATCTCTCAAACCGCACAATCAGCGCAGACTTCCTGCCCCATGCGACTCCACCATTCCGAGAGCCGAGTGCAGGTGCAGGAAGTGCCGTTGATCAAGTAAAGGCCCCTAAAAATCTGCACACACATTTATTTATGTTTATTCTCTTATATACTACGCTATTCTGCATCAGTGTGATTTACATTGAACAGGGCATTATAACTTGGAGATAACTATTTTACAGGGAACATGAGCTATGGAGGGTTAAGTGGCTTGCCCAAGACCACAAGGAGCACCTGTGGGACTAGAAACCCCAGTCCTTCCAACCCAAGGTTGCTGTCCTCTAGTGGGATTTGAACCCCCTGACCTTCTGGCCTGAAGTACCTTGCCCCAACCACTAGGCCACTCCTCCACTCCAAGCCCTCCACTTGAAGCCCTGGCTGAATTTTTACTGCCCCCCCAAAAAACGACTTTTCACATGCCAGATTTCACTCTTTGCCGGCAGCCGGCCTGGGCAAAAAAAAAAAAACGGCCAGGCTGGCTGAAAACCGGTCAGTTGGCAACCCTACTTCTTCCTCCCAAGGCCTTGATCTTCTGTTGCCATGGGAGTAGCTTAATGGAGCAAGGGGGGCATCCCCCCCCAAATTATCTGGCTCTCCTCTTAGGGGAATGGGGCATTTCTATCTAATAAAAAAAAATAAAGACGGATCTGACCAGTGATTTGGCCACAGCCTCCCCTTCCTCCTTGTCCCCCTCCCCACCACCACTGCCACCAGTGCCTTTCCAGTGCCTGCAGTGGTGGGCCTCCAACTTAAAAAAAAAAAGAACACACAGGGCCTTTGTAACTCCTGCGCTAAGAAGGCTGGTCTGGTCCCGCCCCCCTCGCACGCACACTTCACAGAGAGGGGTGGGATCAGACCAGCATTCCTAACATGAAGTCACAAACATCTGTTTGTTTTTGTTTATTTTTTAGTCAGAGACCCACTGCTGCCATTGTCGCTGCAGGCACAGGGATATAGGAAAAGCAGCATGGGGGGTGGGACATTCTAGGGGTCAGATGCTGGAGGGTAGATGTGACGTTGGGGGCAAAGGAAGATGCTGGACAGGAAGTGGCGAGGGCACCGAGCAGATGCTGGACACAAAGGAGGGCAGATGCTGGAGATGAAGAGAACAGACACAGGGTGATGGATAGGGGGATTGAGGGCAGATGGTGGATACAGAGTGGGGAGGTAAATGCTAGACATCAGGTAGGGAACAAGTGGCTGGGGAAGAATAGAGAGATGGGAAGTGAGAGGGCTGCGTTAAAGGTTGAAACTGTTAGGTGGATGCAGTATAAAGAGGGAGATTGAGAACTGGATATGAAAAAGGAGAAATGAAATCTGAGTCGATATAGAGAAGAAAGCTAAAGGGAAAAGATCAATGTCAGAAATGGATGTAGGGCAGCAAGTGAAGACAGGAGTGGAGAGAGTTGCAGATGGTTAGCAAACTCTGGAAAACAGAGTTAAGAGAAGATGGAGGATGCAGGAATCAGACACTGAGACCAAGGCAATTAGAAAAATAAAATAGCTAAATGACAAAGGTAAAGAATTTATTTGCAGTTTAATGACTGAATATGTCAGTTTTTGAATTTTATATATGCCATCTTTATATTTTGCACAGTACAGCGGGAAATGCATCACTGTTTCTATTTCTTGTGTTATGCTGCATGCAGAGCCTGGCTTTTTGGGGTTTCAATTAAATTTTGTTTACATATTTCTGCTTTGAGTTTGTTATAATTTATTATGTTCTTGGCAAGGCTCTAACTGTGTGTTGCCTGTGTGACTGAGACCGAGTGTGCTGTTAGCCTTGAGTTTTACTCGGGGCAGTTTCTCCAAATGGAGTAGTTTGCACATACCATGACAGTCACAAACCTCACTTGTAAGTCAGGGCATATGGAGTGTGATCTCAGTCTCTCAGTCTTACTCCTGACGTTTGCTGTAATATATGCATTGTGCCAACCAGTAGGCAGCTTCTGGGGAGAGACAAAGAGCAGGGCATTCAATGTTAAACAATAGATTCTGCTAGCCAGTGGGGCATGAGGCTTAAGGTTTGCCTAGGCACTAATACCTTGAACCAATTCTGGGGTTAGTCCTGACCATGCCACATCTTTTTGGAGCTCAATATTCAGCGGTGGTGGTGATGGTGGTGGCTAGAGCTTCTAAAGCACATAGCTGTTGCTGCTGATCCTTAACCCCAAATATTCAATGCCAGGGCCATATCTGGCCACTGGCATTGAATAACCAGGTCGTTGCATGGCACCAAAGCTAATTCGGCAGCAGCGATATTGAGTCGTTGCCTGGTTAGCTCCCATGGATAAAAAGATAGGCCAGCTATTCCACGTCTATCTTTATTCATAGGTCACTAACTGGGCAGTGGTTCAATATCGCCGCTGCCCAGTTAGCAACGGGTGCCACCTCCGTTCCATCCAGGAACGCCCACGATAGGCTCTGATGCTACATGGTTAGCATTGGGGCATGTAGTGGTGGCACCTGCAGATATCCAGCGGCACTAACCGTGGTAGTGCCACTGAATATCCCTCTAAGCAGTATTTAAATGATTTAGAGGTCTGTAAACCATGTAAAATGCCTTTGAATATTGGGCCCTTGGTCTCTGACTGCACTGTTTGTATTTCAGAATCTTCTCCCTCTCCACACAATTCAAGAGTAATCACTTGGAACCAATACCTCTGTTATCAGTGCCGTTCTGGTGTTTTTCTCCTTTACCACTATGTCAAGTTCCTCACATCCAGGTTCTTATCCGTTGGAATGGGAATGCCTCAATTATAACATCTTCATTATCTGTTATTTTCTGAGGGTCATGATCCCAATGCTTTTCCAATATAGCAATGTTATAATGTTTACACAGTTTCCAATGGGTGAGGCGTGCCACCTTATGTGCTTTTCTGTACAGAGGTTTTCTGCCATCAGAACCTCTCAACCAGCTATGAGATGAGACCAAGGGGTATGTTTACTAAACCATCTAAATGTTACCGGTGCTAGTTGCAGCGCTAACATGAAGAATGCCATATAAGGTAGTGGGCGTTCCGGCGGCAAGGCAACAATAGCTGGGTATCGAGTGATAGTGAGCAC
Source organism: Ichthyophis bannanicus (assembly GCA_033557465.1). Classification (NCBI taxonomy): domain Eukaryota; kingdom Metazoa; phylum Chordata; class Amphibia; order Gymnophiona; family Ichthyophiidae; genus Ichthyophis; species Ichthyophis bannanicus. The sequence continues at coordinate 305,871,748 of CM066032.1, read as the reverse complement.
CTTGCCGTCATCATGTGATAGTGTGCGCGCCATGGCTGGCTAGCACGCGGTAACCATAATTACATAGCAGCGCCACAAAAACAGTCAAAGAGGTGTAGCACACTGGTTAATGCAATGACTGCTAAGATAGTAGTCATGAGTTCAATCCCTCAGTGGGCTCATCTAATAAAGCTGTCTGAGGCAATTTCTTTTCATGGTATTTATAACAGACACATCTCAACAATCTGTACTGCCAGCAAAAACACCCTCACCTCAGTGCCGTAACCTAAGGTACCTCATAAAGCGCCCTATAGGGCACAATATAAAGTGCCCTGTCTGCCAAGGCACCTTATAGGGCGCCTTATACAGTGCCTTGGCTGACAAGGCACATCATAGGGCGCCCGATAGGGCACATTATAGGGCGCCCAATAGGGCGCCTTATACAACATCCTCGCTGACAAGGCACTGTATAATGTGCCCTATAGGTTACGGCACTGAGGTGACGGTGCTTATGGCTGGCAACACAGATTGTAGAGATGTGCCTGAGTGTTACAGTACATAAAAGGGAATGCATCATTAAATAACACCACTGCAGGATCAAACTGATGACATCTGCCTCGGCAGTACCCATGATGCACCAGTACCCATGATGCACTGCACATGCAAAACAGCAATCAACATCTGATCACAGGATGGAGTATGCATCTCCACAGCACCTCAGCCTGGTAGGGGGAACTAACCATGTGTGTGATTGGCACAGAGTAGCTACAGACCGTGACATTGTGCGGGTCCTGTGCTCATCCTGAGGGTGAGGTGGATTACCCAGCACCAGGTCCGCAGTACCTGCACTGGTTGAGATAGCCTTTGCTGCAGGTCCCCATCAGTGCTGGTGTGTGGCAGGTAGTCTTTGCAGATGCACCTAGGATAATCCTGTGACCAGCTGCATTCGCTCATCACATCTAGCCCTTATGGACCATGTCACACCTGGAATAATAATATCCAGTGTGGTTGCCATGGTCACGTGTCATAAGAGCAGGGGTGTGTCTGGACTCACATGTAGATTATGTAGCACCATGTATCATACTCTCTGAGTCAAGGTGGGGGACAGGATCTGCCACCAACAGACCCGCACTCTATATCATTGCAATGAAAAGTAGAGGGACATGAGGAGGGGCTGTGGGACCAGTAACCCCAGTCTAGTTGGTGAATGGGCACCATTCATGGCAGGTAATGCAAAGCTCAGCTGCCCCCACCACAATCTGACATTCACCCGCAGATGGCACAGTCAGGCTGCACCCTGCAAGGTGTTCCAGCCATACACACACTAACTGCCGACAGTCTGCTAGCTAGTACATACTCCTGGAAGAACTGTGTGCCCCCCAAAATTGGGATGTATGCACACATCCCAAGAAAGCATGGCAGTGATTGGGCCCCAGAAAAAAAAACTCATAGATATCACTTGAAAGAAACAATGTATAGCATTATGTGGGAACCTAGCCATGCCATGGTCACTGTTCAGTCAGGGTGAGGGTGACCTCCCAGCATGACATGCTGTGGCCACCCTGTCCATGCAGGTAGTGGTCAGGCACTACAGTGTCCAAACCATTGCCCTGTGTCCTGTGCAGATGCATCCTGCCCAGACCGCCATGTCTGGGCCATACCCACAATACCTTGCTCCTCATTATGCACATTGGCAGGCTAACACTGGAAACAGTGCAAGCATTGGGGGCTCAGTATGGTGTAGACAGCCACATAACACTGGATAGACATACACACACTCCCACACCTATTTCAGCATTGTGCAAAGATAAAGGTGGTTGGCAGCCCTGGCCGCCACACCAGTCCTGGGCACAGTGCAAGCATTGCTAAGGTATGCAGGTGCTAGTATTGGTAGTTGCTGCTCCGCGCAGGGCACAACAGCCTGACTCTCCAGGAGGCTTTGGATAGTGGAGCCTGTGGATGTGGGTGTTTGTGCCCCTGTTGGCCGATGCTCTAGGGACTGCACATGTCTATGGTGTATGTGCACTGTTGGGTAAAATATAAGGCCATTGTCTTCAGGGGCCACAGCTGGTACTTGAACCTGTGACCTTCTGCCCCTGAACACACTGGCTGTGTGTACTGCACCAAATTGTTGCCACAGAGGCAGGTCATTCCCTGGGGATACCATTACAGAGCTCATACAGAGCAACTCACCTAACAGATTGAGAAAGATCAGTAACGGTCAACACCCTAATAGTCCCGAAAGCAATAACTCAGTGCACACAGGCAACAGCAAACAGGGCTTTCACATTCTGTGTGCCGAGATGCTGGAACAACCTCCTCCACCCAGCATCCGAGCGATCACTGACCTAGCCCAGTTTAGGAAAGCATTAAAACATCACCTTTTCCTCTTGTACTACCCGGATGTTAGTACCGCAACACCCCCATCAATGAACTAGTCAATGCCGTACAGATGAATGTTGCAATACCAGCCTGTTGAGATGTAAATAGTTACCCAAGTTTTGATCCAAGTTTGTGTACCCGTTCATTGTAAACACAGATAAACCAACTGAAATGTGTAAATTTGTGTTCCATGTAAACCGCACTGATGTGGAATAGCGCGGTATATAAAAGAATGTAAATAAATAAATAAATACTGTTCTTCAGACAGCCCTTGTCTGTTGCACTGCATGCCACCTACCTACACAGAGCTTGGCCTTGGTCTGCTGTGGGCAGCTGCCACTGCCCCCTCCACCACCATCACCCTTCCCCCACCATGCTGACATGCCCTTATGCCAGTGGTACTGGTGATGCGCAGTCCCAGGCCATCCAGTGTGCCTGTAGGCGGCTGACTATGGTGTGGGGTCTGGGGTAGGGTGCCTACATAGACATCCACGCTTCCCCCCGGCACTGCCTGTCAATGTTCTGTGCCCTTTGGGGTACCTGCTGGGTACTGTCCCCTGGGACACTGTGGGACACACACTCGTGGGCATGTTTGAACTTAGTTGCTGGCTTGCTGATTTGCAGTTTCTGAGTTCCTATGTGCCACCTAGGCATCTGCCTAGTCCACCCTGTGCCCCAGCTGCCCCACTGCATGTCCCGCCTGCAGCCCCTTGTACCCCATTTGCAGCCTCACCGTAGTGCCCTTTCGTACTTGGGCACTATGCTGTTGCTGCACATGTATCACTACTATCACTTTTCTTGATTTCCCTGCCTTTGTTGTACATTGCTGACTGAACTGGTTTCTCTCTCCTGCAAATGTGCCTCTAGCACGAGGTTTTCACTGGCGTTAATTTTCAGACCTTCATTTCACAGTGTTAGTGTGCTTGGAACCTCTCCCCGCCCACTCTCCGCTCACTCTCCGTCCATTGACCCCTTTCCTCCGCCCTCTGGTGAACCTTACTCCACCCTCTGTGTGCCTTAATGCCGCTGGTGACGTTTTCGCACGAAACCTGTCAGACGGCTGCCTGGGTGAGAATCTTCACACTCTTGGCAAGTGCATATTTCTATATGATTTGCAAGGTATTGTGGGCAATGTAGTTCATTCACATCAGACACAGCTGCTGACAATAATTTAGTTGTGCTCTTGGGTAAAGCCAATAAGATATTTATTTATGGGGTTATTTCTCCCAACACAGATATGCTTGGTAGCACATAAATTAGGTAACTTGCTTTCAGTGTTAACTTGGAAAAACAAAGTCAAAATCAGGAAAACAACAAATGAAAAGCCACAAAGCAAGAAACAAACTGTTCTTTTCAGGTTAACTTCTGATTACTTCCCACATAGATACAGAAGTGATTCTCTCCTAGCTCACAAGCAATTAGGTAAGGCTTAATTGCTAGCAGTCACCAGCTGAAACCCCTTAGCTGGCTTGCCTTCCACTGTGTGGGTCAAATCCTGCTTCAGGAACTTTTCTGAGTAGATTAAAGAACAAATTTGTATTTCTTTGTGATGGTTGCTGTACTTTATAACAGAAAGTTACCAACGGAGTTTAGATAGAGAGCAGTCCATATAAACAGGATCCTCATCTGCTATTATTCCCCCTTGTTCAACAAGCATGGGTTCAATATCATGGATTGGCACAGATGAATCTCTCAATGGAGCATTTTCAGGAGAATACTTGTTTCCCTGCTGTCTTTCAAGGTTATAGCTAGATCAGTGGGTTATAGTAAGATCAGTGGGAGGAGTGGCCTAGTGGTTGGGGCAAGGTACTTCGGGCCGGAAGGTCGGGGGTTCAAATCCCTCTGGAGGACAGCAACCTTGGGCCGGAAGGACTGGGGTTTCTAGTCCCACAGGTGCTCCTTGTGGTCTTGGGCAAGCCACTTAACCCTCCATAGCCCATGTTCCCTGTAAAATAGTTCTCTGTGTGCTGTGCTTTCCTGTCTAATCAATGTGTTTATACCTCAAAAATTTCCTGTCATGATTTGACAATTTCCAATCTGTAATCAAACCGCTGCTGATCGCTGGAAGTAGCGGTATACAAATGTATACTAAATAAATAAATAAATACCTGAGCTTCCATTGCTGCTAGAGTTCCTCTCTATATAGCCTGGCCAGTATGTAGTCCAGTTCTTATGTCCAGCCTTCCAATCCAGATCCCTGGACACTGGATCTCTCTTCACATACCTTCTGGCACAGGTCTTAGGGTCCCTTCCACGTGCAGCCGTCTCCCTCACAGGTAGCCTCTGGTGATTCCTAGCTCTGCAGCACCATTCCTCTGGCTTTCCCCAGTCCAATGGTGTATGCTGGCCCTTGGAATACCTCCCAGTATACGTACTGCTTTGGACTCTTCTAGACCTCTCAAAGGCTTTTCTCTTCCTTCTTCCAAAGGGTCTCTTTCCCTCTCTGTCCGTCCGGTTTGGCTTCTGCTTCTGATGATCCTTCAGATGAAACTGATGATCAAACTCAAGCTGATTCTCAGGATACTGAGGACAATTCTCTGGATATCCAAGGTGATCATGAAGATGGTCATCTGTAGAATAAACTCTACTCTTATTCTGCTTAGATGAGTGCTCCTCCCTAACACAGCGCAGCTGTGCTGAATCAGGCCCTGCCCTTTGAGATGAGTGCTTAGGGATTACCTCATAGCCCTCCTGATTGAACACACGTTTCCCCACTTCAGCTCCTCTAATGGCTGTTGGAAACCTGGTGCATTCTGGGACTGGTAGTCTTTTATGGCAAAATTCTGTTTTCTTATTTCTACCAGAACTGACAGGTTGCTTGTTCAGAGTCACTTCACCTTTCCTATAGCTCCTTCCTGAGCTATGATAAGCTTCCTTATCACATACCCCCCCTGCTTAAGTTATTACGGACTGGTGTCACTGGTGAAACTTCTTCTCTACAGTCCGTAATACGGGAAAGGGCATCCGCATTCTTGTGTAACTTCCCAGCACGATGTTCAACTTGAAAATCAAATGCCTGTAAGGCCATGTACCAGCGTGTCAACCTGGCATTGTGGTTCTTCATTTGCTGCAACCACTTAAGTGGGGCATGGTCCGTGACCAACTGGAACTTTCTCCCTGTAAGGTAAAACCTTAACGCCTCCACTGACCACTTGATAGCTAAACATTCTTTTTCTATTGTGGAATACTTTTGTTCAGCCGGTGACAACTTCCTGCTCAGGTACATCACAGGATGCTCCTCCCCATCATGACACTGGGATAGAACCGCTCCTAGCCCTACATCCGATGCATCGGTTTGAACCAGAAAGGGTTTCTTGAAGTCCACCCCTTTCAGTACCGGTCCTGTACACAATTTTCCTTTTAAGACTGAAAACGCTTTTTCAGCTTCAGGTGTCCACTATAGCTGGTTTGGACAATTCTTCCGCAGCATATCCGTGAAAATTGCACTTTTCTCTGCGAATTGCGGTATAAACCTGCGGTAGTATCCAATTAGTCCTAAGAAACTTCTTAGTTGTTTCTTTGTTGTTGGAGGAGGAAAATTCCTGATGCTATCTACTTTACTCATTAGAGGTTTAATTTTTCCTCTTCCCACTAGGTGGCCCAGGTATTTTACCTCCCTATTTGCAAAGGCACACTTCTTCGGGTTTAAAGTGATTCCCGCTTGCTTCATGGAGCTCAAGACTGCCCTGATCCTCTTTAGATGCTCCGCCCAGGTGTTACTATGGATTATGACATCATCCATATATGCAAAAGCATAATTTTGGTGGGGTCGAAGTACCTGATCCACTAACCTTTGGCAGGTAGCCGCTGCTCCATGCAGTCCGAAAGGCATCCTCTTGAACTGGAAAAGGCCAACGGGGGTGCTGAACGCAGTCTTCAGCTTCGACTCCCTGGTGAGAGGGATTTGCCAATATCCTTTTGTCATATCAAGGGTGGTTAAGTATTGAGCCTGTCCCAGCTGGTCCAACAGCTCTTCAATTCTTGGCATTGGATATGCATCAAAAACTGATATGGCGTTTACCTGCCGGAAGTCAATACAAAATCTTAAAGATCCATCAGGCTTCGGCACCAGGACTATGGGGCTATTCCAGGGACTCTTTGACTCCTCTATTACTCCCATGTCCAACATCTCCTGGACTTGTGCCACTACTTCCTGTCTCTTGGCTTCAGGCAAGTGGTATGGCCTTTGACGAACTAATTTCCCAGGTGGAGTTATTATTTCATGGGCAACCAAATGTGTCTCCCCAGGTATGGGTGTCAACACATCTGGGAATTCTTTAAGCAATTTCCTAATTTCTTCCTGTTGTACCACTGTCAGGTCCTCACCTATTTGGGGCTCTGATTTTTCTTTACAATCAGATACCTGGGGTCCCAAATCTTCCTCTTCATTCACCTCCCTCTCTCGGGCACAGGTGGCAGCTAGGCTTTTAACCCCTTTGACATCAGTAGAACCAAAGCCTTTGGTTCCACATTCAGAATTCTCCAGGGATGTGACCTCCTCCACAGGTGTAAAACCCAGCCTCTCACAGATAAATTGGGCAATTCTGTCTCCTGTCTTCACGTGATAATCATTCTGTCCAAAATTAAACAACAGAACTTTAATATTGTCCCTGTAATCGGGATCAATTACTCCCGCACCCACATCGATGAAATATTTAAGGGCTAATCCGGACCTTGGGGCTACTCTCCCATAGCATCCAATAGGTATTTCCACTTGGAGACCGTGTCAACCAGGGCTCGCCCTTGGCTAGGTACAGTCACATTTTCTATGCTGCACAGGTCAAACCCAGCAGCTTGAGGGGTTGCCCGCTTAGGAGCTTGGGCCTTCTCTGTGACCCTATGGTACTTTAGGATGAATGTCTGCTTTGGGGTAGCTTGGTCTTCTGGACGCTTAACCATCTTTTTAGCTGGGGTCTGAGGACTTCCAAATAAAGGCCCGGGAGCTATTACCATTAAACCTTCTCCCTCCTTCTTTCCTAGTCCTTCCACTAGACCCTGCTTAAATCTTGGCCAGTCTCTTCCTAGAACCAAATCAAAGGGTAGCCTAGGCACCACTGCTAACAGGACTTCCTCTTGTTCCCCCAGGCACTTAACCTTTAGCCTATAGGTGGGATATGATGTTGCAGCACCATGAATGCATCTGATGTGAACTTGGCTTTCAGGGGTTCTAGGCACTAATCCTTCTTGGGCCTCTATCCTCTTCCAAAGCCTTTTTGACATCATACTCTGGTCTGCCCCAGAGTCTAACAAAGCATTTGTGGTAATTCCTTGCACATCAACCATCAAAAGAAATCCATCTTTGGGCTGTTTTAAATCCACACCCACTAAGCTAGTGTGTGTCTGGCATCTCTTTTCTAAATGTCCCCATTTTCCACACTTGAAACATTTCTTTCTATTCCACTGTGTCATCTGGTTTGATACAGTACATTCATTTTCAGAAACATTTTTAATTATTTTCTTTTCTGATACAGCACATCTTGCTTCAGCATCAATCTTCAGAGGGCCACCCATTCTATGGCAAGCCTGCGTGGCTTCCAAGAATCTCTCTGCTAGCATGGTTGCCTCTCCAAGATTTTGGCAATTTTGCTGTATAAGGAAAGTGTGCAAATCTTTAGGCACCCCAGACATAAATTGTTCAAGCATTATAATATCTAATAACATTTCTACCGTCTTTTGCTCAGGTTCCAACCATTTTACAGCTAAACCTCTGATTCTCTGACTCAGAGCCCTGGGTGTCTCACCCACTCTCAATGTAGTAGCTCTAAACATTCGCCTATACTCTGAAATAGACAACCCTAGGCGATCTCTAATAGCAGCCTTTACATCCTTATAATTCAAAGCCTGGGCTGCTGGCATTGCTCTATAAGCTGCAAGCGCCTCTCCAGTTAATGAGGCTGCCAGCCTTACTGCCCACTGGGTCTCTGGCCATGCTAATGCTTGTGCCACTCTTTCAAAAAACTCTAGAAAATCATCAACATTATCATCTGGAGTTAGCTTCCCAAAACTAAATGCCCCAATCCCTTGATTGAGTCCCACACTGTCCACATGTGGTGTACCAGTATTTACAGCTGGACTTGCATTTGTTCCACTTTGGTTCTTCAGCTCAACTAGGGCTTGCACCAGATCAAGCACTGGCCTCTGCTGGTCCATTAAGGCTCTCATAGCAGTTCCCTGAGCCTGCTGTGCTAGCTCCTGCTGCCTGCTGAACTGTGCTGCCATCCACTGAGGTAGTTCCTTTGGATCCATCTTGATCCCTGCAAGAAACAAAGAAAAAAAAACCCAAAGTGCACCACCTTCCAAACAGGTGTGTTTTTTCCTACTTTTTTTTTTTTTTTCAATTACCCCTGTGCTTACTCCCATCCACCACTAGACATGCCCAGGTACTTATTACCTTGTGTCAGTGATGAATCCAGCTCTGCACAGGGTCTTTTCCTCCTGGGACATCCACTTCTCCTCCAAAGTGCAGTTGAGGGAAAATCTTTTTTTTTTCAGCTTTAAACTTGAACTGTAGTTGTAATCCTCAGCAAGTAAATCCCCTTTGTGCAAAAGCAATCCGAAAAACTACGCCATTTGTCAGACGGCTGCCTGGGTGAGAATCTTCACACTCTTGGCAAGTGCATATTTCTATATGATTTGCAAGGTATTGTGGGCAATGTAGTTCATTAACACCAGACACAGCTGCTGACAATAATTTAGTTGTGCTCTTGGGTAAAGCCAATAAGATATTTATTTATGGGGTTATTTCTCCCAACACAGATATGCTTGGTAGCACATAAATTAGGTAACTTGCTTTCAGTGTTAACTTGGAAAAACAAAGTCAAAATCAGGAAAACAACAAATGAAAAGCCACAAAGCAAGAAACAAACTGTTCTTTTCAGGTTAACTTCTGATTACTTCCCACATAGATACAGAAGTGATTCTCTCCTAGCTCACAAGCAATTAGGTAAGGCTTAATTGCTAGCAGTCACCAGCTGAAACCCCTTAGCTGGCTTGCCTTCCACTGTGTGGGTCAAATCCTGCTTCAGGAGCTTTTCTGAGTAGATTAAAGAACAAATTTGTATTTCTTTGTGATGGTTGCTGTACTTTATAACAGAAAGTTACCAACGGAGTTTAGATAGAGAGCAGTCCATATAAACAGGATCCTCATCTGCTATTATTCCCCCTTGTTCAACAAGCATGGGTTCAATATCATGGATTGGCACAGATGAATCTCTCAATGGAGCATTTTCAGGAGAATACTTGTTTCCCTGCTGTCTTTCAAGGTTATAGCTAGGGCATAGATCAGTGTTCATACCTGAGCTTCTATTGCTGCTAGAGTTCCTCTCTATATAGCCTGGCCAGTATGTAGTCCAGTTCTTATGTCCAGCCTTCCAATCCAGATCCCTGGACACTGGATCTCTCTTCACATACCTTCTGGCACAGGTCTTAGGGTCCCTTCCACGTGCAGCCGTCTCCCTCACAGGTAGCCTCTGGTGATTCCTAGCTCTGCAGCACCATTCCTCTGGTTTTCCCCAGTCCAATGGTGTATGCTGGCCCTTGGAATACCTCCCAGTATACGTACTGCTTTGGACTCTTCTAGACCTCTCAAAGGCTTTTCTCTTCCTTCTTCCAAAGGGTCTCTTTCCCTCTCTGTCCGTCCGGTTTGGCTTCTGCTTCTGATGATCCTTCAGATGAAACTGATGATCAAACTCAAGCTGATTCTCAGGATACTGAGGACAATTCTCTGGATATCCAAGGTGATCATGAAGATGGTCATCTGTAGAATAAACTCTACTCTTATACTGCTTAGATGAGTGCTCCTCCCTAACACAGCGCAGCTGTGCTGAATCAGGCCCTGCCCTTTGAGATGAGTGCTTAGGGATTACCTCATAGCCCTCCTGATTGAACACACATTTCCCCACTTCAGCTCCTCTAATGGCTGTTGGAAACCTGGTGCATTCTGGGACTGGTAGTCTTTTATGGCAAAATTCTGTTTTCTTATTTCTACCAGAACTGACAGGTTGCTTGTTCAGAGTCACTTCACCTTTCCTATAGCTCCTTCCTGAGCTATGATAAGCTTCCTTATCACAAACCTCATGCTATCGCGCAATAATGTTACTTTATCGTGCACTAACATTACGCCACTGCAACGTTATCGCTGTTTAGTAAACATAACTCCAAGTGTTTTGTTAGCAAGGTGTTTCTACATATGTAGGATCTGTAGTAATATGGCTTGCTCAGTTTTCCAAATAAGCGTACGGATTCAGAAAGCCTTTGACAAGGTCCCTCATCAGAGACTTTTGGCAAACCTAAAGAGTCATAGGATAGGAGGCAGTGTACTATTGTGGATCAGGAACTGGTTAAAAGATAGAAAGCAGAGGGTAGTGCTAAATGGCCAATTTTCCCAATGGAGAAAGGTGAATAGTGGTGTACCCCAGGGATCTGTGCTGGGTCCGCTGCTTTTTGACATATTCATAAATGACCTGGAAAGTGGAATAACGAGTGAGGTTATCAAATTTGCAGATGACACAAAACTATTTAAAGTTGTTAAAACCCAAGAGGATTGTGGAAAATTGCAAGAGGATCTTGATAAATTGGGAGACTGGGCATCAAAATGGCAGATGAAATTTAATGTGCACAAGTGCAAGGTTATGCACCTAGGGAAGAACAACCCAAACTATGGCTCCACGATGCAAGGTTCCACATTAGCAACCACCACCCACGAAAAAGATTTAGGCGTCATTGTGGATAACGTGTTAAAACCCTCAGCCCAGTGTGCAGCAGCAGCCAAGAGAGCAAATAGAATGCTAGGTATGATAAGGAAAGGAATAGAAAATAAAACAAAAGATATTATAATGCCTCTATATCGTTCCATGGTGAGACCGCACCTTGAATATTGTGTGCAATTCTGGTCGCCGTATCTTAAAAAGGATATAGTGATTTTAGAAAAGTTTCAGAGAAGATCCACCAAAATGGTAAAGGGGATTGAAGGATACTCCTATGAAGAAAGGTTAAAAAGGTTGGGGCTCTTTAACCTGGAAAAGAGACGGCTGAGGGGAGATATGATAGAAGTCTATAAATTAATGAACGGAGTGGAACGGGTAAACGTAGATCGATTGTTTACCTTATCAGAATATAGAAAGACTAGGGGACATGGAATGAAGCTACAGGGTAAACTATTTAAGACTAATAAAAGAAAATATTTTTTCACTCAACGTGTAATCAAACTCTGGAATTTGTTACCAGAGGATGTAGTAAAGGCTGTTAGTGTAGCTGGGTTTAGAAAAGGTTTGGACAAGTTCCTGGAGGAAAGGTCCATAAACCACTATTAAGAAGGGACCCAGGATATCAATGCTTGAACCAATACAAGCATCGCGGAACCTGTGTCTTTTGGGGAAACTGCTAGGTAGGTATGACCTAGATTGGCCACTGTTGGAAACAGAATACTGGGCTTGATGGAGCTTGGTCTGACCCAGTATGGCATGTCTTATGTTCTTATGTTATCTTTTAAGCTTCACTGTAATATTTATGGTGCTGCTGTTTTCTGGGTAGACTCCTTATTGTGTTAGTTTTAAAAGCTGGTGTCATTATGGTATACTTATAGTGATTTACTTTATACAGTAGGTCTTCAGTGACTTCTGTAGGGTTTTGTGTTAGCTCACAATCTGCCTGGTACTGCAGAGGTTTATTGCTGTTAATGGGATGCCACTGAAATCCGATTTTTTTTCTTGTGTATTGGTTTCTATGGTGAAATATCCCAGTTCTGCTCTGCACCTACTAGGACAAAAAGAAAAAGAGAAAACCATGGTGCAGTTTATATCACCAAAATAAAATGAGCTATAATTTCTTTTGGTGTTCATAACTGGGTGGGGTTTGCATGGGGTTCTATTTTTCTTTTTGTCCCTTAGTGTGTGAGCACCTTACGTCTCTGTTGGTTTTTGCAGAATATATATTTACATTTTGCACCATGCCAGTCCAGTGTTCAGTATCAGTTGTCAGTATTTTTTTTATCTTAGAATGCTAGGCTAAATAATTTAACAGCTACAATTTTTTCTGCATTTGAATTATATTCCATGGGAATATATTACTTTCCTTTTTTTTAGCAAAGCCACTGAGAATCGTGAGGGTGCCATCTTATCCCTGGCCTGTTTGATATACTGGCTTTCTCTCCATCTAGTGTTTTATTTTTAAGATAACCCTCCTGAATATGCAAATCAATAAGCAAATATGCAAACATATACAGATATGTCACTCTAGCCTTTGCCCCCCCCCCCCCCCCGATGAAGTAGTCAAGCTATTCCCATGCCTGTTGCCCCTGGTTGCATGTTCCTTGCAGTGGCTATGCACATTGTGTAGCAGATTGGGGACCTAACCTCCAAGAACAAATACTGCCCTTTCGGCTTCAACTCTTGAGAATGATTAGGGTTCCTGAAATTGGAGCAATTTACACTGGGAGGCCTTTGGCACCTTCACTCCACTCACTCTCCTTTCTCTCAGTAGCATAATGTAGGCTAGAACTTGGAGGTCACTGACAGCAAAAGCAAACATACAAATATTGGCAGGGGCAAAAATATATATTATAAGCATTAACACTTCTTTCTCCTTGCTCTCCTGGCTTTTCCGTGCTAGGAGAAACCCTCCTCCTCCTGCACTATATTCTTTCAGTGTACCTCTGAACTACAGGCTGTCATAGCTGCAGATCTCCAGTGCTGGCGTTTGGTGTTAGTTGATTACAGATTCCTCTTCTTCCTCCTTTGAACCAGCAGTTCCTAGATGTTCTGTTGCTTTATTCCTTCTCCTCTGCTTGTAGAATTTCTCCTCATCTTCTAAGCAGGTGGTGTGCCGACAGTGTTTATCAAGACACAGTGGATATTGGGTGCAAGACCTAAGCAACATGTGTCACCCTCCAACCCCACTGCTCCATCATGATGGTATGATGGCTAGACTAGCTAAATACAGAGGTCTGCCTTTGGGTGGGATTTTTATAGTAGTTGACGTTTCCCTCCCAGAAGAGTCTCCTCCCAGGATAATGACATAAGGTAAAAGCAACCTCCCTGGTATTTCAAACTTATCAGAACACTTACAGTTCACATTGCAATAATTTTGTAGGACTACTGGAGGTATCTGCTGCTTACAGGAGCAGAACCTAAGGAGTCTCTACACCCAAAATGCCATTGTCCCCCACCTCCCTTCATAAGGCACATATCCTTTCCCCCTCCCATCAGAGAACCCTATTCTGTCTCCTTCCCCATCAGGCTTCTCAACTCTCTTTCTCCTCTCCCTTCCCCATTAAATTTCTCCTCCTCGCTTCCTGTCACCCCCTGATCCCCATGAGTTGCCTCCCCTAATACTTCCCCATCAAGCACCCCTTCTCCCATCCATTCCCAATGTACCCCAGGACACCTAACAGTCATTTCTACAGAGACAGCCACCAGGAAAGAATTGAATAGAGATTGCTTCTGCCCTCATCACCCTCTGGACCTCTTGGGGTGGACCAGGGTCCCAAGGGATTGAAGGCAATAACAGGGTCCTCAGAATTATGTATGTAAGGGGTGGGGCTTCTCGAGGGGGAGGAGTCATTACAACCTTTTAGCCCCACTTTGGGCTGGAGGGAAGTATCAGACCCAGTGGGACCACCAAGGATCAGAGAGGACAAGAAGTCTGTTGAGAATCAACCATTGTTTGCCTGCACTAACAAATTTATGTAAGATTTTGTGATTATGTATGTGCTCATTCATTATGCAGAAAATTATGCATACACATAATCGTATAGCTCTCTGGGGTGTACTTTTTAAATATTTTCTATGTGTCTGATACAGCCCACGCTTTTATTTTGAATATTTTGGGGAAATGTGCTCTTTGCCTCTTTTTTCCTGTCCTTGAATATTTGGAAACTCTGGCCCCTTTACTAAAGGTGTGCACTGACCACACAATTAGCAGAAAAACAAACGCATGGTAAGTGCAACCATCATGCACTGTTGGGAGTGTTTCTAGCAAGTTCCCAGCAGTTAGCACATGATTGAGTACCAGAACGCGCGGCATGCTCAACGTGGGTGCACCTAACAGCACTCATAGAGGTATGGTTGTACACATTTGCACTAATTACCACATTGCTGCTGAGTGCATTGTAGTTGCCCTCATGTTAGTGGCAATGTGCTCTCAATGTCCATAAAAATGCTAAGTGGTTCTTTGAGTCAGTGCTGACCCAGCAGCTCCCAAGTGTTCTTGGCAGCATGACTGGAAGCATATTGCCAGACGTTTCTTCCAAGGCAATGAAGGGCTAAGTGACTTTCCCAAGGACAAAAGGAGTGCTAATGGGAATCAAACCCTGGACTCTTGGTAACCAAACCAGTGCTCTAACCACTAGGCTACTCCTCATGATGCCCATATTCTGCTCCTAACTCACCCACTCTGCTCCCTAGCATGCACTGGGCACTTAAGGTGCATATTGGTGCTAGTAGCTGGCATGCACATGAATTAGTGTTCTCAGCTGCCAGTCGCCTCGTGCTAAAACGTATATTAAGCAATCAGTGGCCTTTAAGTAAAAGGGTCATTCAAAGTCAACTCTAGTGTGTTCTTAGGTATGTTCATTCTTTGTTTGCTTCAATGGTCTTGAAGACAATAGAAAGCATTGGGAAGGGAGCAGCTATACAAATGATAAGAAGTAGTAGTAGTAGAAATAGGAGCTAGTAGAGTTAATGCTGGGGGAAGAGATGTTGGCTGAGTTGACAGTTTTATATCTATTCTTATGTTTATTTCATCACCTGAATTTATCATTTTTATCTGTATTAACCCTGCTTTTTATACTTCCTTGTTTTTCTGCCTTAGCATGGCATTATATGTGTTATCTGCATTTATTCTATTTCAAGGATGGATGACACTTAGGTGCATTATAAGAAAAGGTCTAATATCTACTTTTTATCTAAAGAATCAGTCACGCATCCTCCCACATAATTGCATTCCATTTCTCATAGAAAGAAAGAGAGGCTGGTCTGACGTTTTGTCCTCCTGAGCAATCATTTTACTGTGAAAGAACAGAGTTATAATGGAAAATCTTTCTTTTGCTAGCATAGCCTTTGCTTGAAAATCACAAGTTGTATGCGCTGCAGACTAGGGATTCACAAGTAAGCACTTAGGGGTTGATTTTATGAGGGGCACACAGAAAGTTACATACTATTTATGCACATAAATCCCTATTTTAAAGGACTTATGTGCATGAATGGCATTTATGCCTGTGTTTTGGGCAGTCACTAGTCTGTAAGTGCGGGTATCAGTCCCATCATGCATACTTTCAGCTGGGCTGTGCACAGGGGCAGAGCATAGGCAAAATTATTGCAGTGTGAATTGTAAATGTTTTGATAAGTTTGCAGTACCGGGGAGGTTACTCTTACCTGGTGTCATCATCCTGGGAGGAGAATCTTCTGGGAGGGAAAATTCAACTACTATAAAAAAATCCCACTCATTGGGAATGTAAGTTATGCAATACTATAACTTGCACAGGATTTCTGCAAATCTAGGTACGAGTGGTTACACTTGTTCTTGAGCAACTGTAAACAAGGGCGGCCCAAAGGGAGTGTGGTGCCTTGTGCGGAGACTCATTGCGGGGCCTCATTTGCATAAGGGGCCTCATTTTCCTAAATATTTGCATAATGTTAACATGCGCTAACTTTTAGTAAACATGCCTCTTAATGAGTGTCTGGATAAAGACTACAAGATTTTACATTACTATACTCCAGTGCCAACAGCCCGGCACATTAGGAAGTAATGTAAACACTGCCCATTTAGAACCCATAGCAAACCCACTACCGGGACTCACAAAGCACCAAACTCTACCTATCAAAAGGCAACTCTGCAAATATTAAACCAATACATCTCAGAGAATACCAATACATCTCCTACTGGGGAAAGAGAACAAGTGGCACTGTCAAATAGAAACTACATGAACAGAATACCTCACCTCGGTTACACATGCAGAACATAGACCGTCACCAAAGAACAAGGGATCACAATTTAGAAATAGGAAGACAATAATTAAATTGGGAACCCCAAAAGCTAAACTTGGAATGTACAACAACACTGGAGAAAAAGCTATAAATTAATTTCCTGCTGTACTAAATACAAGCGCAAAGACATTAGTGATACACACTTCCCAGAGCTGACATATTCCAGTTAATAAATTCAAAATAAAAAAGTATTTTTCTACCTTTTGTTTGGGCATTTTATTTTTCAGTTGCAATTGTTCTACTCACTTTCTTCTGGTTTCTTTGTGTCTTCTGCTAGCTGTCCATTTGCCCTTTCTTCTCTCTTCTAGATTTCTTCCATTCTCTCTCTACATCTGCTTTAACATACTGATATTTCCTTTTGCTCTTTCCTCCATTTCTTTCTTTATCCCTTCATCATCCACTCAAATTTCATCCTTCCATCCTCAATCCCTACTTACTCTCCCAATACTCAACCGATCATAGATATTTCTTCCCTCCCACACAAATCTTTTCACCTTTCCATCCTCCTTCCCCCAGCCCCATCCCCTTCTAGTCCTCTCCCAACGTCAGCTGCCTTCTGGTTCCAACACCCCCAGCATCTGCTCCCTTCTAGTCCCATTCTCCCATGCCCCAGCATCAGCTCATTTCCAGTCCTAGCCCCCTATCAGCCATTCCAGTCCTATTCCAGCCCCCATCAGCCCATTTCCAGTCCAAGCTCACCCCATCAGCCCATTTCCAATCCTAGCCCTCCCCATCAGCCCATTTCCAGTCCTAGCCCCCTGTCAGGCCATTTCCAGTCCTAGCCCCCATCAGCAATTTCCAGTCCTATTCCAGCCCCCCATCAGCCCATTTCTAGGCCAAGCTTGCTCCCATCAGCCTATTTCCAGTCCTAGCCCTCCCCATCAGCCCATTTCCAATCCTAGTCCCCCATCAGCACATTTCCTGTCTTAGCCCCCCATCAGCCCATTTCCAGTCCAAGCTCCCCCATCAGCCAATTTCCAATCCTAGCCCCCCCCCATCTGCCCATTTCTAGTCCAAGCTCCCCCCATCAGACCATTTTCAGTCCTATTCCAGCCCCCCCATCAGCCCATTTCCAATCCAAGCTCCCCCATCAGTCCATTTACAGTCCTGGTCCCCCCATCAGCTCATTTCCAGTCCTAGCTCCCCCCATCAGCCATTTGAAGTCCTATTCCAGCCCCCATCAGCCCATTTCCAATCCTAGTCCCCCATCAGCCCATTTCCAGTCCTAGCCCCCCATCAGCCAATTTCCAATCCTAGCCCCCCCATCTGCCCATTTCTAGTCCAAGCTCCCCCCATCAGACCATTTTCAGTCCTATTCCAGCCCCCCCATCAGCCCATTTCCAATCCAAGCTCCCCATCAGTCCATTTACAGTCCTGGTCCCCTCATCAGTCCATTTCCAGTCCACGCCCCACCGCCATCAGCCTATTTCCAATCCTTTCCTCCTTATTGGTCATTTCCAGTCCTATCCTAGCCCCCCAACAGCTCATTTCCAATCTTAACCCCCCCCCCATTGGCCATGTCCATTCCTATCCTTGCCCCCCCCCCATCAGCCCATTTCCCATCTTTGCTCTCCTATCGGCCATTTCCAGTCCTATATTAGCCCCCCCCCCCCCCCCATTGGCCATTTCCATTCCAAACCCTCCATCAGCCCATTTCCAATCCTAGTTCCCCCCATCGGCCATTTCCAGTCCTATCCTAACCCCCCCCCCCCCGCCCCTACGAGCCCCGTGCCTGTCTAAGCGGCTTCAGAGGGAGCCAGGAAGGCCCACCCGAGACCCCGGCTACACCTCTTCACACTGAAGAGCGGTATTTTCCCTCACACTGGCAGCTGTGTTCTAGTGAAGTGCGCTGTTACTGTGACTACATTAAGGCGCATCAGTATGCTTCTCATTTATAAAGTAAAGTAGGCATGTGCTTCACTTTATAAAATAGGCCACAAATATACGCATGGTAATGCACATTGATCACATGGGAGTTTATAAAATGACCCTCTTAATTCCAAAGTCAAACATCTATGCCCACTTCTTACCATAATCTGACCCATATTACAGTTTGCTTTGTTAAATTTCAGTATCCAGATCTCCCACATACGAAAAGGTAGATACTTCTTCCAAAGGCAGAAACCTGACAGAGCAGCATGACATCACCCCATCATGGAAACTGTCACAGTGGGGCCCTGTGATGTAACATGCTGCTTTGAAAGTAGCATGTTAGATGTTTGGTTTTTGTGTTCCAATTAACTATGATTGCCAGTCCTCAGCTTTATTTATTTTTATTTTATTTGACTGTTTTTATACTACTTTTCACCGGGGCAAAGCGGTATACATTATAACAACTGATGTTACATAGAACAGTAGAACTTTTTTACAAGACTTAATTCTATAAGCAATAAGTGATACATAGAACAGAATTTGGTACCTGGAACAGTAATTGGTACATTGAACGGTGGAACTTATTTACAAGACTTATTACTATATGCAATGGGTTGATACATAAAACAGTATAGTTTATATACAAGAAGGGTACATGAATTGAAAAGGCAGTAGGGGGCAATAGATTAGATTCATAATAGGTTAGATACATAATTGACTACTATTTCTTTGGTACTATGGGGGGATGTGAGAGGAGGAGGGGTTTTGTAATGGGATCAACATGTCCGTTGAATAGGTGAGTTTTGAAGAGTTTCCTGAATATGGACAGTTTGTTTGTCGATTGGAGGGTTCTGGATAGAGAGTTTCAGAGGGATGGCACATACAGAGACCTACAGGGATATAGTCCTGAAGTCCCACCTCCAGTCTGGCAGCACCCCTGTTGCCATGGAGGAGAGAGGTCACGTGACAGGAGAGCATCACCCTGGTGTGGCAGGAAGTGATCCTGTAACTAGGACCTGTCCTCCGGGTGATGTAAAACCCTCTCGCACCAAGGAAGTTTCTCCAGGGCCATGTGCCCATAAGGGAAGGGTTAGGAGAGCCGTTATAGTTGGTGATTCGATCATTAGCTGGGTGGCTGGTGGACGTGAGGATCGCCTGGTAACATGCCTGCCTGGTGCGAAGGTAGCGGACCTCACGCGCCACCTAGATAAGGTCTTAGATAGTGCTGGGGAGGAGTCTGCTGTCTTGGTACATGTCGGTACCAATGACATAGGAAAATGTGGTAGGGAGGTTCTGGAGGCAAAATTTAGGCTTTTAGGTAGGAAGTTGAAATCCAGAACTTCCATGGTAGCATTCTCCGAAATGCTTCCTGTTCCACGCGCAGGACCCAAAAGGCAGGCAGAGCTCCGGAGTCTCAATGCGTGGATGAGACAATGGTGCAGAGATAACGGTTTTGGATTTGTTAGGAACTGGGGAACATTCTAGGGAAAGGAGGGGCTCTTCCAAAGGGATGGAACCAGGCTGCTGGCATTAACCTTTAAAAAGGAGATAGAGCAGCTTTTAAACTAGATATTAGGGGAAAGCCGACAGTCGCCCAAGAGCGGATGGTTCGGAAGAATGTATCCTTGAAGGATACTACCAAAAGCAGAGAGGTTCCACAAAAGAGAAAAGTAGCCCAAATGCCCTCAAGTATGGAGCAGACAGAGCTTAAAGATCCCAATTTACCCATGTCTAACAATAGCCAAATTAACATGAATAAAATACATTCTCTAAAATGCTTGTATGCAAATGCTAGAAGACTAAAGAATAAGATGGGAGAGTTAGAATATATAGCACTAAATGAAAGGTTAGATATGATTGGAATATCAGAGACATGGTGGAAGGAGGACAACCAGTGGGACACTGTGATACCTGGGTACAAACTATATCGTAATGATAGAGCTGATCAAATTGGTGGAGGGGTTGCGCTCTATGTTAGAGAGGGCATTGACTCAGAAAGGATTAAAGTTTTGCAGGACACAAAATCTGCTGTAGAATCTATATGGATTGAAATTCCATATAAAAGGGGGAAGGCGATGGCAGTGGGGGTGTACTATCGAGCACCTGGCCAGAATGACCAAATGGATGATGAAATGCTCAAAGAAATCAAGGAAGCTAACAAAGGTTACAGCGCAGTAATAATAATGGGTGATTTCAATTACCCCGGTATCGACTGGGTCAGTGTCACATCAGGACATGCTAGGGAGATAAAGTTCCTAGATGAAATAAATGACTGCTTCTTGGAGCAGCTGGTTCATGAACCGACCAGAGGGGAAGCCATATTAGACCTAGTCCTTAGTGGAACACCAGATCTAGTGCAAGAGATAAGGGTGTTGGGGCCACTTGGCAATAGTGATCATAGCATGATCACCTTTGATTTAATTAGTGGAGGAGGGATAGTAAGGAAATCCACAGTACTACCTTTTAACTTTCGAAAGGGAGACTATGATAAAATGAGGAAAACAGTTAAGAAAAAACTAAAAGGAGTAGTTGCAAAGGTTAAAGATGTACATCAAGCTTGGGTGTTGTTGAAAAATACTATCTTGGAAGCCCAGACCAGCTGTATTCCACGCTTTAAGAAAAGTGGAAGGAAGTCCAAAAAACTGCCAGCATGGTTTAAAGGTGAGGTCAGAGAGGCTGTTGTTGCCAAAAAAGCATCTTTCAGGAAATGGAAAAAAGAGCCAAACGACGAAACCTGGAAACAGCACAAGCACTGGCAGGTCAAATGCAAGGCATTGATAAGGCAGGCAAAGAGGGAATTTGAGAAGAAGCTTGCTGTGGAAGCAAAAATGTGAAATAAAGACCTTTTCAAGTACATTCGTAGCAAAAAACCTGTGAGAGAGTCAGTTGGTCCATTAGATGATAAAGGGGTTAAAGGAGCACTAAGAGGCGACAAGGCGATAGCGGAGAGACTGAATGAATTCTTTGCTTCAGTCTTTACTGAGGAAGATGTAGGGATGTTACCCATGACTGAAGTGGTATTTAAAGGTGCAGAAGAATTGAAGGAAATATCGATACATCGGGAAGATGTCTTACAACTATTAGATAAACTGAAGAGTAGCAAATCACCTGGGCCGGATGGTATACATCCAAGGGTGTTGAAAGAACTGAAATATGAGATTGCAGACCTGCTATCAGTAATCTGTGAACTATCATTAAAATCATCTCTAATACCTGAAGATTGGAGGATCGCCAATGTAACACCAATTTTTAAAAAGGGTTCCAGGGGTGATCCTGGAAACTACAGACCGGTGAGCCTGACGTCAGGACTGGGAAAAATGGTAGAAACCATCATAAAGAATAAAATTACTCAGCATGTAGATAGTCACAACCTAATGGGAGACAGCCAACATGGCTTTAGACAAGGAAGATCTTGTCTTACTAATCTGTTATGTTTTTTTGAAGGAGTGAATAAACAGGTGGACAAAGGTGAGTCGGTTGATATTGTGTATCTGGACTTTCAGAAAGCCTTTGACAAGGTCCCTCATCAGAGACTTTTGGCAAAACTAAAGAGTCATGGGATGGGAGGCAGTGTACTATTGTGGATCAGGAACTGGTTAAAAGATAGAAAGCAGAGGGTAGGGCTAAATGGCCAATTTTCCCAATGGAGAAAGGTGAATAGTGGTGTACCCCAGGGATCTGTGCTGGGTCCACTGCTTTTTGACATATTCATAAATGACCTGGAAAGTGGAATAACGAGTGAGGTTATCAAATTTGCAGATGACACAAAACTATTTAAAGTTGTTAAAACCCAAGAGGATTGTGAAAAATTGCAAGAGGATCTTGATAAATTGGAAGACTGGGCATCAAAATGGCAGATGAAATTTAATGTGGACAAGTGCAAGGTTATGCACCTAGGGAAGAACAACCCAAACTATGGTTACACGATGCAAGGTTCCACATTAGGAACCACCACCCAGGAAAAAGGTTTAGGCGTCATTGTGGATACCATGTTAAAACCCTCGGCCCAGTGTGCAGCGGCGGCCAAGAGAGCAAATAGAATGCTAGGTATGATAAGGAAAGGAATGGAAAATAAAACAAAAGATATTATAATGCCTCTATATCGTTCCATGGTGAGACCGCACCTTGAATATTGTGTGCAATTCTGGTCGCCGTATCTTAAAAAGGATATAGCGATTTTAGAAAAGGTTCAGAGAAGAGCCACCAAAATGGTAAAGGGGATGGAAGGATACTCCTATGAAGAAAGGCTAAAAAGGTTAGGGCTCTTTAATCTGGAAAAGAGACGGCTGAGGGGAGATATGATAGAAGTCTATAAATTAATGAACGGAGTGGAACGGGTAAACGTAGATCGATTGTTTACGTTATCAGAATACAGAAAGACTAGGGGACATGCAATGAAGCTACAGGGTAAACTATTTAAGACTAATAAAAGAAAATATTTTTTCATTCAACGTGTAATCAAACTCTGGAATTTGTTACCGGAGGATGTAGTAAAGGCTGTTAGTGTAGCTGGGTTTAAAAAAGGTTTGGACAAGTTCCTGGAGGAAAGGTCCATAAACCATTATTAAGAAGTGACCGAAGACATCAATGCTTGACCCAGTACAAGCATTGTGGAACTTGTGTCTCTTGGGGAAACTGCTAGGTACATTTGACCTAGATTGGCCACTGTTGGAAACAGAATACTGGGCTTGATGGACCTTGGTCTGACCCAGTATGGCATATCTTATGTTCTTATGTTCTTACAGTTTGAATGCTCTGTTGTAGGCATACTGGATGCTTTTGATTTTTTCTTGAGGTATGCTAAACATGTTTATTGTGTTTTGTCTTTTTATCCTGCAGGGGTTGGTGGTCTTCAGGAGTGATTGGAGGTAATGAGATGATTGATTGACAGAAGTAGGATCTTGTAGCTTATGCGGCTGAGTAGTGGCAACCAATGGAGCTGTTTGAGTATGGGGGTTATATGTACATACCTTGACACCCCTTGAATTGTGCATTCAGCTGTCTGCAAGGCAGTGTTTAGTGGAAGTAGAGAGGTTTTTGGCAGCACATGGTAGATTGAATTACAATAGTCAAAGTGGGGTGTTATAATTGCTTGGAAAGCAGAGCGGTAGTTGGATAGGTCCAATAAGGGGTGGAGATGACGGAGAGTTCTGAATTTGTGATACATAATAATGAATAGTAAAGCACTTGATTTGTGGGTAATTCAATTCTTTACTTTATCTTCAATTCTAGTTAGATTTGCACAACACATTTCTGCCATGTCGCAGCTAACAATTGGTAGTAGCAAACAGGAAGACATATCAAAGACTGGCACAGACAGCCATAATGCAACAGATGAGTTTTCCTTTATTTAGAAATGAAATCATTGTAGACCTAATAGTGTAGAATAGATATAATAGGTAATGGTGGACTCTGATGCCAGACAGTTTTGTAGCCTTTTACTCATTCTCTATTTTATTTATTTACTAAAACCTGTTTGCCCATCTTTCAAGAGTGCACCTATCAAAGCACCCTGCAAACCTTAAAACATAATATAGCACCCCCTTAGGTGCACTTTTGGGTCCAGGACCAGCCTGGCTGAAGTCCCCTCGAGGGCGGGCTCCGTCAGAAGAAAGGTGTTAGTGGGTAGGATTTCCCTCCTTCCATCCCAGGAAACCTCTCCAAAAATACTACTGTGAACAAGGCTGGCTTAAATAGTATTTACAATTTATTTACAAAATATATACATCAAGTATTGTGATAAAATAATGCAGTATGTACTGTACAAGCCATATTATGATAAGTGGTTCAAGCAGGTAAGGTGAAATAGCAATATAGGATAAGCAATAGCAATAAGGCAGTTCAAACAACCAACTATACCCTTATATGTAGTGACTTAAGTTAACCTTTAAAGATTATGGATTTAATCTTATTAACCTGTCTCTTAATTCCCCTTCCTTTCTCTTTGTCCACCAGCCCCAAGTCTTACCCATTGTTGAAGCTCTGGACTGGTGGCTGCTTGTGAATAGAAAGGTTTTGTAGTTCTGTCCAATCGCTGAGGCTGTAGCTTTGATTCTGCCTCCTCTAAGCTCTTCTCCAATCAGGAGAGTATTTTGCACTCCTGTCCAATCAGGAACAACTTTTGCAGCTTTCTCTTGAGTTGATCTGCTGCTGGACCTCCCTGGGTGTTTCCGAATCCAGAATGGAATCTCTGCTGCTGCAGCTCTCTCTTGAGCTGATCCACTGCTGCAGCTCCCAATGAGCTGATGGACTATCTGCTGCTGCATCTCTTCCTGGAGCTGATTCTGCTGTCGCAGCTCCCCATGGAGCTGATTTTGCCGCTGTAGTTCCCCCTAGAGCTGATTCTCCACTGCAGCTGCCCCTGGAGCTGGTCTACTGCTACAGCTCCCCTGGAGCTGATCTGCAGCTGGACTCCCAAGCCCGGATTAGGTTCTCCAGAGTCTCTCTACTGCCTTCTCCACTTACTGGGTTGGGAGATGACCATCCACCCTCATCTTCACTCCTACCCCCGACTGGGTCTGTAGGAGGCTCTCTGCTGACATCTTCACTCAGAGCCTGCCTAGGCTCCCAGGAGACTTTCTAGTGCCATCTTCAGGAGGGGAAGCTCTTCTAGATTAAGAAGCTTAACAGTCTCTAAATCCTAAACTCCTTTATCTCTCCTCAAGCTCTTTTCTCCCCTTTTCACAGGATCTTTTAGTACCAGCCCCTGTTTATCTGATACCATTACTCAGGGTGAGCAATTTCCACTGGCCCCAGTACTTTATTATTTATTTATTTGTCATTTCTTATATACTGCCCCTTCCTGAGATCAGGGGTGGTTTACATCTTAAACAACATTATTACATTGAGAACAGTTTAACAGTTGGTGATTACTTATTACTTATTTCTCCACCCTCTGTCTAGTATGTGCACTTTATTCCCCTACACTATTCCCTATAGATTTAAAGTTAAATCTTAGTAAATATAAATCTGAGCAAATATTACCCTTGTTCTTTCAGCACAGGCAGTGATTTGTTTACTTTCAAGCTCTGCTAGCAGAATGACTGTTTCTGAAGGCTGCTCTTTTAATGTTGTCCCTCATCTGACCTCCCCAGCAGCCACCTCTTCAGCAGCATACAGTGAACTTTTGATTCTACATTAATCAACACATTCTCAAACACCCACCTTGGGGGGGGGGGGTTTCAATAATAATTGTAACAAATAAAAGGCAATCATAACGACTGAACAGAGGAGCTCCAAGATGGCGGACTGAAGGGATCGTTGTGTGGCAGCATCTATTTCCTTATGGGCCAAAGGAAGGCTAAAGGGGTTAAGAAACCCTCCCTTACCCCTGCAGCCTCATCCCCTTTACCTCAGCAAGTGGTTGGGCCGCTTGACCAATTTTTGGCGCCGCGGTGACAGTCGGGAGAGCCGGCGGTTCTGAGCCCTTGTGACCTCTTGGCGGAGTTTGGCAGCTCGGCAGGAGGATCTGGGCCCAACATCTCACCGCCGGAGCAGTGGCATCCTCCTAAGGAGCCTCTCCTGGGGTCGAGTTTGGTGCAGCTGGAGGAAGCACCCCCCCCCCCCCGGTTCGGAGGAGGGGGGGCTGAGAGCAGAGGGTCGGCTGCAGTGAGAAGTGGTGGTTCGCTTCTTCATCTCTTCCCAGCGATTCAGAGGTTCCCATAACATCTAGGAGGTCTTCTGTCAGGTGGGCTTACGCCTCTTCTGCTCCTGGCGCTTCGGTAATGGAGCGGCGACTCTCAGAGGCCGGCATTGGAATGTCACAGAATTTGGTAACTTTTTCTTTTGAAAGACCAGCTGAATTTACATTGGAGTCTATATGGTCTGCCATTGTGAAGCTCGGGGAACTTTTTGCTCCTCAGGTTGCTGCTTTGACGACTCAGTTTCAATCTCATACTGTCTTGCTTCAACAACACACTTTGGAAGTTTCCGCTTTGCAATCGTCTGTGACTGATCTCCAGCAGAAAGTTTCTTGGATTGAAGACGGTAGTTCCTCATATCAGAAAGATGTATTGGCTTTGCAGACAAGGATTGAAATGTTGGAGAATTTAGCAAGATATTCTAATCTTCGTCTTGTTAATTTTCCTAAGTCTCAGTGTATTAGTGCAAAAGAGATGTTTAAGAAATACTTGGTTGAAGTGTTAGGGGTCCCAAATGAATCCCACCCTCCTAGGTGAAACAGTAATCTCCAGGAACAAGCAGGAATGTAGTCATCACATATGGGTATCGTCGGTACCGACGGAGCCTGTGCGGAAACGCTCCCCAGCATCCAATTAGAAAGCTTTTGGGAGCATCCCACAGTGCCTGCGTGCTGCCTTCCCGCCTTTCCCAACTGCCTCTCTCCAGTTCTTCTTTTTCCGCGGAGCCAGCAGGTCGTGTTCCTGTCACCGCAGAAGAATTCTTTTTTCTTTCTTTGTTTTTTGTGGTCGTGTCTGCCTTCCTCAATGCTTTACCGGTACCGCCAGTTTTTTTCTTCTTATTTCTATCTTAAAAAAAAAATAATTATATATAGATATAGATATAGATATAGATAGATAGATAGATATTGTGATAAGGAGAGCTGTGTGGATCGAATGGAATGGGAGAAAAGTGAGGAATACACCTTTAAAAGCAGAGGTAAACAAGGTTCCCATAGAAACCACAAGCTACCGAAGCATGCAGTAGCTAGAGCTAAGCCCTGCCCTAGCGGTGACGTAAGAGCTAGTTTGAGCCCTAACAAATCTCACATGTGCAGCAAGGAGGGTGTGGCTGGAGAGAAGCACCATTTTAAAGTTGCTTCAGAGTTTTGTAGAGAGAAGCCCGGCAGAGACACAGGTACAGTCTCTGAGCTTACCAGAGACATAGTGGAGAGAGAAGGAGACGTGGAGACTGCTGATTCTTATTCTCAGAGAGCACTGGAACCAAAGCTGAAGCTTCTGCCAAAACACCCCAGAGAGGAGAAACTGGAAAGGTTTGACTCCAGGTGGGGAAACAGCTCTGATAGCAAGGGAAGCAATATACGTTGGGAAGGTACGTTTGCTTCAGTTCCTAGCAGGGGCTGTGCTGAGGATGTTGTCAGGGAGCTGAGGTTAAGCGCTGAACAGAGTGCTGGCAGAAACGCAGTGAAAGCAGCTCGAAGCAGAAGTAAAAGGAATTCAAGTAAGTCCAATGAGACAGCACTAGAGGCTGTGGAAAAGCTGTTGCAAGAGAGAAAGGCTCATTCCCTAAGTAATGTGGGTGCTGACCAGAAAGAACAGTTTTTAGGAAAACTTCAGAAGCTTCTGCACAATATTAAGTTTAAACCCTGTGATAAAGGCTCCCAGGAAGACAACACCATTGAACCTTGTGAGGACATGCAAGTAGATGTTTATGAGACACCTCTTGATAATGACGTAATTGAAATGGATTGCTCATTTTGTAAAAAAACAGCTTGAACATGTGCTAGGCTCATGCTGTGAGAAGAAGTTTGCATAGCCTGTGTGTTAAGTTGAAAGGGAAAGAACTGTTGCTGAAAACGTTAAGTTTACCTGATGTAATAACCAACCGTAGCTGTGAAGGGCATTTATCTAGGAGGAGCCTGAGAACAGCTGCTGTGAAAAGAATACTTCTGAGTTTGATGTTTCAG
The DNA here is from genome assembly GCA_033557465.1 of Ichthyophis bannanicus. Taxonomy (NCBI): domain Eukaryota; kingdom Metazoa; phylum Chordata; class Amphibia; order Gymnophiona; family Ichthyophiidae; genus Ichthyophis; species Ichthyophis bannanicus. The sequence goes on along the minus strand of CM066032.1, from coordinate 305,843,929 downwards.
CCTAATTTGTTCCTGATATCTTTTACTTTGGAGAAAGAATCCTTGTCTTGTGTTGCGCTATGAATTTGATGCGAGGGAGAAACCCAGAATAAATATCTTTGTTTGCCTTGAACACCCCGTGTGGTCAAACTACTTTGTCTGGAGTGATAGAAACTACAAGTCCCAGCATCCATTGCTGGAAACCAAGTCTTGGGACATTACTTAAAGGCAAATAAAGCAGCCCTTTTTGCCTACCAACCCTTGGCCTAGGCAGGGGGTCACGACAATATATATATATATATATATATATATATTCTCTTTTTTTCTTTTTCTTCAGGTGCACGCGCCTTTTTGGGCCTCAGGCCCAAAAAACTTTCCTTACCATGGAGAAACCTGCTTCAGGTTTCAAAAAGTGCACCAAGTGTGGCGGTACCATTTCCGTCACCGACACCCATGAATGGTGTCTAAAATGTTTAGGTCCTGACCACTCCATCACGGATTGTATGTCCTGCGCCATGATGTCTAAAAGAGGTTGGCAGAACCGAGCTGCTAAGCTCAGTACCCTGTTTCCCTCTGATGCAGCTTCAGTGGCATCGACATCGTCCAGAGCTTCTTCTTCCTCCCATGGATCTCAGGTAACTAAACATAAGTCCAGCCGGTCCTCAAAGGGTAGATCTCCTTCTAAGCATCGAGATGCCTCTGGCGTTGCCTTGAGGATTCTACACCGGCAAAATTGCCCCAGCGGGAAGCTTCGGCTTCCAAAGCATTATCGGGGTTGCAGGATGTTCGAGGCCTCGACCTCGGCAAAACTACTGGTGACATGCTCTGGGGTACCGGTGGTCTCCTCCGGTACCGACATCCAGGCATTGGCAGCGTCGATAGACCAGAGAGTCCTGGCTATTGAGCGCAGTCTGGCGGCTCTCCTTGCGGCATCGACGCCCTCGGAACCGCAACAGACAATTCCACCGGTACCGGCACTGGCCCCGGCATCGGTATCAGTACCAGTACCGATAGCATCGATATTGGCATTGGTGTCTGCTTTACCGGTACCCAGTCATCCAATGACCTCCGGTACCGATACCCCGGTACCGGTTACTCCCGGTACCGACTGTCAGCATACATCAGCATGACATTATGCCTAGCATAGGTGTCATGGCTTTTTCCCAGACCTTTACAGGTACCACAGGTTTGCTTCCACCATTTCCAGGCACAAATAATAAATAAAAATAAAAAAGGTGTGGGAGATGTCAGCATACAATCAGCATGACATCATGCCTAGCATAGGTGTCATGGCTTTTTCCCAGACCTTGGATTTCAAGCAGCTTTGTTACTCTGGTGATGTCAGTCTCCAAACTTAATGAGGTTAGTTTACAAGATGAGATTAGCTCTGACCCCCTGGTGATGTCAGTCTCCGGGCCTGATGAGATTGGTCTGCAGCCCCTCCTTGCTAAATCAAGTGATAGCAGACCTCAAACAAACCAAATTATGACAAGGGGAGGTGCTGAAGATTTTCACTATAAATACAGAAACAAAAATAGCTCTCTCTCTGTTGATGGGACACTTCCTACTATGAGGCTCTGACCCATACTTCTCTCTCTCTCCCCCCCCCCCCTTGTTCTTTTCTTTCTCTATATATTCTTCTTACTATGAGACTCTGACACACACTTCACACATGCACACACCCACAGATGCAGCTCTGTAACAACCTTATAACTCTGTTCTGTACCTATGTAATAAGCCTATTTCTATATAAAACTCTTTTTCCAAGCCACACCAGTTTTGGTTGTCTTATTTGTGCTGCTTACCCTACTGTCTCTGTGAAATGAACCCAGGACCAAACGGAGCATAACCAAAAGTAGAGAGCAGCGAAAGATTACATTTTCCAGAAGATTACACCGACTTCGGTCGGTACGGGTATCAGGCTCTTCAAGAGCATCCGGACAGACGGTACTTTGAGTCCTCAGAAGAATCTGAGGATTCTGACAGTTCTGTCGATGCAGCGATGCTTCTCCCAGAGGAGCCCTCCTCCCCTAAGCGCAGGATGTCTCCTCCAGAGGATATTTCCTTCCAGGATTTTATCAGGGAGGTGGCTCGGGGCCTGTCCATTACTGTGGCCCCTGAAACAGAGCCAAGGGCCAAGGAGTTGGAAATTCTACAATATCCCAAAACTCCTAAGGAGGCAGCTACCTTGCCCATTTATGAGATATTATATGATCTCATGTTAAGGATGTGGGAGACACCTCTTAACACCTCTCCTCATTCTCGCAGACTGGATACTATGTATCGAGTCCCTCCTTGTCCTGGTTTCCATAAGACTCAGCTTCCTCACCACTCTATTGTAGTGGAATCAGCTATGAGAAGGATCAAGAGTGCAAAGAGGCATGCCTCTAATCCTCCAGGACGTGAGTGCAGAACCCTGGATGCTTTTGGACGTCGGGTCTTCCAAGCTTCCATGCTTTCTGCCAGGATCAGTTCCTATAGTCTCAACATGAAGGAGGTCACAGATGATTTAGAGGCTTTAAGTCCTATTCTTCCTGAGGATAAAAGACAGGATTTTCTCACTTTGGTCAAACATGCCCAAGATGTTTCTAAATTTGCCAACCGTGCAGCCTTTGACTGCTTTGAGTGCATAAGCAGAACCTCGGCTATTGCCATAGGTGCACGTAGAATTGCTTGGCTCCAGGCATCTGATCTAGAGCTCTGGGTACAAGACAAATTGGGAAATATCCCTTGTACTGGTGAGAACCTGTTTGGTAAAGATTGGCAGGAAAAGGCCAATGAAATGGATGCTGAAAATTCCACCTTGGATAGATTATCTAAGTCCACTGCTGATCCTGCTAGAAAGAAATTGTTCAAGAAACCATTCTTTTCTAAAAAGAAAAGATTTTATCCTGCTTATGTTCAGCAGGGACGTTCTGCAGGTCAGCTTGCCAGGAAAGGTCAGCAACCACCCAAACAGAAGAAAGCAAAGACTGCTAGGCCTCAGCCGGCCCAGCAGGCTCAGCCTCCACAGGGCCTTTGACTCTCAACTAGAGAACTTAGCCTTCCTGGCTCTCGGGGGACCAGAGCCTTCCACCATTCCAGGAAGGTTATGTCATTTTGCCCCCAGATGGGGGCAAATAACAGCAGAGCATTGGACACTCTCCATCATAAAGGAGGGGTACAAGCTTCATTTTTCAAGCATGCCCCCTCACACAATAGTAAAGCAGTTCAATTCTCCAACCTCTCTCATCAACCTGTTAGGTCAGGAGGTCGCTATCCTTCTTGCCTAAGGGGCAATAGAAGAAGTACCCATTCATCAGCAGGGTACAGGGTTCTATTCCCCTTATTTTCTTATCCCAAAGAAAACAGGGGGTTAAAGACCTATCTTAGACCTCAGAGAATTGAACAAATTCCTTGTCAAGGAGAAATTCAAGATGATTTCTCTCGGATCTCTGCTGCCATACCTTCAGAGTCAGGATTGGCTTTGTTATCTAGATCTCAAGGATGCGTACACTCATGTCCTCATCCATCCAACCCACAGAAGGTTCCTTCGGTTCCTTTTTCAGCAAAAGCACTACCAATACAGGGTGCTTCCTTTTGGCCTGGCCTCAGCACCAAGGGTGTTCACGAAATGCATGGCTGTAGTAGCAGCATTTCTCCGCACTCTAGGGATATTTGTCTTCACTTACTTAGACAACTGGCTCATTCGAGCACCAACAGAGTCAGAGGCCAGGACTTCTCTATCCTGCACAATGCGTATCCTTCAGTATTTAGGGCTGGTAATAAACATCCCAAAATCCAGTCTAACTCCCACTCAGTCTTTAGAGTTCATAGGAGCTTTGCTGGATACCAGAAAGGCAAGGGCCTATCTCCCCCAGGCCCATTGCCTTCGCATGGTGCAGTTAGCTTCTCAAGCAGTGCTAAAGCCTCATCTAACTGCTTGAGAAATGTTACAACTACTAGGCCACATGGCATCTACTGTGCATGTGGTTCCCTATGCTCGCCTCCATATGAGGGCAGCTCAGTGGACTTTATCCACCCAATGGACCCAGGCATCAGGATGCCTGTCAGACAAAATAGCAAATACAAGTCACCTTATTTTGTCCCTCCAGTGGTGGAAGTCCACTCAAAACATGTTGCTGGGGTCCCCTTTTCAACAACCCCTACCCCAAGCAACTCTCACAACAGATGCTTCTCCAATGGGTTGGGGAGCTCATCTACAAGACCTCTCCACCCAAGGCACCTGGTCTCCACAGGAGAGTCATCTACATATCAATCTCTTGGAGCTCAGAGCAATCTTCCTTGTTCTGCAAGTGTTCCACACCCTGCTCAGCTGCAAGACAGTCCTCATTCATACGGACAATCAAGTAGCCATGTTCTATGTGAACAAGCAGGGGGGATCAGGCTCTCTGTCGCTTTGCAACGAAGCTTTGCGACTATGGGCCCTCACCAGAGAGCATCAGATTCAGCTCCTGGCAGTGTATCTTCCAGGCATACAAAACTCTTGGGCAGACAGACTCAGTCGAGTTCTGCTTCCACACGAATGGTCTCCAAGAGTAACCAAGAGTTTTCAAAATTTGGGGAACCCCGGACATAGACCTCTTTGCAAGTCCGTGGAATGCCAAACTTCCCAGGTTCTGTTCCATAATTCTGGCTCAGAAGGCTCAGGCCAGGGATGCTTTCCTCCTTCATTGGGGTCAAGACTTCCTATATGCCTTTCCACCCATTCCCCTAATTCCCAAAACCCTGTTCAAGCTTCAGAGAGACAGAGGCCATATGATTCTCATAGCTCCACATTGGCCACAGCAAGTGTGGTATCCTCAGCTTCTACAGCTCTCTCAAGCTCCCTCCCTGCAGTTAGGGTCTGCTCCGGATCTCCTATCCCAGGAGGACGGAATGTTATGGCATCCCAATCCCCAGTCTCTGCGTCTCAAGGCTTGGTTGCTGAAGGCCTAGATCTGCATGATCTTAATATCCCTCAGCAAGTAAAAGATATTCTTTTTGCTTCCAGGAAACCTTCCACAAGACGCTCTTATGCTTTCAAGTGGAAAAGGTTTACTATATGGTGTTCGCAAAAGGGTCTTAACCCCCTTGCGATACCTCTGGAATCATTGCTGGAGTATCTTCTTCATTTATCCAATGCAGGTCTTAAAACTAATTCAGTAAGAGTCCATTTGAGTGCTATTGCAGCTTCCTTTAAGCCTCTAAATGGACAGCCTATTTCCTCTTATCCTCTTATAGCAAGATTTATGAGAGGCCTTCTTCTAACTAAGCCTCCCATTAGGCCACCACCGGTGCCATGGGACTTAAACCTGGTTCTTGGGCAGCTCATGAAGCCACCTTTCGAACCTTTAGCTACCACCTCCTTGAAATTCCTTTCTTGGAAGGTTATCTTTCTCATTGCAATCACATCAGCATGCCGCATTAGTGAGTTGCAAGCACTAGTAGCTGATCCACCTTATACAAGGTTCCATCATGACAAGGTAGTCCTTAGGACTCATCCACACTTTATGCCAAAGATGGTCTCGCCTTTTCATCTAAACCAAGCAGTCTACCTACCTGTGTTTTTTCCAAGGCCTCATGCATCAAATGCAGAGAGGAATCTCCATACCTTGGACTGTAAAAGAGCTTTAGACTTTTACTTACAAAGAACACAGCAACATAGAAAGTCCTCTCAACTCTTTGTTGCTTTTGATCCTTCTCATTTGGGACTTCCAGTCTCCAAGAGAACACTGTCTAACTGGATTGCTCAGTGTATTTCCTTTGCCTATCAGAGTAAGAACCTTTCTCTGGAGGGCCATGTCACAGCTCACAATGTGAGAGCCATGGCAGCCTCAATGGCTCATCTGCACTCTGTGTCTATCGACGACATCTGTCGAGCAGCCACTTGGGCCTCGGTTCATACCTTTACAGCCCATTACTGCTTGGACAAGGACTCCCGCTGCGATGCCTTGTTTGGTCATGCTGTTCTCCAACACCTGTTCCATACCTAATCAACTCCTACCCACCATCCCTGGTGGGATGCCAGAGATCCATGGGGGGAAGTGGAGCCCTGTTCAGGGACACACAACTTCTGGGGTCTCTCCCTGGCATCTAAAGCTAGGGAGTCCCCATATGTGATGACTACATTCCTGCTTGTTCCTGGAGATAGTATAGTTACTCACCTGTAACAGGTGATCTCCGGGAACAGCAGGAATTTAGTCCTCACAACCCACTCACCTCCCCTAAGAGTTGTATCTCTCTATCTATCTCTTTCCTTTCCCTCTCTCTCTCTTTGTCTCAGCTTTAAAACTCAACTGGAGAGAGGCAGTTGGGAAAGGCGAGAAGGCAGCATGCAGGCGCTGTGGGATGCTCCCAAAAGCTTTCTAATTGGACGCTGGGAAGCGTTCCCATGCAGGCTCCGTCGGTACCGACGATACCCATATGTGAGGATTAAATTCCTGCTGTTCCCGGAGATCACCTGTTACAGGTGAGTAACTATGCTCTATCTTCCAATGAGAAAAAAGGTGGTGGGTAGTGGGACTATTCCTGTAGTGGATCGGGTTGATTCTTTAGATGTTTCCGCTGTTCTGGAAGGTTCTTTAACTGAATCTGTTTTTCCTTCTACCTTAATTGTAACTTTTGCTCTTTCCTCGGATAGGGATTGGTTTTTCTGAATGTTTTTTCGGAAGCGGAATGTAACATTTCAAGGGTTAACTATACAGGCCTTTCCAGATCTATCCCTGGAGACTCAGAAACGTAGGAAAGAATTTATGCTTCTTCGTCCAGGTGTTTTGTTGTTGGGGGGCCAGTTTTTTTTTTTAAGTTCCCTTGTAAATGCATGATTAAGCTGAATTCTGTTTCTTATATCTTTTTTGAGCCATCTCAGTTACTGGCTTTTATTAGTGCTCACCGCTCCTCCAAGGTGGTTCAAGCTCCACTGCAGTAGGTTTTGGCCTGACTGTCTTACCCCTCAGTATTTTCTTTCTTTGCAGGTTTGAAATTAATTGTGTTTGGAAGTCTCCTCTTTATAGTGGGCTATAGTAGGGTCAGTAATGTAATACTTTGTGCTTAATGTTTTTCTGTAAGTCATTGATGTTATCAATGTGTTTTCTTTCTGTACCCTAATTTTTGTTTCAGGCGTTATTGCTTGGATTTATTGTAAAATGATACATATAAATAATTTAAAAAAGGCAATCATAATAGTACAAGATTCAGAACAAGATAAGAAACGACTACCATTTGGAAGGAAATGCCACAAAATTCAGCATTAAAAACACAGAATGTATCCAAAAGCCCAGGCTCAAGAAAAGTCAAGAAAAGCTTGCTCAAAGAAAAGGGTCTTCAATCCTTTTTTTAAATTATCTTGATCTGTCTCTTGAAATTGCAGACCTACTGTTAGAAATTTGTAAACTATCATAAAAATCATCTATAGTACCTGAAGATTTGAGAGTGGCCAATGTAACACCAATTTTTAAAAAGGGTTCCAGGGCTGATCCAGGAAGCTACAGAGCGGTGAGCTTGATGTCAGTACCTGGCAAAATGGTAGAAACTATTATAAAGAACAAAATTACTGAACATATAGATAGTCATGGTTTAATGGGAAAAGGCAACATGGATTTAGCCAAGGAAAGTTGTGCCTCACTAATCTATTTTAGTTTGTTGAAGGTGTCAATAAACAGGCAGATAAAAGTGAACTGGTTAATATGCTATACCTGTATTTTTAAAAAGTCTTTGACAAGGTCCCTCCTGTATGGAATAGGAGGCAGTATACTACTGTGGATTGGGCATTGGTTAAAATATAGAAAACAGAGAGTAGGGCCAAATAGCCAATTTTCTCAGTGGAGAAAGGTGAATAGTGGAGTACTCTAGGGATCTGTGCTGGGCCTGCTGCTTTTTAACATATTCATAAATGACTTGGAAATAGGAACAAGTCAGGTAACCAAATTTGCAATTGACACAAAATTATTATTAAATCACCAAAGGATTGTTGAAAATTGCAAGAGGACCTTGAGAATTTGGGAGACTAGATGTGCAAATGGCAGATGAAATTTAATGTGGACATGCAAAATTATGCACTTAGGAAAGAAAAACACAAATTAAGAACATAAGAACATAAGATATGCCATACTGGGTCAGACCAAGGTCCATCAAGCCCAGTATTCCGTTTCCAACAGTTACACATTGCAAGGTTCCACACTAGAAATCACCAACCTGGAAAGAGATTTAGGCGTCATTGTGGATGAAACCCTCTGCTCAGTATGCAGCAGCGACCAAGAAAGCAAATAGAATGCTAGGAATCATAAGGAAAGGAATGGAGAATAAAACCAAGAACATTATAGTGCCTCTGTATCATTCCATTCCCTCACTTGGTTTGCAGCTTGTCGTGCTGTGAGGGCTTGTGTGCATCAGTGATGCTGAGAGCTAAACTATCTGTAGTTTAACTACTGGCAGGGTCTCCCAAGATGGACAGGTCTGAGCTGAGGCGCCAGACGAAGACAAACCACCCATCTGGGCAGCAGTAGAATGGGATAGTGTTGACGGTGGAGGATCACATTTCTGTGACAACGGCAGCAACACCAAACTTAAACTGCGTGGAGGAAAGGCCCGGCAATCTACTTCTGTATCTTGCCATGAAAACCCAGTGGATAGTTACAACAAAACAAATTGTGCTATAGTGCTAGAAGATGAGACCCCCAGGTCGGAAGGCACTTAACTAGCTACTGGGGAAGAGCTGAAGACTTTTCAGAGTCAGTGTCAGAATACCACAGCCCATCTCATATACAGTATCTCCAGATTTAAGGCTGTGACTCCTTTGTTTCGGGAACTTCATTGGCTCAAAGTTTCCAACAGAATGGCATTTAAATTTTAAGGTTTTTTATATAAATGTTTTATGATATTGTGCCAGTACGTTTTTCCTTGCTTTTACTCCCACTTCTAGTCACATGGAGGCACATTCCATTCTGCGCATCCTGGATGCACAGAGATAAACCCGATTCTGATCCCACATGGTCTATCTCTAGCCCTCGCGAGATCAGAATCACGTCTAGGCCTGTACGTGCAGGCTGGGACCCGATTCCCATTGGCATCCACGTACAGGCCCTGCCCGGCTAACTCAGTCAAGTTCCTGAATGGAGCTGCAGTGCCATGGCATCCGGTTGCAATGGCACCACGCCTCCATTCAGGAGCTGCGATCCTTTGCCGCCGGCCACTTGTTCTTTTCCCCACAGCCCAACCCCCGATTTGCCCTCCCATGGCCAGGGTCAGAATGTAGCGAATCTCTTGCACCCCCTCACCTTTTTGTTCCCGGCCGTGCCTCCCATCCCCTGACGTTTAGGGAGACTTATTCCACCTCCGTCCTAACTCCACCTCCACACCGGCTCCTCCTGCCCCCATCTAAGCCTCCCCATACATACCCCTTGTTCGTATGGGGAGGTTTAGTCAGGACAGCAAGGGGGACGAATAGCTATTAGTGGGACAGACTAAACCCTAAAGTCTCAGCATTTGCAATCGTGTTGTAATCCATCTTGTAAGGGAATTCCCCTTAAATCTAGATTTGTTTTAACTTGGCCTTATAAAGCAGCTGAACTATGGGCAAAATTGCCATTGGAGCTTATGGGTTTCCAATCTATTATGTTTTTTCAGAAAAATTTAAAACGTGACTTTTTGACTCTTAATGTGCATTTAGTTTGTTATTCCTCTTTTTTCTTTTTTCTATTTATTATGAACCACATTGAACCCCTTAGCTTGGGATCCTGTGGTATAGCAGTATTATTGGTATTGGTATATATGGTTGATACTGTGACATTTAGATGCAAACTTAAGACATTTCTTTTTAAGGCATTAGTTAAACCAGTGATATTAAGATTATCAGGTTTTTAGTCTTTTATATTTTTTATATTTCTGTTGATATGTCTTTACTTAATGAATAAATAAATAAGTTCAACATCACATTGCAAGAATTGCATAACTTGGCAGTCATGCACACATTGAATGAATATATCAGTCTTTGAAGAAAGGAGTGATTCCAGAGGGCTGAAGAATTGCAGATGCAGATTTGTCCCCTTTTTAAAAGAAAATAAGGAGGTGAGTTGAGAAGGTTGAGATGATCAACACTATGCAAGTATTTTTAAATGTTGCCGACTAGGTGTGGAACTGAATTCATCTGTATACAACTCTAGAAGAGCTATTGCCACTCATCAAAACTATAATTCCCCTTCTGACAAATCCCACCTCCATTTGTGAAAGGTTTTGACTGACTGATGCTCTTCTCCTTACCAAAAATGTTCTGCAGAGGCGCAGTGTACAACATAAATTTTCTTCATAACTTCCACACAAAAAATGACCTCAGTCATTAGGCCTCCAACTCATTCACACAATCAGCCTCCTAGATCAGGTTTGCCAGATGAGATTTCAACATGTTTCAACAATGTAAAACTTCAAGGTGGTATTCTTACATTTTGCCCATCAGGCACAACATAAATTGTCTTTCCTCTTGAAACAGCAGATTAGAACAGTTGCTATAGCTTTCATATTTTGTGCATGCTGAGAACCCTTGAGAGAGACCTGCTATCTGGGAAAGACAAAAAGGGAGACTCAATTTTAACAGAAAATGAACTGTTGTCTAAACAAAGTTCATTTCCACAGCTGTGATACAGATGTAGAAGTGACATCAGTTATTTTTGGCTCTTCTTTCTCAGAGAAAAATCAGAGTGTATCCAGAAAACCAGCCCTGTTGTAGTCACCACAAAAGGACTTTCCTTTCTTGAAGACGTGTGACTTGTAAGCAGCCATGCCACGTTGCCACTCCTCATTGCTACAAAGTCTGGACGCATTAGGAATATGGACGAACTTTGACCTCCCTTGACTAAAAATACAATGCCAGTCTTGCTTCCTGCCAGTCCTGTGCACTGCCAACACAGGCTTTGTGTTTCTGTGGAAATACACAGTCGCCTTTAGAGACCTGTGCTAAAACCCGACTCATTCTCACCAGGCAGCAGCAGCAGCAGCAAAACCCAGAGAGACATCAGAGAATTTAAAATGTTAAAACAAAAAAGAGAAGAGGCTTTACTTAAAAAATATATGCCAGGATGGGTCTGTTCAGGGCTGTCCCAATGGTTTCTACCACCACAGGCAGAAACCCCAGCTGTGCTGTCCCAACCCCCGCCTAGCCACACCACCGCTCCCCCCGCGTCACACTGCCATCCCCCGCTGCCTCCAATTCTGTCAGTGGGGTTAGGGCAGGGGGGCAGCTCAGCTCGACGGCCCGCAGCATGCCATGTGTTTCAGCACGCACAGCCTGCTGCTTCTGACCCCTCTCCAACATAATTCCTGTCAGAAGAGGGTCAGAAGCAGCAGGCCATGTGTGCCGTGCCTTGCTGTCCACAGAGGTCTGCCACCTGGCCCTGGGACTATTTACAGTTGTGGTCAACATTGTTGGCACCCTTGCATTTTAGGTATGTTGTATAAAATATCTTGAGAAATAACTGGAAATATTCCAACTGTATGTCATCATAATATTTTAATAGTATGTTCAAAGGTATATAACAAAAAAAAAAGATGTCTGTGCAACTTAGATGTAGTAATTTCTGAGAAAAAAAATGCAAAGTATGACCTGAACAGGATTAATGGCACCTTTCACTAATATTCAGTTGCACAACCCTTGGCAGTGATGATAGTCTCCAAACATTTCTTGTAGCCATCTATAAGTTTCGTACATCTGTCTGCTGATAGTTTCTCACACTTTTCAACTGCGATTTGTTCCAGCTCATGAATGTTTCCAGGATTCCTTTTACCAATGGCAGATTTCAGCTCTTTCCAAAGGTTCTCGATTGGATTAAGATCAGGACTCATTGCTGGCCAGTTTAAAACAGTCCATTTGTTTCTTTTTAACCATTCTTTTGTACTTTTGAATTTGTGTTTTGGGTCATTGTCCTGCTGGAGGACCCATGATCTCTGACCCAGACTTAGCTTTCTGACACTAGGTAGCACATTTCGCTCCAAAATACCTTGGTAATCCTCTGATTTCATGATTCCGTTAATACGTTCCAGGCCTTCAGTTCCTGAGATAGCAAAACAGCCCCACAATATTATGGAACCTATACCATATTTAACTGTAGAAAGGGTGTTTTTTTACTTATGAGCTTCATTTCTTCGCCTGTAAATGTATCGCTGGTCTGCATTGCCAAAAAGTTCAAGTTTGGTTTCATCTGTCCACAGAACATTTTCCCAGAAGGACTGTGGTTTCTCAAGGTGGGTTTGGACAAAGATCAGGCATGCCTTTTTATGTCTGTCTTTGAGCAGGGGAGTCCTCTTGGCCTTTGCCCATGAAGTCCTTCTTTGTTTAGTATGCAGCATATGGTGCGGGTTGAAACCACCATTCCAGATTGCTGCAAGTCAGCCTTAAGCTCTTTGGATGTTGTACGTGGTGATTTTCCAGCAGTTCGTACTAACATTTGAAGACTTCTTGGATTCATTTTCCTCTTCCCACCATGCCCTGGGAGGTTCTTGACAGTTCCATGAGCAGAAAACCTCTTAATAACATTGCAAACTATAGACACAGGAATCCCAATGTCTTTGGAGATGCCCTTGTATTCCTTTGAAGTTTGATGTTTGGTAATAATGGCTTTTCTGATGGTCTCAGGCAGCTCTCTTGTCTTCACCATTGTGAAAATGAAACAAGGAGTAAATGTGGTCATTTTAAACCTTTGAACCATCATTCATTGGTTGATTCAAGTCATGTGAGTACTGACAATTGATCACAGGCGTGTTTAATTTTACTGCATTGGGAATGTGGTTCTTCTATCCAACCTGATTTGAATTTTTTATAAGGGTGCCAATAATCATGTCCTATAACTAAACTAACCGTGGTTCATCTCACCCAATACCTATATATATAAAAGACTTTTATATATATAAGAGATAAACTAGATACTAACATTCTGCGCAACTCGTTTACTGTAAATATATTTTGTTTTTTGTCACATCGTTTGCCCTGAGGGGGAACTTCCCTCTCTCGTAGCAAACCCTCCTTTTATTCGTTTTTAGAAAGAGTGCACTCACCCTTTTGCCCACCGAGGTAGAATTACACAATAATCTTCAGTTAATCGAGAACTTAATTGAAAACTGAATATAATTTATGTTTTTGGCAACTTAACTGAAAGTATACAACTCGATAAATGGTCTCTTTTGCCAGAGGGATATAATCAATATATAGAAAAACCTCTGCACCACACCTTGAAAGTATAAAACGTAACTCTCCAAAGACTTGATAGATTTTATAAAAATCAAGTAATATCCCCATTCACAAATACCATACACTGTTAGAATGGTAACGGAAGGTCTCAGTACCCATGGGCAGCCAATAGACTATCATATTATCATCCAATGGACTTACAGCCCTATTAACATCAACAACCTTTGTTTTAAATACCTGCTACCAAAAGCATAGGTAAAAATCACTTCAGAGGATAATTCGAAAACTGTTGTTAAGTTGTAAGAAAAAAGTGCTTAGCTTTCAAGAAGGATTGAGCTTGAATTTTCCCAACGCTGACAGACGTGCCTCTTAATGCGTTTCACCCTCACAGGTTTCGTCAGGGGAATCTTGTAAAGCACTAAAACAATATTCAAAGCAAGTTCATAAGTTGCCAACTTTCAAAAAATAATGAACAAACACTGAAGGTATATCATATTAGATTACTACACCTCAGACCCAGGAGATCCACTTCCTTTCACAAACAGTTTCTCATTGATGGTTGTAGAACGCCGCACATGCGAAGTAGTTTTATAGAACACATTTAAAACTGACAGCAGTTAACTCCCAGCCAGCCTCTTTCTCACAGGCATACCTCCCACTCAACTCGGGCATTCGGCCCATCTGGGGCCACTGACTGCAATCAGTGGATCCAACGTTGCTCATTAAATAACAAGATCTGCCCAATGGTTTTCCCGTTGCTTGCTATAGTAACATGCATAATACAGAAACAGCGTAAATCAGTAAAAGAGTGATGATATTGAAGACAATGCTCCACCATTGGTGCTTCTCTTCGCTGACATTTGAGTTTGCTCTTATGCTCAAGCATACGTACCCGAAAGGTATGACTAGTTTTCCCGATGTACAGTAGGGCACAGGGGCAACGAACAGCATACACCACCTGTGTAGAGGTGCAAGAAGTCATGCTTCGCAATCGGTAGGATCTACCATGATAGCTAAATTCTGACAACTCATCCGTGACCGTACACACCGTGCAGGTTCCACATTTTCGATGACCAGTTTGCACAGTATCCCCCTTCAGTGATATAGATCTTAAAATCGCGGGACTCAAAAGCTCCTTAAAATTCTTCTGTCTCGTCCAAACACAGCGGACATGATACTGTTCAAGGCCCAGAATACTGTTGAGAACATTTTTATGACGTTTGATACTGCGTTGTAGATAATAACTGAATGTGGAAAAGGAAGTAATTAAATTGACTTGCCGCTCATCTACCCCCAACCCACATTTGCTAGTTGGGCATAGCAACAGGTCCCGATTAGTATATAGTGCCCTTTTGTATGCCCTATTGATAATTCTATCGGGATAGCCTCTCTGTTGGAACTGATTTTTTAGATCCCTGGCATAGGTCTTAAAATCTTGTATGTCTGAGCAATTGCGGCGATACCGAATGAATTGTGACAATGGTAGACTATTGCGCAATGACGTAGAATGTGCACTAGAATAGTGCAAGAAGGTGTTCTTATCGGTCTGTTTCCGATAAATAGAGGTACGCCAACCAGTTATGGTTTTCTGAACCAGCACATCCAAGAACGTAACTTGCTTGGCACTATAGGTGAGCGTAAACTTAACGTTACTTTCTCTTTCATTATGCCAGGCAAAAAAAGATTGTAACATTGTTGCGGTACCACACCACAAAATAAAGATGTCGTTGATATATCTCTTCCACAGTTTCACAGAAGCTTTATATGGGGAGGCCTCCAACCATTTATTCTCAAACCATTGCATATATAAATTTGCGATCGACGGGGCGCACGAAGCGCCCATCGCTACCCCAGAGGTCTGGTGATAAAGGACCTGCTCAAATACAAAAAAATTATTGTGCAAGGTGAGATTAGTTAATTCAGACAAAAAACATAGTTGGGCACTGGATAAATCACCCCTTTTGCTCAACGCTTCCATCACCACTGTGTGAGCTTGCAATTGGGGAATAACCGTATACAGTGAAGTAACATCCAATGTTGCCAAGATGACATCCGGTAGACTAGCCAATTGTTGATGATCCTCCAAAATGCACAAAAAATGAGTAGTATCTTTTATGAACGCTGGAATAGACGTCATCAGGGGTCGTAAAAAGGACAAACACCTTTTTACCTTATACCTTCAGTGTTTGTTCATTATTTTTTGAAAGTTGGTAACTTATGAACTTGCTTTGAATATTGTTTTAGTGCTTTACAAGATTCCCCTGACGAAACCTGTGAGGGTGAAACGCATTAAGAGGCGCGTCTGTCAGCGTTGGGAAAATTCAAGCTCAATCCTTCTTGAAAGCTAAGCACTTTTTTCTTACAACTTAACAACAGTTTTCGAATTATCCTCTGAAGTGATTTTTACCTATGCTTTTGGTAGCAGGTATTTAAAACAAAGGTCGTTGATGTTAATAGGGCTGTAAGTCCATTGGATGATAATATGATAGTCTATTGGCTGCCCATGGGTACTGAGACCTTCCGCTACCATTCTAACAGTGTATGGTATTTGTGAATGGGGATATTACTTGATTTTTATAAAATCTATCATGTCTTTGGAGAGTTACGTTTTATACTTTCAAGGTGTGGTGCAGAGGTTTTTCTATATATTGAACTTAACTGAAAGACCACGATTTCAGCGTCCAGCCACCCAAACTTCTTTTATGTTGCTGACTTCAGCAGATGACCGAAGTTGCTGACCTCAAAAGACCGTGAAGCCTTACAGTTGTTATCATTAATATTTCAGCTGCCTTCCATCTCGAATCAAGCCATTCTCAATAGTAGATCATTCAAAAGGCGTGTAGAAAGTACACAAACGTCGTGTTTCAGACCATGAAACTCCTGGTCCTTCTTCATGCTATCAACGTCCTGTTATTCTCCACTCTCCTATATCCATTTAAAAACCAACCTCGTTTTCACTTCTAGAGAAACCGGGCTATCATTGGCTGTCACAAAGGTTTAGTCTATTAACGTCCACCAATCCAAAGAGAGATTCAACCCTCCAGGTGTTACTGATTGAAGACGGTAAATCCAAAATTGCTCCCTAAATTGTAATTTTTTCAACCAGTCCCCTCTACGCATTTGAACTGGAATGAACTCAATAATACGGCTTCTAAGATCCTGAAATGTATGTTCTAATTCCTGGCAATGTTGAGCCACCGGGGCTGATAAAATCTTTTTGTTTATTCTGGACTTATGTTCCAAAAGTCTCCTCTTCATGGGGCAAGATGTACGACCTACATAATTCTTAGGGCAGGGGCAAGATAAGACAATACCACATGAGTGCTTTTACAAGTAGTATGATGTCGACTCGTAATCTTAGTTCCTGTGACAACATCTTCCCATATTAAACCCTCTAAAGTGGACCCACAAAATTCACATTCTCCACACTTATAATGTCCAGTTCTTTGTTCTCCAAATTCTCTAAATGAGAATGAATTAATATATCTGCCAAATTCCGACCGCGTTGAAAAGCGAACATTAATGGCTTCCAAAAGCAAGCATGTAGCGATAACGTTTCCCAATGTTTTTTTATTATTTTCATAAGTGATACTGTATTAGGCGTGTATGGTAGAACCCCAACATAAGATGTCCGTTGTTGGGGTTGTTCAAGCTGTTGATGTTCTGCAAACTCATCCAACCACCACTCAGGGTGGTTGAACTGTGCTCTTCTATAAGCTTTTTTGATAATGCTCAACGGATAGCCTCTTTCCTTTAGTCGGAAACGAAGGTCTTTAGAATGTTGTTTAAATTGGTCTAAAGTCGAACACAATCACCTTAAGTGGAGAAATTGTCTCTAGAAGTGAAAACGAGGTTGGTTTTTAAATGGATATAGGAGAGTGGAGAATAACAGGACATTGATAGCATGAAGAAGGACCAGGAGTTTCATGGTCTGAAACACGACGTTTGTGTACTTTCTACACGCCTTTTGAATGATCTACTATTGAGAATGGCTTGATTCGAGATGGAAGGCAGCTGAAATATTAATGATAACAACTGTAAGGCTTCACAGTCTTTTGAGGTCAGCAACTTCGGTCATCTGCTGATGTGAGCAACATAAAAGAAGTCTGAGTGGCTGGACGCTGAAATCATGGTCTTTCAGTTAAGTTGCCAAAAACATACATTATATTCAGTTTTAAATTAAGTTCTCGATTAACTGAGGATTATTGTGTAATTCTACCTCGGTGGGCAAAAGGGTGAGTGCACTCTTTTTAAAAACGAATAAAAGGAGGGTTTGCTACGAGAGAGGGAAGGTTCCCCCTCAGGGCAAACGATGCAACAAAAAACAAAAAATATTTATAGTAAACGAGTTGGGCAGAATGTTAATAATCATGTCCTGGCAATGTCACAGTTTTTATACTATTTCCTACTATTTCCTTTTTTTATTGGTACTGTTTTATTTGATTATTTTGTATGTCAAATATGAGTGCATAGATAGTCAAAGCCATTTCACTGGCCACGTTTTTAAAGGGGATATTAGACACTAAAGGGTTGAACTGCAAGAGTGCCAACAATGTTGACCACAACTGTATTTATGTCACCATGCTCTACACAATGAGAACTCAATACCTTGCTGTCTTTGTTAAACGAGGGCATGAGAACGCCTCAAAAACAAGGTTATATTTGGTACAAAGTGGTAGTACTGGCTTTCTTTCTAAAATAATGAGACTATAGAATGTCTTGAAGAGTATGATCTAAAGTTTGGACCAAGGATTTGCTCAGTAGCAAATATTCAAGTTGATAACAGCTAGTCGTCTCTCTCAACAGTTTTGTATCTTAAATAGCAGCACCCCAGTCCCCCTCCCACCCCACCTCCAGACTTATCATATTACTGTAGCCATCTCCATCAAATGTTGCTGCTGTCAATGGCTTTATTCCATGGGCTTGGCAGGAGACACTGGCAGTACTGCTGCTACTCTCTGGAACAGTGCTGCACGATCACTCGGTGCTCAACAAAATGCAGCCCAAGCTCCGCAGCTCCAGTCTTATCAATAAGGGGTATGTTTACTAAAGGCTGTTAAGGTAGCATGCGTTATACGAGAGTTAACGGCAGCGATAAGGGGTGTTACATGCAAAAAGGGCTCTGGGCGTGTAGGAGGCATTCCAGAGTTAAGGGCACTATGGGCCATTTAACGTGCATTAACAGGACATCGGGCGTTAAGGTGTCAAGCATGCACCTTAACATCCGAAAATGGCTATAACCCTAATATTGTATAAAGGAGCACAAAGTAAAGTCTGAAGGTGATGAATGGAAAGACAGGAGGGAGCTTATGAACCTGCCATATTCATGGGTACCCTACGAGGCAGCCAGTAAAGTGGACGAGCATGTGGGAGGCAGCTGTACCGATGCACAGGGGGGTGCCAATGTAACATGGTGCAATGTCAAGTGTGTGGCATAGGATGGGGAAGACGTGTCCCCCAGCAGAGCCAGAAGTGGCAGGATGTGTACAGCGACAGGAGGACAGAGTAGGAGTGGCGACGTGCAGATCAGGCACAGGAGAGGCATGCATGAAGAGCCGAAATGCGGAAAAGAGTGCCAGGGTAGGCCATGGTGTAGCAGCTTGCCCAAGAAGACATAACTGCACACAGCCTACAGAGGTGGATGGATGGGCTGAAGGAAGGATGGCGGCTGAGGAGAGGGTGGTATGGGCTGGTAGCACTGATGTGTCATAGGTGCCATCCCCAACCTATTTATACTGTGCATGAAAATGTGTGCCACTGCCACTTGGAAGGCCTTATACCAGACATGTGGGACTCATACCTGTCCCAGCCACACAGCCACCATACAACAGCTCAGACAAATGTGCAGATAACAACTGCACAGGTGTCATCCAAACTGGGCAAATGCGGCATGTAAGGACATGAGGTGATACCTGCAGGTCACTATCTGAGGGATAGGATGTGTCTGCATGGATGTAATGGAGCCAGAGCTGTACAGTCACAGTCATGATGTCATACATGACTCATGTTGCCCAAGTAGGTTACAGTTGTATGCATCTAACTGCCTGTTAGTATACCGCTGTAGCAGTGCAGTCATATTGGGGTACATCTTACCGTCAATTGATAATGTCTGATGATAAACAGGTACTGTGGGGACCTGCAGTCAGCTGGGCCATTGGTGGGTTAAGTGATCCGTTCAAGGTCACAAGGAGATGTTGTCAGTCCATGAAGGTTGTGGCAGACATAAAATGTGACAGAAAATGTCACAAAAGAAGTGGTAGTGGGCCTCAAACCCTGGCATCTTGGCCCCCAAGCGATTACCATGACCATCACGCCATGCCTCAAAGCAGGGGCCTGACATCTGCAGGGTGAACATGTCTGACCCCCTGCAATGGGCTGCAGCAGAGTCATAAAGCCATGCTCTCAGAAGGCCGTGATGGGAAATAGCAGGTTTGCTGACCCAAAGTGTGGCCAGAACGCATAACAAAGTAGAAGGATGAGTGTTTGCAAGTCACAGCAGAGACTGGACTATTACAGGCAGGTAAATAATCTGAATAGCACCCAGGCACAAAATGAACAAGTGGGAAACAAACCCTTGTTCCCTGCTTATGGGGACATTGCACTAACCAGTATGCACACCTCCACACCTCTTTAACCTGCAACGTCTGGAGTCAAAAAGCCTGCAGGTCTCTACCTAACCTGTCTGCTGTGTGTGTTGGTATAGGTTAGCCCCTCCAGTACTCATGATGCACTGCACATGCAGAACAGCAGTCTGCAGCTAATCACCAAATGGAGAATGGACTGATCCATCACATCAGCTCACTACGACACATTGACAGTGTGTGCTTCAATCACATAACAGCTACAAACCATGCTACTGAGCAGTTTCAGCAGTCACCCTGAGGGTAGGGATAAGGATGGGTGCCCAGCACCTGGTTCCCAAAATTTGAAGTGCTAGAGATAGTCTCTGCCAGCTGTGCTGCAGATCCCCATTACTGCCAGTGTGTGGCAGGTATTGTCTGCAGTGTGTTATGCTAGTCACCTTGTTTCCCACACAATTGCAGCATGCTGTATGTGCCAGTCACATCTAGGCCCTGTGTCCTGCCCTTGTTGGACAGAGACCCTCCTAGAACAGTGCATGTCAATACCCAGTGTTAAACTGCTGATGCCATGGATGACAACTGCTGTGGGGGCTCCTAGGCTTGCATGGGGTTGTTATTAAAGTCCTGCTGGTCCTACCATTACCACAGAAAGTAGGCCAGGAACACCTGCTGTCCCAACCACCTAGGACTAACAATCACCCGCAGCAAGCACAGTAAGACTGTACCTGCTGCCAACCACTGGGTTTTCCAGCCATACACATACCAACTGCGGACAGTCTCCTGGTCAGCACACATTGCATGTGCACAGATCACCCATGTGCACCCAGGTTTGGGATAAATGCAATGGCCACCCAGCATTTAGTTTAATGATTGGGCTTCCAGGACAGGAAGTGCACCCACATCTCTGGAGCCAGACACAATACAGCATTATGTGGATACCTAGCCATGCCATGGTCACTGCTCAGTCAGAGTGAGAGTGCCCTCTCAGCATGACATGCTGTGACCACCCAGTCCATGCACATACCAGACGGACACTATGATGTCTCAGCCATTGACCCTACCTCCAATGCAGACACATCCTGGCTAATCTTCCCTGCTTCAGGCCATATCCACAATAGTATGCTCCTCATCATACACATTTAAAGACTAATGCTGGGAACAGCTTAGACAATGCAAGGCTCAGTGAGGTGTAGAAAGCCACTATTCAGAATTGTTCAATCCCTAACGGGCAATACAGCCAACAAAGGTTCAACTAAACCTGCCATCTCACCCCAAACACTTGCCAACTACTATCAGAGTAAACTAAAACAAACTGCATCCCCCACCATAACACAAAGCTCAACCCCTTCACTACTTACAACCCAATGATCTACATGCCTCCCTATATCTAAAGACATGCTGAAAAACACTTTATCCAAACTAAACACGACTACATCACACCTTGACCCATGTCCAGTAAACTGGATAAAAGCATCTACCCCTGAACTCTCCTCAATTATCCTACCGATGTTAAACCTCTCACTTAAGAACGGCTACCTACCAGCGCCTCTCAAACATGCTCAAATCCGCCCTATATTAAAAAGCATGTCCAGTGATAAAAGCTCTCCAACCTCATATAAACCAATTTCCAGTCTACCACTTTTGGCCAAACTCACAGAAAAAAACAGTACAGATCCAACTGCAAGACCATATTGACTCCTTTGCACCACTAGATGACCAACAATATGGATTTAGACCTCACCATGGAGTGGAAACACTCCTCACAATTTTAATTGACACTCTCACCAAAGGGACTGACAGCATAAAACAGGTTTTCCTCCTCATCCTCATTAATATCACAGCGGCATTTGACAGTGTTATCCATCAAGTAATGCTAATACAGCTGTAACAGATGGGAATCACAGATACAGTATTGAAATGGTTTCGATCGTACCTATCAGACAGAACCCAGGAAGTCAGAATTGAACAACAAATATCAGACATATATAAACAAGAGCAAGGCCTCCCCCAAGGCTTAGCCCTTTCTGCACTTTTCTTTAATATTTACTTACAACCCATCTGTTCTATCTTTAAAAAGTTCAGTGTAAACTACCATATTTACGTGGATGACATAATGATCTACCTCCCGTGGGATATCCTGAATCCCCCAATGAATCTTCTGGTTGGCTGCTTTAAAGAAATTACAATGTGGCTTGAGAACCACAACCTGCATATTAATTTTTCAAAAGCTGATGCCATGTTTGTTACTAGAAACAAAAATGTCTCCCCCCAAACTCAATCACAATTAACAACATCAATATTCAAATTAAAAATTAAGTTAACTATCTAGGCGTCATACTTGATCGCTCCCGCAGCTTCAGCGCCCACATACAGCAAACAACAAGAAAGATATTTTACAAAATTAAACTCCTCAAGCAACTCCAGCCTTTTCTCTACCTGCATGATTTTAGATCTATAATCCAAGCTATGATTACTCCTCACTTCAACTTTGCTAATACCATTCTACAAGGCGTCACCAAACAGGATCTAAGACGTCTCCAATCAGCCCAAAATGTGACAGCCCGCATAACAACCAACATAAACGCTATGGAACACATCACACCTATACTGTATGCCCTCCACTGGCTACCTATACATAGCCGCATAACATACAAAATGCTCGTAACAATGTTCAGACTAATTCATGGCATTGCCCCCATCGCATCTAACAACCCTCATAGCTAGAGAAAACAACAATCGTACTCAACGCTCCATGAATAAAAATAAACTCTCCTTACCAGAAGACTTCAGGAAAGCAAAAAAGAAAAACACCAATAAGGCCTTCTCCCACGCTTTTCCTGTCCTCTGGAATACCCTTCCTGATGACCTCAGACAAATAAATGACCTACTAATATTTAGAAAGCATCTCAAAACACACCTATTCAATACACACTTCGGCAAGCAGGACCAATTGGACAATTTAGCACTAACACAATAGTAATTTAAGACACACCACCAACACAACACATGACTTCAATGAAAGTAATTAACTGTAAACTGTAAATAGTTCTAATGTTTTGTTTCATAATATTATGTACAAATCTGTTCAGATGATAAGTTATGTGATCACCTTGTAAATAGTTAATACCTGGGCATGTACCTGTTTGTACTACTCACACCTGTTGTTCCATGTAAACCGCAATTGATCCATGGAAATTGCGGTATAAAAATCTTTGTTAAATAAATAAAATAAATAAAAACAATGGAAATACATACACACACACACACATACTCATATCGCTGCGCTGTGCAAAAGTGGGAATGGTTGGCATTCCTGCCTGCCACTTTGGTCTCAATATCAGCTCAAGCATCGTTAACCTGTGCTCACTGTGCAGGTGCTAGTAGTGCGCTCTGATATTAACGCCCGTTCAGTGTGCCAGTGCTATCAGCCCAACTCTCCTTCCAGCTGTGGATAGTGGAGCCTGTCTGTGTGATTGACGGGTGCTTGTACGCTTGCTGGCTGATTCATAGGGAGTTGCACATTCTGGTGTTACACCTGCACTGCAGGCTAAAGTTTAGCCACAGGGACATACAATGCATGATACACAGCCAGGACTTGAACCTGTGACCTTCCACTCATATACACACCAACTGTGTGTGTTGAGTCACACTGCTGCCATATGGTTACAACAGTCCCTGGGGCTGACATGCTCCCCATCAGACAGACCTTGGCACATTTTGCAATGCATACAGTGCACAGGACAAGGACATTGCTTTGGTCTGCTGCAGATGGATGCCACTGTCCCCTCCGCCAACACCCCCACACCATGCTGATATGCCCGCGTGCTGTACGTGTTGGTGGTGCGAAGTCTCAGCCCATCCAACATGCGGGTTGGCGGGTGCCTAGGGTGTAAGGTCTGGATGGGGGGCAGAGGCCTACATGGATGGCCACACAGCCCCCCTCCAAAAAAGAATATATGCCTCTGCAGGGTCCCCCATCAACATCTCCAATGATACGTCTCGGGGGGAGAATGACAACCTCTGCTGGCACAGCTACCCGGAGGGTATAGCTGCTGGCACTATTGGCCTCTTCCCCCACAGCTGGGTTCAGCAGCAGCAGGAAGGGGCCAGCTGGGATCTCTGCCTCTGGTGCTAGGACCCTTGGACCTCCCCATATGGCACATCTTCTTTCCACAGCAGCAGCATGTCTGTGTGCCACTGTCATTGTGGGATCATGACGGGCATCACAGATAGTAATGCGGATGGAAGGATACCCCTATGAGGAAAGGCTAAAACATTTGGGGCTCTTCAACCTGGGGAAGAGACAGCTGAGGGGAGATATGATAGAGGTCTATAAATTAATGACTGGAGCGGAAAATTGATTTTTTTACGCCATCAAAATATATAAAGACTAGGGGACATGCAATGTGGCTACAGTGTAACCCATTTAAGACTAATAAGAGAAAATATTTTTTCAGTCAAAGTGTAATCAAACTCTGGAATTCATTACCTGAAGATATAGCAAAAGCTGTTAGTGTAGCTGGTTTAAAAAAAGGTTTGGACAAGTTCCTGGAAGAAAGGTCCATAAACCATTATTAAAGAGAACCCAGGATATCCACTGCTTGCCCCAATGAAAGCATTGTGGAACCTGTGTGCCTTTTGGGGAAACTGCTAGGTACTTGTGACCTAAATTGGCCACTGTTGGACACAGGATACTGGCTATGATGGACCTTGGTCTGACCCAGTATGGCATATTTTATGATCTTATGTTCTTGTGTGCCATCTGGGCAGCTGCCTGGTTTGCCCTGTGCACCAGCAACCCCCACTGCATGATCCACATGCCACCTCCTTTTCTCCATTTGCACCATAAACATAGTACCCTTTCCTACTTGGGCACCATGCTGTTGCTGCTAATGGAGCACTACTATCACTGTCTGGGACTCCCCTGTCAGTGTATCACATTTCAGACATTTAAATAGGCTCTCTCACCTCTAAATGCACCATTTTCGTGAGGCTTTACTTGACGTTAGGGTTCCCAGCATTAAAGGGCTTTAAGACATGTTGCGCAACAGGCATTAAGTGAACACATGCTGTTAACGCCCACTCTTCACCCCATTAATGCCCACTCTCTGCCTACTGTATCCTTAGCACCGCTGGAGCCTTTAATGCCCATTAAAACAGCTTTTTCACTGCGTTAAGGGCACAACAGCACATTGGCTCCCTTAATGCCCTTTAGTAAACATACCTAAGAATTAGAGCTTTTCAGCTGTCAGTGGCTGCTTTGCATAAATGCTTGGGGAGGCTTATCCTCCCCAGGTCATTTACACATTGTACCTATGGTTGGAACCTACAGGCAGTTAGGACCTTTTAATATTTATTAGTGCTTAATGCTGTTTTATCATCATTTTTACTTTTTATTGATTACTGTTGCTTATTATTCATTGTAGCTACTATAGCAAACTTGTTGTTGCTATTGTATATTTTCAGTATTGTAATCTACTTTAAATGCTGTTGGAAAAGTGAACTATAAATGTTTATAATAAAGAGAAGAAAATCAAAGTTTCTTCATAGTAACAGGCTGTAGGATCCAAGGCAGAGATAGACACATTTAAATACCTCCATGGTATAAATGCACAGGAAGCGGGCCTCTTTCAAATGAAATGAGGCTCTGCAATGAGGGGCCATAGGATGAGGATGAAAGGTGAGAGACTGAGGAGTAATCTAAGGAAACATTTCTTTACAGAAAGGGTGGTGGATGCATGGAACAGCCTTTCAGTAGAGGTGGTAGTGAGGACAATATCTGAATTCTTGAAAGCATGGGACAAACACAGAAAACCTCTGAAGGACAGGAAGGGACTGTAGAACTTAGTAGCTGGCATCATTGGGCAGACTGGATAGATTGTATGGCCTCTATCTGCCATCTTTTTCTGTATTTTTATTGTAAGGATCCCTTTCGTGCTCTCATTAGACCAATATGCAGCAGTACCATGCCACCTTAATGTAGTAAAGAGATATCAACCCTTTTTATTTATTTATTATTTATTTATTTATTACAATCTTTTATATACCGCGTTATTTGATATCAGCGCGGTTCACATACAACAACATCAACAGAATAACAGGCTATTCCGTGTTTACAGCAAACAGGTATATAAACTTGGGTAACATAAGGTTAACTTATTACAAACATGATTATATAAAAGGTATCATGACAACACAAAAGTCCTAGTAATCTTACTGAGAAAGTGGGAGAGGCTATTTGAAGATAAGGTGTGTCTCTTATTTGGGGGGGCTTTTGCTGGGGGTAGTGTTTGGTGGGTAGTATATGAGGAAAAGGTGATATTTAAGTGCTTTCCTAAATTGGGTTAAGTCGGTAATGGCACAAACGCTTGGTGGTAAGGCGTTCCAGCATCTTGGGGCGTAGAATATAAAAGATCTGCTTGCCGTTATCTGGGTGCATTTTGTTACAGCCTTAGGAAGTGTTAGTGTGTTTATAGCCGTCGGTCCATCTACTAGAAGGATCTAGTAGATGGAGTTACATGGATGAGATTTGAGAGTGAAGAGGATGAAAGTCCGTGGATGGCCTTAAAGGTCAGTAGTATGGTCTTGTAAGTGAGCCTACCATGTATGGGGAGCCAGTGGAGTTGTTTTAGTATAGGAGTCACATGCTCGAATCTGGCGACTCCCTGAAGGACCCCAGCTGCGGTGTTCATAGCAAGTTGTAGAGGGTTAATAGTGGATTGAGGAAGGCCTTGTAGGATAGCGTTAGCAAAGTCGAAATGTGGTAGAATTAATACTTGGTATATTGTCCTGTAGTCTTCTGGATCAAGTAAGGAGCGAAGATGCCTGAGAGAACGAATCTTGAAATAAACTGCTCTTACTACATTCTCTATGTGTACTTTCATATCTAGATGTTGATCCAGTGTGACCCCCAGATAACGAATTGTGGATTATGTTTGCAGTTCTGCTTCTTTAACTCTTACATATGATGGAGGGGTGAAGTTGTGGTCCCTTGTAATGAATAGAACCTCTGTCTTCTTGTGTTGGATGCGGAGGTTTTGGGATAGGAGCCATTTAGAAACTGCGTCAAAACTTTCTATCAGAGGGGAGAGATTCAGAAGTTCTGTAGAGAACGGGGTGTAGAGCAGGATATCATCAGCGTATATCAGGCAGCTCACATTAAAAGATCTGATGAGATTACAGATAGGTTGTATGCAGAGGCGTAGCGTGGGGGGTGCAGGGGGGCCGGCCGCACCGGGCGCAACATTGGGGGGGGGTGCTCGCACTCGCAGCTCTCTGTTGCCGATGAGGGGGAAAGGCAGGTCCCTATGATACATGTTGGCGCGTACGCCATCTGGTGGTGGCACTGCAAAGAGGTTTGCGCTATAGCCCTCGAGCCCGCAGTCCTGGGAGTCGCATTGTTCTTGGCAAACCCTCGGCAACAAAGCGCAGGCGATGCGATTGACCCCCTCTAGGTAGCTATTTCACACAAGCTGCCGGGGAGGGGTGGGAGGGGGACTGTTTATCGCGTCGTCGCCCCTCGATCTCAATGTAAAGCTGGGGTTGGGGTTGGGGTCGGATCGCCCTGTGCACTCGAGAAGGCGGAGCTGCAGGGCGGCATCGCAAGTTTCTGGTTCCGGATCTCCTCCTCTTCCCTGCTGTTGGGCGTTTAACCATGCTTGTCGGGCTCTTGCTGCTGTGCTGTTCGTTTCCCTGGACTCAGGCTCAGCAAGGTCAGTGCTGACGATCGCTCCCTCCCGGGGTAGGATCACGGTCGGCTCCCCCGCGCAAAGAAGCTCCCCGGTGGCTAAAATCCACGGGTTAGGGGGCGCAAATTACTTGCCTTGCCCCGGGTGCTGACAACTCACGCTACGCCACTGGTTGTATGTATATGTTGAAAAAGAGTGATGATAGTGAGGAGCCTTGAGGGACTCCTTGAGTTTGGTGGAAAGGTTCGGACGTAGCTGATCCAGATTTCACACATTGCCATCTTTCGGCAAGGTATGATTTACACCATTTTAGCGCATTACCACAGATGCCCTTTTCTTCAAGCCACCCCAGGAGAAGTTTGTTATTCACTGAGTCGAAAGCTGCGGCAATGTCAAGAAAGATGAGCGCGAACCCTTGCCGAAGGTTATCAATACCTGAGATTATGTTGCTGAAAAGGGTAGTAAGGAGAGTTTCTACCCCATGATACTCCCTGAACCCATGTTGGCATTGATCGAGTGGGGCTGCGGTGTCTATGTGATCTTGAACTGGTCTTTGTACCTCTTTCTCGATGATCTTGGCTAATAGAGGTATGCTTGCTATGGGTCTATACGAATCGACTTTCTGGGGGTTTAGTTTGGGATTTTTTAACAGGGGTCTGATGGAGATATATTTGAGGTCTATGGGGAAAGTTCCAGTTGTGAAGGAGAGGTTCATAAGTCTTGTGATGAAAGGACTGACTTCTTTACGTAGCTCTTTTATCCAATAGGCTGGGCAGGGGTCGGATTGTGCAGTAGTGGTATTGATGGATGTAATAGAGTCTTCAATGCATTTTCTTGTTGGTGTGGAGAACACCGAAAGGGGAAGTGTATAGGTTGACAGTTGTGGTGTAATTAATGAGATTGTATCTGTCTGGAGTAGTTTAGACTGAAGGAAGTCAGTGAATTCTTGAGGGTGAATTGCATTTTGTTGTTCTAGGGAGGGTTCTTTCGATAAAGTCTTAACTAAGTTGAAAAGATCACGTGGCTTGTTCAGAGACCTTTTGAGTATGTCAGTGTGATGCTGTTTCATTTTCATCGTGATCATGTTTCTGTGGTTTTCTAAGTGGATTTTATAAGCTGTTTGATCCTCCATGGATTGGGATCGACGCCATCGTTTTTCCAGCTTCCGTAACTGCACGAGCGAGGACCGCAGCTCTGGGGAGTACCATGAAGCAGACTTTCTTTTGCTTGGTACATTGTTTTGATTTTGATTAGGACGTTGAGCAATAGCGCTGAAGTTGTTATTCCAATTGGAGATCATATTATCAAGGTTGAGTGTTGTATTACTGAGGAATGAGGAGGCCTCTGATAGAATGTGTTCTCTGTTGAAAGGTCGGAAATTTCGTACTGATGTTTGAGAGACGTTGCTTGATCTGGAGTTATCTTTCGCTTGTTTGTTTAGCGTGGGTATCAAGAAATTGATGAGCTTGTGGTCTGACCAGGGTACGGAGGTAATAGACGTCACTAGATCGTGGTTTGGATCAAGAATTGTCAATGGGGCGAATACTAGGTCTAGAGTATTACCCTTTTGATGTGTGGATTCGTTGATAATCTGTTGGTATCCCAGATTCTTGAAAGCTTCCAGGAAGGCGGTGGCTTGAGTTTGTTGTAGAGAGGGGAGGTTGAAATCTCCTAAGATCCAGCTAGGTGTGTTGGGATTGTGAGTATTGGCAGCTAGGTTTAATATGATAGGGAGATCATCAGCGGAAGTTGATGGAGCTCTATATAGTAATATGATGGAGCATGATTTATTCACAATGGTTACTGCATCCAAGTTGATATTACTGGTGGAGTTAATTGTATGGAACTGGAGGTCCGTCTTGGAGAGGATGAGAGTTCCACCTCCTTTCTTATTTTCTCTATGTTGTGTGTGTATAAAAAAGTTGGGGGGAAAAAGCTGGTTGAGGAGGACGTTATCCTCACGTGATAGCCAGGTTTCAGTGATCATAAGTAGATCAAGGTCATGGGAGGATATAATATCTGAGATAACTGGCCATTTTTTCCGTATTGAACGTGCGTTTATAAGAGCACATTTTAGGTTTGGTGGGGTGTTATATTGTTTAGTTTTCTTGGAGTGTTGGAGAGCTATGTGTAGCAAGTGAGAGTGGCGTGTGTGGGCTGAACCTTTAGAGTGGAAGAATGGGGTCTCTGATCCTTTTCTGGGATAGCTTTGCAGAATTGGAATATGGTTGTTTGAGGGGGATAAGGCAAAGGAGTTTCCAAGCCAGCATGTGGTGAAGAAGAAATAGCTAGCTAGGGTAGAGAGGAAGAAGGTCATTTCAAAAACTTCTGCTTAGTGTGGCAGAAACAACCTTGTGTGTAAATAATTGTGTTAGTGAGGGGATAACTAAGGCTATTAGAGTTGCTTTCAAATGGAAGGGATGTGCAGCGGGTGGTACTAAATTTGCTGAGGAGTTAGGAGGGTGCTATAGGTAGATAATATCAATGGTAAAAATACAAGCAACAGACACATTATTGATAGTATGTTTTAGAGGCATACAAAGCATATAGGATGAATAAAGAAAAGGTTGGTAAGCATGTATAACATCAGATACATTATAATAAAGATAACATTGTTAAACATTTACATGTATACAAACAGTTGGAAGGTTAAATGGATCTGTAGTTGAAAATACAGGTGTAGAAGAGAGGAACGCACTAGATGTCAGCGTACTTGATTAGCTAGCAGGGTGTTGATCGCTGTATTTGATGTTTCTTTACTTCACTTAGACATAGATAGAGATAGGACACTGTTTACCGGTCCACGCCAAAGGGCCCTCTGGCGAGGCCCTCAGGCGCGGGCCTGCCTGAAGGCAGCTGTTGTTTAAATGGAGCAGGCTCCTCCCCCTCTCAGAATAAGCAGGATAGATGGAAGGCTGCAGGCTGCTTAACACCAATCAGAGCACAGAAGCAGATGACAGTTAGCTACAGCATCCCCTTTTGGTATGGTTGCAATGGTTCTGCCTTAACTTATATAAACAAAAGAAACCTAGGTGGCCGTGTAGATTATTGTGTAGATTTCATTAGAAGGAGTGTGTGTCTTTTAGGCTCAACTCTTGTTATGTGAGCAAGCCTCCCTTGAGTTTTAAGTTTATGCCCTTTGCAAAATCCATCTTTATTGTTTATTATAACTTTTGTTTTAAAACATTTTTATTAACAAACTCTGCAAAGGGTCCCAATCAAGCAAGAAATACAATATGAGGGTTATCCTGTGCCACGAACAGCACAGAATGTCTTGGATGGAACGAGCCCTTATCTGTATACATAGGCAGCAACATAACAGACAATAAGAAACAATCACTTAGTTTTTACATTTTACCCTGCCCCCTCCTCACAAGATCAGCTACTTACCAGAGTGGGAGAATACTGACACCCCACTGGAGATAGCTACACAATACCC
The DNA here is from genome assembly GCA_033557465.1 of Ichthyophis bannanicus. NCBI lineage: Eukaryota > Metazoa > Chordata > Amphibia > Gymnophiona > Ichthyophiidae > Ichthyophis > Ichthyophis bannanicus. Next base: position 305,813,086 of record CM066032.1, on the reverse strand, counting down.
ATTGATTCACATTGACCTCATATCCCCCCTCCTCCCCCCCACTTCCATCCCTCTTCCTCCCCCCCCCCCCCTCCCTCATCCATCACAAACACACAGCCATTAGGAACGCAACCATAATCCACACACTCATTCTAGAGGAGGGCAATCACCTCCCCCCATACACAACACTCACCAAATTATCAACGTGGTTTACATGAATAAATCATCACCACCCAACCCTAAAATACTAATACAATAATTTTCTAATCAAGACAAACAGAACAGAAAGAATAGAAATTTCAATAGTTCAAATATGCAAGAATTCAGATATGGTTTTCTTCTTAAACCTACACCAGGCTGTTCAAATAATAACCAGATCCCAAATGACAATGATAAAAATTAGGTCTTCAGTCCTGCTTTAAATCACTTCAAAGAGCTTCAATACTATTTTAAGTCACTTCAAAGAGCTTTCAACCCATAAGTATGGTGGCCTTCCATAACTGAGGAGTTAGCACTTGGCATGGGGATTTATATAAGCTATCTAGATAAGCATCTGCCATTTGAATAGTGACTGAATATTGTCACTATCTGGATAATTTTCTGGCTTACCTTTGGTCCACCTCTAACATGCCCCAAATGTATACAGACAATATCTGGCCATTCTGCATTTTAAAAGTCTGATAGTATCTATCTATATATTTTAAAATACATGGTTAGGCTAATTATGCATTTGCCAGAAAAAAATCTAATTACCTTTGATAGGGCTTAATTCTTCATTCATATGGAACATTCCCAGACTCCTTGATTCATTTATCTAGTTTTTAATCTGCTGTTTAACAGATCTCTTGAAGTTTGTTGTCCCTGATGCTTCTCCAGTTAATTGTTGGTTTTTGGAAAATATTGTGCTATTCACACTCTCCATTTTGTGTGTATGTGTTTTTCTGTGATGTTGACGCTGGGCCTCCTTGCATTTGTAAACCGACATGATATACAAGTCGAATGGTGGTATGAATAAATAAAACTCTCCCAACAACAGAAGCAGAGCAGAAGTAGGGTGTTTCACTTTACATCTCAACATACAAAATTTTTTTTATCCAAATTCTAGTCTCCCATCAGTGACAACACCACTAACTCCCTCCACAGCTAGACATTGTGCATTATAACACAAATCCCTGCAAATGGACACTCAACACGAGCATCAAGAACCTAAATTGCACCAACCCTACTTATGGAAAATCAGCACTGCAAATATTCTAGAGCACCAATAACCCCTAGTTGGAAAAGAGTACAAGCTGAACTATTACAGATTCCTACTGAGAACCAACATGTTAACAGAATCCCTTATCTTGGCTTCACATGGAAAACACAGACCATCACCAATTAAAGAATACAAAATCAGACACCAAACTGTGAAACTTGGAAGAAAGAGGAAGATAAATACATTTTCTAATATAGCGAACTATAAAAAATGCACATTTTCAAAGCTGATATTTTATCCTCTAAAAACTGACACTCTTGTACCTTTCTCGTCTGATCATCTTATTTTTCCAGTTGGGTTGGTCCCAGCCTCTCGTTACTACTTCCTCTTATTGATTTTTTTCTGTCCTTTTCCAAGATCCCATTTCCATTTTCTGTTTCTTCACACTCCCTGTATTCTTCACCCTTTCCTTCACTACATCTCTCACTGACATCGAGCCTTCCATTTTTCTCATTTGCCTTTTGCCTAAGCATAGTTTCATTCTATTTCTCTTTCTCCTTCCTACAATCTTCAGTCTCTCTTTTCACCATTCACCTACTTACCAGCTTTCCATTTCCTAATCTTGTTTCTCTTGTCCTTCCATTCCACATCTGTCTCATCCTTTTGACAGCATCCTATCCCCTGCCTCATCTTTCACCCACTTTTTAGTCTACCATTTCCTCCCTCTGTACTCATCTCTTCCCCAGTCTCTTTTACCACCTGCTGTTTCTCATCCCTTTACCAGCTCCAGATCATCCCAATCATCTCTTCACTCCAGGCCCTTTCTTATGTCTTACCCCCATCCAAGCTTCCATTTCCCTTTTCATCTCTCCCATTTCTACCCTCTTTCGCCTGCTTCAAGGAAGACCTGTCCCTTCCTGTGGCTCTAATCCTCTCCATAGCACTCTGTCCTTTAAGACACCCCAAACCCTCCAGGTCCTTCAAACCTTCTCTCCTTCCCATATTTCTGTTCTTGGTCTCACAGGCCTACTCATACACTCTTGCACAAAGACTAGTACCACTCCCTAAAACCCCCCAGCCCCAATATCAGCCCATTTCCAGTCCTAGCCTCCCATTCCCAGTATCAACCCATTGCCAGTATCATTCATCCCTCAGCCCCTGTATCAGCCCATTTTTAGTCCCTCAGCCCTAATATCAGCCCCTTTCCAGTTCCAGCCCTCATACCCAGAATCAATCAGCCCCCAAGCCCCTGAAACAGCCCATTTCCAGTCCCCACAGCCCCAATATCAACCCAATTCTAGTACCAGTCCTCAGCCCCAGTATCAGCCAGCCCATCATTTCCAGTATCAGTCCATATCTAGTCCCAGCCCCCATTCCCAGTATCAGCCTATTGCCAGTATCAGTCAGGTCCTCAGACCTTGTATCATCCCAGTCCCAGTCCCTTAAGCCCAATATCAGCCAATTGCCAGTCCCAGTATAAGCCCATTTCCAGCCCCCAGCCCAGTTCATGCCTCACTCATTGCCCCAGTATAGGCCACCCCTCCTCCTCCCCCTCCCTGCCTCAACACAGCCATAGGAGCATTTGCTTTTGTTCCCATGGCTGTGCTATACTGAAACTGCAGTGACCACGGCTTGAGTATAGCGTAGCGATGGAAGCAAAAGCAAATGTTCCCATGGCTATGTTAATGTTTAACACAGCTACAGCTGGGGAGGCAGAGAGCAGGCTGGAGGCGAGCCAATGAGGCAGGCTTCCTGCGCCCTTACTGTGATGCACCCTGATTCAGTGCCTCACTGGCTCACCTCTTAAGCTGGCCCTGGTGAAGATGAACAATGGATGAAAAACTCCTTCCTCCAATCCAGATCCTGCCTTCCTTGAACTTGGACCTTCCACTTTCACAGATGCTAAGTCATTTCCTCATCGTTCCTAAACTCTCTCTCCTTCCAAAATTTATGATATACTCCTAAGTTGCCACACAATTCTAAACCTGTTTAATTGTGTTACTGTACAGGGGTTATTTTCGAAATCCTAATTGTGACTTGTGTGTGTAAATATGTCACTTGCATGTGCAAATTGCATCCACGTGTAAATGGCCATTTTAGAAAAGGCTTATTCTACAACACATGGATTTCCACATGACGAAATTTCAAGAGGGCGTGTCAGGGGAATGGCCAGAGTGGAACAAAAATCTACATGTGCATTCCCCATTTCATGTAGAAGAATGCACATGCAAACCCCAAATTATTCATGTCCATATTTACACCCGCTCCCTGACAGGTATAGGTATTTAAAAAGTGCTCCTTTTGGTCTTCCCTTTGCAGGAGGGGCTAAGGCGATAGCCTCCTTAATCTCCCAATGTTTATGTCCCTCTTTACATTGAAATGAGGTAAAGACAGAGTCATCTGTAGATTATTAGCAACATCCGTACATCTAGGTTTGCAAAATGGTTCAGATATAGGTGTAAATTGCTGGATTTTCTCCGTCGATTTTTCCCACGTGTATATTTGTGAAATGGCTCTTGATGCTGTATGTGGCTAGAGATCCTCAGGCGTTCTCGCACGTCCTTCTATGAGATCTTAGAACCAGCTCCACCTTTAGCAAAGCCGTTTCTAAAATACCATAAGAATTAAGTGCGCCCCGATCTCAATGTCTCAGTTCTGATCTCTACGTGTTAACTAAAATGTGCCTTTAAATGTTACTGAATTTTCAAAATGGAAACAAATCTATGCAGTACAATGTTTTGCTGGTTTTTTACCGTGAACAGCATCTCTATAGCACTAAAGCTTGCAGGCTGGAGTCAGTTTATTTAAAAACTGTAAATGCAATTCTGACTGTTACATAATCCAAATAAATGCAAAAGAGAGGATTATAAAAAGAAAAATAGATTTTTTTTCTGCAGACCAAAAACTATAGTTTCACAAATATGGACCAGAGAGTCCAGTATAGCTCCATGTTGCTATGGTAACAGTTTTTAGGAATGAAATACAGCCTTCACTCTATGTCTCTTATGGTAAAATGCATTCCCATCTTTTCTCAGGCAAAGAGAATAAAAGAGCGCAGGATGCTGTAGCATGTGGGATCTTGGTTTAAATTTATCTATTTATTTTCTGATAGGCTTAGGCATGTCTCTCAGGCCCAAAGAGGAAGGGAGGATGGTATGATAAACTAACATGCCACTAAGACTACTTTAGCCCAGGGCTTCTCAACCAGTCCTCGGGACACACCTAGTCAGTCACGTTTTCAGGATAACCGCAATGAATATGGCATGAGAGAGACTTGCATACAATGGAGGCAATGAATGCAAATCTATTTCATGCACAGTAATTGTGGTTATCCTGGAAACCTGACTGACTAGGTGTATCCTGAGGACTGGGTTGAAAAGCCTTAGTTTGGACCATAAATTCCTTCAGGTAGATTGATTTACACAGAAGGTACACAGACAAATGAAAGTAAAAACATAAATCCTGGCTACATGAGTATTTACTGTATCTCACTACCTCAGAGCAAACTAAGCCTGTTAGCCTCTCAAAACTACAGCAATAAATAACATTGTAATCGCTCCTGAGGGCTTTTATCTTTCAATCTGTTCTCTTATTGCTTTCTGTGGACTCACCGAACTTCTCCTTCCTGGTCAGTCATTTATAGCTGTCTCTCAGGATCACCTAATGGTCAGCTGACACAGTACAAGAGACCATTATCTGCAACTAAGGATATGTACGACTCGTATACTCCCTCATAGATGGCAAACCCTGATCATCACCAAGGATTGCTGAAGGTAGGTCTTATAGGAGGTATCCTTCTAATTTTCGGACTGATGAAAGTCCCTGGAACTACAGGTTCATTCTTTCCCACATGGAAGATTAATGAAGGGGTGGGGGGGGGGGGCAATAATTTTACTGATTAGAAGATAAGGGAAAAGATGCTCCTCTGGCCAAGAAACCATATCCATCAAACCCTGAAAGAAGCCCAGAAAGATCTACATCCTGAGGAAGTATATACTATCCTAACAGGCATACACTCACTGCCGCAATTCACCATGCCAAATCATCCTCTTTCACATAGATGCTTTACCTCCATTCATGAACTCATACAGAGGGTTCAGCATAAATATGTAGCCATCATGAAAGGATGTAGAGCATTTGATTAACACATTCTTCAAGAGCAGATTGTTGTCATTTGCATGTTTAGACATAGAAGACAGCTTCTTCCAATCTAGGAAATATTAAGGCCATATGAGAATGATCACCTGAGGAGAATGCTACCAGAGAGAGGCCTTTTTACCCACCATCTCTCTTTTGCACAGTATGGGGGTTAATATATATTTATTTATTTGGGATATTTGCTACTAGGAGTGTGCAAAGGGCTTTATTGCATTTCAGTTTTTTTCTGTAATTTTCCTGTTTTGCTTTACTGCATGTAAGAAGAAGGACAGGGTCATTTTAAAACAGGACACCTTGGCTAGGCACTATTTTATAAAAACAAGTAGCCACCTACTTCTCTTTATAAAATACTATCGTATGTTGCTGAGAGAGCACCTCAAGTGTAGGCGTAATCATTTACATCACTCACAAGTGGGTGTACAGTATGCGATCACAATTAATTTATGCATGTGTAGATTAAGGAAATGTTTTTAATTTAACTTTTTATTAGTTTTCAATAGCAATGTTACACTCAAGAAAATGTCTCACGCTTCGGTCATAGTCACATGATAATAACAAATCCAACTCTTTTTGATCATATCAAATAACATTGAGGCGGGAGGATATTCAAAGACATCTACACCGTCTGCAGACCATTTAACAGCCTTTGAATATCCTCCCCAATATTATTTGATATAGTCAAAAAGAGTTGGATTTGTTATTATCGTGTGACTATGTGATATGGTCCCGGCATTGAATATCCAGGCTTAGTTTCCAGCGGCTACGGGTAGCTGCATTACCAACGCTAGCCGCCGCTGCTGAATATCGGGCCCATTGACTTTTATTGTTCCCCCTCTCCCTCTGTCCCCCTCTAACAAAATGAGAAATATCCCTTAGCTCCCCTGCCCTTCCTCTTGCCTTGAGTACTGTGGTGAAGACTCCCCTCCAGAGGAAATGGAGATAGGGGAAAATCCTGATAGAAGGGATGACACACACAGGATTTCCAAAACTGACTTGGAAAAAACACAGTTATCGGCTGAGCTGAAGACAAGCCCCAGCCCAGGGGAGGAGTTAGGCTTCAGCACTGATTGGGCACGCCCAGGGGAATGACAGGGAGTGCCGGGAAATGAAGCCCTTTTTAAATCCTCAGACAGGATTGACAGAGGAGGCAGCAAGGCTGGCAAGGCAGGCAGCAAGGCTGACAAGGAGAGCAGCAAGAAACGAAGCAGACGAGAAGCAGCTTCCAGTGCACGTTGGTCTTCAGGAGGAAATTGGAATCAAAGGGGAAAAACGCTAGAACCCTGGGAGAAGGCAGAACCCTGGAACAGTAAGCCTTGGAGCCCAATATGCTCTCAAGGAGATCCTTACTACACGGTAGAGCCTAAACGTGGGAATGCTAGCAAACCCAGCTCTTGAAGAAAAGGTATTTTGTCTGGTGGCGAGCAGTGCTATAAAAGCCAGGAACCAAAACAGGAAAGAAGTTTTTCTGAGAGAAATTCCCCTAGCAGAAGAACTAGCCATAAGGCTCCTGAGTTTCTAGAGAGGAGAGAGTCCTGGAAGAAAGGTGCCTGTTCTTATGCCAACATCTCTGATAAAGGTAAAGCTGAATTTCCTAATTTTAATGCCTTGCTGGAGAAACCCTTTTATTGTGCTGACCTCCCTAAGCCAAACTCTGCAACAGGAGCAGACAGTGAGTGGGGGAAGGGTGTGACCCTTACCGGAGACTATCAAGCAGCTAAAGAGCAGCTACAGGCTGAATTGCTTCTAAAAGAGTTTCAGCAATTTCTGGAGCTAAAGTCAGGGAAACATAATAAACCTGATGAAGAGAACAATTGCCTTAGCCCAGATGAATGTATGCAGATAGATAATGATGTACCTACCTTGAGTTATGATCCTTGTGCAATGGATTGCTCTTTATGTTTTAGAGAGTAACAGTGTAAAGAAGCATCTGGAGTTTGTATGAGAAGAATACGAAACGTTTGCTATACCTGTTGCCTAGCCGTGAAAGTTCACAAATTGTTTTCACCTGTTTCTGTAAAGCCACGCTGTGAGGAGAACAGCTGTTACTGTGAGGCTGCAATAATCCCAAGCAACCACACGAGGCAAAGCTGAGTAGAAGCTACCGTGACTGTGTAAAGCTGAGTTAAAGCTATTTGATTTCAGTTGTTTTCCTGACCTCTTGATTTCACCTTTATGTTGAAAGTTGCACCTTTACGTTATGCACCTTTGAATTGTAATGCGTTGAAAATATCCCCACAACAAATAAATTTCTGGCAAGCCTTATCACTCGAGTCACAACTATAACTTTCATCCCTAAAGAAAAAAAGCAAGTGTACTACGAATCCCAGCATTCAAAGGGATCAGTACCACCTTTATTCATAAGGGACATTATATAAGGCCACTCCTGCCTGTAAGCTCTAGGGCCCAGGCAGGAGCGTCGCAGTACTCAAGCGTAGGTTTCTGCCTAGGAATGTAGTATTACTCAAATCAGTTGTCACTCTTCTCTATCAACAACCACCTGGGGTTTGTATTTTTTTTACTGCCATCTTCAATACTGCTCCCAAATAGCATATATCTTATCCCACTTCCCTTTTCTTAAAGCTGTCAACTTATTGAGACTATATAAATTACTTAGCCTATCACAGAACCCCCCTCCCCCACCCCCCCCCACTCCAATAATGGGCAATCTACATGGCCTCTAGTTTACCATTATCTCACCTCTCCCAGTCACTTTATAATATTTAAGAAATTCTCAACTCTGCTTATCAGTGTTAGAAATGCAATTGTTTATGGAATACCTTTTGCATTGAAAATTTAGCAAGAAAAGGATTACCTTTCCTTTCATAAAAGATGAAAGCATGGCTTCAGGTCTTTAATTTAGAGGCAGCAGGGGTTTGAGGGGTTGGGGTGTAGATGGAGGATGGTTGTGTTGGGGTGTGGGGATTGGCTGTGATTCAAGGTTCGTTTAAATGGAGTATGAACTGCAGGCCGTGCTCCTTGGGCGAGCTCCTTGGGGCGACGACTGGGGCGATTTACAACACCATCTTTCTCCTCCTAAATTCCCTGGTTGCAGGTTCTATCGGTCATACTTCACATTGCTTCCCTCTCCCCTTGGGCACTTTTCTCCTCCCTTCAGTTCCCCCGTATTACTTCTGGCTGTTCTGCTTGGTCTTTCTTTTCTTACCTCACCTGTGCCTTTATCTGTGCCACCTGACCCCTCCGCTCAGGTTATGTCTGCCATCCCTGTTCTCTGGGGCTATCGTCCTTTACCTCTGTATCCTGTTCTTCCTGGTCCTTTGGCCCGGAATCCCCTTAACCTCCTTCCCTGCTCTTCCTGTCTGGCGTCCCCCACATCTGCCCCTTCCATCCCATCACCCCTCCCAGTTGTTCCCCTCATCACACTCTCTTTGGCTCTTCTAAATTGCCGCTCTATCCGTTCAAAAACCCGTTTAGTTCACGATCTTTTTACCCAACACTCCCTGGATGCCCTCTTCATCACTGAATCTTGGCTCCGTGAGGGGGAGGACGCCCTCCTCCACCAATGTCTCCCTCCCGGTTATTCAGCTCTCCACACCCCCCGTCTCCGCCGCTCTGGTGGTGGGGTGGCGCTTATTTTTAAGTCCCCCCTCTCTTTCTCCCTGATCTCGCCCCCCCTGCCTACCCCGAATCCCTTTTGGTTCGGTCTGATTCTACCCCCCCTATTTTCTTTCTTCTCTTGTATGTCCCCACTTCTTTGCGTCCAGATCTTTGGGATTCTTTTCTGAGTACACTATCCGACTCTGCTCTTCTATCCCCGCACCTGGTCGTATTGGGCGACCTCAACACCTACCTTAATCCCCCCTCTCGTCCCCGCGACAAGGTCCTTTCCTCCCTGTTCTCCGACCTGTCCTTCACCCAACACGTACTCTGTCCTACTCATGTCTCTGGTCGATCCCTGGATCTTATTCTCACCCTTGACTCCTCTCCTTTTCTCCCCTCCAATATTCTTTCTACCCCCATTCCCTGGTCCGACCATCACTGTCTCTTTTTTACTTTCCCCCTTCCCTCTTCTGGTACTATCAGCCTTTCTCCTGCTTCCACCCCATCGCTCAGATGGCGTTTCACCCCAAACTCCCGGTCTTCTTTTCCTTCAGCTCATACGCTATTTCCCCCAGAATTTCCCTCCCTATCTACTGATCGTCAAGTCGACCTTTTTTCCTCCTCCCTTTCGGCCGCTCTTGACACTGTAGCACCCCTCTGTTCCACGGCCCCCCGTCCGTCCTCTCATCACCCTTGGTATCACCCTGGTCTCCTTCTTCTCCGCTCCAATCTTCGTCGTGCTGAACGGCTTTGGAGGAAGTTCCGTACATCTGGTTCTCACTCCAACTATCGACTTGCTTATCTTTCCTACCGTTCTGCAATTACTTCAGCCAAACACTCATATTACTCTCACCTTATTTCTACGTCTTCAAACTCTGCTAGACGCCTTTTTCTGGTCCTCAAATCTATTTCCTCCCCCTCTTCTCTTCCTTCCGTCCTCTCTCAACCCCCCCCCCCCCAGCCCCTCCTCCCTTGCCTCCTTCTTTACCAGCAAGATTCTTACCCTTCGTTCCTCTTTCCCCTCCTGTCCTCCTCCCCTTTCCCCCCCTCCTTCTTCTCCTTCCTCCTTCCCCTCTCCGTCCGCACTCCCTTCCTCCTCCACTCACATCTTTCCCCACAGTTGGTGCTCCTTCTCCCCCATTTCCTCCCCTGAACTCACTAAGGTCATCTCATCCGCTCACCAGACTACTTGTCCCCTTGATCCCCTGCCATCGTCTTGGTTACTTGACCCTCATATCGCACTGGTGCCTTTCATCCTCTCCATTTTCAATTCTAGTCTCTCCTCTGGTCTCTTCCCCTCCCTTTGGAAGCACGCTATTGTCCGTCCCCTCCTGAAAAAGCCTACCCTTGACCCTACTCTTCCTGTCAACTGGCGTCCCGTCTCTAATCTTCCCTTCCTGTCCAAAATTCTTGAAAAACTTGTCTTCTCCCAGCTGGCTTCTCATCTTGATTCCACTCACGCCCTTCACCCCCGTCAATCTGGTTTCCGCCCCGGCCACAGCACCGAAACCGTCCTCACAGCCCTGCTTTCCGAACTTCACCGCTCCCACGATCGCGGTGATGTTTCTCTAGTGGTTTCCTTGGATCTGTCCTCTGCGTTCGACGTAGTCGATCACCGCACTCTTCTTTCTCGTCTGTCTGACTTCGGCATTCATGGTACTGTCCTTCGGTGGTTTCACTCCTTCTTGTCCTGCCACACTTTCTCAGTCCATTCCGGCTCCTCGGTATCCCCTCTACTCCGTCACCTGTGGTGTCCCCCAGGGTTCTATTCTCGCTCCTTTGCTTTTCAATGTTTTTCTTGCTCCCCTAGCTCTGCTAATCCAACAATCTACTCTCTCTTTTTATATTTACGCTGATGACATCCTTCTGGTTCACCATACTTCTCCCTCCGCCCCTGATCTTGCTCCACTTAACCTCTGTTTGTCCTCTATCACCTCCTGGTTTGAGTCAAATTTCATGCATGCCAATCCCGCTAAATCTGCTGCTCTCTGGGTCACCTTCGGCCGTCCACCCCCTACGGTACTTCCTGTCATGGGTCCCCACTTCATCCCCTCCACCCCTACTCTCTGCTACCTGGGTGTTATCCTAGACTCATCCCTCTCTTTTCACGACCATATCTCTTCTGTTGTCCGTTCCTCTTTCTTCCACTTGCGCCGCATCAAAGCCGTTCGCTCTTATTTTCCATTATCCTCTGTTGTCACTCTTGTCTTGTCTTTGGTTATCTCTCGTCTCGACTACTGTAACGTTATCTATGCCGGTCTTCCATCCTGTCAACTTCACCGTCTCCAACTTGTTCAAAATGCCGCTGCCCGTCTTGTCACCTCATCCCCCCTTCGTTCCCATATCTCACCATGTCTGCTCTCCTTACACTGGCTCCCAATCAAGTTTCAGTTTATGTTCAAACTCCTTATCCTTGCTCACAAGGCCCTCCATTCTGACACTCCCCAGTACTTAGCCAACACCATTCATCTTCAGCCCTCTCCCCGCCTTCTCCGGTCAGCCCATGGCAATCGTCTTTTCCTTCCCTCACCCACACAGGCCCGCCTCGAATCTACCCGACACTCTGCCTTCTTTTTCTTATGTCCCGCCCTTTGGAACTCTCTTCCCCTTCCACTCCGCATTGACTGTCTTACACTCGTTTTAAGGCCCTTCTCAAGACTCACCCTTTTTGTCAAGCTTTCGATCTCCCCCTCCCCACTGATGGTGTTCCTCTCCCTAGTTCCGTCTCTCACCCCCCTTAATTTCCCCATGCTCTCCCCCTCACTGATGGTGTTTTATCCCCTTAGTCGCGCCTCCCATCCCTTCTAAATTTTGCTCATGTCTTCCCCTCCCCCCCCCCATTCCTTTTTTTTCTATTATTTTATTGTTTTAACATTTTATTGTTTTACTGTTTTACCATTTTATTGCTTTTTCTCTACTCTTTACTGTCTCTCTTTCTGTCCTATCATTTTTTGGCATTCTTTTCTTTCTTTCCTTTCCTGGCAGCTGTCGTTTTTTATGATTGTACACCGCCCTGATGCTTCGGCCTGGGCGGTTTATCAAGTGTTTTAATAAAGATAAAGTGGTTGAGGAGATTCATTTTTTTGTACCACCCTTGAACTCCTTGCATAAGTGTGTAATTAAATGTTATAAATAAATAAAAACATTAAATCCTACAAGCCTCCCATAGTCTCCCAATTCTGGTGACATGCAATCAACTCATTCTAAACATAGGGGTATATTTATTGAGCAGCTGTAGCGACTGCTATGCGGTATCAGAGCCGCAGCCCCATTGAATTCAATGGGGCTATGGCTCTGATACCACACGGCAGTCGCTACTTGCTGCTTAGTAAACATACCCCAAAGTGTCATCATCAAAAAGTGTAATCTGATAATCCACTCCGTCTCATTTTTCTGCACCCATATGTCCACACTCATTCTCGCTCTCATTGCAAGAGGTTTAGCAGAGAGAAACAAATAATAGCAGTGCTAAACCTGTCCAGTTCCCCTCCATAAACTATAAAAAGTTAAGATCTCCCATTCACCTTGCCATGTGCCCTAGGGCTGCTAATACATACAGTAGCTCCAATCCATCACAAGAAAACTGGGCCAAGACCCATTGCCAAAACCCATTTTTTCCAGCGTTCGAAACATAAAATATCTATTCACCTGGTCAAAAGCCTCTACAGTGTCAATTGAGAGGAGGAGGAATGGAATTTCCTCTCCCGAGCTATTTGCACCAAGCGTAACATCTTTTTGATATAATCTCCTGCCTGCCACCCTGGCCTAAAGTCTGCCTGATCTTCATGAATTAAATACAGAATATTAAGATATTTTATAGTCTACATGTATATGTGCAAACTCCGTCCTTGCTCCACCCAGACCACGTCCCAACTACAGCAAAGTACATGCCTTAATGCCAAAGCACATAGTTTTATACCTTCAGTATTTTTTTGTGTTAATCTTTTTATTACTTGTAACATCAAAAAGAGAATTAAAAAAGTACAAACATGGAAATACAATAACCACAAGGCAGAGTTACAAATTCCAAAGAAAATACTCCACACAACACTAAGCACACTTCCTATCTGCAGATGAAACTATCTTCCCTCCCTTCCTCCCCTCCCCTCCACCCCTTCTCATACTGCACTATCCCTCCCCTCACACTCCCCTTCTATATCAGCACTGCCTATCTAAAGGTTGGACTTCACTGAAGACACAAGTGAAACGCAATCCAAAAACAAAGAGCACATAACCCAAAAAACAGAAGATAGTTGCAGCATGCAAAATGCATACATCGAAAACTAACCTTCTATCAGCAAATATGCTTACATGTTTAGAGGCTCTTATAATCCAAAAATAGCAATTACACCTCACCAGCTTTACCCGACCAACCTCTCACCTCGTATGTAGAGTTCTCCATACAATATATATCCCAAACCTTAGAGTGCCATTCTTTTAAAGTGGGCGGAGCTGTTCACTTCCAACACCTAGGGCCCGATTCTATTCTGCCTGACACTCCTATTGCACACACAGAGCCGCTGTGCGTGTAGCAGGGGATGTGAGCATGACAGGGGAACGATGTGGGCGAGCCCGATCCCCGGACGGTCTGGTTATTCATACTGGGGCACGCCAGGCTGTCCTCATGCCCGATTCTGTATGCCACAGGAAAGTTTTGCTCCCGCGTTACAGAAACGGGTCCTAATGGACCCATCCTGCTCGGGATGATCCGGCGAGCCCGGATGTGCCTCTTTCTGAATTGGGCTCCTGGCCACCACACTCCAAGTCACCAGCAACTATTTACCAAGTGGTCCAGGGCCTTATCCCACATCCCTACAAGTTACTCAGAGGGAGATCAGTGAGAAGGAGGTTGCAATAGTCAAGGTAGGAAGTAATAATATAGTGGACAAGTGTTTTAGTAGTGTGTTTAGAGAGGAAGGGGCAAATTTTGTTAATGTTATAGGGAAAGAAACGACAGGTTTTAACTATCTGTTGGATATTGTGACACGCCCGCGGCGAGGCGACTAGGTGGTTGCCTAGTGGGGAGCGCGGGACGTCACTCTTCTTTGTGTAGTTGTGGTTTTGCTTTGTCAGCAATCCAAATGGAAGAGGAACACAGGACAATTTGTTACTTAAATTGCTTTTATTTATTTCTTTCTGGAACCAACTTTTAGCAAGTGACCTTGCTGAGGCAAATGACCTTGATAAGGCAAATAATATCACAAACTGAACATATAGGATATTTTCTCCCTTTAGACTTCTCAGCAATATTTCTTCAAGTAGTTACTTCACTCTTGATTACTCTTTTCAGCTTCTTTCATTTACAAAGCAGTGTAACACTTTTTAAATGCACAGTTTTCCAAAAACTTCTGTAAGACAGTTTTTGACCTTTACTCTCAGCTGCTGCAGATTAGGATATCTCTCCTGTGCTGCCTCCTGGTTTAAAACGCTAGCCCTGTTAAGCCTGGCTTCTTCAGAGATACAATTGGCTGCTTTAAACAATGAGGTTCATATGACTTCTTGTCTGCTTTTCAGCTTGGCACATAACAACACCAGCACAGATATCTTCGTAACCTGTTACTCACAGCTTCTTATAAAAGTATTAAACACGGCTTATACAAATCCCACACTCCATGGATTCCGCAGAGGATATTGGAGAGTCTGAGTATGAGTCTACTTCCATTTCTTCTGGGGTACTGTAACACTCAGGGCTTGGGGCACGTTCTGGAACGCTATGCTTCACTTCCTTTAAAAGCCTAAGAAGCTTTCCCCATTTTAACTTCTGGGGTCCCCTTTTTACCGGGTCAAAAGCTCTTGCCCTTCTTCCTCTTAGACACTCCTGTTCAGGACACACACAAATTGCTTTACTGGCAGAAACCCTCTTCCCAACTGGTTTTCTGTACTGCCTAATCACAGACTCAGGACTTGAGCTGTCACTCTCAGAATCAGTCATATACTCTTGACGTTTTCCCCAGCTCCACTCATGCCCACAATCTTTGCACTTGCCTTGGGAGTTATGGCTGGTCCCCTTTGAACCGCCAGGCCCTACAGCCTTATACTGCTGTTTCTTCCCTTGGTTCCTCTGGACTCTTGGCCTCTCCTCCTGGCTTTTAGCATGCAGTTTTCCTTGAGCACGTCCTCTCTCTGTATTTCTGCTTGTGTCTCCCTTTTTCCTCGTGTCTCTTGCTGTGCCTCTGCTTGTATTCCTCAGCCCTCCTGCCTCTCTCTCTTCCTCTCTCTTCGTTGCCTGCCCACTTCCTGAGTGACGCAGCTTAAATATCCTGCAGCTTGTTTCCTTCTCTGGCCCCACCCCCTCTCTTCCTGCACGAGCTCTAGAGGCTCGTTGATGATTCAAGCTATCCATATTAGTGTGTATTCTTGACTCTTTACCTGTCTGGGAGCTATGCTGTAGTTAGCCCTTCCCACGCTCATTATAAAAAAACTCTTTTTTCCTAGTTTTAAAAGGCTCAGCTACCTGCGCATCACCACATATCCCCCCCCCCCTTAAGCTATTACCGGCTGGCGCCACAACCCGCGCACAGCTGGTAATCCCAACTAAAGCTGGTGGGACATTGTTCTGCACTGTAGCTACGTCCACAGCCCGCTCCTGCCATGGGCGTAGTATATTGATATGGTACACTTGCTGCCTCCCCTTACCGGTTTCCAAAGTATATGTCTCAGGACCCACCCGTTTTAAAACCTTGTAGGGCCCTCTCCAGGCACTTTCAAATTTGGAACTGGCAGCGGCAACCATTACCAGTACCTTATCCCCTACTCTCAGGACACGCGGTCGTGCTCGTCGGGCATAATAAGCCTTCTGACGGGTCTGACTCGCTTTTAAATTCTCTTCCACCGCTTCTGCCATACGCTGCAAGCGGCCATTCAAAACAGTTAGAATTTTTGGTATCCTCGGGGGATGATTCGCCACGACCTTCTGACAGGACGGGCAAGATGCGCAAAATCTTGCCGTCTCCCTATAAACACCGGGCCAATAAAACCTAGCCAATACTCTCTCTAAGGTCCCTTGTGCCCCTTCATGCCCTCCCATCGGGTGAACGTGAGCTAATCTTAAAACCATGCCCTTAAAAGCATGAGGTACCACTAACTGCCTCCTAGTGTCACCTGACCGTGTATCTATACTTTCCCTATATAACACATTGTCTTTCAAGAGAAATCTTGGTAGGGTCCCAGATCCTTCTCTGGCATTTTCAAATGCTCGGCTTAAGGCAAGATCTGCCCTCTGTTCCCCGGGAAAGGAGGGAAATTTCTCTTTTAACTCAGCAGGAATCCAGGGCAATTCCTGTCCGGCTATCAAATCAGCCCTGTTCTGCGCTCTGGTCTTCCTCTCCCGCCTCCTTTCAGGTTTCCCTTTCCTAGGAATATTTTTGGCAGGAGTGATTAAGTCCCCCTGGAAGGATGTCCCTGGCACTGGGTCTTCCTGTGGGCTATTTCCTCTTTCTATGGGCTTATAACCTGTACGGGTAGTAATCATACCTTTTTTACTATCCTTTAGCTTGGGGTCAGCCACCTTTCCTAACTGGGGTAAGGTTTTCTCCCTAGCTGTGGTATTTTCAGTAGCCCTCTTTTCTCCTAGCCTGGGGTCAGCAACCTTTCCTATCTCGGGTAAGGTTTTCTCCCTGGCTAGATTACCTACTTGCGGAAAGGTAGCTGGTTGGTTGGCTTCTCCCTGCAACTCTTCCGCTAAACCCTTCCTGAACTGTGGCCAGTCACGGCCCAGCACTACCTCGTGTGGAAGCTGGGGTACTATGGCCACCTCCATTTGTTTTCTCAGGCCTACTCCCTCTATTATCACAGACTGTACAGGGTAGGTAGAAGCGGCGCCATGGACACAGCGTATCCTAATATGATTCCCAGAGGTCAGTGGCGAGGGTTTGTCTTTCGCCTCTATTTTATGCCAGAGCCTCTGGGAAATCATAGATTGGTCTGCGCCTGAGTCCAATAATGCCTCCGTTGATATTCCCTCTACCTCCACTCTCAACAGGAACCCTTCTCCTGCCTCTCTGTGCTGGGTTGTTATTAAGGCCTTCTTGGCTCTACAGTCCCTCTTTAAATGACCAGCTTCTCCGCACGAGAAACACTTTCTCTGCATTTTATATCCTCTATACAGTTTTACATTTTCTTCTGCACATTCCTCAAGCTTGACCTTCCTTTCTAGTAACTCCATTTTGTTATTTTTGAAAACACCCCCTCTCTCTGGGCTTAACTTGTTAGCCTCCAGAAAGCGGTTGGTCAAAGCAATGGCCTCCCGGGTGTTCTTGCAATCTTGGAGTACTAGGAAGGTTTGCACACTGCTTGGTACAGACTCCATGTATTGCTCTAGGATAATTGCATCTAATATAGACTCCATATCCTTCACTTATGGCATCAGCCACTTGTACACCAGGCCTTTCACGCGGTGATACTAGGCCTGAGGCGTCTCCCCTGGCCTCAGCTTGCATGTGCGTAACTGCCTGCGATAGACCGCCGGATTTAACCCCAAGCGATCTTTCACAGCTTGTTTAACATCCTCATAATTTTTAACTAAGCCAGCAGGCATAGCCCTGTAGGCCGCTAAGGCTTCGCCCGTGAGAGAAGCGGCGAACCTTAGCGCCCACTGCTCTTTTGGCCATCCGGCTAAGAGAGCTATCCTCTCGAAAGCCTCAATGTAGTCCTCTACATCGTCTTCTTTCGTGAGGCGCCCACCTGAGAAAGTCCCAGTCCCTGGCCAGTCCCAGCCCTGAAAACCTGCCCCTGCACCTGGCACAGTCCTGGCAGCATCTTCCTTCCTTCCCTGGGCCTTCAACCAGTTGGACATGACTTCTATGAGGGGAACTTGCTGTGACTGGAACAGCGCCTTCGCCTGCTCCAAGCTCTGCATGGACAACGCCTGTTGTTTGGCTATCTGGCCAGCGGCCCAGTCCAGGATGTCTCACGATTCCATGTTTTCCTGTGGAGAGAACAAAAAGACAAAAACACCAAGTGCGGACTTTTTTCTTTTCCTTTTCCCCTGCCTTGGTGATTACTTTCCCCACAGCCACCCTCTTACACCAGTGCCATCCAGATCAACCCTCCAGCCTACGGGTTACCTGGTTCTGGTGCAGAGTCTCCCTTTTGTCAACTCCGTTGATCCGGAATCCAGCTCCACCGCCACTCCGGATTTTCCCTTCTGTTTTTCAGACCTGGGGTTGACTCGGCTGCTCCTGGGGCTGTCTCTCCTTTGCCTTTAATCCGGCTTGCCTTTATAGCGTGCCAACTTGCTTCCAGCGAAAACTTGCTTCCAGCGAAAAATCCAACTTGCTACGCCACCTGTGACAACGCCCGCGGCGAGGCGACTAGGCGGTTGCCTAGTGGGGAGCGCGGGACGTCACTCTTCTTTGTGTAGTTGTGGTTTTGCTTTGTCAGCAATCCGAATGGAAGAGGAACACAGGACAATTTGTTACTTAAATTGCTTTTATTTATTTCTTTCTGGAACCAACTTTTAGCAAGTGACCTTGCTGAGGCAAATGACCTTGATAAGGCAAATAATATCACAAACTGAACATATAGGATATTTTCTCCCTTTAGACTTCTCAGCAATATTTCTTCAAGTAGTTACTTCACTCTTGATTACTCTTTTCAGCTTCTTTCATTTACAAAGCAGTGTAACACTTTTTAAATGCACAGTTTTCCAAAAACTTCTGTAAGACAGTTTTTGACCTTTACTCTCAGCTGCTGCAGATTAGGATATCTCTCCTGTGCTGCCTCCTGGTTTAAAACGCTAGCCCTGTTAAGCCTGGCTTCTTCAGAGATACAATTGGCTGCTTTAAACAATGAGGTTCATATGACTTCTTGTCTGCTTTTCAGCTTGGCACATAACAACACCAGCACAGATATCTTCGTAACCTGTTACTCACAGCTTCTTATAAAAGTATTAAACACGGCTTATACAAATCCCACACTCCATGGATTCCGCAGAGGATATTGGAGAGTCTGAGTATGAGTCTACTTCCATTTCTTCTGGGGTACTGTAACACTCAGGGCTTGGGGCACGTTCTGGAACGCTATGCTTCACTTCCTTTAAAAGCCTAAGAAGCTTTCCCCATTTTAACTTCTGGGGTCCCCTTTTTACCGGGTCAAAAGCTCTTGCCCTTCTTCCTCTTAGACACTCCTGTTCAGGACACACACAAATTGCTTTACTGGCAGAAACCCTCTTCCCAACTGGTTTTCTGTACTGCCTAATCACAGACTCAGGACTTGAGCTGTCACTCTCAGAATCAGTCATATACTCTTGACGTTTTCCCCAGCTCCACTCATGCCCACAATCTTTGCACTTGCCTTGGGAGTTATGGCTGGTCCCCTTTGAACCTCCAGGCCCTACAGCCTTATACTGCTGTTTCTTCCCTTGGTTCCTCTGGACTCTTGGCCTCTCCTCCTGGCTTTTAGCATGCAGTTTTCCTTGAGCACGTCCTCTCTCTGTATTTCTGCTTGTGTCTCCCTTTTTCCTCGTGTCTCTTGCTGTGCCTCTGCTTGTATTCCTCAGCCCTCCTGCCTCTCTCTCTTCCTCTCTCTTCGTTGCCTGCCCACTTCCTGAGTGACGCAGCTTAAATATCCTGCAGCTTGTTTCCTTCTCTGGCCCCACCCCCTCTCTGCCTGCACGAGCTCTAGAGGCTGGGTGTGGCTTCAAGCTATCCCTATTAGTGTGTATTCTAGCCTCTTTCCCTGTCTGGGAGCTATGCTGTAGTGAGCCCTTCCCCCGCTCATGAGAAAAAAACTCTTTTTTCCTAGTTTTAAAAGGCTCAGCTACCTGCGCATCACCACAATATGTGAGGAGAAGGAAAGGGAAAAATCAAAGATGACACCAAGGTTATGGGCTGAGGAAACAGGAAGTAGAAGAGTGTTATCTACAGAGATAGAGAAAAGAGGAAGGGGGGAGGAAGGTTTAGGAGGAAAAATAAGACGTTCAGTTTTGTCCATATTTAATTTCAAATAGCAATGAGACATCCAGGTGGCGATGTCAGATAGGCAGACAGAGATGCGGGCCTGGAGTGAAGGAGAAATATCAGATGTAGAAACATAGATCTGAGAATAGTACTATACAAATGGTAAGTAGTAATAGTAGTATAATGCTCCTGATCTGGAAGCCCTAATGGTGGAAATGGACTTGGACATTGTGGCCATTAAAGAAACATGGTTTAACGAGTCGCATAAATGGGTTATAGAGATATAGCGGGTAGAAAAGGGTAGAAAAGGAGGAGGAGTAGCCCTATATGTCAAAAGCAATATTAAAGCTGCTGACGTGCAGAAGATATAGGGAAAAGAAGAAGCGCTGTGGATTGTGTTGCAAAGAGGAGATTGCACTGTCATCCATATTGATATAGTCTACAGGCCTCCAATTCAAACCAAAGAAATGGATAGTGAATTGATTGCTGATACTGCAGAGATAGCCATGAAGGGGAAAGTGATCATATTGGGTGACTTTAATCTACCTGATGTGGATTGGAGTATTCCTTATGCAAATCTGGAAAGAAATAAAAAAATTGTGGATGCCTTCAAAGATGCATTACTAAACAAATGGTGATGGAACTGACCAGGGAGTGCTCGGTACTGGATTTAGTGCTCACCAACGGAGCTAGTGTGTCGAATATCCAGGTGGGTGCCCATATGAGCAGCAGCAATCATCACACGGTGTGGTTTGAGATAAAATCCAAGGTAGAATCCAATCACAGAAAGCTCAAAGTCCTAGACTTCAAAAACACTGACTTCAGCAAAATGGCCAAGTACCTGAAGGAGGAGTTGGCAGGGTGGGAGGGGATAAGGGAAGTGGAATTGCAAAGGGCTAATCTAAAGGAGGCAATAAAAGGAGCAACAGATATGTATATAAGGAAAGTAAATAAAAACAAGAGGAAAAGGAAACCTATTTGGGTCTCCAAAGAAATGATTGCACAAATAAAGGCAAAAACCACAGCTTTTACAAAATTCAAAAGTTCGCAAACAGAGAAACACAGAAAATAATACAGGATCAAAATAAAAGAGACAAAAAGAGAAATAAGGATAGCAAAATCAAAGGCAGAAGAAAAGATGGATAAAGATTTGAAGTGTGGCGACAAAACGTTTTTTTAGGTATATTCGGGAGAGAAGGAAAATCAGAGGTGGAATTGCAGGACTCAAAAGTGCTGAGAATGAATTTGTGGAAAGTGACATTGAAAAAGCAAAAATGCTAAACAAATACATCTGCTCTGTTTTACTAGAGAAAATCCTGGAGAAGGACCATCTGTGACTGACAAATATACAAATGGGAAAGGATTAGATACCACACCATTCACAGAAGATGATGCGTTAGAGCAGCTTGTAAAACTGAAAGTGGCTAAGACCATGGGCCCGGATGAGATACATCCCAGAATACTGAAAGAGCTCAGAGAGGTTCCTGCAGGGCCATTAAAGGGTGTTTTTAATAGATCCTTGGAGAGAGGAGAAGTTCCACAGAACTGGAGAAGGGCTGATGTGGTACCTCTTCACAAAAGTGGTAGTAGGGAAGAAGTGAAAAAGTACAGGCCAGTAAGCCTTACTTCGGTGGCAGGAAAAGTAATGGAGGCACTCCTGAAAGAGTGAATAGTGGACTTCCTTGAAACCAACAGGTTGCATGATCTGAGGCAACATGGTTTTACCAAAGAACATTCTTGCCAAACAAATCTGATTGAGTTCTTTGACTGGGTGACCAGAGAACTAGATCAAGGATATGCAATGGATGTCATCTACCTAGATTTCAGTAAAGCCTTTGATACTATTCCTCATATGAGGCTTATCAATAAACTCAACAGCTTGGGGTGAACTGGATCAGAAACTGGTTGATTGACAAATGACAGAAGGTGATGGTAAATGGAACTCACTCAGATGAAAGGAAGGTGATTAGCGGTGTGCCCCAGGATTCGATCCTGGAATCGGTACTGTTGAATGCATTTGTGAGTGATATTGCTAAAGGACTGAATGGAAATGTCTGTCTTTTTGCAGATGACACAAAAATTTGCAACACAGTGGACTCCCCTGAGGGAGTGGATAACATGAGGAAAGATCTACAAAAGTTGGAAGAATGGTCTAATGCTTGGCAGTTAAGATTTAATGTGAAGAAGAGCAGTGTCATGCACTTGGGAAGCAGAAATCCAAGGGAATTGTATGCGATAGGGGGTGAGAGGTTGGTGTACACAGACCAGGAGAAGGACCTCAGAGTGATTGTTTCTGAGGATCTCAAGGTAGCGAAACAGTGTGACAAGGTGGTGGCAAAAGCCAGAAGGATGTTGGATTGCATACAGAGAAGAATTACCAGCAGAAAGGAAGAGGTACTAATGCCATTGTACAAGTCGCTGGTGAGGCCTCACTTGGAATATTGTGTTCAATTTTGGAGACCATATCTCGCAAAGGACATAAGAAGGCTGGAAACAGTTCAGAGGAAGGCGACCAAAATGATTTGGAGCCTGCATCAGAACACTAATGAGAAGAGACTTGAAGACCTAAATATGCACACTCTGGAGGAGAGGAGGGATAGGGGAGATATGATTCAGACCTTTAAATACTTAAGAGTATTAATGAACAAACAAACCTCTTCCAAAGATGGAGAGGCTGTAAAACTAGAGGGCATAACATGAAGCTGCAAGGGGGTAAACTGAAAGACAATGTCAGGAAATACTTTTTCACTGAAAGGGTGGTGGATGCTTGGAATGCCCTCCCGATGGAAGTGGTGGGGGCAAATACAGTGACAGAATTCAAAATGGCTTGGGACAGACACAGTGGATCCCACTTTATAGCAAAAGGATAAAATCAAAACTAACATAACTATCTGTAAATAGGGGTGACCTACACGGAGCGGTGGGTACACCCCTAAACAAAGGCATGGGGAGGGGTGACCTGCACGGAGCCGCAGGTGCACCTACTCTTGCCGCCTTGCTGGGCAGACTAGATGGACCATACTGGTCTTTATCTGCTGTCATATACCATGTTATGTTACTATGTTATAGTGTAGTATAATTGCTTGATTTTTTATTTTAAATGTACTATTGCCTTTTATGCATGTTCAAAGGTTGCATGATTTCTGACTGTTTACTTAAAGAGCTTTTTTTGCACTGGGCACATCAGTGAAAATGTAATAAGAACATTTGTAAACCTATCTGGGATGTTCTCTCAGTAAAAATAAGTATAAATAGTAGCTATTTGCTAAGAAAAAATAGATAAGATTATATTTCAATTCTACTTTTAGACATGAGCAGCGTAAATTTTTGTTTTATTCCTTTACTTGAAAGCAGAGATTCTCTGAAAACCAATGACTTGAATGTTTATAAATGGGGATCATCATTTATATTCTTCATTTAAACATGTAATTTTGCTTCTCCCCGCAATCTCAACTCTTATTTATCTACCATTATACAATCCTAAAGCTTCTGTACAGCATAAAAGAATTATATCTGCATTGCTACTGCTCTTCCAAAGGATAACCACTCTCCCCAGTCCAAGAAGCAAGCCTCCCATTCTCTTTGGAATACAGATTTCCATCGAGTATCTTTCAGTGCTATGCTGTTAAACCAGCTCAATATAGGCAGCCACAACTGGAAACTCATAGTTCATACTGACTGGGGCCAAGTTCATTGCAGAGCACCTATTTGAAAAGTTCCAGTTGGGAATGGCCTAGTGGTTGGGGCAAGTTACCTCAGGCCAGAAGGCTAGGGGTTTGAATCCTACTAGAGAACAGCAACCTTGGGCTGGAAGGACTGGGGTTTCAAGTCTCACAGTGCTCCTTGGGCGAGTCACTTAACCCTCTGTTACCTCAGATACAAAAATATAAATTGTGAGCCCTCTGGGAACAAGAGAAATATATATATAAGATACCTGAATGTATGCTGCTTTGACTGGTAGAAAAGCAATATATAAGCCTAGTTAAATAAATAAGGACAACATCTGTGCTTATGCATCTTTACAAAATAGACCTCAGAATTATTCCTAATAGTATATAAATGCTCTAGGACAAACATACATTTGCTTTGATTAAGGTGTAATTCTGTGTGAGTATTCTATGGGCTTGCTTTTTTTTAACAGGATGCCAACATAACAGCAGTTTTTAAAAAGGGATCAAGGGAGCCAGATGTCTGTGATGGCAAAATAGTAGAAACTATTATAAGAACAAATAATTGAATATATGAACAAAACATGGTGTAATCGGTCAAAGTCAACATGGATTTAGACAAGGGAAGTCTTGCTTCACCAAACTGTTCCATGTTTTGGAAGGCATGAATAAAACGGAACAAAGTGAGCCAGTTAATATGAAGACACGTTTTAGAAAGGCCTTTTAGGTGCCCCCTGGGGGTCCATGTCAAAAGAACCAAAGATCCATGGGAGGGGCAGCAGATAGGTAAATTTTGAAACACATACATGTCTACCTTATCTCCACCAGAAAAGATAAATGTGGCTGCAAACATATGAAGAATATGGAGGTGTGCAGAATAAGGGTTCAGACACTTGCAGAGAGACAGCCATAAAAACATATAAATGCCGTACTGG
Source organism: Ichthyophis bannanicus (assembly GCA_033557465.1). NCBI lineage: Eukaryota > Metazoa > Chordata > Amphibia > Gymnophiona > Ichthyophiidae > Ichthyophis > Ichthyophis bannanicus. The sequence continues at coordinate 305,788,692 of CM066032.1, read as the reverse complement.
GTCAGACCAAGGTCCATCAAGCCCAGTATCCTGTTTCCAATAGTGGCCAATCCAGGGTACAAGTACCTGTCGGGTTCCCAAAAAGGTATACAGATTCCACAATGCTTATCCCAGGGTAAGCAGTGGATTTCCCAGGTCCTCTTTAATAATGGTTTATGGACATTTCCTCCAGGAACTTGTCCAAATCTTTTTTAAACCCAGCTACACTAACAACTTTTACTACATCCTCCAGTAACAAATTTCAGAGTTTGATTACTTGTTGAGTGAATATATGTGTTCTCTTGTTAGTCCTAAATGGGCTACATTGTAGCTTCATTGAGTGTCCCTTAGTCTTTCTACTTGTTGAAGGTGTAAACAACCAATCTACATTTACCTGTTCCACTCTATTTATTAATTTATAGACCTCTATCGTATCTTCCCTCAGCCGTCTCTTTTCCAAGTTCAAGAGCATAATCTTTTAAGCCTCTCCTCATAGGGCCAATTTTACTACTACTACTACTACTACTAATCAACCGAACACAATTTAGGATAGCTATCCAGAGGGTCACCATGAGTCGACTGACTCGACGGCACTTAACAGCAACACTACTAATCATTCGTATAGCGTTACAAGGCATGCACAGTGCTGTACAGACACTTGTAAAAGATGGTCCCTGCTCATCAGAGCTTACAGTCTAATCAAGACAGACAACTCAACAGCTGAGGACAATGATATATCTAGTGGAATGGTAACGAAACACATAGGAGACTAAGCGGATCAGGATCCAAAAGTGGCCTCGAAGAGGTGAGTTTTCAGCCTGGATTTGAAAAGGGCCAGAGATGAAGCCTGATGCACAGACTCAGGTAGTTTGTTCTAGGCAAAAGGAGCAGCAAGGTGGAAGGATCGAAGTCTGGAGTTGGCAGCAGAAGAAAAGATCACAGATGGAAGGGATCTGCCAGAAGAACGGAGTTCCCAAGGAGGGGTGTAGGGAGAGATAAGAGAGGAAAGGTATTGAGGAGCTGCAGAGTGAATGCACTTATAGGTCAGTAGGAGGTTTGAACTGAATGCGGAAATGGATAAGGAGCCAATGAAGTGACATGAGAAGAGAGGTTATATGAGCATAATGAGGCTGGCGGAAGATTAGCTGTGCAGCTGAGTTTTGAACATATTGAAGGGTAGAGAGATGATTCAGAAGGAGACTAGCAAGGAAGAGGCTATAATAGTCTTCATGGGAGATGTCTAAAGAGTGGATAAGTGTCTTAGCAGTGTGTGTACAAAAGAAGGGACAAATGTTGCCAATGTTATGAAATAAGCGACAGTTTTTAGCTATCTGTTGGATTTGTGCAGAGAAAGAGAGAGTAGAGTCAAAGATGATCCCAAGGTTGCGAGCTGAGAAAACAGGGAGGAATATAGTGTTAGCCACAGAAATAGAGAAGGGAGGAAGGGGGGGATGTGGGTTTAGGGGGAAAGATAAGGACCTCAGTTTTGGCCATGTTCAGTTTCAGACGGCGGTGAGACTTCCAGGCAGCAATGTCGAATAAGCAGGTTGAGATCCGGGCCTGGATTCCTGAAGAGATGTCAGGCACAGAAAGATAGATCTGAGAGTGATCACCATAAAGATGGTACTGAAAACCATGGGAAGAAATACATGTACCAAGGGACTGAGTGTAGAGAGAGAAAAGGAGAGCTCCCAAGACAGAATCCTGAGATATAAGAACATAAGATATGCCATACCAGGTCAGACCAAGGTCCATCAAGCCCAGTATCCTATTTCCAAAAGTGGCCAAATCTAGGTCATACGTATCTAGCAGTTTCCCCAAAAGACACAGGTTCCACAATGCTTGAATTGGGTCAAGCAGTGATATCCTTGGTCCCTTTTTAATAATGGTTTATGGACCTTTCCTCCAGGAACTTGTCCAGACCTTTTTTAAACCCAGCTACACTAACATCCTTTACTACAGCCTCCGGTAACAAATTCCAGAGTTTGATTACACGTTGAGTGAAAAAATATTTTCTTTTATTAGTCTTAAATAGTTGACCCTGTAGCTTCATTGCATGTACCCTAGTCTTTCTATATTCTGATAACGTAAACAAATCGATCTACGTTTACCCGTTCCACTCCGTTCATTAATTTATAGATTTCTATCATATCTCCCCTCAGCCGTCTCTTTTCCAGGTTAAAGAGCCCTAACCTTTTTAGCCTTTCTTCATAGGAGTATCCTTCCATCCCCTTAACCATTTTGGTGGCTCTTTGAACCTTTTCTAATAACGCTATATCCTTTTTAAGATACGGCGACCAGAATTGCACACAATATTCAAGGTGCGGTCTCACCATGGAACGATATAGAGGCATTATAATATCCTTTGTTTTATTTTCCATTCCTTTCCTTATGATACCTAGCATTCTATTTGCTCTCTTGGCCGCCGCTGCACACTGGGGTGAGGGTTTTAACCCGTTTTGGACAGCTCGCATATTTTTTCTCTGTTCTGGATGATTTATTAGATTTGTTACACTCAAACAACTATGAAATACTGGCAATAATAAAAAATATTAAAACTTTGCAGAAAATAGAAGTTTCACATAGTGTATGTTTTTCATACACTGGTCCAATATAGTATATTGTCCGTCTTCAGAGAAGATAGGATTCAATTCCAATATTTATTGACATAAACATACTGTATGATACTATTGAAACTGCAGTTTTCATTTAAAACACTTTATTATGATATAATATAGTTTGTCAACAGTCCATTCTGACTGCGGAATATGATACACGTGAAAACACTTCTGATGCAGTGCGTCGATATTGCACCATTGAAACACCTTGAACAGAATGCTTGACAGCAATTAGTTTCGACAACATATTAGACCAGCGTATGAAAAACATACAAGGCCAATATACGCACCAATAACTCTGACACTAAGTAACTTACAGTTATCTAAACCTATTTTCTAAAGTCTACAAATACTTTTATTTGCAAAATAGTAGCTATTACAGCATTATAAGCTACTTACTATTTTTTGTGATCTTTTTATGTTGAGCCACCAGTACCATCAAATCAGCAAACTTCGAATACCTATTAAACTAACTGGATCTCAGATAAAAAATCTGTATATAAAGCTTTTTGACATAAAGATAATAGCCAAACATAGTTCCATTGAATTTATAACCATCAACTAGTAAACAGTTGAATAGTAAGTATGGAAACTTTATGTACGTAAAACATACGCTGGTCCAAAACCGGTTTACATGTTATCCACAATGACTCCTAAATCTTTTTCCTGGGTGGTGGTTCCTAATGTGGAACCTTGCATTGTGTAACCATAATTTGGGTTATTCTTTCCTAGGTGCATAACTTTGCACTTGTCCACATTAAATTTCATCTGCCATTTTGATGCCCAGTCTTCCAATTTATCAAGGTCCTCTTGCAATTTTCCACAATCCTCTTGGGTTTTAACAACTTTAAATAGTTTTGTGTCATCTGCAAATTTGATAACCTCACTCGTTATTCCCTTTTCCAGGTCATTTATGAATATGTCAAAAAGCAGCGGACCCAGCACAGATCCCTGGGGTACACCACTATTCACCTTCCTCCATTGAGAAAATTGGCCATTTAGCCCTACCCTCTGCTTTCTATCTTTTAAGCAGTTCCTGATCCACAATAGTACACTGCCTCCTATCCCATGACTCTTTAGTTTTGCCAAAAGTCTCTGATGAGGGACCTTGTCAAAGGCTTTCTGAAAGTCCAAATACACTATATCAACCAACTCACCTTTGTCTGTTTATTCACACCTTCAAAAAAAACATAACAGATTAGTAAGACAAGATCTTCCCTGTCTTAAAGCCATGTTGGCTGTCTCCCATTAAGCCATGACAGCAATTTTGTTCTTTATGATGGTTTCTCCATTTTTCCCAGTACTGACGTCAGGCTCATCGGTCTGTAGTTCCTGGATCACCCCTGGAACCCTTTTTAAAAATTGGTGTTACGTTCGCTATCCTCCAATCTTCATATATTACAGATGATTTTAAAGATAGTTCACAGATTACTAATAGCAGGTCTGCAATCTCATATTTCAGTTCTTTCAACACCCTTGGATGTATACCATCCGGCCCAGGTGATTTGCTACTCTTCAGTTTATCTAATAGTTGTAATACATCTTCCCGATATATCGATATTTCCTTCAATTCTTCCGCACCTTTAAATACCACTTTACTACCCACACCAGAACACATAGAGGACATCATAAGCATCAACGCCACTACTTCTCCTCTTGACCACTGTCCTGTTAGCTGGATCAAGACTGCAAGTCAAGAGCTCACTCTAACAATACACAAAATAGTCCATCTCTCCTTACAGCAAGGTTTCCTGCCACCTGAACTCAAAATGGCTTCCATTTGGCCAGTAAGAAAGGGAACTGCAAATGATATTAATTAACCAACCTCTTACGGACCAATAGCAATTCTCCCTTTCTTAACCAAAATACCTGAAAAGATGGTGCTCCAACAATTACAGGATCATATAGATGCACATTCTTCGATTGACCTCCAACAATATGGTTTTAGACCATACCACTGTATTGAAACCCTTATGGCTACACTCATAGATAAGTTAATAACAGAAACTGATAAACCAAAAACTCTTTATTCTTATTTTGTAGGCATAAAGGCAGCATTTGACTCTATACCACATGCGCTAATTATTAAAAGGTTACAAGAAATTGGACAAGCTGAAACTCCACTACAATGGTTCCACTCGTATCTATTAAATTGACAAATCCATGTCAAATCAGTTACATCAAAATCAAAACTAACTTCCGGTGACATCATCAGGACGAATGGCAGAGTAGACCACTTGCTCCGCCATCGAAACCTGCAATAAGGGGATAAAGAACCACTAAATGAGCAAGGAGAGCTGAAAATGGGAGGAGAGGCAGTGGAGGAGAGCCACGGAGAGTGAGCATTCAGCCTGGGAGGCGCACAGCGACCAAAAGTAGTAAGCGGTGGGACGCCATAGCAGAGGACCGCACGGTGGACTGGAGGACCAGGTCTCATAGAGGCACAGAGCAGAGGACCACGTGGCAGGCCGGAGATAGGATCGGAGGCCCGCAACGAAGAACGGCGGTCTGGAGGGAGGAGCAGAGCACTGGGGAGAAAGCCCGGAGGTGCGGGGCTGGCCTGAGCAGGGCAAGAGTGACTGCAATTGCAGAGGCCACAAATAGAGAAAGAAACGGAGGAGTAGGAGAGCCCGAGGAGCAGTGGATACAGTGTCAGAACGTGAGCAGGAGAGGCAACAAGTGGCAGCAAGGTGAAATCGAAGGGATAAGTCTGCTACTGACTGGCACAAGAGTGAAGGAGACGAAGCTAAATCAGAATAAAACTGATCAGAGCTGGTGCAGGTAAAGGGAGCAGTGAGGCGAATAGTATCGGGCAGCCAGACCTAAGTGGTTGGAGGAAAAGGATAAGCCCCCAAGAGAGCCCAGTTAAAATACCGCGAAAGAACACTTAGTTGAAGTAGTGCCAGTAAATAACCCCCATAAGACTGGGAATATCCACCCGGGGGAGGTAAAAGAGAGACCATGGATAAAAACAAGAGTAGTCAAACAGTGAGGAAGAAATTGGCGGAATTCAGATCATCATACGCGACACCCAAAGGTGGGAAAGAGGGGGAGAAGGAGGGAAAAGCTCCGCCTGAAAGCCCCATGGAGCAGGAGGACGAGATGGAGAGAGCGTGCAGCCCAGGAGGGGTGGCAATGCTAAAGTTATGGCTAACAGAGCTGAAGGAGGAGATCAAGATGGAAATAAATGGTGTGAAGAATGAATTGAAAGAGACAATGCAAGCTCTGAGACAAGATTTTGCGGAGTTGGGCAATCGTGTAGAAGAAGTAGAGAGCCAGATGGAGCAGCAAGGGGAAGCACTAGAGGAATTGCAGAAAGGATGGGAGGAACTGAAGCGTGCCCAAGAGGAGCAACAGATGAAAGCGGAAGACCTAGAAGACCGTTCTAGAAGATGCAATCTAAGAGTGCGTGGCCTCCCAGAAGAACTCAAATACAAGAACTGCGAAGAAGTGATGGAAAAAAATTTTGAGGTCTTTATTACTCACCGCGGACCCCGAGGAGGGCGAAGAAGTAGAGACCATAGGAATTGAGAGAGCACATAGAGGTCTAGGACCTGTCAGAGAAAATAGACCACGGGATATTGTGGTCTGCTTAAGTTCATTCAAAACTAAAGAAAAGCTGTTGAGAGCGGCTAGGACAGCAAGATATTTCACTTGGGATGAGCACAAACTGGAAATGTTTCAGGACTTATCCATGGGAATGCTACAGCGCAGAAGAAACATGAAGGAGGTAACAACATTTTTGAGAAGAGAGGACATAAGATATAAATGGCTGTTCCCCTTTGGATTGTTGATAACAGGAAAGGGAAGGTCGAGACGGGTGCAATCCAGTGAGGAAGCCTGGAAAGCACTAAATGAACTGGGACTAACAAACCTTCCAGATGGAGAGAGACGAACGACTGGAGCTCCTGCCCTAGCCACACCAAGACTAAAAAGGGACAGCCTAAGGTGGCAGGGAGGAGGCTGGCGAGATTGAAAAGAGAGAGCCAAGGTGAGAAAGCAGCAGAGAAAGGAGATAGCTGAAGTGATGGACAATGTGGTATAGGGTTAAAGAAGCAGGCTATAAACAAGGTGGGGAATGAATGAGGTTAATATGATTATGTGTAGGGGGTGTGCGGGGAGGGGTGGTGGGGAAAGACAGGGCTGGGGCAATTGTGGATTTAAGGGAGAGGTGGGAGGAAGAAGAAGGAGGGGGGAGGATTAGGGGGCAGGAGGGCGGGAGAAGGGAAGGGGATTGAGGAAGAGACCGAAGGGGGGGGTAGAGCTGTAGGGGGTTAGAGCAAGGGAGGAGTAGAGACAGGCTACGGCCTGATAATTAGTCACCCAGGATGGAAGATGAATCTCCCTTGAGGAGATGGGAGAAGGGGAAGGGGTGGCGGGGTGGACGGGGGGAGGGGAAGTGAGGGAGAAGGGGGGGAGGGAGGGGGGTGGGGGAGGGAGGAGGAAGACAGGTGAGGGGGTTAGAGAAGGAGGAGATGGTATAAAGGTGAGTTAAACGTGGTAACTTTAAATGTAAAAGGGCTGAATTCCCCAAATAAAAGGCAAATGCTATACAAAGAAGTAAAACTCCAAAGAGCGTCGTTAGTGCTCGCGCAGGAGACACATCTAACAAGAGCGACAGAACATATGATTAAATTAAAGGGATATGGGCACTGTCTATATACATCAAACACAGTGGAGAAAAAGAAGGGAGGGGTGGCGGTGTTTATTGCTTCTCAACTTAAGGGAGAGGTGCAGAAGATAATACGAGATAAAGAGGGGAGATATATGCTGATACGATTACAAATAGGAAATGAATGGTACTGCATATTGAAGGTCTACGCACCCACAGGGGGACAGGGCGACTTCTGGAAGAAAATAGATGCGGACGTGGGGAAGATAGGGGATGGAAAAAACTTATATGTGGGGGTGACTTTAACTTAAGTGGAACCCAGAAAGAGATGCAACAGGGAAACGGGAGGGGAAAAAATTGGATAGAAGAAAATATGGTAACTTTGTTACACAGAATTGCTTGATAAATGTATGGCGTAACCAGCATCCACGGAAAAGGCAGTTCTCCTTTTACTCCCCAGTGCATGGATCATATTCCAGAATAGACGCCATATGGGTAACAAAGGAATTGGCGGGTAGAGTCAAAGGGGCAGACATGGATTCTATAACATGGTCAGATCATGTGCTGGTGGAAGTAAGGTTGTCAATGGAGGGAGAGGGAGGAGGGACCCAATTCTGGAGATTAAATGAATCCCTGTTGGAGGACGAGAGGGTAAGAAATGAGATAGAGCGGGAGACCGTGGAATATTTTAGATGGAATGACAAGGGGGAGGTGGCTTGGGAGGGGTATGGGATGGATATAAGGCGGTAGTGAGGGGAGTCCTGCTCAAATGGGGGGCACGCAAGAAATGGGAAAGGGCGGAAAGGGACCGGGAACTGAGAAAAAGATTAATGGAGCTAGAAGCATTGGACGTCCAAGATAGAAAGGGGACATATAGGGGCCAAGTATTAGCAGCTAGAGCTGAACTGAATGCTGTGCAGGCAGAAACCATAAGATTTCATATGCAGATGCTGAAGCAGAGTTTCTTTGAGAGGGGAAATAAAGCAGGGCGGTACTTGGCGCAACGGTTGAAACAGCAAAAATTAAGATCACAGATATTGAGAATAAGGGATAGGGAAGGGACGTTAGTTCACAAGAATGGGGAAATTCGAGAGACCTTTAGAAGATATTATCAAGAGCTGTATGCAACTCGGGAATCTCCAGACCCGGATAGAATACAGAGCTACTTAAACTCCATAAAAATCCCGGCACTGGAGGAGGAGGATCAAAAACAAGTAAATGCAGTTATCAAAGTAGAGGAGATCTCACAAGCTATAAAACAATTAAAGCCAGATAAAGCCCCGGGGTTAGACGGGCTCACAGCAAGATTCTATAAAAAATTTAGCAAAATCCTAACTGCGCCACTACTGAGGCTGTTTAACCTACCAAGGGAAGGGGGCACTAGCGGATACGATGGGATGGGATGGGATCACTGTAATCCATAAAGAAGGTAAAGATCAGCAAGAATGCTCGTCATACAGGCCAATCTCACTAATTAATTTAGATGCCAAACTACTGGCCAAAATCCTAGCAACCCACCTAAACAAGGTTATTGGGAAATTGATACACCAAGACCAAGCGGGCTTTATTCCAGGGAGACAGGTAGCAGACAATATTAGGAAAATCCTGAATATTATTTGGTCGGTAGGGCAGAGTAAACAGGAGGCTTTGTTAATATCGCTAGACGCAGAAAAAGCCTTCGATCAGGTATCGTGGACTTTCCTATTTAGGGTGATGGACAAAATGGGGCTGGGAGGAGAGTTTAAGGGCTGGGTGGAAGCACTATATAGACGCCCCAGAGCATGTGTCAGGGTAAACGGAGCTTACTCGGCTTTTTTTTGAGCAGGGGAGAGGGACAAGGCAGGGGTGCGCACTGTCACCCCTACTAATCGCAATATCACTAGAACCATTTGCAGAAAGAGAGAGAAGACTTGAAGGGTATCACTGTAGGGAAGGTGGACTATAGGATTTCAATGTTTGCAGACGACATCATAATGAGTGTGACCAGACCGAGATGTTCAATACCAATTTTAATGTGGGAACTGGAAGTGTATGGGAGGATGTCGGGCTTTACTATAAACTGGGCAAAATCGGAAATTATGAACCTGTCTATGCATGAGGAAGAACAGGAGAGATTAAGAGGGAAGTACCCATTTAGATGGGCTAAGGGAGCGATAAGGTACTTAGGGATCCAAATTAGTAATAGGTTGGAGGCCCTATACGATTTGAATTATAAAAAGCTATTTGGACAAGTGGAAAATTTATTGGATGGGTGGGGACAGGGGTACTTATCTTGGCTGGGATGGATAGCAACAGTAAAGATGATGCTCTTGCCGCCTTTCTTGTTTTTGTTCCAAATGTTGCTGATATTGATACCACGGCAACAACTAAAGCTGCTATAGCGAAAAATTAATCGCTTCATGTGGCAAAATAAGAGTCCCAGGGTGCCCATGTCCATACTACAAAGAGCTAGGGGAGAGGGGGGGCTAGGAGTGCCCAATTTCAACAAATATGTAGCGGCACAGTTGAAAACGCTTTATGATTGGCAAAGAGGTAAGCAAAAGAGTTGGGTGCAGATAGAGGAAGATACTGTAAACGGAGGAGGAATGGAAAAGTTGATTTGGAGGGGAACTACATCCATAGCTAGCAGCGTCACGAACCCTTTTGTTAGGCACACCTTACGGATATGTTAACAATATAGGAGAGCACTAATACAAGATAAAAGATATAGCCAAGGGATATTATTGGAGGTGTGTTTGGAGAGGGGGCAAGGACCAGGAAGGACTATATTGCAGAGATGGGCGCAGCGGGGGCTCACACATATTTCCCAGATAGTGACTCAAGAGGGGCTAAGAGATTTTGAGGGCATTAAGGACTTATATGGACTTTCTAGTAAGGATCTCTATAGTTATAAACAGGTCGACCATTTTGTGAGACAGCAGAGTATATGGAAGGACCTGTGGAGCAATAAAGGGTGATTTGAGGCTCTATGTTCAGGAAATCTAGGCCAGAAGGAAACCATATCTAAGATATATAAAGGGCTAACGGAGGGAGGGGAGGGTAAACTTCAGTTCATGAAGAAGTGGAAGACAGATTTAGAACAACAATGGACTGAAGAGTGGTGGGATAAAGCCATACAGACAATAGCCAGAATATCTGTCGCTACCCAAATAAAAGACAACGCCTATAAAGTACTTTATAGGTGGTATTGGATGCCGACACACAAAAACAGAGTGGGGTTGGGAATATCTGATCGGTGCTGGAGAGGGTGCAAGGAGAAAGGGGATATGATACATATGTGGTGGAAGTGTGAGAAGGTCCAAAGCTTCTGGGATGAGGTACTCCTGCTAATACACAAAATGACAGGACACAGATTGCAGAAACAGCCAGAGGTATGCCTCCTACACCAAGTAGGGGAGAATATTCCGGCAAGGGAAAGGGGGTAATACATCACTGTATAGTGGTAGCAAGAAACGAGATAGCACAAAATTGGACAGGGGCGAGGGAACCCCAGAGTACAGGATTTCTCAGAAGAATGGAGGATCTGTGTTTGATGCATCAACTGACAGGGTTGCAACATAGGAAAGGGGACAAATGTTTGACACAATGGCAGCGGGTCTGGAACTGGCTGGGAACATGGAAAGGAAGAGAGCTGGGGGAGGGAGGGCAAACGTAAGCTGTTTTGCAGTTGATAGAAAGGGGTTCAGCTAACTGGCGAAGATGTATGCACAATATATGAGTTACACATGAGAGGGAAGAAGGGAGATCGTAAGTAGGGCTAAGAGAAGGAGACACAGGATGGAGCGGGGAGGGGGAAAAGAATAGGGAATGAGCAACGTGGAAACAGAAATTAAGGGGAAAAATGTTTAAGATGTTAATAGAAAGCTGGAATAACATATATGTAAAATGCTGAGTTCAGAGGAATGAATCTGTATTATGTGTGGAATGTGTTCAATAAAAATGTTAAAAAAAAAATCAAAACCATACATTCAAACTCAAGGAGTTCCTCAAGGATCAGCTTTCTCGGCATTGATATTTAACATTTTTATTCAATCAATTTGTTCAGTTATTCAAGCATCCAATATCCATGATCATATTTATGCCTATGATGTTATGATTTATACACCAATCAACATACAAATCCCCGACTTTAACAAATATAGCTTGCTGCTTCACTAATATTATCTCCTGGCTTTCCTCTCACAATATATCCATAAATATCAAAAAGACAGAAGCTTTATTTATCACCAGGGACACAAGCTTCATTCCACCAAGCACAATAACTCTAAATGGAACTGAGCGTAAGATAAAACAAGAAGTACACTACTTGAGTGTAATACTAGATCAGCACCTAACATTCTCTACACAAATCAAACACATTATCAAAAATATTTATTACAAAATCAGGACAGCGCAGCACCTTAAACCTCTCTCTTAAGCCTGCAAGATTTTCGTACAGTCATTTAAGCCCTTATTTTCCCCCACCTGGATTTCTGCAACCTCATGTTCCAGGGTCTACCAAAAGTAGCAGTTCATCCTCTACAATTGGCTCTCAATATGGCAGCTTACACTTTATCCAATATATTATCACATTACTCCTTTATTAAAGCAACTCCATTGGTTACCTATCATTGAACACTCAATATTTAAAGCCATACTTACAATCTTTAAGGTTTGCTCATTACTTCATGAAACTAAAGACAACGATTTAAGGCGTTCAGACTCACTGAATACTTTAAACACCCCAGGACTTATTAAATCTAACACTACTATATCAAGAAGACCTTCTCCCTTTATGCACCAAAACTTTGAAACACAATCCCATCTAACTTATGTGCCATAAAGGACTTATTATCTTTTCGAAGAGCTCTAAAGACATACCTTATTTTCATCATACTTTACTGAAGATAGCATGTGATTTTAACTTGATGTAACCTCTGCAATTTTCCTTTATTCCCTCCCTGTTTCTTCTCTCAACCCCCTCTTCCACCTGCTTGAGTTTGTTGTTTACAATGTAGTAAGATGTGTTTAATGTAAACCACTTTGATCTCTAGGATAAAGCAGTATAATAAAACTTGTTAAATAAATAAATCAGAGGAGGCACTGAGGGTTAAACTAGAAAGAGGGAAAGAAAAATCAATTTGCATTGGCGTGATATACAGACCCCCCTCACAGGGAGAAGAAGTAGATGGAGATTTAATAGAAGACATATGCAGCATTGCTAGGAAAGGGGAAGTGCTAGTGATAGGTGATTTCAATATGCCAGTTGTTGATTGGAACATCCCTGCTGCGGTGTCATCTAGAAGTAAGGAGATCCTGGTTTCTCTACAGGGAGAACTATTCAGGCAACTGGTAACAGAACCCACGTGCCAAGGGGCCATACTGGACTTGGTGCTTACCAATGGTAAAAGTGTTTCCGATGTTATAGTGGGGGAGATCATCTCGGATCCAGTGATCACCAGATGGTGTGGTTCAGCATTAGGACTAGGGCTGATAAAAATCCATTCAAAAGCAAGGGTCTTAGATTTTAGGAAAACTAACTTTGCCAAGATGGGCCAATACCTCAAGGAGTCATTAGTGGGATGGGAACAGCTGGGGGATGTAGAAAAACAGTTGGCAAAACTCAAAGGGGATATTTTAAGAGCAACAAACCTTTTTGTTAGAAAGGTAAATAAAGGTAAAAAGCAAAGGAGGCCGCTTTGGTTTTCGAAAGAAGTAGCTGAAAAGGTGAAGAAGAAGAGGGAGGCCTTCATGAAATACAAGAGATCACAGAGAGAGGAAGACAGGCATCTATATTTGGAAAAACTTAGAGAAACTAGCAAAGCAGTAGGAAAGCAAAAATACAAAAAGAAGAAGAAATAGCTAATGCAATAAAATGGGGGGGATAAGACATTTTTCAATATGTTAGTGAGAAGGGGAAGGGCAAAAGTGGTATTGTCAGATTCAAGGGTGAAAGGGAAGAATATGTAGAAGCTGATGAGGATAAAGCTGAATTGCTTAACAAATATTTGTGCTCTGTGTTCACAGATGAAGGACTAGGAACAGCCCCTCAGAAAACACCCACAAATAAGAACAAAAGGGATCTCAAATGATTTTCAGAAGACTGTGTTCAGGAGGAACTAGCTAAACTAAAAGTAGACAAAGCGATGGGACCGGATGGAATACATCCGAGAATACTGAAGGAACTCGGGGATGTTCTAGCTGCTCCACTGACTGACCATTTCAATGCATCTTTGGAGTTGGGAGTGGTGCCAGAGAACTGGAGAGAGGCACATGTGATCCCTTTACACAAAAGCAGAAGTAAGGATGTGGTTGAAAACTATAGGCCAGTTAGTCGAACCTCTGTAGTAAGCAAATTATTGGAAATGCTGCTGAAAGAGAAAATCATGAGGTTTTTGGAGTCCAGTGGATTACAGAATCGGAGGCAGCATGGCTGGACGACCAGAGAATGGACCGAGGGAGAGCCCAAGATGTGGTGTACTTAGATTTCAGTAAAGTCTTTGAAACTGTTCTGCACAGGCGACTTATCAACAAACTGAGCATCCTAGGGATGGACCCTAAAGCTACTGATTGGGTTAGAAATTGGTTGAGGGGGAGGCGACAAAGGGTACAGGTAAATGGAGCTCAATCTGAGGAGAGGGAGGTTACCAGTGGTGTGCCTCAGGGATCTATCTTTGGTCCGATTCTTTTTAACACCTTGTTAATGATATTGCGGAAGGGCTGTCAGGTAAGGTTTAAGAACATAAGATATACCATACTGGGTCAGACCCAGGTCCATCAAGTCCAGTATCCTGTTTCCAACAGTAGACAATCTAGGTCACAATTACCTAGCAGTTTTCTCAAGACACACAGGTTCCACAATGCTTGTATTGGGGCAAGCAGTGGATTTCCTGGGTCCCCTTTAATAATGGTTTATAGACCTTTCCTCCAGGATTTGTCCAAACCTATTTTAAACCCAATTCTTTGCAGGTGATACCAAAATCTGCAACAGAGTAGATACCCAGGAAGGACTAGATAACATGAGAAGGGATCTAGCTAAGCTTGAAGAATGATCTAGAATTTGGCAGCTGAGATTTAATGCTAAAAACATGCAGGGTCATGTATTTGGGCTGCAAAAATCCAAGGGAGCGGTGCAGTGTAGGGGGAGAAGTACTTCTGTCCACAAAAGAAGAGTGGGACCTAGTCGTGATTGTGTCTGATGATCTTAAAGTAGCTAAACTGGTAGAAAAGGCAATGGCAGAAGCTAGAAGGATGCTTGTGTGCATAGGGAGAGGAATAGCCAGCAAAAATAAGGAGGTGATAGTGCCTCTGTATAAGTCTTTGGTGCAACCACATTTGGAATATTGTGTGCAGTTCTGGAGACCACACCTTCAAAAGGATATAAACAGGTTGGAGTTGGTGCAAAGAGTGGCTACTAAAATGGTTAGTGGTCTTCATTATAAAGCATATGAGGACAGACTTAAGGATCTTAGTATGTATACTTTAGAGGAAAGGCGGGCTAGAGGAGATATGATAGAGATCTTTAAATATCTCCATCACATAAATGCGCAGGAGGAGAGCCTCTTTCGACTGAAAGCAAGCTCTGCTACTAGAAGACATAGGATGAGGGTGAAAGGGGATAGACTCAGGAATAATATGCGGAAATATTTATTCACGGAAAGAGTGGCAGATGCGTGGAATAGTCTCCCAGTAGAAATGGTAGAGATCAAGACAGTATCTGAATTCAAAAAAGCATGGGACAAACACAGAGGATCTCTAAAGGAAAAGAGGGGACTATTGTAGTAGTCAATATGGAAGGGCTGACTAGATAGGCCATGTGGTCTTTTTCTGCTGTCATGTTTCAATGATTCTGTAACTCATACATAGATATAGGCCCCACCTATGATCCATCCAAGCTCTGCCCCATGCACACCCCAAAAGATGATGGAAATTAAGTACATGTTTATAGAAAAGTGGCCTCCTTAAGTGCTCATTCAACTTTAAAATAGGGACTTATGGGTATTTCGGGTACGTATCATTTTGCACACCCTAGTGTATATAAAATTAGTCCCCTTCTTTGCACACACTTTTGTTGTATGTAAGCAATAGCACAATGTGCAAAACATCTCTTCCACTTATGAAACAGATTCTGCCCTTTGAAAAAGCTCCATAAAATTATTCCCTACATGTGTACTCATATCTCTTATAAACTATGTACATACATCACAACTCAACTCAAACTATATCCCCAGGAATGCTTACATATGGCACCATCTTAGTGTGTGTACCTGCCACAAAATTAAGTAAAAGACCATTTTCAAGTGACAAATATGCTTTACATGTAAAAAATGCTTTATCACCCTATTATAAAATAATAAAAATATACATTTGGAAGGTCATTTTATGTGTACCATCAACACACATAAATCATGTATTTTCAATGATTATGCAAGTGGATGGGTCTTTATGAGTGCATTTTAGCTAGTTGCTATTTTGTACGTATGCAAGTCGGAGCACAAATCTACATGCATAAGTAACAAAATACCTCTAATTTGCACATGTTCCTTAAAAATCTAAGTACAAACCTTTACACCAGCCTTAGGGTTGTGTAACTGATTGCACCTAGATTCGCCACCTGTATCCCACCACTCGTGCCCCTATTTTATAAAGTCAAATATGTGTATCCTGGATTTTATAAAATAGACATGATAGACGCATGTTAAACCATGTATGAACTAGACGTGACCTTATAAAATTACCCTCCACAAGTACAGATAGGAAAGTTTCAACATATGGGGGCATTCATGATTTCAATATCTGAAAAAGCCCATTCAGAGGTGCAAATCACATCAACATCCCAGGAGTCATTTTAGAAAGCGCCAAATTTACATGTATCTGGCACGATCACATCTATGTCACTGGCGGCATGGTGGAGGCATGCCCAGGGCATTACTAAAAAGATACACGTGTACCTGATTTTAGAATGACACGGCACATTGGAACTCACCGGCGCACATGTCCATGTCTAAACTTGCCCTCAGGTTTAAATAGGTATCAAAGAAAGTGCTTGTTTCAGCAACCTAACATTTGTGAAAAGGAGAATGTCTTCTCATTTCTCCCAATACTATGTCCAAAAAGCAAGCAGTTAAATAAAGAGACCAATTTTTTTTTGACAGTCTGGGATGTATATTGGCTATTAGATAGATGTGCCTCTTCTGAAATACCATCATGGACACACCTATGCTGCCCAAGTCGCCACCGTCCATGGCAGACACATGCAAGTTTCTAAAATTGGCTAGAAACTCGCACGTGCCTGCCCCATTGTTTGGCACAAACCCGTTTGTTTAGTTTTCAGGACACATTTATATTTTAGAGTGGAGACAGGCTGATTTTAAAATGCACTCACATGTGCTCCCCTGAATTGCAGATGTTCTGATTTAAACATCCCAGATTGCATCGACACGGCCTTTCCAAAATGTGCCTTCATATGTTTTTGAACTGAGTTCTCTCTACTAATATAGCTCATTTCTTTTAATTCTCATCCTCAAGGAGCATTAGAAAATTTGTAAACGATCTCTGCATTTTCCACCCCCACCCCCCCCAAAAGTAACCAACAGACCCCAGAGAACAGAAAAGCTCATTAGAATTCTTGAGAGACTTAATAGGTCAATAACTGGAGATTAATGCCTTTTGGAGTATTCGGGTTTTTTGCCAAGGTTTCCCAATAGAGCGTTAAGAGTCTATGAATAGCCTTGAGCAACTAACTATGCAAAGGCTACTTTGCTGAACAGAAATCCTTGCCATCTGCTCTACCTTCCTAACAAACATTTCTATAGTATCCTGTCAACAGGGAAGCATTATGAACTTTCTATACTGATGATTGTCATCATGCATAAGATTACAGTGTGCATGTATGAGACTACTTTATCAATCCATATGATTAATAGCATACCAAGCGGAAATGAGTCTTTTTGTGACAAGTTAAAGCCTTGTATGAGAAATTACAGGGAAATTCTTATAAAGAGATACTGTACCAAGAACTGTCACGTATTTAAAGCTGAGATCCCCACTCTCAACCCCACCACTTTCTTGTTTACTCTTAGGAATCTTGGTATTTTTTTCTAGTAAAGAGACAATATGCAAATGATCTTAGTGAAAGACACAAGTCAACCAGCACATTATTTCAGA
Organism: Ichthyophis bannanicus; assembly: GCA_033557465.1. Classification (NCBI taxonomy): domain Eukaryota; kingdom Metazoa; phylum Chordata; class Amphibia; order Gymnophiona; family Ichthyophiidae; genus Ichthyophis; species Ichthyophis bannanicus. The sequence goes on along the minus strand of CM066032.1, from coordinate 305,771,337 downwards.
AACTGGTATTAGGATTTCACCAACTTTATAAGTCCTTGTTGAATTCAAAAGGAGATTTGGAACCAAACTGGAGAAATCTGGTTAATGAAGACATTCCGTGCTTCACAGATATGGCTTCATTTATAAATTATAAAATCCATCCAATGAAAGCTCCTCACCATTTTGATCTGAAAGATAATTCGGGGAAACTGAGTAAATATTTAAAAATAATAATAAAATAAAATTCCCTCTCACTTTCATTAGCTCTTATTTTAAGATTCTGTAATGTTCAGTGGATTGTGCTCAGTATTATAATCTTCAGAAGGACATGTGCAGGTCATAATGCAAACCTGTTTTAACAGCTCCATCTTGTGGAAATGGATTACATATATCTCAGACTGTACACACAAATATATTCATGAAGTGACAGATAATGATCCTCTAAGCTTGTAAATCTTGGATTGTGCTGTTTTCTAGTGTTCTTAGTAATGCTTCTTTGCAGTCAGACAAAATGCTAATAGTATTGAAGAAAGCGTCTTTTAAACCCTTGATTAAGAGTAAAATAGGTTGAAAAGTACCCTATCATTAACATCTCCTATCTCTTGTTTGCCTTTTTTGACTAAAATGATAGAGTGGGTGGTTTGTGTTCAGCTTGAAGCATTCATGGAAAATCACCAGAACTTGGATGTACTGTAGATCAAAATGGCTTTCGAAGGGGCCATAGTTCTGAGTCATTGTTGGCTTCTTTGACAGAAGTGTTCTTCGAGGATTTGAATGAAAGCAGACTGCTTATTTGTTTTTATTCCTGGATGTAGCCTCTGTTTTCGATCTTGTGGTTCCAACTATAATGTTGGACCACTTGGTGGTGGAGGGTTTGGGAGGCATGGTTTCAAGTGATTAAGTCCTTTTTGACTGATAGGACTTGGCAGATTCGCCTCCCGGGAGGGCATCCTTATGGAGGCCTCTGTAGCAGGGTGTATCACAGGGGTCAGCACTATCCTTGACTTTGTTTAATAATTATCTGCTGTCTTTGTGTGAGTTGCTTCATACTTTTCAATTAGATTTTCATTTATGTGCAGATGATGATTTAATTTTTGAACAGTTTTTGGTTACTGCAGATCTGTCCTTGTTGTGGATAGTGCATAATTTCCCAGGATTATAAAATGGATGATGAGTAATGGCTAATCAATAAATTTTAAGAAGGCTGAGGCCATAATTGTTTGTAAAGATCTGGCCTATAACCCACCATCTTTTATCACTCTGCATGGTTATGCCATTCCTGTGAAAGATAAGATTTGGTATTTAGGGGTAGTATTGGATTCGCAATTTTCGTTTCAGGGACAGTTTGTGACAAAGGCGTGGGATGTGTTTTTTAAACTTCAACTAGTGAAAAGGCTATGTTCAGTTTTAGAACATTCAGATTTTTGAACAGTAGCTCAATTGATGGTCTTGCACCATCTTGACTACTGTAATATAATTTATTGTATTTGGGATTGCCACAATGCAAGTTAAAGTCGTCGCAATTGGCTCAACATGCTGCTGTTCAAGTGATTCAAGGTTTGCGGAAATTCGACCACATTATGCTGGTTTATGTGGAGCTTTATTGGCTGCCTTTTATTTTCCTTTACAGTTGAAGTGTTTATGTTGTGTGTTTAAGGCTTTGTATATGTTTTGTTTCAGAACTTCACAGGATTTTAATGCCATATGCCCTGACATCAGCCTTGAGGATGGCTAATAAAGATTTCTTGACTGTCCCCTCCATTACCACAGTACAGTTGGAGTCCACAAGTGCTAAGGTTTTTTATTCATGGGGTCTAACTTATGGAATGTGTTGCCTGATGTTATTCATGCGGAATGGGATTATTTAGATTTTTAGGAAAAGTTTTAAAACTTCCTCATTTCGACTTGCATTTCCATGATGTCTTTTGCAGACAATATTGGTTTTTTGTATTGCCTGAATTACTGTGACTGTTATTATTGCAAACCACTTAGAGGTTTTGGGCTATAAATGTTATAAAATAAAATAACCCCATGTGGCATTTAATCCATCTTTTTCTGGTTCTAGAAGCATGGAAGGACCACTGCTAAAAATAGGCCTACAACATGAACGGATATACGGGGAACTCCACTCTTCATATTAATAAAGCAGACATACCAAGTCACACTCATTAGGCTTCTGATGTACGAATGCAACCTCACCCTCACGCTCACGTGCTCAGGCCCCCACTTCTCGCCCTTGCTCAAGCTCATCACTACATGCATACAGCCTGAATCCCAATCTAGGCATAACTTTGCTATCTCACTCAATCTCTTTCTGCCTGTGGATATGACCCTGTTCTGCTTGTGTAGTGCATCGTCTCTTGCTGCCGAGGGATCAAGTGTCATGAGAGTTGGCTTTGATAATCAAACCTGCGTTAAACAAGGTACAGACCCAGTAGAAATAAAACAAATCAATGTATAAATGTGGACATCCAACAGTGTGTAACAGACTATAGGAATATACTTTGTCCAGAAAGGGAGCATTTCCTCTGATAAATTCTAAATTGGCAACTAATAATACTCTCTGATAGTCTCACCAAAGCAAGTAACAGCCTCCATGTGGAGGCCATTTCTGCTGTATGCATCCACCACCTGTCCAGCCAGTTAGAATTGGGACGTGCTCCGGTTGCACCCGATTCTGATCCCACAGGGCTAGACGTGCCCGCGGGATCAGAATCGGGTCTACCGGCCTGGATGTGCAGACTGTGCCCCAGTTCTGGCCACCCAGATGTCCAACAACTCCCCAGCTACCCCAGCCTAGCTCCTGCATGGAGCGGCTGTGGCATGGTGTCCTGTTGCCATGCCACTGTGGCTCCATGCAGGAGCCATGATTCCCGGCAGCAATGGCAAAGTTATTTTCCCCACAGATCGACCCCCCAATCAGGTCACTGTGGCCAGGGTCAGGCTGTGGGGAACCCCCCTGCAACCCATCACCTACCTTCCTGGCCCCTGATCCATCATTCTCCTCTATCTAGGGGAACGTATTCCACCTCTGAGGTAAAATAAGTCCCCCGTACAAATGGCCAACCCTGGACGTACAGGGCCGACCTCAGAATTGGCCCTGTATGTCCGGGGTCATGGTGCCGCCCACACCCTGCCTTCACTCCGCCTGTGGCTCGCTCCCTTCCACCCACAGACAGAGCTCCCCACACAGCTCAGAACTACGTGCAGGAAGCTCTGTTTCCAGGATGCAGACCAGGCGTTTAGTGGAGCTGGATGTCCAGATCGGATGTCAAACCCGCTAAATGCGGGTCAGAATAGACCCCATAATATATTAGAATTGGGTGCATGTATACATTCCCTGGGATAACCTCAGAATCCATGGCTTCCAGTTCTCTCAACAAAAATACAAAGTAAGATAACAGCCTTTGAAGCAATTAAAACATAAATCTCAGAATATTTCACTCTCCTTCACAACTCGTTCAAGCAGTAAGAAACTTAGAAATATGACAGCAGAAAAAGACCATATGGCCTATCTAATCTGCCCTTCCAAATCAGCTACTATAGTTCCTTTTTTTTCCTTTAGAGACATTCTGTGTTTGTCCCATGCTTTCTCGAATTCAGATAGGAGGCCAGTTCTGATCGGGGCATGTTCAGACTGTCTAGACATCCAAAATATGGACAGCCCAGATTTGAATCCGATTGTGCACCTGGAGGAGCTAGACGTTTCCACAGAATCAGGGCACTGGGATGAGCCTGATGGGCCCCGATTCTGACGTGACGGACATCCTACTCCCTGCATGGCCAACCCTCCCTATGCTCCTGTGGAGCCCCGGTGCCATGGCTTCCCATTGCCATGGCACCGGGACTCCCAGCAGGAGCCCCGATTCCCTGCACCACCACGTAACTGCTCTTACCTTCAGCCTGACCCCCGGAGGGGCCTGCCAGGCCCGGGATCGGGCAGTGGGTGCCTACCATCCTTTGTGCCATGTGTTGGGGTGAGATTCCTTATTCCTCTGAGGTGGAATAAGTCCGACATCCAGTGTTGCCCTGCCAAGCGTACAGGGCCATGATCTGAATCAGCCCTGAATGTCCGGGTTGTGCGGCCTGCCCCTGCTCTGCCCACTCTTAGCCCTGTCGCCACCCCTCCCTGCCCCCGAAGCTTCCTGGACAAAGGCCCTGTACGTACGGGGAGCTATAGGGCCAGAATAGGCCCCCAGTGAATAGCGGGTGTTGTATGTTCACTGTCCTCGTCTCTACTACCTCCACTGGAAGACTATTCCACGCATCTACCACTCTTTCCATAAAGAAATATTTCTGCATATTACTCCTGAGTCTATCTCCTTTCACCACAATCTTCTGTCCCCTCGTAGCACAGCTTTTTTCAATCGAAAGAGGCTCTCCTCCTGTGCATTTATGCCACAAAGGTATTTAAAGGTCTCTGTCATATCTCCTCTATCCTGCCTCTCCTCTAAAGTATACATATTGAGATCTTTAAGTCTGTCCCTATATAACAAAGACCACTGACCATTTTGGTAGTCACCCTCTGCACCAACTCCATCCTGTTTATATCCTTTTGAAGGTGTGGTCCCAAGACTTGCACACAATACTACAAATGAGCTCTCACCAAAGACTTACACAGAAGCACTATCGCCTCTTTTTTCCTGCTAGCCACTCCTCTCCCTAGGCACCTAAGTATTCTTCTGGCTTTCACCATTGTCTTTTCAATCTGTTTAGCCATTATAAGATCATCAGAAACAATCACACCCAGGTCCCACTCTTCTTCTGTGAACAGTAGGGGTTTGCAGGCAAAAATCGTTCATTTTGTTTAGTTTCCTGTTTGTTTACAGGGTTTTTATTCAGGGGAGTTCTTTTTTTTTTTTCATTTTGGGGGCAATGTTAGCAATAGTGCCAATTATTGAAGACAAAGAAAATAAAAACATGAAATTTCAGGGGGAGTTTGTCATTTTGGTGTTAAAAACAACATGAAATGCCATGGAAAATTCATTTTCATGTCCCATATGGTTTGAGATGAAAGCACATCCCTATCAAGCAGTACCAAATTCATTAGCACCTCAGGCTCTCTCCCCAGTCAGTTTCAGAGCTTTTAATTCAACAGTCCTCGGGAAATCTTTTGTCTTACCTTGATGGACCTCTCAAAGAGGGAAGGGAGTGGAGAAATTTGGGGACAGATCTCCCTTCCAAACTCCAGTAGTGCTGAGATCAGTGTCCCCCTCTCCCTTTACTTCCAGATTTTAGACCAACTTGTCTGCTCTTCCTCCGGGGCAGCTATGTGCCTGGGCTGTAATTTCTTCAGGGCACAACTGCCTCCCAACAGGAGCCTCCTCCTGCCAAATGACTCCATGTATTGCCCTGAGGTCCAGGTCTTGGTTGATCTGCAGAGAACAGCCACACCATAATCAGATGCAGATATGCGCAGAACACCCTCTCAATGACCTGTTGTATATAAGCACTGTGGGTACAGATGATGACAGCAGTGATCTGGCTCATGCTGTTCACCATTGTACCCAACCACACCCTGATAGTACCTATGTAAGAACATAAGAAATGCCTTACTGGGTCATACCAAGGTCCATCAAGCCCAGTATCCTGTTTTCAATAGTGACCAATCCAGGACACCAGTATCTGGCAGGTTCCCAAAGAGGTACACAGGTTCCACAATGCTTGTACTGGATCAAGCAGTGATATCCCGGGTCCCTTTTAATAATGGTTTATGGACCTTTCCTCCAGGAACTTGTCCAAACCTTTTTTAAACCCAGATACACTAACAGCTTTTATTACATCCTCCGGTAACAAATTCCAGAGTTTGATTACACGTTGAGTGAAAAAATATTTTCTCTTATTAGTCTTAAATATGTTACCCTGTAGCTTCATTGCATGTCCCATAGTCTTTCTATATTCTGATGATTTATTTATTTAGCTGCATTTATATCCTGCTTTTCACTGGGTCAAAGCGGTTGGGGGATACATTTAACATGAAAGGATTTGAGACACATATACTAATACTTACAGGGAACATGGGCAATGGAGGGTTAAGTGGCTTGCCCAAGACCACAAGGAGCACCTGTGAGACTAGAAACTCCAGTCCTTCTGGCCCAAAGTTGCTGTCCTCTAGTGAGATTTGAACCACTGACCTTCTGGCCTGTGGTACCTTGCCCCAACCACTAGGCCTCTCCTCCCTCCTTGCTTGATAATGCAAACAATTGATTTGTGTTTACCGTTCCACGCCATTCATTAATCTCCCCTCAGCCGTCTCTTTTTCAGGTTGAAGAGCCCTAGCCTTTTTAGCCTCTCTTCATAGGGGTACCCTTCCATCCCTTTTACCATTTTGGTGGCTCTTCTCCGTACCTTTTCTAATAATGCTATATCCTTTTTAAGATATGGCGACCAGAACTGCACACAATATTCAAGGTACAGTCGCACCATGGAATGATACAGAGGCATTATAATATCCTTTGTTTTATTTTCCATTCCTTTCCTTATGATACCTAGTATATTATTTGCTCTCCTGGCTGCCGCTGCACATTGGGTGGAGGGTTTTAACATGTTATCCACGATGACGCTTAAATGCATCGTGTAACCATAGTTTGGGTTGTTCTTTCCTAGATGCATAACTTTGCACTTGTCCACATTAAATTTCATCTGCCATTTGGATGCCCAGTCTTCCAATTTATCAAGATCCTCTTGCGATTTTCCACAATCTTCATGGGTTTTAACAACTTTAAATAGTTTTGTCTCATCTGCAAATTTGATAACCTCACTCGTTATTCCACTTTCCAGGTCATTTATGAATATGTTAAAAAGCAGCGGACCCAGCACAGGTTCCTGGAATACTCCACTATTCACCTTTCTCCATTGGGAAAATTGGCCATTTAGTCCCACCCTCTGTTTGTCTTTTAATCAGTTCCTGATCCACAATAGTACACTGCCTTCTATCCCATGACTTTTTAGTTTTGCCAAAGGTCTGTGATGAGGGATCTTGTCAAAGTCTTTCTGAAAGTCTAGATACACTATATCAACCAACTCACCTTTGTCTACCTGTTCATTCACACCTTCAAAAACACCTTAACAGATTAGTAAGACAAGATCTTCCTTGTCTAAAGCCATGTTGGCTGTCTCCCATGAAGCCATGACTATCTACATGTTCAGTAATTTTGTTCTTTATGATGATTTCTACCATATTTCTACAGTACTTTTTGATGGCATAAACAACCAATCTACATTTACCCGTTCCACTCCATTCATTAATTTATAGACTTCTATCATATCTCCCCTCAGCCATCTCTTTTCCAATTTGAAGAGCCCTAACCTTTTAAGCCTCTCCTCATAGAGGTATCCTTCCAGACCCTTTACCATTTTTGTCGCACTTCTTTGTACCTTTTCTAATTCAGCTATATCCTTTTTAAGATATGGCAACCAGAATTGCACACAATGTTCAGGGTGCAATCACACCATGGAACGATACAGAGGCATTATAATATCCTTAGTTTTATTCTCCATTCCTTTCCTTATGATTCCTATCATTCTATTTGCTTTCTTAGCCACTGCAGCACACTGAGAAGAGGGTTTCAATGTATAATCTACGATGATACCTAAATTTTCCCTGGGTGGTGGTTCCTACTGTGGAACTTTGCATCATGTAACCATGGTATCAGTTGTTCTTTCCTAGGTGCATAACTTCACACTTGTCCACATTAAATTTCATTTGCCATTTGGATGTCCAGTCTTCCAATTTTTCAAGGTCCTCTTGAAATTTTTCATGATCCTCTTGCGTTGTAACAGCTTTGCAGAATTTTGTGTCATCTGCAAATTTGATCGCCTCACTTGTTATTCCTATTTTCAGGTCATTTATGAATATGTTAAAAAGCAGTGGGCCCATCACATATCCCTGGGCTACTCCACTATTCACCTTTCTCCAATGAGAAAATTGTCCATTTAGCCCTATTCTTCTTTCTATCTTTTAACCAGTTCCTAATCCACAATACTACACTGCCTCCAATCACATGACTTTTTATTGACACCAAGAATCTCTCGAGGGATCTTGTCTAAAGCTTTCTGAAAATCCAGATACACTATATCAAACGGCTCACCTTTGTCTACCTTTTTATTTATACCTTCAAAAAAACATAACAGATTAGTAAAACAAGATGTTCCTTGGCTAAACTCATGTTGACTTTCTCCCATTAAACCATGTCTATCTACATGTTCAGTAATTTCATTCTTTATAATGGTTTCTACCATTTTGCCCAGTACTGATGTCATGCTCACCAGCCTGTAGTTTCCTAGATCACCCCTGGAACCTTTTTTAAAAATTGGCAATACATTGGCCATTCGCCAATCTTCTGGTAGTACAGATGATTTTTATGTTAGTTCACAGATAGTGAATAGTAGGTCTGCAATCTCATATTTCAGTTCTTTCAACACCCTTGGGTGTATACCATCTGGTCCAGGTGATTTGCTACTGTTTAGTTTATCAAATAGTTGTAATATAGCTTCCCGGTTTATTGATATTTCTTTCAATTCTTCCGATGTATCACCTTTAAATACCATTTCAGTCATGGGTACCTTCCCTACATCTTCTTCAGTAAAGACCACAGCAAAGAATTCATTCAGTCTATTTGCTATGGCCTTGTTCTCCCTTAGCTCTCCTCTATCATCCAATGGTCCAACTGACTCTCTCACAGGTTTTTTGCTATGAATTTACTTGAAAAAGTTTTTATTATGCATTTTTGCTTCCATGGCAATGTTCTTTTCAAATTCTCTTTTTGTCTGCCTTATCAAAGACTTGCATCGAACTTACCAATGCTTATTTTGTTCCCAATGTTCATCATTAGGGTCCTTTTTCCATTTCCTAAAGGATTCTTTTTTGGCAACAGCCTCTCTGACCTCACCTTTAAACCATGCTGGCAATTTTTTGGCTTTCCTTACACTTTTCTTAAAGCATGGAATACAACTAATCTGGGCTTCCAAGATAGTATTTTTAAACAATATCAATGCTTTAATCTTTGCAGCTGCTCCTTTTACCATTTTCTTAACTATTTTCCTCATTTTATAATAGTCTCCCTTTTAAAGGTAAAAGGTAGTACTGTAGATTTCCTTGCCATCTTCTATTTATTAAATCAAATGTGATCATGCTATGATCACTATTGCCAAGTGGCCCCAAAACTCTTGTCTCTTGCACCAAATCCTGTGTTCCACTAAGGACTAGGTCCAGAATAGCTTCTCCTCTGGTCAGTTCGTGAATCAGCAGCTCCAAGAAGCAGTCATTTATTTCAACTAGAAACTTTATCTTTAGCATGTCCTGCTGTGACATTGACCCCGTCAATTCTGGGGTAATTTAAATCATCCATTATTACTGTGTTGTAACTTTTGTAGATTCTCTGATTTCCTTAGTCATTTCATAGAAACATAAAAATATGATAACAGAAAAAGATCAAATGGCCTATCTAGTCTGTCCTTCCATATCAACAACTACAACAGTCCCCTTTTTACCTTTAGAGATCCTCTGTGTTTGTCCCATGCTTTTTTGAATTCAGTTACTGTCCTCATCTCTACCACCTCCACTGGGAGACTATTCCATGGATCCACTACTCATTCCGTAAAGAAATATTTCCGCATATCACTCCTGAATCTATCTCCCTTCACCCTCATCCCATGTCTCCTCGTAGCAGAACTTGCTTTCAATTGAAAGAGGCTCTCTCCCTGAACATTTATGCCATGGAGGTATTTAAACATCTCAATCATATCACCTCTATCTCGCCTTTCCTCTAAGGTGTACATATTAAGATCCTTAAGTCTGTCCTCATATGCTTTATAATGAAGACCACTAATCATTTTAGTAGCCACCCTCTGCACCGACTCCATCCTGTTCACATCCTTTTGAAGGTGCGGTCTCCAGAATTGCACACTATACTACAAATGAGGTCGCACCAAAGACTTATACAGAGGCATTATCACCTCCTTTTTTCTGCTAGCCATTCCTCTCCGTATGCACCCAAGCATCCTTCTAGCTTTTGCTGTCACCTTTTCTACCTGTTTAGCTACTTTAAGATCATCAGACACAGCCACGCCTAGGTCCCGCTCTTCTTTAGTGGACAAAAGTACTTCACCCCCTATACTATATTGCTCCCTTGGATTGCTGCAGCCCAAATGCATGACCTTACATTTTTTAACATTAAATCCCAGCTGCCAAATTCTAGACCATTCTTCAAGCTTAGCTAGATCCCTCCTCATGTTATCTACACATTCCTGGGTGTCTACTCTATTGCAGATTTTGGTATCATCCGCAAAGAGGCAAACCTTACCCGACAGCCCTTCCGCTATATCACTAATAAAGATGTTAAAAAGAATCGGACCAAGGACAGATCCCTGGGGCACACCACTGGTAACATCCTTCCCCTCAGAGTGAGCTCCATTTACTTTTTCTCTTTGTCGCCTCCCACCCTACCAATTTCTAACCCAAGCAGTAACTTTAGGGTCCATCCCTAGGGTGCTCAGTTTGTTTATAAGTCGCCTGTGAGGAACAGTGTCAAAGGCTTTACTGAAATCTAAATACACCACATCTAGAGCTCTCCCTCGGTCCAACTCCCTGGTCACCCAATCAAAGAAATCAGATTTGTCTGACAAGACCTGCCTCTGGTGAATCCATGCTGCCTCGGATCCTGTAATCCGCTGGACTCCAGAAACCTCACTATTTTCTCTTTCAGCAGCGTTTCCAATAATTTACTCACCACCGAAGTTAAACTAACCGGCCTGTAGTTTTTAACCACATCCTTACGTCCGCTTTTGTGTAAAGGCACCACATGAGCCTCTTTCCAGTCCTTTGGCACCACTCTCGACTCCAACGAGGCATTGAAAAGGTCAGTCAGTGGAGTTGCTAGAACGTCCCCAAGTTCTCTCAGTATTCTAGGGTGTATCCCATCCGGTCCCATCGCTTTGTCTACTTTAAGTTGAGCTAGTTGCCCTTAAAATATCCCCTTTCAGTTTTGCCCACTGTTTTTCTACATCCTCCAGCTGTTCCCATCCCACTAACGACTCCCTGCGGTATTGGCCCATCTTCGCAAAGTTAGTCTTCCTAAAGTCTAAGATCCTCACCTTTGAATGGATTCTAACAGCCCTAGTCCTAATACTGAACCACACCATCTGGTGATCACTGGATGCAAAATGATCTCCCACTACAACATCAGAAACACTTTCACCATTGGTAAGCACCAAGTCCAGTATGGCCCCTTCATGTGTGGGGTCTGTTACCAATTGCCTGAATAGTTCTCCCTGTAGAGAATCCAGGATCTCCTTACTTCTAGATGATACTGCAGCAGGAATGTGCCAATCAACATCTGGCATATTGAAATCTCCTATGAGTAGCACTTCCCCTTTCCTAGCAATCCTGCGTATGTCTTCAATTAACTCTCTGTCCACCTCTTCCTCTTGTGAGGGAGGTCTGTATATCACACCAATGCAAATAGATTTCTCTTTCCCTCTTTCTAGTTTAACCCACAATGCCTCCTCTCTCCCTTTTAAGCTCTGTAATTCCAAAGCTTTAATATTATTTTTTACATATAGTGCCACTCCTCCTCCCCTTACATATAGTGCCACTCCTCCTCCCCTTCATCATCCATCTGTTCATTCTGGCAAAGTGGTTGGTAGTACACCCCCACTGCCATCACGTTCCTCTATTTACATGGAACTTCTATCCATAGAGATTCTATGGTGTATTTTGTTTCCTGCAAAACTTTAATTCTATGTGACTCAATGCCCTCTCTAGGATAGAGTGCAACCTTTCCACCAATTTGATCTACTGTATCATCTACTCAGGTATCAGTGTCCCACTGGTTGTTCTCCTTCCACCTAGTTTCTGAGATGCCAATCATATGATATGCGGAGTGATATGCAGAAATATTTCTTTACGGAAAGAGTAGTGGATCCGTGGAATAGTCTCCCAGTGGCAGTGGTAGAGATGAGGACAGTAACTGAATTCAAAAAAGCATGGGACAAACACAGAGGATCTCTAAAGGTAAAAAGGGGACTGTTGTAGTTATGGAAGGACAGACTAGATAGAAATATGATGACAGAAAGAGACCACATGGCCTATGTTTCTATATCTAACCTTTCATTTAATGCTACATATTGTAACTCACCAATCTTATTTTTTAGACTTCTAGTATTTGCATACAGGCATTTTAGAGGTTGTATTTTTTTCATATTAATCTGTTTATCAGTTGATAGTTGTAATTTGGAATCCTTCAGCTTTGTACTAAGGACATCTGGATTATTTTTATCTTTGTTGGAACCTCTGTCAGGATGTCCTAACTTCCTCTTTTGCTAATATTCTTCAAGGATACATTCTTCTGAACTATGCACTCCTGGAAAACCTTCAGCTTTCCCCTACTATCTAGTTTAAAAGCTGGTTCCATCCCTTCAGAAGAGCCCCTCCCTTCCTCAGAATGATACCCAGTTCCTAACAAATCTGTAACCCTCTTCTTTGCACTATTGTCACATCCACGCTCTCTGCTGGATTTAAAATTTAAACCTAAAGCTATCTGCTGTCTCGGGGAACTTATGCCCTGTCCCCACCTCTGCGTCGTCCCTTTCCCACCCCCGTCTAGCCTCCCCATACAAACTCCGTTCGTACAGGGAGGTTAGTCGGGAACCGCAGGGGGGCCAAATAACAGGGATGGACATCCCAATGGGACTTCCATCCCCGCTATTCGCAGGAGAGAATGACCCCGAAATCTATCTGCTGATACTAGGCCGTGACTGAGTTAATAAATACATAAATTTATGAGTTTTAACCCAAACAATTCCCTTTTCCCCAAGATTTAGAGAATTTCCCAGAAGTAAACACAAGTGCAGATTTCTTTCTAGCAGAAGCAGACCCTTTTGGTAGTCCTTCAAGACTGAGAATCATAGAGCTCTGGTTGAACTATTTATGTCTGTGCTTCTAAGGTAGTCTGTTAACAATTTCCTGGATGATTTAGCCAGCCCTTGGTTTGATAGAGGGAGCCTTTCAAATTGCCCCTTTGACCTTACACTTGACTTTAATATCTATTTAAAACAAATTCCCAGATTTCTTGCCTTCTAAGTGGAAGGCCTCTTTGTAAAAGTATCTAGAAACAATTTACTTCTTTCAACTCAAAGAATATTTTACCCTATTCTTCCTTCTATGCTAAGCTATACTCTGTTGTTGTTGTTGTTAAGTGCCGTCGAGCCGGAGTCGACTCATGGCGACCCTCTGGATAGCTATCCTAAATTGTGTTCGGTCTTCAGTCAGGCGGCTCATTGTTGACAGACTGGTACCCATAGCTGCTGTTATTGTATCGATCCATCTCATTGCTGGCCTTCCTCTTTTGCGTTGACCTTCTATCTTGCCAAGCATGATGTCTTTCTCTAATGATCTCTCTCTTCGCATGATGTGTCCAAAGTATGAAAGTCGAAGTCTTGTTATCTGAGCTTCTAAAGAAAGCTTAGGTTTGATCTCCTCTAGTATCGACTGGTTTGTTCTTCGTGCAGTCCATGGTATACACAGTATTCGCCGCCAGCACCATAATTCAAAGGCATCAATTTTCTTCCTGTCTGTCTTTTTCACTGTCCAGCTTTCACATCCATATGATGTTATTGAAAATACCATGACTTGAACAAGTCGAATCTTTGTATGGAGAGAGACATCTCTGCTCTTGAGAATCTTATCTAGGTCTTTCATAGCCATTCTGCCAAGAGCAATGTGTCGTCTGATTTCTTGACTGCTTGTTGCTTCTTTATTGATAGTTGATCAAAGTAGGTTAAAGTTGTTCAAAATTTCAATTTCTTCTCCTTCAACGATGAACCTGTTGATTATGCCAGTTGTCATGATCTTTGTCTTCTTTACATTAAGGTGCAGGCCCATTTTGAGACTATGTTCTTTGATTGTGAAAGCAAATGTTTCAGATCATCTTCACTTTCAGCCAGTAATGTAGTATCATCAGCATAGCGAAGGTTGTTGATGAGTCTTCCACCAATCTTCACACCTCTGTTGTCTTCATACAATCCTGCTTCTCTAATGATTTGTTCTGCATATAAATTAAACAGGTAGGGGGAAAGTATGCAGCCTTGTCTTACACCTTTGCTTATTTTAAACCATTCTGTTTCTCCTTGTTCCGTTCGAACTGTTGTTTCTTGATCAATGTACAAATTGCGCAAGAGAACGATCAGGTGTTCTGGTATACCCATGCTTCTAAATGTGGCCCAGAGTTTCTCATGGTTTACACAGTCAAAAGCCTTGCTATAGTCGATAAAGCACAAATAGATATCCTTTTGGTATTCTTTAGTCTTTTCAAGGATCCATCTCACATCCGCAATGATGTCTCTCGTTCCTCGCCCTTTCCTGAACCCTGCTTGCACTTCAGGTAGTTCTTGTTCCAGGTATGGTTGTAGTCTCTTTTGAATAATCTTCAGTAGAATCTTGCTGGCATGTGGGATCAGAGCGATTGTTCGATAATTTCCACAGTCAGTAGGATCACCTTTCTTTAGTATTGGTATAAACACAGATCTTTTCCAGTCAGTTGGCCATGATGTTGTCTTCCATATTTCTTGGCAGAGCCTTGTAAGTATGGTAACAGCTGCATCAGATTGCTGCAATACCTCTTTAGAAATGCCATCAATGCCTGGTGCTTTGTTCTTTGATAAGGCTTTCAATGCTGCTTCAACTTCTTCTTTCATCACCAATGGTTCCCGATCATAAGGTACAGGTTGAAACGGCTGTTGGTCCACTTGATCTTTATCATATAAAAACTCTGTATATTCCTTCCATCTTTTCTTGATCTTCTCAGCATCATTCAACATAGAACCTTGAACATATTGGAACATTCCAATTCGAGGCTGGAACTTTTTCTTTAACTCTCGTAGCTTTAGGAAAGCCGATCTTGTTCTTCAGTATTAGGACTAGGGCTGTTAGAATCCATTCCAAGGTGAGGATCTTAGACTTTAGGAAGACTAACTTTGCGAAGATGGGCCAATACCTCAGGGAGTCGTTAGTGGGATGGGAACAGCTGGGGGATGTAGAAAAAGAGTGGGCAAAACTGAAAGGGGGTATATTAAGGTCAACCAACCTTTTTGTTAAAATGGTAAATAAAGGCAAAAGGAACAGGAGACCGCAATGGTTTTCGAAGGAAGTAGCTGAAAAAGTGAAGAAAAAGAGGGAGGCCTTCATGAAATACAAGAGATCACAGAGAGAGGAAGACAGACATCTGTATTTGGAAAAACTTAGAGAAGCTAGCAAAGTAGTCAAGAAGGCAAAGATTCAAAAGGAGGAGGAAATAGCCAATACAATAAAATGGGGGGATAAGACATTTTTCAGATATATTAGTGAGAAGAGGAAGGGCAAAAGTGGTATTGTCAGACTCAAGGGTGCAGGGAGGGAATATGTAGAAGCTGATAAGGATAAAGCGGAATTGCTTAACAAATATTTTTGTTCTGTGTTCACAGATGAAGAACCAGGAGCAGGACCTCATAAAACACCCACAAATAAGAACAGAAGCGAGGGACATCTTGAACAATTTTCAGAAGACTGTGTTCGTGAGAAACTAGCTCAACTTAAAGTAGACAAAGCGATGGGACCGGATGGGATACACCCTAGAATACTGAGGGAACTTGGGGACGTTCTAGCAACTCCACTGACTGACCTTTTCAATGCTTTGTTGGAGTCAGGAGTGGTGCCAAAGGACTGGAGAGAGGCTCATGTGGTGCCCTTACACAAAAGCGAAAGTAAGGGTGTGGTTGAAAACTACAGGCCGGTTAGTTTAACTTCGGTGGTGAGTAAATTATTGGAAACGCTGCTGAAAGAGAAAATAGTGAGGTTTCTGGAGTCCAGCGGATTACAGGATCCGAGGCAGCATGGATTCACCAGAGGCAGGTCTTGTCAGACAAATCTGATTGATTTCTTTGACTGGGTGACCAGGGAGTTGGACCGAGGGAGAGCTCTAGATGTGGTGTATTTAGATTTCAGTAAAGCCTTTGACACTGTTCCTCACAGGCGACTTATAAACAAACTGAGCACCCTAGGGATGGACCCTAAAGTTACTGCTTGGGTTAGAAATTGGTTGGGTGGGAGGCGACAAAGAGTAAAAGTAAATGGAGCTCACTCTGAGGAGAAGGATGTTACCAGTGGTGTGCCCCAGGGATCTGTCTTTGGTCCGATTCTTTTTAACATTTTTGTTAGTGAAATAGCGGAAGGGCTGTCGGGTAAGGTTTGCCTCTTTGCAGATGATACCAAAATCTGCAATAGAGTAGACACCCAGGAAGGTGTAGATAACATGAGGAGGGATCTAGCTAAGCTTGAAGAATGGTCTAGAATTTGGCAGCTGGGATTTAATGTTAAAAAATGTAAGGTCATGCATTTGGGCTGCAGCAATCCAAGGGAGCAATACAGTATAGGAGGTGAAGTACTTTTGTCCACTAAAAAAGAGAGGGACCTAGGCGTGGTTGTATCTGATGATCTTAAAGTAGCTAAACAGGTAGAAAAGGCGACGGCAAAAGCTAGAAGGATGCTTGGGTGCATACGGAGAGGAATGGCTAGCAGAAAAAAGGAGGTGATAATGCCTCTGTATAAGTCTTTGGTGCGACCTCATTTGGAGTATGGTGTGCAATTCTGGAGACCGCACCTTCAAAAGGATGTGAACAGGATGGAGTCGCTGCAGAGGGTGGCTACTAAAATGATTAGTGGGCTTCATTATAAAGCATATGAGGACAGTTTTAAGGATCTTAATATGTACACCTTAGAGGAAAGGCGGGATAGAGGTGATATGATTGAGATGTTTAAATACCTCCGTGGCATAAATGTTCAGGGAGAGAGCCTCTTTCAATTGAAAGCAAGTTCTGCTACGAGGGGACATGGGGTGAGGGTGAAGGGGGATAGATTCAGGAGTGATATGCGGAAGTATTTCTTTACAGAAAGAGTAGTGGATCCATGGAATAGTCTCCCAGTGGAGGTGGTAGAGATGAGGACAGTAACTGAATTCAAAAAAGCATGGGACCAACACAGAGGATCTCTAAAGGTAAAAAGTGGACTGTTGTAGTTGTTGTTATGGAAGGACAGACTAGATAGGCCATGTGGTCTTTTTCTGTCATTATGTTTCTATGTTTCTATGTTTCCTCTAATAGTTTCTGCTTCTATTTCCTTGCATACGTCGTTGTAGTACTTTTCCTTGTCCTGTCTTGCTGCACGTTGGAAATCTCTGTTGAGTTCTGTGATTGTCTTCCTTTCTCCTCTGGCTTTAGCTTCTCTGCGTTTCTGGGCAATTTTCAGAGTTTCTTCTGTCATCCATTTTGGCCGTTTTTGCTTTTTCACCTTTTGTAGAGACTTCTCACTTTCTTGATATCATTCCATAACTCTTCCGGAGCTCTGTCATTTGTATCTAAAGCAGCAAATCGATTTTGCAGGCAGTCTTTAAATTCCAGTGGTATATTCTCAAGGTCATATTTTGCTGCATTCATGAGTGGTTTGCTCTTTTTCAACTTTAGCTTGAGTTTGCATACTAGTAGTTGATGATCTGTACCACAGTCAGCTCCAGGTTTTGTCTTGGTTGATGTTATAGAGCTTTTCCATCATTGACTTCCACAGATGTAGTCAATTTGATTTTTATACAATCCATTAGGTGAAGTCCATGTGTACAGTCGCCGCTTGTGTTGCTGGAAGAAGGTGTTTGAGATGAATAGATCGTTGGTCTTGCAGAATTCTATCAGTCTTTCTCCAGCTTCATTTCTGTTGCCAAGTCCATATTTTCCAACTACTTTGCCTTCTTCTTTGTTGCCAACTTTTGCATTCCAGTCACCCATGACTATCAGGATATCTTGTTTGCATGTTCTGTCAATTTCAGCTTGTACTTGTTCATAGAACTCTTCAATTTCATTCTCTTCTGCAGCTGTTGTTGGGGCATATACTTGAATTATAGTTGTGTTGATAAGCAATCCTCGTAGACGAATAGAGATTAAGAGTTTGCTGACTGCATTGTATTTCATTACAGTTCTTGCAAATTTCTTCTTTATTATAAATGCAGCACCATTTCTTCTTTGTCTTTTATTTCCAGCATAGTAGACCATGTGATCATCTGATGCAAAGTGCCCGATGCCAGTCCATTTCAGTTCGCAGACACCCAACAGATCAAGTCGTACACGTTCCATTTCAT
Organism: Ichthyophis bannanicus; assembly: GCA_033557465.1. Classification (NCBI taxonomy): domain Eukaryota; kingdom Metazoa; phylum Chordata; class Amphibia; order Gymnophiona; family Ichthyophiidae; genus Ichthyophis; species Ichthyophis bannanicus. The sequence goes on along the minus strand of CM066032.1, from coordinate 305,753,200 downwards.
TCTTGACCACCTCCAACTTCCCTTGGTTCATGCTTCGTACATTCCATGTTCCAAAGTGTAAGACATCTTTACAGCTTCTGACTCTCATTTCATGTGCAGCTACATCGGCAGTCAGACTTCCCGAGGGCTTTGATCCAACCACATCATAAATGCTGGCTTTACTCTGAAAAGTCTTCAGCTCTTCCCCAGTAGCTTGTTGAGTGCCTTCCGACCTGGGGGTCTCATCTTCCAGCACCATAGCACAATTTGTTTTGTTGTAACTATCCATTGGGTTTTCATGGCAAGATACAGAAGTAGATTGCCGGGCCTTTCTTCCGTGCAGTTTAAGTTTGGTGTTGTTGCCGTTGTCACAAAAATGTGATCCTCCGCCGTCAACACTATCCCATTCTGCTGCTGCCCAGATGGGTGGTTTGTCTTGGTCTGGCACCTCAGCTGAGATCTGTCCATCTTGGGAGACCCTGCCAGTAGTTAAACTACCGATAGTTTAGCTCTCAGCATCACTGATGCACGCAAGCCCTCACAGCACGACAAGCTGCAAACCAACTATACTCTGATTTCATTTTAATTAAAAGCTTTCTGCTGATACTAGGCCCTGACTGAGTTTTAAATTTAAACTAAAAGCTCTCTGTGGATATAGACCTTAGCTGATTTTTAAATTTAAACTTAAAGCTCTCTGCTGATACTAGTCCCGGACTGAGTTTTAAATTTAAATAAGAGCTCTCGGCTGGCTTTAAATTTAATCTAAAAGCTCTCTTCTGGTTTTAAAAGTAAACTAAAAGAGTTTTAAATTTGAACTAAAAGTTCTCTGATGCTTTCAAATTTAAACTAAAAGCTCTCTTCTGGGTTTTAAAAGTAAACAGCTATCTGCTGATACTAGGCCTGACTGAGTTTTAAATTTAAACTAAGAGCTCTCTGCTGATAATAGGCCCTGACTGATTTGTAAATTTAAATTTAAAGTTCTCTGCTGATATTAGGCCCTGAATTTTAAATTTAAACTAAGAGTTCTCTGCTGGTTTTACATTTAAACTAAAAGCTCTCTTCTGGTTTTAAAAGTAAACTAAAGGCTCTCTGCTAGTTTGAAAAGTAAACTAAAAGCGCTCTGCTCTATAATCAGCTATGCATCTATTGATGAAAAAAATACCTGAAGCAGCACGCCACATCAACATGTATTATATGGCGCTGGCATGTTTACCCACAGACAGGGCTGGCCCTAGAGTTGGTCCAAAGTGTTGGAGCCCTAGGCGAACCTCAAGTTTACACCCTCAATGGCTGTCAAGATCTAGTATTTAGCTTTGAATGGCCTGCTTTTGCTGCCCTCCAGAGGCTGTTGCCTTAGGAGACTGCCTAGTTTGCCTAGTAGTTGGGCTGGTTCTGCCCACAGATATGAGATCATTGATGGCCTAGAGGTTGTTTCATAGCACTAATGAATAATAGTTGCCATACTTGCAAAACAACACTATAGTATATTGGTGGCACATCCCCATAGGCAGACACAGAAGATAAGGGGTTGTGCCCTGCCATTAAGACAAAACATGGACATTACCCAATAATTCCAGTAGGTCTCCAACTTCCCATTGTTCAGTCACATTGCACATGAAACACGCACACATGGAGTGCACTATGAAAGTCTCTGAGAAATGCATACAGGAAGCAAAGGGTGCACAATGCATCAATACTGGGACTATAGGGTATCATTATAAAACAAGGCATCCCCTGCTGCACTGCCAATGGATCATATATGTGTGAAGATCTACTATGTGTCAATAAATATTGTTTGGTATTCATCTTCCTTTGACAGTGGTGTCATATCTTGAGACCCCTAAGATGGTCACTTCCTCGATGAACTGCAACACCTCTTTCTCAAGGGTGTTCAGGGCCTGTTGATGGTCTGGAGGGAGATGACTATTGACTGCCTGCTCTCTCTTGGCTACTTTCATGAAGTGCTCCACCTCACGGTTTCAATGGTGTACAGCATTCACCTGCCTAGCATTATCCCACCAATCACATTGCTTCATGTGGGTATCCTCAGATCCATAGAATGGTGTGGTATCTCATTACAAGGCCAATAGCCATCTCCATCTCAGCTGCTGAGAAGTACCTTTCCGGGAACCTGACATCTTTCTTGAGGGTGCTACAGTACAGAATGTTAGCCTGTCCCTTAATATCTTTAAATATGTCCGGATAGACAAGGACTAATGAGCCTGACCCCCATTTCACCTATGTCAGCACCATGCTGGTGTACTGAAAAAATGGATAGAGACTTGATTATTGATATTACAAAGGTAGCCATGAAGGGAGAAGTGATCATATTGGATGACTTTAATCTACCCAATGAGGATTGGAGTATTCCTTCTGCAGATCTAGAAAGAAGTAAAATAAATTGTGGATACCTCCCAAGATGTATTGCTTAGACAAATGGTGATGGAACCAAGCAGGAAACATTTGATGCTGGATTTAGTACTCATCAACGGAGAAAGTGTGTCGAATGTCTGGGTGGGCGCCCATGTGAGCAGCAGCGATCATCACATGGTGTGGTTTGAGATAAAAGCCAAGGCAGAGTCCCCTCACAGCAAGCTCAGAGTCTTAGACTTTAAAAACGCTGACTTCAGGAAGATGGCCAAGTTGGCAGGGTGGGAGGAGGTAAGAGAAGTGCAATTGCAGTGGGCTAAATTAAAGGAGGCAATAAAAGGGGAAAATGATACATATGTAAGGAAAGTAAAATAAAAACAGAATGAAAAGGAAATCTATCTGGTTCTTCAAAGAAGTGGCTGCACAAATAAAGGCAAAAAACACAGCTTTCACAACATTCAGAAGTTCAAACAGGAACACAGAAAAGAATACAGGATAAAGCTAAGAGTCAAAAAGAGAAATAAGGATAGCAAAATCAAAGGCAGAAAAAAAGATGGCTAAAGATCTAAAGCGTGGTGATAAAACTTTTTTAAGGTCTATTTGGGAGAAGAGAGAGATTAGAGGTAAAATTGCAAGACTCAAAAGTGCTTAGAACAGATTCATGGAAAGTGACGTTGAAAAAGCGAAAATGCTAAACAAATACTTCTGTTCTGTTTTTACTGAAGAAAATCCTGGAGAAGGACCCCCTGTGTTTGACAAATATACAAATGGAAATGGAGTAGATACTACACCATACATAGCAGATGATGTGTTTGAACAGCTTGCAAAACTGAAAGTGGACAAGGCCATGGGACCAGAAGGGATACATCCAGGATACTGAAAGAGCACAGAGAGGTTCTTGCAGTGCCATTAAAGGATGTTTTTAATAGATCCTTGGAGACAGGAGAGGTTCCACAGGACTGGAGAAGGGCTGATGTGGTATCTCTTCACAAAAGTGGTAATAGGGAAGAAGAGGCAAACTACAGGCCAGTAAGCCTTAACCCAGTGGCAGGAAAAGTAATGGAGGCACTCCTGAAAGAGAGAATTGTGGACTCTCGAAACCAATAGATTGCATGATATGAGGCAACATAGTTTTACCAAAGGACGATCATGCCAAACAAATCTGATTGAGTTCTTTGACTGGGTGACCAGAGAACTAGATCAAGGGCATGCAATGGATGTGATCTACCTAGATTTCAGCAAAGCCTTTGATACTGTTCCTCATAGGAGGCTGATCAATAAACTGACCAGCCTGGGGATGGGCCCTAAGGTCGTGAACTGGTTTAGAAATTGGTTGATTGACAGACAACAGAAGGTGATGGAAAACGGAACGTCTTTTTGCAGATGACATGAAAATTTGCAACAGAGTGGACTCCCCTGAGGGAGTGGATAACATGAGGAAAGATATGCAAAAGCTGGAAGAATGGTCTAAAGCTTTGTAGTTAAGATTTAATGTGAAGAAATGCAATGTCATGCACTTGGGATGCAGAAATCCAAGGAAATTGTATGAGATAGGGGGCAATAGGTTGGTGTACGCAGACCAGGAGAAGGACTTCGTAGTGATTGTTTCTGAGGATCTCAAAGTGGCGAAACAGTGTGACAAGGCAGTGGCCAAAGCCAGAAGGATGCTGGGTTGCACAGAGAGAGGAGTTACCAGCAGAAAGGAGGAGGTACTAATGCCACTGTGCAAGTTGCTGGTGAGGCCTCACTTGGAATATTCAGTTTTGGAGACCATATCTCACAAAGATATAAAAAGACTGGAAATGGTTCAGAAGAAGGTGACCAAAATGATTTGGAGCCTGCGCCAGAAGACGTATGAAAAGAGACTCCAAGACCTAAATATGTATACCCTAGAGGAGAGAAGGGACAGGGGAGATATGATACAGACCTTTAAATTCCTAAGGAGCATTCCAGGCCGAGCCCAAACCTCGGGATCCAAGATTCTGACTAAATCTTCCTATCAAATGGTATATAATACATGACCATAGCAGAAGGAAAATCACTATTAGAACATATTGAATAAGACGGGTACAATTTTCCTGAAATATGCAAAAATTAACCCAGCTGCAGAATGTGGATTAAAAATTTAAAATAGGCCTTCAAAGGGTTAATGAACAAAGAAACCTTTTTCAAATACAGGGAAGCTATAATATTAGAGGGCATAACATGAAGCTGCAAGGGGGTAAACTGAAAGGCAATGTCAGGAAATATTTTTTCACTGGTGGATGCTTGCAATGTCCTCTTGATGGAAGTGGGGGGGGGGGGGGCAAATACAGTGACAGATTTCAAAATGGCATAGGACAGACACTGTATCTCTTTACAGAAACAGGATAAAATCAAAATAAATTTAACTCTGATGTCTCAACAAGTAGAGGTGACCTGCACGGAGCAGTGAGTACATCCCTAAACAAAGGCATGGGGAGGGGTGAGCTGCATGGAGCGGCGGGCGCACCTACTCTTGCCACCTTCCTGGGCAGACTAGATAGACCATGCTGGTCTTTATCTGCCGTCATATACTATGTCACTATATTATCAGGCCTTCCTTCCCAAAATTTGAAACAGTCTTCAAAACATCTTTTTCAACAAGCCTTCAATATAGTTTCTGATCCATCTTGTTACATGAGGACTCTGGGGATTCCAACAGGTTACACCTCTGGTACGCCTAAAAGCTCTGTATTCCCCCCCCCCCCCTTTTCCCCTCCTATGACTACTGTCACAACCCCAGCCCCCGAGCCACGTGCTTAAAGGGTCAGGGTGGACATTATTGTTTTCATCAAAGGGTGAAACTTTTCTTAGCCCAGATGCATGCTGGCACTAGTAGTCCCTTTGTTGAAATAATTAGTTGTGAAAGCCATGTGTAAGGTAAAGGATAAGGTTTATTCCCATAATGCACAAACAAAGGTTCAACAAAGAAAAACAGGATTCTCACCTCATTCAGGATTTTCAAAAAGGTATTTACAGAATTCAAAAGTTAGACGTGCTTCACAGTCTTATTAGCTATGCAGGTGTTAGAACAAACCAGTTCGTGCAAACAAAAGCAAGCTTCTTCTTTTAGCTTATCAAAACTGTATTTTAACATATATCCTGCAAGCTATACTTCTGCCAAGGATTCCAAACTCCCGGCTAGACAAAGTGTACAATCCATGAGACAGTCAGGTAGCAATGAATTGGGTTCAGCAGGGTCTCCTCCTGTTCTGACGATATATCTGCTGGCCCTGAGCTTTCCTCATGTAATTCTGGCTCTCCAGCCTTGCTCTACCTAGTCTGGAAAACAGGTAACAGGACTTTTAGTTAGCACTTTTTGTACAGGTTCCCAAACCTCTCTCCAGCTGTGTTTACTGCACCTACGGCTCTCTGGCTTCCATGCCTTTCTAGGGCTTGGCCACAGTTCCCTGTTCAGTGTTGTGTTCCTCAGACTCCTGGGCTGAGTCTTGTGCACCCACCTCTGAACTCCTTGTAGCTCACAGTCAGGAAAGGAAGTATGCAGGTACCTCTGCTCTCTGAGCTGGGCTTCTCTGGTACTTTCTTTACCAGGCACTTTCCAGGTCTCTCTCCTTTATCCAAGCTTGGGTGTGTCAGCCTACCCCCTGATTCTTCGTGCTTGCTCCCTCTGGCTGCACTTTGCAGTAAATGCACTTTAGGTCTGTCACTTTCTTTAAAGGGATCAGTGATTTTTCCTATCTCCATAGGTTCACTGGCCTCTGCTTCATCACACTACCTGACCTTTATGTTTTCTTTTGTTTTTAATTGGCATTCTTTTCTGTTTCTAGTGTTTTATTGTAAACTGCCCTGAAACAGCTTTGAAGAGCAGTTTATCAAGTCTTTTAAAAAACATAAACCAGTCCTAGTGCACCACAATTCAGCCTGGTTTTCAGGATGCCCATATTAAATATGCATGAGATATATTTGCATACAATGGGAGGCAGTGGATGCAAATATAGCTCATGAATATTCATTAGGGTCACCCTGAAAACCAGGCTGGATTGTGGTGCACTAAGACTGGAGTTGGCCACCCCTGCCATAAACCATACAGTGGTGCCCAAATATATGTACACATGGTTCCTCATTAACATCAACCTGCCTGGCCCATTGCTAGGTGTCACTATGGGCCTGATCCAAAGAAGCAACTTGCAGGGCAGCTGTCCTGTTCCTATTTCCCCTCAGGCCCTCCTTGCACGGCTAAAGCAGCAGTACAGTGAGAGCCGGCGGGGGGGGGGAGGGTAGGGAGGGGGCGGAGTCTGGTCAGAGCGGGGGCGGGCTGAGGAGGCAGGACATTCAGGGCCGATTCAGGTCATGACCCTGCACATCCTGCAGGGTCAGGGGAAATGTGCTGCTTATTCCACCTTCGAGGTAGAATAAGCAGCACAAACCGGGCGAACAGAGCCAGGGCTGGGGCAGGGTGCAGGTAGGTCTTTGCTGTCCGATCCAGGCCCCAGCTGCCCAGCTGTGGATGGGGCAGTGGGTAAGAAGAGGGTTGGAGCCATAGGAGCCAGGGGAGCCTGTGGGGAGGATGTCCCCTCAGGCATGCAGGAGCATGCTGGGCCATCCTCAGGCCTGATTCTGTATACCGTGGGAACGTTTTGCTCCCATGAAACAGAAACAGGTCCTAATGGGTCCATCCTGCTCATGGCCATCAAGGCAGCCCAGACGTGCCCCTTTCTGAATTGGGCTCCACGGGTTAATAATGTACCCACAGGTTTGGATGTGGTTCTGGTGATAGTACAACCTGGCACAGCATGGTCTGTGTCCTTACACAAAGGCTTTGGTACAGCACTCAGCTTGCTAGTCTCATACAATTCTTGTCTATCATTGTTCATGAATTCATAGCCAGTGGAAGCTGTGATCAGCCTTGGTACTCACAGAACTGGTCCATTCTATGGCATGCGTGCTGTTCTCCTCTGGTAAAGAACACCTACATAAGGCTGTTTGAGATGCCTCATGGCCTTGATGTGTCTGATATGGGCTGTACTGTCATAGCCGCTTGCTGCACATCTGCTGAGCCCTCCATCATGTGAATGGCCTCAGTAGAGATGGAATGAGTTTAGGGTTTGTGCAAAGCCCAAACAGACCCAGAATGTTGCCACTTATGGACTGCCACAGCATAGATATGTGGACCTTCTTAGAGGATGTATGTCCCTTGGAATGACCAAGTACCATGTGTGCAGCTACAGCAAGTATGTGCATTGCCATACAGGTCACTGCAAAAGGTGTGTACATGTAAGGTATGCAGGATACCCGTGCTTGATATGTTTATACCATCAGTGGTGCCTTTGTCATTCTGATGCTCCAGGTGGTACATAACTCTTGCTATGAACAGTGGTCATAGGTATATGGTACTTGGTCAGCATGCAGTCATTTAAATATGTTTTGAGCCTTCCACATACTGGCTCTCATATATACATATATGGTATGGCTTCCCTTTTCCAACCTATTTATTTTTAAACTTGTTTATATACCGCCTTTCTACCATTCAAGGCAATTTACATTTAACAGGAGTGTGGCAGGGCTGTGGTGGGCCTCTGTTGTACATAGAATTGAACACTGTAACATTTAACAGAGAAACTTATTCAAGGTTTTAACTATTTACAATATAGTTAGCTAAGATAGAGTAACAGTATTCATTATGAAATGCTGACAGGATTCCATCCACATCCTTGACAACCCTGCCTACCAGATAGCATAGGGGTCAATTGCTCCTATTTCTGGAATGGGTGATACTTGCATACAGTGTTCCCACACAGCCAATGCCTTATGAAGACCCCCCTCATGTCTCACAAATGACTATCTATGGTCCCTCCTCTATGTCCTATGTGGCAGATCCTTTTCCAGATCACATCGACAGTTGTTGCATCTCTCCCACCTAGGCTGTACATCATCTCAAGACTCATTGTTGTGTCCATGAGTCATGTATGGTCCTGCTGACACCCACACCATTGGAATCAGGCCATATGTGTTAGCTATGGATTTAGAGAGATACTATTGGGTGAGAGAGAGCGTGTACATCACTGGAAGGTACCAAGGTACCCATTTCTGCTGTGTGTACACGGTGTATGCTGCATCCTCCTAGTGACACCTTTCATCCCAAAATAGGATTGTCATCATGGTCCCAAGATGTGTAATTGTGGCAAAATCAATGAACAGACAATACCTTTAGCATGTGTGATAGGGACCATAGAGTTTCATGGATTCATCAGAGATGGCAGTGCTAGAATGCATGATACACTCATACAGCCCCTCAACTGTTTGACCAGGTCTACAATGTGGATAATATGTGCAAATATACATAACTTTATTGTACAAAATATAAAACTGCAAAAAATAGAAATGTAAACATAAAGGTTGGAACATCAGCCATGATAAATAACAATACTTTATGAATTACATGAAGGTATAAATTAAAAGTCATATGCCAAGTGTCATTATTGACAGACCAGCACTGAGCACTGACCTTGGGTGCCAGTATGACCCTGTGACTTATAGTGCCAATGCCTGTGCTGGTGGATGGCCTCATTGAGAGTCCATACCTCAACCCCCAGTACCTCTACAGTCACAACCACCTATTGGTTGGTTTATCTCAGGACATGTATCTCCAGGGGTACCTCATGGAGGATGAAGAGCAGGTCCTGAGGGAAACCATACACACAGAATTGTATGGCCATTACAGATGTTGGAAGGAATGAGGAGTAGTGCTACAGCAGCCTGGTTCCCTGCCACAACTGTCTCCTGCTACTAGTGACTGGCAGTAGTCTCCTCTCCCCCTCCTCCTCTTGCATCACCATGCTCAGGGGCCTTTCCTCCTCTTGCTCTCCCTCCACCTCCTATAGATCCTCTTCTACATTTAAGGCTTCCTCATCCTTTCCTTCTTCCTCTGGCTCCTCCTCCTCAGCTGAGCTGGTTTATGTGGAGGAGGATGTCCTGCCTCCTCTTTATTTATTTATTTATTTATTTAACTATTTCTTTTATACCGCCCCTTCCAGAGATCAAGGGTGGTTTACATATAACAGGTTAACAGTCTTGTACACAGTTTGTATACATTTTACATAGAACAATAGAAATCAACTATTTACATTGAACAGTAAATATAAACTTTGTAAGTATTAAAGAAAAACAATAAGCAGAGACATCTTTTAAGTATTAAAGCAAGAACTTTGTAGGTATTAAAGCAAACCCATCAAACTTTTTACAAATGTATATTTACAGTGTGTGGTGTGTGTGTTGTGTGGGGCAGATATTGGTGTAGGTGTTGGAATTTAGTTCCTTTTTTTTTTTGTCGTCTTTGGGGCGTGTGAGTGGGGGGGGGGCATGCTTGTGTTTACATTGTTTGGGTTAAGGGAGTTTGTGCATGTGTGAACAGGTTTGTTGTGGAGCTAGCTTTGGGGTAGTAGGGGACTTTTTACATCCTGCTTTTTACATCCTCTTTTGAGGGGTAGGAAAGCTTCCAGAGACTGGGTGGGAGCATCTGAAGGTTTAAGAGAATATACCAGAAGTCAGGACACAGATAACTGCTTTTTAATGGGGAGATATGTAGTACATGGTGCCACTATATGGACAGTGGCAGCTTCCAAACACATCCAATGTTGTGCAGACATTAACAAAAGTATACACATAGGCTCCAATCTTAAGAGGCAGATAGCGAGGCTGCACATCCTGCCGGGACATACAGCCCCGCTATCAGCCTTGACAGTATTCTGACTAACATCCCCCCTGCATGCACAGAGCCACTGTGTGTGCTGCGGGGGATGTGGGCATCACAGGGGAGGAAAGTGGGTGGGGTGTGGGCAGGACTGACCCCAGTATGTACAAGGCCAAATTTGCATGGGGAGCCCCCCCTCATCCTACCTGGCAGCCCCCCTGGATATCCCCATCCCTCCCCCCCCCCCCCCCCCCAGAGCAACAGGAAGGCCAAGGTGTGTCATGGCACTAGCTGCCCCTGTCGGGGTCGGGCAGCAGGGAATCGGGGTCCTGGTGGGCATCAGGCAGGTAGTGCCATGGAGAGGACGTCCTCACAGTGATGCTGGGGTAGCCAAGCTGTCTCCCAGCGCCCGATCCTGCACTCATGGGAGCATCTTGCTCCTACAGTGCAGAATCGGGCGCTGTCAGCCCCGTCTTGGTTGGGGCTGTCCACACGGCCTGGAAGTTCCCCATAGTGAATCGGACTCATAGTGAATCCCATTGTCTGTGCACCATCCACCATAGCCCTCAGAAGGAGGGATTTCAGATATATTGAGGGAGCCTAGGCTACCACTTATTACATATTGCTATACCTATATGAGTGTAGCACTTGCTGCCAGAGAAATGTAGTTTGTGCAGAACTATGGCCAATGATTTTCAGCTGTGATAAGTAGATTGGGGGCCCATGTCCCACATAACCCACTTTCACAAACATTGGTTCTATTTTTGGATATTGCTGCCATGCTGACAGGTACTCATTGTTCTCTATGGTATAACTGGTATCAGGTTCACACTAGACCTTCTGTGCAGAGTTGTTGTACTCCCATATGATGTTTGAGCTCTAATATGGCACATGCCCCCTTTTCCAGGCAACTAGGGGTGATACAGGTGGTACACACAGGCCACGGCAATCCTCTAAGACAGGGGACATGGGGCATGGGATAGTGTCACACTTTGTAAGTAATGAAGAGGCCCTAGCCAGTTACACTGGGGGCCACCCTCCGAGGTCAGAGGACTTGGGCCAATTTCAACATATACCTATATATGTCAGCTGTTAGCATACCTCACATCTGCTTACATTTGACCAGGTTGGGGAACTTGGTGATATCCACTGTTATATAGCAACAGTGGATGCACATGCATTAAAATACAGAGTTGCTACATTTAGCATACAGGGTTACCAAACTATACACACAGTACTCTGGACCTCAGAGCATGGCCCCCAGTGTTACTGGCTAGGACCTCTTCAGTACTACCAAGGTGTAACAGCATCTCGTGTCCCATGTCCCCTCTCTTGGAGAATTGCTATGGCCTGTATGTACCACCTACATCATCCACTGGTTGCCTGGAGGAGGAGGCCTGTACCATAATAAAACACAAACATCATATGGGCATACAACAACTCTGTACAGAAGGTCCATTGTGAACTTGATAACAGCTATGCCATCAGGATGACTTTTGGCCTTGACAAATGTGCTAAGGCAACTTTTTTTAGGGGAAAATTGAGCAAAACGGAAAACATATCCCTGGCTGAAGGCTGTGATATCAAGGAACTTGAACAGGAAGGTGTATATAAATATTTCAGAGTAGAGGAAGGAATGACATTCAAGCTGAAATTACAGAAAGAAAAGATCAGTAAAGAATACTATAGAAGATTAAAATTGTTATTGAAAAGTGCTTTAACATCATGGATTAAGATAGATCCATCAATCAGCTGGCAATTCCTGTACTCTCATACAGTTTTGGGATTGTAGACTGGCTTCTTAAAGATCTTGAAAAACTGGATGTGTGAACAAGAAAACTCCTCCATACCCGCGCCTGAGGGCCTCGCAAGAGGGCCCTTTGGCGTGGCCCTTAGGCTGTGGGCCCTGATAGAGTCCCTCCGCTACAGCAGCTCGATATCAACACATCCACTCAGAGTATACCTCATCTAAACCTCTATCAGCTTGAGCTCCCTCACGGTCGAGCTCGCATGATAAGCATCACAAGCCCAACTTGATCATTCCTCTTCCAACGACTCAGCGTCTGCAAGCAGTTACCCGCACCAGCAACTGGACAGGCTCTGTCTCCTCGACAAGCTGCAAGTATTGCCCTACCTATACCTCCGTACTTAGCACTCAGTAGCTAAACTTTTAAATCTCTGGAATCTTACATGCAAGCTCCTCATAACATCTGGTTACTAGTATTTGTTTAACACCCCCATAGAATTAACTTTCATCTATGATATCTGTCTAGCTATAATATTGTCAGCACCTAATCTGTGCCGTTAGCTTGTTGTGTTATATATTCAGTCCAAGCATCATTGTTAACTTCCTCATAATCATTGCCAGTTTAATAAGTCTGTTACTACCTAGCATTCTCTATACTTATTGTTAGCTTAGAAAGGATACTGTTACCAACACTGTTAGCAACTGTTACAAGCACCCCCAACACTGTTACCAGCATTCTCTAAACTTGTTAATAGTTGGAAATCTACTGCCACATCTCCTAAATTCTACCACTTTCCCCCTACAGGCACGCTCCCGTGCATTTCTAGTCCCCAACATGGCCATCTCTTTGCTCACTATCTCCAGTTTCTACCTGCTATCCAATATCTTCCAAAACACATCTGCCCTTTCACTTTCCCACAACCATAATTCCACTCCTATTTTACACAGCATTGGCAGGAAAAACTACACTAGTTCATTCCATGCTTCCCCACACCCACACAGAATTAGACAATCTCACCTACTCTATGTTGCTATCAGTAACCCTACCAATAGTAATTCTAACCCCACACCAAAACAGAGCAGTCTCAGATGCACTCTTATTAATTCACGCTCAGCTCGTAAAAAATGGCCGGTATTAGCAGATCTAGTTGTGAATCTAAAGCTTGACATACTAATGGTCACCGAATCATGGCTCTCTGACACAGACACGGTTATCATCAATCAACTTATCCCACAAGATTTCTCTATACACCTATGTCATAGAGCTGAACGGAAAGGAGGAGGAGTATTCATATTAGCAAGAACCTCTCTCCAATTTCAGCTCCTATCCTCCAGGAGTTTTAAACACTTAGATATAGTGACCATAGCCAACAATCACATCACCATTAATCTCATCTATAGAGCCCCCTCATCCCCTGCAGAAGACCTTACCAGCATAATAGACTTGGCCTGTAACCCTGAGAGTCCCCAGAAACCCAATTGGTTAATCGGTGACTTTAACCTATCGTCCCTTCAACCCACCCACTCCAGCACCTTCCTCGAGGCCATGGATGATCTTAACTACACACAGTTGGTTAACGCCCCCACCCATCTTAAGGGTAATACTCTAGACCTCATCTTCGCCCCTAGGTCTGAGGCAAACTACAATCCCCAACTCACATTCACCCCAGTGCCGTGGTCAGACCACAATCTCCTCACTTTTCAACTTCCTTCTCATCAACCTCATGCCCCACACCTACCTCCACAGAAACAGCCCCCACAAAAAAGGCCTCTCACTCCAGACCTTTGAATATAGAAGAATTTGTCAATAAGGTCCTCCCAGCGCTCCAACAGCCTGCATCAAATCTAGATGATATGATTGACCTATGGAACACCACTTTCAAATCATGCTCACAACCCCTCTCCTCAATTTTGACTACTACCCCTAATTACCCTCCGAAGATCAGAAAGCAAGCGCCATGGTACTCCGCCGAGCTGAAATCCTCCCTTCTACTCCTAAGGAGGCATGAGAGAAAATGGCGTCACTCCCGCTCTACTGAAGATCAAGCATCTTACAACAACCTCCTGAAGCAGCAGAGGGAGTTTATAGCCGAAAAGAGGAGAGAATACCACACTGAACTTCTCCTCCGCTCGATCAACAAACCATGAGACCTCTTCAGCATAGTCAAAGCCCTCACCAAAGCCACACCTGCGCCCCAAACACCCACAATTCATCCGCAATTATATTCTAGCTACCTCCAGTCCAAAACCCTTACAACAAATGTTGTCATTAGCCCCATGCTAACCTATTACCTATCACACAGTCATCTCTTGTAGAATTCATCCCCCCAGCAGAGAGATACATTTCTGACCTTATCTCTTCAATCAACACCACTACAGCACCTAATGACCCATGTCCGGCTTACTGGATCAGGACACTGCGCAAAGAACTCAGTCCTACCCTAGCTCACATCATGAAGCTATCTTTCGCATCTGGAGTTTTCCCCACTTCGCTTAAACAAACCTCCATCCGTCCTCTCCTCAAAAACAATCGTCTGGATCCTTCCAAAACGGAATCATATCGCCCGATCTCAAGCATACCTCTACTGTCTAAACTCATAGAGAAAGTTGTTCAAATACAGATGCAACAACATGTTGACACAACAGCCCCTCTCGACCCTTATCAACACGGATTCCAGGAAGCACACGGCGTGGAATCATTACTTACCATACTCTCTAACACATTATCCAGAGGCATAGACAACATCGAAGATGGGTTTATTCTAATTTTCCTCGATATAGCCGCGGCTTTCGACTCTGTCAACCATGATTTACTCCTTTCCAGACTTCAAGAAAAAGGAATTTGAGGACGTGCATGGGAATGGTGCAAATCTTATCTATATAATCGTCTGCAATACGTCCGAGTAGGAACATCAACATCGGAACCTTTCCAGCAACGGCAGAGAGTCCCTCAAGGTTCCTCCCTATCTGCCCTACTTTTTAACATCTACATGCAGCCGATTTGCAACATTATCCGTTCATTTGGCATCCTCAGCCTAATCTACGCAGACGATGTCCTACTGTTCACCCCGGTTAAAATTATGCATCCTGACATCTCCAAACTAGTCGACTGCTTCAACGCAATTACTGACTGGCTCTTATCACAGAATTTGAGGATAAACTTCAAGAAGACGGAAGTCTTATTCATCTCCAGGAACAAGAACTTCTCCCCCCCCCCCCCGCCACCTTGAAAGTACGCGATGCTGAACTCCCATGCAGATCTGCCATACGGTATTTGGGAGTCACACTTGACAACCAATTTAACTTTAAAGAGCATATAAAGAACATGACCAAATCCATCTATAATAAAATTTCAACTTTAAGGCACCTTAAACCCCTATTAGCACCACAAGACTTCAGAACCATCTTCCAAGCACTGGTAATCCCTCATTTTGATTACGCGAACATAATCCTTCATGGTCTTCCTAAGACCACCCTTAACCCGCTCCAAATGGCCATGAATGCAGCAGCACGCATCCTAAGTGGCACAGCCAGAAATGATCACATTACACCCATATTGATGGAACTCCATTGGTTACCGCTGCACAGTAGACTCACTTATAAAGCTCTACTGATAACCTTCAAGGCCATTAACCAATTGTCTCCGTCATCCATCTCAGCACTCCTTACAATCAGTCCTAACATCAGACTGAGAAGATCAGCAACCGCCAACTCCCTTACTATCCCCCGCGAATCCATAAAATGTAATCAACTAACCAGAAACAGAGCCTTTGCATTCTACGCCCCGAGAATCTGGAACAGCCTCCCCCCACACCTCCGAGCAATTAGGGACCTTCCCCAATTCAGAAAAGCTTTAAAGCATCATTTATTCCTCCTTCATTTCTCTCACCTCATTAACCCCCCTCCACTCTCACAACCTGCCTCATAACCAAGAATATACCCAACTACCACGTCGGGTACATCTCACTGTCTCCACTTTCCTACACTATTTATTTCCAACCTGTAAATATGTAAATAGTTCATATTCATGTTCAATTTTAACTCTGCTATTTAACTCTGTTAATAGCTTATTAGTCTCCTCTTCCCCGTTCAATCCAAGTTGATTTCCCTGTTACAATGTAAGCATATATATCACTGTTCTGATGTAATGCAAATATTATGTTTTATGTAAACCGCACTGACTTTGAATAGCGCGGTATATAAGAATGGATAAATAAATAAATAAGGTAATTTACAAGAATCAGTGTATGCCAAGGTTGTACATTCCTTGAGCTAAAAGAGGACAAGGCCTCATAGAGATTGATTACACATACAGAACTTCTATCATAGACCTCTAGGCCTACCTAACAGTATCATCGGACCCAAATACACAAAACAAAAAGTGCTTAAATATGAAAGTAAATGTCTAGAATCTGTCTCCATCATCAAACTTGGACAGGCGTTCCGACCACTAGAAGGAATGAGTGAGAATCCACAAGCAAACACAGGAAAGGGAGCAACAGAATTGGCAAACAAGAGAAAAACTCTTCAAAGAATTAGATCACGAAATGAGAAAAAATAATTGGCAAAAGCACAAATACAGTGGGAAATACAAAGTGTTACTTCAGGAACCCTTTGTCGATCAAGAACAGGCACATGAATCATTAAGGAGAGGTGAACTAAAACCGAAGGATGAGAGATTGATAGTTGTAGCCCAGGACAGTGGATGATGGAAGAGACGGTTTACAGCGAGCACTGAAAAAACTGGCAAAACATACATATGTCAATTTTGTAAAAAAAAAAGACCTGGAAACTGTGACTCACCTCATAGCTGGCTGCGAAGTTCTGATGGCAGAAAATTTCTATATAGGAAAGCACAACAAGGTAGCATATCTCATTCATTGGAAACTCTGTAAACACTATAACATCACTGCACCTAAAAAGCACTGGGATCATGACCCTAAGAGAATTACAGAGAATGAAGAGATTATGATCACCTGGGGCATTTCCATTCCGATGGATAAGAAACTGGAGGCGATATAGTAGTAAAGGAGAAAGACACCATAACAGCATTGATAATAGAGGTGTCAGTTCTAAGTGATTATCCTGTGAATTGTGGGGAGAGGCAAAAGATCCTGAAGTACCGAGAAATGCAGTCAGAGACCAAGAAAATGCAGCTTAAAGATACAGAAATATTTCCCAATTATGTCCCAGCTGACCAGTGACCCCCAACACAACAGATGCAAGAAATGCGAAAATGCAACTTGATCCACAGGAAATGACTGACTTTCTCTCCAACAGGCACAGACCAACAACTTTACAGCACTATGACCCCCCGACCCCCCCCCCCACACACACACACACAACAACAGGACAGCACGGATGAAATCCGCTTATGGCATATGTTCAACCTAATATCCAAGAGAGAACTCTCAGAAATCATCAATAGGATCAATACCACAACATCTCCATTGGACCCATGTCCAGCACCATGGTTAAAATCCCTTCGCAATGAGTTTGCTCAGACTATCCTAAAGATAGTCCAAACATCCCTCTCTCAAGGATTACTACCCCTAGCACTCAAATAGGCCTCAATTCACCTACACTAAAGAAACCTTCATTAGACACAACTCTCCCCAGCAATTACAGACCAATCGCCAGCATCCCATTCCTGGCTAAAATAATCGATAAAGCTGTACAACAACAACTTCAAGACCAGGTTAACTCTTATGCCCCTTTGGACTTGTAAGAGCATGGCTTCCACCCCCAGCATGGCATTTACACACTATTCATGGAGCTCAACAGGCTCATCATAGGCCTGGACAAAACTCGACAAGGATTTGTGTTGGTCTTCCTGGACATCAGCGCAGCATTCAAATCAGTAGCACATCACACTATGCTAGGCAGATTCAAAAACAAAGGTCTGATCGTCAGCACCTTAAAATGGATTACATCCTACCTCTCAGACAGAACCAAGCAAATAAAAGTCGGACCCAGCAACTCCAAACCATTTAACCTTTCCTAACCAGGGCTCTACAGATCAACAAACAGTAAGGATTTGAGGGTTTGTTTGTTTGTTTTTATTATATTACATTGCTAGCTCTCTGACTGGGAGCTCTTAAAAGGGTTTTTTGTATATTTTTTAAAGCAAGGTTACTTTCTTTTTGGTGCTTTAGTGGAACTTTCCTTGAGCCCAGTAGGTTGCTGAACTCTAGTAACCTCCTCAGGTTTAGAAACTGCTAACACCTAATCAGGAGTTAGTGGGCCTGATTTCCTGAGTGCAGCTGAGGCCTGCATAAAAGGCTCCAGTGCCCTGCCCTGTTGAGGCTTTCCTAACCAGGGCTCTACAGATCAACAAACACTAAGGATTTGAGGGTTTGTTTGTTTGTTTAAAAGGGTTTTTTTTGTATATTTTTTAAAGCAAGGTTACTTTCTTTTTGGTGCTTTAGTGGAACTTTCCTTGAGCACAGTAGGTTGCTGAACTCTAGTAACCTCCTCAGGTTTGGAAACTGCTAACACCTAATCAGGTGTTAGTTCCCTCCCTACCCACCCTGAATCCCACCCACCCCTAGTGAGCAGTCTTGCTTTATAGGGCACCTCCCCCTTTAACACATCACAGAGAATTGGACCAGCACATTTTGAATATAATTAAAGAGATTTAACTGCTTTTTCTCTGAAAGGACAGCTGGGAAACCGGCTGGTACTTGGTAGATCTCTCTCTTTTGCTTTAACAGATACCTAAGCTCCACGAACAGAACAATGGCTGGGAAAAATCGTATTGCTAAAGCTGTTTCCCCCATTACAGCTTCTGCCTCGGTCCAGACAGAGGTCCTAATGCCAGTTGAAGGACCAGTTCCATGTGCAGGGTGCCTGCATGCTGAAGCTCTGAGGAAACAAGTGGAGGAACTCAGAGAGGAGGTGGCGAGGCTGAGGAGCATTCAAGACAGTGAGAAGTACATTGATGAGATGCTTCTTGCAGCAACCAAGCTCTCCAGCACAGGAGAAGATGGGTGCCAACAGAATGTCAATGGTTGGACACAAGTCACCAGGGCCTGCACAATCACCAATCCAACTTCTCCAGCCCTTGAATTGAAGAACCATTTTGCAGCCCTGGAAGTGGAGGAGGTGAAAGCATCCCTGGAAAGGGAAGAACCAGAGTTCAAGTACCCCAAAGTTGCAGAATCAGTGACCAGAAGGAAACAAAGGGTAGTGGTGGTTGGAGACTCTCTTCTGAGGGGTACTGAGGCGTCCATCTGCCGACCAGACTTGATGTCCAGAGAGGTATGCTGTCTGCCTGGTGCCAAAATCGAAGATGTTGCGGAGAGTTTGCCGAGACTCATCAAGCCCACTGACTATTACCCAATGTTGCTAATCCATGTTGGAACAAATGATACTGCCAGGTATACCTAGGAAAGTATCAAAAGTGAGTTCATGGCTCTGGGACAGAGGGTGAAGCAGTTAGGTGCACAGGTGGTGTTCTCTTCAATCCTCCCTGTTGAGGGTAAAGGCCAAGGCAGAGAGGCTCGCATCCTGGAGATGAATGCATGGCTGCGTGGATGGTGTCATCAAGAGCGTTTTGGTTTCCTAGACCATGGGATGCTGTTCCAAGGGTTGCAGAGCAGAGATAGCATCCATCTGTCCAAGAAAGGTCAACGCTTCTTCGGTAGTAGACTGGCTAATCTACTGAAGAGGGCTTTAAACTAGATTCGTTGGGGATGGGTGAAGAAAGCCCCCAGGTAAGTGAAAGCCCCCAGGTAGGTGATACATTAAATACCTTTATGGAAATGGGTAACAGGGGTAACATATGGAAAGCAGTGTGTATAAATGCCCGTAGCATGGGAAATAAGATCCCTGATGTTGAAGCTTTGGTGGGAGTGGCTGACTTGGATTTAGTGGCAGTTACAGAAACATGGTTCACAGAAAACCATGATTGGGATGTAACTATACCTGGCTATACTTTATTCAGAAAGGATAGGGTAGGAAGAAGGGGAGGAGGAGTGGCACTATATGTAAAAACTACTATTAAAGCTTTGGAATTACAGAGCTTAAAAGGGAGAGAGGAGGCATTGTGGGTTAAACTAGAAAGAGGGAAAGAGAAATCTATTTGCATTGGTGTGATATACAGACCTCCCTCACAAGAGGAAGAGGCAGACAGAGAGTTAATTGAAGACATACGCAGCATTGCTAGGAAAGGGGAAGTGCTACTGATAGGAGATTTCAATATGCCAGATGTTGACTGGCACATTCCTGCTGCAGTATCATCTAGAAGTAAGGAGATCCTGGATTCTCTACAGGGAGAACTATTCAGGCAATTGGTAACAGACCGCACACGTGAAGGGGCCATACTGGACTTGGTGCTTACCAATGGTGAAAGTGTTTCTGATGTTGTAGTGGGAGATCATTTTGCATCCAGTGATCACCAGATGGTGTGGTTCAGTATTAGGAGTAGGGCTGTTAGAATCCATTCCAAGGTGAGGATCTTAGACTTTAGGAAGACTAACTTTGCGAAGATGGGCCAATACCTCAGGGAGTCGTTAGTGGGATGGGAACGGCTGGGGGATGTAGAAAAACAGTGGGCAAAACTGAAAGGGGATATTTTAAGGGCAACCAACCTTTTTGTTAAAATGGTAAATAAAGGTAAAAGGAAAAGGAGACCGCTATGGTTTTCGAAGGAAGTAGCTGAAAAAGTGACGAAAAAGAGGGAGGCCTTCATGAAATACAAGAGATCACAGAGAGAGGAAGACAGGCATCTGTATTTGGAAAAACTTAGAGAAGCTAGCAAAGTAGTCAAGAAGGCAAAGATTCAAAAGGAGGAGGAAATAGCCAATGCAATAAAATGGGGGGATAAGACATTTTTCAGATATATTAGTGAGAAGAGGAAGGGCAAAAGTGGTATTGTCAGACTCAAGGGTGCAGGGGGGGAATATGTAGAAGCTGATAAGGATAAAGCAGAATTGCTTAACAAATATTTTTGTTCTGTGTTCACAGATGAAGAACCAGGAGCAGGACCTCAGAAAACACCCATAAATAGGAACAGAAGCGAGGGACATATTGAACAATTTTCAGAAGACTGTGTTCGTGAGAAACTAGCTCAACTTAAAGTAGACAAAGCGATGGGACCGGATGGGATATACCCTGGAATACTGAGGGAACTTGGGGACGTTCTAGCAACTCCACTGACTGACCTTTTCAATGCCTCGTTGGAGTCGGGAGTGGTGCCAAAGGACTGGAGAGAGGCTCATGTGGTGCCTTTACACAAAAGCGGAAGTAAGGATGTGGTTGAAAACTACAGGCCGGTTAGTTTAACTTCGTTGTTGAGTAAATTATTGGAAACGCTGCTGAAAGAGAAAATAGTGAGGTTTCTGGAGTCCAGCGGATTACATGATCCGAGGCAGCATGGATTCACCAGAGGCAGATCTTGTCAGACAAATCTGATTGATTTCTTTGACTGGGTGACCAGGGAGTTGGACCGAGGGAGAGCTCTAGATGTGGTGTATTTAGATTTCAGAAAAGCCTTTGACACTGTTCCTCACAGGTGACTTATAAACAAACTGAGCACCCTAGGGATGGACCCTAAAGTTACTGCTTGGGTTAGAAATTGGTTGGGTGGGAGGCAACAAAGAGTACAAGTAAATGGAGCTCACTCTGAGGAGAAGGATGTTACCAGTGGTGTGCCCCAGGGATCTGTCCTTGGTCCGATTCTTTTTAACATCTTTGTTAGTGATATAGCGGAAGGGCTGTCGGGTAAGGGTTGCCTCTTTGCGGATGATACCAAAATCTGCAATAGACTAGACACCCAGGAAGGGGTAGATAACATGAGGAGGGATCTAGCTAAGCTTGAAAAATGGTCTAGAATTTGGCAGCTGGGATTTAATGTTAAAAAATGTAAGGTTATGCATTAGGGCTGCAGCAATCCAAGGGAGCAATACAGTATAGGAGGTGAAGTACTTTTGTCCACTAAAGAAGAGCGGGACCTAGGCGTGGCTGTGTCTGATGATCTTAAAGTAGCTAAACAGGTAGAAAAGGCGACAGCAAAAGCTAGAAGGATGCTTGGGTGCATACGGAGAGGAATGGCTAGCAGAAAAAAAGGAGGTGATAATGCCTCTGTATAAGTCTTTGGTGCCACCTCATTTGGAGTATAGTGTGCAATTCTGGAGACCGCACCTTCAAAAGGATGTGAACAGGATGGAGTCGGTGCAGAGGGTGGCTACTAAAATGATTAGTGGGCTTCATTATAAAGCATATGAGGACAGACTTAAGGATCTTAATATGTACACCTTAGAAGAAAGGCGGGATAGAGGTGATATGATTGAGATGTTTAAATACCTCCGTGGCATAAATGTTCAGGGAGAGAGCCTCTTTCAATTGAAAGCAAGTTCTGCTACGAGGGGACATGGGATGAGGGTGAAGGGAGATAGATTCAGGAGTGATATGTGGAAATATTTCTTTACGGAAAGAGTAGTGGATCCATGGAATAGTCTCCCAGTGGAGGTGGTAGAGATGAGGACAGTAACTGAATTCAAAAAAGCATGGGACCAACACAGAGGATCTCTAAAGGTAAAAAGTGGACTGTTATAGTACTTGATATGAAAGGACAGACTAGATAGGCCATGTGGTCTTTTTCTGTCATCATGTTTCTATGTTTCTATGTAACCTAACACAAGGTATTCCTCAAGGCTTAGCCCTATCTGGCTTACTATTTAACATATAGGAACAAAAAAAGCACCCCACCTGCAGAAAAAAAGCACACAAAAAAGGGAGCAGGCAACGAGAGACCCTTGGAAGGAACAAAGTTTATTGAGGGGGTCAGCCCTACACATGTTTTGGCCACACCGGCCATCTTCAGGGGATTGTGACCAATAGTAAACATAAAAACACATAAAAACATATGATAAATAAATTAATAAACGAGCACTGATGACTTCTGAGTGTACAGAATTAAATGATACAAAATTGTACATATAAATAATTAAAAACAACACAAAGTCAATAAAAAATAAGAAGTAGAACCATCATCTAATAGATAATTGTTAAAAATAATAAATCTTGCAGTGAACAAAGGCAAAACTGAAACATTACTAATATTTAGAGACCAAAATTTCAAACCACCAGACAAGCTCACTACATAATGCTGAGATTACTATAAAAAAGGAGATCGAGTACCTTGGTATAACGATTGACCTCAGCCTCAACATGCTTGCACACATCAAGAATGTAGCTAATGCGGCATACTGGAAACTTAGGGGTATGTTTACTAAACCGTCTTAACGCGCGCCCGGTGATAGTGTGCAGGATGCCATAAAAGGAGTGGGCGTTTCAGTCTTAACGTAACAAAACGGGATTATCGCGCGATAACGCACGCTGCGCACATTATCGGGCGAAACGACGCTAAGCACGTTAACGCGCGATAATCTTAAGTAGGCGCGCAGACATGCAAACAGAAGCAGAGGTGTAGCACAATGGTTAATACACTGACTGATGATACAGGGGTCATGAGTTTGAGCCCCCAGTGTGCCTAATGCATAAGGCTGGCTGAGGCATCCCCCTGTATGTTTAAGTAGTGCTTTTTGAGGCATTTTACTTTTATTTTAATTAGTGCTGCCAGCAAACACACCCTCACGGTGGCATAACCTAAGGTGTCACATAAGGCACCCCATAACGCACTCCATAGGGCACATTATAAAGTGCACTGTCTACCAAGGCACCCTATAATGTCCCCTATAGGACACCTTATAAGGCGCTTGATAGGGCGCCTTATAGGGCACCCTATAAGGCGCCTTATAGGGCACCCTATAAGGTGCCTTATGGGGCGCCTTCTGAGAAACCTTAAGGTTACAGTACTCTGAGGGTGTTTTTGCTGGCAGCCCTAATGTACATTAAAAATAGACAATGCCTCAGACAGCTCTATCAAATAACCCCACCATGGGTTTGAACCCATGACCTCTGGCATCACAGGCAGTGAAGTGTGGGCTACAGCTCTATAGCTGCCAACAAACCCCTGGCTGGCTGCAGGAGGACTGCACATCGCCACACAAACTGTCTGCTGTGGTTACCAGGATAGTGTTAACCCACCCGTACCCATGATGCACTGCACATGCAAATCAGCAGTCGACAGATGGGCACAAGATGGGGTATGCACCCCCACAGCACCTCGGCCTGGTAGGGGGAACTGACCGTGTGTGGTACTGGCACAGAGTAGCCACAGACCGTCACATTGTGCAGTACTGTGCTCACCCTGAGGGCGAGGTGGGGCGCCCAGCACCAGGTCCACAGCACCTTTCATGGCTGAAATACAACATGCTGTAGGTCCCCATCAGTGCTACTGTGTGTGATAGGTAGTTCCTGCAGACACACCTAGGATACATCTGTGTCCCTCTGTATTTCTCAGTCATGTCTAGCCCTTCTGGGCTATGATGCACCCAGAATAGTGCATATCCTGTGTTGGTGCCATGGTTACATGATGTAGGTGAAGGGGGGGGTGTTTGAACCCATAGGCGGATTATGTACCACCACACAACCCACCCTCTGGGGCTCAGTGTGGGAAACAGGATTGCCCACCAAAAGATCCACATTCTACCTCCCTGCAATGGTGGCAGTAAAGGGGACCATCAACCCCAGTCCTGCTGGGGAACAGACACCCTACAGGGCAGGCAATGCAGAGCTGTACACATCCATAAAGCAATAGCAGACAGACAGTAGGCCTGGAAAAGCACAGCTGTCCCCCACCACTATCTGACATTCTCCAGCAGCAAGCCTCCAGCAAGACACATACTAGCTGCAGACAGTCTGCTAGCTAGTCCATGTTCCTGGAGGAGATGCATGTACCCAGATCTGGGATGTCAGCATACACACCAAGCAGATAAGTCAGTGATTAGGGCCCAAAAGAGAACCCATAAATATCACATGAGAGAAATACTATATAGCACTATGGGGGAACCTAGCCATGCCGTGGTCACTGCTCAGTCAGGGTGAGAGTGACCTCCCAGCAGGACATGCTGTGGCCACCCTGTCCGTGCAGGTGGTGGCCGGCCACTACAATGTCCGAGCCATTGCCCTATGCTATGTACAGATGAATCCAGGCCAGGCCACCCTATCCTGGCTATTCCCACGGTACCTTGCTCCTCATTATGCACATTGGCAGGCCAATACTGACAACAGTGCTAGCAGTGTGGCCTGTGGAGGGTGTTTGCAGCCACCACACACTGGATAGACAGACACACACTCCCCACACCTATGCCAGCATCGTGCAACTATGCCAGCATCGTGTTTAGCAGCCTTGGCCACCGCACCAATCCTGGACACAGTGCAGGCATGGCTATGGTACGCAATACTGTTGGCGTCACCCCCCAGGGTGGTAAACACTGTCAGACACAAGACCTGTAGCACACTCCACAGACATCAGAAAGGTTGCTATGCTGCAGCTCACTCAGAAAATTGTACTTAACCTCGGAATTGCTATCTGCCAGTAATCATAGCAACCTTTTGATAGCTGTGTATCGTATTCCCAGGTTTAGGGTGGCATTGCTAAGGTATGCAAGTGCTAGTATTAGGAGATGCACGCAGGGCCCAACATCCTGCCTCTCCAGGAGACATTGGATAATGGAGCCTGTGGGTGCGGGTGTGTCTGCCCCTGTTAGCCGCTGCTTTAGGGCAGAGGTTCCCGACTCCAGTCCTGGTGGGCCAGACACTGTTCGGGTTTTCATGCTGTCCCTCATGAATATGCATGAGATATATCTGCATACCATGGGGGCAGCGCATAGAAATGCAGCACAGGCATCTTTATTAGAGACAGCATGGAACCTGAATGGTGTTTGGCCCTCCAGGACTGCATTTGGGAGACTCTGCTCTAGGTAATGCGCATGTTTATGGTGTCTGTGCTTTGTAGGGTAAAATGTAGGTGTTTTGGGCATGTTTATGTCATCTGCAATAAAGGTTCTGTCTGCATTAGCATGTTTTAGTAGTGGGTAAAATATGGGGACTGGATTGGCAGGAACCATAGCTGGGACTTGAACCTGTGACCTTCTGCTGCTGAACACACTGGCTGTGTGCACTGCACCACTGTGTTGCCAAAAGGACAGTGCATTCCCTGGTGATACCATGACTGCTCGTCAGACAGGGCCTATCTGTTGCAGTGCATGGCACCCACCTACACAGGGCTAGGCCACGGTCTGCTCTGGGCAGCTGCCACTGCCCCTCCACCACCAGTATCCCTCTGCCACCATGCTGACATGCCCTTCTGCTGGTGGTGCTGGTGTAGCACAGTCTCAGGCCATCCAGTGTGTGGGTAGGCGGCTGCCTATGGTGCGGGTTCTGGGGTAGGGGTGCCTGCATAGCTGTCCACGCTTCCCCCCAGCACCGCATGCCAATGTTCTGTGCCCTTCGGGGTACCTGCTGGGTACTATCCCCTGTGACACTGTGGGAAGCACACTCGTGCCCATGTTGGGCCCTCAGCAGTTGCTGTCTGGCTGCTCTACTCTTTCAGCATTCCTATGGGCCATCTAGGCATCACCCTAGTCCGCACTGTGGGCCAGCTGTACCGCAGCATGTGCCACCTGCAGCCCTCTGTGTCCCCTTTTCCAGAATCTGTCCAGTTGCCCGTTCCAACATGCCCTACCTGCTGTTGTGGAACATGTGCACGCCATAGGAAATCTGGCCAATGGAGTCGGAAACCCTGCTCAGCGCAATTACACTGTGGGCTCATTCACCTTGTATGGGGACGGAGCATAGACCCTTCCAAAATTCATATCTTTTTTTTTAGCTTTCTTGGGAGTGTTTTGTGATGTTTCCCATTGATATCACTATTGGCAAGCTTGGTTATTTTATTTTTACATTTTCCTCTGTACATTTTCAAGGTTTATTTGCCCTTTAGTTCCGTGCACATGTATCACACTTAACACTTTATGTAGGTTTCCCTGGTTTTGCTGTACATTGCTGACGTAAATGGTTTCTTTTCCTTTTAAATCAGCTCTAATGCCAGGGTTTCACTGGCGTTAGTTTTGAGCCTCGGATTTCACAGGTTTAGTGTGCGGGGAGCCTCTCCCCTCCCACTCTCCACCCATTGACCCCTTCTCTCCGCCCCTGGGGAGCCTTCCTCCGCCCTCCCGGAGCCTTTCCCTCCTTCAGCGCTCGTTTACGTCGCTGCGCGCGTTATCGCGCGATAAGGTACCTGTGCGCCTGATAAAGCGCCATTATCATGCGATAAGGTACCTTATCGCGTGATAACATCACAGAGCGCACATTAAGAAGGTTTAGTAAACATACACCTTAGAGTCCTTAAACCTCTATGCCCTCTGCTACAAGACAACGATTTCAGGTCTGTTTTTCAAGCCGTCATTATACCCCAACCTTGACTATGCTAACATCCTCTATCAAGGGCTGATAAAACAGGCACTATACCCACTCCAATTAGTACAAAACAGCACTGCCAGAATCACAAGCAGAGGGGGTGTCGAATGTCTGGGTGGGTGCCCCTGTGAGCAGCAGCGATCATCACACGGTGTGGTTTGAGATAAAAGCCAAGGTGCAGTCCAATCATAGCAAGCTCAAAGTCCTAAACTTTAAAAAAACTGACTTCAGTAGAATGGCCAAGCACCTGAAGGAGGAGTTGGCAGGGTGGGAGGGGATAAGGGAAGTGGAATTGTAATGGGCTAAACTAAAGGTGGCAATAAAAGGGGCAACAGATAAATATGTAAGGAAAGTAAATAAAAACAAGAGGAGAAGGAAACCTATTTGGTTCTCCAAAGAAGTGGCTGCTCAAATAAAGGCAAAAAACACAGCTTTCACAAAATTCAAAAGCTTGCAAACAGAGGAACACAGTAAGGAATACAAGAGCAAACTAAAAGGGACAAAAAGAAAAATAAGGAAAGAAAAATCAAAGGCAGAGGAAAAGATGGCTAAAGATGTGAACTGTGGCAACAAATCTTACTTCAGCTATATTCGGGAGAGGAGGAAAATCAGAGATGGAATTGCAGGACTCAGAAGTGCTGGGAACGGATTTGTGGAAAGTGACATTGAAAAAGCAAAATTGCTAAACAAATACTTCTGCTCTGTTTTTACTAAAGAAAATCCTGGAGAAGGACCATCTGTGACTCCCAAATTTAAAAATGGGAATGAAGTAGATACCACACCATTCACTGAAGATGATGTGCTAGAACAACTTGCAAAACTGAAAGTGAACAAGGCCATGGGACCGGATGGGATACATCCCAGGATACTGAAAGAGCTCAGAGGTTCTTGCAGGGCCGTTAAAGGATGTTTTCAACAGATCGTTGGAAACAGGAGTAGTTCCTCAGGAATGGATAAGGGCAGATGTGGTTCCTCTTCACAAAAGTGGTGACAAGGAAGAAGTGACAAACTACAGGCCTGTGAGCCTTACCTCGGTAGCGGGAAAAGTAATGGAGGCGCTTCTGAAAGAGCGAATAGTGGACTTTCTCAAAACCAGCAGGTTGTATGATCTGAGGCAACATGGTTTTACCAAAGGACGATCTTGCCAAACAAATCTGATTGAGTTCTTTGAATGGGTGACCAGAGAACTAGATCGGGGCATGCGATGGATGTCATCTACCTGGATTTCAGCAAAGCCTTTGATACTGTTCCTCATAGAAAGCTTATCAATTAACTCAGTAGTTTGTGGATGGTTCCCAAGGTGGTGAACTGGATCAGAAATTGGTTGACTGATAGACGACATAAGGTGATGGTAAATGGAGCTCACTCGGATGAAAGGAGGGTGATTAGCCGGGTGCCCCAGGGTTCGGTCCTGGGCCCGGCACTGTTCAATGTATTTGTGAGTGATATTGCTGAAGGACTGCATGGAAAAGTCTGTCTTTTTGCAGATGACATGAAAATGCAACAGAGTGGACATCCTTGAGGGAGTGGATAACATGAGGAAAGATCTACAAAAGCTGGAAGAATGGTCTAATGCTTGGCAGTTAAGATTTAATGCGAAGAACTGCAGTGTCATGCACTTGGGAAGCAGAAATCCAGGTGAAATGTACTCAATAGGGGGAGAGAAATTGGTGTGCATGGACCAGGAGAAGGACCTTGGTGTGATTATTTCTGTGGATCACAAGGTGGCAAAACAGTGCGACAAGGCAGTGGCCAAGGCCAGGAGGATGTTGGGTTGCATACAAAGAGGAATTACCAGCAGAAAGGAAGAGGTACTAATGCCACTGTATAAGTCACTGGTGAGGGCTCACTTGGAATACTGTATTCAGTTTTCGAGACCATATCTTGCAAAGGATATAAAAAGACTGGAAACTGTTCAGAGGAAGGCAACCAAAATGATTTGGAGCCTGCGTCAGAAGCCTTTTGAGAAGAGACTTGAAGACCTAAATATGTACACTCTGGAGGAGAGGAGGGACAGGGGAGATATGATTCAGACCTTTAAATACTTAAAGAGAAATAATGAACAAACAAACCTCTTCCAAAGACGGGGAAGCTGCAAAACTAGAGGGCATAACATGAAGCTGCAAGGGGGTAAATGGAAAAGCAATGTCAGGAAATATTTTTTCACTGAAAGCGTGGTGGATGCTTGGAATGCTCTCCCGATGAAAGTGGTGGGGGCAAATATGGTGACAGAATTCAAAATAGCATGGGACAAGCACAGCGGATCCCTTTACAGGAACAGGATAAAAACAAAATAAACGGAACCATAAGAACATAAGATATGCCATACTGGGTCAGACCAAGGTCCATCAAGCCCAGTATTCTGTTTCCAATAGTGGCCAATCTAGGTCATATGTACCTAGCAGTTTCCCCAAGAGACACAAGTTCCACAATGCTTGTATGAGGTCAAGCATTGATATCTTCGGTCACTTCTTAATAATGGTTTATGGACCTTTCCTCCAGGAACTTGTCCAAACCTTTTTTAAACCCAGCTACACTAACAGCCTTTACTACATCCTCAGGTAACAAATTCCAGAGTTTGATTACACGCTGAGTGAAAAAATATTTTCTTTTATTAGTCTTAAATAGTTTACCCTGTAGCTTCATTGCATGTCCCCTAGTCTTTCTATATTCTGATAATGTAAACAATCGATCTACGTTTACCCGTTCAACTCCGTTCATTAATTTATAGACTTCTATCATATCTCCCCTCAGCCGTCTCTTTTCCAGGTTAAAGAGCCCTAACCTTTTTAGCCTTTTTTCACAGGAGTATCCTTCCATCCCCTTTACCATTTTGGTGGCTCTTCTCTGAACCTTTTCTAAAATCGCTATATCCTTTTTAAGATACGGCGACCAGAATTGCACACAATATTCAAGGTGCGGTCTCACCATGGAACGATATAGAGGCATTATAATATCTTTTGTTTTATTTTCCATTCCTTTCCTTATCATACCTAGCATTCTATTTGCTCTCTTGGCCACCGCTGCACACTGGGCCGAGGGTTTTAACATAGTATCCACAATGACGCCTAAATCTTTTTCCTGGGTGGTGGTTCCTAATGTGGAACCTTGCATCGTGTAACCATAGTTTGGGTTGTTCTTCCCTAGGTGCATAACCTTGCACTTGTCCACATTAAATTTCATCTGCCATTTTGATGCCCAGTCTTCCAATTTATCAAGATCCTCTTGCAATTTTTCACAATCCTCTTGGGTTTTAACAACTTTAAATAGTTTTGTGTCATCTGCAAATTTGATAACCTCACTCGTTATTCCACTTTCCAGGTCATTTATGAATATGTCAAAAAGCAGCGGACCCAGCACAGACTGGAAAGCCCCCATCCCGCTGCTGGACTGCTGTCTGCATCTTAGTTTTAAGTTTGTGTCTAGATCTTTAAGTTCTTACTTACTAGGGTTTGCTATGGGTATTTATACCAATAAAACTGTACCTAATACGTTTAATATACCTTGTTCACCTGAAGCTTAATTAATCTCAGGTCCTTAGTGTATGACTGATTTGGGTAATGAGCTTCACCTGAAAGCACCTCCTGTCTTTTAAGATGTGTAAGTACCTATAAAGCTATGATTATCCCAGGGGTGGGTGGGTGTGGGGAGGGAGGGAGGGAAATAACACTTATTAAAAGAGGGCTGCTACACAGTACCCTGTCTTGTGCTGCTGAGGTAAGCTAAATTCTGATTTGATTTAAATTATAGCTCTTAGCTGCTGCTAGGCTCTAACTTCTTATGAAATTTAAACTACAAACTCTCTGCTGGGTTCTAAATTTAACCAGAAAGCTCTCTTCTGTGTTTTAAAACTAAAAGTACTTTTCTGATGCTAGGCCCTGAGTGACTATTAAATGTACACTACAAGCTCTCTGCTGGGTTCCAAATGTAACCAGAAAGCTCTCTTCTGTGTGTTAAATTTAAACTAAAAGTACTTTGCTGTTACTTGGCCCTGAGTGACTATTAAATTTAAACTACAAGCTCTCTGCTGGGTATGAAATGTAACCAGAAAGTTCTCCTTTGTGTTTTAAATTCAAACTTTAATTGCTGCTACTAGGCCCTAACTGATCCAACAAAAAACAGTGGGTTCACAGATTAAGTAGCTTTAATACAAAGAATTCTTTTTAGAAAATTACTAGAAGTATATACTCACAGTTGCAGTATATACTCACAGTTGCAGATTTCTCTCCAGAAGTAACAGTCCCCCTTTCTAGTCCTTCAAGACCATCTAACTTCTCAACAAATAGGGTTGTCCTACATGGAGTGGTGGGTTTCCAGTCTTTTTACATCTTTTGCAAGATATGGTCTCCAAAACTTTACACAGTAATCCAAGTGAGGCCTCACCAGCAACCTGTACAGTGGCATAAGTACCTCTTCCTTTCTGCTGGTAATCCCTCCTTGTATGCAGCCCAACACCTCCTGGCTTTTGCCACTGCCTTGTCGCACTGTTTTGCCACCTTGAGATCATCAGAGATAATCACACCAAGGTCTTTCTCCTGAACCATGCACACCAACCTCTCGCCACCTATTGCGTACATTTCACCTGGATTTCTGCTTCCCAAGTGCATGACACTGCACTTTTTCGCATTAAATCTTAACTGCCAAGCACTTTCCACGAGACCTTTCCCAGCACTTCTGAGTCCTGCAATTCCAGCTCTGATCTTCTTCCTTTCCCGAATATACCTGCAGAAAGTTTTGTCGCCACCCTTAACATCTTTAGCCATCTTTTCCTCTGGCTTTGATTTTACTATCCTTATTTCTCTTTGACTCTTTGAGTTTGATCCTGTATTCATTTCTGTGTTCTTCTGTTTGCAAGCTTTTGAATTTTGCGAAAGCTATGTTTTTTGCCTTTATTTGAGCAGCCACTTCTTTGGAAAACCAAATAGGCTTCCTTCTCCTCTTGTTTTTATTTACTTTTTTTACATATTTATCTGTTGCCCCTTTATTGCCACCTTTAGTTTAACCCATTGCAATTCCACTTCCCTTATCTCCTTCCACCCTGTCATCTCCTCCTTTAGGTACTCGACCATTTTATTGAAGTTAGTGTTTTTGAAGTTTAGGACTTTGAGCTTGCTATGTTTCGCCTGTACCTTGGCTTTTATCTCAAACCACACCGTGTGATGATTGCTGTTGCTCACAGGGGCCTCACGCAGACACAATCACCATAGCCAACAAGCAGTGCACCATCAACCTACTGTACAGAGCCCCGTCAGCCTCCCCCGATGACCTCTCAACAATAATCGACCTTGCGTGCAACGTCCTGAACACATGCACCCCAAGCTGGCTACTAGGCGACTTCAATCTGCCAACCCTGCAAGACACTCAAGCCTCTGCCTTTCTCGAGGCAATCAAGGAACTAGGGTACAAGTAATTAGTCAATGAACCTACCCACGTGAAAGGAAACAACTTGGACCTGGTATTCGCCCAACTGGCAGACACTGATCTAACCCACTACCCCATACTGTCTGTTACCACAGTCTCCTGGTCTGACCACAAACTAATCAGATTCCAAATACCCGTGCACAACAACTGCCACATAAGCTCCAGAAGGCTAGCCATCACCCCCAGAACACCACTGCGAAGATTCCAACCTTTTGACAAAGAAGTTATCTTGAGTAAGACCCTCCCGCTCCTCTCCTTGACAGCACCTGATCTCGATGAATTGACCTCAAGCTTGAATAGCCTCTCCTCCATTGTCCAGCTTCCACCCTCAGACAAGACCTCAAGGAAGCGTGCCGCCTCACCCTGGTACTCCACAGAACTACGAACGTCACTCCTACAACTAAGGAAGCTAGAAAGATGCTGGCGTCGGTCACGATCCACTGCAGACATGACGGCATATAACCTGCACTTGACAAAGCACCGCGAAGCATTGACAGAAAAGATGAGGCAATTCCACACTGACACCCTGAAATGTTCACTAAACAAACCACACGACTTGTTCAATCTTGTCAACAACTTAACAAAAGAACCATCCCCTAGCCAACAAAGCGAGGTCCAACCCCAGGAATTTGCGGACTACTTGCAATCAAAGTTATGCCAGACCAATAGGTCCACAGTGACCGCCGACGCACAGGAGTCACCCTATCCAACACCACTGACCACCTTCGCCACCCCCTCGAAGAGAAGCATTGAGAACACCATCGCTACTATCAACACCACCACCGCACAAACCAACCCCTGTCCTGCTTTCTGGATAAAGACGCTACGCAGTGAATTTAGCCCGTTCATAGCCAGAATCATGGAGCTATCATTCTCAACAGGCTCATTCCTGCAAAGCCTCAAACACACATCTATCAGACCGCTGCTGAAAAATAACAAACTAGACCCCCAGAAGGTTGACTCATACAAGCCTTTATCAAGCATACCACTACTTGCCAAGATAATTGAAAAAGAAGCCCAACATCAAATACAATACCACATCGAGACCGCTGCTCCACTAGACCCCTGCCAACATGGATTCAGGAATTCTCACGGTGTTGAAACACTCCTCACCACCCTCTTCGATAACATAATCGCTGGAATCAACAACACCCGACAAGGGTTTGCCCTCATCTTTATGGATATAGCTGCTTCTTTCGACTCAGTAAGCCATGAGCTCCTCCTGGTACAGCTTAAGGAGAAGCTGGTGCAAATCATACCTGTCCGACAGATGGCAGCACGTAATATCCGGTGCTACAACTTCAGAACCATTCCATCAGTGGCAGGGTGTACCACAGGGATCCTCCCTCTCTGCCTTGATGTTCAACATATACATGCAGCCCATCTGCACCCTCATCCGATCTTTCAATGTCGACTGCTTGATATATGCCGATGATGTACTGCTCTACATGCCATTCTCAACCGACCAGCCGGACCTCTCCCCACTGACAAACTGTTTCAACGCCGTTTCAAACTGGCTCCAGACTCAAAACCTTCGAATACAGCACAAGAAGACAGAAGTCCTCTTCATCACGAGGAACCAAAGCTGCACCCCTCCAGCCTCCTTAAAGGTCAAGGAGGCAGAACTAACTACCAAATCCGAGCCACGGAAGACACTAAGGACTTTAGAAAACAACTAAAGACCCTGCTATTCCTGGAGCACTACGGACCGAACACACAATGAGTGCTACAACCAAGGGCTAACAGCCTACCTGCATGCTCTTAACACTTTCCCTGTATATAGCTCATGCTGTAAATAGCGCACACCAATCAGCCCACACACACACACACACACACACACACACTTCACTGTACATAATGCACACACTGAACCCAAGTAACACTTCTACTGATTGTTTGCTGTGTAACCGCCTTGATTAAAGGAAAAGGCGGGATAGAAATACCATTAAATAAATAAATAAATCCACAATCCGCTACCTAGGAGTCACGTTAGATCAATGCCTGGACATGAAGGCCCACATAAGCAACACAGTAAGAGCAGTTTACCACAAGATCCAGACACTCAAGCACCTGCGCTCCCTGCTTGAGCCTGATGACTTCCGGACAATCTTCCAAGCCTTGGTGATCCCGCATTTCGATTACGCAAATGCAATTCTACAAGGGCTCCCACAATCCACCCTAAATCCACTCCAGCTAGCAATGAACACTGCGGCCAGAGTTCTACACGGTGCTTCCAGGAAGGATCATGTGACACCCATCCTGAGACATCTCCACTGGCTCCCCATCCACAACAGACTCTCATTTAAATCCCTACTACTGACTTTCAAGGCCATCAACAGGCTCTCCTCCACCTCCCTCATCGAGCTTATCCAGCCTACGCCCTCCAACAGATCCAGAAGATCCGCAGCAGTCAACACACTGGTAATCCCAAAGGAAATAACACAATGCACGCAGGCAATGACAAACAGGGCTTTTAGGTTCTATGCGCCCAGATGCTGGAATGCCCTCCCACCCAACAAGGGCAATCCCCGACCTTGTCCATTTTAGAAAGGCATTGAAGCACCACCTCTTCCTTAAACACTATTCAGATGACAGTGCACAAACAACCACCCCCCACCACCAGGCCCACCACACCAACACACAAAGCACGTGATGAGGCATCCACACCCATTGGCGCCAGCATCGACTATGCTTACTTGTAAATAGCAGCTTGTATATACCCCTACCCTGGTAGAAATGGCGCCAGCCTTGATAATGCATACCTTGTAAATAGCAGCACCGACTATGCAATGCAATGTGTGCCTTCGAGTCAGTCCTGACTCCTGGCGACCCAGAAGCTCCTGGGTTTTCTTGGCAGTGTCACCGGAAGTAGATTGCCTACTTGTAAATAACAGCTTGCATACACCCCTACCCTGGTAGAAGCCGCGCCAGCCTTGATTATGCATACCTTGTAAATAGCAACATGTATATGCCCTCACACCCTGTAAAGATTATACATACTCTGTTAATAGTTACCCCAGCAATGTCCAAGTTACAGTACCTGTTCTCTGTACATACAGAGCAGTTCTGTCTGCTCTGTATAAGTTACTGTTGTATGTAAACCGCACTGATACTAAATAGCGCGGTATAGAAGAGACATTAAATAAATAAATAAATTTGACACGCTATCACCGTTGGTTAGCACTAAATCCAGCATTGAGCTTTCCCTGGTTGGTTCCATGACCATTTGTCTAAGTGATGCATCTTGGAGAGCATTTACAATTTTTTTTGCTTCTTTCCAGATGTGCAGAAGGAGTAATCCAATCCACATCAGGTAGATTAAAGTCACCCAAAATGATCGCTTCCCCCTTTGTGGCTATCTTGGCAATATCTATAATCAATTTGTTATCTATCTCTTCAATTTGAGTCGGAGGTCTGTAGACTACAGCAGTATGGATGACAGTGCCATCTCCTCTTTCCAACGCAATCCAGAGCACTTCTTATTTTCCCCACGTCCCCTGTATTTTAGTAGCTTTAATATTGCTTTTGACATACAAGGCTACTCCTCCTCCTTTTCCATTTTCTCTGTCTCTTCTGAATAGATTATAGCCAGCTATGGCTATATCCCAATCATGCGATTCATTAAACCATGTTTCTGTAATGGCCACAATGTCCAAATCCATTTCCACCATTAGGGCTTCCAGGTCCGGAACTTTGTTGGCTAATCTTTGAGCATTTGTGCTCATTGCTTTCCAGCATTTACCTGGCTTGTGTGTATTTTGCATTGATTTTGTTCTGCCCACATCTTCCCACTTGTTTTTGATGTGTGGTTTAAAAGTGTGGCTGTTTCTGATGTTATTCTGTTTTTGATTTGTAATCTGCCCAGATTTGGAACAGGATATAAATACTGAATTAAATTAAATTAAATTAAATTTGATTGATTGGCCCATTGGAAAGGTAATATTTCCCTCAGAACTATGTGTAACACACTGCTATCTGAAGGGAAACCAAGAGAGGGCATTAATCTCACAACCAAACCATGTTCATTGATGCAGACCCTTGAACTGGAAAAATATTGAGGGAACATGAAACTCAATGAGAATTAAAATGTTGATCGCTTATTCCTATGTCTGTGTCATTGATCTGTTAGCTGATGCCAAAGTGCATTATGGATATATAGACGGAAGGAGGAATGTGTTCAAATGAATATCAACATATCTAAGAAACTGAAGAAAGGTTAGATATTTCAGCAATGATCTGAAAATACCTCAAAGTCAACCATGAAGTACTTACAGGAAAGAAAGATGAAGGTTTTGAATGGTCTTCACAGTCTGCGCACTTACAGTGCTTTGTGAAAGTATTCATCCCCTCGGTTTTTGTCCTGTTTTGTTGCATTACAACCTGGAATGAAAAATGGAGGTTCATTTGGATGTTAGGTAATGGGCATAACAATACGTATAGTGCAAACTGATGAAGTGGAATGACAATAAAATACTTTGTATGTATAAAAAAAAACAAATAAAAACTGAAAAGTTGTGTGTATATGTATTCATCCCTTTTGCTATGAAACCCCTAAATAAGATCTAGTCCAACCAATTAACCTCACATAATTAATTAATTAGGGTCCACCTGTGTGCAGTGTCACATGATCTGTCACATGATGCCTGTATAAATATAACTGTTCAGAAAAGTCCCTGATTCTGCAACACCACTAAGCACGCAACATGAAGACCAAGGAGCACTCCAAACAGGTCAGAGACAAAGTTGTGGAGAAGTATAGATCAGAGTTGGGTTATAAAAAACATCCCAAATTCTGAATATTCCATAGAGTACCATTAAATCCATTATAACAAAATGGAAAGAATGTGGCACCAGAATGGAAAGAATGTGACAAGAGAAGGCCACACACCAAAACTCACAGACTGGGCAAGGAGGGCATTAATTAGAAAAGGAGGGAGGGGGCGCTGAAGTTGTGTGAGACTGCTGCACTCTTCCAGATCCTTCCAATTTTGTGGCTGCTCAACAAGCTGTTATGATCAGATTGTGGAGGTGAACTAATTTTCCCTCCTCCTATGGTTACCAAAAAGACTGCAATCTATTGGAGCTCAAGTGAGAGAGTCACCCTCAAGGTGGCCATTCATGAGGGTTTAATCAATCTTTTCCTCTCAATCCTCAGATTTTCTTCAGAGAGGAAAAAATCCATCCACCATTTGCTGGAGACAAAGAAACACTGAAGGAACTACAAAGATCCACAGAGGAGATGGGATTATCTGTCCATAGGACCACTTTAAGCCATACACTCCACAGACTTATGGAAGACTGGCCAGAAAAAAGCCATTGCTTAAAAAAGAAATAAGAAAACACATTTGGAGTTTGCACAGCAGCATGTGGCAGACCCCCAAACACATGGAAGAAGTAACGGGTCCAGCACAGATCCCTGGAGTACTCAGTATTCACCTTTCTCCATTGAGAAAAATGGCCATTTAGTCCTACCTTCTGCTTTTTATCTTTTAACCAGTTCCTGATCCATAATAATATGCTGCCTCCTATCCCATGACTTTTTAATTTTACCAAGAGTCTCTCATGAGGGACCTTGTCAAAGGCTTTCTGAAAATCCAGATACACTATATCAACTGGCTCACCTTTATCTACCTGTTTATTCACACCTTCAAAAAATATAACAGATTAGTAAGACTAGACCTTCCTTGGCTAAAGCTATGTTGGCTTTCTCCTATTAAACCATGACTATCTACATGTTCAAAAAGTTTATTCTTTATAATATTTTCCACCATTTAGCCCAGTATTGACATCAGGCTCACTGGTCTGTAGTTTTCCAAATCACCCCTGGAACCCTTTATAAAAAATTGGCGTTACATTGTCCATTCTCCAATCTTTGGGTACTACAGATGATTTTGATGATAGTTCACAGCTTACTAATAGTAGATTTGCAATCTCATATTTCAGTTCTTTCAGCACCCTCGGATGTATACCATCTGGTCCAGGTGATTTGCTACTCTTCAGTTAACAAATAGTTGTAATAAATTATCTTGGTAACATATAGTAACATAGTAACATAGTAAATGATGGCAGATAAAGACCAGTATGGTCCATCTAGTATGCCCAGTTTATTTTGCTTTTATCCTGTTGTTGTAAAGGGATCCACTGTGTCTGTCCCATGCAATTTTGAATTCTGTCACTGTGTTTGCCATTTTGAATTCCATCACTACCATCGGGAGGGCATTCCAAGCATCCACCACGCTTTCAGTGAAGAAGTATTTCCTGACATTTCCTTTCAGTTTACCCCCTTGCAGCTTCATGTTATGCCCTCTAGCTTTGCAGCTTCCCTGTCTTTGGAAGAGGTTTGTTTGTTCATTATTTCTCTTTAAGTATTTAAAGGTCTGAATCATATCTCCCCTATCCCTCCTCTCCTCCAAAGTGTACATATTTAGGTCTTCAAGTCTCTTCTCATAAGGCTTCTGATGCAGGCTCCAAATCATTTTGGTCTCCTTCCTTTGAACAGTTTCCATTCTTTTTACATCCTTTGCAAGATACGGTCTCCAAAACTGAATACAGTATTCCAAGTGGGGCCTCACCAGTGACTTATACAGTGGCATTAGTACCTCTTCATTTCTGCTGGTAATTCCTCTTCGTATGCAGCCCAACATCCTCCTAGCTTTTGCCACCGCCTTGTCGCACTGTTTTGCCACCTTGAGATCTACAGAAATAATCACACTAAGGTCTTTCTCCTGATCTGTGCACTCCAACCTCTCTCCCCCTATCGCATATATCTCCCTTGGATTTCTGCTACCGAAGTGCATAACACTGCATTTCTTTGCATTAAATCTTAATTGTCAAGCATCAGACCATTCCTCCAGCTTTTGTAGATCTTTCCTCATGTTCATCACTCCGTCGGGGGAGTCCACTCTGTTGCAAATTTTCGTGTCATCTGCAAAAAGACAGACCTTTCCATTCAGTCTTTCAGCCATATCACTCACAAATACATTAAACAGTGCCGGGCCCAGGACCGAACCCTGGGGCACCCCGCTAATCACCTTCCTTTCATCCAAGTGAGCTCCATTTACCATCACCTTCTGTCGTCTGTCAGTCAACCAATTTCTGATCCAGTTTACCACCTTGGGACCCATCCCCAAGCTACTGAGTGTATTGATGAGCCTCCCATGAGGGACAGTATCAAAGGCTTTGCTGAAATCCAGGTAGATGACATCCATCGCATGCCCTTG
The DNA here is from genome assembly GCA_033557465.1 of Ichthyophis bannanicus. Classification (NCBI taxonomy): domain Eukaryota; kingdom Metazoa; phylum Chordata; class Amphibia; order Gymnophiona; family Ichthyophiidae; genus Ichthyophis; species Ichthyophis bannanicus. The sequence continues at coordinate 305,713,467 of CM066032.1, read as the reverse complement.
ATCTAGTTCTCTGGTCACCCAGTCAAAGAACTCAATCAGATTTGTTTGGCAAGATCGTCCTTCGGTAAAACCATGTTTCCTCGGATTTTCCAACCTGTTGGTTTTGAGAAAGTTCACTATTCGCTCTTTCAGGAGCGCCTCCATTAGTTTTCCCGCCACCGAGGTAAGGCTCACAGGCCTGTAGTTTGACACTTCTTCCCTGTCACCACTTTTGTGTAGAGGTACGACATCAGCCATTCTCCAGTCCTGAGGAACTACTCCTGTTTCCAAGGATCTGTTGAACATATCCTTTAACGGCCCTGCAAGAACCTCTCTGAGCTCTTTCAGTATCCTGGGATGTATCCCATGCGGTCCCATGGCCTTGTTCACTTTCAGTTTTGCAAGTTGTTCTAACACCTCATCTTCTGTGAATGCTGTGGTATCTACTTCATTTCCATTTTTATATTTGGGAGTCACAGGTGGTCCTTCTCCAGGATTTTCTTTAGTAAAAACGGAGCAGAAGTATTTGTTTAGCAATTTTGCCTTTTCAATGTCACTTTCAACGAGTCCGTTCCCAGCACTTCTGAGTCCTGCAATTCCACCTCTGATCTTCTTCCTTTGCCGAATATACCTGAAGAAAGTTTTGTCGCCACACTTCACATCTTTAGCCATCTTTTCCTCTGCCTTTGATTTTGCTATCCTTATTTCTCTTTTAGTCTCTTTAAGTTTGATCCTGTATTCCTTTCTGTGTTCCTCTGTTTGCAAGCTTTTGAATTTTGTGAAAGCTGTGTATTTTGCCTTTATTTGAGCAGCCACTTCTTTGGAGAACCAAATAGGTTTCCTTCTCCTCTTTTTTTGTATTTACTTTCCTTACATATTTATCTGTTGCCCCTTTTATTGACACCTTTAGTTTAGCCCATAGCAATTCTACTTCCCTTATCCCCTCCCACCCTGCCAACTCCTCCTTCAGGTACTTGGCCATTTTACTGAAATCGGTGTTTTTGAAGTTTAGGACTTTGAGCTTGCTATGGACCTTGGCTTTTATCTCAAACCACATTGTGTGATGATCACTGTGGCTCACAGGAGCACCCACCCCGACATTTGACACGCTATCACCATTGGCGAGCACTAAATCCAGTGTTGAGCTTTCCCTGGTTGGTTCCATCACCATTTGTCTAAGTAACGCATCTTGTAGAGCATCCACAATTGTTTTGCTTCTTTCTAGATTTGCAGAAGGAGTTATCCAATCCACATCGGGTAGATTAAAGTCACCCAATATGATCGCTTCCCCCTGTGTGGCTGAATGGACTGCTGCAGAGGGAGCTGGGGAAGCCCGCGCGAAGCCCCGGCTCCCTCTGCACAGCCTGCCAGCGTGAAGAGCCTTTACCTTCACGCTGGCGGCTGTTTCAATGAAGCCGCGAATGCCGGGAGAGGTTAAAGGGCGCGGGGCTCTTCGGGGGGGGGGGGGACGGCTAGGACTGGATGGGCTGTGTTGGGGGGGACGGATTGGAAATGGGCTGTGATGGGGGACACGGACTGGAAATGGGCTGTGATGGGGGACACAGACTGGAAATGGGCTGTGATGGGGGGGGCGGACTGCCAGTGGGCTGTGATGGGGGGAAACAGACTTGAAATGGGCTGTGATGGGGGGGAAACAGACTGGAAATGGGCTGTGATGTGGGGGGGGGAGAACAGACTGGAAATGGGCTGTGATGGGGGGGGAACGGACAAATTGGGCTGGGATGGGGGAAACAGACTGGAAATGGGCTGTGGTGGGGGGGAGAACAGACTGGAAATGGGCTGTGATGGGGGGAACGGACTACAATTGGGCTGTGATGGGGGGAGGACTGCAAATGGGCTGTGATGGTGGGGGGGATAGGACTGCAAATGGGCTGTGATGGTGGGGGGAATGGACGAAATGGGCTGTGATGGGGGGAACTTGGACTGGAAATGGGCTGATGAAGAGCTGGATTAGGACTGCAAATGGTCTGTGATGGTGGGGGGGATAGGACTGGAAATGGGCTGTGATGGTGGGGACGGACGGACTGAAAATGGGCTGGGATGGGGGAAACAGACTGTAAATGGGCTGTGATGTGGGGGGGGAGCAGACTGGAAATGGGCTGTGATGGGGGGAACGGACAAATTGGGCTGGGATGGGGGAAACAGACTGGAAATGGGCTGTGGTGGGGGGAGAACAGACTGGAAATGGGCTGTGATGGGGGGAACGGACTACAATTGGGCTGTGATGCGGGGAGGACTGCAAATGGGCTGTGATGGTGGGGGGATAGGACTGCAAATGGGCTGTGATGGTGGGGGGAATGGACGAAATGGGCTGTGATGGGGGGAACTTGGACTGGAAATGGGCTGATGAAGAGCTGGATTAGGACTGGAAATGGGCTTATGGGGGATGGAATAGGGCGAAGTGGGCTGACGAGGGGGCTAGGATTGGAAATTAGCTGATGGGGGAGCGTGGAGGAAATGGGCTGATGAGGGACTGGAATGGAACTGGAAAAGAGCATATGGGGGCTAGGACTGGAAATGGGCTGATGAGGAGCTAGGATAGGACTAGAAATGGGCTGATGGGGGGAACGTAGACTGCAAATGGGTGATGGGCTGAAATAGGACACTGGAAAGGGGCTGATGGGGGCTGGAATAGGACTGGAAGTGGGCTGATGGGAGTTGGAAAAGGGCTGGAAATGGGCTGATGGGGAGCTTGGAGTAGAAATGGGCTGATGGGGGGGGCTGGAATGGAACTGGAAAACAGCATATGGGAGGCTAGGACTGGAAATGGGCTGATGTGGAAGCTTGGGAGACTGGGACTAGAAGGGGGCAGATGCTGGGTGGGTCTAGAACTATAAAGGAGCTGATTTTGGGGGAGGACTAGAAAGGGATGGGAAATGAGAATGGAGAGGGGAAAAGATATTTTGTGTGGGAGGGAAGAAAAGTCTACGAAGGGCCGGGTATTGGAAGAGTAAGTGTAGATTGAGAATGGAAGGGTGAAATTTGAGTGGATGATAAAGCAATAAGGAAAGAAATGGAGGAAAGAGCAAAAGGGGAAATATCAGTATGTTAAAGCAGATATAGAGAAAAAATTTGGAAAAAAATCTAAAAGAGAAGAAAGGAAAATGGATTGCTCGCAGAAGACACAAAGAAACCAGAAGAAAGTGACTGGAGCAATTGCAACTGAAAAGAAAATGCACAAGCAACAAAAGGTAGAAAAATACTTTTTTATTTTGAATTTATTAACTGGAATATATCAGCTCTGGGAAATGTGCATTGTTAACATCTTGTGTTTTGTTTAGTACAAGAGGAAATTAATTTATAGTTTTATTTCTCCAGTGTTGTTGTACATTCCAAGTTTGGCTTTTGGGGTTCCCAGTTTAATTATTGTCTTCCTATTTCTAAATTGTGATCCCTTGTTCTTTGGTGACGGTCTATATTCTGCATTTTAACCAAGCTGAGGTATTCTGTTCATGTAGTTTCTATTTGACCATGTCACTTGTTCTCTTTCCCCAGTAGGAGATGCATTGGTATTCTCTGAGATGTATTGGTTTAATATTTGCAGTGTTGCCTTTTGATAGGTAGGGTTTGGTGCTTTGTGAGTCCTGGCAGAGCTGTTATGATATGGTGGATTTGCTATGAGTTCTAAAAGGTCAGTGTTTATAGTACTTCCTAATGGGCCTGGCGTTTGGCACTGGAATATAATAACGTAGAAATCTATTAGTCTTTCTTTATCCAGACACTCATTAAGAAGCATGTTTACTAAAAATGCATGTTAACATTATGCAAATATTTATGCAAATGAGGCCCTGCAATTAATCTCCGCACATGGCCCCGCACCCCCCTTGGGCCGCCCCTGAATATCCTCAAGCTTATTGTATAACCAACAGTTAAAATCTATATTAGCAATCTCCCCAAATCTTAAAGTCTAACCAACAGTTAAATTCAAGAAACCAGCAGAGATAAAGTTTAAAATTGTAAGCTTGGGATCAGTCGTCTGCAGGAGGCGTTGGAGCCAAGTCACCGGCCCTGGGAGCTGCTGTGCCGTTGTTGAGAGGACTTCCTTTCCCCCCCTTGTCATCGGGCAGGCACTGTTGGGGCAGCCCTCCCTGTGGGGTCTTCAGACGGGGGTTTAAACCGCACCTGGTCGGAGTGAGTCCCTGGATCAGTCGTCTGCAGGAGGCGTTGGAGCCAAGTCACCGGCCCTGGGAGCTGCTGTGCCGTTGTTGAGAGGACTTCCCTTCCCCCCCTTGTCATCGGGCAGGCACTGTTGGGGCAGCCCTCCCTGTGGGGTCTTCAGACGGGGGTTTAAACCGCACCTGGTCGGAGTGAGTCCCTGAATCAGTCGTCTGCAGGAGGCGTTGGAGCCAAGTCACCGGCCCTGGGAGCTGCTGTGCCGTTGTTGAGAGGACTTCCTTTCCCCCCCTTGTCATCGGGCAGGCACTGTTGGGGCAGCCCTCCCTGTCGGATCCTCTTTTCTATTTCCTCAGTGTATTCTTCTGGACGCGGAGCGTGCGCATGGGGCGTGCGTCGAAGTGGTGTGGTCAAAGGGGTTTAACCTGCCCCTTAGACGCCCCTTCGACGCTCCTGAGACATTATCCCGTTTATTATATTTCCTATATTGAGGTTTGTAAGCTATTTGGGGTGTGCTTGGTTTGATATTGTGTGTGGGGGGGGTTTTGCCTTTGTTTTATTACCAGCTATATGGGGAAGCGTAAGGCTAAGTCTGTGGCTAAGGCCCCTGGGACCGTATCCGGTGATACTAAGCCGGTCGGTCCGATAGACAAGCACTTCGCTCCTCTCCCTCTAGCTCAGTCATCTCCTGAGGGAGTGTCTCTTAGCCCCGATTGCAGACTTCCACCGGTGTGCCCAGCTCCAGGTAATCTTTCAGTTCTATCTAAAGTTGCTTCGAGTTCGGCGTCTAAATTATTGCTTATTTCCTTTCCTGCCCCCGTTCCGTTGTTAGAGACAGGTACCTCCTCTGAGTTCCCTGTTTCTTCTTCGGAATCAGAGATTACCTTGAGGGATATTTGGGCTGCTCTTCAGTCCATAGACAGGAAGATGTTGGTTTCGTTGAATTCTTTGTGCACTTACTCACAAGCTGCCACGGTGGCTTTCGGGCAGCTGGATGAGAAAATTGCACAGGTTGATACGGTTGTTACCAAGTTAGAATCGCAGGTACTTTCTTTACATACTACAAGTATTGCGGCTATTAAGGATTCTTTGTCTTTGCATGCTAAGATTGAAGCATTGGAAAATTTTCATCGCAGCCGTAATTTGAGGTTTCTTAATTTTCCTCAGTCAGCTTTACTTTCCCATAGGATCTTGCTTGAAAAGTTTTTCAAGGAAGTGTTAGCTTTCCCTGATTCTTTAACTGTTTCACATTTATATTATATTCCCTCCACTGTTAAAAAACGTAATGTGGTTGAAGGGGGCTTAGATCAGATTGCCTCTACAATGGATAATTTGACAGCTTTTCTCGAAGATTCTCAAGATAACATCTCTATTCGAGCCACCTTGGTGGTTACTTTTCCCTCTGTTGAGGTAAAGCAGCGCATCCTCAGGGCTTTTTTTAAGACTAAGTCTGTTAAATTTTGTGGACAAATGGTTTCTATTTTTCCTGATGTCTCGCGAAATACTCAGTTGCGCCGGAGGCAATTTTTACAGCTTAAGCCCCGTGTACTGGCACTGGGTGCTTCTTTTTTCCTTCGTTATCCTTGCAAATGTTTGGTGGGTCTTGAGGATGCTCTGTATACCTTCACAGAGGTTTCTCATCTTGAAAATTTTCTTAAGGAAAAACAGGTGGTTGTTAGAACTGATGATTCAGTTAATGTTGCCTCCAATTGTTGAGAATTTGTTCTCATGGTTTCCTTTTTTTTTGTAATTATGGTTATATAGACATCGCTGATCCCATAAATGTGGACTATATCCTGGACTATAATGTCTTCATTTTTGTTTCTAGTTATTGAATTTGGATTGACCTTTCACTGTATTTTGGTTATGTATATTGACTGAAAACGCAATAAAAAAAAAAAAATTGTAAGCTTAGCTGTGCGCAGGTCCACACTGGCTAGTCAGTCTAGCTCTGACCGGTGTATCAATATTTCTATCAATTCTTTCAATACATCAGCTTTAAATACAATTTCAGGCATGGGTAACTGCCCTATATCTTCTTCAGTAAAGACCAAAGCAAAAAATTAATCCAGTCTCTCCACTATGGCCTTGTGCTCTCCCTTAACGCCTCTTTTGTCCCTCTATCATCTAATGGTCCAACTGACTCTCTTACAGGTTTTGTTTTGCTACGAATGTACTTGGAAAAGCTTCCATTATGCAATTTTGCTTTAACGGCAACATTTTTTTTTTCAAATTCTCTCTTTGCCTGCCTTATCAAAGTCTTGCATGTAACTTGCCAGTGCTTATATTCTTTCCCATTTTTGTCATTTGGCTCCCTTTTACAGTACATTTCCTAAAAGATGTCATTTTATCCTCAACAGTCTCGCTGACCTCACTTTTAAACCATGCTGGCAGTTTTTTTGCCTTCCTTCCACTTTTCTTAAAGCATGGAATACATCTGGTCTGGGCTTCCAAGATAGTATTTTTAAACAATGCCCTTGCTTCATGTAAATCTTTAACCTTTGCAGCTGCTCCTTTTAGTTTTTTTATTAACTATTTTCCCCATTTCATCATAGTTTCCCTTTTGAAAGTTAAAAGGTAGTACTATGGATTTCGTAGCCACCCTTTCTCCGTTTATTAAATCAAATGCAATCATTCTATGATAACTATTGCCAAGTGGCCCCAACACTGTTATCTCTTGCACCAGATCCTCGGTTCCATTAAGTGCTAGGCTTAAAATAGTTTCCCTTCTTGTCAGTTCATGAACCAGCTGCTCCAAGAAGTAGTCATTTATTTAATCTAGAAACTTTATCTCCCTAGCATATCCTGCTGTGACATTGACCCAGTTGATACCAGGGTAATTGAAAACACCCCTTTATTACTGTGTTGTAACTTTTGTTATCTTCCCTGATTTCTTTTAGCATTTCATCATCCATCTGAATCCTAAGTATATTCTGTCATGATCTCATAAAAGTATAGTAACTGAGATAACATGTGAATATAACCATTTACTATATCCTAAAGAGAGAACCATGGTCTAACTGCAATTTCTTCCTCACATTTTTTTGTCGTAATCCAGATGGCATGCCCATGCCACAAGTTCTGGTAGTAGAGGTCTGAAATAAAACTTTCCTCTGAAACTCAGTATTACTCACCTGCTAGCAGAGTCTGTCTAATAGTATCTACCTTCCCTTCCCCGACCCTTCCAGAATCTTAATGCATCACATCCACATTTTGTTCAAGTCATGTTCACCAGGAAATTGAAGCTCAAGTTTTCTGTGCCACTACAGCATACTGTATAGTACTTTTGCCATGCTACTAACCGTTACATATACTCTTACCCCCTGGCTCATCTGTAAAGGACTCTCCAAATTTGGAACCTTACAGGATTTTGGGAACTCTACAGGACTTTCTCAACCCATATCAAGTTACTAACATCACCCTCTGAGATGATGTAGGAGGAAGACTTCAGCAAGGCAACCCCATGTTTAAACTGAGTTAGTGCCTCACTTGTACAGATATGAATGTGCAAACAAAGGCTCACTTCTTAAGTTCTGTTTAAAAAGATTTTATTTACATGTGCATCCAAAAGATTCAGACTTTTTTTCTTTCATTTCCTTTTCTTACTTCTTCTCTTTCAATTCCTGTTTCTTCATTTTGCACAGGGCACTCACTTGTCTGGTATGTATTAGGCTGTTGTGTTGATGTTGGCCACATCTTCGATGTGTGAACTCTTCTGCAGATATGACACTATTGTGTTTTAGGGTAATTGATTGACTTGGTCAAGAGAATCCAAATATATTATATCAAGATTCTAGCAACAATGTGCTCTAATCACCGAGGCTTTTTGTTTTCACAAAGAATATAACAAAGGGCTGCCAATGTCCCCAGAAACCCTCATAGCACTGTATAGCAATGTATTCTACCCTTCTAACAAGTTACGACTATAGTATATGAATATAAAGATGTTCCTGATAATTGATGGTTTTGTACTACCATTCATTTCCAACCAGTTGCTCTTGAATTAATCCCCTGAATAGCCGCAAACAAAGGAAATTTTTGCGACTTACCCTCTTCCCAAAAGAGGAATTGTTTTCAATGACTTCTTTTGAATTACTAGATATTTTGGACTATCATTTTAAGCCTGGAGCATGCAGCAATGAGGGTGCTTGACATACTTTTGGCTAATAGAAGGGAATGCCCTGCTAGTCAGGTAGTGAGGTCCTAATTATCTGGAATATTGCCAGAAGACTCATGTGCAATCATGTCAATAGCCTCTTAATTGCCTTTCTTTGTGCCAGTTTGACATATAAAATAGCCTTGGCAAAGAAGAGTCAAATGTTTCACACTAATATGATGTGTAAAATAAGATTAGATACGTGGAAAAGGGATAGGATAAACATTCAATTTGTGGCTTATGAATCAGGTGGCAATCTCCTTGGCTGCAAGCCCAGAAGCAAGTGAAGCATAAGGACCTGCAGGTGTAGATGCCATTTTGTGTTGAATATTCCTTTGAAAACCTATAATTCTGGCAGAAAAACTTAAGGGCCTATTTTTGAAACATGCCAGCTTGAGATATTGGCATGGTCAAAACAGGTGGTTGAGTGCTGAAAAATAAAACTGTCAAGTTCAGTTGTATATGGATTTGATGAGATCCAATGACCATACAGACCTCAGCCTAATTTGTATTCAGTATGTACAGTTCACACCTTAAAGTTTCAAGACTTACTCTAGGAAGGTGACAATTGTACACCCTACTAGGTTTCATTTTTGAATCAATAGTCAGAATCAATAAACTCATTAATATCCACCACATCCAGGTTCTTTTAGCTTATTTCTATCCACACCACTACAACTTTTAAGAAATGTTGACAGAAAATCACTTTCAGTGCTTAAAAACATGTGCAATATTTATTTAACTAAAAACAAGCGGGGAAAGCATGCAGGGCATCCCTTGTGGAATTCATTCCAACCCGTGTGTGTGTGTGTGAGTTCATGTATGTGGCTGTGGTGTTCTAACCCAGATTTCCAATGTCGGGGTCATATGCAGTCCCAATATTGAAAATCCTGGTCTTGTCGCACAACCCAGCAGCCGCAGGAGCTAGTCAGGTAGCACCGATTTTTGATGCTTCCCGCTTATCCCTTGCATCTGAAAGATAGGCAAGGAAAAACCTCACCTATCTTTAAGACGCAGACAGCTAAGCAGGTAGCATTGAAAAATGGTGCTAACCATTTAGCCCTTTCCTCTGCCCCGAAACTCCCCTAACACGCCCCAATGCTAACTGCATAGCAACTGGGTGCATTAGGGACTTATCCAGGATTTTTGAAGGGCACTACCCGAAAATCCTAGATAAGGCATTTACATGGGTAACTAGGGCAGTTACCCTTGTAAATGCCTTTGAAAATTGGGCCCTTTATAAACAAGGGACATAAATGGTGTAAAAATATGCTCCAAACTAGTCGCCAGCACTTATGCCTATGGCAGGTGTAAATGCTCATGCCTAGAATTTGCAGACATGCATGTAAATTAAACTATTTTATAACTTATCTGGATAAATTTGCATTTTGCCCATGCTCTACCCAAACTCTGCCTCTGTGCATACTCACACTGAAAGTACACATGATCAGTCTTATGCCCATACAGTATTTACAGATTAGCTACCAACTAAAGTAAGAACATAAGTGCATAAGCGACTGAAAATAGTGATTAAGCATGTAAATGATGTGTATATTTGCGCGGCTCCCTTATAAAATTATCCCCATGAAGGTAGTTCTGTAAATGATGGCGCGTATTTTAGTTGAAATAGTTTTTATTGGTCTTACCATATAAAGCAAAACAGTAACAAAGCACTACATTCCAGGGATGCAGAATACAAATCGTACAACCAATAGCTGGAGATATCCCAGTTACATTAGCAAAGGACAGCCTATCCCCCCTCACATACAGAGTGTTGAGGGGCTCACTGTGTCACCTTGGTAATAGGGGCATCAGAAACGGATGCCAGATCCTTAAGAAGGACCAGCATCTCTTCAAACCCGACATTGCTGCCATTCAGAGTTCCATACACAGGAGAATATGCATCTGCACACGCCATGCCTCCAAGCTCAGGGGTTGAGCATCAATCCAGAACTGCATAAGATAATGTTTTGCAACTAGACATGCTTTCCTAACAAATAGAATCTCTACCCATTCACCCAAATCCAGATCATACCAGTTAGCTAGTAAACAAACAGCTGGTTTAGGCTGTATGACAGTGTGTAGCATGACAGACAGGCTCTGATATATGGCATTCCAAAACACAAAAATATGGGGACAGGACCAGATACAATGCACACATTCCCACCTCAGTGCATTTCGAGCAGATCGCCACTTCAGTGATCCCTACCCAACATGCTCTCTAAGGGGACATGCACAACCTATGTAAGTTTAAATTTAAATTTAATCAGTATTTGACTTACCGTGTTCCACAAGAGCACCAAAGCAGTTTACAATAAAATTAGGAAAGGAATGCCATGTACAACAGGACTGGAGAGAAAGAAGAAAAGAAGCTAAAAGCAAATATTAAGACAACTAAACATAGTAATATAGAAATTTAAAATGGGTCTCACACAACACATAACCCTCCATCACTTCAATCATCCCGAACACACAACCCCAGAAATTATCCACATCCAGTTCCACATTCACATCACGCAGCCATCTCTGAACTACTGCAGAGAAAACCTCCCCTGCCAACTCCTCACAAAGCTGATGATAGAACCAGGAGATAAGCCCCATCATTAATGACTGCCTGAAGAAGATAAGATCAAAGGCCCTATCCCGGAAGGCCTGGGGATATACCCCAAGCTGCTGCAGTATGTAAGCTGTGCTGGCAGGTAGCCATAGAATTCTCTAGCTCAATTGATACTCCCAGCTCAAATAATCAAAACTCCAAATCCGGCTCCCACTCATCTCCAGAAACTGTCCAACCCGCCACAACCCTCGCTGTTCCCAGGAAAAAAAACAGAGACTGGCACAAAGTCTTTATTCAGACACAGGGGAAGATAGACCGAAACCCCAGCCTGCAATGGCATTTATTTTAGGCATACGTGCTTCAATTATATTCTATAAAATATGTGCATAAACGTATGCTCCGCCTACGCTCCACTCAAGGTTTGCCCATGTGCATGCCCACACTAAAAGTATGTGTGATAGCTTTGCTTACATACTTACAGAATGGTCCCTGCCTTATTTACACCTGTGCTCACGTATGCATGTCAATGACTATAATACCATAATTTACATGTATTGTTGTTGTTAAGTGCCGTTGAGTCGGTGCAGACTCATGGCAACCCTCTGGACAGCTGTCCTAAACTGTGTTCAGTCTTCACTCAGACAGCTAATTGTTGATAGAGTGACATCCAAAACTGATGTTATTGTATCAGTCCATCTCATTGCTGGCCTTCCTCGTTTGCGTTGACCTTCAACCTTGTCAAGCATGATGTCTTTCTCTAATGATCTCTCTCTTTGCATGATGTATCCAAAGTATGAAAATAGAAGTCTTGTCATCTGCGCTTCAAAAGAAAGCTTAGGTTTGATCTTCTCTAGTACTGACCAGTTTGTTCTTTGGGCCGTCCACTTTATGCACAATATTCGTCATCAATATTATTCATGTCTATCTTTTTCACTATCCAACTTTCGCATCAATATAATTTATTTATTTATTTAAAGCTTTTTTATACCGCGCTCTTTAATATCAGTGCGGTTTACAATTAACAATTCTTGCACGAGACCAGTGAGAACTGCCTAGGGCTTACATTGAACAGGATCAGTAACTTGGAGCTGTAACTGGGTGAACTATTTACACATTCAACCATCAAAGCTGTGGCTGAGTAACTATTTACAAGTTAGATGTTAGGCCCAAACTGAATGGTTAAGACTGGATCTTCTCGGTTAATACATTAATCATTATAGTCATTCTCAGTTATTACAATAATCAATATAGTCAGTATATCAACACATGTTAAATGTACCTGATGGACGGTTCTGCAGATCGGGTTGTCTTAGACAGTTTGTGAAGTGTTGGGTCCGACTTGAGTGAGTTGGGGTGTGGGATGTGGTTGGGTTACGTTTGGCTGTGAAAAGTGTAGAAGGAATAGGTGATGCTTGAGGGCTTTCCTGAATTGTGTAAGGTCTCTGATTGCTCTGATATTTGGTGGGAGGTTATTCCAGCACTTTGGGGCATAGAAAGCAAAGTCTCTATTCCTGGTTGCTTGTGTACATTTTGTGGATTCCATAGGGATAATCAACGTATTGGCGGTTGCTGTCCTTCTCGACCTATTGTTGGGGGTGGGGGTGAGGAGGACTGTGAGGGACGAGGGGGATATCATGTTAATGGCTTTGAATGTGAGGAGTAGTGCCTTGTATGTGAGTCTGCAGTTTAACGGTAGCCAGTGAAGGTCTTTAAGAATGGGTGTGATGTGGGTTCTTCTGGATAAACCACAGAGAATACGGGCAGCCGCGTTCATCGCAAGTTGTAATGGGTTGAGGGTGCTCTTGGGGAGGCCATGCAGAATGATGTTTGCGTAGTCGAAATGTGGTGTTGCCAGTGCCTGGAATATTGTTCTGAAATCGTCGGGAGCTAACATGGGTCTTAGGTGCCTTAGAGTCTTGATTTTGTTGTATATCGTCCTGGTGGTGTTCTTTATGTGCTCTTTGAAGTCGAGATGTTGGTCAAGCATAATACCCAAGTAGCGTTTCGCAGGTTTGCTTGGGAGCTCTGCATCTTTCACCTTCAAGGTAGTGGGGGGAGAGAAGTTTTTGTTCTTTGTTATGAACAGGACTTCCGTTTTCTTGAAGTTAATATGGAGGTTCTGAGCTTGAAGCCAGTCAGTGATTGGATTGAAGCAATCTACTAGAGGGGTAAAGTCGGGATGCATGACTTTGATTGGTGCAAACATCAAGACATCATCTGCATAGATCAGGCTGGAGATATTGAATGAGTGGATGATTTCGCATATAGGCTGCATATATACATTAAAGAGTAGTGCGGACAGAGAGGAGCCTTGGGGTACTCCCTGATGTTGCTGGAATGGTTCAGATGTTGTGGATCCCATCCGTACATGTTGCCATCAGTCAGCTAGGTAGGATTTACACCATTCCCAGGCCAGGCCCTAGATTCCCTTCTCATGGAGTCATGTAAGGAGTTGATCATGATTGACAGAATCAAATGCGGCAGCGATGTCGAGGAAGATAAGTGCAAACCCATTTTCGAAGTTATCTATTCCTCTGCTTAAGGTGTTGGTTAGTGTGACGAGTAATGTCTCAACTCCATGGGATTCTCGAAACCCGTGCTGGCAAGGATCTAGGGGGGGCTGATGTGTCAATGTGTTGCTGGATTTGTCTTTGGACAACCTTCTCAATTATTTTGGCTAGTAGGGGAATACTCGAGATCGGGCGATATGAATCAGCCTTCATCGGATCTAGTCTGTTGTTTTTCAGGAGTGGACGTATGGACGTCTGTTTGAGGGATGGTGGGAATATACCTGTTGAGAAGGAGAGTCTCATGATGTTGGCTAGGATTGGACTGAGTTCAATGCGCATCGCTCTGATCCAGTACGCTGGGGATGGGTCATTTGGTGCTGTGGTGGTATTGATGGTGGCAATAAGGTCTTTGATGTTTTTCTGTGCTGGAGATGTGAACTCAGTAAGTGGTAGCTGTAGATAGGGAATATCGCTAGGTGTAGGTCTTGGTGCAATGTTTGTTTTGAGGATTTTGGTTTGGAGGTAGTCAGCATATAGCTGGGGTTGAATTGGTTCTGGCTGAGGAGAGGAAGGTTCCTTGGTTAAGGATTTTGCTATGCTGAAGAGGTCCCGGGGTATATTTAGAGAGCGGAGAAGGAGCTCGGTGTAGTAGGTTCTCATTTTGTCAGATATTGTCTCATGGTGACGTTTTAAGTGGTCGATGTATGTTGTTTGGTCCACTGTGGCACGAGAACGTCGCCATTTTCTTTCGTGCTTCCTTAGGAGGAGCAGAGATGTCCGCAGTTCCGTAGAAAACCATGGAGCTGGCTTTCTTTTTCTTGGTGGTCTGTTGAATGTTGATGGTTTGTGCAAGGAAGGTAGCTGAGAAAATGTTTTCAGAGTGGCATTCCATCTGGTGATCATATTGTCAAGTGTGATGGCGCAGCTGGGTTAAACGCTAGTGAAAGGAGGAGAAACCACTCTTTTTCCCCTGTAGCCAAGAGCAGTGCAGGAAGGGAAAGGGTTAAACCTTCAACTTATGAAAAAAACTCCATGCACAGAAAGCAAGAGAGAGAGCCACACCTCAGAACCATGGCAACTAGGGGAGCTGACGTGAGAGGCAGGGGGCGGAGCCAAAGCCCATAGGACAGCCCCAAACATTTAGGCAGGAGGAAACAGTTAGAAAAGGACACGCTGAAAAACGTTCTGGAAGGGACGGTGAGAGTTCTGAGAGGAGCTGTGAAAGGAAGTCTGAGGGGACCTGTGAGAGGAACCGAGAAGGAAAGTGTGAGGAAGAGAGAAGAAGGAATAGTCCTCAGGAGAAAAGGCTGGAAACGTGGTACAAAGGCCAGAGGAATTCTTCTCAGGAGTCTTCCATTGAAGCTGTTGTAAAAGGTGGGAAATTAAGCAGGAACAAAGCTCCATTTGAAAGGCTGCACAGACACTCTGATTGCAGGCAGCGTGTGTGTAGCTCCAGTTCAGAGATAAGCACAGCTGACAGGGAGCAAGTTGTTGATTGGAAGCTCTGGAGACAGGAGTCAGAGTCAGACCCTGTTGAGAAGCTTAACGGCAGAGAGCAGAGGAAGCAGTCTGGGGACAAGAGGTTGCCTGTAAGCCTACCAGAAAGGGTAAGGAAGGCCAGGAAAAAGGTGAGCCCTTTTGAATCCATTAAGTCAGTGCTAAAGGAGACTGGTGTCCTAAGTTCCTCCCCCATACCTCAGAGTAAAGAAGAGTCCCGTTGGAAACAGATTAAAGCTTTATTAGAGCAGTGGAAGCCTGTAATTGAACAAGGCATATCAGACTCAGAGGGAGAGCCCATGCAGATTGAAGAAGCTGTTATTGGAAGCGAGGGTTCTGATATGGAAACAGATTGCGCATTTTGCCAGAGAAGGTAAAAGCTGTAAAATGTTATGCTAATAGTAAGTGCTGGAAGAAGCCTGAGATTGTGCTGGTGGGATTTTACACGGGAAGAGGCAGAGAGCTGCCGAAGTGTAAAAGCCAGGCCAATTAGGCAACCGGGGAAGAAAAGAACATTACTGTTTTATGGTTTGTTTTAAGAAAGCATTTGTTGCTGGAGGAGAAAGCAGTGAATGTTTTATAACAGAAGGAAGCTTGAAGAAAGTGCTTTGAAAGAAACATGCCTGTATGTCTAACGGGTGAATAATGCTGTATCACTTAAAGACACTTTTGTTTGGAGAAGAATCCTTTATTTCTGTTTATTGGGATAGTAGATAGACACTTGTGCAACAATAGCAATAAAACTTATTGTTAACCCAATTCCTTGCTGACTCCGTCTTTGCCACAACTACAAGGGAACAGAGACCGTAGCACTTAAAAAGGATAAAAGAAATATGTGGTCCATCCATTCCCACTAGGCAACCGCCTATACCAAGGGGTGGACGCGACAGCTGGCGTAGTTTTTCGGATTAAGCTACTACCTCACAGATACAAAGGACTTGTGTTACTCTACCAAAGAAGTTCTCTGGAAAAGAAACCAAGCAACGCACGTACCTCTGAAGTGTTGACCAGTTCTGCAGGAAAACTCGGAGTGGAGTATCGATGGAAGCGGATCGGATCGGGTGTTCCCATGACACTGCTGTCCTGTGAAGCGAGACTCACCACTTGTAGCAGGTAACCCGTAGATGGGAAGGGGTTATTTTGGATTCTGCTACAAGGGGGTGGGGGTGTTGCAGAACTGGAGTGGAAGCGGAGAGAGGGGGCGATTGTGTGTGAGCCACACTTGGGTTTTTTTTTGCTTTCTGTTTTGTTGCTGCTGAACCAACATGGAGACAGCAGAGCTGATGAAATGGATGGCGGACAGATTCCGGCAGCAGCAAGAGATGTCAGCCCAGGCCCAGGAGAGAACTGCGGAAATGCTGAGGGCCCAACAGAAACCGCTGTTGGACATGCTAGGCGCCTGGATCGGCGAGCAGAAACAGACGACAGATGCCCTGAGGACTGTGTCAGGTTCTCTAGGAACAGTATGTGGACTGGGAACCCTAGGGAAGGGGGTATTATCTCTGGGACAGTTGTCAAAAGATGATGATGTGGATGATTATCTTGAAGTATTTGAACGTATTGCTCTCATAAGTAGTTGGCCGAAAGACCAATGGGCCATAAGACTAGCAAAATCCCTCAAGGGAGAGGCTCTCGCGGCCTACCGAGCTATGCCCAATGATCTTGCCTCCAACTACGAGGAAGCGAAAAAGGCCATAAGAGACCGGATGGGCTTAATTCCAGTGGTCTATCGCCGCCTTTTGCGGGCTTGCAAATTGAAGCCAGGCGAAACACCACAGCCCTTATGCCACCGAATTAAAACGCTTGTGTATAAATGGTTAACTCCATAGGGAAAGAGTGTTGATAATTCTGGATAATATTGTTCTGGAGAAATTTGTAGATGCTGTACCAGGGGAATTACAATCTTTCCTAATTCTGCAGGACTGCAGAAACACAAAGAAACATAGAAACATAGAAACATGATGACAAAAAAAGACCACAAGGCCCATCTAGTCTGTCCTTCCATAACAACAACTACAACAGTCCACTTTTTACCTTTAGAGATCCTCTGTGTTGGTCCCATGCTTTTTTTAATTCAGTTACTGTCCTCATCTCTACCACCTCCACTGGGAGACTATTCCACGGATCCACTACTCTTTCCGTAAAGAAATATTTCCGCATATCACTCCTGAATCTATCTCCCTTCACCCTCATCCCATGTCCCCTCGTCGCAGAACTTGCTTTCAATTGAAAGAGGCTCTCTCCCTGAACATTTATGCCACGGAGGTATTTAAACATCTCAATCATATCACCTCTATCCCGCCTTTCCTCTAAGGTGTACATATTAAGATCCTTAAGTCTGTCCTCATATGCTTTATAATGAAGACTACTAATCAACTTAGTAGCAACCCTCTGCACCGACTCCATCCTGTTCACATCCTTTTGAAGGTGCGGTCTCCAGAATTGCACACCATACTCCAAATGAGGTCGCACCAAAGACTTATACAGAGGCATTATCACCTCCTTTTTTCTGCTAGCCATTCCTCTCCGTATGCACCCAAGCATCCTTCTAGCTTTTGCCGTCGCCTTTTCTACCTGTTTAGCTACTTTAAGATCATCGGACACAACTACGCCTAGGTCCCGCTCTTCTTTAGTGAACAAAAGTACTTCACCTCCTATGCTGTATTGCTCCCTTGGATTGCTGCAGCCCAAATGCATGACCTTACATTTTTAACATTAAATCCCAGCTGCCAAATTCTAGACCATTCTTCAAGTTTAGCTAGATCCCTCCTCATGTTATCTACACCTTCCTGGGTGTCTACTTTATTGCAGATTTTGGTATCATCTGCAAAGAGGCAAACCTTACCCGACAGCCCTTCCGCTATATCACTAACAAAGATGTTAAAAAGAATCGGGCCAAGGACAGATCCCTGGGGCACACCGCTGGTAACATCCTTCTCCTCAGAGTGAGCTCCATTTACTTGTACTCTTTGTCGCCTCCCACCCAACCAATTTCTAACCCAAGCAGTAACTTTAGGGTCCATCCCTAGGGTGCTCAGTTTGTTTATAAGTCGTCTGTGAGGAACAGTGTCAAAGGCTTTACTGAAATCTAAATACACCACATCTAGAGCTCTCCCTCGGTCCAACTCCCTGGTCACCCAGTCAAAGAAATCAATCAGATTTGTCTGACAAGACCTGCCTCTGGTGAATCCATGCTGCCTCGGATCCTGTAATACGCTGGACTCCAGAAACCTCACTATTTTCTCTTTCAACAGCGTTTCCATTAATTTACTCACCACCGAAGTTAAACTAACCGGCCTGTAGTTTTCAACCACATCCTTACTTCCGCTTTTGTGTAAAGGCACCACATGAGCCTCTCTCCAGTCCTTTGGCACCACTCCCGACTCCAACGAGGCATTGAAAAGGTCAGTCAGTGGAGTTGCTAGAACGTCCCCAAGTTCCCTCAGTATTCTAGGGTGTATCCCATCCGGTCCCATCGCTTTGTCTACTTTAAGTTGAGCTAGTTTCTCACGAACACAGTCTTCTGAAAATTGTTCAAGATGTCCCTCGCTTCTGTTCTTATTTGTGGGTGTTTTCTGAGGTCCTGCTCCTGGTTCTTCATCTGTGAACACAGAACAAAAATATTTGTTAAGCAATTCCGCTTTATCCTTATCAGCTTCTACATATTCCCCCCCTGTACCCTTGAGTCTGACAATATCACTTTTGCCCTTCCTCTTCTCACTAATATATCTGAAAAATGTCTTATCCCCCCATTTTATTGCATTGGCTATTTCCTCCTCCTTTTGAATCTTTGCCTTCTTGACTACTTTGCTAGCTTCTCTAAGTTTTTCCAAATACAGATGCCTGTCTTCCTCTCTCTGTGATCTCTTGTATTTCATGAAGGCCTCCCTCTTTTTCTTCACTTTTTCAGCTACTTCCTTCGAAAACCATAGCGGTCTCCTGTTCCTTTTGCCTTTATTTACCATTTTAACAAAAAGGTTGGTTGCCTTTAAAATACCCCCTTTCAGTTTTGCCCACTGTTGTTCTACATCCCCCAGCTGTTCCCATCCCACTAACGACTCCCTGAGGTATTGGCCCATCTTCGCAAAGTTAGTCTTCCTAAAGTCTAAGATCTTCACCTTGGAATGGATTCTAACAGCCCTAGTCCTAATACTGAACCACACCATCTGGTGATCACTGGATGCAAAATGATCTCCCACTACAACATCAGAAACACTTTCACCATTGGTAAGCACCAAGTCCAGTATGGCCCCTTCACGTGTGGGGTCTGTTACCAATTGCCTGAATAGTTCTCCCTGTAGAGAATCCAGGATCTCCTTACTCCTAGATGATACTGCAGCAGGAATGTGCCAATCAACATCTGGCATATTGAAATCTCCTAGCAGTAGCACTTCCCCTTTCCTAGCAATGCTGCATATGTCTTCAATTAACTCTCTGTCCACCTCTTCCTCTTGTGAGGGAGGTCTGTATATCACACCAATGCAAATAGATTTCTCTTTCCCTCTTTCTAGTTTAACCCACAATGCCTCCTCTCTCCCTTTCAAGCTTTGTAATTCCAAAGCTTTAATAGTAGTTTTTACATATAGTGCTACTCCTCCTCCCCTTCTTCCTACCCTGTCCTTTCTGAATAAAGTATAGCCAGGTATAGTTACATCCCAGTCATGGTTTTCTGTGAACCATGTTTCTGTAACTGCCACTAAATCTAAGTCAGCCACTCCCACCAAAGCTTCAACTTCAGAGATCTTATTTCCCATGCTACGGGCATTAATACACACTGCTTTCCATATGTTACCCCTGTTACCCATTTCCATAAAGATATTTAATGTATCACTTACCTGGGGGCTTTCACTTACCTGGGGGCTTTCTTCACCCATCCCCAATGAATCTAGTTTAAAGCCCTCTTCAGTAGATTAGCCAGTCTACTACCAAAGATGTGTTGACCTTTCTTGGACAGATGGATGCCATCTCTGCTCTGCAACCCTTGGAACAGCATCCCATGGTCTAGGAAACCAAAACGCTCTCGAAGACACCATCCACGCAGCCATGCATTAATCTCCAGGATGCGAGCCTCTCTGCCTTGGCCTTTACCCTCAACAGGGAGGATTGAAGAGAACACCACCTGTGCACCTACCTGCTTCACCCTCTGTCCCAGAGCCATGAAGTCACTTTTGATACGTTCCGAGGTATACCTGGCAGTATCATTTGTTCCAACATGGATTAGCAACATTGGGTAATAGTCAGTGGGCTTGATGAGTCTCGGCAAACTCTCCGTAACATTTTGGATCTTGGCACCAGGCAGACAGCATACCTCTCTGGACATCAAGTCTGGTCGGCAGATGGACGCCTCAGTACCCCTCAGAAGAGAGTCTCCAACCACCACTACCCTTCGTTTCCTTCTGGTCACTGATTCTGCAACTATGGGGTACTTGAACTCTGGTTCTTCCCTTTCCAGGGATGCTTTCACCTCCTCCACTTCCAGGGCTGCATAATGGTTCTTCAATTCAAGGGCTGGAGAAGTTGGATTGGTGATTTTGCAGGCTCTGGTGACTTTTATCCAACCATCGACATTCTGTTGGCACCCATCTTCTCCTGTGCTGGAGAGCCTGGTTGCTGCAAGCAGCATCTCATCAATGTACTTCTCACTGTCTTGAATGCTCCTCAGCCTCGCCACCTCCTCTCTGAGTTCCTCCACTTGTTTCCTCAGAGCTTCAGCATGCAGGCACCCTGCACATGGAACCGGTTCTTCAACTGGCAATAGGACCTCTGTCTGGACCGAGGCAGAAGCTGTAACGGGGGCAACAGCTTTAGCAATACGATTTTTCCCAGCCATTGTTCTGTTTGTGGAGCTTAGGTATCTGTTAAAGCAAAAAAGAGAGAGATCCACGAAGTACCAGCTGGTTTCGCAGCTGTCCTTTCAGAGAAAAAGCAGTTAAATCTCTTTAATTATATTCAAAATGTGCTGGTCCAATTCACTGTGATTTGTTAAAGGGGGAGGTGCCCTATAAAGCAAGACTGCTCACTAGGAGTGGGTGGGAGTCGGGGTGGGTAGGGAGGGAACTAATACCTGATTAGGTGTTAGCAGTTCCTGAACCTGAGGGGGTTACAGAGTTCAGCAATACTACTGTGCTCAAGTACAGTTCCCCTAAAACAGCAAAAATGAAATTAACCTTGCTTTAAAAAATATACACAAAACCCTTTTAAGAGCTCCCAGTCAGAGAGCTAGCAATGTAACAAAAAAAAAACAAACAAAGAAAACCTCAAATCCTTACTTAATTTTTGATGTGTGGAGCCTGGTTAAGAAAGCCTCAAAAGGGCAGGGCAAAGCAGCCTTTTTATGCAGGCTTCAATTGCACTCAGGAAACAGGCCCACTAACCCCTGATTAGGTGTTAGCAGTTCCTGAACCTGAGGGGGTTACAGAGTTCAGCAATACTACTGTGCTCAAGTACAGTTCCCCTAAAACAGCAAAAATGAAATTAACCTTGCTTTAAAAAATATACACAAAACCCTTTTAAGAGCTCCCAGTCAGAGAGCTAGCAATGTAACAAAAAAAACAAACAAAGAAACCCTCAAATCCTTACTTACTGTTTGATGTGTGGAGCCCTGGTTAAGAAAGCCTCAAAAGGGCAGGGCAAAGCAGCCATTTCCTTGGCCGAGCGTTTCCTAGAAGCTGGAGCAGTCGGCCAGAGGAAGGTGGGTGTTTCGGGTCCAGCAGTCCTGGGAATTTCGGAAAGGAGAGATAAGGTAATGCTGGGGGAATGTGTGAAAAGGAGACCCCCAGGGAAAGCTGGCTGGGAACAGCGGAAGTGTTTCTCTTGCGGAGAAAAAGGCCATGTAAAGAGAGATTGCAGAGCAAAGGTAGTGCTAGTGACCACCTATTCCAAGGAGGTTGGGGAGGGATTTCTACTAGCCGTCGAGGTGGACAATATCCCGGTCGACGCCCTTTTAGACTCAGGGGCCGACCAATCGATGATTTCGGAAAGGTTATGGAGGGATATTGAAGCTCAGGGTGAAGGTTCTGTAAAACCAAGCTGAAGGGAAAATAAAGATAAGGTGTGTGCACGGCGCTGCTTCGTCGTATCCATTGCACACAGTCACAGTAACAGGCCTAGGCTTAAGAAAGAAAATTCCTGTGGCAGTAGTACCAAGACTACCACATTCCTTAGTTTTAGGAAAGGATTGGCCACAGTTCAGGAAGGGCCTAGTTAAAGGGTTGACGTCCACCATAGCTGATGCAGGAACCTTAAGCCCAGAAAAAACAGAAAAGGAACCCTTATGAGGGAGAATAAAGGAGAAACAGGTGACATCCTCTCAGAAGGGAAAATCTAGGTTGAGGATAATGCCTGCCCCTTTGTTTGAAGCCCGACAGGGAACGATAGGTACTGAAACAACCCGGAAGCACGGCCCTGCCACTAAGACGAAATTTCTGTTGAAGTGTTGTCGTCTCACCCCAAATGCTCAGATTCCCAAGCGAGCCTCCGAGCAAGCGGCAGGCTATGATCTTTATAGCGCTGAGGATACTGTTATCCCATGGCAGGGGAGAGCATAGGTAGAAACGGGTATACAGTTGGAGATACCGCCCGGATGCTATGGACATATCGCTCCGCGGTCCGGTATAGCAGTGAAAGACTGTATTGATGTAGGTGCCGGGGTGGTAGACCCTGATTTTAGAGGAGCTATAAAGGTTTTGTTATTGAACTTTTCTAAAAAGGATTTTAGGGTTACCACTGGGGACAGGATAGCACAGCTCATTCTTGAGAGGGTTGGGTTTCCGCCCGTAGAAGAAGTTACAGAGCTGAGCACTACGATAAGGGGGTCGAGTGGATTTGGATCCACAGGACAGGCCATAATGACAGGTTTGACAGCCACTAGTGAAGAGGAAAAGGTGGACGTGGACCTTGGTCCTCAGTTGGCTGAGTGCAAGACCAAGCCACTGCCCAGGGTAGGGGAGGAGCTCTCTTGGTATCAGCAGCAAGCCTTGCTGAAAATAATAGAGAAGTTTCCGGATGTTTTAACCCATATGCCCGGAGGGATTAGGTTTGTGGCCCAGGAAAGAGTGAACCTTCGAGGAGAAATTGTCCGGCAAAGATCGTATGGATTACCGGTAACTAAGCGGAAGGAGGTAATCCGACAGGTGCGGGAGCAGTGGGTGAAGCCCAACAGGGAGGAGGGTGAGAGACCCAAGTTTCGAAGAGATTGGAGGGGGCGCTGGCCACGTATATCCCAGGTAGTAGAAGGGAGTAGGATAGCTGGTCAAGCACACCAGGAAAGGTATTGTGACCGTGGTACCAGACCTCACCACTGGGAGGTGGGTGAAAAGGTCATTGTAATGGTGCCCGGGAGAAACCCGAAATTTGAGAAAATGTGGGAAGGACCCTACAAGATTGTCAAGCAGGAAGGCCCAGTCACCTACAGGGTGAAATCTTGGAAAGGGAAACGGAAAATTTTTCATAGGAAGATGCTACGGCCTTGGCACGAGCATGTAGCCTTAACTCGTTGGGCTGCAGAAAGGGATATCACTGATAGCTACCATGCCCAAGATAGGATTCCGTGCTGTGCTGGAAAGGGCCAGCCAGCCCGGAATATCTTAAGGGGGGGGTTATGTGATGGCGCAGCTGGGTTAAACGCTAGTGAAAGGAGGAGAAACCACTCTTTTTCCCCTGTAGCCAAGAGCAGTGCAGGAAGGGAAAGGGTTAAACCTTCAACTTATGGAAAAAACTCCGTGCACAGAAAGCAAGAGAGAGAGCCACACCTCAGCTCCATGGCAACTAGGGGAGCTGACGTGAGAGGCAGGGGGGCGAGCCAAAGCCCATAGGACAGCCCCAAACATTTAGGCAGGAGGAAACAGTTAGAAAAGGACACGCTGAAAAACGTTCTGGAAGGGACGGTGAGAGGAGTTCTGAGAGGAGCTGTGAAAGGAAGTCTGAGGGGACCTGTGAGAGGAACCGAGAAGGGAAGTGTGAGGAAGAGAGAAGAAGGAATAGTCCTCAGGAGAAAAGGCTGGAAACGTGGTACAAAGGCCAGAGGAATTCTTCTCAGGCGTCTTCCATTGAAGCTGTTGTAAAAGGTGGGAAATTAAGCAGGAACAAAGCTCCATTTGAAAGGCTGCACAGACACTCTGATTGCAGGCAGTGTGTGTGTAGCTCCAGTTCAGAGAGAAGCACAGCTGACAAGGAGCAAGTTGTTGATTGGAAGCTCTGGAGACAGGAGTCAGAGTCAGACCCTGTTGAGAAGCTTAACGGCAGAGAGCAGAGGAAGCAGTCTGGGGACAAGAGGTTGCCTGTAAGCCTACCAGAAAGGGTAAGGAAGGCCAGGAAAAAGGTGAGCCCTTTTGAATCCATTAAGTCAGTGCTAAAGGAGACTGGTGTCCTAAGTTCCTCCCCCATACCTCAGAGTAAAGAAGAGTCCTGTTGGAAACAGATTAAAGCTTTATTAGAGCAGTGGAAGCCTGCTCAGGAGAAGCCTGTAATTGAACAAGGCATATCAGACTCAGAGGGAGAGCCCATGCAGATTGAAGAAGCTGTTATTGGAAGCGAGGGTTCTGATATGGAAACAGATTGTGCATTTTGCCAGAGAGGGTAAAAGCTGTAAAATGTCATGCTAATAGTAAGTGCTGGAAGAAGCCTGAGATTGTGCTGGTGGGATTTTACACGGGAAGAGGCAGAGAGCTGCCGAAGTGTAAAAGCCAGGCCAATTAGGCAACCGGGGAAGAAAAGAACTTTACTGTTTTATGGTTTGTTTTAAGAAAGCATTTGTTGCTGGAGGAGAAAGCAGTGAATGTTTTATAACAGAAGGAAGCTTGAAGAAAGTGCTTTGAAAGAAACATGCCTGTATGTCTAATGGGTGAATAATGCTGTATCAGTTAAAGACACTTTGGTTTGGAGAAGAATCCTTTATTTTTGTTTATTGGGATAGTAGATAGACACTTGTGCAACAATAACAATAAAACTTATTGTTAACCCAATTCCTTGCTGACTCCGTCTTTGCCACAACTACGAGGGAACAGAGACCGCAGCACTTAAAAAGGATAAAATAAATATGTGGTCCATCCATTCCCACTAGGCAACTGCCTATACCAAGGGGTGGACGCGACACAAGGTTATCTGAGGGTTGATTGAGTATTGGGAGTGCGCTTTTGGAAAACTCATCCTTGTTGAGGGAATTGAAATGGCGAGCATTTACTGAAGAGGCTGTGTTTGTGTGGCTGGGTGGGACTTGGTCTTGCTGCGATGGGATTGGGAATGTGATTAAGCTGTGGTCGGACCATGGGACAGGAGTAATGGTGAAGTTGAGGTTGTGATTGTACTTTGTAACTGAATGTGGGGCGAAGATAAGGTCCAGTGAGTTGCCTCCGTGGTGAGTGGGGGCATTCACCACCTGTTCGTAGCTGAGTTCGGTCATTGCATCAAGGAAGGTGTTAGCATGGGTGGGTTGCAGGGATGCAAGGTTGAAGTCACCAAACAACCAGTTATGTTTGCGTGGGTTTTCAGGGTTGCAGGCTAGATCTATTATGTTGGAGAGATCTTCTGGAGGGGAGGTTGGAGCTCTATAGATGAGATTTACAGTGTTATGCTTGTTGGCTATGGTAACTGTGTCTATGTGCAGAGTGCTTTTGGAGGAGAGCAGCTGATATTGGAGTTCAGTTTTTACCAGGATGAAAACTCCGCCACCTCTCCAGCTGGCTCTATGGCAGGTGTGGATTGAAAGGTCTGGTGGGATAAGTTGGTTTAGGAGTACTGTGTCTGTGTCTGAAAGCCAGGATTCTGTAATCATTAGGATGTCTAAGTTATGGTTTGCTATGAGATCTGTGATGGCTGGCCATTTCTTGAGAACTGAGCGTGAGTTTATGAGGGCACATCTCAAGTTACTATGTACATGTGTCATCTCATGTTTTGTGTTAACAGGGTTGTTGAGTGTTACATAGACTAGGTGTGAGTGTCTGACATGGTATGTGTGTGGTGGTGGGTGGTGGGGGCTGCTAAAATTTCTTCTTCCAAGACAATGTATGATGGGGATGGGGTTATAGCCAGAAGAGAGTGCCAGAGTATCCTGGATGGCATTGGCAAGGAGATAGATGCTGGTAAGGGCTAGTAGAGAAAGGGCCATGTTGGGCTGCTGGGTGTCGAGTCTTCCCTTGGTGACTGCACATGTGAAATAGCTATCTAGTAACAAGGTATAGTACAATAGCTATAATGTATAGTAGCAAGGGTAGCAAGTTCTATAGTATCATACGATATATATAGTTGTATAGTAGCAATGGAATGGTATAATAGATACAATCGTTTAGTAGCAACGGTATATTACAATATATATAAATGTATAATAGCGAGGTATACAAGGTATAGTTGTGTAGTACCAACAGCCTGATACAATAGGTATACCTGGTTGATATCTATAGTAAGGATCTAAACTCGGGGTAAGCCCAGATTAGATAACTTTGTATCTAAAGTTAATGGATCAGCAGTTATATTTTGTATCTGCAGGTTACCTTCCAGTTGTTAGCAGTCCCGCACACTTCGGCTGTCTCTTGGTACTCTGAGAGTGGTTTTTAGCACAGAAAGCAGGCACTGGGATGGTTCCTGAGAGATATGTTTGGCCACCGGTCTCCCGTGCCCCGCCCAAGGGCCACGCCAAAGGACCCTCTGGCGAGGCCCTCAGGTGCCGGCCCATCAGGCACGGGCACACCCGATGGTGCTTCCTATTTGAATGCTGGCGTCTGCCCCAATTGGGCAGCACGCTGAAGATGACCGCTGCTGCCTCCGATGCTCGATCCCCAGGTGGGAGAGCTGCTGGTGGTGGGCGCGCGTCTTTCAATGCGCCCGATGGCGCTTCCTATTTGAATGCAAGCGTCTGCCCCGATTGGGCAGCATGCTGAAGATGCCTGCTGCTGCCTCCGATTCTCGATCCCCTGGTGGGAGAGCTGCTGGTGGTGGGAGAGCGTGATATCATATTGAAAGTACCATGGCTTGGAAAAGTTGAATCATTGTATGAAGAGATACAACTCTGCTCTTAAAAATCGTATCTAGGTCCTTCATGGCCATTCTGCCAAGAGCAATGTGTTGTCAGATTTCGACTGCTTGTCATTTCTTCATTGAGTGATCGAAGCATGTTAAAGTTGTCAACTATTTCAATTTCTTCTCCATTAATGATGAACTTATTCTTTGTCTTCTTAAGATGGAGGCCTATTTTAAGACTATGTTCCTTGACCTTGAGAAGCAAGTGTTTCAGATCATCTGCATTTTCAGCCAGTAATGTGGCATCATCAGCATAGCAAAGATTGTTGATGAATCTTCCACCAATCTTCACACCTTGGTTATCTTCATGTGTGTGCCTTTAGGTCAATGCTGACTCCTGGCGACCCAGCAGCTCCTAGGTTTTCTTGGTAGTATAAAAGTAGATTATCAGGCCTTTCTTCTGAGGTAATAGAGCATTAAGTGACTTTGCTGATTTTAAACCATTATAATTAGAGTTATATTTACTTGATATACCGCCTATAGCGGGTAGCAGCTAGGCAATTAAGGAAGTTACATTCAGGTACTTTCTTTTTCCTTGTTCCATTCAAACTGTTGCTTCTTGATCAATGCAAAGGTTGTGCATGAGAACTATCAGGAGTTCTGGTATCCATGTTGCTTAATGTGGCCCATAGTTTCTCATGATTTACACAGTCAAAGGCCTTGCTGTCATTGATAAAACACACAGATATCTTTAGGGTATTCTTTTGTCTTTTCAAGGATCTATCTCACATGTATAAATGTTGCATAAATTTCCATGACTCTTTATAGATAGATAGATTTATTTATTTATTTATTTAAAATCTTTTCTATACCATCTATCTACTAGTCAAGATGGTTTACAGAGAACTCAGTGCAGAAATGTTAACAGTTGAACAGTAAGGTGCACATTACATGGAACACATCTTATAACAGAATTACCCTTTATCTATAAAGTAGCAACTCGGTCTGCACTTCATACTTTATCTTGTACTACTGCTCCACATATAAAATGCCAAAATTTCAACATAGAAGCATGGAAGAGTGTTTTTTTAAAGCATTTATGCAGTTGGTGCTAAATGGAAATTATACCTAAAATTCTTCACATTCAAGGAATATATAGCACCCACAAAAAATGTTCATACTGGAAATTTATGTTTAATGGATTGTCTGATGAGAAAAAAAAACACTGGAAACTGGCTAAATGCAGATACAACTGAGGTATTGTAGGTAGGAAATCAGTTCAGACAAATCGAGCTGTGATGGCTATTTACCAGTGAAAAATGAGATTTAGAATTTAGATATCTTTACAGAAAGGAAAATGAATATGCATTCTAATAACAGTTCCTGAGTGTTTTCTTTCATCTTTGTCTAACATGCCAATGAAAAATGTATTTTAGTAAGTGTGATCTTACAACCCTCATCTGGCCTACTGTGCTTTTACATGGCAGGCCTGATATTCATTGGCTGCAGATAGCCAATCTAATGTGACTAGCCGTCGCCACTGAACTCTAAACTCGGATATTCAATGTTAGGGCCCTATCCAGGGCACGCACTGAATATCCGGTTTAGACAGATTTCCGGGGAGCTAACTGGACAGCAGCTGCCCAGCCGCTGCCCTGTGGCAAAAGTTAGGCCAACCTTTCCTGCACTCAATATCGCCACTGCCTGGTTATCGAGGGGTGCCACACCGGAGGTAACTAGTTAGCATCGGGGTGTGCAGCGGCAGCACCTGCAGATATTCAATGACACTAACCGGGTTATTGTCACTGAATATCCTGCTGAGCGGCATTTATACAGCTTTTTGGCTGCAAATGGTGAAATTGGAATATCCCCCTGGACTACTGTAATGCTCTATAAATTAGGCTCCTAAGTAAACTTCTACATCACTTACAGCTAGTGCAGAATAGTGTTGCCAACTTTTTGAAAGGAAAAAACCTGCCAACTGCGGCTACTTGTGCCCCGCCTTCTGTTCCACCCCTACACCGCCTCTACCCCACATCCAACAAATAATTGCAGAGAGAGTATCAGAGCAGGCTTTAGCACTTGCAGGCCATATCAAAGTGTGGGAGGGAGTGCAAGAGGTTGTATTCTTCTGCATCCATTCAGTCACAGACCCCCAATACTCATAGGCTCACCCATATGCAACCACAGACTCCCCCAACCCACCCCTTCCCCAACAATTTATGCAGCATCCCACCCCCTGTAACATCACTTATTTTTAAGCGCGGACGCTGCAGCAGGGGTTTCATAGAGCCGGAGGGCTCCGCACAAGTTTATTTTAGTTTTATTGCAGCTGCTGCTCTGTAAGAAGCAGGAGCCGTGGCGGCAAGGGGAAAGAGGTGGCAGAAGGGACTGACACAGAGGGAAGGGAAGGGCTGGAAGGGAGCTGAAAGGGGGGGGTGGAGGAGGTGGCAGGAAGGGACTGACAGGGTGACGGACTTGGCTGGAAGAGATCTGACAGAGGAAGGGGTAAGGGCTGGAAGAGAGCTGAAAGAGGAGGGAAGGGGAGGGCTGCAAGGCAACTGAAACAGGGGGGAAGGAAGTGTCTGGAAGGGACTAACAGGGGGAAGATGGAGGCAGGAAGGCAGCTGAAATAGGGGGGGAAGGAGGTGGCTGGAAGGGAGATGACACAGGGGGAGGAAGGAGATGGCAAAAAGGGAGATGGCACAGGGGGGAGGAAGGAGGTGGCAGGAAGGGAGATGACACAGGGAGGATGGTACTGGTAGGTGACTAGGTAATGGGGAGGAGGCTGGAAGGGAGGGGGCACTGGGACTGGAAGGGAACAGACGCATGGGGATGGCACTGGAAGGGGATGGACAGAGGGTAGGGTGACTGGAAGGGAGCTGACACGGGGATGGCACTGGGAGTGGAAGTGAGCTGCTACCTGGGATGGTATTTGGACTAGAAGGGGCTGGACAGTGAGGAAGGAGGGGGACTAGAAGGGAATGGACAGCACTGGAAGTCCTGGGAATGCAAGGTGGTTGACATTGGAATGTAATGGGAGGGGAGGACTGGAAAGGGGGCTGATACTGGGGGAGGGTTACTGGGACTGGAAATAGGCCGATGGAAGGAAGTGAAGAAAACAAAAGAAGAGACAAGAAATGGCAGATGGACTATAGACCATAGAAAGAGAGCTAAGAGAAGACAGGGAAACGGAAGCCTCAGATCAGGATCATCTTGATCAGAGAATAAAATGGTCAGATGACAAAGGTAGAAAAATAATTTGATTTTCAGTTTAATGACTGGACTTTGTGCCACCTTTATATTTTACACAGTATATGGAAAGCATCTCTTATTTATCTGATATTGCACTGCATGCGGAGTCTGGCTTCTTGGAGTTTTGGTTTAATTTTTGTCTATATATTTCTCTTTTTGTTTTGTGCTCATTTATTGATGAAAACCTGTCTGTGTTGTGTGTGTGTGTGTGTGTGCGTGTGCGTGTATAACCAATGCTGCGTATTCTGTCAGTATAGAATTTCTGTTTAAGAATGTGTAGCAATCTTGCTTGTTCAGTTTACACATTGCCCTCGCTTCAATTTTTTGGGGGACACAGGGTGGAGCAAGGGTGGGGTGGGGGCGGGACAGGGGGTAGGATGGGGTGGGCATGGGCAGAGCTTGACTAGCCATATGTGGCGGATTTTTCTGTTTCAAAAAGTTGGCAACCCTGAACTTGTCAACTCTAGAATACCCAGCCTTAGTCGCACATGAAGAACACAGATAGGCCTTCGCCAAATAAAAAATAAGTTACCAAAAAGTGAAAATAGAAATATGTACGCAAAAGTGAAACTGAAACTTCAAAAAGCCAGACCCTGCATGCAATGCAACGCAACAGCAGAAAAACAGAAAGAGATGTGTTCCCTCTGTACTGTACAAAAAAAAGATAGCAGATGTCAGGACTGACATTAGCAGGAATGTAACTAGGGCAATCCCTTACTTGGTCTGCAGCTTCTTGTGCTGTGAGGGAGTCAGAAGCTGCGAAGATCGTTTACATATTGGGATATGGAATGTATGAAGCATGAACCAAGGGAAGCTGGAGGTAGTCAAGAATGAAATGGAACGTGTACAACTTGATCTGTTGGGTGTCAGCAAACTGAAATGGATTGGCATCGGGAACTTTGCATCTGATGATCACATGGTCTACTATGCTGGAAATGAAAGACAAAGAAGAAATGGTGTTCTATTTATAATTAAGAAGAAACTTGTAAGAACTGTATTGAAATACAATGCAGTCAGTGAACGCTTTATTTCTATCAACACAACTATAATTCAAGTATATGCCCCAACAACAGCTGCAGAAGAGGAAGAAATTAATGAGTTTTATGAACAAGTACAAGCTGAAATTGACAGTACATGCAAAAAGGATATCCTGAAAGTCATGGGTGACTGGAATGCAAAAGTTGGCAACAAAAAAGAAGGCAAAGTGCTTGGGAAATATGGACTTGGCAACAGACAAGAAGCTAGAGAAAGACTGAGATGAATAGATCGTTGGTCTTGCAGAATTCTATCAAACACTTTCTTCCAGTCACACAAGCGCCGACTGTACACATGGACTTCACCCAATGGATTGTACAAAAATCAAATTCACTACATCTCTGGAAGTCAATGATGGAAAAGCTCTATAACATCAATAAAGACAAAACCTGGAGCTGACTGTGGTACAGATCACCAACTGCTAGAATGCAAACTCAAGTTAAAATTGAAAAAGAGCAAGCCACTCATGAACGAGAATATGCCACTGGAATTTAAAAACTGCCTGCAAAATTGATTTGCTGCTTTAGATACAAATGACAGAGCTCCAGAAAAGTTATGGGATGGCATTAAAAAAGGTTATGTTGGAAGAAAGTGAGAAGTCTCTACAAGAGGTGAAAAAGCAAAAATGGCCAAAATAGATGACAGAAGAAACTCTGAAAATTGCCAAGAAACACAGAGAAGCTAAAGTCAGAGGAGAAAGGGAGGCAATCACAGAACTCAACAGAGATTTCTAACATGCAGCAAGACAAGGCAAGGAGAAGTACTACAATAACACATGCAAGGAAATAGAATCAGAAATTATTAGAGAAAGAGCAAGATTCGTTTTCCTAAAGCTATGAGAGTTAAAGAAAAAATTCCAGCCTCGAATTGGAATGCTACAAGATTTTCAAGGATACATGTTGAATGATGCTGAGAAGATCAAGAAAAGGTATAAAGAATATACAGAGCTATTATACCATAATGATCAAGTAGACCAACAGCTGTTTCAATCTGACCCTTATGATCAGGAACCATTGGTGATGAAAGAAGTTGAAACAGCATTGAAAGCCTTATCAAAGAACAAAGCACCAGGAATGGCACTCCCTTTGAAGTATTAAAACAATTGGATACAGCTGTTATCACACTTAAAAGGCTCTGCTAGGAGATTTGGAAGACAAATTCATGGCCAACTAACTGGAAAATATCTGTGTTTATACCAATACCAAAGAAAAGTGATCCAACTCACTATGGAAATTATCACACAATCGCTCTGATCCTACATGCAGCAAGATTCTACTCAATAAAGCAGAGACTATAACCATACCTGGATCGAGAACTGCCCAAAGTGCAAGCAGGGTTCAGGAAAGGATGAGGAATGAGAGACAACACAGATGTGATATAGATCCTTGAAAAGACAAAAGAATACCAAAAGGATATCTATATATTTTTTATTGACTACAGTAAGGCTTTTGACTGTGTAGATCATGAGAAACTCTGGACCACATTAAGAAGCATGGGTATACCAAAACACCTGATAGTTCACTTGCACAAACTTTATATTGATCAAGAAGCAACAGTTCGAACAGAACAAGGAAAAATAGAATGGTTTAAAATCAGCAAAGGTGTTCAACAATGCTGCATACTTCCACCCTACCTCTTTAATTTATATGCAGAACAAAACAACAGAGAAGCAGGACTGTATGAAGACAACCTAAGTGTGAAAATTGGTGGAAGACTCATCAACAACCTTCGCTATGCTGATGATACCTCATTATTGGCTGAAAGTGAAGATGATCTGAAATATTTGCTTCTCAAGATCAAGAAACATAATCTTAAAATGGGCCTGCACCTTAATGTTAAGAAGACCATGATCCTGACAATTGACAACATCAATAAGTTCATCATTGATGGAGAAGAAATTGAAATAGTTACAACTTTAGCCTACTTGGATGAATAATCAATAAAGAAAGGACAAGCAGGCATGAAATCCAATGATGCATTGCTCTTGGCAGAATGGCTATGAAGGACCTAGACAAGATTCTCAAGAGCAGAAATGTCTACCTCCATAGTGAAAAAGATAGGAAGAAAATCAATGCCTTTGAATTAAGGTGCTGGCAACGAATACTGTGTATTTCATGGACTGCCCGAAGAACACACCACAAGAAATCAAGCTTGGTCTTCGTGGAGTATGATAAGATCATATAAAAATAACAAATTACTCCATGCAAACATTCGTCAATGTCCAAAATACTCGGTGATATACTAGAATTACTTTTGAAACTATTAGCAATCCCAATTGTAGTCTCAGACCTCAGTGGCGCTTCAGACCTTTAACTTGGTAGAAAATCAGCGCTTTGATAGCATCAATGGCTACTGAGGGAAAACTCTTTTTTTTTTTTATGTGTAAATATCACCGATTCTCCACCACCTTCATGTGTATAGCTATTGAAAAGCTTATCTTTGTTGAAGTTTTCTCATTGGGTCTCCTTTGCTGAAATTTTCTCATTGAATCTCTACGCCTCCCTCGGCACCTTTTGAGCGTTTCACTCCTCGCCGGAGTTTCTTCAGGAAGGTCTGAAAGTAAAATAATACCATAACAATAGCTCTGTGCTAGCCATAAAAACGTTTTTACACATTGACTGTGACTGTGATTAGAAAAACTTAAAAAGATTTTGTTATTCACTTGTCATTTAATTTTTATTTTATTTATTTATTTTATTTATTTATTTTCTTCTATACCGCCCCTTCCAGCGATCAAGGGCGGTTTACATGAAACTTAACAATTGTACACAGTTGTATACATTTACATTAAACAATCGGAGTCAACTATTTACATTGAACGGTTAGGTACATCTATTTACATTGAACAATAAACTTCAACTTTATGAGGTGTTGATAATACAAACAACTATTAATTATTTACATTGGAAATTTACAGTGGTTGAGTGTTGTGTGTAGGGCATGTGTAGGGCATGTGTAGGGCATGTGTTGTGTGTAGGGCATGTGTCGTTAGGTGTTGGAATTTATTTCCTTTTATGTCATAAGTCGGGGTGTTTGTGGGGGCAGGGAGGAGGGGAGGGAGAGTTATTTAGTTTTGAGTATGGGGGTTTTAGTGAGTGTAGGGGTATGGTTGTTATGGAGGTCTTTTAGGGGAATATGGGATTTCAAAGTGTTCAGTAAATAGGTAAGTTTTTAGTTCTTTCCTGAACTGGGAGAGGTCTTTTATGATGCGGAGGTCTATAGGGAGGTCGTTCCAGAGCGTAGGGGCAGTAAATGTGAATGCTCTGGAGCTAGTGGTTTTCTTTGTTTTTCTGAAAGCTTTTGATGTGGTAAGGGAGTGGGCCGCGTTTTGTCTATGTGATCTAGTTTCGGTTGGTGAATGC
Source organism: Ichthyophis bannanicus (assembly GCA_033557465.1). Taxonomy (NCBI): domain Eukaryota; kingdom Metazoa; phylum Chordata; class Amphibia; order Gymnophiona; family Ichthyophiidae; genus Ichthyophis; species Ichthyophis bannanicus. Next base: position 305,679,030 of record CM066032.1, on the reverse strand, counting down.
AGTAGTGTGGATAAGTGTGAGGGGGCTATGTCTCTTATGAGTTTGAAGGTTGTTAGGATAATTTTGTATTTTATTCGGCTGTTTATTGGGAGCCAGTGTAGATCTAGCAGTATTGGGGTTACATGGTCCGTTAGCCGAGCTTTAGCTATTACTTTAGCGCAGATGTTTTGAGCTCTTTGAAGTAGGTATGTGTTTTTTTGAGGGAGGCCTATTAATAGACTATTGCAATAGTCGAAGTGGGGGGTGATTAGTGTATTTACTACAGATCTAAAATCTTGTGTTTCGAGGAGTGGCCTTAGGTGCTGAATAGTTTTAAGTTTATAGTAGATGGTTTTTACGGTTTGTTTTATGTGTGGCAGCATGGTAAGTGTGTGATCTATTATTACACCTAAATATTTTACCTCTTTTCTAACAGGTATGGATGTTTTGTTGATTGTGATTGCTTCTGGGAAGGTGTTCTCAGTGATTGATGACCTTGTTACAAACATTGCTTCTGTTTTTTTGAGGTTGATGCTGAGGTAGTTAGATTCTAACCAGGAGGAGGTCTCAGTCATGCATTGTGATAGTGTGTCGTATGAGGGGTTTTTAGTGGTTATGGGGATAGCGAGCATGATGTCGTCAGCATATATGAAGTGGTTGATCTTGTGTTTTTTAAATATGTTAGTTATGGGTTGTAGGTATAAGTTAAACAGGAGGGCGGAGAGGGCTGATCCTTGGGGTATTCCTTGGCCTTGGGGGAATGATTCTGACGTCTCTTGGTCAATTTGGACGCGTATTAGTCTGTTTAATGAGAAAAAACCCTTTTGCCAAATCGCTACTTACTCGAAAGCTGCTGCCCGCGTTCAGCTATGGCTTCCTGCTGTGCTAAAATACGCCGCGCATGCGGACTTAACCCACTGCCTGATTTTTATACTTGACAGCCGGCATCTGTTGGCTCCTTAAGCAGAAGAGCCATAATTCGCTAACTGCAAACTTGCCACTCTATGGAAGAATTCAAGCCGAAAGGTTTCACTGTGTTGATGGTAAAAATCCAGCGTTCATAAAAAAGCAAAGTTTCATCCAAAGTCTTTCCTTTCATTGCTGTCTGGATCCGATCTATGCAAAAACAACGTAAATGGGCAAAATCATGCTTCTGATCCTCACAATGTTGGACTATAGGTGCTGTCAGCTGCTTACATCGTAGGCTGCTTTTATGTTCAAGCATCCGGATCTTTAGAGAGCGACTTGTTTTTCCAATGTAAAGCTTATTGCATGGGCACCTGATAGCATAAACCACTGATGTAGTGCTACAAGAGGTTATATGTTTTAAAACATAATTTTTTCCAAGATAATGGAATTCTGTGACCTCTTCTGTAATACTACAAATTGTACACTCGCCACACTGTCGATGGCCTCGTTTTCCACTCCCATCTTCCCCTACAGTAAGCGGTGGTAGGATTGTTGGACTAAGCTGCTCCTTCAAATTGCTGTTCTGTTGCCATACACATCGTACATTTCACTCTTGCAAACCTGGAACCGTTCTCACTACATTTATATGTTTAGAAACAATTTTTTGTATTTTGTAAATGAGTGGCGAGAATCTTGTTATAAGGTTTACACAATCGTCTGCCCTCCCTGTTCGACCTTTGCTGGTGGTGCCTATCAGCCAGGTCCGATTGTGTCTTAAATCCTATTTTTCTCAAATTCCTCCAATTACGGAAGGTTCTCATGAATTATTGCAGGATCGTAGAATACCGCTCCCCTTTAAATCCACCTGGACACCACCTGGCCCTATTCCTCCAGCGTTACAAGTTTACAAAGAGTTGGTTCTGTGAGAAGTAACTCAATTAGAGGAGACACAGTCCTTATCCAGATGCATCTTTACACGAGAAGAACGAAAAGCATGGAAAGAACTTAGACAAAGGATGGACATAGTCATCCATCGAGCTGATAAAGGAGGAGCAATAGTCGTCCTTAGTCTGGATGAATATCTTAAAGAAGCACATTTGCAGCTTTCCGATGGTCAAGTGTATGAAGTCTTATTGCAAGACCCCACAAAACAACTACAGATTGAGATAAGAGAGAGGACTTCTTTGGCTTTACAAAATAAAATTATTACTAAGAAAGAAATGTCTTTCCTAAACAAGAAGGCACCTACGATCGCTCATTTCTATCTCGTTCCTAAAATGCATACGAGATTGCAGAATCCTCCCGGCAGACCCATCGTGTCGACGAGAGGAACAGTTTTGGAACCCTTATCTATATATTTGGATTCTTTCTTGCGGCCCCTTTTAAAGGATATCCCATCCTACTTTTGGGATACCTCCCATTTCCTGGAAAAGCTGTAAAAACAGGCCAAGTGGGCAATGGATTCTGAAATATTGTTGATTACCTTAGACATCACAGCATTATATACGAGCATACCTCAGAAAGAGGCAGTCTCTACTGTAGAGAAGCAATTGCGAAATAGAGGGGATCTTAATGATTCAATGACCTCGTTCCTTTTGGAAGTAACTCAACTAACCATAGCTCACAATTATTTTCAGTTTGAGAATATTCTTTATAAACAAAAATCAGATATAGCGATGGAGCCTCCTGTGCCCCCTCGATAGCTAATCTATTCATGGGAGATTTTGAAAACCGTTGGCTGGAGACATCTCCGTTTTTGCCACACATCAAACTGTGGACCCGGTTTATAGATGATATTTTTCTTCCTTGGAAGGGATCCGAAGCACAGGCAATACAGTTCATTCAGTGGCTTAACGGCTGCAATGCTGCGATACAGTTTACACACACCATGGATCCTAACATTATTGTCTTTCTGGGTTTAGAAATCATTCGAGGAGCATATGGTTGGAAAACTACAATATATAAAAAACCCATAGCTCGGAACACTTTTTTACACTATACGAGTGGGCATCCCCTTCGGCTAAAAAATAGCCTTCCTTTTTCTCAATTCCTTAGATTTCGGCGCAATTGCTCAGAAACATCAGATTTTAAAGTAAAATCTCAACAGTTATTAAAAGATTTCTCAGACAGAGGGTACCCAGAGCGCATTTCGAAACAAGCTTACCAGAGGGCATTGTTTAACCATCGGACCTGGCTGATAGGCACCACCAGCAAAGGTCGAACAGGGAGGGCAGACGATTGTGTAAACCTTATAACAAGATTCTCGCCACTCAGTTACAAAATACAAAAAATTGTTTCTAAACATATAAATGTAGTGAGAACGGTTCCAGGTTTGCAAGAGCGAAATGTACGATGTGTATGGCAACGGAACAGCAATTTGAAGGAGCAGCTTAGTCCAACAATCCTACCACCGCTTACTGTAGGGGAAGATGGGAGTGGAAAACGAGGCCATCAACAGTGTGGCGAGTGTACAATTTGTAGTATTACAGAAGAGGTCACAGAATTCCATTATCTTGGAAAAAATTATGTTTTAAAACATATAACCTCTTGTAGCACTACATCAGTGGTTTATGCTATCAGGTGCCCATGCAATAAGCTTTACATTGGAAAAACAAGTCGCTCTCTAAAGATCCGGATGCTTGAACATAAAAGTAGCCTACGATGTAAGCAGCTGACAGCACCTATAGTCCAACATTGTGAGGATCAGAAGCATGATTTTGCTCATTTACGTTGTTTTTGCATAGATCGGATCCAGACAGCAATGAAAGGAAAGACTTTGGATGAAACTTTGCTTTTTTATGAACGCTGGATTTTTACCATCAACACAGTGAAACCTTTCGGCTTGAATTCTTCCATAGAGTGGCAAGTTTGCAGTTAGCGAATTATGGCTCTTCTGCTTAAGGAGCCAACAGATGCCGGCTGTCAAGTATAAAAATCAGGCAGTGGGTTAAGTCCGCATGCACGGCGTATTTTAGCACAGCAGGAAGCCATAGCTGAATGCGGGCAGCAGCTTTCGAGTAAGTAGCGATTTGACAAAAGGGTTTTTTCTCATTAAATGACAAGTGAATAACAAAATCTTTTTAAGTTTTTCTAATCACAGTCACAGTCAATGTGTAAAAATGTTTTTATGGCTAGCACAGCTATTGTTATGGCATTATTTTACTTTCAGACCCTCCTGAAGAAACTCCGGCGAGGAGTGAAACGCTCAAAAGATGCCGAGAGAGGCGTAGAGATTCAATGAGAAAATTTCAGCAAAGGAGACCCAATGAGAAAACTTCAACAAAGATAAGCTTTTCAATAGCTATACACATGAAGGTGGTGGAGAATCGGTGATATTTACACATAAAAAAAGAAAAAGAGTTTTCCCTCAGCAGTCATTGATGCTATCAAAGCGCTGATTTTCTACCAAGTTAAAGGTCTGAAGTGCCACTGAGGTCTGAGACTACAAATGGGATTGCTAATAGTTTCAAAAGTAATTCTAGTATATCACCGAGTATTTTGGACATTGATGTATGTTTGCATGGAGTAATTTGTTATTTTTATACGAAGAACATACCAGTCAGTACTAGAGGAGATCAAACCTAAGCTTTCCTTAGAAGCTCAGATGACAAGACTTTGATTTTCATACTTTGGACACATCATGAAAAGAGAGAGATTGTTTCCTTGCTTGGCAAGGTAGAAGGTCAATGCAAAAGAGGAAGGCCAGCAATGAGATGGATCAATACAATAACAGCAGCTATGGGTGTCACTCTATCAACAATGAGCTGCCTGACTGAAGACCGAACACAGTTTAGGTCAACTATCCAAAGGGTCGCCACGAGTTGACACCAACTTGACAGCACTTAACACAACTAGAGCAATTGCTCTTGACCCCCAAGACAGATAAGGCCCCCAAAACCAGTCTGATGTTGAAGAAGAAACAGCTTGTTAGTAGAGTTTAGGACCCCTTCCAAATTTGTGCCTGAAGTAAGCCCCAGTCCTGTCTAACACCAGTCCTGGTAGGTGTACATTCCAAAAACTGACATATTCCAATTACTAAATAGAAAGTAGAATTCTTTTTCTACCTTTGATGTCAGGGCATTTTATTTTTTAATTGTTTTGGTCCCAATCTCTGGTGTCTGTTTTCCTCTCTTTTCATGATATCCTATTTATTTGCTATATCTTCTCTCTCCTCCTGCCTTCTCTTAGGTCAGTTTCTAACACCAATTTCTTCTTTCAGTTTTTCTCTGATTATTTTTCTCCTTCTTTATCCAAATTGCACTTCTGCTTCTTATCAACCACTTCTCAACTGAGCTACAGCTTTCCATCTTTTCCCTTACCTCAACCCTCCCATTCCCTCTCTCTCTCCTTCCCCAGCCTTTTATTTCCCATTCTTTAACTAACTCTCCTTTTCTCTCTCTCCCCATACCCAACATCTCTCTTCTGTGCCCCTATCCCTATCCTCATCATCTCCTCTCTCCCTATGTACAGCACTTCCCCCTCTATGACTATCTTTTCCCTGTCCAAAATCTCCCCTGTGTCCCTATCCCCGCTGTGATAGAGCTGAAGCTAGTGAAACTATGAACTTAGAAAAAAAACACTGTTTTTCATAAAGCAACTGACTTGCAGAGGGTGCAATTACCTAGCAGGATAGCTAGAGGGAGCAGGCACGAGCCTGCAGATGCTGAGCTGACACACCCAGGTACTGATGAAGCAGAAGCTAATCAGGTGCACCTGAGGAGAGGGTCAGAAAACTCAAGGGAAAAAGGGCTTTATAAGCAGAGCTCTGCAGGAAGGAAGCGGAGAGAGCCACGGCAGGAGAGAGAGCCACGGCTAGAGGGAGAGCCACAGCAGCAGAGAGAGCTCCGGCTAGAGGGAGAGCAATGCCTAGAGAGAGGCCTACGCATAGAGAGAAGCTCTGAGAAAGGATCTGGAACAGAACCCAAGGATACTGGGAAGAAAGGACCTGATAGAGGAACCTCCTATACTGCAAGGCAGAGGAGCTTTGAATCCTTACGTGGCAGAGCTAAGCTCCAGGGAGGATTAGCCCAGCCCAGAGAACTCCAAAAAACAGTCTTCAGAGGAGATGGTATCAGAAGGAGAGTGCCTGGTAGAGGGAATACCAGTGGCACAGACTTCAAGGAGCCAAGGTACAGTGATACTTTATTTCTCACAAAGAAGCCAGGTCCTAGAAAGACTTATAACTCAGATAGCAATACTGAGAGGAAAGAAAGCTGGCAGAAGTTTTGCAAACCACTACAAAGAGGCACAGGAACGAGACATACCACTTGTTTGCAAAACCCAGAACTGCCAGGCTGGAAACTAGGGAAGAGAACTTCTGAACTGCAAACTATTTCAGCCAGGGAAAGCTCAGGTGTAGAAGAAAGCACAGCTGAGCTGGAACCCATGCAGGTTGAGCTTGGGGAACCAGAGCTGTTGATGCCTGAAGAACAAATGGACTGTTCGATGTGTATTGCTGGAAGCCTAGAGTCTCTCCCAGAGCTGTAATTACCAGAACATGCTTTAACAATATCCTTTGCCGGGGTTGAGCTAAAGAAGAGCTTGTTTATTTGTTTTAATACAGTGTTGAAAACCCTGTGTATTTTTACAAGGAACTGTGAAGCTCTCATAACAGTTTTCTTGCTCTGTAATTACTATGGCATAAACCTGAAAATAAGGTAAATTCTACTTTTTGGTTTCTTAGCGAACCTTAGTGCTAAAAGGGAATAAAAAACCTTCTGTTTGACCCTACACAAGGCGTACACAACTCATTTCTTTAAGAAGAAGGACTACAAGGACCATGATCCCTCTGGTCCAAAAAGGTTGCCTACTTCTACAAAATAATTAAAATGTCCATCTTAATTTTATTTATTTTATTTATTTTTATTTTAATTTCTTATCTTGTCCCTTCAACAAGCTACCAGCAGGGGGCGTGGTGACACCACCCCCTCATGTCCAGCATCTCTCCTTAGTGTGCCCCTTACCAGCTCCTCCCATGTCTAGTATCTGCCTTTTCTCCAGTATTCCCCCCATGCCTAGCATCTTCCCTCTATGCACCCATGTCCACCATTTGCCCTTTCTTATCTCCCCTTGCCCAACATCTGGCCCTTCTCCCCATCTTTCCCCATGTCCTGCATCTGCCTTTCTCCCCTATTTCCCCCATCATGCCAAATATCTGCCCTTTTACCCCTATTCCCCCATACCCAACATCTGCTTTCTATATCCCCATGTCCTGCATCTTCCCTTTCTCCCCTATGTACCCCATCATGCCCAGTATCTGCCCTTTACTCCTATGTCCCCCACCACCTGCTCTTTTTCCCTTATCCCCCCATGCTTAGCATCTTCTCTATCTTTCCTCTAGCAACTTTCAGCCCACTGCTCCTTCATCCCATGGCCAGCATCTGCCCTCTACCTCTGCCCTGTGGTCACCATCTGCCCTTCTACCACCTGGCCAGCATCTGTCTGACCCCCACATCCAGCACCTTTCCTCTGGCCCTAGTCTCCAGCATCTCTCTCCCTGTCTCCCCTTGTCCAGCATCTGTGCCCCATATTCAGCATCTGTCCCCCTGTTACCCTTAGAGCAGCATCTGTCCCCCTGCCCCCTGTGTCCAGCATATACCCTCCACTGTTGGCCTCCCTTCCCCACCGATACGCAATGTGATTACTCTCCTATCTTACCCCCAAACTGCTACCACAAGAAAAAGCATGGGGACCCAATTCCAGCGTGCTTATCTCTGCTGGCCCCACCCGTTTCTGATGCATACTTCCACATCAGAAGGGAAGGGGGACAGCAGAGACCAGCGTACTAGAATTGGGACCTCACATTTTTGTTTGTTTTCTAAAATTTCCTTTTTTAAGCCACCGCTGACATTGATGTTGAGAGAGGCAGCGGCAACTTAAAAAAGGAAATTTTTAAAAACCCAAGCAAAAGTGTGGGGGTCCCAATCCCAGCACACTTGTCTCTGCTAGTCCCTCTCCCTTCTGACACATACTTCATTTATTTATTTTTATTACAATTTCTTATATACCGCGCTATTTAGCATCAGTGCGGTTTACATTATAACTTAACGACCATAACAACAAGCTGTCAGGTTTACATCGAACAGGAGTATAAACTTGGAAAACAGGGTTAACTATATACATAATCTATTTACATTGGAAGGATAGATAAAAGTCAGATGATGCATGTAGGTCTTTTCTAACTAAATTGGGTCAATTCCTGGAAGGTATATCTAGGATCAATTGCTGTCAGGTAAGTGTTGGAGGAACAAGTGGGTTTTGAGGGCCTTTCTGAACTGATATAGGTTGGCTATGGCCCTAATGTCAGGGGGTAGAGCATTCCAGCATTTGGGTACGTAAAAGCTGAAAGCCCTGTTTGTGGTTGTCATGTTGTACTTTGTCGAAGCCTTTGGTATTGCAAGCAAGTTTACAGCTGTTGATCTTCTGGATCTGTTGGGAGGGACAAAGTGGATAAGATGAGTGAGTGAGGAGGCTGAAATACCTTTGATTGCCTTGAAAGCTAATAGAAGGGTTTTGAAGGTGATTCTCCCATTGATTGGTAGCCAGTGCAGCTGTTTGAGAATGGGGGTCACGTGGTCGTATCTGGATGCTCCGTAAAGGATCCTAGCTGCGGTGTTCATGGCCAACTGTAAGGGGGTTAGTGTGGATTGGGGGAGACCTTGTAAGATGGCATTTGCAAAATCAAAGTGCGGCAGTATCAGCGCTTGATATATGGTTCGGAAGTCATCTGGGTCCGATAGGGAGCGTAGGTGCTTGAGAGAGCGTATTTTGAAGTAGACGGCTTTGACTATGTTGCTTATGTGGCTTTTCATGTTAAGATGTTGATCCAAAGTAACTCCCAAATATTTTATTGCATCTTTGGTTTGCAGATCAGCTTCATTGACACTGACATGGGATGGGGGGGTAAAGTAGGTGTCTCTGGTGATGAATAGCACCTCCGTTTTTTTATGTTGGATGCGAAGGTTCTGTGTTTGGAGCCAAGTTGAAACTGCGTTGAAGCAGTCTGTGAGAGGGGTCAGGTCCATGTGAGTTGTGGAGAAGGGCATGTATAATAGGATGTCGGAAGGGGGCAGGACCGGTGAGAGACAAGCACACTGGAATCAGGACCCCGTGCTTCAGCTTGAGGTTTTTTTTTGTTTTTTTAAGCCACCACTGCTGCTGTTGCTGCTGTCATTGGCTTGGGGGAGACCAAAGGGTGATTGATGCTGCTGTGCTGCAGACTCAGGAAAAGCAGCAGCAGCAGTGGCATCAGTGAGACAGCACGTTCCCTCACAAAAAAAAAAACAGTTTTTGCATGGTCGGTTTTAACTCTTGCTGGCAGGTGGCCTGGCCATATAAAAACTGGCCAGGCTGGCTGAAAACTGGCCAGTTGGCAACCCTAGGGCAGAATGCTGCCACTTGATAGCTTTTTAGATGTGGCATTTGATATCACATTGCTCCAGATATGACAGAACATCATTAGTTGCCAGATTAACTTTTAGCTCAATTTAAGGCGCTTTATTTAGTTTTCAAGTCTGTGATGGGATTGTCAGAGTATTGCCCGTCCTTCTCCAGAGGGATTATCAACAGGCCCCTTTAAGAGAACCTACAGCCCAGAGTTCAGGGCTGGGAGGGCAAGACTCTCAGGGAGAGATTAAAACCCAACAAGCTGCAGGAGGGAGAGAGGCCCACGGAGCCAGAGGTTCTTTCCAGGCAAGCTGTGTGAAGGTAGGAGCTTTAACTGGGGCTGGAGGAAGGGCCAGGAGAACCAGGCTGTGAAGGTTTAATAGCTGGGATAGAATAAAGCTGACACCTCTCCCTTCACCCATGCCAGTCAGGATTCCGTGCCAGCCACAGCACTGAAACTATTCTTCTCGCGCTCCTTTCCGAAATTCACCGCTCCCATGACCGTGGTGACCTCTCTCTCGTTGTCTCACTAGACCTCTCCTCCGCCTTTGATGTTGTCGATCACTGCACCCTTCTTTCACGTCTGTCTAACCTGGGTATCTACGGTACAGTTCTGGGGTGGTTTCGGTCCTTCCTCTCTTCCCGTAACTTTGCTGTCCACATGGGTTCCAACACTTCACCCTCACTCCCGTTGCATTTGTGGGATTCCTCAGGGCTCCATTCTTGCTCCCCTACTTTTCAATGTCTTCCTCACTCCCCTTGCTTTACTTATTCAACAATCGGGTATTTCCTCGCTCCCCTCACTTTACTTATTCAACAATTGGGTATTTTTTCCTATATCTATGCTGATGATATCCACTTAGTTCATCATACTTCCTCCTCTGCTCCTGATCTCTCCCCCCTCAATGACTGCCTTGCCCTCGTTTCCTCCTGGTTCAACCGCAACTTTCTCCATGTTAACCCGTCTAAATCTTCTGCTATTTGGTTCTCTTTTGGTGCCCCTTCTCCCACCTTGTCCCCCACTATGTCCGCTCGCCCCATTCCCCTTGTTTCCACTCTCCGATATCTAGGTGTCACCCTTGATTCCTCCCTTTCTTTCCACCAACATATCTCCACCGTGGTGTGCGCCTCCTTCTTCCATCTCCGCAGAATTAGATCCATTCGCCCATTTCTTTCCACCACTGCTATTACCACTCTCGTTCTGTCCCTCATGATTACTCGTCTAGATTACTGCAATTCCGTTCTTGCTGGCCTCCCCCGTTACCAACTTCGCCGTCTTCAGTTAGTTCAAAATACTGCCGCTCGCCTTATTACTCACTCCCCTGCTAACGCCCATGTTACTCCCTCTCTTTTCTCCCTTCACTGGCTCGCAATCTCTATCAGATTCATCTACAAACTCCTGACCATAACCCATAAGGTTCTGTATAGCAGTACTCCTCAATATCTAGCCGATATCATTCATCTTCAGCCAGCCCCCCGTCTCCTCCGCTCCGCTCACGGGAACCAGCTTTTTCTCCCTTCCCCTTCTCAGGCTCACCACGAGCTCACTCGTCACTCTGCCTTTTTCTTCCTCAGTCCTGCCCTCTGGAATTCTCTCCCGCACTCCCTCCGCACCAAACCTTCTTTCCCTCAGTTCAAGTCACTCCTTAAAACTCACCTCTTCTGTCAGGCTATGATCTTCTTGTCCCTGCTGGTGGCTTGGACTTTCCCCCATCAGGCCCCCCCCCCTACCGCTGGCTTAGCGTCCCCCTTGCCCGAGTCACCTGACGGCTCCCTCCCTCCCCCCCCCCTCCGCATCTCTGTTTCTCCTACCCTGTGTCTCTTTTCTGTCCTAGTTTTCTCTCCTCTTGTTCTCTTTTAATTTCCTATCTATTATTGGCGTTCCTTTCTCTCCTTTTATTTTCCATAGCCAATTGGATTACTGTATTGTACACCGCCCTGACGCCTCCGGTATGGGCGGTATATCAAGTTTTACAAATAAAGATAAAGATAAAGACAATGTTTTCTTGACTGCTGCCTGTTCTGTCTATTAAACGAAACCCCTTTCCACCACACGCCACACTACCACAAAGGCCATAAATGGTCTGAGAGTTAGATATTTAAAGAATAGCTTATATGCCAGCTCACTTGTTAACAATAACAGATCAGTCATTTCTTATAGCTTCATCCTGAGGAAGTAAAATGGCTCAGATACACAGAAGGACCTTTTCCAAGTTTATGAATAAATTATTGAATGAAATCCACATTTTTATTTATTTGTGGTATTTAGCTCATGCCTTTCCAGGAGGAGATCAAGGTGAGTTACAGTCAGGTACTGTAGGCATGTTCCTGTCCCCAAAGGGCTCACAATCTAAGTTTGTACCTGAGGCAATGAAAGGTTAAGTGGCTTGTCCAAGGCCACAAGGAGTGCCAGTGGGATTTGAACCCTGGTCTTTCTGGCTCTAGGCTGCTGCCCTAACCACTAGGCCACTATCCTACATCCTGCTTTCTATTAAATACTTGGCTACTCATGCAGACTTATTACTTTGGGGCTTAAGATGGTTTCATTTCTGCATGTGAACAAGCAGCCCGATATTCAAAGGGAAATATCCAGATAATAGTTGCCATTATCCACATATTTACCTTAGCCACTGCTGTCCAGATAATGCTGTTGCAGATACTTAGAGGCTGCCTCGACACTATCCTGATAGTGCCAGGGCGATATGTGGGTGGAGTGTGGGCAGAGCAGGAAAATATCAGGAAAGCAGCAATACTGGAAGGGCTCGACATTCAATTAGGCAGGCTATGCGGTGCTACGGCGCATAGTGCTGCCCACTCACCCCTAACCCTGGATATTCAATGTCACGGTGATGGCATTGAATATCCGGGTTTGGCGCACAGCTTAACTGGGTAGTGGCAATATTGCACCACTAGCCGGTTAACATTCATGGTAAAACTAGATGAGCCAAAAGCTGGCCTAGTTTTAGCCATGGGTCGCTAACCGGGTAGCAGTACAATATCGTCACTACCTGGTTAGTGACAGTCTCCGCCCCAGCTCCACCCCAGAACACCCCCAACACACCCCGTTGCTAACCGGATAGCACTGGGGCGTGTAGGGGAGTTAGGAGGGTATATTCCCTGTTAAGGCATTTACATGGTTTACTGGGCTGTAAACTGTGTAAATGCCTTTCGAATATCAGGCCCATTAACTTTAGGATAGAAAAAAAAGCTGTCCTAACATTCTTCGGATAGAGGTCTCATTCAGATAGCACGAGTGCTGAAAATCCAGATTCTATTTAAATATCGTGGCCAGCATTTTGAAAAACAACTGACCATGGAGTTTAAATATCGGGTTATAGGTTCTTCTTAAAAATATCATGAGGAACAGTTATGCCACTAGGTGTTTATGCTATTTTTATGTATTTTATTGAACAACCTGCTTATTTTAACTTTTAAATTTACTTTATTGAAATGGTTATGGAAATACTGTGATAGATGAAAGGACAATTTTAAAAGCCGTTTTTGTGCCTGAACTCACTACACAAAAACAAATACATAAAAACTCACACAAAATCACAAAGCAAATCTCATACAAATGGGACAGCTAGCAATATTCCTTAAACTATAAAACAGCACTCAACCTCAAATGAAATAGGGGGTCCGGACGGGGGAAACAAAACCTATGCCATTAATGCCTCAGATGAGGGACCCAGCTACTGATCAAGTGATATGGAGATCCAGAGCACAGGATACAACCCCTCAATAATTTGTTTCATTGGCCTAACTAAGAGTATACTTTTTTTCAAAATGCATTTAAAAATGAGCAACCACTTAGATGATGTATGTGTAATCACCCAAACCATCCAGACCACTAACAACAGCGGACAACAGCGTCAACTCGATTTTTGCCACTGTTTTTAACTATGGCTGCCTCAGGACTTGTTTGGTACGTGGACAATGTTTTATGAATGGAAAAGGAAGTGAGACCTCAGTTGGAGTACTGTGCCTTTCTGGAGACCACACCTCCAAAAAGAAGTCAAGCAGAGGGCAACTATGAAAATGGTTGAGAGTCCTCATCATAAATCATATGAGGACAGACTTAAAGATCTAAACATGTATACCCTACAGGAGAGGTGGGAAGCCGGAGATGATAGAGACATTTGAATACCTCCAGGGTATAAGTGCACAGGAGGCAGGCCTTTTTCAAATAAAGGAAACTTTGGAAAAAGGGTTCATAGGATCGGTGTGAAAGGGGGTAGACTCAGGAGTAATCCAAAGAAATTTCTTTTAACAGAAAGGTAGTGGAGGTGTGGAACAGCCTCCTAGTAGAGATGGTGAAGACAGGGATAATATCAGAATTCAAGAAAGCATGGGACAAGCACCATGGATCTCTGTGGGAGAAGGGGTTGTATAAACTAGGCTATTGGTTTGGATAGGGGAAACTGGATAGGCCATGCAGTCTTTTTCTGCTATTATTTTCTCTGTTTCTATGTTCATCTAATATGTGTCTACAGTTATTAGCATATAAGCTGTACACAGGAAACTTTTCCTAAACAAAGCGGTGGCATCTTTGGGGATAGGGTTGCATTTATGTGCATACTTTTGAAAATTCATACGTAAATTCACTCAGAAAATGTGTGCATGGTCAACAACAGGTGCAAATACACACACATCAATTCCCTGGATTCATTTTGGAACCAGTAGTACAGCCATACTTTTGTTCTGAACATGCGTCAGTATAAGCAGAGGGAAAGTACGCTATTCCTGTGGGTAATTTTTATAATGAGGAACCTAAGAAGATAATGCACATAGATGCATATATTGCACCCAGTTTAAAAAGGCAACATATGCACCTGTTTAAATAACCTGCCCTAAAGCTCTACAGAGAGTTACAGCATGTACAGTATGAGTGTATTATATAAAATGCATGCATTAATCCTAACGCTACTCCCATTGTCCATGTTCCACCCCCAGGAACACCTACACATATATCACACTAAGGGGTCTTTTCAGTGAAGTGTGATAAGTTTTTGCATTTAAGTTAAAATAAGCACTTGGTAAGTGGAAAAATCATGCGCTGTCAGGGGCATGGCCAACATGTTCCCAGCAGTTACCACACTGAAAAGTACTCTAGCATGTGGCCACAGCTTTCACAATTAACATGGATGCACTTAACATAACCCATTGACATACTGTTAAGTGCACTTGCGCTAAATGGGACATTGACAATTAGCACACAGAATGTACTCTTGCCTTAACCACAATGAGTTGTCCACACCCAGTCTCCACCCTAACCTGCCCAGTCACCACCCTGTCACGTGATGTGTAGGAAATGTAGGAAATAGCACATGGTAACTGTCATGCTAGTGCAATAACAACGTGGGTCCACACTAACAGCTGCCATGTGTTAATTCCAGGGCTGGCGCTACCGCTAGGTGAACTAGGCAGTTGCCTAGAGCACCGGCCCTTAGGGGATGTCTCTTGCTGCCACTGCCACCCCTCTTTGGAACCTACAGTGGTGGCAATGATCTGAAACAGCCCTGTGGCATTTACCTCAAAATTTCGGTGCCATGGGGTTGTTTGCATCCGCCCCATGCCGACTTCCTGTTTGCATGGGAGCAGAAGCGGCTTCTTCTCCTATACAAGAAAATCAGCATCGGGTGTCAGTGGAGACAGAAGAAAACAGCCCCGTGGCACCAAAGTTTTGCGATAAGCACAATGGGGCTGTTTCAGGCCATTGTCACCACTGTAGGTCTTCAAGAGGGACAGCAGTGGCAGTAATGGGGATCAGGGGGACACAAGCGATGACCTTCACTAAGGAAGCCTCATATCCTTGCACCAGTCATGGTTAATCCCCATGTTAACCACTTAGTGCACTTTTGTAAAACGGTCTCCAAAGTAGATACTATTGGGCCAATATTCAGCAGTGGCAATCAACCCTTTTAAAGTGCCTGGCTGCCGTCACTTTAATTAGAAAAAATACCAGATGGGTTTGGAAAATTCTTGATAGTAAAAATAGCAAAAGGTTAAGTGGAGACGTCAACAGGCATTGGAGAGGACCCATAATCTCAGGTCTTCAACAGCCCAGGCCACTGAATATCAGGATGGAATGCTTTAGTCCATAGGTGTCAAACTCTGGCCCGCGGGCCAAATTTGGCCCGTAGTGTAATTATATTTGGCCCGCGAGGCTATACCAAATGACTACTAGAGCTAGCCCGCCGGTATTATACAGCGCATTCATTCATCGCTAATACTACAAATCCCATAATGCCTTGCTGTTGTTTTGGCGCGTCAATCAGGACAGGTCCCAGAAACGCCCTCTCCTGTGTGACAGAAGTCATAGCAATCTCAAGCTACAACTGTCACTGTGGAACCCCTTCCCAAAAATGGCAAAAAGAAAGGCAGACAACAGGAACTTTCTGGACAGGTGGGAGACAGAATATTTGTTTACATATGTAAAAGACAGACCTGTTTGTCTGATTTGTGGAGTCAACGTGGCTATAACTAAGGAGTATAACATTCGACGACACTATGAAACAAAACACCATGGCAAGTACAAGGACCTGGACATGACTCAAAGGAGCCAGAAAGTGGAGGAGATGAAAAGAAGTTTGGTTTCACAACAGAATATGTTCAAAAAAGCCACATCACAAAGTGAGGCTGCTGTAAAGGCTAGTTATATTGTGGCAGCAGAGATCGCAAAATCAGCCCGGCCCTTTAATGAGGGAGAGTTTGTGAAAAAGTGCATGTTGAAAGTTTGTGACATCGTGTGCCCAGAGAAAAAGCAAGCCTTTTCAAACGTGAGCCTGAGCAGAAACACAGTAGCTGATCGCACATGTGATCTTGCCACCAATCTGTATGACCAGCTTTTGGAAAAGGGAAAAGATTTTGTTGCATTCTCCCTTGCTGTGGATGAGAGCAGCGACGCATCTGATACTGCTCAGCTGTCAGTCTTCATCCGTGGAGTGGACTCAAATATGTGTGTTACGGAGGAGCTATTGGGATTCAAATCAATGCATGGCACAACCACAGGAAAGGAAATTTTTGAGGAGGTTTCCAAATGCGTAACTGAAATAAAGCTGCCGTGGGATAAACTCGTGGGATTAACGACAGATGGTGCGCCAGCGATGTGCGGTTAAAACAAGTGGACTGGTGGGCAGGGTCCGGGAGAAGATGCAGGAAGAGAACTGTGCAGGTGAACTAACTGTTTATCACTGCATCATACATCAGGAATCATTGTGTGGCAAAGCCCTAAAGATGGAACATGTTATGACCACAGTAACACAAGTAGTTAACTTTATAAGAGCCAAAGGTCTGAATCACCGCCAGTTTAAGTCTTTTCTGGAGGAGTGTGGTTCGGAATACGCAGACGTGCCGTATCACACAGAGGTGAGATGGTTAAGCCGAGGAAAAGTACTGAATAGATGTTTTGAGCTGCATGAGGAAATATGTCAGTTTCTGGAAAGCAAAGGGAAGGACACAGCAGAGCTTCGGGAGAAAAAGTTTCTGTGTGAGCTGGCCTTTCTGTGTGACATCTCGAGCCATCTCGATGCGCTGAACCTGCAGCTTCAGGGGCGGGGGCGCATCATCACAGACATGTACGCTGCAGTGAGGGCTTTTAAACCTAAACTGTGCCTGTGGGAGAATCAGATGCTGCAAGGAAACCTTGGCCATTTTCCCTGCTGCCAAACCATGAAAACGCAGTTCTTTACCAACTTGTTCCCATGCGCACAGTTTGCTGAAAAACTCAGTGTACTCGGCGCTGAGTTTAGCCGACGATTTGCCGACTTTGATGTCCAGAAATGTAGGTTTGAACTGCTCAGTAATCCCTTTGCAGTTAATGTGGAAAACGCACCAACCAACCTCCAAATGGAGCTAATTGAACTCCAGTGTAATGACACGCTGAAGTCAAAGTATGATGCTGTGGGCGCCACCCAGTTTCCACAGTTCATCCCTGACACAATGCCTCAGCTCCGCACCCAAGCTGCTCAGATGCTCTCCATGTTCGGCAGCACTTATCTATCTGAGCAACTTTTCTCCTCGATGAAGATGACCAAAACATCTCACAGGAGACGTCTGACTGATGAACACCTTCGCTCGATACTGAGGATTTCCTCAGCTCAAAGCCTGAGCCCAGACATTGATGAACTATCATCCAAGAAGAGATGCCAGGTATCTGGCTTGGGCACATCAGATTAGATCAGTGTGCAGCAAACTGAGCAATAATTAACGTTTTCTTTATGCACTTTTTCTTGCTACTGCAAGACATGGGCTTGAATGGTTGATTACTTTTATTATTGTTATTTTATTTTAAAAATTATTATTTATTATTATTTAAATCTTATTTAATAAATGAATGTCATTGATGTTTTTTTTTATTTGAAATTGGTTTTTGCATATCTGAACTATTAAGTTATAAATTGTATAGTAATAAGTGTTGCTTCATATTCAATGTTAAAGCAAATCTTGTTTGGGTCCATATTAAAAGGTTCATTTGTTCAATGCTGGCCCGCGACTTTGTTCAAGTTTTACATTTTGGCCCACTGTGTATTTGAGTTTGACACCCCTGCTTTAGTCACTTAGTGGGTCCTGCTAACTGGTTAAACCATTTTCAATATGTCCCCCTATGTTTTCTGAAGTAATTTTTGAAAGTGTCTTCTCGAATGGGGTAAGGGTTATACGGCTGTGCATTGTAAATTGAAGTAATTGATTGTTCATTGGTTGCTGTATCCCAGTTTTAAAGCAAGTAATAAATCAGAAAAATAAAATAAGGGAGATGTGGAAAGTATCTAGTTCTGTCTCTATAGGGATGTGAGAAAAGAGGAGAGAGCTATTGAAACTGTAAGAAAGACAGAGAAGTAGGTTTGGTGAGCAGAAAACCTGTTTCAATATATCTGACCTACACTCTTAATTGTTCTGTGCTGGGAGGGAGGGCATTTTTGAGACAGAACAGGCCGTTATTTAATTCTATTGATCATGTAGCAACAAGGCTTATGCTGTTTTGTGTCTGCATGCATTACATTCCTGTAAATCACAATTTTTCACTTGTTTGAATGGCTTACACGGGCACAAATTCATGGCAGTACTTATATGCCTGGCCCATGAATGATGAGGGACTGCAAATGAAAAATCCCTCTCAATTCATTGTCTTTACACTAGGTGGCAGTATGAGAATGTGATTATTAACAAGGTTCTACTACCACGGACTGCTATGGTACCAGTAATAAATTATTTTCATAAAACAAAGCTAGTCTGTTATGCTGGGCACATTTCCTGCTGCTCTGGCATACAGTAATCATTCACAAGTGACTACTCAGCTTCTCCCCTCAATGCATGAACCATCACTGTACATGTGCTGTAATTACAAAACAGAAAACTTCTAATTATTGCATAATTCACCCAAACAGGATTCAGCAGCACAATTAGAAAACCTACCACTGAGTCTGCAGCTAAGTCTTGCCAGATCGTGTTAAACTTAGGGCTGCCAGAAGAAAGGTTTCTTAGCCTTGTGGATTTGTACAATGCAATTTTTTTTTAAACTAAAACCTACCAGTTTGGCTTTAAGGTTAAAGGAGCAGAGATAATCCTGCAGTTCAAACTAGGAGCAGTGTGGCTTAGAAAGCAGCAGAAAGCAGTAGTGGAGCAGATGCAATACCTAAGCTACCGAATCACAAAAAAAAAGTTTCAGCCTTGGGGTACAGAGCTAGCAGGTCATTGAAAAGGGATGAATTGATCCCTGCAGGAAGATTTTAAAATATTGATTACTTGAAATATGTTATAATTCAAAAGTGTTACGAAACCTTGACACAGATATGACTACAGGGCTGGCACTAAAATTAGATGAACGAGGCGGTTGCCTAGAGCACCGGCTCTCCAGGGGCACCCATCACTGCTGCTGCTGAACCTTCTAGGGCCAGCAGCGGCGGCAGCAGCAATGTCTTAGAAGTCGTGATGCAGCCCTTATCCAATCTCTCCGGCCCTGCATCACAGTTCCTGTCTTATACCATCTGTGCTTCTGCTTATCTGCAACACATAAACCGGAGGTCTGCCTTGGAGGTGGACGGAAGCGGCAGATGGTGGAAGCGTGGAGGGTGATGCAGCGTGGAGGGTTTGGGTAAGCATTGCGTCATGGTTTCCTAGACACTTTTGCCACTGTCTGCCTCGGAGAGGGGCGGCAGCAGAACAAAGGGCCCTCCTAAGGCACCTCCAGTCCTTGCAACGGCACTGCATAGCTATGTAACATGTTCAAACCCACACGATATGGGTGTAACATATAGAGGCATGTTTACTAAGCCCTATGCAGGGAACGCAGTTGTGAGCTGCACTACCAGCATGGGTCTTCAAGCTAGCTACATGGGGGCTTTAATGCAACGAATGGGCTGTGGGTGCAACTAATGCCAGCTATTAAGGTGGTATTAGTTGCACATGTGCTACCTGAACGAAGCCTGGTTAGTGTGGGTGACTAATGCTTGTGCCGGCCCTGCCATGACAAGAATACACCCGTCCCACCCAATATCTACCCTGGCGCACACTTCTCGGGTGGAATGGGGGTTTTAGCACCAGTGCCCTAAGCTACTTTTTAGTAGCTAACCCTGCTCTATCTTGGTAGCACACTTTAGTTAATATGCACCATTTTTTTCAGCCTTTTTCTTGTAATATGCAGTGCTTATTCATAAAAATATACACTTTTTCAAAAGTGGACAAGTTCTGATAATTTAAACATTGTCCTGTATTATTTGAAAGTGAAAACTGTGGATGTCTTGCAGAGGAGGTGCTTAAAGCTTTTATGTATCTCTTGTTAGACACAGCTGAACTAACTGGACAGAGAGAACTTTTAATATTTTCTGCTTTTTTGACAAGCTTGCAACTTTCATTCTTTACCATTTGGTATGACTCAGGGTAACAGGAAACAAGCCCAGTATTCTGAATTACAACTCCTACCCATATCCAGGTCATCTTTTCCAGTCTCCTGGATATGGGCAGGAGCTGTAATTCAGAATACTGGGCTTGCTTCCTGTTACCCTGGGTAGCAAGCTGTCTGAGATCAGAGGAGTTGGCAGTGGTACCTGGTTAAGGCCACATTGGGGATGAAGACACAAGAATAAAAATTATATGAAATACAAGCAAGCAAACCAAAAATTGCTGGAAGTCTATGGGCACCTCCCCCAATTCATCCTTGGTTTCTTTTCCCATGTATTATCCACAATGACAGATAGATCCTTTTCCTGGGTGGTGATTCCTAATATAGAACCTTGAATTATGTAACTGCGGTTTGGATTGTTCTTCCCTAAACATATAAGTTTGCACTTCTCCACATTAAATTTCATCTGCATTTTGGACTCCCAGTCTTCCGTTTTCTCAAGGTCCACTTGCAATTTTTCACATTCCTCTTGGGTTTTAACAACTTTGAATAATTTTGCGTCATCTGCAAATTTGATTACCTCACTCATTCCAATTTCCAGATCATCTATGAATATGTTAAAAAGCAACAGGCCTAGCTCAGATCCCTGGGGTACTCCACTATTCACCTTTCTCCATTGAGAAAACTGGCCATTGAGCCCTACTCTCTGCTATCTTTTAACCAGTTTCCAGTCCAAAACAGTACACTGCCTCCTATCCCATGACTTTCTAATTTCTTCAAAAGTCTCTCATGAGGCTCCTTGTCAAAGGATTTCTGAAAATCCAGATACACTATATCAATCAGCTCACCTTTATCTACCTGTTTATTCACACCTTCAAAAAAATATAAGAGATTAGTGAAACAAGACTTTCCTTGGTTAAATCCATGTTGGCTTTGACCTCCTAAACCTATTGGGAACCTGACAGGTACTTGCGACCTGAACTGGTCACTGTTGGAAACAGGATACTGGGCTTGATGGACCTTTGATCTTACCCAGTATGGCATATCTTATGTTGTAATGTTCTTATATCTATATGTTCAGTAATTTTGCTCTTTAGAATGGTTTCTACCATTTTACCCGGCACTGAAGTATATATGCATACATATTTAAGAAGTAAAAAACTCAAATAAAACAAAACCAAATAAAAAAGAAATTAGTAGGAAATAGTATAAAATCTGGTACATTGCCAGGACATGATTATCTCCCAAACCAAAAAATGAATTCCAAAAGTGAACAATTCACCAAAAGAACCTAACAAAATTGTGTGTGTAATGTTTTGTTGTTTTTTGTTGGATTACCCACCATGAGGGGAAAACCCCTCCCATAGTGGGTCCTCTGTTTTAATCAAATTTAAGAAGACCTATGCAGGCCTAAATCCATGGAACCGACCACATAAATGGCTGCCGTTCCAATACGGGATATGGTAAAAAAGGACTTAGATGTCTCAACCCTCCCGCATCTCAATTCATGTGTCAAAAAATCGAAACAAGCAGTATTCGCTAAGTAAGACAGTCATTAGTACAACACTTAGCTGATTGATCTGGAAACGCCCCGTCGGCAATGATGATGATATTGCTGATTGTTGCACCACCCCAAACTGTAGTGTCGACCATACAACAGTACTGGTTCAGACAGCAGTTAGTCGCAAAATTGAAAACTACAAGGTCCTCGCAACACCACATAGTGTTTCAAGCCATCCAGCTTCAAAGCTCTTCCTCAGGCGAATGAACCTTGCTATATCCGGTTCCTGGATATGATTATCGGCACCCTTATAAACAATTCAAATTGATTTAAATAGAAGAACCAGATTCCCATTGCAATAAAATGTAATCAATTGTCAGTACTCACATGACTTGAATCAACCAATGAATGATGGCTCTAATGTTTAAAATGGCCACTCCCTGTTCCAGTTTCAAAATGGCAAAGTAAAGAAGTTGCCCGAGACCATCAAAAAAGCCAGTATCACCAAACATCAAACTTCAAAGGGGTACAAGGCCATCTCCAAAGACCATGGAATTCCTACAGTTTGCAATGTTATTAAAAGGTTTTCTGCTCATGGAACTCAGGACATGGTGAGAAGGGGAAAATTACTCCAAGAAATTTTTATTTATTTATTTAAAGTCTTTTCTATACCATGCTTTTTTACATTCAGCTCGGTTTACAAGAAACATTAACTTTGTCCAGTCGTGGAGGCCCGTACTGGACTTACAGAGAACAGGGTTGGTAAACTTGGCTTGAACTGGGTAAACTATATACAGGTTTTAGGCTAGGTATTTACAATCTAGGTTATTATAGACATTCTTAGATACTATGTGCATGGTCCTGCTCAGGTTCTGGTAGAGCTAACATGTTGTACTAGAGTCATGTATAGTGGGTGGTGTGGGGTGGCTGTTTAGTTGATTGGAGATGACTGGTCGTTGTGTGGTGCCATAGTGTTGCATGAAGAGGTGATGTTTCAGGGCCTTTCTGAAGGTGGTGAGGTCTGTAATGGACCGGATGCTAGGTGGGAGTGTATTCCAGCACGAGGGGGTGTAGTACTCAAAAGCTCTCTTTTTGTGGCCTGTGAGCATTTTGTGATCTTGCAGGGGATACTCAAGGTGTTTACTGTGAATGATCTTCTGGCTCTATTTGTGGGAGTGGGGATGATGAGGTCTGTGATAGAGGCAGAGGTGATTCTATTGATGGCTTTGAATGTCATCAGCAGGGTCTTGAAGGTGATCCTACAATGAACTGGTAGCCAGTGAAGTTGCTTCAGGATTGGTGTTATGTGGTCCCTCCTGGATGCACCGTGTAGTATTCTTGCTGCGGCATTCATGGCTAGTTGTAATGGGATCAGCGCATTTTTTGGTAGCCCCTGTAGGATGATATTGGCATAATCGAAATGGGGCATGATTAGTGCCTGGTAGACTGTCCTAAAGTCATCCGGGTCTAGCAGAGGTCGTAGGTGGCGGATCGTGCGAATCTTAAGGTATACTGCCTTGACAGTGTTATTTATATGGACTTTCATGTTCAGTTGCTGATCGATTGTTATCCCTAGGTAGCGGATGGTTGGCTTGTTTTGGAGTTCGGCGTCTCCTACTTTTAGTACAGAGGGTGGAGTAAAGGATTGATCCCTGGTGATGAATAGCGCTTCAGTTTTCTTTAAATTTATCCTTAGATTTTGGGTGTAAAGCCAATCTGCTATGGCGCTGAAACAGGAAGTTAGTGTTGAGAAATCTGGCTGGTCTGTGGTGAACGGCGTATAGAGTAATACGTCATCGGCATATGCAAGGCATGAGATGCCGAAGGCTTGCGCGAGTGTGCAGATGGGCTGCATGTAAATGTTAAAGAATAGCACTGAGAGGGATGATCCCTGTGGAATGCCTTGTGTTTGCTGGAAAGCTTTGGACGTTGTGGATCCTGTCCTCACATGCTGCCATCTGTCTGAAAGGTAGGATTCGCACCACCTCAAGGCTGTGTCCTGGATACCTTTCTCTGCCAGCCGCTCCATGAGTAGTGTGTGGTCCACGGAATCGAATGCTGCGGCGATGTCGAGGAAGATAAGGGCATATCCTCCTCTAGATTTGTTCAGGCCGGTGGTTAGAGTGTTGAAGAGGACGGTTAGTAGTGTCTTGACCCCATGTGCTTCTCTGAATCCATGTTGACATGGGTCAAGGGGTGCGTTGGTCTCAATGTGATCCTGGATTTGTTGTTGAGTGATTTTTTCGATTATCTTGGCCATTAAAGGGATACTTGAGATTGGCCTGTATGACTCAACTTTCTGGGTGTCCAACTTGCAGTTTTTTATTAGTGGTCTGATGGATGTTTGTTTCAGGGTCTGTGGGAATGCTCCCGTACTGAAGGAAAGATTAATGATTTTGGTTAGGAAAGGGCTGAATTCCTTACACAGTGACCTTATCCAGAACGCTGGGCAGGGATCGTTTGGCGCTGTGGTGGTGTTGATCACTTTGATTGTGTCTTCAACGTGTTTCGCTGAGGACGGTGAGAAGGCGGTAAGTGGTGTAGGGTGCTGTGGCCTGTTCATAGTGGTGGGTGGTGGTGTCTTCACAGTCTGAATTGTTTTTGACTGTAGGTAGTCCGCGTATTCCTGTGGTTCTGGCATGTTTTGTTGGGCATGGGAGGTTTCCTTTGTGAGGGTCCTTACAATGCTAAATAGGTCCTTTGGTTTGTTTAGAGAGCGTTGCAGTAATGTTGCATGGTAGCTTCTCCTTGTTGCGTTTACTTGGTTGTGGTGTTTCTCCAGGCTTGTGTTGTAGTTGTCCAGGTCTTCAGTGGATCGTGAGCGTCGCTATTTTCTTTTGAGTTTTCTTAGATGGCAAAGTGAAGTCAGTAGCTCCTGGGAGTACCATGGGGTGGGCTTCCTTTTTCTTGGTGTTGCGTCTCTGATTGGTTGGTTCACAATGGTGTTGAGACTACTGTTCCATACAGAGAGCATTTCTTCAAGATTGGCTTCTGGGAGGCAAGATCTATTATCATTGATAAGTCATCTGGGGAGGCTGATGGAGGTCGGTATATTAAAAGTTAGTGTGAACTGTTGGAAAAACACCACGAACAACATCCAAAGAGCTTAAGGCTGACCTAGAGCAATCTGGAATGGTGGTTTCAACCCATACCATATGCCATGCACTAAACAAAGAAGGACTTCATGGGCAAAGGCTAAGGAGGACCCCACTGCTCAAAGACAGTCATAAAATGGCACACCTGATCTTTGCGCAAACCCACCTTGAGAAACCACAATCCTTCTGGGAAAATGTTCTATGGACAGATGAAACCAAACTTGAGCTCTTTGGCAATACAGACCAGCAATAGATTTACAGGCAAAGAAATGAAGCTTATAAGGAAAAAACACCCTTTCTACAGTTAAATATGGTGGAGGTTCCATAATATTGTGGAGCTGCTTTGCTACCTCAGGAAATGAAGGCCTGGAGCGTATTAAAGGAATCATGAAATCAAAACACTACCAAGGTATTTTGGAGTGAAATGTGCTACCTAGTCTCAGAAAGCTAGGTCTGGGTCAAAGCTCATGGGTCTTCCAGCAGGACAATGACCCAAAACATACATCCAAAAGTACAAAAGTACAAAAGAATGGTTAAAAAGGCAGCAAAATGAAGGGCCCTCCTAAGGCACCTCCAGTCCTTGCACCAGCCCTGCACGCCTATGTAAACTGGCCAGCAGTGAGTCCTGATCTCAATCCAATCAAGAACCTTTGGAAAGAGCTGAAATCTGCCATTGGTAAAAGGAATCTTGGAAACATTCATGAGCTGGAAGAAATCACAGTTGAAGAGTGGGAGACCCCAGAGCATACTTCCCCCCAATAAACCCAGCTCAATCAATACCTCTCCATGACATATACCCCCTAGCTGAAACCCTTCTCCCATACTTATGTGATCCATTATCCTGCATATCCGCATGTTTCTGTTAGAAACAGGCAGACAAAAACTGAGCTGAAAACCCCAAGAAGCCAGACTCTACATGCAGTGTCAAAAGCACTGTGTATGCCTTGTAGCATTGTACAAATGATTAGTAGTAGTAATAGCAGTAAACTACCTCCTCCCTTCTCTATTTCTATGGATAACACTATACTCCTCCCTGTTTCCTCAGCTCGCAACCTTGGGGTCATCTTTGACTTTACGTTCTCTTTCTCTGCATACATCCAATAGATAGTTAAAACCTGTCACTTCTTTCTATATAATAACAGGAAAATTTGCCCCTTCATTTCTGAATACACTACTAAGACCCTTATCCGCTCTCTAGTCACCTCCCCTCTCTTGACTATTGTAACCTGCTCCTTGCAGGTCTCCCTTTGAATCATCTCTCTTCCCTTCAATCTGTTCAAAACTCAGCTGCACAGCTTATCTCCCACCAGTGTCACTATGCTCATGTAACCCCTCTTCTCAGGTCGCTTCACTGGCTCCCTATCTATTTCCATATACAGTTCAAATTTCTTCTACTGACCTACAAGTGCATTGACTCTGCAGCTCCTTATTAACTTTCCTCTCTTATCTCTCCCTGCACTCCTCCTTGGGAACTCCGGTCCGCTGGCAGATTCCTTTTATCTGTGCCCTCCTCTGCCACTGCCAACTCCAGACTTTGTTCATTCCATCTTGCTACTCCTTATGCCTGGAACAAACTACCTGAGTCAGTATGTCAGGTTCTTTCTCCAGCCTTATTCAAATCCAGGCAAAAAACTCACCTCTTTGTGGCTGATTTTGGATCCTGATGCCTCTCAGTCCCTTATTCACCACTTAAGTGTATCTTTACCATACTCTCCCTAGTTTTGTGATGTTTTTCATTTTGATTAGATTGTAAGCTCTTATAAGGAGGGACTGTCTCTTACATCTCTGTACAGCACTGTATACACCTTGTAGTGCTATACAAATGATAGCCAGTAGCAAGTAAAAGTAGTGCTAGAGAAATGAAAAAAACACAGAAATGCATTTCCTCCTATATTTAGCAAAATACAAAGTTTAAGAAATGTATTTAAGAAATGTAAATATACAAGACCTTCTTTTCTTGTACCAAGCGAGTAAAGCCAAGATTTATATTGCGCCTTCTACGACTATTGAGTCGCACTTCATGGCTATTGAAAGCGTGAGACAGGGTCCATTGTGACCCGAAACACAGTACTGTGTCACTACATATCTAGAACCTCCTACGTTTGTAGGGGTGCTGCAGATTTCTTTTTGTAGAGGTGCGGTTTGGAAAGTTTCCATCACTTTTAACATCACAGACCTTGCCGGCGTAACATTTTGAGCCTTCGGTGAATTCTTTCGGCTCCAACTGCCAGCTAAGTATTATTGTACCTCATGATTTGTGGCTTGTTTAGAGTTTCTTAGCTTATTGGCTTTTGGATATCACACTTGGTGTTTGCAATTTTGTGCATATATATTTATATAAAAAAAGATTAAAAGGAGTTGCTTGTTATTCAGAGAGGTTTTTTTCTTCCCCCTGCACAACAGGTATTCCAACATTTAATTCAATTTGTGTTTCAAAAAAGATTTTTTTCCCCCTTTGGGGTTTGATTTTTTTATTTTTTTCACTGGCTCAAACCTAGTATCTGTGGTTCTACTGTTTGATGTTCCATGAGATTGGAGCATATAGCATAAAGGCCCTATTGGATGTTGTCTGGTTGCTCTTTATATTTATGGTGGGAATGGTGAATGTGTTTAGGGGGGCTGCCCTTCTGGATCTGTTGTTGAGGGTTTTGTGTAGTAGTGATTGTAGGTAAATGGATGAAAGGCCATAAGTGGCTTTGAATAGTGTAAGGAAGACCTTGTATTTTATTCACTCTGCAATGGGCAACCAGTGTCCCTGCTTGAGTATAGGGGTTATGTGGTCAGATCTTGAGGCATTGCATAGGATATGGGCGGCCATGTTTTGAGCCAGCTGAAGGGATGGAGTACATATTTTGGCAGGCCCTGAAAGAGGTGATTACAGTAGTCAAAGTGTGGGAATATAATTTGTGCAGCCACTTCTTTGGAGAAACATATAGGCTTCTTTTTCCTCTTGTATTATTTACTTTCCTTACATATATATCCATTGCACCCTTTATTGCTTCTTAGTTTAGCCCACTGCAAATCCACTTCCCTTCCTCCCACCCTGAAACTTCTCCTTCAGGTACTTTCCCAATTTAATGAAGTCAGTGTTTGTGAAGTCTAGGACTTTGTTTGCTGTGATTGGACTCTTCCTTGGATTTTACCTCAGACCACACTGTGTGATGATCACTTCTGCTCAAATGGGCCCTCACCCGGACATTCAAAACACTATCAGCATTGGCGAGAACTAGATCTGGTGTCAAACTTTCCCAGGTTGGTTTCATCACGATTTGTCTGAGCAATGCTTCTTGGAAGGCATCCACAATATTTTTACTTCTTTCCATATTTGCAGAAGGAATATTCCAATCTACAACTGATAGATTAAAGTCACCCAATATGATCACTTCTCCCTTCATGGCTATCTTTGTAATATTAATGATCAAGTCTCTATCCATTTCTTCCATTTGAGTTGGAGGCCTGTAGACTACACCAGTATGGATGATAAGTGCTAGCTCCTCTTTCCAACACAATGTTTTGCAAATTCTGTTACTTCCTTCCCTGTGTATATTTGTGGATTTTCATTCATTCCTTCTAGTCGTCAAAACACTTGTACAAGTTTGATAGTGTAGTCAGATTCTGGACGTTTACTTTCATATTTGAGCACTTTTTAAATATTTGGATCCAATAATGCTGTTAGGTAGGCCTGGATGCCTATGATAGCAGCTCTGTATGTGTAATCTATCTCTATGAGGTCTAGACCTCCTTCAGCTGTAGGGCTGTACAGTCTCAGCATACACTGATTCTTGTAAATTACCTCATGGGCATGTAGGAGTTTTCTTATTTGCACATCCATTTTTTCAAGATCTTTAAGAAGCCAGTCCACAATCCCAAAGTTGTATGAAAGTACAGAAATTGCCAGATGATTGATGGCTTGTATCTTATTCTGTGATGTTAAAGTACTTTTCAGTAACAATTTTAGTCTCTTGAAGTATTCTTTACTGATCTTTTCTCTTAGAAATTTCTGATTGAGTGTCTGCATTGTGCTGTAGGTTCTGCTCTAGCAGCCCTACCGGGCAGTCTGGAAGGACCATGTCAGTGTTTATCTGTTGTCAGCCACTGTGTTACTATGTTACTAATTAGGGTGCAGCTCTGACTGCTTGGAAAGCCATACTTGTTTTCTATAAAAGGGCTGACATGTGCCACTTTTCATATTAAAGCCTATACAGTTCAACTACAAAAGAAAAGAGAGGACAGGATGGCTACAGACAAACCTGCAAATCCCCCCAGATAAAACTTTCAGCTATCTACAGGTAAAGGACTGGGCTAAAGGGCTGTTAGAAAAAAACACCTTGAGATATATATATTGTGATGCAGCAGACCAGCGGGGAATAGAAGAAAATGTTTTAAAAGAGAAAAAAGGCATGCACAGGCTGCAGTATTCTCAGGAACCTGGTAGGGGGAGCAAGAGGGACCTCCGGAAGACTGAGGATCCACGCCCCACAGGGTGTGACCTAAAGCCAGCTAGCCTCCAAACCAGGAAGGCAGGAACTCCTTTTAAAGAAAGAAAGTCTGGAAGACTGTAGAGGGAGAAGTGGCGGTAAAGAGGAAGGTGGCTGGAGAGGCAGAAGTGTCTGTAAAGCCAGAAGCAGCAGAGAAGGCAGCAGAGAAGTTGCAGAGCCTTCAGAAGCCGGAGAAGTAGCAGAAACTGCGGATGCTGGAGAAACTGCAGAAGCTACAGACGCTGCTGGAGTGCAGGAAAGAGGTACAGGCCAGGGAGACCTGAAAGGACAGATGATACAGAAGGGTCCAGGAGATTCAGGAACGCAAAAGACGTACTGTGACTGCTGTGTGAAAAACCCAAGCCATATTGCAGGAGCAAGGCAGGATCTCACCAGGAGTAGGCCTCAAGCCTCGTCCCAAGGAAAGCAGCCGGAGTTACCAGGTAACCTATACTTTGTTGGAAACAGCCTTCAGAGGGCTAGTGTATGGAGAGGACAAGAAACAGAAGCTCCCTGTCCATGGCACACAGCTGAGGAGACAAGGTATGAAAAGCTTTTATCAAATAAGAAACTTTTAAATAAGCAAAGTTTGCAGGAAGCGAATGTAAAACCTTTGAAGAGAGAAGGATATTCATACTATAGAACAGCTCATGACCGACGCCCCACGCTGAACCCCAAGCACTGGGAGGTCATACAGCGCTTGTGTGAAAAGCCTGATTATAGCTTGCCCAGAACCATTGACTCTGTTTCAGATACATTGGAGCAGGAACCGATGCAAGTGGAAGTGGTAGAGTCCCTTTCTGAGGAATAAATGGATTGTAGCTTTTGTACCACTGGAAGCTTGGAATCCCTGTGTAGCAAGTGAGCAGCAAACTTGTGAAATTAGAAACACTTGTTTTTGCATCCTCCGTGAAGAAAACAGTTTTTGCTTTTGAACCTGAGTTGTACCTTTTCTTTCTAACCTGATGTAAGGACATTTCTTTTGGTTGTTTAAATCTGATCCATTTTGAACCTTTTGCAATACAAGGGAAATAAAGCCTTATTTTTCCCTCCACTCGAAGACCTCTGTTCTCTGGGTATTTGGTAATAAGGACGCTACCAAGGCTATACATCCCTGGGCCCTAGAAAATACATACCAAACCCAATCTTATTTTATTTATGTCCAACCTGCCTTGGCGCCCCTTAACCACCAGGGTGGCGTTGTGACATTTATTTATTTATTTATTTATTTAACAGTATTTCTAAACCGCCTTATCTTATTAATCAAGGTGGTATCACAGCAAACAATCGGGTAAAGTGAGAGAGTTAAGCATGCAGTGAGGGAGAAATTTAGTTGAGTGTGTGTTGTATTGTGTGCTAGATTGGTTTGAGCTAAGTACAATGTGTGTTGTGTTGTGCGCTAGAGTGGTTTGAGCTATGTACAAGATGGACTATATACAGACATAAAAATGGCGTAGTTGTTGGATGCCGGATCAGAGCCGTTAAACTACTAAAGGAAGAAAAACAAAGCTCTTGCGTTTAAAAGTAAAAACTCAGATTGTTCTGCTGGAAAACCAAGAGTGAAAACAAGACCCGGAGTGGATCCCTTGGAAGACCCGGATTGGAAGGAGAAAGACCCAGAGTGGAACAGGTGGAATCCGGAGCGGGTTGTGAAAATCCTGAAAGCAGAAAATCCTGTTGCCGGTTTTCGGAGTGGTGAACTGCGAATGCAACAGCAACTGATGTTTCCGAGCTGAATTCAACACTCACCTCAGGTAAAAAGTAATTAAGCCGGGGCAGTGTTGGATGTCAAGGGAAGTTTGAAAAAAAAAAAAAAAAAAAGGGGAAAAACTAGTGTTGTGAGAGCCACACTTGGTTTTGTTTTTCTTGTTTCTCTATACAGGTTCACCATGGAACCAAAGGAGCTCTGTGCCTGGATGGCACATCAGTTCGACAAACAAGTCGAATTTGCGCAGAAGAACCAAGCCCAAGCTCTGCGGGCCATGCAGGAACAACAACTGCCGGTATTGCAGACTATGGAGAAATGGGTAGCGTTACAGCGGGAGGAGATGGCAAAGGCGAGCGCTGAAAAGCTGCAGGCAGCCGGACCGACCAACCCAGCGAGCGGACAATGGACATGCCACGATCTTATTGTGGGAAAGCTAAGTCCCAATGATAATGTCGATGACTTTTTAGATTCGTTTACTAGGATTGCAGGTTCAGCAAATTGGCCGCCTGAACAGTGGGCCATTCGACTCGCAGCGTCCCTTACAGGGGAGGCCCTTGCTGCATACAGGTCGATGCCCCCAGCCCTAGCTAACACCTATGAGGAGGTAGTCACCGCCATAAGGGATCGGTTAGGCCTTACACCATTATCCTATAATAAAATGTTCAGAGCCATCACCCTTAGGGCCGATGAAATCCCAAAAGCCCTAGGCCATAGGATATGGGGTCTGGCGAATAAATGGCTACAGCCAGAAAAGAAAAACATAGACACATTAATGGATGCGATAGTACTTGAGCAGTACATGTCCGCCATACCAAGTAGGGTACAGAATTTCTTAATTTTGCAAAATTGCTGTACAACTACTGATGCAATAGCTCTCACGGAGCGCTATTTAGAGGTTGAGAGAGTCACCCAACCTAGGGTAGGGACTCCCAAACTGACACTGGGTATGGAGGCCCAAAGAGTAGAAAGCCCCTCATGGTCCCCATATGGTGTTGTAAAAAATAATAAGCCTCTAGCAAAAGAGAATGCCAAAAGATGCTTTGCATGTGGGAAAAAGGGTCATCTGAAAAGTGACTGTTACTCACGTACTGCTCTGGTAGGGGAAGGCCCGAGAACAGTACGGGAGGGTTTTGTATTGAATGTGAAGATTCATGGAGTAGACGTAAAAGCACTCCTGGACTCAGGGGCTGACCAAACCATGATTTCGAAGAGGTTATGGTTTGGGATCAGGGATGGTCAGTTCCGGAGTGTCCGGAAGGTAATGTTAAAATAAAATGTATCCATGGAGCGGCTACCTGCTACCCAGTGTATAAGCTGTGGGTGAAGGGATTGGGCATTGAAAAAGAGATGTTAGTAGCAGTCGTGCCTAGGCTACCACAAGAATTGGTATTAGGCCGCGATTGGCCACAATTTAGGAAGAGTCTGAGAGTTTATCCTCTCAGACAGTGCCAACTTCCACTTGCATTCGGCATGAGCCTAATGAGAATCCCAAGCCACAGCAAAATAACCCAGAGAAGGGTACCGGTCCTAGGGAAGCCCTAGTTTCTACGCGGTCGCATGGCCAAGATGCTGAAAAGCCCTCGTGTGCGGAAGAAACTTCCTTGGGAGACCTTCCTTCACATGACGAACTAATAGGTGATCCCCCGAGGAGGGACCGAAAACCCAAAGCTGAGCGGAGGAGAGAAAGAACATGCCGTTCTCAGGGAAGAGCGGAGTTGGAAGCTGGAAGAGGGATGCCATGGGTGCCGGCGGACTTGATGGAGCGGTTCCCCTCCTTCAAGATGGAGCAAAGAGCAGACCCTGCACTAGCCCGTGCATTTGAACATGCGCAGGAAAAAGATTCTTTCCCCAGATTCCTCACGGAAGAGGACATATTTTATCGGGAGACTAAGGACCCTCGTACAGGAAATATCCGGAAACAGTTGGTGGTCCCAAATAACTTTAAATCCCTGGTTTTGCGGCTGGCCCACGACCATCCAGTAGGGGGCCATAAGGGAGCACAAGGCACTCTTGAACAGATTTTAGCCCGATTTTACTGGCCAGGAGTCTTCCGGGAAACATCTCGCTTTTGCGAATCTTGCGCATCATGTCAAAGAGTCACTCCTCATCGACCACCTGAAGTACCGCTGGTTCCGATGCCCATAATCTCGGATCCCGTAAGGAGACTTGCCATGGACATAGTTGGACCCCTCATCAAAACACCCAGAGGATTCCAGTATATCCTGGTGGTTATCGACCAAGCTACCCGCTTCCCATGGGCGGTTTCCCTGAGAAACATTTCGGCAAAGTCAATTGCCATAGAATTAGTCAAGTTATTCTGCGAGATAGGGTTCCCGCAGGAGGTCTTGACAGACAGAGGTAGTAACTTCTTGTCAAAATACCTCGCTCAAGTTTGGGACGCTTTTGGCATCCATCATGTGAAGACAGCCGCCTACCACCCCCAATGCAATGGTCTGGTGGAGCAATTAAACCAGAGCATAAAACAAATGCTTCGTCGAACATTGGGTGGCCAAATGACGGAATGGGACACCATGTTGCCATTTATCCTGTATGCCTGTCAGGAAAGAAAACAGAATTCCTTGGGTACCTCGCCTTACAAACTCATTTATGGACGACCCCCCCCCCCCCCCGAGGTATATTGGACGTCCTAAGAGAACAATGGATTGAACCCGTTGAGACAGAAATAGGCGTACCTTTATTCTTAAAGAACTTAAGAATCCGCCTGGAAAGAACCTCCCAGTTCACAGGCGAAGGTTTACAGGAGAGTCAACAAAAGCAAAAACGATACTATGATAGGCATGCCAGACCCCGGCAATTAAAGGTCGGAGAAAAGGTGATGGTCTTGATATCGGGCGCCACTCCTAAGTTTGAAGCCCGGTGGAAGGGGCCTCATACAGTAGTTAAGCCTATAGGATCAACCTCCTACTTGGTCCAGGATGAAAAAGGACATACACAAGTATATCATGTCAATATTCTTCGACCCTGGCATGAGCGGTCAGTTTTGCTGGCTTCTGCTGAGAACATATTCCACCCTGAACCGACGAGAGAAGTGCAGGACCAGTCAGCTGCAGAAGAGCGCGGTATCGCGTATTACGTGCTGTGTAAAAGAAACTTCACCAGCCCGTAATATTTTAAGAAGGGGGATGTGTGATGCAGCAGACCAGCGGGGAATAGAAGAAAATGTTTTAAAAGAGAAAAAAGGCATGCACAGGCTGCAGTATTCTCAGGAACCTGGTAGGGGGAGCAAGAGGGACCTCCGGAAGACTGAGGATCCACGCCCCACAGGGTGTGACCTAAAGCCAGCTAGCCTCCAATCCAGGAAGGCAGGAACTCCTTTTAAAGAAAGTCTGGAAAACTGTAGAGGGAGAAGTGGCGGTAAAGAGGAAGGTGGCTGGAGAGGCAGAAGTGTCTGTAAAGCCAGAAGCAGCAGAAAAGTTGCAGAGCCTTCAGAAGCCGGAGAAGTAGCAGAAACTGCGGATGCTGGAGAAACTGCAGAAGCTACAGACGCTGCTGGAGTGCAGGAAAGAGGTACAGGCCAGGGAGACCTGAAAGGACAGAGGATACAGAAGGGTCCAGGAGATTCAGGAACGCAAAAGCCGTATTGTGACTGCTGTGTGAAAAACCCAAGCCATATTGCAGGAGCAAGGCAGGATCTCACCAGGAGTAGGCCTCAAGCCTCGTCCCAAGGAAAGCAGCCAGAGTTACCAGTTAACCTATACTTTGTTGGAAACAGCCTTCAGAGGGCTAGTGTATGGAGAGGACAAGAAACAGAAGCTCCCTGTCCAAGGCACACAGCTGAGGAGACAAGGTATGAAAAGCTTTTATCAAATAAGAAACTTTTAAATAAGCAAGGTTTGCAGGAAGTGAATGTAAAACCTTTGAAGAGAGAAGGATATTCACACTATAGAACAGCTCATGACCGACGCCCCACGCTGGGAGGTCATACAGCGCTTGTGTGAAAAGCCTGATTATAGCTTGCCCAGAACCATTGACTCTGTTTCAGCTACATTGGAGCAGGAACCGATGCAAGTGGAAGTGGTAGAGTCCCTTTCTGAGGAAGAAATGGATTGTAGCTTTTGTACCACTGGAAGCTTGGAATACCTGTGTAGCAAGTGAGCAGCAAACTTGTGAAATTAGAAACGCTTGTTTTTGTATCCTCTGTGAAGAAAACAGTTTTTGCTTTTGAACCTGAGTTGTACCTTTTCTTTCTAACCTGATGTAAGGACATTTCTTTTGGTTGTTTGAATCTGATCCGTTCTGAACCTTTTGCAATACAAGGGATATAAAGCCTTATTTTTCCCTCCACTCGAAGACCTCTGTTCTCTGGGTATTTGGTAATAAGGACGCTACCAAAGCTATACATCCCTGGGCCCTAGAAAATACATACCAAACCCAATCTTATTTTATTTATGTCCGACCTACCTTGGTGCCCCTTAACCACCAGGGTGGCGTTGTGACAATATATACATGTAGGCAGCATATCAAATTGAAATAAACTAAACTGAAGAAATAACTATATTTTCCTTCACCAGCCCCTTTCTAGCCAGTGCCAAAGGCTACTACTGAAAATTATATACTGCTAGAGCCCTTTACCAGGACCTTGCTCAAGCCTACAAGCACACAGAGTAGGTAAACCCTTTCTTTAAATGTTTTTGTACTAATAATTTAATTTATTAACTTATTATTCAATAACAATATACAACAAGATCAAAGCAGTAACGGAATTCTATGAAAACATAGAATGGAACAGCAGGTTCGTGGAGGTCACATAATGATCTATAATCAATGGACACCTAGCAGCGTATCTCCGGAATCGCTGTCCTAAAATTCCAATTTTAGTAGCTCACTAAATACAAAATCAAATCTGGAACAACTTTGAACAGCAAGAAGGTCCACAACCTAAAAGAGGTGGTGGTTGTGAGTGGCTATGGCGAGTAAGATGCAGAAATCTGCCCAAGAGAGGAACTGGCGACAGGCAGGCAAAATAGGATGTGGGGCTTCTGATGCTCTCTTCACACTGCAGAATGCAGCAGTGCAGGAGTTGACCAAAACTCTCACAGCGCTCATCAAGGACAGATTGAGGATGTAGGCCTTTGAATGAGGAAATTAAAGAGGGTCTTAAATGACAAGTTAACAGATTTCGGCAAGCAGGAGGATATATTTCCCAGTCGACAATAAGACAGATGTCCTTGATGTACATGTCAGAAATTTGAAGATGAAGTATACACTGTTACTAGAGAGAACAGAGGATCAGTAGAACTGGCAGAGAAGAGACAATTTACAGCTTAAATGTTAAAGATGAAGAGCTGATATCTGTGATAGAAGCATAGTTGGACGAGCTGATGCTGGCAGCAGACATACGACATGGGAGTACAGCAAGAATGGCTATAGTCCAGACACTGAACTACACAGACAAGAATGGAGTTTAAACCAGTACTGGCAGAACAGAGTTAAAATACAAAAGTTCAGAAATGTTGATTGTCCAGGACTACCATACTGAGCCAGTCCACAGAGAAGTTAAATTTGCTCTGTAATTTCCAGCTCGGTGTGAATCACATTTCAGAACAGAGCACTTATTTGAAGACATAACTGCACTAAAATCATTTTATAGAACAAATACTGGATGGTTTACCAGTGCTACAGTAAATAATATTGGCTGAACTGGAGATAGAAGCCATGGAGAAGCCCTATGAGAGCCCAGTGGAAGAGGCATTAGGAGGTATCCCCCATGTTCAGAAAGACAGACCTGCAAGGACTGGAAGGTGAGTGACCTCTCCAGTGAAACAATGTGTGTCTGGGATGGAAAGATTAGCATAGCGGAGGGTGAGTTCCTGCGCCATGCTGGAATAGACAATTCCTCTATCAAGCAAAGTTGTTAAAATGCAGGCATTGATTTGGTCTTCTATGATTAATTGCTTGGGATTTTGGCCAACTGCATTTAACTTGCACGCAGCTTGCTTATACTCCCAAACCTGAATCACCCTAGGGAGACCATCATATTGGTGGTGGAAGTGTTTGGGATGGGTGAATGAGGAGGGAATGGGGTATGAGTGGTGTGAAATTGAAGCAAGACTGCAATGAGTGGACTGTGAGGAAGTATGGGTGGTGATGGAAAGATGAGGGGGAGTGTGGGTGTCTGGGGTGAAAGGAGTTCAAAGAAGGCATGGAAAGGGTTGATTACCTGAGATTGTGTGCTATGGCCTACTGGAAATGAATAGTGGGATACAAGGGTTGGAAATGTAGCAAGTCAAGAGTTCTAATCATTCACTGTTCAGTGTTATCTGAGGAAACATGGTTTAAACCATTATAGTTTGAGGTTTCTTGTCATTATTCTTTGTAAAAGTAGGACCATTTAAGGCCCAGAGTTGTAATTTTCTATGCTACAATAAAAATAAAAACAGCAAGGCAGGGCTGGCGCTACCAATAGGTGAACTAGATGGTCACCTAGAGTGCTGACCCTCCAGGGGTGCCCATTGCCACTTCTGTCACCCCTCTCTGGAACCGACAGCTACGGCAACATCTTGAAATAGCCCTGTGGTGCTTATCTTCAAGCTTTTTGTTAAAAATAGAGAAATGTGTAACCCAAGTCCAAAACTGACGTATGTAGCTCTGTGTAAATGTCGGAAATATAGCCGTGAGACAGCGTGCTATCTCTTGTAGCTAATGTTCCATTTTACTCAGAAAATTGAGCTCACAAAGGAGCTTACGATAAATAAGGTTTAACACCACATTTAAGTGTCACCAATAATATTTTGTTGTAAAACCACTGTGAGATTCTTTTGTTAAAAGTGCAGGCTAAAGCAGGTCATTAGTAACCGGGTACTTAACTGAAGTCTGTCCTCCACACGGTCTCAGTCCCGTTGTATGAAACTCTGCGGCTAGCCCAGAAGAAATTCTTCAGAAGCAATAAATCAGCACATTTAAGCAGCCCAATAGCAAAAGTAGCCAAATAGCAGACACAGTACTGCGTTTCGGGTGATTCAATACTTTCTGCCCTGTTTCAACGCTCACCAACTACATCCATTTTCTTCGTTGTTGCTGATTTCAAAGGGAAAACGCCAGCGCATGCTCAATAGCAGTCAGAAGCAGGAAGCAGGAACTCGGTTTAAATAGCCGAAAAATCGGAACTGTCCAAACACTTTTTAACTTAACATACCTACTCAGATTAAAGATGACCATTCTAATTCTTTATTTAAACCCAAAGATTGTACAGTTGACCAGCGGAAAATCCATTGTTGTTCCAGTAATTGGAGCTGCTGCTCCCGATCACCCCCCCGAGGATGTGCTGGAACATGGTCCAATATTCTCCATGAAAGTTGTTCAAACGTATGATGGTGGTCCAAGCAATGTTGTACCAAAGGAGCTGAAAGGACCAAATGTTTCACTCTGGAGGCATGTTCATTCAAGCGAGTCCGAACTGGTCGAATAGTACGGCCAATATATAACAGGTGGCATGGACAGATTAACACATATACTGCAAATGTAGTAGAACAATTGGTATACCATTGTGAGATGTGAATGAAGGGGGTGCCCGGAACTTCCCATTGAATACCCTGAATAGTCCGCGAACAATGTAAACATGAATTACATGCAAAATGACCAATATCAGCAGGTTTTTTGATTTGTCTGTCCAAAGGAGAAGATGTTGCTCCAACCAAATCTTTCAAATTAGAACCACGTGAGTGCGCTATTTGTAAAGGTTTTTGAAAACATGAATGCAACTGCAACATGTGCCAATGTTTAAACAAAATTTGCTTAACACCCTGTATGTGAGACATATAAGGTAAAACTGTTACAAATTTTTGAGAATCATCTATAACTGAAGTATTAGTAGACAATAGCCACTCGCGATGGGTGTATCTGGCTCTTAAGAAAGCCTGGCGGATAACATTGTTAGGATAACCTCTCTGAAGCAGACGGTGTGATAATTCCTTTGCATGAGCTAAAAATTCTGTCAAAGTAGAGCAAATGCGACGAAGGCGAATGAATTGGCCATATGGAAGCCCCTTGCGCATACTCACAGGATGAAAACTCGAGTAAGAAAGTAATGTATTCATCTGAACAGGTTTGCGATACAATGTAGTCTGAAAAGTATCAGAATCCTTACTCACTGTGACATCCAAAAACTCGATGCAGAAAAAATCATGTTGTAGAGTGAAAGATAAATTTGTATTGAGAGAATTCAACCATTCTACAAATTGGTGTAGAGCAGCCTCAGTATCTTGCCATAGAAAAAAGATGTCATCTAAAAATCGGACCCATAAGATTACTTTGTCATACCAGGGGGAAGGATAAACATATGCAGATTCAAAATCAGCCATATATAAGGTGGCCACAGAAGGAGCCACCGT
This sequence comes from Ichthyophis bannanicus, assembly GCA_033557465.1. Taxonomy (NCBI): domain Eukaryota; kingdom Metazoa; phylum Chordata; class Amphibia; order Gymnophiona; family Ichthyophiidae; genus Ichthyophis; species Ichthyophis bannanicus. The sequence continues at coordinate 305,639,784 of CM066032.1, read as the reverse complement.
TGCCCCCATCGCAATCCCCTGAATTTGATGGTATATTTCCTGTTCAAATTGAAAATAGTTACAAGTAAGTATTAATGTCAACATTTCCATGAAAAAAGAATGAGGGATGCGTTCAGGCAGTCCAAGTTCTAATTGGGTAATGACATTCAATGCTTGGTCCTGATTAATATTGGTGTACATAGCAGTGACATCTAAAGAAGCTAACCACCATGAAGACCAATCTCCTTCAACCTCTTGCAATTTAGTAAGGAAGTGAGTAGTATCCTTTATGAATGAAGGAACTTTCTGGGCACATGGTTGTAAAAACTTATCGCAAAATTTAGACAGTGGTTCTAAAGCCGACCCTCGGCAAGAAATGATGGGTCGGCCCGGAGGCAGTGTAATGGACTTATGTATCTTGGGTACTGTATAAATAAATGGAATCTTCGGGTGTTTGATAACCAAAAATCCAAATTCCTTCTTAGTGATCCAATTATTATTCAATGCCTTAGACATAAGATCACAAATTGTGGTTTGCAGACTAGGAAAAGGGTTCTCCATTAATTTGGCATAGTAAGTTAAATTGTTAAGTTGATCAAGAAGCTGAAGCCGATACTGGTCATAAGACTGTATGACCGTGGCACCACCTTTATCTGCCCGACGAATTACTAAATTGTGATTATCACGAAGTTGTTTAACCGCCGACCATTTAGATGCAGATAAATTGTAATAGCGTGATCGGCAAGTTGTTCGTTCAAATTCTTGTAAATCATGAAGAACCAATTTTTGATATGTTGAAATCACTTCATCAGGAGCCTCCAAAGGAACCCAACGAGATGGAGGTCTGACTATGGAAAAATCAACGGCCATAGGATGTGTTTCACAAAAATGAGTGACCAAAAGCTTGCGAAAAAATCTATATAAGGCGATCCGTAATCGAAAAGGATCATAATGAGAGACTGGAACAAAAGACAACCCAAGATTTAACACTGATTCCTGGTCAGTGCTCAAAGGGGAAGAGGAAAGATTCACAACTGTTGTTTGGATCTGTTCCTGGTAATTGGACCGGAAAAAGGTTGTTGGAAGAATGATTCCTGAGGTGTCCAATTGCGGTCGTGTTGGGGAGAAAAGGGAACTCATAGATATCACTTGATTGAAACACTTTATAGCGCTATGGGAGAACTTGGCCATGCCATGGTCACTGCTCAGTCAGGGTGAGAGTGACCTCCCAGCATGACATGCTATGGCCACCCTGTCCGTGCAGATGGTGGTCTGGCACTACAATGTCCCAGCCATTGCCCTGTGCAGATGCATCCTGCCCAGACCGCCGTGTCTGGGCCATACCACAATACCTTGCTTCTCACTATGCACATTGGCAGGCTAACACTGGAGACAGTGCAAGCATTGGGGGCTCAGTAAAGTGTATGCAGCCACAAAACACTGGGTAGACATACACACACTCCCACTCCTATTTCAGCATTGTGCAAAGATAGAGGTGGTTGGCAGCCCTGGCCGCCACACCAGTCCTGGGCACAGTGCAGGCATTGCTAAGGTATGCAGGTGCTAATATTGGTAGCTGCTGCTCTGCGCAGGGCCCAAAAGCCTGACTCTCCATGAGGCTTTGGATAGTGAAGCCTGTGGGTGTGGGGGTTTGTGCCCCTGTTGGCCGATGCTCTAGGGCAGAGGTTTCCAACTCCGGTCCTGGTGGGCCAAGCATGATTCAGGTTTTCAGGCTGTCTCTAATGAATATTGTCAGACGGCTGCCTGGGTGAGAATCTTCACAGTCTTGACAATGCATATATTTATATGATTTTTGCAAGGTATTGTGGGTAACGTAGTTCATTCACACCAGACACAGCTGCTGACAATAATTTAGTTGTGCACAAGTGTTAAAGCCAATAAGATACTTCTTTATTTATGGGGTTATTTCTCCCAGCACAGATATGCTTGGTAGCACATAAATTAGGTTACTTGCTTGCAGTGTTTAACTTGGTAAAACAAAGTCAAAAATCAAAATCAAGAAAACAACCTTCAAACTTGTCAGGCAATTAGCTAATGTTTTCTTAGCATATCTCTAACAAACGAAAAGCCACAAAGAAAGAAATAAACTGTTCTTGTAAGGTTAACTTCTGATTACTTTCCACACAGATCCAGAAGAAATTCTCTCCTAGCTCACAAGCAATTGGGTGCAGCTCAATTGCTATCAGTTATCCAGCTGAAACCCTTTAGCAGGCTGGCTTTCTACTGTGTGAGTCAAATCCTGCTTCAGGAGCTTTTCTTAGTGGAATAAAGAACAAATTTATATTTCTTTGTGATGGCTGCTGTGCTTTATCACAGAAAGTTACCAACGGAGTTTGGATAGAGAGCAGTCCATATAAACAATATCTTGATCTGCTATTATTTCCCCTTCATCAACAAGCATAGGGTCACTATCATGAATTGGCACAGATGAATCTTTCAATGGAGCACTTTCAGGAGAACACTTATTTCCCTGCTGTCTTTCAAGGTTATAGCTAGGGTATAGATCAGTGTTCATACCTGAGCTTCCATTGTTGCTATAGTTCCTCTCTATATAGCCTGGCCAGTATGTAGTCCAGTTCTTATGTCCAGCCTTCCAGTCCTGATCCCCGGACACTGGATCTCTCTTCACATACCTTCTGGCATAGGTCTTAGAGTCCCTTCCACGTGCAGCCATCTCCCTCACAGGTAGCCTCTGGTGATTCCTTGTTCTGCAGCACCATTCCTCTGGCTTTCCCCAGTCCAATGGTCTATGCTGGCCCTTGGAATACCTCCCAGTATACATACTGCCTTGGACTCTTCTAGACCTCTCAAAGGCTTTTCTCCTCTTCCTTCCAGAGGGTTTCTTTCCTTCTCTATCCGTCCGGTTTGGCTTCTGCTTCTGCTTCTGCTGATCCTTCAGATGAAACTGATGATCAAACTCAAGCTGATTCTCAGGATACTGAGGACAATTCTCTGAATATCCAAGGTGATCATGAAGCTGGTCATCTGTAGAATAAACTCTACTCTTATTCTGCTTAGATGAGTGATCCTCCCTAACACAGCGCAGCTGTGCTGAATCAGGCCCTGCCCTTTGAGATGAGTGCTTAGGGATTACCTCATAGCCCTCCTGATTGAACACACGTTTCCTCCCTTCAGCTCCTCTAATGGCTGTTGGAAACCTGGTGCATTCTGGGACTGGTAGTCTTTTATGGCAAAATTCTGTTTTCTCATTTCTACCAGCACTGACAGGTTGCTTGTTCAGAGACACTTCACCTTTTCTATAGCCCCTTCCTGAGCTATGATAAGCTTCCTTATCACAATATGCATGAGATACATTTGCATACAATGGGGGCACTGCATTCCAATGCATCTCATGCATATTTATTAGGGACCACCAAAGGAGTCCCACCCCAAGAAATATGTATATAACAGTCTTTGTTTTTGTCGGAGGGGGCCAAGGGAGGCTAGAACTGAGAGCTAACCACACCAGATGGCACCATCCATTTTTTTAAAAAAACACATGTGTATGAAGCAAAAACTTAGCTTAAAGCTCCGATAAGTAATTCAGCAACTCAGAGCCTAGCACGATATCCAGTGAATAAGGCGCGACGTGCACGTTTCGGGTAACGCTCCCTGTATCAAGCGCATTCCATTTTCTTCAGTGCTGCTCGCCAAAAAACGCCGAGTGTTCACCATTCGATATATCTTTCAGGGGGGGAGTTTTAATAGGCTACAATAAACATCGCTCACATGCAGAGGTCCAATCAGGCGGTAGGGGCACCCCACTGAAACAGGGGAACCCACTACGTCATGGAGGAAAGCTAGTGTAGGCTCGCCCAATCAATCTCTTTGTTCAGACCAGACGGGGCCACTGTATTCAATCGGAAAATCCAAGACTGCTCACGACGTTGCAAAATAGCAATGCGGTCACAGCCCCCCCCCCCCTCTCCCATGGGTTAGGGGGGACATGATCAATGACCGTCCAAGACAATTGAGAAAACTCATGGCCAGAACTTACACAATGATCAACGATGGGGGCCGTCAGCATTTTATTCCGGACCCGAGAGGCGTGCTCAGCCAGGCGAACCTTAATCAGCCTAGAGGTTCTGCCCACATACATCAATGGACTTGGACATAGCAACAAGTATACCACATGTGTGGAAGTGCAGTCGGTGTTCCATTTCCGAAAGTACCGTTGACCCGTACCCGGGTGTATCCACTCATGTCCAGTCAAAGTGGATTCACAATATTGACATTGGCCACAACTAGAATGACAGGCATCACGTGGAGAAGGAGGAGGAGGTCGATCCAACTCAGGAATGGAATGAACCACGAAATCCCGGAGGTTAGTTCCACGAGTGAAAGCGATCCGTAAAGGCTTCTCAAAGCAGGAATGCAAACCCAAAAGGGGCCAATGTTTGCGTAATATCCTTACCACATCAGAACTTAAAGTGGTAAATGGTAGTATGCCGACTACCGCCTCAGTAGACACAACAGGAGAGCCATCCCTGGGAACATCAGTAAGCAACCATTCACGATGGGTATACGAGGCACGAAGGTATGCCTTCCGAATTACTTTGTGGGGATAACCTCGCTGGGCTAATCGGAGGTATAAATCTTTAGCATGATACTTGAAATCCATCAGTGATGAACAGAGACGCCGTAAGCATAAAAATTGGCCATAGGGTAGCCCCCTCCGTAGGGGGCCCGGATGAAAACTGTTATAATGTAATAAACTGTTACGCTGAACAGGTTTTCGAAACAGCGTAGTGCCAAATCCTTCATCAGTCTTGAACACCGTCATATCAAGGACTTCAATGCTATGTTCATGAATGTGAGCCGGAAAAGTCAGGTTAGACTTAAAATGGATGGTGCCATCTGGTGTGGTTAGCTCTCAGTTCTAGCCTCCCTTGGCCCCCTCCGACAAAAACAAAGACTGTTATATACATATTTCTTGGGGTGGGACTCCTTTGGTGGTTTGTTATTTTTAGTATTTACCTGGTACTACCTCTATCAGGGGTTTTCTATATTATTAGTTTTATTTATTTATTAGGGACAGCATGAAATCCTGAAGGGTGTTTGGCCCTCCAGGACTGCAGTTGGGAACCTCTGCTCTAGGGAATGCACATGTTTATGGTGTATGTGCGCTGTAGGGTAAAATATAGGGACATGATCTGCAGGAGCCACAGCTGGGACTTCTGCCCCTGAACACACTGGCTGTGTGTACTGCACCAAACTGTTGCCACAGAGGCAGGTCATTCCCTGGGGATACCATTGCTGTTCATCAGACAGACCTTGTCTGTTGCACTGCACGCCATCTATCCACCTGAACAGGGCTTGGCCTTGGTGTGCTGTGGGCAGATGCCACTGCCCCCTCCACCACCAGCATCCTCTGCCTCCATGCTGACATGCCCTTATGCTGGTGGTGCGCAGTCCCAGGCCATCCAGTGTGCTGGTAGGCGGCTGCCTATGGTGTGGTATCTGGGGTAGGGGTGCCTACATAGACATCTGTGCTCCCCCCCCCCCCGGCACCGCCTCACTGTTATGTGCCCTTTGGAGTACCTGCTGGGTGATGTCCCCTGGGACACTGTGGGACACACACTCGTGGGCATGTTTGACCTTGGTCAGTTGCTGGCTTGCTGATCTGCAGTTTCTGCATTCCTATGTGCCCCAGCTGCCCCACTGCATGTCCCGCCTGCAGCCCCCTGTACCCCATTTGCAGCCTCACCGTAGTTCCCTTTCGTACTTGGGCACTATGCTGTTGATGCACATGTATCACTACTATCACTTTTCCTGGTTTCCCTGCCTTTGCTGTACATTGCTGACTGAACTGGTTTCTCTCTCCTGCAAATGTGCCTCTAACGCAAGATTTTCCCTGGCGTTAATTTTCAGACCTTCATTTCACAGCGTTAGTGTGCCTGGAGCCTCTCCCCGCCCACTCTCCGCCCATTGACCCCTTCTCTTCGCCCTCTGGGGATCCTTACTCCACCCTCTGTGTGCCTTAACGCCGCTGGAGATGTTATCACGCAATAATGTTATTTTATCGCACGCTAACGTTACGTACCAAGCGCTAACGTTACGTATCACGTGCAAACTGCGCCGCTGCAATGTTATCGCTGTTTAGTAAAAATCCCCATATGTCTTTCTCTAACGATCTCTCTCTTCTCATGATATGTCCAAAATATGAAAGTTGAAGTCTTGTCATCTGAGCTTCTAAGGAAAGCTTAGGTTTGATCCCCTCTAGTACTGACTGGTTTGTTCTTCGGGCAGTCCATGGTATACACCGTCGCCAGCTCCATAATTCAAAGGCATTGATTTTCTTTCTGTGTATCTTTTTCACAGTCCAACTTTCATATCCATAAAACATTATTGAAAATACCATGGCTTAAACAAGTCAAATTTTTGAATGAAGAGAGACATCTCTCTTCTTGAGAATCTTGCCTAGATCCTTCATAGCCATTCTGCCAAGAGCAGTGAGTTGTTGGATTTCTTGACTGCCTGTCGTTTCTTTATTGATAGTTAATCCAAGTAGGTTAAAGTTGTCAACTATTTCAATTTCTTCCCCATCAACGATGAACTTATTGATTTTGCCAATTGTCTTTACATTAAGGTGCCGGTCCATTTTAAGACTATGGCCCCAATTCAGGGATGCGGGATTTGGCGTGCAGCCCCGCAAACTGTCCAGGCCCGATTCCCCCTACAGCTCCCCCGGTATGTCCTGAGCATCAGGACGGGGAGAACCGGTGGGGGACGGGAGGGAGGGGGCGATATCGGGGTGGAGCAGAGGTGGACCAGCCCTACAAGAAAATACAGGGCTGATTCAGATCATGGTCCTGTATGTCCTGCAGGGCCTGTGGGATCATGCTGCTTATTCTACTTCAAAGGTGGAATAAACAGCTGAAAACTGGCGATCAGTCCTAGGGATCCCCCCAGGGCTGCGGCCGGGTGCAGAGGGGGGGTTCCTGCTACCTGATCCAGGCCACGGAAGGCCAACCATGGGTCAAGGCAGTGGGGAAAAGGGGGCTGGTGCCACAGCAATCAGGCGCCTGCGGGGAGGATATCCCTACAGGTGGCAGGGGCATGCCGGGCCATCCTCGGGCCCAATTCTGGTTACCATGGGAACATCTTGCTCCCGCGGTCCAGAACCAGGTCCACATGGGCCCGTCTTGCTTGGGCCATCTGGATGGGTTGGACATGCCCCTACCTGAATTGGGCTCCACATTCCTTGATCTTGAGAAGCAAATGTTCAGATCATCTTCACTTTCAGCCAGTAATGAGGTATCATCAGCATAGAGAAGGTTGCTGATGAGTCTCCCACCAATCTTTACACCTCTATTGTCTTCATACAACTTGCATCTCTGATGATTTGTTCTGCATATAAATTAAACAGGTAGGGGGACAGTATGCAATCTTGTCGTACACCTTTGTTGATTTTAAACCATTCTGTTTCTCCTTGTTGTGTTCCAACTGTTGCTTCTTGATCATTGTAAAGGTTGTGCAAGAGAATGCTCAGATGTTCTGGTATACCCATGCTTCTTCATGTGGCCCAGAGTTTCTCATGGTTTACACAGTCAAAAGCCTTGCTGTAGTCTATAAAACACATATAGATATCTTTTTGGTATTCTTTTGTCTTTTCAAGGATCCAACTCACATCCGCGATAATGTCATGATGACACCCACATGTAAATGTACCCCTTTCTAAAATCACTGCTTACACGTGTGTAGAGACTGCTTGGATGTTACTGTGTGAGCAGCAGCACCATCCAGTGTCCCTACTAGATTACTACAATGAAGGTTAGAGAAAAGCCACATTTTTCAGAACAGGGGAGGTTCTTTCTGCCAGTTGCTTCATGCTGGAAAGGGGATTCCTCTGGGAGAGAAAATCCAACCTCATATATAAACAACTCCCAAAGATAGAAATCTTTCTTTGGCTCCAAGCCACTGCACCAGGAAGGAGCAAAGGTGCCTTCCCTTTTGGCAGGTGTCTGACAAACAGCCATTCATTCCATCCAGAGTGAGAAAAAGGCATTAGAGCAGCAGCACCGGGTAAGAAAGCAAAAGATTGAAGTCTGCGCAAAGCCTATCAGCTCTCCATAATCTCAAAAGAAGAGTAACTCTGCTGTGAAAGAGTTTTCAAGAACTGTACCAACAACTAAGCCTTCCAGTTCATTAGAGCAGGAGCCTGCTGAGCAGTTCCAGGGATCTGTATCTACAAAAGCCACTAGGTCTCAGGAAATAGAGGAGCCTAAGCATTCATCATATACCAATGACACCAGATCCAGGAATTAGCCATTACAACACTGTGGACTTTTGTCTGCCTCACTACCTGCTTCAGGTACACTGGAAAAGAGTACTTGAACAGGAGAGAGGGATTCCCAACTCAGGGAAACTAGTTTAAATAACACAGGTGCAGGAATGGTAAAGAAACCAGATTAAATAACAAAGGTGCAAGAGTAATGAAGAGTAGAGTAACTGTTCAGCTAAACATAAAGAGTAATTAAAGGGAGTGTGTTAACTTACCTAACTAAGAACAGAGAAAAAGTAATCTACCTGTAACTAAGAAGGAGTCAACTGCTTGTAACATAGTTCTTGTTTGGTACTTCTGCTAACTATTAATGTTGTTATTGCTCAGAAATCCTGAAGTTTAAGTAACCTCTGAATCCAGAATGTAGTTTCTGACCTGGACTTATTTATTTGAGAAGGGAAAGGTATGAGAGCATCATGTGCCAAGGGACTCCTGATTCAGGCCAGTCCCCACCAAAAAGAACCTTGATATTAAATTCCAAGAGCAAAGAATAAAAGATTACAAGAAAGCTCATTGGATTAGTGTTCCCCCTTGTCTGCTAACCTGCTATAAGCAGCTGCAAGAACCACACAGAAAGGGGGATTACATGTGGATGTCATTTCCATATGTAAATGCCAGATTTTCCACATGGAAATAGTGAATTAAGCTTCTAAAACAACCCCGTTGGGGTGCAACAACCCGAAGGGCGCAGCAAGAAAAATGTGTGTAGTTTTCTCTTTTTTTCACAAATGTTTCCTGATTTTGGGGGGGGGGGGGGTTACAGTTAGTTTCAAACATTTGTTTTAACAAGGAATATTTAGAGCATGTTAAATTGCTTTAATAGACACCAAAGAATGAATTAAGACATGCTAATTCATGCTTGTTAATTTAGTGCACATTATATTTTTTTAAGGTGCACTAATGAATGCACACTCCTAATATATTGCCATTGTAAAGTACAGAATACACATATATTTGGAAAGACTGCTTAAAACCCCTTAAAATTTCTGCATGTTACTGCTTCCATTTATAATAACAACCTTTTCTAAAATCACTACTTGCAAGTGTATGCTGGTTTATACGTGTATATAGCACCATGCACTTCTGAAATCATCTCCTAAAATGTAGCATATTGATTTCACTTAGGAGCATGTTTACTAAAGGTTTTAGTGTGCGTTAATGTTGTAAACTACACTGGTTTTATTACAGAAAGCAGATTATTACGTTTTAAATAAACTATAAACTATACTGAGGTCCTTTTTCCACTACAGTTTATATTTGTATCATTGGCATTCTTACATAAGAGAGGAAGGAATCTGGGTAGTGTTTTTTGTTTGTTTGTTATGTTAGATATTTAGCAGTACTCTATTGGAGTTGTTTTTGATTAGTAGTAGCATAAGAAGCTTTTTCACAAGCAGCCAAACAAGTCTATCCCTACCTGACTTATCCATATCCCATGAATAATAATGTCACAGCTGGGCTGGAGCATAGAATGCTGCATCAAAGCAGAGAACCCATTTTCTCTGAGGCTTTCAGAGAGTGAAGGGATCCTCCGTCTCTGTTCTAGTGACCCTGCAAAAAATGGAAGCTCAACCTAAATATGTGAGAAATCATATTAGAGGTTTATACTATGATGACTACTAATAATAATGTCCAAAGTGCTACCAGGTAATATAGCATTGTAAGGACACATAGGGGCATGTTTACTAAACAGCGATAACGTTGCAGCGGCGCTGTTTGCGCGTGATATGTAATGTTATCGCGCGATACGTAACATTAGCGTGTGATAAAGTAACATTATCGCGTGATAGCATGAGGTTTCGAGCGAACACGTCTCCTGCGGCGTTAAGGCACACAGAGGGTGGAGTAAGGCTCCCCAGAGGGCGGAGAGAAGGGGGTCAATGGGGGGAGAGTGGGCGGGGAGAGGCTCCAGGCATACTAACGCTGTGAAATGAAGGCCTGAAAATTAGTGCCAGTAAAAATTGGTTGCATGTAAAGATTGAATAGAAGTGAGGATAGGGAGGAGCCTTGGGGAACACCTTGACCCTGTTTGAAAGTTGAGGAGGATGCTGTGCCTATTTGGACTTGTAAGGTATGGTCGGTAAGATATGATTTAAACCATCCTAGGACTGTGCCTTGAAGGCCAAGCTGTTGTAGTCTTGTGATCAATATGTTGTGACTGATGCTGTCGAAGGTGGCCGCTATGTCGAGAAAGACGAGTAAGAATGCTTGTTTGGTGTCATTTAGTCCACGGTGGAGTTTGTCCATTGTTGATGTTAAGTACCGTCGAGTCGATGTCAACTCATTGCGACCCTCTGGATAGTTGTCCTAAATTGTGTTCGGTCTTCAGTCAGGCGGCTCATTGTTGAGAGACTGGTACCCGTAGCTGATGTAATTGTATCGATCCATCTCATTGCTGGCCTTCCTCTTTTGTGTTGACCTTCTATCTTGCCAAGCATGATGTCTTTCTCTAACGATCTCTCTCTTTGCATGATATGTCCAAAATATGAAAGTTGAAGTCTTGTCATCTGAGCTTCTAAGGAAAGTATAGGTTTGATCTCCTCTAGAACTGACTGGTTTGTTCTTCGGGCAGTCCATGGTATACACAGTATTCGCCGCCAGCACCATAATTCAAAGGCATCAATTTTCTTCCTGTCTTTCTTTTTCACTGTCCAGCTTTCACATCCATATGATGTTATTGAAAATACCACGGCTTGAACAAGTCAAATCTTTGTATGGAAAGAGACATCTCTGCTCTTGAGAATCTTGTCTAGGTCTTTCATAGCCATTCTGCCAAGAGCAAGGTGTCGTCGGATTTCTTGACTGCTTCTTGCTTCTTTATTGATAGTTGATCCAAGTAAGTTAAAGTTGTCCACAATTTCAATTTCTTCTCCTTCAATGATGAACTTGTTGATTTTGCCAGTTGTCATGATCTTTGTCTTCTTTACATTACGGTGCAGGCCCATTTTGAGACTATGTTCTTTGATCGTGAGAAGCATATGTTTCATATTATCTTCACTTTCAGCTAGTAATGTGGTATCATCAGTATAGCGAAGGTTGTTGATGAGTCTTCCACCAATCTTCACACCTCTGTTGTCTTCATACAATCCTGCTTATTTTATGATTTGTTCTGCATATAAATTAAACAGGTAGGGGGAAAGTATGCAGCCTTGTCTTACACCTTTGCTTATTTTAAACCATTCTGTTTCTCCTTGCTCCGTTCAAACTGTTGCTTCTTGATCAATGTACAGATTGTGAAAGAGAATGATCAGTTGTTCTGGTATACCCATGCTTCTTAATGTGGCCCAGAGTTTCTCATGGTTTACACAGTCAAAAGCCTTGCTACAATTGATAAAGCACAAATAGATATTCTTTTGGTATTCTTTAGTCTTTTAAGGATGAGTATTATGGTTTCTACACTGTGAAAAGGTCTAAAGTTGTGCTGTTGATCGTCGAGTGGAGCATTCAAATCAATGAAGTCTTGTAAGTGGAGTTGCACTGCTTTTTTGATCATTTTTGCCAGAAATGGTAGGCTGGTGATGTGCTGGTATGAATTTGGGAGGGTTTTCTCAGTTATGTTGGATTTTAGGATGGGGCATATGATTGTTTGTTTTAGGACAGAAGGCATTTGCCCTGAATGAAGTAACTATTTCGAGGATAATAGGTGAAAACTCTTCTTTTGTTACCTTGAACCGGCTGACTGGGCAGGGATCTGATGGGGAAGTGGTTGTGTTGATGTTCGAGATAGTATTTTTTAGTTGTTTGAGGTTTATGTGGTGAAATGATGACCAGGTATTTTGGTTGTGAGGTTTGATCAGGCTGGGATTGTTTGAAAAGTTGCTGGGATGAGTATTAGTTTGAGTATTACTGTTGTTTAGGGGACCACGTTTTTCCATAAGGAAATTTGCCAGGGTTGGGGGTTCTATTGGTGGAGGTTCAGTGATATAATCAGGGGATATAGTTAAAGATTTGATGATCGAGACCAGCTCTCTGGGTCTGTTGAGGAATTTTGTAAGGAGCTTGATGTGGTATTCTTTCTTTCTTTTGTTAATGGTTTCTTTATATGCTCTGAGAATGGACATGTAGAGAAGATTGTCGGCATCTGTCCTTGTGATTCTCCATTTGGTTTCCAGTTTTCTGAGCTGATGTTTTAGTTTTCTTAGTTCAGAAGTATACCAGGGTTTAGATTCTTCGTGTTTATTTGGGTGGTGGGGTATAGTGGTCTTTGTGGCCTTGGCGATGGTCGGGTTCCAGTTATTTATGAGGTTGTTTAGTTCCATCATAGAAGGGTTTATGTTTGGTATTGTGTTATTTAAGAAAGATTCTTTATTGAATGATTTAAATTTGTTTATAAAATGGTTAGTTTACTTGGTTTCATGGGGTAGTGTGACAGAAGTAATGGCAAACTCTATGAGGAAGTGATCTGCCCATGGGAGAGGGAGTGCTTGGGAGGGGTTGAGAAGTGTATGTCTTGCTGCATGGTGTTTGGGAGAAAGATGAGATCAAACTTGTTGCCTTTCTTGTGAGTGGGGGATTGGACAATTTGTTGAAATCCTAAGTCCTGCACGGCATTTAAGAAGTGCATGGAGTGCATGGGAGGGACTTAGGGTAAGTTGAAATCGCCGAGTATAATGTGATGCTTACTTGGGGCAGAGGTGCATGCAGTTTCCAAGATAGAGGAAAGGTTGTCTGGATTGGGGGCGGGAAGTCTGTAGATCAGATTGATAATGATGGATTTGTTGTTGATTAGTATGTCCATGCCTTCTATAGTATTGTTTGAAAGGTTGGAGAATTTGAGGTCTTTTTTTCCTAGGATTAGCACACCACCACCGCGTTTGTTTGGTCTAGATAATTGAAATACGTCATAGTTGGAGAGGGCTAGTTGTTTGATTAGGGCGTTGTCAGAGTTGGATAGCAGGTTTCAGTTATGCAATATGTTTGGATTGTTGTCGTTGAGGAAAACAATTATAGCAGGGATTTTGTTTCTGATGGATCTGGCGTTAATGAGAGCAATATTTATTGTGCATTCAGTGTTGTTGGTGGGGGGATGGTGCAAATAGAGGTTAAGTGAATTAGCCTTTGTGGGGAGTGTTTTGGGTGGGCAGTAAATGGGGTTCGGTAGGGGAATAAGAACATAAGAACATAATATATGCCATACTGGGTCAGACCAAGGTCCATCAAGCCCAGTATCCTGTTTCCAACAGTGGCCAATCTAGGTCATACGTACCTAGCAGTTTCCCCAAAAGACACAGGTTCCACAATGCTTGTATTGATATCTTGGGACCCTTTTTAATAATGGTTTATGGACCTTTCCTCCAGGTACTTCTCCAAACCTTTTTTAAACCCAGCTACACTAATAGCCTCCTTTCCTTATCGTCACTCCAGTCCAGTCCCTTTACTTCTGGGTTGCGCAACCCTTCCAGCAGCTTGGAGGCTGAGCCCAACCTTTTTGGAGGATGGAGCGGTATAAATACCACTGGGACCACCCACCAACTCCAGTAATCTCAGCCTCCAAGCAGCTGGAGGGTTCCGTAAGCCTAGGGCTTCCTGGAGTCTCCTTTTTAAATTTAAATTTGCTCTTTATAGATTTTAAGCTCCTAGCTTATTGATTTCTAGTTTTGTTAACCTTACCTTTGTTTTGTTTTTTTTTATTCCTGTGCCTTTAAAATTACTCTCTCCTCCCCCCCCCCCCTTCCTGGCCGGGCCGGGTACCGGAGTTGATTGCTTCCTGCAGCAGCGAGGAGGATCATTCAGCTCTCCTCTCGCCGCTGAGCCGCTCGTCTCCTGCACCCTCTTCAGGATCCTGCCCTGCCTCGCGCCGAAGCCCAGCTGGCGGCTGAGCGCTTGAGGCACGCCGCGACTGTGCTCCTCCTGCCCCTCCCGTCCCGGTACGGAGGGAAGCGGAGTAGAGCGCGGGAGTCCCGTTTTCAGCGCCTTTCAAGCGGCGCCGCTTAAACCGGAGCGGAGGACGGCTCTCAGCACGGATTTAGCGGTCCTGTAATTCTCCACGGAGGACCGTGAAAGGAAGGCAACTCACAGTCCCCCGTTAGGCTCCACGTGGTTGCGGCCTACCACGTGTGGAGCCAACAGCTGGATTTCGCTGAGTCGGGCCTCGGCAACGCGGCAGAGGAAGCGCTACTAACTGCAAGTAACGGATTAAATCCGGGGGTTTATGTACTTTATTTCATTTTATTCTATCTTAGTTAATTTAATTTGAATTTAATTTAATTTATTTTCTCCCTTGGCTTGGGCTTTAGGGGAGTAGTCTAATTCCTGGTCTGGGTAGCTGTTAAGCCTTTACTAAGGGGCAGAGCTCATTTAATTCTGTTTGTCCTGATCTGTACAGGTTCGGGCAGGCGGGTGTTTTAGACCTAGGGGACGCTAGCAGAACTTCTGTTCCTCCTTATCTAGGGCATGACGGGCAAACCTCGGTGCCCCTCCTGTGGCACTCGCAGAGGTACTACTACTGAGACTGGGATCTGCAAGGCTTGTGCTGCAGAAGCCGCCTCCGTGGAACAAGAAATTAGCTTATCTATGGCTCAGACTTCTCAGGGATCCGGAGACCCTCTGATGGGGGAAGGGGGGTCTCAGTTTCCCCCCCTTCCTCTTCAGAATTTCCCACCCCTCCTCTGCCTCCTTCCCCCATGCCTGCTGGGGAGGGGGGGTCAGGGATCTCTTCTCCCCTGACTTTGTCCTCTTGCTCCATAGAGCCTATTGTATGCGCAAGCAAGGGTTGGGTCCAGGGGAGGCGGCCCCTACTGCGGAAGGCGGGCCGGACAGACCAGCTAGGGCAAGCAGCCAGAACCCCGGGATTCCGCTTAAGCGCCCCCGGCTGATGAGTGAGGAGCCAATCACGTCCCTCTCTCAGGGCACCCCGGAAGAGGAGAGCTCTGACAAGGATCCAGATGAGGAGGAGGAGGAACTTGAAGAGGGGGAGATCCCTGAAAAGGATCATTCCCGTATAATTAGGGTTTTCCGCAGAGAGGAACTCCCGGCACTAATCAATGAGTCCCTGAAAGTGCTCAATGTGGCCTCAGATGCGCCGGCAGAGGACGAAGCGTTGGAGGACCCTTTAATCCAGGCCATTAGAAAGTCACAGAAAGTATTTCCTGTCCACAGAGTGGTTCGCCAGATGATCCAGGAAGAATGGGATCAACCTGAGTCAAGCCTTAGGGGGGTTCGCTCTATGGCTCGCCTATACCCTCTCCCAGAGGCAGACAAAGAGCTGCTGAAGTCACCCAGGATAGATGCAGCGGTTTCAGCTGTTACAAAGAAGACGACTATCCCAGTCGAGGGCAGCACGGCCCTGAGGGACTCGCAAGACAGGAAACTGGACACGCTCCTGAAACAAGCCTTTGATGTGAGTGCCCTTGCCTTACAGGCTTCCGTCTCGGGGGCCTGGGTGGCATGGGCCAGTTTGAGATGGTCTCAACAGCTTCAAGCAGCGGAAGGCTCTGCGGAGGAAGCGCAGGCCAACTCGGCTAGGTTGGAATCCGGAGCGGCCTTCTTGGCGGATAGTCAGTATGACCTCATCAGGAGCCTAGCTAAGAACATGGCCTCCGTGGTGGCGGCTAGGCGCTACTTGTGGCTCCGTAATTGGGCAGCCGACGCTTCCTCAAAGGCATGCCTAAGTCGTCTTCCATTTAAAGGAAAATTCTTGTTTGGTGAAGACCTGGACAAGTTGGTGAAGGACCTTGGCGAATCTAAGGGCGGCAGGCTCCCCGAAGATAGACCGAAGCAAGGTCGCTCTCTGCCCCCGGTGCGTAGTCAACTCAGGGACCCCCGCAGGTTTCGTTCTGCCAGGCCGAACCCCTTTTCCAGGGGACGTTTCCCGTCCAGGGGGCAAGGCTTTAGGGGGTTTCGAGGAGCAGGTAGAGGTTTCGGTGCCTCTTCCTCTTCTTCCTCGGGACCTAGGAAACAGCAATGAGATGTCGGGGGGCCAGGGGGAGGAGCTGCAGGTGGGTGGACGTTTAAGGCAGTTTCTTCCCGCCTGGTCCCGGGTCACGTCCGACCAATGGGTCCTAGAGGTCATCAGAGAGGGCTACGCTCTCGAGTTTGCAAAACAAATACATCCAGCCTTTGTTCAGTCTCCCTGCGGTTCTTCTTCAAAGCGGTCGGCCGTAGATACAACTCTCACACGCCTAATAGCGCTCGGGGCCGTCGTTCCAGTACCACCAGACCAGTGCGGCTCTGGTCGGTACTCGATTTACTTCGTGGTACCAAAGAAGGAAGGTTCCTTCCGCCCGATCCTGGATCTAAAGCAGGTCAATCGCTGTCTCAGGGTTCCGCATTTCCGGATGGAGACCCTACGATCAGTCATAGCAGCCGTAAGGGGCGGGGAATTCCTAACGTCCCTCGATCTGACAGAAGCCTACTTACATATCCCGGTCAGGGCATCCCATCAACAATTCCTAAGATTTGCAGTGCCGAGGGGCCATTTTCAATTCCAGGCCCTACCCTTCGGCCTAGCTACGGCGCCAAGAACGTTCACCAAGGTGTTGGTGGTGGTAGCGGCTTCTCTATGGAAAGAGGGAATCCTAGTTCACCCTTACCTGGACGATTGGCTGATCCGAGCAAAGTCAGAAGAGGAAAGCCACACCGTGACGACAAGAGTCATTCAGGTCCTAGAAGAGTTGGGGTGGGTCATCAATCGAGCAAAGAGCAGGTTGACCCCCTCCCAGGAACTCGAGTACCTCGGAGCAAGATTCGATACCGACAGAGGCAGGGTGTTTCTGTCTCATTCAAGATCAAGAGAACTAAGACTTCTAGTCACCCAGTTCCTGGGCAGACGAAACCCCACAGCGTGGCATTATCTTCAGGTTCTGGGAACGATGGCGGCGGCAATAGAAGTAGTACCATGGGCCAGAGCCCACATGCGGCCATTGCAACGGGCCCTATTGCGTCGATGGTCCCCCCAGCATCATCCCATGTCAATGCAGTTACCTTGTGCTCCGCGAACCAAACAAGCTCTCCGCTGGTGGCGATGCCCAAGGAATCTGGATTGCGGGATGCCCCTCGAACCGCATCAGTGGTTACTTTTGACAACGGATGCCAGTCTGGTAGGCTGGGGAGCTCACTGCGAGGACCACTTCATTCAGGGCAGCTGGACACCATTGGAAGCTCAATGGCCCATCAACAGGCTGGAATTGCGGGCCGTCGTCCTGGCGCTCAGGGCTCTCGAGGCCTTAGTAAAAAAGAGAGCAATTCGCGTCCTCTCCGACAATGTCACCGCGGTGGCTTACATCAACCATCAGGGCGGCACCAGCAGCCCTGCCTTTGAGAAGGAAGCGGACTCTCTGTTCCAGTGGGCGGAAGTTTGGTTGGAAGCAATCTCAGCCCAACACGTAGCAGGCACAGACAACGTCACGGCAGACTACCTCAGCAGGTGCAAGATAGACCACGGAGAGTGGGAACTGGAGCAGGAAACCTTCGACCAGATAGTGTCCCGTTGGGGGCTCCCAGTCATGGATCTCATGGCGAGGTTCTCGTCCGCCAAGGTAGACAGATTCTTCAGTCGGCGAAAGGAAAGAATGTCCGAGGGCCTGGATGCCTTGTCACAGAAGTGGCCTTCGGAGGGCCTCCTCTATGTGTTTCCTCCCTGGGTACTGATCGGAAAGGTTCTCCAGCGCGTGGAGTCTCACCAGGGGTTCGTAATCCTCATAGCCCCGGATTGGCCTCGCCGCCCCTGGTATGCGGACTTGGTGAGATTGATCGCCGACCACCCTTGGCGGCTCCCTCACAAAAGGGACCTACTGAGGCAAGGCCCGGTTCGAATGCCTCACGTGGATCGATTCTCGCTTACGGCCTGGCTATTGGAAGGGCGAGGCTCCTGAAGCGAGGTTACTCAGGAGCGGTCATCTCGACACTGTTGAATGCTAAGAAGAGCTCGACCTGTCTCTCCTATGTTAGGACTTGGCGCATCTTCGAAGCATGGTGTGCGGAGCACCGACGGAAACCCCTTTCCGCCTCCGTCCCGGAAGTTCTGGAATTCTTGCAGGCAGGTTTTGACAAGGTCCTAGCACACAGCTCCTTGCGAGTTCAGCTGGCTGCCATCGCATGCTATAGGGGCAAGATCCGCGGCAAATCCCTAGGGGCTCACGCAGACGTCTCCAGGTTCCTAAGAGCGGTTAGACGCCTGCGTCCTCAACGGAGGTCGGTCGTCCCCCCTTGGGACCTCAACCTAGTGCTAAATGCCCTGATCGGGGAGCCCTTTGAACCAGTTAAGGGGGCCTCCTTAAAGGACTTAACCTTGAAGACAGTCTTTCTGGTTACGATCTGCTCGGCAAGGCGGGTCTCCGAATTACAAGCGTTGTCCGCTCAACCCCCCTTCCTATTATTTCTCAAGGACAAGGTGGTTCTGCGAACTGTCCCTTCCTTCTTGCCCAAGGTTATCTCTCCCTTTCATGTGAATCAGCCTGTCAACCTCCCGGTCCTCTCGGCCGTGGGGGTGGAAGGTAGGGATAGCAAACTGCGTCTCCTGGATGTCCGGAGGACCTTGAAACGTTACCTCTCCCGCACAGCTCCTTTCCGGAAGTCCGATCGCTTATTCGTACAGTTCGGAGGCCCTCACAAAGGAGAGGCGGCGGCCAAGGCTTCCATCTCCAGATGGATCAGAGAGACGATTGCTTCCGCCTACATCCTGAAAGGGAAGCAGGTTCCAGCGGGTATACGAGCACACTCCACTTGGGCACAGGCTACTTCTTGGGCAGAATTCAGCCTAGTTCCCCCGTTGGATATTTGTAGGGCAGCGACCTGGTCCTCGCTGCATACCTTCACCAAGCATTACAGGCTGGACATCCAGAGTTCAGCGGACGCTCGGTTTGGTTTGGCGGTCCTACAGTCCGGTATGCCGGATCCCACCCAGGATTGAACTGCTCTTTTACATCCCAGAAGTAAAGGGACTGGACTGGAGTGACGATAAGGAAAAAGTAATTAGATCTTACCTGCTAATTAGTGTTCCTGAAGGAACGACAGTCCAGTCCCTGATCCCACCCGATTAAGGCCTATCAGCATAAGGAAGCTACGGACCGAGCGTGGGGGTCAGTTCTGAGTGAGGGGGTGCGGGAGAAGATCGGCTCGGGCAGACTCATGCAAGCCTCCTCCGCCCGTGACCATCTTCCCTCCCAGTCTACCTATTCCTTATATTAAAAAAAATAAAAAATAAATAAATAAATATATAAATAAGTAAATAAATAAAAGTTTTCTATATGTTGCTACTCTAGGTTATATAGATTGTTAATGGTGGTTATATAGGTTGTTAATGGAACTTCGTTAGATCTGCTTTTTCATTCGATTACTGGAGTTGGTGGGTGGTCCCAGTGGTATTTATACCGCTCCATCCTCCAAAAAGGTTGGGTTCAGCCTCCAAGCTGCTGGAAGGGTTGCGCAACCCAGAAGTAAAGGGACTGGACTGTTGTTCCTTCAGGAACACTAATTAGCAGGTAAGATCTAATTACTTTTTACTACATCCTCTGGTAACAAATTCCAGAGTTTGATTACACGTTGAGTGAAAAAATATTTTCTCTTATTTGTCTTAAAAAGTTTACCCTGCAGCTTCATTGCATGTCCCCTAATCTTTCTATATTCTGATAACGTAAACAATCGATCTACATTTACCTGTTCCACTCCTTTAATTTATAGACCTCTATTATATCTCCCCTCAGCTGTCTCTTTTCCAGGTTGAAGAGCCCTAAACGTTTTAGCCTCTCCTCAAAGGAGTAGCCTTCCATCCCCTTTAACATTTTGGTGGCTCTTCTCTGTACCTTTTCTAATAGATGAGGGTCTCTTTGGCAGTGTGGTAGAATGGGAATATGGTGGTAATGGTCCTGATGTTGTAATGAAGTAGTTATTGGCGCTAGTAGTAGAAGAGTATTAAGGAGGAATATGTGCTTTAGGTAAACCATTATATGTAATGTTGGTTTCTGTGATTGAGAGTGTGTGAATACTGGGTGGGGATATTATGTGTTATTGAGAAGATTTGGGGGTGGGATGGTAGGATGAAAGAGGGAGAAATATATTGAGATGAGTATTTGAAGGGTAGAAGGTAATTTGTTAATAATTGTGTTATACAGGAGATTGGGTGTTTTAAATACAGCTGACACAAATTAGGATACAAATAAGTACTTGAAGTGTAGAAAGTAATTTGTTAATAACTGCATTATACAGGAGATTGAATGTTTTAAACATAGCTGACACAAATCAGGATGATTGACCAAGTCAAAGACAGAGGAAAAATCAATGGAGACGGCTAGGGAAATATTACCCTTATTGATTGCCCCTCGAGTTTCACCGCCAGAAGTAGTCTCAGTGGAATTCTGTGGGTGAGAACACAATAGGAAATAGCAGCAGGAAAAAGCACACAATATCATAATACTACAAGAACAACAGTAGACAAGTTATAAGATGGTGTCTAAAAAGGAATTTTTCAAGATGTGTCTCACAAGGATGGTTTTCCAGCAAAGAGGGAAGGTATCTGTAGCCAAGCTACTGTTAAACATGGAGAGGACTCACGGCAGAAGAGCCAATGAGCTGATGGAAATCCAGGAAGAGGGGATGGGATCAGAAGCACAGATGGTTATATGAAAAGCAGTGATGGACTTTGTAAGGGTCTCTAGAGAAATATAATTCAATGTAGTCCAAACATGAGAGAGGGAATCGCATGGAGGAGATGTACAACTCGGGGTTGTATAGATGCCCTTGTCAGGTGAGTCTAGAGAAACTTCATACTGAAGTTCAGAGGTTTTTTCTTGTGGAAGATTTAAAGTATGCAGAATGCAATTACTATAGGAAAGCCATCAGTAGAGGGAAGTTGATGGGCCATCTTACTAACAGTGACATATAGCATCATTAGCAAAAACAGTACACTTTCCAGGTCAGTTCAAGGGAGGGCGTTGATCCTAGGCTGGGGGCTCAATCCAGCAGTAGAAATAGCAGTAGTAGGAAACCTATAGAAGAAAGGAAATCTGTTTCCTTGGCAGAACCAACAGCTTCTTCCTCCAGTGAAGTGGTATGCCAGCAGCTCCAATGCACATCAAAGCCAGCCACCATGGAGAATATGGGGTGGTATTTGGCAGCACTGTTGCAGGTCAAGTAGCAGATGGTTGAGAATGTGGGGTTAAGAAACTGTTTTGCCTCTTAGCCCCTACTTGTAAAGTATTTTTTTATTTATTTAAAAGCTTTTCTATACCATCTTTTTAACACAAGTTATTCAAAGTGGTTTGCAATTTAAACAACCACTTTTAAAGTTTGAAGTCAGCAAAGAATATACAGCTATGAAAACAGAGATCCCTAAGCTTATTCTCACTTTCAACCCCAACCCATTATAAGCCACTTTATTCAAAATAATCAATCAAACACAATATTTAGAACAAAATTAGTAGTGAATAATCAGCCATAAAATAAGAAGACCCTAGTCTTCTTCTCATTTCCAACCCCCTACCTATTTTTACTTGAGCTTTTAACTATCTCTAAGGGACAAAAATGTTTTTAAACCCTTCCTAAAGGCCATCAAGTTGGTTTCCTCTTTTAAAGGGCCAAGTAAGGCATTCCATTGCTCTGGCCTTACTACACTAAAAGCCTTCACCCTAGAAAATACTTTTCGAATATAAGAGACCCCTGGATCCCCAGACTGCATAATCAGTTGTGTGCCCAGAAACAGAGTTGGTAAAAAGATTGAGGATAGTAATATGCAGTTCACTAGTGATATATAGACTAATCAGAATGTTTCACAGACATAGGGTTGCCAACTTTTTCACCGAGAAAAACCCGACACCTGTGGCTTGCCATGCTCCACCCATTCTCCGCCCCTAGTCCCACCCCTGCCCCGCCCCCAGCCCCACCCACAAAACTTTCCAAGGATACGTGTAGGCTAACTTCCTTGGTCAGATAATAATTAAACTGGGAACCCCAAAATCCAAACATGAAATGTACAACACTGGAGAAATAAAACTATAAAGTAATTTCCTCTTGCACTAAAGAAAAACGCAAAGATGTTAGCAATACACACTTCCCAGACCAGACATATTCCAGTTAATAAATTCAAAATAAAAAGTATTTTTCTACCTTCTGTTTGGGCATTTTATTTTTCAGTTGCAATTGCTCCAGTCACTTTCGTCTGGTTTCTTCGTGTCTTCTGCGAGCTATCCATTTGTCCTTTCTTCTCTTTTAGATGTTTTCCATTCTCTCTCTATTTCTGCTTTAACATACTGATTGTTTCCCTTTTGCTCTTTCCCCCAATTCTTTCCTTATTCCTTTATCATCCGTTTAAATTTCACCCTTCCATTCTCAAGCCCCTCTTACTCTCCCAATACCGGCCCATCATAGACTTTTCTTCCACACAAAATATTTTTTCCCCTCTCCATTCTCATTCCCCATCCATTCTAGTCCTCCCCCAAAAACAGTTCCCTTATAGTTCTAGGCCCACCCAGCATCCACTCCCTTCTAGTCCCATTCTCCCATGCCCCACATCAGCCCATTTCCAGTCCTATTCCAGCTCTTCATCAGCCCATTTCCAGTGCTAGCCCTCACATCACAGGCCATTTCCAGTCCTAGCCCCCCCCCCCCAATCACAGCCCATTTCCAGTCCAAGTCCCCATCACAGCCTATTTCCAGTCCTAGGCCCCCCCCCCCCCACCATCACAGCCCATTTGCAGTCCGAGTCCCCCCGCACCATCACAGCCCATTTGCAGTCCGAGTCCCCCCGCACCATCACAGCCCATTTGCAGTCCTAGCACCCCTAATCACAGCCTATTTCCAGTCCAAGATCCCCCTTCCTCCACCATAGCCCTTTTCTGGTTAGGTCCCCTCCACCCCCATCACAACCCATTTCCAGTCCATGTCCCCCCCCCCCATAACCCTTTTACAGTCCAGGTCCCCCCCCCCATCACAGCCTATTTCCAGTCCAAGTCCCCCCCTTAGCCCTTTTCCAGTCCAAGTCCCCCCCTTAGCCCTTTTCCAGTCCTAGTCCCCCCCCTTAGCCCTTTTCCAGTCCAAGTCCCCCCCCTTTATCCCTTTTCCATTCCAAGTCCCCCCCTTAGCCCTTTTCCAGTCCAAGTCCCCCCCCTTAGCCCTTTTCCAGTCCAAGTCCCCCCCCCTTAGCCCTTTTCCAGTCCAAGTCCCCCCCCCCTTAGCCCTTTTCCCTTCACAGTCCCCCCCCTTTGCCCTTTTCCTTACCACGTCCCCCCCCCCCCATTAGCCCTTTTCCAGTCCAGGTCCCCCCCATCACAGCCAATGCAGTCCTTGCCCCCCCCCCCTCGACCAGCATCGCGGCTGTCTGAGGCTTCAGAGGGAGCCGGGGAAGCCCACGCGAGGCCCCGGCTCCCTCTGTACAGCCACCAGCGTGAAGAGCCTTTTCCTTCACGCTGGTGGCTGTTCCTGTGAAGCCGCGAATGCTGGGAAAGGTTAAAGGGCAACCTTTAACCTTTCCCAGCATTCGCGGCTTCACAGGAACAGCCGCCAGCGTGAAGGTAAAGGCTCTTCACGCTGGTGGCTGTTCAGAGGGAGCTGGGGCCTCGCGCGGGCTCCCTCTGAAGCGGAGAAAAGCCAGTTTTTTTGCTCTGGCCGCTCCTGATCTTGCGGCCAGAGCAAAAAAACCGGCTTTTAAAGGGCCGGTTTTGCCTCTGCGCCGGCAGCCGGCCTGGCCGTGGAAAAACCGGCCAGGCCGGCTGAAAACCGGCCAGTTGGCAACCCTACACAGACAGTACATTCCTCTCCCTGACAGCACACTGGTGGAAGCTGGATGAGACAGGGGCAGACTATAGGTAGGGGAAGCATGCTAGCACTAGGATACTGGTGGGATGTGTTGCAGAACATTGTAAGAGATAATAACCAGATATAAATTTGTATTTATTTATTTAGAATACATTTGTATACCACTGCTTCCAGCGATCAGCAGCGGTTTGATTCCAGCTTGGAAATTGCCAAATCAAGGCAGAAATTTCGAAGTAACAACACATTGATTTGCAAAAGGAGAGCACGGCACACAGAAATAAGGTCATTTATGCCTTTTGGTCATTATTTTTATGAGCATTTTTGCGTGGAGTTTCACAGCAGAAATAAACAGAATGCTGCAAAGCTGACAGCTAGTCCAGAGACAAACCACCATGTGTCTTGGTTTTTTGTAACAGATGATGGGATAAACCTGGAAAAGGCAGTAAAGGAAGAGAGATTTCATGGTATGAGATGCTTTGCATACTTGCTGCACCTGGTTGTTAGAGACGCACTAGGCCTGGGGAGCAAGGGATGCAGCATCCCTGCCCTGAAGCTACTGATCGAGAAGTGTCAAAATATAACGGGCATTTTTGCCACTGTGAAGGGTGGGCAGGAGCTGCATTAGAAGCAGGAATCAGCAGGGACACCTGCATACCAGCTCATTTAGGATGTTTGTATGAAGTGGAATTTCACTTATCTAATGCTGGAGAGGTTAGGGGTGCAACAGATAGCTCTGTATCACATGGTATTGAAGACTGAGATATCTATCAAAAGCAGTCTGGGGGCATCAGGACTTGGTCATGGATGTTCTGAAATCCTTCGAGAATGCCATGGAGGAATTGCGTTTCAAACGGGCACCCCTGAGCCTTGTCATCCCTGTGGAGGCCAATTCTGATCCCGGCACATACGGCTGCTTTGCCCAGCCAAAACCTAGACATGCTGGGGTTGTACCCAATTCTACTGCCACAGGGCCCGGATATCCACCTGACGACAGAATCAGGGAGATAGATGTCTGGGTGGGCCCCTGATTCTGGGGTGGGGAATTTCCAATGGGATGCCCGTCCAAAGCACATAGCGCTGTGGCTGGGGTGTCGGTGCAATGATGTCCTCTCGCCATGGCACCAAGATGTTCAGCTGGAAGCTTGGAATGGCTGGTCCCTGTGTGACCCCAGAAGAACACCGTCTAACCCTCTGTGGAGGCCTCCAAGGCTTGAGTTGGGCAGCATGAGCACTCTTGCGGCGCAATGGGTTTGGGGGGCTCCACGAGGTGATCACTGCTGTGCCTGGCACTTATGTCCAACCTGAATGGCCTCTGTACATCCAGGCACATGGCTCTGCCCCATCCCACCTCCATTCCATGCTCCCCGCACAAATGCTCTGTATGTGCGGGGAGCGCTGAGACCAGAATCGCGTTTAGGGCCAGTGTGCAGGTTGGAAGTCCAACCCAGACGTCCAACTCTGCTATTCGCCATTGAAAATGACCTCCATAGTGAATATTTTATATGCAAAGTTAGGGAACTTTCATAAGGGAAAGGGATTCACAGGAGAGGTTTTGGTTCTGATAAACTTCTTGCATGGTGTGCTAGCTACTCTCTGTGACCTATAGGTGAAAGGAACTGCTATCTACATTACAACACACTGACTTAGTGGAAGGAGAAGTTGGTGATTCAGTTGTAAGAAAGGGAGCATCAGAAACAGAGGGGTGGTGATAATCAATGTTCCCTCTAATTTTCTGTAGGCTGTGTGCGCATAAAATATCAGCTGTGCAGCTTTTGAAGGAAGGTTAAATTTTTGTGCGCCACATAACGACACTCGGAGTTATATACTTTAAAATTTGACTACACGTCAGAATACAGTATGTACACCACATTGATTGCACTAGAAAATATTGTAGAACTTGTGAAAACCGTAAATGCACAACAACTTTTAAATTTTAAAACGTCTGTGTTGTTTTCTATCAGAATCAGAACTGTAATTTTTGTGCGCTCTCTTTGTAAAGTTTGTGCGCTCGCTCGGCGAGGTGTGTGCGCGCGCACACGCGCACAGCTTAGAGGGAACAGTGGTGATAATGCATCAGAGGAAAGAGCAGGCACACTGGCAAATAGTAGTTATTTAAGCTGTCTTTTATACCGCTATTCGTGGAATCATAGCGGTTTACATAGAACTCAGCTATAATGTACATAGAACAAGTGTGTGTCATAACATGCAGCTCTTTACATTATATTTAACAGAATACAGGGAATTAACTATAACTTACGTAGGACTAGCTTATGTGGAATATGTAATTATAATTACAATGAACTTATGGCGAAGGGTATTGAATATATTTACTTACAGGGTGGTAGGATTATAACTTTGGACATGTAATGTATAAGGTATTTGATGTAAGGTTGCAGGGTTGAAGTGAGGAGCCTATGTGACAGTTCTGATGGCTTCTCTGAAGAGATGTGTTTTTAGATTTTTCAGGAATTCATTTAGGTCCTGGATGGTCCTTAAAGTGGGTGGCAACAAATTCCATATTTTAGGTCCATAAAGTGAAAATGCTCTTTGGCATAGTGATTATGAGCTTTTTGTTCTTAGGGCTGTGATAGTGAGCAGGTTTAGGTGCAGCTGTCATCGTAGTCTTGTGTCTACATTCCTTTGAATGAGTGGTACCAGGCAGGTTGCTGTAAGGTTGTATATCATTTTGAATGTGGTTGTTATTGCTTTATATTTTATCCTTGCTCTTACTGGGAGCTAGTGTAGGCTTTTTAGTACTGATGTGATGTGGTCATATTGTGAGGTTTTGCTTATGAGGTGAGCTGCCATATTCTGTGCTGTTTGGAGTGGCCTGAGGGCTAGGATTGGGAGGCCCTGGAAGACTGAGTTACAGTAACCCAGGTGTGCAGTGATTAAGGCCTGGCATACTGTACAATAAGGCTGAGGGTCTAATAGTAGGCGAAGGTTGTGCAGGATCCTGATCTTTTGGTAAAAAGAATTGGTTATTCTTTTGATATGTGTCTGGAAAGTCAGTTTGTGATCTACTGTGAATCCTAGCTATCTGACCTCTGATCTTACAGGTGCTCCCCCTGTGGTCTTGTGCAAGCCACTTAACCCTCCATTGCCCATGTTCCCTGTAAGTATTATTGTATGTGTCTCATCTCCCTTTGTGTTAAATGTATCACCGAATTGTGTTGTGACCACTTTGATTGAAGGATAAGGTGGTATACAAAACTGTTTAAATAAATAAATAAATAGAAGAACATTGAGTATAGGATGGGTCTCTGGATATAATGAGTACTTCTGACTTGTTATAGTTAATGAAGTTTGTGGTCTTCCACTCCATCCAAGTTAGCATTAGCAGAACCATTTTCTCAGCTACCACCCTCCCCCTCCACCAACCAGTCCCTTGTGAATCTCAGTACTGAAAACATTTTGGTGACAGAAGCTCTAGCTACGGTGATAAACAGTAGGGATCAGTCTGCTACAGCTGAGACCCCTGCATGAATTTCAGTGACACTCAACCTTGGAAATCTCAAGGTCCCAAATCCCTTGGCATCATGGACACACAAGTTGACAGTCTGGCCAGAAATGGCCAAGGTTGCCCAGCATTTCCTGCCCTCCAACCAGTATGTCCAGATGATGCATATTCTACTCGGCAGGGGAAATTGTAGATCCGCATTGTTCCCTGCTAACATTAGAGCTAGTGGAAAACTAGTGTTTCTAAAGACCTCTTTTCAGGGCTGACCCAAGGGTTTCAGCTACCCTAATCAGGCCCCACCCCCAGGGTGCTCAGGCCTAACTTCCCACCCCCTGCATCCATTTCCTCTTTCCTTCCCCCTCATCTGGTGAGGTAGGCAGCATTACGCCCCTCCACCATTTGGCAAATTGGCAGTAGAGCAGGGTAAAGCAAGTCGCAGCAGGCCTTAAACACTCACTCCCATGCACTCATGGCTTGCCACTCCTGTCCCTTCTGATGAAAAATCCTGCAGGTGTCACTGAAATTTGGAGGGGGTAGGAGTAGTAGGCCATGAGTGCATATGCGAGATACTTCAAGACTTATCACAGCTTACCATGCTGCCAATTTGCTGAATGATGGAGGGGTCATGTTGCTGCCCACCAGAGTATGCCACACTAGGCAGCTGCCTAGTGGTTTGGCCAGCCCTGATTCCCTTTGCTTGGTTTCCCGTAATTTCCATGAGACTTGAAGGATACATGACTACAAAGCTCCACTTAAGTTTAGTTGCTATACTTTATGTCTTCAGTGGCTTGCTGTGTTTTTGTCATTTTCCACTGCAGTTTCTCCAGCCTGCTTTCTAGTTTCCCAATGAATATCTTTGCCAACATGAAAAATCTTAAGAAAAAAAAAATATATTAAATAAAAAAGAAGAAACCCCTTTCCTCTTTGCTGTCTCTGCTGCTGTCTGTATTCCTCCTGTCACTGCCCCTGATGCTGCTTTCCATCCTGCTCTGTTGGTCGGATGCCCTGATGTATTGCCACTAATGCTTCACTAGCTGCTACCATCTGTGTGTCAGTTGTGCTATCAGTTGTGTCCCTGCCAGCCTAGCTACCATTCTACTTGCCGTCTAGTGTCCCAGTGAGTACCTTTAGCCCCACAAACAAAAGCTTAAAAGAAAAAAAGAAAAACCTCCTTTCTCCCTTGGCTCTCTCTGCTGTTGACTGCTGCCTGTACCATTCATGTCACATGTGTCGCCGCCTGACCTCTTGTGCTAGCCAGATTGTTATTCCCAGGGCTGTACATCAAGCTATAACTGTGCCCCATGCAACTTGCGAACCTGGTGCCCCCCCCCCCCCCCCCACCACCATACCCACTGGGCCTCATTTTTATACATTTAATTTTAAAATGTATATGCTGCCCATCTAAAATTTCAGGAGGCTTCCAAAGGAGCTCTTCACAAACCTCTTTTTTGCCCCAGCAATTAATTAGGGATATGTTTACTAAACATTAATGTGTGTTAAATGCCACTACACCCATAGAAATAAATGAGTGCTGCTACACTTTCTGTGTGTTAACATTTATGAATATGCAATAACTATTAGCAAACATGCCCCTTAATAAGCATCTTAATACCATTTGCATGGACAGTGAGGATAAAGAAAGGTTACCATATTCCTACATTACGATTGTCCAGTGTCAACTGCCAGTTACATAAGGAAGAACTATAAAACGCTGCTCATTTAGAACCCATAGCAAAACTGACATATCATAATAACACTACCAGAACTCACACAGAACCAACAAGATTGTTTACGGTGACTATTGAAAAAACTGGCACAACAGACATATGGGGATTCTGTAAGAAAGAGCTGGAAACAGTGACTCACCTAATAGCAGGCTGTGAACTTCTGATGGCGGAAAATTTACATATAGAAAGGCACAACAAAGTAGCATGCCTCTCCACTGGAAACTGGAAACATTACAATATCACTGTCCCTGAAAAGCACTGGGATCATGACCCTAAGAGAATAACAGAGAATGAAGAGGTTATGATCATCTGGGACATTTGCCAAAAAAAGCATCTTTCAGGAAATGGAAAAAAAAGAGCCAAATAATGAAAACTGGAAACAGCACAAGCACTGGCAACTTAAATGCAAGGCATTGATAAGGCAGGCAAAGAGAATTTGAGAAGAAACTTGCTGTGCAAGCAAAAATGCATAATAAAGACTTTTTCAAGTACATTCGTAGCAAAAAACCTGTGAGAGAGTCAGTTGGACCATTAGATGATAGAGGGGTAAAAGGGGCAGTAAGAGGGGTAAAAGGTGAAGTAAGAGGGGACAAGGCTATAGCGGAGAGACTGAATGAATTCTTTGCTTTGGTCTTTACTGAGGAAGATGTAGGGATGTTACCCATGACTGAAGTGGTATTTAAAGGTGATACTGCAGAAGAATTGAAAGAAATATTGCTACACCGGGAAGATAAATTACAACTATTTGATAAACTGTAGAGTAGCAAATCACCTGGACCGGATGGTATACATCCAAGGTGTTGAAAGAACTGAAATATGAGATTGCATACCTGCTATTAATAATCTGTAAACTATCATTAAAATCATCTGTAATACCTGAAGATGGGAGGATCGCCAATGTAACGCCAATTTTTAAAAAGGGTTCCAGGGGTGATCCGGGAAAATACAGACCAGTGAGCCTGACATCAGTACTGGTAGAAACCATTATAAAGGACAAAATTACTCAGCATGTAGATAGTCATGGCCTAATGGGAGACAGCCAACATGGCTTTAGACAAGGAAAATCTTGTCTTACTAATCTGTTATGTTTTTTTGAAGGTTTGAATAAACAGGTAGACAAAGGTGAGCCGGTTGATATAGTGTATCTGGACTTTCAGAAAGCTCTTGACAAGGTCCCTCATCAGAGACTTTTGGCAAAACTAAAAAGTCATGTGATAGGAGGTAATGTACTATTGCGGATTAGGAACTGGTTAAAAGATTGAAAGAAGAGGATAGGGCTAAATGGCCAATTTTCCCAATGGAAAAAGGTGAATAGTGGAGTACCCCAGGGATCTGTGCTGGGTCCGCTGCTTTTTGACATATTCATAAATGACCTGGAAAAGGGAATAACGAGTGAGGTTATCAAATTTGCAGATGACACAAAACTATTTAAAGTTGTTAAAACCCAAGAGGATTGTGGAAAATTGCAAGAGGATATTGATAAATTGGAAGACTGGGCATCCAAATGGCAGATGAAATTTAATGTGGACAAGTACAAAGTTATGCACCTAATAAAGAACAACCCAAACTATGGTTACACGATGCGAGGTTCCACATTGGGAACCACCACCCAGGAAAAAGATTTAGGCGTCATCGTGGATAACATGTTACAACCCTCTGCCCAGTGTGCAGCGGTGGCCAAGAGAGCAAATAGAATGCTAGGTATCATAAGGAAAGGAATGGAAAATAAAACAAAGGATATTATAATGCCTCTGTATCGTTCCATGGTGCGACCATGAATATTGTGTGCAATTCTGGTCACCGTATCTTAAAAAGGATATAGAGTTATTAGAAAAGGTCCAGAGAAGAGCCACCAAAATGGTAAAGGGGATGGAAGGCTACTCCTATGAAGAGAGGCTAAAAAGTTAGGGCTCTTCAACCTGAAAAAGAGATGGCTGAGGGGAGATATGATAGGGTTCTATAAATTAATGAATGGAGTGGAACAGGTAAACGTAGATTGATTGATTACATCATCAGAATATAAAAAGACCAGGGGACATGCAATGAAGCTACAGGGTAACCTATTTAAAACTAATAAGAGAAAATATGTTTTCACTCAACGTGTAATCTAACTCTGGAATTTGTTACCGGAGGATGTAGTAAGAACTGTTAGTGTAGCTGGGTTTAAAAAAGGTTTAGACAAGTTCCTGGAGGAAAGGTCCATAAACCATTATTAAAGGGAACCCAGAATATCCACCTCTTGACCCAATACAAGCATTGTGGAACCTGTGCCTTTTGGGTAAACTGCTAGGTACTTGTGACCTGGATTGGCCACTGTTGGAAACAGTATACTGGACTTGATGGACCTTGGTCTACCCAGTATGGCATATCTTATGTTCCCATTCCAACAGATAAGAAACTGGATGCCAGGAAACCTGACACATAGTGATAAAGGAGAAGAACACCAGAACGGCATTGAGAAGTGTTGGTACCGAGTAATTATTCTGTGAATCGCATGGAGAGGCAGAAGATCCTGAAGTACCAAGAAATACAGTCAGGGACTAAGAAAATGTGGCAGAAAGATACGGAAATATTTCCCACTGCACTGGGAGCCGCAGGCCTGATAAAGAAGAATTTTCAAGCACATCTTGAAAAACTACCCATACATGCTACATCTTACAAACTCCAGCAGGAGGCTCTCTTTGGCACAATGAAAGTATTACACCGAGCATTAGCAGTAAATTTGAGAGACTAAGATCATACTCTACATACCCTAGCTTAGAAGTGAAGTTCATGACTGCCATAATATGCACAAAACTAACCCATTTGGAGAAACTACCCCGAATGAAACCAAACTCTAGATATAAAAAGGCAGCACAGAAAATATAAAACCAATTCATCTCATAGAAAACCAATATATCTCCTTCTGGGAAAAGAGAACAAGTAAGACTGCTACACAGAAACTACACAGAGTACTGCATTTCAGTCAAATATATAAAAAATAGACCATCATCAAATACAGAATAAGGGATCACAATTTAGAAATATGAAGGTGATAACTGAACTGGGAACCTCAAAAGCCAAACTTGGAATATACAATAACACTGGAGAAATAAAACTATAAATTCATTTCCTCTTGTACTGCACAAATGCAAAGAGCTGACATATTCCAGTTAATAAATTTAAAATAAAATATTTTCTCTCTACTTTTGTTGTTTGAGCATTTTATTTTTCAGTCACAATTACCCCAGTATCTCTTCTGCTTTCTTCATATCTCCTGCTGTTCATTTGTCCTCTCGTCTCTTATTTTTTCCACTCTCTCTACATCTGCCTCTGACATATTGATCTTTCCCTTTTTGTTCTGTCTTCCATTTCTTTCTTTACTTCTTCTTCATCCAATGATATTTCACACACACCCGTCCTCAATCCCCCTTTGACTTTTCACCTAGAAACTTTCCATTACTTCTCTAATCTCCAGCCCAACCCATCTCTCCGATTTCCCGTCTCACTCTTTTGCTAGTCTTAGAACTTGCTAAATCGTAAAACTGGGTGTCCAAATGGCAGATGAAATTTAATGTGGACAAGTGCAAAGTTATGCATCTAGGAAAGAATAACCCAAACCTTGGTTGCACAAAGCAAGGAACCACCTTAGAAACCACCGCCCAGGAAAAAGATTTAGACATCATTGTAGATAATACATTGAAACACTCCACTCAGTGTGCAGCAGCGGCCAAGAAAGCAAATAGAATGTTAGGAATCATAAGGAAAGGAATGGGGAATAAAACTAAGGATATTATAATGCCTCTGTATCATTCCATGGTGCAACCACACCTTGAATATTGTGTGCAATTCTGGTCGCCATATCTTAAAAAGGATATAGCAGAATTAGAAAAGGTACAGGGAAGAGTCACCAAAATGGTAAAGAAGATGGAAAGATTCCCCTTTGAGGAGAGGCTTAAAAGGTTAGGACTCTTCAATTTAGAAAAGAGACGGCTGAGGGGAGATATGATAGACTTCAATACATTAATGAATGGAGTGAAGTGGAACAGGTTAATGTGGATCTGTTGTTTAAACCTTCAAAAAGTAGAAAGACTAGAGGACATGCAATGAAGCTACAATGTAATCCATTTAAGACTAATAAGAGAAAATATTTTTTACTCAACGCGTAACCAAACTCTGGACTTCGTTACCGGAGGATGTAGTATAAACTGTTAGTGTAGCTGAGTTTAAAAAGGTTTGGACAAGTTCCTGGAGGAAAGGTCCATAAACCATTATTAAAGAAGACCCAGGAAATCCACTGCTTACCCCAGGACGAGCATTTTTGGGAACCTGCCTGGGATCATCTTTCTTTCTCCGAGTCAGCATGGTGCAGGCAGCGCTGCCTGTAGCTTTCACTTATGGTGCACAGTACAACGGCCTGGCATAGTGGAAGTGAAATCTACAGGCAGCAGTGGCTGCTGTCACTGACTTGGAGAAAGAAAGATGAAGCTAGAGATGGTGCCATGTTCTTTCTGTATCTGGGACTACATGCACAGTGAATTGGAGTGGAGGAGTAGCCTAATGGTTAAGAGCACTAGCTTGGGAACCCAGAGTACAAGGGTTCCATTCCCACTAGCACTCCTTGTGGCCTTGGGCAAGTCACTTAACCCTCCATTGTCTCAGAAAAATCCAAGTAATCAATATCCTGTTTAATGTACATTACTAAGTTTAAGTTACAATGTAAACCGCTTTGATTGATTTGATAAAGCAGTATATAAAACCTGTTAAATAAATAAATAAATAAAATTGCACTGGCCTTCTTACTCACCCAATCTTAGTTTGTCATTTTCTTTTCTCCCACCCAATTTTAAAGTCTCCATTCCAACTAAATCCCAGTCCCTGCTCTCCTCCCATATCCTTCTTCCCAGTACCTACCCTCCTGCCTCCTACATCCCTTTTGCACACCCATCCAGCTACTCAGCCTTTCCTCCTCCTTAAACCAGCATCCATCTTATGCCTTTTGACCCTTTGATTCTCTCCTCCACTGTTTCATCACCTCCAGCATGTCATCTGATGCTGTTTATGAGGCAGTTGCTTCCTATAACGCTGCATTCTCCTCTGTTCTATATGATCTCTCTCCGCCCATGCCACATCCTGTAAGATGTACTGTACCCAGGCTCTGGCTTTCTTCCACTACCCGCTATCTACATTTCCTGTGCCCATTCAGCTGAGCATGCTTGGCTCAAATCCCACTCCCTTGCGGACTTTCTACACTTCAAATTCATGCTTGTCTATTTCTAGTCAATCATAGCACTTGCCAAACAAGACTATTATGTCCATCTGACTAACTCTCTTGCCTCTGAACCTCATCGTCTCTTTACTACTCTCAACTCTCTCCTCAAGTAGCCTTCGCCCCCGAACCCTCCCTCCCTTTCTGCCCAAACCCTGGCTGACTATTTCCATGACAAAATCCACAAAATCCCACTCCAGTTCCCTGTGAGGTCAGCTACTTCCCCTCCTCCCCCTCTTCACTCCCAACATTCCCCCTGTACCTCTGCTACCTTTTCTTCCTTTTTTATCATCTCTGAGGAGGAAACCGCACACCTTCTTTCCTCCTCCAAACTCACTGCCTGCTCCTCTGATCCTATTCCCACACATCTCCTAAGTCCCATCTCTTCCATTGTTGTCCCTTCCATCTCTCATATTCTCAACCTATCGTTCTCCACTATAATTGGCCCTGCAGCTTTCAAGCATGCCATAGTTACACCTCTTCTCAAGAAACCCTCACTTCATCCCACCTGTCCTTCTAACTATTGACCCATCTCCCTCCTCCCCTTCATTTCTAAACTACTTGAACATGCATTTCACCACCGTTGCCTTGACTTTCTCTCCTCTCAAGCCCTCTTGGATCCTTTACAATCTGGCATTCGTCCTTTACATTCTACTGAAACAGCTCTTATCAAAGTCTCCAGTGACTTGTTCCTGGCAAAATCCAAGGACCTTTACTCAGTCCTCATCCTTCTTGACCTCTCTACTGCTTTTGTCACTGTTGACCATAACCTTCTCCTTGATACCCTGTCCTCACTTGGTTTTAAGGGCTCCGTGCTATTCTGGTTCTCTTATTTCTCCCATCACTCTTTCAGTGTTTGTTCTGGTGGATCCTCCTCTGCTGCTATCCCGCTCTCAGTTGGTGTACCCCAAGGATCTGTCTTGGGTCCATTCCTTTTCTCTCTCTATACCCAGTCCCTTGGTGCACTCATCTCTTCCCATGGCTTTCAGCACCATCGTTATGCTGATGACTCACAGATGTACCTCTCTACACCTGAAATCTCTTCGGCAATCCAGACCCGTATGTCTGCCTGCCTTTCTGGCATCGCTGCTTGGCTGTCTCACTGCTGCTTGAAACTGAACATGGCCAAAACTGAACTTCTTATTCCCCCCCCCCCCCACACCTAAAATCTCCTCTCCTCTTCCCCCTTTCTCATTCGATATTGATAACACTCTACTCCTCCCCATTTCCTCGGCTCGCAATCTTGGGGTCATCTTTGACTCCTCTCTCTCCTTCTCCTCACACATCCAATAGCTAAGAACTGTTGTTTCTTTCTCTATAACATCAACAAAAGCTGCCCATTCCTTTCTGAAAACACTACTAAGACACTATCCACTCCTTAATCACCTCCCGGTCTTGATTATTGTAACCTACTCCTTGTTGGTCTTCCGCTGAATCATCTCTTTCCCCTTCAATCTATCTGTTCAACACTCTGCTGCTTGGCTAATCTTCCACCTGCCTCATAATGCTCATATTACCCCTCTTCTCAAGTCACTTCATTGGCTCCCTTATCTGTTTCAGCATCCAGTTCAAACTTTTCCTGCTGACCTATAAGTGCATTCACTCTGAAGCTCCTCACTACCTTTCCTCTCTTATATCTCCCTACACCCTCCCCGGAAACTCCGCTCTTCTAGCAAATTGCCTCAATCGGTGCCCTTCTCTTCTATTGCTAACTCATATTTCAGTTCTTTCAACACCCTTGGATTTATACCATTCGGCCCAGGTGATTTGCTACTCTTCAGTTTATCTAATAGTTGTAATACATTTTCCCGATGTATCAATATTTCCTTCAATTCTTCCGCAACTTTAAATACCACTTCAGTCATGGGTAACATCCCTACATCTTCCTCAGTAAAGACTGAAGCAAAGAATTCATTCAATCTCTCCGCTATCACCTTGTCGCCTCTTAGTGCTCCTTTAACCTCTTTATCATCTAATGGACCAACTGACTCTCAGGTTTTTTGCTACGAATGTACTTGAAAAGGTCTTTACTTCACGTTTTTGCTTCCGCAGCAAGCTTCTTCTCAAATTCTCCCTTTGCCTGCCTTATCAATGCCTTGCATTTGACTTGCCAGTGCTTGTGCTGTTTCCAGGTTTCATCATTTGGCTCTTTTTTCCATTTCCTGAAAGATGCTTTTTTGGCAACAACAGCCTCTCTGACCTCACCTTTAAACCATGCTGGCAGTTTTTTGGACTTCCTTCCACTTTTCTTAAAGCGTGGAATACAGATGGTTTGGGCTTCCAAGATAGTATTTTTCAACAACAGCCAAGCCTGATGTACGTCTTTAACCTTTACAACTGCTCCTTTTAGTTTTTTCTTAACTGTTTTCCTCATTTTATCATAGTCTCCCTTTCGAAAGTTAAAAGGTAGTACTGTGGATTTCCTTACTATCCCTCCTCCACTAATTAAATCAAAGGCGATCATGCTATGATCACTATTGCCAAGTGGCCCCAACAACCTTATCTCTTGCACTAGATCTGGTGTTCCACTAAGGACTAGGTCTAATATGGCTTCCCCTCTGGTTGGTTCATGAACCAGCTGCTCCAAGAAGCAGTCATTTATTTCATCTAGGAACTTTACCTCCCTAGCATGTCCTGACGTGACACTGACCCAGTCGATACCGGGGTAGTTGAAATCACCCATTATTATTACTGCACTGTAACATTTGTTAGCTTCCTTGATTTCTTTGAGCATTTCATCATCCATTTCGTCATTCTGGCAAGGCGCTCGATAGTACACCCCCACTGCCATTGCCTTCCCTCTTTTACATGGAATTTCAATCCATATAGGTTCTACAGCAGATTTTGTTTCCTGCAAAACTTTAATCCTTTCTAACTCAATGCCCTCTCTAACATAGAGAGCAACCCCTCCACCAATTTGATCAGCTCTATCATTACGATATAGTTTGTACCCAGGTATCACAGTGTCCCACTGGTTGTCCTCCTTTCACCATGTCTCTGATATTCCAATCATATCTAACCTCTCATTTAGTGCTATATATTCTAACTCTCCCATCTTATTTTTTAGACTTCTAGCATTTGCATACAAGCATTTTAGAGAATGTATTTTATTCATATTAATTAGGCTATTGTTAGACATGGGTAATTTGGGATCTTTAAGCTGTGTCTGCTCCATACTTGAGGGCATTTGGGCTACTTTACTCTTTTGTGTAACCTCTCTGCTTTTGGTAGTATCCTTCAAAGATACATTCTTCCGAACCATCCGCTCTTGGGCGACTGTCGGCTTTCCCCTAATATCTAGTTTAAAAGCTGCTGTAT
Source organism: Ichthyophis bannanicus (assembly GCA_033557465.1). Taxonomy (NCBI): domain Eukaryota; kingdom Metazoa; phylum Chordata; class Amphibia; order Gymnophiona; family Ichthyophiidae; genus Ichthyophis; species Ichthyophis bannanicus. Next base: position 305,602,060 of record CM066032.1, on the reverse strand, counting down.
CTCCTTTTTAAAGGTTAATGCCAGCAGCCTGGTTCCATCCCGGTTAAGGTGAAGCCCATCCCTTCGGAAGAGCCCCTCCTTTCCCCAGAATGTTCCCCAGTTCCTAACAAATCCAAAACCCTCATCTCTGCACCATTGTCTCATCCACGCATTGAGACTCCAGAGCTCTGCCGGCCTTTTGGGTCCTGCGCATGGAACAGGAAGCATTTCGGAGAACGCTACCCTGTAGGTTCTGGATTTCAACTTCCTACCTAAAAGCCTAAATTTAGCCTCCAGAACCTCCCTACCACATTTTCCTATGTCATTGGTACCGACATGTACCAAGACAGCAGACTCCTCCCCAGCACTATCTAAGACCTTATCTAGGTGGCGCGTGAGGTCCGCTACCTTGGAACCAGGCAGGCATGTTACCAGGCGATCCTCACATCCACCAGCCACCCAGCTATCTACATGCCTAATGATCGAATCACCAACTATAACGGCTGTCCTAACCCTTCCCTCATGGGCACATGGCCCTGGAGAAACTTCCTCGGTGCGAGAGGGTTTTGCATCACCTGGAGGACAGGTCCTAGTTACAGGATCACTTCCTGCCACACCAGGGTGATGCTCTCCTGTCACGTGACCTCTCTCCTCCATGGCAACAGGGATGCTGCCAGGCTGGAGGTGGGACTTCAGGACTATATCCCTGTAGGTCTCGTCTATGTACCTCTCTGTCTGTCTTATGCTTTCCAAGTCTGCTACTTTAGCCTCTAGAAAACGGACTTGTTCCCTGAGAGCAAAGAGCTCCTTGCACTTAGTGCACACGTAAGACCTCTCACCAACTGGGAGAAAATCATACATGTGACACTCAATGCAAAAGACTGGAAAGCCCCCATCCCGCTGCTGGACTGCTGTCTGCATCTTAGTTATAAGTTTGTGTTTAGATCTAAGTTCTTTACTTACTAAGGGTTGCTATGGATATTTATACTAATAAAACTGTACCTAATACGTGTAATATACCTTGTTCACCTGAAGCTTAACTAATCTCAGGTCCTTAGTGTATGACTGATTTGGGTAATGAGCTTCACCTGAGAGCACCTCCTGTCTTTTAAGATGTGTAAGTACCTATAAAGCTACGATTATCCCAGGGGTGGGTGGGTGTGGGGAGGGAGGGAGGGAAATAACACTTATTAAAAGAGGGCTGCTACACAGTACCCTGTCTTATGCTGCTGAGGAAAGCTATATTCTGATTTGATTTAAATTATAGCTCTTAGCTGCTGCTGCTAGGCTCTAACTTCTTATGAAATTTAAACTACAAGCTCTCTGCTGGGTTCTAAATTGAACCAGAAAGCTCTCTTCTGTGTTTTAAATTTAAGATAAAAGTACTTTGCTGATGCTAGGCCCTGAGTGACTATAAAATTTGGACTACAAGCTCTCTGCTGGGTTCCAAATGTAACCAGAAAGCTCTCTTCTGTGTTTTAAATTTAAACTAAAAGTACTATGCTGTTACTAGGCCCTGAGTGACTATTAAATTTAAACTACAAGCTCTCTGCTGGGTATGAAATGTAACCTGAAAGTTCTCCTCTGTGTTTTAAATTTAAACTTAAACTGCTGCTACTAGGCCCTGACTGATTTAACAAAAAATAGTGGGTTCACAGATTAATTAGCTTTAATACAAAGAATTCCTTTTAGAAAATTACCAGAAGTATATACTCACAATTGCAGATCTCTCTCCAGAAGTAACAGTCCCTTTTTCTAGTCCTCCACATTAGGAACCACCACCCAGGAAAAAGATTTAGGCGTCATTGTGGATAACATGTTAAAACCCTCGGCCCAGTGTGCAGCGGCGGCCAAGAGAGCAAATAGAATACTAGGTATCATAAGGAATGGAATGGAAAATAAAACAAAAGATATTATAATGCCTCTATATCATTCCATGGTGAGACCGCACCTTGAATATTGTGTGTAATTCTGGTCACCGTATCTTAAAAAGGATATAGCGATTTTAGAAAAGGTTCAGAGAAGAGCCACCAAAATGGTAAAGGGGATGGAAGGATACTCCTATGAAGGAAGGCTAAAAAGGTTAGGGCTCTTTAACCTGGAAAAGAGACGACTGAGGCGAGATATGATAGAGTCTATAAACAAATGAACGGAGTAGAACGGGTAAACGTAGATCGATTGTTTACATTATCAGAATATAGAAAGACTAGGGGACATGCAATGAAGCTACAGGGTAAACTATTTAAGACTAATAAAAGAAAATATTTTTTCACTCATTGTGTAATCAAACTCTGGAATTTGTTACCAGAGGATATAGTAAAGGCTGTTAGTGTAGCTGGGTTTAAAAAAGGTTTGGACAAATTCCTGGAGGAAAGGTCCATAAACCATTATTTAGAAGGGACCCAGGATATCAATTCTTGACCCAGTACAAGCATTGTGGAACCTGTGTCTTTTGGGGAAACTGCTAGGTACTGTCATCAACCCCCCCCCTCCCCCCGGTGGCCTGTGGCTGCAAGGGTAGGTTGAGCATTTTATTATTGATGGAGGTAAAAGACTCTTTAAGCCAGATGCACCCTGGGTATTGTAGTCCTCCTCCTTGTGAGAATAAGTTGTGTGAGCCAAAATGGAGGGTAAATAAGGCTTTTATTTCCCTTTTATGCACTGAGGTTCGCTAGGTAACAGAGAAATGAAAGTATTTCCTTCTTGTCAGGTTCTTCTACCAAAGCATAAGGTGAACAAATAAACTGTTACATTCTTTCACAGCTTCTTTGTAAAAACAACACAGGCTTTCCAACTTTGGAGCAAAAATAACTTGGTGAGCTTTTCTCTTTCGCTCAGCACAAACAGAACAATATTAGAGCTTGTCCATATACAATTACAGCTCAGGGAGTGACTCAAGGCTTTCTGCCATACACATAGAGCAATCCATTAAATCATCCTGGGACGATATAACTGAATCCCCATATTCCACCTGCATGGGCTCTGGGTCATTTGTGCTTCCCTCAGCAATTGACCTTTCCCTGGCTGCAGTGGTTTTAAAGTCAATATTCCTTCTCCCTAGCCTCCAGCTGGGCTGTTCTAGGGCTTTCAAGTAAACAGCAGGGCTTGTCCCCACACCTCTAGGTAATGGCTTGTAAAACTCCTACCTGCTTTCTTTTCTTTCAAACTGCTTATCTGCTCTCACAGACGCTCTATGAGCTGGGTTTCTCTTTAAACAAAAAGAGTCACTGTACCTTGGCTTTGTACCATCCGTGTGACCAGTACTTCCCCAACCAGGCACCTCTCTCTGGTCACGGTCTCTTTTGTAGAGTCCCTCTGGAATCCTCCTGGATAGTGCTTGCCTTCTCTGCAGCTTGGGAAGACCAGATAAAGCCTCCAGGCTTCTTGGCTTTCTAGCACAAGTAATCCTCTTATCAGGACTTTCTCTTCCAGTACTTTTAAATCTTGTTACAGACCCTTCTGATGAGCATAGACCTCTCTCCAGGCTAGGCCCTCTCTTTCTGAGCTCATTGCCTCTGGGATTTCTTCTTACCGGGTCTCTTTCCAGTATGACTCTCCCAGGTCTCACTCCAGCACTTCTTGGTCTGTATCTTTCTCTCTCTCCTTCTGAGCTCTCCTCTGAGCTCTCTTCCGAGGTTCCTTCCTCTCTCCAGGCCGGGCTCTCCTCCGAGGTTCCTTCCTCCCTCCAGGCCGGGCTCTCCTCTGAGCTGCCTCTCTGCTTATAAAGCCGTTTTACTTCTGAGTTCCTCGAGCTACTCTTCAGGTGGAGCTGATTAGCTCCTGAACAATCAGTCCCCGGGTGTGTTAGCTCAGCCTCTGTAGGTTCATGCACGCTCCCTCTAGCTGCTTTGTAAGGGAACTGCATCTTCTGCAAGTTATTTGTTTTGTAAGAAACAGCTTTTTTTTCTAAGTTTCTGCTTTCAGTGGCTTCCGCCTTATCACAGTACGTATGACCTAGATTAGCCACTGTTGGAAACAGGATACTGGGCTGGATGGACCTTGGTCTGACCCAGTATGGCATATCTTATGTTCTTATGTTTCAGGGCCTTTTGGCTGATTTAGGTGCTGTAGTAGTCCTCTTTGGGTGTGCTACCACCTGCTTTGCGCTGTAGTTCCAAATAATCCAACTCTTAAGAAAACTGACTTGGCACGGCGGGAGGGAAGGGGGACACTACCAGCCTAACAGCGTTGAAGAGCCTGCTGGATTTCTTGAAACAAAACCTGCCTTTCAAATATTGCAACTCAACACGGAAAGCTTGTCACAGATCCAGCTTGAGCACTGGAAGAAAACAAACAACCACCTCGAGCAGCACAACTTTGAGGGGGCCAGCAGAAGCATTGAGAAACGACATGTAGCAATACACTACACATGCTGCATCTTACCATGGTCCATGCAGCATCAGTGCTGAGTGCTGCCTGCCACCTGGGACAAAGAAGACAATGTGGACGTGAAAGGAGTGCTGGCACTGCCCTAAGTGTTATTTGCACATCATACTCGGGGCCAGCCCGACGCATTTGCGAGAATTTTGTAGGCACAGGGCCCCGCAGTTGAGGGGGCCCAGCACGAGCTTCATGCCGCACATGCTTTCTGAGTGCGCGTCACGTTCAACTTCAATCTGGCCCTGGGATGCCCCACTGTGTCCCGCTGGGGTTCGAACTAGTCCTGGCCAGCTCACCGCAGCGTAGTGATCAAAGTCTGTTTTTTTTCCTTTGTTCATGCCTCACGTGCTGCGCGATGTCAAGCTGAAGTTTACGTGCCATGTGCCTCAGAAGAGAGGCACTTTAGACCTCCAACTCCTCCCACCCGGTGCGCTGTGGCTTCATTTACACGTGATGCTGCCGCTGGAACAGAAAAAGGCAAGAGAGCGAGGCAGTTTTGGAGCTGGAGTGGAGAGGACACAGACGCACCAATCTGGGCTGGCACAGGCCACACGGCAGCACAACTGAGCAGGCTGCAGGCTTAGGAGAGGCCCTCTCTCATGAACCAGCGCCAATTCTAAAGGCAGGGCTGTGGCGCTGGTCTGGACTCGGAAAAGAGATTCTGTCAAGTCAGATGATGTTTTTATTTAATTTTCTTTCTCACTACTACTATTACTAATAATAATCATTTCATCCTCTCCTTAATTTCAATTACAAAATTGTTTTGGAACTCGATAATTTAAACTATGTCAAGGTTGTTTTTTTTTAAGAACAAAAGAATTGCTTTTTCTAAGGAACAAGGTGGGCACAGAAAAAAGTTTGGTTAATCATTAGGTCTTTTTTAGAAATTTTTTCTGATTTTCAGTCTGACATTTGAATTTATCACATTGTTAATGACATTTGTGTAATGCTACTGTCTGAACTTTATGGATTTATTCAGTGGGGGTTAGGGCATGTTTAGTAAGTAGTGGTTTGTGTGAGGCTGCTGGCTGCAGTAAGTTATTATGTAAGCATAATAATTACTTCACGCTATTTCCCATGTGCCTTAGATAATGGGTGGATCGTGGGTTAGGGCCGAGGTAAAGAATGGATGTGGAGAGCACATTATAGTTAACGTGGGGGTGCCTATCTTATTCCTGCACTAATGGTCAATGCTGCAGTTAGTCTCTGAGAGTATAAACAAAACATTTCAATACTGTGGGACTAGGAGGAGCGAGTTGGTTGTGGGTAAGTGGGGTAAAGATGGGGGTCACAAGTTTTACAAAACCTTAATGAAATAGATGGAAATACACATATCTATTTCATTAGGGTCTGTAAAAACTGTGCCCCGACCGTTACCCCACTTCCCCCTCCCCCATCTCAAGAGAACCTCTGTAAAAGACAGGAAAATAAAGAATATGAATGGGGAGAATGATTCCCCACTACCTTTACATGAGCTCAAAGCTGTGGATATCAATCAATATGAATGCTGTAATGTGAGTTCTTCTGGTTATGTTGGATATGCCAAGAAACAAACAGTAGCTGCTTTATATATGGTATTTTCAGACAATTCATTTTGCCTTTTATTGATCCCTCTGTTTTAGATGTATAATGGGTCTGTGCTGTATATAAAACAGTCCCTTATTCATATTCAATATAAGTATGTTCCTGGTTTCCCTTTTTATATTTTTAGCTTTACAATCAAATGTTTTGTTGAATAGCTAAGGTGGAAGTACTGTTGGAATCCTTGAGTAGTTCAGTGATGAAGAATAGAAACATGACGGCAGACAAAGACCATGCAGCCTATCCACTCTGCCCGTGCCCTTCCATAGTAACCTCTAAGTTCTATAGTCCCCGTTTATCCTTTAGAAATCTTCTGTGTTTGTCCCATGCTTTCTTGCTTTCTCTACTACTTCCACTCTTTGTGGAAATAAATATTTCTCCTAATTACTCCCGAGTCTATCTCCTTTCACCTTCATCCTGAGCCCCCTTGTTACAGAGCTTTCTTTCAATTCAAAGAGACTCTACTCCTCTGCATTTATGCCATGGATGTATTTAAACATCTCTGTCATATCTCCCCTCTCCTGTCTTTCTTCCAAAGTATACACATTGAGATCTGTAAGTCTTTTCCCATATGCCTTAGGATCAAGCCCACTGATCATTTTGGTAGCCATCTCTGCATAGACGCCATCTTGTTTATAGCCTTTTGAAGATGTCTCCAGAATTGCACACAATACTCTAAATTAAGTCTCACCAAAGCCTTTACAGAATCATTATCACCTTCTCCTTTCTGCTGGCCATTCTTCTCCCTGTGCACCCAAGTAGCCTTCCGGCTTTCACGCCCACCTTATCTACCTGATTAAGATCATCAGAAACAATTGCACCCAGGCCCAGGTCCCAGAAGCACTTCGCCCCCTATACTGTACCACTTCCTTGAATTTTTATAGCTCAAATGCATGACCTCGCATTCTTAAGCATTAAATCTCATCTGCCAAATTCCTGACCATTCATCAAGCTTTGCTAGATCCCTTCTCATGTTATCTATACCTTCCTGGGTGTCTACTCTATTGCAGATTTTTCTATCATCCACAAAGAGGCAAACCTTACCAGATAGTCCTTCCACAATATCAAAAAGAATCGGACCAAGGACAGATCCCTGCAGCACACTACAAGGATACTGCAGCTTTTTGAGTATTGATACATGTTTTTTGGCACCAGTATATATTTTGAAGATACATGTTTAATTTTAAACCATCAATTTATTTAGTGGTCGTAAAAATTTTCAATGTGTTTGTGTTTTTAAAATATAGTCCGTTCTGCCTATAATATGATCTAGTGACCCAGAGGCAGCTGGGTCGCCAGGAGAAAGCACTGACTTGACAGCATTTTAAAAAAAAAGAGAGCCAGTAAGATTTATCTAGCCACATGAAATAATTGTAACTTGTTATAGGCTGTGATTGTGATAGTATATAACAATCTAGTGATTGCATGATTCATTTATTTTTCTAGAGAACACTGGACTAGCTGTTTCTCTCATGAGATTTCACATACAGAGATATGTGGGGATCTCTTTTGAAAACCTTACTAACTCAGTAAGTTCATTAATGGAAACTTTATATTTTGGATATGGATCCTGTGATATTTGTGTACTGTATGGGCCCCATCATGATCAGGACCCATCCAGAATCTGCACGGACTGGATCTACACCCGATTCTGATCCTGCAGGGGTTCCCCACGGGATCAGAATTGGGTGCAAAGGCCCCGATGGGCAGGCCATTCCCCGATTCTGAGGGCCCAGATGACCAGCTCACTCCCCGTCCAACCTTCTGGGTCACCTGCATGAGTCTCCACACATGGCCTCATATCCCCCTTGGGGCACCCTGATCATACTGCACCAACCTACTCCTTCAGCCCACCTGAATAGCAGCTCCTGTCCTATGGGATAGGTCCTTGAGAGTGCACAGGAAAGGTGCAGAGCAAAGACACAGTTTTTGTCAATTTGGGAACACTTTCCATTCTATTGCTAGACTCATTTCTGAGGAATCTGAAGTAAAATGCTAGAAGCCTGGAGAGTTTACTGTCTGGTTCTCTGCCCCCACTGCAGGAAGTAAGAGAAAGCCAAGACCCAAACATTTAGAAAGGACCTGCCAGATGTGCTTCAAATCTGCCACATACCTTTATCTGACCCTAAGGGAGAGTCAGATCTAAAACTCAGCACTCTTCCTAAAAAACCTTGGGTCCTGAAAAGCATCCTCTTCCCAGCCTAGATTCCTCTTTTCTCTGCGTAGTGCACGGCAGGAACTAGGACGGAGACTGAAGCGGGAAATGGAGAAAGCCCTCAAATTGCTAGTGCAGCTATTTCCCTGCCTCCAGCCTCTGACAGGCACCAAAGGTTTAAAACTATTTTATTATATTTTATTTATTTTTTATTTATTTATTTACATTCTCTTATATACCGCGCTATTCTGCATCAGCGCGGTTTACATTGAACAAACTGAAATTATTATAGGCATTCAATTACATTGAACAGGGTATTATAACTTGGAGAAAACTATTTTTTTACAGGGAACATGGGCTATGATATATGATATATGATAAAGAATGTTAATCAAGAAAGTAATTCCCTGAGAGAGAAGGGAACGGAGGAAGACAGAAAGTAGACATAGCCCTCTTCTGAATTCAGGATGAGCAGCACTCAAAAATTCCCAAGTATACTCAGAAACTTTTCCTGCTCTCCTAACCTCCAACTTTAACCAGCACAATCTAAAAAAGACTGCCTGAAGGCATCTCCATCTCCACTCAAAATTAACTCTGAATGGGGCTGAAGCATTTTGAGGGCCCAGCGTGGTTATTATGTGTACCTTCCACAGGCCAGCTGGGATTTAAAGAAAAGGAACATGAAAGGAGGGATCTCAGAAAACATGCACAAAATGGCAAAGATGAGTGGGTTGGTGAAAATTCATCTGCATGTTGAGGCACCTAAACCATTAGAAACACTGAAATATAGAAAAATGACAGCAGAAAAAGACCACATGGCCTATCTAGTCTTCCCTTCCATATCAACTACAATAGTCCCTTGCTACCTTTAGGGATCCTCTGTCCCATGCTTTCTTGAATTCAGATACTGTCCTTGTCTCTGCTACCTCAACTGGGAGACTACTCCATGCTTCTACCACTCTTTCTATAAAGAAATACTAACACAAATTACTCCTGAGTCTATCCCCTTTCACTCTCATCCTATGTCCCCTCGTAGCAGAGCTTGCCTTAAATTGAAAGAGGCCCTCCTGTGCATTTATGCCACGGAGGTATTTAAAAGTCTCTATCATATCGCCCCTATCCCACCTTTCCTCTAAAGATCTTTAAGTCTGTCCTCATATGCTTTATAACAAAGACGTCTATACATTTTAGTAGCCACCCTCTGCACCAATTCCATCCAGCTTATATCCTTTTGATAGGCCATGTGGTCTTTTTCTGTCATCATGTTTCTATGTTTCTATGAAGATGCGGTCTCCAGAATTGCACACAATACTCAAAATGAGATCACACCAAAGACTTATACAGAGGCATTATTATCTCCTTTTTTCTGCTGGCCATTCCTCTCCCAATACACCCAAGCATCCTTCTGGCTTTTGCAGTCACCTTTTCTACCTGTTTAGCTACTTTAAGATCTTCAGACACAATTACACCCAGGTCCCGCTCTTCTTTTGTAGACAGAAGTACTTCATCCCCTACACTATACAAATCCTTTGGATTTTTGCAGCCTAAATGCATGATCCTGCATTTTTTATCATTAAATTTCAGTTGCTAAATTCTAGACCATACTTCAAGTTTAGCTAGATCCCTTCTCATGTTATTGACTTCTTCCTGGGTGTCTACTCTATTGCAGATTTTGGTATTGTCTGCAAGCGAGCAAACCTTACCCGACAGTCCTTCCACAATATCACTAACAAAGATGTTAAATAGAATCAGACCATGGACAAATCCCTGCAGCACACTCTAGTAACCTCCTTCTTATCAGAGTGAGCTCCATTTACCTGTACCCTTTGTCGCCTCCCACTCAACCAATTTCTAACCCAATCAGTAACTTTAGAGTCCATCCCTAGGGTGCTCAGTTTGTTTATAAGTCGCCTATGTGGAACAGTGTCAAAGGCTGTACTGAAATCTAAATACACCACATCTAGGGCTCTCCCTCAGCCCAACATGCTGGTCACACAATCAAATCTATCAGATTTGTTTGACAAGAGCTGAATCTGGTAAATCCATGCTGCCTCGGATCCTGCAATCCATTGGACTCCAGAAACCTCATTATTCTCTCCTTTAGTAGCCTTTATAATAATTTATTAACCACAGAGTTTAGACTAACTGGTCTGTAGCTCTCAATGCCATCCTTACATCCGCTTTTGTGTAAAGGGACCACATGTGCTTTTCTCCAGTCCTCTGGCACCACTCCCGACTCCAAAGAGGGACTGAAAAGGTCAGTCAGTGGAGCCGCTAGAACATTCCTAAGTTCCCTCAGTATTCTTGGATGTGTATCCTATCCAGAGACATGGTTTTGTCTACTTTTAGTTTAGCTAGTTCTTCATGAGCACAGTCTTCTGAAAATTGTTTGAGATCCCCATTGAATCTGTTCCTATTTCTGAGTGTTTTCTGAGGTCCTGCTCCCGGCCCTTCATCTGTGAACACAGAAATATTTGTTAAGCAATTCTGCTTTATTCTCAACAGTTTATGCATATTCCTCCCCTGCACCCTTGAGTCTGACAATACCACTTTTGCCCTTCCTCTTCTCACTAACATATCTGAAAAATGTCTTATCCCCGTATTTTAATGCATTGGCTATGTCTTCTTCTTTTTGTACATTTGCTTTTCTGACTACTTTGCTAGAGTCTCTTAAGTTTTTCCAAATATAGATGCCTGCCTTCCTCTCTCTGTGATCTCTTGTGTTTCATGAAGGCCTCCCTCTTTTTCTTCACCTTTTCAGCTATGTCTTTTGAGACCCATAGGGGCCTCCTTTCCCTTTTATATTTATTTACCTTTCTAACAAAAAGGTTTGTTGCCCTTAAATTATCCCCTTTCAGTTTTGCCCACTGTTTTTCTTCATCCCCAGCTGTTCCCATCCCGCTAACGACTCTGAGGTATTGTCCCATCTTTGCAAAGTTAGTTTTCCTAACGTCTAAGACCCTTGCTTTTGAATGGATTTTATCGGCCCTAGTCCTAATACTAGGTGTTCACTGGATGCGAGATGATCTCCCACTATGACATCAGAAACACTTTTCCCATTGGTAAGCACTAAGTCCAGTATGGCGCCATCACGTGTGGGTTCTGTTACCAGTTGCCTGAATAGTTCTCCCTGTAGACTCCTTACTTCTACAAGACAGCACAGTGGGGATGTGCCAATCCACATCAGGCATATTGAAATCACCTGTCAGTAGCATGTCTCCTTTCATGACAATGCTACATATGGAGTGGAGGAGTGGCCTAGTGGTTGGGGCAAGGTACTTCAGGCCAGAAGGTCAGGGGTTCAAATCCCACTAGAGGACAGCAACTTTGGGCCAGAAGGACTGGGGTTTCTAGTCCCACAGGTGCTCCTTGTGGTCTTGGGCAAGCCACTTAACCCTCCATAGCCCATGTTCCCTGTAAAATAGTTATCTCCAAGTTATAATGCCCTGTTCAATGTAATTTCAGTTTGTTTAATGTAAACCGCACTGATGCAGAATAGCGCGGTATATAAGAGAATGTAAATAAATAAATAAAATTAACTCTCCGTCCACCTCTTCCTCCTGGTGAGGGTGGTCTGTATGTCATGCCAATGCAAATAGATTTCTATTTCCCTCTTTCTATTTTAACCCACAGTGCCTCCTCTCTTCCTTTTATGTCTTGCATTTCTATAGCTTTAATATTATTTCTGACATATAGTGCCACTTCACCTCCCCTTTTTCCTACCCTGACCTTTCTGAATAAAGTATAGACTGAGATAATTAGAGTGAACTGGTTCCTCTGGATAAGGAAGGAAGGAGAGGTTTAAGTCTGCAGAAGAATGTCCCCCTTCCATTTCTTTGGATTTTCCAAGGGGATGTATCAGTCTATCTTTTTATTTTTAAATTTGCACTAAAAACTCGCTTAAATAGCTGTCAGCACTAAACCCTATAATGTTCCTGCTCAGTCCGCTTGCTATGTCACTGAACAGAGGTAACTTTCAAACCCCCCAAAACTTAGTTTAACATAATGATGTTCACATATTTGCAGGGGTATTTAATATGTACTCAAGTTGTGATGGGGGACCCAATGCACTTGTTTGCTCAGGGCCTACCAAAGTCTTAATTCTGCGCTGCTTCAGCTTTCTTCTCAGACTAAGACAGTGAAAATCAACTCCTAGCCCCAACCCTCCAAGAAGAATATTCTTGGGTTTTGCTAACAACCTGGGCTGAATCATTATGGTCACTCCTAAATGGTTCAGTAAACTCAGTACACTGAACACCACAATTTGCCCTCTGCTTGGGAAGAGCACAGACCAGAGCTTCCCAAACCTATCCTAGCAACCCCATGGTCTGTCAGTCAGATTTTCAGGATGCCCATAATGAATATGCATGTAACAGATTTCATATACTGGGTCACCAATACCAATAAATGTATCTCGCATATATTATTGTGGATATCTTGAAAATTGGACTGGCTGTGGGACGCTCTCATAGATCTTACTGTTTATTCTGTGTACCAGAAAAGGGAAGCAGAAGTGAAAGTATGGGAGGAAATGAGAAAGAAATCAAAGTTGCTCCATAGTCATTTACTGCAGTGCTAGACTGAAAAGCCTCACATTTTCAAAACTAGCTTCCAAATCAATATCAAATTATTATGTTTAATACAATCATTTGCCAAGATCAAACAAGGAGGATCCCCACTAAGTAGAAAATTAAAAATAAATAGTGATTTATTTCGGAGCCATGTATTTCAGTTTCGATTGTAACTTTCTGCAAGCTCAATGATTGCTTTCGATCCTTTTTCTTATTTAATGACACTGTAGTTTTCTAATCAATTTCATTAGTCAGTGAGTGACATTTTAAAACCTTCCAATAGCCTTCTCCTAACTCTAATGGAAATGATTTGCTATTGTAACATACAGCTATTAGGATATTCAACCTTCTTGTTGTACTGTATAGTGCAAACTGCTAAAATAGTGCCGTTTAATAGCTTGAGCATGGGACTGGGCTCTGGAACCTGTGGTGAAGTACCTTAGGACCACATGGTGAATGCAGGGTCTGAATATGCAAAACTCTTATTAAAGAAAAGGAACACATGCAGGGACTGGTTTATCTTTGCAGACTTCAAACAGAAAATGATAAGAATTAAGCACAGACAGTTTAGGAGTGTCCCTTCAGAACGTCCTCCTCCTAATCTATGCCTTCTTGCTTTATTGTCCCTTGGGCATAGCCCTCTAGCCTTACTCCCTTAGCTAAGTTCCTTTTCAGGAAGGTCAGTACTATTGAGTCTCTTAAGGTGGACTGAGAATCTCTCTAATACACTCCTTCACATAGAGGTCTTAGCAAAACTAGGGAACTATATGGTTGATTTGAGCAATTTGTGTACTACACATTCTCAATTTATAAAATAGTTTAGGGTATTTGCTAACTCAGAGGTCATTTTGTAAAGTATTTTCTACATGTAAAGCTTGTTTTATATGTGAAAAGGGGTTCTTAACCCTCCATTGCCTCAGGTACAAAACATAGATTGTGAGCCCTTCAGGGACAAGGGAAATATATACTGTACTTGAATGTACACTGCTTTGACCCAGTGAAAAGTGGTATATAAGCACTGCTAAATAAATAAATAAAGGAAGTATGTGCCAAAGGATCGTGCTTACTTTTACAGAGATCACATTTTGCCCACCTGGTGGCACAGTTTGGACAGAACAGAGGTGAAGCTGCATATTCACACAATACACTTCTACACACCTAGAATCCATGCACAGTACACACGATCTTTGGAGCAGGTGTCAATCTGCGCAGATGAATTTGTTTGATCTGGAAGACTAGTTCTGGAAGCCTATTTTACAAAGGCGCATAGACGCTTATGTTGTCTTTAGGAAATACTAAAGCAAAAAAAAAACCCCAAAACAACTCAATCATCACGATCAGTCGAGTAGGGGATCACTTGACACAGGACCCGGTGGGGCCCGAAACATGCATGTCATGTCGTGGAAAATATGAATCGCCTTTATACAAGATAAGTGCATGCTTCACTACTTATAAAACTTGGGTACGCTGTGGCCCGTTTGAATAAAAGGGTTCTCCCGATGATGAGGAGAAGGCCTCCTTTCCTCCCTCTCATGTCGATTGACCCCGACAAAATAATTGATTTTAGGTAATGCGGTTTGAGTATAGTGCCAGTGGTAGCTACTGGCTTAGATTTTCAATGACTTTTTTGCATTTCTTGTCTATAGAAAATAGACTTAAAATAGTTTGCTTTTGGGACTTTTCATTTTTTTTAAATGCTATTTTTATATTGCAATTTGAAATATTACCTTTCATCTCCAAAATAAGGAAAACACAGCATAAATATCTGAAAAGAAAAGACCAAGACAAAGAAAAAGAAAAACAAACTACAACAAAAATACCAAAATGTAGCCCACATCATGGGGTAAGAAAGAGAAGTCCAAAAACTAAGAACTAAGGAAATATTGGGATTTTTCACATAGGTACCCTCTTATAAAATTACTTTCCTAGGGGCATATTTTATTAAACAGCGCTAGCAGTTAGTGCGGGGCTTACTACGCACTAACCTCATTGTGGTAACCGTTACCATGAGCTTAAAATCCTGTACTAACCACTTAGCATAGGTTAGGAAAGAGACTGAGCAAGTTAGGGGCAGAGTATGGGTAATAACTGCACATTGCAGTTAACACAGGCATCATGTCGCAGTTAGTACAGGTGCACTTGCTGTCACCTTAATAGGTTGCATGTAAAGGAGGCATTCTCTTTACACACTTTTCTTGAAGAAGCACTTTGAATTCTTTAGGGTTCGAAACATGGCGCTGTGTCGCATGGACTTTAATGTTTCTGGATAATCAAGGTATTGACTTCTAATGCATCTGTATAACCAATGGGTTCTGCATTGGTCGGTTAAGTTTACATGAATTTCAAGTGCTCACCAACGTGTCCTACCCATAGGAGCTTGAATGATGATGGACTATGGCAGACAGTCTCCGCTGGAATTGAATGCATCAACGGTTCTACCACTTGGGGAACTCCCCTCTGTTCAAGATAAGTCTATGCCTGTATTTCACTTGCTGCGTCTTTACATGTTGGATTGAGGTATAGAGCATAGTATGCTTTTTAAATAGAAAAAACTGGGGGGTTTGTTACAAGAAAGGTTTGCTTTCATGACAAACAGTCCAACAAAACAATATTGTTTCCTTCACAAAGCACTTTGCTTTTTCCTATTCTAAGATAGATAGGTAGTGCTCTTTGGCATAGGTTGGTCTGACTTTTCACGTCAAATAAAAAACATAGATGAAAGGTTACTAAAGGTTTCAAACAAATAAAAAAAAACAACTGGCTTTTTTTCTCACAGTTAGAGGCTGGTCTAGATCAGTGACTTTCGGATTACAAGGCAGGCAATTTGCAGAAGAGCATCACAGGTCATTGGGATTGGATCTAGCCAGACTGCTGTATTACTAGTGATCTTCCTTCCTGTTTCCTGATTGGCCCAAAGATTGTCTGCTCGGCAGCTGTACGGAAAATGCTAACTGGATTTTTTGCCTTGTGACTCTATTAAAGTCAGACCATAGCATTTCAGTTAAATTATACATCATCAAGAGACATTTACCAAGCCTAATCCAGATCCTCATTGGTTATCACCACCTTGGCAAGCAGGATCTGGATTAGGCTTGGTAAATGTTACTGATAGTATATGTAAACATGGGGTCACA
The DNA here is from genome assembly GCA_033557465.1 of Ichthyophis bannanicus. Taxonomy (NCBI): domain Eukaryota; kingdom Metazoa; phylum Chordata; class Amphibia; order Gymnophiona; family Ichthyophiidae; genus Ichthyophis; species Ichthyophis bannanicus. The sequence continues at coordinate 305,586,260 of CM066032.1, read as the reverse complement.
GAATTTCTGGCACAAGAACACAGCAAAACAAAAATCTATGGAGCACATCTCTAGAGAAGGAGTCGATAGATTCATAAGAAAAAAAGGCAAGTTAGCATTTTTCATACAGTTCCAGAGCAGACAAACTGTGAACAATCAGGAAACAGAAAAAAAGATCATCAGCAGAGTTAAGAGCAGGATGGCTAGAGCTACTCCCTACTAAAATATGATGGCTCTTCTGCAAGATGCCTGCCTTTTAACTCCTGGTTACTGGTTTGAGGCCAGATTGTAGCCATCCTGGTAAGGGAAATTAATTTTGGATTTGTCAGTGTTGCTTTCAGCTTTGTTATATTTCACATGTTTCAATTGAATACACACTCCTAATATTTAAGTATCACTATTAACTGCTATAGGAGGTCATTCCAGAACACAAATAAGAGGTTTGTATGTGTGGCGGGGACGTTCAAGTGCCAAAAACATCCCCAACCATATTCTGAAACACTGCTGTCTTACACGTTCACAATGCTAGCACGGGGATCTCAGAACATGCCCAGAAGGGGCAGAAAGGGGGCATGGTCAGCCAAATAGACATATAAAGTGTATGCAGGAATGGACCGTGAACATTTTTAGTGCTTCCCGCAGACGTCCATGTTATTCCTGTGGAAACGTGGTATAAGGCCAGGACTTCGAAAAAATTCTGCTCTCTGCAATATGTCCCAGAATGGTTGTGACAATTATGTTCTGAACTGGTGTGACTGTGATTGGAAAAACACAAGATGCAGGTTTAAGGAACAGAAAGCAGAGGTGAGGGAATGTTGTAAGTTATAGAAACATTAATAAACACTCTTACAAAAATATAAAGAAGAGCAATAGTGTGTATTATGGCTATGTTGAAATGTGCTGTGTGTGCTAAAGGAGCCAATCTTGGGGACCCTAACAATTCCCATGTTCTGAAAAATGGGACTGCTGATGTAGGGATAGTATTGACATGAGTAGGGAAAGGATTCTTGTTCGGGTGAGAAACAGAGATAATATTTTTAGTCTTGGTACCCCATGCTATTATGTTATGTCATAGCTGTTAGATATAGGTTCAGGGCATCTTTTTGGCAGCATTATGTGTTTGTGATAGAACGTGCGAGAATGTGTGTGTGTGTGTGGTTTGAGGGGTGCATGGGAGGATGTGGTATGCTAATCTGCAATTCAGGGGGGAGATGAAAGCCTGGCCAGTATCCGGACCATATGGATGGCTGCATCACCACCAGGTGCCAATATGATTGGGCAAATAAAATCTGAGAAGGTTCTCTATAGCTAAATGTCAAAACATATCCCTGTCAATAATAAGGGACCATCAGAATAAGAGCATTCAACAGTGAAACAGCACTAATACATGCCTATAATGCACATTTTTTAGACCAGTGATGTTGCTGTTGAGCAGGTATTAGTGCTGTTTTCACTGCTGAATACTCTTATTCTGAGGATCCCTTATTATTGACAGAGATATGTTTTGACATTCAGCTATTGAGAACCTATTCAGATTCCTTCTGGATTCTTTATCATAGTGTACTCTCACTTGGTTTGCAGCATGTCGTGCTGTGAGGGCTTGCGTGCATCAGTGATGCTGAGAGCTAAACTACTGGTAGTTTAACTACTGGCAGGGTCTCCCAAAATGGACAGGTCTCAGCTGAGGTGCCAGACCAAGACAAACCACCCATCTGGGCAGCAGCAGAATGGGATAGTGTTGACGGCGGAGGATCACATTTTTGTGACAACGGCAACAACACCAAACTTAAACTGCGCAGAAGAAAGGCCCGGCAATCTACTTCTGTATCTTGCTATGAAAACCCAATGGATAGTTACAACAAAACAAATTGTGCTATGGTGCTGGAAGATGAGACCCCCAGGTCGGAAGGCACTCAACTAGCTACTGGGGAAGAGCTGAAGACTTTTCAAGAGTAGAGCCAGCATTTATGATGTGGTTGGATCAAAGCCCTTGGGAAGTCTGACTGCTGATGTAGCTGCACATGAAATGAGAGTTAGAAGCTGTAAAGATGTCTTACACATTGGAACATGGAACGTACGAAGCATGAACCAAGGGAAGTTGGAGGTTGTCAAGAATGAAATGGAACGTGTACAACTTGATCTGTTGGGTGTCAGCGAACTGAAATGGACTGGCATCGGGCACTTTGCATCAGATGATCACATGGTCTACTATGCTGGAAATGAAAGACAAAGAAGAAATGGTGTTGCATTTATAATGAAGAAACTTGCAAGAACTGTAATGAAATACAATGCAGTCAGCGAACGCTTAATCTCTATTCGTCTATGAGGATTGCCTATCAACATAACTATAATTCAAGTATATGCCCCAACAACAGCTGCAGAAGAGAATGAAATTGAAATTGAAGAGTTCTATGAACAAGTACAAGCTGAAATTGACAGAACATGCAAATAGGATATCCTGATAGTCATGGGTGACTGGAACGCAAAAGTTGGCAACAAAGAAGGCGGCAAAGTAGTTGGAAAATATGGACTTGGCAACAGAAATGAAGCTGGAGAAAGACTGATAGAATTCTGCAAGACCAATGATCTATTCATCTCAAACACCTTCTTCCAGCAACACAAGCGGCGACTGTACACATGGACTTCACCCAATGGATTGTATAAAAATCAAATTGACTACATCTGTGGAAGTCAACGATGGAAAAGCTCTATAACATCAACAAAGACAAAACCTGGAGCTGACTGTGGTACAGATCATCAACTACTAGTATGCAAACTCAAGCTAAAGTTGAAAAAGAGCAAACCACTCATGAATGCAGCAAAATATGACCTTAACAATATACCACTGGAATTTAAAGACTGCCTGCAAAATCGATTTGCTGCTTTAGATACAAATGACAGAGCTCCAGAAGAGTTACGGAATGACATCAAGAAGGTTGTGTTGGAAGAAAGCGAGAAGTCTCTACAAAAGGTGAAAAAGCAAAAACGGCCAAAATGGATGATGGAAGAAACTCTGAAAATTGCCCAGAAATGCAGAGAAGCTAAAGCCAGAGGAGAAAGAAAGACAATCACAGAACTCAACAGAGATTTCCAACATGCAGCAAGACAGGACAAGGAAAAGTACTACAATGATACTTGCAAGGAAATAGAAGCAGAAACTATTAGAGGAAGAACAAGATCGGCTTTCCTGAAGCTACAAGAGTTAAAGAAAAAGTTCCAGCCTCAAATTGGAATGTTACAAGATGCTCAAGGTTCTATGTTGAATGATGCTGAGAAGATCAAGAAAAGGTGGAAGGAATATACAGAGTTTTTATATGACAAAGATCAAGTAGACCAACAGCCATTTCAACCTGTACCTTATAATCGAGAACCATTGGTAATGAAAGAAGAAGTTGAAACAGCATTGAAAGCCTTTTCAAAGAACAAAGCACCAGGCATTGATAGCATTCCTATAGACGTATTGCAGCAATCTGATGCAGCTGTTACCATACTTTGTCGTCAGCACTCCCTAGTGGCCAGTGGCTGTAAGGGCCTAGGCTGAGCATTTTAATTGTTTCAAGGAGGAAAGGGCTCTTTAAGGCCAAGTGCAGGTTGGTCTTTGAAGTCCAGCTCCTTGTATGAACAAATTGTATAAGCCAAAGAGAGGGTATTAAGGCTTTTATTTCCCCTTTTACGCAAAGGCTCAGTAAGGCACAGAAATAAAGAAAGTCCTTTCTTTCAGGGTTTCACCAAACATAAGCAAGAAAAAAAACTGTTACAAGTTTCACAGTTGATTGGAGAGATTAACTGAAGGATTCTCTTACTTCAGAGCAACTTAAATAAGCAAAACAGTTCTCTGGCATTTAGCACAAAAGATGAGCATTCTTAAAGCAAAAAGGTCTGTTCCATTCACAGTTCTGCTAATAACTCAAGGCTGCTAGCAATACACAGGGTACAATCCATAAATTCATCTGGAGGCATGGGAATAGGATTCTCTAGGTCTATTTCCATGGACTCTGGGTCACTGGCCTCGCCTCTGTCTCTGTTTGCTTGTTTCCAATAAGGTTGATCTAAGGCCCCCAAACGTACATGACCTGTTCTTCTGCCCTTAGATACTGGTTTGTAAAGCTCTGACTTGTTTTCTTTTCTCCTACACTGAGCATCTGTTTCACCAGAGCTTCTAGGAGATAAACTTTATTTTATAAATGAAGTGGCACCATACCTGGGCTTCCTCCTGTAGCCGGTATAACTGTAGCTCTCTCTCTGAGGCACCTCTCTCTGGAGACAGGCTTACTCTTGGAACCTTCTGAGCAGTGCTTTACCTTTCTGTGGTTCAGGAAAACCTGGTGAGGAATCCGGATTTCCTTGCTTCTGGGTAAAGGTAGCTCTGCTATCAGAACCTTTCCTTCTTGTACCTCTTAGTCCTGATTCAGACTCCTCCGGTGAGCATAGGCCTCTCTCAAAGCATGGCTTTCTCCTCCCAAGCTCTTTGCCTCTGTAGTCCTCTGCTACCGAGTCTCTCTCCAGGCTGACTCTCCTCGAACTGTCATTCTTTCTGACTTTCTCTGCTCCTTTTCCAGCACTTACTATTCTGGGCGTTCTGCTTGGCCCAGCTACGCTGCTTGGCCTGGAGGTATCACTCCCTTCCATCCGAAGTGCTTCTCCTGGCAGTCTCTCTCTGGACTGTCACTCTCTGGACTGCTTTCCTCCAGACTGCTTCCCTCTGGACCGGTTCCTCCTGCGGGCCTGCTTTCCTCTGGACTGGTTCCTCCTGCTGGCCTGCTTTCCTCTGGACTGCCTTTCTCTTATAAAGGCATTCTACCTTTGAGTTTCCCGGGGTTGTCGTCAAGTACAGCTGATTAGTTTGTACATAATCAGTGGCTGGGTGTGTTAACTCAGCCTCAGTAGTTTTGCTCCTACTCCCTCTAGCTGGGCTGCAAGGTAATTGCATCCTCTGCACATCAACAGCTATGTTAAAGACAGGGTTTTTTTCTAAGTCTGCACTCTCAGTAGCTTCAGCTTCATGACAACTTACAAGGCTCTGCCAAGAAATATGGAAGACAACATCATGGCCAACTGACTGGAAAAGATCTGTGTTTATACCAATACTAAAGAAAGGTGATCCAACTGACTGTGGAAATTATCGAACAATCGCTCTGATCCCATATGCCAGCAAGATTCTACTGAAGATTATTCAAAAGAGACTACAACCAAACCTGGAACAAGAACTACCTGAAGTGCAAGCAGGGTTCAGGAAAGGGCGAGGAACAAGAGACATCATTGCGGATGTGAGATGGATCCTTGAAAAGACTAAAGAATACCAAAAGGATATCTATTTGTGCTTTATCGACTATAGCAAGGCTTTTGACTGTGTAAACCATGAGAAACTCTGGGCCACATTAAGAAGTATGGGTATACCAGAACACCTGATCGTTCTCTTGCGCAATCTGTACATTGATCAAGAAGCAACAGTTCGAACGGAACAAGGAGAAACAGAATGGTTTAAAATAAGCAAAGGTGTAAGACAAGGCTGCATACTTTCCCCCTACCTGTTTAATATATATGCAGAACAAATCATCAGAGAAGCAGGATTGTATGAAGACAACAGAGGTGTGAAGATTGGTGGAAGACTCATCAACAACCTTCGCTATGCTGATGATACTACATTACTGGCTGAAAGTGAAGATGATCCGAAACATTTACTTCTCACAATCAAAGAACATAGTCTCAAAATGGGCCTGCACCTTAATGTAAAGAAGACAAAGATCATGACAAATGGCATAATCAACAGGTTCATCGTTGAAGGAGAAGAAATTGAAATTGTGAACAACTTTAACCTACTTGGATCAACTATCAATAAAGAAGCAACAAGCAGTCAAGAAATCCAACGACGCATTGCTATTGGCAGAATGGCTATGAAAGATCTAGATAAGATTCTCAAGAGCAGAGATGTCTCTCTCCATACAAAGATTCAACTTGTTCAAGCCGTGGTATTTTCCATAACATCATATGGATGTGAAAGCTGGACAGTGAAAAGACAGACAGGAAGAAAATTGATGCCTTTGAATTATGGTGCTGGCGGCGAATACTGTGTATACCATGGACTGCCCGAAGAACAAACCAGTCGGTACTAGAGGAGATCAAACCTAAGCTTTCTTTAGAAGCTCAGATGACAAGACTTCGACTTTCATACTTTGGACACATCATGCGAAGAGAGAGATCATTAGAGAAAGACATCATGCTTGGCAAGATAGAAGGTCAACGCAAAAGAGGAAAGCCAGCAATGAGATGGATCGATACAATAACAGAAGCTATGGGTACCAGTCTGTCAACAATGAGCCGCCTGACTCAAGACCGAACACAATTTAGGATAGCTATCCAGAGGGTCGCCATGAGTCGACTCCGACTCGATGGCACTTGACAACTAACACTCTAATATGGTCATATATTACTGGCAGTGTGATAGGGCAGCCATACATCCACTGTGCCAGGCACTGGGAGACATGACTGATGTTGTGCCAACATTCCCCAGATTGATTCATGAGATCTACATTCCTACCCAGTCCAGGATCTATGAGAGCTGCAAGAGTGATGATATATCTACAGGCTAGCTACTTGGTGTGAAGGCACAGGGATCTCTCCTCCCTTGCCCACCCAGGTCTAACTAGGGGAGCAGTGCCACAAAGCAGACTGTGGGAAGGCAGACAGGGTTGCCCCACAGATAGCGGATGACATATGCCACAATGGGACAGGTGTAGCTGCTGTAGGAAATGCCATTTCCCAGATAGGTGGGAATCAGATGCCATAGCCATAAGGCCCTACTACTACTATTGATCATTTGTATAGCACTAAAAGGCATATGCAGCGCAGCACAGACACACATAAAAGAGCTTATATTCTAGTCAAGACAGACAACACAGCAGCTGTGGACAGGATACATTTAGGGAGATTAGGCAGATCAGACTCAAAAGTGGCAATGAAGAGGTGAGCTCTCAGCTTGGATTTGCAAAGGGCCAGAGAAGAAGCCTGACGTACAGACTCAGGTAGTTTCTGCCAGGCATAGGGAGCAGCAAGGTGAAAGGAGTGAAGTCTGGAGTTGGCAGTAAAAGAGAAGGGCACAGATAGAAGTGATCTGCCAGAAGAGCGGAGTTCCCGAGGAGGAGTGTAGGGAGAGATAAGAGAGGAACCATAGTGCGGAGCAGCAGAATGAGTGTACTTATAAGCCAGAGGCACAAAAAGGGCATATATTTGTTGCTCAGCAATATTATGCATCCTTTGGGGAACTGCCAGGTTAGTTTTGGGTTTTGTGCACTTGGTAAGGGTCCATCCTTAGCAATTTAAAGCGTGTTTGTAGAGATGACCAAAGCAGAGATCACCGAGGCCATTTTATAATGCCAAAGCACCATTTGATGCAAGGTATGTCCTGACATACATGTTCATATTTACATTCTCGTATACCATATTAAGGTACACTGGTATTACCTAGCACTTTTCAGGGCCTGAGGAGGACTGGTCTAGGTTGCAGCAGCAGTCATTTTTCATTGGTATTTATGTCTAGTTTGTATCAGCAACTACTGTAAGTGTGAAGAGCAGCTCAGGAGATGCACATTTTACCGAGAAGGTATGGCATCCACGGGTTCTTCTCAGAGATGAGCAGGATCCGAAACATGCAACTTTTCAGAGCACAGTGGGCATGGGGACATCCAAGACGTTTACCTGTCCCTATAATATTATGGGGACATGTTTCTCCATTATATCGCATGGCCCATGCCTGCACATGGGCCACACAACGGATGCATGCATGGGTTGGCTTCATAGCGCTTTGCCCATGCCGCACCAGACACGTTGATCTCCTCAATTCCAGATCCATGGGCAGGTCTTGACACGTGGATGTGGAATTAGGTTCAAACTAGGATCCTTTTCAATTTAGATGTATCTGCAGGCCGGACGTGCATGTTATGGATTTGGGTTCCACGCGTTTAAATATTAGCATATTGGAATATTGACCTAAACATTCTTTTTCCATCTTTGTCATCTAAGGATTTTAGGTTTTTTATGTCAGGTTGTTCCCAGTCTCTCTTTTCTGCTTTCCTCTTTCTCCTATTTCTCTTTCCAAAGTCTGCTATTTGCAGTTTCTCCTCTCTCCTCTTTCTTACATCCATACATCTGTCTCTGACATTGATCGTTCATTTTTTCCCATTTCTCTCTTTTCTGCCCATCCATCCACATTGCATCCTTCTCCTTACTCTCCTGTCCTCAGTCTCTCTGTTTTCATCTTTTACCTATCAATTTTCTTCTCTAATCTCCCTCATAGCCCATCTCTCCACTTTTACTCTCACCCTAGCTCTCCCATTACCCCAGTCTCACTCTTTCTCCAGCCTCTTTTTCCCGTCTGTTTGTTTTTTACCCACTCCACTTCTTCCCACTACGTTTCTTTGTCTCATATCCCCAGCTTGTTCCCTCCTGGTCATTCTCTCCAGTCCCTTTCATCAGTCTCCTATCCCCATGCAGTCTCTGAATGCTCCTTTTACCAACTCCCCTGACTTTACTTCCATCCTCCTCCCAACTCTTCTGGCCTGTCTTTCCCTTGCCTCCCCTTGCTGTCCAGTCTATCCCAGCATCTCCTTATTAGCTCCCTTCTTCCTCTAGTCCAGTCAGCATCTCCCTCTTCACCCATCTTCCAGCCTGTCTAGATAGGCCATGTGGTCTTTTTCTGCCATCATGTTTCTATGTTTCTATTTCTAAGCCAGCATCTCCCCCTTCCCTATTCATTTAGTCCAACCCAGCTTAGCATCTTTCCCTTCCCCTTTTATCCTGTCCAGCCCAGCCCAGCATCACCCTCTTCTCTCTTCATCCCCCTCAATCCAGTCAGGCCCAGCATCTCCTCCCCCCCCCCCCTCTTTCTCCTTCCTCCAGTCCACCCTAGTCTAGCATATTTCTCAGCTTCCTCCCCCATTTCCCTTCTGCCCCTCCCAGGCCAACCCAACATAGCATCCCCCTTCCCCTTCCTTCAGTCGTCTAGTCTAGCCCAGCCCAGTGTCTCCTCCTTTTCCCTTTCTTCCTCTCCCAGTCTAGTCCAGCATCTTCCTCTTTGCCTCTCTAGGTCCAGTAGAGTCCAGCAGATCTCCCCCTCCTGAGTCTACTAGTTGCATCAGGACTAATGGCAGCAGTGCAAACCCCAGCTTTTTTTTCCTTCCCAGGTAGCAAAAGCATGGATTCCTTATTAAATGCTTCATTTCCAGTTCATTTTATTATTATTTATTTAATATTTCTTCTATACCGCGCTATTAGCATCAGTGCGGTGTACATCAAACCAAACATATACATTGCAGGCAGACTACAATGTATTTACATATGAACAGGGGTAGAACTAGGATAAACAGGGATGAACATCAACAGTTATTACATTGTCAATTATTTACAGTTATTTACATGGTGAATGTATTTCCCTAACATGTCTATGTAGGGAAGTATCTTGTGAATAAGTAGTGTTTTAGGGCTTAGTTAGGGGATAGTTTCAAAACAAACGCTGAACATCAGAAATGAAACACATAATTGACAATGCATGCTTCTACGACCTGGGAAGGAGTTCTAAATATAAAAAGATATCTGGCATTTATGCTCTTCCTTTTCTTGCGGAAGTGTGGGAGGCCATAGAGGCAGCAGATGGTGATGGCACAGAGGCTGGGAGCAAGAAGCAGGCATGAGCACTGGCCCACAGTGCATGGCTGATACAAGACAGTTTCTGAGATGACTGCCCCACACCATCACCTGGATAGGATACACCTATTCACCAATAAAGTGCCTGAAATGACATTACATATGCAGAGTGTTTATTTCCCCTCCACATGTATCCCCTGTCCCTAGGACCACAGCTGGACATGGGCGCTTGTTGACACGTGCACCGCGATGCAGTGGAGCAATATCAGATGATGTGCTGGCTGCGTCATCACCCTCCCTAGCAAGGTAGGCCGCTGCACATGGTTCAGGGCTACCACGTGGCTGCGCTGGTGCACTGGAAACCCCAGTACTCACCTCCTGGGTCCACATGCGGCCCACCAAACTGCACAGGGAACCAGCAATCGTTGCCTGGTATGCCCCTGCATCCACAGGGTCATCAAGGATGGTGAACTATAGCTCAGTCAGTGTTGCCTCATCTGTATCCATCTCCCCAGCCTGCTCCACTGCCCTGGGAGCCACACCGGCCTGCTCCTCTGCCCTGGCTGTCGCACTGGACCACTCCTCCACTCTGGGAGCCACAACAGACTGCTTCTCTGTCCTTTATACAAAATTCAATCTTGGTCTTTACGGAGCAATATAAAATCACACTCACGCAGAAAAATAGCCCCAGACAAACACAATTCAATTCAAAATGGAAACAAATAAAAATTGCATTAGTGTGGAGAATCACTGGTTGACTTAAAAACTTTTCTTATAAATGTGATGTTATCACCCAAGCGCCCAGAATGTCTCAGACTCCATAACACTAAAAAGCAGAATGTTCACTGCATATTCTCAATGTTGCGTATGTTAGCATCAATGACTATTTCTGGGTTGTTTTTATCTATAGAATCACCAGTTCTCCATCACCTTTGTGAAAACCTACTAAACTGAAATCATTTCTTATCTTATTAGTTCTCCTCAACGCCTCCCCTTGGCACTACTTTCGCGTTTCACTCTCATAAAAGAGTTTCTTCAGGAGGGTCTGAAAGCAAAAAATCAGTAGTAGCTAAAACGTCATCAAAATGTATACCTTCCATTTTGACCAAAGAAACATCGGCTCATACATATATAATATCACACCTTTTGTGAATAATAATAATAATAATAATGCAACAAGAGGCATAGAGGCATAACTACTAACTGTTTTATAATGCTGCCCACGTTCAGTGTACTGAATCTTATCTTCGAGCTTCAAGCTTCCAAAAAACGCCGCGCATGCGGATTGCCTATTGAGACTCGTTTTTATAGCTATCCGAATGCCTAACCACCCCATTGAGGCTAGATATCATCCTGCATGTTTAAAGACAACCACCCCAATCAATTGAGGAATTGAGGCCGTGGAGTATTAAAGTATTTAGCGTGAAGATCCAGCGTTGTTCATGCATTAAAAGAGTTTGTTCCAATGTCTTCCCTCTTGTAGCCAAATGAACGTGTTCAATACAAAAACACCGCAGATGTTCAAACTCATGACCTAAGTCCAGACAATGCTGGACCAAAGGTGCTGTCAATGTTTTACAGCGTAAACGACTCTTATGTTCAAGTACTCAGACTTTAAAAGGACGAATAGTTTTTCCTATATATAAATAATTGCAAGGACATTTAATAGCGTACACTACTGAAGCAGTATTACAAGAGGTAAAATGTTTCAAAATGTAAGTCTTCCCATGATAAATAAAATGCTTAACATCTTCAGTTATCTCACAGATAACACAATTTCCGCATTGCTTATGTCCTCTTTCACTGATGACTTCCGTTGCTCGTTTTAGGGGCCGTAGAACTGCTGGACTTAATTGTTCCTTCAAGTTGGCATTGCGTTGCCATACACACCTTATTTGCTTATCCTCTAAGCCAGGAACAGTCCACATTAGGAACCACCACCCAAGAAAAAGATTTAGGCGTCCTTGTGGATACCATGTTAAAACCCTCGGCCCAGTGTGCAGCGGCGGCCAAGAGAGCAAATAGAATGCTAGGTATGATAAGGAAAGGAATGGAAAATAAAACAAAAGATATTATAATGCCTCTATATCGTTCCATGGTGAGACCGCACCTTGAATATTGTGTGCAATTCTGGTCGCCATATCTTAAAAAGGATATAGCGATTTTAGAAAAGGTTCAGAGAAGAGCCACCAAAATGGTAAAGGGGATGGAAGGCTACTCCTATGAAGAAAGGCTAAAAAGGTTGGGGCTCTTTAACCTGGAAAAGAGACGGCTGAGGGGAGATATGATAGAAGTCTATAAATTAATGAACGGAGTGGAACGGGTAAACGTAGATCGATTGTTTACCTTATCAGAATATAGAAAGACTAGGGGACATGCAATGAAGCTACAGGGTAAACTATTTAAGACTAATAAAAGAAATATTTTTTCACTCAACGTGTAATCAAACTCTGGAATTTGTTACCGGAGGATGTAGTAAAGGCTGTTAGTGTAGCTGGGTTTAAAAAAGGTTTGGACAAGTTCCTGGAGGAAAGGTCCATAAACCATTATTAAGAAGGGACCCAGGATATCAATGCTTGAACCAATACAAGCATTGTGGAACCTGTGTCCCTTGGGGAAACTGCTAGGTACGTATGACCTAGATTGGCCACTGTTGGAAACAGAATACTGGGCTTGATGGACCTTGGTCTGACCCAGTATGGCATATCTTATGTTCTTATGTTCTTATGTAAAACGTTGGCATGTCTTGAGAGGATACGTTGTATCTTATAACTTAATGGTGTATACCTGGTAATCATATTAACATGCTCATTATCCAACTGGCTGAGCTGAGCTCTAGAGGTCCTTGTCAACCAAGCCCGATCATTGAAAAGTGCCCGCTTATAGGCATGAGTAGCAATTTGGTGGGGATACCCTCGATCCTTGAAATCCTGTAATAATATGGAAGATTGTTTTTTAAAATCTAATATATCTGTGCAGTTTCGTCGAAACCTTAAAAACTGTGAAAAGGGCAGACTGTTTTTTAAGCGAGAAGGGTGAACACTGCTGTAATGTAAGAAAGTGTTGTGAGCAATCAGTTTTTTATACACTGTTGTTGTCCAACCTTGGGAGCCCCTCTTAATCAGTAAATCTAGAAAATTAATAAGATCTGCATGCATAGTGTATGTAAATTGTATTGCTTCATCGATAGTGTTCAGCCAATTCACAAACTGAATCGCTACATCAATGGGCCCCTTCCACAAAAGAAAGATGTCATCTATAAAGCGGTTTCACATCTTAATGTTTGCGGCAAAAGGACTTGACCAGAGCCATTTCTTCTCGAAGTTGCCCATAAACAAATTGGCTATAGAGGGGGCGCATGTGGCCCCCATCGCCACTCCTGAAAGCTGTTTATATATGACCTGTTCGAAAACAAAATGATTTTGAAAAACCGTAAAATGTGTGAGCTCCAAAATAAATGACATTAACGCTTCCGAAAGGTCCCCTCTCCATCTCAATTCCTCTTCCACAGTATTATATGCTTCACGTTGAGGTATACTGGTGTACAAGGCAGTTATGTCTAGAGTTATTAACAACACTTCAGAATCAACAGCCCAACTAGCATGTTCATCTAATTTTTCCAAAAAATGAGAAGTATCTCTGATGTAGGAAGGTATATCTATTAGCAATGGACGCAAAAACGAATCTATAAATTGTGATAAGGGTTCTAACACTGTGCCCCTCGTCGATACAATTGGCCTTCCAGGAGGCGCCTGCAATCTTTTATGAATTTTAGGGACTAAATAAAATTTTGCCATTGTAGGGTTTTTCGTATTCAAAAATATCAATTCCTTTTTGGATATTAGTTTCTGTTGAAAAGCTGTTTGTGTACTGTTTCGTATGCTTGACTGTAAAGACCTAGTAGGGTCCTCAAATAACTCTTGATAGACTTGTTGATCTGACAAATGTCGCCGTGCCTCTGCTAAATAATCCTCTCGACTTAAAACCACCACAGCCCCACCTTTGTCTGCCCTTCGAATTATGATGTCCGTTCATGCACGAAGCTCACGCAACGCTGTCCATTCTTCTAGAGATAATACATTGTGGGTTAACTTATTATGCCGTTCTAAATCTCCCACATCCTTCAAAACTAACTCTTTAAAAATGTGTAAAGCTGGGGGTATAGGATCAGGTGGCATCCATGTCGACTTGAAAGGCAACGGTATCCTGTGGTTCATCTGTAAATTTTCATTATTGAGAGATACAGTGGGGACCTTGGAAAAATATGACTTCAAGGTCAATTTCCTTAGTAAAGCTTCAAATTCCAATCTGAACTGGAAAGGGTCATGTGTAATAGTAAGCACATAAGATAAGCCTTTATCTAAAAGGCAACATTGAGCTCTAGTTAGAGCCTTGCCTGAAAGGTTTACCACTAAATGGGAGTCTAAAGACACCGACTGTCTAACCGCTATCACTGGCGGAACATGTTGTTCTATCTGTTGCGTGTCATTATCTTTTTCTTTCTTAACTGTCTGCTCTGCTGTGGCTATGGGATGGGACTGGCACATCTCCGGGGGGACCCACACATGCATTGCACAACCCACCTTCAGGCCCCAGAACTGTGCTGGGCTGGAGGTGGGCAAAGGGGAGGGCATGCAGTGTGCACTGTGGGGCCTGAAGGTGGGTTGTGCAATGCATGTGTGGGTCCCCCCGGAGATGTGCCAGTCCCATCCCATAGCTGTGGCTATGGGATGGGACTGGCACATCTCCGGGGGGACCCACACATGCATTGCACAACCCACCTTCAGGCCCCACAGTGCACACTGCATGCCCTCCCCTTTGCCCACCTCCAGCCCAGCACAGTTCTCCCCCACACATGCCCAGCTCTGGCTTGCCGGTCCCCCTGGGCAATGGACCCCCACAGAGGGCAGTGTGGGCATGTGCGTAATGTGCACCGCCTCTGGTGGTGTGTGCCCCTGTACCACCATTCCATGCTGTGCCCCAGCCATGTGTGTGCGCGTCTGCATGTGTTGGGTACTGGCTGGTGCACACACTGGATAGGGGCACTGGGGGATGGCAAGGCTGCCCCAAGCACATTCCCATCATTGCATATGGGGGTTCCCACACCAGATGGTCTGCCTGCACTTGTCTGGCAGCCACGGTTGTCATTCCCTGTGTCTGCTAGGCTCCACTGTGTACCCCACTGACCTTCCTCAGCTGCTAGCCGCTCCGATGCACTGCAGCTGGTTTGGTCACTTCTGGCTCAGTGTCCTGTAGTGACACTTGCCTCCAGGGTGCATCACATACCATAGTCACTGTGAGAAAAGGGGGAGAGGACATACATGGGCTCAGTTGTGTATGCCCACATCCCCTATTGTACATAACTGTATCCTGCCTCTGCCGGGTGGCCTGCCCATCCTGGAGGCAGGGGCATATCTATGGGTATCAAGTGAGGGGTGCATGTTATGGTACATCTCTGGCATCTAGGACTAGATTCATCACCACCGCTCGCTTTGCCCATTCAGGTCTCCTTACCTGCACAGGCAGAGTTGGATGGCACTCCATATGGCCATGGAAAGGTTTGGCTGCTGGCCCCCCTGGGGTATAGCACCCCCTCGTACCACAGCATGGAATGGGCAAGGGTCTCAAACTCGTCGGAGCAGAGGTTGACTGTCCTTCTTGCTGCCATGCTGCTGGTGTCTATTTGTTCAGGCACAGGGGGTTCTGGCACAGGCAGCACGTGGTCCCTGTGTGACGGTGTCATCACTGCATGGGTACACCAGATGGACAATACACGGGTTCATGCACACTTGCTGTCCAACTTCTCACAAAGCAGCCAAACTCAACAAGAACGCTACAGGCACATCCTACAACTACTACAAGGCATATCCAGCTCTCCTGTGCTCACTCCTGTCCTCCTCAATAGTACTAATCAAAATGGCCACAATCTCACGGTGCTTGCCCCTAGCATGAGGCTAGAGGGCAGTACCCCTGTGATCACTGCCATTTTGAAAAGGCCGATGATGGAGACAGAAGTGGAGAGGACTGCCTCTGTCCTGTCTTCCCACTAGACCATCAGGATTTTGAAAAGTATGACTTTGGGGGTGGTTCAGGGAGTGGGGGGGGCATGGGGCTTCCCCTTTGCTGGCTGACTAGCCAGGATTTTCCTTGTAACGAGGAGATGGAAGGTGGAAGGAGAAAGGAGAGGAGGGAGAGGGGCTACAGACTGGCTAGCCAGGACTCATTATAGTGGATTGGAGGGTTGAGATAGACGGACATTTCACTAATTGGCTCGGAGGATGAAAAGAAATGGTCCTATAATGGTTTTCTTTGTTTTTATTAGAAGGAGCCCAACAGGTTTACACTGGGGTTCTAAGTTGTTAATTGCCAGTCTATCTTAACAGGTATTCCACAAAGATCAGCCCTTTCCAAAGTACTTTTTTATTTATATCTTGTTTCCCTATGCATAGTGTTCAGTATAGAATTTATGCTGATGATATCCTGTTCTTTTTTCCTCTCACACCCTTGCTGGAGGATGCAGTTGTGTTTTTAGTCATTTCTTGTGGGACGCTAAAACCTGGATGATAGAGAATAGATGTGTGTAATGCAGCAAAACTGAAGTTATGTTGCCAAATAAATCAAGTTCTTTATTGTGTCCAGCTAAGATTACCATAGATACTGTACATATCAGGTTCCCTTGGCTTTGCAGATTTGGAGTTGAGGGATTTTATTGGATTCTTCTCTCTCCTTGATTCCCTATTTAAGGGAGGTGACTAAAGCTGCATTCTTTAAATTGTGGTTGTTGTGAAAGCTGAAGCTGTTTTAGCTCCTTTGGACTTTAGACCAGTATTACAGGCTTTGTTACTAACATACACTGACTATTGTAATTGTTAATTCAGGGGCTCCAAAGCCATTCTAATGGTCTTTATAGCTTGCGTAAAATACAGCTGCCTGCTAGTTAACTGAATTTTCTCATTAGCAACATATTACATCTTGCACGTTACATCAATTAGAACAACATATATCAGACCAAGAGTCAGGCCTTTTTTACCACAAGCCTACTCAAGTAGATCATCTTCCAAAGGACTTGCATTTGATTGTATCACTCCCTTGGATTGTTGCAGCACAAATGCATGACCTTACATTTTTTAGCATTAAATCTCAGCTGCCAAATTCTAGACCATTCTTCAAGCTTAGCTAGATCCCTCCTCATGTTATCTACACTTTCGTGGGTATCTACTGTGTTGCAGATTTTGGTATCATCTGCAAAGAGGCAAACCTTACCTGGCAGCCCTGCTGCAATATCACTAACAAAGATGTTAAAAAGAATCAGACTAAGGACAGATCCCTAAGGGACTCCACTAGTAACCTCCTTCTCCTCAGAGTGAACTCTGTTTACCTGTACCCTTTGTTGGCTCCTGCTGAACAAATTTCTAACCCAAGCAGTAACTTTAGGGTCAATCCCTAGGGTGCTCAATTTGTTTATAAGTCACCTGTGTGGAATGGTGTCAAATGCTTTACTGAAATCTAAATACACCACATCTAGGGCTTTCCCTCGACCCAACTCCCTGATCACCCAGTCAAAGAAATCAATCAAATTTGTCTGACAAGACCTGCCCCTGGTGAATCCATGCTGCCTCAGATACGGTAATCTGTTGGACTCCAGAAACCTCACTCTTTTCTCTTTCAACAGTGTTTCTAATAATTTACTCACCACCGAGGTTAAACTAACCAGCCTGTAATTTTCAACCACATTCCTACTTCTGCTTTGTGTAAAGGGACATGTGCCTCTCTCCAGTCTTCTGGCACCACCCCCGATTCGAAAGAGGCATTGAAAAGGTCAGTCAGTGGAGCTGCTGGAATGTCCCCAAGTTCCTTCAGTATTCTCAGATGTATCCCATCTGGTCCCATCATTTTGTCCACTTTTAATTTAGCTAGTTCCTCATGAAAACAGTCCTCTGAAAATCGTTTTTGTTCCTGTTTATAGGTGTTGCCTGAGGTACTGCTCCCGGCCCTTCATCTGTGAACACAGAACAGAAATATTTGTTAAGCAATTCTGCTTAAGAACATAAGAACATAAGATATGCCATACTGGGTCAGACCAAGGTCCATCAAGCCCAGTATTCTGTTTCCAACAGTGGCCAATCTAGGTCATATGTACCTAGCAGTTTCCCCAAGAGACACAAGTTCCACAATGCTTGTACTGGGTCAAGCATTGATATCTTCAGTCCCTTCTTAATAATGGTTTATGGACCTTTCCTCCAGAAACTTGTCCAAACCTTTTTTAAACCCAGCTACACTAACAGCCTTTACTACATCCTCCGGTAACAAATTCCAGAGTTTGATTACACGTTGAGTGAAAAAATATTTTCTTTTATTAGTCTTAAATAGTTTAAGACTAATAAAAGAAAATAAAAAAAGAAAATGCTTTATCCTCATCAGCTTCTACATATTCCTCTCCTTTACCCTCGAGTCTGACAATACCATTTTTGCCCTTCCCCTCTCACTAAGCTACAAAAACATGAAATAAATCCTCTGAGACTCTCACTCACCGAAGCAGTCATTACAAAAAGAGTCACTGAGTCCAAACATTAAGCAATGAAGGGGAGGTGATGATCAAATTTCCACATCACCTAAATGCATATAAGACAGTCAACTTGAGAAATCGGCTAATATTACACTGGTCAACAAATTTTTACAAAGGTCATGTTACTGAAATAAAAATAGTCATTTCGAAAAGGACTTCCGGTGACATGGTGGGCTGAGTGGGACGTCTCCTGCTTAGCTCCGGAGTCCGCGCTCTCCCCTCGGTTATCTAACCTGGTTACCGACGCCTATTAACTATCCCGAAGCGAGGGGGAGTTGAAACTAAGCTGCGGGCAACTAACTTTGTGCCTACCGAGCTGTTTGTGCGTTTATGGCCACAAAAACTCCCCGCCGAGAGCGGCCCCGCGGAAGTGAAGCTAAAATGGCCGACGGGGCAGCTGAAGGGCAAGTGGTGTTGACGGCGCCGACGATGATTGCGGAGGTTTCAAAGGCGGTGGTGGAAGCCCTGGAGGGGCGCCTGGGTGGCTTAGCCTCACAGATCACCGCAGTAGCCCAAGCGGTAACTGATTTTACAAGCCGGGTAGAGCTGGTGGAGCACCGTGTGGGGACCCTTGAGAACACGTGCGCGCAGGATGCGGCCCGTCTTACGAAGCTGGAGGAGGCCCTGGTGAGACACGAGGAGAAGATGGAGGACCTCGAAAACAGGAGCCGGCGCAATAACCTCCGCTTTATAGGTATTGAAGAGTCGGTGCAGGAGAAAGATCTTAGGCAATACTTAGAAAGCTGGCTGCCTAACAACCTACCCTTGGCAGCGGAGATGGGCGCCATAGTCTTGGAAAGAGTGCACCGACTGGGGCCCTACAAGCCGACCGACAATCGACCCAGGGCAGTGATTGCGCGTTTTCTAAATGCCTTTCAGAAGGAAGGCGTCCTGCGAGCGTCACGACAGCAACGACGATCGGGAGGTGAAGCAGGCAAGCTCCTGATATTTCAGGACTACTCTGCTGGGGTCTCTCAGTGACGGCGTGCATTTAAGGAAGTCTGTGGTAAGCTGATTGAACGAGGTCTGAGATTCACCATGGCCTACCCGGCTACTCTGCGAGTGGACTGTGAGGGTGGTCGACGGACTTTCCTAACACCGGCGGCCGCGATGGCCTACTGCAACAGCCTGGGCTGATCGGAAAGGATTAATTTGGAGGACTCACATGGCAGATTCCACGCTGTTTTCCGCCCCTACACTATGCCCTTCGTTTTTCTGAGACTTTGGGACTTTGCTCTTGTTCTCGGAGTGAAGGTGGGGACTGGATGCTGGATGTGCGCAGATCCCCACTCTACCGTGCATAAATTTACTTTTTGCCTTTCTTTTTGGTTTCACTGATTTTCATTTTTTACCTTTTATTTTATTTTAGTGGTTCTTTATTTTTTATTTTGTTCTTATTTCTTTAATTAATTTATTTCCCTTTAACTCAATGGGTTATATTTTACTCTCTCCTCGTTAATTTTCTTCCCCCGTTTTGGGACGTGGATTGCAGTATTGGCGGGGGCTTTATCGCCATTATTTTTATTATTTATCTTTTTGTACTTATCCTTCCCCCCATTCTTCTTTGTTAATTTTTCATTTATTTTATCTGCTTTTACTCCATTTTGCTTTTTGAGATTAATGATTGTCACATTATGGTTGCTTTCTTGTTGGTATGATGTTTTTGCTCTTTGCTGTTTCCTTTGCTGCATTGTGTCGGCGCTTAGGGCGGGAGCAGGGGGGCGATTCTTTCTTTCTCTTCTTTGAAGTGGTACGTGCATGCCTGCTACTGGGGTATACTGGGCGCCCTGATGGGCATGGATGGTCGTTGCTGTTCCGGGGGAGGTGCTCGCAGAGGCCTGGTGTGATGGTGTCTGGTGGCCGGCTTCTGTGCCTATCTCCCCTGATGAGCGGTGTCTATGCTGGACAGACAGGGGGTTTACCGACTAGAGCCCTTGGCCCATTTTGACGGGAGTCTATCCTTGCCCGCTATGAGGCGAGCTGCCTGGGCCAATTATACTAGTGGCTCACATGACTAACTTTTGGGGGTCGAGTGAGGCGCAGGTCTGGCCTGTTTCGGATGCGGGCGCTGATGTTTTAGGGGGGAGGGGGGCTGGACGGGCCCTTGCATAAGTCTACATAAGTCGGTATGCGCTGAGTTTTTGGGTGGTCAGTCTTATGGGGAGGGAAGCAGTGGCCTGGACGATACTCTGCCACTTCCCGTGCCCTGAATCATTTTTTGGCCCCTTCTGGTCTCCTGACCCTGTATTGGGTCTCAGTCACTGTTCCCTCTGGGCTGTGAGCATGTGCGCGCGTATACACCTCGACGAGTGAGCGCACATACTTTACAACCAAGCGCACAAAATTACGGTTCTGATTCTGATAGGAAGCAACATAGACGTCTTAAAATTTAAAAGTTGTTGTGTATTTATAGTTTTACAAGTTCTATAATATTTCTGGTGCAAGTAATGTGGTGTACATACTGTATTCTGACATGTAGTCAAAGTTTAAAGTGTCGTTGTGTGGCGCACTAAAATTTGATTTTCCTTCAAAGGTTGCACAGCTGATTTTATGCGCGCACAGCCTACAGGAAATTAGAGGGAGCGTTGGTCTCCGTAATGGGCAGCGGCGGGGGCCGGGGCAGGTCTGCGGGGAGATCGTGGCAGGTTGGCTTGGTGTGGGTGGGTTTTGCCATATTTGTGGGAGGGGGGGGAGGGGGGGCTCTACATGCATTGGAGGTCATGGTGGGGCCAGCGGAAGAGGTGGGCTGGTGGTGGCAGTTGTTTAGGGGGGCGGGAGGGGGAGCTATGGAGGAGTCAGTAAACGGGGTGGGGTGGGTGAGGGGTGAAGGGGGGGGAGGGGGGAGGGATGGGGGGTAGGGCTAATGAGGGAGGGGGGAAGGGACTGTATTGGATATCTCGGGAATGTTAGGGTTGCTTGATGGCTGTCTGTGGGAATGTATGCGATGGTGGCTATTCTGGGTGCTGTCAGTGTGGCTGTTGGGAGGGACCCTAGGCTGGGGGGGGTCTTCCCTTTTCTGGTTATCATGGTTTGTACTGTCTGATGACCTCTTGTGTAAGGAGCAATGATTGATGGCCTTAAGTTAGCTTCCTGGAATGTTTGTGGTCTCGGCTCCCTGATAAAACGATATAAAATTCTCCAGCAGTTGCGCCGCCATCGGATAGGGGTGGCCATGCTCCAAGAGACCCACCAGTCTGATGCTGAGCACGCGAAGCTTTGTAAAGGCCCTGTCAGTAAGGTCTACGGGTCCCCGGCGGTGGGGAAGAAACGGGGGGTGGCAATCTTAATTACTGGTTCTGTAAATTGGATAGAGGAAAGCGTAGATTCTGATTCTGCAGGCCGGTACGTCTGTGCACGGGGGTTACTGGATGGTGTGAAAGTGGCTCTTTGTGCGGTGTATGCCCCGAACGGATATGAGGCTCGGTTTTTTTCAAAATCTTGCAACAGTCCTGGCCGGTACCACTGGCTACCAGGTTATTCTTGGCGGTGACTTCAATGAAGTGTTGGATGTACATATTGATCGCACCGGGCCGGATGGGAGTCGGGGCTCGCGCACTAGGAGGCGTTTATGGGGGCTATGTGAGGGGCATCAGCTTTTGGATATTTGGCGGTTCCTTCACCCGGGTGATCGGGAATATACGCATCAGTCTAGAGCGCATGGCTCATGGTCCCGCATAGATTACTTCCTGATCTCGGAATCACTTTTTGATCGGATTCATGGTGCCGCGGTGGGCCCCTCTGTGCTCTCAGATCATACGATGGTGACTCTGGAGCTGCGTGGAGCCGACTCTGGCCGGGGTAGGCCTTGGCGATACCCCCTAGAGCTGGGAGATGACGTGAAGTTTGAACACTATCTTCGGGAGCGCTGGAAGGACTATGAGGCCCTCAATGATCAGCCTGAGATTTCTCCTATCCTCTTTTGGGAGGCCGGGAAGGCCGTTTTGCGCGGAGACATTATTAGTTATCTTAGTTCGCGGCGCAAGCGCCTGAACCTCCAGATACTCCGTTTGGAAGGAGACCTGGGAAAGGCGCGGCGACTGGTGGCGGGGTGCAGTTCAGCGGCTAATTGCCGGAGTTTGCGGGAAATTCAAACGGAGCTTGAGATGCTTCTTCACCGGCGGGCACAGAAATCTTTGCTATATTATCGGTACCGGCTATATCGGCATGGGAATAAGGCGGGTCGATTATTGTCCTCTTTGGTGAGCCCTCCGGGGGGGGGCGTGTTATAGGGGCAATTAGGCACGATGACGGAACTATTCGGCGGGGTGCTGCAGACATTGAGCAGATTTTCACAAAATTTTTCCGGCAACTCTACGCAAGGGAAGGAGCTCAAGACACGGCGGGTCGGGCTTTCCTCCAGGCCTGCAACTTGCCCCAACTTAGCGTGGAAGGTTTACAGGCTCTTAGCCAGCGGCTAACGGGCCGGGAGGTACAAGAAGGGATCAAGAACCTAAAGCTGGGTAGAGCCCCGGGGGTTGATGGCTACCGCAGTAAGTTTTACAAGGCATTGGGTGACTCTGTAGTGGCGCCCCTTGTGGGGTATTTTGAAGCCTTGGTTAGATTAGGGCGGTTCCCGTTTGAGGCCAATAAGGCTTTGATTACTATCTTGCCGAAGCCGGGTCGGGACCCGCTTTTGCCAGGTTCCTATCGCCCCATTTCGCTCCTTAATGTGGACATTAAACTTTTGGCGAAAATCATGGCGGATCGGCTAGCTCGGTTCTTGCCGGACCTGATTCATCGTGATCAAGTGGGCTTTGTCAGGGGGCGACATGCCGCTTTCAATGTTCAACGAATACTGCTCTCTATGTGCGCAGGGCAGCTGGCCAAGTCGGGTTCCATGCTTATCAGTTTCGACGCAGAGAAAGCGTTCGATAGGGTAACCTGGGACTTCATGTATCAGACCTTGGAGGCGATGGGGTTCTCTGGATTCTTTGTGGATGTGATCCGCCTCTTATACGCTGAGCCACAGGGGGCCATCTTGGTGAATGGCCATATGTCAGAAGCTTTCCCCATTCAGAAGGGAACGCGTCAAGGTTGTCCTCTTTCCCCGCTCCTCTTTGTCTTAACGTTGGAGCCGTTGCTGATTTGGATCCGGACAGCCGCGGAGTTTCGGGGTATCCCAATTGGGACGACGGAAGTCCGGGTTGCGGCTTTCGTGGACGACTTGCTTGTTCATTTGGGTAACCCAACTGAGGGGCTCCCCGGTTTGTTACAACTTATCAAGGACTACGGGGTGCATTCAGGGTTCCGATTAAACTTGGATAAATCTGAGGCCATGTTGGTTGGTTCTGTGGGACAGCGGGGTTGGATTGGGGACTTCCCTTTAAAGTGGGCGGCGGGGCATTTCAAGTATCTCGGTATTTATTTACCGGTGAACGTGCGGGACCTATATCGTCTCAATGTCTCCAAACTCATGGATGCTGTTGCGGTGCATGTGGATAAATGGCGCGATTTGCCACTTTCTTTGGGGGGGGCGGGTGGCTTTATTTAAGATGGCGTTGTTTCCTAAGATCCTTTACATGTTGCAGACTCTTCCGTTACTACTGAAACGGGTGGACCTTCGGAGGCTGCAGGTTCTTATTAATCATCTTCTATGGCAGGGCAGGAGGCCCAGTGTGCGTTTAGGCATTCTGCAGCAGCCCAGAATCTTTAGGGGGCCTTGGGCTTCCAGACCTTCGGAAATATAACATAGCTTGCTTGCTGCGGATCGGGCGGGATTGGCTTTGGGATCTAGAGGAGAGTTCGCCATTAGCGCTTTTGAAGGAGGCTGTCAAAAGGTATCTGCTTCATGAATCGGTGCGGGGCCCTAGTCGAGAACTAAGGGAGGTGTTATTAGACCCAGTACGGCAGGCATGGCGTTTCTTTTGCGGCGGGCGTCAACTCTCGTCTCGATATTCCCCCTACCTCCCCATTCGCGGTAATGCGGATTTTCTCCCCGGGCTGGAGGGGCCGGTATTTGAGAGGTGGGCCCGTATGGGGAAAGAGAATCTGGAACAGGTGGTTTCATCGGAAGGTGTGGTGGAAACCTTTGAAACGCTGGGGCGACAGTACCCGCTGAAACTGTGGGACGTCTTTCCTTACCTGCAGCTTCGGAGATATATTAGGGGCGTACCTCGGGAGGCTCTAAGGGGGAGGTTAGTTCTGCCTTGGAAGGGGCGCTCCGAGGCTCAGAACAGGGGATACGTGTATCGTGGCTGCACCAACTGCTTTGGGAAAGCTCGGAGCCGATATCAGTGACAGAGTTGGCGACTGCTTGGACCGCGGAGCTGGGGGAAGAGGTGACACCCGATGGTCTGTTGCGGGGTTTGGTGGCTCTCCCTGAACTGAGCACTATGGTGGTACATAGGGATGCTCAATTTAAGATATTACGTAGACTACACTTTGCGCCCCATCGGGCGTGGAGGGCCGGCCTAGCCGACAATCCTGGTTGCCCTAGGTGCAGCGAGACTCGGGCCACGTTGGGGCATATGTTTTGGTCCTGTCCACAGGTTCAGGTTTTTTGGAGGAAGGTGGTGGATTACTTGGCTCGATTTGTGCAGTTTCCAATGCCTTTGCACGCTGGCAATGTGGTCCTAGATATCTGGGACGAGCAGTGGTTGGCTGATCTGGGCCCCGTGGTGACGAGGTGGGTCCGCTTGGTCTTGATGTTAGCCCGCTTGACGGTTTTACAGAAATGGTTGGAAGCAACTGGGCCTGGCTGCGGGCTCTGGAGAGTGAAGCTCCATGAGATGTTACTCATGGCTCGGCTCTATGCTGCTGGACATCCGTGCCGCTGGCAGCGGTTTCTGGAGGGGTGGGGACCCCATCTATCTCTCTTGCCTTCCCGAGTTCGAGGTCGGATACTTGGTGGCCTTTAGAGGCGCGAAGGGACTTCTCCGCTGGGCCCCCTTGCGTCTCGTTCAGTGTGCCTGCGGATAGTATGAGGTAGTCGTTCCAATACAGCATGGGAAGGGGTGGGTTGGGTGGGGGGAGGGGGGATAGGTTATGGGTGAGGAAGGGGATATGGATGTTGTGAATGTTTGGGGGAGCTGTTGCTTGTTGCCCTTACACACGGAGGGCCTGGGAGAAGAGTCCACCCTAGGCCCATCCGGGATAGGTCGGAATGCTATTGTAAAGGATTTGCGGGGGGGGGGAGGAGAACTGGGGGGGGGGATACAAATTACCCAGGGGAGGTTGCTCCCCTATGTATGGTTTTGAGTGCTTGGGCGATGTATGTGGAATGTTGTGGGGGGCTTGGGCTGGGTAATCTCCGCCATTGCTTAGAACCATGGATCTCCCTGGTTTGCTCCTGGCGACAGCCCCGGTGGCGGTGGGTGGGGTGGGGGAGATGCCTTCACTCTCACTTTGATTCAATACTGCTTTGGTGCCTCTCGCTGGCCTCTCCGTCGAGGTGGAGGCCCGCCTTGGGGACCACGGTCACCGCCGCACTGCGGTGGCCCCGCTATCCCCTCATACTGGTACTGCTCATGTTGCTGATTTGTTCTATTGTATACTATCTGTAACACTTTCTGATTCTGTATATCCGCTTGATTGTTTATTGACTATGGTGTTGAAAAATGAATAAAACAGATTGAACATAAAAATAGTCATTTCTTATCAATTTTTATATGCTGAACACGAATATGACAGTGAAATTGCAAAGTTGGCTCTAGGTTTTTTTGTAATCTACAAGAATTAATGTTTACATCACGAAATGCATGTCAATAGTAAATATAATAGGCCTTCGGTTAATACCTGTAAAAAAACAAGTCATAGACTACTTCTTAGATTTTTTTCGCCTGTCTCTTGAACAGCTGTTCGGGAGCTTCTCTGGGGAGAGTCCAGCAGTAGTCAGCCAGCATTGTAGTGGACCATTTTCCCTGGTATCTTTGCTCCATCATTGCAATATCCTGGTGAAAACGTTTGCCCTGTTCATCACTAACCATACCACAGTTGTCAGGAAAGAAATCAAGATGGGACTCAAGGAAATGGATCTTTAGAGACATATTGCAGCCAAGTTTCTGATACTGCATCAGCATGTCTTCTGCTAGTTCCTTGTAGTTTTCTGCCCTAACATTCCTGAGAAAGTTTGTTGACACTAGGCGAAAAGCATTCCATGCTTGTTTCGCATCACCCTGCAGCAAGTTGTTGAACCGGTCATCTTTGAAGAGCTCTCGAATCTGAGGACCCACAAAAACTCCCTCTTTAATCTTTGCTTCATTGAGTCGAGGGAATTTTGCATACAGCTGGTGAAGTGTGGTCCATGGCTTTCACAAAGTTTTTCATCAAACCTAGTTTGATGTGAAGGGGTGGTAGCAGGATTTTGTGAGCCTCAACCAGAGCTGGGTGCTGGATATTCTTCTCTCCAACTGTTACATTTTGTCTGCGATTCCATTCCTTCCGCAAGTAGTGCCAATCCCTTGCTCGGCTATCCCACTCACATAAGAAACACATGTATTTTATGTATAAATTTGTTTATTGAACATAGCACACACAACAATAACACACCATAACAGCATCACACAAACAAGTCAATGAAAAAGCACAGCCAGAAGTCAAGATGCAACAGTAGCATACCCCACCACCCCCCCCCCTGTGGTATAGACGATCAATTCTCAAGAGGCGAGAGCAGCTGGGAAAGGCACTGCAAACCCCAACGCCACCCACCGTTAAAGAAGCGCAACACGCACATAGACTGCAGAAGACATGCCACAGCACAGACTTAGGCCAATGCCGTTACCCAATATAATCCACCATGGGTGCATCGACCTTCAGAACCCAGTGACCCCCCCGCCCCCCGAACCCCCCCGCCGATCCGGGGGGCCCGGGCCCAGCCCGCCCTACCCACCTATGCACATCTGGGTCACACCCATACTGCATCACCACACGCCCAGGCTCTCGCATAACCACCATTCACATTCAAAAGGAATCCACCTTCCCCCCCTCCCCCCCAACCCCCCCTCCCCTCATGCCAGACCCCCCATCGCTGCGTCAGCCAAGCACATTAAGGATTCGGCTCCGTTCTCGCGGAGACAAGGTGTATAAGTATGGACCCCATTCCTCCAGGAACCGAGTAGTGGCTACATCCCCATGCCTGGCCCCTTGGTGCTCAAGCAGTAACAACCGATGGACCTCCCGCCACCACTGACTCATGGTCGGGCCACAGGGGAGTAACCAATTCAACAAAATCACTCTCCGAGCTACTAATAGGACCTTATGTACCCAGCGCCGCGGGCCTCCCCCCAGACTAGCCACCCGCGCGTCATACCTAATACCAGCACTCTAGGGTCCCGTGGAACGCGACAGCCCAAAACCCCGGTAAGACGGCCCACAAGGGCCTTCCAAAATCGAACCACCACCAAACACTGCCACCACATATGGCCCAGATTCGCTCGGGCTACCCCACAACGGGGACAGCTCGCAGTGGTCCCGCATCCCGCCCTATACGCCCGACAAGGAGCAAAGTGACAGCGGCGCAGAATGCGATATTGCAAATCCCTAAATTCCGCCGATTTAAGTCGCCGCGGAATATCCGCTAGCAAGTGCACTACATCAACCCCCCGAATGTCCACCCCAAGGTCATGTGCCCACGCCTCTGCCAAGATGCCTTCATCAGGAAATCCTTTAAGAGAGAGATATTCCTTGTGTAATGTGGCCACCCGGGCCCGATGTACACTCCCCGCATACAACAATTCCTCGAGCTTGGAACAAATAACTGTACGCAAACTCTGACCCTCCAAGCTCCGAAGGTAGCTACGTAATTGCAAATAGGGGAACCAATCCCGGGGCACCAGACCATATCCGCTCTGGAGGTCAGAGAAACCAAGGGCCTGTCCGCTGTCATTCACTACCTGCTCCAGGGCCACAATCCCTTTAGCCTCCCAACCGCGAAAGGCTCCCCCTAGCATCCCCGGCCCAAAAGCCCCATTCCCATACAGAGGCAGAAAGGGCGTCGTCCCGGGGTCCCAAGAACAGTGAGAGCAGACCAGACGCCAGACCCGTCTCATGACCTTAAAGACAGGGTGCCCCCCCACCAGGGGAGGTAAGTCAGCCACCGCCGCATGCAAAATATAGCGCAAGGCCAAAGGCTTCGCCACTTCCTGTTCATACTCCAGAGGCGTATAGTCCGCCGTGGTTGCCAGCCAATCCCGCAAATTCCTCAGGAGGCAGGCAACATTATAGCTCCGCAGATCGGGAGCTCCCAAACCACCAGCACCCCACGGTCGCTGCAAGATCGAGAGACGTAGCCGAGGCTTCTTCCCCCTCCAGTAAAAGAGGGCCAAACCCTTCTCTACCTTCATAATCTCCCTCCTCAGCAACAAAATGGGCAGGCTCTGCAACAGATAGAGCCATTTAGGGAATATAATCATCTTATACAAAGCTACCCTAGCTCCCAAAGAAAGCGGCAGGTCCCGCCACCCATGCAGACGGTCCAGAGTCTGTGACAACAAGGCCGCCAGATTAACCCTCTGCAGGTGGGCGAGGTCAGCAGTTAAATATATCCCCAGATAATGAAGTTTCGTCCCAGCCCACTGCAGGGGGAAGGCTTCCCAGTCCCTCGACAAGGTCTGCTGTAGATCCAAGGCCTCAGACTTTTCCAGATTGAGCTTCAGGCCCGAAAACTGCCCAAAATCAGCTATCAATCGCAACAAAACAGGTAAGGTCATCTTAGGGGCCCCCAGGTAAACTAGCAGGTCATCTGCAAAAGCGGATAGCCGGAACTCCGTTGCGCCCACCCGGGCCCCAATCAATCCCCTATGGGTCCTTATGCGCTCCAAGAGAGGTTCCAGGGTCAGAACAAACAAAAGCGGGGACAGGGGGCAACCCTGCCGCGTCCCCCGCCTAATTTGGAAATCTGGGGTAAGGGACCCATTAAGCAAAATTCGCCCACGGGGGTCCGAATACAAAAGCTTAACCGTATCCAAAAAGAACCCCCCCAGCCCCATGGCCGCTAACAGATGATACATATAGGACCACTCCACTCGGTCAAATGCTTTTTCAGCGTCAAAGCTGATTAATAAGGCGGGCTCCCCCGCCGCAGCAGTCAAATATAACGAGGAAATGATCTTACGTATATTCTTGATAACAGACCTACCTTTCACAAAACCTACCTGATCCTCCTTAACCAATCGCGGGACATACTCAGCTAGTCTATTAGCCATGACTTTGGCCAGAAGCTTGATATCCACATTCAAAAGCGAAATAGGTCGATACGACTCAGGTAGCAGCCCGTCCCTACCAGGTTTAGGAATCAGGGTAAGCACCGCACTATTCTTCTCATAAGGGAAAGCCTGGCGCTCGATCAGATCCAAATAATAGCGCCTTAGCGGCTCAACCACCCGATCCCCCATTAACTTATAGAATTCACCCCGATACCCATCAGGGCCCGGCGCCCGACCGACAATTACGCAGACCCCTAATGGCCCCCTGAATTTCCGCGGCCGTGAGCGGGCCGTTAAGAGAAGCTCGCTCTTCCAGGGAGAGGCTAGGCACATCAATCGCAGCCAGAAACTTCTCAGCCTGTTCTAAGTTCCCCGTGCCCGCCCCATACAGCGTTTGGTAATATGCACGAAACCGTTCTTCAAGGTAAGCTTGCCCAGTCCGAATCACGCCCCGGGCATCCCGCAGGGCTCCAATAGTGGTCTGCCCTCGACTCGCCTTCACCAACCTAGCCAGTATGCTCCCCGCTCTACTGCCGTACCGGTAAAACTTATACCGATAGTAGAGCAAAGATTGCTGAGCCCGTTCATGTAACAGTGCGTTCACCTCCTGTTGTAATCTACGAAACTCCAATTTCTGCCCCCGCGTCGGGTGCTGGGCCAGCTTCCGCCGCGCCTGGCACAGCTGCCCTTCCAGCAGGATTAAGCGAGCAGCATAAGTTTTCTTCTTCCGGGCGCCAAACTCAATTATGCGCCCTCGCAGAACCGCCTTGGCAGTCTCCCAAAAAAGAATAGGATTATCCCTATGCTGCCCATTGAATTCCTCAAACTCGGCCCACTGTGAGTGTAAAAAAGCCTCAAACTGGGCGCTCCGAGTATAGCCGAGCGGGTAGCGCCACAACGACCCACCCCGCTGAACCCCCCATCGTACATCCAACCGGACGAAAGCATGGTCCGACACCTCCACCGGCCCAATCTCTGCACCAATGATTTTAGGAAATAGTTCTTGAGACCCCAAAAAGTAATCCAGCCGGGACCCCGTGTCGTGGGCTCTAGAGACATGAGTATAATCCCTATCCAGGGGGTGTAGCACCCTCCAATAGTCTAACAAATTAAATCCCTCACACACTCCCCGAATCCACTGAGATTTCTTGTCCGTGGTCAACCCTCGATTCCCAGACCGATCTATCGTTTCATCAAGCACACAATTAAAGTCCCCTCCCATAATAAAAGGGGTTGGGCCAAGGTCACTCAAACATTTATTCAGTCTGGTATAAAAGCGAGCATCATATACATTGGGGCCATAAATATTCACCAAGCCTAATTTAACTCCCTTAATACTCCCCACTACAATAACAAACCTGCCATCCGGATCACAAATGGAATGGTCCACCTCCAAATCCACCCCCTTCCTAACTAAAATCACCACGCCGGCTTTCTTCCCACCCGAGGAAGCCCCATAAACCTTCCCAACCCAGCCCCTGGCAAGCTTATCATGCTCTAGGGCACTCTGATGCGTTTCCTGTAAAAAGGCCACATCCGCCCGCTGGTCTCTGAGAACACGCAAGATCTTATAACGTTTCACCGGAGATCCAATACCACACACATTCCAAGTTAGCAGCCTTAACCCCTCACCCATGATCATCCACCAACATATGAACCATACAGAAAGAAACCACCAACCACACAGACGAAGGGGGCCCCCACAGCCTAGGGCTCCCCCCGTCATCGCCCCACACACACTCTCGGCTCAGTTGTCTCACTCCCCTCCCACGGTGAAGCCTATCCCTAATCATCTGACCCCTTAGAGGGCCTGGCACGTATCCCCAAATCCCTCCCCCACCCCCCAAGCCCCCCCCAAAGAGTCCCAAACGCCCATTCTCCGTCCAATCCCAACCCCAGTCCCGGCTCTTCCCCCCCCAGCCACCCCTCCCCCCCCCAAAAAACCACCCTCCGCTCACCATGAGCCCAGAAGTAAAGAGCCCTCCCAAACAGCCCAAGAGAAAAGAACACAACTCCCCCCTCCACCCCCTCCCCCTTCCCCACCCCTGCCGGTCCCCAGCCCTGCGCCCCACCCACCCACCCGCTTCCCTCTACCAACGAACTACCCCCCTAGGCCCGGAATTCAATGCACACAACCTCCCTCCGAATCCGGCCGAGGCTGACTCCCGTTCCATAAACCACAGGGCCGCCCCCACCCCCCCCCCCCCAACAAATACAGAAAAAAAAAAAGAAAACAATACCCAATAGAAGAAACAATATATCCACTTAAAGCCCCCCATCACTCATAGGGCCCAAACAGAACCAGGGGCCATGAAACAAGTGAACGGTCATACAATTGAAAGAGCAAACAACACCCCACAAACAGCCCTCCCCACCAGAGAAAAATGAAAAGAAAGAAAAGAAAAGAAAAGGGGATAAACCCAGTCCACTCAGTCAAACCGGGGTCTGCCCCCAGAGTCCCGCAAATCCAAGCACGGTGTCGCTGCCCGCTCCAAGCACCATCTCCAACTCCCCGGCAGCTCCGCCGCTCGGCAGGCATGCAACCATGCTGGAGGCCACTCCATCACGCTGCCCGCAGCCAAAAGTCCATCTTGTGCTCAGGGGTCTCCTCTCTGCGCCGCCGCTGGGATCTCCAGGCCCGCCACAAAAGCCCGCGCTGTCACCGCCGACTCAAACACATGCTGCCGCCCCAGGTGAGTAACCCGGAGTACCGCCGGGAAGGCCAGGGTGAAACGCACATTCTTTTTCGCCAAGTCAGCACAGAGCGGTGAGAAGGCTTTGCGTTTCGCTGCTACTAGAGCAGAATAGTCCTGAAAGATCAGCAGCCTTTGATTCTCCAGCCGCAGCTCCCCTTTCTT
Organism: Ichthyophis bannanicus; assembly: GCA_033557465.1. Lineage (NCBI taxonomy): Eukaryota > Metazoa > Chordata > Amphibia > Gymnophiona > Ichthyophiidae > Ichthyophis > Ichthyophis bannanicus. Next base: position 305,554,077 of record CM066032.1, on the reverse strand, counting down.
ACGGTAGGCCTGCATGAGCTGAACTTTGTGCTGGAAGTTGAGGAGTTTCAGGATCACCACTCGCGGTCTGGACCCAGGCTGCGATTTGGCGCCAAGTCGGTGCGCCCTCTCCACCTTAAGGTCCCCCACCAGAGCGTCCAATCCCAATTCCCGTGGGAGCCACTTTTCGAGCAAGGGAATTAACAACTGATCGGTGGTAGATTCCGGAATGCCCACCAGCCGTAGGTTATTCCGACGAGATCTATTCTCGAGGTCGTCGACCTTGGCCAGCAGAGCCTCCACTTTCTTGGCCTGCGCCTCGTGCTCAGCAACGCGCTTCCCCTCCTCCTCCTCCAAGAGCGCCACGCGCTGCTCCACTTCGTCAATACGATGGTCCATATCTAGCAGCGCCGTTTCCATAGACTCCAGTTTCGCCAGGATCCGATCAAATTTCGGGTCCAACAGTTTGGCGACTTCCCGGGCAAGCTCCTCCGTTGCGGATCCCACGCTTTCAACGCTCGGGGAGGCAGGCTGTGATCCAGAAGGCCGAGCAGCGCCACTCTTCCCCCCTTTGTCTCGATCCTTTCTGGCAGGCAGCGGCATTGTAAGCGCCGTCCTCCCACAGTACACCAGGCACTATCAACTCCTGCCTACAGCCGACGTGATAGGGCTGTAAAATTAAGGATATTTAAGGATAGTTAAGTAAGAAGCATGAGGCGGCCCCGGAGCGAGCGAAGACACGTCTCACTCGTTCATGTGCCACCGGAAGTCCTCCACATGTATTTTATATATCCCTGCTGCAGTCCCATTAAAAGGGCAACTACCTTCAAGTCACCACAGAGGTGCCAGCTGTACTTGTTATAGTTAATGGAAGTCAGTAGATGCTTTAAGTTATCGTATATCTCTTTCATGTGGACAGCATGCGCTACTGGAGTAGATGGAAGACGGTTTCCATTGTTCAAAAGCACAGTCTTCAGACTCAGTTTTGAAGAGTCTATAAATAGTCTCTAGTCTTGTGAGTCATGAGTGATTTTTAAGGCATTCATGAGGCTTTCATTATCGGAACAGAATACCAGATTACTTTCCTTTCCGACTGCGTATAGTACACTGCTGACGTCAGATGGCTTCACCAGCCATCTGGCAGTAGTATTGCATTGCATCAGAAAATGATGCAATCAACTCTGGATGATGTGTGCATGCTGGAATTATGCAATGTGATGCAATATTACATCATTCAAGGCTTATTTGGGATGTTGTTGATGTCCTACTGGATAAATTTACACGGTGAAACGTCAAAAATGAACTACATGCAATATCTTCAAAGCGAGAGCCAATAAATTTTTTTTAATGTTATATTTGTGTTCAGTTCACCAAGATACTACAGATTAGGGCCTTTTAAAGTCAGTAACAATTTCAATGTTGACCAGTGTATTCTGCAACTTACATGTGTAAAATTGTACTCTAACCAGAGCCATCACCCAGATGCATGTATTTACTGATGTTCTTTTTTTAAGTGCTATCAAGTCAATGTTGACTCCTATTACTTAAAGGCCTCAGACAGGAGTGGTGTGAGAGAAAAGTTAGCCAAATAGGCAGTAAGCCACAAGCCAACACCACCCGCTTTCCTCAAATATCATTCATAGGCTAAAATGTATTTTACAATTTTCTAAATGCATTTAAAAACACTAAAAAACACTTAGCTTAGGAGCAGTATCTCTTAGAGGGCTGTAATTCACTCTCTTTAAAGACTAGATGTCTAGCAAGCTGGACAAGCGTCAACTTGAGTTTCGCCTGTCACTTCTATCTGGGCTGCTTCAGGACAGGAAAGTGCCAGCTTCTTGAAACTTCCTTAGAATGAAGAAACAGCCTCCTTCATCAATCTTTTAAAGGCAGTGGTAACACCCATAAACAGTCCTCAGCCAATGATATCACAAGACAAGAATCCAAATCACTGATAGGTCCTCAAAAAGCCAATGGAATCGCTCGGCTGTCATCCAATGCATTGAATCATTGAGGCCCGCAGGCTGACCTACATTCAAGGTGAAAATCCATTTCAGTTCAAGTCTAGTTAACTTACGCAGCCTGTCACCATTCATGAAAACACTCACCGTATCAATCACAAATCATCGCATATCCTGCCAGCGATGGCCCATTTGAAGGCAATGCTGAGCCATTGGTGCAGTGAGCATCTTCATGGTCAAATGTGACTTATGCTTTAGTAAACGGAGCCTGACTTTGTGACATGTCCTCCCAAAATATATTTTCTTGTACGGGCATATCACCACATACACCACCCAGGACGACTGAGGGTCACACCATTCAGTGATATGCAAAGAAAGTGAGCACATTGAGCAGTGATTACATGGTTGATATATATCCCTTTGACCAATGGCACGATGAACAGTCCTAAAGTCAGTGTGTACTAAAACATCTCATAAATTGCGAGCTCTCCGGAAGGCAAAACAGGGACCATTACTAAAAATCGAATGCAAGGTTAAAATGTGCCAATGTCTGTATATGCTTCGGGCTAATTGTTGAGCCCTATCAGAATACTGTAAAACTACGACCCATTTGTCCATATCAGAACTAACTTGCTGTTGTAAAAGTAATGGTCGATTAGCAAACTTGTCATGCAAAAATGCCTTCCTAATGACCCTATGTGGGTAACACCGCTCGTGTAATTTAGTTTCTAAAACTCACTTGCTGAAAGAATTCAGACTCAGACAAACAAATTTGCCAGATCTATAGAAATTGTCCAATGGGGAGCGCTCTCTTGAGTTTAAAAGGATGATGACTCTGAAATGTAATAACTGATTGCGGTCAACCGCTTTCCTATATAACGTAGTATGTGAAGAAAACCCGTGAACTGGCCACAATATCACAGCACTTTTGGTCTCTGGTCCCTCAAGCAGTGAGAAATAAGGAGAGAGTAACACAGAACACAATCACACACAAAAGTGCTACTTTTCTTTGAGCTCAGAGGGAAAACAACAGAAGGTCGATGGACACAGCACAGTTCCACCTCTGTTGAATTCAAAGTCTTCCTCCTTTGAAGCCCCTTTTATTAAAGAAAAAAAGGGAACAGTCATTATTATAAACGTGAAATAATATAAGGTGTCGCTAGAGTTCTTTACAGAGTAGGAGCTGATTACAGTGTATTAGATGAAATTTACTTGATTATGACAGAATTATTTATAATTGCAGAGTTGCAGAAATTACGCTGTGCCAGCAGGGACCTATAGTTGACTGTACAATGAACTATGGTTGCGCAGCTCATAGCCTGTGTCTACTCTTGCGTTAACAATGTCCTCAAACTATTTTTAAAGACAGTTACACAGAATTCATGATCATGATATCCCACTTCCCCCAAGAGGAAGTAGGTGAAAGGACAAACCCATGACTGACAGTCCTTGTTAAAAAGTTCTTCTATCAGCACATTTTTAGAGATTTGTATCAAGAAATTCATCTATCTTTAATTATATCTTGGGGATTCTGGTATCCCCTTTACCTGTCCATTCCTACAGTATGTAGAATGCCTCCCTCTAATACAACCCTTACATCCAAAAATGAAATGGATGAGAAATAACATGTTATAGTAAATTTCAAATTGTCATCTTGTCGGTTAAGCCAATCAGTAAAATGCAGCAAATTCTCATAAGTACTTAACCAAATACAAAAAATATCATCTATAAAACGGAGCCACAAGCCCACATGTGAAACCACCTAGATGTATAAAGGTGCAATTCTTCAAAAGAGGTTACATTTTATTTATTTATTTAACAGTTTTTTCTATACCGCCCCTTCCAGAGATCAGGGGCGGTTCACATTGAACAAAAATAAATACACTTCCGTATATTTTACATGGAACATGTGTTGACTATATACACGTTTTGTTACATTGAACATGTTTTGAACTTTAACTAGAATAACATTTTTCAAACTATGTACAGGTCATAATGCATGGAGCATAACATAATTGAGTTACCGGTAGTTATTTACAATAGTGATATAACCGTTTGTTTGTGTAAGTCTTTGCCTGTTGGGTATAGTAAAGTAGAGTAAGTGTCTTTCTTCTGTTACATAAAGGTTGGCAATACTGGGGGCAAATGTCGAACCCATTGACACCCCATGAATCTGCACATAATATGACTCCCTAAACCGGAAATAATTCTTCTGAAGCACAAAGTGTGGTAAAGAGAAGATTTCTCTAGTTGGCTGTCTTATATGTGTTTAGGTGCTGTGGAAATTTGATCATCACTTCCCTTTCATTGCTTAATGTTTGGACTCAGTGACTCTTTTTGTATTGGCTTCTCTTCTCACTAACATATCCAAAAATGTCTTATCCCCCTATTTTATTGCATTGGCTATTTCTTCTTCTTTTTGTATCTTTGCTTTCTTGACTATTTTGCCAGGCTCTCTACGTCTTTCCAAATATAGATGCTTGTCTTCCTCTCTCTCTGATCTCTTGTATTTCATGAAGGCCTCCCTCCTTTTCTTCACTTTTTCAGCTACTTCTTTTGAGAACCATAGTGGTCTCCTTTTCCTTTCACATTTACTTACCTTTCTAATAAAAAGGTTTGTTGCCCTTAAAATATCCACTTTCAGTTTTGCCCACTGCTTTTCTACATCCCCCAGCTGTTCCCATCACACTAATGACTCCTTGAGGTATTGTCCTATCTTGGCAAAGTTAGTTTTCCTAAAGTCTAAGACCCTCTCTTTTGAATGGATTTTATCAACTCTAGTCCTAATTCTGAACCACATCATCTGGTGATCACTGGATGTGAAATGATCTCCTACTATAACATCAGAAACACTTTCCCTATTGGTAAGCACCAAGTCCAGTATGGCCCCTTCACATGTGGGTTCTGTTACCAGTTGCCTGAATACTTCTTCCTGTAAAGAATCTAGGATTTCCTTGCTTCTAGATGACACTGCACCAAGGATATGCCAATCAACATCCAGCATATTGAAGTCCCCTATCAGTAGCACTTCCCCTTTCATGGCAATGCTGTGAATGTCTTCTATTAAATCTCCATCCACGTCTTCTCTCTGTGATGGAGGTCAGTATATCACACCAATGCAAATGGATTTCTCTTTCCCTCTTTCTAGTTTAACCCACAGTGCCTCCCTCTCTCCCTCTCTCCCTTTTAAGCCCTGTATTTCCATAGCTTTAATATTAGTTTTTCACATATAGAGCCACTACTCCTCCCCTTCTTCTTATTCTGTCCTTTCTGAATAATGTATAACCTGGTATAGTTTTATCCCAGTCATGGTTGTCTGTGAACCATGTTTCTGTAACTGCCATTAAATCCAAGTCAGCCTCTCCCATTAAAGCCTCAACATCTGGGATCTTATTTTCCATGCTACAGGTATTTATCCCTAATGTGGGCCTTCAGAGGAAGGCTTCAGACTTATCCAGTTTAAACCTATATCCCAAAAGTCTCTAGTAAAGCATCTATTGAGGTCTTGGATTCTGTGAGATGAACTAAGAGATCGTCCACAAATGCAGAGATCTTAAAATGAAAGTGCCCCATATTTACTCCCTTAATACCTCTGCTGCATACTCCTACAGAGTGGAAAACTATCTGTTCAAGAACCATTAATCAAAACACAGGTCCGAGGTAAAGCATATAACCACTTCTACAAACTGATTTAAAACCATAAACATACTATTACAAATGAATATCATCAACATTTCTCAGAAAAAAACTTTGATTTGAAGTCAGACAAGGTAATTGATGTCTTTTTCTCAGGAAAATTATATTTTTCATGAAACTGTTGATCCACTTTAAGCATGTTTTATGCAGAATCTCATTTATAAGCTGATGCTTCAGATAATGTGTGCTATACTGCCAGGTGTATACAAGCTGTATCAAAGTCATATTTGTGCTTTTGTTATTTTTACAAATTTATTTTATTTATTAGCAAAAATATTTAAAAAAATGACAAATGCTTATTAAAAAGTTTCCAATTTGGAATATGTTGTTGTACTTTGTAGATTAATGATGGCAGCAACAAAGAGGGTTGACTGGTCTCCTAAAAAGAGAGCAATAGACATTACTTTGAGAAATGAGGGGTACAGCTTTCGTGAAATCGCTCAGAAGATGGGCCATGGAGTGACAGGATCTGGTGTACAAAAGTTGTGTGCTCGCTTCAAAGTCACTGAAAGTGTTGCAACTCAGAAGGGAAGACGAAGGAAAAAGTCTACAACTCCAAAAACTGACAGAATGATTGTTAGGCTGGCTTTAAAAAATCGTAAATCATCTGCCCAGGACATCAATCAGGATCTTGGTGTGTCCGTTACTGATCGAACTGTTCGAAACAGGCTACTCAATGCCAGTCTGAGGGCAAGAATTCCAAGAAAGAAACATTTTCTGAAATTCAGCAGAGAAAACAACGACTCCAGTGGGCTAAAGAGCACCTAAACTGGACTACAGAAGATTGGAAAAAGGTAACCTGGAGCGACAAGACAAGAATATCGATATTTGGAAGCGATGGGGTTTGTTACATAAGAAGAAGATCAGGTGAAGATTGTCTCCCAGATTGCATGAAAAGCACAGTCAAGCATCCTTTGAATGTTATGATATGGGGCTACATAGCACTCCCCTACCCACAACCACTGGAGCTTAAGATGTTCACTAGCAGTCATGGAGGTTTTTCTGCAACAAGGCTACACCCTCCCCTTGATCTCAATAAGCCCAGATGATTTTGTCTCTTCACAGAACTCCAAAGCCCACACACATTCCAGGGTAACAAGTGGATATTAGCAGCCTGCTTAAAATGCATCCCGGATCAGCAAACAAGGAGCCCAACTCATGGTCCAAGTCATCCAACTGGCGAAGGCCTGCCCAGCCAAAGACCTTCCCTATCCTCAAGTCTACATCCATAGGCAGTTGCATGGAGTAGGCAGTGGCATGGAGTAGGCAGTGGCATGGAGTAGGCAGAATGCAAGTCATTGGTGGAACAGTTAATGCGAGTCGGTACATCCATGAAGTCCTTGAGCCAAAATTAATGCCATCAATGCTTGATGTGCCTGGCCATCAAACAGATTGGATCTTTCAACAAGATGGTGCACCATGTCATACTCCACCATGCACGACTAAGCAAGAAGTGGTTTGCAGAGAAGAAGATTCCACTTCTGCCCTGGCCAGGAAATAGTCCTGACCTGAATCCTATTGAGAACATATGGTCTAGGCTGAAACGTTTTGTGGCAAGCAAATGCCCAAGCAATAAGAAAGCCCTTATTGAGGCTATTGTTAGCTCGTGGTTCCATGTAATTAACACAGAAGACTTGAGAATTCTTGTTGAATCCATGCCAAGAAGATGCCAGGCAGTAATTGACTCCAAGGGCTTTCCAACTATTAACTTTAAAGAATTCATAGATTAAATATGTGTGCATTAAAGAATCATACAGACACCTTAATGTATTTGATCTAAAATATAACATAAAACTCAGCTAGTTTACTGTTTCACTCTTATATACATTTACTGAATGTTTTAGAAAAACTTCCTAGGTTTCAAACTGAAGACATTTTGAGATTTCCATAGAAAATATGCAAAGAAACCAAAAAATTGAAATTAGAAACTTAGTGTATCCACAATTTTTTCCACTAGTGTATAGCGCCAGTTCACATGGTCGAAAGCCTTTTCCACATTAAAACTTTTCAGCAGCAGTGCTGCATGGCAGCTAATATCTGCCGAACATTAATCGCTGCATGCTGCTTCTGTACATAGTCCACCTGTGAGGGATGAATGAGCTGGGGCATAATGGGCGCCAAGTGGTTGGCCAAGATTTTAGATAGAATCTTCTGGTCCAGATTGATCAACAAGATAAGACAATAAGAGCCGGGGAGGAGGGGATCCTTGCCTCACTTTGGTATCACCGCAATCAGCACTTCATGGCTAGCATAAGAGAAAGATCTACACGCCACTAATGTCAAGCTCACTTTGTCCTGTAGCATTTTGAAAAAGTCTCCACTACAACCAACTGGGCCAGGAGCCTTCACTGATTGCAGGCCCTTGAACCTCCAAAGCCCTAATTGGTGCATTAAGCCCCTTGAGCTGTGCCTTGGACAAGTGCAGGAGGCCACTGGCTTGTAAATAGCCTTGAGTCTTCTCCAAGTCTGCCATATATAGCCCCTGGTAATAATCCCAGAACATCACCTCTATATGCCACTGCTCCACAAGCACCACCCCATCTCTAGCTTGAACAGCCCCCATATTTCACAGACCCCAACCAAACTAATAATGCTAAAAGTCGGCCAGGTTTGTTATTAAATCTGTAAAGGGCACACCAGATATAAAGCAAGGACATTTGGACTTGCACTCGCAAGATAGTAGTACATTCCAACTGAAGGGACAAATATTTTGCCTGCACCACCCCCGTGTCACTCCACAGATAAGCCAAGTGTGCTGACCACAGCCATTGACCCAAATATGTTACCCTCTTATCCAGAATTTTCTGGAGCTGCCTCGAGTAGCTGATGATCACCTCCTTCAGAAAAGCCTTAGCCATTTCCCAGAAAAGGGCCAGATCATCCTTGTGCACACCATTCATGTCCTCAAAGAAATCTCATCACTCCACAGATAAGATTGGAAACCTGAGTCTCTAGCCAGCTTCATCGGTAATCAACAACATCAGGACGCTCCAGGAGTACTACCCAAGTCAAAGTCCAAGGTCACAGGGCATGATCAGAGATATGTATATTTCCAATTGACATTCCTCACCAACACCATCAATTCCCCAGAAATTAAGAGGTAATCAAACTGGGACCAGGTACCATGCGCATGTGACAAATGAGTGTAATCTCGCTCTATGGGGTGGAGCACCCTCCAGATGCCCAACCAATCGCAACTCTCACAGATTTCAAAAAGGGTCTCCTTGATTTCAGGTGACTGTCTCCTCTCCCTGAGGATCAGTCCAGTCCAACTTCCAGCACACAATTATCGTCCCCACCCAAAAGAATTTTATGTGGGCCTTTCGCTATCAAACACCAGAACAAGCCATCAAAAAATCCCGAATCAAAAGGTATTTGGCCCATAGATGCTCCACAGCATAATTGGAGACTCCCACATGTGCCCGGTCACAAAGACAAATCGACCCTACATATTGCTATAAACCTGACTGAGCTGAAAACTCAGCCCTTTTTTAATCAGTATCACAACTCCGGCTTTCTTGCTCCCAGCCCAGGCCCCATAGCACTCCCCTACCCACAACCACTGGAGCTTAAGATGTTCACTAGCAGTCATGGAGGTTTTTCTGCAACAAGGCTACACCCTCCCCTTGATCTCAATAAGCCCAGATGATTTTGTCTCTTCACAGAACTCCAAAGCCCACACACATTCCAGGGTAACAGGTGGATATTAGCAGCCTGCTTAAAATGCATCCCGGATCAGCAAACAAGGAGCCCAACTCATGGTCCAAGTCATCCAACTGGCGAAGGCCTGCCCAGCCAAAGACCTTCCCTATCCTCAAGTCTACATCCATAGGCAGTTGCAGAGCCTTACACCCCACCCTCACCACCCCCAGCTCCCCCATCCTCTCATCCCCATAACATCCCTTGCCTCCAAAGCAACACCAGGATCCACTTTCTGGCCACCCTCCTCCACTATCCCTCCCTTTAAACTACCCAGTCAAGAAACACCATAGATGCATTCAGATCCCCTCCCTCAAGGCCCAACCCAATCCACTAGTCACACTCCTCAATATAGAGCCCTCCTGCTAACCTCTCTTTCCAGTCACACTCATACGACCTCCCCACATTAAACACCCCTGTAACTCACACCGACCCCATACAGCATACAGAGTACCCAGTAGCCCCTACAACACCCCACACACACTTGTCCTGAACCAACCCTGCAAACTCCCAGCATATTCATACACATTACCATGGGAAGCATCCAAGGACCACAACATCAAATAACTAAATAATAAATTCAAAGCAGGAACAAAACCCCAATCTCATGCTCCTCCACACACACACCCTCCCCACCCCTCAAATCAAGTTAGGACCATTCAAGGTCATAAGAACATAAGATATGCCATACTGGGTCAGACCAAGGTCCATAAAGCCCAGTATCTTGTTTCCAACAGTGGCCAATCTAGGTCATAAGTACCTAGCAGTCTCCCCAAAAGACACAGGTTCCTCAATGCTTGTATTGAGTCAAGCAATGATATCCTGGGTCCCTTTTAATAATGGTTTATGGACCTTTCCTCCAGGAATTTGTCTAAATCTTTTTTAAACCAAGCTATACTAACAACTTTTACTACATCCTCTGGTAAAAAATTCCAGAGTTTGATTACACGTTGAGTGAAAAAATATTTTCTTGTATTAGTCTTAAATAGGCTACCTTGTAGCTTCATTGCATGTCCTCTAGTCTTATTATATTCTGATGTAAAGAATCAATCTACATTTACCCGTTTCACTCCGTTCATTAATTTATAGACCTCTATCATATCTTCCCTCAGCCGTCTCTTTTCCAGGTTGAAGAGCTCTAACCTTCTTAGCCTTTCTTCAAAGGAGTATCCTTCCATCCCCTTTACCATTTTGGTGGCTCTTCTCTGTACCATTTCTAATAATTCTATATCCTTTTTAAGATACGGCGACCAGAATTGCACACAATATTCTAGGTGCGGTCGCACCATGGAACGATACAGAGGCATTATAATATCCTTGGTTTTATTCTCCATTCCTTTCCTTATGATACCTAGCATTCTATTTGCTCTCTTGGCCGCCGCTGCTCACTGGGCAGAGGGTTTAACATGTTATCCATGATGACGCCTAAATCTTTTTCCTGGGTGGTGGCTCCCAATGTCGAACCTTGCATCGTGTAACCATAGTTTGGGTTTTTCTTTCCTAGGTGCATAACTTTGCACTTGTACACATTAAATTTCATCTGCCATTTGGATGCCCAGTCTTCCAATTTATCAAGATCCTTTTGCAATTTTCCACAATCCTCTTGGGTTTTAACAACTTTAAATAGTTTTGTGTCATTTTCAAATTTGATAACCTCACTGGTTATTCCCTTTTCCATGTCATTTATGAATATATCAAAAAGCAGCAGACCCAGACCAAATCCCTGCAGTACTCCACTATTCACCTTTTTCCATTGGGAAAATAGGCCATTTAGCCCAACCCTCTGCTTTCTATCTTTTAACCTCCATTCTGGGCCTCAGGCCTAATGAAGTGCAGACTCTGAAGATCTTCACAGCAGGGTAGCACAATAATGGGAGCTCCCATCAGAGTCCCTGTATAATCCAGCAGGCTGCCCACTCCATAACACACTTAAAGGGAGGATCTGCAAGAATTCATGCCAGTTGCTTGTACAGTCAGCCACTGCTGGCCACCTCTAGGCCTCCAATAAGAGATTGCATTTTGCTCAATACAAACTGACAAGGGCACGAGCCAAACAGGGCTCTGCATGCCACACAGAGAACACAGTCTGTCTGTCCACACATGGTGACTAGCTAGGCTACTGCATCATTGTCCCCACTGCCAAGCTTCTGAGTCTCGCAGAACATCTGGGCCTCGTCTGGGGAGGTGAAGAAATGGGCCACACCATTGTGTAACAGCGTCATCTTTGCTAGGTATTGTAAAGCAAAGCACACTGCTGATAACTCCTTGCGCTTCTGGAAGACAAGGATCCTGTGCCTTCCATGAGCCAGATCTCAATCACGTCAAGCTGTCCTCAGCACCGCTTCCTTGTGCACAAAGTTCAGTAAGTGGGCGATCACCAGTGAGCTCTGGAAGCTTACTCACGTTGTGGTCCAATGCAGTGTGCCCGTTCAGTCTGGAGAGGGCCTAAGCTCTTGTCCAGGGAAAAGCTAGAAGAAAGCTAAAACTCCAGAAAGTCTTGAAGCTCCCAATCTGTCACCATTTCAGGGACCCCCAAAAAACAGAGGTTATTGTGGCAGGATGGGTTTTCTAAATCAACTAACTTCTCTGCATATCGCATCAAGGCCTCCTTGAGGGTTGCCAGCTTGCCATCGGTGTGCCGCGTCATCTCCTTTGCCATTTCCAAGATCACCACCTGGCCCTGAAAGGACTCCATGCTATTAGCCAATTCCTCCATCTTAGAATACAGTTGCTCAAACTTCCCTTCGAGCGCATTCACAACTACAGCCATCACCTCAATCACCAATGTGCTGGTAGATGCAGCGAAAGAACGTGGGCCGCAAGTCTCTGCGGTCACCATCTTGTAGTCTTCCACCCACAGGCGATCACATTCTTCCCCACAGGTTTAGAGGCCATGAGGACTCTCCCCTCATCATTACAAGCAAGATTCAAACTTGATAATGAATGAACGTCAGGCTGAGGAGTAAAAACCTCCAGTGATTAGCAGGATCTATAGCAGGCAATGGAGAGGGCCCAGGAGTTTAGTGAGGACACCTCTTCCCCTCGCTCAAGCATCACATTAATCCCCCACTTCCTCTGTAATTAAGTGGCAGCATCTACACGTTTCATTTTGCAAAACAACTCACATGCACGTGTAAATGCAGACATTTACATGAGCAAGTTATGAAATGCTGGCACTTAGTTGTGGAAGTTGCCAGGTTCCCTACACAAATGTTTCTCGGCCCAGTGTGCAGTGTGCAGCGGTGGCCAAGAGAGCAAATAGAACGCTAGGTATCATAAGGAAAGGAATGGAAAATAAAACAAAAGATATTATAATGCCTCTATATTGTTCCATGGTGAGACCGCACCTTGAATATTGTGTGCAATTCTGGTAGCTGTATCTTAAAAAGGATATAGCGTTATTAGAAAAGGTTCAGAGAAGAGCCACCAAAATGGTAAAGGGGATGGAAGGATACTCCTATGAAGAAAGACTAAAAAGGTTAGGGCTCTTTAACCTGGAAAAGAGACGGCTGAGGGGAGATATGATAGAAGTCTATAAATTAATGAACGGAGTGGAACGGGTAAACGTAGATTGATTGTTTACATTATCAGATTATAGAAAGACTAGCGGACATGAAATGAAGCTACAGGGTAAACTATTTAAGACTAATAAAAGAAAATATTTTTTCACTCAACGTGTAATCAAACTCTGGAATTTGTTACCAGAGGATGTAGTAAAGGCTATTAGTTTAGCTGGGTTTAAAAAAGGTTTGGACAAGTTCCTGGAGGAAAGGTCCATAAACCTAAGAAGGGACCCAGGATATCAAAGCTTGACCCAGTACAAGCATTGTGGATCCTGTGTCTTTTGGGGAAACTGCTAGGTACATATGACCTAGATTGGCCACTGCTGGAAACAGGATACTGGGCTTGATGGACCTCGGTCTGACCCAGTATGGCATATCTTATGTTCTCACGTGTAAATTTATGAAATAATGTCTCCCGCCATACATAGATTGACATCCGCATGCATTTTCTTCTATGTGTTTCAGAAACAGCTTTGTGTTTAGCAGACCTGTTTTTAAAATACTATCGGAATTTTGTATACTCTAACCTCAAGATCTCCACTCCAATCTCCATGTATCTCAAATGTGCCTTTGATTTTGTAATGGGAATACACGCATATGCCAAGTTATTTCCACATTGCATTTTGCACCTGCTCTGAAGTGAATGCTTCTTTTTTGAACATGTTCCTTTTGGCTAGGGATCGAGGGGGTTCATGCCTTTAATCCCCCCTTGTATTATTGTTGACATTAAAGTTTAAAAATAAGACCATTGGTGGCGTTCTTTGTTAATGGAAGCACTTATATGTATTTTTTTTTAAACAGCTCACAATGCATGTAAGTTCCACTATTTACACATAGGGGCATGCTTCCAAAACCGCATGATAAGGCAAAAAAACCCAAGTATCTGCAAGGGACATGCCTGGGTTAGCCCCACAGATACTGCTGTGGTTCTGAATTTACCATGGTGAACCACATTACCTGCCTCAGTAGGTGTCGCAGGAAAGTACCTGAGATGCCTGCCCATGCAAGTACCTCAGTCCTCGCGATAAATCCTAGGGTAGGGATGGCAGCAATCTGGTGGACAGAGCTGTCAGTAGCTCTGTGGCTTGAGCGCTACTGTGCCCTCTCTAATGGTGCAATCAGGACTCCCCCTCTCAGCCATATTGTCGGTGTCGCAGTGTTGTGATCCATTGCTCCGACAATATGAATAAAAAAACATCTAGCCCCATGCAGCACCATCCCCTCCAGACAGTTCCCGATCCCTATGAGGAGCTGCCTGGGTTGGGGGTTCAGTGCACCCCCCTGTTCATGCAAACATCTTGGCTAGTCAGCTGGGGAAAGCCCCCTCCCAATCCTCTAAAAACAGTCCTGGCTAGCCAGTCAGTGCCCTCTCCCTTTCCCATTGCAAACAAACTATCCCATCTAGCCAGCCAGCCAGCCAGCAAAGGGGGGGTGGGGCATCCCCCCCCCTCCCATCTTCCCAAACTCCTCCAAAGTCATACCTTAGTGAAGTTCTTGTGATCTAGTGGGCAAAAGGGACAGGATCAGTCTTCTTTGCTCCTGCCCCTCTTATTGAACCATTTCAAAATGGTCATATCACAGGGTGCTGCCCCCTAGCTTCACGCTCCTGCCCTCCACAATAGTCCTTACAAAGATGGCCGCGATCTCACAGCACTGATCCCTAGCATAAGTGGAGGAGAGGAGTAGCCTAGTGGTTAGTGGAAGCAGCCTTAAGATCAAAACGACCAACGTTGAAATCCCACTGACAATTCTTGTGGCCTCAGGCAAGACACTTAACCCTCCATTGCCTCAGGCACAAACTTAGCTTGTGAGCCCTCCAGAGACAGGGAACTACATCTAGTACCGATTGTAACTCACCTTAAGCTACTACTGGAAAGGTGTGAGATAAATACTCTGCATGTACTTTTGCAAAATCATTCCTTCCACTATAAGTGCCAGTAAACACATGTATATTTGCTGTCATTCTTATGCATATTTACAGAATACTCCACATTCAGCAGAGCCTTTTGTAAAGTAAAAGGGAAATGTGAAGGTCCCCACCTGGACACCCCATTCCCCATGTTCAGTCCCTAAGCAAAATCGGGCTTCATTTCTATCGGCAGATACCCTAATTACTCTCTCTCTCTTGCCTGTTCTGACAGAAAATGGAGTTCTTTTTCAAAATATTTAACGTGTTTTTTTTTTTTTGTTTTTTTTTTAGGGGGGCGGAGCTAGCCACTGAGGGGGGCGGAGCTAGCCACTGAACAGAATGGACGCCTGAATTTTTGCTCCCGTTGCTGCCCAAGAATCCTGAACATATCCCGGTATTACATTGAAGTTTGTACCCCCTACCTACATCAATAACACCGCACTACAGCTGGATGGCATCCCTGAAGCCTGCCCGGCTGGAATTTCCACAGGGATCCGGCTCAGCAGCGAAACGATCCAAACCCGAAGTGGGTTCCCCGCAGAAAATGGCCGCGGGAGAGAGAAGGAGGGAGTGACTGCCGGTGGCCTACGTGAAGTGCTACAGGAATTGAAATGCGTTAAAGAAATGATTGCAGCCAATTCTAGTTCACTGAACATGATTCAAGAAGACTTGCTGGAGGTAAAAGAGAAACTCCTCACCATCACCACTCGACTTAATGCAGTTGAATTACAGACCCAGAAGCATGGCGTTGCATTAGAACAGCTGGGCCCTTTGGTCAAACGAGTCCGGCACATAGAAAATCTGATTGAAGATCAAAATAACCATACCCGTAGAAATAATATCCGCCTTGTTGGAGTCCCTGAAGGCGCTGAAGGTACCGATCCGATTGGATTTCTGGAAAAAACCATACCGGAGATGCTGCAGCTTGTCTTTGCAAGGCCTTTTGAACTAGAACGGGCCCATCGAATCCCAACGCACAAAGCTGAAAACACACGATACCCGCGCCCACTCATAATGAAGGTACTGAGATACCCACAGGTCCTACAGATCTTTCAAGCTGCACGGAAGGCCGGACCAC
This sequence comes from Ichthyophis bannanicus, assembly GCA_033557465.1. Taxonomy (NCBI): domain Eukaryota; kingdom Metazoa; phylum Chordata; class Amphibia; order Gymnophiona; family Ichthyophiidae; genus Ichthyophis; species Ichthyophis bannanicus. The sequence goes on along the minus strand of CM066032.1, from coordinate 305,538,192 downwards.
TGCAAATCCAGGGACACAAAGTGGCACTCTATCCGGATTTGAGCAAGCAAACGGTAGATCGGAGAAAAGCGTTGCTGGCCTGTAGACCCATGCTACAAAGTGCACAGGCAAGATACGGGCTATACTACCCAGGAACCATGCGGGTCACGCTGCATAATGAAACGAGGAATTTTGTTGAAGCTGAAAAACTGAAAACTTTCCTACAAGAAAAATGCGGTATGGAAACCTGAGGTCAATATTCTGATCTCTCACGCAGTGTAGAGAACTCAGCATATACTCAGGGGGTGCGGCCGTGCGTTCTCACAAATTTTAGAACGCCTTAAGCCTTGTTAAACACCTCATTGATTGTATTTCTGTTGTTCTAAATAGTTTTAATTAAACAGATATTTCCGCTTGAAATGTAGGGGTGGCAACGGGAGGTCGGGGTTGGTTACTGTTTCAGTGGATTGTGTTCACCTTAGCGATACAATGTTTGCCAGTTATGCAGTTGTTTGTGTCAGTCCAGTCCAGTACAAAACCCTCCACATACATGCAAAATGCAAGTACGCGGCAGGCCTATCCATAGGATAGCTTTCACCTAAAAGACAGCTTATTCCAACGTTGATGTCTAGTGATCTTTTAATGCTTTCGTTAAATGTAAAAGGTATTACTGGCCCTGTCAAGCGAAAGAAGATTTTAGCGTACTGCCAGCAAAAAAAAGCAGATATTGCCCTCTTACAAGAGACACATTTAACAGATACTGAATCGCAGAAAGTAACCTCTAAATATTTCCTGGTGGCGGCCTCGGCCTCTGCCACTCAACGCAAAGGGGGGGTAATAATATTAGTGCGCAAATTCCTGCAATCCGCCATTACCGACACACAGATTGATCCGCTAGGTCGATGGGCCAGAGTGACGATGAAAATAAATCAACAGCTTTACACATTCTTCAATATTTACGCGCCCAACCTCGATGACCCTAACTTTTTCAAACTGATAGCTAAAGAAGTTACAGCCGCAGCTCACACCAATATCATATTAGGGGGCGATTTCAATGTCATCTTGGATCCACTGCTAGATCGCACACCCTATCGGGCTGTAGACAAAGTCAAATCGCAGGCGATTCTTAAAGGCATCATAACAGAGCTGCACTTGGTAGACCCATGGCGCCTACTTCACCCCCAAGAAAGAGACTACACATTTTATTCCATCCCACACAATACCCAAACAAGAATCGATTTCTTCCTACTGTCCACAGAGCTGATGCCCCAAGTGTTGTCCGCAGAGATATATGCTACAACGGTATCGGATCACGCCGCTGTCTCCCTAGTGTTGAATACCAACGTTACACAGCATGTTCCGCCAAGATGGACATTTGATAAATCCCTACTAGCAGATGACTCCTTTGTACAGCTACTGTCAGGGGAAATTGAGACCTACTTTAAATATAATATACCCACTGATACCTCCATCTGGAGCTGGTGGGAAGGTTTTAAAGCGACCATACGAGCTCATATTACCACCTACACCATTAGACGGCGTAAAGCCAGGAAAAAAGAAAAAGATGAATTGGAACTCCAAATAAAAGCTGGGGAAAGGTTACTAGCCAAAAGAGCTGACTCCATGATATTGATTAGACTCCAAAAATTGCGCTACCAATATAATGCTCTCCTCAACAAAGAAGCACTGAGTAGTATCCAGCTGCAACGTAGTATATACTACTATGAAAGCAACCGCTCTGGATCCCTTTTAGCTCGGCAGCTCAGACCAAAAACCAGCAAGACCGCTATAGCGGCGTTGCAGGACAATTCCGGGGGTCTTCTACTGAGATCTGACAAAATACTAGACCGCTGCAAAGAATTCTATGAGGAACTATATCGCTCAGATACCCAATGTAGTGACAGAGCCTTTGAAGATTTTGTCTCCAAGATAGTAGGACCCACATTAACCAGTCATCAAAGTCGAACGCTGGAACAAGAGATCTCAGTAACTGAAATACAAGATGCGATCAAACAGATGGCTCGTGGCAAAGCCGCCAGTCCAGATGGTATCCCACTGGAATTCTATACTAAATATTGCATTCCATTGGCTCCCATGCTACAGATCTACTACAGTGGCCTGCAAGATGAATCTCCAGAGATTGGAGCCCTGGCAGAGGCTGTGGTGGTAATTCACCCGAAACCGGGCAGGGATGCACAAAAGATAGAGAATTACAGACCCATCTCTCTCCTAAACTCTGATTATAAAATCTATGCTAAAGTGCTTGCTAACCGATTAGGACGGATCTTAAAAGATTTGATACATGAGGATCAATGTGGATTTATACAAAATAGATCCACTACAGATAATGGAAGATTATTGGCACATGTACTGGCATCTGCCAAGACCAAGGCCGAGCCCCTGATAGGGCTAGCATTGGATGCCGAAAAAGCCTTCGATCGACTGGAATGGTCCTTTCTATTTCGATCCCTACGGTGGTTTGGGATAGGAGAAAAGTTCCTAAAACACGTTGAATTGTTATATACCAAACCCACAGCTCGAATAGCGGTCAACTCACACCTCTCAGCCCCTTTTCAGTTGCAAAGAGGGACCAGACAGGGTTGCCCCCTGTCACCGATGCTTTTTAATTTAGCCCTGGAACCCTTATTGATAGCGCTCCAACAGAAGGAAAACATAAAAGGAATTGAGTTGGCTGATGGTCCCTGTAAATTGTCAGCATATGCCGATGACCTGCTCATTTTTCTACAACCATCAGACCTTCCTGAAACACTGCAACTCATAGATGCATACTCAGCGATATCCGGATATAAAGTAAATCTGAATAAAACAACAATTATTCCTCTGAATGAACAGGTCAGCGAAGAAATGATGCGTGGATACCCCTTTCAATATGAGAAGTCATCCTTTCGATACCTGGGCGTGACCTATGGCACCACCTTGGAAGAGACTGTCGCAATCAACATTAAGATGTGTCAAGAAATTGTACATGATAACATCTGCAAGTGGACCCCCCTTCATTTGAGCTGGTGGGGCAGGCTAGAAACGATAAAAATGATGTTGGTACCAAAACTCAGCTATATATTAAGCATGATACCCTTACGTTTCCCGTCAGCCTTCTATAAGAAAATGAATAGTCACCTGATAGCCTTTCTATGGAACAACCGAGTACCTCGAATAGCTGCCTGGAAACTGAAGTTACCTACTACACAAGGAGGTGTCCATTTCCCAGATCTCGGCTGGCTGCACACTGCCTCTCTTTTAAAGCAGGGTGCTCAATGGGTCGACTCTGACGACACGGATAAAGGACCTAGATGGCTGAGTGTGGAGCGGGCCCTACATTCCCCCCTACCTGCATGGCTACTGGTAGGCACAGTAGTAGACCAGACTGCACCACATAATACTATTATCCGAGAAACACAGCATGCCTGTCGATTATTGGCATCATGTATCGATGGAGGGGATGACTTCGCCGCAGATATGCCCATATGGCTGAACCCGCGCCTTATCATCGGAGGGAAGCCTGTCTTATGGAAAAAATGGGTGGAACATGATCTTATCACCATTGGACAACTGATCAATGGAAGTGCATTTAAAACCTTTGACAGATTAAGAACGGAATTCCGATTGCCTAATACATGCTATTTCCAATGGTGTCAGCTCCGATACTGCATGAGCAAAGCGGGTGTGTCACCTGTCTTGATACGTACAGGATGGCCGCTGCGACAGAAACTTCAAGAATTACAAACAGATGCCAAAGCTGTTTCGAGATGTGTTGCGATTCTCCGATCCAAAAGTGACAAGACATGTTCTAAGACACAGTCGGTGTGGGCTACTGAAACCGGTCAAGATCTACCCCCGGAAAATTGGGACACTTTTTGGGGAACTCAAATACGTGCCACGAGAGCAGCGTCTCTCACACAATCTATGTACTTTATAGCACATCGAGCGCATATTACACCGGCTAAGAAAATGAAATGGACACTACAGGAGGGAAATCGATGTTGGTCCTGTAACATGGAAATTGGGACACTGGCACATATGTTGTTCCATTGTAAATCCCTGGAAATATATTGGAACAGAGTTTGGGAACGCATATCACAGATCCTCAACTTACAAACTCCTATCACTTATCGGATAGTGATATATAAATCCATAGCTCTGGAACCTACTCTGATGAAATGGGATAGTAAACTGCTGGACTTAATGCTCGGGATAGCGCTTAAAATAGTTCTAATACACTGGAAGAATCTCGACAAAGCTTGTTTCAAGCATTGGTGGAGTCTCTTAATCCTACATAAGACCTACGAAGAGATCTATATAGCCAAGAACCCATGGTCTGGTAAACTCAGTAAGAAATGGTCAGCTTTACAAAATTATGTTTGATGAAAGTGATTGCTGGAGGCTGCCTTGTGGAATGGTCTCTGCTGTAACCATATTGAACGGAGAGAGGGAGGGTGGCGTGCTGGCATGGACTGATACTAGTTCTTGTTAACGTTATTGTACTGTCTTGTTCAAGTTATTATATTCTTTTGCTCTTTTGATCAATAGCATCTGCTTGTATCCTGCTTGTATCCTGCTATATCACGATCGTTTGTATTGTTATTTTATATGTTAAAACTGAATAAAAACTACTATTAAAAAAAATATATATATATTTAACGTGTTTTTTTTATGTAATTGTCATTTTTAATTTGATATGTGTAAACCACTCTGAATGCTAGCAAAGGGCGGTATATCAATTATAATAAATTATAAACCATAAACTAAAAAAATCTAATTATTAAATTAATGGGGCTCTTTTCTGTCCAGCGGTTTAGAAGAGTGTTTCCCAACCAGTATGTCATGGGACACTGGTGCATCATCAGACCTGATCAGGGTGTCGCAGAAAAGCCAACACTATCTAAAACTCAGATCTAGACCAGCACCTTTCTCTGCTCTCAATATTTCACAGGAAAAGGGCACCGTGGTGGTGGCTCTTAAACATGCAGGACATCCCTTTTGAGAATATATAGTCACACCTTCCCGGCTACAGCATGAATCCCAGGGTGCGTTAATCGAGAGGTGGCAGTCAGGGTATGGATAACAGGGCTCTCTGCTTTGTGTAACAAACACATTGCACAGATCACCTCCTCCTCTCCATTCTTGCAACCTCTGACTTATCCCAAAGCTGAGTGAGAAACAGAGAGAGTGTACACTAAGCACCAGATGTAGCTCGCTCCGAGTATAGGCAGCAGCAGTGGTGGAGAAGCTCTGGCAGCCACTTCTCCCCCTCCCCCTCTGCAAAGCAGCAGGTAGAAGATCCAGAAGGAATGTAAGTCCCACTGGTCTGGAGAGCAGCGCTGTGGATAGCAAAGGCCAGCTTCAGTCCTTGGGTCCTGCTGGTCTTAAGAACAGGGCTGCGGCCTGGCTGTTTGAAAGTAGGTAAGGAGTGGAGCATGCAGAGAAGGGGCAGGGTCAGAAATGGCATGAAAAGCATAAGTTCATGGATAGTGAGGGGCAGGGGTAGAGGAGGGGCTGAGAGAGAGTGCAAGGCAAGGGAAGAGAGAGAGAGTGCAAAGTTGGTTGAGAGGGGAGGGAGAGATTGCACAGCTGCGTGAAAGGAAGAAGAGATTGTGCAGGGAGGAGGGTGTTGAAGAGTAGGGATGAGAAACCCTAAATGACACACACACATATATACCCCACAATATCCACCATGACATACATACATGCACGCACCCCTCTGTCACCATCACTCACACACATACACACACTCCCTGATACCCCCATGACACACACACATCCACCCCTCACATGCCTGATTTTATGAATAGAGGAAACCCGCCATTGTATTACCCTCAAAGGGACACTTTTCAACTTGTTTTATAACCAACTTCATATCACAAAACAGACTTCTATAATGTAATATCATTTATTAACTATGTTACTTTGCAAAGTCATGAACTAACAAAGTGTATTCATCACCTACATGCTCTGCTTCCCCAGCCTCTGCCTCCTTGACATTAACTGGAAGACCAAGGCTTTTAAGTTTACACAGTCTTGAGCTAGCAAAGTTTATCCTTCACCTCAAGAGCTCTGCTTCCTCTCCCAGTTCCCTGTCCTCTGACCAGCTGGAGATAGCTGAAAGACGAAGAATGTAAAGGCATGGCATTACAAATTTCATACACATATCATCACTTACAATAACAATACCTGAGTCAATAGCGGGTGGCAGCTAGGAATCTAGATCAATAGCTACAAGAGCTTTGCTGCTTTTCCAAGCCTCCTTGTTCAATGCCCGAGAGTACTGTTACATTGCTACGTTAGTACAAAAGGAACAAGCATGTCACTATGTATTCTGTAGAAGAAAGGAAAAATTGAGGTTTGCTCAGCATATGTAAGTAATTGCCGATACTCTACTTCATCATTATTGATCAAATTAAAATCATGTCCCAATAAACAAGGCCCCCCTCCTTCCCATCTCTCTAGCTGCAGCAGACTGTGGAAAGTTTGTGACCGTGATGGATCTGTTTTTTTTTCTTGCGTTATGGCTATAGAAATGCCAATTTGTTAATATAGGAAGAGTGGCATCTTCCCCTGATCATTCTTTTCATAAGATCATGAGATGATTATTTCTTTCTTTCCATTGTTAAAGAATTTTGTTGTTATTAAAACGGTGAAATAGTCCTGTCAGTTCCCATGAAAATTGGGGAAATATTATCACAAGCTGTCTGTTCTTGATTTGAATTGACTTGGGACTGGAATCTCAATGTGCGTCACATTGATGAAGTTTTGCAAGTATTAGTATGACGTCCACAAACGTGGATAGACTCCCAGCACACCCCCTTGTGCTCGTAGGATGTGACATTAGCATTACCCAAAGGCAGATTGCTTAACTGAGACACAGAAATAAAAACGGAACTATCATAAAGTCACAGACAGAATCAGAACTCTGTGTATTGTTTGGCTGTAAAATCACATCATTGTTGGTTATACACATTAAGGCACCTAATAGTTATTCACTCCAATACACTGTATGGGGTGGAGCTCTGGTATTTCTCATGCAGGCACTGGTTACCATTCTTCAACAAACAGTGAATAAGCACTGTCATCTTTCTCTGTCTTCTAGCATCTGCACTTGAGGTTCACCTAAGAGCAGGGCCGGCGTTAAGAGGTGGCAAACAAGACAATTGCCCTGGGGGGCCGCCTCACCAAGTTCTGCCCTAGGCCCCTGCATGCCTAACACTAGCCCTACCTAACAGGCAATAACCTCACAGATTTGTCGTCATGTGGGCACTCGGTCATTGAAATGTTATTTATTTATTTATTTGTTTGTTTGTTTATTTAACTAGGCTTATACACCGCTTTTCACCAGGTGAAAGCAGTTTACATTGAACAAAACATTAGTTACATGGAACGGATAACAGGTTTCCATAACAATTAACTCATGAATTACATAATATGCATAATAGCTAGCTATTTTCATCAATAAACTATATAGAATTAGGATAGCTGTACATGTCGGTATCTGCTTTAACTATGTACAGGTGTAGGTTCTGTCATATGTGTGATTTTCTCATTGAAGTCATGTCAGAGGGTGGGTTAGGTGGTGGGTCCAAAGTGGTCAGAGAATAAGTGTGTCTTCAAGTGTTTGAGGAAGGAGGGAAGATCAGTGATGTTCCTTATTGTGTCAAGCAAGGAGCTCCAAAGGGATGGCCCAGAGAGTTCAAATGCTCTTTGGCAAGTTTGTTGATTAAATTTTGTTTTAGATTGTGGTATTTTGAGCTTTATGGTTGTAGCAAGTCTTCTTGATCTGTTTGTAGTGACCTTCTGAAGGAGTGATTGGAGGTCTGTGGATGAGTGTGAGTGTAGTGCTTTGTGCATTGGGACCAATGTCTTATATTTAATTCCACTAGGGAGGGGCAGCCAGTGGAGCTGTTTTAGAATGGGTGCAATGTTCATGTTTAGTGGCACTCTGGATTTATGTGCAGCTGTGTGGAGTGCAGATTGGAGGGGAAGGAGGGTGGTTTTTGGTAGGCCCTGGTAGATATTCTTGCAGTAGTCAGGATGAGGGAGAGTGAGGGCTTGAAGTGCTGAGCGGAAGTCATCTGGTTCAAGGAGGGGACAGAGTCATTGCAGGGTCTTGGTTTTGAAGTAAATTGTGTTGGCTGTTATTGTTACATGAGTTTTGAAGGAGAGTTGCTGGTCGAGAGTTATCCCTAGGTATTTTTAGCTCTGGTCAAACATTTATCTGGGGGGTGTTAGTATGATTGTGGTTGGTGGGGTGAATGATAACTCCCTTGTAATGAATATAGCTTCTGTCTTTTTGTAATTTATTGATAGGTTATTTGCCGTAAGACAGTTGGAGCCTTCTTTGAAGCCGTCCTGAATTCATGTGTATTATGATGCTTAGTGTGTAGTGGACAGTATAGCAAAATGTCATCAGTATACAGTATATGTGGAAGTGGATCTTGTGGTTTTTAATGATCGTGCAGATGGGGTGGAAGTATAAGTTGAAGAGAGGTGTGGAGAGTGTGGAACCTTGGAGTACTCTGTATTTGTTGGTATAGTTTAGAGGTGCTCATGCCTAGTTTTATCTGTTGCTGTCTGTTAGTGAGGTAGGACTGAAACCATTTGAAAACACTGTCTTGGATGCCATATGACTGTAGGCACTAGACGAGTGAACCATGTTTGACTGTATCAAATGCTGCAGAGATGACCAGAAATATCATTAGGTAGGCTTTTGAGAAATCTTGTATTCCTTGGGTTTAGTGTGTTGATAAGTGATGTCATTAAATGTTCTGATTCTCATAATCTCATAGCATTTCCACTACTTGCAAAGGCTCTTTTAGTTATAATCTTTGGGGGTTTTTGCTGGTGCTCATATCACAGTTCATCAATGTGTGGTATGGAAGCAACTCACAGTTTTGAAGATACATTTTCTGTTTTGAAGATAATTTGTGAGAAAAACATTACACCTCCCCCCCCCCCTTTTTGCATAAGTATTAATCTATTTATACAGAACCACCATCATTATGTTGTATAATCCTTGTAGAAAATGCAGGTGCAAATTCAGGTTCCGTACAAACTCTACGGCACACCCACTCTGAAAGTACCTGTCATCGTCCCGATGTGTATACTTAGAGAAGAGTGCCCGCCTAAACTACATGTGAAAGTGTCCATCTTCATTCTAATCTATATAATGCTACATCCAAATCACCTCCACAATGGAATGGAGATACATGTCAATTACAAAACAAGTTAGCTTGCTAAAACAGTGGGCCTGATATTCAGAAGCACCAGTTTACGTAAAATAGAGAGTAGATGTACAGAATGAGGGCGAGAGCAAGGCCTGTACATCAAACCCAACAGACACAGGGGTAACCCTATACATTGAGAAAGGCCAGAGAAAACAGGTAGATCTTGTCCTGCCTTGAAGCGGGGTTCAGATGACTCACTTCTCAATGCACTAGGTGAGGCAAAGTAGCTGGCTGCTGGCTGGGTTTATCCATTGATTTACAGCAGCACTATCCAGTAACTGCTGCTGAAAATTATACTGACATCAAAAGAGCTGTCCTAAGTTATCTGGAGAGCAGAATGAACAATCACCGCTATCTGGATAATTGCTGTCACTCACTGCTCTATGACGGTAATTTTACAACTGGGCATTTAGTCACTCAGAATGTGCCAAAAATGGGTGTTAAACCTAGGGACGAGCACTTACGCAAATGCCCGTGTCTAGATTTCTAAAGAACAAATGTTTATAGCAATTTATAGCTTGTGTACATAACTTTGTGCTCTGCACATGCTACGCCCCATGAAAAGCCCACCCAAAAGTATGTGGCATCGGTCTGACGTGCGAACACCCATCTACATGGGCATGTCATTGCAAATGTGACTTACATGCGTTGATAGCATGGAACTTTATGTGGGTCCACTAGCAATATGAGAAACTCAATGACTCATGGAGTTGCTGACATTCCTAGTAGGTAGCATATAATGGCAAGTTGGAGCCCAACTTTCTTGAATTCAGATACTTTCCTGCTGTCTACTACCTCCACTGGTAGACTATTCCATGCATCTACCACACTTTTTGTAAAGAAATATTTCCGCATATTACTTCTGAGCCGATCCCCTTTCATCTTCATCCTATGCCCCCTCATTGTAGAGATTTCTTTCAATTGAAAGAGGCTCTCTTCTTGTGCCATGGAGGTATTTAAATATCTCTATCATATCTCCTCTCTCCTGCCTTTTCTCCAAAGTATACATATTGAGATCTTTTAAGTCTGTCCCCGTATGCCTTATGATGAAGCCCATGGACTATATTATAGCACCAACTCCATCCTGTTTATAGTCTTCTGAAGGTGTGGTCTCCAGAGTTGCACACAATACTCCAAATGAGGTCTCACCAAAGATTTATACAGAGGCACTATCACCTCCTTTTTCCTGCTGGCCATTCCTCTCCTTATGCAGCCAAACACCCTTCTGGCTTTTGCTGTTGTCTTTCCTAACTGTTTATTCACCTTAATATCATCAGAAACAATCAGGCCCAGGTCCCGCACTTCTTTTGTGGACAGAAGTACTTCACCCCCTATACTGTATCACTCCCTTGGACTTTTGCAGCCCAAATGCATGACCCTGCATTTTTTGGTGTTAAATCTCAGCAGCCAAATTCTCAACCATTCTTTAAGCTTTACTAGATCCCTCCTCATGTTATCTACACCTTCGTGGGTGCCTATACTATAGCAGATTTTGGTATCGTCTGCCTAGAGGCATACCTTACCCAAAAGCCCTTCTACAGTATCACTAACAAAAATGATAAAAACAAAGCTTTATCATATCATCTTAAGGAAGAAATGGGACCAAAAGTTGCAATATTATAATATTTGAAGAAGCCAAGCTTATATATTTTTGAGCATTATGACAGCATTGGATTACAGATAAGTACAATGCTAGCCCTGACACAGAACTGCAGTAAGAGTGTTTCAGTTCAACAGTGCAGCACTGAGTCGGTGTGTTTTACACAGCAGTCTTTAGTACTCAGAGATGTGCCTCATAATAAAGACTAAATCAGGTATGACTGTGATAATACAATTGCTTTTCTAATATTGAACAGAGTGGACTATGATTTTATAGGCTTGAAAAGTATAAAATAAATAATCAATAAAATGTACCATTTTTATTGCTGACATTCATTGAGTTTGTTCAGAGTATATAAAGTTCCAACAAAAAAATCAATGTTTACATATTAAAAAAAACTTTATTGTTGCAATATTTTTGGGGGTTAATATCAGTCTGTACTTGGATAGCGCATCAATGCATTTCAGCAATCCAACCCGCCCAGCATAGCTCAGTTATTCTTATTCTTCACATCCTAGAGGTCTTTCCAATATAAAGTTTCAAACAGTGACATGCGAAGTGGAATTTTATAAATGTCCAAGTGCAATCTGGGACGTCCATGCCAGAACATCTGAAAAAACAGTAGGCACATCCACGCTCAGGCACCACAAAAGCGGATGTGCCCAATATGGACATCTTCAGGGAGATAGACATTCCCAGAATAGTATTCCAGACTGAGGATCTCTAGGAATATCCTAATGGTTAGACTTCTTGCATTCCCCGCTATCGCCTTTCTTCAGGATTGGCATGATGATGGCTTTCTTCCATACTGATGGAACTCATTCCATGCGCCAGATGAGTTTTAGGAGGATGTGAAGCCATTGCTGACCTCTTTGTTCAGTCACCGGTACTGCTCGAAGTTGACGTATTTGATTAATTTCCAGCAGATTCAGGCACTAGTCCAAAATCCATAGTTGTGTCTGATATCGGATGAGTGGACACAGAAGGGTAGTGCATTCCAGGATGAACTCCAATATCTGCTTTTCTTCTGCATTGACATCATCCGATGGTTCAAGTGCTACTAATTTATTGGATAGGGCAATTTAGAATTCTTGTCTGAGTGCTGGATCCTTCAGACATGCCCAATTTAGTTTGACTGTTGGAAGTGCCTTGCAGTTTGGCCATTGTAATCAGAACTGTACCATGGCATGGACGAGGTAGTGGTCAGATCCATAACTGGGCCCCCTCATTGTACTTACATCAGCCTCCTTTCAATTGTTGGCAAGGTGGTCATGATGATCATACAATCAAGGCTGCAGAAACATCATGAACAGACCAGGCAAGAAGAGCAAGCAGGATTTAGGCCACATTGAGGATGAACTGATCAAATATTCACCATTCGTCAACTGGTGGAGGAAAGGACCAGGTGTGAAAAGTGAACTATCATCATCTTCATTGACTTCAAATCCACATTCAACTGTGTTCATTGGCCCACCCTGTGGAGGGCATTGGAGAATGAGCACGTGCCGCTGACGATCATCCAACTTCTTCAAGCATCATACAATGGCTCAACCAGCAGTGTTTGGATCCAAAATGAATTATCCAAGGAATTTCCTATCCAAACTGAAGTCCACCAGAGAGATGTCTCCTCACCTCTGCTTTTCAATATTGTGATCGACACCATTATGAGAAAAACATTTGAGAACAGATGCAGAGTCCAGTATGACGTGAACAACTTCCTGACCGACTTGATGTTTGCAGACGTCAGTGCCATATTTGCTGACAAGGATTGCAGAGGGCACCAACATCCTTTACCACATCGCTTGCATTGCCCAATCTTATGGCCTAAGAATTAATGCAGACAAAAACGAAGTTATGACCACAGATGGATCACAGACCAATGTTCACCTCAATGGAATCCAAACTGAGTAGGTCCCAGAAGTCAAATACCTGGGATTGCTGGTGCAGAAGAAGAAGGTGGTATCCATCACTGAAGTCCACAGCAGGATTGACCAGGCAACAGTAGCATTCACCTCACTCAAATAGTGCCTCTGGAAGAAGGCCAATATCTCCACCAAGACCAAAATTTGCCTCTTCTGAAAACACTGATCCTGCCAATTCTCCTGTACCGACTGAAAACATGGACTCTGCTCAAAACTGACATGAACACGCTCGAGGTCTTTCAAATGTGTTACCTGAGACAGATTTTGGGCGTCTCTCTTCATGATTTCCATCAAAATGAGACAATTCAGACAAGGTGCGCCCATCAACATTCTGTCGAAGAGCAAATCTAAAAATGCAATGGTTTGGCCACATTCGCAGAATGAACACCAGTCAGCTTTCATACAAACTCCTCTAGCTAGAGCGACCTGTCCACTGGAGGGTTCAACGAGCAGCACCAAAGCAAATGTGGCTCAAACACATTGAAGAAGACCTAAGAAACCAACAATTGACCATCAACGAGGCCAGAAAAATCGCCACCGATCGCCAAGGTTGGAAGTGTACTGTGAATAACACACAGAATCTAGCAGCACCTACAACAGAATATTGCTTGAGAGGACAACCTGCTCTCCAAACGCCAGCTAAGGATTAAAGAAGAAGAAGAATGGTTAGAGTGGTGGGCTAGGACCAGGGAAGACAGGGTTCCAATCCCACTGCTGGGTTCCAATCCCACTGCTGCTATCATTGTGATTGTGCAGAGTATTGGGGGAAGGTGGAGTGCCACCTCTGGATGTTTTATGGCCAAAATAAGCATTTTCCTGATGCTTATTCATGCCTGGAATAAGTATAACTTTAGATGAGGCTCCAGATATCCAGGACTTTTCAGAGATCAGGCAGTGATGTCCTGGTTCATAGGAATGCCGCGGCCATGCCCCCACCATGCTCCTATTCAGACTTGGACATCCACAACCCAGCTTCTAGAATGCATCTGGAGATGTCTCCATGATTTGGATGTCTCTATGCCCATTTTCAGATACCCAAAGCATAAATAGAGCTTCTAAAATAACCCCCTTGATGATATATATGGCAATTGATGATATAAATGCCCTGTTTAATGTATATTACCACATTTAAGTTATAATGTAAACCACTTTGATTGAAATGATAAAGCGGTATAAAAAACCTGTTAAATAAAATAAAATAATAAATAAATTGATGCAAGTAAAGAAGATTGCCAGAATATCTGAAGTTTGGAGCATAAAGTATTACTACCTCCAGGAAGACCTGTAACCTGACTTACCTGCCATGATTATTCAAAATAAGTTTTTGAATGGACTTTATTTTTATTAAAAATAATAATTTGTGCACAATATGAAGATTGAAAAACTGTAGTATATATTGTGGAGTTTTCTATGACTGAGAATGAGATCTTTTTGATTTAGTTATGAATGTATGTTCTCAAAATGAGGAAGGAGGCTTTTTGCCTCTGAGAATTAGGTATCTCATTATATTCTTTTGTTATGTTTTATTTTGATTTATTAACCTTTGAGGTGGACTAACATGGTAAACATACAATTTTATCCTAAATAAAAGTAAGAAGTACAGAGATCAAAATCATTTCACACAACTGAGGTTCCTCTCAGTTTCACTCTGGATGTTATGGGCTTGGGATATTTTATTTGCTACTTTTAAGTTTCTCATTTTAATCTTGAGATTAATTTAATGTCTGCTCTCTAAATCTTACCAGTGACTTGCCTTGAATGAGTAAAGTCATGGTTCACAAAAAACAGAGAAACATTATTCAATAGACTAAAGTTTAAGTAGCAACAGCTACAAAAAATCCTAATGACTTCTGATTTATATCAAAGTCTCTGCCGACTGGACAACATAGTTGCGTTAAAGTCTAACAGGAAACTGCTTCTGTCTGGGAGTGGCTTTGCTTTATCGACTTGCTCTTTTTTTTTGCTTGACAGAGTAGTCAAGTGGACAGGAATGAATGTTGCTTTGGGCTTTCTGTTTCTACTCTCGCTGTACTGAAAAACCGAAGTGGGCTGCTAAATTTAGAACTTCTGGCAGGGTAACAGGAGTGCACTATGGCTTTCAGTAAATACTTTTACGGGGTCATTGTTCTCTGCCAGGTCAGTTTACTAGCATCTGGAGAAAATACAACATGCACAGAGGTAAGCCAGAGATACTGTATGTCTTCTTCGTTTCCTTTGTCAGTTTGTCTTATTGTAAAATACAGAGTTAATCTTTATAAAATTTATATTTCTGTATACTGTTTATATATCTGAGGGACAATTTTATAAACTCTTCCAGCATGTAAAACTCCATCTTTAACAAGTAAAACGTTTTTATAGAATAAGTCCAGCAGTTATGGACTCAAAAGTAGGTGCAGAGACAATAAGGCATGTACATACGTTTAGGCATGTCCTGAGGTGGAATTTGGCAGAAGCACGAGTGGAGTTGGAAAAGTCTGAAAGTTCTACATAGAATGCATCTGATCATTAACCGAGGTACGATGGACCCGGTGCTCATTCCCTTTTTCCCCCCACCTCCCCCTTCAACCCACCCCCCCCCCCCTCCATTTCGCTACCATTCTCTGTACCCCCATGTACATTAAACACACCATACAGTTGGGAATTCAAACCGGTCACAGCTTTATTCAACCTTTTAAGAACAATAACATTCAATACAACCATAAACATCAATCTAGAGGATCACTGCCTCACCAGCCATGTGATTAGCAAGGTGAGCATAAACTCTGCAACCGCCTCGGACAGGCCCATGGCAATCTTAACTACCCACCCCTTTTCTCCGGCTTCGCCATATGATTAGCAAAAGCCCAACAGGGGCTGTCCGGGTCGGGGCCCCACACCCCCACCCAAGTATCGCCTCCAGCTCCGGACCCCGGACACCTCCGGGTTCCCGCCACCGCTGCAACAACCCAAACTTAACCCCAAACCTGCACCCCAGAAGGGTGGGAAGGGTGGGGTGCCCGCAGCAATCTCGCTCCCCGTGCTGCTAGCTGCTGACTGCCGCCACCCCAGACACACCTTCCTGCTTCCTATTTCCTTTCTCCGCTTACGCAGACCTCATTGGTTCCCGTGGCATTCATTCACGCCATGGGGCCAATCAATTTAAAAGATGCCGCACTGCCTAGCGAGGCATGCATGTGACTCCCCATCACCCTTCTTCCCTCCGAGGACCCACACCGGCCGCTCCCCGGTTACTACGGCCATTGGGGACTTTGCCCCGCGGCCTTCAATTTACACCTGCTTCGGAGCCATAGTGAATGTTGCAGCTTCAATCTAGCTGCAGTCTCTTCTGATTTACCACTATAAAAATGAAATTGTGATATACCTTTTGTTGGGGGGAGGGGGCACACTGCAACCTAGGTCTCAGCAGCAGGCTCCTAAATTTTAACGCTAGCCCCTAGATTCCAAGAAAATTTGTCAAGACCTAATCTAGATATACTCAGTTACAGAAAATACTGAGGCGCAAAGTTTACAGAATGTGCTCTCTTCCTCCACCTGCTGGTAAGATTGGCATACACCATCTGTTCTGCACTGGTCTGGTGAGACTCAAGGAAGGGAAGGGAATAGATTTTGAATTTTACTTACGCCTTTTTCAGGATTAGTTCGAGATGAGTAACATTTAGGTACAATAGATATTTTCCTGTCCCCAGAGAGCTTACAACATAAGTTTGTACCTGAGGCAATGGAGGGTTAAGTGACTTTTCCAAGAACGGCAGTGGGATTTGGACTGCGCTTCCCTGGTTCCCAGCTGACTACTGTAACCATTAGGTTTCTCTTTGCAACTCTTTTTTTTAATGTTGTCTTGTTGTACTGCCCTTCAAAACCAGAATCAAATATTACATTTTAATTGATATAATTCATTTTCATAACTGTGGATCTATTTCCCTCCTTTTGTATGCCATAAGATATGTGTTCTGGGTCATATTTATGTTGTTCTATATACTTCCTGTTCTCTAAATTAAGCTCTATTTGATTGGTATTGTAGTTCATATTATATATTTTATACTGTTATGTTACAGTTTTGACATACTCTTCTATAAACTGCTATGAAGGGCAAATACTGTTTAAATGATGGTATAACAAATATTTTTAAATAAATAGCACCTTCTTGTCCTCTCAACTTAGGCGACCTCTTATAATATTATCCTTTCATGTAGTTCAGTTTTCATGGGAGGATATGAACTTATTTCTTAATTATTTATTTGCGCTTACGATATTAGAACACGTATCATACTAGCTAGGAAAATACACAAATAAACATATTAACAGAGAAGAAAGAAAAAAACTCTAAAGAATAAAGCAATTGTTAAATGTCAGACCACTAAAAAGGGAGAGATCCAAAGCAATCTCTGGGATAAGATCACAAGCAAAAAAAAAAGACAATATTAAGTGAAGAGAGAGATCCACATGAACATAGGTCAAAGGCCTTTCGCATTAACCCTCACCCTCTAGAATAAATTAAAGAGTCAATTGTCCCAAAAAATTTCTAGAGCCCAAGAAAATTGCAACTGTGAAAGCTTATTAAAAAACACCCACATTTGACATTATGTAAGCTAATTAAGCATTTACAAGAGTAATGAAGATCAAGACACCTAGGACCAAAACCTCCTGGTGCATCTGCAGAAGTATCCCTGGTCCAAATAGCGCAGTCTTCCTTGCTGAAGATATCTTTATTTAAAAATATTGCTCTATGATTACCAATGCACAATATTATCAATTTACTAGCAGCATTTACTTGTAAAGAAATGCAGTATAACTTGTACAAAATAGCCAAGGAGCAATACTATAGCTAATAGCGGCATGTGCATTGTGCATGCAAGAGTCTCTCCACTCAGCGGGAACTCTTATCTTTGCTTCTTTCTGAAGCATTTTAAGAAATAAGTCTTCACTTTGAAAATATCATCCTACATCATAAAACAATTTAAGACATTTTTGGACCAATATCTTTTATGGTAGGTTTGTGCTTTTTAGCTTATTATGGAGTCTAATTTTTTTAAGAATATAGAGTATATAGAACATTCTTTTATGTGTTCAAGTGAGCTCTTTTAAATGACCTAGGGGTCTATGAGTGTACAAAGTAGGCACAAAGTCACATACGGGATAACTGTATTACAGGATGCCTAGGTGAGAAGTCCAAAAATACACCTATTTAAGTGTATTTTATAAGACAACAGAGGTGCCTATGATGTAGATTCTGACCCATGTTTAGTGGGGATATACGTCCGGATTAAATGTATATCCCCGCTAAACGCCAGGGTGCTGATTCCACCCATAGAGCTCCCCGCACATACAGCAGAGATGAGCAGGGAGCTCTGTATGGGGGTGGGCCGAGGGAGGAGCGAAGGCAGGCCAAAACTCAAGACGCATTTATTCCAGTGTCAATACAATTTGATGTAAACCCCAGGGGGTTCCAAGCTACCTCACTATGAAACATGGACATTGTTATGTAAAAATGTATATATGTAAATGCTGAATCCCCCCCTTAAGACCTTTTTCCTGTGTGCTGTGTTTCTCCCTTCAAATCAATGTGTTTATACCCCAAAATTGCTGTCATGATTTGACAAACTACAATCTGTAATCAAACCACTACTGATCGCTGGAAGTAGCGGTATACAAATGTATACTAAATAAAAAAATAAATAAATAAAATAAAAGATGTAACCCTACCCCAGACGTACAGGGGCGATTCCGGGATCAGCCCTGTACATCCAGAGTCGACCATTTGGATGGGGGACTTATTCCACCTCGAAGGTGGAATAAGTCCCTCTAGACAGCAGCCAATGCTCGCTCCAGGCAGTGAAAAGGAAGCAAGAGGGTGTAGGGAGTTCCTCGCTGCCCAACCCTGGCCATGGCAGGCCCTATCAGGCATCAGGCAGTGGGGGAAGGATCATTTCAGAGTCTGCTGGGGATTATGGCTCCTGCATGGAGTTGCAGTGCCATGGCAACAGGATGCCATGACACTGTGGCTCCATGCAGGAGCCTGGCTGGGTTAGCCAGATAAGTGACTGGATGTCTGGGAGCCCAGAATTCGGGCATGGCCGGCCCATCCAGGCTGCGTGCACCCAATTCTGATCCCGTGGGGACGTGTAGCTCCTGCGGGATCAAATGCGGGTGCAATTCCATCCCATCCAGATTCTGGATGTCCAGACGGGCCAGAGGCACCCAGATCTGAATTGGCCTCCACATGCCTTTATGAAATAAGCTACAAGATGCAGCCCCCAAAGCACACAAATCCCGATGCACAAATTTTCACCTGCTTCAATGAATGTGTAAATTTGTGCATGTACTCTAAGCATGCACCTGTGTATTTTACAAAACAAGCATATACATAGCAGCTCCACTTCCACTCCATCCAGACTCCACCCTGGGAATCCCCATGCGTGGTTTTCATTAAAGTAGGCACACATTTTCAATATGCCTACTTTTTCCATGTGTATGGAGAATAAATCCAAGGATATTGTAATGCCTCTGTATCGTTCCATGGTGCGACCACACCTCAGATATTGTGAGAAATTCTGGTCGCCATATCTTTAAAAAAGGTATAGCGGAATTATAAAAGTTAGAGAAAAGTGACTGAAATGATAAAGGGGATGGAAGGATATCCCTAGGAGGAAAGGCTTAAAAGATTAGGACTCTTCAGCTTGGAAAAGAGACGGCCGAGGGGAGTTATGATAGAGTTCTATAAAATAATGAGTGGGGTGGTTGCTTACTCATTCAAGAAGTAGAAAGACTAGGGGATATGCAATGAAGCTACAATGTAGCACATTTAAGACTAATCAAAGAAAATATTTTTTCACTCAACGAGTAAATCAAAGTCTGGAATTCTGTTAGTATAGCTGGGTTTAAAAGAGGTTTGGACAGGTTCCTGGAGGAAACGTCCATAAACTATTATTAAAGTGGACTGGGGAAATCCACTACTTACCCTAGGGATAAGCAACATGGGATCTGTCCACCTTTTGGGAACCTGACAGGTACTCCTAAAGCACTGCAGTAAAAGTGCCCCTTAGCCTACCTTTGCTCACTTCAACAAAACGTCTCTGAGCACTGGTGAGTCTAAATGACTTTATATGAGTCTCTGGCTGACTGAAGAGCCCTGCTCCAATTCCTCACCACAGCAACAGCAACTATATTTTTTAAACTGATGGTGCAGAATATAAGTATACAGTGCTGGCTATTTTTTTCTTTTTTAGTGCTGTTGAGTCAATGCCGACTCCTGGGTTTTCTTGGCAATGTATCACTGGAAGTAGATTGCCAGGCCTTTCTTCCAAGGCAATGGAGGGTAAAGTGACTTGCCCAAGGTCAGGAATGCAGTGGGAATGAAACCCTTGATCTTCTGGAGACTAGGCAGTTGCTCTAACCACTAGGCTACATTAAACAGGGCCATTGGTGCCACAGCTCTGATATCACATGGAGTCCTCTACTGCGGTTTAGAAAACGTACCACTAAGTCTTGAAACTTTGTGTCTATTTTCCTTTCAGGTATTAACACAAGTCACCTCAGGACAGGTAAGTATAAACTTCTACTTTTCCCTGTAAAACTCTGGGACACACTGCAAATGGCACAATTCAGTTCATACCACTTGCCCAGAGCATGTATCGTTGGTACATGGTCGTCTTGTTGTCATCGCTCTCTCTTTCATCCTCTCTCCTTCTGGGTTTGATGAGCGCTCACTTCTGTCTTCTCCGAAATTCCAGCCGAAACTCCAGTGTAAGAATTTACTAACCTATCTTTAACCAACTGAAAAGAGGCAAAACCCTGACCGGCCTATGGTAGACTTCTCTCTTTATTTCTTAAATATGATATAATTTCCTTTCAATAATACTGTCTCTATAAACCCAGGTAACAGGTTTATTCTCCTAAACTGTTCATAACTAAGGGACAAAACAAAAAGAATTGTAGGTTCCCTGACTTTAGAGACCTTGTTTTGCTATTTTATTCTCATACACTCTACACATACACTCCATCAGCCAACGCTTCATTCTCTTTCACATCAGAGCTTTATTCAGCAGAGATCACTCATGACAGTGTCTGTACAGTGACTTAGCATCTCCCTTAACAGTCCAGCCTCGCACAGGTCCTACTAGAACCTGGTCCTTATTAACCTTGGACTTGCTGGGTTTATAGCTTTTACGTTATGATCACTGTGAATGTGCAAATGTATTAAGAATTAAAAGCAAAAGTTTGTAATAGGGGATTTTTCTTGGCCTTTGAAGAGTAGTCCATTCAGCCAGTTGACAATCCCCTTGTGAGGATGTTCTATGGCTAGAAAAAGAAGGACTTAATCTGAGATCTTCTCTCCCTCTTTTTAATTTGTTGATTTATAGATACACATGCATTGTATGCTTAACAATTTTGAAAAATGTATGAGAATATTTTGATAAAAATTTATATTAGCCAGTGATTATTTGCTATATGGGTTGATGCATATCACTGTTGTCTACCATTTTTTTTATTGTTAACTATGCAAATGATGGCAGAAAATTCACAAACACTATAAAAGACTTACACATTTAGCAGTCACCACTAAGAACATAAGATATGCCATATTGGGTCAGACCAAGGTCCATCAAGCCCAGTATCCTGTTTCGAAAAAGTGGCCAATCTAGGTCATACGTACCTAGCAGTTTCCCCAAAAGACACAGGTTCCACAATGCTTGAATTGGATCAAGCATTGATATCCTGGGTCCCTTCTTAATAATGGTTTATGGACCTTTCCTCCAGGAACTTGTCCAAACCTTTTTTAAACCCAGCTACACTAACAACCTTTACTACATCCTCCGGTAACAAATTCCAGAATTTGATTACACGTTGAGTGAAAATTTTTTTTCTTTTATTAGTCTTAAATAGTTTACCCTGTAGCTTCATTGCATGTCCCCTAGTGTTTCTATATTCTGATAACGTAAACAATCGATCTACGTTTACCGGTTCCACTCCGTTCATTAATTTATAGACTTCTATCATATCTCCCCTCAGCGGTCTCTTTTCCAGGTTAAAGAGCCCTAACCTTTTTAGCCTTTCTTCATAGGAGTATCCTTCCATCCCCTTTACCATTTTGGTGGCTCTTCTCTGAATCTTTTCTAATAACGCTATATCCTTTTTAAGATACAGTGACCAGAATTGCACACAATACTCAAGGTGCAGTCGCACCATGGAACGATACAGAGGCATTATAATATCTTTTGTTTTATTTTCCATTCCTTTCCTTATTTGCTCTCTTGGCTGCCGCTGCACACTGGGCAGAGGGTTTTAACATGTTATCCACAATGACGCCTAAATCTTTTTCCAGGGTGGTAGTTCCTAATGTGGAACCTTGCATCGTGTAACCATAGTTTGGGTTGTTCTTCCCTAGGTGCATAACTTTGCACTTGTCCACATTAAATTTCTTCTGCCATGTTGATGCCCAGTCTTCCAATTTATAAAGATCCTCTTGCAATTTTCCACAATCCTCTTGGGTTTAAACAACTTTAAATAGTTTTGTGTCATCTGCAAATTTGATAACCTCACTCGTTATTCCCTTTTCCAGGTCATTTATGAATATGTCAAAAAGCAGCGGACCCAGCACAGATTCCTGGGGTACACCACTATTCACCTTTCTCCATTGGGAAGATTGGCCATTTAGCCCTACCCTCCGCTTTCTATCTTTTAACCAGTTCCTGATCCACAATAGTACACTGCTTCCTATCCCATGACTCTTTAGTACCTTTGACTATTTATTTTTTTGGTATGAAATTAATAAAACCTCTATAAAAACATAGAATATGATGTCAAATAAAGACCATGGCACCCATGACTGTCCCGTTTCTTTTCTGTTGTTATCCTACTTGATCTCCAGATATCCTTATAATCATTTCATCCTATGGATCCTCTTGTGCTCTCTTGAATTGTGTGAATCTCCAAGGGCAGATTCCAAGCATCCACCTCTCTGTTCATGAAGAAATACTAAGAGCCTGCAAATATCACAACCCCTTGCTTTAGAACTCTCTTTCCATCAAAAATACTTGTCTCTTATATGTTATTTATGCATTTCAGATATTGGACTATCTCCTTTATACCCCCCCCCCCCTCTTCTCTCTTCACTATCGAGACAGTGGCACATAATATCTATGTTTTACTTAAATACCAACCATGAAGTTTAAATATCAACCCATCCCATTATTATTGCATTGAAAATTATATATTTTTTTCTAATTTCTATCAGCATTTCATAGAAACATCAATATTGTTTTATTTAGCTCATGTCTTTCTAGTAGTAGTTCAAGGTGAGTTACATTCAGGTACAGTAGGCATTTCTCTCTCGCTGGAGAGCTTACAATCTAAGGGGTATGTTTACTAAACCGTGGTAGCGGACTACGTGTGATATCGGAGCCACAGCCCCATTGATTTCAATGGGGCTGCAGCTCCGATATTGCACGGAGTCTGCTACCGCACTTTAGTAAACATACCCCTAAGTTTGTATCTGAAGCAGTGGAAGGTTAAGCAACTTGCCCAGAGCCACAAGGAGTAACAATGAGATTTGAACTTTGGTCTTTCTGGTTCCTGGCTGTTTTTCCTAACCACTAGGCTACTCCCAAATAATTGTAGATATCACAGTAAGCTCTATGGATCACAGTAGGTGTTATGGATTACAATAGGCTCTGGTAGGTTGCAACCTGTAACAAGGAGACACCCTTGCCATCAAGAGATAACCCTGCATAACGCCTTCTCTACCTTGGGAAATTCAAGTGCCCAATCAGTGGAAACTGAAATGTCCTTAAAAGAAAAAGTTAATGCCCTGCATATAAAGAAACGGACACAAAAGAGGAAACTACTACTACTTAGGGATTCCATCATCAGAGTCACCAAGTTGGGAACACATTTCAAAGGGGAGAAGATGGTCAAATGCCTCCCAGGCTCTTCAGCCTGCAGAAATACAAAGCAAATTGCTGCCATACTTAGTGCAGAAAGTGAGCGCTCCAAAATTGATGTTGTCATCCACTTGAGTACAAATAACCTGGCCAGAAATAGAAAAGAAATGGAGACGCCCCTGAAAGAGCGAATAGTGGACTTTCTCGTAACCAACAGGTTGCATGATCCGAGGCAACATGGTTTTACCAAAGGACAATCTTGCCAAACAAATCTGATTGAGTTCTTTGACTAGGTGACCAGAGAACTAGATCAAGGGCATGCGATGGATGTGATCTACCTAGATTTCAGCAAAGACTTTGATACTGTTCTTCATAGGTGGCTTATCAAAAAACTCAACAGCTTGGGGATGGGTCCCAAGGTGGTGAACTGGATCAGAAATTTGTCTTTTTGCAGATGACACAACAATTTGCAACAGATGGACTCCCCAGAGGGAATGGATAACATGAGAAAACATCTACAAAAGGTCTAATGCAGGGGTCTCAAACTCAAATTGCTTTGAGGGCCAAATGAGGACTTATAAAATAACCCGGGGGCCGCATGAGACGTGGGACCTCATTTGCATAAGGGACCTCATTTGCATAAATATTTGCATAATGTTACCATACCCTAACTTTTAGTAAACATGCCTCTTAATGAGTGCATGAATAAAGAAAGACTAAAAGATTTCTACATTACTATAATCCAGTGGCAACCGCCAGGCACATTAGGAACTACTACAAACAAACACTGCCCATTTAGAACCCATAGCAAACCCGCCATATCCTAACAGCACTACCAGGACTCACAAAGCACCATACCCTACCTATCAAAAGGCAACACTGCAAATATTAAATCAATACATTTCAGAGAATAACAATACATGACCTACTGGGGACAGAGAACAAGTAGCAATGTCAAATAGGAATTACATAAACAGAATACCTCAGCTCAGTTACACATGCAGAATACACCATCACCAAACAAGGAATCAAAATTTAGAAACAAGACAATTTAAACTGGGACCCCCCAAAAGCCAAACTTGGAATGTACAACAACACTGTAGAAATAAAACTATAAATTAATTTCCTCTTGTACTAAACAAAGCGCAGACGTTATTGATGCACATTTCCCAGAACTGACATATTCCAGTTAATAAATTCAAAATAAAGATATTTTTCTACCTTTTGTGCATTTTTTTTCAGTTCCAGCCACTTTCTTCTGGTTTCTTCGTGCCTTCTGCTAACTCTCCATCGTCTGCTGTCCATTTGTCCTTCTCTCTTCTAGCTTTTTCCATTCTCCCTCTACATCTGCTTTAACATATTAATCTTTCTCCTTTTGCTCTTTCCTCATTCCTATTTTCATCCACTCAAATTTTACCCCTCCATCCTCAATCCCCACTTACCTGGCCAATTGTAGATTTGTCTTCCCTCCACACAAAATATTTTCCCCTCTCCATTTCACTCTCCCAGCTCCATCCCATTCTAATCCTCCCCCAACATCAGCTCCCTTCTAGTTCCAGTCCCACACAGCACCCCCTCCCTTCTAGTCACTGCATCAGCCCATTTTCAGTCCTAGCCCCCCATCAGCCCATTTCCAATCGTAGCTCCCCCCCATCAGCCCATTTCCAGTGCTAGCTCCCTCCCCTCACAGCCCATTTCCATTCCAAGCCCCCCTCCCCATCAGCCATTTGCAGTTCAAGCCCCCCTTCCACTCAGCCCATTTCCAGTCCTAGCAGACCCCCCAGCCTATTATCAGTCCTAGCCCCCCCATAGCCGATTACCAGTCCTAACCCCCCATAGCCCACTTCCAGTCTTACCCCTCATAGCCCATTACCAGTCCTAACCCCCCCCCCATCACCTCATTTTCAGTGTTACCCCCATCACCCCATTTTCAGTTACCCCCTCATAGGCCATTACCGGTACTACCCCCCCATCACCCCATTTTCAGTGTTACCCCCATCACCCCATTTTCAGTTACCCCCTCATAGGCCATTACCAGTACTAACCCCCCCCCCATCACCTCATTTTCAGTGTTACCCCCAACACCACATTTTCAGTTACCCCCTCATAGGCCATTACCAGTACTAACCCCCCATCACCCCATTTTCAGTGTTACCCCCTCATAGGCCATTACCAGTCCTAAACCCCCCCCCCATCACCCCATTTTCAGTGTTACCCCCATCACCCCTTTTTCAGTTACCCCCCTCATAGGCCATTACCCGTCCTCGCCCCCCCCCCCCATAGCCCATTACCAGTCCTAACCCCCCTCCCACCATTAGCCAAATTAGATTTAAAAAAAATGTATATTTGCTGCTGCTGCAGTATTAAGCGTCCCGCGGGCTCCTCTGCCTGGTCCTCTCCTCCCTGCAGCATTCAGCTCCAAAAGCGGCGGCTTTCAGAGCCGCGAAGAGAGAGAGAGTTTCTCTCGCGCGGTTCTGAAGACTCTCGCGCTGCTCTTCAGAACCGCGCGAGAGAAACTCTCTCTCTTCGCGGCTCTGAAAGCCGCCGCTTTTGGAGCTGATACTGCAGGGAGGAGAGGACCAGGCAGAGGGGCCCGCGGGACGCTTAATACTGCGGCGGCAAGTTTGGAATTTTTTTTTTTTTACTCGCCGGTACTTCGCGGGCCGCACAAGATGCTCTCGCGGGCCGCGTGTTTGAGACCCCTGGTCTAATGCTTGGCAGTTAAGATTTAATGTGAAGAAGTGCAGTGTCATGCACTTGAGAAGCAGAAACCTAAGGGAATTGTATGCAATAGGGGGCGAGAGGGTGTGCATGGACCAGGAGAACGACTTCGGAGTGATTGTTTCAGAGGATCTCAAGGTGGCGAAACAGTGTGACAAGGCGGTAGTAAAAACCAGAAAGATGCTGGATTGCATACAGAGAGGAATTACCAGCAGAAAGGTAGAGGTACTAACGTCACTGTACGAGTTGCTGGTGAGGCCTCACTTGGAATATTGTGTTCAGTTTTGGAGACCATATCTAGCAAAGGATATAAAAAGACTGGAAACGGTTCAGAGGAAGGCGACCAAAATGATTTGGAGCCTGCATCAGAAGACATATGAGAAGAGACTTGAAGACCTAAACATGAACGCTCTGGAGGAGAGGAGGGAGAGGGGAGATATGATTCAGACCTTTAAATACTTAAAGAGTATTAATGAATAAACAAACCTCTTCCAAAGACGGGGAAGCTGTAAAACTAGAGGGCATAACATGAAGCTGCAAGGGGTAAACTGAAAGGCAACGTCAGGAAATACTTTTTCACTGAAAGGGTGATGGATGCTTGGCATGCCCTCCCGATGGACATGATGGGGGCAAGTACAGTGACAGAATTTAAAGAGGCTTGGGATCCACAGACACAGTGGATCCCTTTATAGCAACAGGATAAAATCAAAATAATCATAATTCTCATATATTTCAACAAATAGGGATGACCTACTCGGAGCGGTGGTTACACCCCTAAACAAAGGCATAGGGAAGGGTGACCTGCACGGAGCGGCAGGGGCACCTACTCTTACAGCCTGGCTGGGCAAACTAGATGGACCATACTGATCTTTATCCGCCATCATATACTATGTTACTATGTTAGATATCTGTCCATCAATATTGTCTACTAAACTAAAATCCCTTCCTCTCCCTTGGTGATCCTCTGCATTTGTCTCATGCTTTACAGTTCTTTTCTCTACCACCTCTACTGGGAAACTGTTCCATACATCCACCACTGTTTCCATGAAGAAGGATTTCTTTAAATTACTCCTGAGTCTATCGTTCTTTCACCTTCCCATTCCATTCCAGAGCTTCCTTTCAACTGCAAGAGGCTTGCCTCCTGTGAATTTATACCACTGAGGCATTTCAATACCTCTATCCCCTTTTCCGCCTTTCTTCAAAAGTATACATATTTAGATATTTAAATCTATCCCTATATGCTTTATGGTGAAGATCACTGATCATTTTAGTAATCACCCTCTGGACAGACACCATCCTGTTTATATCCTTTTGAAGGTGCGGTCTCCAGAACTGCACACAGTACTCCAAATGAAGTATCACTAGAGACTTATGAAAAGGCACTATCACCTCTTTTTTTTCTACTGGTCATTCCACTCCTTATCCATCCAAGTATCCTTCTGGCTTTTACCATCACCATTTGTACCTGTTTGACCTTCAGATAATCAGATATGATCACCCTGAGGTCCTAGTCTTCTTTCATGGACAGAAGTATTTTACCCCTTGTATTGTACCAGAGTCATGCAGTCCAAAGTCACGACTCTGCATTTTTTAGCATTAAATCTTAGCTACAAATTCTAGACCATTCTTCAATCTTCACTAGATCACCTTCTAGACTGCAGAATATTGATACCATCCACAAAGAGGCAAACCTTTCCCAACAGCCCTTCCATAATATCGCTTATAAAAATATAGAAAAGAACCAGACCAAGAATCAATCCAATCTCTGCAGCACACAAGTGGTAACACTCCAAACCTCAGAGCGAACTCCCTTTACCCAGATTCAGATTTAGCATGGGCAACATAGGCAACCACGTTTTGAAGGTGCCAATTGCTCAGGCAAAAGAGGGGCTCGTTCAGACTTACTTTAGGCCCATGTGCATGTGATGCTTCAAAGAGGTGTCACTGCAGTATGGAAGCTTTTCTCTGCTCATCTTCGGGCTTTTCGATCTTTGGGATCACCCTGCCAACTCCTACTATCTGGGAGATGCTCTCTCACCTTGCTTATGGGCACCAAAATCATAAATCTATCCCTGCATTTACCAATACCATTTGTTGCCTTCAAGTTTCTTTAGGGCCTATATGAAGGTGCTCAGTGTATTTATAAGAGTGGAGTGGAGGGAGTGGCCTAGTGGTTGGGGCAAGGTACTTCAGGCCGGAAGGTCAGGGGTTCAAATCCCACTAGAGGACAGCAACCTTAGGCCGGAAGGACTGGGGTTTCTAGTCCCACAGGTGCTCCTTGTGGTCTTGGGCAAGCCACTTAACCCTCCATAGCCCATGTTCCCTGTAAAATAGTTATCTCCAAGTTATAATGCCCTGTTCAATGTAATTTCAGTTTGTTCAATGTAAACCGCACTGATGCAGAATAGCGCGGTATATAAGAGAATGTAAATAAATAAATAAATAAAATAAGTCACTTATGCAGAAGAGTGTAAAAGGCCTTGCTGAAATCTAAATACACCACATCTTTCGCCCCTCCCCTGATCCAAAACTCTGTTCATCCAGTCAAAAAAAAAATCAGATTTGTCTGAAGACCTATCTTTAGTAAAACTATGCTGCCTAGGATCCTGAAAATCACTGGATGCTAGAAATTGCACTATCATTGATTTCAGCAGCATTTCCATTAATTTACTGACCAGAGAGGTCAGACTAACCAGCTTGTGGCTCCCGACCTCCTCCCTACTTCAGTTTTTGTTGGGATGATCCACAGCTGTCCATCTCTTGCCCTCCACTCCCAATACTAAAGAAGGTAAAAAGGTCAGAAAGCGTAGCTGCTAGAATATCCTTACATTTCTTCATTACCTTCATATGTATCCCATCTAGTATTATTGCTTTATCTACCTTTAATTTAGCTAGCTTCTTATGAATACAATCTTCTGAAAAAGGTTTGAGGTCTACTCCACTTTACTACTTGTGTTGCTTTTGTGGTGGCACTTCATCTGTGAACACAGAACAGAAATGTTTTATTTATTTTATCCTCATCAGCCCTCTGCATATTCATCCCTTTACACTTGAGTCACACGATGCTACTTTTGCACTTCCTGTCACTAAAATATAAAAAAAAAATCATGACCCCTCATTTTACTGTTTTGACAATTTTCCTTCCATTTGCATCTTTGTTTTCCCGACAACTTTACCATCTTCTCTTAGCTTATTGTTGCTCATCTTCCTCTTTCTGCAGTCTCTTGTATTTTATGAAGGTTAACGTCTCTTTCCTTCCCTTTCAGCCACTTCTTACAAAACCATAGAGCCCGACTCACAAAGGGGCACTTATGGACCATCTGCATGGCCCCAAGCAAGACGGGCCCATTAGGACACGATTCTGGACCACGGGAACAAAGCATTCCTGCGGTACACAAAATTGGGCCCGAGGACGGCCTGGTGTGCCCCTAACTGCCTGCAGGGATGTCCTCCCTGCAGGCGCCCCTGGCACCCATGGCTCAGATCCCCTCTTTCCCACCACCCGACCCATGGCTGACCAGCCAGGTCCTGGATCGGATGGTGGGGAACCCCTGCACCTGGCCCTGGAGGGGGGATCCCAGGCCTGATTGGCCCACCGATGCTGATTATTTCACCTTCGAGGGGCACGTCAGGCCATCCTCTGGCCCAATTGTGTGTATCTTTGAGGTGGAATAATCAGCACATCTCCTCTGACCCCACAGGATGTACAGGACTGTGACCTGAATCGGCCCTGTATGTTCTGCCGGCTCGGCCCACCCTCGTTCCGCCCAGATCACGTCCCCTCCTGTCTCCCATTGGCTATCCCCGTCCTGCGACTCTAGCCATATGAGGAGAGCAGGAGGGGGAATAGGGGCAGGACAGCTTGCAGGGCTGCACATCCTGCTGGAACGCACAGCCCCGCAAGCCACAACTCAGAATCAGGCACATAGAGGCCTACTTTTTCTATTCCTTTTGTTTACTTTCCTAACAAAAAGGTTGTAACCTTTAAAATATCTGCTTTCAGTTTTGCCCACTGCTTTTTTAAATCCTCTAAGAGTTCCCATCCTCCTAACAACTTCTTGAGGTATTCCCCCACCTTGACAAATAATGTTTGTCTGAAGTCTAGGACCCTCACTTTTGAATGAACCATCTCCATATGTTGATCAATGGATGTAAGATTATCATCACCACAATATCAGTAACACTCTTCTCATTCATAAGCACCCCGGCCAGTACTGCCCTCTCCCATAAAGGCTCCATTACCAGTTGCCAGAACAGTGCTCCCTGTCGAGAATCCAAGATCTCCCTACTTTTATAAAACACTGCAGCTGGGATGTCCTAGTCAGCATCTTGCAAACTGAAATTACCTACCAATAGCACTTCCCCTTTCTTAGCAATATTGTGAATGTCTTCTATTAAATCTCTGTCTATTTCTTCTGCCTGCAAGGGAGGATTGCATATCACACCAATGTAAATAGATGCTCCATTCCCTCTTTCCATATTAACCCAGAGTGCCTTCGTTGTACCTCCTAAGCACTGCAGTTTGTTGCCACTGTTTCTCCTTTCTTCCTACCGTGTACTTCCTGAATAGATTTCCTGTCTAGTATAATTATATCTCAGTCATAGTTCTCCATGTACCAAGTCACTGTGGTCAACACTTAAATCCAAGTCAGCCTCATCTATTACAGTCTCTAGATTCAGAGCTTATTTCCCATTCTAGACATTAGTATGCATAGCTTCCTTGAAGTTGTTCTTTTTTCCCTTTGCTATACAAATGTTTAATGTTTTACTTACCTGAGAGCTTTGTTCATCTATCCCCGATGATCCTAGTTTAAAGTTCTTCTTAGTAGGTAGCCAGACATGTTGCAAAAATACCACTGTGCCACTTCTTTAATAGGTGGACACCATCTTAACAGCCCTTGGAAAATCATCCCATGGTCCAGGAAGCCTAAACGCTCACAAAGATACCATTTATGGAGCTATGCATTTACCTTCTGGATTCCTTCGTATTAAGGGCGCGGGCAGGGTCCTGGCGCCCGCGTGTAACCGGGTGCCCGGCCCGGCGCGGGACCCTGCTCGCGTCTTGGTGAGGGGGGGGCTCAAGTCCTGGTGCGTGGTGATGCGGCACGCGTCTTTTGAATTGATTGGCTCTGCTCGCTGGATCGGGGCGAGCGGAGCCAATCAGGGAAGGGTTGCCATGTGCTCCGGCGTGCGTGGTTGTGGCCGGAGCACATGCAGTGAGACTTGAGGGCGAGCAGCCCACCCATTATTGAAGTGGGGGGGGGCATGGAATTGGGGTGTCGCAGCTGGGGGGGTGAGCAGCGGGATCCCGGAGGTTTCCGGGGTCCGGAGCCTTAGGCGACTTGGGACGGGGGCGGGGTGCCCTCGACCTGGACTACCCCTGGAAGACTTTTGCTAGTAATATGGTGAAGTCGGATAGGGGTGGTAGGAATGTTGCCGGTGGTGTGACCATGGCTGGAGCGGAGGCGAGGTCGCCTTGCTAATTGCATGGCTGGTGACGCATCGCGCTGCTGGGGGTTTGTTGGATTCCTGTTTATTGTTCAATATGTTGTTTCAGAAATAAAGCTGCGACCAGTTGTTACCACAAAAGGCTGTCTGTGCAATTTGTTGGAAGGGTGAAAGATGTGTTGAATGGGACGGGGGGGTTAAGTTGAAAGGGGGGAGCGCCGGGTCTGGCTACCCGGTTACTCTGTCTCGGTCTTTACTCTCAACTGGGAGGATTGAAGAGAACACGGCTCTTTATACTTCAAAGTGTTGTAAACTGTTCGGATGTAAATCTCAAATAGCAGTAAACCAAATCCTGCCAAATAAATAAACAAACACCACTACACTCCTATCTGCTTTATCCTCTCTCCCAGACCACGTAGTCACTTTTGATATGTTTGAGTGGGTACCGAGTAGTATCATTTATGCTGACATGGATATTAGTCTGTAGTCTTGATGAGTCTCGGAAAACTCTTTTATGTTGTGAATCACAGTACCAAGAAGACAGCACATATCCCAGGACATTCTATCCGACAGCAAATGGACACCTCTGTACCTCTCAGAAGGGAGTCACAAACCGCCACTTCTTTTGACTTCCTAGTTGTCGCTGAACCTGTAGCTTTGGGATTTTTGAGCTTCAGTTCTTCCTATTACTGGTATATCTCCTCTTCCACTTCCAGGACTACATACTGGTTCTTCAGTTCTAGGTAAGGTGGAGTTGGAGTATCAGTTTTGTAGGCTCTGGCAATCTGTATCTAGCTGTCGTCTTAATGTACAGTATCATCTTTCCATCTGCTGGAGAGCTTAGGTGCCTCAAAATGCATTTCATCAGTGTATTTCGTTTGCCATGGATGCCTCTCAGCCTCACCACTTCCTTTCTCAGTCCCTTCACTTGTTTCCTGAGGGATTCAACTTGCAGGCATCTTGCACACTGAACTGATCCATTACCCTAGACAGAAGTAGAAGTAGTAATGAGGTGACAACTTTGGTGACACGATGTTTCCCAACCATACTTCTGCAGTATGAGCTTTGGTACCTGTTGGAATAAAATGAGAAAAAAACATCCTATTAAAGTCTCTATTATTTCTTCAGCTATATAATCTGTAAAAAAAGAAGGAGGAAAAAAACCGCTGGCCTCTTTTATGTGAACTTTAACACCTCTGATCTGATTCCCTGTGTGTAGTCCTGCTTATTAGCTTACCTATTGGCTATCTTATCTTTTAGACTACAAAATGTGCTCATGTATCTGAGATCTGTAGTTTGATGTGCTTCTCTCTGTAGGATTACCTCAAGGATTTAATAAGATAATATTAATCAAAGCTCCCTGAAATATACTTAATTGCTCCTTTTTCACAGAGAGCCAAAAATTGACCTAATTACTTCCCTACCTCCCTATTTTCCTTTCCAAAAAAAAAAAAAAAAAATCAATCTATTTAGTCCAATCCCTAATTGATGAGTGAGCACATATAGGAAGATTGAATAGGCAGGTGGGTGGGAAGTGGAATGGGAGGGAGGGAGGGACCTAACAGCTCAGCAGTGCAGTAACTTCAAAAGAGTATCGATTGCCCCCCCCCCCCTCCCCTTTGAACTTCTTCTATGGCTGAACACAGTTGAATCTATTTAAGTTTTATGGGCCTTATTAAAGCAATTTTTATGGCACAGTGCCTGAAGAATTACACAAGCAAAACCTTTTTAATTCCTTATTTATTTATTTATTTATTTATTAACAATTCTTATATACCGCACTATTAGACATCAGCGCGGTTTACATTGAACAGAAAACATCCGACAGTTTACATATGTCTGGTCAGTTACATTTAACAGGAAGTATAACTTGGCGAAAATAGGGGAAACTTAATTTCTTTTTGAATAATTCTATAATTGTTCTTTCACATTGAACATGTAGAGTGTGCTGTGTAGATCAGTGAAACCTACTCCCATTTTTATGCATTTTGAATTGTGTTTTATAAACAGCAAAATGTGAACAATGCTACTGAGGCGTGAAGACTTTTGGAAAGCTCTACATGTGTGTTCTAGTATGCATCCTTGTTCAGATGGATGATGGGTGGTGTGCATGACATGTTATCATAGAGGACACTGTCCCAATGCATGTGGTGAATGTGGTAGAGGTGGTGAAAGGAGCAAGTATAAACTTAGAGGAGGATTTACTACTAATAATAATAATTGTTTATGTAGCGCTACACGGTGTACACACCACTGTACAGACACATGTAAGAGACAGTCCCTGCTCTGCAGAGCTTACAGTCTAGTCAAGACAGACAACACAACAACTGGGGACTATATTATGTTGAAGGGAATGGTAGGAAACATATAGGAGATGATAGGGACAGCCCTAGGGTGATGCGGGGTCATGTGCAGAGACTCATTGTGGAGCCTCATTTGCTTAAATATTTACATACCATTGGGCCTCATTTGCATACATTTAATTTGCTTTATTTTAAAATTTATATGCTGTTCATCTAAAACCCTAGGTTGGCTTCCAAACATACTTACACAATTTATTAAAACAGATGTTACAATTAAATAAACATAACAACAATCATGAATAAAAATTAACTTAAAATTACTTTCACACACCCACACAAAAAACCAAACCATTATAAATTTCTGAATGCTGGATTTACTTAGTCAGTGCCTCGACCAACTTATTAATGAAGAGAGAAGATATAAAATGAGAAACTAATCCTGGTAGCCATGAATTGAAGATCATAGTGCCCAGATGGGATTGGCCCATGCTAGAATTGGAAAGCAGCAGTGAAGCTATCAGGCTAAAAAAACCAAATTAAATTGCGGCATTCTCTTAAAATTTGAGATTTCCTTGAATGTGAACTGACAAACTATTTTAAAATTTCACACTGGCAGCATAACGAATAAAAAACTGTGAATCTCAAAGGTAATCCATATTACACTACAAAGACCCTAGTGTTGACTACACACCAAGAACCTGCAGTACAGAACCCATAGAGAAAATCTACCATTCCATACCAGCATTGACTTCCAAACTCACACAAGAAGCGTGCCCAGAAAAGGATGGCATCAAAAATATTGCAGTGGAACTTAGAACATCCATATATCCACTGGGAAAACTGAACAAGTCAGATTCCTATATAGAAACTCTATACTATATAAAATACCTAGGAATGCATTTTACTACATCATCTAAGGAAACAATTGCGTGCAACTCTAGCACTTTTCTAGCTGATCTGAAGGGTTCACTGCAGCATTGGTCTCCTCTTCGGATGTCTTGGTGGGGAAAGCTGGACACTATTAAGATGATGATGCTTCCTAGCATAATTTACAAGTTGGGATGCTGTCTGTTTTTTGCAAGCCTCATTTCTATGTTCAACGAGATAAGATACTTTTTATGAAAAGGCAAGAAGCCATATAGCACTTGCAAAACTCAGGAATAAAGGGGGGGTCCCAGATTTTAAGACATACCATATTGCATCACTATTGCAACATGGAGCAAAATGGATCTTAGAAGAATCCACCTTTTCCTGGATTGAAATGCAAAAAAGTACTAGTTTCTCCCTTTAAGCTCCCTGCTCTACCCACAATGGATTTTCCTGACTCTAAGTTGAATCTGCCACTAATCAATATTACTATTAAAACTCTGAAGGCAATGGAACCAGTTTGTAAGGAACTGTACCCAGTTTCTGCTCCATCTTCAGTCTGGCATGATAAGCTGGTAAGAATTAATGGTCAAAAAATATTTTGGAAGGGTTGGTTGGATAGAGGCATATATTGTATAGGGCAATTCCTTCATGAAAGGAATATTATTGGCCAAAAAGACCTGGTGGAGTCATTTGGACTGTCATTAGCGCAGGCTGCCAAGCTAAGCAGCCTGGTTCGGGGATTGACACAGGATTCATCATGGGAGAACGGGGCGTGTCCCACTTCTGACCTCCATGATATATGCTCTAAAGTTAAAATTAAAGGGAGATTAACTTCACATTTTTATAAACTGATTACATCTTGAGGTGACACTTCATTAATAGATCTTTGTCGGACTTGGGAGTTTGATAATGGTATTCCCCAAGATACGATCAGATGGAATATTTTTTTGTGCCATACTGTGAGGCCAACCATGTCGAGCAGTTTTTCACAGTCATTATATTTCATTGCCCGTTGTGCAGTATGGACTCTTCTGCGTATGCTTAGGATGGGCCAGCGAGTAACGAATGTGTGCTGGCACTGCTCATCCATGGTCGGTATGCTAGCACATATGTTATTCGATTGTTCCTGTATTAAACCTTTCTGGCATGGGATTTGGAGATTCATATGTGAGGTGTTCAAGTTGAACTTTGCTTTGACACTACAAGTTTTTTTATTCATATCCCTGTGTATGCAAAATGCCCTTGCTAAGCATGACAAGTCATTGTTCGACATTATAATATCAATTGCCATTCAGCACATACAGTATTGTATTGTTGGAAGGATACAGTCTTATTAAACATTACCTTCTAGTAGCATGGTTTATGGTTTATTAAAAACTTGATATACCACCTCTCAAAAACATCAAAGCATGTACAATATAATCAATAAAAATAATACAAGAAATAGAAAGGAACTCCATAAAAACATAGGACAGTATGCAAGAATAGTGAAACAGTGGGGGGTGGGGGGGTCGAGGGAAGCAGAACTTAGTTCGTCTGAGACAAAAGCGCGTAGCCTGTTGAAAGAGGTAGATTTTTACAGCAGCCTTAAATGTTGAATATAAATCCTCCAGACGAATATAAGTTGGTAGAGAATTCCAGAGGCTAGGTCCGAGACGAGGGAGGGAGAAATAAACAATTGGCATGGATGGAACGTAAAATGCGAACCGGTGCATAAGGGATGAAATAGGAGGAGAGGTAGGGGGGTTTACCAGAATGCATAATTTTGTGAATAAGCATGAGAAGTTTGTACTGTGAATGAAAATGAATTGGAAGCCGGTGGGACTTGAAGAATAATAGAGTCACATGGTCAAATCTGCTAGTGTGATGTAAGAGGCATATGGCAGTGTTCTGCACAGATTGTAAACATGCGATCTGGGTATTGGGTAAACATTTTGATGCTGTCTGTATCACAAGGAAGTTAGGAGGCACCACTTCTATTTCGACAAATAGTATTGGTAAAGTAGAAAGAATTTGGAAATCAACCTCTGCTTTTTTTTTTGTATTTTGTTTTGTCGGGGGGTATTAGAAGTTGATTACATGTAATTATTCTAAGGGGTATGTTTACTAAACCGTCCTAATGTGCGCCCGGCGCTAGTTTGCAGGATGCCATATAAGGAGTGGGCGTTTCAGTCTTAACATAGCAAACCGGGATTATCGCGCGCTAATGTGTGCCGCGCACATTAGCGCAAGAGAAACGCGCGTGGGAAGCATAAGCAGGCGCGCTGATGTGCAAACAGAGGAACAGAGCTGCAGTACAATGGTGAAGACACTGACTGATGGTGCAGGGGTCATGGGTTCAGTACCCCACTGTGCCCGATGAATAAGGCTGGCTGAGGCACTACCTGTTATGTGTAATATTGCATTATGAGCCATTTTAATTTTATTTTAATTACTGCTGCTAGCAAACGCACTCTCAAAGTGCTGTAACATAAGGTGCTGCATAAGGCACCCCATAAGGTACCCCAGA
Organism: Ichthyophis bannanicus; assembly: GCA_033557465.1. Lineage (NCBI taxonomy): Eukaryota > Metazoa > Chordata > Amphibia > Gymnophiona > Ichthyophiidae > Ichthyophis > Ichthyophis bannanicus. The sequence goes on along the minus strand of CM066032.1, from coordinate 305,500,724 downwards.
GGGCACATTTTAAAGTGCACTGTCCACCAAGGCACCCTACAATGTTGCTTAAAGGGTGGCCTATAGGGTGCCATTGCTCCTTTGGCCAGTTGGAATTGAGAGCTACCCTCTCAAAGGTTTCAACAAAGTCATCAAAGTTATCAGTTTTACTCATTTGTCCAACAGTCCACATCCCACAACTCTGTGGGCCTACCCCACAGGATGCTGGTAGTGCTGTCTTCGGCTCTTCCAGAAAAGCTTGCAGTAAGTCTGTCAGAGGCTTTTGCTGGTCTTTCAGCGCTGCGATGGCCTGCACCTGGCTGAGCTGAGCCAGCTCTCTCTGTTTGTCAAATTGCAGACTCATGCACCTCAGGACTTCCTGTACATCCATCTTTCCACGCCTTGGATCCTGGAAAACAGAAAAACACAACCAAGTGCCGTACCGCACAAAAACAAGAGAAAGAAAATTTCCTTCTCCTCTTTCTTTTACAAGCCCTCCCTTCTCACCAGGAATCCTCCCAGCCTGTGCCCAAATACGCTTTACCTGAGCCAGGTGGAGGGTCTCGCTTTGAGAAGGTGCTTGATTTTCTCCTTGCAGGAACTGGATCCTCTCCGGGTGTGGCGTCGTCCGCTCTTTCTGCGTTGTAACTTGCTGCGCTGCAGTTTTGTATCCTCAATAATGAATCCGCAGCAACTACGCCATTTTGTGATGGGGCCCGTATGTCGGAGCCCTTTAAAACCCTAATTAGGCGGTTGCCTAGGGTTGTAGAAATTTACCCTGCTCTTGCTATGAAAAACAGAGTCTTGTGGTCAGTGGTTAAGGAAAATAAAGCATGGGTTTTATTCCCCGTCCCGCACGGACATTCATCAAGGACAAAACTTAAAACACAGCAGTGCACAAAAATGATAACAAAAACTTTCCTTCCTTTGTTATTCTTCACAAAGTATTTTTCCTTCCAAAAAGGTTAACACAAAGCAGTGTGGTTATTCTTGCAGCATATATTACAGTCCATTGGTATGGGCTCTGAAAGGTGGCTGTTACTCTCCCAGACCATCCCGTCAGACTCACTTCCCAAACCGTCTGAGTTAGCTTCTTCCCCTGTATAGGAGTCTGGCCCAACCTCTTGTGAGAGATCACTATTGCTTCCTGCAAAAGCTTCTATAAATCCAGGGTTGTAATCTCCTGGTCTGAGGAAAGCTCTCTGCTGATCCTCTTCATAAAGTGGGAGTTTAGGATATCTCTCCCTTACAGCATATTCACTGGGCTACGCCCTTTACAATAGCCATGTGCTTTAAACCTCTCTTTAAAAGCAGAAGGTTCCCTTCTCTGTACCTTGGTGCTATGCTTAGCTCGGGGGTTGTAGTAGCTCCTTTCCCCGGCTTCTCAGTCAGGCTGTGAGTTAAGAAACTCTGTGTCAGGCTCCCAGCTGTTCTTTAGCTTACAGCTACGTCTGAGGTTCCCTCCTCTGGGTAAACTCCCTCTGAGCTGACCTGTGCTCTGTGACTGTGGATAGCGTCTTCCTGAACTGCTGCCACTTCCTGGCTCCTGGATTGCAGCTTCCTTTCCCAGCTGCCCTCTGCAACTTCCTTTGCAGGTGTCCTGGCAGTTCCCCTGGTAGCACCTCCTACCCTGCCTGAAACTCTCCCTTATATGGTTCCTAGCCCTGCACGTAACGTCAGAACTAGGGGACAGGTGCTCTTGATGAGCTTTTGGCTTTTCTTGTAGTAACGGCGTTTTCTGCTCAGCTGTTTTCCTATGCCCTGCATCCATTCCTACAGCTGAATCAGAGGTAAGCTCTTCACTTTCCTGAACTTGCATACGCTCTGTTTTAGCCACTGTATCACAATATATATATATATATGTGCCCTTTGAGAGATGTCCATAGGACACTAGGTATTACCTATTATCTCCCTAACTGTCTGTGCTATAAAGGTTTTACCTTCTTAAGGGGTCCAGACAGTCAACTTGCCTATTCTCATACGGCTCAGTAAGTGGGAGCGGTTATACACACAATTACTGCTGTGACGTCAACAGCTTCTATTTTTGTTATAGATCTCCCTATCTATGAAGTATCAGACTTCATTGTCTTCCTATCTCTTACCAGCTAGGAATGACAGTGTACATCTTCAGTATTTCTGAGTACACTTCTGTTCTCCTTGGGAATAGGGGCTTTTTTCCATACCCCCTCTTCCCTTCCGGACTGGGCTAATTCTCCAGATCGGTCAGTCTTCTTCTTTTAGTCCTCATTGTTAATAACTCTGTACCTAAAAGAGTTTTCAGCTTTTTCCCATAAAGCTTTCCATTGAAGACCTGCCGTTCTTCTCCTGCCCCAGTTGACACCTGGGTCACCTGCCCATTCCTGGTTTGGAACTTCATCCTCACTGCTGTGAAGTTACCTTGAAGATTCCGCTACTGCATCTACAGTACACTCCATCACAGTTCTACTTCCTACAATCCAGTAGGTAAGCTCTATATTGTACTAGTTCATTAAATATTTAATGATACTCGACATACTTTCTAAAGACTCCTCTCTCCTGTAGTCTTTAGATTTGCTGTTCCTTGCAGCTCTTCTCTATTCAACTCCTACCCCCCATCCCTCAGGGGATGCCGGGGATCCAGGTTAGGGAAATGCCGTCCTGTTCCAGGAATACGCATTTTATGGGATCTCCCCTGGCATCCACAGCTAGGGAGTCCCCATATGTGAAGACTCATTCCTGCTTGTTCCTGGAGATAGCACAGTTACTTACCTGTAACAGGTGATCTCTGGGAACAGCAGGAATTAGTCTTCACAACCCTCCCACCTCCCCTTGGAGTTGTATCTATCTATCTCCTTTCCTCTTTCTCTCCTTCTGTCTCAGCTATGAAACTCAACTGAGGAGAGGCAGTGGGAAAGGCGGGAAGTCACCGTGCAGGCGCGAGGGATGCTCCCAAAAGCTTTCTGATTGGATGCTGGGGAGCATTCTCGTGCAGGCTCCGTCGGTACCGACGTACCCATATGTGAAGACTAATTCCTGCTGTTCCCAGAGATCACCTGTTACAGGTAAGTAACTGTGCTTTCTGTGCGATCTAGCCCAAAGTGTTGGCAGTATCTTTGGGGGTTTTGCTCATACTTTACACTGACATGCACTCTGCATCTATTCACTGTCATTTCGCTTCCTTTCACTATAAGGAACTAAAGTCACCAAAAAACGTAATGAGGTTTGTGTGTCTTGTAATGATGCTGATATTGCATTATGGAGATCCAGACTAGCCTTACCATAGGTGTCTCATTATATGCTCCTTATTGCCCCAAATTTCTGCTATTTGGTTTCAAGCACAGCTTCTGCTCACTTGTTGACTCTCTTTCTTTTCTAATTCATCATTTGTCATGGCTCCTTTTTGGCTACAGACTGGATGAATGAACCTCATATGGGCCTATTACCAGGGGTGGTTCTGTCATTAGGCAGAGTGAGGCGATCGCCTCAGGCGGCAAAGTTTTAGGAGCGGCAAAAATGCTGCCAAAACGCCCCAGCAGCGGCTGCCTCACTCTGCCTTTTCTTTAAAAAAAAAAAAAAAAAAAACACATTTTCTTAAAAGGATTCATTGCCGGGTCTGCGGCAGCAGTGACATTACTCCCCATTCTGCTGCCACTGATTCAGACCCAAAGAGAAGCAGTGGCAGAGGCAGCAGCAGCCCTTCCCCCCAAAACCAAACAGCAAACAAAAGCACAGGATCCTCATGCCTCCAGAGTGTTAGAAAGGCCCCGCTGCTCCTCCCTTTTTTTTTTTAATGAAAGCTGCTGCAGACATCAAGAGAGCTGGCAACAGGCAGGGAGAGAGGCAGTTTATTGTTTATCATATTTGTTATACCGCCCTTTGTTTTTCAACATACGGAGTGGTTTATAGGAGTCCCACTCAAGCTAAAAGGAAAGGAACTCCAATGGTTACAGGATAGAACATAAAAATGTGGCTGCACCGACAACATTTATAAGTAAACAGAGGCCATGGCAATGCATAAATATATCTTGGGCAGCATACTTCTCCACAAGAAGTATCAATCTTATTTTGAACAATATAGCAATGGTCTATCCTGTTATTCTGGGTTTAATTTTTTTTTTTAATGTACCCATGCTTGCATCTGAATTTTATATATGCAGGGGTCTGAGAGGAGCATGACAGGTGCTGGATACGGGGAGGGGGACATAGAGGGCAAATATACATGGCATGGCAGCGCAAGGTGGATGCTGGACATGGAGTGAGTGGAGGTTAGAGAATAGATGGCGGCCATATGGAAGTGGAGGGTAGGTGCTGACCATAGGGTGAGGGGGCAGAGGGCAGACAGTGGCAACAGGGACCATAGAGGGCAGATGCTGGGCATGGGGAGGGGAGAAAAGAGAGATGGAGAGCAGATGCTGGACATGAGGGGGGATGGAAAGAAAAGGGAGAAAGGGCAGATTTGGGCATGAGGGGAGATAGAGATAGGGCAGATGCTTGACATTTGGGGGTGGGAGAGAAGAGAGATGCTGGGAACAGGGGGAGGGAGAGACTGAGGGAGAGGAGGGATGCTGGGAATGTGGAGGGAGAGAGATGAGGAATGCTGGACACACAGGGAGGGAGAGAGATGAGATGCTGGACATGGGGAGGGTGGGAGAGAGAGAGAGAGGTGAGATGGTGGACAAGAAGAGGGAGAAAGGGAAGATGCTGGGCATGGGGTGGAGCGCTAGAAGGAAATGCAAGACAGGAAAGAAAGGAGAAGGAGAGGAAGATGTGAAATGCTGGGCATGGGGTATGGGGAGAAGCAGAGGGGAGATGCTGGACACAGGAAGGGAGAGAACAAGGGATGCAAATGAGGAAAGGAATAGGGAGAGAGGGGGAATAGTGTACATGGTGGCATGGGGTGAGAAAACAGGGGTGAGGTGCAGGATGGAAGAGAGAGAGGGGAGAGACAAAGATCTGGAGATGAGAAAAGGAGAGAGATGATGGACATGGAATCAGGAAAAGAAAAGGAAGAGTTAAGGCCTGTCCAACTATGCAAACTAGGCGGTCGCCTAAGGCGGCAACTTCTTGGGGGGGGGGGCAGCAAAGAGCAATACTTTAGGCGTAATCCTAGACCAAAAGATCAACTTGCAAATGCATATCAAGAAGATGACGGCCAGTTCATATTACAAAATGAAGCTGCTATAGAACCTAAAACCTCTACTACACCACAGCCACTTTCGCACCATATGTCAGGCAATAGTTACTCCACACCTAGACTACTGCAACATACTACTTCATGGCCTCCCCAAACATTCCACCCAGGCAATACAACTTGCGCAAAATACTGTAGCTCAATTAATCACGGGATCCAAATGACAAGAACACATCACTCCAGCACTACAATCCCTTCATGGGTTACCTATACACTCCCGCATAGAGTACAAAGCAATAATGATGACACACAAAACAATACACAAACAAACAGCCGATTGCTTACAACCATTGGTCTGGTTGGTTCCTGAGTCTCGTACAAGGAGGAAACAACATCAAAATATCCTCTCAACACTCCATATCAAGACCACTAGTACTCAAACAACTTGCCAGAGAGCCTTTGGAATCTACGGTCTGACCCTATGGAACGCATTACCACATCACCTAAGAGCACATCAACGATATTCCTGATTTTAGGAAAAGGCTGAAAACTGTCCTGTGCACCAAATACTATGGCCCAATAGCCAATACCTAACAGCAATTCTAATCACACCCTTCCTCACTAAATGCTTTTCACATCCGGACTGTAAATTAACCCAACTGACAATCCCATTCCCTTAATGTCAATAATGATCATTAAAATGTAAATAGTTGCCTCTGTTGGCTTAATTTAATTACTAAGATGAATCATACTTATATCTGTAACAGTTCCATGTACACAGGGGCGACCCAAGGGGGGTGCGGGGCCATGTGCAGAGACTGGGTGCGGGGCCTCATTTGCATAAGGGGCCTCATTTGCATAAATATTTGCATAATGTTATCATACGCTAACTTTTAGTAAACATGCTTCTTAATGAGTGTATGGATAAAGAAAGACTAAAAGATTTCTACATTACTATAATCCAGTGCCAACTGCCAGGCACATTAGGAACTACTACAAACACTGCCCATTTAGAACCCATAGCAAACCCGCCATATCGTAACAGCACTACCAGGACTCACAAAGCACCATTACCTATCAAAAGGCAACACTACGAGGCCGCGGGCAGGGTCCCGGCGGCCGAGGCTAACCGGGCGTGCGGCCCGGCGCGGGGACCCTGTGCGTGGCCTGGACGGGGTATGCGCGCTCGGCCCTCGGCGGGCACGAGCGCGCGTCGTTTAAATCGATTGGCTCCCTGGGGCTGCAGCTCCACGGGAGCCAATTAGAGCCGCGGTTGGGGCGTGTGGGGGGATCGGGGCCGAGCAGCCTCCGCGTGGTCAGTCGTGCGGAGGCTGCTTCGGTGCCGGCAGTGGCTTCCCTTACCTCGTGGTGGTGCTCGGGCTTGGGGGCGTTTGTGGCAGCTGCGGCCTGTGTCGGCTGGCTGGGTGAGTGGTGTGTGTCCGTCGGAAGTCGGGTCTTGGCGTGGTGGGGGCCTTTTCGTTAAGGAGGCTTCCCTGGGGCTGCCGGTGTGCTGCCGTCCTTAAAAAAAAAAAAACAAAAAAAACGCGAAGAGGGGGTTTTTCAATTACTAATTTAATTTAAGTTAATGCCTGGTAGGGCAAAAGCTGGGGGCCTGGCCCCCAAAAAAGCTTCCGTTAGGGGGCGGGGGTCCCGGTCGCGGGGGGGCACTGGGAGGGGAGGGGGGCTGCCCGGGCAGGTTGGTGAGGGGGGGTGGGGGCTGCAGCAACGGGAGGGGGGGTGAGAGGGGCAGAGGAAGTGTGGTGCGGGGCCGGAAAGGCCGGAGGGGTTCCCTCCCTCCCTGTGGCTCGCTGGGGGTAGGTGAGGGACTGTTGGGGGCTGGGGAGGTGAGGGGGGGGATGTTGGTGGGGGGGCTGGTGTGGGGACGGTTGGGGGGGATTTCGGGGCCCCGGGCCAAGGGGGTGGGCTACAGCCTGATGGGGCACCTTGGGGGGCGAGCTGTGGTGGGCCCGTGGGGTGGTTCTCAGGCCCTGGGGGGTTTGGCCCGCTGGGGGGGGGCTTCCCCATGGGAACAGTGGATGTCAGGGGGGCAGGGTACATCCAGGGCGGGGTGGGGGAGTTCTTGGCCTCCGGCATGGCCGGTGTCGGTTTCCCCCCCTGTTTTTCCCTTTTTGTCTCCGCAGGGCCAGTTTATGGCGCAGACTTCGGGGCCCGTGGGCACGGTTCGAGGAGAGAACTGGGTGAGTTCCCCGGTTGGAGCGGAGCCGCAGCGTGGAGCGTCAGCGGAGGCGGCCCAGCGGTGTTCCAGGGATTCTGCATGCGCCGATGGCGGGGACCTCGCGGTGGTTGGTGAGCGGATGGCTTCGCCGGGTGAGTTAATGGTTGAAGGGGGTGTGTCATCCAGGGATGCAGGGGGAGCGTCGCGGAAGAAGCATCGGCGCTCGTGTCAGCGACGTCGCAACTCCGACTCGTCCTCCTCTTCCTCGTCCTCGAGTAGTTCGTCCGGGGGGTCGGGCAGGCTGGGGGATCGGCAGCTTCCGGGTGTTGGGGGGGGAGTGGGTGTAAGTGGGGGGGCCTCTTCGGTGGTGTCCTTGCCGGAGTTGTGGGCGGGGGTACCACGGAAGCTGAGGCGTAAAATCCGCAAGCGGCGCTATATTGACATATTCCGTTTGCTGGAGGGGCGGAAGCGATCGGGTGACAGCAGGAAGAAGAGAAAAAGACGATGAGAAGGCCGGGCGGGTTTGAAAGGTTGCGCGTAACGTGGTTAACTGGACGCGTTCCTTTTTAAGGTTGGCCAGTGTGTGGGGGCAGCACGATCCGTCGCAGTACGAAATGTTATTGGCGTATGCCGATTCCATCCTTGAGGCGTCTCAGACGCATGAGGGCTGGTCTTGGCTTAATTATGACAAGAAGTTTAGGGACAGGATGGAAGAAAGCCGTGTGCTTTCGTGGGGCACGCAGGATATTAACCTGTGGCTGACCCAGATGTCGGCTAGGTCAGGTGCGAGTTCGGGTGGCGTGGCCAAGAGTGGGGTCGGGGCAGTGGGGGGGGTGGCTCGGCCCTTTCGAGGAGGGGCGGCCGGGGTGCCTGCAAAGGCAGTCTCGGCCGGGAGCGGTGATGTGTGCTGGCGTTTCAACCGTTCCACCTGCCCCTTTCCCGATTGCAAGTTCCAGCACGTCTGTTCCTTGTGCGGGGGTCCCCATTCCGCGGTCAAGTGCCTTAAAAAAGGCACCGCTGGCATGGCCGCCCCTGCCCCAAAAGGGCAGTGAGTGGCGCGGGCGCGCCCCCTCCCCGGTGCGGGTAGAGGCGTTGATGAGGTGGCTGACTCTGTATCCCCGACGGCGGGAGGCGGCGATTTTGGGCTCTGGGTTTCGACATGGTTTCATGATCCCGGTGAGGGGGGTAGTGTTGGCGCCTTCGGCTCGAAATTCCCCCTCGGTTCGCCGTTGGGTGATGGTGGTGCAGGACAAATTGTTGAGCGAATTGCGATTGGGTAGGGTGGCATGGCCCCTTTGCGGAGCCGCCATTTCCCAACCTTGTGATTTCGCCTTTGGGTGTTGTGCCCAAGAAGGAGCCGGGCAAATTCCGCTTGATTCACAATTTGTCTTGTCCCGTCGGGGCTTCGGTGAATGATTTTATCCCGCGTCAACTGTGTTCGGTTCGTTATGCTTCTTTTGACAAGGCGGCTTCGCTGGTGCGCGGGGCCGGTCGGTCGGCGTTGTTGGTGAAGGTGGACATCGAATCGGCTTTTCGTTTGTTGCCTGTCCATCCGGCTTCATTGCCATTGTTGGGATTTTGTTTTCAGGATGAGTATTACTTTGATAGGTGTATGCCGATGGGATGTTCTATCTCTTGCGCTTACTTTGAGATGTTTAGCACCTTCTTGGAGTGGGTACTGGTCAGGGACTCCGGCTTGTCGTCTGTGGTGCATTACCTGGACGATTTCTTGTTTGTGGGAGCTGCAGATTCGGGGGAGTGTCAGCGGCTGCTATCGGGCTTCGTGCGGTTGGCGCGGGAGTTCGGGGTCCCCTTAGCGGACGGGAAGACTGAGGGTCCTGCTACGCGGTTGACCTTTTTGGGCATGGAGTTGGATTCTGCGGACATGGTGGCGTGGTTGCCTCGCGATAAAGTCGTTCGCTTGCGAATTTCAGTGGCCAATGCGTTGTCGGCTGGTAAGGTTTCCTTGCGGGAGTTGCAGTCCCTGTTGGGGTCCTTAAATTTTGCCTGTCGGGCGATTCCGATGGGGAGAGTGTTTTCCAGGAGGTTGGCTTGTGCGACGGCTGGGGTGCGGAAACCTCATCATCGGATTCGGGTAACGGCGGCAATGCGCGCAGATTTGCGGGTGTGGGATCGTTTTCTGGAGGATTTCAACGGGACTTCAGTGCTTTTGGAGCCTGAAGTTTCCAGTGCTGATTTACAATTGTACACGGATGCGGCAGGAGGGGCGGGGTTGGGGGTGTATTTTGGGGGGGCATGGTGCGCTGACCGGTGGCCGGCGTCTTGGGAGGTGGCGGGGCTGACCAGGAATATCACATTTTTAGAGCTCTTTCCGCTTCGGGTAGTTTTGGAGCTCTGGCCGGAGCGTTTGCGGAACAGGAGAGTGCTTTGGTGGTGTGATAATGTGACTGTGGTCAGTGTGATTAACCGGTACACTCCAAGGTGCGTGTGGGTGGCTAGCTTGATGCGGGAGGTTGTCCTAGCGTGTCTGCGGCTGAATGTGGCGGTGCGGGCGCATCACATACCAGGGTCCACTAACAAGATTGCTGATGCTCTTTCTCGCTTTCAGTGGGAGCGGTTCCGGGCGTTGGCCCCCGAAGCAGACGAGGATGGAGCGGTGGTCCCAGAGAACTTGTGGAGTATTGGCCTCAAGAGATGCTAGACCTTCTGAGGAGTTCGGTGTCTGCAGGGACCTGGTCTGCGTATTGTAGGGGGTGCGACCGGGTGGTCGCTTTTTTGTTGTCGCGCGGGTGGGGGGCTGGGGTGGTCCCGGAAGGTTTGCTTGGCCACTATATTGTGGCAGCCAAGAGCGCCGTGTTTTCGCGATCGGCAGTGCGCTCGCATTTGGCGGGGTTTCACTTTTTTGCGAGCGCAGTGGGTTGGGGTCTCCCGGCCGGGGGGGCCTTAATGCGCAGGTTGCTGCAAGGTTGGGAGCGGGCGCAGCCGACCCCGCGTGATGCGAGGTTGCCGATCACCCACGGGCTCCTCGTGCGGGTGTGTGGTGCTTTGGAGCGGGTGGCTTCTTCTGTGTATGAGGCCTTATTGTTCCGGGCGGTTTTTTGCCTGGCCTTTTTTGGGGCGTTTCGGATTGGGGAGCTGGTTGCGGGTTCTGGGCGGGGGGGGGTGTTGGGGGTCTGTTGGCTTGTCATGTCCGGATCGTGGAGGGGGGGGCGCGGATTCTTTTGGCTAAGTCCAAAACGGATCCGATGGGTAAAGGTTTGTGGGTATGTCTTGGTGCGGGTGCGGATCCTCGGACTTGTCCGGTTCGTGCGCTGCTACAGTTTGTGGCAGTGCGTCCGGCGGGTGCGTTGGGGTTTTTCATTCACGCGAATTCGCGGGCTGTAACCCGTTTCCAGGTTTCCGCGGTGTTGCGGCTGGCGTTGTCCGCAGTGGGGGAAGATCCGCTTCGATTTGCTCCTCACTCATCTTTTCGGATTGGTGCAGCCACTAGTGCGGCGGCTGCGGGGTTACCGGCGCACGTCATCCAGGCCATTGGGAGGTGGCGTTCTTCAGCTTTCAAGGGGTATGTGCGTCTGTAGGCGCTTGGGTTTTGCTGGGTGGGGTGCTTTAACTGTTTATTTCTTTTTCAGATGAGGGTGTCGGTCCTGGTGGATGTTGGGTTGCTGGCCACTCCTTTGTCCATTGGGCGGGTCTGCGCGCGGTGGACCGCCCTATCGGCGCCAATTTGGGATTGAACCCGTCGTCAGTGGCTGTCCAATGGCTGGGTGTGCGAGGTATGCGGTGGTCGCATCTGCTGCCTTTGCTGCGGAGCCACGGGAGGACATCGCAGTGGCCGGCCGCCCTGTTGGTGCATCTGGGCGGAAATGATTTATCGTCCTGGTCCTGCTTGCAGTTAATCCGGGCGATTCAGGAGGATCTCGGACTTGTGTTGGGGATGATTCCTGGGGTTATTGTTCTTTGGTCAGACATTATTCCAAGGCCGGCTTGTCGGGAGCAGCGTCGTTGGTCCCGGGGGTTGGCAAAGGTCAATCGTCAGATTGGTCGTTGGGTATGTGAGCGGGGGGGGTACCAGATCCTGCATGACTGGGCGGATGTGGGGTGTTCGGGGCTGTATCGGGCTGATGGGGTTCATTTGTCGCCGGTTGGCATGGACCTGCTTCTTAATGATTGGCAGGAGGCCTTGGAATACATGTCTGGCCATGATGTTCGCTGGTCGCAGCTTTTAGCCGGGGGGGGCGGCACATGAACAGGGTTATGTGCCGGTGGCGGGATCCCGGAGGTTTCCGGGGTCCGGAGCAGCAGGCTACAGTTGGGCGGGGGCGGGGTGCCCCTGACCCGGTCAAACCCTCGGACGACTTTTGCTGAACGGCGAGGTCGGGGAGAGGGGTATGGTAACTTGCCGGGTGGCGAGTTACGGTATTAGTGGTGGCAGGCACTTTGCTGAGGATGGCTGGTGCAGCCGGGTGCCGCTAATTGAGTGGTTTTGGAAATGTAATTGTTGGACTGTTAATTTGTTGGCTAATAAAAGCTGCGACCAGTTCTGTTCCATAAAATGTTGTGTGTGGTGTTTTTGTGGAAGGGGGGGGTGGGTTGTGGGGGAGAGGTGTGTAAGGCAGGGGCCTGCAGTGCCGGGTCCGCCTGCCTTGGTTACTACGAGGCCGCGGGCAGGGTCCCGGCGGCCGAGGCTAACCGGGCGCGGGGACCCTGTGCGCGGCCTGGACGGGGTATGCGCGCTCGGCCCTCGGCGGGCACGAGCACGCGTCGTTTAAATCGATTGGCTCCCTGGGGCTGCAGCTCCACGGGAGCCAATTAGAGCCGCGGTTGGGGCGCGTGGGGGGATCGGGGCCGAGCAGCCTCCGCGTGGTCAGTCGTGCGGAGGTTGCTTCGGTGCCGGCGTCCCTCCCTCCCTCCCTAACGTCAGGCGGTGGGGGGGGGGGGTTGTTTGTGGTGTTGCAGCTGGGGGCTGGGGGGGGGCGGGATCCCGGAGGTTTCCGGGGTCCGGAGCAGCAGGCTACAGTTGGGCGGGGGCGGGGTGCCCCTGACCCGGTCAAACCCTCGGACGACTTTTGCTGAACGGCGAGGTCGGGGAGAGGGGTATGGTAACTTGCCGGGTGGCGAGTTACGGTATTAGCGGTGGCAGGCACTTTGCTGAGGATGGCTGGTGCAGCCGGGTGCCGCTAATTGAGTGGTTTTGGAAATGTAATTGTTGGACTGTTAATTTGTTGGCTAATAAAAGCTGCGACCAGTTCTGTTCCATAAAATGTTGTGTGTGGTGTTTTTGTGGAAGGGGGGGGTGGGTTGTGGGGGAGAGGTGTGTAAGGCAGGGGCCTGCAGCGCCGGGTCCGCCTGCCTTGGTTACTGCAAATATTAAACCAATACATTTCAGAGAATAACAATACATGACCTACTGGGGAAAGAGAACAAGTGGCAATGTCAAATAGGAATTACATAAACAGAATACCTCAGCTCAGTTACACATGCAGAACAAAGACCATCTCCAAACAAGGAATCACAATTTAGAAACAGGAAGACAATAATTAAACTGGGAACCCCAAAAGCCAAACTTGGAATGTACAACAACACTGTAGAAATAAAACTATAAATTAATTTCCTCTTGTACTAAACAAAGTGCAGACGTTAATGATGCACATTTCCCAGAGCTGACATATTCCAGTTAATAAATTCAAAATAAAGAGATATTTTTCTACCTTTTGTGCATTTTTTTTCAGTTGCAATTGCTCCAGCCACTTTCTTCTGGTTTCTTCATGTCTTCTGCTAACTCTCCATCGTCTGCTGTCCATTTGTCCTTTCTTCTCTCTTCTAGTTTTTTTTTTCCATTCTCTCTCTACATCTGCTTTAACATACTAATCTTTCTCCTTTTGCTCTTTCCTCATTCCTATTTCATCCACTCAAATTTTACCCCTCCATCCTCAATCCCCACTTACTCTCACAATACCCGGCCAATTGTAGATTTGTCTTCCCTCCCACACAAAATATTTTTCCCCTCTCCATTTCACCCTCCCAGCTCCATCCCATTCTAATCCTCCCCCAACATCAGCTCCCTTCTAGTTCCAGCCCCACCCAGCATCCGCTCCATTCTAGTTCCCGCATCAGCCCACTTCCAGTCCTAGCCCCCCATAAGCCCATTTCCAATCCTATCCTAGCCACACCATCAGCCCATTTCCAGTCCTAGCTCCCCCATCCATTTCCAGTCCTATCTGAGTCCCTCCATCAGCTCATTTCTAATCCCAGCCCCCCATCAGCACCTTTCTAATCCTTTCCTAGTCCATCAGCCGATGTCAAATCCTAGCTCCCCTCCACTCAGCCCATTTCCAATCCAAGCCTCCCATGAGCCTACTTCCAGTTCTAGCCCCTCCATGAGTCCATTTCAAACCAAGCCCCCACCACAGCCCATTTCCAATCTTAGCACCCCCCAACAGCCCATTTCCAGTCCTATCCTAGCCCCTCCATCAGCTCATTTCCTGTCCTAGCTCCCCCCCCCCGCCCACTCAGCCCATTTCCAGTGCTAGCTCCCTCCCCTCACAGCCCATTTCCATTCCAAGCCCCCTCCCCATCAGCTATTTACAGTTCAAGCCCCCTCTTCCACTCAGCCCATTTCCAGTCCTAGCAACCCTCCCAGCCCATTCCATAAGAACATAAGATATGCCATACTGGGTCAGACCAAGGTCCATCAAGCCCAGTATCCTGTTTCCAACAGTGGCCAATCTAGGTCATACGTACATAGCAGTTTCCCCAAAAGACACAGGTTCCACAATGCTTGTACTGGGTCAAGCATTGATATCCTGGGTCCCTTCTTAATAATGGTTTATGGACTTTTCCTCCAGGAACTTGTCCAAACCTTTTTTAAACCCAGCTACACTAACAGCCTTTACTACATCCTCTGGTAACAAATTCCAGAGTTTGATTACACATTGAGTGAAAAAATCAGAGCCGCGAAGGGAGAGTTTCCCTTTCTCGCGGCTCTGTTTAAGCCCGCGGGGCTGATGGGAAACAGGAAATCCTGTTTCTCATCAGCGCCAGTGCCTTAACAGAGCTGCGAGGGAGAAGCTCTCTCCCTTCGTGGCTCTGAAAGCCGGCACTTAGGGAGCTGAGGCCGCATGGAGGACTCTGCCGGGCAGGGTGGGCCCCGCGGTACGCTCGATTCTGCTGCTGCCACAGTGGCAGCAAGTTTGTTTTTTTAATTTACCGGCAGATGCAGAATGTTGTTTGCATGGGGCCCCCTGAAATGCGGGGCCCTGTGCAAACAACATTCTTGCACAATGGACGGGCCGGCCCTGGATGTACAATTGATGAGTTAAATGTAATCCACTTTGATAACATTGAAAGGCGGTATATAAAAAACAAATAAATATATATTTAAAGCTAAACAACAGATTTTGATGGCCATGAGGGATGTAAAACTTAAGGTTCATCTAGAGTGCCAACATCTTGAAGCTGCTCTGGGGCCAACCATGGGAAAGGCTACTTAAGAGGCTCGGGAAGGATAAGAGATGAGGAATGAAAGGACTGTGTTAAGGGTTGAAAAGTGGTAGATGCAATAACAACTGAGGGATTTAGGACCAGATGCTAAGGGGGGGGGGGGGGGTGTAAAATTTGAGTTGATAGAAAGAGAAAAATAAATGGAAGAAAGCTGAAATGAAAAGATAAATGCCAGACATATATGGAAAGTGAAGATAACAGGAAGGGAGAGAAATGACAGATAGGCCAGAGACTCTAGAAAGTGTGTTAAGAGAAGACAAAAGAAAGCAGAAACCAGAGACTGAGATCAATAAGATTAGAGAATAAAATGGCCAGTCAACAAAGGTAGAAAAATGTTTTTTTTTCCATTTAGTGATTGTAATACAGTCAAACCTCGGTTTTCATGATTAATCCGTTCGAAAAAGTCTGACTAAAACCGAAACGTATGAAAACTGAAGCAATATTTCCCATAAGAAATAATGTAAATCCAATTAATCCGTTCCAGACACCCAAAAATATTCACAAAAAATACATTTTATAGAGAATAACTATATTTTTACATACAGAAAACAATGAGAAATAAATATAAATGACTAATGAAATGGATAAATGAACATTTAACATCACTGAAAGCAAGCTAAGTACAGTACTGTACAGTACAGTATGTTAACATCTGGCCTTAGCCACCCCTGACAAGCTGCTGTGCCCAGCTCTCTTCGGAATCACATTGAATTCAGTCCATTAAAATACCTTTACATTATCTGCTCAGTGCTTCAGAATGGCAGAAAATCTTAATGATATAGCTTCAGACGTACCCTGCAAGAGAAAGAACTGCCTCCCACATTCATGCAACATCTCCTGCTTACGTTGATAGCTTTTCTTCCCTGCTACCGGGACAAAATCTCAGTCAAAAGACGTTGAAAACCGAAGCAATGCATGAAAACCGGGACAAAATCTCAGTCAGAAAAGACGTTGAAAACCGAAGCGTATGAAAACCGGGGCAAATGAAAACCGAGGTTTGACTGTATGTCAGTCTTTGGAATTTATATGCTCTATCTTTATATTTTGCGCCATACAGGGGCATATGCATCTCTTTCTTTCCCTGGTGGTGTACTGTATGCCGGGGTGTAGCCAAGGATTGGCCTGGGTAGGTGATGGCCTCTCCACTTTGACATAAGACCCACTCAGTCAGTGGCAGTAGAACAGTTGAATGAGAGAATAACTGAAGGCAGTGTCAACATTTGCACTGTTTCATGCCCACACCCATGCCCACTGCTTCAAGCCTCACCAAAAAATCAGTCCTGGCTACACCACGGATACAGGGGGCTGGCTTCTTGTGCTTTCAGTTGAATTTTTGTCTATGTACAACTGTTTTTAGTTAGTGGTAATTTACTCCCTTCTAGGTGAGGCTCTATCTATACTCTGAGTATGTGACCAAGGCCAGGTATTTCATTAGCATGGAATTTCTGTGTAGGGATTGATAGTAATCCAGTTTGTTTGGTTTTCTGAATAGGTGTATGGATATTCTAGGGCGTACTGCAATATCTATGGTGCTGCTTTTTACTGGGTAGGCTTGCAGTGTAAGTTTTTGTAGTTGATGCTGTTACAGTATGATTGATTTTTCTCTATAGGTCCTAAGTAATTTTTGTAAGGTTTTGTATTGCTTCACAATATTCCCACTACTGGTGAGGGTTTATAATCGCTGTTACTGAAATGACAACAGAATGAGAAATTATTTTTGGTATGTTGAGTTCTGTGGGAAATGTCCCTAGTTTTGCCCTGCACCTATTATTGGAAGAAGAGTTCCTTTGGATGTAGAATATATGTTCAAGAAAAAAAAAAAAAAAACGAGTAACACTAAAATAAAATTAGTTATAATTTTATTTTGGTGTTATAAACTGTGAGGTGGTTCTTTTTGTTTTTGTTCCTTTGATGTGTGACCACCTTCTATCTCCTTTGTCTTTTGCAGAATATACATTTACATTTAACACCATAGCTGTGCAGTGTCAGGAGTCAATATGTTTTATATTAGATTCCCAGGCTACATAATCAAACTGCTTCAATTTTTGCTGCATATGTGAACATGATTGCAAAGTTCTTGTTTTTAATTATTTAAGCTGGAACTATCTTGTTTTCTTTGTTCTTGGGGCAATCACCTAACTGGTGCTCTGAGTGAGCGGACCCCATATTCCCTGACTAGAACTCTGAGGATGCCCCTCCATTTTGGCTGCCAGTGGGGAGGGAAGGTGGGGAGACCAGCTCATCTCTTGCCTCAGACAGCAGATTGTCTTGAGCTGCCCCTGCCTATTACTAACTTGTACTAAGGGTTTGCATATAGCACACTAACAGCAAAAGTTAAAGTGTATTAAGTGCAATTCAATGTTAGCGACATTCCAAGGATTTTAGGGAAGTCAGCCGTGTAATGGTTCCTTTCACGCATTAATAGCATGGCTGTTAATGTGAAATGCAGATATCTACACCTATGAAGGTGTACAGGGCCAGAGTGACCCAACAGGTGAATTAGGAAGTTGCCTAGAGTGCCCATGTTCCCAGGGAGGCCCATTGTTGCCCCTGCCGCAGAAATGCCATTTAAACCACAATGCAATGCTTCTCCAAACTCTTCGGTGCTTCTGCCGCCATGTAAACTGGAGGTGGAAGTGACAGGTCCTACAGAGCAAGAACAGCAGCAAAGTGCCGGAAAGTTCAGGTAAGCACTAAATTGCAGTTTAAATGGCATTGCTGCCGTTGCAGTGGCAATGGAGGCGCTGTTGGAAGCAGGGGGAAGGCAGGATAGAGAGCACACCTAGGGCGTCTCATATCCTTGCATTGTTCCTGGAGGTATAGCTAACTAATCCATGTTATCTGCCCCATTAGCAGTTAATTCCTAGTACCGACCTGCCCGCTTGCCCAATACACATCGCCCCTAGTAGGAAAACCTGTATTAGGAGTTTAACGCAGTAGTTAACCTGTGCTAACAGTTAACACACTGCCTTAACTATTAATGCAGGAGCGTGCTGTTAATGCACATTAAAAGCTACATTAAGCACTTAACAGGGCTTAGTAGAAAGGTTCCATAGTTCTAAATTCTGGAATCCCATATAAGATAAAGCAAAACCTCATCCTATATTCTTTTTAGCAGCAAATCAAGATCACAAGAGTGAAGTTCTACAGATGAGATGCTGTTGTGGTTTTACTCTGCTTTACTTCTGCATTTCTGCTAACTAGTTTGGCTTTAAATTGTCTGCTCTCTCAATGTCTTTCCTCTTCTCCTTTACAAGAAAGAGCAGCACCTTTAAATATTTTCATAAGGGTAGCAGAGGTTCTAATTTTGGAAGCATAGAAACATGTTGACAGAAAAAGACCACATGGTCTATCTCTAGTCTGTCCTTCCATATCAACAATACCGCCCTTTTTTCCTTTAGAGATCCTCTGTGTTTGTCCCATGCTTCTTTGAATTCAGATACTGTCCTCATCTCTACCACCTCCACTGGAAGACTATTCCATGCATCCACCACTCTTTCCATAAAGAAATATTTCCACATATTACTCCAGTGTCCATCCCCTTTCACTCTCATCCTGTGTCCCCTCATCGCAGAGCTTGCCTTCATTTGAAGGAGACCGTCTTGTGCATTTATGCCATGAAGGTATTTAAATGTCTCTATTTTTCTAGTTTTCAGAATATAGTAATGCTAAGAAGCCAATTTTTCACTCTCTTTTTTTAACTAAACAGTAGAATGCTTTTGGGGAGTAATGAGTTAAATTTAATAGAAAACTACTTGCAGTAAACAGAGAGCCACAACAGGAAGAAGGCACATCAGCTTTTTACACAATTATTACTGGTTTCCTTTTCAATTCTCATTTAAACAACGATTAGCAAAAGCAAGACTCAGGACTGCTGAAGTGCCCATTAATAAAATAAATCAAAGCACAATCATAAAAGATTTGATTCCTTAACCCTTCCTCAACTCTGCTTCCAGACATTCCTCCCTACTCAACCCCTCCCTCTTGAATAAATCAGCCCTCCTATCATTTTGGGTGGATGCATAAGCGGCATGTTCACATAACAACAAACTTCACTTCAATGGTCTAGTTTTTCAAAGGAAACTATACAGGAAGAGACAGGGAGAATGCATTGCAGTGAAGATGCGATATTCATAGAATTACTGTAGAACCTTATATTTTGCCCCTTCGGTTTTCATCATTTTGGGGTCCAGAGAGAAATTGTCAGGGATTAGCACTAAGAAGGAGTTTGCTAAAAGAGATCAGGGGCCACCTTATTCACTGGCACTGGAACAAAGTTCTCTGAAAAGAAAAGGGCTAAACAGGGCCAAGCCCAAGGTAATCTGACACCCTAGGTAAAATCTCAGCCATGAACCACCTCTCCAGATGTCCAACATCTCCTCTTCCCCCTCCCCTAAAGTGTTTAGCATTCTTCTTTCTTGCCCGCCACCTCCCGCTTCCAGCATCTGCTCTTCCTTGGCTACCCATGCCAAGTTTCCAACATCTTCTCTTCCTTGCCACCCACCCCATGTTTCCAACATTTCTTTGTTTCCTGTGTCCTTGCCAGGCCTTCCTAATCACTCCATAGCTACTGCTGAACCTCTACCACCTGAACCTGCAGCACTAAACAAATGTCAGCATGGCCCAATACAAGCATTGTCGAACCTGTGTTTTTAGGGAAACTGCTAGGTACTTGTGACCTGGATTGGCCACTGTTGGAAACAGGATACTGGGCTTGATGGACCTTGGTCTGACCCAGTATGGCATTTGTTATGTCCTTATGGCCAGCACAGGACCTTGAGGATCTTTACATAATGAAGGCCTCCTGCCTCCCAACTCCTTCAAAACAGGATGGGGAGGGGGACAGCAGGCTTTGAGCAGATGCAGATGCTCAGGGGCCTGTGCAGCCATGCTGATTTTTGTTTAAGTCATTGCCAATGCTGTCTCCAAATTGTGCCCCACAATGCGGCTGCCTGGTCTGCCTAGTGGGGGGCCTGCTCTGGGGCTAAATCATACGTAGGGCTTCTGGTATGGGGTTTTGGCTTCCCATCCATCTCCATATCCAATTTAAACTTCTCCTCCTGACCTATAAATGTATTCACTCTTCTGCCCCCCAGTACCTTTCATCTCTCATCTCTCCTTACACCCCCTCTCGGTTGCTTCGCTCTTCTAACAGTCTTCGTTTATCTGTGCCCTTTACTCGTACTGCCAATTCCAGACTTCGCTCCTTCCAAATGGCAGCACCCTTTGCTTGGAATAGTCTTCCTATCTCTGTGCGCCAGGCATCCTCCCTGGCCATTTTCAAGTCCAGACTAAAATCCCACCTCTTCACTATTGCTTTCCGTTCCTGTCTTACCCTATCTTGATCTCTCTATCAACATTTGCTTACTTTGTCCTGTAAATTTTTGTTATTTGTATTATGTAACTTATTTTGTTTTCTGTCTTATTAGATTGTGAGCTCTGATGAGCAGGGACTGTCTCTCTTCTATGTTTGTACAGCGCTTCGTATGTTGCGGCGCTTTATAAGTCTTAATAATAATAATAATAATAATAATAATGATAAACACTGGAAAAAACACTACTTTCCCTACTATTCTCTTACCCTTTCACGGCTTTTTTTTTCTGGCCTCGTCTCGACTGGTGTGCTCCAACTTCTAAGTGACACAAATGTTCATATCTCATTCAACTGAAAAAGCACCCCAAAATATTGATTTTTTTTGTATCCTCAAAGAACCCTTAGATAGCTGGAAAATAAACACCTACATTTATGATTTATAAAGGCCTTAGATTAGAAGCTGCAGTCATACTGGGGAGTAAAGGAGTCCAGTTGGGCTTTTCATGAATATCCAGGAGCTAGATCTGCATACAATAGAAGCAGTGCATGCAGATCTATCTCATGCATATTCATAGTGGATATCCTGAAAACCTGACTGGCCTGGTGGTCTCAGAGGATTGGGTTGACAACCACTGCTGTAAACCATTCAACTCTGAAGAGGGCTGGTATGATAATGAAAGCAGTGCTACTTATAGTTCTAAAATGCTTAATGCTTACCTAGTGACAGGCAGTATATCAAATTCAAAAATTGCATCACAGATGACAGAGGGACTAAAAGGAGATTTAAACAAATTGTAATAGGGTATGTCATAATGAAGGATATTAAGGGGATGGTTACTAAATTGTGGTAGAATATCAGCTTAACTTACCATGGGAGTTGCTAATCTTCAGTAACTCAATACCACAGGTTAATAGCTGTCCTGGTACATGAATAACACAATTTGCATTCAACCTCACAAGCTGCATTATTCAGGGAACCGTTTGAACAGAACAGTTTTTCTATACTGCCCCTTCCATGGTGTTATTTTTCCTTGGAATATCGGACCACTAATGCCAAGCCTGATGCTCCCAAAAGCCATTTTCTTTAAAGTTCACTGACTTTTATTACGGTTTTAACAAATAAACGCAAATAATATGAAAAAGCCAAAAGAGGCAGTGGAATATCCAAAAGTGAAACTATGAGTCTTTCAATCAGCAGGGCAAACTGCAACAATCATGTCAAAGGTGGAGGGTCAGCTGTGCTGCACAGTTTACGATCCCATCCTGCTGTCTTCAAACTGGCAAGATAAAATTCTTCTTGGTGCCAGATCTCTGTGAAGTGGTTCACTCCTTTACACTTTTCTGCTGACACTGCCTCATATATTTGATGCATTAAAACAATGTGGCACTCATAAATCAGATCAAACTTGCAACATCCTTTCCTCTGTGCCAATATCTGCTGCAAAGCGATGGAAAGTGACAAATCAAAAAGCTCTCATCGCTCATTGGCGAAAAATTTCTTGAATGGTGTCATTCCAACTATAACTATTTAATAAGACAAAGATTCCTTTAGGATGAAAATCCCTGAAGCTACCTCCCAAAACTTGCTCTGAAAGACCATTACACTGGGGCCATATTCAGATTGATAATTGTGAAATTCCTATAGATTATTGAGCTAAGGACCTGGGAGTTATAGCTGATGCCTTGTTATCTATGGAGAAGGAGATAGTGTAAGAGAAGTTGCAAGAAAGGTGATGTTAAAATTATGTATAGTGCACCACCTTTAGTGATATCTGTCTAGACAGAATTTTAGCACAGTGACTCATTTAATTATTTAACAGGTTTTATATACCACTTTATCATTTCAATCAAAGCGGTTTACATTGAAACTTAAACTTGGTAATGTACATTAAACAGGGACATTGATAACTTGGATTTTTCTGAGGCAATGGAGGGTTAAGTGACTTGCCCAAGGCCACAAGGAGTGCTAGTGGGAATCAAACCCTGGTCTCTGGGTTCCCAAGCCAGTGTTCTTAACCATTAGGCTATTCCTCCATGCCATGCATTAGTGCCTCCTCATCTGGATTATTGTAGTCCACTTTATATGGGATGCCAACGAAGTCAAATTCATGCCCTGCAGGTCGTCCAAAACTCAGCAGCTTGTTTAACAGGGGCAAATATCATATTTGATCATATTTCTGAAATGCTGTTTTCATTGCATCGGTTCCTGTTTCTTGAAGAATTTGGTTTAGGGTTGAATCATGATGCACCAATTTCTATTGCTGCTCTTTTGAAATTAGATTGCCCCCCATATGCACTGAGATCTGATGGTTATGGATTACTTGATATATCAACCTTCCATCACATACGCTTAGATGAAATTTGCTCATGAGTCTTCAGTAGGAAGCCCAGTGATCTGGAACAATGAGAAGTATTGCAGACGTTATATCCTTTAGAAAGAAGTTTAAATCTTATTTTTTTGGGCACATTTTCCATGGATTTCGCTCATATGCAAGTGCTCTCAAGTATCTATTTTGAGATTTAACATAGTTTATAGGCATCTCATATTGCCGATGGCTTTATAAGGTATTTGATTTCCGATAGATTGGCAAAGTTGATTTTGTTACCATGTCTTATGAGATGTTTTATGCTTCTCAAAATGCATTGATTGTCTCAGAACATGCCCTTTATTACTAGCTACTTTAAAATAGCATAAGATATGCCATACTGGGTCACTGCGTCCTTTCCTTGACTCCCCTTCCCTTATCACCCTGCTTCTTACCCTGGTTATGTCACATCTCAACTATTGCAACTTGGTCCTTACCAGTCTCCCACAGTCGCAACTTTGTCACCTGCAGCTTATTCAAAACACTGCTGCCCAGATCATCTCATATACCACCCGTTCAGAGCATATTACACCGGTTCTTATCAATCTCCATTGGCTCCCTATTCAATATCGTGTACAATATAAGATATTAATTACTGTACATAAGGCCATATATACACAGACCCCACAGTATTTCTCTGACCTCCTTCAATTCCACAACCCAGTCCATAGCCTTCGTTCAGCCCATGTCATTCGTTTCCATCTTCCTTCTCCAAACAATGCACATCTGGAATCTACACGTCATTCTGCTTTCTTCTTCTTGGGCCCCTCCCTTTGGAACTCTCTCCCTTCTCTGCTCCACCTTGAGCCCTCCTTCACAAGGTTCAAATCCCTTCTCAAGACACATCTATTTTTCTCCGCTTTTGACCTACCCTCTCCCTGCTCTCCTGTCCTGCTCTAGCTCATCTCTAGCTACTGTGAATGAATGCTAATCTCCTATCCTATCAATTCATTGTAGTTCCATTCTTTTTCCGGCCCCCGGTCTTTCCTCTTAATTTTTGTTATTGTAAACCACTCTGGTGTGGTTAAGAGCAGTTTATAAAGTGTGAGAATAAAGGTAAAGATAAAGACCAAAGATCCATCAAACCCAGTATCCTGTTTCCAACAGTGGCCAATCAAGGTCAGAAGTACATTGTAACTTTATTGTGTATCCTCTAGTCTTTCTACTGTGCCTAAAACAAGATGAAAGACCTTGTTTCAAAAGAACGGCACACATATCCTAAGGGATGTTGAGTTCTGCAACCCTTCTGAAAGTATCCTGCACTGTTTCCCAAAATACTTTAATTTTTTCATCACTCCACCCTGGAGACAGGCAATACTAGCATCACTGAAAGCTATCTAATTCTAGTTCGCCTTCTCTTGCTCACTGGGGAGCATTTATTTTATTTAAAAGGATAAATATACCGTTTTATCCTGAAATCAAAGCGGATTACACAGCAAACAAATCACGTGGCAGGGTACGTGGGTGTGGGCATAAAGTGATAAATCGAGGAGTGTGTGTGTGAGTGGTGTGCAGTTGATTGCGTAGTGAGCTATATACAGTATGAGCTTTGTACAGGAACTATTTACAGTTTTACATTTTGGTGGGCAGAGAGAGAGGTCATTGGACAGTTCATGTGATGTCCTTGTAGCGTTCTGTGAAGAGTGTTGTTTTGAGCATCTTCCAGAAGTCTTTGAGGTCTGTTGTTGCTCTCAGGTTGTCGGGAAGTGAGTTCCAGAGCACAGGTGCGGCCAGGGATAATGCTCTTCTTGAAGTGTCTTTTCTTGTTTTAGCAAAGGCTCTGGGTATGTTGATAGTGTCTGATGTGCCTCTCCTTCTGGGTCTGGTGCCTGTGTCAGGTCTGATGAGGGGTTTCAGACTATCTGCGGAGATGTTCTGTTTGATTTTGAATGTGTTTAGAATTATCTTGTAACGTATGCGGGAGCTGATTGGGAGCCAGTGGAGGTGGTTGAGAACGGGGGTGATGTGGTCGTGCCTTGAAGATCCTGTTATTATTCGGGTGGCCGTGTTTTGGGCCATCTGTAATGGCCGGGTGGCTTGTTTTGAGAGTCCGAGGTAGATGGCCCACTCGTCTTGACTAATCTAGCAGGATGATATAGAAAAAGATCAAAACAAAAATGTTCTTATCATTTGTTTTTGGAGATTTTAATGCTATATGGTAAAAATGTGTGCGCTAATTACAATCCTCAGACTGTAAAGGATTTTAAATACTCTGTACTCCTCTCTATGATTTTTTGAAGTGTGAAAGTTTTGCTTTATACTTTGATTTCATCATCTTGTTATATTATAGAGATCCTCTGTTTGGCCCATGCTTTCTGAATTCCATCACTATCTTTATCTCCGCCATCTCCAGTGGGTGGGCTTTCCAAGCATCCACCAGCCTTTCTGTGAAGCTGTGGGGGTCATTTTGGAATCCCTATTCATACTTTGGATGTCCGAAAATGGGCATAGAGATGTCCAAAGCACAGAGGCATCGCCAAAGCCATTTTAGAAGCTGGGTCTGTAGATGTCTCCAGCATGAGGACGTCCAAAGTCTGAAGGGAGGCATGGTGGAGGCGGTCCCAAGAACCTAGACGTCTCCACCTGACTTCAGAAATGTCCCAGATGTCCAGCATTGTGTCTTAAGTTTAGATCTGCCCCAGGCATGAACAGGCATCTGAAAAACATCTATGCCCATCATCCAGCACAATTTCAATGATAGCAGTAGTGGGATTTTAACGCCGACTTTCCCATTCCTAGCCCACTACTCTAACAATTAGGCTACTCCTAGACATCCAGATTCTGAAAGACTATTCTGGGGACATCTATATAGACACATCTGCAGACATTCATATTGGGCACATCCATGTTTGTGAAATCATGTCTGCACCTGGCCGTGCCTGCTTTTTTTCAGACATTCTGGCTTAGATATCCCAGATTGCACTTGGATGTCCCTTCTAAAATTCTCCTCTGTAGATCCAGATTCTGCTGTGTGTTAAGTGCTCTCTCATCACCCATTTGTTGGGTTTGTCTGGCAGAGATTGTAAGCACTATTGAGCAGGCACTATCTTTTATGTGTATATGTACAGCACTAAGTACGCCTCATAGCGCAATAGAAATGATAAGTTGTAGCAGTACCACATGAATGAATCATTTTGCCAGTAAGAACTGTTCAGCCTCTGCTCTCAGTTTTGAGAGCCATCTTCCAGCAGACAGTAACGTAAAGCCTTTTTCCTTTCCTTTCCTTTCTCAAAGCCCTGGGAGTTTCATTAAATCTTTCCCTCTCTTAAACGTCTGGGGGAAGGGTTCACCAGAAGGTTTAGGGGCTCATTTACTAAAGGGTTACACTTGCCACATAGTGGGAAGGGATATGGTCCTAAGGCTTTTACTCCCCTAAATTGTTGCTGCCATGGTGGTTTGGCATCGTTTTCTCCTTTTAGGTGGTTGGGACTCTTTTGAGCTATTGAAGTGAGTTTAGCTCAGTTAGGGATTATTTGGATTGTTTTGGTCTGAGAGTTGCTGTTTGGTTTATGTAACACTCCAGTGTGGATTTTCTTGTTTGGAAATTAGTTATGAGAAATAGATCTGCTGGGCGCTCAAGCCTCAGACTGGCCACTGATAAAAGATGTTGGGCTTGACAGACCATAGCCTGACTCAGCATGGCTTTTCTTATGTTCTTATGTAACTGCAATGTTGGGGGTTGTAGATATTAGATACATTTAATGCTTTACCCTATTAGCCTCATTGGTTTTTGAAAACAATAAGAATTGTAATGAAACATCGCTTTCACATGAAGAATTCATGAGTCAGACAGTACAGGGGCCATTTTAGTAAAGGTGTGCACTTTCCACGCAATTAGCGGCAATACTATTGAGCAGTAAGCACACCACTCCAGTGCTGTAGGGGGCGTGCCTGGCATGTTCCCAACAGCGCACGATTGCAAATGCTAATGCACGGTGACACCCATAGAGGCGTTGTTAGGTGCACTCACACTGCCACACTGCCACTCAGAAGCAATGCAACCCATGCTCATAACTGCGCCCATTCCTTGCAGCATTGTGAGGTGGCTGATTACAGTGCGCTTCTAAGTATGGTTGCTGGCACTGCCACGTTAGCGCTGCCAGCTGCTGCGTGTTAATACCCACGTTAACCGGTTACTGTGCTTTAGTAAAAGGGTGCCATAGAGCTTCCTGATGTATGTTAGCAGAGACAGAATAAGCACAAATTGTTTCTGCAGATGCAACAAGAAGCTCTTAATTATAGATGTTAGTTCTTTTTAAGATAACAAATTGAACAAACATTTCAACAGGTAACACAAGATATGTGTTCGATGACCCAAAACATCTGAGAAATTTTCATGATAAGTTAGTTGTTCAGGGAATATTAATTACTTCAGTACTGAATCTATTCTAAGCATCAGAATAAGCTTGGCTATTTAGGGATACATTTACTATTTGTGCTGTATGACTACCCTATTTGCTGTTGTAAGTTTAATATGCACTTATATAATCATATGTATATTAAAAAAGAGAATATTTTAAAAAATCCATACTTCAAAAGTAGTACGAATAAGCAAGTGCTAAACAAGTTGAAAAACCTGTTAGAACTAGAAGAGAATTTAATTAGATTTAACTGAGCAGGGTGGAAGTGAAACTTTCTCACAGTCTTCATAGCAAGAGAGGAAACCAGTACTATGGAAATGGCACAAATAAAATGATTTACTCCAGTGAACCTAACAGTTTTTTCCAGACCATTAAACATAGAAAAATGGCAGTAGATAAAGAACATAATGGCCTAACCAGTCTGCCCTCCCATACCAATCATTAAGCATTACAGTTCCTTTTTTTTCCCCTTAGGGATCCCTCTGTGTCTGTTCCATGCTTTCTTGAGTTCAGATGCAGTCCTCGTCTCTACCATCTACATTGGGAGATTATTCCATGCATCTACCACTCTTCCC
This sequence comes from Ichthyophis bannanicus, assembly GCA_033557465.1. NCBI lineage: Eukaryota > Metazoa > Chordata > Amphibia > Gymnophiona > Ichthyophiidae > Ichthyophis > Ichthyophis bannanicus. The sequence continues at coordinate 305,473,382 of CM066032.1, read as the reverse complement.
ATATAGAAATAGTTCCTAAACTTACTCCTGAGTCTATCCTTGTTTATATCCTATCTGGCCCTATCACTTTGACTACTCTTAGGGGCTTGTTTACAAAGCCGCGGTAGTGGTTCGCGATCGCGATCGCAGCCGCGGCCCCATTGAAATCAATGGGGCCGCGGCTCCGATTACGATCGCAAACCGCTACCGCGGCTTTGTAAACAAGCCCCTTAGTTTAGCTGGCTCCTCACGAACACAGTCTTCTGAAAATTATTCAAGATCCACCTCACTTCTGTTTGTATTTATGAGTGTTTTCTGAGGTCCTGCTCCTGGCCCTTCATCTGTGAACACAGAACAGAAATATTTGAAAACCGCCACTTCAGAGGCGGGCCCGCGCCTGAGGGCCTCGCCAGAGGGCCCTTTGGCGTGGCCCTTAGGCGCGGGCCCGTGGCGTCTGATCTGCAGTTTACATTAAAGTCGTGGACTGGATTATCATGCTTGCATAGCGTGGTAACCTGCTGTTCCCCTTCCTTCTCCTTCCCTTATCTTTTTAACTATTTCTATCCTCTATTCTGTCCTATCTCATAAATGGCGTTCTTTTCATATTTTCTTAAATGATATAGTATTGTAAACCGCTCTAATGCTTCGGCCTGAGCGGTATATCAAATGTAATAAACCATAAACCATATTTTATCCTGATCATCTTCTTCATAATCCTCCCCTTCACGCTTGAGTTGACAATGCCACTTTTGAACTTCCTCCTCTCACTAATATATCAGAAAAATGTATTTATTTATTTATTTATTTATTTATTTTTTACAGTTGTGGTCAATTATTGGCACCCTTTCAGTTCAACCCCTTAATGTCCAATATCTAAAAAAGCTGCCAGTGAAATGGATTTGGACTATATATGCACACATATTTGACATGTAAAAGAATAAAATAAAATAAGACCAATTAAAAGAGGAAATAGTAGGAAATAGTATAAAAATTGGGACATTGCCAGGACATGATTGGCATCCTTATCAACAAGTCAAATCAGTCTGAACAGAAGAACCACTTTCCCACTGCAGTAAAATTAGATGAACCTGTGATCAATTGTCAGTACTCACATGATTTGAATCAATGAATGAATGATGGCTCTAATGTTTAAAATGGCCACATTCACTCCCTGTTCAATTTTCACCATGGTGAAGACAAGAGAGCTGTCTTGAGACCATGAGAAAAGCCATTATCACCAAACATCAAACTTCAAAGGGGTACAAGGCTATCTCCAAAGACTTTGTGATTCCTGTGTCTGCAGTTCATAATGTTATTAAGAAGTTTTCTGCTCATGGAACTATCAAGAACCAACCAGGATTTGGTGGGAATAGGAAAATTAATCCAAGATGTCTTCGAAGGTTAGTGCGAACTGTTGGAAAAACAACATGTACAACATCCAAAAAGCTTAAAGCTGACCTGGAGTAATCTGGAGTTGTGGTTTCAACCCACACCATATGCTGCACACTAAATAAAGAAGGACTTCATTAGTGAAAGCCAAGGAGGACCCCACTGCTGAAAGACAGCTAAAAAAAGACATGCCTGATCTTTTCTCAAATTCACCTTGAGAAACCAATATCCTTCTTGGAAAATGTTCTGTGGACAAATGAAACCAAACTTGAGCTATTTGGCAATACAGAGCAGCAATAGATTTACAGGCAAAGAAATGAAGCTTATAAGGAAAAGAAACACCCTTCCTACAGCTAAATATGGTGGAGGTTCCATAATGTTGTGGGGCTGTTTTGCTACCTCAGGAACTGGAGGCCTGGAACGTATTAAAGGAATCATTAAGTCAGAGGACTACCAAGGTATTTTGGAATGAAATGTGCTAACTAGTCTGAGAAAGCTAGGTCTAGATCGAAGGTCATGGGTCCTCCAGCAGGACAATGACTCAAAACATACATCAAAAAGTACATAAGAATGGTTAAAAAGGAAAATATGGACTGTTTTAAACTGGCCAGCAATGAATCCTGATCTCAGTCCAATTGAGACCCTTTGGAAAGGGCTGATATCTGCCATTGGTAAAAGGAATCCTGGAAACATGTTATCTAATTCTTGATCGAGCTGGAACAAATCACAGCTGAAGAGTGGGAGAAACTACCAGCAGACAGATAGACAAAAATTATAGGCAGCTACAAGAAATGTTTGGAGGCTGTCATCACTGCCAAGGGTTGTACAACCAAATTTTAGTGAAGGATGCCATTAATCCTGTCCGGGTCATATTTTGTTTTTTTCTTAGAAATGACTACGTCTAAGTTGCACAGACATCTCTTTTTTATTATATACCTTTGAACATACTATTAAAATATTATGATGACATACAGCTAGAATATTTTGAATTGTTTCTCAAGAGAATGTACACAGCATACCTAAAATGTAAGGGTGCCAATAATGTTGACCATAACTGTATATATCTTGAAGTCAAAGCGGTTTACATATATGCTTTTACATAGAAGATAGGTAACCGGGTAAGGCGGACGACGCCTCTCGCCCCTCCCCAGGCCCCACCCCCACTTTCCTTCCCCCGAGAGAGCAATTCAAAACAAACACATGACAACAATTTGGGACTTAAACTGGTCGCAGCTTTAATAACCTTTTAAACACACATAATCCAACATCAACATATTTTAACCCCCCCCCCAAGCAGAGCGAGCTCTCACCCGCCGTGTTAGTAGCAAGGTGACGCCGCATCCGCTTCCCCCGGGCACAGGCCCGACATTTTCCACTCCCTCCCTCTTCCGGCTTCGCCATGCTATTAGCAAAAGCCTGAGGGATTAACCGGGTCGGGGGTACCCCACCCCCGCCCTCATGCTTGCCACCGGCTCCGGACCCCGGAACCCACCGGTATCCCGCCAAAGCCCCCCCTCCCGCTGCAACAACCCAAACCCCCCCCCCCAACGCCCCCCCCCGCCTGGGTGGGGGGGGGGGACAACAGGAGCCTCCAGCCTAGACCCAGCAACTGCCGATGCAGAGCTGGGTCCCCGCGCCACTTATCCCCCCCCCCCTGCTGCCGCGGCCCAGCCTCCCATTGGCTCCCGGGCGTTTAAAACGCCACGGGGAGCCAATGAGGCGCCCGGCCGCGCGGGCAGTAACCAGCCGCGCGCCGCTGCAACCGAGAGGGGGCGGGGCGAACGGCCCGCCACCCCCCCGGTTAGGAGCAGCCACGCGGACGGGACCCGCGGCCTTGCTGTAACCGGGTAAGGCGGACGACGCCTCTCGCCCCTCCCCAGGCCCCACCCCCACTTTCCTTCCCCCGAGAGAGCAATTCAAAACAAACACATGACAACAATTTGGGACTTAACCTGGTCGCAGCTTTAATACCCTTTTACCACCCCCTCATCCCACCTCAACATTTTTTACCCCCCCCCCCCCACGCAGAGCGAGCTCTCACCCGCCGTGTTAGTAGCAAGGTGACGCCGCATCCGCTTCCCCCGGGCACAGGCCCGACATTTTCCACTCCCTCCCTCTTCCGGCTTCGCCATGCTATTAGCAAAAGCCTGAGGGATTAACTGGGTCGGGGGTACCCCACCCCCGCCCTCATGCTTGCCACCGGCTCCGGACCCCGGAAACCTCCGGGATCCCGCCTCCGGCTCAGGTCAGCCACGACCAGAGCCGCCCCCCAAAGGTAAGCTGCGACCAGCCCTCGCCCCCAAAGGCATACCTTCCAAGGCCTCCTGCCAATCGTTCAGCAGTAAATCTAGCCCTATCGGGGACAAGTGCACCCCATCTGGCCTATAGAGGCCCGGGCAGTCCACGTCCACCCAAGGGTGAAAAATTTGACAGCCCCCTTGCTGTCCCACCCACCGGCCAATTTGACGGTTAATTTTGGTCACACCCCGTGACCACCGTCGCTGAGCCCTACAGGACGGCCTTGGAATGATATCTGACCATAGCAATAGTACATCCGGAAACATCCCCAAAACCACCCCAAAGTCCTTGATAGCTGCTCGAATCAACTGCCGGCAGGTCCATGAAGCGAGATCGTTGCCACCCAAGTGGAGCAGTAACACATCCGGGGTGCCTCGGGAACGCTGGAGGTGCCGAAGCAAAGGCAGGAGTTGGATCCACCGGAGTCCGCGTTCGCCCAGCCATGTGATCGTCACCGCCCGCTCAGGAAGTCCCAAATTCAGCCCCACTGGGCGCATCGCTGCTCGCCGACCCGCCCAGAAGACAAAGGAGTGGCCCAAAATCCAACAGCATCGCTGCCCCACACCTGAAAGACAAAGGACAGCCCCGTTAATGCCCCCCCCACCCACTCCCCTACAAACGCACGTAGCTCTGGAAGGCTCCCGACCGCCATCGCCCAATGCGCTGTATCTCCCGATCGGGCAGTCCAGCCACCGCTGCACTGGTTGCCGCTCCGATCCGGAAGGAATGAGGGGCAAAGGCACCAGGTTCCTCACCTATCTGTCGTAAAGCCAGGCGCAGCACTGCGGTAAATTGGAAGCGCGTAAGAACCCGCCCGTCCAGATGGATAAAAAGGCTACCATCCACCTCCGGACGAACGCGTAAGTACGCCTGCAGTAACGCGACTGGACACGAGGGGGAACCCTGAACCGCTGCCAAGTCCACCCACATACCCCTACCCGCCTGATCCGTCTTAGAACGGGCAAGGCGGATACGAACCCTACTCCCGATCAAGTGCACGTGACGCACTTGCACCTCCCTCCCATTGTGAAGCCGCCCCGACTCCGAAACCAGCTCGCCCACCCGAAATGCGCCGAAAAAGGCTAACGAAAAAACGGCCCGAAAAGGCACCCCTTCATAGCAGGAGGACACCACCTGCGGCAAAGCCCCGCACAACCGACACAGTAGGTCATGCGTAATAGGATGCCGCCAATCCCCGGGCGAGGGACTGGACCGCTCCCAACCCCGCAACAACGTACGCGTTAGAAAACCCCCTCCCGCCCCCCCCCACCCGAAAGCCCTTGCGAAAAAGGCGAACCCTGCTACGTTCCGTCGGGTAGTGGCCCGAGACAAGCCCTGTTCTTTAGCCGCCGCCACATACTGACCCATCAGCAAATCCGAGGCCAGCCCGGGCCGCCATCCATGGAGTAGCAAGAAGGACACCACACTGCAGTAGCCACGTTGATACGTGACCCATGTCGCTGAGGAGACAGACTTCCGCAACAGCTCGATCATTCCTGGAGGCCAATCCGCCATAAATGCTCCGGGACCGCCGATCCCGCGTCGTCCGCATCTGGGGCCAAGGTCCGAAACAGCGCCCACTTGAAACGGGAAAGAGCATCAGCAATCTGGTTATGACTCCCAGGGATATGACGAGCCTTAATTACTAAATTCAACCGCAAGCATGAAAACACCACTTGCCGCATCAGGTCAGCTACCGGCTGACATCTTGGGGAATAGTTATTAATCACCGAAACTACCGCCTCGTTGTCGCACCACCAGCGTACTCTGCGATTGCGGAGTCTATCCGGCCACAACGACAGTACCACCAAAATGGGAAACAACTCGAGGAAGGTAATATTCTTCGTAAGCCCCACCGCTCGCCAGGATGGAGGCCAGACTTCCGCACACCATGCGCCCCCAAAATAAATCCCCAAACCCGAACTCCCCGCTGCATCCGTATACAACTGCAAATCCGCAGAAGTCACCTCCGGGTCTCTCAGCACCGTGGTACCATTGAAGTCACGAAGAAAATCGTCCCAAATCCGCAGGTCTGCCCGCAAGCTGCCGGACAGCCGGATCCGATGATGCGGCCTAGAGACGCCCGAAGTAGCAGCGGACAACCGGCGCAAGAATACTCGCCCCATCGGGATCACCCGACACGCAAAATTCAGGGACCCCACTAAAGACTGCATCTCCCGCAGCGTTAGCTTACTAGAGCCCAGCGCATTGGCGACCAACACCCGCAGACTCGTAACTTTCTCTTGCGGCAAGCGAGCCACCAACGCCACAGAATCCAACTCCACCCCCAGAAAGGTAAGTGTAGTCGCCGGACCCGCCGTCTTTTCGGATGCTAATGGAACACCCCACACTTGGGCCAACTGGACAAAACCCTCCAACAAAGCCTTGCACTGCCCCGACTGCGCTGGCCCCACAAAGAGGAAGTCATCTAAATAATGCACTACCGAACCGCATCCCACCCAGTCCACGAATGCCCAGTGCAAAAAGGAGCTAAACTGTTCGAAATACGCACAGGAAATCGAACAGCCCATAGGCATGCATTTATCGAAGTAAAATTGCCCTTCGAAGCAAAACCCCAACAAATGGAAAGCAGAAGGGTGCACCGGCAATAAACGGAAGGCAGATTCAATATCCACTTTGGACATCAAGCACCCCGGCCCACAGGCTCGTACCAGCTCCACGGCCTCATCAAAGGATGCGTACCGTACCGCACACAAAACTTTAGGAATGTGATCGTTCACTGAGGAACCAATAGGAAACGAGAGATTATGTATCAGGCGATACTTCCCCGGCTCCTTCTTCGGAATGATACCCAGCGGAGAAACCACGAATTCTGCAAAAGGGGGCTCTGTGAAAGGACCCGCCACCCTACCTAATGCCAGCTCAGTAGCCAACTTATCACGTACCAGCTGCGCGAAGCGCCGGACCGAAGGCGAATTCCTCGCCTTGTGTACCCCTACACAGCCCACCACCGGTATGGGAAACCCCTCCTTGAACCCAAATTCCAAAAGACTGCTAACCTGTCGCTTCGGATACTTCTTAAGCCAGGGGCCTAACACAGCAATCGCAACCGGGGTGGGGGCCAAGCTCCAGACGTCCCCGTTACTTGTGGCCGGGGGCTGACCCGCTCCCGCCATTCTTCCTGACACACTTGAGAGCTGAATGACCCCCATTACAGACGGAGCAGGCGTGCCGGAATTTGCAATCCGGAAAGGGGCAGGAAGACTTGTTGAAGCGCCAGCACAGGTCCCCCGCTCCTCCCCCCCCTGGAGTTCTCTGCAAAACAGGGGGCACGCCCGATCGAAAGGGCCGATCCGCCCGCGCAGGGGTGGCTACTCCACCTCTTTGCCCACCCATACTTCCCCCGCCCGGTCTGATGGCCATCTGCGTTAGCCAAAGATTAATATCCTGGGTTCCCCACGACAATAGGCGATTCTCCTCCATCTTATCACGGAATTTCTCATCATAGTTGAGCCAAGCCCAACCGTCATGAGTCTGTGAGGCCTCCAGTATAGAGTCCGCGTAAGCCAACAGCATACCGTACTGCTCCGGATGGGAATGACCCCATACACTCGCCAACCTCAAGAAAGACCGAGTCCAATTAACGACATTCCGAGCCACTCTCTTGACCCTACCCGCCTTCTCGTCCTCCTTACGCTTCCGTCGGCTATCCCCCGACCGTTTACGACCTTCGAGTAAGCGGAAAATATCTACGTAACGACGTTTTACAATCTTTTTCCGCAGCTTCTTCGGTACCCCTTCCCATAACTCAGAGAAAAACGCCACCGAAGGCACCGAACCCACCTGCCCCACGCCGACCCCCGAACCCACCTGTCCCACGCCGACCTCCCCGCCAGTGGCCCCCGGACTCCCGGCCAAGTCGTCTGACACCGAGTCGGACGAAGACTCCGAAGATGAAGAAGAGGAGGACCCCGAACGCCGCCGCCGGCAACCGGAACCCCGCTTGCGCTTGGTCGCTCGCTTCTTACCCCCCTCCCCCGCCCTTTCCCCAGCCGCCAACTCACCTGCCGCCGGTGCTGCCACCGCAGAAGACGCACCCGTCTCCGGTGTTGTCAACGCTGAGGCTGCCGCTCCTTCTCCACTTCCCGAAGACGCGGGGCCTCCACTGGTGCTCGCCCTCCCACCGTCCGTCTGTCCAGCAGGAACCCCACACGGTTGCCCCCAGTAGTGCCAGCCGGGCGAAACCTGCGGAGAAAAAACAGGGAAAGGCGAAGGCGAACCCACCCCTGGCCAAGGCGGCTGCCACGCCCCTAGCCAATCCGCACGGGAAGGGCCTTGACCCCCGCCCTGCCAATGCGCCCACGCAGGGGAATAGGCTGCCCCAGCGGGAGCAGATGGACCCCCCGGACTCGCAGCGTCCATACCCACGGTGTCCGACGGAGGAGCCACCCCTTCGCTCCCCCCCCTGGGACCATTAGCCCCCCCCGGGCCATCAGGGGCCGCTCCCCGCCCCAAAGCACCTCTAGCCGGGGCAGGTGACCGGCCACGCCGGTCCCCAGCTGCCCGACCAGCCGAAACCCCCTTACTTGCCCGCCTGGGGACCGGGCTAGACCCCTGGTCGGACGTCGGACCACGGCTCGGAGCCCTGCCCTTGTCCCTCTGCTAAGAAGAGCCGTGCGCCCCGCAGGGACAGGCTCTCCTCTCCCCGGACCAGCAGGCTTGGCCTTCCCAGTCCCGTGGCGCTTACTGGCACCCCCCTTTTTGCCCCCGCCAGCCATGGCCAATAATAGGCTGGAGGCAAGGAGAAGAGAAATTTTTTTTTTTTTTTTAGTGGAGAGAGGGGACGCTCTGTGTGTCCCAGCAATCAACAGTAATGAAAGCAATCCTTACGCCGAGAGAGAGGAACAACCCACAGTGCAAAACAACTTGCCTGGAGAGCCACGAGCCTCCGAGTCCCCCGACGCTGAATCGCTGCCTCCCGGAGCGCCGAAGACAGCGCCGTAGCACGTGCTGCTTCAAGCTGCAGCCACAGGCCCTCCACAGCAAGTCGAATCCGGCGCAGCCAGCCCGCACACAACAGGAGCCTCCAGCCTAGACCCAGCAACTGCCGATGCAGAGCTGGGTCCCCGCGCCACTTATCCCCCCCCCCCCTGCTGCCGCGGCCCAGCCTCCCATTGGCTCCCGGGCGTTTAAAACGCCACGGGGAGCCAATGAGGCGCCCGGCCGCGCGGGCAGTAACCAGCCGCGCGCCGCCGCAACCGAGAGGGGGCGGGGCGAACGGCCCGCCACCCCCCCGGTTAGGAGCGGCCACGCGGACGGGACCCGCGGCCTTGCTGGTAATTTAACTGTATAGTTTTACACAGAACACAACTTAGAGTGAACTTCTAAATTCTTTCATAGCATCAGGAGCAGGGAAAACACAGTGGATTTCTAAGTTCTTACATAGCGTTAGTAATAGGAGTAAGGTTGAGGAAACCGTTCAACAGCAGTGAGAAATTTTGCTGGTTAATGATGTGTATGAGTCATGGAGTAGTCTAATTTAACTTTCACTACCCAAAGCGCTCCAAGAAGATATGGGTCTTCAGTTTCTTGAGGAATTCTGTCAGGTCAGTGATAGCTTGTATGAGGGTTTCTCAGAAAGTAATGCCCCACATGTTTTTTCTCAGTCCAGAATGAAGATAGAGGTGTAAAATTGAAAGGGCAGTAAGTTGGAATTTCAAAGGACACATGTGCATAATTTTACAGTCGTCCGACAAATAGCGAGGCGGTAGTGATCCTTCAAATGGCATCTGTGAGTGACACATGGTACAAACAACGAGCTGTAATTGAATTCTTGGTGGAGGAGAAAGAAAGTGTGAGAAACATTCACAAACGGTTGTGTGCTGTGTATGGAAGTTCTGAAGTAGATAGGAGCACCGTTGGATGATGGGTGAAGAGAGTAAAGGCTTCAGAAAGTGCTAAAACGGAATTGGAAGATCGGCCACGGTCTGGGCGTCCTGCCTCAGCCACCAGTCCAGACAAGTTGCAGCGCGCTGATGACATTATTCGTGCGGATCGGCGCATCACGAGTCGAGAATTGTCCGTACAGCTTTCCATCAGTAGAGGTAGTGCAATGGCAATTATTGACTCTTTGGGATATTCAAAGGTGTGTGCAAGGCAAACTGCAACAGCTTACAGTATTTTAATGCCCGCTGGCAGCTATCGCAGGGCGCTGCAACTTGTCTGGACTGGTGGCTGAGGCAGGACGCCCTGCAGCTCTATGATTACAATTACGGAGATAATGAATCACTGAGTATCAACAGAAGTCAGAGATTTGCTCTGCACCTGGGAAAAGCACAGAAAATGAACTGTCTAACTAGGCCCACCCCGGGAGAATTAAGACCTGCACCTTAGCTTTGCTAGGATGACAAATGTGGCTGGGTCTGAGAGTCTCTGGAATGGCACATGGTCCCGTAGGGCTGGCTAGCTGTACAACATCGGCTGCTCGACAGGCCACGTGATAACACAGTTTTGGGTCTGTGGGCGTCTTGTTACTCTTTCCCGAGGTTAGTCCTTGGCCTTGCACACTGTCTGCCTTCCAGCAGGAGACAGGCAGGCAGGAGAGCACATAAAGTGCAGATAATGGCAAAAGGCTAAAGACAGTAAAATGGCAGAGTGTGGTAGAAAGCAGAAAGGGAGTCCAAACAGTCTGTCCAGCATAGTGCCCAGCATTTAATTCCTTTGTCTTGAATTCATCGTCAGAGCACGGTGATTGGCTGGTTTCAGATATTGTGAGACATCTTTCAGCGAATCAAGTAGCATTTGTCAGGTGGTCCTTCTCCAAACAAAGGTCCATGGTGAGAGAAAGATATTGTTAAATGGTTGCAAATGTTAGGACCAGTAGAACAGTCTCTGGATGAGACGGCATCAGAAGGTGTTCTCTTGCACATAGTCATAGCTGGGAACAATAGCTTTGCTGTATGTGCACATAAAACTTGGCAGGCAATTGCTTGAAGTCAGCAGCTCTGAAGCTTGAACACAGCAGAAATTACTTGTAGCAGGAATCCATCTTAGGTTCATGCTTTTGGTGTCTGAGCAGGCCACAGTGATTCAGAACAGGCCAAAGGTACCAACCCTACAGATGGATGGGGAAGGGGGGAGATTCTTCAGCTTCAAACCCTACATTCCACAGACACATTCTCTCTCTCCAGTCACTTCACACTCACTCAAATAGAATAAAAACCAAACCAAAACCAGTTATGATTATGTTTTCATTATTTATACTTTAACTGTATGTTTATGTGTCTGTTTTTCGACCCCTGACGAAAGCCTAGGGCCAAAACTTGTAAAGTTGGGTCTGCAATAAAATTCCTCTGGTTTTATTAAAGTATTTGGCCGTGGTATTTTCCCTCTGCTGGTTCTTCTATTACTTGGTTTTGCAGAAGGCTTCCTTCTCTAGTTTTCCACTATTCAGTCTGTTATCTGGATAACTCTCAGAATAATTTTAAGACAACATTTTTGTTGTCCTAAAATTATCTAGCAGACTATCTGGATAGTATTTGGCAATGCTGTTGCTCTGCCCTGGGACTATTCGAATAGTGCACAGAAAATTAGCGGATAGGCCCAGCCATCAGCACTTATCCAGATAGCAGAAGTGTTATTCTCAAGTTTAAAATCTTCCCATGGTGTCAGCAGCAAGGCCTGACAAAGAAGCAGAATGTGATGGGAGCAAAAGTCAAAGCTCCCACCGCCACTGCTGAGGAACTTTGCTGCAGCCGCTTGCTCAGATGACGTTATACAGCTGCGATGGCAGTTGATAGGTGACATCATCAGAGCATCTGAGCAAGACTGATTTTTCAGAGGGTTTTGGCTATAATCAGCAACCTTAAATTCCCCATCAGGAGTGTTTTATCAGGGTTCTCCAGTAATAACCAGAAATCGGAAGCCCTAAACCCAATACATAGATCAAAGCATGATGAGCTTAACTGGAGCAGTCAAAACTAGTTCTTTCTTTCCGGAAGCTTCTGGAAATAAATGTCTGCAATTTATTAACTTAAACATCAAGCAGGAGCAAGATGAAGGATGCTAATTAGTGTCACTGATTAAGCTCTGCAGAGCAACAGCTTTTAATGTCTTCACGGTGCCCTTTTTCCGTTCACCATCATGGGAAAATAGAATGGAAAGATAAAGACCTAAAGTGGAATTTTAGAGGGGACATCCAAGTGCAATCTGGGACGTCTAAGCCAGAACAGCTGAAAAAAATGCAGGCATGTCCAGGTGCGGATGTGATTTCACAAACGTGGCTGTGCCTGATATGGGCGTCTGCAGGGGCATCTACATAGACATACCCAGAACGTATTTCAGAACCCAGACATCTAGGATAGCCTAATGAGTAGAGTAGTAGGCTAGGAACAGGGAAGCAAGGGTTCAAATCCCACTGTACTGTCACTGAAATTGTGCTGAGCAGTGGGGATGATGGAGTGCTCTGTTCTCTACATTCTCAGGATGTTTTTTAGCCAAAATGAGCACTTTTGTGATGCTTATTCATGCCTGGAGCAAGAAGATCCTTAAAGACGACTCTGGATGTACAGGACATTTCTGAGATCAGGCAGTGAGGCCCAGGTTCCTGGAGAAGCCCCAGCGATGCCTCCACCATGCCCCGTTCAGAAATGGACATCCTTACGCTGGAGATGTCCCCAGAGCCAACATCTAAAATGGGTCTGGCGACATCTCTGTGCTTTGGATGTCTTTATGCCTGTTTTCAGATGTCCAAAGCACCAATAGGAAAACACGGGGAGAGCAAACAAAAGCCCTCTCAGCAGAAATCCAGAAAAAGCACAAGAAGCGAGGGTGTAGAAGGTCACTGGTTTATTGAAAGTAAAGCCCCAATGCATTTCAGCAGGAAAGGAAATGGTCGTGGGGCCGCGTACCCGCTAGCCCTTGGATAACCGGGGGAGTGGAGTGGTAATTCCCCTGGCAAGGGGAGCTCGAGCACGAGGGAGTTGGCGGGGGTGGGGGGGGGGAAGAGGAAGGCAGTACGGCATCCTTTGAAATGATTGGCTCCCGTTGTGATGGAGGCATGCGGGAGCCAATGAGCGGTGAGGAGAGAGGGCTGGTAGAGCTCGGGCTGGCGAGAGATCATTCGGGGCTGGCAGAGCAGCGGGGAGGAACGCATGCTCAGTATAAGCCATTGCAGGGCACGAATTAATTAAAAATGAACTAGTTGATGAACACGTATAACAACATTGTTGAACCATGAATAAAACAAAGTCATCCATAATAAAAACACGATCCAAAAGGTAGAAAAAACAAGAAAGGACACCTGCAAGGCAGCAAGGAAGCATGAGTGCAAATGCCTAAAATTATGCAATTTGTTTTTATTAGTATGGATGTCATTGGAATTTATTTATTTATTTACTTACATGATTTCTTTTAGACTCTAACATTTCTATCTATCTTTTTATCTATTTATTTACATAAATGGTTGATTGATGTTACTTTACGTTTTTATCAGCCCGGTTTTTTATGGCTTAAACTGAGCATGCGTCTTAACCATTTTATATTTGTACTCGGATTAGTGCATGATTAATTTATGCCATATAGAGTACTACTTTACATTGTCAGCCGTTGCTATGACGTTGAGCTCTCCAAATTGCATAATTTTAGGCATTTACCCTCATGCTGCCTTGCAGGTGTCCTTTTGTGTTTTTTCTGCTTTTTGGATCATGTTTTTATTATGGATGTCTTTGTTTTATTCATGGTTACATATTTAATTGATGGCATATTTATTTATATGGTTCTCTTCAATTTTACATTTTTTTCCTATTTATTTAAAGTTTGGTTCAACAATGTTAATATACGTGTTCATCAACTAGTTCACTTTTAATTAATTTGTGCCCTGCAATGGCTTATACTGAGCATGCATCTGAAACCGTTCTATAAAAGTACCCAGATGAGCGCGGGATCATTATGTGCTGGTTAGAGTACAACTTCATAATGTGAGCCACTGCGATTACGCTGAACCTTTAAAAACTGCATATCTCAGGTATTTACACTTACTACTTTCCTGTCTGTTTGTCGGTGCCATTTTTTTGTTTTTTATCTTTAATTGGATCTCCGTACATTAGATATTGGCATGTTATTCATACTGACAGTTTTCTATACAAAAAAGTATGTAACCTAAATATGCTCCCAGCAACATCCTTCTGTTTTTTAAAGCTGCCACGGAACGTTGGAGCAAAAAGGTTTTTAGACTTCCTTTTTAAAAAAACGCCTTTTAAAATGTGCCACGCTCGTTGATGTTATGAATTTGGAACTTTTTGCCATTTGAGCTATATCGCACTAATTATACGGTACTGCTGGACCACATTATTATTAAAAATATTGAATGCATTTCACACTATTTACGAGTTCCTGTCCTGGAATCCTTTACTCTCTGCTCTGTTCACATTTTTTACTTTCCTCGTTTTTAAATACTTTTTTACTGTTATCCATAAAGTTGATTTTAAATTATTACTGTCTTTCGAAATGGTTACAAAATTTTAGCTGTCAAACAATTAATTATTTTTTACAATAATTTCCATCATGTATTTGTCTAATTGCTCCAAGCTAAATTACTAATGAGTAACATTGCCTCTGTTTTCCTATGTGTCCAAAATTCACTTAATGAATGATACCACATCCCTCTGGCTCTGGGCTACATTTGTTTCAATTAGTATCTCCACATTCAGTCTTTGTAAAGACTGAATGGTATACTGTGCCTCCTGTAAGTACTGCCTCTTTGGTCTCTAACATATATTCATTTATCTATAATCCTATTATGGTTCTTTTACATATTTTTAATTTATGTTTTTTATAAGTACCATTAGTATTATAGTTTATATTAATTACTCATTTTGTTTTTCCATGATATTTTATAGTCTCAATTTGAGTATTTGTTTTCAAGTTTTTATGCTTGTTTATATTGGTCATACATCTATATATATTTTTTTTCTATGTTCTTTTATGATTTTATTATGTCATTATTTATATTTTTTCAATATCAATATTATACTTTTGATTTTTATTGCTTGTTTTGTATGTTTTATTTTTAAGATGTGTGCCCCCTGAAAAAGGCATTCCTGCCGAAACGTGTTGGGGCTTTACTTTCAATAAACCAGTGACCTTCTACACCCTCACTTCTTGTGCTTTTTCTGCAAAGCACCAATAGGGCTTCTAAAATGCCATCCTTACTGTATAGAAATAGCAGCTCTCAAGGGACTGGTCCAATTGACACCTTTGTCCTGCATCCAGTGGTGCAGCTGCAGCATTTAAGAATTCACCTGAATATCTGGATATGCTGTTGCCTGCTGCCAATATTTGGACAACTGTGATATTCAGTTTCATTTTATGGATAGCTGTCTGCATAACTATCCATATAACTTAGGACAGCAAAATGGCTGTCCTAAGTTACCTGGATAGGAGCACTAAAAATTGCCACTGTCCAGAAAAGTTGCTGCTCCACCCTGATGCCATCCCCAGACCACTCTGGCACTATCCAGATAGTGCCAAGTCAGTCTGCAATGATTTTCAGTGGAATTATTCAGCTAGTCAGATAAATGCTTTTAAATGTTGGGCTCAGCCATTAAAACAGCACACCTCTCGCTTTTGAAGGCTTGATTTAAATATCATGCACTGGAAAGCACCATGAACTCTAGAGGTAGCTCTAGGACTGTGTCTGCAGTATTCAGCTGTAAAGAGTTTTGGTTTCCTGTTTCATCGAAGGACACTATGTAAATCCTAAATAACTTTTATTCAGCGCATTCCAATTAAGTTGCATAGTCACCTACTCTTTTCACTGTCTTCCTGGTAGAGCACATGATGGTTGAATGATTTAAAGGTAAAAGTTGAGAACACGAGAGCTTGAAATACAACCTTTTATAGATTTCACAAGCGGAGGATCATCCCTCCTTGCTAAAACATGTTTTATGCCTATTTTATAATGCCAAATGCTCATGTACAGTACTTGGTTTTACTAAAATGCTAGCATAAGTGGCAAAGGGTGCACCTTAAATTAAAGAGCGATTACTTACACCATCCTTGGAGCTAGTGTAAACAAGCATACCTACTTTTTGCGAGTATGTGCATAAATTATAGCATTCTCTAATCAGCGCACATACTTGGCTTGCACTGCTCGCCCTCTGCCCATGTGCATGCCCACAATGAAAGTATGTACCATGCAAACAACATGCATACGTTCATGCTAGTCAGAATTTCATAAGAAGCTACTTATGTGCGTACATGAATAAAATAACATCATTTATCTGCATTCTTACTACTCCAAACTAGGCAATGTCTTAAAAAATTACCCCCTTACAGTCCAATTCTGTCCCGGACGTAGAACCCTCTGTACCGGACGTACAGAGGGCATAGCGATTCTGATCCCACGGGGCATGTCTAGCCCTGTGGGATCAGAATCGCAATCAGGCCTGTACGTGCAGGCCGGGTCTGTGATTCAGTCCAGCCTGCATGTCCAGGCAGTGCCCAACTAACTCAGTCAGAGCTTTTAAATGGAGCCGCAGCACCATGGCGTCCAGTTGCATGGCATTGCGGCTCCATTTAAAAGCCGCGATCCCAGCCGCTGTAACAAACATTTTATTCCCCGCAGCCTGACCCCCAATTTGGTCTCCCAGGGCCAAGGTCAGGCTGTGGGGAATGCTCTCTGCCCCTTGCTACCCTTTCCTGGCCCCGGGCCCGCTGATCCCTGATGTCCAGGGAAGTTATTCCACCTTAGAAGTGAAATAACTTCCCCGTTCAAGTCGCCGGCCCCAGACAGACAGTGCCAACATTAGAATCGGCCCTGTACGTCTGGGGCCGGTGACTGCCCACTGCCCGCCCTAATGCTGCCCCCAATCCTTCCCTTTCCCACCTCCGTCTAGCTTCCCCATATAACTGGCGGGGAAGCTAGATGTCGGCGGAAGGGGGCACAAATAGTGTGGATGGACCTCCCATTGGGACATCCATCCCTGCTATTCGTGGCTCGGAATGAGTCTGTTATTATATTGTGATAAGAGATATGTGTGTGCTTTTATTTAATGTGGTATTTATTTTATTGACAGGTGACTATCAATAAAACGTACAGTTGTGAAGGGCTAGGATTGACAAAAGTTCCAGAAAGCCTTCCGTTTACTACAGAGACCTTAGACTTTAGCTTCAATGTACTTTCAGCCCTCTACAATTTCACCTTTAGCAGTTTAGGAAAACTGGTATGTTTAGATTTAACAAGGTAAGATGTTCCTCATTCTCATTTACGTTTTACATCTCAGCTTTTGATCTTAATGGACCCTTACATGTCTATTTAGAATGCATCTTCAGGTCACCCTCCAATTCCCCACAAAGTCAGCTACTTCCCCTCCTTCCCCCCTCTTCACTTCCAACTTTCCCCCTCTACCTCTGCTACCCTCTCTTCCTTTTCTGGGATCTCTGAAAAGGAAACTGAACACCTTCTTTCTTCCTCCAAACTCACCACCTGCTCCTCTGATCCTATCCCCACCAGTCTCCTAAGCCCCATCTCCTCCACTGTTGTCCCTTCCATCTCTCATATTCTCAACCTATCGCTCTCCACTGCAACTGTCCCTGCAGCTTTGAAGCATGCTTTAGTTACAACTCTCCTCAAGAAACCCCCACTTGATCCTACCTGTCCTTCTATTTATCAACCCATCTTCCTCCTCCCCTTCAT
Source organism: Ichthyophis bannanicus (assembly GCA_033557465.1). NCBI lineage: Eukaryota > Metazoa > Chordata > Amphibia > Gymnophiona > Ichthyophiidae > Ichthyophis > Ichthyophis bannanicus. The sequence goes on along the minus strand of CM066032.1, from coordinate 305,456,059 downwards.
TTCTTAACTACTTGAATGCGCGGTTCACCGCCGCTGCATTGACTTCCACTCCTCTCATGCCCTCCTGGATCCTTTACAATCTGGTTTTCATCCTTTACACTCTACTGAAATTGGTCTTGCCAAAGTCTCCAGTGACTTGTTCCTGGCAGAATCCAAGGGCCTTTACGCTGCTTTTGACACTGCTGACCATAACACCTTCTCCTCGATACCCTGTCCTCACTTGGTTTTAAGGGCTCTCTACTATCCTGGTTCTCCTCCTATCTCTCCCATTGCTCTTTCAGTGTTAGTTCTGGAGGCTCCTCCTCTTCTTCTATCCTGCTCTCAGTTGGTGTACCCCAAGGATCTGTCTTGGGTCTGCTCCTTTTCTCTCTACATACCCAGTCCCTTGATGTGCTTATCTCCTCCCATGGCTTTCAGTACCATCTTTATGCCGATGACTCCCAGATCTACCTCTCTATGCCTGAAATCTCTCCGGCAATCCAGACACGGATCTCTGCCTGCCTTTCTGACATTGCTGCTTGGATGTCTCACCGCCACTTGAAATTGAACATGGCCAAGACTGAGATTCTTATTTTTGCCCCCTAAAACCTCCTCTCCTCTTCATCCTTTCTCAGTCTATGTGGATAACTCTCTACTCCTCCCTGTTTCCTCGGCTCGCAACCTTTGGGTTGTCTTTGACTCCTCTCTCTCCTTCTCCACACACATCCATCTAACAGCTAAGACCTGCCATTTCTTTCTCTATAACATCAACAAAATCCACCCATTCTATTCTAAACACAGTACTAAGACGCTTATCCACTCCTTAATCACCTGCTGTCTTGAATACTATAACCTACTCCTTGCTGGTCTCCCTTTGAATCATCTCTCTCCCCTTCAATCTGTTCAACACTCTGCTGTGTGTCTAATCTTCCTCTAGCCTCATCATGCCCATACTACCCCTTCTCAAGTCACTTCATTGGCTCCCTATTTCCACATCCATTTCAAACTTCTCCTGCTGACCTGTAAGTGCATTCACTCTGCAGCTCCTCATTACCTTTCTTCTCTCATCTTTCCTTACACCCCCCCCCCCCCCCCCCCATCGAGAACTCTGCTCTTCTGGCAAATTGCTTCTATCTGTGCCCTTCTCTTCTACTGCTAACTCCAGACTTTGCTCCTTTCACCTTGCTGCACCTTATGCCTGGAACAAACTACCTGTGTCTGTTTGCCAGGCACCTTCTCTGACCCTTTTCAAATCCAGTTGAAAACTCACCTCTTCGCTGCTGCTTTTGGATCTTGACTCATCTGATCTCCTTGTTTCTCTACCTTTCCCCCTTGTTTTATCCCTGTCTATACCTTCTGTGTTGTCTGTCTTGACTAGCTTGTAAGTTCTATTGAGCAGGGACTGTCTCTTACATGTCTGTGCAGTGCTGCGTACGACTTGTAACACTATACAAATGCTCAGTAGTAGTAGTGTAAGTAGGTCTCTTGACTAGAGCTGGTTGCAGCTTCATACTGATGTTCTCTCCAGAAGATCTGTTCTGGTACATTATAGAGAATACAAGTGCAAGTACAACAGAACAGTCCTGTGAAAGATCAAATCAAGACCAGACATAAAATTCAACAATTCTCTATCTAACACAAAATTCATCATGCAAATAGGAGTCAAAATGACATCAGAACGATTTAGTGCACAAAACTCAGTTTCACGTCCCTTCTTATTCTTTAAGAATTGGTTTGAAAATCCCTCCTTGTACTTAATATTCTGCAAACAAGCTTCCTTTTGAATGAACTAAGAAAACGTCAAAGCAAATTTTAGATACTTCATGGAGATTGGAACGGAGACATTCAGGTCAGGGCATACACAGTTCCGGTGGTATTTTAGAAGTTCTGCCAAACACGGAACCTTTTCCAAAATATGCATAAGGATGTGCTGGAATGTACGTGTATTTGCTGACACATAGACCCAGAGGAGACATTTTACAAATCCACTTGTGGGAAAAATCAATGGAGACAACTCAGCAACTTAGGGTTGCTTTTACTAAGCGTTTGCGTGCGCCATCTGCCATCGAGCCTGTAGGAATGATATGGGCTTTGCAGCAGGAAACATGCGCTAATGTTTAGCAATCATGGCACTTACATGCCACCTACATGTTTAACTTGTTATTTCACCATGTGGGCCATTTTTCAAACCCATATCTATGAATGCCACCAATTAACTACAGAGGACACTAGCTGTATTTAATTTAAATTTGGAGGTGGAAATAAACCACAGAGAACTAAGGAGAATAACCCTCTTAATCCGTTCTGCAAAGTGCTGGCTGAAACTCTTACTTTTGAAAAACCTATATATGCTGAGGAGCTGCTGTAAATCTTGATGTGGACATTTTTGATTACAGACATGCATTCCCTATATGAAATGAGGAATGCACGTGCAGATGTTTGACCCACGCAGGCCATTGCCTAACCACACCCCCAACACGCTCCCTTGCAATGTTTAAGAATTAAGCACATCCACATATAAATTTAGGCCTTTATGAAATCATCAGTTACACATGGATGTCATTTTCCAATCTAAGATTACAATCTTAGATTTTCCATGTAAAAATTGTGAATAAGGCTTCTAAAATAACCCTTTTCGTTTTTAAGGTGATATCATGTGTCCATATTATCATCCGCTGATGTCAAGCTCTTTGATAGTTTTTCCTCCAGGACCTGATCTAAAAAAGATTAAATAATTAATTCCCAATTCAATTCTAGGTAAGTCCACATTGAAAAATAATCTAAATCCCACTAGCACTCCTTGTGGCCTTGGGCCAGTCATTTAACCCCTCCATTGCCTCAGAAAAATCGCTTTGACTGAAATGATAAAGCAGTATAAAATACCTGTTAAATAAATACATAAATAAATAGCATTACTTGTGAGCATAATGCTATCTCCTTCCTTTTCCTGTGTAGTTCCAGTTAAATCATTTTTAAAGAAATGTGCTGCAAAGTGGTTTCGAGCTACGTTGTCAGTCTCAAAATAATTGTCCTCCCTTTCCTTCAGTCTTGTGCTTTTATCCTGGGTTTGTGTCTTTGTATTTAAAAATAAAATAGATCTAGAAAATCAAACTCGTTTGCTAATTCATTGTGTAAACACTACTCTTCTCTCTTTATTTAAGGTGTCAAGTTAACTGGATCTATGAAGAAGCATTCCAAAACAATCCTAACCTGCAGAAAATTGTATTAATTGGAAACCAATTGATGTATCTTGCAGACACAGCATTTGCTGGGCCAATATCTCTGAAGCATCTCTCCTTAACCCAAACAGGTCTCACTAGAATAACACTCATTCCCATGCACAATTTGGAAAACTTGGAGACCTTAGATGTAGGGAGCAATCCGATCACTTCCATGCAACTCCCTGACAGTTTTCCAATTAAGAACCTGAGAGACCTTGATTTTCAACTGAATGGCATAGAAACCATATTAGCAAATGATGTGGAAATTCTTAGACAGACAACCAATTTAAGCCTCAGCTTCAAAGGAAATTCTGTTAAATATATTGAGCCCAAAACTTTCAGTTCCACCCATTATTATAGCCTGAACTTTGCAGGTTGTGCCACAAGGGTTGATCTTTCTGTCATTTTAGCAGGACTAATGGGTGCAAATACTCACATTCTTAAGCTTGGTACATTTGATGACATACAAAATGTAATAAAAATAACCTCTAGCATGCTGCAAGGTCTATGTAATATTTCTGTAGCTCAACTCAGTTTTAGTAAAATGCATTTTTTTGACCTTTCTGCCTCCACATTTCAGTGTTTGACCAAGCTACAGAAATTGGATCTAACTCATAGTCACATTAATTTTTTACCCTCTGACATTGGAAATATGAACATGCTCACAGAACTAATTCTAAACGAAAACGCCTTTGAAAACCTTTGTGAAATCAACTCCGCTAGTTTTCCATTCCTAACTCACCTTCAGGTCAGCAGAAACTTTGAAACTTTGCAGATGGGCTCCGGTTGCTTAGAAAAACTCTTACAGCTTCAGTACCTGGATTTAAGTGGAAGTGGCATCCAAACGTCAAACTGTTGCAGCACAGAGCTGAAAGGACTCGGCAACCTGAAGCAGCTGAATCTAAGCAACAATGATGCACTCTCGCTCCAACATACGGCTTTTCCAGAAAACAGTAAATTGGAGATCCTGGACTTCAGTTTTACGGGTCTTCAGACATCCAAGAGCCCCTTTAACAACCTACAGTTCCTCCGTGTCCTGAATCTTTCCCATACATCCATTAACACTAGCAATGAGCACCTTTTACAGGGCCTGACAAACCTCACTGTATTAGACTTCAAAAAGAACAAGTTTCTATCTGACTCCATACAGAATGACAACTTCTTTCAGCTTGTGCCCAGTCTAGAGGTATTAATTTTGTCTTCTTGTGAGTTGAAAGTCTTAGGACAGCAGGCATTTCACATACTGAAGAAACTAAAACACGTGGATCTAAGTTACAACAGGTTAACTGCATTCGGCAGCAATGCATTTATTGACCATAACACAATGTACCTCAATTTTGCTGTCAACAGAATTCAAATTATACCTGAAGAAATGGTAAATAAAATATCTAACAATAGCATAATCAATTTAAGTCATAATCCACTGGATTGTACTTGCTCCAATATTGGGTTTGTACTGTGGTACAAACAGAATTTGGGTAAAATTGAAGACCCCGAAGAAACCGTATGTGGTGCACCAAAAGCTGTAGAAGGTATTAAGCTGTCCACTGTAACAATGTCCTGTGGGATTTCCATTGAAGTGCTTCTCATTACTGTCCTGTCTGTAGTACTGCTAATCACTGCTTCCATATTTCTGGTCAAATATTTTGTGAAAAAAAGATATCAATCAATTTAAGTCTTTCAGACTTTCGATCGTGCAAAGTAAGATTCTTAACATACTTTAAATATGAATTATTATTCATTCTCTACAGAAGTCCTATCAATGTATTCATCAATGTTATCATATCCACGAAAATAAACTTTCAATTTCTATCCGACAACTGAAGTCAGAAGGAGGGGAATTTTATGACAGGGCGTCTACATTTAAAAGGTAAGAAGATGCCTAATTTTGCCCGTTTTATAAGGACATATAGTGGCACTTTTACTAAAGGGCGCTGAGGTACTGCACCTAACATGCCAATAATGCGCAAATCCATGGCGCGTTAGGGCCACACCATGGCATTTCTTACTGGGGACATGGAAAGCATGTTCCTGGCAGTTAACGCAGTGCACATGACCCTGCTGTGGCGCAACAATAGCACAGGTGCACTTACCTCCTATGGATGTGGCAGTATTTGCACCTATGCTACTTGCTTGCCATGCAAGTAGTGTGAGTGCACTGACTGCATGTCGCCCACCCCACCCACTCACTTGCAACCCTAATGTGCCATGGACAGTTATTGGGACTGGATTTTAGCGTTAACTGTCACTGCGTGACCTGGCATGCCTTTAGCAAGTGCTAGAACATGCACTGGCAGCCAGCATTCTTTAGTAAAAGGTCCCCATAGTCTATCCTCTTGGGGTTTCATTTCATCAAAATGGGCTAACATATTCTACTGGAAGTCCAGAAGGGAATTATTCATTGAGGTAACAGATTTATTAAGCTCAGTTATGACTTCCCAAAAATTATCGAAAGACACCGTTGCCATTTTTTATGGGGAGAATCACACTACTGCTGCAGTAGCACTTAACCCATCTGGGACCAATGACTCCCCACAAACTCTCCCAACCATTATTTCTACTAAGGGAGCTCTACTTATCTGCTGACAAGCAGCTTCTTCCAGGATATGAGATGCCATTGCACTTTTATTCAAGGAGCTACTGTGCTTTCCTGGGCCCAGATAACGAGCAAGGAAGACACTCTTCGACACGGAACTAACCACTTCTAGGTTCACCAGCATCCCATATGTAATGCTGGGAGAGTCTTTACCAACAATGAAAAGGATTGAGGCAGGGGCGGCTCTATAATGAGGCCAAGTGAGGCGGTGGCCTCAGGCGGCAACTTTTTGGGGGCAGCAAAATTGCCCCCAAAAAGTCCGCCTCACTCGGCCTTCAAAAAATAAAAAATAAAAAAAAACGTTGTAAGAATCAGGTGCCGCTGCCTCTCCGGCGGCGGCAGAATGAGAAGCCCCGTGGCCGCCCAGCCTCTGCCCCCCCCCTGGAGAGCCTGCTGGGTTCCCCTCTTCACCGGCTCCGCTTTGCAGAGCCGCGGCGAAGGGACGGCATTTCCCTTAACCACTGGGCTCTGTTAAAGCTGAGCCCGCAGTGCTGATGGGAAATTTCCCAGTAGCACCGTGCGGGCTCAGCTTTAACAGAGCCACACAGTAAAGGGAAGCACTGTCCCTTCACCGTGGCTCTGCAAAGCGGAGCCGGCGAAGAGGGGAAACCAGCAGGCTCTCCGGGGGGGGGGGCGGGCGGCCGCAGGCCTCCTCATTCTGCCTCTGCCGCTGCTGGAGCAGCAGCGGCAGTTGCTTCTTATGCCGGAGGTAAGAAAATGGGCTGATTGGGGGGTTAAGAGTGGACTGATAATGGGCTATGGGGGGGTACAACTGGAAATGGGCTGATGGGGGGGTAGTACTGGAAATGGGCTGATCAGGAGGGGGGCTAGGACTGGTAATGGCCTATGAGGGGTTAAAACTGGAAATGGGCTAATAGGGGGTTAGGACTGGTAATGGGCTATGGGGGGTTAGAACTGGAAATGGGCTGATCAGGAGAGGGGGCTAGGACTGGTAATGTGCTATGGGGGGGTTAGAACTGGAAATGGACTGATGGGGGTTTAGAACTTGAAATGGGCTGATGGGGGGTGGGTTAGGACATGTAATGGGCTATGGGGGAAGACTAGGACAGGAAATATGCTGATTGGGGTGCTAGGACTGAAATGGACTTATTGGAGGGTTACAACTGGTAATGGGCTGATTGGCGGGCTAGGACTGGGGTGGGCTGATAAAGGGAATAGGACTAGAAATGGGCTTGGACAGGAAATGGGCTAATAGGTGAGGGGAGAAGAGTGCTGCTGGCCCTGGAAGAAAACTAGGGGCTAGGGCTACAAATGGACTGATGCAGGGGGATGGTAGAAAAGGACTGGAAAGGAGCGGATACTGAGAGGGTCTGCCAGGGGAAGGATGGGGCAGGAAGGGAAGGAGGGGGCTGGAAAGGAGCTGACACCTGGGATGTACCGAAGGGGGACTGGAAGGGAGCTGACACTTGGGGATGGGAGTGGTAGGTGGCTGGGTAATAGGGAGAAGGCTGGAAGGGAGCTGACTGGGGGGTGGCATGGAGAGTGGACCTGAGCTGATGCCTGGGATGGTATTTGGACTAGAAGGGGCTGGACAGGAGGAAAGGAGTGAGACTGGAAGGGAATGGACAGTCATGGGAATGCAAGGTGGTTGACATTGGAAGGTACTGGGAGGGGAGGACTGGAAAGGGGACTGATACTGGGGAGGGTTACTGGAACTGGAAATGGGCTGATGGAAGGAAGTGAAAAAAACAAAAGAAGAGATAAGAAATGGCAGATGGGCCATGGACAATAGACCACAGAAAGAGAGCTAAGAGAAGACAGGAAAGCAGAAGCCTCAGATCGGGACCAGCATGATCAGAGAATAAAATGGTTAGACAACAAAGGTAGAAAAAATAATTTTATTTAATTTTGTTGATTGGACTTTGTGCTATTTTTATATTTTACACAGCATTGGGGAACTGCATCTCTTATTTATCTGATGTTGCATTGCATGTGGACTCTGGCTTCTTGGGGTTTCAGTTTAAATTTTGTCTACATATTTTTATTTTTACTTTAGATTGTGGTTACTTATTCTGTACTTGGTGAGGGTCGATGTGTGTGTGTGAATGAGGTCAGGTGTTCTGTTAACATGGAGTTTGTATATAAAGATCTATACTATACTGTAGTAATTTAACTTGTTCAGCTTTTCAAATAAGTGTATGGATGTTCCAGGGCCCACTGTAGTATTTACAGTGACGCTTTTTTTTGATGGGCTCCTTATGTGAGTTTTGGAAGTTTGTGCTGATATGATATGGTATGGTAGGTTTGCTCATTGTTGTAGGGTTTTTTATTAGTTCACAATATGCCTGGTACTGGAGAATAGTGGTTGTTGTTGTTAGTGAGATGATCAGAATCAGATTTTTTGTTAAAATATTGAGTTCTGAGGGTGAATGTCCTGATTCTGCTCTGCACCTACTGTGGATGCAAAATATATGTTGAAAAAGAAAAAGCGAGAACCATAACGCAGTTTATAACAAAATAACAATGGGTTATAATTTAGTTTTATAAACTGTGCTATTGATTCTTGCTGTCTTTTAGTTCCTTGGTGTGCAAACAGGACCGTACCTAGCCCTGTGCAAGCAGTGCAGCCGCACAGGGCGCAAAGGCTTGGGGGGTGCATTTCGGCTCTCTGCTGTTGCCCTGCCACCGCTGGCAGGACAATAGTAGGCAGTTAAAATGCGCCCCCAAGCCTTTCCGCAGCACTTTAAGCAGGTCTGGTCCCTCCCTCCTCCGACACGATGTCAGAGCAGGGAGGGACAGATCTGCTTAGAATGCTGGCACCTTTCAGATCGGGCGCATGCTCCCCCTCCTCCCTATACCTCCGTCCAGTGCTGCCTGCTCTTTCCCTGCTGCCGGCGCTGCCGTGAAAAAACCAGAGGGCGGCAGTAGCAGGGAAAGAGCAGGAAGCGCTTGACGGAGGTATGGGGGGCGAGGGGGATGGTGTGTGCATCCGAGCTGCAAGTCACACAGGGCACGATTGCAGCTCGATACGGCCCTGTGTGCAAACATCTTGCATTTCCTCCATATAATCTAATCGGCTTGTTGGTTTGGTTCAGTCTCTGATTGGATTTCTGAAAAAAGCCCCGCCCCCTCTAAGGTAGAGGGGGGGGGTGCCATCTCATTCTTTGCCTCAGGCAGCAGACTGCCTTGAGCCACCCCTGGATTGAGGAGTCATTCAGGCTCAATGAGATCTCAACAAAGGACGACACCCCTTCTAGTGGTCTTTGATTGACTACATCAGATGCCAAGGCATACTGACTGAGGATTTTCAGCTCAATTGTAACCTGACAGAGTTGGAGGAACTGCTATGTCTTGGAGGATTCTGATCTCTGCTTCCCCTCTCTTTTCCCAGTCCTTCAGCCTACGGCAGCGGTAGAGAAAACTCAGCCTGGAGCTCAATGCATGCTTTCTCTCCAATGGGCATCAATCTTGCCCTCCCCCCAGTAGTTTATATTTTATGAGGTAAGATGGAAAATCATTTTCTAACTTTATAGGGCTGAAATATAAATCATATTACAAGGCAAGTGTGGCATCATAATTCATATTAAGCTCAGCAACATTGCCCTTTTACTTTTTGGCTCTTTAAAATGAAAAAAGCAAAAATAAAAATTGAATCCATAGGAGCCAGGTATCAAGACCTACACAGGAGTAAGTGGATGGGATAATTTCTGAACATGCAAGATTTTTACAGGTAAGAAGATTTATAGCTTAGTGGGACAATAAAGAGGAAAAGGGAGAAGGGGAATAGTGTATTTTCTCCATGCACTCTTCAGCAGCATCGTAGGAAACACCTGCTGGTACATGCTACAGTTAAACACAGCTGCACTGAATAGTGAAAACATTATACCTCACTAATTGATTCAGTAACCAAACTGAGGAGTAAATATACAGTTATCCTTACTAACTAGCTCCATGGCCTTGTGATATACCTCATACCATAATGAAAAAGGTGCAATCTGCTTGTGGAGAACTTGGGCTGCCCTCCTTCTCTCCTCTGCTAGCTTTGCTGTGTACCTCATTGGATCATAATGGACAACTTTTGATATGCCTGTATGTGCCAGTGAGCTCTGGAACATTCAATCAATTTGGGACATTTACAATCCCTTCACATGCATATTGGACTGACTGAGGAAGGGGTTACCTCATTGAAAATAACATGCGTATCTGCTGCCCAATTTTCTCACCTTTCATTCTTCTTTCTCTGAATGGTAAATAGCAACATGGAAAACAAAGGCAGATAAAGACCATATGACCTATCCAGTTTGCCCATCTATGAGAACTTTTAAGTTCTACAATCGTTTCCCTCAGAAATCCTCTGCATTTATCCTATGCTTTCTTGAATTCAGATACATTTCTTGCCTCCACTACCTTCACTGAGAGGCTGTTTCACACATCCACCACTCTTTCCATAAATAAATATTTCCTCAGATCACTCCTGAGTCTGTTCCCCTTTCATCTTTATCCTATGGCCCCCTCATTTCAGAGCTTCCTTTCAACTGGAAGAGGGGCATCTCTATGCATTTATACTATAGAGGTATTTAAATGTCTCTTTTGTATTACCCTTCACCCATCTTTCCTCCAAAGTATACATCTATCCTCATAAGCCTTATGGTGAAGACCGCTGACCATTTTAGTAGCCAACTCCATCTTGTTTGAAGGTGCAGTCTCCAGAATTCTAAAATATTCCAAATGAGGTCTCATTAAAGACTTATACAAAGACGCTATCACCTCCTTTTTCCTGCTAAACATTCATCTTCCTGTGCACCCAAGCATCCTTCTGGCTTTTGCCGTCGCCTTTTCTACCTGTTTGGCCTCTTTAAGATTGTCCGATATGATTACCTCCAGGCCCCGCTCTTCTTTCATGCATTATAGTACTTCATCCCTATACTTTACTGCTGCCTTTGGTTTTGGCAGCTCAAATACTTGACCTTGCATTGTTCAGCATCAAATCTTAGCTGCCAAATTCTTGACCATTCTTCAAGCTTTGCTAGATCTCTCCATATGTTATCTAGACCTTCCAGGATGTCTTACCCTGTTGCAGATTTTGGAATCATCCACAAAGAAGCATACCTTTCCTCACAGACCTCCAACAATATCACTTACAAAAATGTTAAAAAGAACAGGACCAAGGACTGATCCCTGCGGCATGCCACTTGTAATGCCCCTATCTTCAGAGTGAACTCCATCTACTACTACCCTCTGGTGCCTCCCACTCAACTAGTTTCTTACCCAGTTAGTCACTTTAGGATCCATCCCAAGGGCATTTATTTTAATTAATAAATCATCAATAAAGAACTGTGTCAAAAACCTTGTTGAAATCTAAGTGTACCCCCATTTAGTTCTCTCCCTGATCCAATTATCTGGTCATCCAGTCAAAGAAATCAATCTGAGTCATCTGACAAGACCTATCCTCTAGCATAACCAGGCAATTTCAAATTCTCCATTTCCTTGGATTCCAGAAACCATACTATCCTCTGCTTTAGCAGAGTTTCCATTAATTTATTTAACAAAGAGATAAGACTAACTAGTCTGTGTTTACCCATCTCTTCCTTACTCCCGCTTTTGTGGACAGAAAGCACAGTTACTTACCTGTAACAGGTGATCTCCAGAACAGCAGGAATTAGTCTTCACACGTGAGAGACGTCGCCGACGGAGCCCGCACGGGAAAATGCTCCCCAGCATCCAATCAGAAAGCCTTTGGGAGCATCCCCCGCGCCTGCGCGGTGGCTTCCCGCCCTTCCTACTGCCTCTCCCCAGTTGAGTTTCATAGCTGAGCCGGCAGGAGAGGAAAGGAAGGAATAGAGAAAAAGAGAGATACAACTCCCAGGGGAGGTGGGCGGGTTGTGAAGACTAATTCCTGCTGTTCCGGAGATCACCTGTTACAGGTAAGTAACTGTGCTATCTCCAGGAACAAGCAGGAATGAGTCTTCACACGTGGAGACTCCCTAGCTTAGGATGCCCGGGGAGATCCCATAAGCGCAGCCCAGACGGGATGGCATTTGCCCAGCCTGAATCTCCGGCATCCCCTGAGGGATGGAGGGCAGGAGTTGAATAGAGGAACAGCGAATCCAAAGACTACGGAAGCAAGTCTTTAGAGTGCAGAACAGGTACCATTAGGATACAGCAAAAAAAACCCCAGGCTACGGGAGTAGGCAGAGGGGAGCATGAAGAGAATCATTAAGCATGTAATGAGTAAATGACCTAGTACCATACAGAGCTTACCGGCCATTAAGTTTCTAATGAATTAATGGTTTAGAACCCTGTACTGCTTACCCACCGGGTTGTCGGAAGTAGTCCTGTGATGAAGGCACTGTAGACGCAGTAGCGAGGTCATCAAGGAAACTTCACCGCAGCGAGGAGGAAGTTCCAAATCCGGAAGGCCATGGGATCCAGGCGTCAGCTGGGTCAGGAGAAGGACGGCAGGTCTTCCAGGGGGCTCACGGCAAGCTGAGAACTCCCTTAGGAGTAGAGTCCATAACTCAGAGGACCAACAGTGGAAGACAGGCCGAACTAGAGAGCCTATCCCGGAGAAGAGTAGAGGTGTACCCCGGAGCAGAAGGGGTACACAGTCTGCCCTAGAGGACCTAACTGAAAAGGGGACTGTTGACTTCACAGCAGTAGGGTGCCACCAGTCCGCGGCCCAACGGGAATTAGGCAGGCGGACTGGCCGGACCCCCTGGGGGGGGGGGGGGTGAGTACCGGCCATAGGGGGAAAAAGGCGGTAAACACAGTTACTGTGGGGATCCCCCAAAGGCGCCTGCCAAGCAGGTGATATCTAGTATATCTAAGCCGGTGGACATGGGGATGCCCCCTCCGGTACTAACGCAGGCACGCCGAGGGGCCTGCCTCCATGAGCAGCACTCAGGTAAGGCGGATCTGCCATCGATCCCCAGAACGTCCACCTGGAGAGGTGGCCGCAAGATCCGTCAGGGGAGGGATCTTTCCCGGAGGGCAAGGGCAGATCGGCAAGCTAAGAGCGCGGTAGCGCGGGGGACGGAGGATAGCATCAGTCCGGTAGAATGCCGCAGGGGTTGGAAGCCCTAATGTGTCCCCAGGACCTGCGCGTAGAAATTGTCCCCCGCACAATCGGGGGACATGAGGGTATAGTCCCTGGTGAGTATAGGGGGACTATAGCAGCTGGAGGGGAATTCCAGTACGGAAGCAATCAGCAAGAGGATACTGGCTGAGAGGGGTTCGGGGACGTACCGAAGAGTAAGTAGGGTGACCGTGGGCCAGAGCGATCACGGCGTAAGGTTGTCTCCCTTTCCCACGGAGGAGAAGACCTGAACCCCTAGATAAGTCCCCGAACCATTTTCCAACTGGACGAGCCCCAGAGTAGAGCTCTAGTCTAAACTTCTGGTAAGGAGGTTAAGAGCAGGCAGCCGCCCACCTGAGCCTAAAAATGCTTAGTATGAGAGTCCTGGCGCGGGCCCGGGGACATCAACCCGGGGTGAGAGGTCCCTTGCTTGGACGCGCCTGGAGAGTGGGCGGAGGGCTGACATTTCCTCTTCCTAGGGAAGGGGGGTCTGGAGGGGCGTTTACCACCACTGGGGGGAAGCCGGGCCCTAGGCTGGCTGCAAACTCTGGGAAGGTTAGCGAAGCACTGTGCGACCTGACGTAAGGCTTCGCTATTGAAGAGGTGATCTCCGTCGCAGGGAGAATTACCCAGGATGTGCTGTGCCCGTCGACACAACTCGGACGCCTGCAACCATGCCGTGTGGCGTGCTCTAATGGCAACAGCAGAGGCTCTGCTGACCGACCGGAAGGAGTCCAGCGAAGCACGAGAAAGGAACCCGGAGATATTCCTGCAATGATAAAGAAGCAGGGAATATTCAAAGGCCTTGGTTGCAGATACGAAGGTGGATAACCGAGATAACCTCTCGTGACCTCCCGAAGCGACAGACTCATATAAAATATATATGAAATAATTCTGGCCGCCAGCATAGACATTTGGAAGGCTTGACGTTCTAGAGTATCTAGCGTCTTCGAGGCGCGGCCTGGAGGGCGAGAAGCATGCCTCTCCTTGCTTCCAGCCTTCCTCAGCGCCGATTCCACCACAATGGACCGATGTGGAAGCTAGTGCTGCCGAAACCCCGGGGACGGAGGCACCCGGTACAGAGCCTGCATCGCCGTCGGCGGCGCCAGAACCCTCAAAAGCGACCGCCAAGCCCCCAGCAGGAGATCATGCAGGGCGGGATGCAGAGGAAGCATCGCGGCTGCCTGTTCCGCAGGGCCTGGGCTCGGATCCGGGATAGGGATGGCCAGCAAGTCCGCCATGTCAAGGAGGAAATCCTGAAAAGGCGGCTCTGCCGGAGCAGTTATGGCGGGAGAGGCCGCCCGGGCACTAAGAGGCCGCTCGGGCCGATGCCCGCTGGGCAGAGGAGGGGACCAACCGACCCGGATCGGGGCAGTCAACATGGCGTCATCGGCTCCTGGAATTGATTCCAAGCTAGGCATCGAAGAAGTCGATGGCACCGACGGCGCCGCAGGAACCGGCCTCGGCCCCGAACCCGGGGGCGGCGCTTCCCCCCGTGACTGGAGCGAATCCGCGGCCGCCGGAGGGCAGGGGCCAGCGGTCTCTGCTCTGCGCTGCGGGAGAGGACAGGGGCCGATCCCGAGACGTGCCATGGCCAGGCTTTCAAGGCTGGACAACGACTCCAGGCTGGGCATCGAACCGAGCGAGGAGATCGACTCCATCCTCGAGGCCCCCGGCAGGAGTGACTGCGCCGGTGGTGGAGATCCCGGAGCGCGGATCGGAACCGCGCCGACCGGTGCCGTGAACATCACGGGCCCCCGAGGACGGTGCTCGGAGGAGAGGGGGTCATCTGACGCCGGCGCTGATGTCGATCGGCGGGCACTGCCCGGGTGCCGGGCTCCCTCTCGAACCCGTCCGACCCGGAGAGAAATCCTTCCGGGGCATACGGCCCGTCCACGAGGGGACCCCGGTCACCCATCGACGAGTCCCTGCGGGGGGGGGGGGGAGTGCAAAGCCCCTGCGCCGATGTCAGGGTACCGTAGCGGGGCGGCGCAGACCCAGATTGGGTCGAAGCGGTCGAAGACCCCGAGGCCCCTTCTCTAGGGAAGGGCGGGGCCCTCGGCGGCCGCGTCGATGCCGGGGAGTCGCCCGTGCGCTGGCCAACATACCCCGAGGTCCCCGGGGAAGGTCGATGGCGGTCCCTCGTGCTCGACGCCCCTGCTGTCGCCGGCGGAGCGGCGCCGCTCGAACCCGGTACCACCCTTGCGCAGGGCTGCGATACCGGCGACCCGGCGTGGGTCGAAGCAAGCGGCCCCGAGGGGAGGGAGGCCAGATGACCATCCCCGGCACAGGGCGGAACCACCGACGCCCGCGCCCTCGAAGCAGGTACTACACCCGCGCATGACCTAAACGTAGGGCCGTCAGACAGTGTCGAGTCGATCGGCCCCCGAGGTGCCGAGGGCAGCGGCTGGTGATCCCCGGAGGAGAGCGGGTCACTCGACATCGATGCCGATGGGTCGGCACTGCCCAAAGCGGATACCACCCCCGTAGGAATGCCATACCGGCGCGAGTCGGTCGGCCCCGGAGGTGCCGAGGACCGCAGCCGCCAATCCCCGGTGAGGAGCGGAACGCTCGACACCGATGCCGAGGGGCCGGTACTGCCCGAAGCGGGTACCGCCCACGCGCATGGCAGGGCTGAAGGAACGCCAGGCTGGACTGAGCCGATCGGCCCCGGAGGTGCCGAGGACAGCAGCCGACGATCCTCGGTGAGGAGCGGAGCGCTCGACACCGACGCCGATGCCCGGGGCTCAGTACTGCCCGGAGCAGCTACCACGCCCGAGCATGGCTTGGATGTAGGGAGGTCAGACCCGGTCGAGTCGATAGGCCCCGAAGGCGCTGAGGACACCGGCTGACGATCCCTGGCGAAGAGTGAAACACTCGACGCCGACGCCGATGCCGGGGAATCAGCACCGCTCGAAGCGGGTACCTCCCTCGGGCATGGCTCGGGAATGTTCTGTGAGGAGCGAACCTCATGAACATCCCGAAACCCCGTAAATGCTTTGGAGCCCGAGGACTCCCGCTGGGGTATATCAGCCAAGGAGGACTTGAGGGGTTGGCCGGAGCCGTCGCCATGCCGCGCATGAGACTCGCCCCTCAAGACTCGGCTAGTCTTAACAGACTGTTGTGTGGTTACCTGATCCTGGAGAGAAGGACAACCCGACGACCGCGTCTTTGGCGCGAAGACGTCGTCGAGGGATACCCGAAAGAGGGAGGGTCTTCTCCCGACACTGTAGCCCGGGGAATCTGGGGAAAAAGGGTCAGGCCCCAAACAGGAGAGGCACCGGGCATTGGAGTCCACGTGGAAAATTAAGTCCCTGCCGTGAGGCTGGGGGGAAGAAGGCTCCATGCCCCGGTCCTCAGCGCCCGAAGGGGGCGACGAAAATTAAATGAAAACAATTAAAAGAAAAAAGGGGGGGCATGGAGGTGCCACCGTTGGCGGGAAAGCCGCGACTACAGAAAAAAGGAAAAAATTTTTGCGGTGGCAGGAGGGACATCCTGCCTGCTCCGCGGAAAACGAAAAACTGGGGAGAGGCAGTAGGAAGGGCGGGAAGCCACCGCGCAGGCGCGGGGGATGCTCCCAAAGGCTTTCTGATTGGATGCTGGCGAGCATTTTCCCGTGCGGGCTCCGTCGGCGACGTCTCCCACGTGTGAAGACTCATTCCTGCTTGTTCCTGGAGATATCACATTTGCTCATCTCCAGTTCTCCACGATAACTCCCAACTCTAAGAAAGCATTGAAAAGGTCAATTGGTGGAGCCGCCAATACTTTCCTACGTTCTTTCAAAGTTAAGTTTTTTCTTTCTCTTGGGCTGCTCACTGTGACACCCACATCTCGATCCTACCTCATGAAACTATCCTTTGCCTGTCTTCCAGTTCTAACTGATATGCCTCGACTATAAGGAGGAGCCCTGATCTCCATCAAGAGAAACTGTGCAGGGAACATTTTAGAATATGTTGTAGTTCACTTTCTAAATGATAGTTAGAGAGTGCAGGTCTGCCCTTATTCAGTAGGGGGGGAACTAGAGAGAGAAAGACATATAATCCTTATAGTTTTCACAAAGATGTCTCTTATAACACAGTAATGGTTTTAATTAAAACTTAAGAATTTCATTTACCGTGGTACACACCGACATTATTCTCTATATATATGTTTGGTTCCATGTAAACCGCGCTGATGATAATAGTGCGGTATATAAGAGATGTTAAATAAATAAATAAATAAATAATAATAAAACTTATCTAGATCCACGATATGTCCCTAAGTTTTTTATTTCCTAGATATCTATTTGATTACTTGAATTGTAACTGGGAGGAAGTTGTGCTAGCTCTTTTGACGACCTCGTTTTACTTATAGTACACAGCTCTGATCATCAGTCTCCATTGGGGCCCACAGCAGATCAGGACACCCCTGATACAGAATCACTTCCAGCAGATGCCTCCATAGCACCAACTATTGAAACCAAGTCTTTCTCCAGCAATGAGAGCCTTGAAGAATGAGACAACAGGTCCAAAGAATTAACTCCTTATCTCCCCCACAGGAGAGTTGGGGAAAGCTCCTATAAAGTTTTTAGAGGCGTCAGTGCTCCCAGACAGGGACAGAGATTAGCGGGGAACAAAGGGAACAATTTCCCAACTCCCAAGTCACTGTACTTTGCTCCAGCATTGAGAAAGGGCCAAATAACCTCTGGCCGACCTTCATACGAAATGGATACAAAAATTCCTTAACAGCTTTGCCATAATTCTGAACAGGAAAGAACTGTCACAGACAGGAGAATCCCACATGCAAGTCTGCTCTGAATGTCATATTAACTCCTATTGACCTCTGAAGGTAAAGATTAATGAGATGATAGAGGCAGGAGAGATATGAAGAACTGGTAATAGAGAGAAACAGGGAAAAGATGAGGAAAGATGCATGAAGTTAGCACTGGAGTGAAAGATGCAATTTTTTGTTCACTCTCCATGTCTAACATCTCTCATCACTCATCCAGTGTCTCTCTCTCTCTCTGGCTTTCTCTTTCCCACCATCCAGTTCCTCCTCTCTTTCTTTCCATGACTGCCATCTCCTTTCCTATCCCCCCTGCAACCAGCATCTACCCCATTTCCATACCATGCTATCTCCTCCCTAGTACTCATATGTCCAGCATCTCTCTGCTTTTCTCAATCTACTTTACCCCATATCCGTCTTCTCTTCTCTCTATTCCTATTACTCTCATGTTCTGCATTTCCTTCTCTCCTCTATCTTTTTCTTTATTCAAAACTTAATATACCACCCACACACAAGGTACCAGAGTGGTTTACAATTAGAAAATTCAAATACTGCTAGAAAAAGGAAACAGAACACCAGCATTCGGATAGGAAAGAGACAGCAGGTTAAAGAGAGGGACAGCAGAAAAAGGAAAGACTATACCAGGAATGGTAGGACGTGGACGTCGTCAATAAGGAGCAGGAGACAAGGGGCATAAGAGGCAGAAAGCAAAGCATGCATGAGATAAAATCAACTTGCAAAGACAGTGCAATGGAAACAAAAAGAAGCTTCTAATTACCACTCTATGCCTTCTAAAAGTGTTTCTGAACTTTTAAGTCTCAGGCCCCATTTCTCTCTCTATCTCTGCTTTTATTTCTCATATTTAAATGAATCTTTAAAAAAGCTATAAAAAGCCTCTGATGCTGTAAATTCCACTGTAAAGCTCAGTTTTATAGTATTAATTACTTCTTTTTACAAGGCTGCATGCTTTGTTTCGGCAGCAGTATAGAAAGTGCCTTTTTATTTTAGATTTTGCTGCCTCTGGCCTGCTTCTGCCTTCACACGCTTTTTTTTTATCAAGAATGCTTCAGCGAGAAAAAAATGCAGCGGGAAGGCAGAGGTGGCAAAATCTAAAATTAAAACAGAGCCGGAGTGTCGCCGCTGTCCAAGTGCTGCCGCTGCCCAAGTGACACCCCTTGCAAAATGCTGCCTGAGGCAACTACCCCAGGAGGCCTCATGGTAGAGCCGCCCCTGGTTCCACCAAGAGAAATATGATTGTGTTTCATATTCTTCCATTTAAGAATGGATTCAGCAAGACTACTTGTCAAGCTATGCTCTTTAGTCAAACAGTACAAAGAGTGCAAAAAGAAGAAATTTACTAGACCTTAAAAATACAATTGCTCATTTCCCATTCATGCTGAATTTTTATTTCAATGTTATGCAATTGCATAAGTATAAATATTTGTTCAATATACAACAATTATGACATCCATTGGGAGGTCTTTAGAGAAAAATATGACTGCAAACACTTTATTGCACAGATCTTAACAAACATTTCTTTAAGCTGGTAAATCTACAGCAGGAAGGACTACAAAGAGGCACATTTCAATATACAATCACATAAGGACAGAATAAGTAAAACACAAGGACATCTATATTTAACAGCTTAGTGGGTAGGGCCAATGCCAACTGACAGTTACTAGATAAACACAAGCCATGTACGGTTAGACTTACAAAATGTACTCAACATTTTTTGCAGAAGTAAATCAGTAACGCACTATACAAAATATACAGAAAAAACATTTGTAAACAAATGGTTAGATGTGCTTTAAAAGAACAATAGGATAGTTTGAAATGAAAAAACAAATAAAAGGATGTAAACTAGGAAAGAGCTCCCAGACAGAAACGTCTTTATATTCCAGTGCATTAGTATTTGGCTGTAACAAAATAAACATTCATATACATGTACACAAGAACTGTGGATTTTTTCAAAAGGTGGTATTGTTCAACCTTGGTTTCACAGAGTTGTCAACAGAGAGGCAAAGTTATACAGAGGCTCATGAAAACATCTTGTAAGGACTCAGTCCAAGCTTTGAGTCTGTTAGCCACTTCCCAATTTACACTAGTCACATAGGAAATTTGACAGCTCAAGCTATATGACCTTCAAGAGCTGCTCTGCAAGGTCACAGAAAGTCCAGCTTATTTTATCAGTTTTGTTGTGCTGCTATGAATGTACATAAATCTTTGCTAGAAAAGAAAAAGGGAAGTTACAATCTTACCAAAACTTTGCCATGTGCCCGGTACCTTTACCTCTCATCTCCCAGCAGCTTTCTGAGCAGGGTTGATTAGAGAATCAGTATTTTGTCATTGGATCCTCAAGTAGGGATATAGTAAGCCAGGCAATGAAAAATATGAAAACAATCAACAGTATTTTGGTACAATAGCTTTCTTTGACATTTTTCTTCCACCCTCCCCTTAAAGGTATATATATAGCCACTAAGTTAAACACAGATGAAAACAATTTTTTTTGGCTATATAGGAGCGTTACTTTAAAATGTACTTCCAAGCTAAAATAGTAAAAGAGGAAAAAAATATATAAAAATATAAGAGGAAACTGTACAATCCCAACGACAGAAAGATCAACAAAGATTTGGTAATGAAATGGCACTTGCGTGGGTATATGCATCATATACGTCAATCACCAGACTAGAAAAGAAGAATAATCCAAAATGGGATATTCTTGACCCCGTCTTACAGATGTTCGTTTATATGGCCGCTCCTGTAATCATGGCATTCTTTCATTAAATGCAGGGGTCTCTAATACAGAAAATATCTCCGCACTAAGAATAATTTTTTGACAACTCTCCACGGTCCATAATGTATGTAAATTGAAATAAGGCTCAACACCTATCAGCTCCAATATAAACCCTTTGTTCCAAAGTTGTACCTTTTTAATTACTAACCTTGCAACATCAACTTTTTTTTTTTGCATACAAATGAATAGATCATGTTTTGACAGGTATGGAGCTTCTTGATGCACTCAAAAGAGAATATGAAATCCCACGCCGCTTGCTAAGAACAGAAAGCATTAGCCACAACAGAACGCCCCTGCTATATATATCCCGTTTTAGAAATCCTCAAAGTAAGCTGAAGAGGAGAGAACACTGAAACAACATTATTTACCCTTTTGGTCACAAATGATACTATAATAATAATAATTTTTTTTAAAAGAAGTGACTCAGTATGAAATTACCAACATCTGTGACTGCAACATTTCTTAGAAGAAAGTGAAGCCTGCTGTATTTTGAAGAGATGCACCACAAGCAGCTCTGTTAACAAGTGTGAAGAATAAAAATCCATTTGTTTTAATTCTTCAACCCTCTTCCTCTGCAATCTCTACTCCTTAGGGAACAGTCGTGTTGATGTTCCCTCCCATGGATTCGAGGAGTGGAATGCTATTTGTGACATCACACAACATTAATGATGGGAGCCAATGAGAGAGGGATAACTTTCGTCTCTCTTACCAACTAAGCAACTAGCAGTGGGTGCAGTGAAACTGCAAAAAAGCAATTTAATTAAAAAAATAATTATGGTGACATTTTTCATTTCATAGAGGGAATTACTACTTGCCATGTGCATATATGAAAACTCCAAACTGCATAGAAGATACAATTTTCTTTTAAGTTAAAAATGCAGAGATGGCACGGTTATCCTAGACTAAGAATATTTGCTCTTATTTCCTGCCGAGCATCATAATGTGCACAGGTGATGATTTCAAGGGATCAAAGAAGAAACTGAGTAGTTACGGGCTCTGGAGTTTCGGCCACGATTAAAATGGCAATCCCACAACAGCTCTTCCTGACTACCTCTGCACTGGTTGCACTGATGGTCCATAAGAGAGTCAGGGTCTGCTGCTGCCTGGCTTCACCTGCAACGTGCTTTAAGATGTACAGCTGGGGTTTTGTCTAGATCTGGTGACACAGCTATCTATATAACAGTTATACTATCAAACCCCTTATCAAAAATCCAAAATAAAAAATAAACTTGCAATAGACTGCATAGCTTTTCTTTAGCTCAACCAGTAAAAATGCTTTTAATACAGCAAAAAAAATATTTTGTGCCTGACTTCTAAGCCTTAGCTATTTTCTCACATTATATAATGACAACTTAGTGGCAAAGCAATAATCCTTTTTTTCTTTTTCTAAAAAAACAAGCTAAGTAAACAATGCAAATGAGCAGCAAAGAGTATACTTTACATTCAGAACCAAACACATTACTCTCTACTCACAGAGTTTCTTACCCTTTTCCCCTATTCATCAGTTTGCACCTGCAAAGATAATTTTATACAAATACTACAGTATATGGTAACAGTTTTCACGGTTGCAGTCAGGAAGGCATATTGAAAAGAGTCCGGTCATTACCACCCCCCCCCCCCCACTCCCCTTTTGAACTGGCATGACATTTCTATTTGTGAACATCCTACACACAGTGCTGGTTTGTGAAGGTAGTCAGGATACAGTAACAGCATTAGTACAAGTCTTTGGGCTATAGCCCTCCGATACTGGTAGACTAGGATGTCTTTTGGTGAGGGCTGCTGTGTGAGGTGTCCTTTGCTTGTCTCTGCTGCTGGTGGTCTTTCTCAGAAGAGCGTGCACTGCTGGGACGGTCATGTGTACTCAGTGACCTCGATAAGTCTTTACCTGAATTCTGTTTCCTCGGGGCAGGAAATTGAGATGGAGACGCTTCCTTGCCCTTATCCTCAACAGTGGATGACCTCTCTAAATATGCAGATTTTAGACCAAGATTTGACTTGGGGTGGTGGCCCTGTGCTGCTGTATCAGTGGTAGCAAAGGACACAGGCGATTCTGTTTTACTCGTGTCATTTTTCCCAATTTCCCATTTTTTCAGTTCCTTGCAGCTCGTTGCAGGACCCTCTACAGAGACCATTTTAACTTTTGTTGAAGGGGGATTGGTGTATGAAGGTAAAATTGTTTCCCGTCTACAATCCTGAAATACAGGTGGCTTAACCTGTTCCCCTGCACCTGTTGTGCTCTGTGTGGTGACTGCTGGTAACCGTTTAGCTGGATTGAGCATGATGCCATCTCTTAGCTCTTTCTGACTCACTGGTCCCCTTCCTTTTGTATCTTGACCACTTTTCCTAGCAGCAACGGACTTGTCACTATCTTTACCTTCAGTGTTGCAGTTCAGAGATACAGCCCTTTGCTTAATTTTCTCATTGTTGCTTTGAATATAAAGTGCGTTGGTGCATTTTCTTTCTCCAGCAATTCTATCTGAGAGAAGAGTTGATCTACTTAGATCAGCGTGCTTGCACAGTGCCTGACAGTCTTTCACAGTGCCTAGCACTGGGTGCTGTGGAACCATTACATTTTTTTCCATCGCCCTGCGTGGAGTTTGATTTGTAGATTCATTAACGTCTACAGGTTCCTGACTTTGTGAACATTTACAGTTCTCCAAAGGTACTGATGCATGGCCAGTACCAAATGATTTATTCTTGGTTTCAGAAGTGATGCTTGTTTGCACAGAAGGCGTTGATCTATAGTCTAATCCCTGAAGTCTTCCCATAAGAGCATTATCAGAGTTTGCTTTTTTCGGAGGCTCTAGAGTAGAAGAAAATGAATTTGGCCTACTTCTGTTGGTATTTTTACCATCTTTACTGGCCTCGTGGACGACTTGCACAGCAATATCTTTTTCTGTCATATTTACAATGTATTGTTTCTGAAAAAGTGCAGATCTGTCTGAATGTTTTGATGCAGGAACATAAGTATCAGATACAGAACTGGGCTTATTATCACTGCCTTCCAGATGTGCTGCAGCAGCCTTATAATGCTCTTGAGTGCCTTGGTAAAGGTCAGCAATACAGTATCTCTTTATATTTCCTCTTCCGAGAGGGGCACTTGGAGAATTACACAGCTGAACATCTTCACCGAGTTGATCTTTGCTGTACGCCAGAATGGGTATATTGCTTGATGGCTTTGAGGCGACTTGGGCTGCTTTTCCTTTGACCTCTGCCCTTTGTAGAAGTAACAGGTCTGTCACTTTTTCCACTTTACTGTTGCAAATTATGGTTGGCTGTACCTGGGTTTTGGAGGAAAACATCTCGGACTTTGAGTCAGTGAGGAACTTCATCTTGTTTGTTTCACTTTCAAAAGGGGTAATGATAGAGTTAAGACTGTCTTTGGCAAACAATGTTGGTAAACTCGTGTTATCAATATAACTGGTCCTAGATGAAGCTGCCTGTAGTGCACTGGTTCCCACTGTTTTAGACTGAACTGTATCATCAGTGGCAGAATCCCTCACTGCAGACAAATCTCTTGCAAGCTCAGTTTTTACAGTGAGATATTCACTACTCCTCTGCTCATCTGGGCATCTGACAGGCAGTTCTTTCAGACTTTTTGCCTCTTGGCTGACAGCTTTATCAGAAGTGGAAAGTTCGGGTGCAGCGCACGGCCTAGATAGCACCTGCACTCCAAGCAGGTTCTGAGTTGCTGCCGTGCTTAACACTACCTCACCTGCATTATTTTCCTTTGGTGATTCACAGTTCTTCCCTCGATCCATTTCAGAGACTGAAACCTTGAGTTTAGAAGCTAAACTTGAATAGGTTACATCGTTATCAAATTCTTTATTTGTAGAGAGCCCCAATAAACTATAGCCTGCTTGCTTAGGTTGCATTTCTAATACACCTTGCTTGTACGCTTCTGAGAAAGCTCTAGGCAATTCATTCTGATATGAAAATTCTCCTTTAACTGTGTTCTTCTGATTTACAGGCACTGAAGGTATGTCATCATTCCTTCTGCTTCGATCTTCCAGCACTATAGATGAAGGCAGTGTTTTCAAAACCTTTGGACCTGAAAGCAGGGCTATATCTAAAGTGCCTTCAAGTGGTTTCAGACAAGACACCGACCTCGCTTCCAGCTTGTGCTCAGAGGGACTTTTTCTGACACAAGAGTCCGTCAACACAACTGTTGATTTTTCACCACCACTTTCTACTCGAGCATTGAAATTCTTTAGAGGGGCTACAGAACCTGTGCTAAGCGGAGCAGCATGTGCACCATTAGTAAAAGGCACACTATCAGCTACTGCTGTTAATTCCTGGTATAAATTGATGGGCCTAACATTTATCTGTAGGCATTCATGAGCAGTTGTTGTGATTTTGGGTTTTGTGATTAGATAAAGACCATCATCCTTTCCTTCAAAAGATCTTTTCCCCCACTCATAACCAGTACTTGAAAGCTTAGCATTTAATCTTTCGGACTTGACAACATCTTTATTTGAGACAGTTTTATCTGAATTCTCCTCTTTGACATTCAGTGATCTGTCTGATGGATGAGATGCAACATCGTGCAACCCAGAGTGAGGGGAAGTTCTTTTAAAATTGTATAATATATGACCAGTTTCATTAAGAGACAGCTCATCACCAGATTTCTGAGCATCTAAGGCAAGGTTGTTATCATTTGATCTCATATCAACATTGCAAGGGATATCTTTGAATATACCACTTCCTAAATGAGGATCCAGAGCTATAGCTTTATTTTCAGATTGGTTTAATGTCTGCAAAGCTTTTGGAAATATTTTTTCATCCCTCTTTTCCGGGCCTAGAAGTGTAGAATTTTGAGAATCGTGACCAGACTCTTGCAAAATGTTTTGCTTCTGCAGAGATTCCTGTGTCTCAGGAGGATCTTGCTTTTTCATGACTATCTTGGCCTTTAATTTTTCTTTGTCTATCTCATCCATAGATTCCTGCCTTCCTAGTTTTCTTGAACTTGCACGTTTCAAGCAGCCTTGTTCCACTGGTCTAACTCTGGTGACTGCAGGGGTATCACATACATTCTCTTCCAGACACTGCAATATTATGTCTCTTTGTAAGGATTCTTTTTGACCTTCTTCTTGAGTTACTTCCAGACTCTGTTTACGTGGGCAAACATGTTTCTTCTCACAGCCATACGAGGGTGCAAGCTTCTCTTCAGACTGAACTCTCTTTAACAATGGAGACCTGGGTGGCTCTGCACTCTTAGGCCTGACTATGTGTCTTACAATAGTCGGTGGGGAATGCATCTTTGAAGGGAAAGTCTGAGTCATTTTTGAAGTTCCAACAGAATTCCCAAGTAAAGGTGATGGAGATCTCTGAGGAGATGTTGGTTGGGGAGTTGGAGAAGGAGTCCGTGCTAAAGGGGACAGAGGGATGTTGCCAGCTGATTTACGTCTTCCTGATCTATATCTTTGCCCACCAAGTTTTGGGCCCAAACCATGAAGAGTGTTGGGTCTGATGTGCCCTGAACCTGCTGGAGAATTAGGCGCACTTGAACTTGGAGAACTGCTCTGTGATGAATTTGTACCTACAGGGAAAAAGCAAAGAGAAAAAGAATGGATGTTAAAAATCTGCTGCCAAAGGATGAGGTCAAGGCATCTATCACAGTTGAGTTTAAAGGGGTTTGGCAAGTTCCAGGAAGAAATGCTCATCAACAATTACACAGGTACACTAAAAAATTTTTTTTTTAAACTGCCTCTAATGTTTCGATTGATTTTTACATTTTTTGGTGCGCTGAATCCAAATCTGGTAACCAATTTCCTCCATCACGTACAGATTTTTTGCTACATTGGGTTAGCAGTTTGAGGTGAACGTTTCAGATTGAGTGTGATCGAGATAAAAGTTTCTTGGATGAATTCTTTATACTAATTGTTTAGTAGTTATTCAAATAAGAATAAAGAAAATTGTAACAAGGCAGCACATAAGAATAGAGTAATGTCAACAAAACACACTGTGATGGTAGCAAAATTGTCTGCACTTAAAACAGCCACATACATGTGCACAAACATTGAGCATATAAGAGTGAGGTTAGACACAAAGCAAAGCAAAGAAATGTGCAAAAAATGTTGTACAGGTATGTATGTAAGAATAGAAAACGCAAACCGCACCATTGCAATACATGAAGACAAACACCCGATGGTATGAAAATAAAATTCTAATAAATGAGATCCGACACTGTGGTAATAACTAGCAAATTTTTATTTCAAAGTTTAGTAAAAACACAATATTTGTCAACACAGTTTAGATTTTAAAGTCATTCTTGGGTCAATCAATCTCCTGGTGGGCCCGTTTCTTCTTCCCCCGAATGCTTCTCTTGGTGCGCTGCTTGGCGTATTTTTCATCAGGGGTTTCCTGCAGCAGCAACCAGCAGAAATCAGCCATCATAGTGGTGTTCCATCTTCCTTGGTACCTTCTCTCTGTGTCCTTGATGTCCTGGTGAAACCTTTCACCTTTTTCTTCACTGTACACCCCCAAGTTTTCGGGAAAGTAGTTCACATGGGAGTGCAAGAAATGGACTTTCAGGCTCATGTTACAGCCTTGTTCTTTGAAGGCATTGAGCATCCTGGCAACAATATCCTTATAGTTCTCATCCCGCCTGTTCCCCAAGAATTTGAGAACATCATCCTTGAAGGAATCCCAGGCTTCTTTTTCCTTCTCAGACATCGTTTCAGCGAATGCTCCATCTGAAATGAGTTTCCTTATATCAGGGCCAACAAACACTCCTTCCTTTAGCTTTGCTTCAGAAAGTCGGGGGAACTTTGAGCAAAGGTACCAAAAGCACTCACCATCTTTTGGAAGGGACTTGATGAATTGCTTAATGAGACCCAACTTAATGTGGAGAGGTGGTAATAGAATTTTATCACGAGGTACCAAGCTCTCATGAAGAACATTTTTCTCACCGGGTCTCAAATACTCCCGAATTGGCCAGTCTTTTTTCCCCCAGTGTAGGTCGCGGGCCCGGCTATCCCACAAGCAAAGGAAGCAGGGATATTTGGTGAAACCGGATTGCTGCCCTAATAGCATGGATAGAATTTTAAAGTCTCCACAAATCATCCACTTATGCTCATCATAACAAATCTTCTGAAGAATCAGGGCCAAATTCTCGTATTTTTCTTGGAGAATAACAGAGTGAGCAATAGGAACTGAAGCGAATGTGTTGCCATTATGAAGAAGAACACCTTTTATGCTGTCTTTTGACGAATCAATGAACAGCCGCCATTCAGCAGGATCATACTTGAGTTTAAACTTTTCCATTACTCCGTATATATCGTTGCAAAATACCAAATCTTCCTCTTTGCTGAAATACTTCAAAAATTGTGTCTCGCGGTTGTGGTACCAATAAAAAGTTGTTCCTGGTGACAATAGATTTTTCTGTTTAAGCCGAGAACCTAGCAGTTGGGCAGCATCTTTTGGGAGTCCTAAATCCCGGACTAAATCATTCAATTCAGCTTGAGAGAAAAGTTCAGGTTTCGGATCTGGTTCAGTTTCAAACTCGGAAGTACTGGACTCATCGGGAAAAGCCATCTGATGAGTCTCATCATGATCAGAACCGTCCACACAAATATGATCCAAAGATTTTGGTGGTTCAGGCACAGGTACTTCGTTGCTATGAGGCATAGGCCTAATTGCTGAGGGAAGGTTGGGGTAACTTATTACGTTCTTATTTTTTAAGTTGTATCCCTTCACAATGCAAGAGCAAAAATAGCAGTCACTGCTGTGGTCTCTTTGTTCACGCCACATCATAGGTATTCCGAAACGAAATGCTTGTTTTTTACCTTTCATCCATAAGCGTAGATCTTCCTCACATGTCTTGCACACTTTGTGAGGAGCCCACGGTTTGTCTTGATCGCCTAACTTCAAACCGAAATAGGCGAAATATACTTTTTTAATAAATGCAGAAATGTTCCTCTGCCGCTTTTTCATGGTATATTCCCCACAAATAAAACAAAAACTGTCCGGAGAGTTGACGCAACCTCTGGCTCTGTGAGCCATCACAAATACACAGCACTGCAAACTACAACTGTAGTGAACCACTTCGGAATAAAGCTGGATTACGACTGAGCAAACAAAAGGTAATAATGAACTTGCAAGAAACTGAAATTTGACAGGAACGTTCTTGTCGCAACCCCCGGTTTTGAGCGCGCGAGCGAACGAGGCGAGGCGAACAGGAAAGAACATGCGCCAGCGCGAGTACTGGATTTAGCCCCCCGCCTCCCAATTGTCCTGTTAATGTATAAAATGAATACAAAACACTCTAAAATATCATGAGGGAGTGTTTCTAGTTAGTTAACCATTACAACCTCTATTTTGGGCCAAGAAAATAAACTGCAGTCGGCTAAAAAGAAATTATGTGAACATTCCTTATATGGGTAAGAAATCTAATTTTGCAAGAAAACGTGACGTGATGGAACATTTTGGCTATTTTTCCTGGATTCAGCACCCCAAAATAAATCTATAGGAATCAGTTCCAAAACTGGAGGCAGTTTTTTGGTAGTGTACCTGTGTTATTAGACAGTGAGATTTGAGAAAATCACAACTTATCCCTGAGAGTGAGTAATAATGACCTGACCTACTCTTTGGAATTTTCTGGGTACTCCTTAGTGACCTGGAATGACCTGTTAGGCACAGGAAGCTGGGCTTGAAGGAACTTTGGACTGACCTTGCATGGCACATTATGGGGGTTATTTTAGAAGCCCTATTTGGGATTTGGACATCTGAAAACGGGTACACAGATGTTCAAATCATAGATACACCCCTGCTGCCATTTTAGAAGCCAGTTCTCTAGGCGACCACAATGCAAGGACATCCAAGTTGCAAGGGGAGTGTCCGGTGCATTCTGGGCAAGATGGATGTGCGTCCCTGATTTTAGAAATGATGAGTATATCACCACTCACTAGTGGGACTGTCCATGTCTATTCCTACTCCAGAGCATGAATAAGCACCAGAAAAGCGCTCATTCTGCCATCAAGATACCTGGAGGGCATAGAGAAGGCGGCACTCTGATACTCCTTAATGCTTTTCATGATGATAACGAAAACTGCAGGGAAACAAGGACACTTGTTTTCAGTTTGGCATGCTGATGCATGTCCCTGCATGCAAAATAGCTTGCATGGATGTGCATTTGGCACAGGATAGACAAATCCACCACAAGGTTTTGTAGTAGGGACATCTATGTAGAATCAGGCCAGAACAAACATCCTCTGTGTTTTTTCAGGTATTTTGCCCTGGACGTCTTTTCTAAAAGCCACTTTATATGTTCTTAAATCATTGCATTTCATACTACAGTAATTCATGAAGTCCCTACTGGTAACCTGACTTGGAAGGACTATCCATCACTGAGGTAATTTTCTAAAGGATTTTTCATATATAGTAACACAGTAAATGACGGCAGATATATGAAAACACTTTTATAAAATGACCCCAGGGGTCATGTGCATAAAAGTATGTATGGTGACAAGGTGGTGTGCACTTTTGCGTGGCCCCCATGTAGGCGTATTCTGAGGTGGAGTTTGGGTGGAGCCTAGGTAGAGTCATGATTTGCATGCATAGCTCCTAAAATATGTACTAACATTCACGCATGCTCTTGAGCAGATGTAAATGTCCGCAGCTTCAATCTAGCCATTATTGTTTCTGGTTTATCCCTTCACACAGAGGCAGGTGTTATAAAATTATCTTCCATGGGGCAATTTTATAAGGCATTATTCATGAGTAAAGCATGCTTTACATGCAGAGAGGTGCTCCTATAAAACCGTGGTCAAATATGGGTATGTGCGCCTTGTTGTTAAGTGCCATCAAGTCAGTATTGACTCATGCCGATCCTCTGGATAGTTAACTGTGTTCGGTCTTCGGTCAGGTAGCTCATGGTAAATAGAGCGGCATCCATAGCTGCTGTTATTGAAACATAGAAACATAGAAATATGACGACAGAAAAAAAACACATGGCCTATCTAGTCTGTCCTTCCATATCAACATGCTTTTTTGAATTCAGTTACTGTCCTCATCCCTAACACCTCCACTGGGAGACTATTCCACGTATCCTCCACTCTTTACGTAAAGAAATATTTCCACAAATCACTCCTGAATCTATCCCCCGTCACCCTCATCCCATGTCCCCTCGTTGCAGAACTTGCTTTCAATTGAAAGAGGCTCTCCCCCTTAACATTTATGTCACGGACGTAATTAAACATCTCAATCATATCACCTCTATCCCACCTTTCCTCTAAGGTGTACATATTAAGATCCTTAAGTCTGTCCTCATATGCTTTATAATGAAGACCACTAATCATTTTAGTAGCCACCCTCTGCACTGACTCCATCCTGTTCACATCCTTTTGAAGGTGCGGTCTCCAGAATTGCACACTATACTCCAAATGAGGTCGCACCAAAGACTTATACAGAGGCACTATCACCTCCTTTTTTCTGCTAGCCATTCCTCTCCGTATGCACCCAAGCATCCTTCTAGCTTTTGCTGTCGCCTTTTCTACCTGTTTAGCTACTTTAAGATCATCAGACACAACCACGACCAGGTCCCGCTCTTCTTTAGTGGACAAAAGCACTTCACCCCCTATACTATATTGCTCCCTTGGATTGCAGCAGCCCAAATGCAGGACCTTACATTTTTTAACATTAAATCCCAGCTGCCAGATTCTAGACCAGCGGTTCTCAACCTGTGGGTCGCGATCCCCATGGGGGGTCACCACAGGATTTAGCAGGGGTCGCCTTGCCTCACCTCACTCCGCCGTTAAAAAAAAAAAAGCACCCAAGTTGCTGCCACTTCCAAGTCCACTTCTCAGCAGTGGCAAACTCACCGCCTCCCAGTCCCTTCTAATGCAGCCGTGGCTCCCTGCCTCTTAGGGAACCGCAATCAAATCCAAAAACCCAACCCCAAAACGGTATTCACAAGTGACATATAATACCATATAGCAAGATACCGTTGAAACCCTCAGTAATATGTTTTATATTATTTTTTGTCGGACATAAATTGTGAAGGGAAGGCACTATGAACCCTCCCCCAATCACAATACATATCCCTTTTATTCAACCATAAAGGTTTAAAACAGACTCAAAAGCAAACTAATTGCATGACTGAAAAAAACGTCACTTATCTGAAATACGCGCGACGTGCACGTTTCGGGGAAGGAACCCCTGTATCAAGCGCTCTCAACTCCGCTTGCACAGAACTCAGTCCACCATGTAACTGGCAAAAAACGCCAAAACGTTGGCTGCTCAAAACGAGGATACTAATTTTAGATTGGCTAACATGAGTCTGCCCATCAACTCGGATCACCAATCACAAGAAGGGAATCCCCACCCATTAGGGAACCCCCTGCCGTGAGAGGTTAATGTCAACATACTCCCAACCAATCGATCTCACAGTTCAGTCCAGTAGGGGAAACTGCTTGTAAAAGAAATATCCATCGCTGTTCAAGCTTGCGTAGTTTAAAAGTTTGGTCCCCCCCTCGAGGATCCTCTGGAACATGATCAATTACTGTCCACCTCAAGTGTTGGAAATCATGATTAAACTGTAGACAATGCTGGACAATCGGAGCTGTCAATAACAAAGACATTGTGACAGGGGTTTTACCGTATATGTCTAATTCCTTTAAAGTAGTGGGCATACTGAAAAAGTATTGGCCACTTTTATCTTTACACACGAGTCTTAATAAACCATTGTGGGTAGCATATTCCAGGGGGACTAACCTTCGGGATAAATTAGTCTCCACTACAGTACCTTTGGATTGTCCGGTATATCCCCAATGACGAACAGGGACACAGTTGCCTTGCACTAGTTGTAAATTTTGTGATACCACTATCTCTGGTTCTTCCTGGACTGATTTACATACGGGCTGCATTTTCTATCGTCGGTGGCAAACTTCCTGTAATTCCATCTATGTAGTTTATTTTATTGAATGTAACTGCCCTCTGAGATATGTGGGCAGCACTACACGGAGGATCAGGGTTCGTTTAACTGAGCATGACAGTCGTCTTCGACAATCGTTATTGACAGCTCCGATTGTCCAGCATTGTCTACAGTTTAATCATGACATTAACCTCTCACGGCAGGGGGTTCCCTAATGGGTGGGGATTCCCTTCTTGTGATTGGCGATCCGAGTTGATGGGCAGACTCATGTTAGCCAATCTAAAATTAGTATCCTCGTTTTGAGCAGCCAACGTTTTGGCGTTTTTTGCCAGTTATATGGTGGACTGAGTCCTGTGCAAGCGGAGTTGAGAGCGCTTGATACAGGGGTTCTTTACCTGAAACGTGCACGTCGTGCGTATTTCAGATAAGTGACGTTTTTTTCAGTCATGCAATTAGTTTGCTTTTGAGTCTGTTTTAAACCTTTATGGTTGAATAAAAGGGATATGTATTGTGATTGGGGGAGGGTTCATAGTGCCTTCCCTTCACAATTTATGTCCGACAAAAAATAATATAAAAAATATCACTGAGGGTTTCAACGGTATCTTGCTATATGGTCTTAGGGAACCGCAGCTGTGTCAGTAAAACCGCTGTGGAGCCTTTCTGTCTTTTGACGGGCTCCGTGCAGCATTGTCCCGCCTCCAAAGGAAGTTGTTTGCCACTTCCTTTGGAGGCGGGACAATGCTGCACAGAGCCCTTCGAGAGACGGGAAGGCTCCGCAACGGTTTCACAGGTATAGCTGCGGTTCCCTAAGAGACAGGGAGCCACGGCTGTAGAAGAACAGCAGGGCAGCAGCAGGCAGAAAGGGAGAGGAGAGGAGGGGGCAGGGAACCTGCAGCGGGGCTGACATGGAGGGATGGATGGATGGATGGAGGGAGGGGTCTGACATGGACAGGGGGGCTGACATGGAGACAGGGGGGCTGACATGAATGGAGGGAGGGGGGCTGACATTGATGGATGGAGGGAGGGGGCTGACATGGACAGGGCGGGGCTGACATGGATGGAGGAAGAGGGAGGGGTGGCTGACATGGAGGGAGGGAGGGAAGGGTGGCTGACATGGACGGAGTGGGGCTGACATGGAGGGAGGGGGCTGACATGTACAAAGGGAAGAGACAGGGGGACATACTGTACAGATGGGCAATATAAGAACATAAGAAATGCCATACTGGGTCAGACCAAGGTCCATCAAGCCCAGTATCCTGTTTCCAACAGTGGCCAATCTAGGTCACAAGTACCTAGCAGTTTCCCCAAAAGACACAGGTTCCACAATGCTTGTACTGGGTCAAGCATTGATATCCTGGGTCCCTTCTTAATAATGGTTTATGGACCTTTCCTCCAGGAACTTGTCCAAACCTTTTTTAAACCCAGCTACACTAACAGCCTTTACTACATCCTCCGGTAACAAATTCCAGAGTTTGATTACACGTTGAGTGAAAAAATATTTTCTTTTAATAGTCTTAAATAGTTTACCCTGTAGCTTCATTGCATGTCCCCTAGTCTTTCTATATTCTGATAAGATAAACAATCGATCTACGTTTACCTGTTCCACTCCGTTCATTAATTTATAGACTTCTATCATATCTCCCCTCAGCCGTCTCTTTTCCAGGTTAAAGAGCCCTAACCTTTTTAGCCTTTCTTCATAGGAGTATCCTTCCATCCCCTTTACCATTTTGGTGGTTCTTCTCTGAACCTTTTCTAAAATCGCTGTATCCTTTTTAAGATACGGCGACCAGAATTGCACATAAAATTCAAGGTGCGGTCTCACCATGGAACGATATAGAGGCATTATAATATCTTTTGTTTTATTTTCCATTCCTTTCCTTATCATACCTAGCATTCTATTTGCTCTCTTGGCCGCCGCTGCACACTGGGCCGAGGGTTTTAACATGGTATCCATAATGACGCCTAAATCTTTTTCCTGGGTGGTGGTTCCTAATGTGGAACCTTGCATCGTGTAACCATAGTTTGAGTTGTTCTTCCCTAGGTGCATAACCTTGCACTTGTCCACATTAAATTTCATCTGCCATTTTGATGCCCAGTCTTCTAATTTATCAAGATCCTTTTGCAATTTTCCACAATCCTCTTGCGTTTTAACAACTTTAAATAGTTTTGTGTCATCTGCAAATTTGATAACCTCACTCGTTATTCCACTTTTCAGGTCATTTATGAATATGTCAAAAAGCAGCGGACCCAGCACAGATCCCTGGGGTACACCACTATTCACCTTTCTCCATTGGGAAAATTGGCCATTTAGCCCTACCCTCTGCTTTCTATCTTTTAACCAGTTCCTGATCCACAATAGTACACTGCCTCCTATCCCATGACTCTTTAGTTTTGCCAAAAGTCTCTCATGAGGGACCTTGTCAAAGGCTTTCTGAAAGTCCAAATACACAATATCAACCGACTCAGCTTTGTCCACCTGTTTATTCACTCCTTCAAAAAAACATAACAGATTAGTAAGACAAGATCTTCCTTGTCTAAAGCCATGTTGGCTGTCTCCCATTAGGTCATGACTATCTACATGCTGAGTAATTTTATTCTTTATAATGGCTTCTACCATTTTTCCCGGTACTGATGTCAGGCTCACCGGTCTGTAGTTTCCCGGATCACCCCTGGAACCCTTTTTAAAAATTGGTGTTACATTGGCGATCCTCCAATCTTCAGGTATTAGAGATGATTTTAATGATAGTTCACAGATTACTAATAGCAGGTCTGCAATCTCATATTTCAGTTCTTTCAACACCCTTGGATGTATACCATCCGGCCCAGGTGATTTGCTACTCTTCAGTTTATCTAATAGTTGTAATACATCTTCCCAATGTATCGATATTTCCTTCAATACTTCTGCACCTTTAAATACCACTTCAGTCATGGGTAACATCCCTACATCTTCCTCAGTAAAGACCGAAGCAAAGAATTCATTCAGTTTCTCCGCTATCGCCTTGTCGCCTCTCAGTGCTCCTTTAACCCCTTTATCATCTAATGGACCAACTGACTCTCTCACAGGTTTTTTGCTACGAATGTACTTGAAAAGGTCTTTATTTCGTGTTTTTGCTTCTGCAGCAAGCTTCCTCTCAAATTCTCCCTTTGCCTGCCTTATCAATGCCTTGCATTTGACTTGCCAGTGCTTGTGCTGTTTCCAGGTTTCATCGTTTGGCTCTTTTTTCCATTTCCTGACAGATGCTTTTTTGGCAACAACAGCCTCTCTGACCTCACCTTTAAATCATGCTGGCAGTTTTTTGGACTTCCTTCCACTTTTCTTAAAGCGTGGAATACAACTGGTCTGGGCTTCCAAGATAATATTTTTCAACAACACCCGAGCTTGATGTACGTCTTTAACCTTTGCAACTGCTCCTTTTAGTTTTTTCTTAACTGTTTTCCTCATTTTATCATAGTCTCCCTTTCGAAAGTTAAAAGGTAGTACTGTGGATTTCATTACTATCCCTCCTCCACTAATTAAATCAAAGGCGATCATGCTATGATCACCATTGCCAAGTGGCCCCAACACCCTTATCTCTTGCACTAGATCTGGTGTTCCACTAAGGACTAGGTCTAATATGGCTTCCCCTCTGGTCGGTTCATGAACCAGCTGCTCCAAGAAGCAGTCATTTATTTCATCTAGGAACTTTATCTCCCTAGCATGTCCTGACGTGACACTAACCCAGTCAATACTGGGGTAATTGAAATCACCCATTATTATTACTGCGCTGTAATTTTTGTTAGCTTCCTTGATTTCTTTGAGCATTTCATCATCCATTTGTTCATTCTGGCCAGGCGCTCGATAGTACACCCCCACTGCCATCGCCTTCCCCCTTTTACATGGAATTTCAATCCATATAGATTCTACAGCAAATTTTGTTTCCTGCAAAACTTTAATCCTTTCTGACTCAATGCCCTCTCTAACATAGAGAGAAACCCCTCCACCAATTTGATCAGCTCTATCATTATGATATAGTTTGTACCCAGGTATCACAGTGTCCCAATGGTTGTCCTCCTTCCACCATGTCTCTGATATTCCAATCATATCTAACCTTTCATTTAGTGCTAGATATTCTAACTCTCCCATCCTATTTTTTAGACTTCTAGCATTTGCATACAAGCATTTTAGAGATTGTATTTTATTCATATTAATTTGGCTATTGTTAGACATGGGTAATTTGGGATCTTTAAGCTGTGTCTGCTCCATATTTGAGGGCATTT
Source organism: Ichthyophis bannanicus (assembly GCA_033557465.1). Taxonomy (NCBI): domain Eukaryota; kingdom Metazoa; phylum Chordata; class Amphibia; order Gymnophiona; family Ichthyophiidae; genus Ichthyophis; species Ichthyophis bannanicus. The sequence continues at coordinate 305,419,540 of CM066032.1, read as the reverse complement.
GGGCTACTTTACTCTTTTGTGGAACCTCTCTGCTTTTGGTAGCATCCTTCAAGGATACATTCTTCCGAACCATCCACTCTTGGGCGACTGTCGGCTTTCCCCTAATATCTAGTTTAAAAGCTGCTCTATCTCCTTTTTAAAGGTTAATGCCAGCAGCCTGGTTCCATCCCGGTTAAGGTGAAGCCCATCCCTTCGGAAGAGCCCCTCCTTTCCCCAGAATGTTCCCCAGTTCCTAACAAATCCAAAACCCTCATCTCTGCACCATTGTCTCATCCACGCATTGAGACTCCGGAGCTCTGCCTGCCTTTTGGGTCCTGCGCGTGGAACAGGAAGCATTTTGGAGAATGCAACCCTGGAAGTTCTGGATTTTAACTTCCTACCTAAAAGCTTAAATTTTGCCTCCAGAACCTCCCTACCACATTTTCCTATGTCATTGGTACTGTCACAACGCCGCCCTGGTGGTTAATAGGATCCAAGACGGGTCGGACATAAATAAAAGTAAAGTTGGGTTTGGTATGTGTTTCTTTCTAGGGCCCAGGGTTGTATAGCCCTGGTAGCGTCCTGAATACCAAAAATACCCAAAGAACAAAAGGTCATCGAGTGTAGGGAAAAATAAGGCTTTATTTCCCTCGTTTGCACAAAGGTTCAAAGGATCGGCTTCAAACACCAACAGAAATATCCTTACATCAGGGTAGAAAAATAACAACTCATGTTCAAAAGAAAAACTGTTCTCTTCACAGAAAAAGGTTACAAAACAAGCATTCCTATTTACACCGGTTTTAAAGCTCACTGGTTGTACAAGCATTCCACGCTGCCCGTAGTACAATAGCTGCAATCCATTTCTTCTTCTGATAAGGACTCTACCTCTTCCACTTGCATCGGCTCCTCCTGCAATGTATCTGAGCTAGAGTCAACAGTTCCCGGCAAGCTATAGTCAGGTTTCTCCCTCAAATGCTGAATGACTTCCCAGTGTCTAGAGTTTAGCGTGGGGCGTCAGCCATGAGCATTTTTACAAAGTGAACATCTTTCTTTCTTCCAAGGACTTCCATGCACTTCATGCAAAGCAGGTTTACTTAAAAGTTTCTTATTCAATAAAAACTTTTCATACCTTTTCTCTTGCGAAATGGGACATGTACAGGGAGCTTCTGTTTCTTGTCCTTTCCATGCACTAACCCTCTGTGGGCTATCTTCAATACAGTATGGGTTACCTTGTAACTCCTGCTTCTTCCTCTGGGATGAGGCTTGTGGCCTACTCCTGGTAATATTCTGCCTTGATTCAGGAATATGGCTTGGGTTCTGCCTACAGCATTCACAATGCAGCTTTCGTGTACCTGAATCTCCTGGACCCTTCTGTATTCTCTGGCCTTTCAGGTTCCTTTGGCCTGTACTTCTTTCCTGCACTCCAGCAGTGTCTGTAGCTTCTGCAGTTTCTCCAGCTTCTGCAGTTTCTGCCACCCCGGCAGCTCCCGCCGCTCCTCCGGCTTCTGAAGGCCTTGCAACCTCTCTGCTGCCTTCCTTGCTGCTCCCGGCTTTACCGCTACTTCTGCCTTTCCAGTCCTGCTGTACCTTCCAATCCGGCTGTGTCTTCCAGTCCGGCTGTGCCTGTGCTTTCCGGTCCTGAGGTGTCTGTCTGTCTCTCCAGTCCTCCTGACTTCCTTTAAAAGGAGTTCCTCTCTTCCTGGATTGGAGGCTGGCTGGTTTTAGGTTACACCCTGTAGGGCATGGATCCTCAGTCTTCCAGAGGTCCCTCTTGCTCCCCCTATCAGGCTCCTGCGAATACTGCAGCTTTTGCATCTCTTTTTCCACGTTTAAAACATTTTTTCCTAAGCCCTGCTGGTCTGCTGCATCACAGTACCAACATGTACCAAGACAGCAGACTCCTCCCCAGCACTATCTAAGACCTTAACTAGGTGACGCGTGAGGTCCACTACCTTCACACCAGGCAGGCATGTTACCAGGCGATCCTCACGTCCACCAGCCACCCAGCTATCTACATGCCTAATGATCGAATCACCAACTATAATGGCTGTCCTAACCCTTCCCTCATGGGCACATGGCCCTGGAGAAACTTCCTCGGTGAGAAAGGGTTTTACATCACCTGGATGACAGGTCCTAGTTATAGGATCACTTCCTGCCACACCAGGGTGATGCTCTCCTGTCACGTGACCTCTCTCCTCCATGGCAACAGGGATGCTGCCAGACTGGAGGTGGGACTTCAGGACTATATCCCTGTAGGTCTCGTCTATGTACCTCTCTGTCTGTCTTATGTTTTCCAAGTCTGCTACTCTAGCCTCTAGAGAACGAACTCGTTCCCTGAGAGCAAAGAGCTCCTTGCACCTAGTGCACACGTAAGACCTCTCACCAACTGGGAGAAAATCATACATGTGACACTCAATGCAAAAGACTGGAAAGCCCCCATCCCGCTGCTGGACTGCTGTCTGCATCTTAGTTTTAAGTTTGTGTTTAGATTTAAGTTCTTTACTTACTAAGGGTTGCTATGGATATGTATATTAATAAAACTGTACCTAATACGTGTAATATACCTTGTTTACCTGAAGCTTAATTAATCTCAGGTCCTTAGTGTATGACTGATTTGGGTAATGAGCTGCACCTGAAAGCACCTCCTGTCTTTAAGATGTTTAAGTACCTATAAAGCTACGATTATCCCAGGGGTGGGTGGGTGTGGGGAGGGAGGGAAATAACACTTATTAAAAGAGGGCTGCTACACAGTACCCTGTCTTGTGCTGCTGAGGTAAGCTATATTCTGATTTGATTTAAATTATAGCTCTTAGCTGCTGCTAGGCTCTAACGTCTTATGAAATTTAAACTACAAGCTCTCTGCTGGGTTCTAAATTTAACCAGAAAGCTCTCTTCTGTGTTTTAAATGTAAGCTAAAAGTACTTTGCTGATGCTAGGCCCTGAGTGACTATTAAATTTAGATTACAAGCTCTCTGCTGGGTTCCAAATGTAACCGGAAAGCTCTCTTCTGTGTTTTAAAACTAAAAGTACTTTTCTGATGCTAGGCCCTGAGTGACTATTAAATGTAAACTACAAGCTCTCTGGAGTGGAGGAGTAGCCTAGTGGTTAGAACACTGGCTTGGTAACCAAGCAACCAGGGTTCGAGTCCCACTAGCACTCCTTGTGGCCTTGGGCAAGTCACATAACCCTCCATTGCCTCAGAAGAAAGGCCTGGCAATCTACTTCCAGTGACACTGCCAAGAAAACCCAGGAGCTTCTGGGTCGCCAGGAGTCAGGACTGACTCGAAGGCACACACTGCATTTACAAGCTCTCTGCTGGGTTCCAAATTTAACCAGAAAGCTCTCTTCTGTGTTTTAAATTTAAACTAAAAGTACTTTGCTGTTACTAGGCCCTGAGTGACTATTAAATTTAAACTACAAGCTCTCTGCTGGGTATGAAATGTAACCAGAAAGTTCTCCTATGTGTTTTAAATTTAAACTTAAACTGCCGCTACTAGGCCCTGACTGATTTAACAAAAAATAGTGGGTTCACAGATTAATTAGTTTTAATACAAAGAATTCCTTTTAGAAAATTATCAGAAGTATATACTCACAGTTGCAGATCTCTCTCCAGAAGTAACAGTCCCTTTTTCTAGTCCTTCAAGACTAAATAAATGCTGGACAGAGGGGAGAGACAGTGCGGGTTAGGATTATAATGGTAATGGGTTGATTAGGGAAGGCTAGGACTGGGAATGGATTGATCAAGGGGGGTTGGGACTGGTAATGTGCTGATAGGGGGGTAGGACTGGTAATGGACTGATGGGGGGCTAGCACTGGAAATGAGCTGATGGGGGGGCTAGCACTGGAAATGAACTGATCGGGGAGGTTAGCACTGGAAATGGACTGATGGGGGGGGGGGGGGTAGGACTGGTAATGGGCTGATTAGGGGAGCCTAGCACTGGTAATGGGGTTGAGGAGGGACTAGCACTGGAAATGAGCTGATTAGGGGAGGCTAGCACTGGTAATGGGGTTGAGGAGGGACTAGCACTGGAAATGAGCTGATTAGGGGAGGCTAGCACTGGTCATGGGGTTGAGGAGGGACTAGCACTGGAAATTAGCTGATTAGGGGAGGCTAGGACTGGTAATGAGCTGATGGGGGGGTAGGACTCATACTGGGCTGATTAGGGGAGGCTAGCACTGGAAGCGAGCTGATTGGGGGGCTTCGACTGGGAATGGGCTGCTTGTGGGGAGGGGAGGATAGAGCTGCTGGCCCTGGAAGAAAACTGAGGGCTAAGGCTACAAATGGGCTGATACGAGGGGATGGGAGAATGGAACTGGAAGGGAGTGGATCTGAGAGGGTCTGCCATGGTATTTGTACTAGAAGGGACTGGTCAGTGGGGAAGGAGGAGGACTGGAAGGGAATGGACACCAGTGGCAGTCATGGGAATGCAAGTTGACATTGGAAGGTACTGGGAGTGAGGACTGGAAAGGGGCTGATACTGGGGAGGGTTACTGGGACTGGAAATAGACTGAGGGAAAGAAGTGAAGAAAACGAAAGAAGAGATAAGAAATGGCAGATGCACCATAGACTACAGAAAGAGAGCTAAGAGAAGACAGGAAAGCAGAAGCCTCAGATCGGGACCAGCATGATCAGAGAATAAATTGGTCAGATAACAAAGGTAGAAAAAATAATTTTATTTCATATTAGTGATTTGACTACAAAATCATAATTTTGAAATCAAATACTGTTACTTGTTATTGTGATTAATTATTATGGTTTAAATAAGTAAATTCTATAAATAAAAACATATTACAAAGGCCTATAATATATTAATAATTCAACAAATGATTACAGCGACAATGCGTTAATGGTAAAGGAAGAGAGACGCATTTGATTTTATCATTGGGGGTCACCACAAATTGACCAATGGTAAAAGGGGTCACAATACAAAAAAGGTTGAGAACCACTGTCCTAGAGGATCCAGCCTCTGCACCCATTTCTGCTGCTGCTACCACAGCTGCTGTAGCAGACACTCAGCAATTTGGCTCTGTAGCTCAGTGGTCAGAGCACTGGTTTCATAAACCAGGAGCCATGAGTTCAACCCTCATCAGAGCCTTGTTGTACCCTTTTCAGAGAAGCAGGCCTTCAAGGGCTCCTCCTGCATGGCTGGTTCTGTCTTGTAAACACAGAGGTCTTGGGGCATGGATTGGTTTCAGTAGATGAAAGAACGACTGTGTAAGCTGGCCAGGATGGAAAGCTTGTTAGTTTCATTCCAGACTTCTCTTTGACAAGAGATTTCTTATGAAATAGAAGGGTGAAACCTAGGAGAAACCAATGAGAGCTATGTGCCATAGGCACTAGAGAGGAATGGCTTCGATTTCATGTCATCCTTGGCTGGATCTAGGTATGTGCGAGCCTCCGAACAAGAGCTTTTTGTAGTGTCCTAACCTGTGACTCTCGAGCTCTCTCTCTTCGCTGCTCTCTTCCTCTGACTTTTTCCTAGCTCTTGTGGTTTTTGCCAGCAGGGCCACGCCGACCATTAGGCAAACTAGGCTGCTGCCTGGTTTGGTAGCTTCTTTGGTGGGGGGTGGGAAGAAGCGGGGAAGGGGGCTGCAGAAAGCTAGGCATTCAAAGAGAAACAATAGAGTTTGACAGCGAAAAGGGGCATAAGTCCTAAGGCTTGCTTAGCGCACCAGCACCTTGAACGATTATGGAGCCGGCCCTATTTATAGGCAGGTGTTCATCTGGTACTTTAATGACTTGTTTTATCCAAGTTGACCGGGATGAAATTCGACTTCTTCAGGGGCTAAGAGACAATCTCCACATTTGCTTCGATATAAGGGTGCTTCCAGATGACATATGTGCCTGCATCTTCAACATGGGAACCAAAGCAAAGGAAAGATGAAGTCAGCCTAAGACTACTGGCCTAATGTTGAGGGTAATGCGAATTAGTCTGAAAACTAGCTGCATGATAACACCCAGGATGAGTGTTCGTCAGAGCGTTTTGGGTCCGCTAGTGTGCCTTTAAAATTCTAGGATGGGGCTACATGGATTGAATGTGCACAATCCTGCGAATAAACGTTTGTTTAAGGCAGGTGAAAATCACTTACCACGCATCACATTTTTTGGAAAGCAAGCGTTTTGAAAATGCCCGAATATGAGGGTAGGGGCCAAAGGCAACGAAAGCAAAGCTAAAATTTTTACCCTGCGCACTCCCCTAGTAACAGCATGCCACTTTGGCTCGTACGCTTTCTTGTAATGTCTGCTTTCCCTGAGAAAATATCTTTGGGCACTGAAACTGTAGTGATGGAGTGTCCCATTAGAACAGTTAGCTCTTTGCAGGAAGGAATGAGGCATGTTCTGCATTTCTTGAGTTCTCTTGAGACCTTTTGACGGTGCAGGGATAGTGAACGTGCCAAGAGGACCCCCGCTTCATAGGAAAAGAAAGCCCCCATCCCGCTGAAGGATAAAATAGAAAATGGACATCTATTCTAGGGGTTAGGCAAGCAAACAAGATCTGACGAAGCACCAGGGAGAAAGGGTGCCCAGTGATTTGATGCCTTGGGGAAAGCGTTCAGGGCAAGCGACTGCAAGTACCGCTCTATCGGCACCACCAGCTTGTACTTGTTCATAGAACTCTTCAATTTCATTCTCTTCTGCAGCTGTTGTTGGGGCATATACTTGAATTATAGTTGTGTTGATAGGCATTCCTCGTAGACGAATAGAGATTAAGCGCTCGTTGACTACATTGTATTTCATTACAGTTCTTGCAAGTTTCTTCTTTATTATAAATGCAACACCATTTCTTCTTTGTCTTTCATTTCCAGCATAGTAGACCATGTGATCATCTGATGCAAAGTGCCCCATGCCAGTCCATTTCAGTTCGCTGACACCCAACAGATCAAGTTGTGCACGTTCCATTTCATTCTTGACCACCTCCAACTTCCCTTGGTTCATGCTTCGTATGTTCCATGTTCCAATGTGTAAGACATCTTTACAGCTTCTGACTCTCATTTCATGCGCAGCTACATCAGCAGTCAGACGTCCCGAGGGCTTTGATCCAACCACATCATAACTGCTGCCTTTACTCTGAAAAGTCTTCAGCTCTTCCCCAGTAGCTAGTTGAGTGCCTTCCGACCTGGGGGTCTCATCTTCCAGCACTATAGCACAATTTGTTTTGCTGTAACTATCCACTGGGTTTTCATGGCAAGATACAGAAGTAGATTGCCGGGCCTTTCTTCAGCGCAGTTTAAGTTTGATGTTGTTGCCGTTGTCACAGAAATGTGATCCTCCGCCGTCAACACTATCCCATTCTGCTGCTGCCCAGATGGGTGGTTTGTCTTGGTCTGGCACCTCAGCTGAGACCTGTCCATCTTGGGAGACCCTGCCAGTAGTTAAACTACTGATAGTTTAGCTCTCAGCATCACTGATGCTTGTGCACACAAGCCCTCACAGCACGACAAGCTGCAAACCAAGTGAGAGTTAATGTTAACTCTCCCTAATCTTTTCCCCTTCATTCCAACAACTTTAAACTACTAACCCTTATTACCCATTCCCTACTCTCTTCACCTCTCCTGCCATTTGGTCTTCTACCCCTATCATCTTCTCTTTAGTTTCAACATTTTCTTCCTCTAATTTAGGCATCATCACTCTTGCTGAGAGTAGCCCTCTCTCATCCCCATTGTGACTAAATATCCTGTTGGCAGAGAGCAGCAGTCTTTACCACGATCGTGAACTTGTACTCCTCCTCAATCCATGGGAGATGAGATCTACATGGGCAGACAGCAGCAATCCTCAGCACAGTTGTAGCCTTATCCTCCTTTTCTGCCTGCAGGAGATGGGTCCCTGTTGACAGATTCCTGCAGTTTTATCCACAGTCATGGTTTTTTTTAATGTTTTGCCAGCAGAGGATGACTCCCCACCACTGCAAAAGGAAAGTCCTGTCTGCCTGTCTTAATCTGAACTCATAGGCTTCTTTGCTCACGGGCAGAGAAATGTAAAAATGAAGCCTCCCCAATAGGCATTAGTGTTTCTGCGACACGCCCCTAAAAAGGCTTTTTCTGCACATAAAACTCTGTTATGCCGATGGAGAAAAAGCGTAGTTACTCACCTGTAAGAGGTGTTCTCCAGGGACAGCAGGAATCAGTCCTCACATATGGGTGATGTCGGCGCCCTCGTGCGGAGCAATTCCCCAGCTTTCAAAGAAAGCCTTTGGGATTGAATCACACACGCGTGGTCCTCTTCCTGCCCAAGGGTGCCACCTTGCTCAGTCCAATGACATAGTTAAAAAGACGGCAAAAAACCCCAAAATCAAAAACAATACTGCAACTCCAGGGGAGGAGGGAGGGTCATGAGGACTGATTCCTGCTGTCCCTGGAGAACACCTGTTACAGGTGAGTAACTACGCTTTCTCCAGGAACAAGGAGGAAGTCAGTCCTCACATATGGGACTCCCTAGCTATAGGCTACCGAGAACCCATAGCTGAAAAACGGCTCCCTCTAGAAGAACCGCAGCAGCTGTGATAGGAATCCAGCAGAGACAACACCCCCAGTAGCCTGACACCAGAGGACCGGAGGGTAGGAGTTGCCTAAACCTCAAATAAGTTGCGGAGTACCGCCTGGCCGAAAGCACTGTCTCATCGAGACTCTCAATCCAAGCAGTAATGGGCTGCAAGAGTCTGGCTTGAAGACCAGGTGGCGGCCCAGCAGATGTCTGCCAGCGGAACAGAGTGGAAGTGAGCCACTGATGCGGCTTTATCCCTGACACGGTGGGCCGTGACTTGACCCTGCAATGGGAGGTCGGCCGTCCTGTACGCCCAGGCAATGCAGTCTGCCACCCAGGTGGACAACGTGTGCTTGGAGACAGGTAGCCCCAGTTTACTGGAGTCAAATGAGACGAAGAGTTGAGGGGCCCTTCGATGCCCCCGCATACGCTCCAAGTAGAAGGCTAATGCCCTCTTACAATCAAGGGTATGCAGAACTGCCTTTGCCCGGCTGGCATGCAGTCTTTGAAAGAATGTCAAAAGAACCACCTCTTGGAAGAGGTGGAATGGAGAGACCACCTTCGGGAGAAACTTGGAGTGGGTGCGTAGGACCACCCTGTTCCTATAAAACCATGTGTTATGGTCTTTCTGAAACCAGAGCTTGTAGCTCACTCACTCACCTGGCAGATGCGAATGCTACCAGGAAAAGTACCTTCCAGGAGAGGAAGCGCAGAAGGCAAGCAGACATCGGCTCAAAAGGTGGGTGAGTAAGCCATTGCAAGACCACATTGAGATCCCACTCGGTCGCCGGAGGACGAACCGGGGGTTTTAGTAGAAGTAGACCTCTGCGGAACCTGGACACCAAGAGTTGAACTGAAAGAGGTTGTCCTTCCACTGGTGAGTGATGTGCTGAGAGAGCACTCAGGTGGACCCTGACAGAGTCAAACTTGAGGCCTAAGTCAGAGAGGTGAAGCAGGTACTGCAACACCACTGGTACAAGGCAAGAGAATGGGTCTTCATTGTGCTGGTTACACCACACCTCAAAGCTCCGCCACTTGAAGGCATAGGTTTTCCTAGTGGACTGCCTCCTTGAGGCCAGTAACACTTCTTCTACATTCTTAGATAGGAGGAGAGGAGCCAGCACTACCCTTTCAGCAGCCATGCCATGAGGTTGAGAGACCTGAGGTTGGGATGTAAGATAGAGCCCTGCTCCTGGGACAGGAGGTCGGGCCTCGTCCACGGAGGGATTGGGGTCTCCACTGCCAGATGGAGGAGAAGCGGGAACCAAGGTTGTCTCGGCCATCTGTGGGCTACCAGGTTGACTGAGGCCTTGTCCCGCCAGATTTTGAACAGAGTTCGGGCCACCAGAGGCAAGGGAGTAAACGCATACAGGAGGCCCACAGACCAGGAGATCAGAAAGCATCAGCATCCATCCTTTCGGGATGTGGCTGTCTGGAGCAGAAGTTGGGCAACTGATGATTCTGCAGGCTGGCAAAGAGATCTATGGACAGACGTCCCCAGCAGAGAAAGATCTGCAGGGCCACTTCTGGATTCAGTTGCCATTCATAAGGTTGAAGAATTCTGCTTAGTTTGTCTGCTAGACCGTTCTCTTGATCTGGCAGGTAAACCGGCTTGAGAGACATACCCTGTCTGATGGCAAAGGAGCAGAGGTCCAGTGTCTCCTGGCACAGGATACGGGACCCTGTCCCTCCCTGCTTGTTCATGTAGAACATAGCCAACTGATTGTCTGTCTGTACCAAGACAGACTGATGGGAGAGAACATGGCAGAAGGCTAGAAGAGCTAGGCATATCGCCCATAGCTCTGAGGTTGATTTGTTGTGTCCTCTCTTGGGGAGACCACAACCCTTGAATGCATGAGTCCTGGCAAGGGGCTCCCCAGCCCAGCAGGGATGAATCTGTCTTCAGGACTCTTGAGTACGCTGGAGGCTGAAAAGGCACTCCTGCAGCAGGTTGGGTGGCTGAAGCCACCAGGCCAACGACTTCAGCAGTCGTTTGGATACCCTTATCCTGTCTCAGAGTCGCCCTATGGCTTGCGTTCACTGATCCCAGAGGCACCACTGAGCTGTTCTCAGGTTGAGAAGGGCGTATGGGGTCGCATGCACCGTGGAGGCCACGTGTCCTAGAAGGCACAGAAAATGCCTTGCTGATATCTGAGACTTGTGGCTGATTTGGTGTACTAGCTCCAGAAGCCTCTGTGCCCTGTCCTCTGGCAGGTAAGTCTTTGCTTGAATGGTGTCCAGCCTCGCCCCTATGAACTCTAAGTTCTGTGTGGAGAGCAAGGTGGACTTTGCCTGATTTATGACAAAGCCTAGATGCTGCAGTATGTTGATAGTGCGGGCTGTGGCCTGTTGGGCCTCTTGAGGTGACAGGGCCCTGATGAGCCAGTCTTCAGGTATGGGAAGACGAAGATTCCCTGGTTCCTGAGAAAAGCCGCCACCACCGCCAGACACTTGGTGAACACTCTGGGGGCGGAGGCAAGGCCAAATGGAAGTACTCTGTACTGAAAATGGTTTCCTCCTACTACAAATCTGAGATATTGTCTGTGGTCTGGATGTATAAGAATGTGAGTGTAGGCATCCTTCAGGTCTAAGGAGCATAGCCAATCTCCCTGTTGGAGGTAAGGCAGCAATATTCCAAGGGAAAGCATCTTGACCTTTTCCCCCACCAGGAACTTGTTTAAGTTTCGCAGGTCGAGGATGGTCTGAGGCCTCCTGTTCTCTTTGGTACCAGAAACTACCTGGAGTAGAAGCCTTGCCCTTGTAGGCTGTGGGGCACCGGCTCCACTGCCTGGTCCTCTAAAAGACCAGCCAACTCCTGTAAAAGGAGGTTCCTGTGTAGAGGGGGTCTGAGAGGCTCCCCTGGGAAGTAGGAGGGAGGTACCTGGTTGAAGTGGAGCAAATAGCCCTTCTGGACTATTTGTAGGACCCAGGTATCTGTGGTGATTGTTGGCCACCTGTGGGCATACAGGGCCAGCCTTCCTACCGTGGCAAGTCTCACTCCTGGTTGGAGAGAGACTATGCTGTGGCTGTCAAAAACACCCTACCGGCTGGGAAGGAGCTGGTGCCTGGGGCTTGGGGGTCTTCTGCTTACGCGGGCCATGCCCTTGTCCCTTGGCCTGCTGCCCTTGGTAGGGAGCCGGGGAGGCCTGGTGAGTGGGGTAGTTGCGGTAAGCAGCACCCTTCCTCGGAAAAAAGGACTTTTTACCCGAGCCCTTCTTTTTAGAAGGGGCAGAAGACTTTTTTTAGAATCTTGTCCGGGTCAAGTACTCGGACTCTATTTCGGCAGCCTTTTCAGTCATGGGTTTTCCGAAAAGATTGTCACCTCAGCATGGGACATCGACCAACTTGTCCTGTACCCATGGCTCTAGGTCCGACGACATTAGCCATGCCTGGCGTCAGGCCCTGATGCCGGCTGCGGCTACTCAGGCTGAAGCCTCAAAGCAGTCATAGGCTGCCCAAGACATAAACTTCGAGCACTCTCGAATCCCCATGGACAAGGCCTTGAATCGCCGCAAGGTTTCCTCAGAGTGGCCAGCTGAGAACCCGGCAATTCCTTTGCCAGGTCTCGCAAGTACATACCCATGTACAGCTGGTATGTTTGGACATGGCAGGACAGCATCGAGCCCTGGTAGCACTTTCTGCCGAAGGCGTCCAGGTTCCAGGCTTCCCTAACAGGAGGCACCAAGGAGCGCGTTTTTTGGCTCTTGAGCCTGTGCATGGCTAATTCCACAATCATGGAGTTGTGCGGCAGCTGTGCCTTCTGGAACCCAGGGCTCTTGCAGACTCGATAGATGGAATCGACTCACCTGCTGAGAACCGGCATCGAGGCAGGTGATTCCCACATATGGAACATCAGCCATTCCAACATCGGAGGAACCGGTACCGTAAGGGCTTCCCGAGGGGGAAAATCATACTGGAGGGCCTCGAGCTCCTCGGCTCTGGGCTCCTCCTCGGTGTCCGCTGGGAATGCCAAAGCCTTGGCCATGTCCCTGACAAACTCCGAGAAATGGGCATCCTCCGGGGGTGACCTTCTCCAAGGCTCAGACCCTGACGAGTCCGATGGGACACACCGGGTCCAGTGGGTGTCCGGGGACTCTTCATCCTCCGTTTCCCATGCCGAGTCCTCCAAGGAGGAATCGATGGGCTCTGGCCATGAGGGCTTTGGTCTCGACTGCCCCGATGCCGATGGCACCAGCGTCGACGACCTCGGTCCCGAAGGGAGGTCAAGGGAGACCTTGACAGAGGATCGACTCGAGCTCGAAGAGTCTCGAGGATCGGCTCGGCCTCCGGGGTCGACTTAGATGTCGAGGTCCCAGTGGTCAGGGCAGATGGACCGGTGAGACCGGCCATCAGCGCCTGCTGCTGCTCCATGAAGGCAGACATGCTGCACTCCAAGGCCACCATTCTGAGACCGAGCTCAGAAGGCTCCGCAGCCTCCGGCTCGGGTCCCGATGCTGTCGGACCCGATGCCGGTTCTCCCGGAGAGTCAACGAGGACAACAGCAGCTACCTTCCTCGGCGTCTCCGGCTCCATGCGAGGTACCTTTGCAGGCCGCTCCGACTCTGAGGACCCGGGGCGGCGGTCGGGACTCCGCGACCTGGCCTGCGAGGACCCAGGCCTATCAGAGGCATCCAACGACAACACCCTTATGAGCTTCTTCTTCCTCCAGTGTTCCCTCGAGGGAGAACCCCATTCAGAAGACCCCCGACGATGCTCGGAGTCAGACAGCTCCCGAGACATCAAGGCTTCTGACGAGGTCTGGACCCGGGTGGATGTGGATTCAAGAGAAAATCCTTTCACGCTGCTGCTGCCTACTTCTGAGTGCCTTAGAAGACATATTGCCACACAGGCCATCAGGTCATCGGGTCATGGTTGGCTCCGAGGCAGCGGAGACAGCAGTCATGTGTGTCAGTGAGGCACATTTACTTTTTACACCGATCACACTTCTTAAACCCGCTGGCAGCCATTGGGTTAAAAGGGCCCCTGCGAGGTCAAATAACTGGGCTGCCAGTGAAAAAGAAAAAAAGGCGCGAACGCTAGTCACTAAGGACAAAAAACTAAAAATACTGACCGGACTCGATACCGGTGTACCGAACCGAGGTGGGAAGGGGAATCGGCGTCGAACCGGGCTGAAGAAAAGAATCTTCAGGAGATTTCATGCACTTTTTCTGCGAGGGAATTAGGACCACGTCCGTTGGGCTCCGCGGAAAAAGGGAGACTGAGCAAGATGGCACCCTTGGGGGGGGAAGGGGAATGCGCATGCAAGATGCAATCCCAAAGGCTTTCTTTGAAAGCAGGGGAATTGCTCCACACGAGGGCTCCGTCGGCGCCGACGTCACCCATATGTGAGGACAGACTTCCTGCTTGTTCCTGGAGAATATCCTTTATAAAGGTTTGTGACCATATATGCATGTAAAAAAAAAAGTAAAGGGTCTAATGGATAGCACACACACTTGCAGTAAATGTGAAGACAAACAGGAGTGAAGTGAGGGAAAGTAGACTTTGTTAAAGATACCCGGCACAGCTGTGTTTCGGCCAGTGCTTTCTTCAGGGGTCTGGCATCAAATACAAACAAACAAGAATTATAAAGAAAAGAATATCAAATAAAAATAACCAATATACATTAAGTTAACATATATATCCATAAAAAAGACCAGGATACTAAAATCAATTATATTACATAATGAATGTACAATAAATAATATTCAAGTTAAAATATTAAAAACAAAAATCATTATAACAAAACTATGTTCCAAACAAATATGTCCTTTATACACCATAGGAAATAAAAGAGACAAACATAGTCACTAAGAACAAAAACTACATGTTCATTTGGTAGAGAGTGATGATGAAAGGAAACTGTTCTAACGGCGACTGTTGGTCACATAAAAGTTAAAGTGTGGAGACTAAAGAAACACAAATGCAGCCATAAACTACCACCATCTTCAGGGCAGGTGTAAATTTTTGGGTCAACATTTGTGCACTATGGGATCTGGATCTGGGAACCTACTTTGTAAAGGCACACAGTCACCTATGTTGCCTTTATAAAATAGGCTTAATGTCATTTTTGGACTTCTCACATAAGTGCTCCGTTATAATATTAAGCCTTAAAGGGGGGAATTTTATAAAGCTGTTTTGTCCAAATGTGGCCACATATGTAGAATAAAAGGCCTTTAAAAAATACCAGCTGTTAAACTATATGTCTTTACATGAAGACACGTACTTTGCTAGTAAGTGTAGGCAGGGGCGCAGTCTCGGCAGAACATAGGCAGAGTTCACACGCATGGATTATAAAACCCTTTAATTTATGCATGCAATTGTAAACTTTACATGTGAATATTTACACCCGCTTTACTGCAGATGTACATGTCTGCGTCTACATTCAAGGCATGATTTCTGCCACCTATGCTGGTATTTTATAAAGATACATAGGCGCCTGTTTGTCCATATAAAATAGCATGTAGGCAGGTGCCTCCCTGGCCTCTTACTAGAGATGCCCTGTTATAAAACTACTCTCAAAATGGTACATCTTTTACCTGCATAAAGTTTGTCCTTTATCTACTTACCCCCACCTCTTTTCTGAGTAACTTTGTCCACATAAAATTTTAGTATGGCCAAAGTTGCTCAGAAAAAAAGGGGCAGGGCTGGAGGCATGGCCCCATAGCCAGCATTCTGGGGGTACGTTTAGAAAAGCTTTTTCAAGGATATGCCCATAAAATGGCAGTATACGCACATGTGGAGAGCAATTAAAACAGTTAGATTTCCGCATATGTTTCTGTAGGTAAATCAAGACATTTTAGTGATTTACATGCGTAAATGACCGCTTCTGCACAGAGATTAGTCAGTTGCTATTCTAAAAGTACACGCCATAGGCTGATGGTGTGTACTTTCATCGTGGGCATGCACAGGGGCTAATTTGGGGTAGTGTGCAAATTAGTTTACAGAATATGACCCAATGTGCCTAAGATACATGCAGTCATTTACACCTGACCCTAGAGCCAGTGTAAGTGACCACGGGCTCCTTTACGTCAGTTCACAGCCACTTACGCTAGTATACTATAACTCGCAACCTTAAATCTATATTCGACTTTATAGAATAGGCATCATTAATGCGGGTAAATCTTTCAGCTACTTACAGAATTACTACAAAATGCCTTTTGTAAACTTATGGCCAGTATACAAGCACATGCCATGACAAGAACATATGGACTCGTACATTACTCTGGTATGGGCCTGTTTGGAGTGAATTCTGGGTGGAGGCACGTTTTACATATGCCCTTTCTAAAATACACACAGTCACAGGTATTGTAAACACATACGATTACATCAGCTTCTGAACTGCTATAAATGTACATGGGTTCCTTATAGCTGTGATTTCTGCTAGGCACGTGCTGGTGTAATGGGCCTACAAGGCCCAATACAGATAGTCTGTTGAGATGGCCACCAAGATGTCCAGGTTGAGACATGCCTTTTGTAAAATACTAGAAGGGTGCCAGCAAATGCGTGAGTCTTTGCCAGCATGTCCAGGGAGAACAGCGACTATATTTTAGAAAGAGTGAAAAAAGAGAGTATGCCAACATCACAAATTGTGCTTTGTTACAGCTAGAAATACTGCAGGTTCCTGAATGCAGCAACGCAGAGTGGACCCCAAGTCACATTCCTATCTGGTAAAGGGAATAAGAAATTAGTTCTTACCTGCTAATTATCTTTCCTTGAGCTTTCTCCAGGCCAGTCCAGGGAACAGGTAGGGTTGTCAATCCTCTATAGCAGCTGAGGGCTGAAAACTTCAAGTTTTGCTGAGATGTGAAGCCACTCCCCCTGAGGGTTATCCAGCAGTCTCCATGTGACAAAGCAACTAAATAGAGAACTAAAAAACACCAGATAAACCATGAAACACTGATAAACTCCTATAGTCCTTGCAAAATGCCGAAGCCATGAAAACGGGCTCCTGTATGAGATTGTGTAATTTTTTTTTTTTTTTTTTATACTCTTTAAACACTATGAGAAAAGCCAAATACCAGTCGGCAGCGAAGGAATCTGAGAACCCCAAATCTGAACTCCGCACGAATCAATGTCTAAAACGGTGTAGGAGAGTCAGAACAAAGCTGCAGAAACAGTAAGAGGTGGGACCCTGGACTGGCCCGGAGAAAGCTCAAGGAAAGATAATTAGCAGGTAAGAACTAATTTCTTATTCCTAATCGCTTCTCCGGGCCAGTCCAGGGAACAGGTAGGGCAGTACCAAAGCAGTACCTAACTCCGGGCGGGACCTGCGAGACCAGCGATAAGAGTCGCGGCTCCCACTTTAGCATCATCTCGAGCCTGAACATCCAATCTATAATGCTTAGTAAAAGAATGCAAGGAAGACCAAGTAGCCGCTCTGCAAATATCTAAAGGCGGCACAAACGCAAACTCCGCCCAGGAAGTGGCCAGAGCCCGAGTAGAATGAGCCCGCAACCCCGTAGGGGGAGAAAGTCCTTTAGCAGCGTAAGCCGCTAAAATAGCACTGTGAACCCAACGGGCTATGGTGGCCTTAGAGGCTGGTTGACCCCTACGCGAGCCGGCGTATTGAACAAAAAGCCTATCTGTCTTTCGAAAAGGCTCGGAAATCCTTAAATAAGTTCGTAAAACCCGTGCAAGATCCAAATGTTTGAGAGTCCGATTCATGGGAGAACTAGAAGTGTCTGTAAACACGGGTAAGGCCACCGTTTGATTAACATGGAAAACAGACAGAACTTTAGGCAAGTAGGAAGGTACTGTTCGCAACAACACCCGTTCCAGCAGGAACTGAAGATAAGGCTCTCTGCAAGATAAAGCCTGCAAGTCTGAAATTCGGCGAGCCGAGCACAACGCGACCAAAAAAGCCGTTTTCCAAGAACATTCACGAATTTCCCGGGAGCCGAGAGAGGCTAAAGACGAACGGGAAAAAGCTTCCAAAACCACGTTCAAATCCCAAGGTGGAATGATAGGACGCACCGGAGGACGGAGAATCCGTGCTGCCCGGAAAAAACGTTGTATATCAGGAAGCGCCGAAAGACGGCGACGCTGAACGCATCCTCGAAAACAAGCCAGTGCGGCCACATGCACCTTAAGAGTACTGAGCGCCAAACCTTTTTCGAAGCCATGCTGTAGAAAAAGAAGAAGCTGAGGTAAGGTAGACGACATAGGCGGAATACCTCGTTGTCTACACCAAATCTCAAACAGACGCCAGACGCGCACATAAGCTAGAGAAGTCGTAGGCCGCTTAGAGTGAAGCAAAGTGGCTATTACGGCATCTGCATACCCTTTGCTCTTTAAGCGAGCCCTTTCAAGAGCCAAGCCGTAAGTAAGAATCGATCCACCCTGGGCATAAGAATCGGACCCTGATGCAACAGATTGAGACGAACTGGCAGAGGCCAAAGTGGCGCGATAAGAAGCCGAACTAGATCGGCATACCAGGGCCGACGAGGCCAATCCGGCGCAATTAGAATCACCTTGCCTCGATGACGGGCAATCCGCTGAATGACCCGACTCAACATCGGCCAAGGAGGGAAAACGTACAAGAGGGAATCCAGGGGCCACGGTTGCACAAGGGCATCTAGCCCCTCGGACATGTGTTCCTTGCGCCTGCTGAAAAAACGGCTGGCTTTGGCGCTGGCACACGTTGCCATCAGATCCATCACTGGACACCCCCAACGCAAAGTCAGTGCGTGATAAACTGCCGCGTTCAGTTCCCATTCCCCGGGATCGAGGACATGGCGGCTGAGATAATCTGCTTGGACATTGTCTTTGCCAGCGACATGAGCAGCTGAGATCGCCTGCAGATTGATTTCCGCCCAAGCCATCAACTCCTGACATTCGAGAAGGAGAGGCAGAGATTTGGTGCCGCCCTGACGATTGATATAAGCGACCGTCACTGCATTGTCGGAGAAAATCTTGACCGCTGTGCCCTTGATCAAATTTGCGAAATGAAGAAGGGCAAGTCGAGCTGCACGCAGCTCCAGTCGATTGATCGACCACGAACTCTCTTCGGGAGACCAGGAACCCTGAACCACCTGTGACTGACAATGAGCTCCCCAGCCCGAGAGACTGGCATCGGTGGTAACCAAAATCCACAACGGCTCCTCTAAAGGCACTCCTGCCATAAGATGTTCCGGAAGTAACCACCACTGTAGACTGCGACGCACTTGATCTGGACAGGGAAGTCGTTGCGAGAGCGGATGAAGTTGTGGCGACCACCGGGAGAGAAGCGCCTGTTGCAAAGGCCTCATGTGGGCCTTGGCCCACGGAACCAGATCCAGCGCCGCCGCCATGGACCCCAACAGCTGTAAATAGGTCCATGCCGACGGCGTTGAAAGAGCCAGAAAGGTGTGTACTTGTTGCACCAATTTCTCTACCCGCAGATCGGGTAAAACAACTGTCCCCTTGTCCGTGTTGAAGCAAGCTCCGAGATACGTGAGTTGTTGGCTGGGTATCAAATGGCTCTTGGCCTGATTGATCACCCAACCGAGCTGTTCGAGAAGTTGAAC
The DNA here is from genome assembly GCA_033557465.1 of Ichthyophis bannanicus. Taxonomy (NCBI): domain Eukaryota; kingdom Metazoa; phylum Chordata; class Amphibia; order Gymnophiona; family Ichthyophiidae; genus Ichthyophis; species Ichthyophis bannanicus. The sequence goes on along the minus strand of CM066032.1, from coordinate 305,400,574 downwards.
CACGCGAGCTGTCGCCGCCACCGACGCCTCTCGAGAATCGGCCCGGATCAACCAATCGTCGAGATATGGATGAACCCGAATACCCTCTTTTCGAAGCGCCGCCGCTACTACCACCATCAGTTTCGTGAAAGTACGCGGAGCTGTTGCGAGACCGAAAGGTAACGCGCGAAATTGGAAATGGCCCATCGGAAGGGCAAAACGCAAATAGCGCTGATGAGACTGTCGGATGGGTATATGAAGATAAGCCTCTGTGAGATCTATGGACGACAGAAATTCTCCCGGCTGCACCGCCCGAATCACTGTGCGCAATGTTTCCATGCGAAAGTGTGGCACCCGCAAAGCCCGATTTACACCCTTGAGGTTTAAAACGGGCCGAAAAGAACCGTCCGGCTTGGGAACCACGAAATAGATCGAGTATCGACCGCAGCCGTATTGGTCCAACGGGACGGGAACAATCGCCTGTAGCTGCAACAGACGCACCAGCGTGTCGGAAATGGCGTGCAGCTTCACTCTGTTCGCACAATGAGACATCACAAAGGCTGGCTGTAAGGGGCATTCGAAGTCCAGGGCATACCCGTTCTGAATTACTTCCAAAACCCATTTGTCTGAAGTGACTGCGGTCCAAGCCGCCAGAAAATTCTGTAGACGTCCGCCTACCGGAACTAACGGCTGGACCAGCCGACCTTCATTGGGGCTTTTTAACGGAAGGCTGAGAGGCCGCTCCGAAAGATCGGCCAAAACCTCGGGCGCCGCGAAAGGACTGACTACGAAAACTGGAGCGACCCCTAGAATAGGGCGCAAACCGTGCTCCGCGAAACCTGAGGGAGTCCCGAGCGGAGCCCCTAGCAGCCCCTGAAGTACGTAACGGCATAGGCCTATCCTCACGCAAACGTCCACCTTCTGAGTCGCCCAAATCCTTCACAATCTTCTCCAAGGCCTCTCCAAATAGCAACTTCCCCTTAAAAGGCAGTTTACTAAGTCGGACCTTCGAGGAAACATCCGCCGACCAGTTACGCAACCACAGGAAACACCTGGCCGCTACCATAGAGGCCATTGTCTTCGCTGCAATCCGCACCAAGTCATAAAAGGCATCCGCTGCATAAGCTGCAGCTGACTCTAATTTCGCGGTATCCGGAACTTCCGAAGCGGACTCTCCTGCCGCATCCCCTTGTAACCAATGAATGGATGCCCGCGAAACATAAGCTCCACAAACTGCCGCTTGTAACGCCAAAGCGCTAGACTCAAACGCCTGCTTGAGCAGAACTTCCAACTTCCTATCCTGTAAATCTTTAAGCGCCGCAGCGCCCTTAACAGGGATGGTAGTCTTCTTAGTGACTGCGGACACGAGAGCATCCACCTTGGGCATGCGGAATAACTCCCTTTCTTCTTGCGGTAGAGGGTACAGGCGCGCTAAGGCTCGTCCTCCCCGCAGGGTAGCCTCGGGACACTCCCATTCCGACTCTATCATTTGCCGAATCACCCGATGCAAGGGAAAACAGCGCTGCTGAGATTTAAAACCCTGCAACAAGGGATCCTCCAAAGGCTCCTGAGATGCCGACGGAGGAAGAAGGTGGAGAGCCGCTAACGACTGGGCAATAAGAGCCGCGAGTTCTTCCTTACGGAAAACCCGGAAAACATTGGGATCTTCCCCGGGGGCAATCTCCCCCTCCTCCAACTCCTCAAGGTCCTACTCCAAAAAAGGCTCCGCTAGACCGTCTGATTCCCCCTGCCCGAAGAGCAGAGAATCTTGGGATACCTCAGGGGCCAACGGATCTTGAAGAGTCCCCTGAGGCTGGGAAGGCCCCTCTCCCGGGTCCCCGCTGCTCAGTCCCTTAGGAGACTGAATATCCACCGTGGACAATACTGGAGCCTGCACAGGCTGAGCTGACCTCAGCAAGATGCCTTGTGCAGAGCTAAAATAAACTCCGGGGAGAAAAAAGAACTCATCTCACTTTGATCCATGACATTTGTAAGCGGAGACTGAGCAACAGACTCCGGTGCTTTAGAGGACTTCGCCTTGCGCTTGTGTGGCCGAGACTGCCCCGAAGGAGAGCTGACTGGCGCCTCTAAAATGGCCGACTTTCCCGCCTTTTCGGCGGGCAAAGAAGGCTCTTTTAATGGATTCCCCTGCTGTTCAGCCATGCTGCAAAACGTGAAAAAACAGGGGAAAATTGACTTCTTGATTTTTTTGAAGCTATCACAAATCGGAACGGCCCTCACCCGAAAAACCGCGCTAACCGGAGGAGGGAAAAAAACAAACAAACACTGAACCGGTGAAATGAAATGAAAGCAAAACTTACCGAGAAAAACAAACCGGCAGGTCAGAGCAGGCAGTCCCGCAGCCAGCGAGAAACAGCCCACCCTAGCAAGAGAAACGGCAGCGGTACAAACTGGGGCTCCCAGAAATTAACCTTTTGCCGATGGAGACGGAGACGGTGAAATGAGGCAGGCTCTGCCTCTCACCGGGGAACTGACTCACTGCACGTCTCCAATTTCCTTTAAAGCGATATCACCAATTTGTCAGACCAAGGACTGTAGAAACTGATCAGCTCTGCTAGAGCCAATATAAATGCAGAAATAAAAGAAAAAAACTAACATATCAGAAAGAAACTGAGGGAGAGCTAGAGATTCGACCCTCTTTAGCTGCTGAGGGCTGAAAGACTGCTGGATAACCCTCAGGGGGAGTGGCTTCACATCTCAGCAAAACTTGAAGTTTTCAGCCCTCAGCTGCTATAGAGGATTGACAACCCTACCTGTTCCCTGGACTGGCCCGGAGAAGCGATTAGGAATGGTGCAAAATCAAGTTAACTCCTTCACCCTTACCATCTCAACAGCCATAGCAGCCTCTGATCTCTTCCCCATCCCAACAACAATCACATTACCCCCTGCTCCCAATTTCCGTGTCTATCCCAAGTGATCCCTGGATGCTCCTGTCCTGTAGGCACTTGGTTCAAAATGGCACCTCTGATCCCCTAGTGGTAGTCTCTTGGTACTACTGCTAGGGCTCCAGCTGCCATTAAGGGTATAAAATAAGCTACCTGCTCACAGTCTCAATGAATATTAGTGTATGGCTTATTATTCTGCGTGTGTTCCAAAGAAATCTTAATGTGTACCCTATGGGCTAGATTTATTACAGTTGCTACTCCATTAAGCTATGTTATTTAGTGCAGGTCACGTTTATGGGATGGGACCTATTTATTAATAACATGCGTTAATGGCATTAGCACACACTAATGCAGTAGCATATTTTAGTTTATCTAGCCCTACGTTTGCATGCATTGTCAAAGTGCCTCTCCAACTTACAAAAATATTTATTTCACGATGCAACAGAAATATTTATTCCTTAATTATAAAGTTTTCTTTTGAATTTCAAATCAGTTAAGTTGAAATAAACTTAGAGCAAGTAGAGGTAATTGCAATATTTAAGGTTTGAAATAACTAGAGCATAAATAAAATAAATATCTACTTTTATAGTGTCTTAAAATGCATTTTGAATTATCAGCATGTGCTGACTTACCATGATTATTTTACTGCAAAGGAGAATAGCAAGTGGTTTACACTGATGCTTTCATTTAAAAGGTATGCAATAAAAAATTGCTTTGACATGTAATCTCTTTGTAGGAATTTTAAAAATCTCTTTTAGAACAGGGATGTACAAAGTCTGATACAACGCAGCAGGAAACTAGTCTAGCAATCTGTTTCTTATAACTATTGTTTATTTCATTTCATTTTCATTTATTAAAATTGTATATTAAGAACATAAGATATGCCATACTGGGTCAGACCAAAGTCCATCAAGCCCAGTATCCTGTTTCCAACAGTGGCCAATCTAGGTCATACGTACCTAGCAGTATCCCAAAAAGACACAGGTTCCACAATGCTTGTATTGGGTCAAGCATTGATATCCTGGGTCCCTTTTTAATAATGGTTAATGGACCTTTCCTCCAGGATGTGGTCCAAACCTTTTTTAAACCCAGCTACACTAACAGCTCTTACTACATCCTCCGGTAACAAATTCCAGAGTTTGATTACACGTTGAGTGAAAAAATATTTTCTCTTATTTGTCTTAAATAGTTTACCCTGTAGCTTCATTACATGCTCCCTAGTCTTCCTATATTCTGATAGTGTAAACAATTGATCTACGTTTACCCGTTCCACTCCATTCATTAATTTATAGACCTCTATCATATTTCCCCTCCGCCGTCTCTTTTCCAGGTTGAAGAGCCCTAACCTTTGTAGCCTCTCTTCATAGGAGTAGCCTTCCATCCCCCTTTACCATTTTGGTGGCTCTTCTCTGTACCTTTACTAATAACGCTATATCCTTTTTAAGATAAGGCGACCAGAATTGCACACAATATTCAAGGTGCGGTCGTACCATGGAAAGGTACAGAGGCATTATAATATCCTTTGTTTTATTTTCCATTCCTTTCCTTATGATACCTAACATTCTATTTGCTTTCTTGGCCACCGCTGCACACTGTGCGGAGGGTTTTAACATGTTATCCACAATGACTCCTAAATCTTTTTCCTGGGTGGTGGTTCCCAATGTGGAACCTTGCATCGTGTAACCATAGTGTGGGTTGTTCTTTCCTAGGTGCATAACTTTGCACTTGTCCACATTAAATTTCATCTGCCATTTGGATGCCCAGTCTTCCAATTTATCCAGATCCTCCTGCAGTTTTCCACAGTCCTCTTGGTTTTTAACAACTTTAAACAGTTTTGTGTCGTCTGCAAATTTGATAACCTCACTAGTTATTCCCTTTTCCAGGTCATTCATGAATATGTCAAAAAGTAGCAGACCCAGTACAGATCCCTGGGGTACTCCACTATTCACCTTTTTCCATTGGGAAAATAGGCCATTTAGCCCTACCCTCTGCTTTCTATCTTTTAACCAGTTCCCGATCCACAATAGTACACTGCCTCCTATCCCATGACTTTTTAGTTTTGCCAAAGGTCTCTGATGAGGGACCTTGTCAAAGGCTTTCTGAAAGTACAGATACACTATATCAACCGACTCACCTCTGTCTACCTGTTTATTCACACCTTCAAAAAAACATATCAGATTAGTAAGACAAGATCTTCCTTGTCTAAAGCCATGTTGGCTGTCTCCCATTAGGCCATGACTATCTACATGCTGTGTAATTTTGTTCTTTATGATGGTTTCTACCATTTTCCCCGGTACTGATGTCAGGCTCACCGGTCTGTAATTCCCCGGATCACCCCTGGAACCCTTTTTAAAAATTGGCGTTACATTGGCGATCCTCCAATCTTCAGGTATTACAGATGACTGTAATGAAAGTTCACAGATTACTAATAGCAGGTCTGCAATCTCATATTTCAGTTCTTTCAACACTCTTGGATGTATACCATCCGGTCTAGGTGATTTGCTACTATTCAGTTTATCAAATAGTTGTAATACATCTTCCCGGTGTAGCGATATTTCTCTCAGTTCCTTTGCAGTATCACCTTTAAATACCACTTCGGTCTTGGGTAACATCCCTACATCTTCCTCAGTAAAGACCGAAGCAAAGAATTCATTCAGTCTCTCCGCTATAGCCTTGTCTCCTTTTACTGCCCCTTTTACCCCTCTATCATCTAATGGTCCAAATGACTCTCTCACAGGCCTCTTGCTACGAATGTACTTGAAAAAGTCTTTATTTCGTGTTTTTGCTTCCGTAGCAAGTTTCTTCTCAAATTCTCGCTTTGCCTGCCTTATCAATGCTTTGCATTTAACTTGCCAGTGCTTGTGCTGTTTCCAGTTTTCGTCGTTTGGCTCTTTTTTCCATTTCCTGAAAGATGCTTTTTTGGCAGCAACAGCCTCTCTGACCTCACCTTTAAACCATGCTGGCAGTTTTTTGGACTTTCTTCCACTTTTCTTAATGAGTGGAATACAGCTGGTCTGGGCTTCCAGGATAGTATTTTTAAACACCCCCCAAGCTTGATGTAAGTCTTTAACCTTTGCAACCGCTCCTTTTAGTTTTTTCTTAACTATATTCCTCATTTTATCATAGTCTCCCTTTCGAAAGTTAAAAGGTAGTACTGTGGATTTCTTTACTGGTAACTGCAACTCTTAAAAGCGATTTGGTGAGGAATACAAACATTCATAAAATAGAAACAATATCAATAAAATTAATAAAATATAGTGATATGTCATCATCATAAGGTTTAAATAAGGTTGGATATCATCATAAGATAACAAACATTTTCTGTGATGTTTATTATCCCATGAGGTATCCATTTAAATCCTGTGATGTTATTTTTTGACATTGTGTCACCGTATTTTATTATTTTTTATGATTTCTATCTTATGAATGTTTTATTTGCAATCCATTCAGAATCATAAAAGGTGTGTGGAATATGAAGTGTTAATAAATGAATATCAAATGAAATAAGAAATAGCTATATTATCACTAATAATGGAGATCACTCTGTACTGGTCATGTTAAAAAGCACTAGTATGAAAGTTAAAAAGAAACATATACAGAGAGAACAAATGAAAAAAAATTCTAGGGGATAAGATGAAACATCTGAACATGACATTTCAATTTATACCAATATTCAGCAGCGCTATGCATTGTTGTTTTTTTAGCACCGTTGAATATAGGTGCATGGGTACGCACAGGCATCCAATATCAGTGCCTGTGAGTACAGGCACCTATTGCACAGGCTATGTATGCATTTGGCCCAGATGCTCCAGGTTATACCTGGGTTTTTTTTATTCTGAACCAAATGCATAGATTATGCATAAAGGTGCTGAAAATCGGTGCCTAGGCATATAGTCTGTGCATATTTATGGTTCCATCCCCCAAACACCGAAACTTGCCCTTCCCATGCAATGTGCCATTTTAAGTAGAGCTGGATATCTAAATATTCTCTACGTATTATGTTGTTGAATATGAGAAACAAAAAGCACTTAGACATTTGGCACAGTACTAAATATATACGTTCTTTTTGAAAATCATATTTTCTGCATCTAACTCACCAGAAGGAAACTCAGGGGTGGAACGGAGACTTGGCGTGGGAGATCTAGGAGACAAGCTATGAGTTGGGGAAGCAGGCAGACTTTCTCCTGATGAGAGAGATCGGTTCAAGCAGGAGAAACTTCGGCTAGTATGCAGGAGGGGCGAGGGCTGTCTGGCTAGCCTTCTGAAGAGAGATCTCCTCCTAATGGGAAAGAAATGAACAGCTAGCAGAAGCTGAAATGCTCCAAGTTAAATACTGATATTCACTTTAATGAATAACACGCAGTTTCATTGGGTGGAGTTTATTTTCAGTGTCTTTTAATTGCTAATATTTTTTTTTATCTTGTGACTTCTTTTTATTTGCAAAATTAATCATTCAGGGATTTATATATTGAGACATTTTTTTTACTTTAAGCAACCATAGTGTTCATTCAATGTGCAGAATTATTGTGTAAGGGCGAAAGAATTTTGGTTCCCACTCTCAGAACCAGTTAGAAAGCAAAGCACCATGGTTTTACCTTGGAGTAGATGCTTAGAAACATCTGTTTGGGATTGGCTGATGGTAGTCTGCAATGCTATGTTTTACAGTATACTACAGCTCACGTCAAAATACTGGAGGAAGAATATGGCAAGTCTGCATAACTGAGACTACAGTTTTGATTGATTTGCCCAGTTTAAAGCCAATAAGGAATGTGAAAACAGTCTGTCACTAACCTCTCTAGATTCTCCTTCTTTTTGTTTTTCTTGCTGCGTCTCACCATACGGCTCCTGTAGCTATTCCTTCTGGCTGGACCCGTTTTGATAGATGTATTCTCAAAGGGAGTTGTAGTGATTGATACCTTATTTCCACTCTGCCAAAACAGTGATACATGTATGTCTTTTCTGAAGACAGATAGCACTTGACTTTACATTTTTAAAAAAAGCACTAGAAAATAAATGTATTTTTCTATTTGCCCAGTCATAGAAATGGATAGTTTACCACTATATACTATAAAATGGTATAATAGATTTATAGTCTATATACTTTCTCTCCATATAGAGTATATAGATATTTATATAGATACAGAATCATGTTTAAGGTAGATATTCACTGTACTATAATTAAATATTAAAATCATATTATATATGTAGACAAAGTCTGATCATGCACTTATTCAGATTTATGGTTTGTTGAATACAAGTCAAAATCAGTAATAGCAAATGCAGTATAGAACAACTCTGAGTTCAAGTGACTGACCAAATTATCAGGTCTTTGGATCAGGACAAAAATTTACAACACAATATTACTTCACAGCCCCACAGCATCATAATAAAATCCCTTGCTAACAGCTATGGAAGGAAACATTAAATTTCACAAAGCGGTGTATATCAAAAAATATGAACTTGGCCATGCAGGAACCCTAAAGACCAGTACCTTCAAAAGAAGCTCTATGACCTCTGTATGAACAAGGCCATGGATTGGTTCTCCATTGATATGGGTGATCAGATCCCCTGCCTTTAGACCACTCTCAGATGCAGGACCACCTTCTTCTACACTCTGAAGTTCAAAAAAGAGAAGGAAAAGTTCATGTTTATTTAGGATACATTAGATCTTTCTGCACTCGGAAAAATCACATAACAAGTCAAGCTTCTGATTTAAAGTACTTAAATTAACACCAATACAACAAAATTAAGTGAGCAAATGTCATTAGAGATGTTTATTAAGATCTGGAGAAGCATCAGAAGGGAAATTCATATCCTCCCAGCCACATAGTAGTTGCAACCTAGGGCAAGACACTTAATTTCCTTGTGCCTCGGGTATATGTGACTCTGATTGGCTAATGATAACCATACTTTCCCTTTTCTTGTCACCTCAACCTACCATGTTGTCTGAGTCTGAGGAATAAGATGTGCAGTCACCCACAACAAAAAAGGCCAAAGGTGTATTTCTACAATATTATCATGCAAAATGTATTAGAAGATCCTACTGGAACATATACCAGTTATGATTATTCTAGCCACCTCATATTCTGTGCAAATCTAGCAACTTTCAAGAAGCATTACAAAGAAAATTGTTTTTGTTTACTCCTACCCAAACGATATGATGAACTGTGTAGATATCGCTGTCACCAACATAGACCCTGATTGCCCGCAGGGTGAAGCCAAACTTCTTCCCCGAGCTGTGAACAACTATAGGCTGGTGTGGACTAGCAGAAGCAACTGAGGAGTCACGACTAGGAGATGAGTCTCTGGAGGAAGGATCCGAAGATAAAGAATGTGGGGATATAGGACTCCCCAGTGGAGAAACACCAAACACATCTGAAACAAACAGTTGTCCTGTGAGAAGATATTCTGCTAGTACAAGCATTATCTTAAATGAAGATCAACAAACTAAAGGCTCTATGATGCGTCAATGAACATTAATTTGCCGTAATTCAAGTTAAGTGCATAGTTAGCAAACAGACCACCACTGTTAATAACAGGGCTTGAGTTATTTAATGTGTATTAGATCATGTTACTGCATGTTAGTAAACAGAGCTGTAAGTTACATTTTTTAACAGGTTCTCTTTACTTAAAAATGGAGCCATTCAAATGCAATGTTTATACAATACTACAGTAAAAGAAGGCATTCCAAGAAGTTTCAAGATGATGTTGATCATAGAACATATTACAAAAATGCTCTGGAAAATAGTTATTTTAAACATCACAATACCTACTATATATTAGCCAAAATAGTTCAGCTATGTTTCTTTCTATATCTCATTTAACTCATTTATACTGAAGACAAGAGATTCGTTCTTATAAAAGTTACCCTTCCCACTTGCAATTTATTACTAGCACTGAGAGCCAATAGCTGGACAACACTGGTCCTAAATAGTTACAAACAAACTAGGTTGTCTCTGAAGGATTAGAGATGGCCAACCCTTCATTAAGATACCATTTTATTTATTTATTTGTTTGTTTTTCTATACCGCTTTATCTGGGAATCAAAGCGTTTACATCAAACATTCAACGGCATTACTTAGAACACAGTAAACAGTGTGGCTAAATATAATAGAAGTTAATGTATAACATTGCTATCAACATTTTTACATAGAGATTTGCATTGGGGGGCAGGAGCTCTGACATGTTGTATGAGAAGTGGGAGTTTATTTTTGAAATTTCATAGGGGATAAATTAACTGGGCGATAGAGGAAGTCCCAGTTTCCTTGTTGCTGGATGCTCAGTCCCTGAGATGTTCTCCAAATAAGTGAGTCTTAAGTTCCTTATGGAACTGTGCCAGTTCATGTAGTTCCCTTAATTTATTATAATGCCTCCTACTGTAATATGGCATATTTTATACAGAATTACCAACTAGGACACCTAGCCTTCACATTTTTAGTTCTTGTTTAGAGGGATAAGATCCTATGATTTATTTATAATTTGTAAATAGTTACATATCTATTTCAAGACATTTGAACAGTGTGAATGAAAGAATTAGCAGAAAACGACTGCAGCTATTTGCACAGAGCTGTAACTTGTTTCTTGTATCTGTTTTCTAACAATATTGTACTGTATGTAAGTGTTTATCTACAACCTCTTAAGCTGGATTTTGCAATTCTTGTAGACTTCTTAACACTCAAAAGAAGATTTGATCAGGGCCATCAGATTTAGTTTGGGCCACAAAACTAAAGGATGCTGAATCTGTCATTTCAGATCAGCTTCTTCTGATCTTATCCACTTACGTCACCTCAGTTCCATCTCCTCCTCCTTCATCCCTTCCATCTCATATATTCTCAACCTTTCACTCTCCACTGCAACCTTCAAGCATGATCACTCCTCTCTTCAAAGAAACTTCTCTTGACCCTACTGGTCCTTCACATTATCGACCCATGTCCCTTCTTCCCCTCCTTTCAAATCTTCTTGAACGCACAGTTCTTCGCCGCTGCCTTGAATTTCTCTCCTCTCATGCCCTCCTTGATCCCCTCCAGTCTGGTTTTCAACCTTTTCATTCACCGAAATTGCTCTTGCCAAAGTCTCCAGGGGACTTGCTCCTGGCTAAGTCCAAAGGCCTTACTCAGTTCTTATTCTTGATCTTTCTGCTGCTTTTGATACTGTTGATCACTCTCTCCTCCTCTCTTGGTTTTAGAGACTCTGTGCTGTCTTGGTTCTCTTCTTATCTCTCCAGTCACTCCTTCAGTGATTGCTCTGGTGGTTCCTCTTCTACTGCAATCCCTCTTTCACTTGGTGTACCCCAAGAGTCTGCTCCAAGCCCTCTCCTTTTCTCTCTTTACAACCAGTCCTTTTGTGCCCTCATCTCTTCCCATGGTTTTCAGTATCATTTTTATGCTGATGACTCTCAAATCTATCTATCTTCTCCTGTCATTTCTCCTGCACTTCAAGCTCGTATCTCTGCCTGTTTATCAGACATTGCTACCTGGATGTCTCACTGCCATCTGTAATAGAATTTGGCTAATACCGAACTTCTTATTTTCTCCCCTAAATCCTCCTTCCACCTTCCTCCTTTCTCTATCATTGTTGACAATATTCTTCTTCCAGTTTCATCAACCTGTAACCTTGGGGTCATCTTTGATTCCTCTCTCTCCTTCTCCACACATATTCAACAGATTGCTAAAACCTGTCGTTTCTTTCTCTATAACATTAGCAAAATTGGTCCTTTCCTCTCTGAACATACAACTAAAACTCTTGTCCATTCTTTAGTTATCTCCCATCTTGATTACTGCAACCTCCTCCTTGCTGGACTCCCTCAGAGTCATCTTTCTCCTCTTCAGTCTATTCAGAACTCAGCCATGTGGCTAATCTTCCGCCAGCACTCTTATAACCCCTCATCTGAAATCACTTCACTGGCTTCCCTTCCATTTCAAAAGTCTTCTAACCTATAAATGCATTCACTCTACTGCCCCTCATTACTTTTCCTCTCTTCTCTCTCCCTACACCCTTCCTCGTGAACTTCGCTCCTCCTCTGGTTTCCTTCTCTCTATGCTCTGTTCCTCTAATGCCAACTCCAGACTTTGTTCCTTTCACCTTGCTGCTGCTTATGCCTGGAACAAGCTTCCTCTATCCTAATGTCAAGTCTCATCTCTCTCCCTCTTCAAATCTATGCTAAAGATTTACCTCTTTGAGACTGTTTTTGTATCCTAATCTCTTATTTCCCTTGTGTTTTCTCTCCCTATTGAACCCTTTTTCTCTTGTAATGTATTGTACTGCCTGTCTTAACTAGATTATAAGCTCTTCAAGCAGGGACTGTCTTTTATGTGTCTGTACCGCACTGGGGACATCTTGTAGCACTTTATAAATGATAAATAGTAATAGTAGTTGTTAATAGAGAAGGCGTTCCAGAGCACTGGCATATACATAGAAAAGGCTCTGTTATGTGTTCTTTGATTGGCCTTTGTTAGTTTAGGTTGCAAGGCTAGCATGTTTTGTCTGCATTCGTATGTGCTTCTAGCTCTTACTTCATTTTGGATGAATAATTAAGTATGCTGATGATTGGTTGTATGTGACTTTGAAGATATTCATTATTGTTTTGTATTGGATTCGGCTAGTCAGAAGTAGCCAGTGTAGCTGTCTGAGTATTGGGGTAATGCGATCACTTTTTGTTGCTCCTATTATGATTCTGGCAGCCTTGTTTGGGCCATCTGTAGTTGATGTCGTGTGTATTTGGGAAGTCCTTGGTAGAGGCTATTGCTGAAGTCCAATTGTGGGACGATGAGAGCTTGGAATACGGAGCTGTTTATTTATTTTAAAGTATTTTTATACCGCTTTATCCTTTAAATCAAAGTGGTTTACGATGTAACGGTGAAACATGTTACATAGTGCGAGGGTGTAGGCATGCAGTGGCTATTAAAATGCGTTTACTTAGGTGTCATTTTAGTATAACTAATTACAAGATGTGCTATGTACAGAATGAGCTAGATACAATGTACTATATACAAGGAGGAAGTGGTGGGTTGACTGGGGTAAGTAGGGTGAGGGAATGGGGTGGGTATGAGCAGGGCATGAAGGGGTGGCAGGGGTGGGCGAAGTCAGGAACAATTAGGACACAGAAGGTTGGAAACTATTCAAAACAATTTATGTGATAAATGTTATGTGATAATCCAATGAAGCATAGGTGGATTTTCCTCTTCTGAATATCGGCCCCCAATAAGACCAATTTCTGGTGTTTTGCGATCTTTTTCTGATTTTTGCTGTAACAGTAGTTTGTGTCCTGGGATGGACAAATTTCCGAGATATTTGAGGGCCTATTTTCTAAACAGTGATAACATCTCTGCAGGATTTATTGTACAGCAGCACCTGAGTACCCCACAGAGTTTTTTCTTGCATTGCCATGACCAAAAATATTCATGCATTGTTGGTCCCTGATACGCATAATAGTGACCTACAATCCCACAGCCACAAAGGTAAAGGGGATGCAAGGTACTTTAACATGTCCCCTTGCTAAATAACAGGAAGTGGAATTGGAGGGGGTGAAGCACGACTGGTACCGCTCTGACAGAAGAAAAGGTAACTCCGGCACCACGGTGCCTTTTTAAATGTATTACTGCTGCTGCATGAGGCAGAGAGGGATGGCAGCGGCAGTGGGAGGGGGGGAGGGTCCTGTGAATGGGAAAGGGGGCTCATTCATAAACATTTGCTCAGGGCCCCATTTTTGTGCCTAATTCTTAATGAATTGTCTGGTTTTGCAGATTAGAATTTTTGGTAAACGAGGTAGTTTCACTCTTTAAGAAGGGAGAAGTAGACTTAAGTGTTATATGCAGTTAGTGCTTTACATTTTAAAGACATTTTTTACGGCCCTTTTTGCAAAGTGATGGAACTTGGGCAGCTCTAAATGTTATTGCTCAGGCCATATCATATTACAATAATTTCTCATGCAGCAAATCTTTTAAATCCTTGCTGAATGAGATAGAAAAATGTCAAAATATCATATGCATGTGCACATATTTGCAAATACCTAATTCGTAAATATCCACTTTTCGTGCCATGCAAACCAGCCTTTTAGAAGGCAGTAGTAAGGTATTGTACAAATGAGAATTCAAACATTAGTCAAAGTTAAGCACTTTAATTTGTGGTTTCTACTCGTCTATACCCCATTTTTCCTCCATTAACCATCCTCACGATTCTTGCCTTACTCCACCAGAAAACACCAAACAGTTTACTGAAGGTCTTCAGAAAACAGAGCAGAAAGAGCCCCCAAGGTCACTCCCAAACTGCAATATCCACCATATTCATGCAAACAACCACCCTCCAGTGCTGGATGGCAAGCTGATCACTCAAATGAGTCAAACTCCCAGTCAGAAAACAGAGAATGAGTTAGTACATGTGCTCCACACTTAAAAGTGAAGCCTGCAGACATGTGAGAAAAGCTAATTTATACTGTAATTTATGACTCCGACACCACCACTGACTTATTTGAAGACCTTGCATGGAAATCACCACCTCACAAAGAGTAAAAGGGAATGCACAAGTCATGAAATGTCATGCTAAATATATGCTTCTCTACCTCCAGGGATCAAGAGGGACAGAGCACTAGTAGAGATGGACTTGGTCACTTTCCCAGAGATCTTCTGTTTCCCAGAATTTTCTAATCGCTGACGAGCCATATGAGAAGTCGGGTCATTGGCTGGCTTTGAGGAATTATCTGTGCTGTCCACACCCTCGTTTCTTCCATTTATCTGATCTAAGTGCTCTGAAAAACTACCAACTGTATAAGGGAAAAAAAAGGATAAACATGTTATAAGAAAGTACAGAGACATATAATGGTTCTAAGTAAGATATACTTGCACCTTGAAAAGAAGCTTATACCCTAGTGGAGGAAATTATGGCTGTTGTACTGCATAGAGAATCTTTTATAATAGAGTTGTGGAAGACACATAAATAATAGTTATGATGGTTTTATAACAGTGTTGTGATTAAAATACACATTAAAGAAAGCACAAATGCTATTCAGGAATCCTCCTTAAGGCTGAATATGATGCCACGGTGCACTAGATGATATAAATCTTATATCACTGTGGGAGAAAATGATGCCTTTCTTGTGCTTTAAGTTATTTGCCCAACTACTTACACTAAGTCAAGCATCTCAAATGCTGGTCCTAGAGAGTTTATTTATTTATTACATTTTCTTTTATACCGTGCTATTTAAGATCAGTGCGGTTTACAATAAACATTAAATCTACACATCTCAGTTTAGTGATTTGTGCTTACAATAAACAGGTAAAAATAACTTGGGTATACAATAAACAAGTTTCTTAACAGGGAGAACATGATAACTATATACAAGCCAGTTAATGTAACTATATACATGGTTAAGTGCACAGCACGAGCTTCTCAAGGTGGGTTAAGTATGGAGGCGGTTAAGGTGTGGTTGCGGGTATTCAGACTAGGAGTGTAAGATGCGTGGGCTTGAGGAGCTACCATGAGGTGTGGAGGTAGGTGAGTGTGGGGGGGGGGGGGGGGACTGCAACATCGTAGTGAAGGAGAAAAAGGTGATGCTTCAGTTCCAATCAGTCAGGCTTTTCAGGATGTCCTTAATGAATATGCAAGAAATACATTTGCATAGAGGAGGCAGAAAGCATGCTAATGTCTCACAGATATATTCACTAGAAATATCCTAAAAACCTGACTGGTTTGCGTACCTCAGGTTTGAAGTCTGAGACCCTTGCACTAAGGAACAGTGAATGTAGATAGAATAAAAAATGAATAAAGGCTTTGCATGGTAATGCTGTATTATTTGATGGTCAAATAATGAGAGCATCCAGAATACTAATTATGGACAGATAAAGAACTAGAATGAACATTACCAGTGAAAACGGTTAACAAGGGAAGCTACGCAACCTGAAATTTAGCCGTGTAAGATAAAGCTTTTTGGTGCAAAATCAATCATAAGGTCAGCCTGAGTTCACACATCCTAACCCAGTGAGTTTCAAACTTTATTGCCTGTGTCCCAGGGAAAGAAAGACCATCTCTGACCTCAAGCCTACTGCCTCCACTCTCTCTCATTCCCTGGGCCCACTTTCTACCACACTATCCCTTGCTTACTATGTCCACCAGAGCCACCTCCTACCCCCCCCCCCATCCCAATGCTCTCTCCGAGTCTCTTGTTCTGCTCTCACTGATGGCCTTGCGTGTGGTATCAGAACATAATAAAACAATAATGTAGACAATTCAGTATGAAAAAGAGAGTGGATAACCATACAGACTAAATTTATACATTTTAACTGAATTCTAAATGACACAGAGTGGAGGAATAACCTAATGGTTAGAGCACTGGCTTGGTAACCAAGAGACCAGGGCTCGATTCCCACTAGCACTTCTTGTGACCTTGGGCAAGTCACTTAACCCTCCATTGCCTCAGAAGAAAGGCCTAGCAATCTACTTCCAGTCACACTGCTAAGAAAAACCAAGAGCTGCTGGGTCATCAGGAGTCAGTATTCACTCAAAGGCACACATGTTTTTTCTAAATGACACAGGCAACCAATGCACATCAATGAGAGCTTGGAGTGATGTGCTCATCCTTATGCAAGCTGACTAGGGCACAGTTTAGGTCCATGAAGTCCCCATGCAAGATTTGGATTATTAAAGCACTAATCACAACCCCGTTCCTCCTAAAGAATGAACCTATAAAACATATATTTGGACATCACACAACATTAAGAACAGAACAACCTCCCTCCACTGTGCCAGACATATTATAAAACAACACAAACAACCCTACAGCAAATTTGTCATACCATAACAATACCAACTGCCACAACTCACACAACACCAACCCTACCTATAAAAAAGCACTATGCAATTATAACACCGAGTCCTAGAACCTCAATACACTTTCTATTTGGAAAACAGAACAGGCAAGACAACTACAGATTCCTACACAGAAAGTGATATTAGCAGAATACCACAGCCCACTTACACACTAGAGAGGACGGACAGGCCTTTATCAAATTCAGAATAAAAGATCGCACATCAGAAATGGAAATATTCAGACATAAACTGAACTGGAATTCCCAAGAAAAAAACTCTGCATACAGTAAAAACTGGAGAGAGAAACAGAAATATGTTTCCTCTCATATTGGGCAAAATACAAAAACATTAGAGATACACTTAAGACACTTAGGTAACCAGTCACACAAGAGAGACTCCCTGCCCACCAAAGGGTTGCTTTAAAAAAAAGAAGTGGAAAACCAAGATAATCGTCAAGGAGAGAAAAATACATTTTTATTGGGGGAGACCTTTTTTCATTTTTTTAAATAATATTGAAAAATTGACTCTACTGCTTTGAAAGGTCATGAAAATGAACAGTTCAAACCTACTATCTAGACAATATGATGTGAATGCAAGGAAAGAGTTCTACATGACAGCATGGCAAATCTCAAGGGAGGTAGACCATAGATTGGCAACCAACGTCACCTGGACATAAATGGAGGACCTTTATGTGTCCCTTAAGCCAAGGTCAATCCTACTAGGGTATATCTCAAGGAGATGAAGATTAATACTCAGTTGGAATTATGTACTTTGTCACTGCATTTCTACAGCTATTAGGGTAGAAATAAACAAAAGGTTGGATGCAGTTTCCAAGGGCTTGAGTCTTCTTCAGATAGAAGGCAGAAACTCTTATCTGAAAGTACGAAGAGCTATTTCACCCTCATGGGCAAGCCTCCTAGAAAAGAATGTTAGTAGGCAACCAACTAATTAAAAAACATGCCCAATACTACCAAAGACATGAGTTTTGGATGCATGTGAAGCACTATGCTATTTATTTATTTGAATCATATTATCTTTGAGAGTTCTGGAAACTGTCTTTTCCCTGATTAAATGATGTGGTTTATTTGTTTGTCTGTGTTTATTAAGGTTGATTTAGGTAATTTATTCATAGTTAATTGATGTAAGTGGTATGCATAAAGAGGTTAAAATGCATATAAATACCTCTAGGAAGGAATATGTAAACTATGGCAGTCAGCTTTTTTATAGCTGCAGTTATCCAGAATCTGGATATTCAGGGCTGGTACCTGGACACCATCTGGCGCTATTCAGCAGCCAGGACAGTCACTATGTAGTCAGTGGTGATATTCGGCTACTATCTGGATGGCCAATCTTCTTCCCAGGCCAGATATGAAGCCACCTGACACTCCGCCTTCTACTTTCTTAGTCCTTACCTTTGGAATGCCCTCCCTTCCGACCTCAGAATGGAACCCTCCTACACCGCTTTCAAATCCCAACTCAAAACTCATATGTTTCATGTCGCCTACGATATCCCCATTAGGCGATGCACCAGGTCCCCTATTGATGACACATACTTCCCTCTCCTCAACCAGCCTGTTTATGTTTCTCTTTACTATAATTTTATACTGTTCCTTTCTCTCTTTTAAAATGTTTTTTATTGTATACCGCTCTGCCATCTTGTTGAAGGGTGGCAGGACCGTACCTATCCCTGTGCGAGCAGTGCAGCCACACAGGGCGCAAAGGTTTGGGGGGTGCATTTCAGCTGCCTGCTGTTGCCCTGCCGCTGCCACTTTTTCTTCTCTCAGTGGTGGCAGGGCAACAGCAGACAACCAAAATGCACTCCCTAAGCCTTTTCATGGCACTATAAGCAGGTCAGTCCCTCCCTCCTCTGACGTGACGTCGGATCAGGGAGGGACAGATCTGCTTAAAGTGCCGGTGACTTGCACATCGGCTTTCTGCTCTTTCCCTGCTGCTGGCGCCACCGTGGAGAAAACAGAGGGCGGCAGCAGCAGGGCAAGAGCAGGCAGCGGCTGGACAGAGGTATGGGGAGGAGGGGGGGGGCGCGTGCCTGATGTGCAAGTCACATAGAGTGATATATCAAATTTTAACAAACATAAAGATGGTTGATTCAATATCAACAATAACCCTCAGATTCTGAATCTGATAATGCCCTGAAGTCAACACCTCAAAATTACTCATTTCAAGACATTTATTTCTTTTCTTCCCACTTACAAAATCTCATTTTTGCAAAATTTAAATTTAGAAAATTAACCTGCAACTATTCTTTAAAGGAATGATGTGGGCTGATAACTTAATCAAAGCTTCTGCTTCATGACTAAGGAATACAAAGTTGATTGTCACTGGTACAAAGTAAATGGCTAATACTGAGTTGCCAAATTGCATCACCTAAAAGGTGCATGAAAATGTTGAACAAGACAAGAGAAAGGGCCCTAAGCTAAATCATATGAAACAGACCACGACTTAGAGCTGAAGTCAATCAGAAAAACAAATTAACTCCTCCCCTGATATGAAAGAGTTAAACCACTTTAAGGCAGTCTCTTTAATTCCAAGGTGATGCAGACAGTCTAACAAAATTGTATGCTTTTATCATGTCAAAAACTGACATCAAATCTATCACCTCCACCAAGGAATTATTGCCTCTGTCAAGAGTAATGACCTAAACATTTGCAAGAGAATACCTTTAAGAACTTAGACAGAGGAAC
The DNA here is from genome assembly GCA_033557465.1 of Ichthyophis bannanicus. Taxonomy (NCBI): domain Eukaryota; kingdom Metazoa; phylum Chordata; class Amphibia; order Gymnophiona; family Ichthyophiidae; genus Ichthyophis; species Ichthyophis bannanicus. Next base: position 305,381,187 of record CM066032.1, on the reverse strand, counting down.
TATTAAAATGTACTCACAATGCTGGTGAGGTCCTGGACTAAGCTTTTGTACCTGTGATGGCTAATCGTGTACTTGAGGTGCCGCTGGGTATGGTCTGACCACTTTTTAGTTTTGGTCAGTCTGAATCAGTTACATGAGAATGCTGAACTGAAAGGATGTACTTCAGAGGACTGATGGTGATCGTGAGCAGGATCTACAGTATTAGAGGCAATGGATACAGTAGGTGAGATCTGTGTTGGTCTTCATTTGGGGAATTCGGTGAATATATGGCATTTGATGCTTGGGCACCAAAGAGGGAGGTTATTTTAGCCCACTGGAAGTAGAATATCATCTTGCTTTAATGAGGAAATAAGGCTGCTGAAAAGGGAGGTGAGTCAATTAGCACATAGGTGGCCTAAAACACGAGGATAAATTGTTAATGCTTTGGCAAACCTAGCGCATATAAACGGAAAATTCAGGAAGTGAAAAATATGTGATCACTACTAGTACTACTATCATTTGTATAGCGCTACAAGGCATATGCAGTGCTGTACAGAGATATGTAAGAGAAAGTTCCTGCTCATAAGAGCTTACTATCTCGTCAAGACAGACAATACAACAGTCAAGACAAACAACACAAGTGGAGAGGAGGATATATTTAGGGGAATGGTAAAAAGACACATAGGAGGTGGACAGGAGACTAGAGGATACAAAAGCAGTCTCAAAGTAGTGAGTTTTTAGCCTTGATTTGAACAGGGCCAGTGATGGAGCCTGATGTACTGACTCAGGTAGCTTGTTCCAGGCATATGGAGCAGCAAGGTAGAAAAATCAGTCTGGACTTGTCAGTGGAAAAGAAGGGCACAGATAGAAGGGATCTGTCAGAAGAGCGGAGTTCCCAAGGAGGGGTGTAAGGAGAGATAAGAGAGGAAAGGTAGTGAGGAGCAGCCGAATGAGGCATTCATAGGTCAGTAATAGAAGTTTGAACTGGATGTGGAAATGGAGTCAGAGATTAGGTAGAACAGATACCATCCTTGTGAACCTTTTGAAGTTGTACCTTCCATAGTTGAGCCACCTAACAAAATGACAGAGGAAGAGTTGTCAGAGGTTTTTTTTATCAAAAGGTTAGATCAACAGTAAATAGTTTCCCTGATGATGATAGAATTGATTGCCTTAGTGATTGCGGCAGTTGTGATGTGTTGAAGCAGGGCACAGTTCACTCGAAATGTTGAAGTTAGAAACATAGAAATATGACGACAGAAAAAGACCACATGGCCTATCTAGTCTCTCCTTCCATCTCAACAACTACAACAGTCCCCTTATTATCTTTAGAGATCTTCTGTGCTTGTCCCATGCTTTTTTGAATTCAGTTACTGTCCTCATCTCTATCACCTCCACTGGGAGACTATTCCACAGATCCACCACTCTTTCCGTAAAGAAATATTTCTGCAAATAACTCCCGAATCTATCCCCCTTCACCCTCATCCCATGTCCCTTCATAGCAGAACTTGCTTTCAATTGAAAGAGGCTTTCCCCCTGAAAATTTATGCCACGGAGGTATTTAAACATCTCAATTATATCACCTCTATCCCGCCTTTCCTCTAAGGTGTACATATTAAGATCCTTAAGTCTGTCCTCATATGCTTTATAATGAAGACCACTAACCATTTTAGTAGCCACCCTCTGCATCGACTCCATCCTGTTCACATCCTTTTGAAGGTGCGGTCTCCAGAATTGCACACTATACTCCAAATGAGTTTGCACCAAAGACTTATACTGAGGCACTATCACCTCCTATTTTCTGCTAGCCATTCCTCTCCGTATGCACCCAAGCATCCTTCTAGCTTTTTCCGTTGCCTTTTCTACCTGTTTAGCTACTTTAAGATCATCAGACACAACCACGCCCAGGTCCCGCTCTTCTTTAGTGGACAAAAGTACTTCACCCCCTATACTATATTGCTCCCTTGGATTGCTGCAGCCCAAATGCATGACCTTACATTTTTTAACATTAAATCCCAGCTGCCAGATTCTAGACCATTCTTCAAGCTTAGCTAGATCCCTCCTCATGTTATCTACACCTTCCTGGGTGTCTACTCTATTGCAGATTTTGGTATCATCCGCAAAAAGCCAAACCTGACCAGACAGCCCTTCTGCTATATCACTAACAAAGATGTTAAAAAGAATCGGACCAAGGACAGATCCCTGGGGCATATCACTGGTAACATCCTACTACTCAGAGTGAGCTCCATTTACCTGTATTCTTTGTCGCCTCCCATCCAACCAATTTCTAACCCAAGCAGTAACTTTAAGGTCCATTCCTAGGGTGCTCAGTTTGTTTATAAGTCGCCTGTGAGGAACAGTGTCAAAGGCTTTACTGAATTCTAAATACACCACATCTAGGACTCTCCCTCGGTCCAACTCCCCGGTCACCCAGTCAAAAAATCAATCAGATTTGTCTGACAAGACCTGCGTCTGGTGAATCCATGCTGCCTCAGATCCTGTAATCCGCTGGACTCCAGAAACCTCACTATTTTCTCTTTCAGCAGCGTTTCCAATAATTTACTCACCACCGAGGTTAAACTAACCGGCCTGTAGTTTTCAACCACATCCTTACTTCCACTTTTGTGTAAAGGCACATCATGAGCCTCTCTCCAGTCCTTTGGCACCACTCCCGACTCCAACGAGGCATTGAAAAGGTCTGTCAGTGGAGCTGCTAGAACGTCCCCAAGTTCCCTCAGTATTCTAGGGTGTATCCCATCCAGTCCCATCGCTTTGTCTACTTTAAGTTGAGCTAGTTTCTCACGAACACAGTCTTCTGAAAATTGTTCAAGATGTCCCTTACTTCTGTTCCTGTTTGTGGGTGTTTTCCAAGGTCCTGCTCCTGGTTCTTCATCTGTGAACACAGAACATAAATATTTGTTAAGCAATTCCGCTTTATCCTCATCAGCTTCTACATATTTCTCCCCTTCACCCTTGAGTCTGACAATACCACTTTTGCCCTTCCTCTTCTCACTAACATATCTGAAAAATGTCTTATACCCCCATTTTATTGCATTGGCTATGTCCTCCTCTTTTTGAATCTTTGCTTTCTTGACTACTTTGCTAGCTTCTCTAAGTTTTTCCAAATATAGATGCCTGTCTTCCTCTCTCTGTGATCTCTTGTATTTCATGAAGGCCTCCCTCTTTTTCTTCACTTTTTCAGCTACCTCTTTCGAAAGCCATAGCGGTCTCCTTTTCCTTTTATCTTTATTTACCATTTTAACAAAAAGGTTGGTTGCCCTTAAAATATCTCCTTTCAGTTTTGCTCACTGTTTTTCTACATTCCCCAGCTGTTCCCATCCTGCTAACGACTCCCTGAGGTATTGGCCCATCTTGGCAAAGTTGATGAACAGAGTAGAGCTACAGCATCTTATTATCTCATATGTGTATGTTGACTTGGGTAACTGATCCATGCCTTCAAGCTAGACGAGGAAAGGGAATTGCTGGCTCCAGTAATGGTTGGTCACATTGTGACTGGGTCTTTGGAATCGGATAGCTTGCCTTGCAGTTTGAAAAAGGCTATTGTACAGCCGCTTATCAAGGGTGATGGCAAGGATTTTTCTATTGCGCATAATTTTCATCCTTTGTCTTTACTTTCATTTCTAAGTAAGGCAATAGAATATGTTGCATTTTGTCATTTAAGGGATATTGCGGAAAACAAGCTTATTGTGTTTTCCAATCAGTCAGGTTATTGTTCCTATCATAGCACGGAAACAGCAATGAGACATTATGCTCATCAGGGAATTGACTAATAATTACATTAGATCTGACAGCTGTCAATGATATTGTTCCTCATAGGAGGTTGATTCAGAAACTAGAAACTTTGGTTTTGTGGAGACTGTACCTCAGCCTCCTGTAGGGGCAGTGCACAACAAGGACACCGTCATCATCTGAACCAGCCACTACTGCTGCAGATATCTTCTGCTCATTTGAATCTGCAGCTGCTTGCCAATTTCTCCCTTATCCACAGCCTCTGCCATGTCATCAATCAGCGCTACAAGGGAAGGATTGCTGGGTGTCTCAGAAAGCATAGTTACTCGCCTGTAACAAGTGATCTCCGGGAACTGCAGGAATCGGTCTTCACAGATAGGTATTGTCTACACAGATGGAGCCTGCACAGGAACACTCCTCAGCATCCAATAGGAGAGCTTTCGGAGCACTCCACTGTGCCTGCACACCTGCCATCCCAATTTTACTACTGTTCTCTCCTCAGTTGTGTTTGTAACTGAGAGATAGAGGAAAAAATTGTACCCAACAACTCCTAGGGAGGAGGGTGGGATGTGATGACTGATTCCTGCTGTTCCCGGAGATCATCTGCTATAGATGAGCAACTACGCTATCTCCAGGAACATGCAGGAATTCAGTCTTCACAAATGGGACTCACTAGCTCCCCGGCACCAGACTGAGTATGTCCATGAGGTGGAAGAATGGAGCCAAGTAGGTACGGTCACAAGGTGGCCTCAATGGAATCGAGTGCAGTAGATGAGAGCACAGAGCAAGGAGTCGGGTGCCAGAAGTATAAATGGTAGGAGTTGAGATTAAGTCTTAAATAGATGCTGAAGCACAGGCTGGCCAAAGACAGCATCCTGACGGGAATCCTTGTCTAGGCAGTATGAGCAGTGAAGGTGTGAACAGAGGACCAGGTAGCTGCTCGGCAGATCTCCTGTATGGAGACAGAATGGAAGTTGGCGACTGAAGCCACCATAGCCCTCATGTTGTGAGCAGTAACGTAACCCTCGAGAGAGCGGCCTGCTTGATCATAAACAAGGGAAATACAGTTTGCAAACCAGTTGGATAGGGTGCATTTTGACAGTGGAAGACCTATGTGGCTGGGGTCAAAGGAAACAAATAATTGAGAGGATTTTCAAAAATCCTTAATCCTGTGTAAGTATAAGGCAAAGGCATGCTTGCAATCTCATGTATGCAATGCTGCCTCAGTCCTGGAGGCATGCGGCCAGGGAAAATAGAGCAATAGCATCACAGATTGGTTGAGATGAAAAGTCGAAACTAATTTTGGAAGGAAATGCGTATGGATACGAAGAACCACCTTGTCATGGTGAAATTGAGTGTAAGGAGGATCCGCTACCAAAGCCTGCAATTTGCTGATGCGACGAGCTGAGGTGAGGGCAATAAAGAATGATTTTCCAAGATTGGAATTTTAGAGGAATGGTAGCGAAAGGCTCAAACGGGGCTTTCATAAGATGTGCGCGTTCCATGCTGAGGTCCAAAGCCACTGATATTCAGTGCTGAGTGGCTCATATTATGCAAGAAAGTATGGTTTCATCAATAGTGGACCTAAAGCTATTCAGATAAGTTTAAATGGACAATTTCAATCTATTATATTTAGTGGTAGGACTTAATCGGATAACTTTGCTGAATGTTAGCTCCTTTGCAACTAAGGATCCTCTGTGTTAATCTCATGCCCTCGTAGAACGTAACTTGACCAGGATAGCGCCAATTTTATAAGGACACATAGATGTCTAAGTGTTTTTATAAAATACTAGCAAACATCCTGCAAAAGTAGCACTTACATTGGAGGTGTGGATATTTATGTCTTCTCAGGAACAGGTGCAAATGTTAGTGCATAAGTGCACTTAGTTTGCAGCTTGTCCTGCTGTGAGGGCTTGTGTGCATCAGTGATACTGAGGGCTAAGCTGTCTGTAGCTTAACTACTGGTAGGGTCTTCCAAGATGGACAGGTCTCAGCTGAGGTATCAGACCAAGACAAACCACCCCTCTGGGCATCAGCAGAATGGGATGGTGCTGGTGGTAGAGGATCACATTTCTGTGACAATGGCAACAACACTAAAATTAAACTGCTCAGAAGAAAGGCCTGACAAACTACTTCTGTATTTTGCCACAAAAACCCAATGGATAGTCACAATAAAACTAATTGCAGTATAGTGCTGGAAGATGAGACCTCCAGGTCGGAAGGCATTCAACTGGCTACTGGGGAGAAGCTGAAGACTTTTCAGAATAAAGCCAGCAATTATGATGTGGTTGAATCAAAGCCCTCGGGAAGTCTGCTGATGTAGCTGAGCATGAAATGAGAGTCAGAAGCTGCAAAGATGTCTTACATATTGGGACATGGAACGTACGAAGCATGAACCACGGGAAGTTGGAGGTGGCCAGGAATGAAATGGAACATGTACAACCAGATCTATTGGGTGTCAGCGAACTGAAATGGACTGGCATCGGGCACTTTGCATCTGATGATCATATGGATCTACTATGCTGGAAATGAAAGACAAACAAGAAATATATAATTTTATAATCAAGAAGAAACTTGCAAGAACTGCAATGAAATAAAATGCAATCGGTGAACACTTAATTTCTATTCATCTACAAGGAATGCCCATCAACACAACTATAATTCAAGTATATGCCCCAACAGCAGCTGCAGAAGAGGATGAAGTGGATGAGTTCTATGAACAAGTACAAGCTGAAATTCACAGAACATGCAAACAGGATATCCTGGTAGCCATGGGTGACTGGAACGCAAATGTTGACAACAAAGAAGGCAGCAAAATGGTTGGAAAATATGGACTTGGCGACAGAAATGAAGCTGGAGAAAGACTGATAGAATTCTGCAAGACCAACAATCTATTCATCTCAAACACCTTCTTTCCAGCAAAACAAGAGGCTACTGTACGCATGGACTTCGCCCAATGGATTTTACAAAAATCAAATTGACTACATCTGTGGAAGTCAACGATAGAATAATCTATAACATCAAGAAGGACAAAACCCGGAGCTGACTATGATACAGATCACCAACTACTAGTATGCAAACTCAAGTTAAAGTTGAAAAAGAGTATGCCACTCATGAATGTAGCAAAATATGATCTTGAGAATATACCACCAGAATTTAAAGACTGCCTGCAAAGTCATTATGCTGCTTTAGATACAAATGACAGAGCTCCAGAAGAGTTATTGGATGACATCAAGAAGGTTGTATTGGAAGAAAGTGAGAAATCTCTACAACAGGTGAAAAAGCAAAAACGGCCAACATGGATAACTGAAGAAACTCTGAAATTGCCCAGAAACGCAGAGAAGCTAAAGCCAGAGGAGAAAGAGAGGCAATCACAGAACTCAACAGAGATTTCCCAAGGTGCAGCAAGACAAGAAGAAGTACTACAATGATGCATGCAAGGAAATAGAAGCAGAAACTATTGGAGGAAGAACAAGATTTGCTTTCCTAAAGTTACGGGAGTTTAAGAAAAAATTCTAGCCTCAAAATGGAATGTTACAAGATGCTCAAGGATCCATGTTAAATGATGCTGAGAAGATCAAGAAAAGATGGAAAGAATATAGAGTTATTATATGATAAAGATCAAGTGGACCAAAAGCTGTTTCAACCTGTACCTTATAATCCTTTACCATTGGTGCTGAAAGAAGTCAAAGCACATTGAAAGCCTTATCAAAGAACAAAGCACCAGGTATTGAAGGCATTGCCACAGAAGTATTACAGCAATCTGATGCAGCTGTTATCATACTTACAAGGCTCTGCCAGGAAATTTGGAACAAACATCATGGCCAATTGACTGGAAAAGATCTGTTTATATACCAATACTGAAGAAAGGCAATCCGACTGACTGTGGAAATTATCACACAAAAGCTCTGATCCCACATGCTAGCAAGATTCTATAATAATTGAATATTCTTTTCAGTAGAGACAACCACCATAACTGGAACGAGAACTATCTGAAGTACAAGCAGGGTTCAGGAAAGGGTGAGGAACTAGAAACATCATTGTGGATGTGAGATGAATCCTTGAAAAGACTAAAGAATACCAAAAGGATATCTATATGTGTTTTATTGATTACAGCAAGGTTTTTGACTGTGTAAACCATGAAAAACTCTGGGCCACATTAAGAAACATGGGTATACCAGAACACCTGATCGTTCTTTTGAACAACTTTTATATTGATCAAGAAGCAACAGTTTGAACAGAACAAGGTGAAACAGTATGGTTTAAAATCAGCAAAGGTGTACAACAAGGCTGCATACTTTCCCCCTAACTATTTAATTTATAAGCAGAACAAATCATCAGAGAAGCAAAGCTGTATGAAGACAACAGAGGTGTGAAAAGTGTTGGGAGATTCAATAACCTTCACTATGCTGATACCACCACATTACTGGCTGAAAGTGAAGACAATCTGAAACACTTGCTTCTCAAGATGAAGGATTCACCTTCACAGGCCTGCACCATAATGTAAAGAAGACAAAGATTATGACAAATGGCAAAATCAATAAGTTCATCGTTGATGGAGAAGAAATTGAAATAGTGGATAACTTTAACCTACTTGAATCAACTATCAATAAAGAAAGGACAAGCAGTCAAGAAATCAGACAATGCATTGCTCTTGGCAGAAAGGCTATGAAGGACCTAGACAAGATTCTCAAGAGCAGAGTTTCTCCCTCCATACAAAGATTCAACTTGACCAAGCCACGGTATTTTCAATAACGTCATATGGATGCAAACGTTGGGCAGTGAAAAAGATAGACAGGAAGAAAATTGATGCTTTTGAATTATGGTGCTGGCAACGAATACTGTGTATCTCATGGACTGCCCGAAGAACAAACTAGTCAGCGCTAGAGGAGATAGCGTAGTTACTCACCTGAAACAGTTGTTCTCCAGGGACAGCAGGAATCAGTCCTCACTTATGGGTGATGTTGGCACTGACAGAGCCTGCGCGGAGCAATTCCCCAGCTTTCAAAGAAAGCCTTTGGATTGCTGCCACATGCATGGTCCTCTTCCCACCCAAGGGTGCCATCTTGCTCAGTCAGGTCCCGTAGCTCGAGCCTTACCAAGTAGATGGAAAGGGAAGGACAAAAATCCAGCAACTCATCAGGGGAGGCGGGAGGGTAGTGAGGACAGGTGAGTAACTACGCTTTCTCCAGGAACAAGCAGGAAGTCAATCCTCACTTACGGGACTCCCCAGCAACAGACTACCGAATCTGAACCAAAAAACGCCTCCGCAAGGTTGTAAGCAGAAGCCGATGTCCAAAGGAGCCCGAGTCCTCAGGTCCTCAGGGCGAAGCCCTCATTTGCCGTGAAGAAGGGTCGGAGGGCAGGAGTTGCTTATACCCAGAACAGATTAGAGAGTACAGCCTGGCTGAAGGCGCCATCCTGACAGGACTCCCTCTCCAGGCAGTAGTGGGCAGTGAAGGTGTTCGCTGATAACCAGGTTGCCGCCCAGCATATGTCCATCAGGGGCACAAAGTGCAGCGAGACCACTGAAGCCGCTTTGGCCTGGACCCCATGCGCAGTGACTCGACGATCTAACAGGAAACCTGCCTTCGTGTGAGCAAAGGTGATGCAGTCCGCCACTCAAATTGAGAGGATGCGTTTAGTGACTGCCTGTCCCAGTCGATTGGGATCGTAGGTCATAAATAGTCAGCCAGATCTGCAATGAGCCTGGGTGCGCTCCAAATAGAAAGCAAGAACCCTTTTGCAGTCGAGTGTATGGAGAGCCGCCGACGTCAGCATGGGGCCTCGGGAACAAAGTTGGTAAGACTATCCCTGATTGAGATGGAAGTCTGAAACAATCTTCAGCAGGAACGTGGTGTGGGTACAGAGGACCACCCTATTCCTATAGAATCTCGTGTGAGGGGCATCAGCCATAAGAGTCTGGAGCTCGCTGACTCAGCAGGCCGAGGACAGGGCCACCAGGAAGACCACCTTCCAGGAGAGGTGCTGAAGCGAGCATGTCGCCATCAGCTCGAAGGGTGAACGCACAAGCTGCATGAGCACTACATTCAGGTCCCATTCTACCGGGAGCGGTCGCATGGGCGGTTTGGGCAGCAAGAGACCCCGCATGAAGTGGGAGACCAATGGCTGCCTCGAGAGGGACTTTCCCTCGACAGGGAGGTGATTCGCCGAGATGGCGCTCATATGCACCCTGACGGAGTTCGACTTTAGACCTCCCTTCGAGAGATTGAGGAGGTACTGAAGGATCCACCGAGTGGAACAGGAGAATGGGTCGATCTGGAGCCTGGAGCACCAGACTGAGAAACGCCGCCACTTGAAGACATAAGTCTGCCTACTTGACCTCCTCCGGGAGACCCAGTGGGGCTAGGCAAACCCACTCAGCTGCCAGGCTGTGAGGGATAACGAGGCCACGTTCGGGTGCCGCACTTGTCCGTCCTCCTGCATTAGCAGGCCTGGGGCACAGCCCAGTGGGACTGAAGGCTCTGTCAAGAGATGGAGCAGGAGCGGGAACCAGGGCTGTCGAGGCCATGAGGGAGCTATGAGGATCATCAATGCCCAGTCCTGCTGAGCCTTGAGGAGGGTCCTCGCAATGAGAGGAGTGGGAGGGAACGCATAGAGCAGATTGGAGGACCAGCTCAGAAGGAACGCATCCTGGCCCTCCCTGCTCGAGTGCGGCACCGGCCCGCAGAAGTGGGGGAGCTGTGTGTTCAGTGGACTGGCAAACAGGTCTATAGCCAGAATCCCCCACCAGAGAAACAGCCAGCTGGCCACCCCCCGGATCCAGCCACCATTCGTGAGGGCAGAGGATTCTGCTGAGTCTGTCCGCTAGGGCATTCTTTTGGCCTGGGAGGTAGACCGCCCTGATGGTCATTCCCCGATGAAAGGAGAAGGAGCAGTGGAGGACTGCTTCCCAGCAGAGGGAGCATGATCCGGTACCCCCTTCCTTGTTGATGTAGAACATCGCCAAGCGGTTGTCGGTCTGCACGAGCACCGACCTCCCCTTGAGGTGGTCCTCGAAGGCCCTCAGGGCCCACCAAATTGCCCGGAGCTTGAGCAAGTTTATCTGCTGCTGAGATTCCTCAGGCAACTACTGCCCCTGCGTGCACAAAGCACCGCAGTGGACTCCCCACCCCAGCAGGGGGCCATCCGTTGTCAGCACTATGTCGTGCTGCAGGGTCTGGAAGGGCAACCCCTGGAGGACGTTGCAGTGGTTTTGCCACCAGCCCAGGGACAGGCGAAGGCTGTGGAAGACCCTTACGGGGTCCCTGAGGAGGCCGATGGATGGGATCCACTGGGCACTGAGACACCACTGAGCTGTCCACATGTGCAGACAGGCGTGGGGAACTAGATGGACGGTGGAGGCCATGTGGCCCAGAAGGCGCAGCATAGTTCGGGCCGTGACCTGGGGGGTGCTCTGGACCTAAACTGCCAGGGCTCGGAGGCGGTTGGTGCAATCTGCTGGTAGAAACGCGGTCGCCCGCTGAGTATTGAGGTGGGTCCCAATGAACTCTAAAGCCTGTGCCAGCTCGAGGTGGGACTTGGGATAGTTGACCAAGAAACCCATGCCCTCGAGCAGAAGAATCATGTGCAACGCCGCCTGTCGAGTTTCCTTGACCGAGGATTCCGTGACGAACCAGTCATCGAGGTAGAGAAGACCGGTACACCCTGACGCCAGAGACAGACGGTGTCCGCGGAGAGGCATTTCATGAAGAGCCGCAGGGCGGACGCGAGGCTGAAGGGGAGCACTCTGTACTGGAAGTGCTCTCCCTGCACCCTGAAGCACAGGTATTGCCTGTGCTGAGGGCGAATCAAAATGTGGGTGTAAGTGTCCTTTAGATACAAGGAGCATAGCCAGTCGCTCTGCTGGAGGAAGGGCAGCAGAACGTCAAGGGATAACATTTTATTTATTTATTTATTTATTTAACAATCACTTATATACAGCAATTTCCCAATGATCAGGTGTGGTTTACAAAAAACAAGTTAAGGGACAGATCAAAGATCTGTGTTGTTACATGGAACATCAGAGAACTATGTACAATCGGCCCTGAACCTTAAACAAAACATATTTAGTTACCGTTGAAACTGAGATCAAAGTACAATAACAAAAAACTAAACAACAATAAACTATATAACAACTATATAAAGAATACAGAGTTTATGCTATGTAAAATTGCCTAGTGTTTGATGGGCTAATTGAGATAAGTTAGGATGGGAAATTGCAGAGGGGGGTAAAGAATGTCAGAATAAAAGGGGGTGGGATAGTTTAAGTTACAGCTATTTTATGTCTTTCTTGGTAGGGCCTTCGTTGTCATTTGTCATTTGTTATTCGTTTCAGTGTCTTTCAGAGTTAGGGATCTGAATTGTTATTAGATTATCCGTTTTCATTGTGGGAGAAAGAATGTGTCATAGGATCAACATCTTGAACGTCTCCCGCACCAAGAACTTGTTTAACTTTCAGAGGTCAAGGATGGGCCTCAGACCCTCCATCTTCTTTGGGACGAGACAGTACCGGGAATAGAAGCCACGACCTCAGAGGTGCAATAGCACCTTCTCGACTGCCCGTTGGGCAAGGAGGTTGACTAATTCCCACTGCAGGAAGACCTGGTGCGTGGGGAGTCGAGGAGGCTCCGCTGGCGAGAAGGGAGGGGGAAGCCTGTCGAAGCGAAGGCGATAGCCGTCCCGCATGAGCCGGAGGACCCAGGTGTCCGAGATGATAGAAGCCCACTGAGGAGCAAAAGAGGACAGGCGTCCCCCCACTGGCTGCTGAGTCGCCGGAGGGCGAGAGGCTATGCGGCTGGCATCAAAACTGCTGTGCGGGTTGCGGTGGAGCCGGGGCCTAGGCTTTGGGCCCTTTCAGCTTGCGGTGACCCTGGCTGGATTTCCCTTGCGCCAGAGTGGTTGGTGTGGGGGTAGTTGGGTATGGCGGGTAGCCACGGTAAGGAAGGCTTTTCCTCTGGAAGAAAGGCTTTATGGCCTGTTGTTTCTTCTGAGGAAGGGTGGAAGTCTTGCGCAAGAAACGGATTCTGGTGACAAACCCCATCTCTATCTCCATGGCCTAATCTTCCATCGGCTTGCCGAAGAGCTGCTCGCCGAGGCAGGGTAGGTCCAGGAGCTTCTCCTGCACCCACTGCTCCAAGTCTGAGGATTGTAGCCATGCCTGGCAATGGGCCCCCATGCCCGAAGCCACCACCCAAGCCGAGGACTCGAAACCATTGTAGGCGGCACGGGAGAGCTAGTTTGAGCAGTCCGCGACAGACTTCAGCAGGGTACTGAACCTATTGAGGGGTTCGCCCTCGAGGCCCAAGGAGAAACCTCTGAGCTCCTTGGCCATGTCACACAAGAACATGCCTATGTATAATTGGTATGCTTGAATGTGACAGGAGAGCATGGACCCCTGGTAGGCCTTGCAGCATAGGGAGTCAAGGACTCTTGACTCCCGGCCCAGGGGGATCGAAGAGCGCGATTTCAGACTCTTTTGCTTTCTCATAGCCGATTCCACCACCATTGAAGTGTGGAGGAGTTGGGTCTTTCTGAACCCAGGGCTGCGCTGTACCTTGTACACGGTGTCGAGGCACTTACTCATGATGGGGACCGAGGCGGGTGCCTCCCACATACGGAGTAGCAGCCTGGACAGGATGGGAGGGACCGGGACAGTCAGAGACTCCCTAGGTGGGGACTCGTACTGGAGGATGTCGAGCTCTTCAGCTCAAGGATCCTCCTTGGCCTGGGTGACCAAGTTAAGAGCCCGTGCCATGTCCTGAATGAACACCAGAAAGGAGGTGTCCTCGGGCAGCGTGCTCTGCTGAGATGCAGGCAGGGAGGAGTCCAACGGAAGGTCCCAGTGGGCACAGGTTTCCGGGGAGGTGTCCCCATCGGACTCCCAGTCCGAGAACTTGGATAAGAAATCCAAACCAGGCAGATCTTTCTGTCCAGTGGCCGAGGCCCGCTTGGAGCCAGAGGCCCTGGATGATCTCACCCCCGAGGAATGGGAAGGCGAGCAAGACCGATGTCGAAGACCCTCATGAGGCCCTTGGCTCTCGGAGGCTTCCTGGACAGATTTTTGCGTCCCACGCAAGCGAACCACAGTCTCTGCATGCGAGTCAGCGAAGCTGGCTGTGAGTGCCTGCTGGGAAGCGATGAACGCAGAAACACTGCGTTCCAGTGCCAGCATGCAGGATTCCCACGCGGGTGTGGGGCCCTGTGATGCCGACCCCGGGATCACCAGGTCAGGTGTCAAGGAGGAAAGGGGGTCCTCGCCTGGACGGCCTTCAGGAGACTAGGCGCCTTCACTGGAGGCCTCTGTATCTGTGCAGGGTACCTTGCGGGGCCACTCCTTGTCTGACTCTCGAGAATGCCAAAGGGAGCTGAGCGACCGAGTGCGGGAGCGGGAGCGCTTGTCGGGAGCCCCCGACAGTGACTTTGAGGCCTTCTTCTTCTTGCACCGCTCCACTTCAGGGGACTCGTGGTCGGAGTGCCGCCTTGAGCGTGGGGCTGAGGTGGGGGATCCCACCCGTGGAGAGACGACCGAGGGCGCCACCGTGGATTCCGAGGTGGCCTTTCTGAAAATGTCTTTGGACATCTGCTTACAACTGAGCAGGGCTTTAGAGGACATTTTCTTACAAAGCGAACAGAGCTCCGGATCATGATCAGCCCCGAGACACCAAAGGCAACAGTCATGGGTGTATGTAAGCGACATGTTCTTAGAGCATCTATCGCATTTTTTGTATTCAGTGGACATAGGGACAAAAATGGCCCCCATGAGGTCAAAGACCCACGTGGCCAGCGGTTGGAAGAAAAAAGGGGCGCAAAGCCTGTTAAGGCAGAAAAGATGAAGAAAACCGTCCTCTAATAGCTCTAAAAAAGGTAGAGCAGGGGAAGGACGGGTAGAGGAACATTGTAACTGGAAAATAGAAAGCCAGTAGGCCAAAAAAAAAATACTTTTTCAGAGAGACAAGGACGTGCATCTGAAGGGTTCCGCAGAAAAAGGGAGGCTGAGCAAGATGGCACCCTTGGGCAGGAAGAGGACCACGCATGCATGCATGGTAGCAATAATCCCAAAGGCTTTCTTTGAAAGCTGGGGAATTGCTCCGCGCAGGCTCCGTTGGTGCCGACATCACCCATAAGTGAGAACTGACTTCCTGCTTGTTCCTGGAGAACAAACCTAAGCTTTCTTTAGAAGTTCAGATGACAAGCTTTTGACTTTCATACTTTGGACACATCATGCAAAGAGAGAGATCATTAAAGAAAGACATCATGCTTGGCAAGGTAGAAAGTCAACGCAAAAAAGGAAGGTCAGCAATGAGGTGAATCGATACAATAACAGCAGCAATGGGTGCCACTCTGCCAATAATGAGCCGCCTGACAGAAGACTGAACACAGTTTAGGACTCCTATTCAGAGGGTCGCCATGAGTCGACTCCGACTCGACGGCACTTAACAACAACAACATACTCTTAAAAGAAGCCTATCTTTTATCAGTATGCTAAATTATATTTATAAATCTGTCTTTTGAATTATATTTTTACCATTTGGAAACACCTGGTTCTGGCTACGTGATATCTCAGGGCTTTTTCACTTCACTTTAGATGCTAAGTTAAGTCATTCTTTTAAAAGCACACTACATGTAAATTAATGAATATATATAATCATTAGATGAAAGGCTATTGGTAGACTGCATTAAAGGTTTTGGGTTTTACCCCATTTAACCTCCCAAAGCACCTTCTATGTGCCCCAAGTCAGAAGTAAAATGTTCCTCAAGGTACAGACACATATGCTGGAAGCTCCCATAAACAGATTTTCCATGGAAAGGAACAAGAGGTAATGATATGGAACTCAAAAGAAGCAGGCTGAGATGCTATGTTAGGAAGGGAAAGGGTGATACAGACATGGAACAGCCTCTGAATAGAGGTGATAGAGGCAAAAAAGTAACAGATTTCAAGGCGGCACAAAATAAGCATAAAGGAGCATTAATTGCAAAGAAAGTGATGAGAAAGCATAAAATTAAATGGGGTCGATAGAATATTGACAGTTTGTCATCAGTGCTTTATTTCTGCCAGCACTTGATGCTACTAAACTCTGTCACCTTCTTTTTTTTCCTGCATCGCCTAAAAAATGAGAGAAGGGGGTGGCGGGATTTGCATAGCAGATTAAATTACTCCTCTTTCTAAAGAGAAGTTTAAGGTGGGGAACAGGTGCACAGATTATTTCGCTATCCAAATAGACATAACATTTAAATTATACCCGAGGCAATGGAGGGTGGAATGACTTGAGCATTAGTGAGAGAAGCAGGATTTGAGCCCTTTCAGGAGCAGAGTCATTGGCTGCTCTATGTTGTCTGTTCGTCTTTACCCTCCCCTCCAAATCTCCGCAAGCTGATACCTACTGTGCGAGCGGAGGGGCTTGAGGGAACAGGAAGGAGACTAGCTAACAGGGCTAAATGCCGTGACCAAGAACAGTACAGAACAGCACCAACCTTGGCAATTGTCTATACTATCAAACAATTCTGTATCCTGTAGTGTGAAATACTGTTTTATATTTTATTTAAAATCTACAGCTCAACAAAGTAATACTTGGCATTCATCTCAGCCCCTACAGCCTCAATCTCTTCCCCCACACAATGAATAACTATTATGTGTATATTTTTTCCTCTTAACTCCTTTATTTACAGCATTACTTTGGCAACATATCTGAATCTGAAAAGTGCACCAATAGAGGGGTGTAAGAGAGAAGAAGAAAAGGCTCTAGATGTGTCCCCCCTCTGCTCACTCTTTTACTCCCTTCTCGCTAGTACCTGACAATGGTAGATTATCACTAGCGGGTAAGAGTACTGCTCTTCTCTCTCCTGCCAGCAGTAGGGCATATGGAGGGGAAGGGGGAGGATCGCACTGTGACTGAGCTAAGCACCAAAGTTACAAGGCTACTGTAAAAGTACGGGACACTGGGTAGTCACCCTGAATACCAGCATCTTTCTCTTTAGGAAAAAAACATTGCCTACCATCATCAATCATACTCTGCTTCTTTATGCTGAATGGTACAAAGGCTAAGGGCCCATGGCATATGTAACTGCTGGAAAGTATTGTTTGGAAAATGAAGGGTAAAACAATGCAGTTGGAAAAAGAGAGAAAGGTGCAGGATTTCAGAACAGCAGAAACAACTTGGGTTAATAACATGAGTCCGTTTCCTTCACATTCTGAGCAGCAAGAATGTGAAGTCCCAAATTTCTTCTCCCCTGCGTGCAGAGTTTCTCTGAAGTGCACAATGGGGCTGATTTTATAAGGAGCCACATAAAGATATGCGCACAAATGACTTATTTTCAAGGACTTACGCACGTTCATTAAGCGGTTGCTATTCTGTAAGCACTATTGTGCGTAATTTCAGTGTGGATGTGCACAGGGGCGGAGTGCACATTTACACATGTAAGTAATAAAATCTCTCAAATCGGTAGCCATGGGCATTTACGTCTGGTACAGAGCAGACATAACTGTTCAGCTAGTTTGATGTGCATTCTTATATCTCTGTTTTAGAAAGGAAAGCATGCGTGTGCTTTGCTTTATAAAATAGGCCCCGAATATGCACATGGCAGTGTGTAAACCCTGCAGAGGTTTATGAAATTACCATCTCTAACGGACAGCTAGAGTTACTCTCATTTTAATCCATGCATTTCACACTTATTTTATAAAATGAACTGTGCACATAATTACTTTATAAAAAGTAGGGCATACGTATGGGATACGCGCAGCAAATCTAGGTGCCAGCACTTATGCCAAACCTAGGTTTGGTGTAAATACTTGTGCCTAGCTTTTGCAAGATCTGCTCCTATGCACACCTTTTGGTCCAACACTGTACTTTCAGTATAATGAATGTCTGCATTTCACCTGTATTAGATCTTGTAAAACGCTAGCATATATAGCAGAGAACACATCTGAAATGTAGGCGCAATCGCTTAGACCTGCTCACGAGATGTGGCTGTTTTACACCCATATGCATTTAGATTAAGGTATTTTATAATCTGCGTGCATATAGGAAAACTCCACCAGTCCTCCGCCCACTGGCTAACACACACCAACTTTTATGCTGCCCTGTGCAAATAATTACTGTGCTGCCCTCCCCCCTTGTTGAATCCAATGGAGCTCTTCACAAACCTCTATTTTGTTCAAACGTGTACATAATGAGTGCATGAGTGTCTGAATACCATTTATATGTACAATGAGGATAAACACAGAAACATAGAAACATGATGACAGAAAAAGACCACATGGCCTATCTAGTCTGTCCTTCCATATCAACAACTACAACAGTCCCCTTTTTACCTTTAGAGATCCTCTGTGTTGGTCCCATGCTTTTTTGAATTCAGATACTGTCCTCATCTCTACCACCTCCACTGGGAGACTCTTCCATGGATCCACTACTCTTTCCGTAAAGAAATATTTCCGCATATCACTCCTGAATCTATCTCCCTTCACCCTCATCCCATGTCCCCTCATAGCAGAACTTGCTTTCAATTGAAAGAGGCTCTCTCCCTGAACATTTATGCCACGGAGGTATTTAAACATCTCAATCATATCACCTCTATCCCGCCTTTCCTCTAAGGTGTACATATTAAGATCCTTAAGTCTGTCCTCATAAAGAAAGGTTATCGGATTTCAACATGACCAGAATTCACACAGCACCAAATCCTACCTATCAAAAGGCAGCTTTCTATCCTTTCTCCCCCCCCCCTCACATGGTCCGGCATCACTCCTCTCTCTTTCCCCTCCTCCCCCTATGCTCAGTATCTCCTCTCTATTCCTCCCAGTCCAGTATATCACTTTTCTCATTCTCTCACTCACTCAAACTCTTCCCCTCTCTTTCTCTCTCTGACCTCCGCTCCCCCCACTGCAGCAAAATTATTGCTCAGCACTATCCCTAGCTTAATTTTTCCTCCTCGAGTCAGCAGCAGAAAGAATATAAAACATCATTCCCGGCTTAATCTTTTCTCTTCCGAGTCAACAGCAGCAGCTGATCCTAACTATAATATTCACTTCTGGTATGCAGTTCAGTGACCTCATGCACCGGACATGATTATTATAAGCAGCGCCAGAGAAGACGAGATTAAACCAGGGATTGTGCCGCACAATCTTTCTGCCACATGGAAAAACCATAGTCAACACTGTAAGCACTCTCTGCCCCTTTGGAAATGCTGTTCTGTGCAGCTACACTGCTTGCACAGTGGCTCGCACCGCCCTTTGCCAGAGTTTGCACCTTCATGTCAAAGCTATGCTTTTATGTTGGTCAGTATTTTATAAGAGGACATTTATTCACATCTGTGACCACATAGATGTGGGAAAGACAGTAAAAATTTACCTCTTACAGCTTTCTATATCCTTCAGAGAAACCTGAAAGAGTGATGAATACATGGAATGGCCAGAACGGGCAGTGGAGGATAAAACAATAACTCATTTTAGGGAGGTAAATTTATAAAACATTTTTGAATGTAAACCTCTGATTGATGCATATAAAAGCCTCTCATAAAATTAGATTATGCCAGTGTGGTGTGCAGGGAAGGGTAGAAGGAGACGTGAAAAGTGTAAATTGTTCTGGATGTCTTTGTATGCAGTTTGCCTTACTCCTGGCATCATGTAAGAGTACCCACATGCTGGGAGTGTTTTGGTTTTCATATTAAAAATTATTTGAACCAAAAATAGGTCATGCCAAAAAATATGCATGGTGTATTTGCAGAGTAGATCTGCTTAGGGGAAGAGTTTGGACAGTCATGATTTATATGCATCTTTTTGAAAAGATGTATGCACTTTGTTGCTAAGTGCCATCGAGTTGGAGTCAACTCATGGCGACCTTCTGGATAGGAGTCCTAAACTATGTTCGGTCTTCAGTCAGGCGGCTCATTATTGACAGAGTGGCACCCATTGCTGCTGTTATTGTATCGATCCATCTCATTGCTGACCTTCCTTTTTTGCATTGACTTTCTACCTTGCCGGTCTTGAGTCAGGGGGCTCATTGTTGACAGACTGGAACCCGTAGCTGATGTTGTTGAATCGATCCATCTCATTGCTGGCCTTCCTCTTTTGCATTGACCTTCTATCTTGCCAAGCATGATGTCTTTCTCTAATGATCTCTCTCTTCGCATGATGTGTCCAAAGTATGAAAGTCAAAGTCTTGTCATCTGAGCTTCTAAAGAAAGCTTAGGTTTGATCTCCTCTAGTACTAACTGGTTTGTTCTTCGGGCAGTCCATGGTATACACAGTATTCGCCGCCAGCACCATAATTCAAAGGCATCAATTTTCTTCCTGTCTATTTTTTTCACTGTCCAGCTTTCACATCCATATGATGTTATTGAAAATACCATGGCTTGAACAAGTCGAATCTTTGTATGGAGAGAGACATCTCTGCTCTTGAGAATCTTATCTAGGTCTTTCATAGCCAGTCTGCCAAGAGCAATGCGTCGTCTAATTTCTTGACTACTTGTTGCTTCTTTATTGATAGTTGATCCAAGTAGGTTAAAGTTGTTCACGATTTCAATTTCTTCTCCCTCAACGATGAACCTGTTGATTATGCCAGTTGTCATGATCTTTGTCTTCTTTAGATTAAGGTGCAGGCCCATTTTGAGACTATCTTCTTTGATTGTGAGAAGCAAATGTTTCAGATCATCTTCACTTTCAGCCAGTAATGTGGGATCATCAGCATAGTGAAGGCTGTTGATGAGTCTTCCACCAATCTTCACACCTCTGTTGTCTTCATACAATCCTGCTTCTCTGATGATTTGTTCTGCATATAAATTAAACAGGTAGGGGGAAAGTATGCAGCCTTGTCTTACACCTTTGCTTATTTTAAACCATTCTGTTTCTCCTTGTTCCATTCAAACTGTTGCTTCTTGATCAATGTATAGATTGTGCAAGAGTACGATCAGGTGCTCTGGTATACCCATGCTTCTTAATGTGGCCCAGAGTTTCTCATGGTTTACACGGTCAAAAGCCTTGCTATAGTCGATAAAGCACAAATAGATATCCTTTTGGTATTCTTTAGTCTTTTCAAGGATCCATCTCACATCCACAATGATGTCTCTTGTTCCTCGCCCTTTCCTGAACCCTGCTTGCACTTCAGGTAGTTCTTGTTCCAGGTATGGTTGTAGTCTCTTTTGAATAATCTTCAGTAGAATCTTGCTGGCATGTGGGATCAGAGCGATTGTGCGATAATTTCCACAGTCAGTTGGATCACCTTTCTTTAGTATTGGTATTGTGATGAAGAAGATGCTAGTGAGCCTATGGAGATAGGAAAAACTAGTGAATGTACCTTTAAAGAATGTGACAGATCTGCAATACACACACTGCAGAGTGCAGCTAGAGGGAGTAAGCACAGAGAGTCTGAAGTTAGGTTGCCACACCCAAGCTATCCTGATGTAGTTACAAACTTAGGGGATGATCACATACACTTGGGGGGAGTGAGAGAGACCCTGACAGAGAAGCAGCTTGCTTAGAAGGAGAGAAAGGAAAGAAGAGGGAGAAGGTGACGAAGCAGTACCAAGCAAGGCAGCTAGAGTGGCTGTAGTTGCAGGATAAGAGAAAGTTCCAAAGGGCCAGCAGTCCCAAGGTGGAGAGCTCCAAGGAGAAGCCGTCAGGAGAGGTACCAGGAAAGCACAGCTCAGAGAGAGAGAGCATAAAAGTCTTCCCACGTCTATGCTGGACTGGCAGTCTCAACGTATTCAGAGGTGGGTGCCCAAGGCTCAAGCTAGGAGGCAGAAGAACCCAGCCTGGAACAGGGAGCCATCGATTAACACCAGAGAGGAACTTAAGCAAGGAGGCCAGGAACTGTTTAACCGCAGCTGGAGAGAGGTTTGTGAACCTAGCCAGAAAGTAATAGGTCAAACCCCAGATACTTGTCTTCCATACCAGGTAGACCACTGCTGGAGGGAATTACAGAGATCCCCAGAGAAAGTGTATCCTGGGAGACACGGGGAAAGCTCAGAGCAAGTTGATGTTTCTTCAGAGCAGGAAGAAATGCAGATAGATCCTAGCGAACAGGATTCCTTGCTACCTGAGTTTCCCATGGATTACACATTATGTTTGGCTGGAACCAGGGAGTCCTTAACTGAGGAATAGCGTTCAGGATGTGCGCTTTTTGAGTAACAGAGTAAAGAAGTCTGACCTTGTTGAAGGTAAGAGCTTTTTAATCAAAGGAATATTGCCTATCACCTGTGTTTGGTGTTACTAAGGAATGAAAGGATAAAAGAGAACATTTTTTACTAAGCTGAATGAAGAAGCTTGTGTTTTGTTTTATCTGCTATGTTTTGGATTAAAACGCCTGCACAGAAGTAATGACTGTGAAACACATGCAACCTGAGTTTTGTAAATATCTTTGGAAATACTAACTGGAGAGAATATCCTGATGCTTTATGTTGAACCTTGTGAAATTGGGGAAATAAACCTATATCATTTACCTTCATACTGGTTTGTCATGGCTATACTTTAAAAAGGGAAACTACAACTCCCAGCATGCCTCAGTGCTGAAGATAGTTTCTCAACCCGTTTATGAAGGACATAATGTCCACCCTAGCTCTTTAGGCACGTGGCCGGGGGCTGGGGTGTGACAGTATAAACACAGATCTTTTCCAGTCAGTTGGCCATGATGTTGTCTTCCATATTTCTTGACAGAGCCTAGTAAGTACGGTAACAGCTGCATCAGATTGCTGTAATACTTCTATGGGAATGCTATCAATGCCTGGTGCTTTGTTCTTTGATAAGGCTTTCAATGCTGCTTTAACTTCTTCTTTCATCACCAATGGTTCCCGATCATAAGGTACAGGCTGTAACGGCTGTTGGTCCACTTGAATTTTATCATGTAAAAACTCTTTATATTCCTTCCACCTTTTCTTGATCTTCTCAGCATCATTCAACATAGAACCTTGAGCATCTTGTAACATTCCAATTCGAGGCTGGAACTTTTTCTTTAACTCTCGTAGCTTGTTCTTCCTCTAATAGTTTCTGTTTCTATGTCCTTGCATGCGTCATTGTAGTACTTTTCCTTGTCCTGTCTTGCTGCACGTTGGAAATCTCTGTTGAGTTCTGTTATTGTCTTTCTTTCTCCTCTGGCTTTAGCTTCTCTGTGTTTCTGGGCAATTTTCAAAGTTTCTTCTGTCGTCTATTTTGGCTGTTTTTGCTTTTTCACCTTTTGTAGAGACTTCTCGCTTTCTTCCAACACAACCTTCTTTATGTCATTCCATAACTCTTCTGGAGCTCTGTCATTTGTATCTAAAGCAGCAAATTGATTTTGCAGGCAGTCTTTAAATTCCAGTGGTATATTCTCAAGGTCATATTTTGCTGCATTCATGAGTGGTTTGCTCTTTTTCAACTTTAGCTTGAGTTTACATACTAGTAGTTGATGATCTGTACCACAGTCAGCTCCAGGTTTGGTCTTTGTTGATGTTATAGAACTTTTCCATCGTTGACTTCCACAGATGTAGTCGATTTGATTTTTATACAATCCATTGGGTGAAGTCCATGTGTACAGTCGCCGCTTGTGTTGATGGAAGAAGGTGTTTGAGATGACTGGATCATTGGTCTTGCAGAATTCTATCAGTCTTTCTCCAGCTTCATTTCTGTTGCCAAGTCCATATTTTCCAACTACTTTGCCTTCTTCTTTGTTGCCAACTTTTGCATTCCAGTCACCCATGACTATCAGGATATCCTGTTTGCATGTTCTGTCAATTTCAGCTTGTACTTGTTCATAGAACTCTTCAATTTCATTCTCTTCTGCAGCTGTTGTTGGAGCATATTCTTGAATTATAGTTGTGTTGATAGGCATTCCTCGTAGATGAATAGATATTAAGTGTTCGCTGACTGCATTGTATTTCATTACAGTTTTTGCAAGTTTCTTCTTTATTATAAATGCAACACCATTTCTTCTTTGTCTTCCATGTCCAGCATTGTAGACCATGTGATCATCTGATGCAAAGTGCCCGATGCCAGTCCATTTCAGTACGCTGACACCCAACAGATCAAGTTGTACACATTACATTTCATTCTTGACCACCTCCAACTTCCCTTGGTTCATGCTTCGTACATTCCATGTTCCAATGCTTCTGACTCTCATTTCATGCGCAGCTACATCAGCAATCAGATGTCCCAAGGGCTTTGATCCAACCACATCATAAATGCTGGCTTTACTCTGAAAAGTCTTCAGCTCTTCCCCAGTAGCTAGTTGAGTTCCTTCCAACCTGGGGGTCTCATCTTCTAGCACTATAGCACAATTTGTTTTGTTGTAACTATCCATTGGGTTTTCATGGCAAGATACTGAAGTAGACTGCTGGGCCTTTCTTCCGCGCAGTTTAAGTTTGGTGTTGTTGCCTTTGTCACAGAAATGTGATCCTCCGCCGTCAACACTATCCCATTCTGCTGCTGCCCAGATGGGTGGTTTGTCTTGGTCTGACACCTCAGCTGAGACCTGTCCATCTTGGGAGACCCTGCCAGTAGTTAAACTACTGATAGCTTTTAAACTAGATATTAGGGGAAAGCCGACAGTCGCCCAAGAGCAGATGATTCGGAAGAATGTATCTTTGAAGGATACTACCAAAAGCAGAGAGGTTCCACAAAAGAATAAAGTAGCCCAAATGCCCTCAAGTATGGAGCAGACAGAGCTTAAAGATCCCAAATTACTCATGTCTAACAGACAAATTAATATGGATAAAATACATTCTCTAAAATGCTTGTATGCAAATGCTAGAAGTCTAAAAAATAAGATGGGAGAGTTAGAATATATAGCACTAAATGAAAGGTTAGATATGATTGGAATATCAGAGACATGGTGGAAGGACGACAACCAGTGGGACACTGTGATACCTGGGTACAAACTATATCGTAATGATAGAGCTGATCAAATTGGTGGAGGGGTTGCTCTCTATGTTAGAGAGGGCATTGAGTCAGAAAGGATTAAAGTTTTGCAGGAAACAAAATCTGCTGTAGAATCTATATGGATTGAAATTCCATGTAAAAGGGGGAAGGCAATGGCAGTGGGGGTGTACTATCGAGCGCCTGGCCAGAATGACCAAATGGATGATGAAATGCTCAAAGAAATCAAGGAAGCTAACAAAAGTTACAGCACAGTAATAATAATGAGTGATTTCAACTACCCCGATATCGACTGGGTCAGTGTCACGTCAGGACATGCTAGGGAGATAAAGTTCCTAGATGAAATAAATGACTGCTTCTTGGAGCAGCTGGTTCATGAACCGACCAGAGGGGAAGCTATATTAGACCTAATCCTTAGTGGAACACCAGATCTAGTGCAAGAGATAAGGTTGTTGGGGCCCCTTGGCAATAGTGATCATACCATGATCGCCTTTGATTTAATTAGTGGAGGAGGGATAGTAAGGAAATCCACAGTACTACCTTTTAACTTTCGAAAGGGAGACTATGATAAAATGAGGAAAACAGTCAAGAAAAAACTAAAAGGAGCAGTTGCAAAGGTTAAAGACGTACATCAGGCTTGGCTGTTGTTTAAAAATACTATCTTGGAAGCCCAGACCAGCTGTATTCCACGCTTTAAGAAAAGTGGAAAGAAGTCCAAAAAACTGCCAGCATGGTTTAAAGTTGAGGTCAGAGAGGCTGTTGTTGCCAAAAAAGCATCTTTCAGGAAATGGAAAAAAGAGCCAAACGACGAAACCTGGAAACAGCATAAGCACTGGCAAGTCAAATGCAAGGCATTGATAAGGCAGGCAAAGGGAGAATTTGAGAAGAGGCTTGCTGCAGAAGCAAAAACGCGAAGTAAAGACCTTTTCAAGTACATTCGTAGCAAAAAACCTGTGAGAGAGTCAGTTGGTCCATTAGATGATAAAGGGGTTAAAGGAGCACTAAGAGGCGACAAGGCGATAGCGGAGAGACTGAACAAATTCTTTGCTTCAGTCTTTACTGAGGAAGATGTAGGGATGTTACCCATGACTGAAGTGGTATTTAAAGGTGCAGAAGAATTGAAGGAAATATCGATACATCGAGAAGATGTATTACAACTATTAGATAAGCTGAAGAGTAGCAAATCACCTGGGCCGGATGGTATACATCCAAGGGTATTGAAAGAACTGAAATATGAGATTGCAGACCTGCTATTAGTAATCTGTGAACTATCATTAAAATCATCTCTAATACCTGAAGATTGGAGGATCGCCAATGTAACACCAATTTTTAAAAAGGGTTCCAGGGGTGATCTGGGAAACTACAGACCGGTGAGCCTGACGTGAATACCGGGAAAAATGATAGAAACCATCATAAAGAATAAAATTACTCAGCATGTAGATAGTCATGAACTAATGAGAGACAGCCAACATGGCTTTAGACAAGGAAGATCTTGTCTTACTAATCTGTTATGTTTTTTTGAAGGAGTGAATTATCAGGTGGACAAAGGTGAGTCGGTTGATATTGTGTATCTGGACTTTCAGAAAGCCTTTGATAAGGTCCCTCATGAGAGACTTTTGGCAAAACTAAAGAGTCATGGGATAGGAGGCAGTGTACTATTGTGGATCAGGAACTGGTTAAAAGATAGAAAGCAGAGGGTAGGGCTAAATGGCCAATTTTCCCAATGGAGAAAGGTGAATAATGGTGTACCCCAGGGATCTGTGCTGGGTCCGCTGCTTTTTGACATATTCATAAATGACCTGGAAAGTGGAATAACGAGTGAGGTTATCAAATTTGCAGATGACACAAAACTATTTAAAGTTGTTAAAACCCAAGAGGATTGTGGAAAATTGCAAGAGGATCTTGATAAATTGGAAGACTGGGCATCAAAATGGCAGATGAAATTTAATGTGGACAAGTGCAAGGTTATGCACCTAGGGAAGAACAACCCAAACTATGGTTACACGATGCAAGGTTCCACATTAGGAACCACCACCCAGGAAAAAGATTTAGGCGTCATTGTGGATACCATGTTAAAACCCTCGGCCCAGTGTGCAGCGGCGGCCAAGAGAGCAAATAGAATGCTAGGTATGATAAGGAAAGGAATGGAAAATAAAACAAAGGATATTATAATGCCTCTATATCGTTTCATGGTGAGACCGCACCTTGAATATTGTGTGCAATTCTGGTCGCCGTATCTTAAAAAGGATATAGAGTTATTAGAAAAGGTTCAGAGAAGAGCCACCAAAATGGTAAAGGGGATGGAAGGATACTCCTATGAAGAAAGGCTAAAAAGGTTAGGGCTCTTTAACCTGGAAAAGAGACGGCTGAGGGAAGATATGATAGAAGTCTACAAATTAATGAGCGGAGTGGAACGGGTAAACGTAGATCGATTGTTTACCTTATCAGAATATAGAAAGACTAGGGGACATGCAATGAAGCTACAGGGTAAACTATTTAAGACTAATAAAAGAAAATATTTTTTCACTCAACGTGTAATCAAACTCTGGAATTTGTTACCCGAGGATGTAGTAAAGGCTGTTAGTGTAGCTGGGTTTAAAAAAGGTTTGGACAAGTTCCTGGAGGAAAGGTCCATAAGCCATTATTAAGAAGGGAGCCAGGATATCAATGCTTGAACCAATACAAGCATTGTGGAACCTGTGTCCCTTGGGGAAACTGCTAGGTACATATGACCTAGATTGGCCACTGTTGGAAACAGAATACTGGGCTTGATGGACCTTGGTCTGACCCAGTATGGCATATCTTATGTTCTTATGTTCTTATGTAGTTTAGCTCTCAGCATCATTGATGCACACAAGCCCTCACAGCACGACAAGCTGCAAACCAAGTGAGGGTTTAAGAGTATAATAAATTGTAGAATCCGTTTTAAAAACACCATGCCATCCTGAACTTGGCTCTAAAATAGTTCCTCAGGTGTAGTTCTGCAATTTAAGAGTATAATAAATTGCAGAACTACACCTGAGGAACTATTTTAGAGCCAAGTTCAGGATAGCATGGTGTTTTTAAACGGATTTGTGATTTTAAAGGAACTCTTCTTGATACACATCATGCAAAATGCAATGTGTGCCTTCGAGTCAATGCTGACTCCTGGTGACCCAGTAGCTCCTGGGTTTTCTTGGCAGTGTGACCGGAAGGTGATTGGAGGGTTAAGTGACTTGCCCAAGACCACAAGGAGGGCTTGTGGGAATCAAAACCTGGTCTCTTGGTTACCAAGCTAGTGGAGGTAAGAATAAACTACTCATGCCTAGTTTTGAAAGGTACAACCTGTCATGCTGTTCTGTCTTCCAAGAAAGAGCAGAGCTTAACTCCCAGGAAGATTATCTTCCCTGGATAAATACTGCCAGTTAATTTAACAGGATGATTATATTTATGTAGGATAAAAGAGCCTGGATTTAAAAAAAAGTGGACCGAGATTTCATAATGCACACTATAATAAAAGACAGAAAATAGAAGAGAGGCATGTAATTGTTTTACTTCTACGGCTCAATCACTCCAACCAGTATAGAATCTACATTCAAAGACAGGGCCAACTTAAGCGGCAGAGGCACTGCCTCAGTGCACTGAAGTGCAGGGGTGCCAAAAGCCTGCCTCACCAGCTCACCCCTCACGACAATGGCAGCTTGTTGCTTCACTCCCACAGCCATGCTGTGCTTTGGCTGATGACAGAATGGCATTATTAATAGGTAAAAACAAGCATATACGTATTCCAGCAATTGAACTGAAGCAACAAGAACCTACAGCTATGTAAAATAATCGTCTGGAACAGCATGGTACAGCGGGGGATGCAGGGGGAGAGGAAGTGACTAACTGGGATTGAAAAAGGACTGATGCTGGGAGGGGGACGGACTGAAAATGAGCTGATGCTTGAAGGAGGCTGAAGCTGATGCTGGGGGGAGGGGCTGGGACCAGAGATTAGCTGGGGATATGGTGACTAGCATTGAAAATGGGCTGATGCTGGGCCTGAGGGGATGGCCCTGTGAAATGGACTGATTCTGGCATATGCTGGGTGGGAGAAAGGGGCAGATGCTAAAGTGGGAAGAGGAGAATAAATAGCAAGGGTATATACAGAAAGTTGAGAGTTGAAGAGGTATAGCGATGGATCCTAGGGTCATGAGGAGGAAAGGCAGGGTTAATGAATACTGAAGGAGGAAGTAGATGGGTGGGTACTGGGGAAGAGGAGGAGGAGGAGGAAGCAGGCATAGTGCTGAGGACATGGGAACGTGAAGGAGCAGGGATTTGGACTTAGGTGGAGATTAATATTGGGAGGGAGACCAGAAGATGACAAACTCTTAACACTGGCTGGGCATTGGCAGGTTCAAAGAATGGAGGAATGGAGGTCTTAAGGATTAGTGGGGGGGGGGGGGTGGATAGCGTAGCTACTTACCTGTAACAGGTGTTCTCCGGGGACAGCAGGAATCAGTCCTCATATATGGGTGATGTCAGCGCCGGCGGAGCTTGCGCAAAAACCTCTCCCCAGCTTTCAAGCAAAGCCTTTGGGAGATGCACCACGCATTCTTGTCCACTTCCCACCCAAGGATGCCAACTTGCCTCAGTATAATGACATAGCTAAGACGGCAAAAATATCAGACGGTAAAGAAGCACCCCCAAGGGGAGTAGGGAGGGTTGTGAGTACAGATTCATGCTGCCCCCAGAGAACACCTGTTATAGGTGAAACTACGCTTTCTCCAGGAGCAAGAAGGAAGCCAGCTCCCCAGCTACAAGCTACCAAGAACATGTAACCAAAAGAAAAATGCCATAGCAACCTGCAAAGGGAGAGCCGTGACCAGCAGCAGTTGAGTCCTGACGGAGAGACTCTCACAAGACCCAAACATCCAGTGAACACCAGCACTCCAGCAGCCTGAACACAGAAGGGTCGGAGGGCAGGAGTTGCCTACACCCTGAAAAGATTACAGAGTACAGCCTGGCCGAAGGCGCTGTCCCATTGGGACTCCCTCTCCAGGCAATAATGAGCTGCAAAGGTATGGACCGAAGACCAGGTGGTGGCCCAGCAAATTTCCGGCATGGGGACGGAATGCAGATTGGCCACGGAAGTAGCCATGGCTCTGACACGGTGTGAGTCTCTGGTCCAGTGGGATTCCCACATGCAGTCTGCCACCCAGGTGGACATAGTTTGCTTAGTCACTGGGAGCCCCAGAAGGCTGAGGTCATAGGATACGAAAAGCTGGGTCCATTGCAGGTAGAAGTACAGGGCTCTCTTGCAAGCCAGAATATGGAAAATGGTCTGCACCCTACCGGCGTGAGGCCTGTGAAAGAAGGTGTGGAGCACCACCTCCTAACTGAAGTGGAATGAGGACACCACCTTCGATAGAAACTTAAGAGTGTGCAGAGCACCACCCTGTTCTTGTAGAACCTCGTACAAGGAGGCTCTGCCATCACAGCCTGGAGCTCGCTAACTCTGTGAGTTGATGTGAATGCTACCAGGAAGGTGATCTTCCAGAAGAGGTAACGCAGGTGGCAGGTAGTTAAAGGCTCAAACAGAGGCTTAGTGAGTTGCGAGAGTACCACATTAAGGTCCCATCCTACCGCCGGGGGAGTGCATGGGGGTTTGGGACAACATGAGGCCCTGTAGGAATTGAGACACAAGGGGCTTTCCCTCGATGGAGTGGTGATGCACCGTGATGGCACTTAGGTGTACTCTGACCGAGTTGGACTTCAGCCCCACCTGCGATAAGTGGAGCAGGTATTGGAGCACCACGTGAAATGAGCAGGAGAACAGGTTTGTCCATTTCTCTGTGCACCACAGTGCGAAATGTCACCACTTTAATGCATATGCCCTTCTCGTGGAGGCCTTCCGAGAGGCCAGGAGAATGTCTTCCACGTTCCGTCCCATGAAAGGTTGACGGAGGCTAGTGCTACCCTTTCAGCAGCCAAACCATGAGCAAGAGAGACCCTAGGATAGGGTGCAGGAGGGTGCCCTGCTCCTGCGAGAGTAGTCCTGGGGCTTGGACCAGGGGAATTGTCAGGTACCGTTGATAAGGAGAGGAGCAGTGGGAACCAGGTCTATCAGCACTAGTGAAGCTCTGTCACACTGAGCCTTAAACAGGATCTTGGCTATCAGCAGTGTTGGGGAGGGAAGGCATATAGGAGGCCTTCTGACCATGGGATGAGGAATGCATCCTCCGCTACCCGAGAAGGTGCGGTCGGTGGGAGCAGAAATGAGGCAACTGCGCGTTGTCTGGGCTGGCGAACAGGTCCATCACTGGGATGTCCTAGAGCCAGAACAGCCATGAGGCTACTGCTGGGTCCAGGCACCACTTGTGTGGCTGGAGTACCCTGCTCAGCTTATCCACCAAGATATTGTCTTGGCCCGGGAGGTAGACCACTCTCAGGAGCATCCAGTGCATGTGGCATAAGAGCAGTGGGCTACTGCCTCCTGGCAGAAGGGGTACAACCCTTCTTATTCATGTAGAACATCGCAACCAGAGTGTTGGTCTGTATCAGCACCACATGGTGCAGTAGCTGGTGGCGGAAGGCCTTGAGGGCCAGGAAAATGACCCCGATTTCCAGCAGGTTGATCTGCATTTTGGATTCACTCCAGGACTAGCAGCCTTGTGTCTTGAGGCTGTCGCAATGCGCTCCCTTGCCCATTAGAGAGGCGTCTGTGGTGAGAACTTTCCGGGGGTGGGTACCTGGAAGGGCATCCCGGCCTGAAGGTGACCTGAATTCTGACACCATCTGAGGGAGTCTGCCAACTGGCGGGTCACATGCACCCTGTCCCTGAGCCTGCCTTTTAGCTTGGGTCCACTGAGAGCGGAGGTACCACTGGGCTGCTCTCATGTGTAGGCAGGCATCTGGGGTCATGTGGACCGTGGAGGCCATGTGTCCCAGCAGGCAGAGGAGAAGCCGGGTGGGCAGTGCCCTGCACCATTGCACCTCTGCGGCTAGTTCCCTGAGGCATGCTGCTTTTTCCTGAAGGGTGTCCAACTGTGCCCCTATGAACTCTAGACTCTGAGCGGGAGAGAGGTGAGACTTGGGATAGTTTATGACAAACCGCAGGAGCTGCAGGGCATTTATTGAGCATCCGGTGGTGCACTGTGCCTCTGCAGCTGTGGCCCCTTTATGAGCCAATCGTCCAGGTAGGGAAAGATAAAGGCCACCTCAAGGCTGAGGTGGGCTGCGACCACTGCAAGGCACTTTGTAAAGACCCTTGGAGATGAGGCTAGTCCGAAAGGCAGTACTCTGTATGGGTAGTATTGTCTCCCCACCACGAACCGGAGATATATTCTGTGGTTGGGATGGATTAGAATGTGAATGTAAGATCCTTTAGGTCTAGGGAGCAAAGCCAGTCTCCCTGCTGGAGGAATGGCAGCAGTGTCCCAAGGGAAAGCATCTTGAACTTCTCCCCAACCAGAAACCTGCTGAGCTCTCGCAGGTCCAGGATGGGTCTGAGGCTCCCAGTCCTCTTGGGGATGAGGAAGTACCTGGAGTAGAAGCCAGTGCTAAGTGTGGATGTAAGCTAGGCCATTTTCACTTGCTGAGGGCAAAGGGCTAGAGACAAAATCCTTTCATCAGGGCTGGCGGCGTCAGAGCCAACCCTTTGCTTTGCAAAACCCATCCCTCCCCCGTTTTGGGGCTAGTCGTCTGCAAATAGTGCTACATTTTCTGCTGATGCAGTCACTGAATTTACTTAAATGCTAGTGCAGCGCTTAACTTGATTTGTATATTCAGTGCCATTATCTGTATAGGCAGCAGCACTGAATATACAGATAGTGCAGTGAGTGTGTCAGCACAGACTTTCCTCAGCCCTTTGCCCTCGGCAAGGGAAAATGGTTGGTTTACATTCATCAGCAAAGCTAGTTTACAAATGCCTAATAGCCCTGACAATAAAACTGTTTCACAAAAGGCAAATACAGTAGGTTTAAACTCCTCTTCCCCTTTATATTACGTCCAGAAATAGGTTTCATGTGAAAGGTTAACAGACTTCCTCAACTGAGCTCCTGATTAGGAGTCATATTGCAGCTCATGATTTGACATCGTTGTCTTAGAACACATTCTAGCATTATTCTTCCCTTGGAATAACATGGTTTGGAACGATTTACTGCAAGCTGCAGTATTCCTTTACCGCAGGAGTCATTAACCTGCGGTACTGAATTATTGGAGGAAGGTGAATCCTGTGGTAAAGTAAACCGCCCTCTAAGTGCCACTGACCAGGCCCATGCCTTGTTTTTCAGTGGCATTAATGGAATGTCGCTGCAGACCATCCCAGAACTATCAGGACAGTGCCGAGGGTGGTTCACGAGTGAAGTAAGGACAGTCCCCAGAATTATCTTGTTAGTAGTATTTAGTCCATTAACCAGACTAAAGTTAGGACAGCAAAAACACAAAAACAGACATGGTTGAAATGCCATTTCTAGGCAGACATTCTCAGGGTGGCAAAAGGTGAGAGGGGGCAAGCCCAAGAGACATCTCTGAGCACCATGGCTGCCATGCCAGCGTCTCCTCCCCAGGGGCCTGTTATGCATAAAGAAACTCCCCCAGTCCACTTCATCCACCCAGTAAAACTACCATTCTAATTATTTACCGGTAATAGCAAAATTCAATAAGTTCTTCTACAGGAGAGTGAAGCCTTGATGCTAGACAGAATGGGACAGACTCTCAACATAAAACCTGCACCTCCAATTCTGTAAACACGCACACAGTTTCCAAAATGAAACAAACTACACCACTTCTTACAACTTACCACACCAAATAAAAAATATATTTACATTTTGGTGTTACCTGAAGAACAGCAGCAATACTCCGTTTCTACGGCTAGACACTTTGCAAAGTAATAGAAAACCCTGAAAAAGATACTCAGAACATATCTAGCAAACTTACTATCTCATAACAACTCCACTTATGAAAAGGCAAAGTATACCAGGTTCTAAAGCGCCAAGACACCTTCTGCTGGGAAAACAGAGCGCACTGGCAGCAACAGATCCCTATATAAAAATTACAAGCTAGTTGAATCCTTCATCTCGGTCATGCAGGTCAAGCAGCAAGTATCAAGTAAATACAGAAACAGAAAGAGACATGGGAATTTCTATGTTTGTTTTTTTTTTTGCCTATATATGCATAAAATCTGACCTGAAAGTGTGGCACTGCTGATAGTACTTTCTGGAGTGGTGACTTCTGGATCCTCCTGAACACTTTCCTCTGATGCAGAAACTGCTTTGTCATGGTCTTCCTGGGATGGTTCCACACATGATTTGGTACATTCTCCCTCAGCTGATATTGCAAATTTTGGCAACAGAGCTGAGTTGCGCTGCTTGGTACTTTCAGGATCAGAGGAGATGGTAGACAGTTGTTGCCTGAAGAACAATGGCATACACAAAACATTTGTTTTTCATATCTATTGGTGTCAGGAAAGACAGAATCACTGGAAGAGTGTCTATGAAGATGACAGGGGTGTAGATGCAGGGGTTAAGCACAATGCCTCCACACTAGCACTTCAACTGGCTGCCATAATTGACTTTACTTACATTTCGGAAAATTCTGAACTCCAGCTTAAAGGTTCCACAGCAGGCAAAGTCAGAGTCTTTGCTTTAGCTCCATCTTCCTTCTCGTCCTCTTGACCCTGAGTTATTCGATCTATACTACTAAAAACCTGTTAGAGACAGAATCAAATCAATAAGCTCTCTTCGTAAACTGTGGAAAAAATATTTGCATACTGTCATATAATGGCCCATTTCAGTTGTTTGTTTTATAGTTTCATTTTTCTAAGGTAGAAATTTGTTTTTATATAGGTCTATTTATTTCCTCTTCCCATATCACTGTGTGAGTTTTGACACTTGAAAACATCAATTTGCCATTAATGTGCTGTTGAGTTTCAGGTCCTAGGACCCATGTCCACATTAGATTTATTTTCAACCTTTGGGTTAATTAAAATATAAACAGACCTGGATTAAATGGGTTTAAAAACCTTTGTTCTATGAAAACTGCTTTGACCTGGTGAAAAGCAGTATATAAGCCCTGCTAAATAAATAAATTATCATAAGGGGAGGAATTATCCAGTGAACATATAAGTAGAGTATAATATTCGGGCTTAAAAAGAAGCGCATATTTTAGTGAACCTGTGTTTTCATGTGCTTGCCTTCACAAAGTTTGGCAACCCTTGTTTCTTTCTTTGTAAGTAAGATTTGAGTTAGTTGTGGGATTTATATTTCATTTGTATTGTATTTGGCAAAAAATAGAGTTCAGCACATTTCATTCCACTGACCTTAACTTAATTTAAAGACTCCATATAGATCTAAAAGAAAACAACAGAAGTATCTGAAATGTGAACAATAATATTTATATCCAAACGTAGAATCTCCCAGCAGAGAAATTGGAGCCCAAAGAAATATGGAAGAATCAATTTTTGGTTCATAAATATTAAATACTTATTAACATTTGGCCAGTCAAATCATTTAACCAGTTAAGGGTTCTATGTACTATTGTATGTTAATGTCTGTGTTATCAATCCAAAGTACTTGGCAGGCATTGAGATTGCAATTAACATGCATAAACTAGTTTGTGATTTTTTACATTTGTATTTAATATAATATAACAAGAATTGCTCAAATAAGCAAATTAGAAAAGATAAAAACTGAAAATGGTAAACCAAAAAGAAAATTTTACAAAACATGGTGTCCAAAAAAAGAAACCCATAAAAGAAACCCTAAAAGGAAGGCAAAATAAAAGAGAAATCTAAGGGTGGAGCTAAATCATCTCCTATCCATGCATAATTCACTATTCTTCCTGTATTCTATCATCTCAGCCTTGGTTCTCAGATTTCTTCAAGCTTAAAATATGAATGCAACTGAGAAAGCTCGAAAAATATGGAGGTTGACGGTTTAGGCTCCTAAATTGGCCTTTTTGAAAATGTATTCGGTGTGAGTGTCAAAATGTATACTCTTAGGGGCATGTTTACTAAACAGCGGTAGTGGCTTCCATGCAATATCGGAGCCAGGGCCCCATTGAATTCAATAGGGCTGCGGCTCCGATATCACATGGAAGCCGCTACCGCTGTTTAGTAAACATACCCCTTAGTTTCACTAAGCTTCTAAGTGGGTGATGACAGGGGTAGATTTAGGATTGGGGAAAATAGGAGATTAGTGCTGATTTTCAGCACTAGAGACCTAAATTAGAACTCCTAAAACTAGACAAATATATGGCAGGCTAAAATCTGAAAGCCTAACTGTAGAGGCCATGTGGCCAAGTACATTCAACATCTTGTGAGCCATTACCTGCTGATTCACTTGAGTTTCCTGAACCAGTGCTGTCAATTTGTGAAATAGGTCATGCGGTGGGAGGGCTCTCACCTGAGTTGTGTCAAGCAGGGCTCCAATGAATTCCAAATGTTGGGTAGACTGAAGGTGGGATTTGAGGTAGTTTTCCATGAACCCTAGTAGTTCCAACACCCAAATGGTCAATTGTATTGATTCTTGGACTCCTTCCAGAGTGGCACTTTTTTCAGCCAATCATCCAGATAGAAGACAAATACTCTCAGCATCCGTAGGTAAGCAGCTACTACCGTGAGGTACTTTGTGAAGATGCGAGGTGTTGAGGCCAGGCCAAATGTCAATACTCTGTACTAAAAGTGTTGTTCCCCCAGGATGTATCTGAGATACTTCCTGTAAGTGGGATGTATCTGTATGCTCATCCTTGAGATCCAGGGAGCATAGCCAATTTCCTTTTTGAAGGTAAGGAAGCAGGGTGCATAGAGAAATTATTCTGCACTTTTCTTTCACCACGTACAGGTTCAGATCTCTTATGTCTAGGGTGGGGTGGGATGGGATGGGACGTTCCTCCCCCCCCCCCCCATTTTCTTGGGTATCAAGAAGTACCTGGAATAAAACTCCCAACCTCTTTGGCTCAGGTGGCACAAGCTTGATCACAAGATCTGACAAGAGGGCGGCAATTTCTCTCTGAAGCAGTTCCTGATGCAGAGGGTCGAGATGATGCACCCTCGGGGGGGGCAATTTGATGGGTTTTCAAATAAGTGTAGTTGATAACCGTTTTTGATGATTAGTAGAACCAATGAATCTGAGCTTACGAAAGGCCACCTTTGTGCAAAAAGAGTGAATCATCCCCCGACCATAGGGTTTTCTATGGTGGTCGTTGGAAGATTGGCTATACTCTGCAAGAACCGGTCAAAACCCAACTTCAGGTTTTGGTTGAAGAGCCAGTTAGGCCTTTTGAGGCTTCTTACGCTGTTGCTGCTGGCAAGGGGCCTGCTTGGGTTGGGAAGTTTGGGGCCCATGAAAGTACCTATGCCTGTGAGGATAACACTTCTTTTTTCTAGTTTTCACCTTGGTACCGCCTATGATAAGAGGCATGCTAAGACATATGCCTGGAGAGCGTGTAAAAAGTAACATGACGCTTTTTGATATGGCCAGCCTTCTCTTCTACCTATTAGCCGAAGAGATTCTCTCCAAAGCACAGAATATCCACCTGATTGTTTTGCACTAATTGTTCCAGATCTGATGTCTGGAGCCAAGCGAGTCTCTGGGCACCAATATCAATGACAGCATTCCTGGATGCTGTCTTGAAAATACTGTAGGTCACTTAGACCATGAACTTCGAGCAGTCCTTGCCATGGGCCACTAGGGAATGATACTGATCCAATTTCTCTGGAGGTAGGAACTGTAGAGCTAGTAAGAGGCCACATAGGCAACAAGCATGGCACTCTGGAAACATCTTTTCCCTAAAGAATCCAATGTTTGAGCCTTTCTCCCTGGGGGCACTGAGGAATGAGTCTTGGTACTTTTGATTCTCTTTAGGGTGGATTCGACCACCAAAGAATGGTGCAGAAACTGAGGTTTCTCAAATCTGGGAGCCTTCTGAACACTGTACATGAAGTCAAGTCTTCTACTAACTGGAGGTACAGTGAGGGGGTTCTCCCACATTCACATCCTGCACCCTCTGCAGGATGCAGTGCATGGGCATTGTCAACGCTTCTTTAGGGGCTGAGGAGTATTGTAGGATCTCCAACTCTTTTGCCCTAAGTTTCATCCTCAGTTTCCAAAGAAAATGGTATAGCCTTGACCATATCCCTCACAAACTCTTGGAAGGGCATGTCCTCAGGAGGGGACTTAAGTCACTCATGAGGTGGAGAAGAGTCCTCCAACAAATCCTCTGATTCCAAGTTGGGGATCCAGCATTCTGATTCAGACTCAGAGAGGAAGTTAAAGTACTTCTGAGACTCTACCTGGATCACTCTCCTGCCTCGAGGAGATCAGGAGCTCCTTTGGGAGTGATGATGCACCAATACCCTTTTAGATCTCAAGGGCGCATCGGACCCCAAGACGCTAAACAAGGATATCGGCCAGGCAGGCACCATTATTGAGGTCCTTCAATGCCCTAATGACAATGCCTCTCCTGCAGGCAGGGCATGTGTCTTGAGGATTCGCTGCATGGTGGCTGTAGATGCAGCCAACGTTAAGGCCCCATTATGCTGCACAACCAACAGCACCACAATGCGTTTCTCAAGCTCTTGCAGAATGCGCTCCTCCATGACTGCCAATTCCAAAGGCTGTGGGGCCTGAGCAACTTTGACTGATGTACTCAGAAGGTATACAGGGATATCGGTGGCTGGGTCTTGGCTGTCAGTACTCCTCCCATATCCTGGAGGATGAGTTCTCCTCCCTTCAGGGCACTCACATGAACCCCCATCGCTGTCAATGTCATGCACCAGAGTCTTCACCTGATGTTTGGTGTGATCACCCCTCGATGTTGAAGAAGACACGGTCGAATCCTTCCTCAACTTCATGTGGAGACTGAATGATGGCCGATGCTCTGGGGCACTATGAATGTTCAGCTCTAATTGAGCTCAAGAGCCCCTTGGCATTGGTGTACTGCCAGCATCCGATGCAGCCTTGAAAACCATAGAGACCGATGCCATCAGTGCTGATGACAAAGAACCATACTTCTAAGCGCCAAAAAATGATTTGCGCTGCTTCTCATGACCCTTGAGTCCTCTTTTTGTCATCTGTGAACACAAATTACAAGAAGAGGACTGATGATCGAGTCACAGGCACTGCAGGCACCAATTATAAGTAGCTGTGAATGGTATGGCTCTAGAGCACCTGGAACACTTCTTGAATCCACTGGTGGGTTTCTAAGAGATGTCATCTGGGAAAATAGGAGCAACAAAGATGAATGGCTCAATGATGAGGACCAAGGCCTGTCAGAGCACCAGCACCAGCACCAAGAGGGGTGAGGTGCCGTGGCAAAAATAAAAGAAATGATCGAAGAAGAAAAAAAGCAAAGTGAGGAAAGAACTGCGACAGCAAGTGATTGGGATGAAAAATTGAGGCGAAAAAACCCATGAAAGGAAACAACAGAGGTTTATCAACAGAGGTGTCTGGAACGTGTCCTTGGGGCTCCATGGACACCAAAAGACTGAATCAAGATGATACCACAACAGAAGGCAGGAAGGCGGCATGCAGGCGTGGTGGAGCTCCCCAAAAGATTCCAATAGAACCTGGGGAGCCTTCCACACGAGGCTCCGTCAGGGACATCACCCGTGCATGAGGATTCATTCTACTACTTGTCCAGGGAGAAAAAGCTTATTTGAATTCCATGTCTCTGGGTATTTCTTTTCTTACTAAGTTTCGCTGCAAGTATTTATAATAGTTGTAAACAAGAAATGTATGCTAATGAAGTAATGAGATGCAAAAGTATCCAAAATAATTTACTGCCTCTTAGCTCAGCAAAACACAGCACACATTAAAAAAAATTCTCAAAACACATCAATGTCAGAAATGTAACTATGGAGATTATTTTAAAAAGCTTAGACAGAATTTGGACATCCTAAAACATGCATGTGGACATCAAAATCATGGAGACTTCCCCAGAGTCATTTTACAAATGGCTTTTAAAGACCTCTCCAGTGCGGGACATCCAAGTAGGCAGAGGGCATGGCAAAGGTGAACGTCTAAGGAGGTGAAATGGACTTAGAAGCTTGATTTCAGAAATGTCAGGGATGTCTGTGACCCTGTCCAAGTTTAGACCTGCTCCAGACATGAACAGGCATCAGGAAAAGCGTAGTTACTCACCTGTAACAGGTGTTCTCCGAGAACAGCAGGAATCAGTCCTCATATATGGGTGACGTTGGCGCCGATGGAGCCCACGCGGAGCAAATCCCCAGCTTTCAAAGAAAGCCTTTGGGATTGCTACCATGCATGCGTGGTCCCCTTCCCGCCCAAGGGTGTCATCTTGCTCAGTCAAATGACATAAAAAGACGGCAAAAATAAATGAAGATAATAGGACTGCAACTCCAAGGGGAGGAGGGAGGATTGTGAGGACTGATTCCTGCTGTCCCCCGAGAACAGCTGTTACAGGTGAGTAACTACGCTTTCTCCGGGAACAAGCAGGAAGTCAGTCCTCACATATGGGACTCCCCAGCTACAGGCTACCATGAAACTATAGCCAAAAAGACTCCTCATCAAGAGCCACAAGCAGCAGCAATGAAATCCGTATCACAGACCAACAGGACCTCTGCGTCCAAAGGAACTAGCACTCCGGTAGCCTGAACACAGAAGGGTCGGAGGGTAGGAGTTGCCTAGATCCCGAAAAGGTTATGGAGCACAGCCTGGCCAAAGGCACTGTCTCGTCGGGACTCTGTGTCCAGGCAGTAATGAGCTGCGAAGGTATGGACTGAAGACCAGGTAGGGCCCGGCAGATGTCTGCCAGAGGAACCGAGCACAGGTGGGCATTTGGCTGCCATAGGGCGAACCGGGGGCTTAGCCAGGAGTAGGCCCTTTAGGACGCGGGATACCTCTGGGTGGACTGAGAGGGGCTTCCCATCCACCTGATGGTGGTTCACTGCCAGGGCACTGAGATGCACTCTAACAGAGTTAGACTTGAGCCCCGCCCTGGAGAGGTGGAGAAGGTATTGTAATATCACAACCACTGGGCAAGAAAAGGGGACGACCCCCGCTCAGCGCACCAAAGTGCAAATCTACGCCACTTAAAAGCACAAGCCCGTCTGGTAGACACTTTGCATGAGGCCAGAAAAATATCCTCCACTTCCTTCGGGAGGTGGAGCGGGGCTAAAGTCACCCTCTCAGCAGCCAAGCCGTCAGAGAGAGGGAGTCGAGGTTGGGATGCAGGAGAGATCTCCCCTCCTGGGAGAGGAGTCATGGAGCGGACCCCAATGGTATGGGGGCCTCCACCGCTAGCTGCAGAAGCAGTGGAAACCATGTTTGCCTGGGCCACCATGGGACTACCAAAATGACCGAGGCTCTGACTTGGAGAATCTTGAACAGAGTCTTGGTAATCAGTGGTGTCGGGGGAAAAGCATATAGAAGTCCCTCTGACCATTAGACCAGGAAGGCATTGGCGGCCATCCTGGCAGGGTGCGGCTGCCTTGAGCAGAAATGGGGTACTTGGTGATTGTCCGGGCTTGTAAACAAGTCCATCACCGGTTCCCCCCAGGTTCGGAAAAGCCTGCTGGCAACTCCTGGGTCCAGCTGACACTCATGCGGCTGGAGAATCCTGCTGAGCCTGTCGGCCAGCAAATTGTCCTGGCCAGGCAGGTATACCGCCCTGAGTAGAATGCCCTGCCGGACTGCATAGGAGCACAGATCCAGGGCTTCCTGGCAGAGGACACGGAGCCCCGTGCCTCCCTGTTTGTTCACATGGAACATGGCCACCTATTTGTCCGTCTGTACTAGGACTGACCGGTGGCCCAGGAATGCTGAAAAGCCTTCAGGGCAAGATGAATGACCTGAAGCTCCAAGAGGTTTATCTGCTGAGCGTTCTCACCCGGGGACTATGTACCCTGGGTGTGGTATCCCTGGCAATGGGCTCTTCAGCCCAGCAGGGAGGCATCCGTTGTGAGAACCCTCGAGTAGTGAGGGGCCTGGAAGGGCATCCCCGCCTCCAAGTGCCGGGGCAATAGCCACCAGGTCAGAGACTGAACCAGCTGCCGGGTCACTCAAACTCTGTCCTGGAGATGCCCCGTGGCCTGGGACCATTGGTCCCTGAGGCACCACTGTGCTGTTCGCATGTGGAGGTGGGCATCTGGAGTGACATGCACCGTGGAGGCCATGTGCCCGAGGAGGCGCAGTAGATGCCTGGCTGGTACCGAAGAACGGTGCTGTATATCCCTGGCTAGTGCCCCGAGCCTGGCTGCCCCGTCTGCTGGTGGGAAGGCTTTTGACTGCAGGGTGTCGATCCTTGCCCCAATGAACTCCAGTCTTTGTGAGGGGCAAAGGTTCGACTTGGGGTAGTTGATAATGAACCCCAAGTGCTGCAGGACCTGGGTGGTGTATGCCGTGGCCTGCTGCACTTCGGGGGCTGTAGTGCCCTTGATGAGCCAGTTATCGAGAAAGGACCCCCTGGAGCCTGAGAAAGGTGGCGACCACAGCCAGGCACTTTGTGAATACCGTGGGGGTGGAGGTAAGGCTGAAGGGAAGCACCCTGTATTGGAAATGATGGCCCCCCACCACAAAGCGTAGTACTTTGTGAATACCGTGGGGGCGGAGGCAAGGCTGAAGGGAAGCACCCTGTATTGGAAATGATGGCCCCCCACCACAAAGCGCAGGTATTTCCTGCGGTTTGGGTGGATTAGGATGTGAGTATAAGCATACTTGAGATCTCTGGAGCATAGCCAGTCTTCCTGGTGGAGGAAAGGCAGCAATGTTCCAAGAGAGAGCATCTTGAACTTCTCCCTCACCAGGAATTTGTTTAGGTTGCACAGGTCGAGGATGGGCCTAAGGCCCCCTGTCCTCTTTTGCATGAGGAAGTACCTGGAGTAGAACCCCTTGCCCTTGAGGTGGTGGGGCACCGGTTCCACCACCTGGTCTTCTAGAAGGTCTGCCAACTCCTTCA
The DNA here is from genome assembly GCA_033557465.1 of Ichthyophis bannanicus. Taxonomy (NCBI): domain Eukaryota; kingdom Metazoa; phylum Chordata; class Amphibia; order Gymnophiona; family Ichthyophiidae; genus Ichthyophis; species Ichthyophis bannanicus. The sequence goes on along the minus strand of CM066032.1, from coordinate 305,338,742 downwards.
GAAGAAGGTCCCGGTGAAGGGGAGACCTGAAGTAGTGTGGAGGTACTCGACTCAGGTGAAGGAGGTAACCTTCCCTGATCACCTTCAATGCCCAGGAATCAGTAGTGATAGCTCCCCACCAGTGGGCATAAAGAGTGAAGTGACCTCCTGTAGGCTGCTGAGCTCTGAGTGGGAGAGGGGCCATGGTGCAGGAGTCAAAAGCTCCCTCCAGGCTGGGCCGGACCCAGAGCCTGGGGCTTGTGAGCCTTCTGCTTACGCGGGCTATGCCCCTGCCCTTTGGCATGCTGCCCCTGTTGGGGAGCCGGGGAGGCCTGGTAAGGGGGGTAGTTTCGGTAAACAGTGGACTACCTCGGGTAAAAGGGCTTTTTATCTGAGCCCTTCTTTCATGAAGGGACAGAGGTCTTCTTGGACATCCTAGTCCTCGTCATGAACTCGGTCTCCAGCTCTGCGGCCTTGTCTGTCATGGGTTTGCCAAAGAGGTTTTCCCCCTGGCAAGGGACATCGACCAACTTGTCCTGTGCCCACTGCTCGAAGTCGGACGACTGTAGCCAAGCCTGGCAGCGTCCACCAATGCCCGCCACGGCTACTCAGGCCGCCGACTCGAAACCATCATAGGCCGCCCGAGACATAAACTTGGAGCATTCACGGACAGCTATGGACAGGCTCTTGAAGCGCTGCAAAGGTTCCTCGGAGAGACCAGCCAAGAACCCGGCGAGCTCCTTCGCCAAGTCTCTCAGGTACATGTCCATGTACAGCTGGTAAGCCTGGATCTGACAATTCAGTATCGCGCCCTGGTAGCACTTCCTGCCGAGGGCATCCAAGGTGTGGGCCTCCCTGCTGGGGGGCACCGAGGAGTGCATCTTCTGACTCTTCAGTCGACGCATGGCCGACTCCACAACCATGGAATTGTGCGGCAGTTGTGACTTCTGAAACCCAGGGCTTCGACGGACTCCATACATCGAGTCAAGCCATTTGCTGATCACCGGCGTTGACGCCGGCGTCTCCCACATACGGAGCATAAACTGTTCCAGGATGGGAGGAATGGGCACCATGAGGGTTTCACGATGGGGAGCCTCGTACTGGCACAAGGATCCTCCTCGGACTCCGTCGGGAAAGCCAAGGCCTTGGACATATCCCAGACGAAGTCCAAAAACCCCATTTCCTCCAGTGGGGACCTTCTCCGAGGTTCAGACACTGGTGAATCGGATGGGACATCATGATGACGCAGGGTATCTGGGGACTCCTCATCCTCAGACTCCCAGGCGGATGCCTCCGAGGAATACTCATGGTGCTCCTCGTGCCTCAAGGGCTCTGGCGCTGCACGCCCCGACCCCAGCAGACTCATCGGTGACATCAGCCCCAACGAGCGGGAGGCCGTGCGTGAGGATCCACTTGGGCCCGGATGGCCTCGAGGATCGGCTCGGCCTCTGGGGTCGACTTCAATATCAAATGCCCAGTGGTCAGGGAGGAGGAACCAGACGTGCCGGACATCAGCGCCTGCTGCTGTACCAAGAAGGCAGTGACACTGCGCTCCAAGGCTGCCATCCTGGACACCAGTCCCGGAGGCTCTGCAGTCTGCGGCTCGGGCACCGACGCACTCGGGCCTGATGCCAGCTCCCCCAGAGGGGAATCCTTGACTAGGACAGTGTGTACTTGCCTAGGCCGATCTGTGACAGGGTCCTTCCGAGGAATCTTGGCTGGATGCTCCCTTTCCGACATCTCAGGAGGGCTTTTAGGGCTCCGCGACTGGCACTGGGAGGAGCCCAGCTGATCAGAGCTGTCCAGAGACACCACCTTCGAGGGTTTCTTCCTTCTCTTCGGTTCCCTCGAGGGAGACCCCCTCTCTGAGGACCCTCGATGACGCTCGGGTTCGGAGTGTTCCTCCCAAGGCGTTGAGGCCTCATTTGAGGTCCTGGCTCTCGGAGGCATGGGGGGAATCTGGGAAAACTTTGTCGTGCTGCTGTTGGCGGCTCCTCAAGGCCTTCAAAGACATTTTCTTACACAGGCCACAGACCACTGGGTCATGGTCTGGGCCGAGGCACCAGAGGCAGCAGTCATGCATATCGGTTAGGGACATAATCTTCCCACACCGATCGCACTTTTTAAACCCGCTGGTAACCATGAGGGGAAAAAGAACCCCAGCAAGATCGAAGATTCTTCGGGCTGCTAGTGAAGAAATAAAGGACGCGATGATGCCCATAGAAAAATGTAAACTGTAAGTAAAAAAAGAATTGACCCGATACCGAGGCACCGAGGTCGGGATGGGGCGGCAAAAGTACTGGCGCAAGTCCGGAGACAAGGAAAAAACTGCTCAAAAATCAACTTTTTCCAGGATGAAAACAGATGATGTCTGGTGGGCTCCGCGGAAAAAAGGAGACTGAGCAAGATGGCACCCTTAGGCGGGAAGGGGACCACGCATGCATGGTAGCAATCCCAAAGGCTTTCTTTGAAAGCTGTGGATTTGCTCCGCGTGGGCTTTGTTGGCGCCGATGTCACCATATGTGAGGACTGACTTCCTGCTTGTTCCCAGAGACATGCTTGCTTTCGGCTGTAAAACATCCACAGGATGTAGAGAAGATGGAGATTTAAGTGTCTTGCCCAAGATCAGAAGGAGCAGCAGTGGGATTTGAATCCTAACCACTCTAGTCTTAGCCCACCACTCTTATCATTAGGCTATTAGACTTCCCTTTTCTGGAATACTCTTCCAAAGACATCTATGCAGACGTCTCCATAGAAACATAGAAAAATGACGACAGAAAAAGACCACATGGCCTATCTAGTCTGTCCTTCCATATCAACAACTACAACAGTCCCCTTTTTACCTTTAGAGATCCTCTGTGTTGGTCCCATGCTTTTTTGAATTCAGATACTGTCCTCATCTCTACCACCTCCACTGGGAGACTATTCCATGGATCCACTACTCTTTCCGTAAAGAAATATTTCCGCAAATCACTCCTGAATCTATCCCCTTTCGCCCTCATCCATATCAGGCACATCCACGTTTGTGAAATGATTCCTGAACATGGACTTGCCTGCTTTTTTTCAGATGTTCTGGCTTGGATGTCCCAGACTGCACTTGGATGTCCTTTGTAAAACGTGCCTTTATATCGCCTGGAAGTGTGTTCTATTATTTTTTACAATATTTTCCACTTGTATATATGTATATGCTAATTCATGCCTCATATGCAGCCAATTAACATTGTCCATTAATATACACAACACCACATTTCTTTTCATTTATAGCCAGTTAATGCACTTTGGTACACTGGTCCTGTGGAGGGAAAGTTTATAATGATCAGCTAGATTTAAATGTATTTTAACAGGCATATTTCATGTCTGTTTTATAAAGCAAGGTATAAATAGGGGTGTAAGTGGTCAAAAGCACAAGTTAAACTAGATTCAAACCCTTAGATCAGCACTAGTGTAAATGCTCATGCTTAGATTTTGCATAAGCTATAGTATATATAATGGTACCTGTCCATGCTCTACCCAAACACCACACCTATGCATGCCCACAGTGAAAGTATGTACCATTGGTTGTACATGTGTACTTTCAGAATAGCAACTGACTAGACTACTCACATAAGTGGTCGTTTACGTATGCAAATCACTACAATACTGTGATAAGTGCATAAACATGTACAGAAATGTAGGTGTGGCTTATAAAAATGACCCCCTAGATGCAGAGGAACCTCTTTAAAAGAAGACAGAAAGAAAGACAACTGATAGCCGCACTTTATGTATCCCTAAGGGATTTAAACATAAGCTATTTCAACTTGCTCTGAGGGTGAACATACTTGTACATGAAAGAATCTACTCAAGAGCAACAGGCTCTCAGTCCTTTGTATACTATAAGGAAATTGAATCCTCCAAACATGCGCCTATCAAATCCTACAGCTATCCCTGCATCAATGAAAAACTTGACCTTGGAGATGCTCATTTTGGCATCTTTGTAGACTCTGATATCTTTTAATGGACAAACAGACAAAATATTATAGCTTGAGAGCTGGTGTAAAATGTATGCTTGTGTAGTATGCACAAATGCTTATTTTTTTGATGAAGGCCATACCCATGCTCTGCTTTAAATCTGCCCCAAACATGCCTACACCTGAATTGCATAGACGTAAGCACATTTGTGCTACTGCACATTTTTTAAATTTATTTTATTTATTTACATTCTCTTATATACCGCGCTATTCTGCATCAGTGTGGTTTACATTGAACAAACTGAAATTACATTGAACAGGGCATTATAACTTGGAGATAACTATTTTACAGGGAACATGGGCTATGGAGGGTTAAGTGGCTTGCCCAAGACCACAAGGAGCACCTGTAGGACTAGAAACCCCAGTCCTTCCGGCCCAAGGTTGCTGTCCTCTAGTGGGATTTGAACCCCCGACCTTCCAGCCTGAAGTACCTTGCCCCAACCACTAGGCCACTCCTCCACTCCACTCCATTACTCCTCACATGCTTATACATGGAGGGTAATTTCATAAGTGGCATTTTACACATGTAATGTATACTGCATACATATACAAAACATTCTTTCAAAAACTGTCCTTAATATGCATAAGACAAATGATGTACAACAAGCAGTATATCAAATCGAGAAGAATAGACACATCTTCATGTCAGTCTAAAAAAATGTAGCAACTCACTTGTAGCAGGTGTTCTCCGGGATCAGCAGGAATCAGTCTTCACATATGGGAGATGTCACTGACGGAGCCAGTGCGGGAATGCTTCTCAGCTTCCAAAGGAAGCTTTTGGAAGGTGATCCACGCATACGTGCCAGTCTTTCCGCCTGAAGGAGCCATTTTACCTCAGTATGATGACATAGCTTAATAAAGCCATAAAAGAAAACAACTCCACTGGGAGGAGGGAGGATAGTGAGGACTGATTCTTGCTGATCCTGGAGAATACCTGCTACAGGTGAGTAACTATGCTTTCTCTGGGACCAATCAGAAAGTCAGTCTTCACATATGGGACTCCCTTGCTACAGGCTACTGAAAAAACCTGTAAAAGGCCCAATGGAGCAACCAGAAAAAATGAACAGAGAAAAAGCAGCAAGAGCAATCACTGAGAAGTTCCGAGAGTCAGCATCCAGAAGGGACATTTAGATCTGATCGACTCTACAGTAGCCTGGACAGACCTAAAAGTCGGCAGGAAGAAGTTGCTTCAATTCCCAAAGAGATGCCAGAATACGGGTTGTCCGAAGTTGCTGTCCCGCCAGGAATCTCCATCCAGACAGTAATGGGCTGTGAAGGTGCGAACTGGAGATCATGTAGCAGCCCTACAGATCTCCTCTGTTAAGATGGAACGTAAGATGGCCAAAGCAACAATAAAGCAACTATAACGAGGACATTGTGAGCTGTGACATGGCATTCCATCAGCCTAACCTGTGCGTAAGCAAAAGAGACGCAGTCCGCCGCCATCCAAATAGACAGGGTGCTTTTGACACTGCCACCCAGCTTATTGGGATCAAAGGAGACAAAGAGCTGGGAGGAACAGCAATGGGCTTTTGTCCTCTCCAGGTAGAAAGCCAGTGCTCTCTTACAGTCCCAAGGTATGCAATGAGGCCTCAGCTCTGTTGGCATGAGGGCTTGGGAAGAAGGTGGGTAACGCCACCGATTTATTGAGATGAAAAACAGAAACTACCTTAGATAGGAATTTTGGGTGAGTTTGGAGAACTGCCCTGTTTTTATGAAACCTGGTGTATGGCGGGTGCGCTATCAGTACCTGCAATTTGCTGACTCTGCGCACAGAAGTAAGTGTCACCAGAAAAATGACCTTCCAAGTAAGGAATTTGAGCGGGCAGGAGGCAAGCGGCTCAAAGGGGTGTTTGAGGAACTGTCCGAGCACCACATTAAGTTCCCACACCATCGGGGGTGGTTTACTAGTGGGACAAGATAGTAGGAGGCCCCACAAAATGTGGCCCACCAAGGGATGAGCAGAGATCAGTTTATATATTTATTCATTCATTTAACAGTTTCTTTTATATCGCTTTATCATTTCAGTCAAAGCAGTTTACATTGTAACTTAAACTTGGTAATGTATATTAAACAGGAACATTGATAACTTGGCTTTTTCTGAGGCAATGGAAGGTTAAGTAACTTGCCCAAGGCCACAAGAAGAGCTAGTGGGAATCGAATCCTGGTTTCTTGGTTCCCAAGAGAGTGCTCTAACCATTAGGTTACTCCTCCACTTGGCTGATCAACTATGGGCTGATGATAAGCGGCTACAGCACCAAGGTACACTCTGACAGAGTTGGACTTTAGACCAGAGTCTGATAGGTGCAGAAGAACCAACAAAACTGACTCCACAGAGCAGAAGAAGGGATCCAGACTTGTTCTCACACCATACAGAGAACCTATGTCTCCTGAAGGCGTAAAACATCTTGTCGAGTCCTTGTTCGAGGTGTGAAGGATGTTCTCCATGTCCTGCGGTAAGTGGAGCTCTGCGAGTACTAGCAACTCAACAGTCAAGCCATTAGCATTAGGGAAGACAGGTTGAGATGAAGCAGAGTCCCACCATCCTGTGAAATCAGGTCCGGGGCACAGCACAGTTTAAGCAATTAATGTTGAGACAATCGGAGAAGGAGTGGAAACCAAGGCTGCCTGGGCTAGTGCGGCGCAAAGAGGATCATGCCAGCCCCTTCCACCTGCAACTTGAAAAAGAGTTTGGCCACCAGTTGGTGAGTAGGCATAGAGAAGACCCTCGCTCCAATCCAGGAGAAAAGCATCAGAAGCCAAGCAATTCTGGAAGGGCACTCTGGAGCAAAACAGCAGAAGCAGAGTGTTGCAGGGAGAGGCAAAGAGGTCTATGGATGGCGTGTCCTACACCTGGAAGATGCAGTTGGCAATTTGTCTGTTCAGAGTCCACTTGTGTGACTGAAGGAGCCTGTTGAGGAGATCTGCTAGGACATTGAGCTCCCTTGGTAGGCATACCACGCTGAGGAGCACACCGTGTGAGATTGCAAACTTTGAGAGGCAGACTGTCTCCAGCAGAAGAGGTGCAAACCCGTGCCACCCTGTTTACTCAGGTAGATCATAGCCACCTGGTTGTCCATCTGTAAGAGGAGGATCTGGTGGGAGAGTTGTTGCCGAAACACTTGGAGAGCATTGGCAATGGCCTGAAGCCCCAGAAAGTTGATCTGATGGCGTCTTTCCCCCACAGCCCAGAGGCCCTGTGTGGACGGGCCATTCAGATGTGCCCCCCCAGCCAAGGTTGGAGGCATCAGTTGTTAGGACTTGCTGGTGTGGCAGGGCCTAAAAGGGAAGGTCCACAAGCAGTTGAATGGGGTGCTGCCACCTGGACAAGAATTCTTGGAGGGGCGGAATCACTGTGACCCTGTCCAAAAGACGTCCCGTCATCTGACACCACTGAGTGCAGAGAGTCCACTGGGTCTGATGCATCTGAAGTCGGGCCGAGGGGATAACATGGACTGTAGAGGCCATGTGGCTCAGGAGGTGCAGCATCTACCAAGCCTTGACAACCAGACAACTCTGGACTTTCCTCGCCAAGGTGACTAGACGTTGGGTGCTCTCTGCCGGAAGGAAAGCTCGAGCCAGTGTGGTGTTGAGGAGAGTCCCAATGAACTTAAGGCATTGATAGGGTTGCAGGTGGGACTTTGGGTAATTGATGACAAAGCCCAGATGTTCCAGTACCTGAATGGTGCGCTGTACAGACTGCTGGACCTCATCCGGTGTCCCACCCCTGGCCAACTAGTCTTCCAGATAGAAGACAAAGATTCCCATGATTGGGAGGAAGGCAGCAATGCCTGCCAGACATCTGGTGAAGACCATTGCGGTGGAGGCAAGGCTGAAGGACAGAACCCTGTACTGAAAGTGCCATCTGCTAGTGGAGATACTGATGGTGTAGGGGGTGGATGAGGATGTGTGCGTAGGCATCTTTGAATTCTAAGGAGCACAGCCAATCTTCCCATTGAAGGTAGGGCAGTGACATTCCAAGGAATACCATCTTGAACTTTCACTAGGAAGCGATTGAGATTGTGGAGATCCAGAATGGGTTGGAGCCCACTTATTTTCCTGGAGACCAGGAAGTAGCAGGAGTAGAAACCCTGCCCTGTTTGGGATGGTGGAACAGGTTCAACCACCTGTTCTGCCAGGAGGGCCTGGACCTCCAGTTGGAGTAGTTCACATTGGTGATGTTTGAGGGTATGCTCCTGGAAAGAAGGTGGGGGGAATCTGCTCAAAGTGCAGCAGGTAGCCCTTGCAGACCACCTGTACTGCCCATGTGTCAGTTGTTATGCTGGGCCATCTGTGGAGGCTGGGAGGGGAAGACGCGTCATGGTCCAAAGCTAGGAGTCAAAAACCCCATCTGGCTGGGGCTGCGGCACTGGTTGAGGCTTTGGGGCTGGTACAAATAATATAGTAAACAAACACAAATAACTACCGCCTAAGGGAAACACTAACGTATCAATCAAAGAAAGCCCTTAGTAACCCCTCTATCACTATATTTCAAAACATTTTATTGCAAAATACCATACAAAAAACACTATAGCATTCAAAAACAGGCTATAACCGGACCTCAGGTTTCACTCGCCCTCCATTTGGCGAAATACATCACCATAGGGAAATGGCAGACACTTGCATCATAGGTCCTTAGCCTAAATAATTTATTCTTTATTCTAATAAATACAAAACTCATCTATTTCAAAAAAGCTCTACATTCCACCAGTAAACTCTACAGGATTTACATAATACTACACTAAATACCACACCAATAAACAATCATACATCCAACACGCCCTCTTTTGACCTACAAGGACGGCGACTATCGATGTTACTTGCTAGTGACTGCAGGGCTGCGTTGAAACTGGGCTTTTAATAGGTAAGTACCAGATTGCTCCTTCTCTGAAGTCGGGTGATGCTGCTTGTTTAAAGAAGTATATTTTTGTCTTTTCAGCATATTATTACTGTAAATCGTGAGTAGCTGTGACAACACCTGTTTGGGCGTATAGTCCACTGGATGAAGATGTTGTGAACATCGTTGCCGGCTTTGAGGAGCACTGGGCGCTATTATTAACTGTACAGAGTACAGCAGATACTCCCTGTGGTAGTATGTGTAGTATGTGTGTAGGTCAAAAGAGAGCATGTTGGATGTATGATTGTTTATTGGTGTGGTATTTAGTGTAGTATTATGTGAATCCTGTAGAGTTTACTGGTGGAATGTAGAGCTTTTTTGAAATAGATGAGTTTTGTATTTAATAGAATAAAGAATAAATTATTTAGGCTAAGGACTTATGATGCAAGTGTCTGCCATTTCCCTATGGTGATGTATTTCGCCAAATGGAGGGCGAGTGAAACCTGAGGTCCGGTTATAGCCTGTTTTTGAATGCTATAGTGTTTTTTCTATGATATTTTGCAATAAAATGTTTTGAAATATAGTGATAGAGGGGTTACTAAGGGCTTTCTTTGACAAATAATATAGTACCATGAGTCTTTTTCTGCTTAGTATAAAAGGACATCTTCCCTGAAGTCTTTTTCCTAGAAGGGTCAGCAGTCTTTCTCTAAAGACTGTTCATGGTGAGTTGCTCCATTTCCAACTCTGCAGCCTTCTCTGCCATGGGTTTACTGAAGAGGTTCTCTCCCCAGCATGGGACATCAGCCAACTTGTCCTGAACCCATTGTTCTAAATCCAAGAACTGTAGCTATGCCAGGTGGCAGGCACCAATGTCCACTGCAGCCACTCCGGCCACGGACTCAAACCAATCGTAGGCCTCCTGGGTGATGTACTTGGAGCACTCTTTAATTTTGCTCAACAGGTTCTGGAAGCACTCAAGGTGCTCTTCTGACAGACCAGCCGAGAACCCAACAAGATCCCCCACCAGGTCATTCAGGTACATACCCACGTATAACTGGTATGCTTGGATCTAAGTCACCAGTACTGAGCCCTGGTAGCATTTCCTCTCAAAGCCGTCCATAGTGCGGGCCTCTTTACCTGGGGGCACTGAAAAGTGTGTCTTGGAACTTTTAATCTAGTGCATGGCCAATTCCACCACCATGGAGTTGTGCAAGAGGTGTGCTTTTTCAAATCCAGGGCTATTGTGCACTCGAGGCGTCGGCTTACTGTTGGCACCATGAGCGGTGTTTCCCACATCTTAAGAAAAGTTGTTCTAGGATCAGTTGAATCAGAATCATAATGGCCTCTTTAGAGGGAGTCGGGTACTAGAGGATTTCCTCTGTCTGAGATTCCTCCTCCGCTTCAGTAATGAAGGGTAAAGCCTTCCCTTTGTCCTGCATGAACTCAAGGAAGGAGAGGTCCTCAGGGGGGGGACCTCCTCCACTTGTACGGTGGCAAGGGATTGGAGGGGACATCACAGTGATGTGTGGTCTCTGGCAATTCTTCTTCTGTCTCCCAATCAGAGTCCGAGTCCGAGAGAAACTCGAAGTACCACCGTGAATGGTGGTGCTCAGGTGGAGTCAAGGGATTCTTCGGCTTCCATCTGTCCGAACACAAAGCACTTGGGGGAGACACTCGGGGGAGGGACCTCGAATGCTCACAGGAACCGCCCGAAAGAGCATGGACCTCTAGGATGGGCTGCACTTCCACAGGTGAGGCACCCGCTGTGGATGGGGACGTCACTGGTGCCAATGAACCCGATGTCACCAGGTCCCTGGCAGCCTGCTGAGCCATGAACGCAGTGAGGCTACATTCGAGGGCCTGCATTCTCTCTATGAGGATAGAGATCTCCACTAACGCCAGAATCTGCTCAGTAGCCTTCGAGCCTATGCTGGCTCCTTCGGTGGGAGCTCCTGAATGATCACGGCCTTAAGAGTCCCATGCCAGCCCTTCGAAGCCTTAGGAAGCAAATCTTCCCACCGGAGCAGCTTGGAGGACTACTCCCAGATCTCGCCTTCCGAGATGTACTGAAGGTTCTGATGCTGATTCACATGGGCCTTCATCCTGGGCTCGAAATCGCCCTTCGATGCTGATGAGGTCAAAGTCCCGTCCTTCTGGAGGCATTCCTTATCAAAGGAGAGTGCCATTCCAGTGCCATGTGACCCCAGCCTCCTCGCGAAGCTGAAGGTTTGGAGGGGGCCCTTCAATGGCGTCGATGCCAGGGCCGATGCAGGTGCCTCGGAACAAAACAGTGATTCTCGCTGCTGTTCTCAGTGATCCGTGATGGAGATGGTTCAGCCACACTGAGTGCACTTCTTGAAGCCACTGGCTGGCTTTGACATGACAAGGAAGACAGCTTCCACTAAGTCAAAGGACTCCAACATCTTCACTGACCACAGGGGCGCGAGAGGAAAATCCCGCATGTCGAGAAGAAAAAAGGAAAAAAAATAAACAAGAAAAATGTGGTGCTGAGGCAAGGATGTTCCTGGAGATGGCAGGAAGATGCTGTACAGCACATGATACAAAAAAATCAAAAGAACTAGCAAAAAAAAGGTAAACTAAATTCCAGGACACAGATGACGTCTGGAGGGTTCCGCAGAAAAAAGAAGACTGAGGTAAGATAGATCCTTTGGGTGGGAAGACCGGCACGCCTGCGTGGAACACTTTCCTAAAGCTTCCTTTGGAAGCTGGGAAGCATTCCCACGTGGGCTGAGTCAGTGACATTGCCCGTATGTGAGGACTGATTTCCTTCTTGGTCCTGAAGAAGCTACGTAACACAAATCTATACAGCTGTTTAATACTTCCTACTGTGCCGCCTCCTGTGGCTTTTACTTACTTGGGAAAATCTATGTGAACATGAGGAAAACTGCCTGATTTCCAAGCTGAAATCTTCATCATTAGTATCCTCCTCTTCTTCAGTTTCCATGTGATGGTACTTCTCAGAACGAGCTGCAAGCCACAACATTTCTTTGTCAGAGCTTCAAATCACTATCAGAAGCATGGATTTAATATGAGACATGACTTGCTTCTCACTGCAGTTGCAGTGATTAAGGTGCTGTGTTCTAATGTATCTAGTTCAGCAAAGGAATATGCTTTCAACAGCCTATGAAAAGCCATGCTGAATATGACAAAGATCCATCAAACCCAGTAGCCTGTCTCTAACTATGACCAATTCAGTTGAGAATACCTATCAGATTCCAAAACCTAGAGCTATTTCTTATAACACATAATCAGGGATGATTGATGGCTCTCCCAAGTTTACCTGGCTAATAATTACTTTTTATGGACTTTTCTTCCAGCAACGTGCCCAAATCTCTTTTGAACCCTGCTATGTTAGTTGCCTTGACCACAAATTCCTGCAGTGGATGCTGTGAGAAAAAAAATCTACTTTCTACACTTTGTTTTCAAACTATTAGTTGCTGTTCCATGAGTATCCTCTTATTTTAGTGCTGTTTGAAAGGATAATCAACAATCCCCTATTTCATCTTTCCACCTCATATATGATTTTATAAACTTCTATCATATCTCCTCTGTTCTCTCTTTTCTCAGCTGAAGAGCCCTAACCTGTCTAGCCTTTCTTTATAAGAGAGGTTTCATCGCCTATATTATTCCGGTTGCCCTTATGTGAACCTTTTCTAGTCCCATTATATTCTTTTTGAGATGGAGCAAACAGAAATGCACACAACACTCAGGGTATATGGACCTATTCGGAAGCATAAGATATTCTCATGTTTGTTCTCCATTAGAAAACCTTGCATGCATCAGCACCAGTGGGAACCAATAAAAAGGACAAAATTATTTACAACTTACCTATTTTTATATCATGAAAGGCGGTATATAAGAAATGATAAATAATAATAATAATAAATGTTTTATTTACAGTACTTACTATCAAAATAACTAGTGTCATCCTCTGACTCCAGCTGGGGAATAAACTCTGCTTTTTGTCTCAGTAACCCATTCCAGTCGAAGTGGCTAAAAAACTGGTGGTGTTTTACTTCATGGACACCACCTGGGGGAGCAAGAGAAAAAAACATTTCTGTAGTCTGGGAAATTTGTTGTCCTTAAGCTTTCTTCTCCAAAGAAATATAAGGGGAACAAAGCCTTAGGGAATCAGGCTCTTAGAAAAACAGGTCTAAGCTTAGAAAAACAGGTCTAAGCTCATAGAGAATATGGGGATGAACACGATGTTAAATGCGTAGTCAGCTTTCTTATTTTACAACTTTATAACAATACATTTTATAAGTTACATTAAACCTATAGTGAATCTGGTAGTAAATCAAGATTAATGTGCATGTTTTCCCAATGGAGGGAAAATGGAATCATCACTATTGCAAATAATCCACTGGTGTTACTACTACTGGTAAAATGAGCTTCAGCTGGGGATCTGATCGACACCCCTTCCCCCAAATACACAATCAATGACTCTCCCTGCAAAAGATCTCCCCAACAAATGCTTAAGCTAAATCCACTCCCCAAAGCATATTCTCCCACACTCTGATATCTATTAAGCCAAAGAAAGCCCCCTCTTCTACTCACTATCTTTTAAAATCAAGACTGTCACACATTTATCTCACAGGAACCAAGCCCTAAATAAGAAGTAAGCCAGGGTCTCTTCCTGCTTTTATTCTACTGCCTGTCTCCACCCTCCAACCAATCAGTTTCTCCTAAGATCCCTTGGACTGACTGAACCTTGAAGAACTGATTGGTTCTCTACACACATGTATACCCTGGAACTCCCAGTGCTCTTTGTCCTAGGATAAGTCTCTCAAAGGAGCTCTGAGTGTCTTGTTCTCTGTTTGATTCTTAGTATCTGACTTCTGCTAGCCTTCCAGTATTGAAATTCTGCTGTCTATTCCTGGACTCTGCCTCCTGTTTGGATTTGATGCTATGCCTGGTTCTTCTCCTGCCTTATCTTCTGACTGGTGTCCAGGATCCGCTCCATTCCATGAGAACATTGGTGCTTTGAACCCTGGCTGCTCCTTAACCAAAGGGTTCAACCCAAAGGGAAAGGGAACTGTTATAGGTGAAGGTGAACTCTTACTGTTCCCGATGTTCCCTAAGAGTGGTCCTAGTCATGACAAATATGAATGAAAGAGTGAGGGCATCAGCTCCACGCAAGCCGCTTCAGAACTTGGAGAGGGCAGGGGCTTAAGACCTGGAGAGGATTGATTCAACAATCAGGGTTACATAAGAACATAAGATATGCCATACTGGGTCAGACCAAGGTCCATCAAGCCCAGCATCCTGTTTCCAATAATGGCCAACCTAGGTTATAGGTCAAGCAGTGATATCCCGGGTCCCTTTTAATAATGGTTTATGGACCTTTCCTCCAGGAACTTGTCCAAACCTTTTTTAAACCCAGCTACACTAACAGCTTTTTGGCAGATAGGAAGTTCAGTCCCAGTAGGGGTACTTTAGCCCTCCTGAGGGAAGGTAGCAGAATCAGCCTCATAGAGGCGGTATTAAGGTTCAGGGATGCCACGTCAGTATGTCAGCACTTGAGAAGGAAGAGATCTTGCTGTGGTATAGGCAAATGTTTGCATTAGCTGATGTGTTAATGTAAATCAAATGCATTAACACAGTTTGCAGTGATCCATTATAATGCTAATGGGCTGCTTTGTATATATTGGCAACATCTTTGCCACTAAGAGGGTAATTTTAAAACAGGTCACCTAAGCTGTGAAGGCACATCCCTACGCCTATTTTATAAAGCCAATTGAAAAAAAATCAAGAAATTCAATAACCTATAGTGTAGGAGGAGTAATGTATCCAACGATAATCAAAAATACCCCTCCAATCAAAATACAAATATTCATTAAACTCCACAGGACCTCAAATCACCTTCATCAGGCATATCAAGCCCAGAATAAACAGGCTATTTGGCCAGATAGAAAAGATTCATCATCAGTCCAAAGGTATGAACTTAATAACAACAGCTCACATAAAATCCATTGCACACAAATTTCAAACAACCACACAATATACAGCTTAAGTTATTCTATATAGATACATCTGACGCAATATTACGCTTCAATTTACTCATAAAGCCATCATTAAGCGCCCATGTGCTGCTATAGAACTGTCTTCCCGGAAATCTCCCACCCAAAGTTACACTTGCTCAGAGGCAGCCATTGCTTTTCTGTCTAAACTTGAGTTGCTATGCACATATATTATAAAAGTATATATCTCGCAACGCTGCCTTGGGAATGTCTGTACATGCAGAGAGTACTTTTAGAAAAGGTTGCCTAGGGGGTGCCCAGTGGGCAACTATTTTGGGCCTGTTTTATAAAGGCACATTGGCATCTGTGTGTCTTTATAAAACACCAGCACAAATCCTGCGGAAATCACAGCCATAATGAACCCACACACATTTATAGCAGCTTAAGAGTGGGTGTAAATGTGGGTGAGTACAGCACATATGAATATAAGTATTTTACAAAGTATGTTACCTATGTTTTACCAAAAACCTTCAAACACTGTGTGCCAATAGCAGTATGCACCTGCACACACAAACAAATAAATTTGAGGGAGCAGTGTCGCTGTTAGAATATTCTCCGCAAAGGAGACGCTACCTGTTCCAATCCTCTCTAAAGGATTCTGCTTGAGCAGTAAGGTTATAAGATCTTGCGATTCGTAAGGCGGAGCTTCATCCTTTTCGGGCCAGTTTATGTCATCTGTAGGAAGAGAAAGTTTATAAGTGAAAAAAGAAAACAAATAGCCTTGTTTCTTGTGTGTCTTTTAACATATCAATGGCTATGAGAGGAGGGTGGACTTTGCTATTTTAGAGGCAGGGGAAGCTTAGAGGTTAGGACTTCCAGATAAATTGGAGTCAAACGCTACCAGGGTTAGGGCACTATAAACCTTTACTGACAACTACCTAGGGTTTTTCCTTTCATTTTATAATCTTACCCCCCCCCCCCCCTTCCCTGGTGATGTAGTCCAGTCATCACACAGACTATCTTTGACCATGGCATAACTCTCAGGCAGTGAAGAATTGGAAATAGAAAAAAAGTTGAGTAATATTTGAACTTTCGCGGTTGGTGGTGTTTATTAAAGAAAATCTGGACAGTCAGCACCAGTGTCTGGATAGAGATCAGCACTGAGCAGTGTTGAGAGAGGCTTTTTTGTTCTCCAAAGTTACATGGATAGACATGTGATAACTGGCACTGAAAATCCAGATAGTGCCCAGACGGTCTGTGGTGATATTCAGTGGTACTACTGGGATTGTGCCACTGGATATCACAGTCCGTGGGGCTTACCCGGTTATCAGATGCGGCTACCTGCATCAGCCCCAATGACTTGTGGGAATATATTAATAATCAATGCATCAAAGGTATAACCTTTAAGGTGGAAATAATATTTGCAATGAGTTTGACCAACTAAGTGGCAGATGGAAAGAGATACTAAAGCTTTCACATAGTTTTGCACATTGGCACAGAAAGAAGGAAAACATGAAGGTTTTTCAGAGCAGTGCTGGACAGTGGCAGTATTAGAGCATTTTTTCTCATGATTGCATTTTGTTTTTTTCATCCTTTCAAATTATAAATTTGATGAATTAATTATGGATCTAACAGTGAAGGATTTTTGTATTTGCAATTCTTAACCAGAGGCCACAAACTGTAGCTTCTTCCCGAACGCAATATGCATGTACTCCAAGTCTGTTCAGTGGGCAAAGCAATGGCCATGGATGCAGCCTCCGGGACCTTCTTGCTGTCATCTGTACACTTTGCAGTCAGATAAACCTGTACAGAATTTTCGTTCTTCAGCTGCTATATGAAAAAAGCAAACAAACTGCACCAGTTTCAAGCACAAAGAGGTTGTTTTTGTGGCCAAAATGAGAGAGATGACTCAGGGCCTTCAGAAACCACTTCTAGCTACTCGGAATTCTGCTCATAGATATAAAACAGGTTAGATAGCGACATGCTGCTTTTCCACTTATAGCTGAATCATAAATTATGGAAGTAGGAGTTTTCCAGTTCTAGTTTTCTATGTTTCTATACATAGAGGATCTCTAAAGGTAAAAAGGGGACTGCTGTAGTTGTTATGGAAGGCCAGACTAGATAGGCCATGTGGTCTTTTTCTGTCGTCATATTTCTATGTTTCTATGTATCTTTCTCTTCAGTGGTGACTTTGTGCCTGGTCACCCATACAGAACCTTGTGTCATCGACCTGGAAGCATTCTGAGTTTCCTTCAAGAGAGACCCTTAGGTTCTGCGCCTTTAAGAATCAGAGACTTCCAATGGCCCTACTAAATTACTACAATTATACTGGTTATTTTCCGGAATGGGCAAGGATACGCTGCCCCAGTATCATCATCCTGGAATGAGACTCTTCTGGGAGGGGAAATTTCAAGCACTATATAAACCTCATCCAAAGGCAGAACCTTGTCCGTGGCACACAGCCACTGCACCTTAAGGATGAAGCAGGAGTCTGCCCCAAGGGGAGACAGGGGAGTCCTTGGCTCCATCAGCCATCATATCATCTGGCTGGATCTACATGGTCAGCTAAAGCAATGAGGGAGCAGGAGGGTGACTTGCCTTGCTTAAGCCTTGCATCCCAATTCCGCTGTGTTTGTGAAAACCCCGCCAGCACACCCCACAACTCATAGGAGGAGAGGAGCAGTCCTACCAGTAGAGGGAGGAAGTTGAAGCAACTACACAATTAATGGAACATTAATTGCAAATATGGCTAAGGAAGAAAAGCAGACGATCTAGAACAACATCCGTGAGATTTAGTGACACCGGAGCCAGGAGCTATTCTAGAGAGAAGTATCAGGGACCTGCATCTACAGCAGCTGTAAGGTACACCGAAAAGAAGTTAATTCAGGAGATGGGTTCCCCTCTCAGGATAACCAAAAAGAAGGTGAGAGGAATGGAACAGCTTGGCATAATTTTCCAGCACAGAGAGAGGAGAAACAAAAGTGTGTAACTACTCGTCATAAAGTTGGAGTAAGGAGAAAAGAGTTCATCTGTTTATATTAAAGCTTCTGCCTCTGCCCATGCCTGTTGCTATTGTTATCAATGACCCTACATTTTCTTTAAGAAAACCCTTTGCTTCAGAACACAAATTGTGGCCCGGACTCTGTTATTTGAAGAAAGAGAAGAGGAATGAGTGGAATGAAAGTGCCAAAGGCTTCCCAGTGTATGCTGGTTCCACTTCAGGAACCCTAATTATCTCCGAGAGAAGAGCCTGAAAGACAGCAATGCTCTTGAAAGTTATGACCTCTGTCTGCTAAACAGTACGCACAGCCACTGTAAGGGACACACACAGGCAGGCACTGACACTTCCTTTTCCCCATAGCAGCAGAAGTTGCAAGGGGAAAACTCCATTTCCCCTGCCCCCATCTTTCTTTTCTTTCTTTCTTTTTTTTAAAAGACACGTACTATCATTTCTGTTCTCTAAACTCAAGCACAATTCACACGCTCTCTACATACATTTGCCTTTTTAACATGTGTAACAACTTTCATCTAGTGTACTATATTTTGAACTGGTCAGGGATAAATATCAGATTACAAGCACATATAGTAACATAGTAAATGACGGCAGATAAAGACCAGCATAGACATACACCATGTCAGAATATCACTTGCAAATTAATTCTGATATTGTCTTCCACATCATCATGATTTGCCAGCAGGAATGATTTCTAGACTTTTAAACTGAGGAATGGAGTGAATTTGACTTCCTTTCCACCTTTTCTGTTTGAGTTAATTTGGTTGGAGGATGTTGCCAGATTCCCTGCTGACCGGGTCTTAGGAAGGAAGACCCTGTGGAGTCTGAACCTTTCAGTATTCTGAACAACTGTAGCATTAAGCTGTCCTTGCCCTCTCAAGACCCAAACAAGCTCTGCGACGCATCCAAACCTGGATCTTCTCTGTAATGAGTTGTTGAGCTGTCATCAACAACTATGGCTGACAAGAAACTTCCTTCTATATCATGGAGTGAGTTGAGGAAAAGATTGTGGTGCTTGATGGAACAGATTTTGATGTAAAAAGAAACACTGATTATGTCCAGTTTACCACAAGAAAATTGGAATTTTACAACAGTAGTCTGCAGATGCAAGACTGCTGCAAAGTCACTGGGTATAGGAGAGAGCTGCTGCGCTCAGGACAATTTTACCCAGCCCTCAAGATAGTGAGTCATGTCAACCTCTGCTGGCTCCCAATAAAAATCCAAGCCAAGCTGGGCAGATCAAAACAGGCTCAGAATAGTTGGAAAGTAAGGTTACAACTGGCTCAGAAAAGTGGTCAAAATCGAAGCCAAGTCAGTCTAACATGAACTGGCATGTAAGCCGGGTCCAGACGGGTTGTCAATATTTTGCTGCAGGAATGGAAAACGGACTAGGCAGGGGAATGGCATGTTAATTTTGTGTATGTGCTGGCCAGCAACAGACAATTTTAAACAATTTCCTGCTGATTTTAATGGACAGTTATAGAACCATATGAAAACCTGCCAACATCAAACAGATTTGCCAAGAAAACCAACCAAGAAGCTTCAACGAGGAAGAAACAACTGGAGCAGAGGCAGAAGAGAGGGAATGCAGAAGATAGCTGGAAATAGAAAATATTTTTTTTACATAATGAAAATTGATGACAAACTTAGTGCATCATACATATAAACAATTTCCAAAAGTTAGGCAAAAACTTATCTCATTGGTAATGTATATCTGGCTCCTCACAAATCTAAGAGATAAGTAAAGAACCATGTGAGTGCTTGGAAAAGAATAAAAAAAGAAGTGCTTCCATGCCCATCGGTTCACACCTTCCATTGCAGCTTGAATCGAATTTGGAAAACAGCAGAGGAATATGCCCTGCGGCCAGAAGGCACTGGGAACAAAGCCAGTTTTGGTGCTTGCCTTAATTAGTTGATTCCACTTGTCACTCAGGCCCTAGCGCATCATATCAGAAAACACCATGCTTATAAATCAATAAATCAACTGGAACAGGATATAAGAGGGGCCCATGCACCACCGGCAGCTCATAAATCTACCCCTTAAAAGTTTACAAACAGGGCTAGCTTGCAATCTTGGAGAGGGAAGGTGATAAGAGTGATAAAACACTCGCACACAAGAAGTGATTTTTTTTTTCCAGAGAACCTGTTAAGCGGCCCAAAAACTGATTAGGCAACAGTCAGAGGCAGAGTGTCACTCTGATGAAAAACCTTTGGCATTAAGCAGAGACCATTTAGGCATCTGGGAAATTTATGGAAACAGCAGGAAGGATAGCGAGGGATTCTGTTTAATTATCAGCTAGTTTTGCCACAAGCTGCATAACAATAGTTAGGGTCATCCTGCAGGTTAAGATTTGAAAGGTTATTGAATTTTAAATGAAAGAAGAACAGCTGTTATAGAAATAACAGGACACTCTAACTACCGCCACTGAAATCATTAACAATCTGTGAATCGCATTTGCTTCTTTCCCCTCCCCGCTCTTTATTATGGGGTAGGCATTTGTTTTAGAGTTTTATTACATCGCTATTAATTCCTTCATTGTGCCATTAGCCATTTTCCTATTTATGTCAATTTTTTTTTTAACTGTTTGTTCCTCTCCTCTCCCTACCCCCATGCCCCGAGTGCATTTTCCTGGTAAAAACCTGAAAAGGTTATATCAGAATAAAAACACACAAGGTCTTTCAAATGCTTGTGAGGTTTTCTTTTTCTAGAGTAATGATACAGAAATAAGATGTGCGGCCATTTCTCTGACTTCTCTGTCTGTGCATTCATTTTGCAAGATCTGCTATGTTGCTTCATTTGCTAGGGATTTCTTTTTTTTTCTTTCAAATTAACACAAGCAAATGAACATGTTAAATATTTTAGTTCAATCTTAAGAGAGTAGCACTAGCAAAATCCGTTTGTAAATAATTCAGATGGAAGGCGGCACATATAAAATCATTAAGGCTTCCTTTATTGTGCTCATGTTTATTTAATTTCCAAATAAAACACAAGTGTTTAAAATTATTGAAAGCTTCTATTTTCCACTACCACAGGGCATGTCTGTGTTGACTCACCACAGAGCCCCAAAGAAGGCATCATATGTATACTGTGATGATGAAGGCAGTTCAGAGGCTATGGAATGCCAGGAGAATGAACTCTGTGCCTTTAAGAGTGAGAGCATTCAGGGTTTCCCCAGCAACCGAGAACCTTTGACTCATAGCACAGTCACCATTAAGCCCCGCCCACTTCAGCACATCAGGGCTGGAGTGAAGCCTAGCAGCTCCCACGTGTGCTGGGAAAGAGGCGTGTTCCCTGAGAGGGAGCAGTTTAAAACTCCTGTGTTTGGAAAGTCAGGGAGAGGAGGACCCGGAAAGTGAAGGAGGAAGACGAGGAGAAGAGAGAAGAAGGAGTGGCAGTGAACCCAGAGAACCTGGAAGAGAATCCAGAGGAACTGGAGCTAGAGGAGAAGGGGCCCAAGGAGGCACGAGAAGTGCTGGGCTCAAGCTCAAAGACAAGCAGTGGGATCTGCTTGGAATCGGTCCAAGGCAGTCTCAGCAGAAAGGAAGTTTGCTACAACGGAGAGAAGTGTCTGCAGAGAGAAAGCAGCATGGCTCTGGCAAGGAAAGAGGAGAGCTACTAAACGGCCCTGAACTAAGGCAAGTGTGTCTTCCAGAATTCCTGCCTGAAAGAAAGTTAAGAGAATTAGTTCCTGATAGAAGGAATAATTATAATAATCAGCTAAGCTCTAGCAGTAGAAGCAATAGCTTGTCTGCAGGTCAGCACTCCCAGCTCTCTGAAGAAATAGAACAGAAAAAGGTTCTATTAGAGAGATTGAATGAAATGCTCCAGAAACAAACTAGTCAGCTCTACAGCCAGGTACCCTCTGAAGAATGTTGTGAGGATGCCATTGAGGAAATGGATATAGGAAGCTGCTATGAAGACTATGAAGATAGCTCCGATGAGATGCAGTGTTCTTATTGTAAAGCTAATGAATTAGAAGTGTGTTAAGCTTAAAACCTGTTTGAGTGAGTGAATGCCATAGTAAGGAACTTACCTGATTGAAGGACGCAGCACAGAGAACAGCTGAACGTTGTTAATCAAGCTGTTGCTCTGTAAGGCCTGAAACTGAAGGGAAAGCTCAGTGGACATTTTTAAAGCTGTTTCTGTTATAAAGGAGCTGTGAAGTAAACACTCCCATAAGAAGCTAATGTGCCCATGAGAAGCTTTATAATCTGAGCTTTGAAAGCAAGTTCCTAAGAACCTATCTATTGCTGATATCAGTAATCCTGTGCTTACTTTTGTAAAAGTTATACCTTTGCTTTGGAAAAGAATCCCATTATTGTTTATTCAGCCTGTTACTTGTGAATATGATGGAAACCCCAGAACACAACAAATAAATATTTCTCTGTTTCGCCTGACCACTTGTCTGCACAACTACTTTTGCCTAATAAGGATAAGTGAAACTACATATCCCAGCAGCCCTCCTGGCAGCCATATTGGGAGGACTTATTCTAGGGCAGCAAGGCAACTCCATCCTGGTGCCCGGCTATACGCCCAGCCAGGTGGGGGCGACAATACAAGCCGGTCGAACGTGAAGGTGCTCAGGACTTAAATACAACTAACATGCACATATTATAGGCACTCAGCAGCTGATTTGCAGTGGGTTTGACCAGTTAACGAGATACAGTAGAAGAACCCAAGGATTACAGACTCCCTTCCCCACCCCACTTGCCATCTAAATCTTGTCAAGATAAATCATTGTCTGCGTGACATTTACCAAAGTACCTGGATAAAAAAAGGCAGCACTTGGACATGATTAAGCTTTCACTAGTCTGCGCTGATATTCAGTACTAATCACTTAAAAAAAAACAGTGATAACTCAGTCAAATTGTTGTCCTAAAGTTACCTGGATAACTTTGGAGATCATCTTAAAAGCACTCTCCACCTGGAGTGGTGAAGTAGCCTAATGGTCAGGGCACTGGTTTTGTGATCCAAAAGACCACTGACACTTCTTGTGGCTTTGGGCAAGTCACTAAATGCTCCATTGCCACAGATACAAACAGACTATAAGCCGTCTGGGGACAGGGAAATTCTTATTGTAAGTCACCTTGAACTAATAATGGAAAGGTGTGAGCTAAATACTATTTAAATAAATTGCAATTTTGGAAAGCCACAATTTACATGATGGTTGGGCTGCATCTGGATAGTACCACTCAATATCCCCCCAGACTGCAGAAAAGACGCCTGATCAAATCTGGGCGGTAGCTCTCTGGTCAGTGGCAATATTCAGCTGCTTAACCACATAAAGTTCATCCCCCATTATTTGCAACGAGAGCTATACACCTATAACTCACATCACCCTAAGAAATGAATTAAACTATATATAGTTTTCATAGCTATCTAAGGTATTTGTAGGGGTGATATACAGGAGCGGAGGAGTAGCCTAGTGGTTAGAACAACTGCCTAGTACCCAGAAGATCAATGGTTCAAGTCCCACTGGCACTCCTTGTGACTTTGGGCAAGTCACTTTATTCTCCATTGCCTTGGAAGAAAAGGCTGGCAATGTACTTCCAGTGATACATTGCTAAGGAAACACAGAGGTAGCTGGGTCGCTATGAGTCAAGACTGATTTGATGGCACTGAAAAAAAAGGGGGCGATATATATTCTGAAACTTAGCTCAGTTATTCTCCTTGGGCCCAATTCTGTGCCATGAATAGCAGGAATGGACATCCCAACGGGACATCCATCCCTGCTATTCATGCCTTCCCCCACCGGCGTCTAACCTCCCCACTGGCTGTGCGGGGAAGTTAGATCGGAGCAGGGAAGGTGCGGCTCGGGTGCAGAGTCACGGTGGGCGGTCACCAGCCCTGGACGTACAGGGCCGATTCTAATGTTGGCCTGTACATCCAGGGCCAGTGACTTGTACACGGAAGTTATTCCACCTCCGAGGATGGAGCAGGGGGGGGTCAGATAACATTCCCTGCAGCCCAACCCTGGCCTTAGGAGGCCAGATCAGAGGTCGGGCTGCGGGGAATAAGCTATTTTTTCCAGCGGCCGGCATCACGGCTTTTAAATGGAGCCGTGGTGTCACGTCAACCAGACACCATGGCTCCATTTAAAAACCCTGACTGAGTTAATTAGGCTTTTTCTGTATGTGCAGGCCGGATGTACAGAGGGGGTGTATATCCCAGATGGAATAAGCCTGCTTGTTAATAGACTGAGATATAACAAAAGATAGTTTTTTCTTCTTAAGCCGTTATTAACTGTATGATTTAATTTACTGGATTCATATGGGATGGCTCTATATTTGAATTCAGGCATATATGAATATTTGTCAGTTCATTATAACAAATGCAATAAAAGTCTTGGGTTACAAAAAAAATAATTTGAAATGGAGTTTTTTCAGACAATCTAAAAGACGTGATTTTTTTCAAAAGACTTCAGCTTTGTTTAGTGATACTCACCGCTAATGACTTGTCCAAATAGCTCCTCTGGTGTATCTCCAAAGAATGGCACACAGCCAACCAGGAATTCATAAAGGATGATCCCCATGGCCCACCAGTCAACGGGTTTGCCATAACCTTGCCTCAGAATGACTTCTGGTGCTATGTATTCCGGCGTACCACAGACCTGAAAAAAAACCCAGTAATATAAATCCCTCAATTTAGTTACTTGGTTCTGCTGAAACAAGCACCCTACGTTATCACCTTCATTGCCATGAGTTTTCCCAATTTATAGTCCTGTCTGTTGCCTCTGTGCTGAACTCACCTCGAGTTTGGATTAAAAAACGCAAGTAATCAAATTTATGTCAATATTTGGTAGAAATCAATGGTGGGGGAGGATAATCACACATCTGTTGAAAATGGCCACAGATAACTGAAGCAGTTCCAGGTCAGTCCAATGGCCATCATAAACCTTTGCTATCTTTTAGCATCTCAAAAGCTGCCTAACCTCTTTGGTAAGAAGCAGTCACTTCCCTATCAGGATTTTGTTGAGCAACATCACCACCTCAACAAAGTCTTTGTCCTTAAGATATTATCTTCTACATTGCTATACAAATTGTATATCAATGAAAACAGTGGGGGAGGGGGAAGGCTTGATAAAGTCACACAGTTTCATATCACATACAACATCTCTGCTGCTATGCTAATGGTTTATCAACTAAAAGTACACATACAAATCCTTGTATATTACAATTAAGACATGTTTACCTTAAGTAAGTTTTACAGTGAACAGATTGTGGACAAATGGTAATGAGGCGTGCTTAAAAGGAAATGGGCCATAGCTAGGATCTTAGCACCCTTGATTGTACAATGCATCACAAGTTACAAAGTACTCTGTGGAGACTTCTGAATTCCTTTATAATAACAGTTTTCCATTTGTCTTTCTCACAGTCTCTCCTGCTTACAATTAGATCGTTCATCTTACTAATAGACCATAATGGTGAGGGGACTGGGAATTGGAAACCATCTGCAATACCCCAGGAAAGGGCTTGCATATGCACCAGTAGTTTCCAAATTTGCTCTTTGAGACCCCCAGAAAGGTCTGGTGTTCAAAGTAACCAAATTTATCAAATGTAGCTCATGTGTATTTATTACAGATATCCTGAAAAACAGACCTGCGAATCACTGACAGTTATACCAGCCAACAAAAACTATGAGAATTTAACAGGACAGATGCATAGCTCTCTTGGTTTCCTATGTGTATAACTGCAACATACGAATAGGAAGTTAAGAGGGCTATGCATCTGTCCTGTTAGGTTTTTGTAGCTTTTGGGTAATGGGCATAGGTTTGTTTGGGCATGTAATACCATTGTTTGGGCAACTATAATGGGTTCACAAATCAAGGGCATTAAAAGAAATTGATAAACAGATATTTAGAATTGAATAGCAATGGATGGAAATTACAATGGTTGTATTTCAAGTGCCTGGCCTTGGCTCTGAGCAACATGCTATGCAAAAACTATGGAGGTGAGTAAATCTCTACCAGACAGCCTCCATAAAACTCTAACAACGCAGGATATTAGGCCTATGAGGAATCTCAGGGAATTTTGCTGAACTTACGCATAAAAATGAAATCAAGGGCATAGAAGTCTTTTATGGCAGAGCAACAAACATGAGCACATTTGCATCCAACTGGTCTCTCTCTTATGCACAGTCAAGTGTGATAGGCTGGACGACGCTTCAAGTATGGTGCTAGAGGGAGCACCAGAGAGCATACAAGAATTCTGATAAAAGTGAGCGTATGGGAATTCTGGGAGTTGTAACTCCTGAGAGTCCTGAATTGACAGAAAGTGAGCTCATGTGGGAAGCAAGCAGTCTGTGTGATAAGAAAGCAGTGAGGACTCAAGGCACAAGGAAAGGTAATTTAGCACCCGAGGACAATGATGCAATGTTCTGGTGAAGAGAAAGAAATTCCAGACTGTTTGCAGAGAAGACAAGAGGGAGAGAGGGAAGGAAGGAGTAGAGTCCTGGAGAGGAAAAGCTGTAAAGCAACAAGATGGGTTCAGGAGGGAAATATAGAGGGGAGAGGTGCTGGCTTATTTGTCAGACCCTGAAATGACTATAGGAACTTAAATTCTGTTAACCAAGGAGCTGTCAGGGTGTTGTGTGAAGGGGTCTGATTAGAAACTAAAGAGAAGCATTCAGCTAGCATTCATCTAATTTTATAAAGTCATTTTACTGCAGGTGTGACATGTGCAGTATACTGAAGGAGTAAAAGTATGCGCGGTGGCGTGGTTGCTTGTGCTTTTACTGTAGGCACTGCTGGGGGGTGTAGCCTGGGCAGAAGGGGCGGAGTCATGTTGATTATAAAATATGCTCATCTATATGTGAACTCTACGCCTGCTCGGAAACAACGTCAATGTACTGTAGCTGGGCTGCTTCTGAACTTACGCTAGTATTTTAAAAGGACCTATAGGCACCCATGTGGCTTTATAAAACTGGGTGAAAATAGGCGTTTTCTTGTCCTCTAAACCTAGGCATCTTGCTATAAAATTGCACTCCTTGTAATTAAAGTTCTTGTGCACATAAGTCTGTGCCGGGGAGTAGTTGGAGCAGCTAATAGGAATAACTGCAGTGCCGTTAGAAATACATCCTGGTTTATAGTGATTGCCAGGGGACAGTATAGGGGCTGGAACTGGCCCAGGGGAAATTAATCTCCTGATTAGACTAATGGTGACGCTAAATGCCTGGGATACGTAAAGGCAAACAAGCCAGTTGTGAGGCTGCTGTTTAAATCCTGTATGCTATAGTTGGACTATGGAGGGTCTAGGGAATATTACTGTCCGTAATGGCACTTTGGACTACATTGTACAGGGGCTGTATGGAAGCTGCAAGAAGCCCAGGAGGAAGCATCTACTTTAAAGCTGTAAATAAGCATGTAGACAGTACATTAGAGTCCTTCCTCATCCATGAAAAGGGAAGTAGTGTTGAGTTCCTGTCCCAAAACAGCTAAGCTAGGTTGGCCACGCATGCCATCAACATAGCTATTCTGCATGACCTTCAAAGACTAGGACAGTGACCCCCGAAATAAATATTATTCAAAATATGAAATGTAATAGATTTTATTACACAGCTAGCCCTTAAATACAGTCCCAGATAATTCAATTCATAATTGTTCCTGCAACCTTATATTTAAATTGCTTTTAGAAATATGAACTCTTTTACCTTACGCATATATTTGTTTTGTTTTTTTATATAAAAGTGTCCTTCTTATTCCACTAAGGTCAAAAGCATCATTTGAAAAAAAGCAAATAAAGTGGATAATTCTGAAAGCCATGGTCACATACAAATCAAAGGTTTATGTATAGACAGGACTTGTTCTAGAAGTGCCCGGAGTAATGATATGAATGTAATGCCGTTCAGGATCATACCAAGTCCTGTGTGAGCGGTGCGGTCACACAGGGTGCAAGCAGAAAAGGGGCACTGATATCATCGCTGGGCTTCCAGGAAGCTCAAAAAGAGGGAGTTTCTGCACTTAACTGGGTGGAGGGGAGACGCCAGATTCATTAGTCGCACAGGATGTATTTCTAGCTTGGAACAGTCCTGATGTCATTTAGTGCCTACTTTTACCTGCAGCAAGTTAGGGCACTGCCGTGAGCAGAGCTGGGATGTGGACTTATGTGCATACTTTTGGATTTTCAAAAGCATGCACATAAATTTTCTCTAAAGCATTATTTGTACTAAACAGCAGTGTCTACGCTGTCTGCACAAGTTATTTGGCTGTTATAAAATTACTCTCAA
The DNA here is from genome assembly GCA_033557465.1 of Ichthyophis bannanicus. Classification (NCBI taxonomy): domain Eukaryota; kingdom Metazoa; phylum Chordata; class Amphibia; order Gymnophiona; family Ichthyophiidae; genus Ichthyophis; species Ichthyophis bannanicus. Next base: position 305,310,700 of record CM066032.1, on the reverse strand, counting down.
AATGACTAGAAAAGGATTGGTTGATTCTACCTCACAAATGGCTAAATAATACAGTTCTCCTTCATACCGTGATTTATTTAAAGGACAGCAAAGAAGAAATGAACCAGACTTACCTGCTTATCCAGAAATTCACGGGCATCCTTCTCAATGTGGCCCTCATAAAGGTTGGTTGTCATGCTCATTAAACCCACCTTAGAAAGGCCAAAGTCTGTCAGTTTTATATGCCCCATTGATGTTACCAACAAGCTGCAAATAAAGAGGACAATTTTGCATTGGGCATCTAGATCAGAAAACATAGTTAGGTCCTTGCATGCAAACGGGCAATAGTATTTTATTAAGGCAGGGCAGAGCCTTTTATAAAATATGTATTGCTCATGAACAAAATACATGAATTTGGTGTGACGCACATCAGAAGAGGCCATTTTACAAAACAGAATTGCAAAAAAAAAAGAGCAGTACAACTTGGGCATTGTACGAGAAGCACTGCTATTTACACCTGTAAGCAGAGATTTTGCTACTTACACATGTAAGTGGTGAATTTTGGAAAGCTTGTCTGCGGGGAACTGATTAGAAAGCTGTCCTTCAAAAGCTCCAAGTTCTGACAATTCAAAGTGGCTTTTATCACCAGCAAGATAAGTACAATTCCCTTCTGATGGTCTTGTCCAAAGACCAGGCTCAAAAAAGATGTTAGTGGACACTCATGTGTGACTCATAGAATAATTGCTGGCAGGGGATATTTTACAGGATATACATGTATATCCAAACTATGCACAGAATATCATCTTATATGTATGAATAGAAACTTCCCTAAAATTGCTACTTGCACATTTATGCCAATTTATATGTGTAAATCAGCTTTTTACATATGTAAATGGTGCCCATCTACCTAACCATGTTTCATCAGGGCACAACGTTTCACCTTCAAGATGATATATATCGAAGAATTTCCTGGTGTTACAACACATCCATAACTTCATATAAATATGCAACTGGGTCTCAGAACCAGAATGGGGCGACTTACTGAACACATATATTCATATGGAAACAGCGCCCAAACCTCACATCAATGACCCAACTGGTTGCTTATTTATTAATCAATGCTAAAAAAGATGTAATATTATTGAAAAATCATTATCTGAGGATGCTTAACTGAAACATGGTGAGTGTACTCTCACCATGTTTCAGATAAGCATCCTCAGATAATATTACATCTTTTTTAGCATTGATTAATAAATAAGCAACCAGTTGGGTCATTGATGTGAGGTTTGGGCGCTGTTTCCATATGAATATATGTGTTCAGTAAGTCGCCCCATTCTGGTTCTGAGACCCAGTTGCATATTTATATGAAGTTATGGATGTGTTGTAACACAAGGAAATTATTCGATATATATCATCTTGAAGGTGACAAGTAGAGCTCAATATATAGATTGGACTGAGAAGTTGCATATAGCTCTGAGAAGTGACATCAAGGCATATTTCATCAGGGCACAATACAAAACATTAGAAAATATTTTATTTCATCTCAATCTGCTCTCACAATTCTTTAAAGATATTTTAAAGGGACTGACTCTACTGGAGGTCCTGGTTCAATCCCCAGAAACCCTGGGCAGCTAGAGTCTGCAAAATGCTGCGGAGGCAGTGTTCACAGCTGTTAATGGGGAGAGGATGATGGTCACTGCTTATGGGAGCCGGCTAGTGGCTAGATTCAAGCTCCACTTCAAGGTTTGGGAAGGTGTCCTGGTGCATGGCCCCTGGTTCAGGAGTATCACGGTAATGATTAGACTAGAGAGCCTATTGGCCAAGTTGTGCTAACACAATAATGTGAGCTGTAGATCAAAAATGGTTGTTATGCAGCATTAATAACCCAAAAATTCAGGTCCAGCTGATTTGAAGAACAAGCCGTGTCACATGCAAATGCATGCGAAGAAGCTCATTATTATGCTGATGGGATACTTACTGCAGCTTGTGCTAATAATGGCACATTGTCTTATTCCCAGGGCCAGAACAATCATCAGGCAAACTACACGGTCACCTAGGGTGGCAACTTCCAGGGGGGCAGCAAAGAGCAGGGTATTCAAAGCTGAACAATAGGCAGGGAGGTGTAAAGCTTAAGGTCTGGTTTTGGGCGCCAACACCTTGAACCAACTCTGGGGCTGGCCCTGGTTATTCCCAGAACGTTAACTATTCCTCTGAGATGCATTTAATGTTCCCGTAAGAGCACAGGCTCACTAACATGCAAACTGATGCTGCTGGGGATAATTTCAAGGGTTCGGCAGGAGTAAATTGCTACACATCTCTGATGGGAAAGTGTTAAGGCCATCACACCTCTTCCCCTCTACCGGCACACTCACCCATTCAGGGAATGCAGAAGACATTTCAGGATATACACTAAGTTCTGCTGACTTTCTGCTAAAAATAAAAATGAAGATCACTTTTGGCCACTCACTTCCTTGACCCCCTTCCCAATCATGCCTCAAGAGCCTTAGGAGTATAGTCGGGGCGGTAGTGCTCCCTGGCTGTTCCTGCAAAATGACACCATCTATCCCTAGTGGTATATTAGAACAGTACTGAAGCTTTGTGAATCCCATGGGTTTTTTTGTTGTTTTTTTTAACTAAAATCATGCCATTTTAGTGCATTTTAGTAAACAGGCCCCTAGCTATGTTGGACAAGAGAGGGAGGGGAAGGGGGTTGGATATGAAATATAGAAAAAAAAATCCTTAGGTAGCTGTAGATGAAACTTCGTGGCTCTAGGTCTCAGGCCTGGCTTTGAATGAACTGGATGAGTGAGAGAACAGATGGAAACTGCCCGGTCAATAAATACACTCTGTGAAAAGTTTCCAAAGGAAAAAAAAAGCCTGATTTTGCTATTTATAAACCATGTCATCTTACTCCTTCAAGCATCACAGAAACCACCAAATTGCTGTTATTAAAGTGTGCATTTCACGTGAACAGTTCACCAATTACGCAAAAGTACATAATAGGCCGACATTCATAACTAACAGTAATTTTCAGAGCAAGATTGTCTTCACGATTAAAATGCAAGTAAATATGTCAGCCTATGGTCTATGTCATATGCAGACAACAAGACAAAATTGTGAAACAGCTAATTGGTGATGGGAAGCAGTTGACTATTAAAGTCCGGCTTAAGCTGTAATTTTGTGGAAACTGTGGATCCTGCAATGTTAGGGCTCTACTGCAGTTTAGTAAAGCCATATACATACTTGTCTGGCTTTAAATCCCTATGTACTATTCCATAATTATGGAGATACTCCAAGGCAAGAACAGTTTCGGCAAAGTACATCCGCGCCATGTCCACAGGTAAAGGCCCCATGTTCTTCAGCAGGGCAGCACAGTCTCCACCTAGGATTTCAAAACAATAGAAAATGAAGCACTTAGCAGATAGCTCGGGGTCTGATGGATCATCACTGAAGGTCCGCGTTTTAGGCTAGTTAATTTAACAGAATTGTCCCTTTCAAATTTCAGGACTGGGATGAGTTTTGCTAGGCTGATTCCTTGCTGTTACTGGATTTCAATCATTGACTATACTGTATTTTCAAAGTGTCCTACTACTACTGAGCATTTGCAAAGCGCTGCACAGACATGTAAGAGACAGTCCCTGCTCATCAGAGCTTACAATCGAGTCAAGACAGACAATACAAGGGAAACACAAGGAGATCAGGTGAGTTAAGATCCGAAGGCGGCAGCGAAGAGGTGAGTTTTCAGCCTGGATTTGAAAAGGGACAGAGAGGGTGCCTGGCGTACAGACACAGGTAGTTTGTTCCAGGTGCAGCAAGATGAAAGGACTGAAGTCTGGAGTTAGCAATAGAAGAGAAGGGCACAGATAGGTCAGAAGAGCGGAGTTCCTGAGGTGGGGGGGGGTATAGGGAGAGATAAGAGAGGAAAGATAGTGAGTAGCTGCAGAGTTAATGCACTTATAGGTCAGCAGAAGTTTGAACTGGATGCAGAAACAGATAGGGAGCAATAAAGTGACTTGAGAAGAGGGGTAATATGAGCATGACAAGGCTGGTGGAAGATTAATCAAGCAGCAGAGTGTTGAAGAGACCGAAGGGGAGAGAGATGATTCAGCTGGAGACATGCAAGCAGAGTGTTGAAGAGACCGAAGGGGAGAGAGATGATTCAGCTGGAGACATGCAAGCAGAGTGTTGAAGAGACCGAAGGGGAGAGAGATGATTCAGCTGGAGACATGCAAGCAGAGTGCTGAAGAGACCGAAGGGGAGAGAGATGATTCAGCTGGAGACACGCAAGCAGAGTGTTGAAGAGACCCGAAGGGGAGAGAGATGATTCAGCTGGAGACATGCAAGCAGAGTGTTGAAGAGACCGAAGGGGAGAGAGATGATTCACCTGGAGACACGCAAGCAGAGTGTTGAAGAGACCCGAAGGGGAGAGATGATTCAGCTGGAGACATGCAAGCAGAGTGTTGAAGAGACCGAAGGGGAGAGAGATGATTCACCTGGAGACACGCAAGCAGAGTGTTGAAGAGACCCGAAGGGGAGAGAGATGATTCAGCTGGAGACATGCAAGCAGAGTGTTGAAGAGACCGAAGGGGAGAGAGATGATTCACCTGGAGACACGCAAGCAGAGTGTTGAAGAGACCCGAAGGGGAGAGAGATGATTCAGCTGGAGACATGCAAGGAGGAGGTTACAGTAGTCAAGATGGGAGGTGATTAAGGAGTGGATAAGTGCCTTAGTGTGTTCAGAAAGGAATGGGCAGCTTTTGTTGATGATAGTTTTTGTAAATCCTTCTATACAACTGTATAGAAGGATTTAGAAAAAGTAAAACTGCATAATAATAAACAGTAAATTGTCATAAGCAAAACCACACTTTCAAACCAGATGCAAAGCTCTGTTAAATCAATGCCATTCCAGATATTCAATTTAAACAGAAACAATATTTCAGTGCTTTATGGCTGAAAAATCATAATGCATCTACTTTGGACTCAAATGTCAGGAATGGCTGAATTATACAGCTGTAACACCTCTGATTTTTATTCAAGGCCAGTAGAAATTAATTCTTTACCCAATAGTGTGGTAATTACCCTACATGCTCAAGATATAAGACATGTAATTATCCTAAGGCCTCAATTTTAAAAATGTGCTTTTTAAAGAAATGCTTAATTAGAACTTGGGAGATGGAAGAGTTTAGTGAAAATGATGTACTATGCAATATGTTCCCCATATTACATAAGGTAAAAATTGCATATGCTCTAATAATCAAACATACAATATAGTAATAATAATGCACACTTCAAAAACGTTTTGTTATTGGTTCTTTGATTTTCTGTTATGTAGTATCAAAAATATGGTCATATAAGGACAGGTTTAAGGTTGGGTAAAAGTTGTTAAAAAATAACAGAAACACCTTTCACATGTTCTGCACAATTTTGCACCTATGCACTCCTTATTTGAGAACTGAATTTCCTGCATTTCAGGAAATGTACAAATGTTCACAAAAAAAGGTCTCTTAAAAGTACTGTAGGGCTAATACTGTAGAAATGCTAAATTTAGGAGTGACGACCAAACGTCCATATCACTTCTTGGGCAAGTTTTCTCCTGCATTCAGGGGTGCATGGCAGGTCTCCAGCACCCAGGGATCAATGTTTGTATATGTGCCCCCTCACTACATACTTCATCACTAAGGCACCACATTTGATTTTCTATTTGACCCTCTGCTTCTCCTGCACTACTCCTCTGAGGCTGCACTGAGACGCCGTGGCCCCTTCCACCACCCTGCCCCATTAGTATGCCATTGCCCGCTGCATCATATTTCTAGTGGAAATTTTTCCCTTCCAAAATTTTCAGGACATTAAGACCTCAGGCAAAAGATATGTCTTTAAAACCTCTGGAAGTAGCCAGACTTTCAATATTGTTGTTGTTTTTTTTTTGTTTAACTAATTAATTAATACATTGATAGCCCACATTATCCAAGTGTCCTAAGCAGGTTTATTTTATTTTATTTATTTAACAGTTTTTTATACCGCTTTATCATTTCAATCAAAGCGGTTTACATTGTAACTTAAACTTAGTAAACGTACATTAAATAGGGACATTGATAACTTGGATTTTTCTGAGCAATGGAGGTTTAAGTGACTTGCCGAAGGCCACAAGCGAACACAGACATTCGGAAATCTGTCACAATTAGGCAAACAAGGCCTATTAACACACAGCAGCAATATTTATTTCAAATTAGATGCTTACAAAAATATAATTCTCTCTACCTTCTTTCTGAAAACCATGATGTCAGTAATTTACATGCCTCTACTAGTAATGAGTTCCATAATGTGGGAGTTACCACCGGAAAACACATTGCTGGACAAAGGAACCAATCAGATCGAGTAAGTGCAAAGTAACTTTGAGTGATTCAGATGCAGCCTCTATGCAACAGAGCCAGTTGCTCCATAAAATTATAAAGGACCCTTATTTGGAGTTTAGTAATTACAAATTCTGATGAATCAGGAATGCCTGTGTGCCCTAAGCCCTTGCATAATAGCTTTTGAAACCCCCCTTGTATGCAGAAGGCCTTACAGAGTATCATTTAGAGACATCCAGAGGTTCAGGATGTACGAGGTGCTGTTTTCAGTTTGCAGTTCCATGAAGCAAAGCAAAGAACAGACATCTCTCCAGGCTAGCTCAAGAAAATTCCAACAATTCACTAGACTCCTAGGCTGAACTTGCTTATTGCCTCTAGGAGTATTGCAATGCAGTATTGCAAGAAGAATCTCCTCTTTCCAGAAGCTCTTTCTGGTTTCAGCATCTGAGGACACATACTGGTTGCTGACCTGAATTCATGACATCTTGGCTGGAATTCCTTAATATTCCTGGGAATTCCAAGTAATTTGGAAAAAAACCATCAGCTCACAGAGGCCGAGACTTGACAAAACATTTTGGCTAGATTTACTAAAATGCATTATTGCTTCACTGAGTGCTAATATGCATTTATGCACATTAGATTGAATTTAATTTAACTTAAAATGGCATTTACAGTTCAGTTCCAGCTAAACGATTGGAATGGTTTACAACAAAGCACAGTTACTTACCTGTAACAGGTGATCTCTGGAAACAGCGGGAATAAGTCTTCACATATGGGTACGTCGGTACCGACGGAGTCTGCGCGGGAATGCTTCTCAGCGTCCAATCAAAGAACTTTTGGAAGCATCCCACCACGCCTGCGTGCTGCCTTCCCACCTTTCCCAACTGCCTCTCCTCAGTTAAGTTTTAAAGCTGAGACAAAGAGAGAGAGAGAGAGGAAAGGAAAGATAGACAGAGATACAACTCCTGGGGAGGTGGGTGGGTTGTGAAGACTTATTCCTGCTGTTCCCAGAGATCACCTGTTACAGGTAAGTAACTGTGCTATCTCCAGGAACAAGCAGGAATGAGTCTTCACATATGGGGACTCCCAAGCTAAGATGCCTGGAATCCCAGCATGTCATAGGTTGGAACATGCTATTCCCCACAACACCAGGCATCCTGAGGATGGAGGGTAGGAGTTGAAGAAAGAAAGGTGCTGTGGAACAGCTAACCTAGCATAGGACTGCAGAGAAGGAGTCCATGTGTGGATGATAATTATCATCAATGATATTGAAGAAATATTGCAATATGGACCTCCGCTAACAGGATTACACAGCAGTAAGGAGGTTCATGGGATCTACTGGAGAACCCCGTAGAGGAACCTCAAGGATGACCTCACTGTGAAGTGGAGGTAATAAACCTGTAGGAAAAAAGAGTGGAGGTCAGATTCCTGAAAGGTAAGAGGGAACCCCGGTGAGAACTGGGGTGGTACCAAAAACGGTGGGCCTTCAGCGGAAGGCTTTATGATAAAAGCCGAACTCTTTTGGCGACAGAGTGGCTCACCCTTGGGAGCAAAAAGAGAAGGCCGACCGTATTGTATAAACAGGCACAGTCCTTGTGGGAGGAAAAGATATGGAAACCCCTTGTATCCCAAAAGAAAGGACAAACACCTGAGGCGTTAGAGCCTGTGATTAGCTGAAGATCCGCAATGTCTCTCCTAACTGGGGTCAGCTAGGAGAGATACTGGAACATGGAGAGCTTCAGAGGTACCTAAACCTTAAGGTTATGGTGGAAGTTGTTAACTACCACAAAAGTGGTTGTGAGTGTAGAACCCCAAACATGCTGGATAGCATAGGTATGGGTAAAGCCCATCTGTCAGAATCATATAGCTATATGAGCCTGGACAGTCAGGTAGATAAATGCAGGATACCTATCTACCGATAGTAAATATCTCGACAGATACATATATATATATATATATATCATATAGATAGATAGATATATGAGAATATATCTATAGTGAGATATGAAGGGCATAAAATACACACAAAGATAGACATAGACATCTGTAAGATGTATGCTACAGATATGAATATATAGGCCTCTATATGGGTGTCTGCAATGAAGCAGACAGAGATATGCCTACAGAACGGTATTCACATAGGAAAATGTGGAGAGGAAAGATTCATCTAATAACAAGAAGGTGGAACCTACTTGAGAAGATATATAGAGAATCTGTTCCCACTGGTTATGAGCTACAGGGATGCTAGGTAGTGAAATAACCAGGACGGTTACGTGAAAAGCAGAGGATGATATCAGTCTGCAGCCAGCAAGTCCCGAGTATTCAAGAACTCTAGCATGGTAAGTGAACAGAAGATGCATAAAAATGAGATACCATGCTGACCTGCTTAAGGGCAAAAAAGGTATCATGCATTCTTACCATGAGGACGAGCTGCAAGAAGAAGGCCTATGTCCTTTATCTGAAAAAGGAGAACCTTTCTAGTCATGGGAGACATGACTGAAAAAGCCTTTTCCAACCATCTAGGATAGCTATTGGAGAAACAACCCCCATGCTCTCTAGCAAGGGCCCATAGTGGAGAGCTTCTCTGTAGAATTGCAGAGAGCATGATGCAGGAGAATGAGGAGATAGAACTGGCTGCTGGAGAGCCAGTACCTATTGTCAACTATGCTGCCAAACCCAGGGGAATGGAGATGGCAGAAAGAGAAGACAATCCAAGTCTGTAGTGAAATGATTTCCAAGACAGATAACAGCACTGACTTGGAATCACTACTAAAAGTAGACAGAAAGTTAGTGGAGGACAAATCTGGTTGCTGGTGGACAAGAACCAGTGGTCCAAACATTAAGGCTCCTGCATAGGCAGCTACTTGCTAGACAGCAGAAAGAATCTTACTGTTTAAAAACAGAAATAACAGACAGAACAGGAGTAGAAAACTATGGACATGTCTGATGAACTGCCTCAAAGCAAGATTGAAAAAGAGGAGGCAACTCAGAGAGGAAAACTCCACACTGGAAAAGTAACAAAACTAGAGAGGCTGAAGAAAAAGCCCTCCAGTGAAGCAATACCGCTCTTACAGCTTGGTAAGAAGGTAAAGAGAATGGAGCTGAAGAAGACTTACAAAGTAGTGAGTCCATAGAAAGGAAAAAAGGACATGCTGGCACAGGAACTATCGTTTGATAGTGGTTAGACCTCTTTCCCTAGCAGGAAGAAGAGGAGAACCCTGTGCCCTATAGGCATGAACATCCTGACAGCTCATAGAACATAGAAAAAATTGATGTCTTTTGGGAAGAGATCCATGTCTAGGGTTTAGAACGAGAGCAGTGGATTGCCTCTATTGAGAGAAGGAACTGCAGATTCTAACCCCCAGAGTCACAAGCATCTGATGAAGATTGATCAGAAACCCTGCAGTTGCTGGGTTTGCTGAGCCTGGTGAGAGGTTGAATTCTGCAGACCAGGACGATGCTTCCCCTGTTTGGGAACATCTGCATGATGGGCAGATGATGCATAAAACCTTCTTCTCCTATGGGAAGAAGGTTTGGCAGGACATTTCCTACCTACTGGGACAGAAGAAGGTGCAGAACAGCCCTTAGGAACAGGTAAGTCAGTGGACAACTGAGTAACCTGACGTAAAGACTCCTTGTTGAAAAGATTGTCTCCAGTACAAGGAGTATGTCCCAGTCTTTGCTGTGCCCATTTGTCTAAGTCTGAAGCCTGGAGCCAGGCTCTACGTCGTGCCCCTATAGATATAGCAGAAATCCTGCTAGCAGACTCAAAAGAGTCTAGGGAAGCACGAGTAAGAAAGCAAGAGATACTCTGGAGATGCTTAAGCAGTGAAGAATAGCCTGCACTCTTGGACTCTGGAAGAGAAGGAGTCAAAAGATGTAATTGCTTTGTGACCTCCTCAAGAGATAGACTCATATAAAAAATATATGAGAGAATTCTTGCAGAAAGCATAGATGTCTGGAAGGTTTGACGTCCAAAGGCATCTAGTGTCTTAGACTCACGACCTGGCGGATAAGAAGAGTGCTTTTTCTTACTCTTTACCCGCCTCATTGCTGATTCCACTACTATGGAATGATGAGGAAGTTGAGTCTTCTGAAACCCTGGAGAGGGGGGCACCTGATATAGAAGATCAGTTGCTCTGGAAGGTGGGGGTACCTTTAAAGGTGCTTCCCACATTCCTAGAAGGAGATCCTGCAAGGAATGATGCAAAGGAAGCATTATGTTCTCCTTTGCTTTGGTAGAAACAGAGCCTTGTGCAGGATCATGTCCAGGGACAGGAATGGCAAGGGATCTTGCAATATCCAGGAGGAAACTCTGAAAAGAGGGATCCCCAACAGGAATCTCCCTTGGACAGGTTAGATCTGAAGAACTAGCCTGAGCACCAAAAGAGCTATCCAAATATATAGGAATAGAAGATCCCGCACGGTGCAGTGTGGAATGCTTAAGGGATGGTCGCCGGTACTGGCTGTCAGAAGCAGCAACCGTCATTACCACACTGTCCATGCCAGGTATCGACTCTAAGCTTGGTATAGAAGGGAGCGATCCTGTTGGAAGAAGCATGGCAGGAGTTGGCCACGATGCTACTGTGGATGCCGGTACCGATGCTAATACCGGTACCGATGTCGGAGCCGAGCCCGACACAGACATTGGAGCAGCCTTTGGCAGTTCAATTGGTACCGAGGTAACCGAAAACCTTCGGTCGCTATCCTCGGTACCGAGTCTCCGGTATCGATCGGTATCGGTACCAACGCGTGTTGGTACCCAGTCTTCCAGACTAGAGATCGATTCCAGACTCGGCATCGAGGGCAAAGAGCCTGATGAGCGAAGCATGGAAGGCACCGACCGCAAGGGTAATGTGGACATCGGTACTGACTTCGGTACCGTGTCTGATACCGGTGGAAGAAGGCCAACCGGCGGCAACTCAAACGGCCTCGGGGGAACCGAGAGTTGTGGATCCGAAGTATCGGAACCGAGCCTTGGGTACCGCCCCGAGCCAGTACCAAGACGAGTCGGTACCCAGTCCTCCAGACTGGAGATCGATTCGAGACTCAGCATTGAGGGTAGCGAGGCTATCGATGCACGTCTGGAGGGTACCGACGTCGGTGGTAGAATCGGCACTGGTATCGATAATGGAAAGTCAGTCTGGGGGGTATCCACCGGTCCCGAAGGTACCGAGGACGCCAGATGACCATCCCTGGTGAGGAGTGTATCATCCAACACCAGTACCGATGCCAGGGTATCGGTACTGCTCGAAGCGGATGCCACCACCAGACACGGTTCAGGTATGTTCTGTGAGGGGTGAACCCCAGGAACAATCTGAAACCCCTCAAAGGCTTTGGAGACCAAAGACTCCCGCCGGGGTTTTGAAGCCAGTGGGCCCTCGAGGGCAAGGCCGGAGCCGTCTACATGCTGTGCATGAGACCTACCACTCGAGGGCTGGCTAGTCTTAACAGATTGTTTGAGGGTTACCTGATCCTGTGTAGAAGAAGAAAGGGACGGTAGCCTGACGTCGGAGGGAAACCGTGTATCGAGGGAATCTCGATGTTGAAAACCTCCTCTCACAAAACTGTTGCCTGACGGCTCCGGAGGAAAAAGGTCAGGACCCAAGCAGGTTAAACACCAATATTGAGGGTCTAAAAATAAAGTTGTACCGCCACAGTCTGAACATTTCTTGGAGGAAGTGGCTGGCGGTTCCATGAAGGAAAAAGGAGGCCTGAAAGGCCTGAGAAACCGTGAAACACTATGAAGAAAAAATATCCCTTGAAAAAGGAGATTTCACAGGAAAAGAAAAGAAAACACTGGCGATACCGGTGACGTTGGGGAGACAGCCGCGACCACAAGAAAACTAAAGAAATAAAACAAGAATTTTCTGCGGTGACAGGAGGACGTCCTGCCGGCTCTGCGGAAAAACGAAAACTGAGGAGAGGCAGTTGGGAAAGGCGGGAAGGCAGCACGCAGGCGTACCCATATGTGAAGACTCATTCCTGCTTGTTCCTGGAGATTAAATTCATCCCCAATGTATGTAGCTTGTTTGTGATTCTAGTTCCATTCACAGTGTCTAATTTGCCCTGTTATTCCCTGTCTTTGGTTTGATAGTATGTTGCCCTGATGTACTGATCAAAGAGTGGTATAACAAATATGTAACTAAATAAATAAATATATATACAGTGAAACCTCGGTTTTCATGATTAATCCGTTCGAAAAAGTCTGACTAAAACCGAATGTATGAAAACTGAAGCAATATTTCCCATAAGAAATAATGTAAATCCAATTAATCTGTTCCAGATACCCAAAAATATTAACAAAAATACATTTTATAGATAACTATATTTTTACCTACAGAAAACAATGAGAAATAAATATAAATGACTAATGAAATGGATAAATGAACATTTAACATCACTTTATTGAAGACTCTTGTTGGCATATGGAAGACAGTCAATCAGCAAGAGAATGAACATAAAGAAAATCCCACTTCTGGCCACAAGATGGTGCTCCATTTTTAACTGTACGAAAAACGAAACAATGTACGAAAACTGGGACAAAATCTTGACGAAAAAAGTCAACGAAAAGCGAATCATACGAAAACTAGGGCATACGAAAACCAAGGTTTGACTGTAATCTGCCTATGACTGCAAACATCACCAAAACAATCTCTGTATCACGGTTCAGTAATGTGGCATGCTTACTAAACCTAGTGTGTGGTTTGGGTGCCATGCCAAAAGGTAGTGTGCAGCCCCTACATTAAAAACTTGTTGTTACCCTGGTAGCGTACATTGTGGTGGGGAACGGGCAGGAAATAGGCATTCCAAGTTCATGTGTTAGTGGCCTGTGCGAACTGGGCTTGACGCAGGTTGTGAAGGTGCAACCAACGCCACCTCAATGGATGCATTAATTGCACTCACGGCTTGGTATCCGCATTACCATGAGGCTTTCCTGCAGTTAGCAAGGAGCCCCGTGCTGGTAACAGGACCACAGACATGTTACCAGTGTGGGGCTTAGTAAACATGCCCCTTAATGCAGTAAGATCTATTTACTCCTAGCATCATTAACAAGTGTTAACACGGTAACTCACGTTAGAAAATCTAGCCCTTTTTATCTACCACTGAAGTAAGAGTGAAACTGAACAGTAATCTGAAATAAGTGTACCCTAGAAGTCTGCCTTGCTTTTGTGAATTTCTAATTTGTTGCTTCTCCAACAGGCTGGAAGCACAGATGTAAGGCACATTCACTACAAAGCTACGTGTGAATTGTGCTTTGCAAATACTTCTCCTGTAAACAAAAGCAGACCTGTTGTTTGAAATTCTTCCCATTCTGTATTTGACCAGAGAGTCAAATCATCCAGTGAGAGGCCTGGTCAGCCTTTCCAACACATGTTTTACCTCCCTGGTCCACCACAACATCTGACTGACCACTGATTAATAAGAGCCCTTAAATATGCCCGAGGGACCTGTTACACTAACATGGACTGAAGCACAGAAATATAGAAGATGCTGGTGGGTTATCTATCTTATTAGGATTTATTAAGTGTCTTTATGAAGAGATTCACCTAAGCAAGGCACAACAAGTCTCCCCTAACAGACAGTTTACATTGTGGTTGCAGCTTAACCACATCAAAATGCCCTGCTGCCAAGATCTCTTCATGCTTGTCCCAGGCATATTTGCCACTATTTTTTGCTCCTACCACCTCTGTTGGTTTAAGGGAGATTTCAGGAGAACTCATTAAAGAACTGTAGCAAAACTAAGGAAGCTAACAGTCAGTAATACACACCTTATGTGATTTTAAATACTGTGCAGTGCACAGATAGCATGGCTTTCTTTAAACATTTAATAATCGGAGAGACATTGACATTATGAACATTAACAAATCAACAAAGGGCATTTTTCCTTCAGTAGTTCCCATTACTGTTCTAGCGCAAACATTCTGCAGGAAATTATCCAGAGATAATGACTGGAACGGATCCAACTCATTGCCTTGACTATGGCAGTACAGTCAGAACACAAAACCTCCACGTGCATTTGTCATGCAAGCATGACCTCGGAGCTGAACATCTCCTTCCAGACCTCACCTGTCTCTTCCCCTCCCCCACATTCTGAAACGTATTGGTGAATATTTTACCTTCAACATATTCCATAACCATACACAAGTGGCGCTTTGTCTCAAAGGAGCAGTACATGCTGACTACAAAGGGATTTTCTGCGAATGTCAGGATATCCCGTTCCACAAAGACCTGCTGGATCTGGTTCCTAAGGATCAAATTCTGTTTGTTGATCTTCTTCATAGCAAACCTCTGCCTTGTCTCTTTATGGCGTACAAAGTAAACAGCACTGAAGGGGAAACACCCAAACAGGAAAAACAAAAGAGTTTGTCAAGCCTATTTTTAAAGTCAGACATGCTGAATTCTTGTTCAAAGATTTTTCCTCCATGTGACTCTTTCTGTCTCTCTCTCTATTGCATATAAAACTACAGCACATTTGCTTTCCCCTAACAGCAGAAGATAAAATAACCTACTAGATTAAAGGTACACCATTTGAACTAATTTCATACATAGGTCTGGAAGCATTTGATCTTTAATCATGATTAATTTAGAACAACATGGCTCACTGGAAAGTCCGTCTTTGCTGCAAAGCTTCTCTGGGGTGGATTATAGGGCAGATATATGCTAGAAGCTAACAGTTCCCTAATCTTGAGGGCTGAAAATTTACCTAGGACACGCAGTAATCTGCACCTTTTTTCAGCATGGGCTCATAAAAACATGACATGGATGTTAAGTAACTTAAGAATGCAAAATAATTTAACACGGGTATGGTAAAACCTCTCCAATAACGTCATATTATTGTCATGCATGGAAAAACAAAAATGGATTGGCTGAATAGTTTGAGTATCTCATTTACCAAGGGGAAGCTAAATAGTGAGCATGCTAAAATGAGCATCTACAGTTCTTTTTTTCTTGACTGCTACTACTGAACATTTGTATAGCGCTACAAGATGTATGCAGCACTGCACAGACCATATGTAAAAGACAGTCCCTGCTCATCAGAGCTTATAATCTAGTCAAGACAGACAACAAAGTAGCTGGCTTCCAACAGTAAGTCTGGCACACAAGGGCTGCTTGACAATGCAGAGAAAGGACATGAAAAAGATACTATACTCCAGATGAGGAGATACAATGAGATTGGAGAGTTTAAGAAGAGTGAGTGCTTGGAATCATTTGTCTTCTGCGTATTAGAGGTATTAGAGGACATGGTTGGAGACCAAAAAGAGAACGCAATGAAGAGACCCATGGAAGGATATATCTTTACCCAGGACGGTATCAGCATCTGACCATTCCCACCTCTATGAACATTTTATAATAATAATGGTTGCACTACAGTCTGGTACATCCTTAAAAGTCATTGAAATGGGCAAATCAATATAGGTGGACAGCTCATAAAAGCTTTTGAAGTTCAGCTTGCAGTTCAGTTTCAAGCTTCAGAATGTCTACAGCAATGTTCCCTCTAATTTTCTGTAGGCTGTGTGCGCATAAAATATCAGCTGTGCGGCTTTTGAAGGAAGGTTAAATTTTTGTGCGCCACATAACGACACTCTGAGTTATATACTTTAAAATTTGACTACACATAAGAATACAGTATGCACATCACATTGATTGCACTAGAAAATATTGTAGAACTTGTGAAAACTGTAAATACACAACAACTTTTAAATTTTAAGATGTCTATGTTGTTTTCTAGCAGAATCAGAACTGTAATTTTTGTGCGCTCTGTTGTAAGGTATGTGCGCTCGCTCGGCGAGGTGTGTGCGCGCGCACACGCGCACAGCTTAGAGGGAACAGTGGTCTACAGTGATCTTTGGCTACAATGACAGTAAAGATGTTTGTCTTCTGGCAATCTTTTGCCTCAAAGACATTTTTCTTGTGCAAAGAAAGACAGTTTTAGATTTAAGGGTCCAAGTATGATGGCTCTGCCATCTTTTTATCCTGTTAGTGTGGTTGGTTTATAAAAGGTTTGGACAAGTTCCTAGAGGAAAAGTCCCTAAACCATTATTAAGGTAAACTTGGGGAAATCCAGTGCTTATCCCTGGGATAGGTAATTGTGACCTGCATTGGCCACTGCTGGAATCAGGATACCAAGCTTTATAGACCTTTGGTCTGACCCAGTATGGCAATATTTTCTTCATATTAATTGATCACTTTTACCTATTCCAACTTCTTTCTGATACCATATTTTGTCGGTCTCCATTTTATACCTTCACCTACCTCTTTTGCTCTCTGTTAAGATGTTATCGTGCATATAATGTTGACATCATGAGTATCATGTCTTTATGATGAGCATTTTATACCATTTACATGAAAGGTTTACCATGTACTATGCCGACACTTTATCATCGTATTATTACTGTGATTTAATTTGCCCATTTTAAAGTTTATCTTGCTGTTCTTATTGTGATACTGTAAATTGTCTATGTCCAATTACCTGTACACTTCCTGCCTTGGGTTAATTTCATCAAAAGGGTGGTAAATAAATCTTAATAAATACCATTACTAGACAAACTGATTTAGCAGGCTGATGCTACAGTCTTTTCAGATATCTTTTGTTTGCATGGTATGTGATACTGTATAGCATGTATATGATGGCCTTAGCGTGCATGCCAAACCTTATTGCACAGTCCCTCAAATCATCACTGGTGTCCCAGAAAGTTGTTTACTTTGAAGTAATTGTTTGCGTGAATGACCTAAGGGTAAGCATATAAGATCACATAAAGGGAGACAAGTTCAGCTAATCTTTGCATCAATGGAAATGTAGTTCTGATTTCCCAGTCGATCTCTATAAGTGGAACGGGGTAAAAGAAGGACAGGTACAGCCTGTCTTCCTTCACATTCCTAGAGAACACAATGACAAAACATCTGAAGCAAAGCTCATAGAGGGCAATTTTCAAAGGCACTGCCATATACAGTATAAGATTGTTTTATGTGCAGGAATGAGGCTCTTGAAAACTGTCCAATACATACATGCATATAGTGAACATATGCACACGTGTGCTTGCGTATCAGGGAAATAGTCTCGGGGTGAAAGTGGGATGGGGAATGTTCATACACCATACTCTTCAACTTCCACATAAATCGTAGGGTGCAGATTTGTGTGCTCACTTTGAAAATTGATATAAAGTCTGCAAGTAAAAGGTGCACATTTTTACAAATGATGTCAAGTGCAATCTGGGATGTGCAAGCCAGAGGGTGGAGGAGTGGTCTAGTGGTTAGGACAAGGTACTTCAGGCCAGAGGGCCGGGGGTTCAAGTCCCACCTGGGGACAGCAATCTCAGGCTGGAGGGACTGGGATTTCTAGTCCTACAGGCACTCCTTGTGGTCTTGGGCAAGCCACTTAACCCTCCATTGCCCATGTTCCCTGTAAGTATTAGCGTATGTCTCTCATATCCCCTCGTGTTAAATGTATCCCCCAATTGACCGCTTTGACCCGGTGAAAAGCGGGATATAAATACAGCTAAATAAATAAATAAATAAACTTCTGAAAAAAAGCAGGTATGTCCAATTCAGGCACAATTTCCAACCGTGTATGTGCCCAATATGGATGTCTGCTAGGTGACTACTTAGATGTCCCCAGAAGAGTAATCAAGATCAGGGGCATCGAACAGCCTAATGGTTAGAGTATTGGGCTAATGGTTAGAGTATCAGGGAAGCCAGGATTCCACTACTGCTCCTTGCAATCTTGGGCAAGCCACTTAGCACTCCATCTTCTCTATACCCTCCGGATGCTTTAAGTCCATTGCGCTGCCCCAGACATGGCTCCACCACAACTCTTGCCTACTTGGACATCTCCACACGAGAGACATTTTGAAAAGCCTTTTGCAAAAAGGCTCCGGGGATGTCACTATGATCTGAACAGCCGCATGCATGTTTTCGGACATCCAAATCACGACTAAGGTTTTGACTTCCATACACTCCATTTCAAGCCATCCCCTAAGACAGCAATCAGAGTTTAAGAAGAAGTTTACTATTAAAGTGTTTCCAACTTCCATACCAGAAAAGCTGAACTCCTCAAAAAATTGTACTAGCAACACAACTTTAGAAAATTTTGTCAATGGTTAAAGTTGTTCAAATGCCACTTTTCTAATTTGTATTTCCTTTCTGGTGAAGTATCTGTGATAAAAGATTGTTTAAAAATCTTCCTACCCCAGCTTACTCTTCTGAATACGAGAACCATTTCAGAACACATCACGTAAGGCATGAACACAGCATAATATTTCCAGAAAGATCTTAAAAATTATATTTAATAGTCCTAATAAAGGTACACAGCTTATCCTTCATAAAAGTCTAAAAATATAAGTTGTAAAATAAATTGAGCCAAAGAATGATGATGTAGGAATATGATCAAAACAGAAAACAAGTCTAACAAGAAAGAAGCAAGCTGTGGCGTGTATGATGGCTCAGTGCTTGAAACATAGAAACATGATAGCAGAAAAAGACCATATGGCCTGTTTAGTCTGCCCTTCCATGCTGTTGTTAAGTGCTGTCGAGTCAGTGTTGACTCAGGGCCGGCCCGTACATTGAGCGAGAATGTTTTTTGCACAGGGCCTCGCGTTTCAGGGGGCCCCGCGCAAAAAACATTCTGATCCTAAAGTCAAATTTAAAAAAAAAAAAAAAAAAGCTGTCTTCTCCCGCTGCCTGGGCCAACGCGGCAGAATCAAGTGTGCCACGGGGCCCCCCCTGCCCAGCAGAGCCTGCCCTCCCATGTATCCGCTCTCTTGTACAGCTGCCTGCAGTCTCACGCACCGACTTTCAGAGCGCGAGGGGAGAGTTTCTCCCTCGCTGCTCTGTTAAGCCCGCGGGGGCTGATGGGAAGTTCTGGCGCGTGAGACTGCAGGCAGCTGTACGAGAGAGCGGATACAGGGGAGGGCAGGCTCTGCTGGGCAGGGGGGGCCCCGCGGCACACTCGATTCTGCCGCGGCGGCCCCGGCAGCGGGAGAAGTCAGTTTTTAAAAAAAAAAAATTTGGCTGGGCTGAGCTGGGCTCGGGGGGGGGGGGGGGGGGGGGGTTAGGAGTGCTGATGGACTGGGGGGTTAGGAGTGCTGATGGGGGGTTAGGAGTGCTGATGGGCTGGGGGGGTTAGGAGTGCTGATGGGCTATGGGGGGCTGGGGGGGTTAGAAGTGCTGATGGGCGGGGGGGGTTAGGAGTGCTGATGGGCTGGGGGGGTTAGGAGTGCTGATGGGCTATGGGGGGCTGGGGGGGTTAGGAGTGCTGATGGGCGGGGGGGGGTAGGAGTGCTGATGGGCTATGGGGGGCTATGGGGGGGGGTTAGGAGTGCTGATGGGCTGGGGGTTAGGAGTGCTGATGGGCTAGGGGGGTTAGGAGTGCTGATGGAGTGGTTAGGAGTGCTGATGGGCTATGGGGGTCTGGGGGGGGTTAGGAGTGCTGATGGGCTATGGGGGGCTATGGGGGGGGTTAGGAGTGCTGATGGGCGGGGGGATTAGGAGTGGTGATGGGCTATGGGGGGTGGGGGGGTTAGGAGTGCTGATGGGCTGGGGGGGTTAGGAGTGGTGATGGGCTATGGGGGCTGGGGGGGTTAGGAGTGCTGATGGGCTGGGGGGGTTAGGAGTGGTGATGGGCTATGGGGGGCGGGGGGGCTTAGGAGTGGTGGGGCGGGGGGGGGTTAGGATTGGTGATGGGCTATGGGGGGGCTGGGGGGGTTAGGAGTGGTGATGGGCTATGGGGGAGCTAAGTCTTTATATGGGTTGATGGGATTAGGACTGGAAGTGGGTTGATGGGGGGTTAGGACTGCTAATGGGCTATGGGGGGCTTAAACTAAAAATTGGGTGATGGGGGATTAGGATTGGAAATGGGCTGGTGGGATTAGGACTGGGAGTGGGCTGATGGGGAGGTTAGGACTGGTAATGGGGTATGGGGGGGCTTAAACTGAAAATTGGGTGATTGGGATTAGGACGAAATGGGCTGATGGGGGGGGGGGGGTTAACACTGGAGGTGGGCTGATGGGGTTAGGACTGGTAATGGGCTGTGGGCTGAGGGGGGGTTAGGACTGGTAATGGGCTGTGGGCTGATGGGGGGTTAGGACTGGTAATGGGCTATGGGGGGGCTAGGACCGGAAATGGGCTGAGGGGGAGAGGTTAGGACTGGTAATGGGGCTGTGGGCTGTTGGGGGGGTTAGAACTGGTAATGGGCTATGGGGGGGGTTAAGACTGGTAATGGGCTGTTGGCTGATGGGGGCTGTCTGGTAATGGGCTATGGGGGGGGTTAGGACTGATAATGGGCTATGAAGGGGCTAGGACAGGAAATGGGCTGATGGGGAGGGGTTAGGACTTGAGGTGGGCTGATGAGGTTAGGACTGGTAATGGGCTGTAGGGGGGGGGGTTAGGACTGGCAATGGGCTATGGGGGGCTGACTGGAAATGGGTTGATGGGGTTAGGACTGGAAGTGGGTTGATGGGGGGGGCTAGGACTGGTATTGGGTTGGGGGGTTGCTAGGACTGGAAATGGGCTGATGGGGGGCTAGGACTGGAAATGGGCTGATGCAGGGACTAGAAGGGAATGGATGCTGGGTGAGGCTGGAACTAGAAGGGAGCTGATGTTGGGGGAGGATCAGAATGGGATGGGGCTGGGAGAGTAAAATGGAGAGGGGAAAAATATTTTGTGTGGGAGGGATAAAAAATCTACAATTGGCCGGGTATTGGGAGAGTAAGTGGGGATTGAGGATGGAGGGGTAAAATTTGAGTGGATGAAATAGGAATGAGGAAAGAGCAAAAGGAGAAAGATTAGTATGTTAAAGCAGATGTAGAGAGAGAGAATGGAAAAAAAAAACTAGAAGAGAGAAGAAAGGACAAATGGACAGCAGATGATGGAGAGTTAGCAGAAAACATGAAGAAACCAGAAGAAAGTGGCTGGAGCAATTGCAACTGAAAAAAAATGCACAAAAAGGTAGAAAGATATCTCTTTATTTTGAATTTATTAACTGGAATATGAAAGCTCTGGGAAATGTGCATCATTAACGTCTGCGCTTTGTTTGGTACAAGAGGAAATTAATTTATAGTTTTATTTCTACAGTGTTGTTGTACATTCCAAGTTTGGCTTTTGGGGTTCCCAGTTTAATTATTGCCTTCCTGTTTCTAAATTGTGATTCCTTGTTTGGTGATGGTCTATGTTCTGCATGTGTAACTGAGCTGAGGTATTCTGTTTATGTAATTCCTATTTGACATTGCCACTTATTCTCTTTCCCTAGTAGGTCATGTATTGTTGTTCTCTGAAATGTATTGGTTTAATATTTGCAGTATTGCCTTTTGATAGGTAGGGTATGGTGCTTTGTGAGTCCTGGTAGTGCTGTTAGGATACTGCGGGTTTGCTATTGGTTCTAAATGGGCAGTGTTTGTAGTAGTTCCTAATGTGCCTGGCGGTTGGCACTGGATTATAGTAATGTAGAAATCTTTTAGTCTGTCTTTATCCATACACTCATTAAGAGGCATGTTTACTAAAAGTTAGTGTATGTTAGCATTACGCAAATATTTATGCAAATAAGGCCACTTATGCAAATGAGGCCCCGCACCGAGTCTCCGCACATGGCCCCGCACCCCCCTTGGGCCGCCCCTGTGTTGACTCATAGTGATCTTATGGATAGTTGACCTAAATTGTGTTCGCTCTTCAGTTAGGTGGCTCATTGTTAATAAAGTGGCACCCATAGCTGCTATTGTATCGATCCATCTCGCTGCTGGCCTTCCTCTTTTATGTTGATCTTCAGTCTTGACAAGCATGATGTCTTTATCCATTGATCTCTCTCTTTCCATGATGTGTCCAATGTATGAAAGTCAAAGTCTTGACATCTGAGCTTCTAAAGAAAGCTTAGGTTTGATCTGTTCTAGGACTGATTTGTTCTTCGAGCAGTCCATGGTATACATCATTCAAAGGCATCGATTTTCTTCCTGTCTATCTTTTTCACTGTCAAACCTTCCCATCCATATGACGTTACTGAAAATACCATGGCTTGGACAAGTCGAATCTTTGTATGGAGCGAATCTTGTCTAGGTTCTTCATAGCCATTCAGCCAAGAGCAATGCGTCATCGGATTTCTTTACTGCTTGTCATTTCTCTATTGATTTATTGATCGAAGTAGGTTAAAGGTGTCAACTATTTCAATTTCTTCTCCATCAATGATTAACTTATTGATTTTGCCAGTTGTCAGGATATTTGTCTTCTTTACTTTAAGGTGCAGGCCCATTTTAAGATTATTTTCCTTGATCCTGAGAAACAAATGTTTCAGATCCTCTTCACTTTCAGCCAGTAATGTGGTGTCATCAGCATAGCAAAGGTTGTTGATGAGTCTTCCACCAATCTTCACATCCACATTGTCTTCATACAGTTCTGCTTCTCTGATGAATTGTTCTGTATATAAATTAAACAGTTAGGGGGAAAGTATGTAGCCTTGTCAAACACTTTTGCTGATTTTAAACCATTTTCTTTCTTCTTGTTCCTTTTGAACTGTTGCCCTTCTATATCAACTACTGTAGTCCCTTTTTTCTCCTTTTAGAGACTTTCTGTGTTTGTCCCATGCTTTCTTGAATTGTCTCTACTACCTCCACTGGGACTCTATTCCATGCATCTACTACTCTTTCCGTAAAAAAAGATTTCTGCATGTTATTCCTTAGTCTATCCCCTTTCATCATTATCCTCCTCGCTGCAGAGCTTTTTTTTTCAGTTGAAAGAGGATCTCCTCCTGTGCATTTATGCCATGGTATTTAAATGTTTCTATTATATCTTTGATCTCCTGCCTTTCCTCTAAAGTATACCTATTGAGATCTTTAAGTTAAACACTACCACGTAGAGGATTTGGGTTCAGTTTCTGAGTTTGCCTTCTGTTCCTCAGGCTAGCAATGGATGCAACAGAGGGCATTCACAGCTCCCCACTCCTACCATGCGGCGAGGAGGGAAAAGTACCATCAATAGAGTAACAGAGACATCTATGGGGAACAAAGAAATCCCTTGTCCTCTGGACCCTAACCAAAGGCTCTTGCAGTGAAGACATGGTCTAGATGGGAAGAAGAATTGGCTTACTGTACAATGCAATGTGTGCCTTCGAGTCAGTCCTGACTCCTGGTGACCCAGAAGCTCCTGGGTTTTCTTGGCAGTGTCACCGGAAGTAGATTGCCAGGCCTTTCTTCTGAGGCAATGGAGGGTTAAGTGACTTGCCCAAGGCCACAAGGAGTGCTAGTGGGAATTGAACCCTGTTTGCTTGGTTACCAAGCCAGTGTTCTAACCACTAGGCTACTCCTCCACTCCTGTAAAATGGGAGAAATAAAACCACAACTAACTGTGAATCAAGATTCATAGAGCGTAAAACGGTTGAAGATGCAGAATATAAATGATTTTAAACAAATAAATAAATAATCCTAGTAAAAGTCAGTTCTGACTGAGCTAGGAATTCCAAGGTAGCAGTAAGAAACTTCTAGAAAAGCAAATCTAGAAGAAAACTTGATATTTTCAACATTATCTTGCTTTAAAAAATGAAAATCTCTACAACTGGTCCCATACCTCAAAGACAAATTACATTATGTGGCCTTGTGTATGTGTTCCTAGGAGCATAGTTTGGACATAATGAAGGTGAAACTTCAATGAATATAGATATTTTTTAAAATATGTGGGCATATGCATAGAGCATACACACACACATTTACAGCAACTTCAGAGCAGGTATGTGTGTGCTATCTGAGCTGATTCTAGAAGCATGTTTTATCAGGCTATAGTCACTCACCTATGTTACCTTTACAATAGCTGCCATGTTGCTACTTGGTCATTTGAAGGTTCTAGCAGGGGAGAGCAGCTACAGTTATACCCTTGACTGAAGAATGGTATTTCTATCAGGAAGGACGGGCATGCTGATGGAGGAAGGTGTCATGTTCCTAGCCAGCTTGATAGCTGAATCAACTCTAGCTATCATGGGATGTATGGTAGTGTGGCGTGCAGTGAGAAGGGGTTTTCTTTACAACACAGGGCGGACAGCAGTTCAGGGAAAAAAAAAGCAGTTTTTATTCTGTCCCGGCTTGTTAAACCTCCACAAAGCAAAATCCAGAACAGACAGCAGTTCAGGGAAAACAAAATCAGCTTTTCTTCTATCCCAAGCTTGTTAAACCTCCGCAAGCTGGTACTCCTGGCCCTTCCTCCATCCCCAGTTAAAGCTCCTGCCTTGGAACTCCTTTGCACGACTTGCCCTGGAAGGACTTCTTGCTCCACTGACCTCTCTCCCTCCTGCAGCCTGACAGGTTCTTACCTCTCCCTGTGAGTCACGCCCTCCCAGCCCTGAACTCTGACTGCAGACTCTCTTAAAGGGACTGTTGATACTTCTTTTGGAGAGGGAGGGGTAACATTCTATAGACCCCATCAGAGGGTGACATTGTGCCCTCACATCCACCATTGTCCATTATTCTACTTGTCAACGAGGAAACTGCACTTTGCTGAGTTGTTGACTAAGAAACCCTTAGATTCTGAATGACTGGAGTGCGCTCCATGGATGCTTCTTCCACATCAAGGGGATCTCCTCTGTACTTAAGGTTCCTATACTAGACCAAGCTCCTCAGAAACAAGACTCTAACTTGCGGGAAAACAATTTAACTGAACTCATCCCACTCCTGCGGCCTGGGCTTCTGCATCTTCTTCTGCTGTTGTTGGCTCCTGATGCTTTAGGGTGTTCCAGTCCATCCGGATGCTGTAGTGTACTGTGCTGTGCTGTGCTGTCCTGCTACCTCTGGCATAATTTAGGGCATTCCAGCCAATCTGGGTGCTGTGCTGGTCCTCCAGCAGTAATTTAAGGCCTGTCAGCCAGTACATATGCTCCACTGTGCTGGTCCTTCCAGCATAACCTTCTAGCACGATTTAGGTCCCTCTAGCTAATCCAGGTGCTTTGCTGGTCCTCCTGGCATAATTTAGGACATTGCAGCAGACCTGGTTGTTGTGCTGTCTCCTTGCTATTTTACTCCTCTTAAAGTGCTTTGTCTGCTTGCACTAATTGTGGTGCTGCTTTGCCCTCTTCCATGCACTGAGGTGTTCACTATTCAGCGGTGGCTGCTAGCATGGCTAATGCAGCTGCTTATATTGCATGAACATTTTTTAGGAAAATTCAGGAAGATATTTTTGAAAATTCAGAAGTATGTTCATAAAAGCAAACCCCTCCCAAAGTATACCTCTGCTTACTGTAAGTAAATTGTACAAAATTGAATTATGGACATAACTGTTGCCCTGTGTTGTTTCTGGCACTCAAATAAAGGGCCAACTTCAGGAGGAGGGTGATTGTCATTGGCTCCGCCCCTACAGCAGCACATCCCCTGCAACCAGCCACAGAACGTATGAAAAGGCAGCATTGCAAATATTACACCAGTCTCTAGAACAACAACATAACTCTTATTGGGAAAGCAGAACAAATAGGATTCTCTAAACAGAAACTTCACTACGGGAAAAAAATGCACGCAGGGCCTATGTCACCAGCCTGTCATATCAAACCAGCATTAAAACCCAAAATTCAAACAGCAACAACCCTATGTATGAGAAGGTAGCACTGTAAATATCGCTACTACCTTTTCTTTTCTGGACATTTTATCTTTCTGTTCACATTGGTCCAGATCCCTCTTCCACGTAAGTCATCTTTTCACAATTTTTCCAGGGTCTACTTGCCCATCTTTTTTTTACCTCTCATTCCTTTGCTTCTCTATATATCTTTCATTGTTTTATATTTTCTCTCATGGCTTCCTATCTTTGATTTTTACTCCACCATCTTGCCATCCCGCTTTTTTAATATCTTAGTAGCATAGTAATATATAGTATATGAGGGCAGATAAAGACCAGCATGGTCCATATAGTCTGACATCAAGAATTTCCTGACATTGCCTTTCAGTTTACCCCCTTGCAGCTTCATGTTATGCCCTCTAGTTTTACAGCTTCCCTATCTTTGAAAAAGCTTCACTGTCCTTTCCTCCCAGTCCGTAATCTCCCTCTCTTTGCCCCTTGTGTACCTAGTGGCTTCTCATTTTCTCTTCTATCCTCTTCCCAGTTCATCTTTCTCTGTTTCTGCTCCCAATTTTCCCTCCCCTGAATCGTGAGTCTCCACTTTCTATGCACACCCTGATTGTGAATCACTATTCTCCATTCTAGTCCTCGAGTCCTGGCTCTACATCCCATCTACTAGCTTAGTTCCTGAATTCCCTTCCTCTGTCCTCCAGTTGCTAACTCTGGGCGCTCAGTAATGAAGTACCAACTCTCTGCTCTGATCCCCACATCCAATTTCCAGCTTGTTCCCTCCCCCCAACCACTGAGCTGCCATTCTATCCCAGCCCCCTATGCCCAAATAACTAAATTCCTGCTCTTCATTGAAAATATGAGTCTCCACTATCTCTTCTGTTGTAGCTTTTGACTCATATCCTGGGCTCCCCCCATGGCCTTTCTCAGGTAAGTCAAGCAAGCCCAGCATCTGCCCTTTCTCTCCTCCCAACCCGCCTAGCATGTGCCCTATTTGTCCACCCCCCCCCCCCCTTCATCCAGCATCTAGCCTCTATCTCTCCCCATCCTTCCTCCATCCAGTTTGTCTTTTCTTCATCAGCCTCCTTCCTTTCTATTTTCCATCTAGTATCTGCCCTCTTTCTCTCTCTCTTCTCAGCCTCCAACATCTGCAAGTTCTCTTATTCTTCTCCCTTTCAGCATTTCTCTTTCTGTCTGTCTCTGCCTTCTGTCTTCCACTCACCAGCATCTTCTTGCTCTCTTTTTCTCCTGTCGCCTCATCCAATCGAGTATCTGCCTGCTCCCCATCTCTCCTATCCCCTCACTCAATCAAGTATCTGCCTGCTCTCCCTCTCTCCTATCACCTCACTCAATCAAGTATCTGCCTGCTCCCCCTCTCTCCTATCCCCTCAATCAATCATCTGCCTGCTCCCCCTCTCTCCTATCCCCTCACTCAATCAAGTATCTGCCTGCTCCCCTCTCTCCTATCCCCTCACTCAATCAAGTATCTGCCTGCTCTCCCTCTCTCCTATCCCCTCACTCAATCAAGTATCTGCCTGCTCCCCCTCTCTCCTATCCCCTCACTCAATCAAGTATCTGCCTGCTCCCCTCTCTCCTATCCCCTCACTCAATCAAGTATCTGCCTGCTTTCCCTCTCTCCTATCCCCTCACTCAATCATCTGCCTGCTCCTCTCTCTCCTATCCCCTCACTCAATCATCTGCCTGCACCCCTCACACCTATCCCCTCACGCAAACAAGTATCTGCCAGCTCCCCCACACTCCTATCCCCTCACTCAATCAAGTATCTGCCTGCTCTCCCTCTCTCCTATCCCCTCACTCAATCATCTGCCTGCTCCCCTCTCTCCTATCCCCTCACTCAATCAAGTATCTGCCTGCTCTCCCTCTCTCCTATCACCTCACTCAATCAAGTATCTGCCTGCTCCCCCTCTCTCCTATCCCCTCACTCAATCAAGTATCTGCCTGCTCCCCCTCTCTCCTATCCCCTCACTCAATCAAGTATCTGCCTGCTCCCCTCTCTCCTATCCCCTCACTCAATCAAGTATCTGCCTGCTCTCCCTCTCTCCTATCACCTCACTCAATCAAGTATCTGCCTGCTCCCCCTCTCTCCTATCCCCTCACTCAATCAAGTATCTGCCTGCTCCCCCTCTCTCCTATTCCCTCATTCAATCAAGTATCTGCCTGCTCCCCTCTCTCCTATTCCCGCACTCAATCAAGTACCTGCCTGCTCTCCCTCTCTCCTATCCCCTCACTCAATCATCTGCCTGCTCCCCTCTCTCCTATCCCCTCACTCAATCATCTGTCTGCTCCCCTCTCTCCTATCCCCTCACTCAATCAAGTATCTGCCTGCTCCCCCTCTCTCCTATCCCCTCACTCAATCAAGTATCTGCCTGCTCTCCCTCTCTCCTATCCCCTCACTCAATCATCTGCCTGCTCCCCTCTCTCCTATCCCCTCACTCAATCATCTGCCTGTTCCCCTCTCTCCTATCCCCTCACTCAATCAAGTATCTGCCTGCTTCCCCTCTCTCCTATCCCCTCACTCAATCATCTGCCTGCTCCCCCTCTCTCCTATCCCCTCACTCAATCAAGAATCTGCCTGCTCTCCCTCTCTCCTATCCCCTCACTCAATCAAGTATCTGCCTGCTCCCCCTCTCTCCTATCCCCTCACTCAATCAAGTATCTGCCTGCTCCCCCTCTCTCCTATCCCCTCACTCAATCAAGTATCTGCCTGCTCCCCCTCTCTCCTATCCCCTCACTCAATCAAGTATCTGCCTGTTCCCCCTCTCTCCTATCCCCTCACTCAATCAAGTATCTGCCTGCTCTCCCTCTCTCCTCTCCCCTCACTCAATCAAGTATCTGCCTGCTCCCTCTCTCCTATCCCCTCACTCAATCAAGTATCTGCCTGCTCTCCCTCTCTCCTATCCCCTCACTCAATCAAGTATCTGCCTGCTCCCCCTCTCTCCTATCCCCTCACTCAATCATCTGCCTGCTCCCCTCTCTCCTATCCCCTCACTCAATCATCTGCCTGCTCCCCTCTCTCCTATCCCCTCACTCAATCATCTGCCTGCTCCCCCTCTCTCCTATCCCCTCAATCAAGTATCTGCCTGCTCCCCTCTCTCCTATCCCCTCACTCAATCAAGTAACTGCCTGCTCTCCCTCTCTCCTATCCACTCACTCAATCAAGTATCTGCCTGCTCTCCCTCTCTCCTATCCCCTCACTCAATCAAGTATCTGCCTGCTCTCCCTCTCTCCTATCCACTCACTCAATCAAGTATCTGCCTGCTCTCCCTCTCTCCTATCCACTCACTCAATCATCTGCCTGCTCCCCCTCTCTCCTATCCCCTCACTCAATCAAGTATCTGCCTGCTCCCCTCTCTCCTATCCCCTCACTCAATCAAGTATCTGCCTGCTCCCCCTCTCTCCTATCCCCTCACTCAATCAAGTATCTGCCTGCTCTCCCTCTCTCCTCTCCCCTCACTCAATCAAGTAACTGCCTGCTCCCCCTCTCTCCTATCCCTCACTCAATCAAGTATCTGCCTGCTCTCCCTCTCTCCTATCCCCTCACTCAATCAAGTATCTGCCTGCTCCCCCTCTCTCCTATCCCCTCACTCAATCATCTGCCTGCTCCCCTCTCTCCTATCCCCTCACTCAATCATCTGCCTGCTCCCCTCTCTCCTATCCCCTCACTCAATCATCTGCCTGCTCCCCCTCTCTCCTATCCCCTCAATCAAGTATCTGCCTGCTCCCCTCTCTCCTATCCCCTCACTCAATCAAGTATCTGCCTGCTCTCCCTCTCTCCTATCCCCTCACTCAATCAAGTATCTGCCTGCTCTCCCTCTCTCCTATCCCCTCACTCAATCATCTGCCTGCTCCCCCTCTCTCCTATCCTCTCACTCAATCAAGTATCTGCCTGCTCCCCCTCTCTCCTATCCTCTCACTCAATCAAGTATCTGCCTGCTCTCCCTCTCTCCTATCCTCTCACTCAATCAAGTATCTGCCTGCTCTCCCTCTCTCCTATCCTCTCACTCAATCATCTGCCTGCTCCCCTCTCTCCTATCCCCTCACTCAATCATCTGCCTGCTCCCCTCTCTCCTATCCCCTCACTCAATCAAGTATCTGCCTGCTCCCCTCTCTCCTATCCCCTCACTCAATCATCTGCCTGCTCCCCTCTCTCCTATCCCCTCACTCAATCAAGTAACTGCCTGCTCTCCCTCTCTCCTATCCCCTCACTCAATCATCTGCCTGCTCCCCTCTCTCCTATCCCCTCACTCAATCAAGTAACTGCCTGCTCCCCTCTCTCCTATCCCCTCACTCAATCAAGTATCTGCCTGCTCCCCTCTCTCCTATCCCCTCACTCAATCATCTGCCTGCTCCCCTCTCTCCTATCCCCTCACTCAATCAAGTAACTGCCTGCTCTCCCTCTCTCCTATCCCCTCACTCAATCATCTGCCTGCTCCCCTCTCTCCTATCCCCTCACTCAATCAAGTATCTGCCTGCTCCCCCTCTCTCCTATCCCCTCACTCAATCATCTGCCTGCTCCCCTCTCTCCTATCCCCTCACTCAATCAAGTAACTGCCTGCTCTCCCTCTCTCCTATCCCCTCACTCAATCATCTGCCTGCTCCCCTCTCTCCTATCCTCTCACTCAATCAAGTATCTGCCTGCTCTCCCTCTCGCCTATCCCCTCACTCAATCATCTGCCTGCTCCCCTCTCTCCTATCCTCTCACTCAATCAAGTAACTGCCTGCTCTCCCTCTCTCTTATCCCCTCACTCAATCAAGTAACTGCCTGCTCTCCCTCTCTCCTATCCCCTCACTCAATCAAGTAACTGCCTGCTCCCCCTCTCTCCTATCCCCTCACTCAATCAAGTATCTGCCTGCTCCCCCTCTCTCCTATCCCCTCACTCAATCAAGTATCTGCAAACTCTACTATCACATCTATGCTGACGACATTATGGTGTATACTCCAATCAATCTACTAGCACCTAACACCAGAACTATAACCAAATGCATTGAGGAAATGAATGCCTGGCTAGCAGCCAATAACCTGACAATTAACTACGATAAAACTGAGGCAATGTTCATCACTCGAAACCCTACCTTCAAACCACCACAGACTATTAACATTCTAAACAAACATATAGTAGTCAAAGATGAAGTCAAATAGCTGGGCATCACAATGGACAGAGCCCTGAACCTGAAATCTCATATCACTAAACTGCAAACAAGGCCTATCAACATCTAAGGACCATAAGAAAGATAAAACCATTGCTCCGCCAAGACCACTTTCACACGGTATGCCAAGCACTCATCACACCTCTGCTTGATTACGGAAACTCGTTATATCAAGGCCTCCTTCAGCATACCCTACACCCACTCCAAATGGTGGAAAACACTACAGCACATATCATTACTGACACCCCAAGATCTGAGCACATCACTCCAGTCTTACAACAATTACACTGGCTCCCAATGATGGCCAGAGCAAAGTTTAAAACTATCCTGATTATCTTCAAAATCATCCACCATCTATCAGCAGATGCTCTACAAGAAATCATAACAAGGGATATCATTAATAGACCAAGAAGGAACAATAATGACAACATGATCGGCACACCTGCAGGATACCACAAAACTAAACAAAATACTTCAAGAGCTCCATCACTACTGGCACCCACACTATGGAACTCCCTCCCAACGAGCCTAAGGGCATTAGAAGACATCACAGACTTCCGCAAAAACCTTAAAACTCTGCTCTTTGCAGAAACTTATGAGCAGATAGACAATAGTACCCACTCGAGCGGTATTGCAGTTACCACAGCCAACTCAATACCCAATCAGCCCAACTAGAATCACGAAGAGACTCTCACACTAAATGTAACCCTCCAACTGTGCTGTCTATATGTTGTTAAATACCCTCATGTTGAAAGTTGTATAGTATCCACATGTTAAATGTAACCCTAATTGTGACGTCATGTAACCACTTTGATTGTAGAATAAGGTGGTATACAAATCTAAATAAATAAATAAATCTGCCTGCTCCCCCCTCTCTCCTATCCCCTCACTCAATCAAGTATCTGCCTGCTCTCCCTCTCTATCCCCTCACTCAATCAAGTATCTGTCTGCTCTCCCTCTCTCCTATCCCCTCACTCAATCAAGTATCTGCCTGCTCTCCCTCTCTATCCCCTCACTCAATCAAGTATCTGTCTGCTCTCCCTCTCTCCTATCCCCTCACTCAATCAAGTATCTGCCTGCTCTCCCTCTCTATCCCCTCATCCAATCAAGTATCTGTCTGCTCTCCCTCTCTATCCCCTCATCCAATCAAGTATCTGTCTGCTCTCCCTCTCTATCCCCTCATCCAATCAAGTATCTGTCTGCTCTCCCTCTCTATCCCCTCATCCAATCAAGTATCTGTCTGCTCTCCCTCTCTATCCCCTCATCCAATCAAGTATCTGCCTGCTCTCCCTCTCTATCCCCTCACTCAATCAAGTATCTGCCTGCTCTCCCTCTCTATCCCCTCACTCAATCAAGTATCTGTCTGCTCTCCCTCTCTATCCCCTCATCCAATCAAGTATCTGCCTGCTCTCCCTCTCTATCCCCTCACTCAATCATCTGCCTGCTCTCCCTCTCTATCCCCTCATCCAATCAAGTATCTGTCTGCTCTCCCTCTCTATCCCCTCATCCAATCAAGTATCTGTCTGCTCTCCCTCTCTATCCCCTCATCCAATCAAGTATCTGTCTGCTCTCCCTCTCTATCCCCTCATCCAATCAAGTATCTGCCTGCTCTCCCTCTCTATCCCCTCACTCAATCAAGTATCTGCCTGCTCTCCCTCTCTATCCCCTCACTCAATCAAGTATCTGTCTGCTCTCCCTCTCTATCCCCTCATCCAATCAAGTATCTGCCTGCTCTCCCTCTCTATCCCCTCACTCAATCAAGTATCTGCCTGCTCTCCCTCTCTATCCCCTCATCCAATCAAGTATCTGTCTGCTCTCCCTCTCTATCCCCTCATCCAATCAAGTATCTGTCTGCTCTCCCTCTCTTCTGCCCCTCCCTCCCAGCTGAACATTTGTCTACTTTCTCTCTTTAGTTCCCCACCCCCCCCCATTCCTACTGAGCATGCACATGCACTCTCTTACTACCCCTCCTCCCCCCCCCCCCCGATCCTGCCTAGTATTCAACCTTGATCAGGACCCCAGAACTATGCAGCAGCACAAAATTAAAAAAATACAGAGCCTCTGATTTAAGGCAGGTGTTCAAACCCTTCCTTGCCCCTGCACCTTTTCTTTAGCACAAACTTTCCATTAGAGAGAGACAGGGGCAAGACATAACAGGGCCCCGAGTACCTACCTCTGCATTTATTCTGCCTTTGTTATTGCTTTTGCAAAGCTCAGTATGGGTCTCAGCTGAAAAGCATACGCAGCTGTCAGCCGCAAACAGCCACCTCGTGCCAGCCGCTTCTTTCTACTGGCGTGGTGGCTGTGTGCGTTGATATGTTTTGCAGGGGCGCTCAGGATCTCCACTTGCTACAGCTTCCAGGCAGCAGATATTGCAGTACCAGCAAAAAGGGCGACTGATGACTGGATCATGCTTGTGCTATGCCACAGAGATCATCTTCTTGCAAAAATTGGGTTGCTGCATGCTGACACCACCTCCCAAAATGGTGCCTGGTTGTGCAAGGACCAACCCTGGAAGGAGCTTTGCATCTACTGCCTGGGAGACTGAGGGGCATTTTTGGCAGGCAATGAACCAGGCGCAGGTGTATGCCTGAATAAAAGTCCTGCGGTTGCCTGCACGACAGGAAGGCAATTCCTAGAAAAGCCCCATTTGTGCAGGTCTGGGGCTGCTGTGCCTACGGAACTGGCTTTGCAAAGTGCCCTTCCTGTAAAGAACAGTTTGCATAAACTAGCCTGCTAACTCCTTCATTAGCAGGCTAGATAGTTCTGCAAACAGCCCTCAGTACTTTTATTTTGCTTTGGGGAACCAGCTGAAACTAAGACTCTACCTGATCAAAACATTAAATCATTTAAATTAATTTACTGTAAAGAGATCTGCTTTATAAGATGCTTTATGTTGATTTTTTAGACTCTCCTCTGATGTCCATATTTCGGTTGTGTGACAGAGTGAAAAACAATGGGGAGAGAGAGTAAGTTCACTGAAATAAAACAGAAATCCCAGGTGGTCACTTATAGGCAGGGCCGGCCAGTCAAACTAGGCGGTCACCTAGAGCGGCAGGCCCCAATGGGCAGCATTACCACCCTACCGAGGATTGTGGCATTGCCCAGCCTGCCATGCTGCCCCCCTTTGCATATATCTTCTCGCCTGGGGAAGGGAAGGCGCTATGGCAATCCTTCCACTGCACTGGGCTTTAAAGTGCTCACACAGCTGCACTCACGGCTTGCCACTCTTGTCCCCTCCAACAGGAAGTTGCATTGGAGGGAGCAGGAGCAGTAAGCCGTGAGTGCACCATTGTGGTTACTTTAAGGCCCGATGCAGGTGAGGGATTGCCATGCTGCCCTCCCTCCTCCAGGTGAGAAGACGGATGCCGGGGCGGGCTGGGCAATGCCAGAATCCTCGGGGGGGGGGGGGGGTATGGAGAGTCTGCCTAGGGCGGAGAAACCCTTAGACTGGCACTGCTTATGGGAGCTGCTTTTTCACTCTGTTCTTTTTTCATCTTAGTTTAAAATATCGATATCTCTGTTTGGCAAGGAGAATTTGTGTATGTCGGTAACATAGCATGTATGAAACTCTTATACATTTCAAGAGCTCTGCATATTATTGTTTAACATCCTTCCCCAATCACCGAGAAACAAGAGAGAATTTATGACCAGAATTATAATTTTGGAATGTAAAGAGACAATCACCTTCTCAAACAAAACACAGTTTAAAGCATAAGCTGGCCAGATCATTTCTATGTGCCTGAGAGTCATCCTCCTCATCCACCAAGTCTGTCAGCGTTATAAGTTTGATTTAATGCACGCTCAAGTGGATTTCTACACTATATTCTTCATTAACGTTTTTCTGGAGAGCAAGATGGCGAAACCCAAAATTACACTGGAATTTTAACTTTTGAAATAAAAATTTTGCGCAGCGGCTGTTTGCCTGCTCTACTGACCATGGAGCTTAGGATAGAAAGAATGGTAATCAAAAAAGTGAATTGTGAGACAAGGTGCACATTTGTAGAAACATTTTGGAAAGCTCTCAGCTCAATATAGCATAAAATAATTGAGCAATGTGGAGCAGAAACTACAAGCAAGAACAGGTGTGTTTCAGCTTGCATGTTGGCCAACCTACTTCCCAAGGCTTTGTTTAGTGCTCTCCTTTATGCAATGGAACACATTCTTGGCTTGGTCAGAGGTGTATCATATCACTGTGTTCTGCATTGTATGGCGAAACCGTAGATCATCAACGCCTATCAGAAGGCAGGACCGATACAATTCAATCAACCACAGAATTAACTTAATCTTGCCGTTTCTTGCTATCAGTCACATTGACAACCTAATGCCAAGAGAAGCGGTGATGCCAGGAGTAGGAGTTACCTCAGTTATAGTTTTCATTTAGAATAAAAGCAGATGCCAAAGATTTATCTATCTATTTAATACACTAAGACATGAGGTTTGTCTGTTGGTGGCTGGCTAAATGTTCACAGTAGCATGTATGTGTACCCCTGACTCTGTCAATCAGTGTCCCCCACTTGCTCATCAGTCATCCTGCTGACACAAACATACTAAATTAGGCATCCGCCTGGAAGAAAGGAGAACCCCGATTCCTGATCCCCAATCCACCTCCCCCTGTTTTATGGATCAAAACAAGCAAAACAAACTGCAGGGAAGTCCTAGCTGGTTGGTGGTTGACAGTGAATGGCTGGCATATGAGGCCTGATGGTATGCTACGAGGGTAATATTTACTGAGTGACAGCTTATGCTGATTGATATCTAACAGAGTTCTGCAATATCAGAAAGAAAATAGTTTTGGTCTTCTGCATAAAGTGGAATCAAGCAGCTTGTGAATCAATTAATGAGCTGGCTTGTATCCTTAGTGCTTACTGATTCACAGCTTGTTTAACTTCTTGTATATTTCCTACGATTCCCAAATGTCTGATATACCTCATCTACTATACAGCCATTTAATTACACTACAAATTGGTTTACTTAAGCAATTATAAAAGCCAAATTCAGCTAAGATATTCACTCAAACTTTCCAATAACAAATGGTTCCCATTATAATGAAAGAACTTCACATCTGACAAACTTCAGCAGTGCCTGAACCAGCAATCGCAGACAGTCGATCAGACACTACTTCTTAAATCATAAAAATGCAGAAAAACCACAGGAAACAGACAATCCAGAGTAATTTACACCACACTTTTTAAAATCAGTCCTACAGCTCAGTTTTAAGGAAGACATTTCATTTATTTCATATGTGAAATTCAATTTACTGTGTCATAAAGGTCAAGCATTACGAGCTCAAGACATCATATCCACCTCCATAATTATTCAGACAAAAAAAAAAAACATTAGCAGTGCACAGGAAGGACTCACAAATATTTACGTTAGTTTACAAAATTAACAAACTGGAAAATAACTCCCGAGCTGGAGTAGGAAGTCCTTGTAGCATGACAATAACTATGTCTTGTTCATCTGCTTGCACTTGTTCCAACCAGTAATAACCCCCCACTCTCTCTTTATTGCTGAGGAAGTGCAGTATAACAGAAATGATGGCTTAATTAGACCCAGTTTCCATGCAAGTCTCAACCGCGCTCAGGTGCTCATGACTCGTTATCCTTTAATCCTACAGATCAGACTCTTGTACCTAGTCACAGTCAATGATTTACTGGTCACACACTGTCAAGAAATTGCTCTGCAAAACTGCAAATGTTAAACTTGAACTCTAATGGCACGTCAAGATAGCAGGGGCTCAGGACCGCCACCCGAATTGCTGCTGAAGTCTGGCCCGTGCTGTTCTATCTGTGCTTTAATGACGTCGTAGAGAAGACACCAGGAAAAAAACAAGAACCACAAACTTTGAAAATAAAGAAAATCGAGCTAAATTAAAATCGCCCCGCTCTAACGGCATCATGGGCTTTTGTTTTACTTTCATCTGGCACAGCTCTTTTCAGGTGATTGAGTCAGTCACTTCCAGCGTTCGCCTCATCATGCATCCTGTGTATGCTGTAATGGTGACATGCAATAAAGAAGTCCCTGTCCTGTCTTAAAGCTTAATTAACCTACTGGTGTACTCCACAGTGGAAATATGAAACCGCGTGCACTGAAAAAAAAATGTCTTAACCAAGCACCTGGAGGCCAGTTGAAAACTTTTATTTGGGCATGTGCTACCTGCATATTGTGCCATTACATATGCCTTTAATCAGACGATCTGGGCTCTTCTGCTCCATTAAACCTGTGTACATGAGCACCAGATGGCAGGGAGAAACTGCCTTAAATCAGACTCGGGGTTTTTACAGCCTAGTCAATCTCTATAATATGCACTCAATCCAACAAAAGAGGGTAAGAAAACCACATGCACACATCGAACATAAGAAATGCCATACTGGATCAGAACAAAAGTTCATCAAGCCCAAAATCCTGTGCCAATCCAGATCACAAATACTTGGTAGCATTCCAAAGAGTAGGGTTACTCCTTGTTGTGCACACCCAGGGATAAGCAGTAGTTCTCCAAAGTCTACCTGGTTAAAAATGGTTTATGGATCTTTCCTCCAAAAACCTGCCTGCAATGTCTGCCTTTGAGTAAGTGCTGACTCCTGGTGACCCAGTAGCTCCTGGGTTTTCTTGGCAGTGAGACTGGAAGTAGACTGCCAGGCCTTTCTTCCGAGGCAATGGAGGGCAAAGTGACCTGCCCAAGGCCACAAGGAGGGTTAGTGGGAATTGAACCCTGCTTAAGCCATTGCCTCTAACCACTAGGCTACAACTTGCCCGGGTCCTTTTTAAATCCAGCTATATCAACTGCTTTCATTACATCTTCCAGTAACAAATTCCACAGCTTAATGCTTCGTCTGCCTTGTTTCTAAAGTAGAGGCATGCATCATGAGCATGAAAGAGTATACGATGCATGCCAATAAAAATATCTAAATCAAATCCAGCCGTCTTCTGCAAAAATTATCTAATACACAAATACCCCAGAATTTACAGGAAAACACTTCTAAAAGGTATTAATAATTCAAGAAACATGTGCTGCGATTTTGTGTTACAATCCGCAATGATTTGAAATCCCTGAAGAAGCCAGATGATGAAATCTGTGGCAAAGGTCAGGATGTTCGAAAGAGGATGTTTGCCTAATAGGGATGTTTGTAGGTGGATATTCGCACAATCACCAGTATGGATGTGTTTCCATTTTTGATCTTATCTATCCTCTCCATATACCACACAGAGTTCGCCACACACCACACGGAGTTCTCCAGCCAATTCATTCCGACCTTGTCCACCTCCCCTCTGCCTCCTAGGCCAGACTACAGTTCACCCATCATTCTGCCTTCTAATTCCTCGGTCCCAGCCTATCTCCAGACCTTCGGCTCGAATCATCCTACACCATATTTAAAGCTCAGCTGAAGACACACCTATTTCACAAGGCCTTTGACCTTCCCATCCCCTGGCACCCCTTGATACGGCTCTCGCCCAATCCCTCCCTCCCCGCCTCTGACTATGCTTGCCTCCTTCCTTGTCCCCTGAAAATGGATTTCTTTTCCTTTCTGTGTTAATTGTAATTTTATTTTATTTATTGTAAACCGCCCCGCTGCTCCACAAGGGGCGGTCTATCAAGCTGAATAAACAAGCATAAACTCATTTTTGAATGTCACAAGACAACTCATTTTTGAATGAAGACATGAGAAAATTGATTGGGACATTTTAAATGTGGCAAAAGTAAAAAGCAAAAATTATACAGTGGGTAGCAATGTTGAGAAGTTTGGAGCACTAAGCATTATTGCGGGTGTGCCTCAGTATTAAGCTCCGTTTTAGGACAATTTTTCTGTTGTGAATGGCCAAGTTGTTTTAAATACATTTTTGGATTGTTTAAAGATTAAAGGGGATTGTTTCTTGAATTTAGAATAGATTTTGGAAGTGTTTTCTGCAAATCTTTAGGTATTTTTGCCTAAAACAAAAAAACGGAAAATACATAAAAAATGAAAACAAACTCATTTTAAATGAACACAAACCAATGTTTTTGGCCATGTGCATTCCTATTTTAAAGTGCTACCTATTAAGTTTCATGGAGTATCCTCTAGTCTTTGAAATATTTGAAAGGATAAGCAATCATTCACTACTTAAATAATTATCTTCTCAGCCATCTCTTCTCCGAGCTGAACAGCCCTAATCTTTTCAGTTTTTCTCCATACGGGAACTATTTCATCCCCTGTATCATTCTGGTTGGCCTTCTCTGAACAGGTTCTAGTTCTGCTAAGTTTTTTTGAGATGAGGTGATCAGATCTGCACACAATACTCAAGATGCAGTCTCACCATGGATTGATATAGCGGTTTTATGATATTTCCTGCTTTATTTTCCATTCCTTTCCTCATAACAGTAGCATTCTATTTACTTTTTTGACCACCTTAGCACATGAGCAGAGGATATCATTGTATTGTCTACAATGACACAGAGATCTTTTTCTCGGTGGTGACGCCTTAGATGACTCTTAACATCATCTATCTACAGATTGAATTATTTCCACCTATGTGCATCACTTTTCATTGGCCCACCTTCATTTTCATCTATCATTTAGATGCCCAGTCCCCTAAGGTCCTTCAGAAATTCCTCAAAATCCACTCGCGATCTAACAACTATGAGTAATTTTATGTCAACTGAAAATTTGATCTGATAAAGTATAAATATGTTTAAAAGCACTTGTCCATCCAGAAAGTACGTACTGGGAGTAACAACTAAAACTGTTCACACAATTAAACCTGTGTTTGCCCTCTCAGTGAGGGTAAAAGTATGCATATTGCTCACATGTCCCCAGAGACCAGCTGGATCATTCTAGCAGGTTGGTGGAGGTAAACTGCCATCTATAAAGCTTATGAGGACCTAGGCAATCAGAGGTTAGAGCCTTTTGGTTAGACACGCAAAGGAAGGGGTGCTGATTATGAATTAAATAAGGGATCTTACATATTCATCATCCCGATGGGGTGAAACAGAGAAGTTAGTTAACAATTGTTCCGGATAAGGAAATATATAAGCAGACACACTTTATGGGCTGGCAACTAAGATATTTATGTTTTGCATTTACTTGATACTATTTACTGTACTATCCCTCCATAGTGTGGACAGGAACAACTAGGCAGATAGGAGCGGCCAAACTGGTCTTCTAATCATCTGTTATGTTATGTTATCATGTAATATTCATTCCAAAAGTCCAAAATCCAGATCTGTTGGGCGTTCTTCAGAAGTGAAACTGATAACCACTACTTTAAGCCACTGAAACTCAGGAATCCTTGGTTTTCAGCCTACTGCTCTAAAGGCTAGGCTACCCCTCCATGCCATTTTCCCAAGATGGATAGAGTAGAAAGAAGAAAGATGAATTGGATAAGGAGTGATATCTTCTAGGGGTCATGCTCTACTGCCGGCAGTAGTAATATCTCCTCTCTTTTCTTGTCTACCATGAAATTCTAAACAGATAGCAATAATGAAACCGTTTTTATGCAGGTGAATGGGTTTGCTCATATAAAAACATGATTTTTTTGCTAACCACCCTCCCTCCCCCCATTATCGCCTCGGTATGTGGGTATGAAGCTGTTTCAAAGAGCACAAACTGTTATTCACATAAAATAAAGGGCAGTGTTGGTCAGGGAAGTGAAATAAGTTTGGAGATTTTACAAAGAATCAAATCAGCAAGCAAGGAAAAACAAATGGAAAATTGGTTAAGGAAAGGTGAACTGAAGCCTAAAGATATAAGATTAATAACTACAAACAGGACAGTGGATTATGGATGAGATGGTTTAAAGTGAGCAGAGAAAGCTGGCAAAATATTCTGTAAGAAAGACCTGGAAATCGTTACTCATCCTTTAGTTGGCTGCGAAGTTCTGATGGCAGAAAATTTCTACACAAAGAGGCACAACAAGAGGGTATGTCTCATCCACTGGAAACTTTGAAAACACTATAACATCACTGTACTGGAAAAGCA
Source organism: Ichthyophis bannanicus (assembly GCA_033557465.1). Lineage (NCBI taxonomy): Eukaryota > Metazoa > Chordata > Amphibia > Gymnophiona > Ichthyophiidae > Ichthyophis > Ichthyophis bannanicus. The sequence continues at coordinate 305,269,725 of CM066032.1, read as the reverse complement.
GCCTAAGGGGTCTGTTTGCTCAAGCGTGCTAGCTGCTAATACAGCAGATAGCAAACACTATCTGTCCATGTTAACCGCTCACGCATGCAAAATTCAGATAACACAGCAATTTTCTGCACTATCTGCAGAATGAGCATTATCTGTATAAGTGGGTGCGATAAGGGTGTCTGCAATGTGCGGTTACCACGGACCTCAACAGCACACGTTAACCATCAGATCTGCAGAGAGCGTGGGAGCTACTAACGCCACCTCAGCTCTCGGCAAATTCAGTGTATTATTTGCAAGAGAAATACTGTGCATGCCCCCAACGGATAATACATGGTTTTTGCAGTTAGCGCCATGCTATCCGTATCATTTTGCCACGTTGGCTGCAAACGCCTAACACACTTTAGTAAAGAGACCCCTAAGAGAATTACAGAGAAGGAAGAAGTTATGGTCACTAGGGACATTCCCATTCCCACAGATAAGAAGCTGGATGCAAGAAAACCTGATACAGTGGTCAAGGAGAAAACACCAGAACGGCATTGATTATAGAGGTGTCGGTTCCAAGCAATTATTCTGTGAATCGTGTGGAGAGGGAGAAGATCTTGAAATACCAAGAAATGCAGTCAGAGACCAAACATGTGGCAGAAAAGATACAGAAATATTTCCTATCACATTGGGAGCCACAGGCCTCATTAAGAGGAATTTCCAATTGTGCCTTGACAAGTTGCCTATACACATTACATCTCATGAACTCCAGAAGGAAGCTCTCTTTAGCATGATGCAAATACTACAGTGAGCATTATCAGTAAATCTGAGAGACAGATCATACTCCACATACCTTGGGCTTAGAAGTGAGGTTCATGATGTGCAAAACTAACCCATTTGGAGAAATTGCCCCGAGTGAAAATGGACCAATAAAAAACTGGATGCAAGGAAGCCGGACATAATGATAAAGGAGAAAAACACCAGAATGGCAATGATTATAGAGATGTCAGTCCCAAGCGTCTATTCTGTGCATCGCATTGAGAGGGAGAAGATCTTCAGGTACCAAGAAATGCAGTTAGAAACAAGAAAGATACTGAAATATTTCCCATCGTGTTGGGTGCCACGGACCTGATTAAGAGGGACTTCCAATCATACCTTGATAAATTACCCATACATGTAACATCTTACAAACTCCAGGAGAAGACTCTCTTTGGCATGATGCAAATACTACACCGAGAGTTAGCAGTAGATTTGAGAGACTGAGATCATACTTCACATTCTTAGGAGTGAGGTTCATTACTGTTACGGTATGTGCAAAACTAACCCATTTGAAGAAACTGCCCTAAGTGAAAAGTATATGATAGACAAATTTTCAAAGGAAAACTCTGTAAGAGTTTCACTTGGAAAATAAGTTTGTAGCCACATGGGTACAAAGAGGGAGAAAGGCCTAATGGTTAGAGCAACAGGCTGAGAACCACAGAAATCAGGGTTCGCATCCTGCTTGCACCCCTTTCACTCTGGGCAAGACAGGCATCCCATTAAACTGTCAGCTCTTTAGGACAGGGGTTTATCATATCTGTATACTCATCACCATTGTACAGTAGTATGTACATTTAATGTTATTGTTGTTGTTAAGTGCCGTCGACTCAGTGTCGACTCATGGTGACCCTCTGGATAGTTGACCTCAACTGTGTTCGGTCTTCAGTCAAATAACATTTTTATAATGCTATTAAATGTAATTGCAGAATTAAGCCTTTCCTGTTTTTAGGCAACAAAACTGCATAGTTTAGCCTTATGCTTAACTTACCCATATGCTCCATTGCTGATCAATTTGATTGTTTCAAAATCGCTTTCACATGGTTTCCTTCTTAACTTCAAAGTAGTATTTGATCTCTAAAAGCAAAGAAATACTTTAATATTACACAAATACATGAAATACAGTACAAACTAGGTTTAAAGTACAGTACTGGATGCCATTTAATAGTCGAGACTGAACAGTTTAATAGCCTTGATAGGGTCAAAATCAGCCACGCTAAGGAGTTGGAAAAAAGCTAGTGATGAGAGGTTATGGAGTCTATTGCATCAGCTAAGCAGAGTACAATACAGTTAGACTAGTCATCGCTACATGGGAGGCCGCGGGCCCACGTGCCCGACGGCCGATGATAACCGGGGGGGCGGGGTGGCGCGCACTCCTTCCGCGGCGGGGTGAGGCGCGCGCCCGCACGCGTTTTGATTTAAATTGATTGGCTCCCGCTTGCCAGGTGGCCGCGGGAGCCAATGGGGGGTGATCGCGGGACCAGGAGGAGCGAGCGGTCGGACGCCAGTCCGTTGAAGCTGGGGAGAGAGGACGGGCGTCCCCACCCACCCACCCGTTGGTGGAGCGTGGGGGGTGGGGGGTTGCAGCTGGAGGGGTGATGCGGGATCCCGGAGGTGTCCGGGGTCCGGAGGCATGGCAATATGCAGGGCGGGGGTGGGGGTACCCCCGACCCGGAGAAGCCCTCGGTTTTTGCTAGTAATATGGCGAAGCCGGATGAGGGGGATGGAATTGCCAGGGATGGTTCTCGGCGGAGGCGGGAAGGAACTCACTTTGCTACCCATATGGCTGGTGAGGGATTGTCCCGCTGCCGGAACCATAAGTTAACAGTTTGGTTGTAATGTTATGTTGTGCTTGTTTAATAAAGCTGCGACCAGTTATTTTGCCAATAAGTGATCATGTGGTGTTTATTTGTGAAGGGAGAGAGAGGGGGGAGGGGGGGTGTGTGGGAAGGAAGGGAACTGTGGGCCACCTCCGCCTTACCTGGTTAATATATAATTAAGGCAAATAGTCTCACAAACCTATGAAAAAGTAGTGCATAAAAGAGAATCCTAAATGTGGCAGCATAAATATCAACGCCAAATCATCACTAATCAAGAATTCCTCTCTCACTATTGTCTCCATTCACCCTAAGAGAAATATCATCAGGGAGGGCCTAGTTAACACCTAGGCATTACATTTCCTTGTCTATCTACATAAGAAGGACTGCTTGCATTTTATTGCATACAGCCAAAGTGAATGAACTTGTTGAATGATGCAGCATCATTTGATCTAATGAGGCTTAGTGAGACGAAAAGGGCAACACCAGACCTGCATGTGAGAGCAACTAAGAAAGCTCAACTTTTATCAATATGGCGAAGATGTGGAAGCAGCACAGAAAACAGATAAAACCAGTGTGTACTTCTGAACTGGTACTGATTACATTCCTTAACAGAGATACATGCTCTGAACCAGGGAAGCCAGGGTTCAAATTATGCTTCTCCCACACACACGCTTTGCGACTTTGGGCATGTTACGTGATTTTGGGCATGTCACATCACTTCACCCTCCATTGCGAGCCCATTTGAGCACAGAAATAACTCAGGCACCTGAGGGTAACTCGCCTTGAGCTCGGATTTGGAAAAGGCAAGTAATAAATCCAAATTTGATACCAGGACTTTGGTGGCAACATTCTTTCAGTATTTCAGACTGTCCCATCCCCAAGAGCAGATCTTCAAAGTGCCAGCGGCGCACTTAAAGCACACACTGTGCTTGGTAGTTTGCCTCAGTGGCACAGCTGCTGCTTGAAGCTTAGAAGGACAGGGCCATGGGCAAGGGAGTGGGGCCCAGTGGGACCATGGTCCGACTGTTTTTTTATCCCATATGACATCAGCAACTAAGGAGACTGGAGGGCAGGTGCAGAGGTTGGCTAGTTTGACGGCTCCCAAACATTAAGGTGTTCTGCTTCCCCTTGGTCAAAGCTGCAGTGAAATGACTTACCCCAACTGATGCAGTGGTTTCTGGTGGTCCTGTGCCACTCTTATAATTAGCCAACTGAGCTATTTCTAAAAAGAAAACAGGAAAGGGGCTTACAGAATCAATCTACAAACAAATTCAATGACCTATTACAAAGAATCGCTTCCATAGCACCTGATGTAAACACAATCTGCGGTTAAAATATTAAAAAGGGAATGACATTTAACAAAGGATGTAGAACAAGTTAAACCACAGTATTATTACACAGATCAGCTTTACTGTACCTTTTCAGGGGTGACTCATTTTTTTGTAATTATTTTTTAACAAAGCGCAAGGGTTCAAATGGATCTGAAATTCACTAAAGTGGGGCATTCACCTTATGATTAGAAAAGGGCAGAGAACCAGGGAAGACAGAGTTCCAATCAGACTATAACTCCTTGCGACCTTGAGCAAATTGCTTCACTTCCCATTACCTCAGGTACAAACTTAGCACCCTGCTTAATTAGCATTTTTCCCATAGACACATAATGGGAGAAGACCTTTAGTAAACAGGGCCCTTAGGACTTTATATACAGTACTAAGTTGTGGTAAAACAGAAACAAAAACAGGAGTGGAGGAGTGGCCTAGTGGTTGGGGCAAGGTACTTCAGGCCAGAAGGTCGGGGGTTCAAATCCCACTAGAGGACAGCAACCTTGGGCCAGAAGGACTGGGGTTTCTAGTCTCACAGGTGCTCCTTGTGGTCTTGGGCAAGCCACTTAACCCTCCATAGCCCATGTTCCCTGTAAAATAGTTATCTCCAATTTATAATGCCCTGTTCAATGTAATTTCAGTTTGTTCAATGTAAACTGCACTGATGCAGAATAGCGCGGTATATAAGAGAATGTAAATAAATAAATTGTTCTGCTATTTAACTATGCAAAACATTTACCATGAGATTCAACCTGTTAGGGAAGCCTGCAGCAAATTTACTTTTGTCCTGCCGCAGTTGGGAATACTGCAGATTCCTGGCTGACGCAATGCAAAATAAATTTACTGCTTGCTGTCTAAGAAAGGGCCAAACCAGCACTTGAGAAAGATACCTCCCACTCCCAATCCATTTTCAAATCAGACCGTTCCGATCCCACACACCTCTTCAACATCCCTTCTAGCACCTACTGAGGGATGTCCTTAATGGACAATGGGGGGGGGGGGGAGGAAGAGGAGGGGGCAGAAGCCATCTCTTAGTGTTCCTGCCTAACAGCTTCCTCTGTCAAAATGTTACACTTGGCCCCCTATCAGTAGTCTCACAGAAGTGTCACTTGGAATCAGGCTCGGAGTAAGTGCTTCCTTTCACAAGGAATCAAAGGTGGAGCAGATTCAGAAGGAAGAAAGGTGCTGTAATTTCATAAAGGATTGGGGGGGGGGGTGAGAAGGTAAGTTAAACAGTGGCCCCCTTAACGTGTTCCCTGGGCATTTAGGGCCATACATTAGCACACGATGCTCCCCGGGATGAGAGCAAATCACCACCTCTTGAAGTGTTGTTAACTTCTCATGCATGACAGAGATTGCAAGCAAGATATGTCATTCATTTTGCATAATGATAGGCTGCTTTGCAGATCAGTATTATTTAAAATACATTGTGGTAAAAAATGCATGTTTCTGCTAATTAATGCATATAAATTGGAAAATAATGTACATTATTGCATTAACACAACTTAGGAACAAGATCCATTAGATAATAAAAGTCTTCTGGGGGCAGGGAAATAGCTATTATACCTGACTGTAAGTTGCCTTGAGTTCCAGTAAAAAGGCATGAGCTAAAATTCAAATTCAAATAGATTCAAATATAAAAAAGAACATTGAAATTGAGCTTTCAGATGCAGCTCTCTGCTTAAGTAGCTCATAATGAGATCCAAGGAAAGTCAGCTGTCATATTTGTTTACTAAAATACTTAATATACCACCTCACACATCAATCACAAAGCGGTTTACAATAAAAAATGGCAGAAGATACAGAGGAACTACGAACAAGTAACGGGAAAGCAAGCAGAGAGAGAGGAACGTTTGCTATGTATATGAGGACTACCCACTCCACCCAGCAGTGCACAATACTCACTGCCCTTCAAATACCATGGTGAAGAAATGGGTTTGCAGAGCCACATTAAATTCCTTAGATGAAGATTCAGAGCAAAGCTGAATATGTAGTGCATTCCAGAAAGGGGGAGCAATGAAACGAATGGGCAAAATTCTCATAGATTGTGCAAATATTGCAAAATAAATATGACAAACATTTTGTGAAATATATTCAAACTTCCCTTTGAAAAACATTATCCTAAACTTGAACGTGTAATTTATGAATAAATTAACCCATGTGGGAATCTTCATGTGCTTTCCTTTTCCTGACTCAATGGCTTTTGTTCTTCCAGTTCCACTATACTGGCTGGTCCAACCATTAGGCAATCTAGGTGGTCGCCTATGGCAGTATCTTTTGGGGGGGTGGCGAAGAGCAAGACATTCAAAGCTAAACAATAGATTCTCTCAACGAGGGAGGACATAAGGCTTAAGGTTTGCTTAAAGCGCCAACACCTTGAACCTATTCTTGAGCCGGCCCTGCCCACTGTGTAATATCACCATGAACTTTTATTTGCAACCGCTGGGCGTGTACCTCCTCAAGTTTTAATCCACTCCCACATAGCTAGCCAGAAGAGTGATGTTACCTTTAAGTATTCGTTCACTTAGGAATATTAGGGTGTCGAATAGTGCTCCTCCTAGCACTATTCGACACCCTCATCCAGGGAATGGATAACAATAAACAAGCATTCATCCACATATTTCTGGTCATTACATCTGCCTTCGACAATGTGAATCACAAGACCCTCATCTCTAGACTTGACTTTATAACTATAAAAGGACAAATCCTCAAATGGTTCAAATCATACATATCCGATCGCTCTCAATACGTGCAAATAGAACACAAAACCTCCGCAGTCTTCCCCCCAAACCAGGGAATACCCCAAGGTTCCGCCCTCTCTGCTCTACTGTTCAACTTATATATACAGCCGATTTGCCCAGCAAGGCGGCAAGAGTAGGTACACTTGCCAGTCTGTGCAGATCACCCTTCCCCATGCCTTTGTTTAGGGTATACCCACCGCTCCGTGTAGGTCACCCCTATTTGTTCAGATATAAGAGATAGTTAAGCTTATTTTGAGTTTATCCTGTTGCTATAAATGGATCCACTGTGTCTGACCCATGCCATTTTGAATTCTGTCACTGTGTTTGCCCCTACCACTTCCAAAGTTAGCAACCTGCCTAAAAGAAACAGAAAGCTGGCTGCAATCAAATAACATGAACATCAACTTCAAGAAAACAGAACTCTTGTTCACATCGAGGAACTCAAACTTCACCCCACCGCCAACAATCTGCTTAAATAACACCTCACTCCCAGTAAAATAGGAAGTAAAACATCTAGGCATTATCCTTGACAAAACTCTCAGCATGGAACCCCACTTAAAACAAATAAACAGAACCATATTCTTCAAACTAAGGATTATCCAACAACTCAGACCTCTCATTAATCTGAATGACTTCAGAACAGTAGTCCAGGCCCTCATCACACCACACTTCGACTACTGCAATAGTCTATTAAACGGATTAGCCAAAAAGACCCTAAATATACTTCAAATGGCACAAAATGTCACAGCCAGGGTTAAATTTAAAGCACGACTATCAGACCACATCACACCTATCCTATACGAACTCCATTGGCTCCCAATTGCCAGTAGAGTAACATAGAAAGTCATAATGATCACTTTCAAACTAATCAATAACATAGCTTCCTCTCACCTCTCAACATTGATCCACCTCCAATTAGACACCAGATCCAGAAGAACAACCAACCAGAACACCTTCAAAGTACCACCTTCAGTCCGCAAGACCAAACAAATCACGAACAACAGGGCCTTCACATATATAGCCCGATCATGACAACTGGCATAATCAACAGGTTCATCGTTGAAGGAGAAGAAATTGAAATCGTGAACAACTTTAACCTACTTGGATCAACTATCAATAAAGAAGCAACAAGCAGTCAAGAAATCAGACGACGCATTGCTCTTGGCAGAATGGCTATGAAAGACCTAGATAAGATTCTCAAGAGCAGAGATGTCTCTCTCCATACAAAGATTCGACTTGTTCAAGCCATGGTATTTTCAATAACATCATATGGATGTGAAAGCTGGACAGTGAAAAAGACAGACAGGAAGAAAAATTGATGCCTTTGAATTATGGTGCTGGCGGCGAATACTGTGTATACCATGGACTGCCCGAAGAACAAACCAGTCGGTACTAGAAGAGATCAAACCTAAGCTTTCTTTAGAAGCTCAGATGACAAGACTTCGACTTTCATACTTCGGACACATCATGCGACGAGAGAGATCATTAGAGAAAGACATCATGCTTGGCAAGATAGAAGGTCAACGCAAAAGAGGAAGGCCAGCAATGAGATGGATTGCTACAATAACAGCAGCTACGGGTACCAGTCTGTCAACAATGAGCCGCCTGACTGAAGACCGAACACAATTTAGGATAGCTATCCAGAGGGTCGCCATGAGTCGACTCCGACTCGACGGCACTTAACAACAACAACAATGGAACTCCCTCTCTGAAACACTAAGAGCAATTAAAGACCTCCAATCCTTCCAAAAATAGTTATAAACATACCTTGTCATCGAACATTACAGCAATCTCAACCCCAACAGCACCCAAGCTTCAATCATCACCTCCAACATCTATCTCATCATCTCCAACATCTATCCCACCCCTCTCCTCCCCTTGCCCCACCTCCCCCCCTCAATCAAAAGAGCCCACTTAGAATCACAACATATACAGGTTGGCCCAAAATAAAGTGAGAACATCTCGTCAATTCAAAGCTTATATAGTTTACTTATTTACCTTTTTAGCTATATAACGTCTTTATTTCGACAATTTCCGGTCACCATCTTTGTTTTTTTAATTTGTCAATCGTTTACATCTGTCTTTTTGAATTTTTAAATAACTTATATGCTACGAGATGTTCTCACTTTTTTTGGGCCACCCTGTATATATGGCAATTATCTTGTACAAGAAACATTGCCTAGAATGTTCCAGTATGTATATCATGTTCCCAAATGTTATAAATGTATATAGTTCTAATGTAAATAGTTAATTGTTACAACACATGTATAATGTTCCATGTAAAAGATTTGTTACAATGTAAACCGCCCCTGATCTCTGGATGCGTTGGTATAGAAAAAGATTTCAAATAAACAAATAAATATGAATGTTGAGATTACTGATTAAGTTGTGCACCAAGGTTTGGATCAGTTGTGTTTTACAGAGGTCTGGGGAGGGAGGGGGAAAACTGTTTTGAATCAAGCTCGTCCAATGGAGCATAGGTTTTTTTCACAAGCTTCAGAGTAGTAGGCAGGGGGGTGGGTGTGTTTGAGAGTTGGTGGGTTTTGATGTATTTTGGATGGATGAAAATGAATGTGGAATTTCTGTTAGTGAAAGTTTTGGGTAAATGGAAGCTTAGACTACTAGTGATGTATCTATAAATGTATCATCATCGGCATTTTTTTCTAGAGTTTCTTGCTGATTGATAGGTCTCGTTTCGGGAACCTTTAACAACAGGAAACTTTAATATTAACCTGGATGATAATGGGCAAGCAACAGTGGTTAATTTTGCTTGTGCATTATACAGAATTTGGATATGACCCAAGTAATGGAGGATCCAATATACAAAGACAGGCATATATTGGATTTGGCAGTCACATCTGTTAAGTAGTTTAAATTTGAAAGCCAGTGTTGGTTCCAAAGTCTTATTACCTAATTACATTTGCAATTTGTGTCGATCAGAAGGGAGACCTGCTGTTGATTTCCTATGAAAAGATGAAAGCAGTGAGGGGCGCTTTTGCCTCTACTGGAAAGTTTTAGATCTTCTGAATCGGAAGCCCTAGCATTGGAGGATGAGGATGTTGCATGAAATAAGTTATTGAGTTCCCCCTTGGATAGTTTAGCCACCTCTCCTCCCTGGGTTTCATGTTATCTGAGGCAGGTTAGCTGGGTTCCCGGGTATAATGAAGGATTGCATCTGGTAAAGCAGCAGGAACAGAAGTGGCAGAAAGTACTCTAGGGACAACCTGGTGGCCTATCAAGTTTCTTATTGTTACATGGTCCTTCATATTGGTTTGCCAAGTAGTGGCCACTTTGTATTGATATTTGGTTAAAGAGGAAGAGGGATTTTTTTTCCAAGTGCCTTGCAAAAGCAGGAAATAAGACAATTAATTTGGTATTTTTAACTGATTGGTAGGGAGGAGAAATCTGTTATTTTAGGAGAATATTATTCTTTGTTTGGAGGACTTTACTCTACTGAAAAAGTGGTTGTGCTGATTTGTTAAAGAAGGAATTAGATGAGTTAAGTGGTAGTATGTTGGGGTGTGGAGGCAAATAAGAGGAGTAGAGGAGTAGACTAGTGGTTAGGGCAGCAGCCTGGGACCAGAAAGACCAGGGTACAAATTCTGCCTGTACTCCATGTTGCCTTGGGTAAGTCACTTAACCCTCCATTGCCTCAGGTACAAACTTAGATTGTAAGCCCTCCAGGGACAGAGAAATGCCTACAGTACCTGAATGTAACTCACCTTGAACTTCTACTGGAAAGGCGTGAGCTAAATTTAAAAAAAAATAAGTATGAAGATTTAAAGGTGGTTAATGTGGGATTTTAGAACAGTTTGTTTGGTACTGATGCACCGTGTCAAGTGGTTTGGTCAATGCTACTATGTCATTCCACAATCTTATTCCTACAAGTTTTATAAAAATGAGTGTACTCTCTTTGTCATTGTGGTTACTGGATATTGTGAATTCTTCCCGGGACTTAGGTGAGCCTCCAGGACCTCTGAAATGTGAAGTGGTTGGAATGATTTTATGAACACTGAGATTACTATAATGCACATTTGTTATGAAACTATCGACTGGTAACTAATCTGTGTTGTTTTGGGAAGATTATTGAGAAGCTTGTGCTTAGCCAGGTGAACAGTTTTTTGGAGGGGCATAAAGTTTTAAATCAGTAGCAGTCTGTCTTTTGAGAAAACAAAAAATATCCAACAAGATCCCGTTGGTAACATAACTATTTGAGAATGCGAGGAGACGACTGTGATTTCAGTTGTCTTCAACACTCGACCTATACAGTCAAAGTATGCTGTTGGTATTGGTGGGGTGGTTCATCTGTAGTTTACATCATTCCTTACTGGGAGGCCATTTCAAGGATAATTCATTTTAGGATAAGCCATTTTTGCGTGTAAAACAGCATTTTATGTGCGTAAATGGGCTCTTATAAAATTAGGTCATGCCTAAAAGCTGGCATGTACTTGTATAGTAGGTGTACACAGGGGCAGGGGCAGCTCCAGGGTTTCTGCCACCCCAGGCAGGCCCTCCTTATCACCCAGCCTGTCATGCTGACAACCACCCCCTGGCATCCATCTTCTCACCTGGGGAGGGGGCATCATGGCGATCCTCCTTGCACTAAAACAGTGGCTGAACTGCCACTTCAGGCCTTAAAGTGCTCATGCACATGCGCACACATGGCCTGCTGTTCCTGCCCTCCTCTGACATAACTTCCTGTTGGAGAGGGCAGGAGTGGCAGGCTGTAACTATGCATAGGCATTTTAAAGCCCGCCACAGCGAGGGGGGGGGGGTAGCCATATCACCTACGGTGACCGCCTAGCTAGTCTGGTGGATGGGCTGGTCAGCCCTGCAAAGGGGTGGAGTTTGGGTGGATTGTGGGTAGAGTCGCGATTTTCAATTGTATTTTATAAAGTACATACTGATATTTACACCTCCGCTCATGCAACCTCAATGTTTATGCCTTGAATGTAAGTGCTAATGCTGCTGGATTTACAATACCATTTTAAAAATTCATATAAGTGCCTGTGTCTCTTTATAAAATAGCACCTCAATTGGTACTTTGTGTTCACTTAACCTAGGTGCCTTGTTATAAAATGATCCCTTTGCATGAGGTAGAAGGGAGTGTCCTCAGTAATAAAGAGTTCTATTTATGGAGTATTCCAAGGATCAGTTCTGTTGCCCCTGCTTTTTAATATTTATATTGCACCATTAATAAATGTGATGCATGGTTGTGGGATTTATTGCCGTCTATTTCCAGATGATGTTCAATTGTATATAGGGGTAGGTTAAGATCTAGAGAGGGTGATCCAGCAGTTTAATGTGTGTTTGGAAAGGACTGAGTACTTGGTTATATGGCCATAAACGTCTGTTGAACCCTGGGAAAATAGAGCTGTTATGGATTTTATGGAAGCGGTGGGAGCTGCGCTATCCAGTACAATCCATGGTGCCTAAGCAAGTTGTACAAAGCTTGGTAGTGTAAATTGATGATGAGCTTACTCTTAAGACTCAAATATCAGCAGAGGTCCATTCTGCTTTACATGAAACTGAGGGACTGCAGCAGTCTTTTAGAAAAAGATTGGTTAGTCTACTGAGAGGGTACAGGATTAAGGGATAGGTGACTGGGGTGCAAAAAACATGAGCTATATGTGAAATTTTTAGGATGTATTTTATCTTCACCCCTAGAGACTGGAATCATAGGCAAATAATCAAGTTTGAAATGAAATGTAAAGGTAAGCTCCTTGATCAGTGGCCACAGACTGCAGGTCTCTCTGGATTCCGCTAGTGATGCCCTCACTCCAAGCCTGGCAGTCTCTTAAGCTGGCTAGGATGCCCTGTGCAGCCCTCATCAAAACTCCAGTGATCTGAATGGAAACATGCAACATTGTCACTCAGCCGTTGAGTCAGCTCTCCAAAATCCATTTTTACGGTTTGTTGGGCTGTCATTAAAAGACTTTGAAATATCATCTAAGAATTTGGGCAGACTGGCCTCCAAAATTGCTTTTCATGAAACCCAAATTATAAAATAATTCCATTTCAAACAGAAATCTTGCTAAATAACTATTATCTTGGATAGACCTAATATCTGCAAACAGTGGGTAGTAATCGAATGAAAGCAAGAGTCAGCATTTAAAGCAGAGGAGCTGAGGAAACATTCTGCAATGCCTGAAGAGATTTTTAAATCTCATCTAAATACCATTAAACATCTGTCCCTTTTATTCCACTGATTTAAACCATTTCTCAGGACTCATGATTCAAAAAGGTAAAGATGGTAATTTAAAAGCTAAGGGGGAAGGGAAGGGGAGACCAGAAATGTCTCTCCAGGGAACTCTACAGAAACATAGCCAGTGGTGTCTGGTATGTGATGAATCCATTGTGGTGTTGCTTTCAATACAGCATCATTCTACTTAGTATTACCGTCAAGAAATTCATGCATCATTTCACTAGAAAAAAGATACTACGGCCATAGCAGCAGAGCACACAACAAAACAATCCGGAAGGAAGTTAAGCCAGAAAGCCGGATCCCTTGCAATCAATGTTTAATTTCTCACACCACTTGCAAACATTACCAGCAGCAATTTACTGAGATTAAACCAGTTTATGGGCAGTGAAAGCTAGCATTTTGGTAAGATAGCTGCAAATAAGAGAGAATCAGCTGCATTTTTTATAACCTTTTCTCTGTGCATACATTAAAGGGCTTTAATAGGTGATCCCAATGCAATAATCTAGCAAACTAAAAAGAAAGCCATGAAAGTTAACAGTCAGAGGAACATAGAGCTGCATAGAGTGAAGTTTGGTTAATATTTCTTTTGTTTTCATGGATATCTTCATGAACGGATTACAGAAGGCAGATTTCACTCCATCTTCACTTGCAAGAAGAGAGGACTCAGCAAAGCAAAACCCTATTTGCATGTTCTGACCACTGATTTCCATAGTTGCATCCTGTCTTCCTGTCACTAACATTTGACTCTTCTTTTATCTGTCTGTATGTTTCCAGTACCTGTAAACATGGTAATATGTGCTAATTTATATCAGTTCAGAATGTGTGGTCTAGATTAGTACACAATTAATGGACAGGTTTATCTGGTCAGATGTTCAGTGTTGTACTGTCTGACCAAACAATAATATTTTATCTCCACAAATAACTCTTACGGTACTTAAGAATTTTATACCTATTGAGTAATGAATTTGAAAGACTCAATACCCCCTGCTGTATATGCAAAATATTCTGGATAAGGTAAGCAGGTCTGTCGGTTTCTTCCTCATCCGTAACATGATGACCTTAGATCAGTGGACAAAGGAATGGAGTGCAGAAACCATATGGTCAGTTGAGCTATAACACTTTTGAGATGGAACTGAGAGCTTCCATCATGAGATTGCATCAGTGTTTTGCCTGTCAACTGTTATTTTTGGACAACTCTGCGATGTTGCAAGCCAACACGGTCATGGATGAAGTAAATAAATGATTTCTTCAATGGACAAGTTCTGTTTTCATCCATACCGGCAAATCCTAACTGGACCTGGAAGAGTTCTCATACTTTAACAGGCCTCTATGTGTGGAAGAAATACTCCCCCTTCTTAGTATTCTTTGAAGGTGTAATTAAATCTGTGATAAACAGTATAGTATGCTGAATTTTCAAAAGGCAAATGATAAGTCCCTCTGGAGACAAGAAATTAAAAAGTCATGGGGTAGGCAGCAGTCTCAGTCTATGCATTGGTAACTGGTTAAAAAATTGGATGTAAAAAGGAGGCTTGGGGGTAATCTTATCAAAAAGCGCCTATGCAGGCAAAACACAGAGGTGCATATGTAGCAACTCTTTTATAAAAGGCAGCACATATATGTGCCTTTATAAAATTGTCAACCTGAATGCCCCCACACAAAGTTGTACCTTCTCTGAAGTGTATGTGCCCATAGAAATCGGCACATATGGGTGTATTTTATAAAATATGGGCCCGATATTCAGTAAGACCAACATTCCGCAGCACTATCCCGATAATGCCAGTGAATATTCTCTCTGGCCTCCATGGCACTATTGGGATAGTGGCAGGCGATCCATGGGCAGAGCTGGAGAGGAACTGTCATGTTTCTGGATAGTGGCAGTTTTCAGCATCGTTATCCTGATAAGTGTCCACATAAATTAGGACAGGTATAAGGGTGCCCGCTAGCCATTCGCTGCCCCCCAAAAATGCTTATGTATATATTTCTCAAAAGCAGGCACTGTGTGGTGAATTTTCAAAGTCTTTAAGTTCCTGACTGAGAATTAAGCTCTTAGATTGGCCTAGCTGAAAACTGACTAGGGATGACTGCCTAAATTTATGCTCACAATTTCATTTAACTCCTAAATTTAAGATCCTAAAAAGCAGATGGCAATAGTGGCAGATATAGGGGGGAGGAAAATGTTAGGAGCTTAGCACTAACTTTCAGCACTAGGCACTAAAATCAGGCTCTTAAATCTAGGCAAATGAATGGTAAACCTAATTTAGGGGCACGACTTTTAAGCTCCTAAATTTAGGTGAATTTTCAGCTGAAAACTCAAAGGTCCACTTTAGATGAGCTGTGGAGAACCGAATTGAGATGTCTAGGCTGGAATGTATTCAATGTCCCCTGTATTTTACAAAAGCTATGCCAAATGTGGAGCTGTGTGTAAAACACATAGGGGGTCATTCTAAAGCACGAATAGCGGGGATGGACGTTCGCTCCTGCCCCGGTTGTACAGGGAAGTTATACAGGGGCAGGAAAGGGATGGCTTGGGGGTGGAGAGTGGGCAGGCAGTGGGCGGTCGCCAGCCCTGGACATACAGAGCCAATTCTAATGTCAGCCCTGTACGTCCAGGGCCTGTGAAATGTCCAGGGAAGTTATTCCACCACCAGGATAGAATGACTTCCCTGGACATTTTAGTTTTGCTGCTCCGATGGGCAGAAGGGGCTGGGGGGGAGCAATGTTAATTCCCCGCAGCCCAACCCTGTCCTTAGGAGGCCAGATCGGGGGTAGGGCTGTGGGGAATTAACATTTTGGGCAGGCGTCCGGCATCGTGGCTTTTAAATGGAGCCGTGGTGCCATGGCAACATGACACCATGGCACCACGGCTCCATTTAAAAGCCCTGGCTGAGTTAGCCAGGCACTGCCTGTACATGCAGACTGGGACTGAACCGCAGTCCCAGCCTGCATGTACAGACTTGTTTGCGATTCTGATCCCGTGGGGCAAGACGTGCCCCGCGGAATCAGAATCGCGATCTCCTTTGTACGTCCAGGTCAGATAGGTGGTAACTTTATAAGGAGCTGCATAAAGTTAAGTGCCATCAATGCCCAGATGTTATGTAGCTTCAATGACTTATGTGTGTGGATGGGTTTTTATGCGCGTATTTTAGTCAATCATTACTTTGTATGCACGCGCACCAGGATGACAGTGCATACTTTCGGTGTGGATGGGAACAGGGATTTTAGGTATAGAGAGGTAGATCTGAGAGTCATCAGTGTAAATATGCTACTGAAAACCATGGGAGACGATGAGCACATCGACGGACAGGGTATAGAGTGAAAAGAGAAATGGTTCTAAGACTCTTGAGGTACACCAACTGACATCAGGATAGCAGTAGAAGAGGATCCACCAGAATGAACACTAAAAGTGCAGTGGGAGAGATAGGAAGAGAACCAGGATAGAACAGAGCCCTTAAAACCAAGCGAGGACAAGGTATCGAGCAGGTGGTGGTGGCCGACAGTGTCAAAAGCAGCAGAAAAGTCAAGAAGGATGACGATCAAATAAAGGCTTGGATTTGCCCAGGAAAACTTTGACGAGCCATTTCAGTAGAATGTCAAGGATGAAAGCCAGATTGCAATGGATTCAGAAGGACTTGAGAAGGGAGAAAGTCAAGACAATGGCAGTGAACCACACGATCAACTAGTTTAGAAATAAAGGGGAGGAGGGCTGGATACAGTTCCTCAGAGGAAAAGACATGATCCATAGGCCATAGTTTGGAGACCTTTGGAGTAAACAAAGGAGTTCCCTAGACACAGAGAAGTCCAGAAAGCCTGAGATGAACCAGAGTCAGAAGTTTGGGCAGGCTGAATGCAACCTATGGTCCTTATCTGCCACCTACTCTTAAGTGTTTATTGTTATGTCTATGGTACTAGTAGATATATATAGCACTTCTTGGGGAAGTACACAGTCTCCTTTAGGACAGACCCTTTTTTTGCTTAAGAATCCTTTCTCTTCCTTGATGATCTTCTTTATTAAAACAAAAGGGAGTAATTTTCAAATTAGCCTCATTGGGACAGTGCAGACTTTTTAGTCATAGGCTTTTCACCAATTTTCAAAGGGAAAGCACAGGCATACTTTTGAAAGCTGCTGAGAGTACAAAAGTACATGTTATTCCCTGACCTTGCTTTTCCTGTGGGTAAATTTTTGCTGCTGAAATATGCAGATGGATTGAAAAGGTAATCTACACACACACTCTCCCTCCCTGAACCTAAACATTTCTCTAGGACCAGTCCCTCTTATTGTGGCTAAATGGTGGATGTGCTGCTAAACTGTTAGCAGCACTAAGGGAAAGGTAGCTGGGCAAATTTTCTTAAAATAATTAAAAGTACAAATATCACTAGCTCCTTTATTTTTGCAGTCTGAGAAAGGTGGCCAGGGACACAATTTATTTTGCCTTTCTGTTTTCTTTCCAAACATATTTATAATTATTTCCTCTTTTAATGTAGCACTGTTGCAGGGTTGCACCAGAAGACAAAGAGCAGGTCTGAAATGAGGCATAGTAGCACGGCTCCGGTCTCTTATCAAAATTTGGCAATGGAGGCAGTTAGGTACGCTGCCTATGACTGAGCACGAGGTGTGGAATGTTGTACAGTAACAGCCACGGACTAAATTGTGGAAGGGCTGGGGCAGATGACTACAGGGCCTTGAGAGGGAGAAGCTTGAATTCACTGTGGAAGGTAATGAAGAAACATGGTGAAAGGAGGCAAGTACAGGAGTAAGGCTGCCAGAAACAGAACATTTGATTATAAAGAAAACAAAGGAATGATTTTAATTTTTACTGCACTAGAGAAAAAGTGAAAAAAAAATTGGCAACAAAAATGTGCATTTGCAATCTCTGAAAATTGAGGGTCCGTTGTGATTAGATCTGATCCAATAGCAATACATATTTCACTGTTGATTAAATGTTGATAAAAGCTCCATCACTGACACTCAGCCAGCCTTTCCCAAATTTAGTGCAGCACCTGCCTGCTTTCATGCTCTCCCAAGCCCTGTGATACCCTGCTCCCTTCTCCTGCATAGGTTTCCCAGGGGAGGAAGGGGGGGGGTGCTTATAGGGCTATGAGAGCCCCAGGGTAGGCAAGCCTCACACTGAATTTTCTCTCTCAACTTGTTGCTACTACAACAGGGCTGGTACCAGGAAAAAAACAGTGTGCACATGAAGGTAAAGGCATTGAGGGGGCCAAAGGAAGGATCTAGGTAGTGGCGATCAGGGACGAAGGTAAACGGGAGATCTCCCTTATCCTTTTGGCTCCTCCTCCAGTAGTGGCCAATGGGTGCCCAAAATGTAAATCCAGCCTTGGTCATAGGTTTCTCTCCTGATCTTTTCTCATGTTCAAATCTCTTCCCTTGCTATCCCTTAACAAGTTTTGGAGAGAAATTCCATGGGTCCACAGTTTTCACCACTTCTTCTGCAGTCTACTATTATACCATTCTTGCAAATGTTAACAATGCTTTCAGTTCATCCTGTCCTTGTAATTAGATCATACATTCCTCGTAGTATGAGGGACTATTTCACCTTCTGTACTCATATGAGTTATGTTAACAATATACTGTTGTTAATGCCAATAATAGTACAGCAGGTTATTATTTTGGCAAGAGGGGGTGACTATTAAGGCATTACTTAGACAAAGGGAAGAATATAAGTTTCTACGATTCTTACAATTCAAAAAGAACTTTGAATGAGGGGGTGATGTTCCTAAGTTCAGAATTGTACTCACCTTCCAAGGGATCCTTATTTAGACCCAGCTGGCTGATTATATATCGGGGGATGTCAGTTTTAATACCCTGTCCCTCCTTTGCATGCCCTTCAGCTGCTTCCAAAAGGTAGTAAAATTCTTCAGGATCAAATTCCTAAAGAGAAATGTCACATCAATTCTTTCCATCAAAATGTAATCCTTGTACATTTTTAACAACAGCGGAACAATGACATAACACTCACCAGATGTCCTCTGAAACAGTGCCTCAATAGCCTCAGTTGGCTCCTTTATGTTATGCATCAATTTTCTTTGAGGAGCAACCTATTGCTTCTACTGAGGAATTGTGTAAGCTTATTACAAAAGACTCCAAATAGATTGTTTTTGCTATTATTGCCGAACTCCTTTTTGATAATAAGGCTCCTTCATCCCATTATTCTTTAGCATACAAGTTGCACTGTCATACAACAAAATGGCACTCCTTTTGTCTTCAAGTCCTGTGCACATTGCTACAGTGTTGGATGCAATCCACAGTACGTGATACTCTTATGCTTAAGCTTAGTTACTATTATGATTCTCGATGCTCAAAGTTGATATGCATTTTTAGAATTTAGGGATTTGGGGCATTTCTCCTCCCTTACCAAAACTGTATTTTATGGTGCAGCATTTTATTTCTCCTACAAATTCATTAAACTTTGGGCATGATGATATTTAGTGGTGCTTGCAGGGAAGTTGAGGACTACCGCTTGAAAAAGACCCATGAAAGGCATAAGTGGGCAACATCTTTTGTGTTTCTATGTTTCTAACTGCATCATCTTCTTCGTTTTTTTCATCCAATATAGGACTAAGTGGGTTAAAAGCTCTACCATTAGGAATAAGCAAATGGAGCAGTTAAAACGAGAGGCCTATCTACTGAAGTGAACTTAACTGCAAATGTCAAGCTGTGTTAGGTGCAAAACCTTTATGGTAACTGCATTCCCGGTGGGGGCATGTATTCATTAGCAGGAATTTGGCTTATCAGTGTGCAATAAAATTATTTAACACACACTACTTGATTTAGTGTGCCTCAAGTCATCAGCAAGTTTACATTAAACAATTTTTCATGTGCTAAAAATTCCCTATTAAAACAAATGCGTGAAACTAACCTAAATAACCACTCAAAGATCAGGAAAAATTTATGAATATAGTGAAAATTAGCTGGCTTTTTTTCTGCATGCGTGCATCCCTAGTTCCGAGCACTTTTGAGAAGGCAGCTGTGTAGATACTGCAGAGTAAAATTCATTACTGCATGTTGACAGCACAGCAGATAACGTGGAGTGCAGTTAGTTACAGTACACCTTTTTTGCTGACCTGGCAGTTTCCTCCCCCCCCCCCCCCTTCTTTTAGACTTACAGCTGCATCGGACGCAGGGCTTGGATCTGGTCTCATGAGCCTTCAAATTACAATTGCCTGGGCATTATTCCTCAATTTTATATCCCTTTCCAATTTATATAGCCCATGCACTACAGCAGCACTCCTTGACCTAGAGAGTTTGGAACCCTGTAATAATGAGTTCTCTAAATCCAGCCACTAGGTGCATGGATTGTGCAATAATTTTGATGCCCCCTTCCCTCAAATGCTCAACAAAACACTTCCTGCATAGCATCCCTAACCCTGGCAAACTCAAAAAGTGGAAAACTTTACCCAGGAATCTTTTGACATAAAGAGGCTGATATGCAAAGGATTTATACTTCTAACTTTGAGAGTGCTGCCTGTATGTTGGTCTCTCTGAAAATCTAGTAAGGCTGAGTTTATAAATTTATGTTCACAACTTCATTAAACTCAATTTTCTGCCATTCCTAGCAGCCCAAGTGTTCAGCTGAAAACTGATCTTAATTTTAGAGAATAGAAGTTATGCTTATAAATTTAGCGGTTCATTGCCTAGATTTATGAGCCTAGTGCTGAAAACTAGTACTAAGCTCCTAAACTTTTTTCCCTGCCTTAAATCCACCCTATGCCCAACACACTTTTTATGTTCATAAATTTAGGAGTTTAATGAAGTTCTGAATATAAATTTCTAAGCAGGGACCATCTCTTGCATGTCTCTGTACAGTGCTGCATACATCTTGTAGCACTATGCAAATGGTAGATAATAGTAGAAACTCAGCCCTACTAAGTTTTCAGAGAGGCCAATATAAGAGCATAAATCCCAAAGCCCTTCTCTTAGAACCAGGACCGTACCAAGATAGATATGCGCCCTGTACAACTTGCGAACATGTTTCCCCCTAAAATCATGCTGCGCAGGAACTCGCTCTTGTCAGACTTCCTGGAAGCCTGGGATAGTATCATCCCTCTTCCATGGTACAGCCTGCTTACAACCAGGATTTTATGTAGAGCTTCAGCTGTCCCAGTTGAGCATATAACCACCATAACATGACAGCTACTCACCAGGCATTCCAACAAACGAGCTGGGCGAGCGATGATGATGAGAATCTTTTGAACGAGCTGTTTGATAAATGCTAATTCCCCACTTTCTGAACGTTCACGAGCCTATCAGTGTGCAAGCAGAGAAATGATAAATGAGTAAATGCAAGTCAGTAAAGCATCTTGCAAAGAAAAATCTGCTGCATTTATTTCGCTTTTTTGCCAACAAAGAACCTGCGTAAAGACCTTTAGTTTTTGCAAGTTAACTCAGATAATGGAACGCAGGGATAAAAGCACAATCAACTTTAGGACAAAATTATTCAGCCATACGATACATTATACCTCCTGAAAATAGATTTTACTGTGAAAATTAATCAGCATTTTTAATACAGATCTACAAATGATTCACTGATACTGCTGCTCTATATAAAGCTGAAAGTTTACAAAAGAGCACCACTGTATAAACACCAGGAGAGGGAAAAAGTGCACATGAGACACTCAAATTATACTACACTACAAAGTCCTGAAAATATTGCAACAAGAAATTATGGGCCCCATATTCAGCACCAGTGGCTAGTGCTGCTAAAGCAGCTTGCCGCTGAACTTTAACCCTGGATATTCAATGCCAGGGCCATATCCAGCCACTAGCATTGCTTATCTGGGTTGGCCGCAGAGCCCAGAAGCTCACTGGGGTGCAGCAATATTGAAACACTGCCCAGTTAGCTTCTGTGGCTAAAGTAATGTCAGCATTTTCTGTGCCTTACTTTAACTGCATGTCGTGCGATGCTTGGATGAGGAGCTCCCTTTGAATGTGACCAAATAAAGCTCTTTCAACAGCTATTTAGCTTCAATGCCTCAGAAAAAGAAGACAAAGTTCACATCAGTTGCCTTATAAAAGAACGAAAGCTACCAGGCAACAGAGGATGCAGAGCGTCTCCTGCTTCAAGGTGGTACCATGGCCTTGGTAGTTCCTCTCTCCCCAACCTCAAGTGGCAGTACTTCATCTCACACAGAAGATATGCTTGCTCCAGAGGCATATAGAATAGTAATCTTTGTTACAATAAGGGAGGGAAATGCTGGAATAAGTGAAACAGCCTCACATATTATGCAGTGAAGTCCCCGGCATGCGAGCCGCATTAAGATATTGTTGGTAGGGAGAAGAATATAGAATGAGCCGCAGACAATGAAGAGAGCATGTCAACTTTAAAATGTGTCTGAATCACACAATGCTTACTAAAATAGATGACTTGGAAAATCAGTCCCAGTGAAGAAATATTAGGATCATCTGTTTGGCTGAGGTGCAAAAGTCTGTGCCAATGATGGAGTCTACCGACAAATTCTTATGGAACTATTTCTTCCTAGCCAGTTCTCTGAAGATTTTACAGTGGAAAGGGAACATAGGTTCTTCAATATTCAGCCTGGTGGCAGACCTAGAGTAGTGCTGGAAAAGATACTAAACTTATGACGTAAAGAGTTAATTCTTTACCTGGCAAGGAAAGCTGGCAAGCTTGATTACAAGGGAAAGATGCTATTACTGTTCCCGGACGTTAGTCCTGAAATCAACAGGAAAACACTCATGTTTAAGGAAATGAAACAATGATGCTAAGCATGATGTGCAGATAACCATGATCTATCTGGCCATGCTGAAGGTGATATGGAAAGATTATTTTCTTTAATAAGGTCCATGAGGCAGCGGACTTTTTGTGATTGCATTTTCCTGATGATCAACCCTTTAAGGAGCAGCCCATGAAGAATGCCAGGCAGATGTAGGAAAGGTACAGGTGGCATAAAGGATCTACATCTAAGTTGCAGCATGGAATTCAGAGAAGACACAATAGGTGATCAATACTTTTTGTGTTGTTGTTAAGTGTCTTCAAGTCAGTGTCGACTCATGGCGATCCTCTGGATAGTTATCCTAAACTGTGTTTGGTCTTCAGTCAGGTGGCTCATAGTGAATAGAGTTGCATGCATAGCTGCTGTTATTCTATCAATCCATCTCATTACTGGTCTTCCTCTTTTACATTGACCTTCAACCTTGCCAAGCATGATGTCTTTCTCTAATGATCTCTCTTCACATGATGTGTCAAAAGTATGAAAATTGAGATCTTGTTATCTGAGCTTCTAAAGAAAGCTTAGGTTTGATCTCCTCTAGTACTGACTGGTTTGTTCTTTGGGCATTCCATGAATACACAGTATTCTTTGCCAGCATCATAATTCATGGATAAAATCTGCTAAGGAACCACTCATCCCTTGCATACACCACATCATCCATACATCACTTACACAGGGGCAGATGCCTGCATCCCTCAGGCCCATTCTAAAAAATTCCAAATCTAATAAAGCAGACCCAACATCATACTGACTGATCTCCAGCCTACCTTTCATGGCCAAAATAGTAGAGAAGATAGTCCCAATACAACTACAGGATCATATCAACTCATTCGCACTCCTGACTCACAACACGGATTCAAGTAGCACCATGGTGTCGAAACATTAATTATGGCTCTCTTTGATCACATCATCAGGGAAATTGATTATATAAAAAAGGGAATTATCCTAATATTTCTCGACATATCAGCAGCCTTCGACTCTGAATCACACCCCATATTTCTAAGACGCCTACAAGAAATTGGTCTCTGCAAAAATACATTAAAATGATTCTATTCATACCTAAATGATCGACAACAGTATGTCAGATGTGGAAGAAACACACCCTCCCCATTCACACCAACGTAAGGAGTCCCCCAGGGTTCAGCTCTATCATCCATCCTATTTAACATATACATCCTGCCACTCTGCAAAGTCATACAGAAACACAACATTCATTACAAAATTTATGCTGATGTCATCATCATATACACATCATTCGATGTCAAAACCACAGACTACACAGCTTTAACCGAATGCCTCACAGAAATATCTGATTGGCTAAACTCCCATAATCTCAGCCTAAATTATAAAATGGAAGCCCTCACAATAACAAGAAACAAAACCTTCAACCATCCCTCCACAATAGACATAAAAAATGGATACATTGCTGTCAAAAGTGAAATTAGATACTTAGAGGTCATCTTCAATCAAAACTTAAACTTACAAGCTCATATTAAAAGGACAACACAGAGCGCTTACCATAAATTGAGAATTATCCAGAAACGAATGCCCCTGCTAAGTCCCCATGACTTCAGAACAGTCCTGCAGGCCATCATCACACCAGTATTGGACTTCTGTAACTCAATCTACCAAGGCCTTCCAGCAATAACAATCCATCCTCTTCAGATGGTACAGAACACCGCTGCTCGTATTCTCACAGGGACGAACAAATATGAACACATAACACCAATTCTTGCACAGCTTCATTAGCTCTCAATCAGGAG
This sequence comes from Ichthyophis bannanicus, assembly GCA_033557465.1. Classification (NCBI taxonomy): domain Eukaryota; kingdom Metazoa; phylum Chordata; class Amphibia; order Gymnophiona; family Ichthyophiidae; genus Ichthyophis; species Ichthyophis bannanicus. The sequence continues at coordinate 305,245,344 of CM066032.1, read as the reverse complement.
TCGTGCAAAATACAAAGCCTTTATCAACATATTCAAAATACTCCAGAATGAATCAGCTGAATCACTCCAAGACCTAATAAAAATAAACCCAGAAAACCACCTGTCAAGAACAAACAGAAACACACTAACCACGCCTAAGGATTTCTCCAAAGCCAAACAATGCACATCAAACAGAGCCCTTTCACTGTACGCATCAAATCTATGTTATAACCTAATTATAAGATACAGAGCTTAAAACACCTGTTATAATGTAAATAGTTGCTTTCAAAAATGAGTTTTAATGTAAACCACTAGCTGGTAAATTGTGTTCAATAGAAACCACCTTGATTTAAGGAAAGGTGATATATAAATACTGTTAAATAAATAAATAAATAAATTCAAAGGTATTGATTTTCTTCCTGTCTATCTTTTTCACTGTTCAACTTTCCCATCCATATGAAGTTACTGAAAATACCATGGCTTGACAAGTCAAATCTTTGTATCGAAAGAGACATCTCGGCTCTTGAGAATCTTGTCTAGGTCCTTCATAGCTATTCTCCAAGAGCAATGCACATCGTATTTCTTGACTGCAAGTCGCTTCTTTATTGGATATTGATCCAGCAGGCTAAAACTGTCCACTATTTCAATTTCTTCTCCATCAACGATGAACTTATTGATTTTGCTAATTGTCAGGATCTTGGTCTTCTTTACATTAAGGAGCAGGCCCATTTTAAGAGTATGTTCCTTGATCTTGAGAAGAAACGTTTCAGCTCATCTTCACTTTCGGCCAGTATTGTGGTGTCATCAGCATAGCAAAGGTTGTTGATGAGTCTTCCAACAATCTTCACACCTTGGCTGTCTTCATACACTTACATATCTGATGATTTGTTCTGCATATAAACTGAACAGGTAGGGGAAAGTATGCAGCCTTGTCCTGCACCTTTGCTGATTTTAAACCATTCTGTTTCTCTTTGTTCCATTCAAATATTTGCTTCTTGATCAATGTAAAGGTTGTACAACAGAACTATCAGGTGTTCTGGTATACCCATGCTTTTTAATGTAGTCCAGAGTTTCTCATGGGTTACACAGTCAAAAGCCTTGCTGTAGTCAATAAAACACATATACATGGATCTCATCAATCATTCCAAGAAGGAATTCCACACAAATATGATAAACACCTCCTTAAACAAGCCCAGAGAATTATTTGAAATAGTGAAGATCCTCACAAAAGAGCAAAGTACAGATGAGGATGTCCAAATTGATCCACAAAAATTTGCTGATTACATCAAGGAAAAGTTTCACTCCACAAAGGCAACTTTGCACAGCTTTACAAGCTCGCAAGACTCTCATCCTAAATCATGGGATAATTTCTGCTCTCCCTCAACTGATCAACTCTCTCATATCATCTCAGCAATTAATACTAGCACCATTCCTACAGACCCTTGCCCAGTTTCTTGGATCAAAGCTACCAAATCAAGCTTTATCCCCTACATACACAACATTGTGCTCAACTCACTCTCCCAAGGTATTATGCCAGCACAACTAAAGCAAGCTACAGTTCGTCCAATACCAAAGAAAACAATTCTCGGCAAAAGTAATCCTGCTGCATACAGACCAATTTCCAGTATACCATTTCTAGCAAAAATCATAGAAAAATCAGTACAGCAGCAATTACAGGATCACATTGACAATCATGCCCCCCTAGATGATAACCAACATGGATTCCGTCCTAATCATGGAGTTGAAACTTTTTTGATCCACCTCTTTGACAACATCCTCCGAGTAATAGACAACAACAAAAAAGGTATTCTATTGATCTTTGTAGACATTTCCTCAGCATTCGACACAGTTGACCACCTAATTCTCCTGGAAAGACTTAAGAAGATTGGGATTCATGGTACTACTCTAAAATGGTTTCAATCGTACCTTTCTGACAGGAAGATTCGAGTAAAATTAGGGTATAATACTTCCCAACCTATAAAAGTACTTCAAGGAGTCCCTCAAGGGTCCGCCCTCTCATCTCTTCTATTCAACATTTACATTCAACCAATTTGTGATATTCTGAAAGCACATAACATCCAATACACTATTTATGCAGACAACATTCTGATATTCACGTCTTTTTCTATTGACAACCCTGTATACTCCAATATTTCACTCTGCTTAACAGAAATGACAAGATGGTGTAATGAGAATAACTTTTCAATCAACTATAGCAAAATGGAGGCCCTAATAATCACTCGTAACCCTGAATTCTTACATCCACAGGACATCAGAGTTGCGGACACAACCATTCCAATGAAAGTAGAAGTTAAATACCTTGGGGTTACTCTGGACAGTGAATTAAATCTTAAAACACACATTAATAAAACAATCAAGAATGCGTATTACAGGATGAGAATTATAAGAAGACTAAAACCGCTCCTTGCCTCCGATCTTTTTCGTACCGTGTGTCAAGCGCTTATCACCCCTTTACTGGATTTCTGCAATCCCATCTTCCTTGGGTTAGCGATGCAATCTCTCAAACCTCTTCAATTAGCTCAGAACACTGCAGCCCATATTATATCTGGAACATCTATTCATGACCATATTACTCCAGTTCTAAAGGATCTTCACTGGCTCCCAATCCACTTACGCATTAAATATAAAACAATAATTAATATATTCAAAATTAAACATCATATTTCAGCCAACAGTCTGAACTCCCTCATTTTTTCTGACTCCAGCACCAGACCAAGAAGAAGGGGAACTTCCCATAGAGTCAACTCTTCAAGTGACTTCAGAACATCATGAAAGGATACAACAGAGAGAGCACTCTCCCTGGCTGCCCCAATAATTTGGAATTCACTCCCAGATGACTTGAGATCATCAACGGACCTTAAAGACTTCCGTAAGCATTTGAAAACATTGCTTTTCATTGAATATTATGGTCCTATCACTTAATCGTTTGATCTACATACTCACCCCTTCAAAACCTATTAATTACTTTACTTTGTCCCATGATATTTTAAATGTATATAACTTTGTAGTTTAGCTCACATTGTACTGTAATGATTATTGTGCTGTGTTTTAATGATTAATGTTTATACCTCGTTACATCTAAATAATTTATACTTTTACTTACAAATCTATTAACTTCTTTCAATGTATATCTACCACTCTCACCAATTTTATCTGTTTTGTTGTTTACACCGCCTTGATTGTATGATAAGGCGGTATAGAAATACAGTTAAATAAATAAATAAATATAGATCTTTTGGTATTCTTTAGTATTTTCAAGGATCCATCTTACAACTGCGATGATGTCTCTCATTCCTTGCCCTTTCCAGAACCCTGCTTACACTTCAGGCAGTTCTCGTTCCAGGTATGGTTATAGTCTCTGCTGAATGATCTTGAGGAGAATATTGCTGGTATGTGGATTCAGAGCAATTGTGCAATAATTTCCACAGTCAGTCTTCAATACACTATCACATTTATGCTGACGACATCATGGTGTACGCTCCAATCAACCTACTAGCACTAAACACTACAACAATAACAAAATGTCTCGAAGACATGAATGACTGGCTCGTAGCCAACAACTTAACAGTCAACTATGACAAAACTGAGGCAATGTTCATCACCAGGAACCCCACCTTCATACCTCCACAAATTATCAGCATCCTAGACAAACACATAGTAGTCAAAGAAGAAGTTAAGTATCTGGGCATAATACTAGACAGAGCTCTGAACCTAAAATCCCACATCACCAAAACCGCAAACAAGGCATATCATCGATTGAAAACAATCAGATAAATCAAACCAATGCTCCGTCAAGACCACTTCCGCACAGTGTGCCAAGCACTCATTACACTACTACTTGATTATGGAAACTCACTATATCAAGGCCTTCCTCAGCAGACACTCCACCCACTACAGATGGTACAAAACACCACAGCACGCATCATTACAAACACTCCAAGGACCGAGCACATCACTCCCGTCCTACAACAACTACACTGGCTCCCAATGGTGGCAAGAGCTAAATACAAAACAATCATGATTATCTTCAAAATCATTCACCATCTCTCAGCAGATGTACTCCAAAACGTTATAACAAGGAACATCAGCAATAGACCAAGAAGAACCAATAACGACAACATGATGAGCACACCTGCAGACTATCACAAAACCAAACAAACAACATCAAAAAGAGCACCATCACTACTGGCATCCACACTATGGAACTCCCTCCCAACGAGCCTGAGGGCGTCTGATGACCTCACAGACTTCCGCAAAGACCTCAAAACATTGTTATTTATAGAAACCTATGAGCATTCAGGCATCATCCCCTACCCAAACAGAAATGCTACTACCTCCGCCAACTAAACACACCCCCATCCTATCCACACACACAAGTCTATCATACCACATTATTAAATACCTTCATGTTAAATGTTACCTCAATTGTACTGTCTAAATGCTGTTAAGTAACTGTACTGTCTAAATGTTTACACATACCCTAATGTTAAATGTAACCCTCCAATTTTTATGTGACGTGACCACCTTGATTGAAGGAAAAGGTGGCATACAAATCTGTCTAAATAAATAAATACTGGTATAGACACAGATCTTTTCCAGTCAATTGGCCATGATGTTGTCTTCCAAATTTCCTGAAAAAGCCTTGTAAGTATGGTAACAGCTGCATCAGATTGCTGTGATACTTCATGGGAATGCCATCAATGCCTGGTGCTTTCTTCTTTGATAATGCTTCAAATGCTGCTTTGACTTCTTCTTTCATCACCAACAGTTCCTGATCATAAGGTACAGGTTGAAACAGCTGTTGGTCCACTTTATCTTTATGATATAATGACCCTGTATATTCTTTCTACCTTGGAGACAAAGGAGTTGATACACATGCTGTTCATTAGTTTTTATGCATATGCAATTTGGTTGTTCATTTACTTATTTACTTAAGTTTTTAATGTATTTTAAGGTTTGTTTCCCCACTGAAGAAGGCCTCAGCGGCCGGAACGCATTGGGGTTTAATAAAGACCTGTTTGACCGCCAGCATGTGTATTAGCTCCTTTGTCTCTTAGTAATTCTGCAGGTACCTGTGCTCTGCTTTTGTCCCCCTATTCTTTCTACCTTTTATTGATCTTCTCAGCATCATTCAACATGGATCCTTGAGCAGTTGTAGCATTCCAATTTGAGGCTAAAATTTTCTCTTTAACTGTCATAGCTTTAGAAAAGTCAATCTTGTTCTTCCTCTAATAGTTTCTGATTCTTCATTGTAGTACTTCTCCTTGTCTTGTCTTGTCTTGCTGCATGTTGAAATTCTAGGATGAGTTCTGCGATTGCCTCTCTTTCTCCTCTGACTTTAGCTTCTCTGCATTTCTGGGCAATTTTCAGAGTTTCTTCAGTCATCCATTTTGGCTGTTTTTGCTTTTTCACCTTTTGTAGAGACTTCTCACTTTCTTCGAGCACAACTTTCTTGATGTCATCCAATTATTCTTCCAGTGCTCTCTCGTATGTATCCAAAGCAGCAAATCGATTTTGCAGGCAGTCTTTAAATTCCAGTAATATATTCCCAAGGTCATAGTTTGCTATATTCATGAATGGCTTGCTCTTTTTCAGCTTTAGCTTGAGTTTGCATACTAGCAGTCGGTGATCTGTATCAGAGTCAATTCCAGGTTTTATCTTCATTAATGTTAATGAGCTTTTCCATCGTTGATTTCCACAGATGTAGTCAATTTGATTTTTGTACATCCATTGGGTGAAATCCATGTGTATTGTCGCTGCTTGTGTTGCTGGAAGAAGGTGTTAGAGGTGAATAGATTGTTGGTCTTGCAGAATTCTATCAGTCTTTCTACAGCTTCATTTCTGTTGACAAGTCCATGTAGTCCAACCACTTTGCCTTCTTCTTTGTTGACATCTTTTGCATTCCAGTCACTCATGCCTATCAGGATATTCTGTTTGCAAGTTCTGTCCATTTCAGCTTGTATTTATTCATACAGTAGAACTGATCACGTCTTTCTCTTCTGCAGCTGTAGAAGACCCAAATTAAAGAAGATAGTAATTGCTATATCTAGTGATAAGGACTCCTTATCTTGTGGCAAAAAGTCTGTTGTTTGGTTTTTCAGTGTTTAAGGAACACCGAGTGGTTTCCTTTAAGAACACGGGACTGGAGATGATGAGGTTATGGCTCATTTGGAGATGCTTCCCAGCGAATGGTGGACTCAACGCATTCAATAATTCAGTGAATGGGGAAACCTGTTGCTCCAGGCTAAAGGAGATTTTGGAACCAGAAGATGGACTAGGGCTTGTAGCGTCAGTTCGACAGTGCAACGGCTGCTCTCTGGAGTCAGAATCCTGCATGCCATGGTGAACAAGATAAGGATGAATAGAGGCAGCTGCCAGGGTAGGTCCGGGCTGCAAGGGAGCCTTTGCCTGGGATTTCACCTTGTGTTTCCTCCATACAAGCAAATTCTCACTAGTCGACACCCGCCATCTTGGAACACCCCCAGCTTCGTCCTTGGATAAGTTTAAATACCTTGTGCTTCTGAAATAGAAAGGGGGTCTATCCCTTCCTAACTTAAAGATATTACTGAGTTGCTCAGATCAAAATATTATGGTATTAGCAGAGAGGGAGTGAGGAGCAACACTGGTGCATATAGAGACTCAGGCGGTTGCCTCATTCTCATTGGCACATCTGCCTTTTTCACACTAGACTGTCGTATTAAAGCTGCCCAAAGCCATCCATTTATCCTGTCATCTTTACAAACCTGACAGAAGGAAACTAAGGCAATGCATTTTGACACCAAGGGATGTGAAAAAGGGTAGTGCTAAATGGAGTTCACTCTGAAGATAGGGGCGTTAATAGTGGGGTGCCACAGGGATCAGTCCTTGATCCCGTTCTTGCTAACATTTTTATAAGTGATATTGTGGAAAGCGTGTTGGGAAAGAGTGGCCTCTATGAGGATGATACCAAAATCTGCAATAGGGTAGTCACCTTGGAATGTGTGGATTACCCAAGAAGAAATCTAGTGAAGCTTCAAGAATCATCTAGAATTTGGAAATTATGCTTTAATGCTAAAAAAAATGCAGGATCATTCATTTGTCTGCAAACACCTGAGGGAGCAATGTAATATAGGGGGTGAAGTACTTCTGTGTTTGAATGAAGAGTTAGACCTGAAAGCGATCATATCTGATGACCTTAAAGTGGCCAAACAGGTAGAAAAGGTGACGTAAATGAAAGAAAGCTTGATTGTACCAGGTTGGATACACAGTCAGGCCCTGTGTATAACATTATATTACTATAAGCCCTAAGAAAGAGTTAATACCATTCAGAGCTTTGTACTCAGTAACATTCTTGAAATACCCTGCTAGGATAATTAGGTGAAAGGTTCCTATAATATAAACATTAGTCTTGTTATTAGAAAGATAAGTAAAAGGCAAGTTGTTTACCCAGCTTCCCAGTCTCTGGTCAGAGATATCAAACTGTCAGTGTTAGAATTAATTAGAATTAAGGCCTACATAGTCATGTCTGAGAATATATGTATGTCTTTTCATGATTGTCTATGACGTGCATGCCTATAGAAAAGTATGTTATGAATATACGTGACACTAGACGTAGAATAGAATTTGTATATTATGAATATACGTGATGCGAGACGTAGAATAATAAAGCGAAATTATGCTGTGTAATGGAATCTTTACCTATAAATAAAGTGGCCTAAAGCTATGATATCAGAGTAAACATAGGCAAAGGCCTAGCTTGCTCTCCCAAAGCTTTGGTTGATTTTATAATACAAGTGTGTTGTGTATTATTTACAGATTTGTATATTATTCAAAGAATTGTGATCAATTAAACTTCTCCTTGTTTTGTGTGTGGATTTCTGTAACCCAAGAGCCCTGCCTGTTGCAGGTGAGGGGGGTGCAGAGTACTCTTTCAGTAAAAAGTCAAAAAGATGCTTGGGTTCAAAGTAAGAGGAAAGCGTAGTTATTCACCTGTAACAGGTGTTCTCCAGGGACAGCAGGAATCAGTCCTCACATATGGGTGACATCGGCACCGACGAAGCCCTCGTGCGGAGCAATTCCCCAGCTTTCAAAGAAAGCCTTTGGGATTGCCTGCACAAGCGCAGTCCCCTTCCCGTCCAAGGGTGCCATCTTGCTCAGTCAGATGACATAGCTAAAAAAACGGCAAAAAAGAGAAAAAATTCTAATTATAGGACTGCAACTCCAGGGGAGGAGGGAGGGTCGTGAGGACTGATTCCTGCTGTCCCTGGAGAACACCTGTTACAGGTGAGTAACTACGCTTTCTCCAGGAATAAGCAGGAAGTCAGTCCTCACATATGGGACTCCCCAGCTATAGGCTACCGAGAACTTTAGCTGAAAAATGGCTCCCTCTAGAAGAGGGAGCTGTAAAAGGATTTTCTCCGAGAACGCAACCCCCATGATAGCCTGATACCAAAGGGTCGGAGGGTGGGAGCTGCCTAAACCTCAAATAGGTTACAGAGTACCGCCTGGCCAAAAACACTGTCCCGCTGGGACTCTCTCCAGGCAGTAATGGGCTGCAAAACTCTGGCTTGAAGACCAAGTTGCGGCCCGGTAGATGTCTGCCAACGTAACAGAGCGGTGGTTAGCCCTGACATGGTGGGCCATGACTCAATCCTGCAGCTGGAGGTCAGCTGCCCTATATGTCCAGGCGATGCAGTCTGCCACCCAAGTGGATAACGTACACTTGGAGACAGGTAGACCCAGCCTACTGGGGTCATAAGAAAAGAAGAGCTGAGAAGCCCTCCTATGTCCCCGCGTACGCTCCAGGTAGAAAGCGAGCACCCTCCTACAGTCCAGGGTATGCAGTACCGCCTCTGCCTGGCTGGCATGCGGCCTGGGAAAGAAGGTTGGAAGCACCACCTCCTGGTTGAGGTGGAACGAGGAGACCACTCTCGGAAGGAACTTGGAGTGAGTGCGAAGGACCACCCTGTTTCCATAAAACCGTGTGTACGGTCTATCAGATACCAGAGTTTGCAGCTCACTCACACGCCTGGCAGATGTGAGTGCCACTAGGAAGAGCACTTTCCAGGAGAGAAAGCGCAGATGACAAGTAGATATCAGCTCAAAAGGTGGATGAGTAAGCTGCTGCAAGACCACATTCAACTCCCACTCAGTTGCCGGAGAACGAACCGGGGGCTTTAGAAGAAACAGACCTCTGAGGAATCTGGACACCAAGGGGTGAGCCGACAGAGGTTGGCCTTCCACTGGATAGTGGTTTGCTGACAAAGCACTCAGGTGGACCCTGACAGAGTTAGACTTAAGTCCTAATTCTGAGAGATGAAGCAAGATGAAGCCAGGAGAAAGGGTTTTCCTTGCGTTGCGTACACCACTCTGCAAACCTACACCACTTGAAGGCGTAGGACCTCCTAGAGGATTGCCTCCTGGAGGCCAATAACACTTTTCCACATTTTTAGGAAGGAGTAGAGGGGCCAGCATTACCCTTTCAGCAGCCATGCCATCAGGTTGAGGGACCTGAGGTTGGGGTGCAAGAGAGAACCCTGCTCCTGAGACAGCAGGTTGGGCTGCGTCCCCAGAGGGAATGGGGTCTCCACTGCCAACTGGAGGAGGAGCGGAAACCAAGGCTGTCTTGGCCATCTGGGGGCTACTAGGTGGTGGCCTTCCAGGTGGTGGCCTTCCAGGTGGTGGGGCACTGGTTCCACTGCCTGGTCCTTCAAAAGACCTCAATCTAAGGTCTCTTTTGCCAGAGGATGTGATCAATGCTAAAAAAAACCTCTGCACTGCACCTTGAAAGTATACAATGTATCCTTCTTAAGACTTGATACAATACTTATATTCAGGTAACTGTTTCAAACTTGGGCTGCCATTTGACTATCACTTTATCGTCTAATGGACTCATTGCCCTTTTAACATCAACGAGCTTTGTTTTGCTTGAACTGCTACCACAAGCGTAAGATAAAAAATGGTTTAGAAAATAGTTTAAAGAACTGATGCTTAATTTAAAGAACAAGTGCTTAACTTTCGAAGTGAACTTCAACTTTAAATATCCCTTTGCGTTTCACCCTTTCAGGTTTCGTCAGGGGAATCTTGTAAAGCACTAGAAAATAAACAAAACAAGTTCATCAGATACCAACTTTCTATGATGATATACAGATACCGAAGGTATAATTCTCTTCATTACCTCAAATCCAGAGAAAACATCATTCAAAAGCTCACTCAACGGTCTGTCATTAATGGCTGTGAGACGCCGCGCATGCGGAATAGTTATATAAGGATTAAAAAACTGTCAGCCAATACCCATAGAGCAGCCTCTATCTCAAAGACACACCTCCCATTCTACTCGAGCATTCAACCCTCCAGGGGCCACTGTCCGTAGCTTATAAATCCAGCGTTGTTCATTGTAAAGCAAAGTCTGTTCCATTGTTTTTCCACTTTTCACTGCAGTGATGCGCATAATGCAAAAACATCGCAGGTCTGTAAAAGCATGATGATGTTGGAGGCAATGATCCACCATTGGCGCTTCTTTTCGCTGACATTTAAGTTTACTTTTATGCTCATTCATACGCACTTTAAATGCTCGTCTAGTTTTTCCAACATATAGTAGGGCACAAGGGCATCGGACGGCATATACTACATGTGTAGAAGTGCAAGAAGTCGCATCTCGTAGTTGATAAGTTTTACCATGATAACTAAATTCTGACAGATCCTCTGTGACTGCACAAACCGTACATGACCCGCATTTTCTATGGCCCACTACTGTAGTTTCTCCACATGGTTCTATCGGTCTCAAGACCGCCGGACTTAGAAGCTCTTTAAAATTCTTTTGTCTTGTCCAGACACAGCGTACCTGATGATGTTCAAGACCCGGAATGCTATTAAGTACATTCTTATGTCGTCTAATGATACGCTTCAAATAATAACTGTAAGGGGAAAAAAGATGTAATCAAATTAACTTGTTGATCCTCTTCTGGCGAACCACAGCTTACGGAAGGATGAAGCAACAGATCCCGTTTAACATACAGTGCTCTTTCGTACGCTCTATTAACATTCTTTTCAGAGTAGCCTCTCCGTTGAAAATTAGTTTTCAATTCCTTAGAATGACTTTTAAACTCTTGTATATCCGAACAGTTCCGCCGATAGCGGATAAATTGTGACAACGGTAAACTATTTCTCAAAAGACCTGACAACTCCTGTAGAAGGAGGTTCCTGTGAAGAGGGGGCCTTAAAGGCTCTCCTAGAAAGGAGGAGGGTGGTACTTGGTCAAAATGGAGTAGATACCCCTTTTGCACTATCTGCAGGACCCAGGTATTCGTGGTAACGGCTGGCCACCTGTGGGCGTACAGGGTCAGCCTTCCTCCTGTGCAGGGCCATACCAGAGATGGGAGTGGGATGCTGTGGGAGTCAAAACACCCCTCCCGGCTGGGTGGGAGCTGGATCTGGAGGCTTGGGGGTTTTCTGCCTACGGGGGCCGTGCCCCTGTCCCTTGGCCTGCTGCCACTGTTGGGGAGCTGGGGTGGCCTGGTAAGTGGGGTAGTTGCGGTAGGCATTACCCTTCCTTGGGAAAAAGGGATTTTTACCCGAGCCCTTCTTTTTGTGAGAAGGGGCAGAAGTCTTCTTGGAGAGCCTTGTCTGGGTTAAGTACTCGGACTCGATCTCCGCAGTCTTTCCAGTCATGGGTTTGCTGAAAAGGTTGTCACCTTGGCAAGGGACATCGACCAACTTGTCCTGAACCCATGACTCCAGGTCCAACGACATTAGCCAGGCCTGACGGTGTGCCCCAATGCTGGCCGTGGCTACTCGGGCCAAAGCCTCGAAGCTGTCGTAGGCTGCTCGAAACAAACTTCGAGCACTCTCGAATCCCATTTGACAAGGCCTCGGAGCGCTGCAAGGGTTCCTTGGAGAGGCCAGCCGAGAACCCGGCAATCTTCTTTGCCAGGTCCCGTAAGTACATGCCCATGTACCGCTGATAGGTCTGGACACGGCATGACAGCATCGAGCCCTGGAAGCACTTTCTGCCGAGAGCATCCAGGTTCTCAGCCTCCCAGTCGGGAGGCACCAAGGAGTGCGTCTTTTGGCTCTTGAGCCTTTGCATGGCCGATTCCACAACCATGGAGCTGTGTGGCAGCTGTGCTTTCTTGAACCCGGGGCTCTTGTGGACTCGATAAATGGAACTGACCCGCTTACTGAGAACTGGCATCAAGGCCGGGGACAACCACATGCGGAGCATTAACCGTTCCAGCATCGGAGGCACCGGCACAGTAAGGGCTTCCCTTGGGGGAAAGTCATACTGGAGGGCCTCAAGCTCCTCCTCGGACTCAGAAGGGAATGCCAAAGCCTTGGCCATGTCTCTAACGAAGTCTGAGAACCTGGTGTCCTCTGGGGGGGACCTTCTCCGAGGCTCTGAACCCGGTGAGTCCGATGGGATACACCAGGTACGGCGGGTGTCTGGAGACTCCTCATCTTCCGTCTCCCATGCCGATTCCTCCGAGGAGGAATTGAGCGACTCTGGCCGTGAGGGCATCGAGCCCAACCGCCGCGACGCCAAGGGCACCAGCGTCGACGACCTCGGCACCGAACGGGAGGTCGAGGGAGACCTTGGCCGAGGATCGACTCGAGCCCTGATTGACTCGAGGATCGACTCGAGCCCTGATTGACTCGAGGATCCGCTCGGCCTCCAGGGTCGACTTGGACATCAAGGTCCCGGTGGTTGGGGCGGATGGACCAGTGAGACCGGTTATCAGTGCCCGCTGCTCCATGAAGGCAGCCATGCTGCTCTCCAGGTCCGCCATCCTGAAACCGAGCTCAGAAGGCTCCGCAGCCTCCGGCTCGGGCCCCGACGTCATCGGGCCCAACGCCGGCTCTCCCGGAGGAGAGTCCATGAGGACAACAGGTGTTACCTGACTCGGCGTCTCAGGCTCCTTACGAGGTAGTTTGGCTGGCCGCTCCGACTCCGAGGACCCGGGGCGACGGTCGGGGTTCCACGTCCTGGAACCCGAGGGCCCAGGCCGATCAGAGGCCTCCAACGACATCACCCTCACGAGCTTCTTCTTCCTCCGGTGTTCCCTGGAGGGAGACCCCCGCTCAGAGGACCCACGACGCTTGGTGTCAGACAACTCCCGAGACGTCGAAACCTCTGACGAGGTCCAGGCTCAGACAGTTGCAGACTCCGAGAAAATCCTTTCACGTTGATGCTGTGTGCTCCTCAATGCCTTGGAAGACATCTTACCACATGGGCCACAGACCACCGAGTCATGGTCAGGACCAAGGCATCGGAGGCAGCAGTCATGTGTGTCGGTAAGGGACATCAACTTCTTACACCGATCACACTTCTTGAACTCGCTGGCAGCCATCGGGGGAAAAAGGTCCCCTGCAAGGTCAAATGACTGGGCTGCCAGTGAAAATGAAGAAAAAGAAGAGCGTGAACGCTAGTCACTAAGGACAAAAACGAAAAATGTATCCGGACTCGATACCGGTGTACCGAGCCGAAGGTGGCAAGGGGAACCTGCGTCGTACCGGGTCGAAGAAATGATTCTTCAAATGTTTTGATACACTTCTTCCGAGGACAGCGAAACAACATCTGTTTGGCTCCGCGGAAAAAGGGAGACTGAGCAAGATGGCACCCTTGGGCAGGAAGGGGACTGCGCATGCGCAGGCAATCCCAAAGGTTTTCTTTGAAAGCTGGGGAATTGCTCCACACGAGGGCTCCGTCGGTGCCGACGTCACCCATATGTGAGGACTGACTTCCTGTTTGTTCCTAGAGAATGACCATTACAAAAAGTCTTTAGTGAGACCTCATTTGAAGTACTGTGTGCAATTCTGGAGACTGCACTTTCAAAAGGATATAAAGAGGATGGAATCAATGCAGAGTACAGCTAAAGTGGCCTTCATCAAAAAGCACAAAGGGACAGACTTCAAGATCTCAGTACATATACTTTAGAAGAAAGGTGGGACAGGGAAAATATGATAAAGACATTTAAACATCTGCATGGTATAAATGCACAGGAGGAGGGACTCTTTCAATTGAAAGGAAGTTCTCAAATGAGGGGTCAAAAGATGTAGATGAAAGGGGATAGACTCAGGAGTAATCTAAAGAAACATTTCTTTATGGAAAGAGTAGTGGATGCTTTGAACAGTCTCCCAACTGAGATAGTGGAAATGAAGTCTGTATCTGAACTCAGGAAAGCAGGAGATGGACACAAAGGTTTTATGAGGGAAAGGAAGGGATTTACAGATTAGGTGCTGATATCAATGGGTAGACTGTATGGGCTGTATGGTTTTTATCTGTCATCATTTTCTATGTTTCTATATTGCTGGAGAACACACAGTACCATCTTCCCAAACTGGAGAATGTTACATATCCTGGGATGGTACGTCACAAACAGTATAAAAAAATGATTCCATTGTAACTGGGAATTTTTAAGGACTACTGGGCGGTTCGTGGGTTTATTGTTTACTTTTCTTTATAGCGCCTCCTAGATGTGTTTTTTATTGATATATGATCGAATCATGTGATTTGTATAATATTGTGGGAATGCCTGTATTTGGTTTTTCCTATTTTTGTTTTATTTGAATATTTTGCTTTTCATAATATGTAAATATAAAAAGTAAATATAAAAAATAAAATAAAATAAATAAAGAACAGTACTTGCTAGAAAGCAGTTCTTTTCCCATTCCAATTTCTCTTCTCTTCCCTCCTATTTATTAGCCCTATTTTCATATTTTCAGTTTGCAGCGAAACAGCATCCTCATAAGTATAATACAAACATATTTAAAATGGTTACACCCAATAGATAAGAGTATGGACAGTCAAGCAAAATTAAGGATTAATATCAGAATGTTTACTAGGTGTTGACTAAGAATAAAACCTTCAACCTGCACATAAAAGAACCTTTTTTGTTACACACATTCAACTCCTGAAATACTAATACTAACAGACACAACTTCTTTTCCAACTCTGCCCATATCTTATAAATTATCTTAGATGTTATTCTGTCTTTCACTGCTTGCATTATTTACCACTCTGACAATTGCAATTCTATTCTTACCAGATCCCCTGAATGTTTTATTAAATGTCAACACCTTTCAAACTTTGCAACATAGCTAATATTGAATCTTCTGCACCATTCTTTTATTTCTCTCTAATTGCATGGCCGCTAGAATACAATCCCCATCTATATAGCTACATGAGACTTTTGTACATCTAGTTAGTCTATTTGGATTTTTGCTTTCACTTTTCATTGTGCACTGCTTTGAGACAACCTTGAGGGGCCAGAGAGGCAGTTTATAAATCTCATAATAAAATGAGTTTCTACTTGAAGAAAGGGCAGAATCCTAGAGGCCTAAATGTCCAGGAAGGGTTTCCCAGGAGCTCAAGACCAGACAAGGAAACCGGGACCAAACAGGAAACAGGAACTAATATTACCATAAATACAAAACACAGTTAAGAATAGGCTGGCTAGAACCAGCCTTCCAGGAAGCATAATTGCTCCTCCTATAAGACCAGTGCCTGCCAACCTAATGAACACCAGTGTGAGACCACGCCAGGCCATGACGACACTGGGAAAACACCATCATTTGGGACGGGGGGAGGGGGGGTGTTCATGTTGTTTTCAGAATTAAAGCAATATGACATGACCTAAGAAATGTCACTGATATTTCCCATGTTGTTCAAAATGAATACACATCTCTATTTCATCTACTAAATCTGCTCCACAAATTTCTTCTGGCACAGAATACCAAAATCATCATTGGATCTTGCTGCCCTGTTCCTCTGCTGTGTCGCAGCTGGGTGCTCCTACAGGAAGGTACACTGAGAATGTAACAAACATTTTGATTTATATCCCTCCACTTTCTCTCAGGTATTCATTTAATATTCTAAATTCTAAAGAAAGGTCCTTAAAGCAAATCCTAACATCAAGCAGCAACCAAAGTAATTCAGCAAACAGTGAGAAAATATATTCCCTCCCACCCATCCCAGCCAATAGGCAGGCGAATGCATTTGGAAACAATTATAACTCTTATCTATTTTATTGGTAAACACCAAAAAAGAATTTTACAATAATTCAACCAAGCTAGTAGTGCTGCATACTTGGTGGAAGCCCCTTTTGTAACAGTAACAGCCATGAATTGTTTAAGATAAGTGTCGCCTAGAATGCTGGTCCTCCTGGGGTGCCTGTTGCTCTCCGGGACCAGCAATGGCAGCAATGGCCTTAAATCCATGATGCAGCACTTACCCACCATTTCCAGGTCTGCGTTGCGATTTCACTCTTCCCCAATCTGCCGTCTCTGCCCCCCTCTGCTGCAGGATTTCCAGCTTATACAATACAGCCCCGGAGGTGTTGTCATGGTTTGGGAGCCATTGTCTCTGCTTCTGATCCTAGAGAGGGACGGCAGCAGTGGCAATGGGCCTGGGTGGGGAGTAGGATGAAGGGTCCACCAAGGCTGCCTCCAGTCCTTGCACTGGCCCGGTGTCTACCAACTTTGCATGGAAGAATGGTGCAGTTTTGCACATTCTTTCTAACTTAAGTTCTTTCAAGTTGGCTGAGGATCATCTGTAGTCTTTAAGTCTTAGCATAGATTCTCTACTGGATTCAAGTCTCATCAGACCACAAAAGTTCCCATGTGGTTCAGTGCTCCCTAAATGCTTTTCTGTATATGTACTGCAGCATATCATATGGCTATTCTTCAGCATTGACTTCATTTTTGCCATTTTCCCATACAGGCTACATTTGTTGAACAATTTTGAAATTATTCAATAGTCAACATTTTCCACCAATCTCAGTCAGAAATTTCTGTAATTCTTTTAATCTTGGGCCAAACAGTGACTTTCCTCCGAAGTTATTTTACTCCATGGGTACTAACTTTGCAAGAATGGCGTGACTGTGACAAATGTTCTTCATTCTGCAACTCTTCGCAACCTTTCCTCTCTTCTCTCTCTCTACACCTTTCCTTGGGAACTCCACTCTTATCCATGTCCTTCTTTGCCACTGCCAACTCCAGACTTCATTCATTCCAATTACTACTCCATATGCCTGGAACAAACTACCTGAGTCAATATGTTAGGCTCCATTCTCTGGCTCTATTCAAATTGAGGCTACAAAGCCACCTCATCGCAACAGGCGTCCCCTACAATGTAAAACACCAAACAGTATCCTTTCTCATTACACTTCCTATGTATATAGTTTACCCTTTTCTCCAAGTTCCATTTCCTGTTAAATGTAATGACCAGACATATGTAATTTGTCGGATGTTTCTGTTCCATGTAAACCGCGCTGATGGCAAATAGTGCGGTATATAAGAAATGTTAATAAATAAAATAAATAAATAAAAAATCATAGCTACTCTTGGAACCTGATCCATGTGTTTACCTGTTCACCATCTATGTGTATCTTTACCATTCCCCCAGATTTACCCTAGCCTTCAGTTGATGTGTTGTCTGTATTGATTAGATTGTAAGTTCTGATAAGCGGGAACTATCCACTCCTGGGGGAATTCTGTGCAACTGCGCAATGCAGAATTTGCACAGAATTCCTCACCTGTGCAGAACTCTGCGCAGACACCAGTGTGCCAGACAGTGAGACAGGATTGGGCGCACAAGCTTTTAGAGCACCCGATCCTGCCTGTTAGCAGCAACACAGCTGTGGGAGCACTTCCATTTGCTTGCACGGCTGTGTTACTGTGATCGGGCTGCTGGTGAGTCGGAGAGGCTGGCTGGGGGCAGGAGAAAGGTTGCTGGTGAACGGAGAGGCTGGCAGACGTAGGCGAAGGGTTGCTGGTGAATTGTTGGAGTTGCTGAGGGGTGAAGATAGGCTGCTGGTAAGTTGGGGGAGGGGTTCTGGGGGCTGGGGTGGGCTGCTGCTGAGTCAGGGGGGTTGAAGGGGATGGGGATGGGCTGCTGATGTTTCTAAGAAGGTTGGGGGCAGGAGAAGAGCTGCTGGTGAGTCAGAGGGGATTGCTAGGGGCTAGAAGTTAGAGAGAGAAAAAATAGGTGGGGGGCAAGGATGGGTTGGAGACCGAACTGTGATTGGAGCAAGAGAGCTAAGGAGGAAAAAGACAGGGGAAATTTACAGCCTAAAAGAGGAGTTAAGCTTTATGATGGGGGAATTCTGCGCAAAACTTTATTCATAAAGCATGCAGAAAATTTGCAGAATTTTAAGATATTACACACAGTAGTCAAACGTTTTGCACAGAATTTTAAATTTGTTTGTGCAGAATTCCCCCAAGTGTAACTGTCTTTTACATCTATACGTGCAGGGCTGAGTATGCTTTGCAGAACTATACAAATAAGTCATAGTAGTAATAGCAGGCAGTGTCAAACTATGCCCACTTTGAGTCACTGTTACATCCATCACTATAAAGGATAGTTCAAACACACTAAAATGTTTTTTATTCATGTAAATCACACCTGAGAAGTTCACAATATGAAATAAAAAGAAAATTCAGCATGAATTATAGGATAAATTACCAATCCCCCTCCCTTCCATTCTTCAACATCGCACAGTCTTCCTCCAATTTGTACCTTATAATAATTTTATTCTGGATTTTTTTCTGCAACTCCGTGATTGGCATGTTTAGACCTTTGCTTCAAAGTCACTTCATACAACAGAAACAGGTTGATTCTTCATCCAGGAGTATTCAAAACAGCTCTGGTACTCTGACTGAACACCGATGGTCTCTAATTTATTATGGGCCTTGATAAAACAATTGTTGAAATCAGTACTAATTTGGATTTACTATGACAAAAGGCATGCCAACTTTTTTTTTTAAATTACTCTTTGAATATTTCTCTAAATGTTCTGTCAAAAGGTATTTTGTACATGGTTTACATGGTTAGTGCCACTGAATATCCACTCCTAACTCTCCTACGTGCCCCGATGCTATCCGATTAGCATTGGGGGGGTGTCGGGGGTATTCCAGTGTGGAGCAGAGGTGGCAACAAGTGCTAACCGGCAGCAGCGATGCTGCCTGGTGCGCTTTAAAGATAGGCAAGGAAAATCCTCACCTATCTTTAAGGCACAGGAGCTAACTGGGCAGCATACAATATCGCTGCTGCCCTGTTAGCAACTGCAGCTACCGGCTTTTGTGGCGATCCCCCGGATATTCAATGCCGGGGCAACTTATAATGCTGGCATTGAATATCCGGGGTTAAGGGTCAGCAGGCAGGGCTATGTGCCGTAGGGGCGCATAGCCTGCCCAAATCAATATCGGGCCCTGAAAGTCTAGAAAATGTTGTGTAGATAAGTGAAATAAACTACTACTATAATGTATTTTGAACTGTATTTTTTTAAGAGAGTAGAATGAGAAAAATGTACAATGTGTGAAGACTACAATGAGTGTATACAATTATATATTCTATTGCATCAAAAGCTATATAAAACTACAAAATTAAATCACGTCCCAAAATGCTAATGTAAACTAAAAGCGTACTAGCAAGATGTATGAAAATAATAAATTCATGAAGATATATATCTGATGTGAGAATGTCTCAGATGCTAATGTGAAAGTTGATGAAACATGAATTGCAGTTAGGGTAGAATTTCAGAACATAAAATTATATCTACGAGGGAAATTTAATGCCAATGCCTCTAACCTGTGGTATTGAGTTAGTGCAGTTTAGTGACTCCCACAGTAAACTAAGCTGTGCTAACATCCTATATTTTACTGTCCTGGCTATCTGTTGGGGGGCATGCACTGCATGATACAGTAATGATTCAAAACCTAATGCAGTCGCACTTGATGCAAATGCATCAGTGGCATACCCAGGGGTAGGGCCCACCCCAGGTGCCAACTGGGAAGGAGTGCACCCCCGCTGGGCCCACAGAGGCAGCACAGCAAACTTACCATGAAGCTGGTTTGCTGCATTATCTCTATGGGCCCGGCTGCAGTCTCATGAATCACGAGACTTTGGCCGAGGAGAGACAACGAGGCAAGCCAGCTCTATAGTAACTTTGCCATTATGCCTCTGTGGGGAAGGCGTGTGAATTGTGGTGTGCCACATGGGGGCATCCGTCCTGCGTGCCGAGGAGGCTAGGAATGCAACTAAAATGCATTTAACACCACCCTTTGAGATGACATTAAGTGCACCCAAGCTAACTGCAACATTGATGATAAATGTTGTTAGAAACCCCCACACTAACCACATGTGCACTCATATCCATTCTCTGCCCCTATCCTGCCCAATTCCCTCCCCATGTATGCTAAGCAGAGAGTATGGAGTTAACCATGTGTTGTCTGTTTTCAATTTACACTATAAGTGTGGCTCCACACATGCAGATTAGTGAATGCTCAAGCACATATTAACAGTTAGCACAGCTTAGGAAGCATGTCCCTAAGGGGCATAGCTACCAAGCTGCTATAAAATCTAGACTTTTAGCACAGCTTAGTTTGCTGTGGGAGTCACTAACCTGCAGCAACTCAGTACCACAGGTTAGTGACTAGGTAAAGGATTAAATCCGGTTTGCAGCAAGAACAGCAAGCTGTTTCCTTTCAAAGGAAAAATAATACCAGTTCAAAATTAAAGTACAGACACACACTTCCGTTATGAAAATTACCCTAGGGAATTTGCATATTTACTTTTACACTTTTTTTTTATCATGCACAAATTTTCCTGTTTTTCACCCATTATCGAACATATGAAGTCTCTGAAAGGAAGTGAGCTTATGGTAATGATGGAAGATGTCATCCAGGAGGGTCCTAAATTGGCAGGAATTGAGCTCACATTGGGAATCTAGGAGATGTTGTACTTAGGGTTCAGAATATAGGTGGAATTAATCTGGAAAGCTGCTAAACTGACAGACTGTAGGATCAGCGGGATGGAAGAGGAGCAGTCTGCACAGAGAGAAGCACACTAACTTGGATTAGTTGTCAGAGCCTGAAGTGAGGTAGGAGCTTGATGGAAAGAATGTTGTTTGAGATTTCATTAAGAAATTAAGAAGCTGTCAGTGTTTTGGGAAGTTGGCAGGGAGACCGTGGGTTTGTTGTGTAAGGTCCTGATTAGTAGTCAATAGACAGGAAAGCCTGTAAGAGGTAACCGCTGCCATTAGAAATACTTCTTAGCTTAAAGGGTTGCATATTGGCTGGAAAAGTTATTTAATGGGGTATCTTGAGAATACACAGTACAAAACAGCTTATTTGGTTTTGCTCTGGCTGAATTTATTGTTTAAGTTGTCTAGGAACATAAAATAAAGGAGTCTGAAAGTAATCCCTGGCTTTATCGGCAGTTTCGTCTGGTGTCAGCTTCTCAAGAATACTAGTTCTTCTGCTTCTAATGAGTATTTTCATTTTAGATGTGCGGGGCTGTCTATTCATCAGTTGCCAGAAACTGTTGTCTCCGATATCTCTGTTGCAGATATTCTGTAATAAAAATGTAATCTGTGCCATTGAGTCAATGCTGATTCCTGGCAACCCTCAAGCCTTTGGATTTTCTAGGTAAAGTGTGACCGGAAGTAGATTTCCAGGCCTTTCTTCTGAGGAAATGAAGGGTAAAGTGACTTGTCCAAGACCACAAAGAGTGCCAGTGGGACTCGAACCCCAGTATCTTGGTCACCAGGTCACTGTTCTAACCAATAAGCTACTCCCTCCACTCCATATTTGTAATACCTAAATCTTAAAAAATGGTGACATTTTAATTATTAACAGCCTTTCCTGAAGTCCTGCTAAACCAGTCCTGACAAGTGCGTTGTGGGCCCCCTGCCGGCAGAGGTGGAGATAGAGAACAACTAAAAACTTCCAGTGACATCATCCTGCTACTTGGGCCAGTGCAGCTAGGGGGACACTTCGATAATCATACCCAAGTAAATAAAGAAAACCCTGACCGCACATAACCTTATTGAGAGTAACAAAATAGAATACACCACTGTGTACAGTACAGCCGCCACACAGAGCAGCTGTCAGATGATCAAAGCCTGAAAAGCTAACTGCAGAGATAACGGAGCACATGGAACAGGTCCTGAACTGGTCTAGCAGGATTCCAGGGAAGATAAGTAAAATGCCATCTTCCAGATCGTCTTGCTAGACCAGTTCAGACAAATAGTAAGTACAAAAGCTACAACTCCACTGGGTAGGAAGAAATAGTTGCCTTCAAAATCTGAGTACCAAAGGGAGCATCTGTCTGAGATGGTAGTCCTTGACAAACGTCGACAGGGAAGACCAAGTTGCTGCCCTGTAAATATCAATGGGGGGGGGGGGGTGACAAAACTTTGCTCCACCCACACGGATGCTTGCAACTGAGTAGACTGCACATGCAAACCCTATGGAACCTCATGGTTTCAAAACAGATAAGCTGAAGCAAGAGACTCTTTAATCCAACAGACCAAGGTAGACTTAGAAGACGTCTTGCCCTTACATGGACCCACAAACTGCACAATTATTGATCAGGCTTTTGGAAGGAATAAATAATCTTCAAGTAAAGTAATACAATTCTGCGAACATCAAGCAGGTAGAGATCTGAAACCATTTTAGGCAAGAAGGAGAAAAGAAGAACATAAGGTGCGCCATACTTACCAAGGGTCCATCAAGCCCAGTATCCTGTTTCCAACAGTGGCCAGTCCAGGTCTCAAGTACCTGTCGGTTCCCAAATCCTTTTCCTGAATGGTGATTTCTAATGTGGAACATTGCATTATGTAACTAAAATTTGGATTATTCTTCCTTAAGTGCATAATTTTGTATTTGTCTGCCTGAAATTTTATCTGCCATTTGGATGTCCAGTCTCCCAAATTCCAAGGTCCTCTTGCAATTTTTCACAATTCTCTTGTGTTTTAATAACTTTGAATAATTTTGTGTCATCTGCAAATTTCATTACTTCATTCATTTTTCCCATTTCCAGGTTATTTACAAATATGTTAAAAAGCAGTGGGCCCAGCACAGATCCCTGGGGTACTCCACTATTCACCTTTCTCCATTGAGAAAAAGTCCATTTAAACATACTCTCTGTTTTCTATCTTTTAACCAGTTCCTAATCCAAAATAGTATGAGGGTTGCTCAGAAAGTAATGCCCCACATGTTTTTTCTCAGTCCAGAATGAAGACAGAGGTGTGAAATTGAAAGGGTAACTTGGAACGTCAAAGGACACATGTGCGTAATTTTACAGTCGTCCGACAAATAGCGAGGCAGTAGTGATCCTTCAAATGGCGTCTGTGAGTGACACACAGTACAAACAACGAACTGTAACTGAATTCTTGGTGGAGGAGAAAGAAAGCGTGAGAAACATTCACAAACGGTTGTGTGCTGTGTATGGAAGTTCTGCAGTAGATAGGAGCACCGTTGGACGATGGGTGAAGAGAGTAAAGGCTTCAGGAAGTGGTAAAATGGAACTGGAAGATCAGCCGTGGTCTGGGTGTCCTGCCTCAGCCACCAGTCCAGACAAGTTGCAGCGCGCTGATGACATTATTTGTGCAGATCGGCGCATCACAAGTTGGGAATTGTCTGTACAGCTTTCCGTCATTAGAGGTAGTGCAAAGGCAATTATTGACTCTTTGGGATATTCAAAGGTGTGTGCAAGGCACACCGCAACAGCTTACAGTATTTTAATGCCCGCTGGCAGCTATCGCAGGGCGCTGCAATTTGTCTGGAATGGTGGCTGAGGCAGGATGCCCAGGAAGCCTTTACTCTCTTCACCCATCGTCCAACGGTGCTCCTATCTACTGCAGAACTTCCATACACAGCAAACAACCGTTTGTGAATGTTTCTCACGCTTTCTTTCTCCTCCACCAAGAATTCATGGTTGTTTGTGAACCATGCCTCCATAACCGCCACTAAATCCAAGTCAACCTGCCTCGACATCTGGGATCTTATTTCCCATACTATGGGATGTTGCCCCTTTTATCCATTTCAGACGCATTTAATGTTTCACTTAACTGGGGGCTTTCTTCATCCGTCTCTAATGAATCTAAAGCCCTCTTCAGTTGGTCAGTCACTCTGATGCGATAGACAATTTGACCCTTCTGCAGTCTTTAGGAAACCATCCCATGTTCCAAGAAACCAAAACACTCTCGATACCATCCATGCAGCAATGCATTCATCTCCAGGATGCAAACTTTTTAATTTTATTTATTTATTTAAAGCTTTTCTATACCGCGTTCTTTAAAATCAGTGCAGTTTACAAGTAACATTTATATGTACAATAAAGGAGATAACCTGCATTGTACTTACATTGAATGGGTATTGAAACTTGGAGTAGAACCGGGGTAACTATATACAAGATGAGCAATGTGTCACTGGGTTGTTGTAGCAACGTGGCGTGCTCAAATAACTATATACAGGATTGTCCAATATTCTCTACCTCTGCCTCAGCCTTTACATGCAACAGGGAGGATTAAAGAAAACACCACCTGCACACCTATCTGCTTCACCCTCTGTCCCAGAGCCATGAAGTCACTTTTGATACACTCTGAGGGATGCCTAGCAGTATCATTTGTGCAGACATGGATGAGCAATATCAGATAATAGTCAGTAGGCTTGATGAATCTCGGCAAACTCTTCATAACATCTTGGATTTTTCCATCTGGCAGACAGCACACCTTTCTGGACATCAAATCTGATCAGCAGATGAACACCTCAGTATCCCTTAGAATACAGCCACCATCCACCACTATCCTTCACTTCCTTATGGTCACTGATTCCATAGTTTTGGGGTGCTTGAGCTCTGGTTCTTCCTTTTCCTGAGATACTTTCATCTCCTCCACTTCCAGGGTTGCATGCTGGTTCTTCACTTTGAGGGCTGGAGGAGTTGGATTGTCGATTCTGTAGGCTCTGGTGACTCGTGTTCAACTCTTTTCATTTTATAGTATCCTATCTTCACCTCTGTTTGAGATCTCGGATGCTTCAAGAAGCATCTCATTAGTGTACTTCTCATTGTCTTGATTGCTTCTCAGCCTCACCACCTCTTCTCTGAGCTCTTCCACTTGGTTTTATGAGAGTTTCAGCTTGCAGGTGTCCTGCACATGGAACTGGTCCTTTAACTGGCATTGGGTTGTCTGTCTGGTCAGAGGCAGAAGCTGTAACGGTGGTAACAGCTTTGGCAATATGATTTTTCTCAGCCATCATTCAGTTGGTGGAGCTTTGGTACCTGTTAAAGTAAATGAGAAAGACCTACCAAAGTCTCTCACTTTTCCTCAGCTGTCCTTAAGAGAGAAAGCAGCTAACCTCTTTTATGTGTGTAGTAACAGCACTATTCTATATCCCTGTGTATATCCCTGCTTCCTTCCTAGATAGTTATTACCTTACATTAGTAAATTTCAATATTATGTATCTGAATTTGCTTTTTTAATAGGAGCATGCACCATCATAAACAGTGTCAAAATTTAAGAGCACCCTATTAATATAGTGTGCATATATGGAGCAGGTTAGCAAATTATCACCACAAATAATTACCAGATAATTTTAGACAAAAACACACAATCTATTATTTCATATAACTATGATAGGACAACAGGGTGAATGGGGCCATATACAGAATTACTTACTATGAAACTTTGAAAAATTGAATCCTATATTATTTCTACTTATCATTTGTAATGTGCTAGAAGGCATACACAGCACTGTACAGAAATATGTATGAGACAGTCCCTGCTCATTCAACAGTGTAAACAGCACTAATACATGAGTAGTATAATGGGTACACTACTTGTCAAACTGATTGACAGGTGAGATAAGGATGGCAGGAGCCAATCAGCGTTCACTTCCGGTGTATGTCCCGCCTTAGGTCACGCCCCTCCCATAGAAGTGAATGGTGAGTTAGCCCCGCCCACTCCCGCCCCCAAAATGTTGACAGGTACCAATCAGCGCCCACTTCCGGTGTATGTCCCGCCTTAGGCCACGCTCCCTCCCATAGAAGTGAATGGTAAGTTAGCCCCGCCCAGTCCCGCCACCAGGCGTGGCCACCGACCCCCACTTGACACACCCCTGCCCCCGCCCCAAGGATGACATCATCCAATCAGTGTACACTTCCGGGGGTGTGTCACATCCATGCCACGCCCCACAATATGGCATTAGCCAATCAGCACCCACTTCCGGGTTTGTCCTATGCCCACAGCCTCCCACCCTCCTCCACGCCCCCTGCCTACATCATCGGAAATGACATCACCGGAAACAGTGTGTCATCAGAAGAGGGACTGTCCCTTTTTGCTGACATCAGCGGAAACAGTATGGCTGACTCCGGAAATGATAGTATGGCTGACTCCGGAAATTTGTTTTTGCTTCTGCTTAATGCTGAAAAACAAAAATGCTTTTCTCTTTCTCTCTCTCCCACACAGACTCAGTTGTTTTTTTCTCACACAAAAACTGATTCTTAGCACAGAGAGACAGGCAGGCTAGAATCTTTTTCTTTCCAAATGCAATTAGCACATCTTTGTTAGAGGAATCAGTGCTGCCTCTCACCCTCAACCACGCCCCTGCCTACATCATCGGAAATGGACTGTCCCTTTTTGCTGACATCAGCGGGGAGCAGAGTGACTGACTCCGGAAATGTGTTTTTGCTTCTGCTTAATGCTGAAAAACAAAAATGCTTTTCTCTCTCTCTCTCTCTCTCTCTCCCACACAGACTCAGTTGTTTCTTTCTCACACAAAAACTGATTCTCAGCACAGAGAGACAGGCAAGCTAGAATCTTTTTCTTTCCAAATGCAATTAGCACATCTTTGTTAGAGAAACAAGTGCTGTCCATGTGATAGAATTTTACTTTTAAGACCTCACTGTTAGAAGTATTCTGGCAGTCCTGTAGAGTTCAGACTGAAACACACAGTCCAAAGCGTGATAAGGTGGAAAAACACTTTATTTGAAAACTCAGACCTAGCAACCCGACACAGGCCGTGTTTCGGAGACCTTCATCAGGGGTTGTCTACATAGGTACTAAAGACATAGAAACAAACAATATTAAAAAATCAAATAATAGTGAAAGAACAAATACTCACGGATATTCAATTAACTCTATTATACAGAAATAGAAATAAATATATAATATAATAAATAATAAAATGTATATTAAATAGTAAAATAAATAAAATCTAAATAATAATAGTCTCATATAAATAATTAAAAGTAATAAATAATATATAATAAAACTCAAATGCTTGGAACACGATACACAAATAAATTATAAATATTAAAATTGTGTGATAGAAAATACAACAAAATAAAGCACAACTAAATCCATTTAGACACATAAAATGCAGTAATTGCGTAAATGATCAACATCACACTTGTATTATTGCTACCTTATTTGTAGAGATGACATGCAAACCTCACAGGAGGAACACAGCTTCTATGTAGAAACGATGGCACACAGTAAATGCAAGAAGTAAAAAACTAAAATGAAGAAGACATAAGAAAAAGCATATGTATACCATTGGAGATAACTTGTATATATTTTAGGAGCATAAATTACTGGGAACTAAAAACTAAAACGTAAAGGGGAACGCAGCAGGCATTCATATAGGTTGGATGTGGGAGGAGTACAAACAGAGAGAGACACAATTGCTAATTAACCATCTATCACAATGGGAAAGAAAAGGGGGAAAGTAGAATTAATTCCAACTTCAGTCTAACAGTGTCAATGAAGAAATAAGTCGTACTAATAAAAACAGTATGGAGTGGGGCCAGGTTTGCATCGCAGGATCAAAGGCGCCGAACTCAATAGCTAAAAATGTGAATTGTATCTATGTAATTATCAACCATCAAACTCTTACTATATTCTTTAAAAAGACATGGGGCCAGAGGAGGGTCTGGATACTCAGAAAACAATTAAAAAGAGATCTAATGCACTATTCTTCCTATTTATCGGAGGCTTGTGGAAGATGTGATTGCCAAGAACAAAATTAAAAGGAGGTTTAAAAAACGCTATTCTCCTACTTATTGCTGTTACTTAAACGACGGCTCATATAGACAATGGACCTGTCCAAAGAATAAACAAAAAACACTTTGTAGTTTCTAAAAAACAGTACAAAGAGAAGATCATCCAAATTTCCAGAATAATAATCTGCCACTTTAATCGGAGGTTCATTATGTGTTAGATTGTCAAAACCCGATTCAGAAAAAAGGAAATGTGCAGAATCGCTGCTCTCCTGCTTTCTACCAGTGAGATCAGAGGCTACCAACATGTATATACCATCATCATAATGATTATTGGACTTACCAATCTATATCGCCGACAGAAACCGAATCTTACGAACTGTGAATAAACTGAGAGAAATTCTTTAGACTCTCAGCGTAATTCGCTACAAAAACGCCGACACATGCGCAACCCTTTAAAAGATCTCAGAGGCGGGAAACCAAAGGGGGCGTGGCCAGACCCGAAAAAACTCCAAAGAGCCAAACGTAAAGACTATTATAATACTTGTGAACATCTGCACCAAACTTAAAAGAAAATAGCGCTATCGTTAAAAACGCACAAGGGAATTGTTTGAGGTTAAAAACGAAGGTGTAGTACCGATTTCTTGATATAAGGACCTTCAACACATCAGATCGTCAGTGAACACTTAATTGTAAATGTACAATATAGCAATAGAAATGTATTGGTATTTTGTCCTCATGTTCTTAAAAACTCTAAAACATTAATTAAATATTCTTTGCTAAAAAAACAAAAGAATATAAAAAATATAACATAATAAAATAAAATAAAATAAAAAAATAAAACTACATCTTGGTAAAATAATAATTTAATATCAAAGCTTGTAAGCTAATTTTTAAAGGTCCTTATGATATTAATAATTAAAACAAAAACATAGTAAAATCCAAATAAACTAAACAATAAAATGAAATAAAATAAATTAGTAAAAACTACATCAGAAAATTTCATAAAAAATATTTCATAAGAAATATTTTTAAAAAATTTATATATTAAAATTTTTATATAAAAAAATATAAAACAATATGTATGTGTATACTATAATATTAATATAGTAATAATAAATAAAAATAGATCCTTAATGGAACTACAGTCAAACCTCGGTTTTCATGATTAATCCGTTCCAAAAAGTCTGACTAAAACCGAAACGGACTAAAACCGAAGCAAGATTTCCCATAGGAAATAATGTAAATTCAATTAATCCGTTCCAGACACCCAAAAATATTGACAAAAAGTACATTTTATAGAGAATAACTATATTTTTACATACAGAAAACAATGAGAAATTGACAATGAGAAGTCTGAGCCAGCAGTAGAACAGCTCCTGTCACTTCTCTCAGCAAACACACAGATACCTTAGGACACCAATGTGATCGCTGACTCCGTCTCAACAGCATACCCCGCAAGAGAAAGAACTGCCTGCCACATTCATTCAACATCTCCTGCTTACCCCTCAACATCTCCTGCTACCTCCGAGCCTGAGGGGGCGCTCCAGAGAACAGGCAGGCGGTGGAGAGATCGGGGCCTTCCTCTCTGCAATCCTTCCATGTCTGGCTCGAGGATGTTGCTCACTTGGGCAGGCAGTGTACTGTTTGCAGGCACACGCAACAGCTGGGTTTGAAGTCTGCCAATCTCCAGTCATCTCCAGATCTCCTTCACGCACACGCGATCGGTGAGTCCGGGCGGGGGGGGGGGGTAATGCTGCCGGGACTGGGCAGGCAGTGTACTCTGTTTGCAGGCACACGCACACGCGATCGGTGAATCGGGGGGGGGGGGGGGGCTGTACGAAAACCGAGGCTATCGACGAAAACCGAGACAACATCTGAGTGGGGAAAAGACGTCGAAAACCGAAACCGACGAAAACCGGGGCAACCGATAACCGAGGTTTGACTGTATACTAAACATATGTAAATACTCAACTAATAAAATACAAAAATAAACAGCTTATTGTTAAAAATAAGAGATATATATTTATAGTAATTCAATCAAAATATAATAAATAACAACTTAAAATGAAAATATATATATGTAAAAAAAAAAATAATAATAATAATAACAATAATTCTGATGTATGGATTGAGTCTAAATTCCATCTAGTGATTAAAAAAAAAGGGTATTATTAATGAATTACTGGTAAAAATAACAGTGAATTTGAAAGGTCATTGATGCGAACAGGCATATCGCTTTGGAGAAACATTCTAAGCGTTGCCGTTGTGAGTCTGAGACCGATTTTCACTGTTGATTGTCACCCGTAGATGGTAAGATTTACACAAATAAGAGACAGTAAAGTAATTGTCATCGGGAAAATTCTGAACATCAGTGGAGGGGATTGTTTTGTGGTTTGGTAGCAAAGAACAAACCTGCCTACCACAAGCATTGTGAAAGAACCTGATGATCTCTTTAAATATCTGTTTTCTCCTGAATTCGAGGTTTCATCATGCGATTTTATTGATGATGAAACAGCCTGTGTGTCTTGGAGGCACTCAAAAGACCAGTGTATATTGTCGGGTAGCACCAACGTTTTCATTGCCTGTTTTACAACGGCTTATGCACGCCTGGAGTTGTACAACCTTCTAGATAGTTTGCAAGAGCGCTGTCTGTACCATGATACAGATTCTGTGATATTTCTAAGTCGAGAGGGAGATTGGAACCCATCTTTGGGTGATTATTTAGGTGAGCTCACAAGCGAGATACCCTCAGATGAACATATCACAGAGTTTGTATCAGCGGGGCCTAAAACATATGGCTACAAGCTGTCAAGCGGGAAGACCTGTATGAAAGTAAAAGGGATTACGTTAAACGTAGAAAACTGCCAGAAAATCAATTTCACTAGTTTGAAAGATCTAGTTTTGGACTACAAGCCTGGGACAGCAGATTTATCCCAGAAAAAGATAGGAGTACAACAACCTGGTATTATAAGAAACAAAAAGGGTTGGACAATAGAGACTGGTGTGATTAAAAAAACACAAAAGGTTGTGTATGACAAAAGGGTGAAGTTGGAGGATGGCTTTAGCACATTACCCTATGGATACTAGCGTGGTGGATGTGCGCTGGTCACATCCTTTTTCTTGTATTTTAGAGGGGCCATCCAATTCAGGCAAGAGCTTCTTTGTTAAAAAGATGTTAGAACACGCTGGTCGTGTATTGACTGTCATGCCTAACAATATTGTGTGGTGTTACAGTTGCTGGCAACCTCTGTATAAAGAAATGTTAAATAAATATCCCTTTATTACATTTATGGACACTTTGCCTGATACTTTTAATGATGAACGGATGTTTCCAACCAATAAAGTAAACTTGGTTATTGTTGATGACCTAATGGATTCTGCCTGTAAAAGTGATGAAATAGAGAAAGCCTTTACCAAGTATGTGCATCACAGAAACCTGAGCATCATATATATTGTTCAAAATGTTTTCTGCCAAGGTAAAGCAAGCCGAACTATAACTTTAAATACCAAATACATGGTGCTCTTTAAGAATCCTAGAGATAAGTTACAGATTGCCATTCTAGCCAGGCAGATGTACCCTGGAAAATCAAAATTCTTTTTAGAAGTCTTCGAAGATGCAACCAGAAAGCCGTTTGGGTATCTCGTCGTGGATTTAAATAACACAACGCCTGAGGCTTACAGACTGAGGACGGATATCTTCCCGCCAGATTGGACCACGGTATACTGTGAAAAACCACAAATCTCACATAAAAAGAAATGAATATGTAACCAACCCCTTCATACATGCTTGTGTGTCTCAGACAACATGTCTCGCCGTGTAAAGAGAAACCTGCCCCTTTTAAAACTTTTGGTTCAAGCCTCTCCGCAGCACAGAAGAGCCATCCTGAATACAGCTTCAAATGATTTGGTAGCAGCTATAGTTGAAATCGCTCTCAACACCCTAAAAGGTAACATTCCTCTTTCACAACAACAGATAAAGGATTTAAAAGGGAAGCGTCATGCCATAAAGAGTCTGTGCAATAAAAGACTACCCATTAAAAAAAAGAAGCAATTGGTGAGACAGTCGGGTGGTTTTATCGGGCCCCTGTTAAGTTTTGCATTACCGTTGATAACGGGGCTTCTGACAAACCTCTAATGCAGCACGCTGAAAAAATGTACATAGTCCCTAGTCAACAACTCGAGCACTTGAGAAACCCGCCAGATCGGGATGAAAATATTAGAACCACGACCATCCATAAGTTAGATGAAGAAATGAAAAACATCCTGCAAAGCGTCGGTATGTCTGAACACGAAAAGGCTAAATGTTACTCAGAAGTGCTACAGCGCTATCTTGTGCTTAACAGACAGAGGGATATGGAAAAAGAAAAAATAAACTTGTATCTACAGGCACAAGATGAGACATCAACTGCAGCATCTCTAGAAAATATTATACCTCCAGACCCTGTAATACAAGAAGTGTTAAACAGCATCAATATGCGCTATAGGAAAAATGCTGAGTTGCTGCTTAATAAACTGTTAAAAAACAAGGATGTGGCATCCTGGGAGGGAAATGGAACATTTGTATACCGGGGAAACCCCGTCAATGGCTCTAACCTACTCGACCTCGTTCGTGGGGCTACGCAGCCCCAAGCTCTTTCACAACGAAGAATACCCAGGGGCTGGGAGGAGTTCATGCAAACCCTGGCCGAATTAAATATGCCCTCTACGGTAATGGGTAATGCAGCCAACAGAGATGTACTGGCACGCCTCAAAGAGAACCCATCTGTGAAGGCTACTAAAATGTACACGTGTCCGATAAAGAGCAAAAAGCTACTCCCACACAAAAAACGTAAATTATCCCACAGATACCGGTGGTTGAGTGTGTAAAAATGTATTTTCAATAAAATGTTTAAAAACAAAAATAAAAGACTAGACAGTGGTTTCTTTTCAAAAAACCTCCTTAGAGGGGTTACTTTTTATTTAGAAGCATCAAAACATTCACGATAGGAAACACACACTTGCTGATTATGGAACGGATTTCTAAAAGATCTACGCAAAGTTTGTTTGTTGCGTTTTACAAAATGTAACACCATATCATCATTTTGCATTAAATCTTCAGAATACATTTCTAAAATATTTTCAAAAGGCACCCCTTTACAGCGGTGGTGCAAGAAAAATACACAGTGATATCCACAAGCCGTAGACACTGGGTGCTGTAATTGTCTGTTGTGGTATAAAAAAGTTTTACAATGCTTGTTGAAAAAGCTCATAATGCTGGTAGGAAAGAATAAGCTATCAGGTGGTTGTCCATAAGAATCAAAAAATTCCCCTGTTCCATCTCCACATATATAGATGGCTAACCAGTGTTCTCCAGGTAGGTTATGAGGGTGTGTATTTATCACCAAACACACTGGCTTCCTTGATATTTGTACATCCGCTAACCAGTCGCTGGGTAGCACATCTAAAAAGAAATCTGCAACACAGGGGTCCTTCTTTAAAATACGGAAGATCTGCAGGGTGTTCATTTTCACGAATGATCAAAAAGAACATTCCTTCTATGATTAATTTCTATCACATTGTCAAAAACACCATAAACAATCATGTTAACTGTATGGGGTAAGGCGCTGGCAAAACGTATTTCAGCCCGCAGGTTACCAGTTTTAATCAGCGAGTAATGGTCTGCACACTCCTGATCCGGTGAAAGGTCAAATGCCAACAGGGTATAACCTTTGTAAAACTCCTGACGGTCAATCAGCAACGCTGTATCTTTCAGATGTTTACCACTTGCTTGTATCAGTTGCATATATTCTCTTACACAACATCCGTTTTGAAAGTCAGGTTGAAGAGGTTTCCCGGGTACTTGTTCAACATCCACATATAGAGCGGCAAAATTAATATCATAATGTTTAAAATTGAAGGGGTTTTTAGCATAATTACCGCTGAAAGCATCATTATCCACAAATCCCAGCACAATGAGTTTTGGTAGCTGCCCCAAAAAGAGATTTTCCTGGTTAGTCACACGGGCTCCGGCTGGTATGCTAAACACCTTCAGCCCCACACGGTCAATAGCATACTTGACATTAGCTTTCAGCAGAGCTTCCGCATGTCCCAGGCGCACTCCGGGGGAAACTTTAACTCTCTTTACAAAGAGCGCAGCGTTTAGGATAAGGATTTTATAACTTTCTTCGGCATCACCGCTCATTAAACAGAAAGAGTTTTTGTTGCGGGTCAGTTTGATTTTGAGATCCACGCCATTAATCAATAGCTTTTCTTGAAAAAATAGATCGCTATGTAAATGCCCCAATAGCTCTACCTTGTTGCTAGAGACCGTAAATTGAGCCCTTTCAGTAAAGCCGATGTTGCGAGATCCTATCTCTCTCACCTCATGCTGCCCGGCTGTGTCTTTATAAAACAGTCCGCTTGTAAACTGTGATTTGAGGGATCCTTCACCATAATTGAGAAGCAGCTCTTTGAGGGCTCTGTAGGGGTAGCAGTTGTTGCTCTGGCTAATGAGTTGGTCACCCAGGGTAACATCCAGCTGGCTAAACAGAGCTGCGATTGGGTAGTTCACCAGCGCTACTTTGGCTGCCGGGTCGATGTTCGAGCCATCTTCTGCCACAATTTTACAGGTCAGGTGTAAAAGTGTACTATTTAAATCAATGTAGTCTTCACCATGACCTGCGATATAGAAGTCCAAAGGGGCTGTTTCCGACAAAGCCGATAATGGTGGAATTTCCACATAAATACTTTTTTCGATACTTGTTTGGGTCGGTGCTAATTGAAACAGGTCCAGTTCCGATTTAACACACTCTTCAGAGCTGTGGTGTACAAAAGCCATGGTGCTTTTTAGAATATATCTCGCTGCCTAGAGCTAGCGCTTCTCTTCTTAGACCGGTGGTTAAGCTTCTGAGACCTGTCACCCACGGGTTTCTTTCTTTTAAAAGGCTTGGGCGGTCCTTGTGGTAACGCCCGAGACTCGGTTCTCTTTCTTTTAACAGCTCTTCTAATCACAGCCAGTCCTGATCCTGCCTGTTCTGTAGTCTGGTTCATTTTATTTAGAACGGCTGTTGTGACATGACTCATGACATCCTTGGCTATGTTTTTTGCGGCGCCTTTCATGTGTGGTTTAATAATTTCAAAACCCCTTCTCAAAAATGGCATAGCTTTTCTAAAGAGGCTGCGAAAAACACCGCCTACACCGGCCCCATACATGACCGGTACTCCATGATATCCTGAAAGCCCATAGCCGGCTTGTGTTGTATAATAATGCCTGTATGCTTTGGGGTCTCCGTAGTCTTTAGCCACAACCATTTTAAAAACAGTCACCCTCCGGGGTCGCAGATGAAGCTTAAGGATCACCTTCCCGTAACGAAATGAGACGTGCCTGTGCTGATCCGTCTTTATTTCAAATGTGATGGTATCAATATGTTGTTTGTTCACAGGGACATAGTGTGGCTTATCATAAGTTAACGTGATAAACTCATCCCTAACCCCCTTAGTTGGAACACAACGCAGCAGTGGCACAAAATGGTCACCTACTAACTGGTGCTCTACAATATCTGTGTACAGGTAGAGGGTATTAAAACCGGCCGTGATATCCGCTGGAAAATGGGAACGCAGTGTATTAACGTAAGCTTCTATTCCCAAAATGGTTGCCAAATCACCATATGCATAAATAGTAGACCTATCTTCCGATTTTATTCGGATTCTTCGCGCATGGGGCTCATAAATGATTAGTGGTGCTGCCGTTTTATAGATGTTGCTAATGTCCTGATTCATGGATTCCACTAAACGCTGCACGGTCGCGTAATGTCCTTTCCTGACTATAAGGTGCTGTATATTTCCTGCTGCGGAAGCGACAACATACTTATGATCTTCCTTAATATTCTCCCAGGTGTTGGGGTATTGTATTTCCACGAGCCCCACTTCCCACTGTCCTTGTAAGTCCAAAGGCCTTGCTAGTTGTATGGTAAAATTAGAGCTGGTATTTTGGGAAAACACACCTGCTGAGGCATTGCTAGGCAGTGTGATATAAAAGCCACCATCATTCATTTTCAATTTTATTTTAATGCTGCTTCAAAAGAAAGAAAGAAATCAGATGTCTTGAATCTCTGATGCTTTAACCCAACTGTTAAATTTAACAGACCATCCCCTCCATTTCACGAGGTAGAATCTGTTCCTGCCACATCCTTTTACCTTTAGAACTTTTTCGATTCGGTATATTCTGTCCTGTTGCGGTGTGACTTTTAGCAATTCTTCAGGATAAAAAGAACCTTGTATGGCTTCACCGTCATAATCCTGTATCTTGTATGTTGCTTTCTGGCCCCTGTTTAAAATGTCCGTTATTATAAATACCTCGTCAGTCCACGTTTGCTCGTAACCTTTTTCAAATTTTCCTTTAGTTTTTGAAAGTCTTACATGATCTCCTTTCTTTAAGGGATTCTCGGTATGCTTACGCTTGATGCTATCACCGTAGACTCTTTTCCAGATCTGTAGAGAATTTGTGTGTGTCACATCTACAGGCCTCGTCTTTATTGTTCTGTGAAAACTATGATTATAACTGTGCACAAAAGCCTGCAATACGTCTTGGTACCTAAAGGTGTTGTGTGTAGTAAAATAACGCCACATTTTGGATTTCAAAGTCCTGTTAAACCTTTCTACCACCGCTGCTTTAACATCGTTATTGGTTACAAAATGATGAACCCCTCTTTGTTTTAATAAATTCTTCAGGGACCTATTAAAAAATTCTTTACCCTTGTCTGTCTGTATTTTTTCAGGTATACGACCTAGATTAAATATTTTTTCAAAGGCTTTAGCAACTTCATGACCGGTTTTTGATTTTAAACTTGCAGCCCATGCATATTTTGACAGGATGTCTACCACTGTTAATATGTATTTGTAGCCATTGTTATAATGGGACAAGGCTGCCATATCAACTAAATCAGCCTGCCATTGCGCATCCACATCTGACACGGTCATCTTGTTTCTTTTAAAACGGACCCTAGCAGGTCTGTGTAAAGTATAAGCATCTTGTCCGGTAGCCCATCTAACTACATCATTTTTGTTGACTGTTTTATCCTGCTTTTTAGCAGCTTGAAGTAGAGGATTTATGCCCCCAAAGCTCCCTGCTGCTTTGGGGTTATAGTAAATGCTCTTCAATAAGGCTTCCTTCATGATTGCCGTGCTTTGACTGTTCTTTTTATTTTGCCAACATCTTCAGAATGGTTTTAGTAATTAATGTTGTGTGCCCTGCTGGAAATTCTGCTTGGTGTTCCAAAAAGAGCCATTTTTTCTTTTTGAATCTGTGTTAAAATGTTCCCCTGACACAAACAGCTTTACACCTGGAGCATGCTCAGAACAGACCTCTTGTTTCAACCAATCACGTGTTACCACACCCTAGAGAGACATGTCCAGGCTTGTCTCTCTGTATTGGTTTTTTCAAAGCCACTAAAAAATAGCTGTATTAGTATTTGGAATTGAACTCAGCTCTCTCAAAAAAAAAAAGCTGTAATAGGGGGATTTGAACTCAGGTCTCTCTGTATTTCAGTCTGAACTCTACAGGACTGCCAGAATACTTCTAACAGTGAGGTCTTAAAAGTAAAATTCTATCACATGGACAGCACTGGTTTCTCTAACAAAGATGTGCTAATTGCATTTGGAAAGAAAAAGATTCTAGCTTGCCTGTCTCTCTGTGCTGAGAATCAGTTTTTGTGTGAGAAAGAAACTACTGAGTCTGTGTGGGAGAGAGAGAGAGAGAGAGAGAAAAGCATTTTTGTTTTTCAGCATTAAGCAGAAGCAAAAACACATTTCCGGAGTCAGTCACACTGCTCCCCGCTGATGTCAGCAAAAAGGGACAGTCCATTTCCGATGATGTAGGCAGGGGCGTGGTTGAGGGTGAGAGGCAGCACTGATTCCTCTAACAAAGATGTGATAATTGAATTTGGAAAGAAAAAGATTATAGACTTCCTGTCTCTCTGTGCTTAGAATCAGTTTTTGTGTGAGAAATAAACATCTGAGTTTGTGTGGGAGAGAGAGAGAGAGAGAGAAAAGCATTTTTGTTTTTTAGTATTAAGCAGAAGCAAAAAACACATTTCCGGAGTCAGCCATACTATCAGTTCCGGAGTCCGCCATACTGTTTCCGCTGATGTCAGCAAAAAGGGACAGTCCCTCTTCTGATGACACACTGTTTCCGGTGATGTCATTTCCGATGATGTAGGCAGGGGGCATGGAGGAGGGTGGGAGGCTGTGGGCATAGCACAAACCCGGAAGTGGGTGCTGAATGGCTAATGCCATATTGTGGGGCGTGGCATGGATGTGACACCCCCCCGGAAGTGTACGCTGATTGGATGATGTCATCCTTGGGGCGGGGGCAGGGGTGTGTCAAATGGGGGTCGGTGGCCACGCCTGGGGGCGGGATTGGGTGGGGCTAACTTACCAAGACTGGTAAGGGGGACTGTTGCTTCTGGAGGGAGATCTGCAACTGTGAGTATTTACTTCTGGTAATTTTCTAAAAGGAATTCTTTGTATTAAAGCTAAATAATCTGTGATCCACTATTTTTGTTAAATCAGTCAGGGCCTAGTAGCAGCAGTTTAAGTTTACATTTAAAACACAGAAGAGAACTCTCTGGTTATATTTCATACCCAGCACAGAGCTTGTACTTTAAATTTCATAAGAAGTTAGAGCCTAGCAGCAGCTAAGAGCTATAATTTAAATCAAATCAGAATATAGCTTACCTCAGCAGCACAAGACAGGGTACTGTGTAGCAACCCTCTTTTAATAAGTGTTAATTCCCTCCCACCCCTGGGATAATCGTAGCTTTATAGGTACTTACACATCTTAAAAGACAGGAGGTGTTCTCAGGTGAAGCTCATTACCCAAATCAGTCATACACTAAGGACCTGAGATTAGTTAAGCTTCAGGTGAACAAGGTATATTACACGTATTAGGTTCAGTTTTATTAGTATAAATATCCATAGCAACCCTTAGTAAGTAAAGAACTTAGATCTAAACACAAACTTAAAACTAAGATGCAGACAGCAGTCCAGCAGCGGGATGGGGGCTTTCCAGTCTTTTGCACTGAGTGTCACCTGTATGATTTTCTCCCAGTTGGTGAGAGGTCTTATGTGTGCACTAGGTGCAAGGAGCTCTTTGCTCTCAGGGAACGAGTCCATTCTCTAGAGGCTAAAGTAGCAGACTTGGAAAGCATAAGACAGACAGAGAGGTACATAGACGAGACCTACAGGGATATAGTCCTGAAGTCCCACCTCCAGTCTGGCAGCATCCCTGTTGCCATGGAGGAGAGAGGTCACGTGACAGGAGAGCATCACCCTGGTGTGGCAGGAAGTGATCCTGTAACTAGGACCTGTCCTCCAGGTGATGTAAAACCCTCTCGCACCGAGGAAGTTTCTCCAGGGCCATGTGCCCATGAGGGAAGGGATAGGACAGCCGTTATAGTTGGTGATTCGATCATTAGGCATGTAGATAGCTGGGTGGCTGGTGGACGTGAGGATCGCCTGGTAACATGCCTGCCTGGTGCGAAGGTAGCGGACCTCACGCGCCACCTAGATAAGGTCTTAGATAGTGTTGGGGAGGAGTCTGCTGTCTTGGTACATGTTGGTACCAATGACATAGGAAAATGTGGTAGAGAGGTTCTGGAGGCTAAATTTAGGCTTTTAGGTAGGAAGTTGAAATCCAGAACTTCCAGGGTAGCATTCTCCGAAATTCTTCCTGTTCCACGTGCAGGACCCAAAAGGCAGACAGAGCTCCGGAGTCTCAATGCGTGGATGAGACAATGGTGCAGAGATGAGGGGTTTGGATTTGTTAGGAACTGGGGAACATCCTGGGGAAAGGAGGGGCTCTTCCGAAGGGATGGGCTTCACCTTAACCGGGATGGAACCAGGCTGCTGGCATTAACCTTTAAAAAGGAGATAGAGCAGCTTTTAAACTAGATATTAGGGGAAAGCCGACAGTCGCCCAAGAGCGGATGGTTCGGAAGAATGTATCTTTGAAGGATACTACCAAAAGCAGAGAGGTTCCACAAAAGAGTAAAGTAGCCCAAATGCCCTCAAGTATGGAGCAGACAGAGCTTAAAGACCCCAAATTACTCATGTCTAACAGACAAATTAATATGGATAAAATACATTCTCTAAAATGCTTGTGTGCAAATGCCAGAAGTCTAAAAAATAAGATGGGAGAGTTAGAATATATAGCACTAAATGAAAGGTTAGATATGATTGGAATATCAGAGACATGGTGGAAGGACGACAACCAGTGGGACACTGTGATACCTGGGTACAAACTATATCGTAATGATAGAGCTGATCAAATTGGTGGAGGGGTTGCTCTCTATGTTAGAGAGGGCATTGAGTCAGAAAGGATTAAAGTTTTGCAGGAAACAAAATCTGCTGTAGAATCTATATGGATTGAAATTCCATGTAAAAGGGGGAAGGCAATGGCAGTGGGGGTGTACTATCGAGCGCCTGGCCAGAATGACCAAATGGATGATGAAATGCTCAAAGAAATCAAGGAAGCTAACAAAAGTTACAGCACAGTAATAATAATGGGTGATTTCAACTAACCCGGTATCGACTGGGTCAGTGTCACGTCAGGACATGCTAGGGAGATAAAGATCCTAGATGAAATAAATGACTGCTTCTTGGAGCAGCTGGTTCATGAACCAACCAGAGGGGAAGCCATATTAGACCTAATCCTTAGTGGAACACCAGATCTAGTGCAAGAGATAAGGTTGTTGGGGCCACTTGGCAATAGTGATCATAGCATGATCGCCTTTGATTTAATTAGTGGAGGAGGGATAGTAAGGAAATCCACAGTACTACCTTTTAACTTTCGAAAGGGAGACTATGATAAAATGAGGAAAACAGTCAAGAAAAAACTAAAAGGAGCAGTTGCAAAGGTTAAAGACGTACATCAGGCTTGGCTGTTGTTGACAAATACTATCTTGGAAGCCCAGACCAGCTGTATTCCACGCTTTAAGAAAAGTGGAAAGAAGTCCAAAAAACTGCC
Organism: Ichthyophis bannanicus; assembly: GCA_033557465.1. Taxonomy (NCBI): domain Eukaryota; kingdom Metazoa; phylum Chordata; class Amphibia; order Gymnophiona; family Ichthyophiidae; genus Ichthyophis; species Ichthyophis bannanicus. The sequence goes on along the minus strand of CM066032.1, from coordinate 305,204,581 downwards.
AGCATGGTTTAAAGTTGAGGTCAGAGAGGCTGTTGTTGCCAAAAAAGCATCTTTCAGGAAATGGAAAAAAGAGCCAAACGACGAAACCTGGAAACAGCACAAGCACTGGCAAGTCAAATGCAAGGCATTGATAAGGCAGGCAAAGGGAGAATTTGAGAAGAAGCTTGCTGCAGAAGCAAAAACGCGAAGTAAAGACCTTTTCAAGTACATTCGTAGCAAAAAACCTGTGAGAGAGTCAGTTGGTCCATTAGATGATAAAGGGGTTAAAGGAGCACTAAGAGGCGACAAGGCGATAGCGGAGAGACTGAACGAATTCTTTGCTTCAGTCTTTACTGAGGAAGATGTAGGGATGTTACCCATGACTGAAGTGGTATTTAAAGGTGCAGAAGAATTGAAGGAAATATCGATACATCGAGAAGATGTATTACAACTATTAGATAAGCTGAAGAGTAGCAAATCACCTGGGCCGGATGGTATACATCCAAGGGTATTGAAAGAACTGAAATATGAGATTGCAGACCTGCTATTAGTAATCTGTGAACTATCATTAAAATCATCTCTAATACCTGAAGATTGGAGGATCGCCAATGTAACACCAATTTTTAAAAAGGGTTCCAGGGGTGATCCGGGAAACTACAGACCGGTGAGCGTGACGTCAATACCGGGAAAAATGATAGAAACCATCATAAAGAATAAAATTACTCAGCATGTAGATAGTCATGAACTAATGAGAGACAGCCAACATGGCTTTACACAAGGAAGATCTTGTCTTACTAATGTGTTATGTTTTTTTGAAGGAGTGAATAATCAGGTGACAAAGGTGAGTCGGTTGATATTGTGTATCTGGACTTTCAGAAAGCCTTTGACAAGGTCCCTCATGAGAGACTTTTGGCAAAACTAAAGAGTCATGGGATAGGAGGCAGTGTACTATTGTGGATCAGGAACTGGTTAAAAGATAGAAAGCAGAGGGTAGGGCTAAATGGCCAATTTTCCCAATGGAGAAAGGTGAATAGTGGTGTACCCCAGCGATCTGTGCTGGGTCCGCTGCTTTTTGACATATTCATAAATGACCTGGAAAGTGGAATAACGAGTGAGGTTATCAAATTTGCAGATGACACAAAACTATTTAAAGTTGTTAAAACCCAAGAGGATTGTGGAAAATTGCAAGAGGATCTTGATAAATTGGAAGACTGGGCATCAAAATGGCAGATGAAATTTAATGTGGACAAGTGCAAGGTTATGCACCTAGGGAAGAACAACCCAAACTATGGTTACACGATGCAAGGTTCCACATTAGGAACCACCACCCAGGAAAAAGATTTAGGCGTCATTGTGGATACCATGTTAAAACCCTCGGCCCAGTGTGCAGCGGCGGCCAAGAGAGCAAATAGAATGCTAGGTATGATAAGGACAGGAATGGAAAATAAAACACAGGATATTATAATGCCTCTATATCGTTCCATGGTGAGACCGCACCTTGAATATTGTGTGCAATTCTGGTCGCCGTATCTTAAAAAGGATATAGAGTTATTAGAAAAGGTTCAGAGAAGAGCCACCAAAATGGTAAAGGGGATGGAAGGATACTCCTATGAAGAAAGGCTAAAAAGGTTAGGGCTCTTTAACCTGGAAAAGAGACGGCTGAGGGGAGATATGATAGAAGTCTATAAATTAATGAGCGGAGTGGAACGGGTAAACGTAGATCGATTGTTTACCTTATCAGAATATAGAAAGACTAGGGGACATGCAATGAAGCTACAGGGTAAACTATTTAAGACTAATAAAAGAAAATATTTTTTCACTCAACGTGTAATCAAACTCTGGAATTTGTTACCGGAGGATGTAGTAAAGGCTGTTAGTGTAGCTGGGTTTAAAAAAGGTTTGGACAAGTTCCTGGAGGAAAGGTCCATAAGCCATTATTAAGAAGGGACCCAGGATATCAATGCTTGAACCAATACAAGCATTGTGGAACCTGTGTCCCTTGGGGAAACTGCTAGGTACGTATGACCTAGATTGGCCACTGTTGGAAACAGAATACTGGGCTTGATGGACCTTGGTCTGACCCAGTATGGCATATCTTATGTTCTTATGTTCTATGGGAGGGGGCAAGGCCTAAGGCGGGACATACACCGGAGGTTGGCGCTGATTGGTACCTGTCAACATTTTGGGGGCGGGAGTGGGCGGGGCTAACTCACCATTCACTTCTATGGGAGGGGGCATAGCCTAAGGCGGGACATACACCGGAAGTGAACGCTGATTGGCTCCTGCCATCCTTATCTCACCTGTCAATCAGTTTGACAAGTAGTGTACCCATTATACTACTTACATGACCAAAGGCACCATCATCGCTCTCTACAAATGTGCACATTTTTAGAGAGCAATAGTGGTGCTTCTGGGCATGTCTTAGTGCTGTTTGCACTGTTGAATGCTCTCATTCTGAGGGTCCCTTATTAGTGACAAGGATATGTTTTGACATTTCACTACAGAGAACCTGTTCTGATTTATTCTGTCTGATCACACTGGCACCTCGTGACTCTGCAGTCATCCAGGTACTGGCCAAGCATTCTTGTATACCCGATCTTCCCATGCAACACTCAAACCACACACACACTCTCTCACTTGTAGTCACAAATAATACACCTCTGCCAAAACTATGCCCTCCACCTATAAACAACTGATGTGAAGACATAATGGCATGGTGTATCAGGACATGACATTTTTTATTTATTTATTTTTACATTCTCTTATATACCGCGCTATTCGGCATCAGTGCAGTTTACATTGAACAAACTGAATACATTGAACAGGGCATTATAACTTGGAGATAACTATGACATCTGATCTGCATTTCTCAGCCAAACACAATTCTGCTCCATACTACCTCACATGCCATCCCTACATCTACATTCCCATTTTTCCAAACACTAGAATTGTTAGAAAAGCCAAGAATAGCCCCTTTAGCACAAACAGCAAATGTCAGCATAGCCAGAATAAAGTGTAGTTACTCAACTGAAGTAGGTGTTCTCCGGGAACAGCAGCAATCAGTCCTCACATATGTGTAGCATCGGCACCGACAGAGCCCACAAGATAATCTCTCCCCAGCTTTCAAAGAAAGTCTTTGGGAGATCCATCATGCATGCGTGGCTGCCTTCCTGTCCAAGGGTACCATCTTGCCTCAGTATGATGACATAGCTCAAGACAGCAAAAAATAAAAGCAACTCCACAAGGAGGAGATAGGGTTGTGAGGGCTAATTCCTACTGTTCCCGGAGAATACCTGCTACATGTGAGTAACTGCTTTCTCTGGGAACAAGCAGGAAGTCAGTCTTCACATGTGGAACTCCCTAGCTATAGACTACCGAAAAAACCTGTAAGCCATGAGAGACCCAAAAAGCAAACCATGAGGAACAACAGAGAGTACAGTTCGGTCAGCAGCGACACCAACATCGACCAGGGAAACCAGCTCTCCAGTAGCCGGGACACACAGAAGGATCAGAAGGCATAATTTGCCTCTACCTCAAACAAATGGAGTGAAGGAGTAGCCTAGTGGTTAGAACACTGGCTTGGTAACCAAGCAACCAGGGTTCGATTCCCACTAGCACTCCTTGTGGCCTTGGGCAAGTCACTTAACCCTCCATTGCCTTGGAAGAAAGGCCTGGCAATCTACTTCCGGTGACACTGCCAAGAAAACCCAGGAGCTTCTGGGTCGCCAGATGTCAGGACTGACTTGAAAGTACACATTGCTTGCATTGCAAACAAATGACGAAGTACTGCCTGGCTGAAGGTGCTGTACCACCGGGACTCCTCCTCTAGGCAGTGATGCACTGCGAAGGTGTGAACTGAGGACTAGGTGGCAGCCCAGCAGATCTCTGTTAAGGGAAGTTCACCAGAGAAGCCGCCATGGCCCAGATGCTGTGCACTGCGATGCTCCAACGAAAGAATGGCCTGACCATAGGTGAAGGTGATGCAGCCTGCCACCCAGGTGGATAGATTATGCTTGGAGACTGCTACGCCCAGGCAATTAGGTTTGTAGGAGATGAAGAGCTGCGAGGAGCAATGATGGAGCTTGGTATGCTCTAAGTAATAGGCCAATGCTCATATAAAAACTCCAAAAAGGAAAGGTGCTTGGAAGGGGATATGTGCCGGTCCTCCAGAGGGGAGGGGCCCAAAGGGTTATTCCAATGGAGGCAGGTATTAGGGGACTCGTCATTGGTCTCCCAGTCTGACTCAGATTCCGAGACCTCGAGAACCCTCCAGGCCTCGGGGCTGCGCTGGGTCACTTGTGAGCAGGACTGAGAATGGGGCTTGGAATCATCTCGAGGCCGATAGTTCTTGAGGATCGATTTCATGACCTCCAGAGATGCCCTCGTGGTGGAGGGGCCGGTGGTCAGGACCAATGACCTGGAGGAAACAGGCATCAGTCTACGCTGCTGGGCCAAGAAGTCAGTGATGCTGAGCTCAAGGGCCACCATGCTGACCTCGAGGATAGAAGGCTCTGCAGCCACTGGCATGGGTACTGAAGGCTTCAGGCCCAGACACTGGGTCAGTCGAGGGGGCATCCTCGATGAAGATGGGTTCAGGAGACCAGGGTCGATCTCCCAATGCTGATAGCACTTTCTCCCACCGAGGCCTCTTGGAGCGCCACTCCCAGCCATTGCCCTCAGCATTGCACCGGGGACTCCAATGACAGTGACCGTGGTACTTACCCATGGCTCCAATGTCATCACGCAATGATGCCACCAACAACATCCGGCTCTTCATGGGACGGCCTTCAGAAGAGGATCCCCTGGCCGATGCCTCATAACCTCGGAGCTCAGAATGAGCATGATCATCATGCAAGGTCGAAGCCACCGCAGTGACCCTTGAGGGCACCAGCTCCACGAGCAACGCTGGGGCCGAAACAGAGGTCTGCCCAAACATGCATTCTCACTGCTTCTCATAGTTCCTCCATTCCTTGCTCCTCATTTGCTGACAAAGCCCATAGGAGGAGCCATTGTGGTCCACACCAACGCAACGGAGGCAGCAATCGTACGAATCTGTGTGGGACATAGTGTGTCTGCAGCAGTTGCACTGCTTGAACCTACTGGCCGAGAACATAGCAAGGAAGATGGCACCCGGGAGATCAAACTCAAGTGCCCTGGCCAGGGAGGACACAAGGATTCCGGTGCACCAAGGAAAAAGACCCCGAAGGGCAAAAAGACCAGAGAAAAACAGGGCATCGAGGCAGCAGTGGACCCTGGGAGGTGAAAAAGCACTGGTATGCATACTGAAGAAGGAAAAATTAAGAGCAAAGAAAAAATAAAAATCAATCTTTTTCGGGATGCAGACGTCCGTCTGATGCACTCCACGGAAAAAGGGAAACTGAGGCAAGATGGCCCCTTGGGTGGAAAGGCAACCACGGATGCATGGTGGATCTCCCTAGGGCTTTCTTTGGGAGCTGGGTAGAGGTTACTGCACAGGCTCCATTGGTGCTGATGTCATCCATATGTGAGGACTGACTTACTGCTTGTTCCCAGAGAAAGACTATTGCAGTGCTTTATATTTCTGCAGAGGTGTTTTTTATTTTATTGCTCCTGAACCTTATAAACATCCCTCAGCTGTGCATTCTATTCTTTACAACTGCATCTTATTTTCTTCCAGATAACAGACACAATACAGTTCAATACAGACGTTTCACAACCATTTTTATGGGACGTGTTGAAGATCAGAGCAGAAATTTTTCTAAGTCCTAGCCTCATTCCACGTTGCACATCTAACAAGTTTATTCGTGTTCTGGAATGACCTCCATAGAGAACAAGACATCGGACATCGGATGATCCTGCCATGTAAACTTGACTACATTTTTTTAAGGAAGTGACCAAGTGGAGAGTTGGAAATGTGCAGTAGATGTTGCCTAGCTATATTTCATTAAGGCTTTTGATACTGTTCTGCATAACAGACTGAATGGATGAATGATCTGTAATTGGGTAAGGGACTCATTCAGAGGTAGTGCAGTGTTTGGTGGTGAATCCACTCTACCGAAGACAAATTGATCATCAGAGTTCCCCAGGGCTCGGTACTGGGACCTTTTATTTTTAATATTTTTGTAAGTGGAATTACTAAGAGAAAAATATGCTTTCCCGTTGATGATACAACAATGTTGGAAGGAATGCAAAATGAGTGGGGAAAACATGTAGAGCATGGCTGACGGAATCCTTTTAGTCCCTCTGTCAGTGTCTGTGTGCATGCACACACCTATGGGAATCTACAGTGCCTGCATGAGTGTGTGTTGTATTTGCAATGTGTGTGAGCATGAGTTGTATTTGCGATGTGTGTGAGCATGTGTTGTACTTTGATGTCTATGTGTGTGTTTTAAATGTTTTGAGTGTGTGTGTATGTTTGTACCTTTGTGGACTTAATGTCTGTGCATGTTTGTATGAATGTGCATGTGCCTGTATAACGCTACATGTGTGGGCATGTTAGAGTGTGTGTATTTATATCTAGGTTTGTTCTCTATGGGGTCATTTTGGAAGCCCTATTCATGCTTTGGATGTCTGAAAACAGGCATAGAGACATCCAAAGCACAGAGACGTCTCCAGAGCAATTTTAAAAGCTGGGTCTGTGGATGCCAAGTCTGAATGGGGGAGTGGGATCACTGCCTGATCTCAGAAATGTCCTGGATGTCCAGACTCATGTCTAAGTTTAGAACTGCTCCTAGAATGAATAGCATCTGAAAAGTGCCCGTTTTGGCTGAAAAGCATTCTGAGTGTGTAGAGAAAAGAGCACCCCATCATCCCTAGTACTCAGCACAATTTCAATGATAGTACCAGAGTGACTTGAACCCTGGCTTCCCTGTTCCTAGGCCACTACTCTAAACGTTAGGCTAATCTTAGATGTCCAGGTTCTAAAATATTATTCTGGGGATGTCTATGTTGTAGTATAGGCCGCTGGCGCACTGAGTGCCGGGAAACAGGAAATTCCCTTTGACCTCCGGCACGCCAGTGGCCTATACTACAACACAGCTGCTGAAGTGAAGAAAAAAGGTGCTCTTCACTTCGGCAGCTGTCAGAGGTGAGCCGGGGCCTCTCCAGCTCCCTCTCAAGCCAACCCTGCTGGTGCCGAAAAGCATGTGCGAGATGTTGTTAGCGCGGTCCCTGTGCATACAACATTTTCACACAATGGACGAGCCGTCTCTGGCTATGTTACTGTGTACTGCAGCTGAGGCAACAACTTTTCCTACAGAGATCCATTGAGGCAATTTTGGGGTGAGGGCTTCATTTCTCCTCCATTTCCCATCACATAGAGAAACTAAACTTGTACAGCACAAGAACTTCCCCAGCTCACCTGGACCCTATTTAATTGCTGCTGGTTACAGTGAAATCAGGCAGCGCACACTCACTAATAGGGGGATGGGGGGGGGGGGGGCGGGCGAGGGTTAGAGAACTGCAGAGATAGGTTTTAAGCTCTGAAATACATCCAAACATGTTAGTCTGCCTTCCAGATTCCAGAAATTAATGTAAAAATCAGTACAATCATTAAAAAAAGCCAGACAGTAGCCAATTCTAACCTCCATAGTGCTGAGCACATCTCACAAAGCCCCCTTAACTTTTGATTCTTGTCATGATCCTGGCTTGCCAATGCATAATCTAGCACTGCCCATGGCAACAGATAGTCCACATGGAAAAAGATGAATATCCTGGGTTTCAGGCAAGGGAAAGATTACCCAAGTTAAATTTAACACCTAAGGTTTACAGTATGATTATAAAGATGAACAAGGCCATATCCAGTATAAAGGGACCATCTATTAACATCATTAAAATAAATCAAATATGGTATTATGCAGCTAAAATTATTACTGTAATACCAGGTAAAATGCAGGGCCAGAAGAAAAAGAGAATACGTACTAACAGTTCCTCCTTGGATTAAAGCACATCAAGGGAAAAATACAGTCATTACGTGCAGAGGTATCCCCGATAGAGGGAATCTAAAATGATTAAGATACTCAAAGATATTAAGGAAGATCCAAGACATTAAGCTTAAGCATGCTGCATTAACAGAAGAAGATCTGAAATGTATATTTTCCAACAATAAATTGAAAATAGTAGCAGAAGCGTAAAAACTGCAAAGATATGAAGAAAAATGAAAAGAATGGTATCAAAATAAGCTATTTAGAGAGAACCCAAAAGAATTTTACAAGGCATTGGGAAAGAGCATTAAGATACTAAAAGCACCACCAACCAAAGCCAAAACAAAAAGCTTCTGGAGAAAACTATACAAGGACCCTATAAAGCACAATCCAGAAGCAGAATGGTTACCCTGCCTACAGGAGCATTTAGAAAAAGCAAACATCACACCTGTGGAATGCTCTGCAATAACAACAAAAGAGCTGGCAAGCAGGTTAAAGCGAGCCTGAAACCTGAAGAGCCCTGGCCCAGATGGAGTAACCAACTTTTGGCTCAAACAGCTACTTAGACCTGGTGAATTGCAAAAATCAATTGTTTATGCAGCCAAACTTAACACCACAATGGCTTACTACAGGAAAAACATTTCTCCTTCTAAAAAGAGACCCAAGTAACACTCCTAACAATCATAGACCAATAGCTTGTCTACCTACAATCTATAAGCTGTTCATTGCAATAGACACAGACAGAATACATGATCATATCAAGTACAATAACATCATGGCAACAGAGCAAAAGGGCAACAAGAGTGAGGCATATGGCACTAAAGACCAGTTAATGTTGAATAAGGCCATCATGGCTAGTGCTAAAAAAAGCAGAAATCTCATTATAGCATGGACTGAGTGTAAGCCAGCTTTTGACAGTGTCCCACACTCATGGATAATACATTGCCTTGAAATGTATAAAATATATCCTGGTTTGATACAGTACATTAAGTTCACCATGGCAATGTGGCAAACGGCACTCTTTTTGAAATATGAAGATGGTCAGTATATCATTCCTAACATCAGGATGCAGCGAGGAATATTTCTGTTTTGTGTGGCACTTAATCCAATGAATACTCTTATGAACTCTTCGGGATATGGATTTAGCATGAATCCTAAAGAAGGTAAGAACCCATAAACAGCATCTCATTTATTATTTGTAGACGATCTGAAGCTCTATAGTTCCAGCGACCAAAAATTAGCAGAGCAACTCCGGATGGTGAAAAGCTTTTCTGATGACATCAGGATGACCTCTGGCCTTGACAAATGTGATAAGGCAACTTTTTTTTTTTAGAGAAAAATTAAGCAAAACAGAAAATATCTCCCTGGCTGAATGCTGCGACATCAAGGACATTGAACAGGAAGGTGTATATAAGTATCTCGGAGTAGAAGGAACAATACTCAAGCAGAAATTACTGAGAGAAAAAGATAAGTAAAGAATACTATAGGACAGGCATGTCCAACAGGTAGATCTACCTGTAGATCGTGGAGGGGTCAGAGGAAGATCACTAGCCCCACTTGGCTCCATCTCTCTAGCAGCTTGCCCGTCGCTAGGAGAGAGCTCGTGCCGGCAGGTCGTCTGCTGAGGGCTTGCCGCCGCTGCTGATCTTTTGCCTGTCTTTTTTCCCTACCTGCGGGAATCTTGCCTGCGGGTGTATTGGGGGTGCTTGTTGTTTTTGTGCCAATAGAAACATAGAAATATGATGACAGAAAGAGACCACATGGCCTATCTAGTCTGTCCTTCCATAACAACTCCAACAGTCCCCTTTTTTCCTTTAGAGATCCTCTGTGTTTGTCCAATCCTTTTTTGAATTCAGTTACTGTCCTCATCTCTGGGAGACTATTCCACGGATCCACTACTCTTTATATAAAGACATATTTCTGCATATCACTCCAGAATCTATCCCCCTTCACCCTCATCCCATGTCCCTTCATAGCAGAACTTGCTTTCAATTGAAAGAGGCTCGCCCCCTGAACATTTATGCTACGGAGGTATTTAAACATCTCAATCATATCTTAGAAACATAGAAATATGATGACAAAAAAAGACCACATCGCCTATCTAGTCCGTCCTTCCATATCAACAACTACAACAGTCCCCTTTTTACCTTTAGAGATCCTCTGTGTTTGTCCCATGCTTTTTTGAATTCAGTTACTGTCCTCATCTCTACCACCTCCACTGGGAGACTATTCCATGGATCCACTACTCTTTCCGTAAAGAAAGATTTCCGCATATCACTCCTGAATCTATCTCCCTTCACCCTCATCCCATGTCCCCTCGCAGCAGAACTTGCTTTCAATTGAAAGAGGCTCTCTCCCTGAACATTTATGCCACGGAGGTATTTAAACATCTCAATCATATCACCTCTATCCCGCCTTTCCTCTAAGGTGTACATATTAAGATCCTTAAGTCTGTCCTCATATGCTTTATAATGAAGCCCACTAATCATTTTAGTAGCCACCCTCTGCACCGACTCCATCCTGTTCACATCCTTTTGAAGGTGCAGTCTCCAGAATTGCACACTATACTCCAAATGAGGTCGCACCAAAGACTTATACAGAGGCATTATCACCTCCTTTTTTCTGCTAGCCATTCCTCTCCGTATGCACCCAAGCATCCTTCTAGCTTTTGCCCTTGCCTTTTCTACCTGTTTAGCTACTTTAAGATCATCAGACACAACCACGCCTAGGTCCTGCTCTTCTTTAGTGGACAAAAGTACTTCACCTCCTATACTGTATTGCTCCCTTGGATTGCTGCAGCCCAAATCCATTACCTTACATATTTTAACATTAAATCCCAGCTGCCAAATTCTAGACCATTCTTCAAGCTTAGCTAGATCCCTCCTCATGTTATCTACACCTTCCTGGGTGTCTACTCTATTGCAGATTTTGGTATCATCCGCAAAGAGGCAAACCTTACCCAACAGCCCTTCCGCTATATCACTAACAAAGATGTTAAAAAGAATCGGACCAAGGACTGATCCCTGGGACGCACCAGTGGTAACATCCTTCTCCTCAGGGTGAGCTCCATTTATCTGTACTCTTTGTCACCTCCCACCCAACCAATTTCTAACCCAAGCAGTAACTTTAGGGTCCATCCCTAGGGTGCTCAGTTTGTTTATAAGTCGCCTGTGAGGAACAGTGTCAAAGGCTTTACTGAAATTTTAATACACCACATCTAGGGCTCTCCCTTAGTCCAACTCCCTGGTCACCCAGTCAAAGAAATCAATCAATCAGATTTGTCTGACAAGACCTGCCTCTGGTGAATCCATGCTACCTTGGATCCTGTAATCTGCTGGACTCCAGAAACTATTTTCTCTTTCAGCAGCGTTTCCAACAATTTACTCACCACTGAAGTTAAACTAACCGGCCTGTAGTTTTCAACCACATCCTTACTTCCACTTTTGTGTAAAGGCACCACATGAGCCTCTCTCCAGTCCCTTGGCACCACTCCTGACTCTAACGAGGCATTGAAGAGGTCAGTCAGTGGAGCTGCTAGAATGTCCCCAAGTTCCCTCAGTATTCTAGGGTGTATCCCATTCCGTCCCATCGCTTTGTCTACTTTAAGTTGAGCTAGTTTCTTACGAACACAGTCTTCTGAAAATTGTTCAAGATGTCCCTCGCTTCTGTTCTTATTTGTGGGTGTTTTCTGAGGTCCTGCTCCTGGTTCTTCATCTGTGAACACAGAACAAAAATATTTGTTAAGCAATGCCGCTTTATCCTCATCAGCTTCTACATATTCCTCCCCTTCACACTTGAGTCTGACAATACCACTTTTGCCCTTATTCTTCTCACTAACATATCTGAAAAATGCCTTATTCCCCCATTTTATTGCATTGGCTATTTCCTCCTCTTTTTGAATCTTTGCTTTCCTGACTACTTTGCTAGCTTCTCTAAGTTTTTCCAAATATAGATGCCTGTCTTCCTCTCTCTGTGATCTCTTGTATTTCATGAAGCCTCCCTCTTTTGGGGGTACCCCAGGGGGCCACCGCCCACGCCCCGCAATGAGACGCCACAGGCCCAGCATCATACCTGGTCTCCTGCCTCTCAGAATTTATTTATTTATTTATTTACAGTCTCTTATATACCGCACTATTCAGCATCAGCGCGGTTCACATGGAACAAAATGCTCAGTACATTTAACACGTATGAGTTTACAGGTAACAGGGTATAAATAACTTGGATAACCGGGGTAACTATTTACAAAACATACTACATGGAATCATATATACAGAAGATACATACAATACATACAATAACATACAATAACCCATTCCTGCCCCTGCCCCAACACCCCTTAGAAGTGTGTTATATAATGGGCGATATCCATTCGCCCGGGCTTTCCCTGAAAACACTTATCGTATTAGTTGTGTCGTGTGCCAGTCATTGGTCACTTTATAGTTCACTTTCATTAAACATTTTCGGGCAGACACAACAAAGTGTCAAGAATTTGGTGATTTTGGCAGGCTTTTCCAATTTCGTTCTAACTTGCCTATGCCTTGCCTTCAAATTGGTTCAAATCACTGTGACTTTTGCTTGCCTCTGCAATTTTATTTTGCCTAGCCTTTGCGTTGATTCTACACTACAATTTTATTTCACCTTGCCTTTGCGTTGATTCTACACTGTGTGCAGAATTTATTAAATTGCATGTGATGGTATTTGAACTTGTTTGTCGGTATTTAATTTTATCTGGTTTGCTGGACAGGTGTTTGAGTTTTTTTGATGATTGTTTGGTGGTATTTGATTATTGGTGCCAGTATGATGAATTCTTGTTTTTACTTTTAGAACTGTATGTGTGGTATTGGCATTTCCAGTCCTTGTATTGCACATCATCCAGAGGTCTTCAGTTCCTGTTGATCTTTAATACTTTGGGACAGTGACAGTTTTGGACCAGATTCAGCCAGTGTTTATACTAACTTAGCAAATTTGGCCTTCTTACATCCAGCCACCCCAGAATAACGAAGATGAGCGTTCCAAAGAAGAGAAAAACCTACCACTTTCATGATGAATGGGAAATGGACTACGTCTTCATCATGGTGAAAGACAAGTGTTGTCGTCTAATTTGTAATGCCCCAGTATCATTGCCCAACAAAGGTAATCTGGAACATCAATATAAGGCTCTGCATAGCAATAAGTTTGATGCTGATTTTCCACCCAAAAGTGAAATTCATAAACTGAAGCTCAAAGAACTTAAATCAAAATTGGCTACTCAGCAACAGTTGATGGCGAAGCCAAGGTCACATTCGGTCAATGCAACCATAGCATCCTTCAAGGTCAGCAACGTGATCGCAAAGAAATGCAAACCTTTCAGTGAAGGGGAATTGGTAAAAGATTGTTTTCTTGAAGCAGCTGACAATCTTTTTGAAAGATTTAAAAATAAGAAAGAGATCATAGCTGCTATTCAAGATGTACAATTGTCAAGAAACACCGTCGTGCGGCGAATAGAAAAGATGTGTGGAGACACAACTGAACAATTGTTGGAGGATGTTTCAAATTGTGTTGCTTTCTCACTCCAACTGGATGAATCTACAGACATAAGAGACATAGCCCAGTTACTAGTCTTTATCCGAATGGTTTTTGAAGACGTCAGTGTTATAGAAGAACTACTTTGAATGATTTCTTTAAAAGGGAGTACTACCGGTCAGGAAATATTCAGTTCTTTCCATTCTTTTGTGACAAAGTGTAATCTTCCATTGCATAGACTTGTTTCCATCACTACTGATGGAGCAAGAGCAATGACAGGTGTGGTTAACGGTTTCATAGCCATCTGTAGACAGCATGACGACTTCCCAGATTTCCTTTCTTACTACTGCTTCATTCACCAGCAAGTTTTGGCAAGCAAGAGACTCAATAGAAAGACTATCATGGACATCAATTTCAAAATTGTAAATTCAGTTCGTGGAAGATCACTTCAAAGATGGCTTTTCAATCTTACTCTTGATGAAGGGGCAGTGGAAATCATTTTGCACACAGATGTAAGGTGGCTAAGTAGGCACAAATTTCTGCAAAGATTTCGTGATTTGCTGAATGAAATAAGAGGTTTTTTGAAGGAGAGGGGTGATGACCAAGCAGAGTTGGAAGATAAGGAGTGGTTATGTGGTCTGGCATTTCTCGCTGACTTTACAGGCGAACTAAGTGATATGAACCTTGAACTACAAGGTAAAAACAAATGCATTGGCGAGATGATGTTTCATCCTACAAGAGCAAATTTGAGCTAATGATGACTGACCTTGCAAACAACACTTTTGATCATTTTCCTAATACACAGGACCATCTGGGACAATATCCAAATTTTGTTTTTCAGAACGAGAAGTATGTGACAGAAATCTGTTCTGTTATCCAGGAATTCAACAATAGATTCTGTGACTTCCAAAAAATTGGAACAGTTGTGGAATACTTGTCATACCCATTCAAAGTAGATGTGGACATTAAAGAAACTGCAGCTGCTATCAGCAAAAATTACTCATTGAACAAGCCATCTCTTGAAATCAAAATATTAACCCTTAAAAATTACATTTTTCTCAAGACCCGTGCCAAGCAAGAACTGTTTTGGAAGCTAGTGCCTAGAGATAAATTTCTCAACTTGAGAAGATGCAGTGAAGCTGTACATTCTGTTTCGGTTCAACTTATTTGTGTGAATCTGCGTTTTCCCATCTGAAAATGACAACGAGTACAAAATGTTCCATCATGACAGATGTACATCTCCAGGATTCCTTAAGACTGGCCCTCACGCAATATTCACCCAACTTCAAAAAGCTGGTGGATGAAATGCAAGCTCAGATGTCTCACTAATGAGCAGGAGCAAAAATTAAAGATTGTGCAAGATCAGCCTGGATCAATACGCGACCTTAATTTAACACAAATTACTCAATAAAAGCTAAAGAAAGTTATTAAGGCAGTTAAAGAAAGTTATTACTCAATAAAACTTTAAGAAAAAATGTACTTTCCATTTCCCCTCTTAGATCTTACTGGATCTTCGTCTCTCTGTTTTGTTTTTGCTTAATTTGCTTAACAGCTGATCACATCCAAGTAAATGACAGAAGGTTCATTAAAAATGGGGGGGGGGGGGAATCCTCCATCTTCATTGGGTTAAACTTTAATTGGAATCTAATTTGAAACTTAATTTTCATGGTGGTAGATTACCGGCACTTTTGGCCAGAAAAAGTAGATCACGACCTGTTCGAGTTGGACATGCCTGCTATAGGAGATTAAAATTATTATTGAAAAGTGCTTTAACATCACGGAATAAGATACAAGCCATCAATCAACTGGAAATTCCTGTACTTTCATACAGCTTTGGGGTTGTGGACTGGCCTCTTAAAGATCTTGACAAATTGGATGTGCAAAAATGAAAACGCCTCCATGCCCATGAAGTGGTTTACAAGAAACAATGTATGCCAAGACTGTACATCCCTAGAGCTGAAGGAGGGCTAGGACTCAGAGATTGATAACACATACAGAGCTACTATCATAGGCCTCCAGGCCTACTTAACTGCATCCTTGGATCCAAATACACAGAAAGTGCAGAAATATGAGAGTAAACATCCAGAATCTGTCTCTATCATCAAGCTTGGACAAGCGTTCCGACAACTAGAAGGAATGAGTGAAAATCCACAAGCATTCACATGGAAGACAGTAACAGAATTTGCAAAACAAGAGAAATAATTCTTCAAGGAATTAGATCACCAAACAAGGAAAGACATGCATAAATACAGTGGGAAATACAGAGTATTACTCCAAGAACCATTTGTCGATCAAGAACGGACACATGAATGTTTAAAGAAGGGTGAACTGAAACCGAAGAATGAGAGGTTGATAGTTACAGCACAGGACGGCGACTTATGGGTGAGATGGTTGACAGCAAGCATTGAAAAAACTGGCAATACAGACATATGTTAATTCTGTAAGAAGGACGTGAAAACGGTGGCTCATCTCAAAGCTGGCTGTGAAGTTCTGATGGCAGAAAGTTTCTATACAGAAAGACATAATAAAGTAAAGTGCCTCATCCATTGGAAACTTTAAACACTACAACATCACTGTGCCCAAAAAGCACTGGGATCATGACCCTAAGAGAATTACAGAAAATGAGGATAAAAAGCTGGATGCGAGGAAGCCAGATATAGTAGTTAAGGAGAAAAACACCAGAACGGCATTGATAATAGAGATGTCAGTTCCAAGAACTACTCTGTGAATCATGTGGAGAAGCAGAAGATCCTGAAATACCAGGAAATGCAGTCAGACCAAGAAAATGTGGCAGAAAGATACAGAAATATTTCCCATCGTGTTAGATGCCACTGGCTTGATAAAGAAGAATTTCCAAGCACATGTTAACAAACTACCCATACATGTTACATCTTACAAACTCCAGCAGGAGGCTCTCTTTGGCATGATGCAAGTATTACGCTGAGCCTTAGCAGTAAATTTGAGAGACTGAGATCGTACCCCCCATGCCCTAGCTTAGAAGTGAGGTTCACGCCTGTCATGGTATGTGCAAAACTAATCTATTTGGAGAAACTGCCCCCAACAGATACTAGCTGGAAGTACATATAGCAGTCAATAATAAAGCAATATATTACAGTCAGTTACTTTTACAGTAGAAATAACAGTAAAGAAAATGAGATATATATGTCAATAATGTAAAATGTAGTATAGGTACACAACTGATTTTCCGGCAACTGATGGCCCAGCACCTTTATTAATCCATCAAAATTATGGGAAGGCATTTGAAATTTAAACTAATACTGTATACTTTATTTCATTTAATCATTTAATATTTCTTTAGCTTAAGTTTCTAGCAGTCCACTGTGCTTTAGAGATACAGGAGGTGTATAATTAGTGAGTCAGAAGTGTATTGTTGAATTATTACATGACCTCTGGTGGTCTGGCAAAACTGATAATCCAGCAAGGCTTTGGAACCAAGGGTGCTGGAAAATTGGTGGTGTACCTGTACATCAACAGCTAGGGAATTATTTATAATCCGTGTGTGTGTGGTTTTCATGCACTTATGTATACTGTATGTATCTCTGTTGTATGTTATGCGTGTGCTGTGCATGTGTTGTGTCTGCATGTGTTAGGTGGGGCTTGTGGAACATTTCTAGAGGACATATTTTTGGGGGTGGAGATGGTTGTGGGGGTAGTTTTGAGTTGGTAGAACAGTTTCGATGGGAAGTTTTTGAGGGTGGGACATTTGTGTGTGGGGAATATTTCATGTGGATGGAGCTGTTTGCAGGGTGGTGCAGCAGTCTGCAGGGGTATTTTGGGGGTGGGGCAATTATGGGACGTTAATTTTGAAGAGTGGTGTTAGTTTTTGGAGTGCAGGGGTAGATGACAAGGTGTTTGAACATTTGCAGAAGGTAGTTTTGAAGGACGGGGCAGTTGTGGTAGGTATTTAACATAAGAACATAAGATATGCCATACTGGGTCAGACCAAGGTCCATCAAGCCCAGTATCCTGTTTCCAACAGTGGCCAATCTAGGTCATACGTACCTAGCAGTTTCCCCAAAAGACACAGGTTCTGCAATGCTTGTACTAGGTCAAGCATTGATATCCTGGATCCCTTCTTAATAATGGTTTATGGATCTTTCCTCCAGGAACTTGTCCAAACCTTTTTTAAACCCAGCTACACTAACAGACTTTACTACATCTTCCGGTAACAAATTCCAGAGTTTGATTACACGTTGAGTGAAAAAATATTTTCTTTTATTAGTCTTAAATAGTTTACCCTGTAGCTTCATTGCATGTCCCCTAGTCTTTCTATATTCTGAAAACGTAAACTGTCGATCTACGTTTACCCGTTCCACTCCGTTCATTAATTTATAGACTTCTATCATATCTCCCCTTAGCCGTCTCTTTTCCAGGTTAAAGAGCCCTAACCTTTTTAGCCTTTCTTCATAGGAGTATCCTTCCATCCCCTTTACCATTTTGGTGGCTCTTCTCTGAACCTTTTCTAATAACGCTATATCCTTTTTAAGATACGGCGACCAGAATTGCACACAATATTCAAGGTGCAGTCTCACCATGGAACGGTATAGAGGCATTATAATATCTTTTGTTTTATTTTCCATTCCTTTCCTTATGATACCTAGCATTCTATTTGCTCTCTTGGCTGCCACTGCACACTGGGCCGAGGGTTTTAACATGTTATCCACAATGACACCTAAATCTTTTTCCTGGGTGATGGTTCCTAATGTGGAACCTTGCATCTTGTAACCATAGTTTGGGTTGTTCTTTCCTATGTCCATAACTTTGCACTTGTCCACATTAAATTTCATCTGCCATTTTGATGCCCAGTCTTCCAATTTATCAAGATCCTCTTGCAATTTTCCACAATCCTCTTGGGTTTTAACATCTTTAAATAGTTTTGTGTCATCTGCAAATTTGATAACCTCACTCGTTATTCCACTTTCCAGGTCATTTATGAATATGTCAAAAAGCAGCGGACCCAGCACAGATCCCTGGGGTACACCACTATTCACCTTTCTCGATTGGGAAAATTGGCCATTTAGCCCAACCCTCTGCTTTCTATCTTTTAACCAGTTCCTGACCCACAGTAGTACACTGCCTCCTATCCCATGACTCTTTAGTTTTGCCAAAGGTCTCTGATGAGGGACCTTGTCAAAGGCTTTCTGAAAGTCCAGATACACTATATCAACTGACTCACCTTTGTCCACCTGTTTATTCACACTTTCAAAAAAACACAACAGATTAGTAAGACAAGATCTTCCTTGTCTAAAGCCATGTTGGCTGTCTCCCATTAGGTCATGACTATCTACATGCTGAGTAATTTTATTCTTTATGATGGTTTCTACCATTTTTCCCGGTACTGACGTGAGGCTCACCGGTCTGTAGTTTCCCGGATCACCCCTCGAACCCTTTTTAAAAATTGGTGTTACATTGGCGATCTGCCAATCTTCAGGTATTAGAGATGATTTTAATGATAGTTCACAGATTACTAATAGCAGGTCTGCAATCTCATATTTCAGTTCTTTCAACACCCTTGGATGTATACCATCTGGCCC
The DNA here is from genome assembly GCA_033557465.1 of Ichthyophis bannanicus. Lineage (NCBI taxonomy): Eukaryota > Metazoa > Chordata > Amphibia > Gymnophiona > Ichthyophiidae > Ichthyophis > Ichthyophis bannanicus. The sequence goes on along the minus strand of CM066032.1, from coordinate 305,185,644 downwards.
AGGTGATTTTCTACTCTTCAGTTTATCTAATAGTTGTAATACATCTTCCCGATGTATCGATATTTCCTTCAATTCTTCCGCACCTTTAAATACCACTTCAGTCATGGGTAACATCCCTACATCTTCCTCAGTAAAGACCGAAGCAAAGAATTCATTCAGTCTCTCCGCTATCGCCTTGTCGCCTCTTAGTGCCCCTTTAACTCCTCTATCATCTAATGGTCCAACTGACTCTCTCACAGGTTTTTTTGCTACGAATGTACTTGAAAAAAATCTTTATTTCGCGTTTTTGCTTCCGCAGCAAGCTTCTTCTCAAATATTCTCTTTGCCTTCTTTATCAATGCCTTGCATTTGACTTGCCAGTGCTTGTGCTGTTTCCAGGTTTCATCGTTTGGCTCTTTTTTCCATTTCCTGAAAGATGCTTTCTTGGCAACAACAGCCTCTCTGACCTCACCTTTAAACCATGCTGGCAGTTCTTTGGATTTCCTTCCACTTTTCTTAAAGCGTGGAATACAGCTGGTCTGGGCTTCCAAAATAGTATTTTTCAACACCACCCAAGCTTGATGTAAGTCTTTAACCTTTGCAACTGCTCCTTTTAGTTTTTTCTTAACTATTTTCCTCATTTTATCATAGTCTCCCTTTCGAAAGTAAAAGGTAGTACTGTGGATTTCCTTACTATCCCTCCTCCACTAATTAAATCAAAGGCGATCATGCTATGATCACTATTGCCAAGTGGCCCCAACACCCTTATCTCTTGCACTAGATCTGGTGTTCCACTAAGGATTAGGTCTAATATGGCTTCCGCTCTGGTCGGTTCATGAACCAGCTGCTCCAAGAAGCAGTCATTTATGTCATCTAGGAACTTTATCTCCCTAGCATGTACTGATGTGACACTGACCCAGTCGATACCAGGGTAATTGAAATCGCCCATTATTATTACCGCGCTGTAACTTTTGTTAGCTTCCTTGATTTCTTTGAGCATTTCATCATCCATTTGTTCATTCTGGCCAGGTGGTCGATAGTACACCCCCACCGCCTTCCCCTTTTTACATGGAATTTCAATCCATAGAGATTCTACAGCAAATTGTGTTTCTTGCAAAACTTTAATCCTTTCTGACTCAATGCCCTCTCTAACATAGAGCGCAACCCCTTCACCAATTTGATCAGCTCTACCATTATGATATAGTTTGTACCCAGGTATCACAGTGTCCCACTGGTTGTCCTCCTTTCACCATGTCTCTGATATTCCAATCACATCTAACCTCGCATTTAGTGCTATATATTCTAACTCTCCCATCTTATTTTTTAGACTTCTAGCATTTGCATACAAGCATTTTAGAGACTGTATTTTATTCATATTAATTTGGCTATTGGTAGACATGGGTAATTTGGGATCTTTAAGCTCTGTCTGCTCCATACTCGAGGGCATTTGGGCTACTTTACTCTTTTTTGGAACCTCTCTGCTTTTGGTAGTATCCTTCAAGGATACATTCTTCCGAACCATCTGCTCTTGGGCGATTTTTAAGGGCTGAAAGCAGTTTGTCAGGTGGAAAGGAGAGTAAACAATAGGAAGAGGAAGTATGAAAGGAGCAAATCCCTAACTGCTATGTTTCACTGTATATATGCTTGTATGCTACAGAAGCAGGAAACTTCCTGCCACTGAAACACACTTTGGTTATTATTTGAGGGGAGGATTATTACTCTGGAACCTCCTGTCAAATCTGGCCCATTTTTGAACCTGATGTGTCTTTTCATCCTATTCAGTTAAATTTCTGGAAAGTTATATTGCCCCCAGACAGACATTCCCAATCCTTTTTTGCATAATTCTTTCCATCTTATTGGGCTGGAAGGAATAAAAATGAATACATGCTCAAAATTTTCAAAACAAATTTTAGCGCAAAAACTATAACTTGATACAGTTGGGATTAAAAAATCTATTAGCCACATATCAATTACAGTGTCAAGAACTAGAGACTTTCACACAGGAGATTTACATATTTTACCTAGTTTGATATCCCATCATATCCATATTTTACTCCAGGAAAATTATAGTATGTAATATAACATATACATGGTAAATTGAATACATAACACTTTGGAGGTCATTTTAAAATGCTTAGTCGTGATTTAGGATATCTGAAGACATGCACATCAAAATCACAGAGAAGTCTCTGAAGCCATTCCACAAATTACTCTGGTCAGGGATGTAGGCAAGTCTAGGGAGGTGCAATAGACCTACGTATCCCTGTTCAATTTCAGGAACGATGGTGATGTCTGCAGGCACATCCACGTTTGGACCTGCTGCAGACACGAATAGGCATCAGGAAAGTGTTTGTTTTGGCCTTAAAACATCCAGAAAATATAGAGAAGATGGAGAGTTAAGTGACTAGTGTAATATTAAGACACTGCTGTTCTCAGAACATTATGGAACTAAACATACCGAAACAGATACTCAACCAACATAAATTATTCGTTGACCATCTCACCCAACAGTCACCTAACACACGCCCTTTCATTCTAAACCTATGTAAATACATTGCACAATGTAAAGATGTAAATCGCTCTATAATCTCATTGTAAATATGCTTCGCTATTGTAAATAAGTTACTGCTGGTTACCTTGTATGGAATTTTCGCTCACTACTAACTTTTGTGTTTTGCTAAATACTGTTCATTGTAAGTGTTACCATTCTTTGTAAACCACTTTGATTATTTGATAAGGCGGTATAAAAAAAATCGAAATAAATAAATAAAATCTCAAATACCTACACTGGGACTTGAACAATGGCCATCCTGCTCCTAACCCACTACTTTAACCATTATGCTATTAGACGTCCATGTTTTGAGATGCTATTCTAGGAACGTCTATGTAGACGTCTCTATAGACGTCCATATTGGGCACGTCCGTGTTTCTGAAATCGTACCTGAATTTGCACGTGACTGCTTTTTTTTCCCCAGACATTCTGGCTTTTGACATCCCAGATTGCACTTGGACATCCCATTGTAAAATGTGCCTTATAATCAACCAGATATAAAATCAAACCTAGCAGACTACACATTAAGCCACAAATCTGCAACACAGTAAATCCAATAGCAGCAATGATTTTGCTAACAATCTCAAAAAATTCAAATTTTTTTGTAACCGGGTAAGGCGGCATGTCGCCTCTCGCCCCCCCCCCTCCCCCCCCAGGCCCCACCCCCACTTTCCTTTCCCCGACAGATTAATTCAAAACAAACACATGACAACCATTTGGGACTTAAACTGGTCGCAGCTTTAATAACCTTTTAAACACCCATAATACAACATCAACACATTTTAACTCCCACCCCCCCCCAAGCAGAGCGAGCTCTCACCCGCCGTGTTAGTAGCAAGGTGACGCCGCATCCGCTTCCCCCGGGCACAGGCCCGACATTTTCCACGCCCTCCCTCTTCCGGCTTCGCCATGCTATTAGCAAAAGCCTGAGGGGTTAACCGGGTCGGGGGTACCCCACCCCCGCCCTCATGCTTGCCACCGGCTCCGGACCCCGGAAACCTCCGGGATCCCGCCAAAGCCCCCCTTCCAGCTGCAACAACCCAAAACCCCCCCCACCCAAAGCCTCTCCCAGGCAGGGTGGGCGGGCGGGCGTCTGGAGCCTCCAGCCCCGACCCAGCAACTGCCGATGCAGAGCTGGGTCTCCGCGCCACTCACCCCCCCCCGCCGCCGGGTCCTAGCCTCCTCATTGGCTCCCGGGCGTTTTAAACGCCGCGGGGAGCCAATGAGGCGCCCGGCCGCGCGGGCACCATCGGGCCGCGCGGGCACCATCGCGCCGCGCGCCGCCGCCGCACCCGTGGGGGGGGGGGCGAACGGCCCGCCACCCCCCCGGTTAGGAGCGGCCACGCGGACGGGGCCCGCGGCCTTGCTGTAACCGGGTAAGGCGGCATGTCGCCTCTCGCCCCCCCCCCCTCCCCCCCCCAGGCCCCACCCCCACTTTCCTTTCCCCGACAGATTAATTCAAAACAAACACATGACAACCATTTGGGACTTAAACTGGTCGCAGCTTTAATAACCTTTTAAACACCCATAATACAACATCAACACATTTTAACTCCCACCCCCCCCCAAGCAGAGCGAGCTCTCACCCGCCGTGTTAGTAGCAAGGTGACGCCGCATCCGCTTCCCCCGGGCACAGGCCCGACATTTTCCACGCCCTCCCTCTTCCGGCTTCGCCATGCTATTAGCAAAAGCCTGAGGGGTTAACCGGGTCGGGGGTACCCCACCCCCGCCCTCATGCTTGCCACCGGCTCCGGACCCCGGAAACCTCCGGGATCCCGCCACCGGCTCAGGTCAGCCACGACCAGAGCCGCCCCCCAAAGGTAAGCTGCGACCAGCCCTCGCCCCCAACGGAATACCTTCCAAGGCCTCCTGCCAATCGTTAAGCAGTAAATCTAGCCCTATCGGGGACAAGTGCACCCCGTCCGGCCTATAGAGGCCAGGGCAGTCCACGTCCACCCAAGGGTGAAAGATTTGACAGCCCCCTTGCTGGCCCACCCACCGGCCAATTAGACGGCGAATTTTGGTCACACCCCGTGACCACCGTCACTGAGCCCTACAGGACGGCCTTGGAATGATATCCGACCATAGCAATAATACATCCAGAAACATCCCCAAAACCACCCCAAAGTCCTTGATAGCTGCTCGAATCAACTGCCGGCAAGTCCATGAAGCGAGATCGTTGCCACCTAAGTGGAGCAGTAACACCTCCGGGGCGCCTCTGGATCGCTGGAGGTGCCGAAGCAAAGGCAGGAGTTGTATCCACCGGAGTCCGCGCTCGCCCAGCCATGTGATCGTCACCGCCTGCTCGGAAAGTCCCAAATTCAGCCCCAATGGGCGCGTCGCTGCTCGCCGACCCGCCCAGAAGACAAAGGAGTGGCCAGGAATCCAGCAGCTTCTATGCCCCACATCTGAAAGACAAAGAAATAGCCCCGTTAGTGCCCCCCCCCCCACTCCCCCAGAAACGCACATAGCAGTGGAAAGCTCCCGACCGCCAACGCCCAATGCGCTGTATCTCCTGATCGGGCAGCCCGGCCACCGCCGCACTGGCTGCCGCCCAGATCCGGAAGGAATGAGGGGCGAAGGCACCAGGGCCCTCACCTATCTGTCGTAATGCCAGCCGTAGCACTGCGGTAAATTGGCAACGCGGAAGGACCCGCTCGACCTAATGGATAAAAGGCTACCGCTAGCCTCCGGACGAACGCGTCAGTACGCCTGCAGCAACGCGACCGGGCACAAGGGGGAACCCTGGACCGCGGCAAGTCCACCCACCTACCCATTCCCGCCTGATCCGTCGTAGAACGGGCAAGGCGGATATGAACCCTACTCCCGAGCAAGTGCACGTGACGCACCTGCACCTCCCTCCCATTGTGAAGCCGCCCCGACTCCGAAACCAGCTCGCCCACCCGAAATGCGCCGAAAAAAGGCTAACAAAAACGGCCCGAAAGAGCACCCCTTCATAGTAGGTGGCCACCACCCGCGGCAAGGCCCCGCATAACCGACGCAGTAAGTCATGAGTAATAGGACGCCGCCAATCCCCGGGCGAGGGACTAGACCGCTCCCAACCCCGCAACAATGAGCCTTAATCACTAAATTCAACTGCAAGCATGAAAAGACCACCTGCCGCATCAGGTCAGCTACCGGCTGACATCTTGGGGAATAGTTATTGATCACCGACACTGCCGCCTCGTTGTCGCACCACCAGCGCACTCTGCGATTGCGGAGTCCATCCGGCCACAAGGACAGGACCACCACAATGGGAAACAACTCGAGGAAGGTAATATTCCTCGTAAGCCCCACCGCTCGCCAGGATTGAGGCCAGCCTTCTGCGCACCATGCGCCCCAAAAATAAATCCCCCAAACCGGAACCCCCTGCTGCATCAGTATACAACTGCAGATCCGCAGAAGTCACCTCCGGGTCTCTCAGCACCGTGGTACCATTAAAGTCACGAAGAAAATCGTCCCAAATCCACAGATCTGCCCGCAAGCTGCGTGACATCGGAATCCGATGATGCGGCCTAGAGTCGCCTGCAGTACCTGCGGTCAACCGGCGCAAGAACACTCTCCCCATCGGGATCACCCGATACGCAAAATGCAGGGACCCCGCCAAAGACTGCATCTCCCGCAGCGTTAGCTTACTAAAACCCAGCGCATCTGCGACCAACACCCGCAGACTCGTAACTTTCTCCCCCGGCAAGCGGGCCTCCAACGCCACGGAATCCAACTCCACTCCCCAAAAGGTAATAGTCATCGCCGGACCCGCCGTCTTTTCGGATGCTACGGAACACGCGTAACGTACGGCACCCAAAAACCTTAGGAACGTGATCATTAACCGAGGAACCAATAGGAAAAGACCACCCTACCTAAGGCCAGCTCAGTTGCCAACTTATCTCGTACCAGCTGCGCGAAACGCCGCACCGAAGGCGAATTCCGCGCCTTGTGTACCCCTACACTGCCCACCACCGGTATGGGAAACGCCTCCTTACACCCGCATTCCAAAAGACCGCTGACCTGTCGCTTCGGATACCTCCTAAGCCACGGGCCTAACCCAACAATCGCAACAGGGGTGGGGGCCAAACTCCAGACGTCCCCATTACTTGTGGCTGGGGGCTGGCACGTCCCCCCGCCACTCGTCTTGACACATTTGAGGGCTGGGTGACCCCCATTACAGACGGAGCAGGCGTGCCGGAATTTGCAATCCGGAAAGGGGCAGGAAGACTTGTTGAAGCGCCAGCACAAGTCCCCCGTTCCCCCCCCCCCTGGAGTTCTCTGCAACACAGGGGGCACGCCCGATCGAAAGGGCCGATCCGCCTGCGCAGGGGTGGCTACTCCACCTCTCTGCCCACCCATACCTCCCCCGCCAGGTCTGATCGCCATCTGCGTTAACCAAAGATTAATGTCCTGCGTTCCCCATGACAACAGGCGATTCTCTTCCATCTTATCACGGAATTTCTCATCATAGTTGAGCCAAGCCCAACCGTCATGAGTCTGTGAGGCCTCCAGTATGGAATCCGCGTAAGCCAACAGCATACCGTACTGCTCCGGATGCGAATGACCCCATACACTCGCCAAACGCAAGAAAGACCGAGTCCAATTAACCACATTCCGAGCCACTCTCTTGACCCTACCCGCCTTCTCGTCCTCCTTACGCTTCCGTCGGCTATCCCCGACCGCTTCCGACCTTCGAGTAAGCGGAAAATATCTACGTAGCGACGTTTCACAATCTTTTTCCGCAGAGTCTTTGGCACTCCCTCCCATAACTCCGAGAAACACGCCACCGAAGGCACAGAACCCACCTGTCCCACGCCGACCTCCCCGCCAGTGGCCCGCGGGCTCCCGGCCAAGTCGTCGGACACCGAGCCGGACGACGACTCAGACGTTGAAGAAGAGGAGGACCCCGAACGCCGCCGCCGGTGACCGGAACACCGCTTGCGCTTGGACGCTCGCGGCTGAGCCCCCTCCCCTGCCCTCACCCCAGTAGCCAACTCACCTGCCACTGGTGCTGCTACCTCGGAAGACACACCCGGCTCCGGTGGCGTCAAAGCTGATGCTTCCGCTCCCCCTCCGCTTCCGACAGACACGGGGCCTCCACTTGTGCACGCCCTCCCGCCGTCCAGCTCTCCAGCAGGAGCCCCCCACGGTTGCCCCCAGTAGGGCCAGCCAGTCGATACCTGCGGAGACAAAAACAGGGAAAGGCGAAGGAAAACCCGCCCCCGGCCGAGGCGGCTGCCACGCCCCTAGCCATTCCGCGCAGGAAGAGCCTTGACCCCCGCCCTGCCAATGCGCCCACATGGGGGAATAGGCTGCCCCTGCAGTAGCAGATCCACCAGCTATGAATTTTATTTTATTTTATTAATATTATTATTATTATATGTTTTGCGTTTTTTTTTTTTTTTTTTTTTTTATTAAGGATAGAGGGGATTCCCTAAATAACTAAGTGGCTTGCCCAAGACTACAAGGAACACCCGTTGCTGTCCCCTAGTGGGATTTGAAACCCTGACCTTCCCCAAACAAACCTGCCTGTAGAGCCACGAGCCTCCTGACTCCCCCGCCGCTGGATCGCTGCCCCCGGAGCTCCAAGGACGGCGCCGCTTCACTTGCTGCCTCCCGCTGCACCAAGGCCTGGGACACCCGACGACGATCATGCGCAGCAAGCCCGCACGCGTCTGGAGCCTCCAGCCCCGACCCAGCAACTGCCGATGCAGAGCTGGGTCTCCGCGCCACTCACCCCCCCCCCGCCGCCGGGTCCTAGCCTCCTCATTGGCTCCCGGGCGTTTTAAACGCCGCGGGGAGCCAATGAGGCGCCCGGCCGCGCGGGCACCATCGAGCCGCGCGCCGCCGCCGCAACCGAGGGGGGGGGGCGAACGGCCCGCCACCCCCCCGGTTAGGAGCGGCCACGCGGACGGGGCCCGCGGCCTTGCTGTTCTGAATAAAAAATAACTGTTTCCAAACGGAGATTTAAAGAAATGTTGTTGCAGATAGTTGTTCCATAACAAGTGAAAGCTTTCTGCTAGATTTCAATCAATTTATAATTAGAGGCAGATGGAGTAATCATCTTAGATGACCTCAAAGTAGTCGGTCAATGTTATAAGCAGCTGGCAAAGCTAACGGCATGATTAACTGCATAACCAGAGTTGCTAATATTGTCTCTGTATAGATCTACTGTAAGATCTCACACTGAATATTATGCTCAGTTCTGGAGGCCAAATCTTCATAAGGACACTGAGAAGATACAAGCAGCTCGAAAAGACTGGTCAAATGATAAAGGGCCTGCATCTCAAACCCAACAAAGAAAAGATGAAGATACTTAAAATGGACTTTCTAGAGCTAAAAAAAAAAAAAAAAAGAGACTGGGGGCATGAAAGAAATTTTCTAATATCTGATAGACTGCAGTAAAATATGGGATGGTGAAATCTTTCATAGAAGAATAAATTCAAAGACAATGAGACATAATGCAACATTGAAGGAGGAAGATGTAGAGGAAATATGAGATTGGCGGGTGCCTGGAACAGTGGTAAGGGGACTCAAATCATGACAGAATTCAAATATACTTGGGACAGGCACTAAGCACAGCTGTAAATCAATGAAGGGAGATAACAGGCAGAAGATATAAAAGAAAGGAATATACTTAGGATGGCTGTAGAGGATGGTGATGGGAGCAGATAGTGTTTAGGAAATGGAAATTCGCACGTTCATCTACCTAAACGATAGAAAACCAGAGAGAAAGAATCTAAAGCAGACTGAATGAGTCTGCTGCTCTTTAACTGAAGTCATTTACCATATTACTAAGTTGGAATTCCACCATCCTTACAGTGTGTTAAGCCACAAAAAACAAAAACAAAAGGTAAATGGGTCTTTTGTCCAGTGAAGGCCTGCATCTTTGCATCCAACCCCTCGTCCCAAAAACAGCCGAGTCTGTAAGCATAGGCATGAGTTAGCTTTCAGTGAAAGGTCTGCAGCCATCTCCTTTAAACTGTAATGGAGTGCTGGACTTACAGCACTAAAATTATTAGAACATGGCAAAACTCTGTCCTAATGAAAAATGAATCTAGTCCAACAGTAAAAGTACAAACGTTGGCTGTGGTGTACTTCCCATTGCAAATTGAGATGTGGCCCATTCACACAAGCCATACAATCGTCTTTTTTTTTCCCCAAGTACATCAGAAAACACTAAACATTTTCCCCAGAAAATATATTCAAATCATTTTTCAATTAACGTTATTTTTGCATGGTGCCTGGTTCCTACCTCCTGTAGCAATTTTTCTAATTTCTGCTGCAATTCAAGGAAGTATCGTGAGGTGATGAGGCCCTGGTGGGATTTATCCAAGCAATCTCGAGCCAGCTCAATGATCTGATGGTGGGTGAAACTGAGCACTCCATCTGCCAGGGGAAGAACGTTGTCAGGAGAATAGGTGGTGATAATCTCCCGAAGCCGCTCTTCCATCTGAGCTGTAGCCTAATTAAAAAATAGTTATACGCTTAATCTGTACTGCATGAAACCAAGTTGCCATCTGATAACACACTTTTGTTTTCAGTGTAAAAGAGTTAATACGTTTCTGTATGAACAGTTTTAAAACTGGAGTTTTGTTGTTTACCTGAAAATTATTCTCAGACTTGTAACTGTGCAAGTTGCATTTATTTCAGGCTGTAGCCCATGCGGCTCAAAGACAAGAATCTTCTGGAAGATGTGTAAAATGGAAGCAGACAGAACTCCCATTCAGAAGTGCATATGAACAATAAACTTGCCCTGTGCTCTTAAGGTATGTGCTGGTTGCAAACAACAGCAGGGCCAGCAATATGTTTATCACACATTTAGGTTAAATCTATATGGGGGTGCCTAGTTAAAGTGCATTTTGAGGCACTATGTTAAGCCTATTTCATAAAGACAAGAAAGTGCCTACTTGTCTTTAAGAAATACTAGTCTAAGTGGCTTAACACATGGCTATATTGCATTACAGAGCTGCTGTAAATGCCCGTGCCTAAATTTTTCAAGTATACATGTAAATTATAGTATTTTATAATCTACACGTACTGTATACTATGCACTTCACCTACACTCTGCTAAAATGTTGCCCATGTGAATGGTCACTGGCAAAGCATGTGCCTTGATGCCAAAGTGTGTAACTTCACATCAGCCAGTATTTTATAGGTGGTCATTTACGTACATATTCAGCCAATACGTGTGGGAATAACTTGATAAGATTACCGGCACTAAGACTATACATTAACAGCTATTCTATGTGTTTACGCTTTATGTGCGTTTCCTCCTGCTGATTCGGTAGCATGCACACTACAGACTTAACATATTTTTAATAAAGTGTCATAACATCATTACAGATACTTATATTGTATAAAAAAATATCATTTTCCTCCTTGGGATATCTCTTGGTATTTTCTTCCATTTTATTCATAAACTCCATTTGGGATTTTGACATCCTAATGTTGTATTGCACTACGAAATCAGATGCCGAGGAAGCAAAATGTTACAAACTAAAACAGCAAGATTCTGATGGGAATATATATTTTTAAATACAATGTTAGAGGCACTTCTGTAAGAATGCATATTAAGAGAACACATCTGTTTATGACATCTTTCTATTCATGCATCCATGTAGACAAAACTGATTTCACAATCATATCTGCTACAAGGATAGATGAATGATTTAAAGTTCTCACCTACAGCCAACAGGGAGTTGTCTTATATTGATTCCATATATGGAAGGGCGCAGGCAGGGTCCCGGCGCCCGCATGTAACCGGGTGCTTGGCCCGGCATGGGGACCCTGTGCGCATCTGGTGGAAGGGGGAGTGCGGAGTGGGCTGCGATTGGCAGCCGCTCAAGGCGTCCTTTAAATCCATTGACTCCACCCACGGGAACGAGCGCGGAGTAGCCAATGTGAGAAGCCGCTTGCATGTGCTTGGGCAGCTGGGAACGCACCGGAGCACATGCGGCATCATCTTCAGTGGGGCCGGCGTCCCGCCCGCCCACCCATGCGCGGGGGGGGGGGTGGGACGGGGTATGGGGTGTCGCAGCTGGCGTTCGGGGTAGGCAGGATCCTGGAGGTTTCCGGGGTCTGGAGCCTTAGGCTATACTTGGGGGGGGGTGGGACGGGGTATGGGGTGTCGCAGCTGGCGTTCGGGGTAGGCAGGATCCTGGAGGTTTCCGGGGTCTGGAGCCTTAGGCTATACTTGGGCGGGGGCGGGGTGCCCACGACCCGGATAAACCCTGGCAGACTTTTCCTAGTGATATGGCAAAGTCAGAACGGGGTTGTAGGGACTTTGCCGGTGGCCGAACCACAGCAGGAGCAGAGGCGAGCTCGCCTTGCTAGTTGAATGGCTGGTGAGCAGTGCTACGCTCTGGTTTGTTAGATGAATATTCTGGTTTGTAATATTCAACATTTTTGGAATGTTAATAAAGCTGCGACCAGTTGTTGCCAAAGAACGGCTTGTGTGTGACGTTTGTGGGACAGTAGTGGAGGATGAGGATGTGGGGTGTGGTGGTTAGTAAGGCAGGGACGGAGCGCCGGGTCCGACTACCCGGTTAAAAGAGCTGAGTTGCACTGAAAGCCATTGAGGGGCAGAGTGACTCAAGGGAAAGCTTAAAAACCTGAGAATGTATGCTACGACTGTGACCATCAGTCTTGGTCACCAACCTTGGGGCCTGTCTATCAAAAAGTAATAGTGCACATTAATATGCATTAATCTGAATGGGGCCTATCTACTAACAATGTGTTAAAGCACATTACTGCTTTTTGATAAATCAACCATGTGAAGCAGTGTGCACAAACAAGAAAAGAACTGCTCTAAAAGGAGTGTGAGCCTTTTACTGTGTGTCAGCTGTGTATGCAAAGTTCCCCAAAGGACATGGCCCATTTAGCATAGGGAAAGTCTCCTTTCCCCAAACAACAATAAACATTAGGGGTTCCAACCCCACTCTCATCCCTTAGCCCTCTGTGGTCTCTCCTGCCATGCTCCCTAAAGAATTACATCCTTTCTAGATGCTTCTACCCCACCAATCCCCATGCCTCAACATAAATGCGCCCCCAGGTATGCCTTCAGAACCCCCACCCATGCACCACAACCAGATATACTGTGATGTACTGCTATAGAGCGCCAGTTAGGCCTTTTGGAATTTTAAAACAAAATAGATAAGTTTAAAATTAACTTGCCCTAGTTTGTAGTTATGCCTTTTAAAGTTTTAAAACAAAACAGGTAGTTAATCTTTTCCCAGCCACCCCAAATACATCCTTTAATTTATGGTTGGTTTCCCAATTAAGAGTGAAATGTATTATCACAGGATATTTTAAATTGCCTAGTGATTAAACCTTAAAAGATTATTAGCAGTTCAGTGAGAAGGAAACATCGAATATTCGCAGATAATATACCAAAAAATCCTGAAGTCTGAACAGATGTGAACTGATTGTTTATTCTTTCAAAAAATACAAGGACTAGGGGACACGCCATAAAGCTATAAAGTAATATAGCTAAAACAGATAAGAGAAAATATTTTTTCTTTAACATATATTTAATCTTTGGAGCTCATTGCTGGGGGATATAGTAAAAGCAGGTAGTGTAGCCAGGTTTTAAAAAGCTTTGGAGAAATTCTCGGAGGAAAGGTCCATAAATCATTAATAACGTAGTCAAAAAGAAAACTACTCCTTATCTCTGGAGATAACCAGCATGAAACTGGATACTTGTGGGATATGTTAGGTACTTGTGACCTGACTGGCCATTGTTGGGAACAGGACACTGGGTTTGATGGACTTCTGGTCTGACCTAGTATGGGACTTAACTCTCCATTGCCTCAGGTATGCTTAGATTGTGAGCCCTTCGGGGATGAGGGAATAAAAAAAAAGTGTTTGTTAGAATATATCTGTTAACGATTTCTGCTACACACAGTAAAGGGCAGTATTTCACGTGCCTAAATCAAAAAGTCATGTTCTTATTTTGAGTGCAATGGTGTCAACAGGAGAGCAATGGCTTAACTTCTGCTGGTGAAGACGTCTAAGTTAAAGATTTTGAGGGGTGCCTGGATACTACCAGTAGACTGAGGATGAGAGAGGGATGTCCTGGAGAGCCTCCATTATTTCATAAAAATTACAGTGTAGAGGCTTCAGAGCAGGGCCAGCCCGTCCATTGAGCAAGAATGTTTTTTGCACAGGGCCCCGCGTTTCAGGGGGCCCCGCGCAAAGAACATTCTGCTTTTTTAAAAAATTTTAAAAAAGAAAAAAAAAGCTGGCTGCTACCGCTGCCGCCGCTGCAGCAGCAGAATGGAGTGTCCCGCGGGGCCCCCTCTGCCCGGCTGAGTCCCTCCCTCCCTCCCTCTGCGACGGCTGAGCCCCTCTGTGCCGGCTTTCAGATTCGCGAAGGGAGAGTGTCTCCCTCGCGTCTCTGTTAAGCCCGCAGGGGCTGATGGGACACTCCATTCTGCCGCTGCCGCGGCGGCAGCAGCAGCGGTAGCAGCCAGCTTTTTTTTTTAAATTTTACTTGAGCCGTTGGGGGGGGGGGTTAGGACTGGTAATGGGCTATGGGGGGGCTAGGACTGGAAATGGGCTGGGGGGGTTAAGACTGGAGGTGGGCTGATGGGGTTAGGACTGGTAATGGGCTGTGGGGGGCTAGGACAGGAAATGGGCTGATGGGGAGGGGTTAGGACTTGAGGTGGGCTGTTGGGGGGGTTAGAACTGGTAATGGGCTATGGGGGGCTACGACTGGAAATGGGCTGATGGGGGGTTAAGACTGGAGGTGGGCTGATGGGGTTAGGACTGGTAATGGGCTGATGGGGGGGTTAAGACTGGAGGTGGGCTGATGGGGCTAGGCCTGGTAATGGGCTGTGGGCTGTTGGGGGGGTTAGGACTGGTAATGGGCTATTGGGGGGGTTAGGACTGGAAATGGGCTGATGGGGGGTTAACACTGGAGGTGGGATGATGGGGTTAGGACTGGTAATGGGCTGTGGGCTGATGGGGGGTTAGGACTGGAAATGAGCTATGGGGGGGTTAGGACTGGTAATGGGCTATGGGCTGATGGGGCTGTCTGGTAATGGGTTATGGGGGGGTTAGGACTGGTAATGGGCTGTGGGCTGATGGGGGGGGGGTTAGGCCTGGCAATGAGCTATGGGGGACTGACTGGAAATGGGTTGATGGGGTTAGAACTGGAAGTGGGCTGATGGGGGGGTTAGGACTGGTAATGGGTTATAGGGGGGGCTTAAACTGAAAATGGGGTGATGTGGGGTTAGTACTGGAAGTGGATTGATGGGGGGGCTAGGACTGGTATTGGGTTGGGGGGTTGCTAGGACTGGAAATGGGCTGATGGGGGGCTAGGACTGGAAATGGGCTGATGCAGGGACTAGAAGGGAATGGATGCTGGGTGAGGCTGGAACTAGAAGGGAGCTGATGTTGGGGGAGGATTAGAATGGGATGGGGCTGGGAGAGTAAAATGGAGAGGGGAAAAATATTTTGTGTGGGAGGGATAAAAAATCTACAATTGGCCGGGTATTGGGAGAGTAAGTGGGGATTGAGGATGGAGGGGTAAAATTTGAGTGGATGAAATAGGAATGAGGAAAGAGCAAAAGGAGAAAGATTAGTATGTTAAAGCAGATGTAGAGAGAGAATGGAAAAAAACTAGAAGAGAGAAGAAAGGACAAATGAACAGCAGACGATGGAGAGTTAGCAGAAGACACGAAGAAACCAAAAGAAAGTGGCTGGAGCAATTGCAGCTGAAAAAAAATGCACAAAAGGTAGAAAAATATCTCTCTATTTTGAATTTATTAATTGGAATATGTCAGCTCTGGTAAATGTGCATCATTAACATCTGCGTTTTGTTTAGTACAAGAGCAAATTAATGTATAGTTTTATTTCTACAGTGTTGTACATTCCAAGTTTGGCTTTTGGGATTCCCAGTTTAATTATTGTCTTCCTGTTTCTAAATTGTGATTACTTGTTTGGTGATGGTCTATGTTCTGCATGTGTAACTGAGCTGAGGTGTTCTGTTTATATAATTCCTATTTGACGTTGCCACTTGTTCTCTTTCCCCACTAGGTCATGTATTGTTGTTCTTTGAAATGTATTGGTTTAATATTTGCATGTTTCCTTTTGATAGGTAGGGTATGGTGCTTTGTGAGTCCTGGTAGTGCTGTTAGGATACGGCGGGTTTGCTATGGGTTCTAAATGGGCAGTGTTTGTAGTAGTTCCTAATGTGTCTGGCGGTTGGCACTGGATTATAGTAATGTAGAAATCTTTTAGTCTTTCTTTATCCATACACTCATTAAGAGGCATGTTTACTAAAAGTTAGTATATGGTAACATTATGCAAATATTTATGCAAATGAGGCCCCTTATGCAAATGAGGCCCCTTACTGAGTCTCCGCACATGGCCCCGCACCCCCCTTGGGCCGCCCCTGCTTCAGAGTGGAGTGCCATGGTGAGCAATTATACTTTTAGAAACATAGAAACATGACGGCAGAAAAAGACCACGTGGCCTATCTAGTCTGCCCTTCCATATCAACCACTACAACAGCCCCCTTTTTTCCTTTAGAGATCCTCTGTCTTTGTCCCATGATTTTTTGAATTCAGATATTGTTCTCATCTCTACCCCCTTCACTAGGAGACTATCCCATGCAGCTATCACTCTTTCCATAAAGAAATTTTTCCGCATATTACTCCTGAGTCTAGCCCTTTTCACCCTCATAGCAGAGCTTGCTTTCAATCTAAAGAGGCTCTCCTCCTATGCATGTATGCCACAGAGGTATTTAAAAGTCTCAATCATATCACCACTATCACCCCTTTCTTCTAAAGTATACATATTAAGATCCTTAAGTCTGTCCTCATATGCTTTACAACAAAGACCACTAACCATTTTAGAAGAGGAAGATAGGTTAGGCTGCTTGCTAGGGAGGGAAAAGTTTGGATGGGACTAGAGGCCCCGAGGGCACAATATCTCCATATGTTCAATTTTCTACCAGAACTCTAACATTTAACCCCAGTTGGAACAGGTGCTAAATTTATTAAGGTTTAACAGCCCTGGTAAATGTATTAATCTTTAGTTAATAGGGTAATCATAGCTTTACCTAAATATTCTAAATGTGCAAACTTTTATTGAGCATGTGCATATCCACATCTAAAACTATAGTGACCGGGCTTCTAGTTAATATGTTCACTATGGACTTTGATCTCTATCTTTATTTCAGTCTTTCATATACCTCCTTCAGAGGAATCAGCAAAGCGATTTATAAATTAAAATCATTAACACAGCTTTACCCAACACAGTAATACGTTTTATCCATTATGCTTTAGAGAACATGGTTCAGTATATAGGCCCTTAAGTGAGAGTGGCCCTTGGTGACCTATCCCCCAAATTATTACCGAATTAGACTATTACTCCAGGTACACTGTTATTTGAGCTCATATGGTATTTCAGTTTAGGTATGGAATCTCATCTGTAATTCATTACCTTTGGGAATCTTTCTTTGTAGACATGGTTCATCATAATTATTTCATGGTCACAGCAGGCAGGCGTGCGTCCAGGGCTGCAAGCAAAGCAAATTATCCCTTTAAACTCATCTCAGCAGGAACAGAATGCCACTCTACATTCTGATGCAACTTTTTTTTTGCATCATAAGCAGTGTATAACCTTCCGGAGAGAGGTACAACATGCAGTGGATTGGAACTATAGGAGATAATAATAACATATTTTCAAGGAACAAATGCAGTCTTTTCTGCTAGGGGGAGATTCTGATGTTACCTTTATAAGACCACAATTAAATTAATTCTTCTTCTCCCCTTTGCCGCTCCCATGAAAACATACATTTTACTGAAATATGAACATGGTGGCAACATTTTATCAAAATATTATCATGTTAAGTATTTCATGTGGCTACTATTTGAATAAGAAATAAAAGTCATAATTATTCATTATTACTACGAAGAAATATTAGATAGACTGAGCATTTCAATGGGGTGACCTCAGGATAAAGAGCCTTTCATTTCCAGACAGTTATCTCAAAATTTGACCCAGGACCAAAATCCAAACTATATGAAAGTTCTTCAGTGCTCCATGAGAAAAGAGCCGATTGTTCTGGCCCAGCCCCCCAGTGAAATGTCCACACCATTACAAAACCACCATCACGATCAGCACAGACTGAGACTCTCATTGCAACCTTCAATGGGCACAGGACACAGAACTGTTCTCGCCCTCGCATGTGATCACGTCTAGAACAGGACTGACAAACACACAGTGACATCACCAAGCTTTCTATGGCACTGCAATATCTATTCCTGTTGATGGAGGGCTTCAGCTTCTATAGCTGTCAATTCAGCACCTTTCATGAGCAATAAATTCACTCAGTATTACAAAAATGGGAAAGCAATTTATCAGGTGGAGAGAAAGATATTGAGGCTTGTGACTTGGAAAAGGCTGGATGATAATAAATGACAACTAAAACGACTTCACAAAGGCGGCAAGGAAACACAACTAGTATGCTGAATAGAGCATTTATCATTGAGAGAAAAGTGGTGATACTGGACCATAACATAACACTTGAAAAGCAGTGTGATTTGTTACCCCATTATCATGAATAGGTCAAAGTTGAGCTATTAGGCTTGTTGGAAAAGTGTCCTCACTCTTTCTGCCCTGTGCGACTAGGAAAATGAGAAATGTATGCTTGGGAAAAATGGCAACTCAAGAAAAAAACCCAGAAAGAGCTTACTCTTTTTCAAAAGACTATACAAGAATTCAATTGGGGACTGTCTAAGAAGCTCCATATAGTATAATTAAACTAGCAGGCAAATTTAGCTTAAAATCCTGGAAGGCATTATTCACAGCAAGGGAGACGAGATGCAGGAATAAACTCCTTTTAGGTATAATCAAAGCACCTTGGACTGGATGTCTGAAGGAGAATGGAGTCGAAAAATATTTACTTGTAAACACTGATGAGCATGGGTCTTCACGGGCTGCAGAAACTAAAGAGCTACAGACACATTCAGGATGAAGCATGAAACGATAGACAAGCCTCTGTTATTAATCTAATCACGTTGAGCCTGATTCCGACGTTCGCTGTGGGTAAACAATTTTTATGCAGAACACCGGGACGTTTTCTGGCATAAACCTCCCCTGGGAGATTCTTGACTAGAACAAGAAAATGGGATCAGTGTTACTATATTACTATCTCATAGATTATCCTTTAGATTGTTCAAAGCAACTACTATATAATTACGGTCCAGAATGATTCAGAATATATCATGGTTCAGTTCTTACATCTGCAGAGTTTACAATAAAATAGGGCAAAGTAGAGGCTAAAGTCAAAACATCTGGGGAAGAATGAGAAGAATTTTCATACAATGCACCAACTCAAAAGGCAGGAAAACAAAATGAAAGAGGGGGATCTGAGCAAATGCTAGCGTTCCGCAGTGTCTTATCCGTCCAGTGATAATTATTCCCTTATTGGCAGGCACAAAGCATCAGGGAATGCTTGTAAGAAGTATGCTTTTAAAGAGGTTTTGAACTTCTAAAAGAGGACTCAAACCTGAGTTCAAGAGGTAGGGCATTCCATAAGGTAGGAGCCAAAACAATAGAGCAGGATCTGCGGATAAGATTAAATTACTAACATATTTCCTTGAAATGAATGAAACATCTACTCAGGGGTGTATGGAATCAAGAGGTCCACAAGAAATACATGAAAAGCAGAATAATAAACCTGATGGGCAGTGATGGGCAGTTTATAGAGAAACCTATATGCAGGGAACCAGGGTTCCTCTGAGAGCAGCTGAGTTGCATGGTCATATCTCTTAGAATGAAACAAAAGCTTACATGCAGTGTTTTGAAAGAGTTGAAGTTGCGTATCTGTGTCTGTTTAAGACCGTGGCATAGCAAATTACAATAGTCTAGTCATGGTATAATTATGGTGAATAAGAGAGTATGATAGTTATGAATGGGCAAGTCAGGGGCAGATAGCTTGAGTATTAAGAAAAGAATTTCTCATGATATTAGAGATTTGTAAGTCAAAGTTTAACCGGCTGTTTAAAACTACCTCCAAAACCTCAACTGATTCTTGTAGGGGAACCTCAGCCATAGAGGGGAACCTGCCTTGTCCAAGGAGACTGGCCTGAAAAAAAATAGCAGCCTCGGCCTTCTTAAAAATTAGTTTATTTATTTAATTTACAATTTCTTCTATACCGCACTATTCAGCATCAGCGCGGTTTACATGGAACATAACAATCAGACAGGGTACATAGGTCTGAGTTTACAATTAACAGGAGAAACAACTTGGATAACAAAAGGTAACTATTTACACAATGAAGTCACATAAGACATAGCAAGAGATTTAATGGTCAAGGACTCCTTACATGGTGTGGACGCCTGGCTTACAGAGTGTGGTGGGACAGTTGTAAGTATTTGAGTGGGGATGTGGTTCATTGTTCTCTGGGAAATATTTAATGAAAAGGAAGTGTTTAAGTTTCAGACCAATACTCAATAACCAGTAGACTTTATCATTCAGTTTAGTGGAAAAGTCAGCAACCGATGTGAAAGAACACAGATCTAGTGGAGCAAGTAGCTGTACATCACCAGCATACATGCAGAATGTTAAGCCCAATGTCCAGCCGCTTCTGCCCCCATGCAAACAGGACGTCTGTGTTGGAGGGGGTCAAAGAAGGAAAAGCACTCAGTGCCAGAGATTTTGGTAAGTGCTGTGTTACTGTTTAACGTCATTGACGCTGCTGCAGGTACCAGAGAAGGGCGGAGGTGGTGGCAATGCGTCACCCTCAGATTGCTGGCACTCTAGGCAACTGCCTAATTCACCTAATGGTAGTGACAGCTCTGGAGAAGATGCCATTGGAAAGGCTATTAACAAATAGTGAGGACAAAAAAGCCCAAAAGTATCAACATATTTATAGAAAGCCTACGTGTTCTCATCAACAATAAGCATGGAAGAAGCCATCACTGGTGGCTTAATAAAGTAGCTGACCAGCTGAAACAGGTGAGAGGTTTGGTATTATGTTGTATCAGCAAAGAAAAGTAGTCTCTCTTAACGGAGCAGATAGTGAACTTGCAATGACGCGTCGTCTCGTGATACACAGCCAGGAATACCTTATCTTGCTGAAAGAAGACTGTTATGCTAATTCATGTGTTTTTCTCAGAGGTCAGGTGGTTCTTTTGTTAATTGTTTTCAATATTCACAGAGAATGACCATTTAACACTAAGGGGTATGTTTACTAAAGTGCGGTAATGTTACCATCGCTAAGTGCCCCGGTAATGTTACGGATGCCCATATAAATGAGTGGGCGGTGCATCGTTAAAGCAAGCCGTGTCAGGTAACACGCGTTACAAGGTGTCTAACACGCAGTACAGCGCGCCTTGTATCTACCGCGCGTTAACTCCACCTTATAAGGCACCTTATAGGGCATCTTAGGCTAAGGCGCCTTATAAGGCACCCTAAGCTAAGGCGTCTTATAAGGCGCCTTATAGGGCGCCTAATAAGGCACAATCAGCTGATGTGCCTTATAAGGCGTCCTAATATGAGGCACCCTAAGGGCTATAGGGTGCCTTAGCTTAAGGCACCTTATAGGGCTCCTTAGGTTAGGCACCTTATTAGGCACCCCTTGGTTAAGGCACCTTAGAAGGCACCCTGGAATATGGTACCATAGGTTAAGGTGCCCTAACAATGTTACGGTGCCCTAGGTTAGTTTGCCCTAAGGGCTGCAAGGTGCTTCAGGTTGATATGCATGACCTATAGGCATAGAAACAGATGTAACCCTAACACGGGATAGAGCACCGAGGAAAGGCAATGAACAGGTGATTGAAGGAGGGAGAGCTGGGAGCTGCTGGACCTGTCATATCTGAGGGCATCCCATGTCGCTGCCATTAAAGTTGACAAACATGTTGGGGGCAGCTGTACCACAGCACAGGGTGTTGGCAATGTAAAGTACTGCAATGACAGTGGGTGGCAGATGATGGGAATACGTGTCCCCCAGTGGAGGCAGAGGTGGCAGGATCGTTACAATGATGGGTGGACATAAGAGTGGTGGTGCCATGCCAATCAGGCACAGGCGAGGCAAGCATGAAGAGGCGCAATGCAGGAAAGGGTAGCAGTGCAGGACATGGGGTGGCAGCCTGCACAGGAAGACAGGAATCTACACAGTTGACAGACGCAGATAGATGGACTGAAGGATTGTTGGCAACTGTGGTGAAGGTATTATGGGCTGGCAGCACAGATCTGCAAAGATATGACTGTTATGGGCATGTAAAATATTTGAGATGGACAGGCATGAAAGGAGGGAACAATGAGGAATTGAACCCATGACCACTGCCTAGAATATCATTGAACTAACCAGTAGGCTACACCTCTATGGCTTGTTGCACAGCAATGGCTGGTACAGAAGGACTGCAGGTCACCGCACAAACTGTCTGCTCTGTGTGCCAGGATAGGGTAACCCCACCAGCACCCATGATGCAATGCACATGCAGAACAGCAGTCTACAGCTGATCACCAAATGGGGTCTCCACCTCTCCGGTACTGCAGCTTGGTAAGACGGACTGACAGTGCTTGATATTGGCACAGAGTAGCTACAGACCATGCCATTGTGCAGGTTCTGTGTTCACCCTGAGGGTTAGGATGGGCACCCAGCACTAGGTCCGCAGTACATGTGGTGCTAGAGATAGGTCCTGCTGTACATCCCCATCATTACCAGTGTGTGACAGGTGTTCCTTACAGTGCATTCGAAAGTAATTCTGTGTCCATCTGTGTTCCACAGTTACATGTGGCCCTCTGGGACCAGACACCACCCAGATTAGTGCATACCCAGTGTTAAAAAGTCAGGCTGCCATGGGCACCTGTTATCAGGACAGAGAGGTGTCTAGACTCGCATGAGGTTTATGTAGCACTGCCTCTACTGGTCAAAGTGGTATACACTATATACCCCAAAGGGCCCTCAATCACCCTTTTTGTAGGTGAGGGAGTGGGCGGATAGGTGCCTGAGCCCTGAGGACTAGCTGTAGGACCAGCAACCCCAGTCCTGCTAGCGAAAGACAGCCCTCCAGGACCGGTGGGGCCAGAGCCATACCTGTGACTGGGGCAGTGGCAGAAGAGCAATAATGCTGGGGGTACGCCTGGGAAACCTCAACTGCCCCACACCACGGCCTGCCATTCACCAGCAGACGGCACAGTCAGACTGCACCTGTAGCACCCTAGAAGGTGTTCTAACCATGTACAGACTAACTGCAAACAGTCCACTAGCCAGTCCATAGTGCATGCTCACAGAGGAACTATGTGCATGCAGAGGTGGGATGTAGAGTACAGACACCAAGCAGGTATCTCAGTGATTGGGCCCCAGAACTAGGAACACACAGGTATCACTGGAGACAGATAGTGTACAGCACTATGTGGGAACATAGACATGCCATGGTCACTGCTCGGTCAGAGTGAGAGTGACCTCTCAGCATGACATGCTGTGGCCACCCTGTCCATGGAGGTGGTGGTCAGGCACTACAGTGTCCTAGCCATTGCCCTACACCCTTTGCAGATGCATCCTGGCCAAACCGCCCTGTCCGGGCCATACCCACAATACCTTGCTCCTCATTATGCACATTTGCAGGCTAACGCTGGTTACAGTGAGACATTGTGGGCCCAGTGTGGTGTAGGCAGCCACAAAACAATGTATGGACATACACACACGCACCTATTGCAGCATTGTGCAAAGATAGGGGTGGTTGGCAACCCTGCCCACCACACTGGTCCTGATCACAGTGCCGACATTGCTAAACTGTGCAGGAGGTAGTAGTAGTGCTCTGGTGATAACTGCAGCTCTGTGCTGGGGCCAACAGCCTGACTCTCCATGAAGCTTTGGATCGTGGAGCCTGGATGAGTGGATGTTTGTACCCCTGTTGTCCACTACTTTGTGGATTGCACATTTTGATGTTGTATCTGGCATTGTAGGTTAAAACATAGGAACATGCTCTGCAGGATCCACAGCTGGGACCCGAACCTGTGACCCTCTGCTCCAGAACACACAGCACAGCAGTCCCTGGGACTACCTTTACTTTTCCTCAGCCAGACCTTTTCTGTTGCACTGTACACCACGTACTGGTACAGGGCATGGCCTAGATCCACTGTAGGCAGGTGCCACTGCCCCCTCCAGCACCAACACACACCCCCTGCCATGCTGACATGCCCACATGCTGTCGGTGCTGGTAGTGCGCAGTCCCCGGCCATCCACTGTGCAGGTAGGCGGGTGCCTAGGGTGCGGGCTCTGGGGTGGGGAGGCATACATGGACATCCACACATCCCCCCATCACCACCTACCAATGTTATGTCCCTTCCACATGGGGGAGAGATGGCTGGATGGATGTCAGGTTGGTGCTCTAGCAACTATTGGCTAGGGTGGACCAGGTAGATGTAGGTAGATTGTGTTGTGACAGCCGCCTGTGGACAGGCTAGGGCATGCAACTCAGGTACAGTGTACCCAGTTTGGCCTACTGGGTGTATATATGTTTCTGACAACGTGTGGTCACACCCCGCAATGCCTTACTAGGGGCTGTAGTAAAGGGTATTCAGTTAGCTGGGTTTACAAACTATTTGGGACACATCCTGGGTAGGGTCTATGGACCCTTTTTAGAGTGGTCCCCAGATGTGCACTGATTGCGCTATTATTATTGCCTGTGTGACCTTTGGGGTACTTGCTGGGTAATGTCCCCTGGATGGGACACTGTGGAACACCGACTACTGGGCATGTTTGGCCTTGGTCAGCTGCTGTCTTGCTAATTTCCAGTTTCTATGTTCCTATGGGACACCTAGGCGACAGCCTAGTCCACCCTGTGCCCCAGCTTCCCCCACTGCATGTCCCGCCTGCGGCCCCCTATGCCCCATTTGCACCATCACCATAGTGGCCTTTCATACTTGGGCACTATGCTGTTGCTGCAAATGGAGCACTGCTATCCCTTTTCTTGGGCTCCCTGCCTATGCAGTACATTGCTGACACTGAAATGGTTTCACTCTCCTGCAAATGTGTATCTAAGGACAGGTTTTCACTCTCGGTAATGTTCGGCCCTTCATTTCCCCACGTTAGTGTAGCAGGAGCATCTCCCCAACCACTCCCCACCCATTGACCCCTTCTCTCCGTCCTCTCTCCACCCTCTGCGGGACTTACCGCGGTCGGTGACGTTAACACGCTTTAAGTAACATTAACATGTGTTAAGTTACTTACCGCGCGTTAACGTAGCTGCCGTTACGTTACTGCGGTTTAGTAAACATATCCCTAAGAAAAACAATGAAATATAAGAAAAACAGGGAAAAAAACAGCAACAAAAGACTTATAAAATATAACTATACAGACACTGACACAGTAAGAGGGATAAATTTCATAACAGGATGTCTATGTAAATTTACAGAAAAACATGTATTTTATGCCTATTTAATAAAGACTAACTCAAACAAAGGTGAGAGCATTCAATAAACGAACAATAAACAAAGTGCACCAAAACCAGAGGAATAGACTAATGGTTAAAACAGTGGGTTAGGAACCAGAGTTCAAAATCCCACTGCTGCTTCTTGTAATCTTGGGCAAGTCACTTAACCATCCACATGGGGTTAAGTGTGCAGATTCAGCATAATGGTAAAAAGTAGAACGGGGCCCTACTCTAAGAACCCCGTGTTATCTAAATTAAGGTCTTTTGGTATAGGGATCAAAATAATTTTGCCTTTGGAGGCTGGAAAAACACTGTTATCCAAAATATATAATGCTGACAAACAATACAGCGGGGCAGGGATCTAAAAAAACAATTGCTTTTTAGCAAATTTTCTTGGCAATTTCTGAGTATCTCCCACTCCCCCTGGGGAAAATTTCTTCCAAAGGCAGATGACCAAAGAATCAAATCTGGCTCTCCTGAATGAACAGACACCACCTGTTCAACGATAACTTCTAACCTCCTAAACTGATGTTTTTGAAAAACATCTTCTCTAACTGCTGCATCTCTCATACCTGCCATTTGATCTCTAAAAAACTCTCCCTGCTATAATCTCAGCTGACAATGTAGACAAATTTGATTCCCAGCCTGTGATGCAGGATTCATCATCACCATGGCAAATTTAAACAGCAAGCATTGGGTTCTTTATCTATCTGACTAGGCAACTGTGCAAGCAAGGCGTCAAAATAGGGTTAAGGATACAATTAGCAGTTTTGACCATTTTTATACAATTAGTTTAATTAGTCATAATTATTTCAGCTTAAAAATCAAGTAGCCAAAAGTATTCTTGAAGAATTCCCAAAAGACAGTGCTAATGATGGCAATGACTAGTGAGAAGGATAAAACATCATGCAGGACCATCTATGGATGGAAAAAATCTTATATGACTTCTCTGGGGTTAATAAAAATAACGCCAGATTTGGCCTAGCATTTCACCTAAAGATGTCAGGCTCCTCACGACAGCAAAATTTTATTCAGCTTTAATTACTGCTTCAAAACGACGACTGCTCACACACACCTGAGACTCCTGGACCGAGGGCGCATCTGAGAGGTCCTGCATCTGTCATCACTGGCAATGCTTTCAGTACAGAAATGTTTAGACAAAAAATGCAGTTCATCAGCTGTTGGTTGGTATGGTAGCTGGTGTAACTTCTCTTGGGAGGACGAGGAAGACTGTGAACAATACAGTAGAATACTGAGGTTATCATGATAATTAAGATAGGGAGGTATTTAAACATGTACACAAAAACATGCAGAACTTATGCTCAGATTCAGTTTGCTATCATGGGCACAGACACCCCACAGTGCAAAAAGAAGAATCTGTCTCAAATATGTAATTATTCAGAATACTTTTCTGCCTGACTAGTAGGTAGATCGTTCAGGGAATTGGCTCCTATAGGAAAAAAAGGACCACAAAGCAAGGAGAAGATGAACCTCACTGTTCAGCAGGAAATGTTTTGCTAACATATTATTAAAGAAACAAAAATATGTTATTCTTGTTATTTACTTTTTTTATATACCAGCAAACAATAAGAAAGAATTCCTATCAGAATGTTGCAAGAGTGGAGTAGCAGCCTAATGGTTAGAGCCCTGGCTTGGGAAACAAGAGAACAGGGTTCAATTCCCACTAGCGCTCCCTGTGGCCCTGGGCAAGTCACATAACCCTCCATTGCCTCAGAAAAATCCAAATTATCAGTGTCCCTGTTTAATGTACATTACCAAGTTTAAGTTACAATGTAAACCACTTTGACTGAAATGCTACAGCAGTATAAAAATCCTGTTAAATAAATAGCACATAAAGTATAATGAATTTCATATTTTATTTTAATTAAATATTTATTGAACGGCGATTACAATGTATGTGTTTTGGGCATATACAAAATTGAAATATTACAGACATAGTACACTCACATATAATAAGGCAAACAGCAGTTAAGCAAACATAACAATATAACACTTTATTGGCCCTATGCAATAAACTTTAGGATGCATGTTAAGGCCTTGATGTGCTTGCTGGAAACAGTAAGCTTAAATAACAAGGGCTGTCTCTGCATGTTAAAAGGATTTGGAAAGAGAAGGCTAAAATTTGCGTATCCACACTTTCAAATGAAGAATCATCATATGCAAATAGAAGTATGGCATGTGTTTGGCAAAAGGGAAAAAATACAGTATGCTCATCTTCCACACTACTTACTGAGTGCTCACCAGCTGAATGTTGTAGATACCTATCTTAGACTGGTCTAAGTTTACTATCCTGAGCCTTTTACTTACCGAGTGGATGTTGAATATGCTAAGTGGCAAGATTATGCTATTAGGAGTGTAGTAGTTATCCAGTACTTAAAGCAGGAGGATGAGAATGGGGGAGTCTTTTGACCTTGGCATCCCCTACTTCCTCAGATACAAACTTGCTGTTTTTGTTACGATCCTCAAGTCAATGTTGACTCCTGGTACAAATCTATTGTTGTTGTTAAGTGCCATCGAGTCGGGGTCAACTCATGGCGACCCTCTGGATAGTTGTTCTAAACTGTGTTCGGTCTTCAGTCTTACTGTTGATAGAGTGACACTCTATGCTGCTGTTATTGTATCGATCCATCTCATTGCTTGCCTTCCATTTTTGCACTGATCTTCTACCTTCCCAAGCATGATGCCTTTCTCTTATGATCTCTCTCTTCGCATGATGTGTCCAAAGTATGAAAGTCAAAGTCTTGTCGTCTGAGCTTCTAAAGAAAGCTTAGGTTTGATCTCCTCCAGTACTGACTGGTTTGATCTTTGGGCAGCCATGGTATACACCAGGGGTGGCCCACTCCAGTCCTCGTGCACCACAATCCAGCCTGGTTTTAGGATGTCCTTAATGAATATTCATAAGGTATATTTGCACCCACTGCTTCCCATTGTATGCAAATATATCTCATGAATATTCATTAGGGACACTCTGAAAGCTAGACTGGATTGTGGTAAGAACATAAGAACATAAAATATGCCATACTGGGTCAGACCAAGGTCCATCAAGCCCAGTATCCTGTTTCCAACAGTGGCCAATCTAGGTCATACATACCTAGCAGTTTCCCCAAAAGACACAGGTTCCACAATGCTTGTACTGGGTCAAGCATTGATATTCTGGGTCCCTTCTTAATAATGGTTTATGGACCTTTCCTCCAGGAACTTGTCCAAACCTTTTTTAAACCCACCTACACTAACAGCCTTTACTACATCCTCCGGTAACAAATTCCAGAGTTTGATTACACATTGAGTGAAAAAATATTTTCTTTTATTAGTCTTAAATAGTTTACCCTGTAGCTTCATTGCATGTCCCCTAGTCTTTCTATATTCCGATAACGTAAACAATCGATCTACGTTTACCCGTTCCACTCCATTCATTAATTTATAGACTTCTATCATATCTCCCCTCAGCCGTCTCTTTTCCAGGTTAAAGAGCCCTAACCTTTTTAGCCTTTCTTCATAGGAGTATTCTTCCATCCCCTTTACTATTTTGGTGGCTCTTCTCTGAACCTTTTCTAATAACACTATATCTGTTTTAAGATACGGCGACCAGAATTGCACACAATATTCAAAGTGCGGTCTCACCATGGTATGCTATAGAGGCATTATAATATCTTTTGTTTTATTTTCCATTCCTTTCCTTACAATACCTAGCATTCTATTTGCTCTCTTGGCCGCCGCTGCACACTGGGCTGAGAGTTTTAACATGTTATCCACAATGATGCCTAAATCTTTTTCCTGGGTGGTGGTTCCTAATGTGGAACCTTGCATCTTGTAACCATAGTTTGGGTTGTTCTTCCCTAGGTGCATAACTTTACACTTGTCCACATTAAATTTCATCTGCCATTTTGATGCCCAGTCTTCCAATTTATGAAGATCCTCTTGCAAATTTCCACAATCCTCTTGGGTTTTAACGGCTTTAAATAGTTTTGCCTCATCTGCAAATTTAATAACCTCACTCGTTATTCCCTTTTCCAGGTCATTTATGAATATGTCAAAAAGCAGCGGACCCAGCACAGATCCCTGAGGTACACCTCTATTCACCTTTCTCTATTGAGAAAATTGGCCATTAAGCCCTTTCCTCTGCTTTCTATCTTTTAACCAGTTCCTGATCCACAATAGTACACTGCCTCCTATCACATGACTCTTTAGTTTTGCCAAAGGTCTCTGATGAGGGACCTTGTCAAAGGCTTTCTGAAAGTCCAGATACACTATATCAACCGACTCACCTTTGTCCACCTATTTACTCACACCTTCAAAAAAACATAACAGATTAGTAAGACAAGATCTTCCTTGTCTAAAGCCATGTTAGCTGTCTTCTATTAGGTCATGACTATCTACATGCTGAGTAATTTTGTTCTTTATAATGGATTCTACCATTTTTCCCGGTACTGACATCAGGCTCACCGGTCTGTAGTTTCCCGGATCACCCCTGGAACCCTTTTTAAAAATTGGCGTTACATTGGCGATCCTCCAATCTTCAGGTATTACAGATGACTTTAATGAAAATTCACAGGTTACTAATAGCAGGTCTGCAATCTCATATTTCAGTTCTTTCAACATCCTTGGATGTATACCATCCGGCCCAGGTGATTTGCTACTCTTCAGTTTAATATTTGTAATACATCTTCCCGATGTATCGATATTTCCTTCAATTCTTCCGCACCTTTAAATACCACTTCAGTCATGGGTAACATCCCTACATCTTCCTCAGTAAAGACTGAACAAAGAATTCATTCAGTCTCTCCGCTATCACCTTGTCGCCTCTTAGTGCCCCTTTAACCCCTCTATCATCTAATGGACCAACTGACTCTCTCACAGGTTTTTTGCCACGAATGTACTTGAAAAAGCCTTTATTTTGCGTTTTTGCTTCCGCAGCAAGCTTCTTCTCAAATTCTCCCTTTGCCTGCCTTATCAATGCCTTGCATTTGACTTGCCAGTGCTTGTGCTGTTTCCAGGTTTCATCATTTGGCTCTTTTTTCCATTTCTTGAAAGATACTTTTTTGGCAACAACAGCCTCTCTGACCTCACCTTTAAACAATTTTTTTATTTATTTATTTAACAGTTTCTTATATACCGCCCCTTCCACTTTTCTTAAAGCATGGAATACAGCTGGTCTGGGCTTCCAAGATAGTAGTTTTCAACAACACCCAAGCTTGATGTAAGTCTTTAACCTTTGCAACTGCTCCTTTTAGTTTTTTCTTAACTATTTTCCTCATTTTATAATAGTCTCCCTTTCGAAAGTTAAAAGGTAGTACTGTGGATTTCCTTACTATCCCTCCTCCACTAAATAAATCAAACGCGATCATGCTATGATCACTATTGCCAAGTGGCCCCAACACCCTTATCTCTTGCACGAGATCTGGTGTTCCACTAAGAACTAGGTCCAATATGGCTTCCCCTCTGGTCGGTTCATGAATCAGCTGCTCCAAGAAGCAGTCATTTATTGAATCTAGAAACTTTATCTCCCTAGCATGTCCTGCCGTGACACTGATCCAGTCGATACCGGGGTAATTGAAATCACCCATTATTATTACTGTGTTGTAACTTTTGTTAGCTTCCCTGATTTCTTTGAGCATTTCATCATCCATTTGTTCATTCTGGCCAGGTGGTCTATAGTACACCCCCACTGCCATCGCCTTCCCCTTTTTACATGGAATTTCAATCCACAGAGATTCTACAGCAAATTTTGTTTCCTGCAAAACTTTAATCCTTTCTGACTCAATGCCCTCTCTAACATAGAGCGCAACCCCTCCACCAATTTGATTAGCTCTATCATTATGATATAGTTTGTACCCAGGTATCACAGTGTCCCACTGGTTGTCCTCCTTCCACCATGTCTCTGATATTCCAATCATATCTAACCTCTCATTTACTGCTATATATTCTAACTCTCCCATCTTATTTTTTAGATTTCTAGCATTTGCATACAAGCATTTTAGAGACTGTATTTTATTCATATTAATCTGGCTATTGGTAGACATGGGTAATTTGGGATCTTTACGCTGTGTCTGCTCCATACTCGAGGGCATTTGGGCTATTTTACTCTTTTTTGGAACCTCTCTGCTTTTGGTAGTATCCTTCAAGGATACATTCTTCCAAACCATGGTGCACCAAGACTGGTATTGGCCACCCCTGGTATACACAGTATTTGTCACCAGCACCATAATTCAAAGACATACATTTTCTTCCTATCTTTTTCACTTTCCAACTTTCACATCCATATGATGTTATTGAAAACACCATAGCTTGAACTAGTTGAATCTTTGTATGGAGAGACACATCTCTGTTCTTGAGAATCTTGTCTAGGTCCTTCATAATCATTCTGTCAAGAGCAATGCATTGTCTGATTTCTTGATTACTTGTCGTTTTCTTAGTGATAGTTGACCAAGTAGGTTAAAGTTGTCAACTATTTCAATTCTTCTCCATCAATGATGAATATATTGATTTTGTCAATTGTCAGGATCTTTATCTTTTTTTACATTAAGGTTCAGGCCCATTTTATTTATTTATTTTATTTATTTATTTAACAGTATTTCTAAACCGCCTTATCTTAATAATCAAGGTGGTATCACAGCAAGCAATCAGGTAAAGTGTGTGTGTTGTACATGCAGTGAGGATAAAACTTAGTTGTGTGAGGGATGTGTTGGGTGCTTGATTTGTTTGAGCTATATACAGGGTGGGCTATTTACAGATTATATTAAGATTATATTAAGATTATATTTCTTGATCTTGAGAAACAAAAGTTTCAGATCGTCTTCACTTTCAGCCAGTAATGTGGTATCATCAGCATAGCGAAGGTTGTTGATGGGTCTTCCACCAATCTTCACACCTCAGTTGTCTTCATACAGTCCTGCTACTCTGATGATTTGTTCTGTATATAAATTGAACAGGTAGGGGAAAAGTATGCAGCCTTGTCGTATGCAGCCTTTTCGCTGATTTTAAACCATTCTGTTTCTCCTTATTCCATTTGAACTGATCAGGATCAGAACTACCAAAAGGGACTGGAGTAGTTGGTTTCAATAAGACACATGAAGTGAGGAGGGAATCTTGAGGCTCTCAAAAACTTAAGATGCAAGTTTACAGGGTTGATCTTCTCTGCAATAACATATGGACCTATAAAACTAGGGCCCAACTTTGCATGGAGACGTTTTAGGTGTAGCTTCTTAGTTAACAACCAGACTTTACTGCCCACCTGATAATGGGGTTCTGTTTGATGATGGTCTGCAAATCTCTTCTGCTAGCTTACAGCTTTTTCTAGCTTAATCTGCACCCAAGATCAGGTTTTCTGGCACAACAAGGCCAGGTCATCTTGCAAGGCCAGGTCATCTGCTACAAGATGACCTGGCCTTGCAGTAGATGGAGCCAATGAAGGCAAAGAAGAAGGATATCGGCTGTACATTGTAAGGAATGGGGACTGCTCTATAGATTCGTTATAGATGTTGTGGGTGAATTTGGCCCAGGGAAATAAATTTACCCTGTTGCCCTGATGAACTATAACAAAACAATTCAATCACGGTCCTGATTGACTCTCTCAGACCACTAGTTTAAGGATGATATCCTGGAGAGAAATGAAGCTTTATCGCCTGAGTTCCTATAAAAGGTCCTCTAAAACTTGGTGATGAACTGAGAGCCTCATTCTGAAATACACACTCCATCTCAAATAAGCTTGCCTTTATTCATGGTCTCTATTTCTAATGCTCTCCATCTTTTCGCTCTGAGACCTTGCTCCTCTCAGAAGACTCAGGTTCAGTCGCTGCTCTCTGTCATGTTGGCTACCAATTCTCCCACATGCCTCGTGCTACTGGCTGTGGTGATGGTGTTCTGTTTTTACTCTCTCATTCCTGCCAATTTCAACCCCCCCCCCCCCTCTTCTGCCTCAGTCTCACTCCTTTCCCTCTTTTGAAGTCCACCCCATCAGCTTTTTCGCTCTACTACATTTCTGGATAGCTGTTATTTGTCAAGCACCTGACAAGTCCATCTCTGCCTTTCTCACTGACTTTGACTTATGGCTTTCCTTCTTTCTGGATTCATCTTCCCCCATCCTTATTCTCAGGGATTTTATCATTTTTGTTGATAATCTCTCTGACCCTTATGCTTTAAAGCTCCTTTCCCTTACCTCCTCATTCAACCTCCAGCTTTGATCTATTGTCCCCACTCACCAGCATGATGACTGCTTTGACTTTGTCTTCTTCTCTAATTGCTTACCCTCAAACTTCTGTACCTCAGTTCTTCCTTTATCATTTCTTCTCATCACCTGCTAAGCTTCACTCTTCATCACCTCCCCCGCCTCAATCTTGCGCAGTCTCCTCCAACCTCTTTAGAAATCGTCATGCTATTGACCCATTGGCTCTCTCCACTACTATCTCATCGCCTCTTTCCTCCACTATATCATCCGAGCCTGTTGATGAGGCCGTAGCTTTCTAGAATGCTGCACTTTATTTATTTATTTATTACAAGCTCTTATATACCGCACTATTTGGGATCAGCGCGGTTTACAGTACAACAAAAGACCATACAACAAGCTGTTTGGTTTCTTTCATCTGCTCTGGATGCTCTTTGCTTTGTCTATGCATGTCCTGTGAGGCATATTGTACCTCAGCCCTGGCTCTCTTCGACTACCCACTATCTACATTCCTGTGCCCATTCAGCTCAGCACATATGGCTCAAATCCTGCACCCTTGCAGACTTTCTACACTTCAAATTAATGCTTGCCTGTTTCCAGTCAGCCATAGCACTCGTCATACAAGACTATTATGTCCACCCGACTAACTTCTATTGCAACTAGAATCCAAAATGGAACTTCAGCTCCATTTGGACCCTAAAGAATTAAATGAGTCACTA
Source organism: Ichthyophis bannanicus (assembly GCA_033557465.1). Taxonomy (NCBI): domain Eukaryota; kingdom Metazoa; phylum Chordata; class Amphibia; order Gymnophiona; family Ichthyophiidae; genus Ichthyophis; species Ichthyophis bannanicus. Next base: position 305,151,827 of record CM066032.1, on the reverse strand, counting down.
AGGGGGTACATGCAGAGAAAAAAAAGCAAAATGACACAAAAATAGCATGGCTTTATGAGGCACATGATTAGAATCAAGTGATACATGTCACATTGCAGGACATGTACTATCACATTTTTACTTGTGCTTCGGTAATATTGATGTGGACAAGATAGGGTCCTTTTGATGACATTTGAGGAATAATTTTATTATAGGATGATTATGTAAAAAGGCCAAAAAGATGCCTAATATGCATCTATTTTATATGGATAACATACAGTAGATGCCTATGCACCTACTGTATAAAAAACAGGCTGTCAGATGCAGCCCCTATGGAGAACGAATACTGACATTTCCATCTGATCTGAGGAAGAGATAAATCTGTGTGTACTCTTTGCATGTACATGCATATGTTATAAGATAGATGCATAATCACAACTCCAGCCCTGCTCTGACCAAACTATGCCCTGGAAATACCTATGCACAACTCCAGCCCTGCTCTGACCAAACTATGCCCTGGAAATACCTATGCACAGATCACATAAAAGTAGATGCACACTTTCCATGTGCATACTTTTTATGCCTATATGCAATTATGCAATTTTATAAAAGCCCTTTTCTGCATTCGAAACAGGTTTTACATGTGAAAAAAGCTTTAGACCAGGCATGTCAAACAGGTAGATCGCGATCTACCTGTAGATCATGGAGGGGTCAGAGGTAGATTGCCAGCCCCACTTGGCTCCATCTCTCCAGCAGCTCGCCCTGTCACTAGGAGAGAGCTTGTGCCGGCAGGTCGTCTGCCGAGTGCTTGCCGCCGCTGCTGATCCTTTGCCTGTCTTTTTTCCCTGCCTGCGGGAATCTTGCCTGCGGGTGTATTGGGGGCACTTGTTTTCGTGCCAATAGTTTGTGGCTACCCCAGGGGGCCGCCGCCTGCGCCCCGCGACAAGACGCCACAGGCCCAGCATCATACCTGGTCTCCTGCCTCTCAGACTCACACATTCCTGCCCCAGCGCCAACACCCCTTAGAAGTGTGTTATATAATGGGCGATATCCATTCGCCCGGGCTTTAAGTGAATACACTTACTGTATTAGTTGTGTCGTGTGCTGGTCGTTGGTCGCTTTATAATTCGCTTTCACTAAATATTTTCGGGCAGACACAACAAAGTGTCAAGAATTTGGTGAATTTGGCGAGCTTTTCCTATTTAGTTCTAACTTGCCTATGCCTTGCCTTCGAATTGGTTCATACCACTGTGACTTTTGCTTGCCTCTGAAATTTCATTTGGCCTGGCCTTTGCGTTGATTCTACACTGCAATTTTATTTCGCCTTGCCTTTGCGTTGATTCTACACTGTGTGCAGAATTTATTAAATCACGTGTAGTGGTATTTGAACTTGTTTGGCGGTATTTGATTTTATCTGGTTTGCTGGACAGGTGTTTGAGTTTTTTTGAGGATTGTTTGGTGGTATTTGATTATTGGTGCCAGTATGATGAATTCTTATTTTTACTTTTAGAACTGCATGTGTGGTTTTGTCATCTCCAGTCCTTGTATTGCACATCATCCAGAGGTCTTCAGTTCTTGTTGATTTTTAATACTTTGGGACAGTGACAGTTTTGGACCAGATTCAGCCAGTGTTTATACTAACTTAGCAGATTTGGCCTTCTTACATCCAGCCACCCCAGTATAACGAAGATGAGTGTTCCAAAGAAGAGCAAAACCTACCACTTTCATGATGAATGGGAAATGGACTACTTCTTCATCATGGTGAAAAACAAGTGTTGTTGTCTAATTTGTAACGCCCCAGAATCCTTGCCCAAAAAGGGTAATCTGGAACGTCATTATAAGGCTCTGCATAGCAATAAGTTTGATGCTGATTTTCCACCCAAAAGTGAAATTCGTAAACTCAAAGAACTTAAATCAAAATTGGCTACTCAGCGACAGTAGATGGCGAAGCCAAGTTCACATTCGGTCAATGCAACCATAGCATCCTTCAAGGTCAGCAACCTGATCGCAAAGAAATGCAAACATTTCATTGAAGGAGAATTTGTAAAAGATTGTTTTCTTGAAGCAGCTGACAATTTTTTTGAAGGATTTAAAAATAAGAAAGAGATCATAGCTGCTATTCAAGATATACAATTGTCAAGAAACACCGTCGTGCGGCGAATAGAAAAGATGTGTGGAGACACAACTGAACAATTGCTGGAGGATGTTTCAAATTGTGTTGCTTTCTCACTCCAACTGGATGAATCTACAGACATAAGAGACATAGCCCAGTTACTAGTCTTCATCAGGATGGTTTTTGAAGACTTCAGTGTTAAATAAGAACACCTTGGAATGGTTTCTTTAAAAGGGAGAACTACCGGTGAGGAAATATTCAGTTCTTTCCATTCTTTTGTGATAAAGTGTAATCTTCCATTGCATAGACTTGTTTCCATCACTACTGATGGAGCAAGAGCAATGACAGGTGAGGTTAATGGTTTCATAGCCCTCTGTAGACAGCATGACGACTTCCCAGATTTCCTTTCTTACCACTGCATCATTCACCAGCAAGTTTTAGCAAGTAAGAGACTCAATACAAAGACTGACATGGACATCACTTTCAAAATTGTAAATTCAGTTCGTGGAAGATCACGTCAAAGACGGCTTTTCAATCTTGATGAAGGGGCTGCAGAAATCATTTTGCACACAGATGTAAGGTGGCTAAGTAGGCACCTTACATCTGGATTAAAGATCAGCCTGGATCAATACTCGACCTAAATTTAACACAAATTACTCAATAAAAGTTAAAGAAAATTATTAAGACAGTTAAAGAAAGTTATTACTCAATAAAACTTTAAGAAAAAATGTACTTTTCATTTCCCCTCGCAGTAACTGCTGGATCTTCATCTCTCTGTTTTTTCTTAATTTGCTTAACAGCTGATCACATCCAAGTAAATGACAGAAGGTTCATTAAAAATAGGGGGAGGGGAATCCAACTTTATTGGGTTAAAATTGAATTGGAAACTTAATTTTCATGGTGGTAGATCACTGGTACTTTTGGCCGGAAAAAGTAGATCACGACCTGTTCGATGTTGGACATGGCTGCTTTAGCCATATAAAATGGTATTTCAGACATGGAAACTGGCTCTTATAAAATTAGGTCATGCTTACATGTATGGAGAGTGCAAGTTTGTAGAGCAGCCATGTACAGGGGCAGAACCAAGGTGGAGCACGGGCAGTGCTGTGATGCATGTGCATCGTTTATAAAGTATGCAGTAACATTTATAGCTCTTCTTCAGCAGGCACGTCAGTGCCTTGAATGCAGGTGCTATTGCTGCTAGATTTGTGCTACTATTTTATAAAATCACATTGGCACCTATGTGTATTTATAAAATAATGTCAAACTAGGCGCTTTCCTGCTGGTTTAACCTAGACACCCCCCTGTTATAAAATCACCTTCTTAGAGTCTAAGTGGGTACCCCTAGATACTATTTTTTGCTTTAGCTATAGTCCAGTGCTTTCCAAAACTTTTATCCCGCATGACCCCATTTTAGCAAAGGAAAATTCACGTGACCTCAGATGATGATGAAAACAAAATAGCAAGTCTAGAGCCTCCTTCCCCTTCTGTCACTCATCTAAAGCAGGAAGGCAGCGGCAGTAGTCAGCAGAGGGTCCCTTGTATCAGTGTGCAGTGTGTGCTTACAGACCTCAGTACTCTGCAAGGGTTTCCAGTCTAACAGGAGGTTTCCCCAATAAGGGGTAAGGGCCTATGAATTTTTGCTGGCTCACAGGCCATATGCTAACTAGTGACTGCCACTACTTGGCATAGGTACCAGTGAAAGTCCAGAGAGGAAGGGAAATGGCCATGTTTCTGTGACCCCATCTACTGATGAGACCTCATTTGGCGTCCTGACCCCTAGTTTGGGAAGCACTACTATAGTAAAACTTGAGTTCTTGTCAGTAAGTAGCATGCTTACGTTATTTAGCCAATGCATTTGTGGGTTTCTGTCTACAAAATCCCCAGGACATTTTTACTGGGTCATGATAGCACAGTTACTTACCTGTAACAGGTGATCTCTGGGAACAGCAGGAATTAGTCCTCACATATGGGTATGTCGGTACCGATGGAGCCTGCGCGGGAAAGCTCCCCAGCTTCCCAGAAAGGAAGCTTTTGGGGCCTCCCACTGCACAGGCGCGCTGCCTTCCCGCCTTCCTGACCAGCTCTCCTCAGTTCGAGTTTATAGCTGAGACAATAGAGAGAGGAAAGGAAGATAGATAGAAGATACAACTCCTAGGGGAGGTGGGTGGGTTATGAGGACTAATTCCTGCTGTTCCCAGAGATCACCTGTTACAGGTAAGTAACTGTGCTATCTCCAGGAACAAGCAGGAATAAGTCCTCACATATGGGGACTCCCTAGCTAAGATGCCTGGGAGATCCCGTTCCACGGTTCGCCATCTTCGTATGGATCTCAGGCATCCATCCTGGGAAGGTGGGCAGGAGTTGTTCAAGTATGGAACAGGTGTTTGAGGACACCCTGACCAAACAAGGCATCCCGGCGGGAGTTCTTGTCCAAGCAGTAATGGGCTGTGAAGGTATGAACCGAGGCCCATGTGGCGGCTCGACAGATCTGATCTATGGAGACAGAGTGAAGATGAGCCATAGAAGTGGCCATGGCTCTCACATTGTGAGCTGTGACATGGCCTTCCAGAGAAACGTTTTTACTCTGGTAAGCAAAGGAAATACACTGAGCAATCCAATTGGAAAGTGTACGTTTGGAGACTGGACGTCCCAAATGAGAAGGATCAAAAGCCATGAAAAGCTGGGAAGACTTTCGATGTGGCTGGGTCCTGTTGAGGTAAAAGGCAAGAGCTCTTTTGCAATCTAAAGTATGAAGGTTCCTCTCTGCACTGGATGCATGAGGAGCCGGAAAAAAGACAGGTAGATATACCTCTTGATTAAGATGAAAAGGCGAAACCACTTTGGGCATAAAGTGGGGGTTCGTCCTAAGGACCACCTTATCATGATGAAATCTAGTATAAGGTGGATTAGCCACTAAAGCCTGCAGTTCACTGATGCGGCGAGCTGAAGTGACTGCAATGAGGAAAACTACCTTCCATGAAAGAAATTTCAAGGAGGTGGAGTGTAAAGGCTCAAAAGGTGGCTTCATAAGTTGACCTAGAACTAGGTTCAAGTCCCATGCTACCGGGGGAGGTCGGATGGGAGGCTTAGTTAGAGTCAGGCCTCTCATAAATCTTGCAACAAGCGGATGAGAGGAGACAGGTTGTCCATTTATAGGTTTTAAGGATGCTGCAATAGCACTCAAATGGACTCTTACTGAATTCGTCTTAAGGCCTGCATTAGAAAGATGCAGGAGATAGTCTAGTAGAGAATTCAAAGGAAGTGCTAGAGGGTCAAGACCCTGTTGAGCACACCAAATGGAAAAACGTTTCCATTTGAAAGCATAGGAACGCCTCGTGGAGGGTTTCCTAGAGGCATGAAGGGTATCTTTCACTGGTTGAGAAAGATTGAAGTCATGAAGGCTTAGGCCTTCAGTAACCAAGCTCTGAGGTGTAGGGACTTGGGGTTTGGGTGCCACAAAGTCCCCTCCTCCTGAGACAGAAGGTCTGGCGCAGCTCCCAGGTCCAGGGAGGGTCCCTGGGAGAGATGCAGAAGTAGAGGGAACCACACTTGGCGTGGCCAGCGTGGAGCTATGAGGATCATGGATCCGTGATCCCTCTGTAGTTTGAACAGAGTCTTGGGAATCAAAGGAATGGGTGGAAAGGCATATAGGAATTCCTGACCCCAATGCAGGAGGAAGGCGTCGTTGGCCTGAGCTCCCTGACACGGAATCCTGGAACAGAACCGGGGAAGTTTGGCATTCCACGGACTTGCAAAGAGGTCTATGTCCGGGGTTCCCCATTCCTGAAAGATTTTGCCTATCTGGTCCATATGTAGGGACCATTCGTGTGGGAGCAGAACTCGACTGAGTCTGTCTGCCCGAGAGTTTTGAACCCCTGGAAGATATACTGCCAGAAGATGAATTTGATGCTCTCTGGCGAAGGCCCATAATCTGAGAGCTTCGTTGCAAAGCGACAGAGAGCCTGTCCCTCCTTGTTTGTTTACGTAGAACATGGCCACCTGATTGTCTGTCTGAACTAAGACGGTCAGGTTGACAAGGAGGGTATGGAATACTTTGAGGGCAAAGAAGATTGCTCGCAGTTCCAGGAGGTTGATGTGAAGGGTGGTCTCCTGCGGAGACCAAGTACCCTGAGTGGAGAGGGATTGTAGATGGGCTCCCCACCCTGTTTGGGAGGCATCTGTTGTGAGGGTTGCTTGGGGCAACAAAGGTTGGAAGGGGGCCCCCAACAACAGATTCTTGGTGGACATCCACCATTGGAGGGACCAAAACAGACGTTTTGAGGTGAGTATTTGGTCGGAGAGCGCTCCTGATGCTTGAGTCCACTGGGTGGCCAAGGTCCATTGAGCTGCTCTCATATGAAGACGAGCGTAGGGCACCACGTGTACCGTGGAGGCCATGTGGCCCAGAAGTCGCAGCATTTCTCTGGCTGTCAAGTGACTGCTGGACTGAGCTTGGGAGGCCAAGCACAGCAGACGTTGGCCCCGGACTTGAGGCAGGTAGGCCCTTGCAGTGGTGGTGTCCAACTGGGCCCCTATGAATTCTAGAGACTGAGTAGGGGTAAGTTGAGACTTGGGAAGGTTTACCACCAGTCCCAGATACTGCAGAAGGTGCCTTGTGCGGTCCAGGGAAATCTGGGCCTCTGACTGAGATGGAGCTCGGATGAGCCAGTCGTCCAGATATGGGAATACAAAAATTACCAGACCTCTTAGAAATGCGGCAACAACTGCCATGCATTTGGTGAACACTCTTGGGGCAGAGGCTAGACCGAAGGGAAGTACTCTGTACTGGAAATGTTTTCCCTGAAACAGAAATCTTAGATATTTTCTGTGGGATGGGTGGATGAGTATATGTGTGTACGCATCCTTGAGATCTAGAGAACAAAGCCAATCCTGACTCTGAAGGTATGGAAGGAGAATGCCTAGAGAAAGCATTTTGAATTTCTCCTTGTACAGAAATCTGTTCAATTCTCTCAGATCTAGGATGGGCCTGAATCCCCCTGTCTTCTTTGTTATGAGAAAATAAGGGGAGTAGAATCCTGTCCCTTGTTGAAGAAGAGGAACCTCTTCTATTGCCCCTTGGGCAAGGAGAGAAGAGACCTCCTGATCCAACAGGTCCAGGAGAAAAGGGGGAGAATTGAAGTGCCTCACCATGGTATATGGAGGAAGGTTGGAAAAATGAAGTTTGTAGCCCTCTCTGATGATAGAGAGGGTCCATTGCTCTGATGTGATTTGCTCCCATCTGGGAGCAAAGTGAGCTAACCTTCCGGGAATGGTGAGGGGCTCTGGTTGTTCTAGAGCCAGAAATGTTAAGTTCTCTAGGGGCAAGTCAAAACCCCTGAGGGGGTTGAGCCTGCTGAGGAGTGGTAGACACTGCAGGCTTTGACTTTGCCAGTTTAGGTTGCTGACGTTTAGTAGCAAAGGGAGGCTGAGAAGATTTTTGGCCAGTATTTGTGGAAAATCTGGCCTTCTTGTAGTAAGGCCTCTTGAAAGACTTTTTCTTGGCAGGAGCAGAGGTAGACTTAGAAAGTCTATCCAAGGTAGCATTCTCTGCATCCATTTGGGTGGCTTTAATTTGCCAGTCCTTACCAAATAAGTTCTCACCTGTACAGGGCAGATTCCGTAAGCCATCTAGGACCCAGGGTTCTAGGTCAGAGGCCTGGAGCCAAGCAAGTCGTCGGGCTGCAATAGCAATGCCCGAAGCTCTACTGGCACCCTCAAAGGAATCAAAAGCTGCTCTGTTGGAGAACTTAGAAACATCTAAAAGCTGTTTCACCAGAGAAATGAACTCCTCTTTTCTATCCTCAGGGATAAAGGAGGCAAAAGGTCGTATCTTTAGGGCAAGTTCTCTAAGAAACATGCCCATATACAGACTGTAAGAGTTAATCCTGGCTATAAGCATAGTAGCCTGGAAAATTTTCTTGCCAAAAGAGTCTAGGGTCTTACATTCTCATCCTGGAGGGGTAGAAGAGTGCCTTTTGGTACTCTTAATCTTTTTCAGTGCAGACTTCACCACAATGGAATGGTGAGGCAACTGAGTCTTTTGAAAACCAGGAGAAGGAGGGACCCGGTACATGGTGTCCAGCCTACGAGAATAAGGAGACAACGTTAGAGGAGCCTCCCATAAGTCCATCAAGTGTTCTTGAAGGATTTCATGGATAGGCAGGGTAACTGCCTCTTTAGGAACCTTGGGGTATCCTAAAATATCCAATTTCTTTGATCTAGGTTCTTTTTCTGAGGATGTGGTAATAGAAAGTCCTTTAGCTAATTCAATAATGAATTCTTGAAAGGACAAATCCTCTGGTGGAGACATTCTCCTCTTTGGGGAAGAGGGGTCTTCATGAAGAACCAGAGACAGCTCATCAGAGTCCTCAGAGGAGTTAAAATCCTCTGAGGAATCAGAGTATTCTCTATTTGCTTCCAACGCACGATACGCATACCGATCGGTATCGACATCGGGCATACCGGGTATGGGATCGGTATCGGGTAAAAACCCGGATCCGGCATGGGGAACCGATCTGCGTTTGGAAGTCGATGGTCTCGGTTCCGGTATGGGAGACGATACCGGAACCGGACCCAGTATCGCTGAACGCGATACCGAGGGCGTCGCAGCATTGATAAAAGCCAGCATGGCCTGCTGCATGGTCTGAACAGTATTGCTCATAGACGCCACTGCTGCCTGGATGTCGGTACCGGTATGGGCCGGTACCCCAGAGCAGTCCAACAGGTGATCAGTCGAGGCCGTGCCATCGATGTCAACCTGTAACCCCATAGATGGTGCTTTGGAAGCCAGAGCTTCCCGCCGGGGTTGTTTGGCTGGGGCAGGATCCTCAGACTCAAAAGAGAGAGCCTCTCGATGCTTTGAAGGAGATTTGCTCTTTGAGGACCTGCCCACAGAGGGTTTGGTTACCTGAGATCCATCCGGAGAGGAAGACCTGGATGACTGTGATGCTGGATTATCCGAAGCAAACAGCACATGGAACTTGTTGGCCCGGTTCTGCAACCCACGTTTAGACATCTGGGAGCAGGATGGGCAGTCCGGTATGGAGTGGTCAGGTCCCAAACATTTAAGACACCATTCATGGGTGTCTGTGACAGAAATGACAGCACTGCACTTGGTACACTTTTTGAAACCAGGAGCTGGCTTCTCCATGAGGAGAATTTGAGTAGGCCTGAAGGCCTAACAAAAGCTACCAAGCTGTGCTGAAGAAAAAATAAAAAGTTTTTGGTTTTTTTTTTTAAAAGAAAGAAAGAGAGACCGCCGGTACCGGTTTCGGTATGGGGAAGGCAGGTACGCGGTCTAAAGAAAACAAATAAAATTAACAATTTCTTCAGCGGTGACAGGAACACGACCTGCTGGCTCCGCGGAAAAAGAGAAACTGAGGAGAGCTGGTCAGGAAGGCGGGAAGGCAGCGCGCATGTGCAGTGGGAGGCCCCAAAAGCTTCCTTTCTGGGAAGCTGGGGAGCTTTCCCGCGCAGGCTCCGTCGGTACCGACGTACCCATATGTGAGGACTTATTCCTGCTTGTTCCTGGAGATAAATCTTTTTGCAATGTTTTTTTTTTTTATTGTACCTATTGTTTTTTTTTGAGTCCTTGCTAAAATTTCCTTATGAAAGATCTACTGCATGAGCCCTAAATCCTTTTGAGATTCCTGAATTTGTTTGAGACATTTTGATCATTTTCCTTGGCTTTTCAGTGTTGGTGTTTAAGAAGTGTTTCTTGAAATGCCATGTTGACAGTTTCTGATTAGTTACTATTTTCTGACTGGCAGAATATCAGCCTTCCAAGAACATGACAGCCACATCAAGGACCTATTACCCTTGAAGATAGCATTACAAAGGCATACTTCCTTTCACTCTTACTAGTTGTTCTGTTGCTAATAAGAGATGCATATGCGTGGCTCTTAACATTCCCTTGTGAGATAGAAGCCATTTCTTTCTATGACAGTTCCAGACAATTGAGAAAAAAGGTGGCATAACATAACAATTCTATTATACATGTTTTCTTTGACTTCTACTTGACCTTTCCAAAATTAACACAAGTTAAAGCTTATGATGCATTTTCTATACTCGGTGCCCCTCCTCATCTTGTTTGATGTTAACAACTGTGTTCCAGGACTGCTCCCTGAAGCTTCAGTTTCAGGGTCCTCGGGGAAAAACACATAAAAAGTAGTATTTCTACTGCAAATACTGCTTGATACTGTCTGACTTTTATTTTCTAATAAAGTCAACAGAGAAGAAAATATTTGTTCAGTTTTTTGGTCACTTATAAAAGAACAAAGTGATTCGATTATCCAGAATTTCAGTAATTAAATTAGTTTGTTTATACTGTTGATGAAACATGTTCTAACCATGCCTGTTCATAAATTATAGTGTTATGAAGTAACTAGTGGACCAGATTATAAGCAAGGTTAACTAAACATATACAAAATTACTTCTTTTGAATCCTGAAAATGTACATCGCCTACATTTAATTCCATTATGAATGAGTATCAAGCTTTCTTTTGCTTCTTCTTTCCAAGATCAGCACAAACTGGATGTTCAAGATGATTTTACTGAATTAGGCTTGGGTTATACGTGATAAGGATGAGAAAGTGTTCAGGTTATGTGATTTGGGCTGGGTAGAAGATCAAGTTTGGCATATAAATGCCAAGGCCTTTATTACATAGGTGGTACTAACTCCTAGGAACACCCTACAGGCAGAAGTAAATTGCACACGAGATATAAACCTGCAAAATCTAATTCAGTTTCATTGTCATTGAAATCTGCAAATAATTATTTACTAAAATAAATGTTATATATTTGCAAATCACTTTGAAAGCAACTGTGAAAAAATGCCAGAAGTAATTTTCTTCAGATAGGATAGTTGGGTTCCATTCATGTCTTCGTTCTGATTTCTGGGTCAGATTTATTCTGTTCTCAAGACAAGATTTGATTTTTCATTGAAAGTCTTTACATGATAATGGACTGTTCAGTTAAGTCTGATTCCAGGACACTGGATAGCTACCCAATACATTAACCTTTTTCCTGGCACTACCACAAAAACGTTATTAATTTCTTAACAGTGTTCTTTTTCTTACTACATGTAATGACTGCAAGACGTAAGAATAGTGTCAATAGATTCAGAGTTTGTAGTTTTTCATCTATGTTCCTATACAGGAACATTGCCAGGAAATTGTACGTTCAACCCATGCAAGAGAACATCTTACTAGAACGCAAAAATAACAGATAAATCAAGCAGATACTAGTGACTAATGCTACAGTATGCATGACTGTCTCTTGTGGTAGTCCACAAAGCAAGTTTTGCCCTTATCAGAGTGAAGCCAGACCTTGCAGACTCTGCACATGACCGTAGTGTTCTTCGAACATATGCGGCAGCGTCCCTGCATGCAGCTGATGCGTTCATGAAGTAACTCCTGTGCCTGACGGACATCTTTTGGCAAGTTGGCTACGTGATTTCATCTGATTGAATGTTCCTGAATAGTGCCCTTCAAGAGACACAAGGTGATGTCACGTCTGAATGTCAGATGATCCATGTCACTTCCATGAAGGTGACAGTGTATTTTCCAAGCAGCCATGACAGATACATTGAGGACGTTTGTGAATAGTGGCCACCACCATTTCTTTCCATGCACAGATGGCCTGTAGCTTGCTAAGAGCTTGTCCATGAGATCCACTCCACCCATTCCTTCATTATAGCGCTTCACCACAAAGGATTGAGACACAGCAACATCTGATGTACCCTTGACTCGGCGACGTGTGGTTTGAAGTGGGTCATGTGTGAGATTGTTGCTGGCAATGCAGACAACAGAATTGTCATGCTACTTTGCTACATAGACTGACCCATCACATCGGTAATCATAGTCTCCTCATTGGCCACTCTTCTTCATGTCCTTTGTACCTTGAAGTTCTTTGTGTGCTCCGCCAGTTCTCAGTTCCCGAATGGTTCCTGTAGCTGCAACATTTCTCTCTGCAAGTGATTTGATAAGTGCGTAACTTGTAAAGAAATTATCGAAGAACAGGTGGTGACGAATTACATCTGAATGCTTTTCAATAACATCAACCATATGGTTTATGACCCTGGAGCCCAGAGGCTCCATCAAATGCGTAGAACTTTCTCGTCTGGTGTACAGCTTGTTGTAAGGATAGCTGTTGATGCCACACATACACCACCACTTAAAAACAAATCTAATTGGTTTTCCTGTTATAAACATTTTTATGCTGTGGCGGCCAAAGTACGGAGTCATAGACTCGTCAATACTCAATTCATGGTGGAAAAAACCAAACTGCACCAAATTTGCATTGACGGCAGTAATAAGTGGAGCAACCTTAGTCGTCTTGTCGCCAGCTTTGAGTTCAGCATTGTCAACCAAGTGAAAGTATTTTTTGATGGTCTGATACCTCTTGCTGCTCTTGGCCTCACGGACAATAGGCACGCCTAGATCTTGCTGACTGCTCCGGTAGTCTGACTCCTGTGGCAAGATGTGATAGCCAGACAACAGCAGGAGTCCCAGAAAGCGACAAATTTCATCCACTCTGACTTGAAACTGACTGTCGTTCTTATCTCGGTTAGCGTAAAGGTTGCTTTGCATTACAATTTCCATCAGCATTTTGTCATCGAATAAAAGGCTCCATATGGAAAACGGAGAAAGCGACAACAGAACAGGAAAACTGTCAGGTAAATGACTTGGCACCAGCGATGAAATTACCTTAGTGAACTTTGTTGACTTTTTCCACTGAATTGCCTGTTTCTGCTTCAGATTCTTACACTTTTTTGCTGGAGGGCTGTTTTCATCTTCACTACTAACACTCTCATCTTCATCTGTCTCCTCTGCTATCACTTCCAGTTCACCAGCAGTTTCAAAGGGGTCATCATTGTTCAAATTGTCAGGAACATCTTCGACATCACTATCAGCTGCAGAATCACCAGCAGACAGCAGCAACACAATGATGGTTGTCGAACGAGTTAAACATTCCACAGTTGACATAGCATCTTGGACTGTAACTGCCCGATGACTTTTGCTACGTCTGGTGCCATAGAAGCTTCTTGTATCCATTGTTTATCAAAACTGAAGGAATTATCTGAAAACAATGCGCATTGGCAGTTAATGGTCGACTTTTGGATAATCCTAGCAGTGTACCTATATAGGAATATGATACATATACATAAAATTTACCTCCCATCACAAATCAAATAAAATGTGAGTGCACCTGTGCAACACGACCAGGCATGCCTCGTACACAATGATCAGCGTCAAAATGTAAAACAACCAAGTATCTCAAAATTATAACTGCTAAATTTGACTTACCCTCAAATTGTAAAAAATGTGAAAATTTAAGTGAAATTAAAACTGTTGTGCAACTGAGACCATTTAATGTTTGCACCACTGTTAAATATGACGTCACCACTTGTTCACATTCTGCAAAGAATATTTGTATTCGAAAATCGCGTACATAAAAATTAAGTAAAGTTTGTCATGTTCCCATACAGTAACATTTCCGGGAAAAAGGTTTTAATGGAGGAACTTTCAATCTAAGTATTTTGATGTAAATTCTGCAGATACCTTTACCCATGGGCTTTGCAACAGTTCCCAAAAGGAACTGTGCAGGGAAAATATGCCTGCAGAGATTTGTACTTGTGTTTTTCTGTGAACATTTTTCTCCTAAAATTCTACTTGTATAGCTCTGAAAGAGCAAAACTATGCACATTGTTGCCTTCCTCGACCTGATTTTGTTATGATTTTATTGCTGTATCTCATCCAAAAGGCTTTTTGGCTTTTGGACGTATAAAATGACCAAATGTACAAACACCATATTTATTTTATTTTATATTAAAATATTTCTATGCCACCACATGCCAGAGCACTCTAGGCGGTTTACAACTGAGCCCACCGGTATTTCCCTCAGGTAAAAGTATGTCTGTTATTAATTCCCATGCCTACATTTGCCCATATACATGGTTGACAATTTCAGACAGCCTATTTATCCAGGTAATTGGCTTTTGATATTTGCCCTCCAAATGGTCATTACCTGTTTCACTTTGATGATGCCACAAGCAGGCTGAATAATGAAAAGAAGGCTAAAGGTGTGATCCTACTTCAAAAAGTGACAGATATGACAGGAAGGTTAAGGACATCAAAGGAAACCAAGCATCTCAGTTTTCTAAAGTACCTCTGAATAACAGAGACAGTTTGCAAAAGTATTTCATTGTAAGCAAGGTCTTAAAATTTAGATTTCTGCTTTGGATGAAGCATGAATGAGAGATTCACGCTGTTTTAATTAAACTAAGGAGTTCGTCTACAACATTTCCAAAGCACAACATAAAATGTCCAGCTATATATATATATATACACGTATGTATGTGTGTGTGGGGGGGTGTTTGTTGCTTACTTGCAATGTGGGTTCTCCATATACAGCAGGGAAATGCAGCCACACTATCTGGTGATGTCCGCCAATGAAACCAGTGTGTTTGGTCCTCCCCCAAAAATGAGAAGTCTTTGAGAGGCTTCTCAATGCTTCCACCTCCCATGAAGAATCTATGACACTCAGTTTGTATATGTAGCTAAGAATATTAAATATATTTATTTATTTTATTTATTTATTGTTTATTTATTGAACGGTCTTAAATACCGCCTTTCAGAAAAATCAAAGCGGTTTACAAAGAACAAAACTTGAACATTACATTGAAACTTATTCAAACAATTGAAATTACAGTGAACATTAAATTGTATATAATAAAAATGGTAATTTGAGGGTTACAATGCAGAGTAAATGCTGATTAGGTATATAGATAGTTTAAACATATATACAGATTTAAATATTTACAAATTTCAAAAATCTTATCATCTTATCTGAGCAAGGAAAAATGCATTGAAGTTCACTAGAATTATTAGAGTAAAGAGTAAATGTGATAATGTGGAGAATTGGGTATTGTAAGATAGAGTAAGAAAAAGGAAAAAGTTGTGAATTAATGAATATGAGTATACATGAGTTTAAGTGGGAAATATTTCATCTATTGGGAATGAGTCTCCAAAGTACTCTATAAATAAGTGAGTTTTAAGATCTTTTCGAAATGCTGAAAGATCTGTGATATCTCTGAGTTTATCCGGCAGAGCGTTCCATATTAAAGGAGCATTGAAGCTGAATGCCCTATTTGTTGTAGTTTTATTGAGTTTTGAAAAGTTGTTTGGAACAAGTAGTGTGTTCAGGTTCCTTTGTCTCACTGTTCTGGTCCTTGAATGAATTGTCAGTAGATCAGTTAAATATGATGGGGCTATATCTCTTATCAGTTTGAACGTTGTTATGATAACTTTATATTTTATCCTACTTTGTATAGGTACAGGTGAATGATGGATGCTACCCTTTGGTGCTTGGACGCTTCTGTATAGTATAAAGCTTTCTCTTTGCAGGGAAGGTAGGAGGGTTATAGTGTGGCTGCATTTCTCGGCGATCTATGGAGAACCCACGTTACAGGTAAGCAACTCTGCTTTCTCCATAGAAAAGCCGAAGAAATGCAGGCATACTATCTGGTGTTAAGGGATGTGCCCACATTTTCTTCCATTCACAACAAAGCCTGGTCTTCTGGATGGAGATCTCCACTCTCTCTCTCTCCCTTCTGGCAGTGGACACAAGCCAATCATCTAGGCAGATCTTCATAGCTGAGCCATGACCACTGCTATACATTTTGTGAAAATACTGGGTTCAGCTGAAATGCCAAAGAGCAGTAACTTCTACTGGAAATGTTGTCTGGATTTTTTCTTTTTTATATTCGTACAAGTTGAGGTCTCCCGACTCTTTGGGAAAGAGAAAGAATCTGTCCCTTTTGGACCTGTGCCTCATTGGAGAAAAGGCGGAAAAAGTGCAAGTAGGAATCCTGGAGGGAGGGAATTTAGGTTTTAGCAGGAAGATTTCTGTGACAATATCAGATTCTAGAAGGCGGAAAATATCTTTTGTCTTTGACCTCAGACCTTGTAGCACTTTGAAAGAGGGGTTGCCATGTTTTGTTGATGTTAAGTCCATCAAATTTGATTGTATGGCCAGTTTCCATCGCAGCAGTCCTCCACGCAATGGAAATTGACCATACAATCAAATTTGATGGCACAAGAAACCTGAAAAAAGAACAACGCTAGTGGCCGAGAAGGATCAAAGAAGCAGTAGAAATAGCAAAACACCCATGAAACTTCAATGGAGACAAAGGACTTACTGCAACATCAACAAAAGCATGGCAAACCCTCTTTCACAGAAGGTTTAGTGCTGCAAGGACTGGGGCCAAAGACCCAAAATCCCTCCCTCCAGGATTCCAACTTACACTTCCCGATTTTTCTCCAACAAACCTTCCCACCAAAATTCAAATTTCAAAACTCCTGCCTTTTTCAAATGAACTTTCCCTCTGAAATCAAATTCAAATTTCCTGACTTTTCTTCAATGAACTTTCCCACCAAAATTCAAATTTTCTGTTTCAAATCCACCAATCTGGTTTGAGAACCACTGTATATAAGAACAGACATTCACTGCATAACCACTTCATCTTGAAGAAAGCCACAGAATGAAGGCTGAAATGTTGGTTCTACTTACCAAGACGTGGCATGACCCGGAAAACTGCAAAGATCAAAATGGTAAGATGTTCTTACAGGATGTAGTGAGGTGGGGGTGGGTCCTCATGCCAGTGAAGGGTTGTAAAATTTAACCAGTAGCCTTGGCTAATTATTGAGAGAAGCATAGTGGTTGGTAAAGATAGAACCATATGTATGGTTGATGCTAATTTTTTTTTATATTGCACTATAGATTCGGGAGTGGTAGAAAACTCTTTAATTATGGAGCTGTCATTTTTAATCTGAGATACAACTCCTTTAACCTTGCTCCCAAAAAGGCTATCATTCAAACAAGGGGTATCATCCAGTTTATCATGGAGGTTCTCCTGAGGCTTGAAGTTTTGAGGCAGGCCATTTGATGAGCTGCGATGGTAACTACTGCTGAGTGGGATGTCATGTTATATGCATCCTGCGTGAATTTGATAAGATGGTACTTGGACTCTTGGAGTTTCAAATGGTCCTGTTTGTTCTCAAACTGATTCAATAATGTGTGGTGGCAAAATACAGAGTTGATGAACTATCTTTAGGCTGAGCATTGCAGTCTGGAATACTTCCTTTCTGAAAGGTTGTGCACAGAAGTGAAGTTTAGAGGACTTAGTAAGCTTCAGAGTCACTTCTGTCATCACTGACTAGTGAAGTAATTGGGAAGGATCATGCTCCATTGTAAAGAGGACCTTGTACTTGCCATTGAAACAACTGGATGTCAACAAGATAGTAGCCAGCATTTTCCCAGAGAGATAGATGGAGATCCTGAAGAATTTGATCGACTGGCATGCTGAGGCTTGCTTGGACCTGCCACAAGGCAGCAGGATTGACGGGAAATCTATCTTATTCTATTGTATTTGTCCTATTCCCAGGGAGAGAGATATCCTTTGCAGGAACTTAGGGTAGGAATAGTCTCCTGCTGGTTCTGGAGAGTTGGTTTCTTCTAGTAACTGAGTTGGGAGCTCTGAGATAGCTGAAGCCAGCTCATAAGGATAAGTGTCCCAATCATGGAGACAGGCCTCGAAAGAAGGGTGGTGGGGATGGGGAACAGCAGCTTCCTGATAAGTTTGGAGTGTGGTATATCTCAGAAGACCAGTTTTCTATGGAATAAACTCAGCATCCTAGAGAAATCTGGAAGAGGAGGCCGCAGAAATCTAGGTGACTGACATGCTGCAATCGAGGGAGTAGGAAGTGAGGAGGTGGCAAAAGCAACATGGTGTCCCTTTATGACCCTGGACAGTGCAGGAGAGTTATGTGAGCTCATGGCAAGATAGTGCCCAGAGGTTGCTCTTAGGACTATGAAGGAGCTGGCCCAGCTTGGTCTGAAAGTGCAGAGTCCAGTAGAGTGACCATGGCTTAAAAGAAGAGCCTTCTGAGGCTTTGTGGTTTTTAACCTGAGGACTATCGGAAGAGGATTCAGTAGTGCCTCTTTTTTTTGTGCATGAGTTTTATGGCGCAGCCTTCAGTAGGGCTGAATAAGGAGCAGACTTTCCCCCCAGCTTTGCTTTACCTGCACATTCCTGCTGCTGAACACGACAGCGTGGTAGCTATGGTTCTGTGCATGCAGTCAGCAGAGGAAGAGTTAAACAATGATCCCTAAGCTGGGGGACTCGAGCTATTGGTGACACTGCTAGTGGCAGAAGAGAAGTTGATGCTGCCTTTGAGGCAGTTTCAGTGACTGGAAGACTCCTTTTCGGAGCTGGAGCTGGACCCGGGCTGGGGGGGGGGGGGCAGATCTGTTGAGGAGAAGAGGCTTTTTGTGAGGAAGTGGCCATGAACATGATGCCACAGTAATGGAAGAGGTGAGCTGATCAGTTTTTAATACATGAACTCTTACCAGGTATTAGCCACTAAACTGTGGTTTCATTTTTGCTGCTGTTGTTTTTCTTAAGGCAATCCTATGAAGAGAAGGCATGGGAGGGAGTAGAGCCATGTGCACTCGCCCATGGTAAAAAGAGAATGGCTGTCAGAGGTTCTTTGGGAGCTTCGGGGGAAGTGAGAATCATTGCTGCAGGCGCAGAGAAGTCTCTCAAAGACATCTCATTGCTGAGGGAAGGCCTGGCACACCTGCTGCATTGAGGGACATCACCAAATAGTGTGCATACATTTCCCTGGCTTGTCTACAGAGAAATTTGCATACATCTATCAAGACTTCCAGGAAGCAAATGAATGGAAAGACCACTTTCATAATAAGCTTTAAGTCTTAAAAAACAGCACTGACACTATCATTACACACTAGATCAGTGTATGAGAAAATAGCAAGAAATAATTCACAACTCAAAGTCTAATTTAAAAAACTCAATTCAGTAACATATGTGTATGTGTGGTGCTCAGAAAAGCCGAGTATAACACCTGGTGTGTTTTGTCACTACTGGGATTTAGCAATGCTTCACAAACGAGTAATGAAAGTATTCCAATAATGAAGCATTCACATCACATTAATTTGTCAGCACATCATCCGAAGCGCAACCTGCCAAGGGTAACAGAAATGTACATGTTATCCTTGACTTCCCTCAAGGCACCAACTTTGCAAAACAGTTTGCAGAGCTCAAATAAATGGCTGAAGGAAAACTAGCACTTACGGAGACTGTGGAGCTGGGGGTGTTTGTGCCATATCCGGAGGAAGGAAGTGAGGCCAAAGACCAACGACGCCCATCGGTCCTGCGGTAAAACTCAGATTAGTTCAAGTAAAATAATGCAGCATCACAACACACATCTTTTAGATGTACATTTTGAGTACTTCTATCAAAGAGGGAATTATATGACTAGTACGTCCTGTTGAATAAACCTATTGCAAAGCATCAGAGTGTAAAATTAGTGAATACTTTTTCTTTTCAAGAACATGAAACAATTAGGAAGCAAATGTACAGGTTCATCATACTGGATTACTGCAGTTCCTATGCACTGTAATAAACATGAGAAATGTACAAATTCAACCATACGAAAAAAAATCAGCCTCTGACATCAGCACAGCCTGCTCATGAGCTCTGAGCAGGCAGTGGGTACATCAGGTGGTGGATGATGGCAAAATGTCAATGCTGCCCCTCACAGCCCACCCTTGCGGCTTAGCAAGGCCTTAGTGGACATTTTTTTACAAAGCGAACAGAGCTCTGGCTTGTGCTCAGCCCCCAGACACCATAGACAGCAGTTGTTTGTGTCCATGAGCGATATATTTTTGGAGCATCTTTCACATTTCTTAAAGCCGGTGGCCATGGGGGCAAAAAGGGCCCCTGCGAGGTCAAAAACCCTCGAGGCCAGCGGTTGGAGAAAAAAGGGCCCGAAAAGGGCCCGAAAGAAAAAACACTAAATAGAGACAAAAAAGGGATCTCCTAGCCCACAGCTGGAGCAGGGGCAAAAGGGAGGACAGAAGCGGACTGGTGCTACTGGAAAAAAGGCCAAATCGTGAAAAACGTTTTCTGAGGGTTGAGGACGTGCATCCAAAGGGCTCCGCGGAAAAAGTGAGACTGAGCAAGATGGCACCTTTGGGTGGGAAGAGGACCACACATGCATGGTAGCAATCCCAAAGGCTTTTTTTGAAAGCTGGGGAATTGCTCCGCACGGGCTCCGTCAGTGCCGACGTCACCATAAGTGAGGACTGACTTCCTGCTTGTTCCTGGAGAAAAGTGTAATTTCCCCAGTCAATGAACCCTGTAATCTCTTTTGTAACTTACATGCATAAATTTAAGCCCTACCAATGCTCTGCTCAAGCTCCAACCCATACCCAAACTGACAGTATGTGTAATAGAACTTATGCGCATGCTTACAATATAGCGATCATCTGAAGCACAAGCACGTGCCCATTCATGAGCACTTATCTTTTAAAAGGAGAAATTTCACTTACCGTTAATTTCCTTTCCAGGAATACTGCTAGACCAGTCCAGACAAACGGGTTGTGTCCCCCTGCCAGCAGATCTTGGAGACAGAGAATTCTACCAGAGCTCTGATAGGCTGGACTCTGGTGATATGGTCCTACCCCTAGGGGTCTCCCTCAGTATTGTCTGTAAAGCAAACCCAAACATGTAACGCAACTAAACCATAAGACCACACATAGTGGACGTTTAATTCAACTATGCACAAGGGAGATGAAAGTATCCCCAGAACTGAGGGCTGCTAAGACCGATAACGCAGCCATCGGGCCCCCATGGTGAGGCATACTGACAAGGAAGGAACAGAGGCCAGCGGCTTCACCGCATTAGCAGCACCGTAACTGACAGCAGGGTGAGTCCTGGACTGGTCTAGCAGTATTCCAGGAAAGGAAATTAACGGTGAGTGAAATTTCTCCTTCCAGTTCATACTGCTAGACCAGTCCAGACAAACGGGCAGTACCCAAGCTACCTGCTTTCAAGGGGGGGGTCAATGCCAACGACAGCACTGCAGCTCCAAACTGACCCTCCTGCCGAGCATGAACGTCCAAATCTATACTGACGGACAAACGTGGACAACGATGACCAAGTCACCGCCCGGCAAATGTCGAGAGGGGCTACTTGAGACCACTCGGCCCAAGATGAAGCCTGAGCCCGAGTGGAGTGAGCTCGGAGCCCTGCTGGAACCTGCTTGCCTTGCAGTATATAAGCTGCCTCAATAGCTCCTCGCAACCATCTAGAAATGGTGGATTTGGAGGCTGCGGACCCCCATCGAGGGTCCGCAAACAGGACAAAAAGATGATCGGTCTTACGGAAGGCATTCGTGATCTTAAGATACCGATAAAGCACTCTCTTCAGGTCCACAGCACGCGATTGACGAAGGTGACCGGAACACTGCTCTCTTTCAAAGGTAGGCAAGAAAAGAGACTGGTTGACATGAAACCGGGTAAGCACCTTAGGTAAAAAGGATGGAACAGTTTGAAGAGAAACTCCCGCCGAAGAAAACGAGAGATAGGGGTCTCGACAAGAGAGAGCCTGAAGTTCGGAAATCCGGATGTGCCGAGGTTATGGCCACTAGGAAAACTGTCTTTAGCATTAAATCCTTAAGGGAACATGCCTTCAGGGGCTCAAAGGGAGGAGCAACAAGGGCACGGAGAATGAGAGCGAGATCCCAAGAAGGAACTAAAGGACATATCGGGGGCCGTAATGTCTGAACCCCTTTAAGAAAACGCGAAACGTCCACATGCGAGGTGAGAGAACGCCCCGCTATCGGCCCTCGAAAACAAGTTAGCGCGGCAACCTGCACGCGCAAGGCCCTGAGCGCCAGACCCCTATCTAGACCGGCCTGCAGAAAGGAAAGAATATCCGAGATGTTGCAACACCAGGGCAAGATGTGATGTAGCGAACACCAAGTGTCAAAGAGATGCCACACACGAGCGTAAGCCAGCGACGTCTAAGACCGCCATGCCTTAAGCATTGTCGCCACCACACTCGACGAATATCCCTTCTGAACTAACCTGCGGCGTTCAAGAGCCAGGCCGTAAGCGAGTAAGGAGCCGGGTTTGCCATTTCCACTGGCCCTTGGAGCAGGAGCCCTGGGAACACCCCCAGGCATAGAGGAGACGGCCGAGACAGCTGGCCGAGACGCGCATACCACGGTCTGCGGGGCCAATCCGGTGCTACCAGGATCACCGGGCCGCGATGCTCCCTGACTCTTTGGAGAATCTTGCCGATCATGGACCAGGGAGGAAAGACATACAGAAGGAGGTGGGCTGGCCACGCTTGAGACAGAGCATCTGTCCCGTGCGACCCGTTGTCTCTCCAACGGCTGAAGTAGATCGGTGCCTTGGTATTCTGCGCTGTGGCCATGAGATCCATTGCCGGTAGACCCCATCGTCGAACAAAGGACTGAAAGGATTCTGACGCCAGAGCCCACTCCCCCGGATCCAGAGCATGTCAGCTGAGGAAATCGGCTTTTACATTGTCTACCCCCGCGATGTGTTGCGCTGAGATCACCTGCAGATGCCTCTCCGCCCACGGAAGGAGAAGACCCATTTCCTTCGATACACCTGGACATTTTGTGCCCCCTTGGCGGTTGAGGTATGCCACTGTCGTAGAATTGTCAGAAAGAATTCGAACCGCCTGACGCCGCAGAAGAGGCTGAAACTTTCGCAAAGCTAAGCACACCGCTCGCGTCTCAAGGCGATTGATGGACCACCAGGCCTCCCGAGGAGACCAAATCCCCTACGTTGAGTGGGAGCCGCAATGCGCTCCCCAACCGGAGAGACTGGCGTCTGTCGTTCCCAACACCCATCGCGGAGTCTCCAAGGGAACCCTTCGAAGGAGATGAGACTGCGGGGCCGGAGTCACCAACGGAGGCAAAGTCTCACCGCCGGTAGTAGAGGCAACCGAACTGGATAATCCTCTGGACACCATGCTCGAGGCGAGACCTGTGCTAGGAGACTGCGAACTTGAGAAGTTAACTTGAGGAATCGAGGCATTGACAAAAAGACCCAACCCAAGGCTGTATCAAGCCAAGCCCGCAAAACAAATTCGATCTCCTCGGACGGCTGAAGACAACATCAGCGCCTTGTCGTGGTTGATTACCCAGCCGAGGCTTTTGAGAAAGGCAACAACCACCGAGACTGTGCTGCAAGCCTTGGGGAGAGAGTCTGCGCGAATGAGCCAGACGTCCAGATAAGGATGAACTCTGATGCCGCGGCTGCATAAGGCCACAGCTACTACCACCATTACCTTGGAGAAGGTTCGAGGCGCCGAAGCTAGACCGAACGGCATCGCACGAAATTGGAAACGTTGACCGAGTACCGTGAATCGAACGAGTCGCTGATGCCCCTCTCGAATGGGAATGTGAAAGAATGCTTCTGCGAGATTGAGGGAAGCTAGAATTCCCCCTTGCTTACCGCTTGAATAACGGATCGCAGAGTCTCCATTCGAAAGTGTGGTACCCGCAGACTGCGATTGACACCTTTGAGATCCAAGATAGGATGAAAGGAACCGTCTTTTTTTTTTTTTGGCACCACGAAATAGACAGCGTAACGGCCTAGTCCTCTTTCCAACGGTGGAACTGGACGAATGGCAGCCAGAGCCATCTCCGAGCTATTGTCACCGGTGCTACGGAGCGAGCTGACAGCCGCAAGAGATCAGAGAAGGCCTCTGCCAGGAATGCAGCGATGGATTCTAAACGAGCCAACTTGGGATCACCTGGAAGCTGCAGAATCCATCAAAGGGAGGCCCGTGCTGCTAGACCTGCGCACACCCCTGCTTGAAGGGAAAGAGCGGACAACGAAAAACCCGTCTTTAGCAGACTCTCAACTTTTTTTGGTCTTGCTGGTTGCGGAGTGCCGCTCCGCCCTCAACCGGAATTGTGGTATGCTTGGTGACCCCGGTCACTAACGCATCAACTTTCGGGTATGTCAGCCAACGGTCCAAGTCAGAAGGAGACCAAGGGTATAACTGACCAATACCGCGTGCCGTACGTAGAGAGGACTCTGGAGAGTCCCACTCTCTAGATACTATATGCTGTAACTCGGCTGGAAAGGAAAAAGCTTTGGAAGGCTTACGAATGCCCTGTAAAATGGGATCCGGCTGCAACCGGGTTTGAGAACTCTGAGGATCAGGCGTGTCGACTAGGCGTAGCGACTCCATCACCTGTGTGATTAGGGCCGGTAACTTCCCTTTCCGAAAAAGTCTGATATCTTGAGAGCCCTCGTGAACTGTCAGCGAAGAATCAGACGGAGAATATTCCCCATCTTCTTTCTCCAATGAGTCAGGACTCACCTCCGACGATTTAAAGTCTTCTGGAATATCCGTAGTGTCCCGCAAGCCACATGCAACGTTCCTAGAAGGACGTACTGCTTTAAGGTCTGAGGACTTTCGGGACCGCTTGCGAGACCCCACCATATCTTTGTGTGCTACCGGGCGGGTGCTGAAGGTATACCAACAGACTCAGAATGCCACAGGTGCCATGCCTGGCGGAAGAGCGTCAGGAACTCCCTGTCAGCCAAGGCTGCCGTGGCGTCCAGCAGCTGTGGAAGCAAAATGGGAGCTGACTGAATCTTTTCTGCAGGAAGATCCTGCTGCAGGGGCTCTAAGGAGGGAGGAGTTAAGGCGCTGATGTCCCCAGCTGGCAGCGCAGAGGGAATGGAGGAAGAAGATTCTCCTGGATGCAGCATGCAGATGGAACACAAGCAATCTATTAACTGCTTTTTCTTATTATTACATATAATACAGCTGTGCAGAGAAACAGGCATTGCAGAGGGCTTAAACCTTTTTTTTTAAAACAAAAATCAAGGTAGGCTTAGGGAAACAGAAGACCCTTCAAAGAAAAGGGATTTTGAAACTCCCTGTGCCTTCACAGCATGTTTAAATGTTTTGAAATGGCTGCCCAGAGCTGTTCCCTCCAAAAAAACAACACTGAAGAGAAATCCCTCCTGATTTTCAAAATGGCCGCTGGCACAGAAAAACTGCAAAATAAAAGTTCCCTAAGCTCTAAAAACCTTAAAAATGCAGCGAAATTGCTGGGGAAGAGGCAAGGAGTGCTGCTAGCAACTTAAAAATTCAAATCCTGACGAACCCTGAATCACCAGAAACAGAGGGGAGAAGGAACCTGTCAGTTATTCACTGTGCTGGTACAGAGGAGCTGAGCTCCCATGGAGGAGAAGAGAAACTTTCAAAGTCAGTGTAAGGTAATTACAGCGACTGAAAGGTAGGGAAATTAGAGTTTGATCCCTCTGCAGCCACTTAGACCCTCATGGCAGGGGCTGGAAGGTGTTTCTGGAGAAAAGGGGAGCTGCACAGACAGTGAAATCAGAAGCTGAAATCCTGTTGTATTGCTGATTACAGAAAATACAGCTGTTAAGGAGGGAAGCCTGGGAAACCCAGAGAAACACCTCTTGTGTGCTCTGGGTGCATCCAGGAAATTAAAATGAAGAAAATAGGAACTTCAAACCCAGTTGAACAGACCCTGATGAAACCGGAAGTGAAGGAATCAGGTCAGAGACAGCCGGTCCCAATGCAGTTGAAATAAACCCAGGGCAGCTGAGGCAAGTAAGAAAAACAGTTTACTTACAGTTTCTCTCAGAAATTGATACCTGATCCTCCTGCTGTCTAAGCTCTCGTGGCAAAGACTCAGCGCTGCTTAAAGAAAATTGGGAGCTCTACTGAAGACAGGCCCAGGAGCTCTACAAGTTTATCTGGGGAATCAAGTTGCTGGGAAACCCAGAGTAACACCTCTTGTGAAATCTGGGTGCATCCAGGAGCCTCAAGATACAGAGAAACCTGATTTTAGGGAGGCCTTCGTCCAGCTAACAAGCTCTCGTGGCCAGATGCTGGGGATTCTTCCTGTCAGCGAGCTCTACTGTGTCAGAAACAAGAGCTCAGCCGCAAACACCCTGGTACACAGTGAAACTATACTGGCAGCAACAGGCAAGTGGAAATATCAATCCCCAAAGGGATTCTAAATAATTTTAAAGATTTTGAGGGAAAAACAACAAAAGCAACCAGATCTGCTGAAGACAGAGAAATACTGAGGGAGATCCCTAGGGATAGGACCATATCACCAGAGTCCAGCCTATCAGAGCTCTGGTAGAATTCTCTGTCTCCAAGATCTGCTGGCAGGGGGACACAACCCGTTTGTCTGGACTGGTCTAGCAGTATGAACTGGAATAGGGATTTACGTGTGTTACTAGCATGAAACTTATAGAATCAGTTTCTAGGTTGGCTCCAAACTCTACCCCTATCCTATCAGAGCCCAGTTACTACCTAAGCCTTGTAGCACTGTACAAATGAGTAGTATTTGTAGTAGTAGCAGCCTTGCAGAAGACAGATCCTACTGCTGATATAAAGCAGGGCCAGGGACAGGCCAGGGTTTCCTTAAAGCAGCACAACTCAGCAAAATCTCTGGCTCTCAGCACCAGTAGTTGGTATGCTGAGCCAAATGTTTTTCATGCCATAGGCTGGCACAGGTAAGAAAAATGGAAAAACTAGATGGGCTTTGTAACCTTCATTTACGCTCGTGCTCTGTTTTTATAATTCTTTTTTGGCATTATGCTTCAATTCCACGACAACACTGGCACATCACACTTCAATAATGTGCGTCATCTAGTTTATCTATCTCATAAACACAGACATATATATGCAAAGCCATGTTTCTGAACTACATCTGATTCTGTCATACGCAAACATTTCAAATTGTTTTACAAACCATAATAGTTTTCCTTACCTTCGTGCAAAATTAAAATGGGCTGAGGCACTGGGGGAGAAGTTTCTAGGACTGTCTTGAGGGCTACTACCTGTAATGGAACAAAACACAAAAAAGGTCATATTTTCCAGACCATTTCAGTTGATTTTATTATACATTTCCAAAAAAATGTCCCATAAAGTTCACGGTATTGTTATAGGAATTCTGAAAATGTAGAATTTGCATGTACATACAAATGGCATTTTTAATTGCCTCTGTGGCCTAACCTTTCAAGGTCTCATGCACAACACTGACTTTCTTTGTTGGTATCCCCAGGGTCTCTGGCTCAAGCACCTGCTTTTTTGTATCTATAAAGCCTTTGTGCTCTTATTTCCTCCTTTGCATGTTCTCATCCCAGCTGTACAGATGATACATAGCTCTAGATTTTACCTGCCTTCCTCCTCTGTCTCTCCCTGCAGTAGCATTTTACATGCTTTCAATACCACCACCCTGAAGAGGAGCATCTCAGAATTCTTGGGTTTTTTTTGGATACATGCACCACCAATTTATGCAGTCCCTCTATGCTCCCGACTTCTAGGAGCATCGTTAGCACTGGGTACAAGCCCTGAAATTCAGCTGAAGTTTGACCCGCTGCCAACATTGCTGCTCTGCACTACACCATAGGCTTGTTCTTTTATTTATATATATTTTTTATTTGTATGCTTATTAAACAATTTGCAAGCATTGCACTTGAATAGAAAAGCGTTTTCAAGAAAAAAGATAATTAAAGGACAAAGTAAGTTACATAAGAAAGCAATAAGCACTAAGTCAGCCCTCAATACGGGAAAACAACATATACAAGAGGATCTTACAAGAAATTTTACAAAAGTAAAGGAAAATTATAGAGGTAGATGGGCATATTTATCACACAATCATAGGCCTTATTTTACTGGAGTAGATGACTGGACAAGAAGTAAACGAGAATCCAGGAAAAATCCAAGCTGTGAGGATTAAAAGAAGAGGTACATAACATCATTCATCCTAAGCTAACATTTACAAGGAAAATGCAGCACAGAAGAGTCCCCCAAATCCTGGGCCTCTACGAATCGCTATAAACCTCTTCCTCCTCTCCTGAGCAGATCTTGATAAGTCTGGAAAAACTTTAGCTCCCCAAAATTGCTCAGATTTACAGTTGAAAAACAACTTCAAAACATGATCGTGGTCTTGGGGAAAAATAAACTGAACCAAAATAGTCCCACAGTAAACAGTAACAAGCTCAGAACAATCCAGAAAGGCAGTCAGGCCTGAGGGTTCCAGTGGGTTCAATGAAGGAGCACCCTGAATTATACTATCAGGTTCTGAAGCCTCACTCTTTTCTGGAAGATAGTAAACCTTGGATAAAGGTAGAATCACATTCTCAGGGATATTTATTTAACATTTCTTATATACTGCTTTTCATGATATCAAGGTGGTTTACATTGAACAGGGCATTATGACTTGGAGATAACTATTTTACAGGGAACATGGGCAATGGAGGGTTAAGTGGTTTGCCCAAGACTACAAGGAGCACCTGTGGGACTAGAAACTCCAGTCCTTCTGGCCCAAGGTTGCTGTCCTCTAGTGGGATTTGAACCCCTGACCTTCTGGCCTGAGGTATCTTGCCCCAACTACTAGGCTACTCCTCCCTCTCCATATGGATATGGAGAATCTTTTTAAAGTACTTTTGAACCATAGACAAAGGCAACAACAAAGAAGTCTTAGGAAAATTAAAACATCTTAAGTTTAAAGCCCGAGAAACATTTTCCAAATTTTCCAGTTAATAAGCCAACAAGCTCTTATCATTGATTAATACAATTTGAGTCTCATCTATCTTCGCTACCGAGTCTTCTTCAGCCATTGTTCAAGCTGAGAAAGTTTCATATCCTTATAAACTTAGAATGCATATCTAAAGTTAAAGTAGCCATTGCTGCGATCATTACATCCATAGAGGCAACTGCCTGCCAGACATTATCCAGTGTCACTTTTACTGTAGGAGTCTTAAAGGAGTAAAGGAGTCTTGCTTCTGATGTTCTCCACGGCAGCCTGAAATTCTCCTTCTAGAAATGATCTACTCCATTCACCACCAAGTCAATCTGTGGGTTTCCGCGCTTGCCACCAGGGATGCCTTCACCTGCCCCTTCTCACACTCTACCTGTGCGGAACTTCCACTTGACCCAAGCACCTCTCCATCAGCCAAGACGGACTCCATACCACTCTGGGCAGCTTTTGGGCCAGGCACTTTCAGGAGTTCCGACATGCCACAGGAAGGAAAATAGGTCTACCATCAGGACTCAGGGTAGTATCAGGACTAGAGGTAGAGCGGTCTCCTGCCCACTCTGCTTCAACAGCCGTGTCCTGTGGCTTTTCTGCCTGAGCGGGGATAAGCTCCGTTATCTTTTTTTTTTTATTTATGCAATTTCAAAATAACAATCATAATCACTTGCAAGGAAAACAGTGAGAGAACAGAAATAAAATGGTGAAACTAAAAAAAAAAGGAAAATGTAACAATACATATTGCCCATCCTCACCTGACAAGTCCAGTACTATGGAGGAAGGAGACAAAAAATACATTTATAACAAAATAGCAGAGGAAAAATGGATCCCACAATACAGCACAGTTACTTACCCGTAACAGGTGATCTCTGGGAACAGCAGGAATAAGTCTTCACATATGGGTACGTCGGTACCGACGGAGCCTGCGCGGGAACTCTCCCCAGCGTCCAATCAGAAAGCTTTTGGGAGCATCCCTCAGCGCCTGCGTGCTGCCTTCCCGCCTTTCCAACTGTCTCTCCTCAGTTGAGTTTCATAGCTGAGACAAAGGGAGAGAAAGAGGAAAGAAAGATAGATAGAGAGAGACAACTCCTAGGGGAGGTGGGTGGGTTGTGAAGACTTATTCCTGCTGTTCCCAGAGATCACCTGTTACAGGTAAGTAACTGTGCTATCTCCAGGAACAAGCAGGAATGAGTCTTCACATATGGGGACTCCCTAGCTGTAGATGCCAGGGGGAGATCCCATAAAATGCGTGTCCCTGGAACAGGACTGCACTTCCCACACATGGATCTCTGGCATCCCATGAGGGATGGTGGGTAGGAGTTGAAAAGAGAGGAGCTGTCGGAAAAACAGCTAACCTAAAGACTACAGGGGAGGAGTCCTTGGTATGTATGATAAGTACCATTAAAAATATTGAATAAGCAATCACAATATGGACGTTACCTACTGGACTGCAGGAAGTAGAGAGCTTGATGGAGTCTACTGGAGATTCAGTAGAGGAATCCTCAAGGTGACCTCACGGCAGTGAAGGTGAAGGTCCAAATTTGGAATTGGCAGGTGACCCAGGCGTCAACTGGGGTAGTATAAAATGGCAGGTCTTCAGTGGAAAGCTTTATGGAAAAAAGCTGAAAACTCTTTTAGCTACAGAGGCATTAACATTTAGGAGTAAAAGAGGAAGACTGACCGATTTGGACAACTAGCCCAGACCTGGAGGGAAGAAGGGGTATGGAAAAAAGCCCGTATTCCCAAGGAGGACAGTTGTGTGAAGGGCTGAAACCTCAAAACTACTGAAGATCTACGCTGTCTTTCCTAGCTGGTGAGAGATAGGAAAGATATTGAAGCATGGTGCTTCAAGGATAGCGAGAGCTAGAATAAAGTGTGTTAGTACCACAGTAGTGGTTGTGTGCATAATACCCCCGACCTACTGAGGGACAGTATGAACATATGCAAGCCCACTGTCTGGAACTTCTAGGAAAGTAAAACCTTTATAGCATAGACAGTTAGGGAGATAAGTATGTAAATACATATCTACTTATAAGGAAGCATCTCGAAAGATACACAAATATATATATATATATATATATATATATATATATATATATAGGGGCATAATATATGCACACCCAGCTTACAGACATAGGTATCTATAGAAGTATATAGAGATATATACATACATGAACATGTATGTTTGAGGATACATGTCTGCAACTAAGCAGATAGAGATATGCCCATAAGAACATTCACATGAGAGATGTGAAGGAAAAAGATTCATCTAAGAACAAGAAGGTGGAACCTACTTGAGAAAATATATAGAGAGAATCTATTCCTCCTGGCTAAGATGGTGCAGGAATGCTATCCAGTGAAATAACCAGGATGGTTGTGTGAAAAACAGAGGATAATATCAGTCTGTAAACAGCAAGTCCTGAGTCTTGAAGAACTCTGACATGGTAAATGGACAGAAAACGCATAGGAGGAGATACCAGGTTGACCCATTGGAGGGACACAAGGGGTATCATGCGTTGCTAACAGAATATGTGCTGTCCATAAAGGAATAGGATACCATGAGGACTAGCTGCAAGGAAAAAAGAGTATATTCCTGCAGGATTGGAAAACCTTTTGGACATTCACGCAGAAAGGCTTATATCCTGTATTATAACAGGGGATAACAGGGTGTGGAGAACCCTCACAGTCGTGGAGAATGACTGAGGAGCCTTTCCCAACCATATAGAATAGTCATTAGAGACAAAACCCCATGCTCTCTAGCAAGGGCCCATAGTGGAAAGCTTCTCTGAAGATTGCAGAGAGCATTATGCAGGGGAATTAGGAAATAAAACTGACTGTAGGTCAGCTGTGCTGCCAAATCCAAGAAAGTGGAGATGGCTAGAAAAGAAGATAGAGTGAGAAACCTGAAGTGATTAGGATTATCCAAGATAGATGAAGCACCATCTTGGAATCACTACTAAGGCCAGGCAGAAAGTAGTGGAAGACAGACTGGAAACTTGTGGAAAGGTACCAGTAGCCTAATCACTGGAACTCCTGCATGGGCAGCTGCTGAATGAGACAGCAGAGAGAATCTCCCTGTGTAAAACAGAGAGAACAGACAAAAGGAGAGGAGAAATTCCTGTCCCTGTCTGATGAGCTGCCCAGAGAAAAGAAGGGAATTTATTCAAGGGACAAAACTCTACACTGGAATGAAAGGCTAGAGAAGCCGAGCAGTGATATGATACCACTCATTCAGGGGGAACCCCTGGATGAGAGGGTAGAAGCTGAAGGGTGACTTACCGTATGGTAAGTCTGCGAAAGGAAAAAATGTTCATGTTGGGACAGAAAACTATCATGGGATAGCTGTTAACTTCTCTTCTTGGTGGGAAGAAGAGGAGAAACCTGTGACCCATAGACATGAATGTCCTGACAGCTCAGCATATCTAGGAAGAAAAGTAAGGAATCTATGTGTAGAGTTTGAAGGAAAAAACAGTGAAAAAACTTCTGCTAAAAAGAAGTTAACTGTAGGATGCAACCTTCAGGAACCTATGGTTGCTGGGTTTGTTCAGCCTGGCTAGAGTTTGGATTCTTCAGACTAGGGCGAGGTTTCCCCTGCTTGGAGACATCCGTATAATGGGCAGGAGAAGAGTAGGACATTTCCTACCTACTGGGGAAGGAGAAGGCTTAGGATAGCCCCCAGAAATAGGGAAGTCAGTGGAGCAATGAGCAACCTGACGTAAAGCCTCCCTATTGAAGAGATTTTCTCCAGTAAAAGGAGTATTACCCAGTCTTTGTTGTGCCCATCTGTTCAAGTCTGAAGCCTGGAGCCAGGCTCTACGTCGTGCTCCTATGGCTATAGCAGAGGTTCTGCTAACAGACTCAAAAGAGTCTAGAGAAGTACGAGAAAGAAACCAAGAGATATTTTGGCTATGACTAAGCAGTAAGGAATAGTCTGCAGCCTTGGGTTCTGATAGAAAAGGAGTCAAAAGAGATAATTTCTTTGTGATCTCCTGAAGAGATAGACTCATATAAAAAATATAAGAGATAATCCTTGTTGCCAGCATAGATGTTTGGAAGGTTTGACGTCCAAAGGCATCAAGTGCTCTAGATGCACGACCTGGCGGATAAGAAGAATGCTTCTTCTTGCTTTTTACCTTCCTCATTGCTGATTCCACTACAATGGAATGATGGGGAAGTTGAGTCTTTTGAAACCCTGGAGAGGGGGGCACCTGATACAGATCATTAGTTGCTGTAGAAGGTGAGGAAACCCTTAAAGGTGTTTCCCATATGGTCAGAAGAAGATCCTGCAAAGAATGATGTAAAGGAAGCATTATATTTTCCTTTTCCGCAGGAGAGTCTTGAGTGGGATCATAGCCAGGGATAGGAATAGCAAGGAATGTTGCCATGTCAAGGAGAAATTTCTGAAAAGAAGGATCTCCAATGGGAACTATCCCTGAATAGGGTAAAGTTGAAGCAGTAGCCTGGACACCGGAGAAGGTACTGGTCCGGTGCAGAAAAAGAGCCCCACTAGATGGATACTGGTACTGGCAGTTACGACTTGAGACAGTCAGTACTGCATCGTCCATGCCAGGTATCGACTCCAAACTAGGTATAGAAAGGAGCGATCCTGGTGAAAAAGGCATGGAAGTGGCTAGTCCCGATGTTACTGCAGGAACCGGCATCGATACCGATACCGGTAGCTGTGCCGGAATCGGAGGCGATAACACCATCGAAGCAGTCATTGGAGGCTGTTCAAGCGGTACCGAAGCAACCAAAAACCCTTGGTGAGTATCCTCGGTACTACGCATCCGGAATCGATAAGCGTCGGTTCCGAGACGCGTAGGTACCCAGTCTTCTAGACTAGATATTGATTCCAGACTCGGCATCGAAGGGAGCAAGTCTATCGATGCATGTAGCGTAGTTACTCACCTGTAACAGGTGTTCTCCAGGAGCAGCAGGAATCAGTCCTCACTTATGGGTGACGTCGGCGCCGACGGAGCCCTCGCGGAGCAATTTTCCCCAGCTTTCAAAGAAAGCCTTTGGGAATTGCAGCGCGCATGCGCGGTCCCCTTCCCGCCCAAGGGTGCCATCTTAGCCAGTCAGATGACATAGCTAAAAAAGACAGCATAAAAATTTGCAAAAAAACTAAAGCAGATGATTGCAACTCCACGGGGAGGAGGGAGGGTTGTGAGGACTGATTCCTGCTGCTCCTGGAGAACACCTGTTACAGGTGAGTAACTACGCTTTCTCCAGGACCAAGCAGGAAGTCAGTCCTCACTTATGGGACTCCCAAGCTCAAGGCTACCGGAGACCCTAAGCACAAAAATGAGCTCCCTCTAGCTCAGCAGCACAGAAGGAAAGAATCTTCGCTGAATTATTACCCACCGGTAGCCCACATCCGGGATGGAGGGTAGGAGTTGCTCAGACCTCGAAGAGATTACGGAGGACTGCCTGTCCGAAAGCACTGTCCCTGCGGGACTCCCGCTCGAGACAGTAATGGACCGCAAAAGTCTGGCTCGAAGACCAAGTAGCGGCCCGGCAGATGTCTGCCAGCGAAACAGAGCGGAGGTAAGCCACTGACGTAGCCTTTGCCCGAACGCAGTGAGCCGTGACTCGACCTTCCAAGGAGAGTCCAGCTGCCCCATAAGCCCAAGAGATACAGTCCGCAACCCAGATGGACAGAGTACGCTTGGAGACCGGGAGTCCCAATTTATTGGGGTCAAAAGACACAAAAAGCTGAGCAGCTTTACGGTGCTCCCACGTACGGTCAAGGTAGAAGTTCAAAGCCCTTCTACAGTCCAGGGTATGGAGGACCGTTTCAGCTCGGCTGGAGTGTGGTCTGGGAAAGAAGGTTGGAAGTACCACCTCCTGATTGATGTGAAAGGGGGAGACCACTTTTGGAAGAAATTTTGGGTGAGTCCGTAGGACTACCCTATTTTTGTAGAACCGAGTGTAAGGGGGATCAGACACGAGGGCCTGCAATTCACTTACACGTCTAGCGGAAGTGAGGGCTATCAAGAACAGTGTTTTCAAAGAAAGAAAACGGAGAGAACAGGTAGCCATAGGTTCAAAAGGCGGACAGGTGATCCGCTGTAAAACCACATTCAGGTCCCAGTCAGGCGCTGGCGGGCGCAGAGGTGGTTTAAGTAGAAGGAGACCTCGGAGAAACCTCGCTACGAGAGGGTCGTTGGAGAGAGGTCTGCCGTCCACCGGCACATGATGTGCTGAAAGAGCACTGAGGTGAACTTTGACGGAGTTGGACTTAAGTCCCAGATTAGAGAGGTACAGCAAGTACTGCAAGACCACCGACACCGGGCAGGAGAAGGGATCCTGAGACTGTCGGGTACACCAAACGGAAAAACGACGCCATTTAAGGGCGTAGCATTTGCGGGTAGAAGGCCGTCGGCAGGAGAAGGGGAGCAAGGACTACCCTCTCAGCAGCCAGGCCATTAGGTTGAGAGACCTGAGGTTGGGGTGTAGCAGAGACCCCTGATCCTGAGTGAGGAGATCCGGTTGTAACCCCAGAGGGAATGGATCCTCCACCGCTAATTGCAGCAGGAGCGGAAACCACGGCTGTCTGGGCCAGCGAGGGGCCACCAGGATCATGAAGGCTTTGTCTCGGAGAACCTTGAAAAGAGTCCGAGAGACTAGCGGGATGGGAGGGAAAGCGTACAGAAGGCTCCCCGACCATGAGAGTAGAAAAGCGTCCGCCGCAACCCGAAGGGGGTGTGGCTGACGAGAGCAGAAGCGAGGAAGTTGCCGGTTGTGAGGACTGGCAAAGAGATTCCACCGTGGGGAGGCCCCACTTTAGAAAGAGCTTCTGAACTACCAAGGGATCCAGACGCCACTCGTGCGGCTGGAGGATCCTGCTGAGTTTGTCCGCCAGGCAATTCTCTTGGCCTGGGAGATAAACTGCCTTGAGGAGAACGCCGTGACTGACGGCCCAAGAGCAGAGCTTCTGTGCC
The DNA here is from genome assembly GCA_033557465.1 of Ichthyophis bannanicus. NCBI lineage: Eukaryota > Metazoa > Chordata > Amphibia > Gymnophiona > Ichthyophiidae > Ichthyophis > Ichthyophis bannanicus. Next base: position 305,116,341 of record CM066032.1, on the reverse strand, counting down.
TCCCGGCAGAGGAGGAAGGAGCCCGTGCCCCCTGCTTGTTCACGTAGAACATGGCAACTTGATTGTCCGTCTGGACAAGGATGGACTGGTGAGAAGTCAGGAGGGAGAAGGCCTTGAGAGCCAGGCGGATCGCCCTGAGCTCCAGGAAGTTGATCTGCTGAGCAGACTCCCACGTGGTCCAGAGGCCCTGAGTACGTGCCCCTTGGCAATGCGCTCCCCAGCCCAGGAGGGATGCATCTGTTGTCAGCACCCGGGCCGGCTGAGGTGACTGGAAAGGCATGCCGAATATCAGGTTCGGCCGCTGAAGCCACCACCGGAGAGACGAGAGCAGCGGCTCGGAGACGTGCACTAGGTCTGCTAGGCCGCCTGTGGCTTGTCGCCACTGCTGGCGGAGACACCATTGAGCAGGCCGCATATTCAGGCGGGCATTGGGGGTCACATGGACGGTGGAAGCCATATGGCCGAGTAGTCTCAGGAAGCGCCTGGCGGACACCAGGGGCTGGCTGCGAAAACGGTCGGCTAGGTCCATGAGCCGTTGAGCCCTGTCGAGCGGTAGGTACGCTCGTGCCTGAGGAGTGTGCAGCCTTGCGCCGATGAACTCGAGATCCTGTGAGGGGAGCAAAGTGGACTTTGCGAAGTTTATAACAAAGCCCAAGTACTGCAGAAGAGTCACCGTGCGGCGCGTGGCGTTGGTGACCTCCAGAGCGGACGCTGCTCTGATGAGCCAGTCGTCGAGGTACGGAAAGACATAGAGGCCGTGAAGCCTGAGATGGGCCGCCACCACCGCGAGACATTTTGTGACGACTCGCGGTGCGGAGGACAGGCCAAAGGGCAGTACTCTGTACTGGTAATGATTTCCTGCCACCACAAACCTTAGGGATTGGCGGTGGCTTGGGTGGATGAGGATGTGCGTGTAGGCATCCTTTAGATCCAAGGAGCATAGCCAATCTACCTGCTGGAGGTAGGGCAGAAGGATTCCAAGGGTAAGCATCCTGAACTTCTCCCGCACGAGGAACTTGTTGAGGTTGCGCAAGTCCAGGATGGGTCTGAGGCCTCCTGTTCTTTTTGGTATTAGAAAATACCGGGAATAAAAGCCTTGACCTTTCAGGTGGTGGGGCACCGGTTCCACCGCCTGTTCCTGTAGAAGACCTGCTAACTCCTGAAGGAGTAATTCCCTGTGCAGAGGGGGTCGTGGAGGTTCTCCCGGAAAATAGGAGGGAGGGACCTGGTGGAAGTGGAGAAGATAGCCTTCTCGCACGACTTGAAGCACCCAGGCATCTGAGGTGATGCTGGACCACCTGTGGGCGAAGTGAACCAGCCGGCCTCCGGTGCTGGGAGGAACCAGCGGGGGGGGGAGAGGCTATGCTTAGGAGAGTCAAAAACCCCCACCCTGCGGAGCAGGGGCTGGTGGTGCAGGCTTGGGGGCTTGCTGCCTACGGGACCCGTTACCCCGTCCCTTGGCCTGCTGGCCCTGTTGGGGAGCTGCAGGGGCCTGATAGTGGGGGTACTGTTTGTAGGCAGCCGCCTTCCTCGGGTAAAAGGACTTCTTTCCCGAGCCCTTCTTTTTCTGGGAAGGGGCGGAGGTCTTCCTAGAAAGCCTAGTCCTGGTGAGAGTCTCCGTCTCAATTTATGCAGCCTTATCAGCCATGGGCTTGCCAAAGAGGTTTTCGCCTCGGCAAGGGACATCGACCAACCTGTCCTGCACCCAGGGCTCAAGGTCAGACGATTGAAGCCAAGCCTGTCGGCGGGCACCGATGCCGGCTGCGGCCACTCGAGCCAATGCTTCAAAGCCATCATAGGCTGCTCGGGACATGAATTTTGAGCATTCCCGAATGCCAGTGGACAAGGCCAGGAACCTCCGCAAGGGTTCCTCGGACAAACCAGCGGAGAAGCCGGCTAGCTCTTTAGCCAGGTCTCGGAGATACATGCCCATGTATAGCTGGTAGGTCTGGACACGACATGCGAGCATAGAGCCCTGGAAACACTTCTTACCAAGGCCATCCAGGTTACGGTCCTCCCTGCCAGGAGGCACCGAGGAGTGCATCTTCTGGCTCTTAAGACGATGCATGGCCGATTCCACTACCATGGAATGGTGTGGTAGCTGTGCTTTTTGGAAGCCAGGGCTCTTGCGGACTCGATAGATAGAATCGACCCGCTTGCTCAGGACCGGCGAGGTGGCCGGACTCTCCCACATGCGGAAGAGTAGTCGTTCCAGCATGGGAGGAACCGGTACAGTAAAGTGTTCCCTGGCGGGAGAGTCATACTGGAGGGCGTCGAGCTCTTCGGCTTGAGGCTCCTCCTCGGGATCCGCAGGGAAGGCCAAAGCCTTGGCCATATCCCTGACGAAGTCCGAGAACCGGGCATCCTCCGGGGGGGACTGCTTCCGAGGTTCGGACTCAGGTGAGTCCGAGGGGACACACCGAGTCCGAAAAGAATCAGGCGACTCTTCCTCTTCAGACTCCCAGACCGACTCCGACGAGGACTCGGTGGGGTCGGCCCGGGCAGGGGCGGCGCCTGCCGCCCCGACGCCGAGGGAGTCGGCGTCGGCGACCTCGGTCCCGAACGGGAGGCCGAGGAGACCTCGACCGAGGATCGACTCGAGTTTGCATCGACTCGAGGATCGGCTCGGTCTCCGGGGTCGACTTAGACGTCGACGTCCCGGCGGTCGGGGCAGCGGCGCCAGCGAAGCCAGCGAGCAGTGCCCGCTGCTGGTCCATGAAGGCAGACAGTCTGCTCTCCAAGGCCGTCAACCTGAGTCCGAGCTCAGGTGACCCAGCAGCCCCCGACTCGGGCCCCGACGGCGTCGGGCCCGACGTCGGCTGTCGCGGAGGCGAGTCCAGAAGGACCACAGGACTTACCCGAGCAGGCAGCTCCGACTCCAGGCGAGGTCGCTTCGTGAGGTGCTCCTTCTCCAAGGACCCGGGGCGGCTATCGGGGCTATGCGACCTGGCCCTCGCGGAGCCAGGAGCGTCCACCGATGCCGCCCTCGCAGGTTTCACCTTCCGTCGATGGTCCCCGGAGAGAGAGCCCCTGTCGGAGGAACTCCGGCGACGGTCCGAGCTGGAACCCCTGGACGCGGAGGCCTCCGACGAGGTCCGGGTACGGCTGGGGTCAGCGAAGATTCTATCCCGCTGATGCCGCCGACTTCTCAACGCTTTGGAGGAAAGTTTGCCACAAGGCCCACAGATCATTTCTTCATGATCCGGGCCCAGGCAGCGGAGGCAATTGTCGTGTGTGTCAGTTAGTGACATATTTCGGTCACACTGACCACACCGCTTGAAACCACTGGCAGCCATCGGGGGAAAAAGGGCCCCGGCGAGGTCAAAGGACCAGGCTGCCAGGGAAAAACCGACACGAAAACTGACTAAGTCAGAAAAACCGAAAAAGAAGAAGAGGACTCGTGACCGGCGTCGCGAGTCCGGGCGGGAAAAAGACCGGCGTCGAACCGAAGGAAAAAAGAGTAATTATGAAGAAAAATCAACTTTTTCGCGGGGACACGACGGGTACGTCTGTAGGGCTCCGCGGAAAAAAGAAGACTGGCTAAGATGCAACCCTTGGGCGGGAAGGGGACCGCGCATGCGCGCTGCAATTCCCAAAGGCTTTCTTTGAAAGCTGGGGAAAATTGCTCCGCGAGGGCTCCGTCGGCGCCGACGTCACCCATAAGTGAGGACTGACTTCCTGCTTGGTCCTGGAGAACTAGAGGGTATCGACGTCGGTTGTGGTATCGGCGATGCTGCCGATACTGGAAAATCAATCTGGGATGTATTGATCAGTCCCGAAGGTACCGAGGACGCCAGATGACGATCCCTGGCGAAGAGTGAATCACTCAACACCGGTGCCGATGCCGGGGTATCGGTACCGCTCGAAGCGGATGCCACCACCGAGCATGGCTCAGATACTGGAAAGTCAATCTGGGACGTATTGATCGGTCCCGAAGGTACCGAGGATGCCAGATCACGATCCTTGGCGAAGAGTGGATCACTCGACACCAGTGCCGATGCCGGGGAATCGGTACCGCTCGAAGTGGATGCCACCACCGAGCATGGCTCAGGTATGTTCTGTGAGGGGTGAGCCCCAGGAACAACCTGAAACCCCTGAAAGGCTTTGGAGACCGAAGACTCCCGCCGGGGTTTTGAAGCCAATAGGGTCTTGAGGGCAAGGCCGGAGCCGTCATCATGCTTGGCATGAGACCTACCACTCAAGGATTGGCTAGTCTTAACAGACTGTTTGTGGGTTACCTGATCCTGTAGAGAAGAATTGGTCGGTGCCCTGACACTGGAAGGAAACTCGGTATCGATGGAAACTCGAAATGGAAAATCTCTTCTCATAAAATCGTAGCCTAATGGCTCCGGAGGAAAAGGGTCAGGACCCAAACAGGTTAGACACCAGTTATTGGAGTCTAAAAAGAAAACTGTATATCCACAGTTAAGGCACTTCTTAGGAGAAGAAGGCTCCATGATGGAGAGGCCTTACAGGCCCAAAAAATTAAGAAAGAAACTGAGGGAAAACTCTCCCTGAGTTTGAGAAAAAGAAAATAAAAAACCCACCGGCAGTACCGGTGGAGGCGGGAAAAACAACCGCGACCACAAGAAAACAAAGAATTAAAAAAGAAATTTTCTGCGGTGACAGGAGTACGTCCTGCCGGCTCCGCGGAAAAACGAAAACTGAGGAGAGACAGTTGGAAAGGCGGGAAGGCAGCACGCAGGTGCTGAGGGATGCTCCCAAAAGCTTTCTGATTGGACGCTGGGGAGCGTACCCGCGCAGGCTCCGTCGGTACCGACGTACCCATATGTGAAGACTCATTCCTGCTTGTTCCTGGAGATAGCAGATAAATTCATTTCGGACTGGATACCTGATCCTGTACATCATCGAGGTGCTGTGAGTTAACAAACACAAGAAATTGGGATGGCTAACTATTAATATGGAAAAAACAGTCTAAGGCGTGAACAAACGGAAAGACAGAGTCCTTTATTAAACCAACGGCCGCCCGACACAGGCCATGTTTCGTACCCTTCGTCAGAGGCTAGCCAGGCAAGAAACTAAAAACATAAACATATTTAGCATTAAAAATGATAAAAGAACAGACAAGCCAAACATATAATTAAGACATTACATACACTAATATTAAAAATCATAAGACAATAAATATATAAAGCAATGCTAAATTAATGTAAAAATAAAAGTAAAAACAATGATAATAATAAATATGAAGATTGGAACAGTAGTGCTCGGGACCTAATAAAAATGTGTGCAAGTAAAACTTAAATACTAACCTCTGTTGCAGTTCATAAAATAGGTCTTACTTCACACTGTTTGTGCAAATATATAGATTACATGCTAATGCTAAAAAACATAAATAGTACAATTAAAAATGTGTTAAACCATATAGCATAACATTAATTCCAGGGCGCGGGCAGGGTCCCAGGGCCCGTTTGTAACCGGGTGCACGGCCCGGCGCGGGACCCTGCTCGGCCGCGGGATCGCGCATGACGTCAGGACGCCGGGGGCAATTTTGAACTGATTGGCTCCGCTGCGAGATTGATGAGCGGAGCCAATCAGGTGGGCGCAACTCCATGTGCTCTGAGGCTCGTGGCTTGCCCAGAGCACATGGTAAGTGGGCGCTCACCGGGAAGCCCTCCCACCCACCCTCTTGGAGGGCTGGAGAGGAGGCAATGGGGTGTCGCAGCTGGGGGAGGGGGGGGTTTTAGGATGGGCGGGATCCCGGAGGTCCGGAGCCTTTGGTGACTTGGGGAGGGGGCGGGGTGCCCTCGACCCGGGCAACCCCTGGAAGACTTTTGCTAGTAACATGGCAAAGTCGGATAGGGGGGCCGAACTGGGCCGTTGGTGGGGACCACGGCTTGAGCGGAGGTGTGGCCGCTTTGCTAGTAGCACGGCTGGCGGTCCATCAACCCGCGGGGCTGGTTGGCTCCATTTATATATATATAGTTACATATACCTGTTAAATGTTCATGGGTTGTTAAATAAAGCTGCTACCAGTTTTTCCCACCAAGAATGTGTTTGTGAGTTATTTGAGGCATTGGGGGAGTGCGCAGGATATATGACATAGCGGGGGGGGGGGAGGGGCATGGGAGAAGGGAAGCCGGGTCCGGCTACCCGGTTACACACAAATGAATCTAATGAACAATCGTAGAACACAGAGAGAGGAGGAAAGAGACTTGCTGTTATGGTCCCCTGGCTGCATAATCTTCACTACTACCATTTACATATGGTCCATAGTGTATTCAAAGCCCATACGTTTTTCCCATGGTGCTCTCAACTTTTTTTTATATATACATTTTTTAGATGTTTTTATTGGCTTTTGTTAATTCTGTATAGGGAGTGTTTTATGTTAAATGGCCACTGGGTATACTGGCTAGTTTTATTTCACACAAGCTTCGGTACGTTTGTTTATGGATGATTATACATTTTAATTTTTAATTCATTTATTTATTCACTGCTGCACAGTGTCGGCACTATATGTAGTTTGTTGTTTTAGATGTTGACATTTTGGGGTTTACTATTTGCCTGATAGCGCTGTAATTTAGCATGTTTTTTGATTGTGTTTGTCACTTCCCCTATGCGTTTTCTATTACGTTTGTCTTGTTTTATATTTTTATGCCTACAGGCGATTATGCATTTTAATTATTTATTTATTTATGATTTTATTTTACTGATACAATAAATAACTTATTGATCTGGATAACATTTGCCATGGGAATTTTCCTTTACAGCGCCGTTTTTGATATGGTGCTTCATTTTGCTGTTGATTTATTTAGGAGGTTCCCTTTTGTATTCCTCATAACTACAGCCTAACAGGTATTTTAATTTATTTATTTACTCATCGTTTTACATTACTGACATTATGCACAGTTCATTGTTTTAAATGACACACGCCTTTGTTTTTAATATTCACCATGTTTCGCCGCTTTTTAGGTTTCACATTGTTGGTGATTGTTTTCATGCAACTTTTTTTTATATCTGCTGAGTTCTATATTTTTCAGTTTATAGCTGTATTTTCAACATATGCATTTTGATTTGGATTTTTGTTCATCCTGATATTCATTTTTTGAGGATCCCGCCAATGGCTGGCTCCGCCCCGTTCTTTTCTTCATATGCGCATGTGTGGGCGTTTTCTTCCCTTCTGAGCATCAACTGTGCTTTGACGGCAGTTCTTTCAAGGTGAATATCTCTTTCTCTCTAGCTGAACAATTTGTTTTTATGATTATTTTCATGATTCTTCTTTGTGGTTCGTTTTAGAGTGTTTACACTGGATTGTTATCATGGCTTCCTTATCTCACGGCTCTCAGCTCATCGTTATTTTATTTCTTCATTTCTGTAAACGCATTTTCAGTTTTTTAAGGTGACTTTTTGTTCCCATACCGTCTGTTCATATATAGGAATGTGATTTTATTACCTTTATGGGTCTTTTTCAGTTCCTCTCCCCCTTTCTCTTTAATAAAATTTAAAAATTTTTAAAAATAACTACAACGAGGGTTTGTAGCCATATCCACATTGTCCAATGGCAATGCCAGGCCTGTACCACCGCCTGTCCGCAAAATCACTGCGGACACGCTTTCTCAGTTCCCATGCTCCTCTGCGTTATTCCCCCCGGATTTTGAATCCCTCTCTACTGATGCTCAGGCCCATCTCTGGCACTCTTCCCTTTCATCTGCTCTAGACACTGTTGCTCCCCTCCATCCCTGCCTTCCCTCACGTTGTCACTCCCATCACCGTTGGTTTCACCCTGGTCTTTTCTTACCACGTAGACATCTCCGCCGGGCTGAACGCCTATGGCGAAAGCAGCCCTCCTCTGCTAACCTCTCGGCTTTCCACCACTGCCACCGCTATTACCGTTCTCTCCCTTACCACTGCCAAACGTGACTATTTTTCAAATCTCATCTCCTCTTCCTCTAATTCCTCCCGTCAGCTTTATTCCATCCTACATTCACTCAACGCATCCCACTCCTCCTCTTCTTCTTCTTCCCTTCCTGCCGTGTCTTCCCTCCCGGATCCCTCTTCCCTTGCTTCCTTTTTCGTCACTAAAGTTGCTACTCTTCGCCAATCTTTTCCTTCCTGCCCTCTTCCTCTTTCCCCCCCTGCCTCACCCTCGCCTCCTCCCTTCCTTTCCCCACCCCTTTCCGCCCCAGTGCTGTCTCATTCCTGGTCCTCCTTTGAAGTAATCACCCCCAGTGTTCTCTCAAACACCTTCTCTTCCATTCGCAAAACCACCTGTCCAGCTGATCCTATCCCTTCCTGTTGGCTTTTGGACCCCTCCTTATCACTCTCTCCCTATATTCTTTCTATGTTTAACTCCAGCTTGTCTTCCGGCACTTTTCCTGCAAGCTGGAAACACGCTACTGTCCGTCCTGTCCTAAAATCCCGCTCTTCTGACCCTTCTATCCTTTCCAACTGGCGCCCTGTTTCCAATCTCTCTTTCCTATCTAAACTTCTCGAAAAACTGGTCTTTAATCAGCTCTCTTCTCACTTGGAAGTTGCTCTCACTCTTCATCCCCGGCAATCAGGTTTTCGCTCTGGCTATAGCACTGAAACTGTTCTTCTTTCCCTCTTAAACGAACTTCACACTGCTCACGACCGGGGTCACTTCACTTTAGCTGTTTCCCTTGACCTTTCTGCAGCCTTTGATCTGGTGGATCACCGCACCCTCCTCACTCGTCTTCGGGATGCTGGTCTTTCTGGTACGGTCCTTCGCTGGTTTCACTCTTTTCTTTCCTGCCGCTCTTTCTCCGTAGCTACTGGGTTTTCCTCTTCCCCCTCCACTCCCCTCACCTGTGGGGTTCCCCAGGGTTCTGTCCTTGCCCCTCTTCTCTTTAACATTTTCTTAGCTCCTCTCGCTCTTTTAATACAGCAATTTGGCATTTCCGCGTACTATTACGCGGACGACATTTTTCTTTTGTTTCCTACCGATCCTCTTTCCCCCGATATAACCCCTCTTAATCACTGTCTGACTGCTATTGCTTCATGGTTTTCTTCTAACTTCCTTCACGCAAACCCTGCTAAATCGTTTGCTATCTGGTTCACTTTTGGGAGCCCTTCCCCTGTCTGTGCCCCTTCCTTCTTCTCACAGTCTATTCCTCTCGTTTCTTCACTCCGCTACTTGGGCGTAACCCTCGACTCTTCCCTTTCCTTTAAGGCACACATCTCCTCTGTTGTTCAACGCTCGTTTTTCTCACTTAGGCAACTCCGTGCTATTCGCTCTTTTCTTTCTCCCTCTGCTCTAGCTACTCTTCTCCTTTCCCTTGTTATGTCTCGTCTGGATTATTGTAATGTCTCCCTAGCTGGTCTCCCCCAAGCCCAATTGTCCCGTCTTCAACGTGTTCAGAATTCCGCTATCCGCCTCCTCACTTATGCCTCCCGCTTTGACCACGTCACTCCTCTTCTTTTACACCACCATTGGCTACCTGTCTCTTTTCGTGTTCAATATAAAATTCTTATTCTTGCACACAAGGCTGTTCGCACCGGTACCCCTCTCTATCTTGCTAATCTGATTCACTTCCGTACATCTCACCGTCTGCTTCGTACTATTCACATTAACCGTATGTCTCTTCCCTCTCCATCCCAGGCCCACCTTACCTCCACCCGCTCCTCAGCCTTCTACTTTCTGGCCCCCAGCCTTTGGAACTCTCTCCCTCCCTCGCTCCGTGCGGAGGAGTCCTACCAGTCTTTCAAGACCCAGCTCAAGACCTACCTTTTTCAAGTGGCATTTAATCTCCCTCCCTAACCCTCCCTCCTGATACTATTTGTATTTGTACTTGTATTAGTAATCGTTACTGATTTCTGTTCTTTTCTTTCTTTCCTTTCCTTTCTCTTTTATGAATTTAAGTGGCGTTCCTTTTCCTTTTCCTGCAGCCTTATATTTTTTAAATGTTTTTAAATATTTTCGAATATTTTTAAACCGCTAAATTTTATTGTGAACCGCTCAGGTGCCCATGGTGTTGGGCGGTATACCAAGTTTTAGAATAAACATAAACATAAACATAAACATAAACATTTCTTATTAACTTCATCCTATGGCCACATTCATCTCTATGATAATATTCCTCCGTATGATATAGTTGGACCCTAAGTTTTATTTGACTATTTTTTAGAATATGGTAGTCTTCCCCCACACGTGCAAGTTGCCGGCATCCCCTACTTTGGGCACCATATGGTCATACTTGAAATTGCAAAGTTCATCGGGCTATTTGTTAACAACAAAATTTATTTTGACCCCTAAATGTTTCACTGACTCACTCCTGCTGTTTTTTAAGCATGTATTTCTTTTGTAATATTTAATGTCATGCCACATGAATTGATAATTGAATTGATCTCATATCCTGTCTCTTTCCTCCTCTCTCTGTGTTCTACGATTGTTCGTTAGATTCATTTGTGTGTAATGTTATGCTATATGGTTTAACACATGTTTTTAATTGTACTATTTATGTTTTTTAGCATTAGCATGTAATCTATATATTTGCACAAACAGTGTGAAGTAAGACTTATTTTATGAACTGCAACAGAGGTTAGTATTTAAGTTTTACTTGCACGCATTTTTATTAGGTCCCGAGCACTACTGTTCCAATCTTCATATTTATTATTATCATTGTTTTTACTTTTATTTTTACATTAATTTAGCATTGCTTTATATATTTATTGTCTTATGACTTTTAATATTAGTGTATGTAATGTCTTAATTATATGTTTGGCTTGTCTGTTCTTTTATCATTTTTAATGCTAAATATGTTTATGTTTTTAGTTTCTTGCCTGGCTAGCCCCTGATGAAGGGTACGAAACACGGCCTGTGTCGGGTGGCCGTTGGTTTCATAAAGGACTCTGTCTTTCCGTTTGTTCACGCCTTAGACTGTTTTTTCTGTGTTCAGCATGACCTGTGCTTTCGCAGTGTTGTACTTAACTATTAATATGATACTTTATCAAACATTTGCATGGGAATTTAAGAAAATATAACCCTCCCAACTGAACTACAGCCAGCCTAAACATCAGGAACTCCCTAAGGTGCAGCTGAGTCTCTCTTTTTTTTTTGTAATTTATAATTTTATTATAATTTTCCAACACTGTACAGTCCCGATCAGCAACTAGTACAAACAATCAACAACTTTTACACACAGTCACACTTCAATTCCCACCTCCTCCTCGCCCTCCACCCTTGAGCATAAGCACCCTCTTTCATATCGCTTCCCCACCCACCCCCCCCACCTCCCCCCCATTTATACACTTCTTCATACCCTTTACTCTATAACATGAAGCACATTAATACATCAACAAAATCATTCCATCCAGCAGCTATCCATCCCCTTAATCATAGGCTCAAATGCAAAACAAATATTACAACATCCTTATTGCCTTAATCTCATTAACCAGTGGCCCTTGGGAAGGCCCCTATTCGTAGTGCTATTCTATGTGTCTGCCATTTCACCCAAACCCCCCCCATGCACTATTTGCCCAGCTTATACAATCTACAATTTAACCCCGCTTATACTACTTTACATTATCCCAAGCAGAAATTCTCCCCACCCTCCCCCCCTCCACCCACATTTTATTAAACTCCCGCCCACCCACCGGCCATAATCCCCCCCCCCCTTAGAAACCACCCCAGCATACTAACCTCAAATTCTCCACTTCCCCCCCCCCTTTTCCCCCCCACCCCATCCTTCATCTAGATCTCCCCCCCCTCTCCTCCCTCCAGTGTTCATATCTTTCCCACACTTTATTGAATTGTGGAACAGTATGTTTTCGGTGGGCTTCTATTGCACAATACTCCCAAAGCTGCTCCATTCTCCCCACCACCTCCGCCAAGGGGGGAACATCCGGCTTCTTCCACCAGCGGAGAAGACTCATCCGCCCTGCAATTACACAATACCCCTGTAATCTCCCCCTGTCTCTCCCGCCCTCCCCCATCCCCCCTTCATTCAATATTACCATACTAGGAGTAAAGCCTATCTGCACCCCTGTAATGTCTACCGTGAGTCTTTCTACCCCACTCCAATAGTCCTGAACTACCGGGCAGCCCCACACCATATGCAGCAAGTCTCCTCTAGCCCCGCACCCCTTCCAGCACTGGTCCGAACTAGCAGGGTATAGAGCATGTAGCCACACCGGGGTCCAATACATTCTCAGCCTGATCTTGTAGCTGTTTTCCAGCATGGCTGTACCCGGTGCTAATTTATGAGTTCTGATGTAGATTCTATCCCACCTCACGTCGTCCCATTGCCCCCCCAGGTCTTCCTCCCACTGCTTCTGGCCCCATACGTCCCCTTGCTCGGATTCCTCCAGGATTCTGTATAACTTCGATATTATCCTAGTCGGCATTCCAATACCCCCCATCATTTCCTCAAAGGGCGTGGGTTTCGCCATCCAGTCTCGCTTCACCTCCTTCCTCTGAAGCCAGTACCAGAGACTAGCATATGCATACCTATCCTGCCTCTCCAAGCCATATTTCTGCTGCAACTCCTCAAAGCCTCTAACCCTCCCCCACCAATTGTCCCAGCGTCGGTAACCCTTCCGCCCCCATCTCCTAAAGACCCCTGCCTCCTCCCCCATCCTACCCTTCATGGCTAATGGGATTGGAGTTTCTCGTGAGTATTGCTTCCCTCCTAACAGGTACCCCTTCCATTTCGTCCAAACCTGTCTGGTAAGTTCTCTGTAAGGATTCCCTTCACCCGACCGCCTCCCACCCCCCCCAGGGTCCCAAAGCCAGGTTCCCCCCTCAATCCCCGCCTCCCCCTCCATCTCTACCCACCCAGGCCTCTCCACCCCCTCCTTCCAGGCAAAGAGAGCCCGAAGCTGCGCCGCTTCATAATACCGGAGCAAAGAAGGAACCCCCAACCCCCCCTCCGATTTAAGTCTGTACATGGTTTCCCTGGCTACTTTTGGTCGCTTTCCATCCCAAATAAATCGCATCAACAAGTTTTGCATCCGAGCCATTTCCTTTCGGACCAACCGATACGGCAAGGACATATAAACAAACAGCAACCTTGGAAGAACATTCATTTTTACTACTGCAATACGCCCCATCCAAGACAAATACAGCCCCCTCCACCGTGATAGGTCCTGCCTTATACTCTCGACCAGTCCTTGATAGTTCCATTGCTTAATCTTAGTGAGAGGGGTCCCCAACTGGATCCCCAGGTACCGAAAACTCCCCTCCACCCACCTAAATTTAAAATGGTGCCGCAGACTTTCTTCCACCCTGGGCGCCAGATTAAATCCCAGCAATTCTGTTTTCCCTTGATTAATTTTATACCCCGCTAGGCGACTGTACCTTTGTATAGCCGTCATTAGCACTGGTAACGTCGTAAGGGGTTGCGTCATGGTGAAAATAATATCATCTGCAAAAAGGCCAATTTTTTCCTCCCGCCCTCCTATCTGTACTCCCTTAATGTCCCCCAGTCGCCTAATATATGCCGCCAACGGTTCTATTGCCAAGGCAAACAGCAAGGGTGACAGCGGGCAACCCTGTCTGGTACCTCTATGCAGCTCAAAACTCTCCGAGTATCCCCCATTAACCCGGACCCTAGCACTCGGGCCCGCAGCTGAGTTTCTCTTGACAAGTCCAGATACATGCGGACATTAAGACCCTTTAAGACCATATTCCACTTTTTAAAGTACATCCTGAGCATTCTTTCTCTTTCCGAGGGCAACGCAAATGTCACTATTAACATACATGATGATACTTGCTGTTGATCGGATCTCTCCAAAATTGCAGACACCTCCATAGAAAGCCAGGGGAATCCTGCGGAAGATCCACTTTTTCTCAACTGGCAAGTCGTAAACCCATGTCAACGAAGGATGGGAATATACAGATACCCCCAGAACTTCAATAAGATATGTTTTGAACATATCTCTCGGAGAAGTTAGTGGATCCTAGGAAAGTTCACCAATCTCAAATCCGATGCTCGAGAGGTGTTCTCCAATAATTCCAATTTAAACTTGATTGCAGTTACTGTAGATCTTTCAATATACCATCTGAACAGGACTCAATAGCCTCCACCTTTTTATCCAATGTAGCACATGCCGTTTGAACACTAACTAAGCTTTCATCATTCTTAGAAATAGCAACAATGTTATCTTGCACTTGCTGTTGTAATTTTTTAACCTGTGGGACTAATGCAGTCCCAGACACGAGATAGCATCCCAGATAGTGTCAAGGGAAAATTTAGCAGGTCTTGGTAGAGAGAAACCAGTCAAGGGATTAGCTGGTACCTCGCCAGCTGCAGAAACAGCGTCCCCACAAAAAGGCATATCCAGGCTCCTAAGGCCACTTCCGTGGTCCCTGCACTCCGGCACACTTCTCCAGCTAGCTGAAGAACTTCCCACAGAGGCAACAGCCCCCGCATCTTTCAGAGAGCTGTCCACCAACTGGGATCCTCTCACCAGCACTCTTCGGTGCAGTGCTGAGCTGAGCCCCAGCATCTCTGCCACCATCGCAGCTTGTAGAGCCAGAGGAGACCAATCCTCCAGAGAGAAAGATAACAAATCGCTGAAATTCAAGGGCATGTCATCCGATCTCAGCGTCGAGATGGCCAGTCCCACTATGGAGGTCTCCTGCTGCATGCTTACATGGGTAAAAAAGGAATCCAAAGTCGGTTGAAGGAAAGCAGTGGATGAGGAACCAGCAACTACTGCAGTGGCGGATTTAGGAACTACCTTACCCTTCCTCTTGCCCATGTTGAGGAAGAAACACATTGCTGAGCAACCTAGGATCCATCATACTTCAGAAGCTCTGTTATCTTCAGCTGACAAGAAGTGGGCTGCTGGGATGCTGACGTAGTCCCAGACCCAACCTTGCCCTTCCGTTTGCTCATTTGGGGAAATAAGTAAAAGGTAATGTGAAAAGAGAGCTGTATCCAGATCCTCTCCCTATGGCGTCATCTTGCTTCTCTACAAGCTTGTTCTAACTCATGGGCAGCAGATATATTGTAGAGGATATGCTGGAGGAGGAGGCCATGGTGGCAAGAGATAAGAGTAAATTCTGGAGGTAGGGGAAGGAGCCATATTCATCACTTATGGGTATTTTACTATACTCTAGTCTCCAGTTTTGTGATGTTTGCCTTGTTTAGATTGTAGGCTCTGATGAGCAGGGACTGTCTCTTACATCTATATGCACAGCACTATATACGCCTTTTTTTTAAGTGCTACCAAGTAAATGCCGACTCCTGGCAACCCAGCATCCCCTGGGTTTTCTTGGCAAGATATGACCAGAAGTAAATTGCATACACCCATACAAATGATAAATACTCGTAGTAGTAGTACAGTGGAAAATGCTGGGATGAGAGAAGGAAGGGGGCAGATGCCATGGGAAGGCAGGAAGAGGTAGGTGAGATGATGCTGGGGGAAGGAGAAGGAAGAGGTGAGCAAATGCTGGGGAAAGGAAATGATATCAATGCTGGAAGAGGGAGAAAATGCTAGGGGAAGAAGATGCTGGGGAGAGGGGGAAGGAGTCAGGGACAGAAGCTGGGTTGAGGGGGAGAAGGAAACATAAGGAAGGATGCGGCAGGTGCTGGGGAAGGGAAGAGGTAGCAGTGGACTGGATGCTGGGGAAGAAACAGAAGAAGCAAAGGGTAGATGCAGGGGGATTGGGGAAGGAGAGTGGGAAAGAAGAAGCAGAAAGGCGGATTTAAGGGGCTGGTGGTGGCAAAAGAAGAATGGAAAGAGGTGTGATGTGGATGAGGGATGATATGGAGATGAAGAAATAAAGAAAAAATGTAGAAGGAATGAGAAACTAAAAAAAAAAATGGAAGGGAAGGGGAGAGGATAACTGAGAGGAGAATGATATTGTCCTGTTCAGCACCTATGTGTTTCTTAATCATTTCTCTTCAGAATTACCCCAGTCTCTTGTTTATTCTGTCTGTGTCTCTTGAATAGATTGTAAGCTCTGCCAAGCAGGGACTGTCTCTTACATGTATATATACAATGCTGCATATGCCTAGTAGCGCTAAATAAATGATAAGTTATAGTAGTAGTAGTAATAGCATAAATTAAAGATGTGAGAAAGCTTAGGGAGGAATGAGAAGAAATCACAGTTGAAAAGAAAAACAGCGTCTGGGTCTCTGACGGTGGGCTGAAGGCAGAAGTAAATGGTAGCACTATGACACAGACCACTCATATGGAAAGGGGTAAGTCCCCCTAACCATCTGTTTATATTATTTATCTGCTGACTTATGAACTCCAGGAGGCGGTTCTCTTCGGCACAATGCAAGTACTACACCAAGCATTAGCAGTAAATTTGAGAGACTGAGATAATACCTCACATACACCTTGGGGCTTAGGAATGAGGTTCATTGCTGCCATGATATGTGCAAAACTAACCTATTTGGAGAAATGGCCTTCGAGTTAAATGATTTGCAATAAAAGCTTTACAGTACTAAGCACTCGTATTTTAATATTAGCATCATTAAAAAAGATAAATTTCTCTTGATATAGTGGAACTAAATTTAAGAACATCAGAAGTGCCATAATGGGTCAGACCAAAGGTCCATCAAGCCTAGTATTCTGTTTCCAAAAGTGGCCAATCTAGGTCACAAAAGTACTTGTCAGATAGACAAATTCCATGTTGTCTTATCCGACTGGACTAGAAATCCACATTTATAAGGAGTCATTTCAAAAACTAATACCAACCTATCACTGAATAGATAGTTCACCATAAGCTTCTGCTAGAGTTTGATCAATGGAATCTGGTCTTTCACCCATAATGTTTGGAGGGTTTTTTCAGCCAAAAGAGACGTCTATATCGATCTACATCTCTCTCTTCCCTGAAATTGTAAAACCCTAAAGTATCCATGTCTCCTGTTAACAGAATTTGTATATCTAAAGGGATTATTTTCCTGGTAATTAATTTAATCCTATCAAGTATCCTGTGTCAGAAACCACTCAACTTTTAATATGCTAAATCTTGATTGCTCTCTCCATGACCGTATGGTAAACCGTATATGCCCTATATAAGCATGTGTGGACAGGATCTTCAGGAAGGTGCTCTTATGGGTATATATGAAAGAAATGGGTTTCTTGTTTACAGTGTTGGGACCCAAATTGAAATAAGCATTGTGAGTATTCTGTTCTTCATGTTGTGCTTGCAGTTGATAATGGATATTCCCTATAGCTGAGGTTGCTGATTTCATTTATGCACAAAGGAATAGCTTATCATCACTGTTGGCTGGAAAGTGTGCGCAGTACGGTAGTTCTTGTGGGCTGCATGCTGCCTAATCTCACCATCTGAAGTTGGCCCCTGATATAATGAGGTATAAGATCAAATACATGCTAAAAATAAAAAAATCTGTGTAAAAAAACATCTGTGCTAGAACCAATGTAAAAATATGCTCTCTGGTCCAATCTGGGATCCCTTAATCAGATGGACTCTGCTCTACATCAGAAAGCCCGCAAACATCCCTATCAACTTGCTAATTGCACTCACACCATTCTTACTTATCTCTTTGAATGTCTTCTCGCACTGATTCAGCAGAGGTCAGTTGAGTAGTTAGACGAGTAAGTAGGTAGGTGGGTGGCTCAGAGGTCCCAGACAAGAGTCCTGATGTCTCAGGAGCCCTGAGCTTAAATCTTCTGGGATCAGAGGTCAGTAGCTGGGAATTTCCTAATCAGGAATCCCCAACTGGGGAAGCCCAGTGATCAGAATATTTTTTTGAATTTCCATTTCCTTCGGTTAAGTAAGCTGCAGTTAAAAACTTTATTTCACCTCTAAAGTTGGCATTAAAAATTAGCACTTACTGAAGTAAAAACGTGCTTGGAATTTAGCACAATTTCCTGCACTAAAAGTAATTCCATGTGCACTAAACTTAAAATGATATTTAGGGATATGTTTACTAAATGTGATATTGGAGTCGCAGCCCCACTAAAAATTTACCCCTTAGTGTACATTTTGTATTGCTTAAACCTATATGGGCCAATATCCAAAAAACACTTAACCATTTAGAAGGACCTGCTAACCAGGTAAGTGTTGGTAAAAATAAACAGTTTTTGGAATCCAATGGACTGCAGATTTTGAGACAGCATTGCTTTACTAGAGGTAGGTTTTGTCAGACAAACTTGATTAATTTCTTTGACTGGGGGGAGTGACCAGAGAGTTGGATTGAGGGAGAGCATTACTAGATGTGGTGTACTTAAATTTCATGAAAGCCTTTAATGCAGTTCTGCATAGGCAACTTATAAATAAACTAAATGCCTTTGCAATGGCCTTGAAGTGACTGAATAGGTTAGAAACTGTTAAAGTGGCAGGCAATGAGGTGAATGAGGTTCACTCTGAGGATAAGAACGTGATGTGTCCTTGCTCCAGGGTATGAGTCGCCAGGAGTCAGTATCGACTAACCACACAACAACCGGTTCTTTTTAACATTTTTCTAAGAAATATTGTGGAAGTGCAATAGGGAAAGGTTTGCCTCATTTCAGATGATACCAAAATCTGCACTAGGATAAACACCCTGGAAGGGGAATAAAGATCTAGCAAAGCTTAAAAATGGTCTAGAATTTGCCATTTGAGATTAAATGCTAACAAATGCAAGGTTACGCATTTAGGCTGCAAAACTCCCAGGGAGCATTACAATATAGTGAGGGGGAAGTACTTCTGTTCAGGAAAGAACCTGGGGGTGATTGTATCTAATAATATAGGGGAGGAGTAGCCTAGTGGTTGGGGCAAGGTACTTCAGGCCGGAAGGTCGGGGGTTCAAATCCCACTAGAGGACAGCAACCTTGGGCCGGAAGGACTGGGGTTTCTAGTCCCACAGATGCTCCTTGTGGTCTTGGGCAAGCCACTTAACCCTCCACTGCCCATGTTCCCTGTAAGTATTAGTGTATGTGTCTCATATCCCCACATGTTAAATGTATCCCCCAATTGTGTTGTGACCGCTTTGATTGAAGGATAAGGCGGGATACAAAACTGTCTAAATAAATAAATAAATAAAGTGGTCAAACAGACAGAAAAGTCAACAGCAAAAGCCAGAAGGATGCTTAAGTATATAGGGAGAGGAATGGCTAGCACTGAAAAAAAAGGTGATAGTCCCTCTGTATAAGTCTCTGGTGAGACCTCATTTGGAGCACCGTGTTCAATTCTGGAGACTGCACCTTCAGAAAGATATAAAGAAAATGATGTTGGTGCAAAAAGCGGCTACTAAAATGGTCAGTGGTCTTCATCACAAAGCAGACTTAAAGAACTCAATATATATTCTTTGGAAGAAAAGGCAGGAGAGGGGGAGATATAATGGAGACATTTAAATACTTCCATAGCATAAAAGCACAGGAGGTGAACCTCTTTCAACTGAAAGAATACTCTGAAATAAGGAGGCAAATGGTGAAGGTGAGAGGATACACGCAAGAGTAATTTTCAGGGAATATTACTTTATGAAATGATGGTTGGGTGGAACGGCCTCCCAACAGAAGTGAGAGAGAGGACTGTATATGAATTCAAAATAGCATGAAACAAGCACAGAGGACCTCTAAGGAAAGGAAGGGATTATAGAGCTGAATAGCTGGTATGAATGAGCAGCCTGGATAGATCGTATGGTCCTTATCTTCCATTATTTCCTCTGCTTCTCTATATTTTTCCTCATCAGAAATGACTAGAGAAGATGCATCAATATATAGTTGTTTTTAACATTTCATTATGAAAGGTTATTAATAAAGTGGGCTACAATGTTGTTCTGTGCATTATCCAGTTTTAGATTTCCTGTACGCTGGGGCCAGTCAGTTCTTTCTGTACCACAAAAGTAATTCCTTTAGTTGTGAAAAGAAATGGCAGACAACTACCTCAAAATCTACTCTACCGGAAAACAAACAATACTGAAGACAGATCTCAGAGGAGACACCTTTCCAACCATCAGCCCAACCAGGAAACTTGTTGTCATTTTATCTTTACCTTTATTTGTTTCTTTATATACCGCCCACACCATGGGTACCAGGGCAGTTTACAATAGGCAAAAACAAGGATTAGATCAAAGTTGCTGCAGAAAAAAGAGGGATAGAAGAAACAGAACTCCATTGGTATAATAGGAAAGGGACAGAAGTAATTGCGAGGCCGCGGGCAGGGACCCGGCGGCCTGCTTTAACTGGGCGTGCGGCCCGGTGCGGGGACCCTGCGCACGGCCCGGGTCGGGGCGTACGAGTGCGGGGTTTAAATTGATTGGCTCCCGTCGGTGGCAGCCGTGCGGGAGCCAATCAATGGGGTTGTTGTTGGGAGATGGGGGGGTGAGTTCCCGGCCGGCAGCCTCCACGTGCTCAGTCGGAGCGGAGGCTGCTTGGGGGTGCCGGCGTGGGTTTTTTCGGGGGCAGAGAAGCGGCGGCAGCGGAGCGCGTCGGTGCGGCCAGCTGGTGTCCCTGGAGTCGGGCATTGCCGAGGTGCCCACAGGCAAGTTGGGGGGGGTGCCGGCTCCTGGTGGGTTGGTGTGTGGGAGGTTCTTGGTGCTGGGGGAGTGTGGGGGTTGTCTGGGGGTGGCTCCTTTCCGGGCATAACATAAAAAAAAGAAAAAAAAAAAAAAAAAAAAGAAGCTAATCACATCCAGGAGAGTCAGGGCCGGCTAAGAGGGGGTTGTTGGGCCTGGTGGGATGCCTGCTCCGCGTGGTCAGGCGAAAAAGGGGGGTTTGGCCCCAGAGGGTGCTGCTGGGGTGAGGGGGCGGAGGGGTTCAAGGTCTGGTGGGGGGGCCGGGACGGGCAGGGAGTTGCCCAGCCCTGGGGGGGGGGGCAGAGGGGTCGTGGGGCTTCTGGGGGGGGGTGCTGTGCGGGGCGTAAAGGGGCGAAGGGGGTTCGGCAGTCGGGGGTGGGTGACGGGGGTGAGCGGTGTGACCCGTCCCCCAGTGGGACCCAGGGGTCGGGCGTTGGTCATCGGGGGGTGGTTGGGGCTTCGGGAGGTGCGAATGAGGGGGGTGGTGGGGGTTTGGGGGGGTGCACCAGGGGGTATGGGGGGGGCGGTGGGGTGTGTTTTGGGGGTGCAGGGGCCTGGGGGAGGGTTGTAGCCAGATGGTGCCCAGTGGGGCAGTGGATATGGCGTCCCTGCAGGTTGGCTTCATGGTCCCGGTAGATATGGTCCGCCGGGGGGCCTTCGCCGTGGGGAGAGTGGTTGGGTGGAGGGCAGGGTACGTCTCGGGCAGATTGGGGTGGCCTTTGGCCTCAAGCTTGGTCCCTGGCGGTTCCCCCCCCTGTCTTTCCTTTTATGTCTCTGCAGGGGCAGGTCATGGCGCAGCCAACATGGACATCGAGTGCCGCTGGACGCGAGAGCTGGTTGAATCTGGTGGCGGGTACTGTGACGCAGTACGGAGCGGCGGTGGAGTCATCGGGTGGACGGCCCTTGGATATCACGCGGGCCGGCGGTGAGGCCAGTCAGGTTGCAGATGGTATGGCCGCGGCTTCGGCGGCTGCTGGTGGTGAGCCTGGTGAGTTGACGGGGGGTGTGGGCGAAGGGGGGGTGCGGTTGCAGGAGGGGAAGGTGGGGGGTGGTTCGCGTAAGAAGCGCAGGCGGTCCTGTCGGAGGCGTCGTAGCTCCGAATCATCCTCGTCTTCTTGCTCTTCGAGTGTTTCGTCGGCAGGGTCTGGGGTGGAGCCGGGTCGGCAGGAAGGGGATGGGGGGGTGGGCTCCGGTGCGAGTGGTGGAGCCGCGTCGGTGGTGGTTTTTCTGGAATTGTGGGAGGGGGTGCCGCAGAAGCTGCGGCGCAAGATTAGGAAGCGGCGCTACATTGATATCTTCCGCTTGCTGGAGGGGAGGAAGCGTTCAGGCGAGAGTCGGAAGAAGAGGAAGGAGGACGAGAAGGCCGGTAGGGTTAGGAAGGTGGCGCGTAATGTGGTGAACTGGACGCGATCCTTTCTGCGGTTGGCCAGCGTGTGGGGTCACCACGCTCCGGAGCATTATGGTATGTTGTTGGCGTACGCTGATTCCATCCTGGAGGCGTCTCAGATGCATGACGTGTGGGCTTGGCTGAACTATGATGAAAAGTTCAGGGACAAGATGGAGGAGAGTAGATCACTTTTCTGGGGCACGCAGGGCATTAACCTTTGGCTGACTCAAATGTCGGCTAGGTCTAGTGCCGGTGGGGGGGGGCGGTGGGAAAAGTAGTGTCGGGGTGGCGGGGGGGGGGCTGTGCGTTCCTTTCGCTCGGGGGCGGGTGGTGTGCAGCAGAAGGAGGGCGCGGCGGGGGGCAGTGACGTGTGCTGGCGGTTCAACCGGTCCACCTACCCGTTTCCCAACTGAAAATTCCAGCACGCCTGTTCCTTGTGTGGAGGTCCGCACCCAACCACCAAGTGCATTAAGAAAGGTGCTGCCGGCGTTGCCGGGTCCGTGCCTAAGGGGCAGTGAGTGGTATGGGCATGCGCCGTCCCCGATTCAGGTGGAGGCCTTATTGGGGGGGCTGAGTCGCTATCCTAGGAGGCGGGAGGCGGTGATTCTGTCGTTTGGTTTTCGGTTCGGTTTTCTTATTCCGGTGCGGAGTGCGGTGTCGGCGCCGAGTGCGCGGAACTCCCCGTCGGTGCGACATTGGGCTGCAGTAGTTTGGGATAAGTTATTAGGGGAATTGTGTTTGGGGAGAGTGGCGGGTCCATTCAAGGAGCCCCCGTTTCCCGAAATGGTGATCTCTCCGTTGGGAATAGTCCCCAAGAAGGAACCTGGGAAGTTCCGGCTGATTCATAATTTGTCTTGTCCGATCGGGGCTTCCGTCAATGATCACATACCCCGTGAGTTTTGTACGGTCCGGTACGCGTCCTTTGATCGGGCGGCTCTGATGGTGAGGGCGGCCGGTCGGTCCGCCCTGATGGCGAAGGTTGACATTGAATCGGCGTTTCGATTGCTACCAGTACATCCGTCTGCTTTTCATTTGTTGGGCTTTTGCTTTCAAGGGGAGTATTATTTTGACAGGTGCATGCCGATGGGCTGTTTGGTCTCTTGCGCTTATTTTGAGATGTTTAGTACCTTCCTGCAGTGGGTGCTGGTGCAGAGGTCCGGCCTGCCGAATGTGGTGCATTACCTGGATGATTTTTTGTTTGTGGGTGCGGCTCAGTCGGCGGAATGCCAAGAGATGTTATCCGGGTTTGTGCAGCTAGCGCGGGAGTTCGGTGTACCATTGGCGGAGAGTAAGATGGAGGGTCCGACAACGCGGTTGACCTTATTGGGGGTGGAGTTGGATTCTGGGGAAATGGTGTCGCGTTTGCCACAGGATAAGATTGCCCGCTTGTGGATTTTGGTGGCTAATGTCCTGGCCTCCTCCAACATTTCCTTGAAAGAGCTGCAGGCGCTGTTGGGGTCCTTAAATTTCGCGTGTAGAGTGATTCCGATGGGGAGGGTGTTTTCACGTCGGCTGGCATGTGCCACGGCCGGGGTGCGGAAGCCTCACCACTGGATTAGAGTCACGGGGGCGATGAGGGCAGATTTGAGGGTGTGGAGTCGTTTTTTGGAGGAATTCAATGGGACTTCCATTTTGATGGAGTCCGAGGTGTCCAGTGATGCATTGCAGTTGTACACGGATGCGACGGGGGGGGGGGGCGGGGTTGGGAGTCTACTTCAGCGGGGCCTGGTGCGCAGATAGATGGCCTGAGTCGTGGCACGTTGCGGGGTTGACCAACAACATCACCTTTTTGGAGCTCTTTCCGATTCGGGTGGTTTTGGAATTATGGCCGGATCGGCTTCGAAACCGTCGGGTACTCTGGTGGTGTAATAATGAGGCGGTGGTCAGTGTGGTCAATCGATACTCACCTAGGTGCTTGCGGGTGGCGGGCTTGATGCGGGAAGTAGTGCTAGCCTGTCTGCGGTTGAATGTGTCGGTGAAGGCTCGGCATATACCGGGGTGCACTAACGAGATCGCTGATGCTCTTTCTCGTTTTCAGTGGGAGCGGTTCCGGGCTCTGGCCCCAGAAGCGGACAAGGACGGATCTGTGGTCCCAGAGAGCTTGTGGAGCATTGGCCACGGGAGATGCTAAATCTGCTGAAGAGTTCGGTGTCAGCGGGGACTTGGTCTGCGTATCAGCGGGGCTGTGACCCTGTGGTCGCATTTCTGGTGGCTAATGGGTGACAGCCAGGAGGGGTTCCGGTGGGCTTGATTGGTCAATATATTGTGGAGGCCAGGGGGGCCGGATTCTCTCGATCGGCGGTGCGTGCGCACTTAGCGGGGTTTAACTTTTTTGCGAGCGCGGTGGGTTGGGGCTCGCCTGCTGGGGGGATTTTGACGCGGCGGCTGCTGCAGGGTTGGGAGCGCGTTCAGCCTACACCGCGGGATTCGAGGTTGTCCATTACGCACGAGCTGTTGGTGAGGGTCTGCGGGGCCTTATCGCGAGTGGCGGCGTCGGCGTTCGAAGCAACTTTGTTTCAGGCGGTGTTTTGCCTTGCCTTTTTTGGGGCTTTTCGAATCGGTGAGTTGGTCGCGGGCTCCGGGCGGGGGGGTGTTGGGGGGCTGCAGGCGCAGCATGTTCGGGTGGAGGGGGGGCGGTTACGGATCCTTTTGGCGAGATCCAAGACGGATCAGCTGGGGAAAGGTTTGTGGGTGTTGGGTGAGATCAGGGACCCGGGGACTTGCCCGGTTCGGGCGGTGAGGCAGTATCTGTCGGTGCGTCCAGGTCTAGTGGGTGTTTTTTTCGTGCACGCGGACGCGCGGGTCTTAACCCATTTTCAGGTAACGGCGGTACTGCGCCTGGCGTTGCGTGCGGTGGGGGAGGACCCTAAGCGGTTTGCGCCGCACTCCTTTCCTATTGTGGCTGCCACTAGCGCGGCGGCGGCTGGGTTGCCTGAGCAGGTAATTCAGGGCATTGATAGATGGCGCTCTCAGGCGTTTAAAGGCTATGTGCGGCTGTAGGGGCTCGGGTTGTGGGTCGGGGAATTTAATTGTTTATTTATTTTGCAGATGGGGGTGTTGAGCCTGGTGGCTGTTGGGTTGCTGGCCACTCTTCTGTCCACTGGGCGGGACGGCGTGCGGCTGCTCGGCCTATCGGAGTTAATCTGGGACTGGACTCGTCAGTGGTGGCTGTGACATGGCTGGGCGTGCGAGGACTTCGTTGGTCGCAATTGCTGCCTTTGCTATAGCGCCACGGGAGGACGTCGCGGCGGCCGGCAGCCCTGATTGTGCATCTGGGGGGCAATGACCTGGTGTCCTGGTCCTGCAGGCAGCTGATTCGGGCAGCGCAGGACAATTTGGGGGTGGTGCTTCGGATGTTTCCGGGTCTTATTTTGCTGTAGTCAGACATCATTCCAAGGCCGGCTTGCTGGGACCAGCGACGGTGGTCTCGGGGCCTGACGAAGATTAATCGACAGATTGGTCGATGGGTCTGTGAGAGGGGAGGTTATCAGATCTTGCACGACTGGGTGGAGTCGGGTGTTCGGGGCTTTATCGGGCTGATGGGGTTCATTTGTCTCCAGTCGGTATGGACCTGCTCCTTAACGACTGGCAAGAGGTCTTGGAATATATGTCGGTCCGTGATGTGCGCTGGTCGCAGCTTGGGGTTGGGGGGGGCGGCACATGAACAGGGTTCTGTGCCGGTGGCAGGATCCCGGAGGTTTCCGTGGTCCAGAGCAGCAGGCTACACTTGGGCGGGGGCGGGGTGCCCCTGACCCGGTCAAACCCCGGCCGACTTTTGCTAATAGCATGGCGAAGTCGGGGAGAGGGGCATGGCAACTTGCCGGGAGGCAAGTTATGGCATTAGCGGTGGCGGGCACTTTGCTAAGGTATGGCTGGTGCAGCTGGGTTCCGCTAATGGGGGGGTTATGAAGTTTGATGTTGGTTTGTTGTAATTGTTGATGGTTAATAAAGCTGCAACCAGTTGTGTTCCATGAAGTTATGGTGTGATGTCTTATGTATGGCGGGGGGGTTGGGTGTGGGGTGTGGGGGCGGGGGAAAAGGGTAGTGCCCGAAGCACCGGGTCCGCCTGCCTCGGTTATTGCGAGGCCGCGGGCAGGGTCCCGGCGGCCAGCTTTAACCGGGCGCGCGACCCGGTGCGGGGACCCTGCGTGTGGCCCGGGTCGGGGCGCGCAAGTGTGGGGTTTAAATTGATTGGCTCCCGTCGGTCGCAGCCGTGCGGGAGCCAATCAATGGGGTTGTTGTTGGGAGATGGGGGGGTGAGTTCATTGAACAATAATTGAATCAGATACTGAATAAGTGTTCTCTTGACCTTATGGTTTTGATTGTTGACACAGCAAAAAATGATTTGGATAAGGTAACAGAGGAGCTGAGCATGATGGAGGCTAGTTTAAAATTATTGGAACCAGAAGGGGTTTTTTCCCTTAAAATGGAGGACATCAAAAAACAGCTTGAGTCTTTTCATCAAGAAGTGATGACAGCGAAGTTGAGAAAATTCAAACGTGATCATATGGATTACACTGTTGGTTATATTTATCCGTGGATGAATAATAAACGTAAAGTGAAGAAAACAGGAAAACGAGTAAACTTTGGGGACACTTCGGATGAAGTAGCCTCCACAGATTCCACCCGGTCCTCTAAAGAGAGTGGGGATTTTTTAGAGGAAGATACCAACGGAAGAAGAAAGAAAAAGGAATCCGATCGTCTGAAACAGCGTACGGTGACAAAGAAGAAATGAATTCTATGCAAACTTTAACTTCTAATAATGATCTGGTTGTGAATATATCGGGAAAAGACCTTTCCTCGTTTGAAATGGCTGTATTGAATAAAGGCTTGTCATTTGTGCCCCGGAGTAGTTTTGATTCTTTTCAATTTAGGATCGATTTGGAGGCTTTGATGAGAAAATTGTGGTTAAAAAACTATTTTGCAGAAGCTCCCTCTGTAGATGCTGATCAAGCTGGGTTGCCTGTACAAGAACCAGGTTTTAAGAGGATTCAACTACCACTTAAATCCACCTGGTCTCCACCAGGTTGTCCTCATCCAGCATTAGAGGTGTTTAAACAACTAGTATTACGTGATGTTAAGTTTTTGGAAACCACTCGCAAATTGCAACATACAGCTCTTACCCCGGAAGAAAACAAGGCTCTGCGGGCTTTACAGGCCCGCTCGGACATTGTGATAAGGAGAGCTGATAAGGGTGGAGCGGTAGTGGTATTAGCGAAGGATGATTATGTTTCTGAGGCCTTATCACAATTGCAAGATTCAACTGTATATTCGCGGCTATATTGTGACCCTCTCCCGGAACTTCAACGAGAAATTAATTGTTTGACTCTGGAGGCGCTTAACCAACATCTTATTACTAAACAAGAATATCAATTTTTGAATCCAAAAGCACCATGCACGGCTAAGCTATACCTGGTCCCTAAGATCCATAAAGATTTGTCAAGGCCCCCAGGTAGACCTATTGTGTCTATCCTTGGTAGTGTTCTGGAGTCTTTGTCAATCTTTGTGGATTCATATTTGCGTCCTCTTTTACCCTCAATACCTTCGTTTTTGAGAGACACTACTCACTTTTTGAATGTCCTTGAGAATTATCACCCCTTAGTGAACCAACCTAATATTTTGCTAGTGACATTAGATGTCGTTTCCCTGTACACAAATATTCTGCAGGAGGCAGCTTTAGGAGTAGTTGATAAAGTCCTTAGCCAATGTGATGATATGACAGATCTGAGGAGGGAATTTCTTCTAAAATTAGCAAGGCTAGCTATTTATCATAATTATTTTGTATTTCAAGGGTCATTATATCAGCAAAACTCAGGAGTTGCTATGGGCGCAACATGCGCCCCATCTATAGCAAATTTTTATATGGGGTTTTTTGAGAAAAGGTGGGTAGTCTCATCAGAATATTCTACTCATATAGTGCTGTGGAAACGTTTTATAGATGATGTTTTTCTTTTATGGCAAGGCACAGTAGAAAAGTTGGAGGAATTTTTGGGGTGGCTTAATACCTGTGATACTCATATAAACTTCACTTCTGTGTATCATTCTGACACTCTTAACTATTTAGATGTCTGTGTGACGCGCACTCCGGGAGGGTGGGCTACTACAGTTTTTAAGAAGCCGACGGATAGGGTCACTTTTCTACAGTTCGGAAGTACGCATCCCCCTCGTTTAAAGACAGGGCTTCCCTTTTCACAATTTTTACGTTTCAGACGAAATTGTACAGATAAGGAGGATTTTAAACGGAAAGCTCAGGTTTTACAATCTAATTTTCTGGCGCGTGGTTATCCGAAGGTGGTAGTTCATCGAGCATATACTAGAGCACTTTTTAATCATCGATCGACACTGTTGAAAGCTGATCCTGTTCGTACACGGATTAATAAGAGTGATTCTCATGTTAATTTTATCACCAGGTATTCTCCCTTAAGTGGTGACCTGCAGAGAATCTTGCGTAAGCGTGGTAACATTTTGGCTGTAGTCCCCGGGTTTGGATAATAAAAGGATCCGATGTGTCTGGCAGAGAGATCATAATTTGAAGGACTTACTTAGTCCTGCAATAATACCATTAGTTGAGCAAGGGGTATTAGATAGTTGGAAGGGTGGTCATTCTGCTTGCGGTACATGCGATATTTGTGCTATTACATTGAGTCTTGACACCTTTGTATATCAGGAAGTTTCGGTACAGATCTGATGTCAAACTACATGTGACTCTAAGAATGTTGTCTATGCAGTCGTGTGTCCGTGTGGCCTCTGTTATATAGGAAAGACAATCCGGTCGTTCCGGGTGTGTATGAGAGAGCATCGTAGTCGTTTAAATTGTAAAAATTTGGAGGCTCCGATGGTTCAGCATTGTATTGAGAAAGCCCATACATCTGATCAGTTGCGATGTCTGTGTTTAGAACAAATACAAGGTGGTAGTCAGGGGAAGACTGTGGATCAAACACTTATCAAACGGGAACAGCGGCTGATTTTTAGTTTGAAAACTTTGTCTCCAAAGGGTTTGAATGGGCAGATAGACTGGTTGGCGTGTGTGTAGGTTTAAAGTTTGTAGGGAGGATAATAGTTTGTCTATCACGCGTTCCTGTAATTGGGATTTCTAGAGGGAGAGCTATGATTGGTAGACGTTAGGTAGGGGGGTTTTAAAAATGACGTAGATAGTGCATATTTTATTTATTTTTATTTATTTATTTAGCTGCATTTATATCCCGCTTTTCACCGGGTCAAAGCGGTTGGGGGATACATTTAACACGAGGGGATATGAGACACATACACTAATACTTACAGGGAACATGGGCAATGGAGGGTTAAGTGGCTTGCCCAAGACCACAAGGAGCACCTGCGGGACTAGAAACCCCAGTCCTTCCGGCCCAAGGTTGCTGTCCTCTAGTGGGATTTGAACCACCGACCTTCCGGCCTGTAGTACCTTGTCCCAACCACTAGGCCACTCCTGCGTGGCGTTTTTGTGCTGGCGGGAGATCTTTGACAGCCAGTTTAGAATAGTGAGTCAACGCGGGCAGCATCTGAGGTAAGGAGCATTTTGGTCATGGTTAAGGTTTTTTAATATTTTCTACTATTTGTGTAGGTTTGTGAGGGTGATGGTTTACTAGGGGGTTTTTTTTGTTATTTTTTGTAGTTGTTTAACGGTCCCCTGAAGAAATTAGTCTGAAACGTCTGGCTGGTACCGGGACTGTACGTTGGGATCATATGTGTACTAGAAGATTTTACCCAGTCCTTTGATGAAGATGAGTATAATATTTTAAGATTATAAGGACTGAGTTACTTTTTTTCTGTATCATACGCATGAGGTCATTGATGTGATACAACACAATTGCTGGCATCAGGTGTGAACCTAGAAGCAGCAGCGTTATTTTATACTGAGACCTTGTATGCTTATTCTGATCCTTCATAACAGTTAGAAGTGAACGATACATCTTGATTTTTTGAAAGTATTTATCGTTCAGTGACCAATAGATTTTTTGTGGGAGGCAAGTTATGGCATTAGCGGTGGCGGGCACTTTGCTAAGGTATGGCTGGTGCAGCTGGGTTCCGCTAATGGGGGGTTATGAAGTTTGATGTTGGTTTGTTGTAATTGTTGATGGTTAATAAAGCTGCGACCAGTTGTGTTCCATGAAGTTATGGTGTGATGTCTTATGTAATGGGGGGGGGGGGTTGGGTGTGGGGGCGGGGGAAAAGGGTAGGGCCCGAAGCACCGGGTCCACCTGCCTCGGTTAAGAGAATGCAAAAAAGTAGGCTGACCCCCCCCCCCCCCCCCAGATAGACAGATCGACAAACAGACAGACAGACTGGGGCAGACAAGACACAATGAACGGGCTTAAGGAGGGGCCGTAGGGATTGAGAGAGGGGATGGGAGGTCATAGGCTGCACAGAAGAGGTGAGATTTTAATCCGGTTTTGAATTTGGTAAATGATAACTCATTTGAGTATACCTTACAGGGTAGGGAGAAAGATTAAAGATAGGTGGCTTTCTAGAATGCATTGGGTAAACTGCATGAAACAGTTACAGTCCTAACAGTGATATGACTGCCTCAGGCTTCAGGAGCATGGGAAGGCTGGATGTTTTGGACAATGGTTTTACTAGTTTTGGTAGCTGTGTGGAATATTAGAAAACTTGGCTAATTAGATATGGATGAGACCTACTGTAAGTGTCTGATTTGGTTTTGGTCCTGTAAGAATCAAAGATGACAAAGCCTAAAATAGCCTACTAGTGGAGATAGTAGAGACCAGTATGTCAACAGATTTTTGGCATATTTGGGTTTGATATGGACAGCAGTGGACAGAAAGGGGTTGAAAGGTAAAGTAAAAAGATACAGGGGATGAGAAACTGGTGTTGAGTTGAATATGAAAATGTACATGTCCATCTAAGCAAAGTGAAAAAAACGCAACAGACCAGACTAGATGGTCCAATTTGTGTTTTTTTTCTGCAGTCATGCACTGTTACTATAAATGCACAAATCCAATACAAAGCAACACTAACCATTTTAAAGATCATTCACCAGCTATCAGCAAACAGCCTACAAGACAGGATAACAAAAGATTAAAGTAAATGGCCCAGGAGAAATAATAATAAGAACATCATTATCCCACCTCTTGGATATCAAAGGACCATACAATCCACCTCTAGAAGAGCAATATTGCTCTATGCTCCAACATTATGGAACTCTCTCCCGGATGACATGCGTGCAGTTTCAGACATTAAGGATTTTAGAAAGAATCTAAAAACACTCCTCTTCAAGAACCACTTTGACCATATTACATAATAACCTCAAGTTAGCATGCTCTAGGCCAGGCATGTCCAACTTCGAACAGGTCGTGATCTACTTTTTCCAGCCAAAAGTGCTGGTGATCTACCACCATGAAAATTAAGTTTCAAATTAGTTTCAAATTAAATTTTAACCCAATAAAGTTGGAGGATCCCCCCTCCATTTTTAAATGAACCTTCTGTCATTTACTTGGATGTGATCAGCTGTTAAGCAAATTACGCAAAAACAAAACAGAGAGATGAAGATCCAGTAAGAACTGCGAGGGGAAATGGAAAGTACATGTTTCTTAAAGTTTTACTGAGTAATATCTTTCTTTAACTGTCTTAATAACTTTCTTTAACTTTTATTGAGTAATTTGTGTTAAATTTAGGTCGAGTATTGATCCAGACTGATCTTGCACAATCTTTAATATTTCGCACTTGCTCATTAGTGAGATGTCTGAGCCTGCATTTCATCCATCAGCTTTTTGAAGTTGGGTGAATATTGCGTGAGGGCCAGTCTCAGGGAATCCTGGAGATGTTCATCTGTCATGTTGGAATGTTGTGTACTCTGTCATTTTCAGATGGGAAAATGCAGATTCACACAAATAAGTTGAACCGAAACAGGAGTGTACAGCTTCACTGCATCTTCTCAAGTTGGGAAATTTGTCTCTAGGCATTAACTTCCAAAACGATTCTTGCTCAGCACGGGTCTTGAGAAAAATGTTATTTTTAAGGGTTAATATTTCGTTTTCAAGAGATGGCTTGTTCAATGAGTAATTTTTACTGATAGCAGCTGCAGTTTCTTTAATGTCCACATCTACTTTGAATGGGTATGACAAGTACTCCACAACTGTTACAATTTTTTGAAGTCAACAGAATCTATTTTCAAATTTCTGGATAACAGAACAGATTTCTGTCACATACTTCTCATTCTGAAAAAACAAAATTTAGATATTATCCCAGATGGTCCTGCATATTAGGAAAATGATCAAAAGTGTTGTTTGCAAGGTCAATCATCATTAGCTCAAAATTGCTCTTGTAGAATGAAACTGTACTCATCATCTCGCCAATGCATTTGTTTTTACCTTGTAGTTCAAGGTTCATATCACTTAGTTCGCCAGTAAAGTCAGCGAGAAATGCCAGATACATAACCACTCCTCATCTTCCAACTTTGCTTGGTCATTTCCCCTCTCCTTCAAAAAACTTCTTCTTTCATTCAGCAAATCACGAAATCTTTGCAGAAATTTTTGCCTACTTAGCTACCTTACATCTGTGTGCAAAATGATTTCTGCTGCCCCTTCATCAAGAGTAAGATTGAAAAGCCGTCTTTGAAGTGATCTTCCACGAACTGAATTTACAATTTTGAAAGTGATGTCCATGACAGTCTTTGTATTGAGTCTCTTGCTTGCCAGAACTTGCTGGTGAATGATGCAGTGGTAAGAAAGGAAATCTGGGAAATCGTCATGCTGTCTATAAAGGGCTATGAAACCATTAACCTCACCTGTCATTGCTCTTGCTCCATCAGTAGTGATGGAAACAAGTCTATGCAATGGAAGATTACACTTTGTCACAAAAGAATGGAAAGAACCGAATATTTCCTGACCGGTAGTTCTCACTTTTAAAGAAATCATTCCAAGTAGTTCTTCTTTAACACTGAAGTCTTCAAAAACCATCCGGATAAAGACTAGTAACTGGGCTATGTCTCTTATGTCTGTAGATTCATCCAGCTGGTGTGAGAAAGCAACACAATTTGAAACATCCTCCAACAATTGTTCAGTTGTGTCTCCACACATCTTTTCTATTCGCCGCACGATGGTGTTTATTGACAATTGTACATCTTGAATAGCAGCTATGATCTCTTTCTTATTTTTAAATCCTTCAAAAAGATTGTCAGCTGCTTCAAGAAAACAATCTTTTACAAATTCCCCTTCAGTGAAAGGTTTGCATTTCTTTGCGATCAGGTTGCTGACCTTGGTTGCATTGACCAAATGTGACCTTGGCTTCACCATCAACTGTTGCTGAATAGCCAATTTTGATTTAAGTTCTTTGAGCTTCAGTTTACGAATTTCATTTTTGGGTGGAAAATCAGCATCAAACGTATTGCTATGCAGAGCCTTATAATGACGTTCCAGATTGCCCTTTTTGGGCAATGATACTGGGGCTTTACAAATTAGACAACAACACTTATCTTTCACCATGATGAAGAAGTAGTCCATTTCCCATTCATGATGAAAGTGGTAGGTTTTGCTCTTCTTTGGAACACTCATCTTCGTTATACTGGGGTGGCTGAAGGTAAGAAGGCCAAATCTGCTAGGTTAGTATAAACACTGGCTGAATCTGGTCCAAAACTGTCACTGTCCAAAGTATTAAAGATCATCAGGAACTGAAGACCTCTGGATGATGTGCAATACAAGGACTGGAGATGCCAAAACCACACATGAAGTTCTAAAAGTAAAAATAAGAATTCATCATATTGGCACCAATAATGAAATACCACCAAACAATCATCAAAAAAACCTCAAACAACTGTCCACCAAACCAGATAAAATCAAATACCGCCAAACAAGTTCAAATACCACCACACACGATTTAATAAATTCTGCACACAGTGTAGAATCAGCGCAAAGGCAAGGCAAAATAAAATTGCAGCAAAGGCTAGGCAAAATAAAATTGAACATAAGAACATAAGATATGCCATACTGGGTCAGACCAAGGTCCATCAAGCCCAGTATCCTGTTTCCAACAGTGGCCAATCTAGGTCATACGTATCTAGCAGTTTCCCCAAAAGACACAGGTTCCGCAATGTTTATACTGGGTCAAGCATTGATATCCTGGGCCCCCTCTTAATAATGGTTTATGGACCTTTCCTCCAGGAACTTGTCCAAACCTTTTTAAAACCCAGCTACACTAACAGCCTTTACTACATCCTCCGGTAACAAATTCCAGAGTTTGATTACACGTTGAGTGAGGAAATATAGTAATTACACTTACCTGGTAATTGTAGTTCCTTGAGAGACGACAGCTTAGTCCTCCACGTATGGGTAGTGCACCTCCTCCTGCAGCATGAAGACTGGACCAATCAAATTTTAGCATCACTGGAAACAGCATACTGGCTACCCCTTCAACTCCAGTGAACTACTGTCAAAGCAAACTCAAAGAGATAGCTAACCTTTAAGAAGATATGCAATGGTTTATTTTATTTATTTATTTTTTTTCTATTGAAAAACCAGACGGAATCCATCCCGAAAAAAACGGGAAGGAAAAAAAAACAACCCAAACAGAGTGTCCCGCACCTGCCGCACCATCAGCAGACAGCGAGAAAAAAGAGCAAAAAATGGAGAGCAAAGAAGAAACAACTGAAACACTCACCTGTGAAAACTGTCCTCCGAACCAAATGCGTGCCGAGCCAAAGAACCGTCCTGAGGGAGGGAAGGAGGACTAAGCTGTCGTCTCTCAAGGAACTACAATTACCAGGTAAGTGTAATTACTATTTCCTTATCGTTCCTCCAGCTTAGTCCTCCACGTATGGGATGTAACAGAGCAGCCTTAACGGGAGAGATTCTGCCAGCCAGCACGCAAGACAGCGGAGCCAAAACATGCATCGCCTGCCGCCAAGACATCAAGTCGATAGTGCTTACTGAAAGTGTGCAGGGAAGACCACGTCGCCGCTTTACAAATCTCCACCGGCGAAACCAAGCTATATTCAGCCCAGGACGCCGCTTGGGCTCTAGTAGAATGAGCCCGCAGACCTACCGGCGCAACCCGTCCGTGCAACAGATAGGCCGAGGCAATCGCTTCCTTAACCCACCGAGAAATGGAGGCTTTCGCTGCCGCCTCACCTTTCCGGGAACCTCTGAACGGGACAAACAAATGATCCGACTTGCGGAAAGTTTCGGTGACCTTTAAATACCGACGCAAAACTCTCTTAAGGTTCAAGCGACTAAGACCGCGATCAGAAGCCTGCTCCCCCGACGCATGCAAAACGGGGAGCAACACCACCTGTTTCAAATGAAAGGGAGAAGACACTTTAGGCAAAAAAGAAGGTACTGGCCGCAGAACCACCTTCTGATCCGAGAAAGACAGGAAGGGCTCCCTGCAAGAAAGAGCTTGAAGCTCAGAAATG
Source organism: Ichthyophis bannanicus (assembly GCA_033557465.1). Classification (NCBI taxonomy): domain Eukaryota; kingdom Metazoa; phylum Chordata; class Amphibia; order Gymnophiona; family Ichthyophiidae; genus Ichthyophis; species Ichthyophis bannanicus. The sequence continues at coordinate 305,081,174 of CM066032.1, read as the reverse complement.
CGTCGTGCCGAACAAATCGCCACTAAGAACACAGTCTTAAGGGTCAAATCTTTCACCGAAACTCGAGAGAGGCTCAAACAGAGCTTCACTGAGCACCCGCAAGACCAAGTTGAGATCCCACGAAGGAACAGAAACTCGGCGTGCCGGACGTAGTCTAGAGACCGCTTTCAGGAAACGCACAACATCGGCATGGGCACCCAGCGCTACGCCCTGTACCTTACCCCTGTAACAGGAAAGCGCTGCTAACTTCACCCTCAAGGAACTGGCGGCCAAGCCTTTAGCAAACCCGTCCTGCAAAAAATCCAACACCACAGGAAGAGAGGCCGTAGCCGCCCGAACCTGACGCCTGGAACACCAATCCTCAAAAATACGCCAAACTCGGACATAAGCTAGCGAAGTGGACCTCTTCCATGCTTGAAGCAAAGTCGCCACGACGGATTTCGAATAACCTTTCTTCCTTAGCCTCAACCTTTCAATAGCCAGGCCGTAAGAGAGAATCTCTCCACTTTCGGGCATGCGAAGAGGACCCTGACACAACAGATCCGGAGCAAGTGGAAGGCGCCACGGGGAGCCGTCCAATAACCTTACCAGGTCGGCATACCAGGGATGACGGGGCCAATCCGGTGCTATCAACAACACTTGTCCCCTGTGAGACTCGATTCGCTGAATCACTCGCCCCAGAAGCAGCCACGGGGGAAACACATAAAGAAGGCCTACCGAGGGCCAGGCCTGCAACAGAGCATCTATGCCCTCTGACATGGGTTCCCGCCGTCGACTGAAAAACCGAGCCGCCTTTGCCGACTGAAAAGTGGCCATCAGGTCCATGACAGGCTGACCCCAACGAAGAACGACCTGCTCGAACACCTCGGGATTTAACTCCCATTCGCCTGCATCCACCTGAACTCTGCTGAGAAAATCCGCCATCACATTGACCTTCCCGGCAATGTGCACCGCTGATATTGCCTGTAACCGGGGCTCTATCCACACGAAGAGCATCTGGGCTTCCGCTTCCATGCCCACGCTTCCGGTACCGCCCTGCCGATTTATGTAAGCCACGGTCGCGGCATTGTCGGAGAGAACCTGCACCGCTCGGTGCGTTACCTGGACTTCGAAGCTTTGCAGTGCCAACCGCACGGCCCTCAGCTCCAAGCGATTGATCGACCAGGCGCTCTCCTCCGGGGACCAGAGACCCTGTGTCACGTGCACCCCGCAGTGCGCGCCCCAACCCGACAGACAGGAATCCGTCAACAGCAGAACCCAGTCCGGCTGCTCCAAGGGCATTCCCGCCCGGAGCGAGGACGGTCGAAGCCACCATTTCAGGTCCCGACATACCATCCGCGGACAGGGAAGATGCTTGTTCAGCGAATCGACTTGATTGGACCAGCGACGGAGTAAAGCCCTCTGCAACGAGCGCATATGGAAGCGAGCCCAAGGCACTTCCTCCAAGGATGCCGCCATCGTTCCCAACACTTGAAGGTAGTGCCATGCCGACGGGGCTGTGATTCGCCGAAAGTGGTGCACGAGAGCCCGGAGACCGATCCGGGAGAAACACGGAACCCCTGCGAGTATCGAAGAGGACACCCAAGTACTCGAGAGACTGCGTCGGAACCAAGTGGCTCTTGCCCGGGTTGACTACCCAGCCGAGAGACTGCAGAAGTTCCACGACTCTCGCCGTGGCCGTCTCGCTCTCCGATCGAGATTTTCCGCGAATCAACCAATCGTCCAGATACGGATGGACCAGCACTCCTTCCTTGCGCAATGCCGCCGTCACCACCACCATGATTTTGGTGAACACCCGAGGAGCGGTTGCGAGGCCGAAGTGCAATGCCTGGAACTGGAAGTGACCCCAAGGAAGAGCGAACCTGAGATACTTCTGATGAGACTCCCGGATAGGAATGTGGAGATAAGTCTCCGTCAGGTCAAGAGAGGTGAGAAATTCGCCTCTGCGGACAGCGACAATTACGGATCGCAGGGTTTCCATCCTAAAATGTGGAGCCCGAAGACACCGATTCACCTCTTTGAGATCTAAAATGGGGCGAAGAGAACCATCTTTCTTTGGCACCACGAAATAAATGGAATACCTGCCGAGTCCATATTCCGCCGGAGGAACGGGAACCACCGCTCCCAACTGGAGAAGGCGATCGAGGGTTTGCTGAACCTGAGCGGTCTTTCGAGTGCCCCGGCAGGGAGAAGCCACAAAGGAATCCAATACGGGCCTGGCCAGGTCCAGGGCATACCCGTCCCGAATGATCTCCAAGACCCATCGATCGGACGTGATATGGGTCCAAGCAGAGAGAAACAGTCGAAGACGGCCTCCGATCGCTGTGATCTCCACCTGGACCCGCTGCCCTTCATTGGGACTTGCGAGCGGCTGCAGGGGCAGCGGCTGCAAATCCCCTACTGGCTCCTCAAAAGCCTCGAAAGCTCGGAGACCTGGAGAGATACCTTCCTCTCTGTGACCCCCCAAAACGGGGCGACCGAAACCTACGAAAGTCCCGAAACTGACCCCGAGGGGAAGGAAGGGACCTTCCTCTCTTCGGGCGATCCTCCGGTAGACGACCGCCCTTGGATTCTCCCAAATCTTTGACCAACTTGTCAAGATCCTCACCAAACAACAGTTTACCTTTAAAGGGCAACTTGCCCAGACGCGTCTTAGAAGATCCATCCGCCGCCCAATTCTTTAACCAAAGGGCTCTGCGCGTTGCCACCAAAGAAGCCATGCTATTAGAAAGCACCCTGATAAGGTCATAATGGACATCCGCCAAATATGCCGAACCAGACTCCAAGCGCTGAAGCTCGTTTAACTCCTCGGCTTCCAAGGACGCCGCCTGCCGAAGACGCTGAACCCAGCGAAGACAGGCTCGAGCAACCCAAGCTCCACAAATTGAGGCCTGCAACGCTACCGCGTCCGCCTCAAAGGACTGCTTCAACAGACCGTCCATCTTTCTGTCCTGCGGCTCCTTCAAGGCCGCACTACCTTCCACAGGGATCGTGGTCTTCTTAGTCACAGCCGAAACCACCGCATCAACCTTAGGCGAGCGGAACCGTTCGAGGTCCTTGTCTGCCATAGGATATAGCCTGTGCATGATCTTTACACCTTTGAGACCAGATTCAGGAGTATCCCACTCTGCTTGAATCATCTGATCAATGACTCTGTGAATGGGGAAAACCACCTGAGTCTGACGCACCGCCTGAATGATGGGATCTGCACCATCCGCCTCCTCGACAGGTGGCGCTGGAGCCAGACCAAGAGTCTGAAGTGCTTCTGAAATGAGCGCGGGCAACTCCTCCCGGCGAAACACTCGTATGATCTTTGCCTGATCTTCCGGCTCAGGGAGCTCGCCTTCCTCTAAGGCCTCACCATCCGCCTCCAAGTCCAATTCCGGATCCTCTCCCTCCGGCCAATCCGAATCAGACAAGAAGGGCTCCTGAAGGCGCTGCCACTTGGGTGCTTTGAGGCCGGACAAAACACTCTCCGCCGCAGCAGGCTGCGCATTCGCTACTGGAACAGGAAGGGAACTTACCCCAACTCCCTGGCGCCGACGACAGAACGCCTGATGCATCAGAAAAATGAAATCTGGAGAAAATTCTTCCAAGAGTAAAGCACCCCCGAGGTCTGACTGCGCCCCCGCGCCTAAAGGAAGAGCGGGAGCCGTCCCCGATGGACCTTCTAAGGGCGAGTCCAGCTCCACAGCTGCGGGAGCTGGCTGAGAAGAAGACGCCAAGGAACTCTCCAGGCGCTGCTCCATACTGAGGGATACGGAGGCACAGCGCTGACAGATGCCTGTCTCTGTAGAAGCGCCCCTCCGAGATCCACAAATAACACACAGGGTCCCCGATGACATGGTACCCGAACTACTCGGCCCCCAAGAGCGTAGGAAGCGATTCACTGCTCCCTAGATCCTGAAGCGAGACAACGGTCTGTCCCAGAGGAACCAGCACACACTGGCTAGGCACTGGGCGGCTGCCGTGAATGAGGAACTCCGCTTGTTTGCTGCCAAGTAGTAATAATATTATTATTAGTATTTTTGTAAAGCAGACAGCCCCCCTGGAAAGGCAAGAGGTAGAATCAAGCAGCTGTAACACAACCCCCGCGGCTGAGGGACTGCAGAACTCTGAAACAAAAGAAAAAAGGAAAGAAAGCCCAGAGCTGAAAAAGGGAAAAGCAAAAACACAGGCACATCTCACCGGACCTCCGGAGAGGATCCCTGTGCTCCTGGCCAGCTCAACACGGCCACGTGTGCTACACGCTGGTGGGAGCCGCGATGCTCAAAATGGCCACGGCTGCTCACAAACGTTTGGCGCGCTGCAGTTTTGGCGCCGAAGCAGACAGTCCGGAGAAGGCCCCGACTGCTGAATGCCCCCCCCGCGGACTCAAACGGCCCGGAAAAACTGCCAACCAAGAAATTAAAGAAATTAATGAAATTAAAGAAAAAACGCGATAGAGCCAAGGCAAGGAACAGTTTCCTAACTGTCTCTGCCCCTAAGCAGCTCGCTGGCACTTTCAAGCGCACAAACTCCTACCTCACAGGAGATACGTCGCAGGACAGCCGCTGCAGGAGCTCTGCCCCGAACAGCCCAGGGAACAGAGATCCTAGCAAAGTACCACTAATAAGCATGCAAACTGAAAGCGGCTTTGGCTGGGCAGGAGAGAGACCTCTTCCGGGCCCCCCCCCCTCCATAGTGCCGGTTCTCATATAAAAAATTTAAAGAAACAGGTACTCTTTCCTACACCAAATAAAAAGAAACCCCAATAGGGAGTAAATAAAGAAAAAACAAAAGGTTAGCTAGAAAGCTAAATCCTAACTGACTGACTAGTGAGCCCAGCCAGGCTCACTAACATCTTCCTGTTGCATGAAGACTGGACACACTGGAGTTGAAGGGGTAGCCAGTATACTGTTTCCAGTGATGCTGAAATTTGATTGGTCCAGTCTTCATGCTGCAGGAGGAGGTGCACTACTCATACGTGGACTAAGCTGGAGGAACGATAAGGAAATTTTCTTTTATTAGTTTTAAATAGTTTACCCTGTAGCTTCATTGCATGTCCCCTAGTCTTTGTATATTCTGATAACGTAAACAATCGATCTACGTTTACCCGTTCATTAATTTATAGACTTCTATCATATCTCCCCTCAGCCGTCTCTTTTCCAGGTTAAAGTGCCCTAACCTTTTTAGCCTTTCTTCATAGGAGTATCCTTCCATCCCCTTTACCATTTTGGTGGCTCTTCTCTGAACCTTTTCTAATAACGCTATATCCTTTTTAAGATACGGCGACCAGAATTGCACACAATATTCAAGGTGCGGTCTCACCATGGAACGATATAAAGGCATTATAATATCTTTTGTTTTATTTTCCATTCCTTTCCTTATGATACCTAGCATTCTATTTGCTCTCTTGGCTGCCGCTGCACACTGGGCCGAGGGTTTTAACATGCTATCCACAATGACGCCTAAATCTTTTTCCTGGGTGGTGGTTCCTAATGTGCAACCTTGCATCGTGTAACCAAAGTTTGGGTTGTTCTTCCCTAGATGCATAACTTTGCACTTGTCCACATTAAATTTCATCTGCCATTTTGATGCCCAGTCTTCCAATTTATCAAGATCCTCTTGCAATTTTCCACAATCCTCTTGGGTTTTAACAACTTTACATAGTTTTGTGTCATCTGCAAATTTCATAACCTCACTCGTTATTCCACTTTCCAGGTCATTTATGAATATGTCAAAAAGCAGCGGACCCAGCACAGATCCCTGGGGTACACCACTATTCACTTTTCTCCATTGGGAAAATTGGCCATTTAGCCAAACCCTCTGCTTTCTATCTTTTAACCAGTTTTTGATCCACAGTAGTACACTGCCTCCTATCCCATGATTCTTTAATTTTGCCAAAAGTCTCTGATGAGGGACCTTGTCAAAGGCTTTCTGAAAGTCCAGATACACTATATCAACCGACTCACCTTTGTCCACCTGTTTATTCACACTTTCAAAAAAACATAATAGATTAGTAAGACAAGATCTTCCTTGTCTAAAACCATGTTGGCTGTCTCCCATTAGGCCATGACTATCTACATGCTGAGTAATTTTATTCTTTATGATGGTTTCTACCATTTTTCCCAGTACTGACGTGAGGCTCACCGGTCTGTAGTTTCCCAGATCACCCCTGGAACCCTTTTTAAAAATTGGCGTTACATTGGTGATCCTCCAATCCTCAGGTATTACAGATGATTTTAATGAAAATTCACAGATTACTAATAGCAGGTCTGTAATCTCATATTTCAGTTCTTTCAACACCCTTGGATGTATACCATCCGGCCCAGGTGATTTGCTACTCCTCAGTTTATCTAATAATTGTAATACATCTTCCCGATGTATCGATATTTCCTTCAATTCTTCCGCACCTTTAAATACCACTTCAGTCATGGGTAACATCCCTACCTCTTCCTCAGTAAAGACTTCATTCAGTCTCTCCGCTATCGCCTTGTCGCCTCTTAGTGCCCCTTTAACTCCTCTATCATCTAATGGACCAACTGACTCTCAGGTTTTTTGCTACGAATGTACTTGAAAAAATCTTTATTTTGCGTTTTTGCTTCCGCAGCAAGCTTCTTCTCAAATTCTCCCTTTGCCTGCTTTATCAATGCCTTGCATTTGACTTGCCAGTGCTTGTGCTGTTTCCAGGTTTCGTTGTTTGGCTCTTTTTTCCATTTCCTGAAAGATGCTTTTTGGCAACAGCCTCTCTGACCTCCCCCCTAAACCATGCTGGCAGTTTCTTGGACTTCCTTCCACTTTTCTTAAAGCGTGGAATACAGCTGGTCTGGGCTTCCAAGATAGTATTTTTCAACAACAACCAAGCTTGATGTAAGTCTTTAACCTTTGCAACTGCTCCTTTTAGTCTTTTCTTAACTATTTTCCTCATTTTATCATAGTCTCCCTTTCGAAAGTTAAAAGGTAGTACTGTGGATTTCCTTACTATCCCTCCTCCACTAATTAAATCAAAGGTGATCATGCTATGATCACTACTGCCAAGTGGCCCAACACCCTTATCTCTTGCACTAGATCTGGTGTTCCACTAAGGACTAGGTCTAATATGGCTTCCCCTCTGGTCGGTTCATGAACCAGCTGCTCCAAGAAGCAGTCATTTATGTCATCTAGGAACTTTATCTCCCTAGCATGTCCTGCCGTGACACTGACCCAGTCGATACTGGGGCAATTGAAATCACCCATTATTATTACCGCGCTATAACTTTTGTTAGCTTCCTTGATTTCTTTGAGCATTTCATCATCCATTTGTTCATTCTGGCCAGGCAGTCGATAGTACACCCCCACTGCCATTGCCTTCCCCTTTTTACATGGAATTTCAATCCATAGAGATTCTACAGCAAATTTTGCTTCCTGCAAAACTTTAATCCTTTCTGACTCAATGCCCTCTCTAAGATAGAGCGCAACCCCTCCATCAATTTGATCAGCTCTATCATTACGATATAGTTTGTCTCCACAGTGCCCCACTGGTTATCCTCCTTCCACCATGACTCTGATATTCCAATCATATCTAACCTCTCATTTAGTGCTATATATTCTAACTCTCCCATCTTATTTTTTGGACTTCTAGCATTTGCATACAAGCATTTTAGAGACTTTATTTTATTCATATTAGTTTGGCTGTTGGTAGACATGAGTAATTTGGGATCTTTAAGCTTTGTCTGCTCCATACTCGAGGGCATTTGGGCTACTTTACTCTTTTTTGGAACCTCTCTGCTTTTGGTAGTATCCTTCAAGGATACATTCTTCCGAACCATCCGCTCTTGGGCGACTGTCGGCTTTCCCCTATTATCTAGTTTAAAAGCTGCTCTATCTCCTTTTTAAAGGTTAAGACCAGCAGCCTGGTTCCATCCTGGTTAAGGTGAAGCCCATCCCTTTGGAAAAGCCTCTCCTTTTCCCAGAATGTTCCCCAGTTCCTAACAAATCCAAACCCCTCATCTCTGCACCATTGTCTCATCCACGCATTCAGACTCCGGAGCTCTGTCTGCCTTTTGGGTCCTGCACATGGAACGGGAAGCATTTCGGAGAACGCTACCCTGGAAGTTCTGGATTTCAACTTCCTACCTAAAAGCCTAAATTTAGCCTCCAGAACCTCCCTACCACATTTTCCTAAGTCATTGGTACCGACATGTACCAAGACAGCAGACTCCTCCCCAGCACTATCTAAGATCTTATCTAGGTGGCGCGTGAGGTCCACTACCTTCACACCAGGCAGGCATGTTACCAGGCGATCCTCATGTCCACCAGTCAGAGGCAAGCAAAAGTCACAGTGGTTTGAACCAATTCGAAGGCAAGGAGCCAAGTGGGGCTGGTGATCTACCTCTGACCCCTCCGCGATCTACAGGTAGATCGTGATCTAATTGTTGGACTTGCCTGCTCTAGGTCAACGATAAATAACCTTTTGATATGGACTGGTATACGATATACGAAATATATAAAATGTATATAGGTAGGTTTCAAATAAAATAATACTGTACATAGTTTTTACACCGCCTCTACCCAATATATCCTGCCCTTTGTACAACATTAGCCTCTGTTTTACTGTTCTGTGTTATATTAACTGTTTAACTGGTCTATGTATAATGTTTCCAAGTTTAACTGTTCTATGTATAATGTTTCAAGTTATAATGTAAACCGCTCTGAATGAAGGACAAAGCGGTATAAAAAAATGTTTAAATAAATAAATAAATAAATACATGGGAAATAAATAAATAAAATAGCATCATATACCAGAGGTTTTAAACTCAGTTCCTGGCACATATCCAGCCAGTATGGTTTCCAGGATAGCCACAAGCAATATGTATGAGATTGCATCATGCATATTTATCTTCAATATCCTAAAAAATCTGACTAGCTAGGTGTGTCCCAAGGACAGGGCTCAATCATAGACAGAATTCTGATGATGTGACAGTAAACTGCTAGAAGGATTCTAGAAAGAGTACTGGTGCATGGCCCCAGCCAAGGAGTGTCACTACAGGGACTGGAGCAGATATAACAAGATGGAGGGGGGATTCTGAAAAACTATGAATGGTGGTTCATGATGCTGCCCCCAGTCCTGGCTTTAATTATGACAGAAGTTCTAATGAGCAAGAAAAAACTGCGATATTAAAAAAATACATCATGGACTTCCGGTGATGTCATGGAGCTGATGGCGGCATAGAAGCCTAGCTCCGTCCGATTCCTGTGATTGTGGAGTTACATTTGAGCCCCCAAAGTCCTTAAAGTGGAGGGAAAGAGAGGATCCACCTTGGTGATGGCAGCGAGAAAGAAGTTGGCGAGCTTCCAGTCCCCGTACGCACGGCGGGAGCTGAAGACGGCCGCGGAGTCAGCTGGCTCAGGAGCGGAGGCAGATTCTGGGAGCTCAGAGGAGGACGGCAGAGGGGAGAAGGAAGGTGTGGAGGAGATTCCGTTAAAGCAATGGCTAAAAGACTTTAAGATGGAGATGCGGGGGGAGATAAAGGCCATGCGGAAAGATGTGAAGGAGACCCTGATGGCGATACAGCAGGAGGTGAGCGGCCTGGGTCAGAGAGTGGAGGAGGTGGAGTGCCACGTGGAGCAGTGCAAGGAGGTGGTGAGAGAAGTGGCGGGACTTCAACATAAAATGCAAGCTCAACAAGAGGAGATACTGGAGAAATTGGAGGAGATTGAAGATAGAGCACGACGGAACAATCTGCGCATTAGGGGGGTACCCGATGAGGAGACCTTCAGGGACTGTGTCCAAGTGGTGTAAAAGCTCTGTAGCCATATCTTGCGGCTGGGGGGGGGGGGCTGCAGGGTCCAATGAGGCCTCCATCGGAGTGGAAAGAGCGCACAGAAGCTTGGGGCCGCGGAGGGAGAAACAGGCTAGAGATATCATAGCCTGCATGAGCAGCTTCCCCCTCAAGGAACAAGTATTAAATGCGGCAAGAAAGTATGGACGAATTGCCTGGGAGGGCAGTGAGGTGGAAGTGTTTAATGACTTGTCAAGAGGCACGTTGGAGAGGAGGAGACTGATGAAAGATGTCACTGCTTACATAAGGGGGAAAGGACTGAGATATCGATGGATGTTCCCCTTCGGGCTTTTGTTGACGGTGAATGGGGTGATCAGGAGAGTGAAAACAACGGAGGAAGCGTGGTCAATGCTGAGAGAGCTGGGATGTGAGAATCTTCCCCAAGCGGTGGGGAGTGAACAACCGACCTCAGCCAAAACTGGACCGGGTAAACATCCATCTGTTTTGAAATGGCAGAGAGCGGGAGAAAAAGGGAAGAGATTGCAGCGGCTGCCCAAGGAGCGGACAGAAGTGGCGATGGAGGGAGTATCCTGAGCAGATCCTGGAGTAGTGGAGATTAGATGTCGGCCTCCGAGGAGGGGAGGAGTGGTGTTTTGGAGGTTGAATGAGAGTCTGCTTAGGGATGAGAGGGTGGTGGCAGATATACGCGGAGTCATACAGGAATATTTGGGCTTTAATGATACAGGGGAGGTGGAGGAAGTATGTCTGTGGGAAGGGCTGAAAGCCGTAATACGGGGGAGATTCATAATGTGGGGAGCCAAGAAAAAGAGGGAACATGGGAGGAAGGAAGAGGAATTGGGACGGGAGTTACGGGAGGCGGAGGGGAAGTACCGGGAGAAAGGGAGGCAGAGGGATAGGGTGGAGATGGAGTGGGTGCGGGGGGAGTTACACTCCTTACAGGTGGAACAGGTGGCTTTTGCATTGCAGAAAGTTAAGCAAACCCAGTATGAGTTCGGGGACAAGGCGGGTAGAGTGTTGGCACGTAGGTTGAAACAACAGCAAGGAGCGGCTACGATATACCAGGTGAGGGGGAGGGAGGGTAGGATATGTAGAATGGAGGATGAGATAAGGGAGCAGTTTCGGGCATATTATAAGTAGTTGTATGAGGGGATGGAGGGGGTGGGGGATAGGGACATTGAGAGGTACCTGGAAGGGGTGGCGTTACCTGGCCTATCGGAGGAAGCTAGACAGGAGTTGGAGGCAGCGGTGTCGGGGGAGGAAATTAGGAGGGCCGTGAAGGGGTTGAAGGGGGGGAAGGCTCCGGGTTTAGATGGGCTACCCAGGAGTCTTTATAAGATCTTTATAGAGGAGATAGGGGATCTATTGGCTAGGGTGTTTAATGGAGTGGTATGTCAAGGGGGGAGTTGTCCCCGGAGATGTTGACGGCGGGGATTACGGTCCTGTTAAAACCCGGTAAGGATCCGGTTAACTGCAGTTCGTATCGGCCTATTTCCCTTCTCAATGTAGATGTAAAAATATTGGCTAAGATCTTGGCGGGGAGGCTGGGAGGTGGCTGCCGGGAGTAATCAATGTGGATCAAGCGGGATTTATAGAGGGTAGGCAGGCTGGGGATAATATTAAACGGGCAATTGCGGTGATTTGGGAAGCTAGGCAAGAGCAGGAGGATTTTCTACTGATCTTTATTGACGCAGAGAAAGCTTTTGATAGGGTCCACTGGGGGTTTTTGATGAGGGTTCTGGAAAAAGTGGGTTGTGGGCCGAATTTTGTACAGTGGGTGAAGGGCTTGTACAATGGCCCTAGGGCGCGGGTTTAAATAAACGGGAGGTATTCTAGGGACTTTGGATTGGGGAGGGGAACTAGGCAGGGGTGCCCCCTATCCCCGCTGCTGTTCGCACTGGCGGTAGAGCCATTGGCGGAAAGTATTAGGGGGAATAACAAGATAGTGGGATTGGTGAGGGGGGGGTTGAACCACAAGATTTCTTTATATGCAGAAGACATCCTATTATACTTAAGCCGGCCGCAGGAGTCCCTACCAGAGGTAATGGAAGAGGTGGGTCGATATGGAGCAGTTTCGGGGTTCAAAATGAATATCGATAAAATGGAGGTGATGAAAGTCCAGATGAATAGGAAGCTAGAGGAGAAGTTGAAGGGCTTATATCCCTTACGGTGGGTGAGCAAATCCTTAGGGTATTTGGGGGTGAGACTTACGGTTCGATATGAAGATCTGTATCAGAAGAATTACCAAAAGCTTTTAGGCCAGATATACAAGGACCTTGAGGGATGGATGAGACTGGAGATTTCCTGGGTGGGAAGGATTGCAGCGCTTAAGATGAACGTCTTACCGAGGCTGTTATATCTGTTCCAGGTGCTGCCGGTAGCGGTGCCAGAAGGTGTGATGCGGTTGTTGCAAAGGCGGGTGTTTGGCTATATTTGGAAGAGGAAGCCACCAAGGATAGCGAGGGAGGTGCTGTATGCGCCCAAAGAGGAGGGGGGGGGTTAGGGGTACCTAATCTGAGGGACTATTATAGGGCCGTACAGCTGACCCATGTGCTAGGATGGCGGGGGGAGGGGAGGAGAAACCCTGGGTTAGTTTGGAGAAAGTTAGGGTTCGGGGGGGGGGGGCCTTTTGACGCGCGGGTATGGGCCCCGCAGGTGGACAGGGCAGAAAGGGGGGGTGGTACGCCTGCTATGAGACAGGTCGTGCAGGTGTGGGATAAGGTGCGGGAACCAGAGATTGCTGGGAGGGGGACTGGATTTTCGGTAATGACTCCATGGAGGGGGTGGAAAGCATTTCAACCAGGGTGGGAGGGGGGGTAGGTTTGATGTATGGAGGGGGAAGGGGTTGAGCTGTAGTTTGAAGTTGTTGGCAGAGGGGGAGATTAAAAGCTTTGAGGTGGTGAAGGAGGAGTTCAACCTGGAGGAGGGGGACAGGTTTGCATATGTCCAGGTGCGCTCCTTTTTTACAACAGGTGCTGAGGAGGGTGGGGTTGGAGGGGGCGGCCTCACACCTGGAGGCTATCTGGTACGGGAAGAGAGGCTCAAGGGGGATGATATCGGGGTTATATAAGGGGGTAAGAGGGGAGGGGAAAGGGAAATTTCGGTATATGGTGGAGTGGGAACAGGAGTTGGGGGTGTCTTGGACAGGGAAAGACTGGAAAAGGGTTTGGGATCAGATAAAACGGGGGCCTAGGGCGAGTCGAATTAGGGAAAACAGTTATAAGGTGATGATGCGCTGGTATTATACGCCAGAGAGAGTAAGTCGGATGTTTCAGGGGGTGTCTCCCCTCTGTTGGAGGGAGTGTGGGGAGGTGGGGACTTTTTGGCATATTTGGTGGAGTTGTAAAAAAGCGCAGGGGTATTGGCGGCGGATACTGGAGTGGATGCAGGGGAAGCTATGGGTGGTGGTGGATTTGGAACCCCATATCTGTTTACTATCCTGGTGGGGGGAGGGGCAGGTGCAGTGGGGGGGGGGGTAGGCTGGTGCTGGTGTGTCTCAGTGCAGCAAGATGTGAGATGGCGAAAGCGTGGAAGCAAAAGGAGATGCCCTCAGTGGAGCAATATGAGAACAGGCTTCAGGAGATGGTAACTGATGGAGAGGCTTACGGCAGCAAGGCAGCAGAGGGGAGGGGAGGGGAGGGAAGTTTGAGGAGGTGTGGGGTCCATTGTGTAGTGCTCTGGGGGAGGGTTAGGGGGTGGGAATGGAGGGTAATAGGGTAACCTCTTAAGGTTAGAGGGTAAAGGGAGGTGGGGTCTGGGTGGTGGGGGAGGAGGTCATAAGGTGATATTGTGGGTGGCAGGCAGCATTGGCAGGGCTGCAGGGGACGGGAGGGGGGGAGGGGCGGTGGGGGGGGAGGGTGGTATGGGGGAAAGGAGACTTAGATAAGAAGATACAGTCAAACCTCGGTTTTCGTATGCCCTGGTTTTCGTACGATTCGGTTTTCGTTGACTTTTTGCATCAAGATTTTGTTTCGGTTTTCATACGTTGTCTCGGTTTTCGTACAGCATTTTACCCCCCCCCCCCCCCGTACCTGCCATGGATTAGCGTGAGCCAGCGATCTCCCACGGAGCTTGAGCCAGCGATTCTGCGGGACCTCTGGGGAGCCGAGGAGTTCAACGCTCCAGCGTGGCCTGCCCGAAACTGCTTCCTGCCCCGGACTCTCCCCCGATTGACGTCTGCCTGCTGCCTCTTCCCCTGCACATCCCTTGAACCGGGACAGGAGCTGGTGACCGAATCTGCTTCTCCTTGGCGGCCCAGTCTCCCGCCGGGGCCCCTGCCCTCCCGATTGGATTCTGGGTGTCCTGCAGGCCTGCACACGCGGCCTCTCCTTGAAACCTTGCAGTCTGCAGCTGCAGGCTCCTGCTGGCACAGCCCCACGCTGTTCTCTGACTCTCACCTGTGTCAGGCTGCTACCTTAGGGGGGCCGGAGGCAGCCTAAGACTCTCTGTCCCACTGTTTCTCAACTGCCTGCTGCTTGGCTGACACTGCCTCTCCACCTCTCCCGACACTGTGTAGGAGTGGCTGCCCTACAGGCTGGTGTGACTTCGGGCACTGTCCTCTTTCTGGTGCCCTTACTTTTGCTGACATTGGCACTACCTCTCCTGACACTGTGAGCTTGGTAACTGGGTGTGATGGCTGCTAAGTTAAAAGGCAGGCTGGAGCCCCGATTGTGCAGACGGCCAAGATGGCTGTTCCCACCTCCGCTGCTGGTGGTGATTGCTCGATCCCCAGAGGGGAGAGCAGCTGGAGCTGGCTGGAGTGCGTCCCATATGCCAACAAAAGTCTTCAATAAAGGTAAAAGTGATGTTACATGCTCATTTATCCATTTCATTAGTCATTTATATGTATTTCTCATTGTTTTCTGTATGTAAAAAGATAGTTATTCTCTATAAAATGTATTTTTTGTCAATATTTTTGGGTGTCTGGAACGGATTAATTGAATTTACATTATTTTTTATGGGAAATCTTGCTTCGGTTTTAGTCCGTTTCGGTTATAGTCAGACTTTTTTGAACGGATTAATCATGAAAACCGAGGTTTGACTGTAGTACTTACTGGTTAGACTCTTTGGGGGGTAGTAGTAGGGGGATACCTTTCAATTGGGATGGCTGTGTAACTATTTGGGGAACTATTACTCTGTTAGCTGTGTTTTAATTTCAGTCATAGGCATGGACTGCCCTTATTAGCACCAGGTTTCCAGTGGCAACACAGGTTGTTCCAGCGGTAACTTGGCAGGTGGGGACATTACAGCATTATGAGTATTACTACCCTTGCTTACTCAGTGTCATGGTGTCTCTGTTAATGTGAATATTTCCTAGGTTTCATCGGGGTTAGTGTTCGCTGTTTTTAGTAGTAGTAATGTAACCACAGCTTTATGAGTAAGTGGGATTAGAGGGAGTGCTAGGTAAAAAATGTTTTCTTATATTCTGTCTGATATGTGTTAAAGCTGGGAGAATCTCCCTTTAATTTCTTGGTATGTAATTTTTCTTGAAAATATCAATAAATATTAAAAAAAAAAACATCATGATTGCATTTTTTAAAAGTGTTTCATCTTCAAAAAGTCATTGTTCGCTTAATAATTAGCCTTCTTGAATATAATTGGTCCTTGTTATCATTATATACTGTGACATCTAAACACAGCTGCAGGAAATTACCTGTAGACATAGCTCACGGTTTTGAGAGCTGCTGCTCAAAGGAACATCATCAAGGTAGGTAAAATAGAAAGAGTAAAACAGTAAAGATAAGCACACGTAGCAGAGACTCAACTAGATTTCATCACAAATGGCCTCTGTCGGATGGGCCAATCCTGTTTCTTCAGGAAGTAATTTTATATGAAGGTTGTTCCATGTAGAAAGCCTGTTTTACATATGGAAGCGGCCTTTTATAAGGCAGAAAGTTCAAATCCAGAACTTGCAGAGCAGCATTCTTGGAAATGCCCCCCCTGTCCTTGTCCAGGATTCATGAAATAAGTAAAGCTCCAAAGTCTCAATCTGTGAATGAGACAATGGTTCAAGAAAGAGGGGTTTTGATTTTTTAGGAACTAGGCAACACTCTGGGAAAGAGGGAGCCTACTCCGACAAAACAGGCTCCACTTTAACCAGGATAAATCCAGGCTGCTGACACTAATAGTTAAAAAGGAGATAGAGCAGTTTTTAAACTAGAACCTTGGAGAAAGCCAACAGTTAAACGCAACAGCATATTGGATCTGGATTAAAGTATATTCGAAGGCATGGTCTCAAGTACTGTCTAACCTTATGTAGTCGTTCTGCTCTGTCTTTCTCCTTTCCTGTCCAGACCTAGTGGAAGAAGGACACTCAATGGACACTGTGATACCAGTGTACAAATTATATTGCAATGAAAAGGTAGATCAAACTGGGGAGGGACAGTGCTATATTTTAAAAAGAGCATTGAGTAATACAGAATAAAAGTTCTGCAGGAAACAGAATGCACCGCAGAATTTTTATGAATAGAAATTCCATGTATGAAGGGAAAGAAAATAGTAGTGAGAGTATATTATCATCTATCCTGCCAGAAAGAATGGACCGATTCAAAAACGCTAACAGAAATTAGATAAGTTCAATTTGGAAACACAATGATAATGGGCGATTTAAATTACCTTAGTATTGACTGGATAAATGTCAAGTCATGACACCTTAGAGAGCTAAAGTCATTGAAGAAATAAATGGCCGCTTCATGGAGCAGTTGGTTGAGGAGCCAAAATGAGGGAATGCTATTTTAGACCTAGTCCTTAGTGGAACACAGGATTTGGTGCAAGAGTCAATGGAATTGGGGGGCCGCTTGACAATAGTGATCATAACATGATCAAATTTCACTTAAGAACTGCAGTGAGGGCACTAAGGGAAACTACTGCACTAGCATTTAACTTTCAAAAGGGAGACTATGATAAAATGAAGAAAATGGTTAATAAAAAACCTAAAAGGAGCAACTGCAAAGGCTAAACGTTTACATCAGGCATGGGCATTAATCAAAAATATTTTCTTGGAATCCCAGACCAAATGCATTCCATATATTAAAAAGGCAGAAGAAAGCCCCGAACAGTAGCCTAGGATGGTTAAAAGGTGAGGTCAAAGAGACTATTACAGTCAAAAGAACATTTTTCAATAAATGGAAAATATATCTGAATGAAGAAAACAGGAAATAACACAAGTCTGATGCAAACTACTGATAAGAAAGGTAAGACATTTTGAAAAAATTCATGCCATAGAAGCAAAAATTCATAAGAAAATCCTTTTTAGGTACATTTGAAGCAAGAAGCTATGAGATAGTTGGTTGGACCATTAGATAAGCAAGGAGTAAAAGGGGCACTCAAGGACAAGGCCATAACAGAGAGAATAAATTATTGCTTCTTCAGTCTTTAAAGAGAAAGATGGAATAAAGCTAGCCATTCCAGAAATAATATTTAATGGTGGTGATTCAGAGGATCCGAAACAAACCTCAGTGAACGTATAGCTGTAATAGGCCAAATCAACAAAATTAAGAGCAGCAAATCACCTGGACCAGATGGCATAAGCCCCAGAGTGCTGAAAACTAAAAAATGAAATTGCAGTTATAATATTAGTAATCTGTGACCTTTCATTAAAATCATCTATGGTACCTGAGGAATGGAGGCGTAACCTAGTGGTTAGAGCAACTGCCTAGTACCCAGAAGAAGGGTTTGATCCCCATTAGCACTCCTTGTGACCTTGGGCAAGTCACTTTACCCTCCAATGCCTTAGAAGAACAAGCCTGGCAATCTACTTCCAGTGATACATTGCCAAGAAAACCCAGAGGTAGCTGGATCGCCTGGAGTCAACATTGACTTAACAGCATTAAAAAAAAAAAGGAAAGGTAACTAAAGATTGGACGGTGGCCAACCTAATGCCAGTTTTCAAAAGGAATCCAGGGGTGATCTAGGAAACTATAGATGGGTGAGCCTGACATCAGTGATGGGCAAAACAGTAGAAACCATTATAAACAACAAAATTACTGAACAGACAGACAGACATGGTTTAATGGGACACAGTCAATATGGATTTAATCAAGGGAAGACTTGCCTTACTAATCTGCTTCATTTCTTTGAAGACGTGAAGACACATGATGATAAAGATGAACCAGCTGATATAATATATGTTGATTTTTAGAAAGCCTTTGATAAAATACCCCATGAAAAACTCCAGAAGAAATTAAAAGGTCACGGAATAGAAGGAAATGTGCTATTGTGGAAAAGGAATTGGTTAAAAGGAAAAGAGAAGGGTAAATAGTCAATTTTCTCAATACAGGAAGGTGAATAGCGGAGTGCCCATGGTATCCATACTGGGGCTGGTGCTTTTTAACATATTTATAAATTGTATGGAAATGGAAACGATGAGTGAGATCATCTAATTTGCCGATGACACTAAATAATTCAAAACTGTGAAATCACATGTGAATGGTAAGAAATTACAGAAGGATCTTTTGAGACTGGGCATCCAAATGGCAAATGAAATTTAATGTGGACAAGTAAAAGGTGATGCATATAGGGAAGAATACCCCACATTATAGCTATACAATGTTAGGTTCCACTTAGGAGTCACCACTCAGGAAAAAGATCCAGGTGTTATCATGGAAAATATATTGACATCTTCAGTCCAGTATGCGGTGATAACCAAAAATAGCACAAAACCGGAACTCTGGGTTGAAGGGGCGGAAGTGGCAGATAGTAGAAGAGGGAAACTGCAAAGCAGTGCTGGAGACTTTAGGTAAGCACTTTATTGTGGTTCACATGCCATTGCCACTGCTGCAAACCCCAGAGAGGTGCAGAGGCCATGGGGAAGAACAGCAGGATGGACGGCCCGCCTAGGGCACCTTCAGTCCTAGCATCTGCCCTAGGTTGGCCACTGTTGGAAACAACTGGGCTTGATGGACCTTTGGTCTAATCCAATATGGCAATTCAAAGAAACTCACAATCTCACCAGACTTCAGAAAATCCAGAAAAGAGACAAACAACAGAACCTTCTCATACTTCTCCCCTACCCTCTGGAACAATCTCCCCGACAGTTTAAGAGATATAAACGACCTATCCACCTTCCGCAAAAAACTCAAAACTCATCTCTTTATACTACACTTTGGAAATCCAAACAACTTCTACTGCACCAATTCCTCCTCCTCCAACACATACTCGAACTAATACATGCTATTACCCAAATTGCATTCCCTCAAAGTCCCCTCTATAAAGAACTACCTGAATACTGTTTCATACCCCAACAGTTCTGCTACGAGGGGACATGGGATGAGGGTGAAGGGAGATAGATTCAGGAGTGATATGCGGAAATATTTCTTTACGGAAAGAGTAGTGGATCCATGGAATAGTCTCCCAGTGGAGGTGGTAGAGATGAGGACAGTAACTGAATTCAAAAAAGCATGGGACCAACACAGAGGATCTCTAAAGGTAAAAAGTGGACTGTTGTAGTTCGTTGTTATGGAAGGACAGACTAGATAGGCCATGTGGTCTTTTTCTGTCATCATGTTTCTATGTTTCTATGTACATAATTCTTCTGTTATTTTTAGTTGATTGCAAATAAGTATACCAATGTACATAGTTCTTATCGTTTCATGCACTATTTATTGTGCTATTCAAAAATTTGTTCATTGTAATCCGCCTTTGATCTACTGCAAAATGCGGTATAAAAATGTTAAATAAATAAATAAATAAATGTTCTTATCTTTATATTTTGCACAATATAGGAGGACTTGCATCTCTTTCTTTTACTCTAGTGTTGCACTGCATGCAGAGTCTGACTTCTTGGGCTTTCAGTTTAAGTTTTATTTGTGGTACGTTACTCTGTACTTGGCGAGGGTCTACCTGTGAGTGTGACTAGGGCTAGTTATTCTGTTAGCATGGTTTCTGGACCCAGGGAAGAAGGAAAGAAGAGTCAAATAAATGAACAGGCTGCATGAGTAATATCAAATAAAGACCTAATTTTAAAAAAGTAAACTAAAAATTTACAGAATTTATTATGCAAAAATATACATATGCCCCCCTCCTCAACTCTTTCCCCCAGGTTGGACCGTTTAATGTTCATATTAGTTTAATGCAACTGCACCTTGAATATTGTTTCACTCAATGTGTAATCAAACTCTGGAATTTGTTACCGGAGGATGTAGTAAAGGCTGTTAGTGTAGCTGGGTTTAAAAAAGGTTTGGACAAGTTCCTGGAGGAAAGGTCCATAAACCATTATTAAAAAGGGACCCAGGATATCAATGCTTGACCCCATATAAGCATTGTGGAACCTGTGTCTTTTGGGGATACTGCTAGGTACGTATGACCTAGATTGGCCACTGTTGGAAACAGGATATTGGGCTTGATGGACCTTGGCCTGACCCAGTATGGCATATCTTATGTTCTTATGTTCTTAACATGAATTTGACATCCATGAAATAGAGTTTTTAGTTCAGAAAATGAACATTTAGGTTTGTATATTCAAAAATGTGAAACCTTTTATAAAACCAGTGTTGAGTGGTGCCAAAACGACATCCGTATTTTCAGAGTTACCAAGTTACTCAATTCCAGGAGTAAGATTTTAAGCAAGTTTTAGATTTTTGACAATTTTATCCTGATGCATCATGGGACCTGCAGCACTGATTCTGATGGATAAAATCAGGGACTAAAATACCATGACTGATTTGCAATGCAAATTTAAAAACAGAACTGGCAAAATACGCTGGTATTGACTGGGTCACTGTCATTGCAAGACATGCTAGGTAGATAAAGTTTCTACATGAAATAAATTATTGCTTTTTGGAGCAGCTGGTTCATGGACCAACAAGAGGGGAAGCCATTTTGGACCTAGTTCTTAGTGGTACACAAGCTCTAGTGCAAGAGATAAAGGTGTTGGGGTCACTTTGATTTCATAAATGGAAGGACAGCAAAGAAATCCACAGTACTGCCTTTTAACTTTCAAAAGGGAGACTATGATTAAATGAAGAAACAGTTAAGAAAAAACTAAAAGGAGCAGTTGCAAAGGTTAAACATTTAGATCAAGCATGGCCATTGTTTAAAAATAGTATGTTGGAAACCCAGACCAGCTGTATTCCATGCTTTAAAAAAGGTGGAAGGAAGTCCAAAAAACTGCAGCATGGTTTAAAAGTGCGGTCAGAGAGGCTGTTGTAGCCAAAAAAGCATTTTTCAGGAAATGGAAAAAGGAGCCAAATGACGAAAACTGGAAACAACATAACATAGAAACATAGAAATATGATGACAGAAAAAGACCACATGGCCTATCTAGTCTGTCCTTCCATAACAACTACAACAGTCCACTTTTTGCCTTTAGAGATCCTCTGTGTTGGTCCCATGCTTTCTTGAATTCAGTTACTGTCCTCATCTCTACCACCTCCACTGGGAGACTATTCCACGGATCCACTACTCTTTCCGTAAAGAAATATTTCCGCATATCACTCCTGAATCTATCTCCCTTCACCCTCATCCCATGTCCCCTCGTAGCAGAACTTGCTTTCAATTGAAAGAGGCTCTCTCCCTGAACATTTATGCCACGGAGGTATTTAAACATCTCAATCATATCACCTCTATCCCGCCTTTCCTCTAAGGTGTACATATTAAGATCCTTAAGTCTGTCCTCATATGCTTTATAATGAAGCCCATTAATCATTTTGGTAGCAACCCTCTGCACCGACTCCATCCTGTTCACATCCTTTTGAAGGTGCGGTCTCCAGAATTGCACACCATACTCCAAATGAGGTCGCACCAAAGACTTATACAGAGGCATTATCACCTCCTTTTTTCTGCTAGCCATTCCTCTCCGTATGCACCCAAGCATCCTTCTAGCTTTTGCTGTTGCCTTTTCCACCTGTTTAGCTACTTTAAGATCATCAGACACAACCACGCCTAGGTCCCGCTCTTCTTTAGTGGACAAAAGTACTTCACCTCCTATACTGTATTGCTCCCTTGGATTGCTGCAGCCCAAATACATGACCTTACATTTTTTAACATTAAATCCCAGCTGCCAAATTCTAGACCATTCTTCAAGCTTAGCTAGATCCCTCCTCATGTTATCTACCCCTTCCTGGGTGTCTACTCTATTGCAGATTTTGGTATCATCCGCAAAGAGGCAAACCTTACCCGACAGCCCTTCCGCTATATCACTAACAAAGATGTTAAAAAGAATCGGACCAAGGACAGATCCCTGGGGCACACCAGGGAATAAGCACTGGCAAGTTAGTTGCAAGACATTGATAAGGCAGGGAAAGAGAGAATTAGAGAAGAAGCTTGCTGTGGAAGCAAAAACGCATAATAAAGACTTTTTCAGGTGCATTCATAGTAAAAAAACTACCTTCTGGAACTTGGACCATAAAATGATAGCAGGGTAAAAGGGACACTAAGAGGAGATAATGCCATAGCGGAGAGATGGAATGAATTCTTTGCTTTGGTCTTTACTGAAGATGATGTAGGGAAGTTACCCATGATTGAAATGGTATTTAAAGGTGATGCATCAGAAGAACTGAAAGAAATATCGATAAACCGGGAAGATATAACTATTTGATAAAATACACAGTAGCAAATCACCTGGACCAGATGGTATACACCCAAAGGTGTTGAAAGAACTAAAACATGAGATTGCAGACCTACTATTAGTAATCCATATGTACTCATGTTAAAAAGTTCAGTTCTATGTAAACAGTTGAAACACACTGTCACGCTATGTTCTCTGTGAACCGTCCTGAATCAAGAAGGATGGTATATAAAAACTGTTAAATAAATAAATAAATAATCTGTGAACTATCATTACAATCAATGTAACACCAATTTTTAAAAAGGGTTCCATGGGTGATCTGGGAAACTACAGGCCAGTGAGCCTGAAATCAGTACCAGACAAAATGGTAGAAACCATCATAAAGAACAAAATTATTGAACATGCAGATAGACCTGGTTTAGTGGGAGAAAGCTATATATTTTTTGAAGGTGTGAATAAACAGGTAGACAAAGGTGAGCCAGTCGATATAGTATATTTGGATTTTCAGAAAGCCTTTGACAAGGTCCCTTATGAGAGACTCTTGGCAAAGCTAAAAAGTCATGGGATAGGAGGCAATATACTATTGTGGATCAGGAACTGGTTAAAAGACAGAAAGTAGAGGTTAGGGCTAAATGGCCACTTTTCCTAATGGAGAAAAGTGAATAGTGAAGTATCCCAGAGATCTATGCTGGGTCCGCTGCTTTTTAGCATATTCATAAATGACCTGGAAATGGGATAACAAGTGTGGTAGTCAAATTTGCAGATGACACAAAAGTATTCAAAGTTGTTAAAACCCATGAGAATTGTGAAAAATTGCACGAGCACCTTGACAACTGCAAGACTGAACGTTCAAATGGCAGATGAAATTTAATGTGAACAAGTGCAAAGGTATGCACCTAGGAAAGAACAACCCAAACTATGGTTGCATGATGTAAGCTTCCACATTAGGAACCACCACCAAAGAAAAAGATTTAGGAGTCATCGTGGAAAACACCTTGAAACCCTCTACCCAGTGTGCAGTGGTGGCCAAGAGAGCAAATAAAATGCTAGGTATCATAAGGAAAGGAATGGAGAATAAGAGAAAGGATATTATAATGCATCTGTGTCGCTCTATAGTGCAACCACACCTTAAATACTGTGTGCAATTCTGGTCGCCGTATCTTAAAAAGGATATAGCGTTATTAGAAAAGGTACAGAGAAGAGCCAACAAATTGATAAAGGGGATGGAAGGATACCCCTATGAGGAGAGGCTTAAAAGGTTAGGGCTTTTCTACCTATAAAAGAGATGGTTGAGGGGAGATATGATAGAGAGCTATAAATTAATGAATGGAGTAGAATGGGTAAACATGGACCGATTGTTTATGCCATCAAAATGTAGAAGACTAGGGGACATGCAATGAAGCTACAATGTAATCTGTTTAAGACTAATAAGAGAAAATATTTTTTCACTCAACGCATAACCAAGCTCTGGAATTTGTTACCAGAGGATGTAGTAAAAGTTGTTAGTGTAGCTGGGTTTAAAAAAGATTTGGACAAGTTCCTGAAGGAAAGGTCCATAAACCATTATTAAAGAAAATCCAGATAATCCACCGCTTGCAATACAAGCATTATGGAACTTGTGTGTCTTCTGGGGAAACTCCTAAGTACTTGTGACTGAATTGGCCACTGTTGGAAACAGGATACTGGGCTTGATGGACCTTGGTCTGACCCAGTATGGCATACGTTATGTTGTTAAGTGGTGTCAGTTACAATTGCAAATGGCGTTTTTTTAACCTCTTGCTATGTAAGCACTTCTTCCCCTTAAGTACTCCTAAACCCATGGCGGAAACTAGTAGCCAGCCACAGGCTAAGTGTGATCTGAAGCAAGCATAAATGCCAACGTGGACTGTTTCACAGTATAGGGTATATTTACTAGCAGAAGCATCGCTAGCACGCATTCGGGCCGCAAAACCTGCACAGACGCTCGTGACAACTTCAGAGGGCATGTGCATCCATCCCCATGCCATTGGCACATTGCGAATACGTGGCACTGAGGTAAACTGGCACGCAGTAGCACCTAATGATGTCTGTGCTAACCATCAATGCCTATATTCTGCCCCCAACCTACCCTCTTCTCCACCCAATCACATGCTAACCTACTAGCATGGCTTTTTCAGTTTGTGCGAACCATGTATTGGCGGTTAGCGTGGTTTAGCTAACATGCATCTATAAGCGTATTGGCACTATAAAATACGGAATACACATGTTTGCCGAAATGCCTCCTAAATTATGATCATAACATACTCCCTTAACATTTCTACATGATGCTACTTCCATGTATAAGCAGAATCTAGAGTTGCTACACATATGCGTATGCTCATTTACACATGCGGATGAGCTTTTTCAAGTGCGAGTGGTATCTAACATTTCTAAAATCACCTCTAGAGGTGATCATATCATATAATAAGGAAAAAGTATACTTTAGAAGCCTATAACACATCATTAAAACGATTTTAAAAAAGCATTTAGAAACAATGCTTTTGTTTTTCCAAAACTGTTTCCTTTCCATGAAATCTAGCGCTAGGATTGCTACTTAATATATTTTATTTCAGAAACAGCCAGAGAATATTTAAAATACTGTACATCGCACTAACATTTTTCATTTACTAGATCTGCATGCTTTTGAAACTGTCTTTGGGGAAACTGGTGCAGGACAAGGGTGAGGCCTATTCCTTCCTGTATTGAAAGGCATGCTATCTTTGCCTCTGCTGCTGTTAGGGTCCCGAGAGATCAGCAGTCTGTGTTGTCAAACACCATCGGCTACTTTGTCCATTATCTTGTGAGACTGAATTAAGCGCTCTCACGGTTCCCTAACCCTCCAGTGACAGCATTACTGTTTGTAAATCTCTGGGGGCCTTGACAATTTCAAGGTGGCATGAAGTTTTCTTCCTATAGGGAAAAATCTGAAACCAGTCATCTCAATATAGATTTTGATCTTTATTTGCAAACTGTATAATTTACTTCTGTCCTGCTGAACTGCGCAAAGCAAATTACTGGGAACACAGCCCATTAAATGTAACAGCTCCTGGCTGAATTTTTATTTCTATTGCTAGTACATGCCTTATAATTAAAGATAAGCTTATTTTAAATTAACTTATCACTTTTTTGAATAAATCGCGTAGCTGATTGCCTGCCACTGTGCTCTACAGCAGTCTCTCTTAATGTTTTAGTTTTCTGTACATGATTTTTAGCAGGGTTTGGTTGTGAAGAGCCTTCACAACCAAACACCCAGTGGCAGCACTAACTACTGCCTGTCTCTTCAGAAAAAGCAGCTTCCGGCATCCCTGAGGGCAACATCATTGTTCTACGCATATTGCCACAGAAGAAACATACAATACAAAGCAGTAAGAGCCAGAACCATCAGGCTTGAGGACACAGAGAGGGCTGTGAGAGAGCGGCAAAAGACAAGAGTCAGAGAAAGAGAGACACTGGGGTATGTTTATTAAATGGCGGTAGTGGCTTCCGTGCGATATCGGAGCCGCGGCCCCATTAATTTCAATGGGGCCGCGGCTCCAATATCGCACGGAAACCGCTGCCGCCATTTAGTAAACATACCCCAGTGTGAAAGAGAGAAAACCAATTGTGCAGAAGAGAAAAACCTCAGGCACTCAAGAGGGTAATTTTTTAAGTCATTTTCAAGTGTATGTGACCACATATGCGTATAAATGGCTTCTTACAAAATACAGACTGGCATAAAAGTATGTGTTGTTATGAGTGTGTCTGCTTTGCTGGTAGACATAATTGGGGGTGTGATCTGGAGTTTACAAATACACACAGAGATTATGAAATAGAATAATCTGCGTGCCCATTTGTGTACTCTTTACACATTCATTCACGCCTGCTCTCAAGCAGGTAAAATATTTGTGCTTGCATTTAAAGTGCGATCTCTGCTTCCTATGCTATCATTTTATAATGTCACGCAGATGCCACTGCCTATTTATAGCATAGCACCTAAGTAGGCGGCCCCTTATAAAATTACCCTCCACATGTCTCCTTTGTCATTGTGCAACTTCTGCATGCTAAGCCCAAGATCTCTGAACCATTAACCCTAGCACAGGGTTTGCAAAACCTCTTCATCTCTTTATGCTATTCGTTGCAAGAACCACAATTACAGAGTGAAGAAAAATACAGAAAATTGTACTTTGCTATCTAAAGATTAAAAAAATCTTGGTCTGATATGCAATTAGCAATTGGAAACCAAAGTTTCTGACAATATATCTATATTTTAATGTCTGCCTCACACATCTTTTATAGAAGAACCAAAAAGGTTACTTAACAACATTTTACTAGGATCAAATATTTTTTCTGCCTACAGTGCCTTGCAAAAGTATTCATCCTCTTGGTTTTTGTCCTGTTTTGTCGCATTACATACAACCTGGAATGAAAATGGAGGTTCATTTGAATGTTAAGTAATGGACCTAACAATATAGTCCAAATTGGTGAAGTGAGATGACAAAAACATACCTTGTATTTATCATAAATAAAGTCAAAACTGAAAAGTTGTGAGTGCATATGTAGTCATCCCTTTTGTTATGAAACCTCTAAATAAGATCTGGTCCAACCAATTAACCTCAGAAGTCACATAATTAGTTAATTAGGGTCCACCTGTGTGCAATCAATGTCCCAAGATCTGTCACATGATGCCTGTATAAATATACCTATTCTGAAAGTCCCCTGACTCTGCAACACCACTAAAGAATAAACATGAAGACCAAGGAGCACTCTAAACATGTCAGAGACAAAGTTGTGGAGTATAGATCAGAGTTGCATTATAAAAAAATATCCCAAATTCTGAATATCCCACGGAGCACCATTAAATCCATTATAACAAAATAGAAAGAATATGGCACCACTACAAACCTGACAAGAGAAGGCCACCCACCAAAACTCACAGACTGGGCAAGGAGGGCATTAATCAGAGATGCTACAAAGATACCAAGGATAACACTGAAGGAGCTGCAAAGATCCACAGCAGAGATGGGAGTATCTGTTCATAGGAACACTTTAAGCCATACGCTCCACAGAGTGGGGCTTTATGGAAGAGTGGCCACAAAAACGCTATTGCTTAAAGAAAAAAATAAGAAAACACGTTTGGAGTTTGCACAACAGCATGTGGCGGACTCCCCAAACACATGGTCAGATGAGACGAAAATTGAACTTTTTGGCCATCGTGAGAAACACCATGTGTGGCGCAAACCCAACAATTCCCTTCATCCCGAGAACACCATTTCCACAGTGAAGCATGGTGGTGGCAGCATCATGCTGTGGGGATGTTTTTCATCGACAGCGAGAGGAAAACTGGTCAGGATTGAAGGAACGATGGATAGCACTAAAATACAGGGCAATTCTTGAGGAAAACCTGTTTCAGTCTTCCAGAGATTTGAGACTGGGACGAAGGTTCACATTCCAGCAGGGCAATGACCTGAAACATACTGCTAAAGCTGGTTTAATGCGAAATATTTAAATGTCTTGGCATGGCCTAGTCAAAGCCCAGACCTCAATCCAATTGAGAATATGTGGCATGACTTGAAGACTGCTGTACAAAATGCAACCCAACTAACTTGAAGGAGTTGGAGCAGTTTTACCTTGAGGAATGAATGAAACTTCCAGTGGCAAGATGTGCTAACCTACTAGAGACATACCCCAAGAGACTTGCAGCTGTAATTGCAGCAAAAGGTGGCTCTACAACGTATTGACTTTGGGGGGTGACTACATATGCACACTCCTGCTTTCAGGGGGGGGGGGTTGTCTTAATTATTGTCACAATAAAGGATATTTTGTACCTTCAAAGTCGTAGGCATGTTGTGTATATCACATGGTGCTAACCTCCAACTCCAGGTTATAATGCAACAAAACAGGACAAACACAGAGAGGATGAATACTTTTGCAATGCACCGTAAAAATACTTTTGTATGCATTTCATATCACTTCTCTTCAGGCTGTTTTTATTTTGCTGGTGGCTGGACTGAATGAGTCATTCTGGGAAAGATTCAAAACCCTCGAAGCAGGGGGAGGGAAAGGGAGTTGTTTCAGTTAAAATAAGCTGCGATAAAGCCAACTTTGACCTGATACATCTTGATTTAAATCTAAAACCTGCATGAACTGACTCATCAAAATCTGAGTTAATCATGACTTGACTGAACTTGCAGTCTTTGACCCAGTTCAACCAGCCATGCCAAAAATCAAGCCAATGCAGATTCTTACTTGACATTTAACTACCTTAATTTTGATGCCAAAATTCATGGGCTGGACTACGTAACAAGAAATGTACCTGCTTAACCCCTCACTCGTGGAAAGCCAGAGCAAAAATGTACTGAAAATACAAGCTATGAGGTGATTTTCTGTAAGACCTGACCTTGAAAAGCCCACCTGGTCCGATTTTTGATAAAACCCATATATACAAGCTAAGGTGATTATAAGAGCAATTGCCTGAAAATTTTGAAGACGTGAATAAACAGCTAGACAAAGATGAGCTGGTCGAGACAGTATATCTGGATTTTCAGAAAGCCTTTGACAAGGTCCCTCATGAGAGATTGTTGGCGAAATTAAAAAGTCATGGGATAGGAGGCAGCGTACTATTGTGGATCAGGAAAAGATAGACAGCAGACAGTAGGGCTAATTGGTCAATTTTCCCAATGGAGAAAGTTGAATACTGGAGGACCCCATAGATTTGTGCTGGGTCCACTGCTTTTTAACATATTCATAAATGACCTGGAAATGGGAATAACGAGTGAGGTAGTCAAATTTGCAGTTGACATAAAATTGTTCAAAGTTCTAAAACCCATGAGGACTGTGGAAAATTGCAAGAGGATCTTGCTAAATTGGAAGACTGGGCATCCAAATGGCAGATGAAATTTAAAGTGGACAAGTGCAAAGTTAAGCACCTAGGAAAGAACAACACAAACTATGGTTACAAAATGCAAGGTTCCACATTAGGAACTACCACCCAGGAAAAAGATTTAGGTGTCATCGCAGATAACACATTGAAACCCTCCACCTAGTGTGTAGCGGCAGCCAAGGCAAATAGAATGCTAGGAATCATAAGGAAAGGAATGGAGAATAAGATAAAGGATATTATAATGCCTCTGTATCATTCCATGGTGCGACCACACCTTCAATACTGTGTGCAGTTCTGGTCACTGTATCTTGAAAAGGATATAGTGGAATTAGAAAAGGTACAGAGAAGAGCCACCCAAATGATAAAGGGGATGGAAGGATACCCCTATGAGGAGAGGCTTAAAAGGTTAGGGCTCTTTAACCCGAAAAAGAGACGGCTGAGGGGAGATATGATAGAGGTCCATAAATTAACGAATGGAGTGGAATGGGTAAACGTAGATCGATCGTTTTTGCCATCAAATGGTAGAAAGACTAGGAGACATGCAATGAATCTACAATATAGCCCATTTAAAACTAACTGAATGTGTTATCAAACTCTGGAATTTGTTACCAGAGGATGTAGCAAAAGCTGTCAGTGTAGCTGGGTTTAAAAAAGATTTGGACAAGTTCCTAAAGGAAAGGTCCATAAACTATTATCAAAAGGGGACCTGGGAAATCCACTGCTTGCCCCAACACAAGCACTGTGGAACCTGTGTGTCTTGTTGAGGAACTGCTAGGTACTTGTCACCTGGATTGGCTACTGTTGGAAACAGGATACTGGGCTTGATGGATCTTGGTCTGACCCAGTATGGCATATCTTATGTTCTAATCTTTCACAGGAACATCCATTGTGGACACTCGTAAAACCTGATCTATTGGGATCTCCTACAGCTGTAAAAACAAAACTTAAATGGGCATGATTCCTCTCAGCAAAAGATTTATAGAACTGCCCATGAAAGCAATGAAAAGCATGGAGAAACAAAAACAATAATTCAATGTAAAATAATCCTACTTTTTCTGTGCCTTTCAGTTCCAGGAGGACGGAGGGCATGTTTTAAGCCAGCGATGAGCAAAGAAGAGATGGGGCAGACTCAAAAAGAGAAGTCCACAATATTTTTCTAGGAATGAATGCAAACATAACTAATATGCTTTGAGAGATTTGTTTTATTAACCAAATATCTGCTTTGCTTGTTTCTATATATCTAAGCACCCGTCTGCACAACTCTTCTGATGGAAAACTACTGAGATTTGGTGACCTGCCATCTGAGTAGCATGATTAATTCTCATGGATTTATTCAGGGCACATAACAATTTTTACACAGGTCCCAAGTAAATAGAATGACTTTACCCTGCTGCCTTTTGTTACATACAGAAAAACACTCTGGTTTCGAGTAAATGAGAGGAACAGGACACAGAATGCCGAAGCCGTCTGCACTGCTCAGGTCTTAGAATCTGATAGATGGGGGAAAACGTAATGAATTAGAACTGAAGTCCTATAGATGACCTTCAGCACTTGCAGCAATCTTCTCCGTATTCATCCACCCATCTGCAAGCAAATACCTGAGAGACGTTCAGATGAAAACCGCTGCCAGTTAAATCTCTGCCCATATGTGCAGCGTTCGCTTAGTACTCAAATCCTGCTGTTGCTGGGGATTTCTTGACTTTTCTCCGTTGAGGTCCTAAGATATTATATATACATTGAAAGATTATGGCCCATGCTTCTGACCTGATAAAGTAGAACTGAAGTGGTGGTCAGGCATTAGGTAGGTAATTAACTCCATAGTCCCCAGAGGGAAGCAGAGCGAATAGGTAACCAGCATGCCAAAACAATGCTTTATCTAATGGCAATACCCAGGGTGCCTCATTTTAGAAGCACTTATTGTTAAGAAAAGTATAGCCAGATTAATTAAATTGTTTGATTGTTTTGTAATTAGCTCCAAGAAGTCCTATGCCTACCACAGAGGCAGAAGTGCAAATCTTTGGGAAAGGCATATGTTACACTTACTCTGTATTATTAATGTGCTTTTAATAGCTGTCTCCTAACAAAAACAAGAGTTTCTGATGCACTGAACTTATACTGCCACGCAGGGAATTGGAGGATTAATGATAATTGATATTGGAAACTGCTGGCAGATAATAAAAGTTGGTCACAGTTTGAAGCCTTTTTGCTGCTGTTTGATGGTAAGCTTAAATGATGCCTCTTAGTGTTTTCACAACATAAAAACAATAGGTATTCAGCGCTCATGCCAATTTAGAATAAGGAAAGAATGATCAAGGCTACTTGGAATACAATGCTTTGACAAGAATAAAATTAATGCTCAGGCTGCTATTAACTGATAGCATGCGACAGGCATTCTTTGCAGGAACTCTCAAAATTCTGGCCCTGGAAGGTTTACATTTGTATCAATATCATTATAGCTTCATTAAATATATTAACCTTTCATAGACAAAGTAAACATGGCTCTTCCAGCAGGCCTTTGACACTTGAGCAGAGCCTAGGGTTTTTCTGATTTTACTAATTTCCTTATTGTCTGTTTTATGATTTTTGTCTTATTGTGGAGCTAGCTTTCTGAGTCAGAATATATATATATATACATATTTTTTTTAAACTTTATTGGGAATCATTTTACATTGGCAGAGTTTCTTCTGCTTAACTGCTGGGTTTTAACTGTATTTGTAAACATATTATAGTTGTTTTCAGACATGTGATTTTGGGGGTTGTTCACGAAAGTGTGGTAACGTTTTTACTTACCTCACGTTAGGGAGCTAAAACTCACATAGATGCATCGGCAGAAAGAGTGAATGCACCCGCATTCACCTGAGGCCATGGCCGCTGCCCAAAGCAAAGTAAAAAAAAATCAAAATGTGGAACTAAATTCTCAGGTACAGATAAAGATTCATGCACTCTGATCCACCAGTTGTTAAAGCGTATTTTCTTCCTTTGGGTAAACGCGGAGTTCAGGTTGATTTGGGGTCTTTTAAAGCAGACACACTTGATGTGTCGGCTTTGTTACAGTCCCCCAATGAAGCTGATATCAAGGTTTTTACTCTGTTAGTCACTTTCGCAATTTCTTCTGACCGGGATTGGCTGTTAAAGTTATATTTTAAGAAGCGTTCTGCATTATTTATGGGTAAGAGAATTGTGATTTTTCCCGATGTATCCAGAGAAACCCAGAAGAGGAGGAAAGCCTTTTTGCTTTTGAGATCTGGTGTTCTTTCCATTGGTGCTACAATGTTACTTCGATTTCCTTGTAAGTGTATAGTTTACTTTTGGAATAATAAGTATGTTTTTCTTCAGCCGGAGGACTTGTCTAGGTTTGTTTCATCTCACTTGTTGACCTCTTCACCCATGGGATAACTGATCGTTATAAGTAATATGCTCTGATCCGCGCCTGCCTCTTGATGTTAGTACTTTACTTTTTTTTCCTTGATATGGTGTGAGGCTTTACCTGGCCTCATTTGACTGTTTTCTTTACATTCCCCCTTTGGGTTTGTGGGCTACCTAACCCTGAGTATAAGAAAACAATTTTCTTCTTTATTGTTTATTGGTGATGTTGTATTTTTTTCTATGTGCGCAGCGGTGTATTTCTGTACAAGCATTTGCTTGATTGTTATTGTAAAATTGCATAAATATTAAAAAAAAAATCAAATTGTGGTGAAGCTGTATGCCCCTCGATTTAAGGCCCCCTCCCACTCAGAAGACCCCCCTCTTCACCATCATAAGTTGACCTCACAAACTCTAGTCTCCCTCCCACCACCCCACTGACCCCCCCCCCCCCCCCAGCTCTCACCCAAAGGTAACTCTAGTAGTTGTAGTTGTTACGGAAGGACAGACTAGATAGGCCATGTGGTCTTTTTCTGTCGTCATATTTCTATGTTTCGTGGATGGGGCAGGAGTGATCCCCCTCTGCTCCCACACCAGTTCAAAAATGGAGGCTCTGAACCTCTAGCTAGGTGCCAATCTGCCAAATAAAGCAAAATGACCACTAGTGCTGGTACTGTGAGAATGCCACTTAGGATCAGAGCTGCATTTGGCAGCAAAGGGCAGGAATGGAGAGGTACCATCCTGCCCTGTCCACTAGCCTAGTAGCAATACCTTTGGGTAAGTGCCTGGGGGCGGGGGCGGGGGGAGTCAGGTGAGACGGGACCTTGTGCTGAAGAGGGTTGTGATCAGGAGGGGCACTGGGTCTGTTTTTCAATTTAATATTTATTGATTTTACAAAGAACCAAGACAATGTTTGTACAGAAAAGGGGTCACATAAAGGTGGTACAATGAAACAAATACAAAGGAAGACAGTCCATATAATGTAGGGGGAAGTGTGGAGAAAATACATTCGGGCAAGAGGAACTTTATCCTGAGAGAAGTAAAAAGTAACTATCAAGGAAAAGATAGCTGCAGAGAGCCCAAAGCCAATGACATCACACACAGTTAAATCACCAGCTGATGTCACAGGTAATCTAGCGTTTATAAAGGCAAGAAGATCTAGGCTGAAAAAATATATATCTAACAGATTTATATACAATGAGACATGTACAAGGAAATCAAAGGTAATAGAAAACACCTAGTTGCATCATCCCTGGTTTAAGCAATAAAAATGATTTGCGCCATTTTTTAGTTTCTTGTGCAAATTCCGGAAAAATGGACATTGTTAGGCCACATAAGGAAAAACAACATTTAAGTAGCCAGTCTCTGTCAGATGCAACAAGAAGAGTGTCAGGCTTAAAAAATTCAGTCCCAGGTATATTCAAAATATCAGAAACATTCAAAACCTCCATGTTGGAATCCACAGGTAAATAGTAAGCTTTAGTTAATTTTATTTATTTATTTATTTATTTAACAAGTTTTCTATACCGCCTTCTCCTTCAATCAAAGCGGTTACAAGAAATACAAAGGTTATAGGCAAGGGAAACAAACACAGTATAAACATAACAGTACAGTGGTAATAAAGGAAAAATAACAAGGGTTAACAATAAGGCAGATTAATTATAATAAATACAATATATGATATTTAGTCAATTGTTGATCCATATTGTTCAATGAAAAGTGTAGTTTTTAATTGCTTACGAAAGTCTTTTAAATCATCCAGTGAGCGTAAATCAGGAGGGAGAGAGTTCCAAATTAAAGGGGCGGCCAAAGAAATTGCTCTTTGTGAAGTACATTTGCATGATTTAGAGTAGTTTTTTTGGGGTGCTGAGGGTGTTAGAAGTGGATAACCTTCTTGGTCTTTTGCTGGTATCATGGAGTAAGAGGGCATGGAGGCTGATTGCAGAACTGTTGTGTTTCATTTTGAATATATTTATGATTAATTTATACTTTATGCGAAGGATTATTGGGAGCCAGTGGAGTTCTTTAAGGATGGGGGTAATGTGTTCATGATTTGAGGATCCATTGATGATTCTGGCTGCTGTATTCTGTGCCATTTGAAGTGGCTTGAGAGCATGTTTTGGCAGTCCATTGTAAATAGGGTTGCAGAAATCCAGAATGGGAGTAATGAGTGCCTGACAGACTGTTCGAAAGTGATCATAGGAGATAAGAGGCTTAAGTCGTCTAATTATCTTCATTTTGTAATACGCGTTTTTAACAGTTTTTCTTATATGAGATCGCAGGTTTAGCTTCTTATCGATGGTTATTTCGAGGTATCTTACTTCATCCTTAATTGGAATCTTTGTGTTGTTGCATGTAATGTAAGGTGGAGGGATAAAGCTGGTGTTTCTAGTTACAATAAGTGCTTCCGTCTTGTTCAGGTTCATTGCAAGGTTATTATTTGTTAGCCAATTGGAAATGCTGGTAATACAGTTTGAAATTTTGCTGTAATCTGGGCAGTTGATATCAATTGGAGTGTAAATCATGATATCATCCGCATAAATCGTGTAGTCTATTTGATGATCTGCTATTATGCGACAGATTGGTTGGATGAACAAATTAAAAAGAAGTGAAGAGAGTGCAGATCCTTGCGGCACGCCTTGTTTGATTACTATGTGACGTGAGGTGTTTAGGCCAATTTTAACTTGAAACTGTCTATCAACTAGGTAGGATTCAAATGGTGGAATCAGGTCTTGGGGGACTAATAAAACCTCCATAAGATACCTTTTAAACATTTCCATGGCTGAAACACCAACTGCTTTGAGGAAATTCAAGACCCACCAATTAACCGCGTGGGACAAATTCTCCAAAGTCTCTAGTTGAGATCTCAAAATGATATTATCCTTCATAAGAGCCACAGTAGTATTTTAAAATAAGCCAACTTTTGGTCATGTTCCTCAGCTTTAAGCTTTAAATTGTCAGATACACTCACATAAGCCTCCAGTCTTTCAGATTTCCGCTGTACTCTTGCAGAAATATCAGAGGTCTGCAGAGCAATGGCGTTGGAAAGATTTGCAATGGCCCCCCAAATAGTCTCAAAGGTTATCTTCTTGGGATGTGGGAAAGAATGAGAAATTGGAGTAGATGCAGCCAGAGAAACATCCAACAACTTGCTCACGCCAGGGCCATTGGCCAAGGGCGTCCCAACTGCTGACACTCCTCCTGAGGAATCACCGGAAGGACCGGAGGCTACTACCTGCTCCTGAGTCAACGAGTCCTCACACACTGGGCTCTGCTCAACATAACCTTCCAACATAGAGGGCTCCAAAGCTGCTGGCTAAGAAGTAGGACCTCTCGGATGTGGCGGCGGGGGGTCTATGCTTCGGCAGACAGAGCGGTATCCAAGTCGGAAAGCTGCAGGGTCTCTCCTTATCCCAGTAGCCAGGCCTGCACAAATCTCTCGCATTGCAGCCTCGGAGGCCCTTACATATCGGTTCATAGGGCCGGTAACCACAGGCTGAGACTCTGTGAGGTAAATCTTTAGCTTTTTCTTTCCATTTAGACATCGGGGAAATGCAGCACACTTCGCATGTGGCCATTCTGAAACCACACCCCTCAGGGCACTGGATCTGAATGGGTGAAGGCTTGAATCTGGTGGCTTACAGCTTGGCTGCAATATCTTTTTACTTTGCATTGGACAGCAGACTCGCTACCTGACTGCTGGTAGTGCCGGTGCAGTGAACATCATTTCTTGAGGTTTCATTAAGTGAACCTGAGCTTCTGGCACCTCTGAGAACATACAGCAATGCACCGCATGCCCCATCTCCACTCATACCCGCCCCGTTCCTGCCCCAACTACACTAAGTAATCATCAGGGGATTTTTTTCTGCATGGCTATTTTAAGCATGTGGTTGCCGCTAGCACATTCCTGTGCTAAGAGTCGGCGCAGCTAAAACCTGTACTAATTGCTTAGCACTCTTTAGTAAACATTCCCCTTTATGTTTTACTGCTAATATATTCTTTTATTCATTGTTATACAAGTCGCAAGTCAAAGCTACACATTTCAGATGGAAACAGGTGCTGGCTGCATAAGTGACTTTTTAGTCTTTTCAACCCAACAGTGATCTAGGAAAATTTTAAATCTTCAAGTTGCATCATTTATTATAGTTTTCTAATGCCTCCATTTTACTATGCAGCATAAACTGATCTTTAACAGTCCAAACAATCTTGCCTAGTTTCCATCCATATTCCTGTTTCTTCACACTAAGGGGGTCATTCTGTGCCACGAATAGGTGGGATGTACGTCTTGTCTGGACGAAAGAAACAGATACCAGACTGGCAGAGTTTTTCAGGTTTAAAAAAACCCCTTTCTTTATAAATATAGAATAAAGAAAGGGGTTTTTTTTAAACCTGAAAAACTCTGCCAGTCTGGTATCTGTTTCTTTGGTTCTATTGTATCTTACAGATACGTCGTTGCTTTCTTTGGTCTTCGTCTTGTCTGGACGTACATCCCCACTATCCGTCCTCCTGCCGAACCTAGGGCAAAGGCTCCCCATATGAACAGTGCTGTTGTACGGGAAGCCTTAGACGGGGGCGGAGAGGGCGGAGCATGGACGGACCGTGACCCCGGACTACAGGGCCAAATATGAGGTGGGTCCTGTACGTCCGGGCCTGGCCAGGTGGACGGAGGACTTATTCCACCTCGGAGGTGAAATAAGACCCCCTGGATGCCAAGGGACTGCAGTTCTGGGGGTGCGGTGACAAGGTGAAGGGTGCAGAGGGATCCCCGTAGCCCGACCTTGGCCATGGGAGGCTGGATCGAGGGGGTTGGGCTGCGGGGAACGAGCAATCTGGGTCGCGGCTGGGGATCACGGCCCCGTAATGGAGCCATGGTGCCATGGCAACGAGAAGCCATGGCACTGCGGCTCCATTACGGAGCCTGGCTGAGTTAGCTGGGGATCTGCTGGGCTCGCGGCCCATCAGAATCGGGGCCCAGCCTGCATGTCCAGCCCGGTAGACCCAATTCTGATCCCACGGGCATGTCTAGCCCCTGCAGGATCAGAATTGGGTGCTACCGCTATACTCCCTGATTCTGAGGGGCCGCACAGGGGCTGGATGGCCAGAATAGAATTGGCCTCATAGTCTCCTGAAGAGCAAGCCTCTGATTATGATCTTGAATTTGGGGCTTGAGCTGCAAGATTACCCCAACAACTCGTCTGTCGGAAAGGTGGAAACTGTTCCATAGAGACATCTGCATGCCAAAGAGAATCTAAAGTCACTGTTCCAGGTTTATTCATTGGGGTCATTCTAGCCTTAAATACCTCCTTTGCCAGCATATCTGCCTACAAGATATCATCCAGAGCATCGCTGCTCTTGAGCTGCTCCTTTCGCCGACTGTCCTTTCCAGGGCTTGATTCTTCCACTGTAGGTGCTGTAGATTTTCTTTCCACAGGGCTAGCAAAACAGTCTCTCCCCCAAGCTACTGACATCACTGGTAACACCCAACTCTAGCCATAGCTGTGGAATCAGTGAACTAGCTATTCCAGGTTGGGCCAGAAGCAAGCACTGCTCAGGCTGTGGGATACCTCTCGCAACAATCATTGGCTCAGTACCGCACCCCCAGAGAGGCTCCTTAGTCATGAGTCTGAAGAGAGACCCAATAATCAGCTGAGAATTCCCAAGGTTGGTAACAGATGCTGAGCGAAATACCTGCATTGTCTTGTTCCTCTTTACTGGCCTTCAGTCCATGACTGAGGATTAAGGTAAGCAAGAAATCCAAAGAGGCAAAAATAACCAGAGACGCAGAAGTGATCATGTATATATTTTAAAGTTATATGTGCTTTTCCATATAGTATATCTACTAATACAATATGCAGCCCTTTTACTAAATGTCACTAACTGGTTAATGCGAATTGTAATTTGCGATAATTGGCCACGGAGAACATTACTGCATAGGCATGTCAGTTATCGGCTATCAAAGCTTCATGTTAACTGACAATCACGCACTAATGCGGAGAGCGGGTGGCTTGGGGAGAAGTGGGGGCACAGAGAGCACATTGTTTCTAGGGTGAGGGTAATTGCCACGCACTCAGTGACAATGTGGTAATTTGCGTGAGTGCACCTAATGACCCCTCTATGGCTACTGTTAAGTGCAACCATGTTAACGGCTAGGAATATGCTGGTTACGCCACAGTTAATGCAGAGGTTTTGCATTTATCATGCATTAAAAACATGTGTTAACTGAACAACTTTAGTAGGAATTAGTGAAAGTGCCCTTACATCAATTTTATTACAGATTTTGTGTCATTTTATATCCCTGAGGACAGATTCTGCTGAAACATGACCATGCAGGATTGGCTTATTATTATTCATCTTTTATGGATTTTTAATTTATTAAAGATAATTTATATAAACCTCTGTTTTTATGTTCTTTCTTGGTTCCTTGCTTTTCTCTGCTAAATGACACTAAAACAACAAAGGACACTATTTGTGAAAATAACAAATGGTAAAGATACCCGGGTATTACTATAGGTGGCAGATCTGGTCTCTGTGCCCATACAAATTATTCATAGAAAACATTAGCCAGGCTCAAGTAGATTCTGTTTAGGCTGTTGTAATGGATGCTACATGCTAGCAAGGAACTAGGAATCAATAAAATCACATTTTACCATTAACTATATTTTCAGATCATATATACCTTGAAAGCTTTTGGTGGGAGGAGTGGCCTAGTGGTTGGGGCAAGTTATCTCAGGCCAGAGGGCCAGGGGTTCAAATCCTGCTAGAGAACAGCAACCTTGGGCAGGAGGGACTGGGGTTTCTAGTCCCACAGGTGTTCCTTGTGGCCTTGAGCAAGCCACTTAACCCTCCGTTACCTCAGGTACAAAAACATAGATTGTGAGCTCTTTGGGGACAAGGAAAAAAAATATACATACAGTACCTGAATGTACACAGCTTTGACCGCTAGAAAAGTGGTATGTATATAAGTCTAGTTAAATAAATAAATAAAATATTGAATTGCCTGTTACTCCCACTAAATTTAATCAACCAACAGCATTGGAATACTGCAGAAGAAGTGACAGTACCATCCATAGGATGTGAGGCAAACCTTAGATCTACATCTATTACGCTTATGATAGCTTCCCTGCCCAAATTCTACCTTGAACAGCAAACTAGGATGCAGACTGCTGGCAATGTAATGAATAGGATTCTTCAAGGGAAGATCGTTTATGTATCTTGAATCCTTACTGTCTAGTGCTAGG
The DNA here is from genome assembly GCA_033557465.1 of Ichthyophis bannanicus. Classification (NCBI taxonomy): domain Eukaryota; kingdom Metazoa; phylum Chordata; class Amphibia; order Gymnophiona; family Ichthyophiidae; genus Ichthyophis; species Ichthyophis bannanicus. Next base: position 305,041,430 of record CM066032.1, on the reverse strand, counting down.
TGAGTTTTGTTCCTTAGAGGGGTAGTTACTAAACTGCAAACAAGTAGCACACTTTGCCACAACAAACAAAAATCACAAACCTGCAGTTCCTCCATACTGCAGGTTAGTAACTCCTTAAACAAAAATAAATTTGCATTGCTGCAGCCAGGAATGTTGCATGTTCCTGACTGCAGGAACACAAAGATAGTGGATCCTAAGTTGGGTATGCAGTCTGCCCATGATCCCGCCGACCTCTGATCTCTTCAAATACCCCCTCCTTCCTTAACAGATTCTCCACCGAATCCAGACACCCACCATTAGGGTACTTCCTGGGACGAAAGATATTCCCAGCTCAAATTGGTCTTACTGTATTCTTTCCACCAATAATGTAGCTTGCATGTTTAAACAATTTGCATAAAAATGAAGTGAATTTCATGAATTTGCATGCATTATTTATTTATTTAAGCAGTTTTGCTATACCACCCCTTCCAGAGATCAGGGGCGGTTTACATTGAACAAACCAGTTACAGAGAACAATTATTACAAACCATAAAACCATCCAACTATGTACAAGGTAGCTTCCTGTATCAGGAAGATTAGGTGGTGAACATGAACTATATACATGTATATATGGGTTGAGGGGAGGCGACAGTGAACAATATACTTCAGGCATAGTTGTTATAATGTTCAGCAAAGAGTAGCGTCATTAGCTCTTTCCGAAATGTCTGTAGGTCTTTGATTGACCTGATGGGGTCTGGCAGGGAGATCCATAGTGTCAGTGAGGTGTAAGTAAAGGCTCTGTTGCTAGTCGTTTGCTTCTATGGAGTGAGGATGGTATTGCAAGTATTGTTTGGGTTGCTCTTCCTTCTGCTCCTAGACTCTGTTTGTGTGTGAATCCTAGATGTAAGGAAGGAAGGTGAGAAGTTGTTGAGTAGTTTAAAAGTGGTGAAGTGGAGGAGTGGCCTAGTGGTTTGGGCAAGGTACTTCAGGCCGGAAGGTCAGGGGTTCAAATCCCAGTAGAGGACAGCAACCTTGGGCCGGAAGGACTGGGGTTTCTAGTCCCACAGGTGCTCCTTGTGGTCTTGGGAAAGCCACTTAACCCTCCATAGCCCATGTTCCCTGTAAAATAGTTATCTCCAAGTTATAATGCCCTGTTCAATGTAATTTCAGTTTGTTCAATGTAAACTGCACTGATGCAGACTAGCACAGTATATAAGAGAATGTAAATAAAATTATTGTTTTATGTTTTATCCTGCTCAATATTGGGAGCCAATGTAGTTGTTGTTAAGTGCCATCAAGTCGGATTCGACTCATGGCGACCCTCTGGATAGCTATCCTAAATTGTGTTCGGTCTTCAGTCAGGCGGCTCATTGTTGACAGACTGGTACCCGTAGCTGCTGTTATTGTATCGATCCATCTCATAGCTGGCCTTCCTCTTTTGCGTTGACCTTCTATCTTGCCAAGCATGATGTCTTTCTCTAATGATCTCTCTCTCCGCATGATGTGTCCAAAGTATGAAAGTCAAAGTCTTGTCATCTGAGCTTCTAAAGAAAGCTTAGGTTTGATCTCCTCTAGTACAGACTGGTTTGTTCTTCGGGCAGTCCATGGTATACACAGTATTCGCTGCCAGCACCATAATTCAAAGGCATCAATTTTCTTCCTGTCTATCTTTTTCACTGTCCAGCTTTCACATCCATATGATGTTATTGAAAATACCATGGCTTGAACAAGTCGAATCTTTGTATGGAGAGAGACATCTCTGCTCTTGAGAATCTTATCTAGGTCTTTCATAGCCATTCTGCCAAGAGCAATGCGTCGTCTGATTTCTTGACTGCTTGTTGCTTCTTTATTGATAGTTGATCCAAGAATCTCACACCTTTACTTAAGAATCTACACAGCCAATGTAGATTCTTAAGTACAGGTGTGATATGGTCCATTAGGCGTGCTTTGGATATGATTCTGGCAGTCACATTTTGAGCTAGTTGTAAGCTGTTGATGGTGGTTTTGGGCAAACCCTGTAGTAAACTGCTACAGTAGTCCCAATGTGGAGTTAAAAGCACTTGGACCACGGTATGGAAATCACTGTGTTCTAGGAAAGGTCTGTTGTTCTGGATGGATATTCGTTTATAGTCCTGGCTGTTTCTTTTACCTGGGATTTCATACTGAGGGACTTATCCAAGATGATTCCCAGATATTTCACCTCCTGTTTTACTGGAACGGCGGAGTTATGTATGTTGATTGGATGAAAGGAAGATGATTAGCGGTGTGCCCTAGGGTTCGATTTTGGGTCCAGTACTGTTTAATATATTCGTGAGTGATACTGCCAAAGGGCTAAATGGAAAAGTGTTTTTTTGCAGATGACACCAAAATTTGCAACAGAGTGGACACCCCTCAGGGAGTGGGGAACATGAGGAAAGATCTACAAAAGCTGGAAGAATGGTCTAATGCTTGGCAGTTAAGACTTAATGTGAAGAAGTGCAGTATCATGCACTTGGGAAGGAGAAATCCAAGGGAACTGTATGCGATAGGCGGTGAGAAATTGATGTGCACGGACCACGAGAAAGACCTCGTGTGATTGTTTCTGATGATCTCAAGGTGGCGAAACAGTGTGACAAAGTGGTGGCAAAAGCCAGAAGGATGCTGGGTTGCATACAGAGAGGAATTACCAGCAGAAAGGAAGTGGTACTAATACCACTGTACAAGTCGCTGGTGAGGCCTCACTTGGAATATTGTGTTCAGTTTTGGAAACAATATCTCGCAAAGGATATGAAAAGGCAGGAAGCAGTTCAGAGGAAGGCAACCAAAGTGATTTGGAGCCTGCATCAAAAGACTTATGAGAAGAGACTTGAAGACCTAAATATGTACACTCTGGAGGAGAGGAGGAACAGGGGAGATATGATTCAGACCTTTAAATACTTAAATGGACAAACAAACCCAAAGACGGGAAAACTGTAAAACTAGAGGGCATTAACATGAATCTGCAAGGGGGTAAACTGAAAGGCAATGTCAGGAAATACTTTTCAAAGAAAAGGTGGTAGATGCTTGGAATGCCCTCCCAATGGAAGTGGTGGGGGCAAACACAGTGACAGAATTCAAAATGGCATGGGACAGACATAGAGGAACCCTTCATAGCAACAGGATAAAATCAAAATAAGCATAACCATCTCTTCAAATAGGAGTGACCTACACGGAGTGGTGGGTACACCACTAAACAAAGGCATGGGGAGAGGTGACCTGCACGGAGTGGCAAGTGCACCTACTCTTTCCGTCTGGCTGGGCAGACTAGATGGACTAGTCTTTATCTGCCATCATATACTATGTTACTATGCACAGGTCAGACTGCGTTACTACAGCACAGCTGTGGGAGCAAATAGAAGTGCTCCCGAGGCTGCACAAATCATTTCCTCATACTGAAGAAGTGCCCGAATGCCATTCCACCCCATTCTGGCACAAATTAAGAATTTCTGGCAAAAGAAAAACAGGAGTTAATAGACTTATAAGGCAAAAAATCCAGGTAGCATTTTCCATAGAGCTCCAGACCAGACGCGATCGCTTCTCGAACCCATCTGGAGATTGAAGCCTTTGCTGCCGCTTCCCCTCTCCGAGGACCCCCAAACAAAATGAATAAGCATTCTGACTTGCGAAATGCTTCTGAAACCTTTAAGTACTAATGGAGAACGCTCTTCAAATCCAAACAATGCAGACTACGGTCCGAGGAGTTTGCCTCCATTGGACCCAACACTGGTAGCGACACTGATTGGTTCAAGTGAAAAGGGGAAACTACCTTGGGTAAAAAGGACAGTACCGGACGCAAGACCACCTTTTCCCTAGAAAAAGACAAAAATGGCTCCCTACAGGACAAGGCCTGAAGCTCTGAGACTCGTCTTGCTGAACAAATGGCCACTAAAACACCGTTTTTAATGTTAAGTCTTTAACTGAAGCTTGGCACAGGGGCTCGAACGGCTCCCTGGTCAGTGCCCCCAGAACCAAGTTGAGATCCCAAGGAGGCACTACCACCCTACAAAGCAGGGTGCAACCTAGAGACCGCTTTAAGGAAACGAACCACGTTGACTTGTGAGCCCAGGGCCACTCCCTGGACTTTACTTCTATAGCAAGAAAGAGCCGCTAGCTGAACTTTTAAGGAGCTGGCCGCCAAACCTTTATCAAACTCGTCCTGTAAAAAACTGAGCACCATCGACATGGAAACCATGGAAGAATGCACTTGCCGCTGAGAGCACCAGTCTTCAAATATGCGCCATATGCGCACATATGCTAGGGATGTAGACCTCTTCCTGGCCCTGATCAGGGTCGAAATAACTTCTCCAGAATAAACCTTTCTTCCTTAACCTTGCCCTTTCAATGGCCAAGCCATAAACGAGAATTGATCCACTTGAGGCATTCGGATCGGACCCCGAGTCAAGAGATTCTCCATTGTCGGCAACCTCCAAGGATTCCCGTCGAGGAGTTGGATGAGATCAGCATACCACGGGCGCCTCGGCCAATCTGAAGCCACCAATACCACTCTCCCCCGATGAGCCTCGATGCGCTGAACCACTCGTCCTATGAGCGCCCATGGAGGAAAGACATAGAGTAGGCCCATCGATGGCCAACTCTGCATCAGGACATCTATTCCTTCAAACATCCTTTCTCTTCTTCTGCTGAAGAACCAACTTGTTTTGGCTGAATGGAAGGTCGCCATGAGATCCATAATCAGGAAGGCTCCACTTGTGGACTATCTGAGCAAAGACTTCCGGATGAAGTTTGCATTCCCCGGCATCCACCCGGACTCTGCTGAGGAAATCCGCCATCACATTGTCCGTTCCTGCAATATGTGCTGCTGAGATCGCCTGCACCCGAGGTTCCACCCAGGCAAACAGATTTCCTGCTTCCTCCTCCATGGCCAAGCTGCCCGTGCTGCCCTGTAGATTGAGGTAAGCCACTGTTACGGAATTGTCCGAAAGCACTCGCACCGCTCGGCCCTTCAGCATGGCTTCGAATGGCTGAAGTGCTAGGAATACCACTCTCAGTTTGAGACGATTGATCAACCACTGAACCTCCTGTTCGTTCCAGGTTCCCTGAGCAAAGAGATCCCTGCAATGTGCTCCCCAACCTGCGAGGCTTGCATCCATCAAAACCGAGAGCCATCGTGGTTGTTCTAGCGGCAGGCCTGCCGCCAGGTTTCCTGGGCAGAGCCACCACTGAAGGGACTGCCTGACCTTCAGGTGACAGAGGAGACGTCTGTTCAGCGAGTTGTTCATCGCTGAAGCAATGACCTCTGCAAAGGCCGCATGTGAGCCTGTGCCCATGGAACTACCTCCAGGATTGCCGCCATCGTTCCTAGTACACGAAGATAGTTCCACGCCAACGGAGCTGGAGTCGCGAGGAACTTGCGCACTAATTGCCGTAGGGCCTGAGCTCTCCGAACCAGCATAAAAACTAGCCCCTTGCGTGTATCGAAGCATACTCCCAGGTACTCTAGATCCTGGGACGGGACCAGACGGCTCTTGGCAGCATTGATCACTCAGCCGAGATCTTGAAGGAACTTGACAACTCTGGCTGTAACCTGAACGCTCTCGGCATTGGATTTCGCCTGAATTAACCAATTGTCGAGATACGGATGCACCAGAATTCCTTCCTTTCGCAATGCCGCTGCCACTACCAACATGACCTTGCTGAAGATGCGGGGAGCCGTCACCAACACGAAGGGCAACACTTGAAACTGAGTGTGTCCCCACAGGCAAGCAAACCTGAGGAATCTCTGATGAGCTGGCCTGTTAGGGATGTGCAAATATGCCTCGGTGAGATCTAATGATGTCAAGAACTCCCCCTGTCACACCACCACTATTACCGACTGCAAGGTTTCCATTCGAAAGTGCGGGACTCAAAAACAGCAATTCACTCCTTTTAGATCCAGAATAGGCTGGAGCGCTCCATCCTTCTTGGATACTACGAAATAAATAGAGAAACGACCGATGCCGTAATCCCCCTGCAGCACCGGCACCACAGCTCATAACTGCAAGAGACAATCTATGGTTTGTCTCACTGCGAATGTCTTTCGTTGCCCCTTCCAAGGCAAAGCACGAACAAGTCTAGAACTGGACGAGCAAATTCGAGAGCATAACCTTTGCGTATTATCTCCAGTACCCATTGATCGGAAGTTATTTGGATTCAGGCAGGAAGAAATTCCCAAAGTCGTCCCCCAATCGGTCGAATTCCTACTCGGGTCCACCTCGCTTCATTGTGGCTTTCGCACTGACGCGGTTGAGGAAGCTGCAAAGCCTCTGCCTGCCCTTCGGAACCCATAAAACCCCTGGGCCCTTGAAAGAAATCTGCCTCTTTGAAAACCACCCAAGCAGGAGGTACGAAACCTTCTGAAGTCCCTAAACTGACCTCGTGAGGCCGGGAGAGATCTGCCCTGCTTAGGCTTATCCTCCGGCAATCTGACGCCTTTGGACTCACCCAGATCTTTAACCAACTTGTTGAGATCTTCACCAAACAACAATTTACCTTTAAAAGGAAGCTTACTGAGACGTGACTTAGAAGAACCATCCACCGCCCATTCCTTAACCACAGGTAACGGCTCGCGGCTTCTAAGGAGGCCATACTATTCGCCAATGTCCTAATCAAATCGTAGTGACCATCCGCTAAGTATGCTGAACCAGATTCCAGATGCGTCACTTCTATTGAGCGTTCCTGTGCTTGTGGAGGGGACTGCTGCAAACGTTGGGACCAACGGAGACAAGCTCTCGTCACCCACGCCCCACAGATGGAAGCCTGCAAGGCAAGAGCATTAACCTCAAAGGCCTGCTTTAACAATCCATCCACCTTCCTGTCTTGTGCATCCTTCAAAGCTGCGCTCCCTTCTACCAGAATAGTCGTCTTTTTTGTGACCGCTGACACCGCTGCATCTACCCGTGGAGAGCGAAACCTCTCCTTCTCTTTGTCAGCTAGGGGGTAGAGCCTATTCATAGCTATAATGCTGCGTAGTCCAGCTTCTGGAAGATCCCATTCATCTTGGATCATCCGGTCAACCACCCAGTGAATCGGGAACACCGCCTGAGTTTGCCGCACTGCCTGAATGAGAGGATCTTCCAGCCCCTCTTCCTCTAATGTCTGGATGGGAGCTAGATTGAGCGCCTGAAGGGACTCCGTGATGAGTGCTGTAAGCTCCTCCCTTCGGAATACTCGAATGATTCTCGCCTGGTCCTCAGGTTCCGGAATCTCCCCTTCTTCAAGCTCTTCCATTCCAGACTCAGGCTCCAAATCCATATCTTCCTCATTGAGCCACTCCGAATCCAAGGACTGATCCTCTTGAGGCCGTGCCCTTTTGGACGGTCTCACCAGACTACCAACCATGTCCGGTCTAGACTGTTGTATTGGCACAGACAGCTGAACAGGGCCTGGCACAGACAGCTGAACAGGGCCTGCCCCAGCCCCCTGCTGTCGCAAGCAATAAGCCTGAAGCATTATCAGCACAAAGTCTGGGGAAAAAGCCCCTAGGGCTGCCCCAGCACCCGTTGAAGCCACAGAACTAGATGGTCCTGCCGTGCCTTCCAGGAGCAGCACTGATGGACCCTCCTGTGGTGACCCGTCTTCGACCCTTGCCAACGAACCAGGAACTCCTACGGGAGCCTTCTCTTGCATCTCCAGCTCCATACTGGTTGATACCGCAGCACAGCCCCGGCAAACCCCTGCGTCCGAGACCGCACCTCTGCGTGTGCTACACACCAGACACTGAGGGTGTGAAGGCATTAGCCACAGGATCCAATGGATTGAAATCCAGCCGAGAGAAATCTAAATGTATATATATCACTTCCCTCCCAAACTTTAAGTAATAATTTTTTTTTCCCCTGAGGGCAAAATTTCACTAAAAATTAAAAGCCCCAAGCAAATCAAATTAAACCAAAATTAACTGTAATTAGGGTATTTTAAATGCCCCTGAGAGGAACTGTGTTCACCTCAGCCAGGAACTAGCTGGTCTTCCCTTTCAGCCCGGCTAACCGCGTTACCGTTGCCTCGTGGCTCAAAAGCGCGGGAAGGGGCCGACACACAGGCAGTCGGGCATATTTGGCGCCCGTGCCCCCGCGGCAGACCCGAGCACCTTCCTGCTGCCCTGCGCGGTGAGCACTCACCTCTGCAGCCGCTCTCCAACTGCCTCAAAGGCCAGCTTCTTTGCTGCACCGGACCACCGCACTGCCCTTCAATCCACGACGCCACTCACCTCTGAGGTGAGCTGCGACCGCAGAGAGGGCTCTTTCTCTCAGCCTCTGCTGCCCGTTTCAGCTCCCCGCGGCGACCCAGAGTTGTAGGGGCCGGACAGAACTGCTCACTGCACAGCTCCCCTCTGTACCAACTAGTAGGGGCATGCAGAACAAGGCCCCGCAGTCGGAAAAAGATGAGAAGGAGTAAAGAGGCCCCAGACTGGCCTGACCTCTTCTGGGCAATCAAATTCTCCTCTTATTTATTAATTTTTTTAAAAGTCCTAACCAAATCAACAAAAAGAAGGGAATAAAGACATATGTTTAATCTATCCTAGCTGCTCCTTATCTGTTTCTCTAGTGAGCCTAGCACCTAAGCTCACTACGTCCTCCTGCTGCATGGAGACTGGACACACTGGGGTGATGGGAGAGACCAGCAGGATACATCCAGTGAGTTCATGGTTTTGACATGCCCAGTCTCCATGCTGCAGGAGGACGTACACTACCCAGAGGTGGAGGATGAACTGGAGGAACGATAAGGAACAGGATATTGGGTTTGATGGACCTTGGTCTGACCCAGTATGGCATTTCTTATGTTCTGAACTAGTGGAAAACCCTCGCTCTACCCTGTTACACCAACCAACTTAAAGAACCTGTCTTCAAGATTGCATCTTATCATTTCTGTACAACTACTAGAAATGCACACGAGCAAAACTAACCAGATTCCTCAAAAGACTAAACTGTATATATTTCAGCTGAAAAAATGATTTTGTATAAGTTTTACTGACAGCTTCGCAAATGCAAAACTTAACATGTTAAACCAGCAAATAGTGGGTATGCAAAATTTCACAAAGTTGACTGTGTATGCTATTTACCACTTTAAGGGCTAATTTTATCACAGGACATCTATTAAAATGTTAAAAGTGTTCTTATTTTATACCTATTTTACAAAGACAACATAGATGCAAACATGTATTTATAACCACCAAGAAATATCCCAACCTCCCACACATTCTTTTGCACAAATTTACACCTACTTTAAGGCCGATGCCTATACAAGGTGTGCACAAGTATATTTTATAAAGCACTTGTACTCAGGAAGAAAACTGATAGCTTTGAATTATGGTGCTGACGAAGAATGCTGTGTATACCAGAGACTGCCTGAAGAACAAACCATTTCTCTGGCCGAAGAACAAATGCATCTCTCTGTGGCAGGATCCTAGGCAAAAAGTTTAGGGGATATGTGGATAAGCAATTAAACTAGGGAAAGGGAGTGAAAGATGGGGAAAAACAATATCAGGACATCACGCCCAGCAAGAACATAACATTGGTAATAGTCATCATATTAATCCACACGTCAATGACAAAAGGAAAAAGGAGACTGAAACAAAATTTGTGCAAAATACAAGCAAGCCAACCAACACTAGCTGGAAGGCGATGAGCACAGATGCTCGAAGACTAACCAACAAAGTTCCTGACCTGGAAACCCTGAAGGTGAAAATAGACTCTGACATTGTTGCCATTACAGAAACATGGTTTAACAAGTTGCATGAATGGGATACAGCCATAGCTGGCTATAATTTATTTAGAAGAAACAGAGAAGGCAGAACCTTTTATGTCAAAAGCAATATTAAAGCCACTGAAATGCAAGGGACATGGGAATAAGAAGAAGCGCTATTGATTGTGTTGGAAAGAGAAGATGGCACTGTCATCCATACTGGTGTAATCTACAAGCCTCCAACTCTATCTAAGGAAATGGATAGAAACTTGATCATTGATAAAGTGAAGATATGAAGGGAGAAGTGATAATATTGGGTGATTTGGAGTATTCCTTCTGCAAATTTGGAAAGAAGTAAAAAGATTGCAGATGCCTTCCAAGAAGCATTGCTCAGGCAACTGGTGATGGAACCATCCAGGGAAAGTTTGATGCTGGATTTAGTACGTACTCACCAATGGAGATAGTGTGTTGAATGTCCAGGTGGGTGCCCATTTGAGCAGCAGTGATCATCACACAGTGTGGCTTGAGGTGTGTGGCTTGAGGTAAAAGCCAAGGCAGAGTCCAATCAGAGCAAACTCAAAGTCACGGACTTAAAAACCCTGATTTCAGTAAAATGGGAAAATACCTAAAGGAGAAGTTGGCAGGGTGGGAGAAGATAAGAGAAGTGGAATTGCAGTGGGTTAAACTTTAAAAAAGCAATAAAAGGGGTACGGGATATATATGTAAGGAAAGTAAATAAAAACAAGAGGTTCTCAAATGAAGTGGCTGCACAAATAAAGGCAAAAACCACAACTTTCACAAAATTCAGAAGATCTCAAAAAGAGGAACACAGAAAAGAATACAGGATAAAGCTAAAAGAGACAAAGAAAGAATTAAGGATAGCAAAATCAAAGGCAGAAGTAAAGATGGCTAAAGATGTGAAGCATGGAGACAAAACGTTTCCAAGTATATTCAGGAGAAGAGGACAATCAGAGGTGGAATTGCAAGACTCAAAAGTGCTGAGGACGGATTTGTGAAAAGTGACATAGAAAAAGCGAAAAGGCTAAATAAATGCTTCTGTTCTGTTTTTACGAAAGAAAATCATAGAGAAGGACACATATGAGTGACAAATATACAAATGGGAATGGAGTAGATACCACCCTATTCACAGATTATGTGTTTGAACAGCTTGCAAAACTGAAAGTAGACAAGGCCATGGGACTGGATGGGATACATCCCAGTATGCTGAAAGAACTCAGAGAGTTTCAGGCAGGGAATGTTAAAGGATGTTTTTAATAGATGCTTGGAGAAAGGAGAGGTTCCGCAGGACTGAAGAAGGGCTGATATGGTACCGCTTCAAAAACGTGGTAATAGGGAAGAGATGACAAATTATAGGCCAGTAAGCATTACCTCTTTGGTGGGAAAGTAATGAAAGCACTCTTGAAAGAAAGAATAGTGGACTTTCTGGAAACCAATAGATTGCAAGATCCAAGGCAATCCATGGTTTTACCAAGGGAAGATCATGCCAAACAAATTTGACTGAGTTCTTTGACTGGGTGACCAAAGAATTAGATCAAGGGTATGTGATGGATGTGATATACCTTGATTTCAGCAAAGCCTTTGATACTGTTCCTCATAGGAGGCTTATCAATACATTGAACAGCCTGGGGATAGGTCCCAAGGTGGTGAACTGGATCAGAAGTTGGTTGACTGACAGACGACAGTAGTTAGTGGTAAATGGAACTCACACAGAAGAAAGGAAGGTGTGTAGTGACGTGCCTCAGGGATTGATCCTGGGACTGATACCGTTCAATGTATTTGTGAGTGACATTGCGAAAGGACTGAATGGAAAAGCCTGACTTTTTGCAGATGACACAAAAATATGCAACAGAGTGGACAACATGAGGAAAGATCTAAAAACACTAGAAGACAGGTCTAATGCTAGGCAGTTACAAATTAATGCAAAGAAGTGCAGAATCATGTACTTGGGCTGCAGAAATCCAAAGGAAATGTATGTAATGGGGAAGAGAGGGTGGTGTGCACAGACCATGAGAGGGACACTGGAGTGCTAGTGTCTGAGGATCTCAAGGTGGTGAAACAGTAGCCAAAGACAGAAGGATACTGGACTGCATACAGAGAGGAATAACCAGAAGAAAGGAGGTGGAATTAATGTCCCTGTACAAGTTGTTGATGAGTCCTTACTTTGAGTATTCTGTTCAGTTTTGGAGACCATATCTCACAAAGGACAAAAAAAGACTTGAAACGGTTTGGAGGAAGGCAACCAAAATGATTCAGAGCCTGCGCCAGAAGATGTATGAGGAGAGGAGGGAGAGGGGAGATACGATACAGATTTTTAAATACTTAAAGGATATCAATGAACAAACAAGCATTTTCAAAGAAGGAGAAAATGTAAAATTAGAGGGCATATAATGAAGCTGCAAGGCGGTAAACTGAAAGGCAACATCAGGAAATACTTTTTCACTGAAAGGGTGGTGGATGCATTGAATGCCCTCCCAATGGAGGTGGTGGGGCAAATAGAGTGATGGAATTGAAACTGGCATGGGACAGACACAGTGGATTCCTTTATGCAAGAGGATGAAATCAAAGCAAACTTAAATATCAGTTAATAGAGGGGGGCTGACATGCATGGAGCAGCAGGTACAACCTTTAACACAGGCATAGAGAGGGGTTGATCTGCATGGAGCTGCAGTTACAGCCACTCTAGCTACCTTACTGGGCAGACGAGATGACCACACTGGTCTTTATCTGTCATCATATACTATGCTACTATGTAGAGGAGATCAAACCTAAGCTTTCTTTAGAAGCTCAGATAACAAGACTTCAACTTTCATACTTTGGACACATCATGCAAAGAGAGAGATCATTAGAGAAGGACATCATGCTTGGCAAGGTTGAAGGTCAACACAAAAGAGAAAAACCAGCAATGAAATGGATTGATACAATAACAGCAGCTATGGATGCCAATGTAATCTAATGAGATGCCTGACTGAAGACCAAACACAGTTTAGGACAACTATCCAGAGGGTCACCATGAGTTGACACAGACTCGACGGCACTTAACAAGAACAACAACTCATCGCAACTCTGTCCTTGCTCCACCAAAACCATTTTTCACACCAGTAATTTTATGAGTTATTTTTAGTAACTAAAAATTATTTACATATGGAGAATGTTTTATATAATTACCCCCTTAACACTAGAAGCCCCAAAAGGAATTTTACCTAGAAACCTCAAAGTGCGTCAATTGACGCATTATCACGATGACTGCGTTTAGCATGAAATGCAGATGTGAATTAATGTGAAGTTACTTATTTGTTAAATACGTGCAGTATGTGAAGTCATTACATGACGTCATCGTGTGTTTATTGTTTGTAATATCGGAGTAAAACTGTAAACAGTGAATAAGATGCGCCACCTAGTGGGAACATGAATTTATACCTAGAAGCCCCAAAGTACATCTATTGACGCATCCAAGACAATTGAGTATGTCAAATGACGTACTTTGGGGCTTCTAGGTATAAATTCATTTTCCCTCTAGGTTGTGCATCTGTCATTAATTTTCGATGCACATATTTGAACATCTTGACCTTGCTAACAAAGTCATGGAACATGACTGACATGGTTCTAGCAGTGGCGCTGGTATACAACTTTGAAGATGCATTTGCGTTAACTGATGCACTTTGGGGCTTCTAGTGTTAATGGCCAAATCATGTTTGTTTCAACCATTGGCCTCCACATCTATACAGGACATCATCATCATGAGTGACTAGTAATAATTATTATAGTTTGAATTTCTAAGAAGATTTTTTAACCCCAGTGGTATGCATGAGTGATCCTGCACCATAATGCACAGCTCTGTCCAGTCATTCCAGTAAGATTTTAAAATTAAAGGAGACATAGTAAAAAATATATTTTGAGAAATAGCATGCCAACTCTTAAATTACTATGATATTTCTGTTTAATGCCATGATTGTTGAATTACATGTCCACTTGCGATACCTATTCAGGCAACGTTGCGTGCAATTTTACACTTAGGAGTCTGTCTACTAAACCATTAAATTCTTTTGCAGCTATCGCAAAAGGTGTCTTAAAGAATGCACTCGTTCATCCTCAGTACAATGGCAACAGCAGCAGGGGAGGACAGAGTTTATAATAGCACTATTCCCACAATCACTGTTGTCCCCCCCCTCAATCGCCGATCGCTCCCCCCCATCCAAACTTACACAATTGCCAGTGCCACGGATGTACCAATGCATGGCACCAACAAAATGTCAAAGTGGTGGACCCCCACTCCCCCTTCAGTGGTGTCCTTCCTGCTCCTGCCCCCATTATCGTTGCTTTCAAAAATGGCACTTCCTGACCTCTGCACTTGTAGTAACAAAAATAGCACCTTTCTTGCGGTGCTTTCCTGATGTGTCAGAATGCTAGGGTTGGCACCACAAAAAAGATGCCATTTTTGAAAGCGACAATGATGGGGGGCAGAAGCAGGGAGGACCACTCCTGCCCCATGTCCACTAGACTACTAGGGATTTTAAGATAAGAGCTTGGGGGAGAACTGGGGGCCCCCATTAGGCTAAATGAAAGGAAGTGGCATTATCTGCAGTTGCGATTGGGCTGATTTTGGCAGCCATTGCATGACAAGTTTTCACATGGTGGCTGCCAAAGATCGTCATGACTACTCCCTGCCCCGATCCCACTTCCCCATGACTATAACAAGCTAAATTTAGAAAAATGTGACTTAAGTGCACTTTACTTTTTTATCTATTGTGCTCTGAAAAGGGGGGAGAACTGGACTCCTACAGTACAGTGAACACCTCAGTATCTAGTAAAAACAAATGTACCTCCAATAATTTATTTACAAGTGCTAAATATTCCAACTGCTTACCACTGATAAAGCTCACCAGAAACCAATTCATTAAAAAGTACATTTTAGAAAGGCCATTTAGATGCCTGGAATGTCCAGTTCAAAAAGTCGTAAATTCTGTGGGAGGAGCAGCAGAGAAGGTGGAGGCATGTAAATGCATTCTAAAATCGGCTTATTACTGCCCCAAAAGATAAATGTTTCTGCAAACATATAAGGAAATGGGGACATGCATAAGAAAGACCCAGAAAAGTGCAGGGAGACAGGTAATTTTAGAAACGTTCAAAATATGGCCATCTCCGGGATTGTCAACATAGATATTTCCGCGATGGCATTTCAGAATGTGCACTTGTACATGTTACCACATACACATCCTGGCCTGTCATTTTAGAAATGGAGGTGTACAGCAACACAGCAGTATTCAAGGAGGCCTTTTATGAGATGGAAAAAATTATTTTGACAACAAGAGGAAATGCCCCTGTTATCCTTATTGTTGAAAGCTGGCCGAAAAGAGTATTTTTTAAATTCCTATTTGTACCAAGGGGCAGATATAGCTATGGACAGGCATGCTGGCAGTTTTAAACCTGTGGCATCGTTCTGAAATCAAAGAGGAATGTGGATCTTTTTATTGCTGCCCTGGACACGCCTCTGTCATGTCCCTGTGTGACACAGACGTGATCACACCGGAGAGACGTAAATTCAATGCTTTATAAAATGGTTCTTGAGGCGTGCATGTGATTGGCATATCTGGCTGGACATGCCCAGGCTTACAAATCATGAACACAGCTTCTAAACTCAGCCTCTTAGCAAATAAAAAAAACGTTCACCAAAATAGTCCATTGAACAAAACATAGAATCCTGGTTACTTAAAACTGGGCAGACTAGATGGACCATACTGCCATCACATACTATGTTACTATGTAAAACAGGCCTTCTTTCTTTCAACATGCAACAGCAAACAGTTAATTTACTTTGCAAATGTACATGGCATACCTGTGTGAGCTGAAAGGGGTGAATGTGGCCGAGGAAGTGATGGAGACTGGCTGTTGCCTATCAAACTCTTTCGGTTACTTGTCCGGCAACTATAAGATAGAAAAAAAAGGATAGTATTTAATAGTAAATAGAGCAAAATAAATCTATATATTAAAAAAAAGGCTATATCAAATAATGTACTTCCAGGTTTAAAATGACACACAATATTGACCTTATCTCTTTCCCCTTAACATGTGCACACTATTCTTAGTTTCTAATATGGAAAAACAAAATGGCTACTTGTTCACATGATTCATATTAAAACAATTCCTACATTCCAAGGCAAAATGAAGATTAGGGACTTTTAATTTTTATGTTGCTACAAGTTTTATAAGGCTAATTTCCAAAACTAGATTTGCTGTGTTCTTGTCCACTGAACAGAAAATTTTAAACCAGTATATAGTTGTGGTCAACATTATTGGCATCTTTACATTTTAGGTATGTTGTGTACAATATCTTGACAAATAATTGGAAATATTCCAAATGTATGCCATCATAATAGTTTAACAGTATGTTCAAACTATATAACAAAAAGAAAGACATCAGTGCAACTTAGACATAATAATTTCTGAGAAAAAAACAAAATATGATCTAAACAGGATTAATGGCACAACCCTTGGCAGTGATAACAGCCTCCAAACATTTCTTGTAGCCATCTATAAGTTTCGTACATCTGTCTGCTGGTAGTTTCTCCCACGCTTCAACTACGATTTATTTCAGCTCATGAATGTTTCCAAGATTCCTTTTACCAATGGCAGAGTTCAGCTCTTTCCAAAAGTTCTTGACTGGATTGAGATCAGAACTCATTGCTGGCCAGTTTAAAACAGTCAATTTTTATCTTTTTAACCATTCTTTTGTACCTGTTGATGTATGTTTTGGGTCATTGTCCTGATGGAGGACCCATGACCTAACATTTTTAACACTAGGTAGCACATTTCACTCCAAAACACCTTTAATACTTTCCAGGCCTCCAGGTCCTGAGGCAGCAAACCAGTCCCACAACATTATGTAACCTCCACCATATTTAACTGTAGAAAGGTGTTTTTTTCCCCTTATAAGCTTAATTTCTTCACCTCTAAATGTATTGCTGGTCTTCATTGCCAAAGAGCTCAAATTTGGTTTCATCTGTCTGCAGAACATTTTCCCAGAAGGATTGTGATTTCTCAAGGTGGATTTGGGCAAAGATCAGGAGTGCCTTTTTATGTCCATCTTTGAACAGTGGGGTTTCTCCTTGGCCTTCGCCCATGAAGTCCTATGTTTAGTGTCCACCACTCCAGATTGCTCCAAGTCAGCCTTAAGCTCAATCTGTTGGGCACCACGGTGAAGATAGCACCTTATAGCACTCAACAGCACGGCAACACCGTCGGGGAGCCGGCGGGGAGAATACTGGATTGAGTTTCCACATGCGAAGGATAGTATTCCTAGAGTCATACATTGTCTACGCATTTTGCCTTGCATGTGGTCCAGATGAGTATAATGAATGCTATGGATGCGATTGCACTATGTATTTAGGCACATTAAATAAGACTGTGAATGATATCTAGCTTTTGCAAGAAAGCATTTTAAGAATTATGCGTTGGTTTGTTCGGGGGAACATATAACCTTCACGCACTTGGGCCGGGTGGTCGTTTTTGAAAATTGATTAAAATGGAGGGCCTGTTTCAACAGAGTGATTTTTCATCCTCCCGATAGGCGATCCGACAAAAAAATTCAACACAGTGTATTGACTCTGTCTGTTTCAATTAAGGAAACTAGAATTGTTTATATGGGGGTTCTATATGCGCCTTTTTTCTTAGGAGTAATAATGTCTTGGCAATATCTCAGTTTTTATACTATTTCCTTTTTTAATTGGTTTTGTTTTATTTTATTCTTTTGTCTCAAATATGTGTGCATAAATAGTCAAAAGCCATTTCACTAGCCATTTTTTTTTTTTAGAAGATATTGGACATTAAGAGGTTGAACTGCAAGGCTGCCAATAATGTTGACCACAACTGTATATGCATACATTATTTATCCTTAACTTTTATACATCACCTTTAAATCACTTAGAGGCATGTTTACTAAACTGCATTAAACACTCAGCATGGGTTTCACTAGGTGGTAATTGTTAGCGTAAGCCTGTGCTACTAGATACAGGGCAGTAAAAACATTACCATAGTAACAAAAACGTTCACTCTCTGTTTCTGCCTCGGAGCTACTGGGGTTCAAAATGGAAGACTAATCCTTAGCAGTAGTGCAGTGAGACTACTATTAGGGGTCATGTGGGGGGTTCTATCTTGAGAGGGGGCTGACTTGAGGGGATGCTCTTGTAGGGGAGCCTTGAGGGATGCTTTCTATGAGAGAGGATGCGGATGGGGGAAATATTCTAATGGAGGGGAGAGTGGATTTGGGTGGGGGAATGGGATGGGGGTTGTGACTGTGGGGCATTCATGCCTGAACAACACATCTTTGTTTGTTTGTTTGGTTTTTTACAACCTGTGCCAAGGTCCCCTTTCCATTTCTTGGCAGGTAGCATGGGTGTAACCTGCATTTCTTGCCAAGGCATAGAATGCGGGCGCATGCAGTAACTGTCTACCTTTCACGGTTAAAGCAGAGGAGATGCTGGGCATCCCTCTGCATTTACCACATGTTAATTTTTGCACATAAAATGTAGTAAATTCCACACTTTGCCACATTTTAGTAAAGATGTCTCTTATTCCGAAATGAACTCATTAATAATTTCATTTTAAAACCTGTAGAAATATTTGTATTTATCACACTGTAGAAATAAATATTGAAAATCATTCAGCTGGACTGAGCGCAACTGATGAAAATGGTCTTGGAGGCATGTTTACTAAAGGTTAATGAGCGTCAATGAAGTCAATGCACATTAAGTGCCACTGTGCCCATAGAAATAAAAGGGCTGTGCGCACTTAACATGCATTAATTTTAATAACGCACATTAAACCTTTAGTAAACAGGCCCCTTAGTGTTTGAGTATAGCCCTGCAAATATCACTACAATAATTATTTTATGCTGAATAACACATCTACTGTATACCACAGTCATTTTGTATTTTTTATATCTTGCTATTTTTCACATTGGAAACTGGATTAAAATAATTAGAATAAACCAGGAATTTGAAATGGGTATTTAATAATTGTATTTGCAAAGAGATGAGTCTTATGGTCATTTGAGATAAGGTCAACATACATGTAAATGTGTGTTAGCCACGTTTTGGGGCATGCCTACTTAAACACGGTAGCCTTTTGTAGCTATCGAGTTACCATTTATTTATTTAACCTGTTTTCTATACCACCTTATCCTTCAATCAAAGTGGTTTACATTATGCAGCTACTACAAACAGGTACTGGATATATTCCCTCGTCCCCAAAGGGCTCACAATCTATGTGTACCTGAGGCAATGGAGGGTTAAGTGGTTTGCCCAAGGCCATAAGCAGGTGGTGGGAAAAGTCCAATGGTGCCTGTTGATGCAGGTATCGCGGGCCTTCACTGTAAATCAATGGGGAGGACAGATAGCAATCAGGTACACAGAGCTCCTGCACTCCTCAATGGTACTGCGATCTCGCGGTACTGCCCCTGATCATCCCCATTTCCCCACCTCCCGCCATAATCAGTCACCTGACATTTAGCCCTACACAAGTATAGCAACCTCTTGTTTATTGTATCATGTTTATTGTAACATAAGTTCTAATGTTATAACGATCCTACATGCTCCCTCAATCCCCTTGTTACAAGCTGTTCTACGTTTAATAAGTTCGATATAACCTGCATGCCCCCTTGTTCAATGTAAACCGTTTTGACTGGTAGAAAAACGGTATAATAAAAACAGTTAAATAAATAAACATCATTAACTATTTTCTGTTACACTCAAGAAAATCTGCCCCTCCTTGGGTATCAGTATCATTGAGTTGTTCCCATATTTTTTATAGTTTTCTTTTATTGTATACTTTCTAAAATTATTCATTTATTTATTAATAATATACCAAACAATGCAATAAAATAAGTTAAAAGATGACTTATAATCAAGGCCAATGTAAAACTATTACCGCCCTAAACTGAACCTTTAGCACCCCCCGAGATCATCAAAATGCCACAGCTGCCACAACAATCCTGTAAAAATGCATAATTGGATATCACCTTATAAAAATACTAAACTGTGCTTGTATGTATGTGCGCCCACTCGCTCTGCAGATAAAAGAATGTGCTATGGCTGAGTTTGTGTGGCTCTTGGAATCTATCGCTTTGCTTTGACTGCTGCTGAGTTTTGCTGCCCCTCAGAAGCTGCTACCCAAAGCAGACAGCACAGTCTTGCCTAATGGTTGAGCTGGTTCTGCTTAAAATTTATCAAACACACATTCATCACATCCATAAACCATAATAATCTTTCAATTCCTCTCAAATATTCTGGAGAACGCCGTATTCTCAGTTTGGCTTTCACCTGGGCCATAGTGTCAAAACCATCATGCTCTCATTTCTTAATGATCTGCTCACGACCAGGGTGACATCTCTGTAGCAGTATCTCTCGGCAGCTTTCGACCTAGTAGATCACGCTATCCTTCTTTCTCGGTTACACAATGCTGGTCTTCGGGGGACAGTCTTTCGGTGGTTCCATTCCTTTCTTTTCGCGCACCTTTTCTGTGTCTTCAGTAGCATCTCTTCCAACCCTGTCCCTCTCTGCTGTGGGCTCTGTTCTAGCACCGCTTCTATTTAACATCTTCCTGACCCCGCTCATATTACTCATACAGCAATCCGGCTTATCAGCATACTATTATGCTGACAATATAATCCTGCTACACCACACCAATTCCCAGCAACCAGACCTCACTCCACTTAAACATAGAAACATAGAAACATGACGACAGAAAAAGACCACAAGGCCCATCTAGTCTGTCCTTCCATAACAACTACAACAGTCCACTTTTTACCTTTAGAGATCCTCTGTGTTGGTCCCATGCTTTCTTGAATTCAGTTACTGTCCTCATCTCTACCACCTCCACTGGGAGACTATTCCACGGATCCACTACTCTTTCCGTAAAGAAATATTTCCGCATATCACTCCTGAATCTATCTCCCTTCACCCTCATCCCATGTCCCCTCGTCACAGAACTTGCTTTCAATTGAAAGAGGCTCTCTCCCTGAACATTTATGCCACGGAGGTATTTAAACATCTCAATCATATCACCTCTATCCCGCCTTTCCTCTAAGGTGTACATATTAAGATCCTTAAGTCTGTCCTCATATGCTTTATAATGAAGACCACTAATCATCTTAGTAGCAACCCTCTGCACCGACTCCATCCTGTTCACATCCTTTTGAAGGTGCGGTCTCCAGAATTGCACACCATACTCCAAATGAGGTCGCACCAAAGACTTATACAGAGGCATTATCACCTCCTTTTTTCTGCTAGCCATTCCTCTCTGTATGCACCCAAGCATCCTTCTAGCTTTTGCCGTCGCCTTTTCTACCTGTTTAGCTACTTTAAGATCATCGGACACAACTACGCCTAGGTCCCGCTCTTCTTTAGTGGACAAAAGTACTTCACCTCCTATACTGTATTGCTCCCTTGGATTGCTGCAGCCCAAATGCATGACCTTACATTTTTTAACATTAAATCCCAGTTGCCAAATTCTAGACCATTCTTCAAGCTTAGCCAGATCCCTCCTCATGTTATCTACACCTTCCTGGGTGTCTACTTTATTGCAGATTTTGGTATCATCCGCAAAGAGGCAAACCTTACCCGACAGCCCTTCCGCTATATCACTAACAAAGATGTTAAAAAGAATCGGACCAAGGACAGATCCCTGGGGCACACCACTGGTAACATCCTTCTCCTCAGAGTGAGCTCCATTTACTTGTACTCTTTGTCGCCTCCCACCCAACCAATTTCTAACCCAAGCAGTAACTTTAGGGTCCATCCCTAGGGTGCTCAGTTTGTTTATAAGTCGCCTGTGAGGAACAGTGTCAAAGGCTTTACTGAAATCTAAATACACCACATCTAGAGCTCTCCCTCGGTCCAACTCCCTGGTCACCCAGTCAAAGAAATCAATCAGATTTGTCTGACAAGACCTGCCTCTGGTGAATCCATGCTGCCTCGGATCCTGTAATCCGCTGGACTCCAGAAACCTCACTATTTTCTCTTTCAACAGCGTTTCCATTAATTTACTCACCACTGAAGTTAAACTAACCGGCCTGTAGTTTTCAGCCACATCCTTACTTCCGCTTTTGTGTAAAGGCACCACATGAGCCTCTCTCCAGTCCTTTGGCACCACTCCCGACTCCAACGAAGCATTGAAAAGGTCAGTCAGTGGAGTTGCTAGAACGTCCCCAAGTTCCCTCAGTATTCTAGGGTGTATCCCATCCGGTCCCATCGCTTTGTCTACTTTAAGTTGAGCTAGTTTCTCACGAACACAGTCTTCTGAAAATTGTTCAAGATGTCCCTCGCTTCTGTTCTTATTTGTGGGTGTTTTCTGAGGTCCTGCTCCTGGTTCTTCATCTGTGAACACAGAACAAAAATATTTGTTAAGCAATTCCGCTTTATCCTTATCAGCTTCTACATATTCCCCCCCTGTACCCTTGAGTCTGACAATACCACTTTTGCCCTTCCTCTTCTCACTAATATATCTGAAAAATGTCTTATCCCCCCATTTTATTGCATTGGCTATTTCCTCCTCCTTTTGAATCTTTGCCTTCTTGACTACTTTGCTAGCTTCTCTAAGTTTTTCCAAATACAGATGCCTGTCTTCCTCTCTCTGTGATCTCTTGTATTTCATGAAGGCCTCCCTCTTTTTCTTCACTTTTTCAGCTACTTCCTTCGAAAACCATAGCGGTCTCCTGTTCCTTTTGCCTTTATTTACCATTTTAACAAAAAGGTTGGTTGCCTTTAAAATACCCCCTTTCAGTTTTGTCCACTGCTGTTCTACATCCCCCAGCTGTTCCCATCCCACTAACGACTCCCTGAGGTATTGGCCCATCTTCGCAAAGTTAGTCTTCCTAAAGTCTAAGATCTTCACCTTGGAATGGATTCTAACAGCCCTAGTCCTAATACTGAACCACACCATCTGGTGATCACTGGATGCAAAATGATCTCCCACTACAACATCAGAAACACTTTCACCATTGGTAAGCACCAAGTCCAGTATGGCCCCTTCACGTGTGGGGTCTGTTACCAATTGCCTGAATAGTTCTCCCTGTAGAGAATCCAGGATCTCCTTACTCCTAGATGATACTGCAGCAGGAATGTGCCAATCAACATCTGGCATATTGAAATCTCCTAGCAGTAGCACTTCCCCTTTCCTAGCAATGCTGCGTATGTCTTCAATTAACTCTCTGTCTACCTCTTCCTCTTGTGAGGGAGGTCTGTATATCACACCAATGCAAATAGATTTCTCTTTCCCTCTTTCTAGTTTAACCCACAATGCCTCCTCTCTCCCTTTTAAGCTTAACAATTGCTTGGCTAGGGTATCTGAATGGCTCACCACCAACTGCCTGCATTTGAATGTCTCTAAGATGCTAGCAATTTGATTCACCTTTGGTGGTCCATGTCCTCCTTTGGCACCGGTCCTCTCCAATTTCACCATACCACTGACATCCTCACTTTGCTATCTTGGAGTGACACTGGACACAGCACTCTCGTTTCATGATCACATCTCGCTTCTCACTTGCTGGTCTTTTTTCTACTTTCGCTGGATACGTGTCATTCATCCCTTCTTGTCCCCATAGGCATTGACCACTCTTCTTTTGTCATTAGGTATGTCCAGACTCATCTTCTGCAACTTAGCTCTCACTAGCATTACTCAGTCCCAGCTTCATCGCCTTCAGTTAATACAGAATATAGCAGCTCGGATCATTACCCACACACAGCGCAGGGATCATACTATGCCCATCCTAATTCACCTACACTGGCTTCCACTCGCTTTTCGCATCCATTATAAGGTGTTCACGCTTTCCCATTGTGCCATCTATTCCTCCACTCCACAATACTTAGCTGATCTGCTTCCGTTTCACATGCCTACCTGTAGTCTTCGCACAATCCATGTCAACTGTCTGGTCCTCCCGTCTCCGTCACGTGCACACCTTTAGTCCACTCACCTCTCCGCTTTCTTTTTTTCTGGGACTGTACCTTTGGAACTCCCTTCCCTCAACTCTATGCCAGGAACCCTCCTTCTCCAAATTTAAGAACTTTCTGAAGACTCACCTCTTCTGTGGTGCATTTGACCTGCCTCCCAGTCTCCCCTGACCCTTCTTTGCCATCTCTCTTAACTCTTTGTGTGGTTGTTCTGTCCCTATCCTATCAATTATTGTAGTTCCTTTTCCCTTCTGGCCTTGGCCATTTCTGAATATTTTTGCATATTGTAAACCGCCTTGATGTAATAAAAGAGCAGTATATCAAATTGCTAAATAAACATAAACATAACTAAAATCCATATCTTCTTCAAATCATTAAAATACCCGACATGTATTTTATACAGTTACACTGACTGACAGACTCCTTCAGGCAAAAGCTCATCTAAAATATAAAGCTCTGATCTTTTTCTAGAAATCTATGATTAATTTAAGTTTGGAGATATCAGGTTCTATTCCAATGGTCTAGAATGAGACCATTCAATACCATGAATTTGAGGAGTAACAGAAATCTTTAACAACCCAACCCTTTGTGATCTCAAAGTCCACAGAGGACAATAGGCCTCTCATGGAATCCATACAGGGAGATAAATACCCATCCACAAAAATATTAAAAATCAAAGAAATCACTCCGAACTGGGCTCGCTATTCAATTGGCAAAAAAGTGTAACAAATGAAGGTAAGGTGGAATGTGAACATGCAATTTCATGTCAGTTAAAAGGTGAGCAACAAAATTCTCCATAATCTGTGAAGTTTCAGATAGGAGGTGGAGAGACCAAACAATAACATTACTTTTATCTAAAGCAAGGATTCTCAATCCAGTCCTTGGGACACACCAAGCCAGTCTGGTTCTCACAGTAACCACAATGAATAGGAATACGAGAGATTTTCATGCTCTGCCTCCTTTGTGGGCAAATCTCTCACATGCATATTCACTGTGGTTATTCTGAAAACCTGACTGACTAGGTGTGTCCCGAGGAATGGGTTGAGAACCCCTGTTCTAAAAGAATAAGCACATGTCCTACATCACTGTCCTAAAATCATGCACATCAAGAACATTTTTCAGGCAGATGAATTCTGAAAAAGGACTTTCTAACCAGCTCCCTAATATTTGTTTATTTATTCACTAGTTCTTGATATTCTGTTCACAGACAATTAAGACCCTAGAGCGTTTACAATAAAAAAAACACAGGAAAATATATATAACTAAGACCCATAGACTCCCAGGTTCACCCAACTACCAAGCACTGACCTAACCTAACCAGGCCCACCTTCCCTGTCCCCAGTAAAAGTCTTCTCAAACCTCCATGCCTTTACAAATTTCCTGAAGGGCAGCTAGTTCTTCCAAGCATTTACATTAATCGACAACCAATTCCATAAATCCAGCGTAAAACATCAGAAGCACTCACGTTAGTGTAGCATTCAACCTTAACTGTGGAAAGCGAAGGACCTCCAGCAGACCTTTCTAACCCTGCCATCACAAATGGTTGAAGCAAGTTTGCCAGGTAAAATGGTAACCCATCATTAAACACCAAAAGACCAATCAAAGAACCTTAAATATGACTCTCTAAATTATGAGCAGGCAATGTAACTCCTTTAAGAGGCATCACGTGATCATGGTTACATTTCGCAAAGATCTCCTAAGCAGCTGTGTTCAGTGCAGTAGAATGGTTGAATGCTGATGGTGAAACTAAATTTAGAAGGGTCACAGTTGGAATCTAAGGCATGCATTTGAATTCTGGATGTTGAAGTAGATGATCAATTCAGCATGGATGGACAAGCGTCAAGGGCTATGCATAGTAGGATTTCCTCATTACGGCAAATCCAGAAATTGTGTCCTTCAGCTGGTACCCTGACATACAGCACTGGGGCTATCTATGCACGATGTTACCAAAGCATGGGTAACTGTCAAAAGATCCTTCCTATCAAGACAAATTCAATAAACATAAACATAAAGGACACAATTTGTTGATTCTTCACAAAAGTGATGGTGTTCCAAAATAGGCTTTTCTGAAACATCCTCTTTCAAAGAAATACTTTGCATCTGATAGATATAAATTATTTAGATTACATCCACATCAACTCTAGTAATAAAATATTTTAGGGGTTCTGATCCTTGCATATACTCTCTCGGGATATTCTAACTTTCCCCTGAAATCTAGATTCTCTTAGGGTGTACCTTTATTTTATTTATTTATTTAATTTATTTATTTGTGTGCTTTTCTATACCGCCCCTTCCAGAGATCAGGGGTGGTTTACAAGGAACTTAAACAACAATATAGCAAACAGTGCAATATTGCATTACATAGAACATTCAGTGAACATAGGAACTAAGTTACACAGAAACAATGTGTAGGTTATTTACATAAGAACTTAATGGAACATAAAAACTATGTTACAAAGAACCAATATGTAAATTATTTACATGGTTGACAAAAACTATTTATAATAGTTATTTGTAATCACAAGTATAGTGTGCTTGAGTTCTTTACTTATGTATCTCTTCTCTAACTCCTTTGACTAATGCGCTGGTTGAATGGTTCTCCCCTTCTCCTTTCCATACAAAACTTGTGCCAGATTGGCACTTCTGGGTATCAGACAGGTAAGTTCATCTCATTCGCCTCTCTTTCAGATATGAGAGTTGGTATGTCTCACTACTCCTGCAAAGTCTTAATTCACACCTGGAACTCAAACCAGCAATCTCTTCCCCAAAAAACACAGCCCCAGAGTGAAAGAAATACTCCCTCGCAGTTGAAAAAATGTTGTCTCCAAAGCGAAATCCTTCAGAAACAGTTACTGCAGTGCAGTGCCTGAAGAACTATCATAGGACTGACAGTCTGACCCTCAGCACTCATTTTAGGGGTCATAGAGTGGAAGCAGCTTTCCTTCTTCTCCAAATTTCTTTCTGTGACTACTTAACAGAATCGTCTCTAAGGGTCTTTAGCTAACTCCAAAATCTATGTTGTGGCCAGTCCTAGAGTGAAGGTCATAGCAAATGGTTCAGTTTGCTCATCACTCTTGTCATTTCAAATATGTCCTCCAGTGAGAGGAGTACAAGCAAACATTCTCTTAGGCTTCCATGGCTTAGTGTCATGATCTTTGCAGTTTTCCAGGTCATATTGCATCTTAGTAAGTGGAACCGATGTTTCAGCCATCATGCTGTGTCTTTCTTCAGGATGACGATATGACCCAGCAAACTGCAGAGAGTATAAACATACTTTCACCATTCTGAATGGATATTTTTATTTTTAATCGTTTGCACTGAAGAAATATAATCAGCCGAACCAAAATGTATTTGTTTCTGCAGTTCCTATGTAATGCTTTGATTGAAGGGACTGCAACAGAGACATTTCTCACACACTGTGAATCACTGAATTTAACTACCATAAATTAATGTGTGTGTTATACAACCAAGAAAAATATACTAATTTCTTTAGCTCTTACAGTGTGCATCAATTTTTGCAAATTATATTCTGCCATGAAAGAAATGTCCCTTGAAAAGAAATATTTTTGGTGCCACAGGATGTTTAGGGGGATATAAAGAGAAGATAGAGCAGCAAATCAAACAGTATTTTACAAAGATGTGTCTGAATAGCATAACTCACGGGATTTACGGCACTGCCTCGATTGAAAGGTGCATCACAGGCAACTCTACTGAAAACTGTTCAGTTTAAATGGCTCAATTGTATACCAGTATAAAGAATCATTTGCAGAATAAACCAGTTCATACATGAGTAAATTGCCTGCAATAAAGGTTAAGTGCTATTAAAAAAAAACAAGCGTTTTCTTTTTTTTTTTTTGGTAAGGTTGCTATTAGACAAGCTTTTCGCATAAAATTTAGCACCTGTTTGAATCATTTATAATGATTGCATTACAACATCCTTAATAATTAATGCTGGCACAATGTAATGAAGACAGATAGTGACGGTAAATCTCCATGGAAGCACTTTCGTGGTATGCAGTCTGCATCTCTCCTCTGCAGTTTATACAGTAGTGGAAACAAAACGGATTGGAAACGCTGAACCTGAAGACTGAAAGGTGCCTTCTGAACCCACAGAACGGTTCGAAAATAAAATTGATCAGAACAGCTCCAGAGATATAAAAGCTAGAGTTCTATCCACAATGCGATGTCAGGATTTCAATGCCCAACTGCTAAAAAGCTCTGGGGAAAGAATAAGCAGCTACCAGTTCTAGGATGTTAAATGAGAATGCTTTGAAGACAAAAACAATGTTTACAAGGAGAAAATGCAATCAGTTATATTCAATACTTTATCTATCGTCCTTGCCTATAAGACTGCAGCTTTTATCTTTATAAACTGAGAGATCGCGGAAGGCAATCTGAATAGAGAACATAGGCTTAATAAGAAGGTCTGCACAACATTTTAATCTTATGATTTTCTACAAAGGGGAAGAGGCAAGGCCTGATCAAGAATGTATGGCGCCCTGAGCTAACTTTTGCTTTTGCACCCCCCCTCCCCTTGGGGCCAATCTGGCGGTATGAACTGCGCAAATAGGGGTACATTTTTAGCCAGCATGGTTATTGGCTTAAATTAAATGATGACATTGCCAATTCACTTATCTGCATGTTCAGCGCTGCTATCCATATAGGCAGTGGTACTGAATAAACAAATAATACAATGACTATGCCAGTATTATCTGTTTAGTTTGGGTCTGATATGTGGCCTAAAATCTACAACTTATTTGAATAGTGACTGAATATTGCCGCTATCTGGAAAATATTTTGGTCTCCCCTCTCTTCTCCCTAATATACATATAATATCAGGCCTATTACATAGCCTGATATTATATGACATAGTAACATAGTATATGACAGCAGATAAAGACCAGCATGGTCCATCTAGTCTGCCCTGCAAGGCGGCAAGAGTAGGTGTACCTGCCACTAGGTGCAGGTCACCCCTCCCCATGCCTTTGTTTAGGAGTGTACCCTCTGCTCCATGCAGGTCACCTCTACTTGTTGAGATATTAATGTGTGTGTTAGTTACTACTACAGTTACGTTTTTTTAAAATTTATCCTGTTGCTTTAAAGTGATCGACTGTGTCTGTCCCATGCCATCTTGAATTCTGTCGCTGTATTTGTCCCTATCACTTCCATCGGGAGGGCAATCCAAGCATCCACCACCCTTCCAGTGAAAACGTATTTCCTGACATTGGCTTTCAGTTTACCCCCATGCAGCTTCATGTTATGCCCTCTAGTTTTACAACTTTCCCCGTCTTTGGAAGAGATTTGTTTGTTCATTTCTACTCTTTAAGTATTTAAATGTCTGAATCATATCTCCCCTGTCTCTCCGCTCCTCTAGAGTGTACATAATTAGGTTTCAAGTCTCTTCTCATACGTCTTCTGATGGAGGGTCCAAATCATTCTGGTTGCCTTCCTCTGAACCATTTCCATTCTTTTTATATCCTTTGCGAGATACGGTCTTCAAAACTGAACACAATATTCTAAGTGAGGCCTCACCAGCGACTTTACAGTGGCATTGGTACCTCGTCTTTTCTGCAGGTAATTCCTCTCTGTATGCAACCCAGCATTTGCCTAGTCACACTGTTTCGCCACCTTAAGATCCTCAGAAACTATCACTCCGAGGTCTTTCTCCTGGTCCTTGCACACCAACCTCTTGCCCCCTATTGCATACAATTCCCTTGGATTTCTGATTCCCAAATGCATGACACTGCACTTCTTCACATTAAATCTTAACTGCCAAGCATTAGACCATTCTTCCAGCTTCTGTAGATCTATCTTCATGTTCTCCACTCCCTCAATGGAGTCCACTGTGTTGCAAACTTTTGTGTCATCTGCAAAAAGACAGACTTTTCGATTCAGTCTTTCAACAATATCACTCACAAATACATTGAATAGTACTGGTCCCAAGACCGAATCCTGGGGCACACCGCTAATCACCTTCTTTTCAACCGAGGGTGTTCCGTTTACAATCACCTTCTGTCGTCTGTCAGCCAACCAATTTCTGATCCAATTCACCACCTTGGAGCCCATCCCAAGCTGTTTAGTTTATTGATAAGCCTCCTATGAGGAACAGTATCAAAGGCTTTGCTGAAATCTAAGCAGATTACATCTATCACAATGCCCTTGATCTAGTTCTCTGGTCACCCAGTCAAAGAACTCAATCAGATTTGTTTGGCAAGATCGTCCTTTGGTAAAACAAAGTTGCCTCGGATCATGCAACCTGTTGGGTTTTGAGTAAGTCTACTATTCACTCTTTCAGGAGTGCCTCCATTACTTTTCCCACCACCGAGGTAAGGCTTACTGGCCTGTAGTTTGTCATTTCTTCCCTATTACCACTTTGATGAAGAGGCACCACCTCAGCCCTTCTCCAGTCCTGTGGAACTTCTCTTGTCTCCAAGGATCTATTAAAAACATCCTTTAATGGTCCTGCAAGAATCTCTCTGAGCTCCTTCAGTATCCTGGAATGTATCCCATGGCCTTGTCCACTTTTAGTGTTGCAAGCTCTTCAAACACATCTTCTTCAGTGAATGGTGTGGTATCTCTATATTTGTCAATCACAGATGGTCCTCCTCCAGGATTTTCTTCAGTAAAAACCAAAAGTATTTGTTAGCATTTTTACTTTTTTAATGTCACTTTCCACAAATCTGTTCCTGGCACTTTTGAGTCCTGCATTTCTACCTCTGATCTTCCTCTTCTCCCGAACAAACCTGAAAAAAGTTTTGTTACTACAATTCACATCTTTAGCCATCTTTTCTTCTGCCTTTGATTTTGCTATCCTTATTTCTCTTTTAAGAACATAAGATAGGCCAAGGTCCATCAAGCCCAGTATCCAGTTTCCAGCAGTGACCAATCTAGGTCTCAAGTACCTAGCAGTTTCCCCAAAGGACCCAGATTCTACAATGCTTGTACTGGGGCAAGCAGTGGATTTCCCGGGTCCCCTTTAATAATGGTCTATGGACCTTTCCTCCAGGAACTTGACCAATCCATTTTTAAACCCAGCTATACTAACAGCTTTTACTACATCCTCCGGTAACGAATTCCAGAGTTTGATCATGCGTTGAGTGAAAAAATATTTTCTCTTATTAGTCTTAAATAGGTTTCACTGTAGCTTCCTTGCATGTCCCCTAGTCTTTCTAGATTTTGATGGCGTAAACAAACAATCGATCTACATTTACCCGTTCCATTCCATTCATTAATTTATTGAGTTCTATCATATCTCCTCTCAGCCGTCTCTTTTCCAGGTTGAAGAGCCCTATTCTGTATTCCAGGTTGAAGAGCTTTATCCTGTATTCTTTTCTGTGTTCCTTTGGTTTGCAAACTTTTGAATTTTGTGAATGTTGTGGTTTTTTGCCTTTATTTGTGCAGCCACTTCTTTGAAGAGCCAAATAGGTTTCCTTTTTCTCTTGTTTTATTTACTTTCTTTACATACGTATCCGTTGCCCCTTTTATTGCCTCCTTTAGTTTAGCCCACTGCAATTCCACATCCCTTATCCCCTCCCACACTGTCGTCTCCTCCTTCAGGTACTTGGCCATTTTACTGAAGTCAGCGTTTTTAAAGTCTAGGACTTTGAGCTTGCTATGATTGGACTCCGCCTTGGCTTTTATCTCAAACCACACTGTGTGATGATCGCTGCTGCTCACATGGACACCCACCCGGATATTTGACATTCTATCTCCGTTGGTGAGCACTCCAGCACCAAGCTGTCCCTAGTCGGTTCCATTTGTCTAAGTAATGTATCTTGGAAGGCATCCACAATTTTTTAATTCTTTCCAGATTTGCAGAAGGAATACTCCAATCTATATCAGGTAGATTAAAGTCACCCAATATGATCACTTCCCCCTTCATGGCTATCTTTGTATTATCTATAATCAATTCGCTATTTCTTTGGTTTGAGTTGGAGGCCTGAAGACTACACCAGTATGGATGACAGTGCCATCTCCTCTTTCCAACACAATCCACAGCGCTTCTTCTTTTCCCCATGTCCCCTGCATTTTAGCAGCTTTAGTATTTTTAATAATTGAAATGGCCCAATATCATCTGTATATTTTTTGAAACTACAATGATAAGCTAATTATGAATTTGTTAGTGAAAGCAAAACTGCCTTTGAATATCAGTCTGATCTAGTAATTATTCATTTTATTCATAATTATTCATTTTATTCATAATTATTCATTGATGTGGAACACTCTCAGATTCTTCAATAAAACTCTCCCAACAACAGATGCAGTGCAGAAGTAGGTTGTTTCATGTTACAACTCAGCATACAAAAATAAATCTATTCAGATTCTGGTGTTGCATCAGTGACAACTTCACATACTCCCTCCACTGTTAAACATTGTGGTATAGTAACAAAAAATCCTACAAACGACATTCAAAAATGTTTACCATACCATACCAGTACCATGACCAAGAACTCTTAAGCACACAAACCCTACCTATGATAAGTGAGTAATGCAAACATTCAAAAATATCAATATAACTCCAATTGGAAAAAAAGAGAACAAGTTGAACTACTAAAGATTCTTACATAGAATCACATGTTAACAGAAATCCCCTCCTTGGCTGCACATTGACAATTTGTGCACTTCCTGTTTCTTGTATGAGATAGGAAGTGCCTGTGTTTGAACTCTAGAAATGCGGCAATGTGAGTTCATGCCCACTCTTCACCCCAACCCACCCAGTCCCCACCCCCCAATCATTCACTAAGCAGTTAGCATGGGATTTTTGCTACACTGGCTGCTTTTAGAATGTGATAGGTGCTACTGCAAGCCTGTGTTAACCAGCATAGGAGCTACTGCAAGCATGCATTAACCACTAGCACATGCCCCTATATTTAAAAAGTTCAAGATTACATAAAAAGAAATAAATGCATGAAATTACTGGGCTAGTTTTACTAAAGGGCACTAAAATATACTAAGGTGTTTTATTTATTGCAAATCCTATTATATGCAATGGAATCTATTTGTTAATACTGGCGGCCAATATTAGTCACAGGCTTACGTTATTAGTAAATGACTCCCATTACTAATAAATAAGTTATTCCATAAACCTTGTGGTAGATAATGGGTAGTAATGGTATTAATGCATGCTGTTGTAAAAGACCCCCAATGTGCATTAACACGCCAACAGTAACACTTTAGTAAGGGAGGAGTGGTCTAGTGGTTAGGACAAGGTACTTCAGGCCAGAGGGCTGGGGGTTCAAGTCCCACCTGGGGACAGCAATCTCAGGCCGGAGGGACTGGGATTTCTAATCCTGTAGGCACTCCTTGTGGTCTTGGGCAAGCCACTTAACCCTCCATTGCCCATGTTCCCTGTAAGTATTAGTGTATGTGTCTCATATCCCCTCGTGTTAAATGTATCCCCCAATTGACCGCTTTGACCCGGTGAAAAGCGGGATATAAATACAGCTAAATAAATAAATCTAGCTCATTATTTTAGAATCAATAAAAGTACAAACTAACAGGCCGGTGCTGAAGTCTCTTGCTATTAGCTGTGTACACATTTTCACAGCACGCCAATTGCATGAGATTTCGGTGCCCATATGCAACAAAGGGCATGTAGGCAAATGAGCTATGTGCATAACTTCAGCGTGCAGTTGAAAGGAGAGGAGCCAATGCATGTGCAAACAACATACGTGCTACAAGTGGCTGTGTGCACACGCGCGTAAATGTCAAATGCTCGTGTTATGTGCACAGGACATTCAGGTTCTTTTGGCGCTCAGCCCATAATAATCAACACTATTTTGCCCAAAACATTTTTTTTTATGAAATCACAAGAAAGAGACTAACAGTAAATGGAGAATGATATAAGTGAGTTCAAAAAACACACAAGGATAAGAAGCAAAGACATTTGTTCTTGAACGCCAAACTTTTGCTTATAAGCTGAAAGTTACATGCAGAAAACTTTCACGTCGAAGGTAACTGTTCACTGGTACATACCCTGAAACAGTCTTTCCCTACATGAGTAAGATGTTTAAGTCACCTTAGACGAAGCACTTATGCAATCATCTACGCGTTTCTCTGCATTGGGCGCAGGCCTTATTAGCATTCCATTTTAATATGTATAGCTCATTTGCCTATCATCTAAATATGCTTGGCGTTGTTGTGTGCGCATAATTTCTTTTTGCTGTTTACATGCATGTCAATCTCTTTTCTGCATTTGGCATGGCAGAACTTGTGCAGATAAGTTGCATTATTTGTGCGCAAAGGGCGCGCTAATCTTTCTGCATCGGCCCATAAGGGAAAAATAATAAACTTCCATTCCAAACTGGTAGAGCCACATAGGTTCCAAAAAAAAAAAATACAAAAATGTTTCTCAAAAAAATCTATTATTCATCTAGCTATGAAATAAATACATAGCACGGCTCAAAACTAAAACAAAACTAACAAAACAATTCCTCATATAGCATCTCTGTTCAACTATCCTTCAATAAGCGAGTCCTCTGAGAAAACAGGGGAACCGCTGGACACAGGCACTATTTGTTGCTTGTGTGATTTCGAAAAGATAGGTAATTGCTCCAGGTCAAAAGACACAGATTCTTGTTCAACGGTAATCTTGCATTTACAGGGGTAGTTGAAATGAAAGAGCTCCCATAACAACTACCTCCTACCTAAAGAACAAAAATTCACATCTATGTAATTGAGCTGTTTTGTAATGTCAGGAAGGAGTTTTATTATGTTTTTGGGGGGGGGGGGGGGGGGTTTATCAGGGAACATTTTATCTTCGTTTGCCAGGAACCACTTCAATGTCCAGCCATGGTTTGTTTACTAAAATTTGATATACTGCCTAACAACATAGCTTTCCCCAGCCTTTAAGTCAGCTAGTAATTCAACTCTTGTTAATAACAAGTTCTTTTTTAGTATTAGATCTCTGTAAAGGTATTATCTCACCTGCTTTAGTTGGTATCCAATATACCATTCTCAGGGGAGAAAAAGTTCCACAGTTAACAAAGTCTCCTTGAAATACAGATATAAACCAGATGCATTCAACATAGCAGGAGAAAGAATCAAAAAATCTTCTGTAGGTTGCATCTTCCGCCTTAAAGCCTCATTATCCATAACTAATATAGTGCATGATTTCTGTAAGGATTAACTTTTGATGATCTCTAGGAATTTTTTGATGTGCCTGATAGCACCATCCTCTGAACATTATGTGTGTCCTTGATTTTAAGTGAGAGGTCAATTTAAATCTATTTTATTCAAAACAGCAGCCTCCATCTTTGAAATTTTTCTACATTGACTCTATGGTTGCATCTTTCAGAGGCTCAGCAAAATTGCCTCCATATTCTTTTCAGCACCTGGCAAGGTTTCCTTAATAGTGAAGACTGAAACATGGGTGCCTTAGTACACATTACCTCAAAGGATTTCAGAAAGAGAAGGGAGATACCAAATAAGATTAAACTGACTCGCAGCCGAGCTGACTGATAGCCCCCAGAGGCCCAAGCAGAGATGCATTTTTTGATGCTGAGTCCAGAGAAGAAAAGGTTGAAAAACTTATTTATCCAATTCCTGCAGCTAATGACTGAGCCTCAGCAGTAACCACATTTACAGCTAACCAGGAAGAATGCTCTACCCATTTTAGATGCCATGGTCAGCTTTTCAAAGGAGAAACTAAAGAATATATTTGATCTGTAATAAATCACCAGAGGAGAGATGTTGAAGAACCCTATGTGGTAACACAAAATTAGGACTGGGAATCTGATAAAGACTCTAAAAACAATGCCCAGAGCAGCATCTACCTCTTGCCTGGAGCTGTTCACAAGAGGGGCAATGGCTCCACACCCATAGCTGGGCAGCTTGATAAGACTTCTCAAGGACGCAATGCAGCTGTGGATTGGTCTGGCCGACTGATTTTTTTGGGAAGATCTGCTGCAGGAAACCAGGAGTGAAGGACGAGTTCACTCATCTACAACAGTCGCAGGAGACTGGAGGCTTAAGGAGAGTTCTTGTAGCTCCTAGCACATTTGCTTCCCTTGGTGATGGCAAAGAAATGTTGGTATATCTATCTGAAGAGTTCTCTGTTTGCTGTTAAGAAGCCTAAAAGTATTTCTTTTGACAGTACTAACTGAGGTAACCCAGACCCCGGACTCTCCGTCCAACCCCAACCCCCACAACCCCGAAACCACCCAGAATTAGACATCCCATCTCCACCACACACAACGGCACAAAATACATCAGATATCAACTGTTGGTCAAACTCTGGTTGCAGATGTTTTCCATAACAATCTTAAAATATGCTCCAAACCAAACAGTAACACTTCAATATCCTTAACATATCAACTCCCAACCGCCATCCAGATAAAGTAACTACCAGCATTGTTATTAGCAAGGTGGAACCATACCCCTGCCTCCGCCACTGCCAACTCCTGCAGTGATTTGTTTGTCCCACTGCTGGCCTCACCATACCATTAGCAATGGCCAGCACCCTCCAGGTGACTCCCCTCTACCCGGGGTTATATCCAAAACCTCTTTTGGCCTCCACCAGACTTCTGGCTGAGATCGCCTAATCCCAGCCTGTCCATCAATGCCTGGAGACTAATAGTCCCCAAAAATTACGGGTAAACACCAGCGGTGCCAGGCTGGCGAAACCTGCCCTAACGCTGACGCCCCCCCAACTTAAAGCTGTAATTAGAGGTGGGCAATGTGCACTGCCGATTCCAAAGCCTCCTGCCAGTCATTCAAAAGCAAGTCCAGACCCACCGGGGAAAGGTGAACACCATCCGGGCCATAAGGACCAGTGCAGTCCACCTCTACCCAGGGGTGGCAGACTTGGAAACCCCCATGCTCCATCACCCAATCTGCCGACTGACTTTCAACAAACCTTGTGACCACCTCTGCTCAGTCCTATATGCCAGCCTTGGAATGAGATCCAACCAACATAGAATGTCACCAGGGAATACAGCAAGCACCCACGCAAAGTCCCTCTGCACTGCGTGAATGAGCTGCTTGCAAGTCCAGACGGATATTTCACTTCCTCCCAGATGCACCAGGATCCCCGTCGGATGGCTCCGCACACTGGCATGATACTGCAACAATGGAATGAGCAAACCCCAACACATTTCCCATTCACCCCAATGAACAAAGGAACGGCCGACCAGCCATCAGTGCAGAAATCGCTGATATGCATTTGTAAAAGAAAAAAAAGTGTTAGACCATCAGTCCTGACTACCCATTCATAAACGGATATACCCCGCAAAGGCTTTGGCCCGCCACCTACCAATCCGCTGGATCACTGGGTCATCCAGACCTGCAGCCACCACACTAACAGCTATTCCAATACGGAATGGATGTGGGGAAAATCTACGAGCATCATAGCCCCCGTTCCTCAATACCTTCTGAAGTACCACACTGAACTGGTATTGAGTCAACGGCAGGGAGTCTGCATGCAGGAAAAGTCAACCCACCACCACTGGCTGAATCTCCAAGTACGCTGCCAAGCATGCCACTGGGCAAGTGACTGCACCCTCTCATTTATTCAAAGCTACCCATAACTGCCTACCAGTCTGGTCCATCTTAGACTTTGGAATCAAGATCTGTAGAAGGTCTTCCACGACCCAGACATGCTCCAACAACATACCTGACCCACTCCGGACGTGGGTAGCAGGGGCTACCAGCTCACCAATCCTGAAGGCCCCAAAGAAAGCCAAGCAAAAAACAGCCACGAAGAGTGTCATTTCAAAAGCAGAGACAGCTATTGCTGGGAGTCCCTCGCACAAGCGCACTAAAATCTCATGCGAGATAGGCAGTCTCCCATCAGGTGGCATCGGAGTCACATGCTCCCATGCTGTCAAAAGTCTGTGAACTAGGAATCCAGACAACGGGCTCACCCCACCTGCTATTTCACAAAAAAGGAGAAGCTAGCCAAATGAGAATAAACAGCCACTCTAGACCAACCCCTGC
The DNA here is from genome assembly GCA_033557465.1 of Ichthyophis bannanicus. NCBI lineage: Eukaryota > Metazoa > Chordata > Amphibia > Gymnophiona > Ichthyophiidae > Ichthyophis > Ichthyophis bannanicus. The sequence goes on along the minus strand of CM066032.1, from coordinate 305,003,859 downwards.
CTTTCGCCCAAGCAATGTAAAGACCCAGTAATTGCTCAGAGGGAGACATCCCACACCATCCCCTGGCCATGAAGAACTCTTCCATTTTGCAGAAGTCCCGGACATAAGACACCCATGTGGCTGGAGCAACTGACCTCCGCAGCAAGTCCATTACCAGGCAGCCAAGCTGCCAAAGATACTCTGGAACCACAGTACCAGTCTCATCCGCTCCTGGTGCCAAACTCTGAAATAGGGACCACTTAAAATGAGAAAGAGAATCAGCAACATGATTAATATTACCCGGCACATGACTTGCTCGAGCAGTAACATTCCAGTGCAAACAGTACAGCGCAACAGCAAGCATCAAACACGCCACCCGCACACACCGGAGAGAATGCCTATTGCTAACTTCCACCACTGCTGCATTATCACACCAAAACAGTACCCGCCAATCCTGTAAACTACACCACTACGATCCAGCATCACTATAATCGTGAAAAGCTCCATGAAGGTCACATTGCGTCTCAAACCAGAATCCTGCCAATCTTGCGGCCATTGCTCCATGGACCAAGCTGCCTGGAAGTAGATGACAAAACAGATTCTCATGGCCATATCCAAAAACAGATTCAAATCTACATTTGAAACTTTCTCCGATTGCAGCACTGAAGTACAATTGCAGTTGGTCAAAAAGGAACCCCGTACCTGAAGATCCTTTTTCATCCCTCTAGACACTCGGATACGATAAAAAGGCTATCACTTGCCTGACATGGCATACATCAAGCACCTCGAAAATATCCTGCCCACTGGGATCACTCGACCCCAACAATGCCTGCAATTGCCTCAAAATATCCTTCCTAGCAGTTCCCACCTCTGCCACCAAACTCTGCAGCTTTACCAACTTCTCACTAGGGAGCTTTGCCGCCATGGCTTCTCTGTCAAACTCAGTCCCCACAGCCAATGAAATCCCAAACTCCTGTGACAATGCCAAGAAGCAGTTGAGCATAGTGGCACAAGAACCCACAAACAAAACGTTGTCTAGATAATGCACAACATTATTGATGCCCAAACGCACCAGAACCCAGTGCCGAAAACTACTAAACATTTCAAAGTACGCACACTAAATCGAACAGCCCATGAGCATGCATTTATCAAAATAGAAGGAATCCTTGAACTCAAAACCAAGCAACGGGAACACAGACAGATTAGCGGGTGATAAACGAAAGGCCAACTCGATATCCACCTTTGCAAACAAGGCCCCTGGACCACACAGCCGCACAAATGACACCACACTATCAAAGGAAGCATAGCTCCCTGCACAAAGCTCCTTTGGAATGTGATCATTCACAGACCTGTCCAGAGGCAAGGACAAGTTATGAATCAAATGAATGTTCCCCAGATCCTTCTTAGGAATGACACCCAATGGAGAAACAATAAAAACAAGGATGTAGGGAAAGGGCCAGGCACATGGCACAATTCACGCTCGATGGCCTACTTGGCCCTCACAACTTACACAAAGTGTTCCACCGAAGGCAGATTCCGCGCTACACAACAGACTATCTCACCTTGCAGCGCTGTGTACAACTTATAGCGCTATACAAATACTCAGTAGTAAGAAAATGTGGAAACTAAATTCAAATCCAAGAGCTAGCAATACACCTTCACTGCGGCAAGGATAATGGTCCAGATACAGGTGCATGACATCCACCTGGACTGGGGTAGGTGCCCTCTGCAAAAATTGGAGACTACTTGTCGGCAGCAAGGCACAAGGGTCCCCTTTCCAGCCACACTTGGATGCTGGATGTCCTCCTCCGCACCCCGAGCAGACATACCAAAACATACCAACATACATCATCGCCGCTGCCCCCTATCCCTTTGCCCTGCTGCCCGCTGGCCACCCCGGTCCAAAAGGGATGGCACATCACAGAAGTAGCCTCTGCTGCTCCCTTTGTGGCTATGCCCCCTGCCACTCTTGACCAGAGCGACATCTGCATCAACCACAGATTGATATCCTGCGTCCCACATGGCATGCGTCGATTCTCCCCCATCTTGTCTTGAAACTTCTCATCATAGTTAAGCCAAGTCCATCCCTCCCCTCGTGGGTTTGAGAAACCTCTAAGATAGAATCGGCATATGCCAATAAAGGCCCATAGTGACTAGGAGTGTGATGCCCCCACACACTGGCCAGGCATAGAAAGGCTCGCGTCCAATTGACCACATTCTGTGAAATCTTCTAAACCCATCCGGCCTTCTCATCCTCCTTACATTTCTTTCTACACTCTCCTGACTGCTTCCTACTTTCCAATAGACAGAAAATATCAATGTATTTATGCTTCCTAATCTGGTGCCGCAAGGCCTGTGGGACACCCTCCCAAAGTTTGGAAAAAGGGGACGAGTGCAGAAGCTACTCCAGAAACTGAACCCACTGCCCCACTGGAGGCTCCAGGGGCCTCCAGCTCCAATGATGACGATGACTCCAAACTAGAAGACGAGGATGAATCAGACTTACGGTGCTGCCAAAGCTTATGCTTCTTCGACACCTTAGCACCATCTGTACCAGTCGCCGAACCCTCCCTAGGATCCTCTATCACCCTGCTGGACTGACCTGCTGGACTGGCTGCATTAACTGGCACTGGCATCAGAACAATGCCACAGTGTCCTGGCTGCTGCCAATCCTGACCATAAGCCCCTCGCTTGTCGTAGGGGTAGAGAACCCCTGGCCAATCCTGGCTTCCACTGCCATGCACCCCAAAACGCCAACCTTCCCCAATCTGAGGAATCTCCTGAGCTTCTGGAAGTACCTGTGGGGGGAAGAAAGCAAAGAGAAGGCCAGCGGCCGCCATAGCAGCCAACTGCGATACTGCACCAGGCCAGCCAAACCATGACTGAGATGCACCCTGCCCCCCGGCAGCCTAATGTAGTGCTGCCTGATGGTCAACTAACTAATTTGGCCATCCAACCACTACTGTGCCCAGGGTCTCCCATACCCAATGCCCCTAGCCCCCGGAAGCCTTAAGCTGCCAGAGCCACACCCAAGGCAATGATGCCTGTGCTCCCAACCCCCCTAGTACCCAGGTGTGGCAATGGGACCGGGCTCTTGCCCCCCTCCCCCGATCAAACACCCACCTAACTGGTCTGGCCTGTTGCTGCTAACCCCCAATTATGCAATCCAGCACTGCCTGCTCCATCAGCCAGACCCCTGTCCGCAACCAAACCGGCAAACTGCCTCCTGCCCCAAAGCCCCAAGCAGCCACTAGCTGCCTGCCCCAATGCACTCAAAACCAAGGGAGCCACAGGACCAGCCTCCCCTAGTTGTTGGCCCTCAATCCCAGAACTTGGAGCCCCCTTGCCCACGGCCTTTGAGGCCTTCCCCTTCCCCCGACTATGCCCTGCTCCTCCTGTATTCCTCTCACGGCTCCGCACTGGCTGCACTGCCACCTTCAGCGGGGCCAGGGAATCAGCAAAGAGAGCCATAGAAACATCCTCTAATGTTGTCACAGGTACTCCAACCTCCCCCCCTTAAGGCCCCGGACTGACTGTGGCCAGGGTTGCCGAAGCTCTCCCCTCTTCCCCATCGTCCAGCATCGAGACCACCTTTTCCACTATCTCCTCAGACTGCGATCCCTGACGAGGCAGCATACCGCCCAGAAAGCTCACAGAAATAAACCTGCCAGACGATTCTTCTATTTGTTTTTTTGCCTGAGGAACCAAGACTGCTTCTGCAGCTGCCTGCCACCACCGGAGAGGGAAAAGAGGGAGGGGGCCGGGCCTCCCAATGGTAAAATACCCTCGGAGTCGCCCCTTCCCCCTACGACATCCCTTGGGGCCAATCAGCTCCTCTTCTCGCCAACCATGGACTCCCATGGGAGGGGTGTAATTTCAAAAATTGTGCCAATCTCCCTATTTCTGCCTCCCTCTCCAACTGATTCACCGGTCACACTCAGAACAAGCTGTCCACTGTTCAGGCCGATAGGACGCAGGATCCCTGGGTCTGGGGCCGGGCACCCAATTACCTATGGCCAGCGGAGACCAAGGATACGCTGACTGGGCCATATCTGGCAAGGATTTACTGCTCTTTCTTGCCAGATTACTGCTTTGGCTATTCACACCCAAAACTGATTAATTATATTAAATTCTTGGACAGTAAGAGCTATTAAAACTAAGGCTGTTCACTGTTGAATGAATAAAATACTGAAAATAAATTCAAGAACTCTGGTTAAACGCAATCAGGAAGTAAAAATGGAGGCTTTGGAAAATGTTCTGAGAAAACCTAATATTCACTTAATAAACTTTCCTTGCTTACATCCAGAGAAAGCAATTTTCATTGATTTCCAAGGCTTATTATTTACAATTATTTAAGGAGAGAGAAGAAAGTGGAAAGAGATCAACTCAGCCTTAGATTTTAAGTGGCATTACTGAAAGTTTTAGTGATGATACTGTATATCGATTCCTGCCACTCTTACTGCTAACTTGGCACTGGACTCAGACAGAGATTTTCTTCTTAGATACATAATTTTTTTGACATTAGAATTTTCCTTTTTCTGGCATTAAGATACATATTTCAGAAGGTTTCAAAAGTCAGGCAGCTAAAGAGACAAACATTTTTGTTGTTGCAGCCAAGGGTGCTTCAGCTGGGACTTTCTTTAGATTAAATTTCCCTTGAAATGTATTGCTAAATATCAGAATTATAATTATATTTTTTTAAGATCCTACACAATTGACCAAATTTCTTTCAGGCTTTCTCAAATTACTCCTATTGGTTTTTCATCCATAGCTATGGAGCTAGTTTTTAATTAGATGTAATTAACACCATTATCATATTTGGAGCTCCCTTTGCAGCTTTGTGGTCTTTTCCCTTGTTTTTTTTATTGCGATGAGTTCTTTACATTGAGGGTCATGCAGTGATGCGAATAGTGAGGATTGACATCCGGCTTGGAGCAGATTCCAAAACCCAGGCACACCACATGCACCCAGGCTCCCCACATGCAGATTCCAAAACCCAGGCTCCCCATATGCACAGAGGACTTGTGCGGGAAGCGCTGGACAGGGGCGGGAGGAGGAGGACTGGAGGCGGAGAGGGGACAGAGCAGAGGTAGAGAGAGGGCAGAGCAGAGGAAGAGAGGGGGCAGAGCGGAGGTGGGCCCTTGAGCCCAGAAGTACAGGGCCTATTCCAGACACAATCTGTGGTTTCTCGAAACCAGGGCTCTTATGGACCCAGTACATTGAGTCCAAGTGGTGGCTGACAGGGGCCATCATGAGGGGATTCTCCCATATACGGAAGAGCAATCTCTCGAGAATCCAGGGTACCGGAACCATGATTGCCTCCTTGAGAGGAGAAGGCAATTGGAAGATCTCCAGCTCCAAATCTGCCTTGAAGGTGAAGGGGACAAGGCCTTCGCCAGGTCCCAGATGAATTCATGGAAGGATATATCCTCGGGCAGAGACTTAGGGCATTCATAAGGCGGCGAGGGATGAAATAGTATATCCCTATCACACTCCAATAGTGGAGACTCATCCTCAGTCTCCCAGTCATCGGAGTCGGTTAAGAAAGTCAAAGTACAGATGGGATTCCTTTTGACATCAACGGCGCTCCAGAGGAGAAGTCAGAGTCTGAAGCTCTCTGTGTTTTCAACGGCAGTCCTCCGATCCAGAAGCGCTCAAAGGGGAATCCCTGGAAACCGAGAGCAATTCCGATCACCTGGTCAAAACCTCTCTCCTGGTAGGAAGAGCATGGGTCTCAAGGATAGGCTGTACCGCCATCGGTGGGGCCACTGCTGTCTGTGGGGCCACCACTGGCATTGAGGAATCTGAGGGCATCAGGTCCCTCGAAGCCTGTGCAACCAGGAACACAGCCAAACTGCATGGGGGGAGGGGGCTTCATCCTCTCAGCAAGCAGAGTTGTGTCTGAAGAGGCAGGAGCTGGGACAGAATCAACAACCTCCGATGCCGGCCTTTGCGCCGGGGACTCCACGATGGTAATTACATTGGGAGACCCACGACGGCCCTCCAGGGCCTTGGGCAGCAACTCCTCACACCGGGGCAGCTTCAATGGCTACTCCTGACCTTTACCCTCAGAGGTCTTGCTGAGGGGGGCTCCAATGCCAATGATCATGGGCCTAATCCCAGGTATCAGCATTGCCCTTCGACATCAACAGGAAGGATGATCGATCCTTCTTGTGGTGATCTTCATCAAAGGATGGCCTCTGTTCCAGGGTACCACAGTCCCTCAGCTCCAAGTAAGCTCGGCCCCCACACTGGGCCGCGGCCTCGACAGAGGCCTTTGAGGGTGTCGATGCCACAGACTCGGAGAACCAAAACAGCAATTTCTGCTGGTTCTCTAGATTCTTCAGCCCTTTTTTAATCATCTGTAGGCATAATGTGCAGGTAGAGGGCTCATGGTCAGGTCCGAGGCATTGAATGCACCAGTTGTGGTGGTCTATCACCAAGATGGTACGGGCACATTTGGTGTACTTCTTGAACCCACTGGCCGGTTTGCTCATAATGGGGGAGACATCAATTTCCTAACTGACCAGGGGGGCACGTGCCGAAAAAATAAAAAGAAAAGAAAGCCCGAGAAAAACATGGCGCCAAAGCAGTCAGGCTCTTGGGAATGGGCAGAAAACGGAAAAAAAAAACGTGACTGAAAAAATGAAGCGAAAGACAAAAAATACGAACTGCAAGGGTACTCCAGCTTTCTGGGATCAGACGAATGTCCAAAGGGTTTGGTGGAATAAAGAAAACTGAGGTAAAATGGCTCCTTCGGGCAGGAAGACAGGCATGCATGCATAATGGACCTCTCAAAAGCTTCCTATGAAAGCTGGAGATCATTCCCATATGGGCTCTGTCACGCCACCTATATATGAGGACTTACTTCCTGCTTGTCCCTGGAGAATACCACGTTACTGGATAAAAGTGAAGACAATCTGAAACATCTGCTTATCAAGATCAATGAACAGAGTCTTAAAACGGGCCTGTATCTTAACATGAAGAAGACAAAGATCCTGGCTATTAGCAAAATCAATCATTTCATCCTTGATGAAAAAGAAATAGAATATTAGACAACGCTAACCCACTTGGATCAATAATCAGACACAACAAGCAGTCAAGAAATCCGATGATGCATTGCTCTTGGCAGAATAGCTATGAAGGACGTGTTGGCAAAGAATACTGTATACAGAATGCACTACCCGAAGAATAAATCAGTCAGTACTAGAGGAGATCAAACTTAAGCTATCTTTAGAAGCTCAAATGACAAGACTTTGAGTTTCATACTTTGGACAAAACATGTGAAGAGAAAGATCATTAGAGAAAGACATCATGCTTGGCAAGGTTGAAGGTCAACACAAAAGAGGAAGATCAGCAATGAGATGGATCAATGCAATAACAGCAACTATGGATGCCACTCTATCAATAACTAGCCACCTGACTGAAGACCAAACACAGTTTAGGACAACTATCCAGAGGGTCGCCATGAGACAACATTGACTTGATGGTAATAACAAGCAATCAAAGTCTGAAATTCATTGCCAGAAGATGCAGTAAAAGCTGCTAGTGTAGCTGGATTTAAAAAAGGTTTGGAAAAGTTCCTGGAGGAAAAGTCCATAACCCAGTATTAAAGTGGACGGAGGAAATCAACTGCTTATCCCTGGGATAAGTAGCATGGAATGTGTCTATCTTTTGGAATCCGGCCAGGTACTTGTGACCTGGATTGGATATTGTTGGAAATCAGATACAAGGCTTAATGGACCATTGATTCGATCCAGTATGGCATATCTTAGTTCTTATGTTATGTTCTTCATGGGCCATTGGTTTGCTCCAGAATGACAGAGCTGCTGTTCTTTAGAACATAGGCCAGGTAAAAAAGGTAAACTACATCTGATAAAATAAAGCAGAACCTTTGTAGAAATTAAATCCTGTATAATTCAACTATATAATGTTTGCATTTTAGTACCATTTGATTGAAAATGGTCACAATGAGTTCTGAGTTCTGTATAGATCTATACAGTCTCATAAAGATAGTGTGGCACTTTTTAGTGGCATGTAAATCCACCAGGCTAAAAATGTAAATGAATGAGATGTGAAAAGCTGCGCCGACACCAGAAAGAAGTAGCTCAGCTTAAATAACGTAAACATTAATTACAGTATTGTACAGCAGACAGTAAACATGAATAAACTAAACACGAAAACTCACTTAAATCTTACAAAAATGGCACGCTTGGGTAGCACTATTTACTGCTTTTGTTTCAGCTTTGTCATTTAATATACTGTGTTTGCTTCTTTTTTTTTACCTCCTTTATCGGTTTAAAAACTAGCAGACTGACTAAGCATGAACATTCTGCCAAGTCTTTAAGGGCCCACATTTCAGGCAGCAGAGCAAACCCCATAAAAAACTCAGAAATCAGGCAATCATAGATTTTCATGGATCTATTGTGCCATATAAAGGATGCCTGGTCAGTTTCTGTGTCCTCGAGTACCCTTGTTATTTCTCATGGCACAGCTAGTTTAATGCTAAATAAATCTTGCTCATTTAGGCTGCCTTTCCTTTGGATGGAATGATTAACTTAGTTTTGAATTTGCAATTTAAACAAAAAGGGCTTGCATTTTCAACTTGAAATGAGCAGGAGCACATAAGAGAAAACGTGGTCCAGTGCCCACAAATCTTTCAGTGTAATAGAAGAGCCATTTGCTGTAACTGGGGGGGGGGGGGGGGTTCTTCCCTGAAATACAGTACTTTTGAAAGGAAATGGAGCTCATGGAACTTATTTACCGAATGAGTAGATTTATCATGTAGAGTATTTTAAGATTCCCATTATGTAGCCGTTGGGAGCCGCTCCAGCTTTGACGGTGAGATTAATTAGCCATACCTTTGCAGGTAAGAAACCCAGGAGTGCCAAGTTAAGCTGGAAAATAAGAGTTGGAACGGCTCACGCTTCTTTGTGATCAGAGTTATAAACGATTCACCACTAATGGAGATTCGCACTGTATGTAATAACACGTTGGTCTGCACTTGAGCACAGACAAGTCCATGCATAGCTTCCGCCTTCGGATTCTGCATCAGTTTCCAAACAGGAAGTGCATGCATGCTTTCCTTTTAAAATGTGCTCTAGTTATTTACAGTAGTACAATCAATTTTCTATGTAAAATGACACATGTAAAACTGAAAATACAATCTGCATGTGTAATTTTCCGATCCTACCCGGAACACGGCAACAGAAACATTGCCCCTGAATGCAGCTGAAAGTATATGCATGTGAAACATCACCGGACCTTTTTCCTCAACTCTGCTAGCTGTTTAATGAGCGAATCGCTCCATGTTAACAGCTGTTTAATATGGAAACTTATGCACACTAATTCGAAAAATGACATTTTGGAGAAGGGAATGAGTAGGGACTGCACCCTACAGGTGGATTTATTTATTTATTTAGGGAACTAGATATATCACCATTCGGCCTAAAGACCATGAGGGAGGTTTACAAAGCAGAACTACTATATAATACTAGCTATATTCAGATACAGCAGTCATTTCCCTATCCCCAGAGGGCTTACAAGCTAAGTTTGAACCTGAGGCAATGAAGAGTTAAATGACTTGCCCAAGGTCAAAAGGAGCGGCAGGGGATTTGAACCCTGACTTCCCTGGTTCTCAGCCCACTTCTCTAACCATTAGCGAACCTCTCAGCTCCTAATACTGAAGTCATTACTGCACATTAGCGGATAATGCAATAGGTTAACACCAACTCAGCAGGTGTGACTTTTTCTGTGCGTTAATTGCATGGCAACCTTCCCGAAAATGCTGCAAAGGACCTCAACAGTTAACACAGGGATTCTGCAAATACTGGCAAAGGAATACAATATTTCTTTGCATGTCACTGTACCTGTGTGCAACCTGAGAGAGCAGTTATTAAAGAAGAGATGGATTATGTATTGTGGGTATAGGATTTAGCACCACAGTATCTGAGGATCCTGTTTTCAATAAGATAATTCCTGTGTTTCATTTTTACAATTTAAGAAATGTTCTAGTCTGAACATGTACATATTAATCCAAATATAGTACTTTATTATGTATAAGAACATTTCATTCTGTTCTATTATATCTTTTAATCAAAACATTCAATAGCTGATTACATTGTTTAGGAGAGTTAGCTGCTCTAACAATGCATAATTACTATTTTATAGTTCATGGTTTGTTTCTCTGCAATTTGCTTGTGTCATACTGTAAAAAAACAGTTCAAAATACCAGAGGGAAAACAAAAGGAATTAAGTAAACTGGTAGTTGAAAGAAATTGGATGTGACATTTTGTTTCAAGATATATAAAAGCTAGAATAGCGTTCTCTACTGCCACTTTTAATATCATGAGGCATTGATACACGTCTCCTATTCAATCGCCCTCACCTAGCTCAGGAGCCCTTTTACTAAAGCCTGCTAAGGTTTTGCACTTAATGTATGGTACAAATGCACATTAAGTACAAAGCCTCTGCATAAGCTGTTGTGGCATGACCAGCATGTTCCCAGCAACTAACACGTGACTGAGTAACTTAACGTGCAGCACACGTTATGCGGGTGCACCTAATAGCACCCACAGAGGGTGTCATTAGGTGCCCTTGCACTAATTGCCACTGCCCTTTCGCTAGTGACAATGTGCTCACTATGCTCACACTTCACCCATTCCTTGCTTTACTGCACCATGGCTGATTTCCGTGCACTTTTATTTCATGGCTACTCCCATGTTAGTGTTCCCAGCTGCCCGTTGCCACATGTTAAAGCGCACATTGCCTAGTTACCGAGCTGTAGTAAAAGGGCCCCTTAGTCTATTTCCTAATACAAGCACATCTTCACTCCGAGTTGGAACCTCCCTGCTCTATGTAAGCATTCAGAGTTTCCTTGTCTGCACACAGCTTTGATTCTCAGATAATGTAGTCTATAAAAATAGCTAAATAAATAAGCAAGCAAGCAAGCACTACAGACTGCAGCAGGTAGTGGCAAAAAACATGACCAGAGCTTTAGTACACTTCACAACTTTTGAACTTCTAGTAACCCTGTTAACGTATCCAGGGGTGACTCAAGGCAATCTGCTGCTTGAGGCGAGAGATAAGCTGGCGGCCCCCCCACAGCCAAAATGGAGGCAATTCCCCAGATTCCTAGTCAGGAACCCCCCCACACACACACACTAGCCAGGTGGTTACCCAACAAAGAAAGCAATATTTTCCCAGGCTATATAAGGGTTGTTGTTTTTTTTAAACAACTTTATTATACTGTTTTTATGCAGCAAAAAATGTAGCAGCTTAGATTCTCAGGCTATATAATTAATGTAAAACATATTGACCCCTGACATTGCACACTGGATTACTGTGTGCAAAAACAAAGGAGATGCCAGATGATTACAAACCAAGGAGCAAAATAAAGAAGCAAGAACCACAGCTAATTTTATTTTGGTGTTATAAAATGCGCTATGCTTCTCACTTTTTATTTTTGAATATATATTCTACGAGTTACATTCAAAGAAACCCTTCTCTCAATAATGAGTGCAGAGGACATTTTCCGAAAGAACTCAACCAATATTCTCCCCAGAAATTTTAGCCAGCCAGGTGGCATGAAGGTTGATCACATTATAAGCTGGCTGGCAGCAGACAATGTAATTAGTCATCTTCCCCTTTTCTATTCCTTCTCATTATTTTGCAATGATTATACTAGCCGGATGGTCAGTAAAATCAGCCAGGTGGTGCACCCATTCAAAAGGTCCTGGAGAGAACATTGTCAACATACACAAAATAATTTCTGATTCTGGTGTCAACTCAGTATCAGCAATATAGACCTTCACCAGTCATGGACATATTGTGAGGTACTACAAAACCTTACAAAAATTACTCAGGACCAATAGAGAAAATCTACCATACCATAACAGTATCAACTTCCAAAACTCGCAGAAGGAGCCTACCTGGAAAAGAGCAGCACTCCAAGGGCGTCTATTTACTAAAGCATGTTACGCTTTTGCAGCTAACGTGGCAGAAGTGCTGATAGCATGGCTTTAGCTGCAAAAGCTGTGTGTTATCTATTGGGAGTGTGCACAGCATTTCCCCAGCAGATAAGACATCAAAATTGCTGAGAGTGTTCCCTGGCAACACCATGGATGCACATAACACCACCTACTGAGGTGGCGTTATGAGAACCTATGTCTGCAGCTTTGACAGTAACCGCACGCTGTTGATGCCCACAGTAAACGCATGTTGCAAACACCCCACTCTCCACCCATATCCTACCAACTCTTGCAGATAACACGGTTTCTGAAAATAGCGCAAAAAATCACTGCATTATCTGTTAACACAGCCAGATAGCAGCTTACTAAATATCCTCCTAAATATTTTTATTGCAGTGGGCCCTAGAATATCCATACTCCTAGTCAGAAAACCAAACACGCCAGATTACTATCGATCTTTACATAGAAACTCCATGCTAACAGAATACCTGGCCTTGGTCACACACTAAGCTAGATCTTCACCAAGCATAAAATAAATTAACACAAGCTAAAAATAAAATTATGTAGACAAAAATTAAATTGAAATCCCAAAAACCCAAGCTCTGCATGCAATACTTCAGAGAAACAGAAAGAGCTGCAGAAGCCCCTGTACTGTGCAGTATAAAGATGAAATATGTACATACAGCCCACTATTCAAAGGGGTTTATCTGGTTCACAGGACCTGCTAACTGGATAAAGCACAGTTACTTACCTGTAACAGGTGATCTCTGGGAACAGCAGGAATTAGTCTTCACATATGGGTACGTCGGTACCGAAGGAGCCTGCACGGGAATGCTCCCCAGCATCCAATCAGAAAGCTTTTGGGAGCATCCCTCGCGCCTGCGCGCTGACTTCCCGCCTTTCCCACTGCCTCTCCTCAGTTGAGTTTCATAGCTGAGACAGAAGGAGAGAAAGAGGAAAGGAGATAGATAGATACAACTCCTAGGGGAGGTGGGTGGGTTGTGAAGACTAATTCCTGCTGTTCCCAGAGATCACCTGTTACAGGTAAGTAACTGTGCTATCTCCAGGAACAAGCAGGAATGAGTCTTCACATATGGGGACTCCCTAGCTGTGGGTGCCAGGGGAGATCCCATAAAATGCGTATCCCTGGAACAGGACGGCATTTCCCAAACCTGGATCCCCGGCATCCCCTGAGGGATGGGAGGTAGGAGTTGAATAGAGAAGAGCTGTAGAGGAACAGCGAATCTAAAGACTACAGAAAAAATGAGTCTTTAGAATGTATGTCAAGTATCATTAAAATATTTAATGAACTAGTACAATATAGAGCTTACCTACTGGATTGTAGGAAGTAGAACTGTGATGGAGTGTACTGTAGATGCAGTAGCGGAATCCTCAAGGTAACTTCACAGCAGTGAGGATGAAGTTCCAAACCTCAAATGGGCAGGTAACCCAGGTGTCAACTGGGGCAGGAGAAGAACGGCAGGTCTTCAATGGAAAGCTTTATGGGAAAAAGCTGAAAACTCTTTTAGGTACAGAGTGATTAACATTGAGGACTAAAAGAAGAAGACTGACCGATCTGGAGAATTAGCCCAGTCCTGAAGGGAAGAGGGGGTATGGAAAAAAGCCCCTATTCCCAAGGAGAACAGAAGTGTACTCAGAAATACTGAAGATGTACACGGTCTTTCCTAGCTGGTAAGAGATAGGAAGACATTGAAGTTTGATACTTCATAGACAGGGAGATCTATAACAAAAATAGAAGCTGTTGACATCACAGCAGTAATTGTGTGTATAACCGCTCCCACTTACTGAGCCGCATGAGAATAGGCAAGTTGACTGTCTGGACCTCTTAAAAAGGTAAAAGCTTTATAGCACAGACAGTTAGGGAGATAGCAGGTAATACATGGCGTCCTATGGACATCTCCCAATGGGCATATATATATATATATATATATATATAAATATATATAGAGATGGAGAGACATACATATCTATATATATATGTGCATATATGTCTAGATATGTGTGATATATATAGATATATAGATATAGATATATATATGTAGATGGGCATGACTTATGCCCATACAGATTACAGAAATATGTATGTATAGGACATATACATACATGAATATAAGTCTGAGGATACATGCCTGCAACTGAGCCCCACAAAAACATTCACATGGGGAATGTGATGGGAAAAGATTCATCTAATAATAAGGGGGTGAAAACCACCGGAAGATATATAGAGAATCTATTTCTGCGGAGCAGGAATGTAGTTCAGTGGAATAACCAGGAAGGTTGCGTGAAAAAACAGAGGATAATAGCAGTCTGGCAAGAGCACGTCAGGAGTACTTTAGGACTCTGACATGTCCCAAGGGACAAAAGAAAAATGCATAAACTAAGACACCAGGATGACCCAGCCAAGGGACACAGGGGTATCAGGTACACTAAAAGAGTATGCGTTGTCCAAGTGGAGCAGAAAAGCATAATGCCAAGCTGTAAGGAAAAAGGGGTAGATTCCTGCAAGATTGGGAACTCCTTGGACATTCACGCAGAAAAAGCCTGTCTTCTGTATCACAACAGGAGACAAGAGGGTATAAAGAACCCATATGGAATGATTATATACGTTTTTTCTACTATATGGAAAAAACCCTCAGAGATAAAGTTCAATGCTCTGTAGCAAGGGCCCATAGTAGTAAGCTTCTCTGAAGATTGCAGAGAGCATTGTGCAGGAGAATTATGAGATAAAACTGACTGAAGTCAGGTGTGTTGCCACATCCTAGGAAAGGATATGGCTAGAAGAAGATAACCTGCAGTGAGTAGTATTATGCAAGATAGTTGAAAGTAGCTTGTAATGAGCACTAAAGTAATCACTGGAACTCCTGCATGCACAGCAACTGAACAAAACAGCAGAGGGGATTCTCCTGTATAAAAACAGAGAGAAAACAGACAAAGGGAGCGGAGATATTCCCGTCCCTGTCTGATGAGTTGTTCAGAGCATGCATTGAAGGAGAACAAAAAGTCTACACTGGAAAGATAGAGAAGTGTTTCAGTATGGTATCCACTCAAGCAGGGGAAACCCTGGAAGAGAGGGGGTTGGAAGGTGACTTACCATATGGTAAGTCAGCTGAAGGAAAAGATGTCCATGTGGGGACAGAAACTATCATGGGATAGTTGTAACCTCCCTTCGTAGTAGTCAGAAGGGGAGAATTCTGTAACCCATGGACAAAAGTATCCTAACAACTTAGCATACTGAAAAAGAAAACACCAGTGTAGAGATTGAAGAATAAACTTCTGCTAAGAAGACGTTAACTAGATTGTAACATACAGGAACCTATGGTTGCTGGTTATGATTAGACTGGTTAGAGTCTGGAGACTTCAGACTAGGATGAGATGTCCCTTGCTTGGGTACATCTGGAGGATGGGCAGGAGAAGGGTGAAACCTTCTTTTCTTAGGGAAAGAAGGTTTGGTAGGACATTTCCTACGTCCTGGGGAAAAAGAAGGCTTAGGATGGTTTCCAGAACCAGGGAAGTCAGTGGAGCAATGAGCAACCTGACATAAAGCCTCTCTATTGAAGAGATTTTCTCCAGTACAAGGAGAATTACCCAGTGTATGTTGTGCCCATCTGTTCAAGTCTGAAGCTTGCAGCCAGGCTTTATGACGTGCTCCAATAGCAATAGCAGAGGATCTGCTAACAGACTCAAAAGAGTCTAGAGAAGCACGAGAAAGAAACCAAGAGATATTCCTGCTATGATTAAGAAGCAAGGAATAGTCAGTGGCCTTAGGCTCTGACAAAAAAGGGGAAAGAAGAGATAATTTCTCTGTGACCTCCTGAAGTGTCAGACTCATATAAAAAATATATGAAATAATTCTTGAAGCCAGCATAGAAGTTTGGAAGGTTTGACGTCCAAAGGCATCAAGTGCTTTAGATGCACGACCTGGCGGATAAGAAGAATGCTTCTTCTTGCTTCTTACCTTCCTCATTGCTGATTCCACTACAATGGAATGATGTGGAAGTTGTTTTTTTTGAAATCCCGGAGATGGAGGCACCTGATACAGAACATTAGTGGCTGTAGAAGGCGAAGGAACCTTTAAAGGTGATTCCCATATCCTCAGAAGAAGATCCTGCAAAGAATGATGTAAAGGAAGCATTATATTTTCCTTTTCTGCAGGATCTTGGTTAAGAGTAGAGCCAGGAATAGGAATGGCAAGAAAGGTTGCCATGTCAAGGAGAAATTTCTGAAAAGAAGGATCTCCAATAGGAACTATTCCTGGGTAAGCTGAGGTTGAAGGACCAGATTGAGCACCAGAAGACATACTGGACTGGTGCAGAAAAAGAATTCTGCTAGATCAGGGGTCACCAACCTGCGGCCCGCGGGCCGGTCCCTTCGTGCGGCCCGCGAGGCTCTACCTCGGTGCGGCCCGCCAAGGATGAGGCTACAAGTACCGGCAAACTCACTGACTCCTTCTTCTGCAGCCGCGGCTCCCTGCCTCTTAGGGAACCGCGGCTGTGCTTGTAAAATCATCACGGAGCCCTTCCTGTCTTGACGGGCTCCGTGCAGCATTGTCCCGCCTCCAAAGGAAGTGGTAAACAACTTCCTTTAGAGGCGGGACAATGCTGCATGGAGCCCGTCAAGACAGGAAGGACTCCACGATGATTTTACAAGCACAGCCGCGGTTCCCTAAGAGGCAGGGAGCCGCGGCTGCAGAAGAAGGGAGGGAGCTGACATGGAATAATTTTCAAAGCAGAAGTACAGGTATGAGCATTGTTTTTTTTCGCGGGGGCAGGGGCGGGGAGGAGGGGGGTGCGGCCCGCGAGTCTACCGGTAGTCGGCTGTGCGGCCCGCGGTCCTCTGGAGGTTGGTGACCCCTGTGCTAGATGGACAGTGATACTGACAGTTCTGATTCGAGGCAGTTAGTACTGCATCATCAGTGCCCGGTATCGATTCCAAGCTAGGCATAGAAAGGATCGATGGCACCGATGGAACTGCAGGAATCGACATCAATACCGATACCGGTATCGGAGACGGTAATGTCATCAAAGCAGTAATCGGGGGCTGCTGAAGCGGTACCGAGGTAGCCAGAGAGCCCTGGTGAATATCCTCGGTACTGCGTAGACGGAAACGATATGGATCGGTTCCGAAACGCGTCGGTACCAAGTCAGCTAGACTGGATATCGATTCTAGACTCGGCATCGAAGGAGCGAGTCTATCGATGCATGTCTAGAAGGTACCGACGGTGGTGGTGGTATCGGCGATGCCGATACAGGAAAGTCAATCTGAGTCGTATCGATCAGTTCCGAAGGTACCGAGGACGTCTGAAGACGATGCCTGGTGAAGAGTGGAACACTCGACACCGGCGCCGATGTCGGGGTATCGGTACCGCTCGAAGCCGATACCAACCACGAACATTGCAAAGATACAGGAAAGCCAATCTGGTTCGTACCGATCGGCCCCGAAGGTACCGAGGATACCAGATGACGATCCCAGGTGAAAAGTGGAACACTTGACACCGATGCCGATGTATCGGTACCGCTCGAAGCCGGCACCAACCCCGAGCATGGCGGAGATACAGAAAAGTCAATCTGGGTCGTACCGATCGGCCCCGAAGGTACCGAGGACACCAGATGACGATCCCTGGTGAAGAGTGGGACACTCGACACCGGTGCCGATGCCGGGTTATCGGTACTGCTCGAAGCGGATACCACCCCCAAGCATGGCTCAGGTATGTTCTGTGAGGGGTGAGCCCCAGGAACAACCTGAAACCCCGTAAATGCTTTGGAGCCCAAAGACTCCCGCCGGGGTTTTATTGCCAATGAGGTCTTGAGGGCAAGGCCGGAGCCGTCATCATGCTGGGCATGAGACTTACCCTTCAAGAATTGGCTAGTCTTAACAGACTGTTTGTGGGTTACCTGATCCTGGAGAGAAGAATAAACCGGTGTCCTCACCTCAGGAGGAAAAACGGCATCGAGGGAAACTCGAAAAAGGGAAGGTCTTCTCCCAATAATACAGCCTGATGGATCAGGGAAAAAAGGGTCAGGACCCAAACAGGTTAGACACCAAGCATTGGAGTCTAAAAAGAAAACCATGCTTCCACAGTGAAGGCACTTCTTAGGGGAAGAAGGCTCCATGTTGGAGAGGCCTGGTAGGCCCAAAAGTTAAAACAAAAACTGAAGAGAAAAAATTTCTCTAAGTTTAGAAAAGAAAAAAAAAAAAATAAAGCACCGGCGGTACCGGTGGGAAAGACAGCCGCGACCACAAGAAAACAAGGAAATAAGAATTTTAAAGAAAAAAAGTTTCTGCGGTGACAGGAGGACGTCCTGTCGGCTCCGCGGAAAAACGAAAACTGAGGAGAGGCAGTGGGAAAGGCGGGAAGTCAGCGCGCAGGCACGAGGGATGCTCCCAAAAGCTTTCTGATTCGATGCTGGGGAGCATTCCCGTGCAGGCTCCGTCGGTACCGACGTACCCATATGTGAAGACTCATTCCTGCTTGTTCCTGGAGATATCCCACTAGCTGGCCAGTGCTGCTCAATATCCCCTCTAAACACTGTCTGGAGAGTTCCAGGGTGGTCCATGAGTGGGACGAGGGTAGTCCCAGCACTTAACTGGTTAGCAGCGATTTTCAGTCCGCTAAACAACTAAGTGCCCGTATAAAGTCAGGTCATCACAATAACTCTCCTAACTTTATGCAGTTTCAGCTATCCGCATAGCGGCTGAATATTGCCACTGTCTGGATAGCTGTGTCGGTCAGGGCTGAAACCAGATATTCAGTGCCAGAGGCTATCCAGATTCTGGCGCTGAATATCTGGTTTCATTTTTGACCGTGACAATCAGATACTTTTAAAATGTTGACTGTCGCAGGTTGAATATCAGGCCTGTGAAGTCCAAAGACAGACATATTCCAATCACTAAACTGAAATAAATTTAAATTTTCTACCTTGTGCTGTCTGGTAATTTTATTCTCTAATCGTGTTGATCCAAGTCTCTGGTTTCTACTTTCCTTGTGTTCTCTTAACTCACCCTCTAGGGTCTGGTCCATCTGCCACTTCTCTTCCGGCCTTCATTTCATTCCATCTCCGACACTGATCTTTTCCTCTTGGCTTTCTTCCATTTTTCTCTATCAAACTCAGATTTCATTTCTCCTTACCATCCAGTTCTCGATCTTTAGCTTTTAACTGCATCTTCCTACCACTGTTCAATCTTTCACATAGCCCTCTCACACCCCCCAGCTCTCTATCCTTCCCCAGCCAATTAGTCCCACTCATTAATTCTCACATTTCTCTTTCTCTCTTTTGCTCTCCCTATGTCCAGCATCTCTCTTGCCCTGTCTTGTGTCTCCCCTCCATGTCCAGCATCCCCCTCTCTCCCCACCCTATGTCCAGCAGCTCCTCTATCTTCCCATGACCAGCATCTTCCTTCCACCCACTCCATTTTGTTTCAAGAATCTTCCCTCCATTCCTACTCCATGTCCAGCCTTTGCTCACTATCCCCTACACCCCATCCCATGTCTAGCATCTGCCTTTCTTACCCCATGACCACTACTCTATATCCAGCATCTGCTATCCACCCCTCCATCCCATGTCCATCTGCTTCTCCACCCTTCATGCTGTCAACCCGTGTCCAGCATCTGCCCTCTGCTCCTCCACTTTCCAATCCTAAAATCCACTATCTGCCCTCCTTATGCCCTCACCCATATACAGCCTCTGCTCTGAACCCCATGTCCAACACCTGCCCTCCATCCCTCTACCCAACCTTATATCCACCACATGCCTTCTATCCTCTTATGTCCACGACTCTATGTCTCCTGTCTACCCCTCCACTATATGTCCAGCATTTGCCTGGTATCCTGCATCTCCCTTCAAGCCATTGCCCCACATCCCCCTTTTTGTCCTGTATCCCCCTTCCAGCCACTCTCTCTCGCCATCCTTCGCTGCCGCTTTTCCAATGTCTGCAGCAGAAGGCCTCAGATTAGAAAAACACAAAAAAATAAAAAAGTGTGGATCAGGAGTGATATGCGGAAATATTTATTTACAGAAAGAGTGGTGGATCCGTGGAATACTCTCCCAGTGGAGGTGGTAGAGATGAGGACAGTAACTGAATTAAAAAAAGCATGGGAAAAACACAGAGGATCTCTAAAGGTAAAAAGGGGACTGTTGTAGTTGTTGATATGGAAGGACAGACTAGATAGGCCATGTGGTCTTTTTCTGTCGTCATATTTCTATGTTTCTATCTTTGCGACTCCGCACTTGGAAATGCAAATGCCCATCCCCTCTGACACGTCACATCCTGTTAGAGGGAGCGGGCATTTTGTAACCCATGTGGTTATTCTCATCATAACCTTCTTTCAATGTTGCAAGTGTACCCCTATCTGTGTTACTTTTTCCTATGATAGGGATTCTCATCCTGGGGGCATAACGGCATGATGAAGCAGAGAGGAACCATACCTGAGTGGGTCATCTTCCTTTAGCCACCCAATCTGTCGCGCGGGAAAAAGAGGCATTATCTTTCCCATCAACAACTCGAGAAACAGGCGCCAAGGAAGGAAGACACTCGATGTGTCGCTGCCAAAAGGACAAAGGAATCAGAGAGAGTACAAGCCACCTAGTTTACCACCGCTGAAGGAGAGAGGGACTATAAAAATTTGGAGACTATTTTTCTACAGTTATGTTCAGGTCAATATTATCTGCCATGGCAGTTAAAAAAATAAATCTGGATATTCAGGGTCACCATCCAGATAGTGAGCAGTGGCCATCAACATTATTCAGCTAGTGGCAATATTCGGCACTGCTAGCTGATAGTTATCAGCCTTTTTGCTGTCGTAAGTTATTTGAATAGTTATCTGGATAACAATACGGCATATCACCACTATCCAGATGATTTCTAGGACTATACTTATACGGAAAGTATCAGGCAGGAAGAATGATTCTGAGCAGCGCTATCAAGGCAATGTGCTGAACATCAATGGTAGGCCTGGCAAGCGGCACTTATCCAGACAGCAGGAGCTACTATCTGTCTAAGTGATTCTTAATAACAGGAAAGTGCATTTGTTTGAAAAGACATGGGAAATATTAACAACATATTGTTTTGTTTACTGAAGTGAAAGGGTAAAAAACACTTGGGAGGGGGGTTCCAGTATCATTTTTAGTTGTCATGGGCTGCCCTTGAGTTGGAAGACACCAGTCTTCCAGGGGGAGTTAATCTGCCTCCTAGGGACTTAGCCAGCATATTCTTAGCTGTGTCTTGTATTTCTGGTAATCTTAGTGTCTGTTTCCTGATTGGACCAAAATTTCCCTTTCTGGTGTTGAGCTCCATGGAAAACCCATCCTGGATTTTTTGTCCCGTGAATCTATTGACTTCTGCTGTAGACACCTACTCCAAAGACTTTCTTTGTGCCGTGCTCCCAGCCCTGTTAAGTTCTGGGAAAATTATTTTGGAACCCTTGTTAAAAATGTTTCATTGTTGAATTCTTGTACTTACAATCCTGAATTCTCATAAGAAATTCCCTGTTACTATTATACTATCAGAGGCATTTACTAAGTTTATCCCGGATCCTGATTGTACAATTGGTGATCTAGTTGAGAAATTCTGTGAAGCAATGTCTAAGAACGTAAAAGTTGCAATTAGCCTCTGTGCCCTCTGAGCCATTCTCTGAAAAGCTCAATGGCACTCAAGAAGCATTGGCAGAGCTGCTACATTACCCAGTTCCAAAAGAGATTTTAGGCCAGTCCTGACTTTCTAACACTACAATTATGCATTATGAGACCTGTAGCATGGATTTCAATGGGTAGAATCAAGGTTTATAAATTCCACGCTGCCTTGGGGGTCTAAGTCCTAAACTAGGATTGAAAACATTTTTCTCCTGGAAAGAAAAGGAGAAGGAATTATGCAAATGTAAAAAATAATATTAAAGCAATGATATCCCCTCTATGTACCAGGGGAGATCAGGAGTTGGGGGGTGGGGGGGGGGATCAGCTCCTCTTCAGTTGGAGGAAAGGGGTGATGCATTGCCTACATTGCTGGTGCTGGAGAGGGGGATCAGAGGGTGTTGGGTGAAGCACTTAGGGAAGAGTGCAAGTTGTCAACAGTGGTTCCGGTTGTGAGGAGGGAGGAGAGAGGTTTGGGTTGGCTTGCCACAAGGGGGGGGGGGGGGCTGTGTTTTGTTTTGGCAGAAGCTACAGCTACTTCTTAATTAACAAAAGTGCCCTGAAATGAAAACGTATAAAAACAAAATGAGATAAAACAAAAATTTATAAAAACGCAAAACAAAAATTTAAAATCCTGCAAACAACACAGGCAACTAAATACAGCAATTTTTCTTTTGCTTGCACACCTCTACTTAAGCACGAACCACTCCGTTCCTTTCAATGGTAAGTTTAGTTAATGAAGCCAACTAAAATAACTAAATAATTAACATTTGAAATAGAGGCATGTTTATTAAAGTGCGCTAACAGTTTGCACAGGGTTTGACGCATAATAAGAGCATTGTGCTAACAGTGCAGGGCCCCATGCTAAAAAATATGTGCTAACCAATTAGGGAATCATTGCAAATTGTGAATAGAAAGGGTGGACGTCTAGTTTGGACTTCCAACCCTTGCTATTTGCAGGGAGTGAATAGCGAACACCAGGCTCTCCGCAAGTACTTTGTCATTGTGCAGGGGAGCTCTGGATGGGGGCGGGAGGGGAGGGGAAGGGCTGGAGGAGGAGCAAGGACAGGGCGGAAGCAGGACCCTGACTCCAGATGTACAGGACTGACTACAGTGGTGGCCCTCTATGTCCGCATGCTCGCCTTCTTCTTAGATGGGGGACTTATTTCACCTTGGAGGTGGAATAAGTCTCCCTGATGTCGAAGGATAGCATGGTGGGGCTGGGACCAGCACCGGCAAGGTAAGCGGTGCAGGGGGAGCCCTGCTCTCGTTTCCGGCCCTGACAAGCAAAATTTGGGGTCGAGTGGCAGGGAATGGATGATTGACCATGCATGCGGCCGATCGGGGCTCCTGCATGGTGCCCCAGTGCCATGGCAACAGAACGCTATGGCAACAGGGCTCCATGCAGGTGGCCCGGCTGGGTTGGACGGGGAATCAGCTGGACATCCAGGCCCTTGGAATTAGGGCATGGCCTGACCATCCAGGACCTCTGCAGTCAATTCTGATCCCGCAGGGAATGTCTAGCCCCCGCAGATCATGATGGGGCCCTTAGTGGGTGGCATTAAGTGCACCCGCAGGCCAATTAGCATGGTGCTGAGCATATGAGTGTGAGACACATACACTCCCCACAGGCCTCAGTGCTAATCTGCCAGCACAATCACGTACTACCAGTGTGCACCTTAGTAAACATGCCTCAAAGTGTACAATAGGGGTGGGGAGGCTGCTTAGAGTGCTCGTGATGCTATTGCAGAGGCTCGCTGTGAAGAAGGTTGAGAGTCACTGGCTGAGAGGCCTACTACTGCTTCTAACTACTTGTATAGTGCTACAGGGTTACGCAGTGCGGTACATGCAGATGTAAGAGTCCCGCTCATCAGTTCCTGCCATGTCATTCCCCTGCTGTCAAAAAGACCATTAACAGGGCAAATAGCTATTGAACAGGAATCATGCAGATTACTCACAAAATACAAGCCTTTTTTGGAACGTATCAAGATCTTACTTTTCACACTCTCAAAAACACACAGCCCAAAAGGGCTGAACAAGTAAATACTTGAGCAAATTCAGTATGTTTTAAAGTGTCTTTCAGGAAAATGAAAAATAATATCCGAGCATGTGGCATACTCTGGGAAAAATAGTGGAAAGCTAATCCCTGGCTTTACCATCAGCTGCTGTTTTGAAATGTTGCCTCCATCTCAGCTCTGATATGCCTGAGGAAGAGCTGAGAAGCGGGTGTGCAGCTTGAAACACTGATTAGTGTCGGTGTGCAGCTTGAAACACTGATTAGTGTCGCGCATGGACCTCAAGTTATTGGCTGAAGAGGGTTATCTATCCCGTTTGGATTAAGGAAGTGCAGTGGACTGAGTTGAAGGATTACCCTTACGAGATTGGGGATTCTGCGTTTGATCTGGTCACGCTGCCCATGTGGGATTTGAAGATTGTGGATACTCCTCTTGGCATCTGTTCAGCTAAGTAATTTTTTCCTCACATATTTGTTTGTGGTGGGGTATTGCAGCCTTGGTACTTAGACTGGACATTGTTTTGGACAGCAACGTGTGTTGTGTGGTCCGGTTAGGCCGGTTTGCGGTCATTTTTAAATTAAGAAAAAAAGGAGGGCTCACTTCGAGGGAGGGATTGTTTCCTCTCATGGTGAGCGATCCGACAAAAAAGCTTTAATAGATAGCAGTTTGGCCCTTTGGGGGTGTGTTTGGACATTTGGTCAGTTCCAGGGGAAGGATTTTTGTGGGAAATCAATTATTTCTTTGGCATCAATGGGGTTGATTTTCATGGGTGTAATTTTCTAATTAACAGAAAATATGTGGCAATGAGCTCCCCATTAACTGTTAGGACACATTCCATGACTTAAAATAGCATTTTACCATACCTCAAACCCTGGCTGTCCTCGACAACCCACTACCTATGTTCCTGTGCACAGTCAGCAGAGCGCCTTTGGCTTAAATCACATACCCTTGCTGATTACCTACATTTCAAATTCATGATAACCTCTTTCCAGTCAGCCATAGCTCTCGCCAAGTAAGAGTACGATGTCCATTTGACTAACTCTCTTGTCTCTGACCCTCGCCTTCTCTTTGCTTTGCTCAACTCAACTTGGAGTAGAGGAGTAGCCTAGTGGTTACAGCACTGGCTTGGGAATCAAGAGACCAGGGTTCAATTCCCACTAGCACTCCTTGTGGCTTTGGGCAAGTCACTTAACTCTCCATTGCCTCAGAAGAATCCAAGTTATCAATGTCCCTGTTTAATGTACATTGCCAAGTTTAAGTTACAATGTAAACTACTTTGACTAAAATGATAAAGAGGTATTAAAAAATCTGTTAAATAAATAAAATAAACTCTCTCCTTGAGATCCCTCCTCCCCCAATCCCTTCTTCATTTTATGCCAAGACCTTGGCTGACTACTTCCATGACAAAGTCCAGAAGATTAGCCTTGAATTCTCTGCAGGGTCACCTCCACCTCATTTTCCCCCTCTTCAATCCCAAATCCTTCCCTCACCTTCGGTCACCCTTTCTTCCTTTTCTGAAATCACTGAGGAAGAAACTGCATATTTTCCCCATGCTCCAAACTAACTACCTGCTCCTCTGCTCCACTCCCCCACCTGTCTACTAAGCTTATCTCTTCTACCGTTATCACTTCCATCTGTCATATCCTTAACCTATCGTTTTCCACTGCAACTGCTCCTGTGGCCTTCAAACATGCCATGGGGTTACACCTCTTTTCAAAAAACCTTCACTAGATCCTGCCTGTCCTTCCAGTTATTGACCTCTCTCTCTCCTCCCCTTTGTTTCAAAACAACTTGAATGAGCGGTTCACCGTCGCTGTCTTGACTTTCTTTCCTTGCAAGATCTTCTGGAATCACTGCAATCTGGCTTTCGTTCTCTACATTCCACAGAAACAGCTCTTGCCAAAGTCCCCAGCAACTTATCCCTTGCGAAATCCTAAGGGCTCTACTCAATTCTCATCCTTCTTGACCTTTCTGCTGCCTTTGACACTGTCGATCATCACAGTCTCCTCGATACCTGTCATTGCTTGGATTTAGGGTCTCTGTTCTGTCCTGGTTTTCTTCCTATCTTTCCCAGCACACTTTTAGTGTATGTTCTGCTCTACTGCTATCCAACTTTCCTCTATTGCTATCCAACTTTAATTTTTCTCCCATGGTTTTCAGTACCATCTTTATGCTGATGACTCTCAGATCTACCTTTCTGTGCCTGAAATCTTTCCATGAATCCAGGCTTGGATCTTTGCCTGCTTATGAGATATTGATGCCTCGATGTCTCACCACTGTCTGAAACTAAACATGGTCAAAACTGAGCTCTCTATCTTTCTACCTAAACTCACCTCTCCCCTTCTTCCTTTTTCTCTTTCTGTGGATAACACTACATTCCTCCCTGTTTCCTCAGCTCACAACCTTAGGGTCATCTTTGACTCTACTCTCTCTTTCTCTGCACACATACAACAGATAGCTAAAACGGGTCGCTTCTTTCTCTATTACATTGGCAAAATTCATCTCTTCCTTCCTACACACACTACTAAGACACTTATCCACTTTTTATCCATGTTCTACTGAACATGTAGATAGTCATGGCTTAATGGGAGAAAGCCAACATGGCTTTAGCAAGGAAGGTCTTGTCTTACTAATCTGTTATGTTTTTTTGAAGGTGTGAATAAACAAGTGAGTTGGTTGATATAGTGTATCTGGATTTTCAGAAAGCCTTTGACAAGGACCCTCATGACAGACTCTTGGCGAAATTAAAAAGTCATGGGATAGGAGGCAGTGACAATTGTGGATCAGGAACTGGTTAAAAGATAGAAAGCAGAGGGTAGGGCTAAATGGTCAATTTTCCCGATGGAGAAAGGAGAATAGTGGAGTACCCCAAGGATCTGTGCTGAGGCTGCTTTTTAACATATTCATAAATAACCTGGAAATGTGAACAATGAGTGAGGTAATCAAATTTGCAGATAACACAAAATTATTCAAAGTTGTTAAAACCCATGAGAATTGTGAAAAATTGCAAGAGGACCTTGATAAATTGGAAGACTGGGCATCCAAATGGCAGACAAAATTTAATGTGGATAAGTGCAAAGTTATGCATCTAGGAAAGAACACCACAAAATGTGGCTACATGATGCAAGGTTCCATATTAGGAAGCACCACCCAGGAAAAAGATTTAGGTGTCATGGTGGATAACACGTTGAAACCCTCCGCCCAGTGGGCAGTGGCGGCCAAGAAAGCAAACAGAATGCTAGGAATCATAAGGAAAGGAATGTAGAATAAAACAAAGGATATTATAATGCCTCTGTATCGTTCCATGGTGCAACCGCACCTTGAATATTGTGTGCAATTCTGGTCGCCATATCTTCAAAAGAATATAACATTATTAGAAAAGATACACAGAAGAGCCACCAAAATGGTAAAGAGTATGGAAGGATACCCCTATGAACAGAGGCTAAAAAGGTTAGGGCTCTTCAACCTGGAAAAGAGACAGCTGAGGGGAGATATGATAGAGGTCTATAAATTAAAGAATGGCGTGGGACAGGTAAAAGTAGATTGAATTGTTTACGCCATCAAAATATAGAAAGACTAGGGGCATGCAATGAAGCTTACAGTCTAACCTATTTAAGACTAATAAGGGAAAATATTTTTTCACTCAACGATTAATCAAACTCTGGAATTCGTTACCGGAGGATGTAGTAAAAGCTGTTAATGTAGCCGGGTTTAAAAAAGATTTGGACAAGTTCCTGGAGGAAAGCTCCATAAACCATTATTAAGGGGGACCCAGGATATCCATTGCTTGCCCCAATACAAGCGTTGTGGAACCTGTATCTTTTGGGGAAACTGCTAGGTATTTGTGACCTGCATTGGCTACTGTTGAAAACAGGATACTGTGCTTGATGGACCTTGGTCTGACCCAGTATGGCATATCTTATGTTCTTATGTAGTCATCTCCCACCTAGACTACTGCAACCTCCTCCTTGCTGGTCTCCCTCTGAATCATTTCTCTCTCCTTCAATCTGTTCAAAACTCAGCTGCGCAGCTAATCTTTCACCAGCCTTGATATGCTCATATAACCCCTCTTCTCAAGTCTCTTTACTGACTCCCTATTTGTTTCTGTATGCAGTTCAAACTTCTGCTGCACTCATTCTGTTGCTCCTCACTGCCGTTCCTCACTTGTCTTTCCCTACACTCCTCTTCGGGAACCCCATTCTTCTGGCAGATCCCTTCTATCTGTGCCCTTCTCTTCTACTGCCAACTCCAGACTTCAGTCCTTCCATCTTGCTGCTCCTTATGCCTAGAATTAACTATCTGAGTCTGGGCATCAGGCTTCAGCTCTGGCCCTTTTCAAATCCAGGCCAAAAACTCATCTATTCCAGGCTGCTTTTGGATCCTAATCCGCTTAGTCTCCTATGTGTTTCCTTACTTGTCACCTAGATGTATCCTTGTCCTCAGCTGTTGTGTTGTCTGTCTTGACTAGATTGTAAGCTCTGATGAGCAGGGACTGTCTTTTACATGTGTCTGTACAGCGCCGCGTATGCCTTGTAGCACTATACAAGTGATAAGAAGTAGGAGTAGTTTTACATGTTAGCCATTTAATGTGTCAGCACGTGCTAAGAGTTAACGCGGCACTCTCTTAATTCTCATGTGAAACAGCTAACAGAGACTAGCCAATAGAGGCCTTATCCAAAAGTGAAAATCCTCTCAAAGCTAATATACATATAAGCAAATTGAAACATGCACACTTACAGTATAACACAATGGCACATTTCCTCTTTACTTCACTCGCAGAAGGGTATATCTGTGAGGGAGACTACATTGAAGCAGCCATGGTAAGAGGTAGCTCAATAGTGTAGCAGGGTATGCATGAGTGGGTGTGTAGTGGATAGGAACAGTGGTTAAAGGATGTGCCAGTGCCTTATGGGTATGGGTATGGGTATTTGTGTCATGTATGTGTATTTATCTCCACGGACAGTTCAGCATCTGTGAGGAAGTGTGGGTGGGATGTCAGAAGGCATCTCTATGACTCCTTTGGACTCTGCCTCTCCCCCTACCAACCATCCATATACTCTCTCTCTCCATTCCATCTCCCTCCCCATCCCCCTTACATGCTCCCAATTCTCCACTTCCCCTTCCATTCTTTTCCCTTCCAAATTCCTATAGCTTCTCTTTTCATCTCCTTGTATCTTGTGCTTTTTCTTTTGCCTTTCCTGGCTGCAGTGTGGCTTCTTCAGCAGTACCAGCAGAGGCTGGATCTCCAATAGCACATTGCTTCTTTGCTGCAGCAACCTCTTCATTACAGTGATGGCGCCTGACTTCCCTGCTACCGTGGCTGCTGCTTCGTCATTGTACTGACTCTCCTCTTCATTGTGGCAGTAGGGCCTGACCTCCTTACCGCTCATAATAGCTTCATCATTCGTGCTAGTTCTCCTCTCCATTCGGGTGGTGGGACCAGACCTCCCCACTGCTGATCACTACAAAGTGAGCTTTAAAGCTGTTATAATTGAAGTCATAGACTTCTGTTTGTGAAGTGCGCTGCAAGAAGCACAAACCCCATAACACCAGAGGAGATGGCCTGCCAGAACTCCAGCCACAGTGAAGAGGGATGGAGTGTGCTGTGGAGAGCCTGAGCCCAAGCCCTATGGCACTGGAACTGAAAGATTGCCGTGGCTCCAGCTGTCCTGAAGAGGGATGGAGTACAGGAGCGGCCTTTCACAGTAAAGCTTCACAGTGGAAAGATGGGCTTAGAGAAGAGGAAAGAGGAGGGGACAGAGTATAAGGGAAGGGGCAGGGTTAGAGAGGTAGGTAGGAGGAAGGAGTTTGGTCAGAGAGAAAAGATGGAAAGGGGCAGAGCAGAAGGGTAGGGTTGGAGAAGGAAAGAGAGGTGGAGCATAATGGAAAGGGAGAAGTTAGAGGAGGAAAGGAGTAGAGTGCAAGAAGGAAGAGGGAGAAAGGGGTGAAAGGGGGATGGCATTGAAAGGGGACAAAGTACAAAGGTAGGTAGAAGAGGAAGGGGGAGGGAGAATGCAAAGCACAGTTACTTACCTGTAACAGGTGATCTCTGGGAACAGCAGGAATAAGTCTTCACATATGGGTACGTCGGTACCGACGGAGCCTGCGCGGGAACGCTCCCCAGCGTCCAATCAGAAAGCTTTTGGGAGCATCCCACAGCGCCTGCGAGCTGCCTTCCCGCCTTTCCAACTGTCTCTCCTCAGTTGAGTTTTATAGCTGAGACAAAGAGGGAGAGAGAGGGAAAGGAAGAGAGATAGAGAGAGAGAGAGACAACTTCTAGGGGAGGTGGGTGGGTGGGTTGTGAAGACTTATTCCTGCTGTTCCCAGAGATCACCTGTTACAGGTAAGTAACTGTGCTATCTCCAGGAACAAGCAGGAATGAGTCTTCACATATGGGGACTCCCTAGCTTTTGATGCCAGGGAGAGCGCCCAGAAGTTGTGTGGTCCTGGGACAGGGCTGCACTTCCCCACCTGGATCTCTGGCATCCCCTGAGGGATGGTGGGTAGGAGTTGATTAAGTATAGAACAGGTGTTTGAGAACAGCCTGACCAAACAAGGCATCCCGGCGGGATTCCTTGTCTAAGCAGTAATGGGCTGTGAAGGTATGAACCGAGGCCCAAGTGGCTGCTCGACAGATGTCGTCGATAGACACAGAGTTCAGAGGAGCCATTGAGGCTGCCATGGCTCTCACATTGTGAGTTGTGACATGGCCCTCCAGAGAAATGTTCTTGCTCTGATAGGCGAAAGAAATACATTGGGCAATCCAGTTGGAAAGAGTTCTCTTGGAGACTGGGTGTCCCAAATGAGAAGGATCAAAAGCAACAAAGAGTTGGGAAGACTTTCTATGTTGCTGTGTCCTTTGTAAGTAAAAAGCCAGAGCTCTTTTACAGTCCAGGGTATGAAGATTCCTCTCTGCAGGTGATGCATGAGGTCCTGGAAAAAAGACAGGTAGGTAGACCTCTTGGTTGAGGTGAAAAGGCGAGACCACCTTAGGCATAAAATGTGGCTTAATCCTAAGGACCACCTTGTCATGATGGAATCTTGTATAAGATGGATTAGCTACTAGTGCTTGCAATTCACTGATGCGGCGTGCTGATGTGATTGCAATGAGAAAGATAACCTTCCAAGAAAGGTATTTCAAGGAGGTAGTAGCTAAAGGTTCAAAAGGCGGCTTCATAAGCTGACCAAGAACTAAATTTAAGTCCCATGCCACCGGTGGTGGTCTAATGGGAGGCTTTATTAAAAGGAGGCCTCACATGAACCTTCCTACAAGGGGATGAGAGGAAACAGGTTGTCCATCTAGAGGCTTGAGTGAAGCTGCAATAGCACTCAGATGGACTCTTACTGAATTTGTCTTAAGGCCTGCATTAGACAGATGCAGGAGATACTCCAGCAAAGATTCCAGAGGTATGGCACGGGGGTTAAGACCCTTTTCAGAACACCAGATGGTAAACCTTTTCCACTTGAAGGCGTAAGAACGTCTAGTGGAAGGTTTTCTGGAAGCTTGAAGAACATCTTTCACTTGCTGAGAAAGAGGAAGATCCTGGAGATCTAGGCCTTCAGCAACCAAGCCCTGAGATGCAGAGACTGGGGATTGGGATGCCACAAGTTTCCGTCCTCCTGAGAGAGGAGGTCTGGAGCAGACCCTAACTCTAGGGAGGGAGATTAAGAGAGATGTAGAAGCAGAGGGTACCACATTTGCTGTGGCCAATGTGGAGCTATGAGAATCATGTGGCCTCTGTCTCTATGAAGCTTGAACAGGGTTTTGGGAATTAGGGGAATGGGTGGAAAGGCATACAGGAAGTCTTGACCCCAGTGAAGGAGGAAAGCATCCCTTGCCTGAGCCCCCTGAGCCGGAGTTCTGGAACAGAACCGGGGAAGTTTGGCATTCCACGGACTTGCAAAGAGGTCTATGTCCGGGGTTCCCCAAATTTGAAAAAAATTTGGACACCTGGTCCATATGTAGGGACCACTCGTGTGGAAGCAGAACTCGACTGAGACTGTCTGCCCAAGAGTTTTGAACCCCTGGAAGATAGACTGCCAGAAGACGAATGTGATGCTCTCTGGAGAGGGCCCACAGTCGCAGAGCTTTATTGCAAAGCGACAGAGAGCCAGTTCCTCTCTGCTTGTTTATGTAGAACATGGCTACCTGATTGTCCGTGTGGACAAGGACTGTCTTTTGGCTGAGCAGGGTGTGGAAAACTCGTAGAGCAAGGAAGATTGCTCTGAGTTCCAAGAGATTGATGTGGAGACAAGTCTCCTGTGGGGACCAGATGCCCTGGGTGGAGAGGTCCTGAAGATGAGCTCCCCAGCCCATTGGAGAAGCATCTGTTGTAAGAGTTGCCTGGGGTAGAGGCTGTTGAAAAGGACACCCCAGCAAGAGGTTCTGAGGGGACTTCCACCACTGGAGGGACAAAATGAGGCGACTTGTGTTTGCTATTTTGTCTGACAGGCAGCCTAATGCCTGGGTCCATTGGGTGGATAAAGTCCACTGAGCTGCTCTCATGTGAAGGCGAGGATATGGTACCACATGAACGGTGGAAGCCATGTGGCCTAGCAACTGTAACATCTCTCGAGCAGTGAGTAGGGGTTTCAACTCTGCTTGAGAAGCTAACTGCATCAAGCGAAGGCAACGGGCCTGGGGAAGAAAGGCCCTTGCCGTTGTGGTATCCAGCAGTGCCCCTATAAACTCCAGGGACTGAGTAGGGATCAAATTGGATTTTGGGATGTTTATTACCAGCCCTAAGTATTGAAGGATACGCATTGTGCAGGTTAGAGCAGTCCTGGCCTCTGATTGAGTGGGAGCTCGAATGAGCCAGTCGTCCAGGTAGGGGAAGACAAATATTCCCAGGGTGCGCAGAAAAGCAGCAACCACTGCCATGCATTTCGTGAACACCCTTGGTGCCAAGGCCAGGCCAAAGGGGAGCACTCTGTATTGATAGTGCTTCTCCTGGAAAAGGAACCGAAGGAACCTTCTGTGAGTTGGATGGATGAGAAAGCACAGTTACTTACCTGTAACAGGTGATCTCTGGGAACAGCAGGAATAAGTCTTCACATATGGGTACGTCGGTACTGACGGAGCCTGCGCGGGAACGCTCCCCAGCTTCCCAAAAAGGAAAGCTTTTGGGAGCATCCCACAGCACCTGCGTGCTGCCTTCCCGCCTTTCCTAACCAACTCTCCTCAGTTCAAGTTTAAAGCTGAGACAATAGAGAGAGAGAGGAAAGAAAAGATAGAAAAGAGATACCACTCCTAGGGGAGGTGGGTGGGTTGCGAAGACTTATTCCTGCTGTTCCCAGAGATCACCTGTTACAGGTAAGTAACTGTGCTATCTCCAGGAACAAGCAGGAATGAGTCTTCACATATGGGGACTCCCTAGCTGAGATGCCTGGGAGATCCCCAAGGATATGAGACCCTGAAAGGGGTTTGCGTCCTCCTATGGATCTCAGGCATCCATCCAGGGAAGGAGGGCAGGAGTTGTTTAAGAATGGAACAGGTGTCTGAGGACAGCCTGACCAAACAAGGCATCCCGGCGGGAATCCTTGTCCAAGCATTAATGGGCTGTGAAGGTATGAACAGAGGCCCAGGTGGCTGCTCGACAGATCTGGTCGATGGACACAGAATTTAGATGAGCCACAGAGGTGGCCATGGCCCTCACATTATGAGCTGTGACATGGCTCTCCAGAGAAAGGTTCTTACTCTGGTAGGCGAAAGAAATACACTGAGCAATCCAATTGGACAGTGTTCTCTTAGAGACTGGAAGTCCCAAGTGAGAAGGATCAAAAGCAACAAAAAGCTGGGAAGACTTTCTATGTTGCTGTGTCCTATGTAAGTAAAAAGCAAGAGCTCTTTTACAATCCAGAGTATGAAGATTCCTCTCTGCACTGGATGCATGAGGAGCTGGAAAAAAGACAGATAAATATACCTCTCGATTAAGATGAAAAGGTGAGACCACTTTAGGCATAAAGTGTGGATTCGTCTTAAGGACTACCTTGTCATGATGGAACCTTGTATAAGGTGGATTAGCCACTAAGGCCTGCAGTTCACTGATGCGGCGAGCAGAAGTGACTGCAATGAGGAAAATAACCTTCCAGGAAAGAAATTTCAAGGAGGTAGTGGCTAAGGGTTCAAAGGGTGGCTTCATAAGCTGACCAAGAACCAAATTTAAGTCCCATGCCACCGGAGGAGGCCTAATGGGTGGTTTAGTTAAAGTTAGGCCTCTCATGAATCTTGAAATAAGAGGATGAGAGGAGATAGGTTGTCCATTGATGGGCTTAAGGGATGCTGCAATAGCACTCAAATGGACTCTTACTGAATTTGTCTTAAGTCCTGCATTGGAGAGATGCAGGAGATAGTCTAACAAAGAAGTTAAAGGTAGTGCCAGAGGGTCAAGACCCTTCCCAGCACACCAAATGGAAAATCTTTTCCACTTAAAAGCACAGGAACGCCTGGTGGAAGGTTTCCTGGAAGCATGGAGGATATCCTTCACCTGCTGAGAAAGATTCAAGTCTTGAAGGTCTAGGCCTTCAGTAACCAAGCTCTGAGGTGAAGGGACTTGGGGTTTCGAGCAGTATCGAGCAGTATCGACATCGGGCATCCACGGTACCGGATCGGTACCGAGAAGTATCCCTGGACAAGGAACCGCAGCAGTCGGTATCCTGGTCGATGTCGATGCAGTCGGTACCGGCATCGGCGCTGGTGCCGGTACCGGAGCCGATACCAACAACGGAGCTCGTTGCGGTATCATCGGCGTCGCAGCTTGAATGAAGGACTGTATAGCCTGCTGCATGGACAGAACATTCTGATCCATCGACGCCATGAAAGCCTGGAAGTCGGTACCGGGAGAAAGTGCCGGTACCCCAGAGCAATCTAACAGGTGATCGGTCGAGGCCGTGCCATCGATGTCAACCTGTAACCCCATAGGAGGAGCTTTGGAAGCCGGAGCTTCTCGCCGGGGTTGTTTGGCTGGTGCACGATCCTTGAGGGCAAGCCCGGAGGCATCTCGATGCTTAGAGGGAGATCTACCCTTCGAGGACCTGCTAGGTTTATGTTTGGTTACCTGAGATCCTTCAGGAGAAGACGACCTGGAAGATGTCGATGCTACTGCCGGTGCCTCAGCGGGAAACAGAACATGGAGCTTAGCTGCTCGGTTCTGTAACCCCCGTTTAGACATTAGGGAGCAGGACGGACAATCCGGAATGGAGTGTTCAGGACCCAAACATTTAAGACACCATTTATGGGTATCT
Organism: Ichthyophis bannanicus; assembly: GCA_033557465.1. Classification (NCBI taxonomy): domain Eukaryota; kingdom Metazoa; phylum Chordata; class Amphibia; order Gymnophiona; family Ichthyophiidae; genus Ichthyophis; species Ichthyophis bannanicus. Next base: position 304,969,008 of record CM066032.1, on the reverse strand, counting down.
GTAACAGAAATAGTACCACTACACTTAGTGCATTTTTTGAACCCGGAGGTTGGTTTTTCCATGGGGGAAATTTTCTTGTGGGCCCTGAGGCCTTAAGAAGAAAAATACACCAAGTGAGGAAAAATATCGATATTTTTTTTTTTTTTTAAAGAAAGAAAGAAAAGACCGGTGGTACCGGTCCGGAGTCGGGGAAGGCAGACACGCGACCAAAGAAATAAAATAAAATAAAATAAAGAACTTCTTCAGCGGTGACAGGGCTCGACCTGCTGGCTCCGCGGCAAAGAAGAACTGAGGAGAGTTGGTTAGGAAAGGCGGGAAGCCAGCACGCAGGCGCTGTGGGATGCTCCCAAAAGCTTTCCTTTTTGGGAAGCTGGGGAGCGTTCCCGCGCAGGCTCCGTCGGTACCGACGTACCCATATGTGAAGACTCATTCCTGCTTGTTCCTGGAGATCATGAGTGTACACATCCTTGAGATCTAGAGAACAAAGCCAATCCTGACTCTGAAGGTATGGCAGCAGAGTTCCTAGAGAAACCATCTTGAATTTTTCTTTGACTAGGAATCTGTTCAATTCTCTGAGATCTAAAATGGGTCTGAAGCCCCCTGTTTTCTTTGGGATAAGAAAATAGGGGAGTAGAACCCTGTGCCCTGTTGTTGAGAAGGCACTTCCTCTACTGCCCCTTGGGCTAGAAGAGTGGCAACCTCCTGCTCTAATAGGCTGAGGAAGGAGATTGGAGAATTGAACTGGTGCACTCTTGTGAGAGGGGGTAAGCTGGAAAAATGAAGTTTGTACCCCTCTCTTATGATGGAGAGTGTCCACTGCTCTGCTGTGATTTGCCCCCATCTGGGAGCAAAGTGACAGAGCCTTCCTGGAATGGTGGAGGGCTCTGGTCCTTCTAGAGCCAGGAAGGCTAAGTTCTCTAGGAGAAAGTCAAAGGCCCTGAGGGGGCTGAGACTGCTGGGCTGGAGCAGGCCTCGCAGCCTTTGCCTTGGTCTGTTTGGAGGATTGCTGACGTTTGGAAGGGAACTGAGCTGCAGAAGATGCTCTCTGACTATAAGCAGGGTAGGATCTTCCCTTTTTTGAAAAAGGTGTTTTCTTGAACAACCTTTTCTTAGCAGGAGCAGCTGAAGATTTGGATAGTCTATCCAAAGCAGAATTTTCAGCATCCATCTGATTGGCTTTTGCTTGCCAATCCTTACCAAACAGATTTTCACCTGTACAAGGGATATTTCCCAATTCATCTTGGACCCAGGTCTCCAAATCAGATGCTTGAAGCCAAGCAATCCTACATGCTCCTATAGCTATAGCTGAGGCTCTGCTTACGCACTCAAAGGAATCGAAAGCTGCAGGGTTGGAGAATTTGGAGATAACCTGAGCATGTTTGAGCCCAGAGAGAAATTCTTGCCTTTTATTGTCAGACATAAAAGGACTTAAAGTTTGCAAATGGTCAGTGACTTCTTTTAAGAACATGCCCATGTAGAGACTATAAGAATTAATTCTCGCAGCAAGCATGGAAGCTTGGAAGACTCTTTTACCAAAAGCATCCAGGGTTCTACATTCACGTCCCAGCGGATTAGAGGCATGTCTCTTGGCACTTCTAATCTTTTTCATTGCAGACTCAACCACAATAGAGTGGTGAGGAAGCTGAGTTTTATGGAAACCAGGACAAGGAGGGACACGATACATGGTGTCCAACCTGCGAGAATGAGGAGAGGTGGTTAGAGGTGCTTCCCACATCCTTAACATGAGATCATGCAGAATCTCATGAATAGGCAAGGTAGCTGCCTCTTTAGGAGTTTTAGGATATTGTAGAATATCTAACTCCTTAGCTCTAGGCTCTGACTCTGGGGCTACTGTAATAGAGAGACTCCGAGCCACCTCTCTGATAAAGTCCTGAAAAGACAAATCTTCTGGAGGAGACATCCTTCGTTTAGGAGAGGACTCCTCCTGTGGAAGAAGCATCGCTGAATCGACAGACTCTTCAGAATCCTCAGAGTCATCAGAGGAATCGAAGTATCGTCTGTCGGGATGCTCTTGCAAAGCCCGATACCCGTACCGACCGAGGTCGGTATCGGGAATCATCGGTACCGAGGTCGGTATCGGGAATCATCGGTACCGGGGTATCGGTACCGGAAGGCTGCAGAGGGCAGGGTACCGGCATGGCTGACACCAATGCCGATGTCGATGCCACCGGTACCGGGATCGGTACCGATGGCGATACCGGAGCTGGTACCTGTGGAGTAGTCTGTTGCGGTACCACGGGCGTCGATGCCACAAGGAAAGCCGCCAGACTGCGTTCCATGGACAGAATCCTCTGATCCATCGACGCTGCCAATGCCTGGAAATCGGTACCGGTGGAGGCCACCAGTACCCCAGAGCATGGCACCAGGAGATCTGTTGAGGCCATGCCATCTAGATCGTCCTGGAACCCCGATGATGATGCTTTAGAAGCCGAAGCCTCCCGCCAGGGTAATTTTGCCGGTGCAGAATCCTCGAGGGCAAGGCCAGAGGCATCTCGATGCTTAGAAGGAGATTTGCCCTTTGAGGACCGGCTGGATTTATGTTTAGTTACTTGAGATCCATGTGAGGAAGAAGAGGCCCTGGAAGACGTCGATGCCACCGAAGCCGCATCAGAGGGAAACAGGGTACTGAGCTTGGCCGCTCGGTTCTGTCGACCTCTCTTAGACATCATGGAACAGGACATACAATCTTTAATGGAATGGTCAGGGCCTAAACATTTGAGACACCAGTCATGGGTGTCGGTGACGGATATAGTACCGCCACATTTTGTGCACTTCTTAAAACCTGAGGAAGGTTTTTCCATATTTAAGGAAAACGTTTTGGGCCTAAGGCCCAAAACTGAAGTACACCTGAAGGAAAAATAGAAGGTCTTTTTTTTTTTTTTTAAAGAAATAAGAACCGGCGGTACCGGTATACCAAATAAGAACCGGCGGTACCGGTATACCAAACCACCTCAGAAACAATAACGACATCCTATCATTCAGAAAACAGCTGAAAACCATCCTATTCCAGGAATATTTCAAGACAACCCCTACCAAAAAATGCCACAACCCCTGAACTCTCCATGTCCCTCTGAGTGACAACTACCCTGTACTGTCCATGTCTAAAGTCTATCCTACGTCGGAATCATCAATGTTACCTACCTGGTGATGGCCCCACCCTGATACTTGATTTCCCCACCCTTATATGTAACGCCGCTTTGACCCGGTGAAAAGCGGGATATAAATACAGTTAAATAAATAAATAAATACGCTAAATAAATAAAATAAATAAATAAATAAATAAAATAAATAAATAGCATCGAGGAAGGCAGACGCGTACAGAAAAGAAATAAAGAAAAAAAATAAGGAAATTCTTCTGCGGTGACAGGAACACGACCTGCTGGCTCCGCGGAAAAAGAACAACTGAGGAGAGACAGTTGGAAAGGCGGGAAGGCAGCACGCAGGCACTGTGGGATGCTCCCAAAAGCTTTCTGATTGGACGCTGGGGAGCGTTCCCGCGCAGGCTCCGTCGGTACCGACGTACCCATATGTGAAGACTCATTCCTGCTTGTTCCTGGAGATGAGGGGGAACACCATTCAAGGGGGAGAGAAGCCTACATGCCCACAGCCATACACAGCCCCTCAACAAACACTGCCAATATGCACATACCCAGATCCATGACACACATACTGCCAATACGCACACACAACACATCTATGACATACTCACACATATATATCCACACAGCCCCACAACGTACATTGCCAACACACATCTCCCATCTTCTGATAGCTCTCCTTCACATCTCTATAGATGGTTTGGGTTTTTTTAGTACTATCAAGTCAGTGCTGACTCCTGGCAACCCAGATGCCTCTGGGTTTTCTTGGCAATGTATCAGCGGAAGTAGATTGCCAGGCCTTTTCTTCCAAAGCAATGGAGGGTAAAGTGACTTGCCCAAGGTCTCAAGGCGTGCCAGTGGGAACTGAAGCCTTCATCTTCTGAATATTAGGTAGTTGCTCTAACCACTGGGCTACTCCTCCACAAATAAATAAACATTTTATCTTTATAGATAAATAGCTATATGTCCATGTGGAAACAGATATGCATATCATGTCACTGATTCACAGATACATACGCCCCTCAATACACTGTCAGTTACACCCACTCACATATCCCCCCCTGCTACCCTACTGAGAATCACTTGATCATAGCTGTTTCAACTTAGTCCCCCCACAAGGACCTTGTTTTAGTCTGTGAATGGAGGAAACGGGAAGCCTGCCAGCGCATTACACTAAGGGTACCCTTTTCAACTTGTTCATGCTGACAACATAATACCCCCAGCAATTCTTGAGGTAGGACATGGAGACTGGCTTGTTTTGAAAGGAAACGATGAAATTCTAGATGTTTTATTCATAAGTACACTGTACTATAATACTGCTAGGGACCTAAGATAAATGCCTAAAAGTTAGAAAACTCAAAGATGAACACTCAGGAATCAAAAACTAAGCATTCTTTCGCATTGATTTTCACATTAAAAATAGAATTTCATTAATTATGGGATGAGGTGATATAAAATCATTTTAATGTCTTTTGTGATACAATAACAATGAAAAAAGATGTGGCGTTATGGTTGTCATGGCACTCATAACTCTGATTTACCTGACTTTTATGTGTTTACTATAGATCCATAATGCTGCGATTACACTGTTTTTGTTAATTTCATTTTATGTGTTTATGATTTTTTTAAGGCTCATAACACTCCTGTAACAGGGTTTTTAAATTAATTTTCTGATGTCTAAGTCCACAAGATCCACAAAGATTTTCAAATGACATCAGGTTTTTTTCTTCATGCAAATTCAATGTTACTATGATCATTCACTAAAAATTAACAGGTCTCTGCATATGGATGTGAAAGCTGGACAGTGAAAAAGATAGACAGGAAGAAAACTTATGCCTTTGAATTATGGTGCTGGCGGCGAATACTGTGTATACCATGGACTGCCCGAAGAACAAACCAGTCGGTACTAGAGGAGATCAAACCTAAGCTTTCTTTAGAAGCTCAGATGACAAGACTTCGACTTTCATACTTTGGACACATCATGCGAAGAGAGAGATCATTAGAGAAAGACATTATGCTTGGCAAGATAGAAGGTCAACGCAAAAGAGGAAGGCCAGCAATGAGATGGATCGATACAATAACAGCAGCTACGGGTACCAGTCTTTTTAATATATTTATCGATTTGGAAAAGGAAGCAAGGAAATAAGCGATTAACAGCTAGGGTTACTAACACATGCTACAGCAATATGATTTCCTAGTAACCAGGTCCCTGCATAAAATAGGACCTGTGGTAAAAATAACAGGTACTTACATGATAGTGCATGTTAGTAACTCTAGCTGTAAATTTAAAGATGACAGAAAGCTATCCAAAGTTGTTAAATCACAAGCAAATTGTGACAAATTGCAGAAGGCTCATAGGGGACTGGCATTTATATGACGGAAGAAATTTAGGGGTATGTTTACTAATCAATGGTAGCGGCTTCCGTGCGATATTAGAGCCACGGCTCCAATATTGCATGGAAGCCGCTACCGCCATTTAGTTAACATACCCCCAAGAGTACTAAGATTTGAGGACACTCAATGAAAATAATAGACAGCAAATTTTAAATCAGAAAAAATATTTTCTCATTCAACGCACAATAAAGATGTGGAATTGTTGCTGGGAGATGTGGTCAAGGCAGTCGGCATAGCTGGTTGTAAAAAGAGTTTGAACAAGTTCCTGAATGAAAAGTTCATAAACTATTATTAGCCATGTGGATTCAAGAAGTCCACTCATGCCTGGGAGGGAGCAACAAGGATTGGATGTACTCTCTAGGGTCTTGGCAGGTACTTGTGACTGGATTGGCCACTGCTGGAGACAAGATGCTGAGCTTGATGGATCTTTGGTATGACCTACTATGGCATATCTTATATTCCAATGGTGTTGGGTCTGGGCTTCGCCTTTCCTCTCCTGCCTATCCAACCTGTACCTCTGAATCACCCACCCCTTCTTATATGAACGCGAAAGGATTCAAATGGAGCAGTTGTTCCAGCCCCATGGGTTCATACTGCAGGGATGGGTGGGGAATGGGGAAGGAGATGTTAGTAACCCTGGGAGATATTTGTTTAGAAGCGAATGAGTAGGGGTGGAGCTGGATGCTCTTAAATGAATCAAAAATGAACTTTTTTTTTCTTTTGTTTCCACACTGAAATTAAACCTTTCCTATTTCATTTTAAACAAAAGTACATCTCTAAAATAAAAAGTCAGACACAATAGAACAAGATGCCTGGTATGTCAATGAAAGGCTAGAGAAAACATGGAACCTTTTTTAAATCCACGGAAGGCTTCTGTTCTAAGAGAGGGTCTTTTCAGCCATAGCCTTTGCTAATATCCATTACCTGAAGAACATACCCAAATTGCTCTGGATACCTGCATCTCTAAACCTTTTGGAAATCCATGACATGTCACAAATTTAACCATTGGCAATGGTAATGATAATTTTCATGAACACTTGGCAGAAAGACTGTCATTGGTTTTAAAGTTCTGGTAACAGACTTTTAAAGCATTCATCCCCTCCATAATAGCCTGTTTTATAAGCTGGTTTTGAACTAGACAAGAACAGATAAAAGGGTGCCTAGGTGGGCAGGCCAAAACAGCATCCATTCTTAGCTTATTTTATAAAAGCACCTAGTTGCCTATAATATGTTGGCACAAATCCTGCAAATGTCATGGCTAAAATGAAGCCGTGGACATGTATACCTGCTCAAGAGCACGTGTAAATGTTCATGTGTAATGCATGGGCATAGTTTATAAAATGCGGGTGCAGAGATTTCTTGGATACCACTGCTTTGAGCAACGAATGCCATCCAGTGTCCCTACGCATAAGCTGAAGAATAACTAACATTTTGCATAACAGAGGATGGTGACATCATTCTGGGGGTGAAAATTCAAGACCTCTTTAAACCACTCTCAAAGGCAGAATTCTGTCTTTGACACATAGCCACTGCACCATGCTGGAGTAAGACGCCTGCACCTTGGGAAAGAAGCTAAGGGTGGCCAAACCCTAACTCCTCAGTCTTTTTAGAAGGAGCTACCGGCAGATGAGCAAAGGAGTAGAGTGCATGGGAAAAAGAAATGAGTAAGCAAAACTTGCCAGCACCCCCCTGGCTCAACAAGAGTGAAGTCCTGCAAATGGGAAGAATCCAAGAGATCGTCCATGAACTGTGTGAATCTAGGACCGTTTCAGGGACCTGTGTTTGCATCATCACTAGAACTATTTACACTGGTTAAACAGTAATAATGTAGGACAGGGATTCTCAGTCAATGAAACAGCACACTAAATATTAGACGTGAAAGAGCGGAGAGACTTGAATTTAACTTCCAGAAAGAGTAGAGCATAGTAATACCCTCTAGAGTGAAATGAAGAAAGAAGTAGACTGATTATAACAAGGAAAGAGAAGGCACAAACTGCCTGTAATATAGTTTTTGTTGTTGCTTTTTGCCAATTCTTATAAATTTTGTATCACTTGAAATTTATCCTTTTTAAGTAAACCTTCAGTTCAGAAAACAAACTCTGGACTAGACTTAGTTATTTTGAGCAGGGAAAAAGTGTGAGAGAAGTTTGAGTGTCAAGGGCCTCCCAGTGTGTGCTGGTCCCCATTCATATTGCTGGTTCCCATTCATATATTTCATTCCAAGAGTAGAAACTAAAATACAAAAAAATCCCTTGGAACCATGTACCCCCAGCCTTTCAAGCAGTATAAGGACTGCTGTAAGGATTGTACCAGGACTAGAGGGCTACACAACTATAACCACACTCCCCAATACGCCTACCCTGAATGCGCATTCTTTTCATCATACATGTCTGTAATAATTTTATAAAATACTTTATGCATGTGCATACTGGCATATATGCAGGAAAAAGGCTTTAGAAAATTATTTCCTTAAGAGGCAATTTTATAAAGTCATTCCAATGTGAATGTGGCTATATATACGCAAAAATGACTCTTATAAAATACTGACCAGAATAAAAGTGTATGCTTTGGTAAGAAGACATATACTTTGCCGATAAGCATAGCCAGGCGTGCAGTCTATGTAGAGTGCAGGTAAGTTCATACATATGTGCATAGATTATAAAATATTTGAATCTAGCAACATGTATGTGTAAGGTATGCAGGATTATTTACACGTGCTCGCAAGCAGATGTAAGTGATCATGCCTACATTCAAGACACATTCTCTGTCACATACACTGATGTGTTCTAAAGAGAAGTAGGAGCCTACTTGTCTTTTTAAAATAATGCTTAAGCATGGCACCTTGTTATAAAATTACCCTCATAATGTATTTAAGTTGGCCTTTGATGGTAAAGGTCCACTAGTAAAAATTAGATCTTGGTTCCATTTACATTAGGTTGTTCTATGACCTATAAATTTAGTCTATGTCTCTCGCATATATATGATGTGTTTTTGCTCCATTCCCCCGCCTTTTTTGTTTTTCTACAGTGCATGCATCAGTACTCACAGGACAGTAGCAGTTTCCTGAGCCACTGTACTTTTATGGTACTGCCCCCACTGCAAGGGACGGGGAGCAAAATACAGAATTTAAGAAAGAGGAGAAGAGAGGGGTATGAGGAAGGAGGACATAGAAAGGAGGGGCTCAAGGAAGAGAGGACAGAGACAGAGAAATATAAAGCAAGAAAGGGAAAAGACAAAAGAAGGGAATCTTACGGGGTCGAAACGCTCCTCACCTCACTTCTCAACAGCTTAAACTCTGGCATCGACAACATCAAACAGGGTTTTGTCCTCATCTTTTTAGATATCGCGGCTGCTTTTGATTCGGTCTGTCATGACATTCTTATTGTCCGCCTAAGAGAGAAGGGCCTCTGTGGAAATGCTCTTGAATGGTGCAATTCTTACCTCTCAGAAAGATGGCAGCAAGTTCGCTCAAATGGTGAAACATCAGATCCATTTCACCAAGGTCAAGGAGTCCCACAAGGTTCCTCTTTGTCATCATTATTATTCAACATCTACATGCAACCCTTATGCAACATTATCAGGTCCTTCAAAGTCAATTACATGATATATGCTGATGATGTCTTATTATATATGCCATTCTGCATTGATAAGATGAATCTCACCACCATATCCAACTGTTTTAACGCCATCTCAGACTGGCTACTGACTCAAAATCTCAGAATCCAGAACAAGAAAACAGAGGTACTTTTCATCTCAAGAAACCCCAAGTTCACACCACCTACATTCCTTGAAGTCCATGATGCTAAGTTGCAAGTAAAACCCCACATCCGTTATCTTGGTGTTACCCTGGATCAAAATCTAGACATGAAGACCCACATAGCCAACACTGTAAAGTCAATTTATTTCAAGATTCGCTCCCTTAGACACCTTCGCCAACTAATTGATCCAGATGATTTCCGTACTGTCTACCAGGCTTTAATTATCCCACACTTTGACTTCGCAAATTGTATACTACAGGGGCTCCCCCAATCAACCCTCAACCCGCTTCAACTAGCATTAAACAGTGCTGCAAGAATGCTCTTCGGGGTACCAAAAAGAGAACATGTAACACCTCTCATGAAACAATTACACTGGCTCCCTATCCAAGCGAGAATCACCTTCAAGACCCTACTACTAGTCTTCAAAGCTCACAAAGGACCTGCTCCCTCCTCTCTATCAGAGTTGATACAACCTATCCCCTCCAACAGGCTTAGAAGAACCTCGGAACTAAACATGCTTAAAGTTCCAAAAGAATCCTTAAAATACATCTCTGCAACTGTGAACCGAGCATTCAGCTTATGTGCTCCAAAACTGTGGAACACCCTCCCACCACACATTAGGGCCATCTCTGATATCCCCCAGTTCAAAAAGGCCTTGAAGCATCACCTTTTCATCCAATACTTTCCAGAGAACACAATAACACAAGTTCATCCAAATAGCTCTAATCCCGTTCCTATCTAACAAGATGCCTTTTCATGTAATATTACTATCATATGTATATAGTTCAATGTCTATTATCCTTTGTTACAATTACCCGGTTTTCCAAGTTTTTCTTCCTGTTCCATGTAAAAACAGATATATGTATCTTATCTGATGTTTTGTAGTTCTATGTAAACCGCGCTGATAATAAATAGTGCGGTATATAAAAATGTTAAATAAATAAAATAAATAAATAAATAAAAAATAAATAGAGGAGTATGAAAAAAAAAGAGCTGAGAAGAGTTGGACAAGGGGGTATTGGAAGAACTGAGAGACCCGAGGAGAAAAGGGAGCAGAAGAGGACAGAGGGGCAAAGGAGAAAAATGAGAGAGGCAATTAAGGAGAGAAAGCTGGCAAAGGAAGGGAGAGTTAGGTTGTTAAACAAAAGAAAAGGAGCAAAAGAAGACCTGAGGAAAGTAAGTCAAACCACAGAGGGAAAGGAGGAGAACGTGATCAGAAAATGCAGAGAGGAGGGAACTTTAGGAAAGGGTATACATATTTAGATGTTAAGTCTTTCCTCATATTTTAAGTCTTTCCTGGGTGCATAAGGAGAGGAACGGCCAGCAGGAAAGAGGAGGTGATAGTGCCTCTGTATAAGTCTTTGGTGAGACCTAATTTAGAGTATTGTGTACAATTCTGGAGACCACGTCTTCAAAAGGATATAAACAGAACGGAGTTGGGCAGTAGGTGGCTACCAAAATGGTCAGTGGGCTTTGCCATAAGACATATGGGGAAAGACTTAAAGATCTAAATATGTATACTTTGGAAGAAAGACGAAAGAGGAGACATATGATAGAGATGTTTAAATACCTCCATGGCATAAATGCACTGGAGGAGAGCCTCTTTCAACTGAAAGAAAGCTCTGCAATGAGGGGGCATAGGATGAAGGTGAAAGGAGATAGACTCAGGAGTAATTTGCGGAAATATTTCTTTACAGAAAGAGTAGAAGAGTCTCCCAGTGGAGGAAGAAGAGACAATAACTGTATCTGAATTCAAGAAAGCATGTGACAAACACAACGGATCTCTAAATGAAAAAGGATTATAGAGCTTAGTGGGTCATATGGAAGGGCAGACTGGATAGGCCATATGGTCTTTATCTGAAATCATGTTTCTATATTTCTAGGGTAAGTGGGGCATTTGCTTTTTATACTTTTCAGAGTAAAGTCAGCATTTAAGGTGTAGTTGGATCAAAGCACATGGGACGTCTGACTGCTGATGTAGCTGCACATGAAATGAGAGTCAGAAGCTGCAAAAATGTCTTACATATTGGGAAATGGAATGTACAAAGCATGAACCAAGGGAACTTGGAGGTGGTCAAGAATGAAATGGAATGTATACAACTCGATCTGTTGGGTGTCAGCAAACTGAAATGGACAGGCTTCAGGCACTTGGCATGTGATGATCACATGGTTTACTATGCTGAAAATGAAAGAAAAAGAAGAAATGGTGTTGCATTTATAATTAAGAAGAAACTTGCGAGAACTGTAATGAAATACAATGCAATCAGTGAATGCTTAATTTCTATTTGTCTACAATGAATGCCTATCAACACAATTATAATTCAAGTATATGACCCAACAACAGCTGCAGAAGAGGACGAAGTTGATGAGTTCTACGAACAAGTACAGTGGTGTGCAAAAGTCTGGAATCACTTGTGAGTTTTGCGTTTTTCATACTTTAACGTTTTTTTTTAAAGTTTGCATTAGCCCAGCATATTCATCTTTCTACCACATTAAAAGGGATATATTTGGCTATTAGAATTGACATTTTTGCATTCCTTGCTTCCAATTTAAATACTTTACAGACACTGGGAGATAGCTACTGTGATTTTTGTGGATCCTGCGTTAAAACTGGATCGAGATTATCCAATATGCACACGTTATTTCTGACCAATCAGGAGGCTGGTTTCACTAACCAATCACAATGCAGATATCTAGCCAACAGTGCAGCTATAAAAATGCGCGGAATTTTTGAATTTCATACGCTTTCTGGATCGACCATGAAGATGACTCGGACCCTGACATTGGAGGAGCGTGTTCATGTGTCCTTTATGAGCGAGGAAGGATTTTTAAGCTGTCAGATAGCCAGGAAAGATGGCTGCAGTCAGAGCACTGTTAAGACTGTACAGAAGAAGAAAGAAATGGGCTCAGTGGTGGACGAGCCTTGTTTAGGTCATCCACATGCATCAACATCACGCCAGGACCGCGCACTATGACACATTTCACTGACTAATCGCAAGTTGACCTCTCCTCAGCTACTTCGAGAGTGGTTAGACAAGAGTGAGGTCAGTGTCAGTTCATCAACAGTTCGTCGTCGGTGCCTGCAGTTTGGTCTCCGGGGCCGCAAAGCACAGAATAAGCCACTGATGACTGACATACAAAGGCACAACCGGATCGTGTGGGCGAGAAAGCACTCAACCTTGTTGACTGAAATGTGGGAAAAGGTGCTATTCAGCCATGAAAGCACCTTCTGCCTGTTTGGTAACCAGGCCCACACCTATGTGAGGAGATTTCCTGGAGTGGAATTCAAGCCTGAGTGTCTCAACCTCACTGTGAAGCATCCTTTGAAGGTCATGGTCTGGGGGCTGCATGGCTGCCAGTGGCATTGGACATCTTCACATTGTTGATGGAATGGTCAACGGGGCCAAGTACATCACCATACTGCAAAAGTGCATGGTTCCATCAGCACACCAGCTGTTTCCTGGACAGTTCCTGTTCCAAGATAAAAATGCACCCTGCCATTGCTCCAGACAGGTGATCAACTGGAAGCAGCGGAACAACATCAAGTCAATGGACTGGCCTGCCCAGTCTCCAGATCTGAATCCAATCGAGAACCTGTGGCACAAGGTGGCCTTGGAAATATCCAAGAGGCATCCGACATCAAAGCGTAAGCTGATTGAGTCACTCATTGCAGCTTGGAATCGCGTTGTCACCAATGATTACCTTGTCAGACTGGTTCATTCAATGCCGACAAGGTGCAGTCAGGTGATCAGAAATAAAGGGTGGCCAATCAAATACTGAGCCATCACTGACACATAAAAATGGCCTTTTTCAAGGCCACATACATTAATTTGAAGGAAACCTGGCGTGCGTCCATAATATTTTAAAGCATACTTACAATAATATATCATTGGCCAACGATGTACATTACACGATTTTCACAGAAAATCTATCAACTATGAGGAACAAACTCAGAAAATAAGGGCCAAACCAATAATAAAAGTTGGCCCTAATAGCCAACTCTATCACTTATCATGAGATAAACAGAAAAAGCCACTGGGGGGAAAAAGAATTTAAGATATAAGGTCACGAAGTTGAAAAAACGTCAAATTTACAAGTGATTCCAGACCTTTGCACACCACTGTACAAGCTGAAATCGATAGAACATGCAAACAGGATATCCTGATAATCATGGGTGACTGGAACGCAAAGGCTGGCAACAAAGAAGAAGGCAAAGTGGTTGGAAAATATGGACTTGGCAACAGAAATAAAGCTGGAGAAAGACTGATAGAATTCTTCATGATCAATGATTTGTTCATCTCAAACACCTTCTTCCAGCAACACAAATGGCGACTGTACACATGGACTTCACCCAATGGATTGTAAAAAAATCAAATTGACTACATCTGTGGAAGTCAACGATGGAAAAGCTCTGTAATATCAACAAAGACAAAACATGGAGCTGACTGTGGTACAGATCACCAACTACTGGTATGGAAACTCAAGCTAAAGTTGAAAAAGAACAAGCCACTCGTGAATGTAGCAAAATATGACCTTAAGAATATACCACTGGAATTTAAAGACTGCCTGCAAAATCGATTTGCTGCTTTAGATACAAATGACAGAGCTCCAGAAGTGTTATGGGATGACATCAAGAAGGTTGTGTTGGAAGAAAGTGAAAAATCTCTACAAAAGGTAAAAACGCAAAAATGGCCAAAATGGATGACCAAAGAAACTCTGAAAATTGCCCAGAAATGCAGAGAAGCTAAAGCCAGAGATAACCGCTCTTCCTTCCCTCCCCCACACAGGCCCACCTCGAACTTACTCAACACTCCGCTTTCATTTTCCTAGGCCCTGCCTTCTGGAACTCACTCCCACATACCCTTTGCACAGAACTATCCTTCCCTCACTTCAAAAACATGCTCAAAACCCACCTATTCCACCAGATTTTTGATCTTCCTCCCCCCGATTCCTAGGCCCCTCCTTCCCTTGGCACAGGCCCCCTCTCCCCTGGCTCCCTCCTCTCCTCCCTTCCTCCTCCTCCATATGATTAGAGCCTTTGTCCCTCCTTTTTTCTCTGTTCCTCTATTACTTTCCTATCCAAATGATGGTGTTCCTTTCTCTCTTTGTTTTCACCTGCAGCCTGTATTAATTGTACACCACCCTGACGCTTGTGCCTGGGCAGTATATCAAGCATCAGAATAAAAATAAAATCACAGAACTCAACAGAGATTTCCAACATGCAGCAAGACAAGACAAGGAGAAGTACTACAATGACGCATGCAAGGAAATAGAAGCAGAAACTATTAGAGGAAGAACAAGATTGGCTTTCCTAAAGCTAAGGGAGTTAAAGAAAAAAATTCCAGCCTCAAAATGGAATGTTACAAGATGCTCAAGGATCCATGTTGAATGATGCTGAGAAGATCAAGAAAAGATGGAAGCAATATACAGAGTCATTTTACGATAAAGATCAAGTGGACTAATAGCTGTTTCAATCTATATCTTATGATCAGGAACCACTGGTGATGAAAGAAGAAGACGAAGCAGCATTGAAAGCCTTATCAAAAAAACAAAGCACCTGGCATTGATGGCATTCCCATTGAAGTGTTACAGCAATTGGAGCAGCTATTACCATACTTACAAAGCTCTGCCAGGAAATTTGGAAGGCAACACCATGGCCAAATGACTGGAAAAGATCTGTGTTTATACCAATTATCGCACAATTACTGTGATCCCACATGCCAGCAATATTCTACTCAAGATTATTCAGCACAGACTACAACCATCTCTGGAACGTGAATTGCCTGAAGTGCAAGCAGGATTCAGGAAAGGGCAAAGAATGAGTGACATCATTGCAGATGTGAGATGGATCCTTGAAAAGACTAAAGACTAAAGAATACCAAAAGAATATCTATATGTATTTTATTGACTAAAGCAAGGCTTTTGACTGTGCAAACCATGAGAAACTCTGGGCCACATTAAGAAGCATGGGTATACCACAACACCCAATCGTTCTCTTGCACAACCTTTACATTGATCAAGAAACAACAGTTCAAACAGAACAAGGAGAAACAGAATGGTTTACAATCGGCAAAGGTGTATGACAAGGCTGCATACTTTCCCCCTACCTTTTTAATTTATATGCAGAACAAATCATCAGAGAAGCAGGACTGTATGAAGACAACTGAGGTGTGAAGATTGGTGGAAGACTCATCAACAACCTTCGCTATGTTGATGATACCACTTTACTGGCTGAAAGTGAAAACAATCTGAAACATTTGCTTCTCAAGATCAAAGAACACAGTCTTAAAATGGGCCTGCACCTTAATGTAAAGACAACAAAGATCCTGCCAACTGGCAAAAATCAATAAGTTCATCGTTGATGGAGAAAAAAATCAAAATAATGGATAACTTTAACCTACTTGGATCAACTTTCAATAAAGAAACAACAAGCAATCAAGAAATCCGACGATGCATTATTGCTCTTGGCAGAATGGCTATGAAGGACCTAGACAAGATTCTCAAGAGCAGAGATGTCTCTCTCCATACAAAGATTCAAGCCATGATATTTTCAATAACGTCATATAGATATGAAAGTTGGACAGTAAAAAAGATAGACCGGAAGAAAATTGACGCCTTTGAATTATGGTGCTGGCGATGAATACTGTGTATCCCATGGACTGCCAGAAGAACAAACTAGTCAGTACTAGAGGAGATCAAAGCTAAGCTTTCTTTAGAAGTTCAGATGACAAGACTTTGATTTCATACTTTGGACACATCATGCAAAGAGAGAGATCATTAGAGAAATACATCATGCTTGGTAAGGTAGAAGGTCAATGCAAAAGAGGAAGGCCAGCAATAAGATGGATCAAAACAATAACAGCAGCTATGGGTGCCACTCTGTTAACAATGAGCCGCCTGACTGAAGACTGAACACAGTTTAGGATAACTATCCAGAGGGTCGCCATGAGTTGACACCGATTCGACGGAACTTAACAACAATACTGCCAAATATCATCAAGTAGATGGATTTGGAATGAGCTTTAAATTTACTTGCCTTTTCCACATCTGAGCTCAAGGCAAGTTGCTGGGCAGACTAGATGGACCATGCTGGTCTTTATCTGCCGTCATTTACTATGTTACTATGTTACAACCAGGTGCGCAAGTTATTTCTCTGCCTAAGCAGACCTGCAATCAAGTTCTATCTAAAGCAATGAAGATGCCACTTCAACTTTTCTACACATCCGGATATTAGTGCTTACACTTCTGTTGTTTCTTCTATCCTAGTCCCCACTAATTTTAGGATTAGCAAAACCCAAAGGTTTATAAGTCTGTTTATGTCCAGCATCTCCACTTACTACCGATTACACATATAATTGCATCCGTCTTAGTTTCCTGAAGATTAATCATTCATGTCTAAGTGTACTAGCACTACCTGTGACCAGCTTGCCCAAGTATAAGAAAAGCATGCAACAAGGTCATTAACTGGAGATGGTGAAACAACATACTTCACTCATTCTCCTGTTAAAAACTGCATGCAAGCAATGAAATGTACTAAAGATTCAAGCAAGAGGTTATTTCTTTCTTTTACTCTTCAAAGAGAAAAAGTGTCAACAATAAAGCACAGTTACTTACCTGTAACAGGTGATCTCTGGGAACAGCAGGAATAAGTCTTCACATATGGGTACGTCGGTACCGACGGAGCCTGCACGGGAATGCTCCCCAGCATCCAATCAGAAAGCTTTTGGGAGCACCCCTCACGCCTGCGCACTGGCTTCCCGCCTTTTCCACTGCCTCTCCTCAGTTGAATTTAATAGCTGAGACAAAAGGAGAGAAAGAGGAAAGGAAGATAGATAGATACAACTCCTAGGGGAGGTGGGTGGGTTGTGAAGACTTATTCCTGCTGTTCCCAGAGATCACCTGTTACAGGTAAGTAACTGTGCTATCTCCAGGAACAAGCAGGAATGAGTCTTCACATATGGGGACTCCCTAGCTATAGATGCCAGGGGGAGATCCCATAAAATGTGTGTTCCTGGATCAGGACTGCAGTGCCCACACATGGATCTCCGGCATCCCATGAGGGATGGTGGGTAGGAGTTGAAAGGAGAGGAGCTGTAAGAAAAAACAGCAAAGCTAAGGACTACAGGAGAGGAGTCCTTGGTATGTATGATAAGTACCATTAAAATTAATTAATGAACAATCATAAAATGTATCTTACCTACTGGATTGTAGGAAGTAGATAGCGTGATGGAGTCTACTGGAGATTCAGTAGAGGATCCTCAAGGTGACCTCACAGCAGTGAGGGTGAAGGTCCAAATCTGGAATTGGCAGGTGACCCAGGTGTCAATTGGGGTAGCATAGAAACGGCAGGTCTTCAGTGGAAAGCTTTATGGAAAAAAGCTGAAAACTCTTTTAGGTACAGAGTCATTAATATTGAGGAGTAAAAGAGGAAGACTGACCGATTTGGACAAGTAGCTTACTCCTGGAGGGAAGAAGGGGTATGGAAAAAAGCCCACATTCCCAAAGAGGACAGATATGTGAAGGGTTGAAACCTCAGAACTACTGAAGATCTACACTGTCTTTCCTAGCTGGTGAGAGATAGGAAAGATATTGAAGCATGATGTTTCAGGGATAGCGAGACCTAGAGTAAAGTGGAGCTGTTAGTACCACAGTAGTGGTTGTGTGCATAACAGCCCCCACATACCGAGGGACAGTATGAAGATATGCCAGCCCACTGTCTGGAACCTCTAAGAAGGTAAACCTTTATAGCATAGACAGTTAGGGAGATGGTATGTAATACATATCTACCTATAAAAAGCAACTCAACAGATACATATATAGAGGGATAGATATATATATAAATATAGATATATATAGGGGCATAACCTATGCACACACAGCTTACAGACATATGTATGTATAGAATATATAGAGATATATACATACATGAATATGTAAGTCTGAAGATACATGTCTGCAACTAAGCCCCATGAGAACATTCACATGAGAGATGTGAAGGAGAAAGATTCATCTAATAACAAGAAGGTGGAACCTACTTGAAAAGATATATAGAGAATCTATTCCTCCGGGCTAAGAGGGTGCAGGAATGCTATCCAGTGAAATAACCAGGATGGTTGCGTGAAAAAACAGAGGATAATATCAATCTGTAGAGAGCAAGTCGTGAGTTCTGTAGAACTCTGACATGGTAAATGGACAGAAAAAACGCATAGAAGGAGATACCAGGATGACCCACTGGAGGGACACAGGGGTATCATGCATTACTGGTAGAATATGTGCTGTCCATGAGGAGTAGGATAGCAGGAGGACAAGCTGTAAGGAAAAAAGAGCATATTCCTGCAGGATTGGGAAACTCCTTGGACATTCACGCAGAAAAAGCTTGTGTCCTGTATTATAACAGGAGACAAGAGGGTGTGGAGAACCCTCACAGTCATGGAAAATGACTGATAAGCCTTTTCTACTATACAGAATAGCCATCAGAGACAAAGTTCAATGCTCTCTAGCAAGTGCCCATAGTAGAAAGCTTCTCTGAAGATTGCAGAGAGCATTATGCAGAAGAATTAGGAGATAAAACTGACTGTAGGTCAGCTGTGTTGCCACATCCAAGGAAATGGAGATGGCCAGAAAGAAGATAATGTGAGAAGCCTGAAGTGAGTAGGATTATCCAAGATAGATGAGGACAATCTTGGAATCACTACTAAGGCTAGACAGACTGGAAACTTGTGGGAAAGTACCAGTAGATGAATCACTGGAACTCCTGCATGAACAGCAACTGAAGGAGACAGCAGCGAGAATCTGCCTGTGAAACACAGAGAGAACAGACAAAGGGAGAGGAGATGGTCCTGTCCCTGTCTGCTAAGCTGTCCAGAGAATTTAGTTAAAGAAAAAACTCTACACTGAAATGAAGGTGTACAGTATGGTACCACTCATTCAGGAAAAAAACGGGATGAGAGGGTAGAACAGGAACTGAAGGGTGACTTACCATATGGTGAGTCAGCTGAAGAAGAAAATGTTCATGTTGGGACAGAAACTATCATGAGATAGTAGTGACCTTCTCTTCTTGGAAGGAAGAAGAGGAGAAATCTGTAACCCATAGACATGAATATAAACCAATTGGTTTAAATGAAAAGGCGAAACCACCTTTGGCATAAAGTGAGGGTGAGTCCTAAGGACTCTTTATCATGGTGGAACCTTGTATAAGGAGGATCAACCACTAAAGCTTGGAGCTCAGTGATGCGTCTTGCAGAAGTGAGAGCAATCAGGAAGATTACTTTCCAGGAAAGAAACTTTAGAGATGTAGTGGCTAATGGTTTGAAGGGCGGTTTCATGAACTGCCCAAGGACAAGATTCAAATCCCATGCCATGGGTGGTGGCTTAATGGGAGGTTTTCAAGGAGAATATCCCGACAGCTGAGTACATCCTGAAGAAAGGACGCCATGTGTAAAGCTTTAAAGAAAAAACAGTGAACAAACTTCTGATAAGAAGAGGTTAACTGTAGGTTGTAACCTTTCAGAACCTATGGTTGCTGGGTATGCTTAGACTGGCTAGAGTTTAGATTCTTCAGACTAAGACGAGGTGTCCCCTGCTTGGGTACATCGGGATGATGGGCAGGAGAAGAGTGAAACCTTCTTTTCTTAGGGAAAGAAGGTTTGGTAGGACATTTCCTACCTCCTGGGGAAGAAGAAGGCTTAGGATGGTTCCTAGAAACAGGAAAGTCAGTGGAGCAATGAGCAACCTGATGTAAAGCCTCCTTATTGAAGAGATTTTCTCCAGTACAAGGAGAATTACCCAGTGTGTGTTGTGCCCATCTGCTCAAGTCTGAAGATTGGAGCCAGGCTCTACGACGTGCTCCAATGGCAATAGCAGAGGATCTGCTAACAGACTCAAAAGAGTCTAGAGAAGCACGAGAAAGAAACCAAGAGATATTCTGGC
Organism: Ichthyophis bannanicus; assembly: GCA_033557465.1. Taxonomy (NCBI): domain Eukaryota; kingdom Metazoa; phylum Chordata; class Amphibia; order Gymnophiona; family Ichthyophiidae; genus Ichthyophis; species Ichthyophis bannanicus. The sequence goes on along the minus strand of CM066032.1, from coordinate 304,948,808 downwards.
TATGACTAAGAAGCAAGGAATAGTCTGCAGCCTTAGGCTCTGATAGAAAAGGAGTTAAAAGAGAGAATTTCTTTGTGACCTCCTGGAGAGATAGACTCATATAAAATATATAAGAGATAATCCTTGATGCCAGCATAGATGTTTGGAAGGTTTGACGTCCAAAGGCATCAAGTGCTCTAGATGCACGACCTGGCGGATAAGAAGAATGCTTCTTCTTGCTTTTTACCTTCCTCATTGCTGATTCCACTACAATGGAATGATGGGGAAGTTGAGTTTTTTGAAACCCTGGAGAGCGGGGCACCTGATACAGAACATCAGTTGCTGTAGAAGGTGAGGGAACCCTTAAAGGTGATTCCCATATTCTCAGAAGAAGATCCTGCAAAGAATGATGTAAAGGAAGCATTATATTTTCCTTTTCTGCAGGAGAGCCTCGAGTAGGATCACAGCCAGGGATAGGAATAGCAAGAAATATTGCCATGTCAAGGAGAAATTTCTGAAAAGAGAGATTTCCAATGGGAACTATCCCTGGACAGGCTAAGGTTGAAGGAGCAGCCTGAGCACCAGAGGATGTACTGGTCTGGTGCAGAAAAAGAACCCCACTAGAAGGATCGTGGTACTGGCAGTCACGATGTGAGGCAGTGAATACTGCATCGTCCATGCCAGGTATCGATTCCAAACTAGGCATAGAAAGGATCGATGGTACCGATGTAACTGCAGGAACCGACATCGATACCGATAGCTGAGTCGGAATCGGAGACGGTAACGCCATCGCAGCAGTCATCGGAGGCTGCTCAAGCGGTACCGAGGGAACCAGAAACGCTTGGTGAATATCCTCGGTACTGCGTATCCGGAAACGATAAGGGTCGGTTCCGAGACGTGTCGGTACCCAGTCATCTAGACTAGATATCGATTCCAGACTCGGCATCGAAGGGAGCGAGTCTATCGATGCGTATCTAGAGGGTACCGCTCGAAGCGGATGCCACCACCGAGCATGGCTCAGATACAGGAAAGTCAATCTGGGTCGTATCGATCGGTCCCGAAGGTACCGAGGACGCCAGATGACGATCCCTGGTGAAGAGTAGATCGCTCAACATCGGTGCCGATGCCGGGGTATCGGTACCGCTCGAAGCGGATGCCACCACCGAGCATGGCTCAGGTATGTTCTTGTGAGGGGTGAGCCCCAGGAACAACCTGAAACCCCTGAAATGCTTTGGAGCCCGGGGTTTTAATGCCAATGGGGTCTTGAGGGCAAGGCCAGAGCCGTCATCATGCTTGGCATGAGACCTACCACTCAAGAATTGGCTAGTCTTAACAGACTGTTTGTGGGTTACCTGATCCTGTAGAGAAGAAAAGGCCGATGCCCGCACTCCGGGAGGAAAAACGGTATCGAGGGAAACTCGAAAGAGGGAAGTTCTTCTCACAGTTTTGCAGCCTGATTGTTCAGGGGGAAAAGGGTCAGGACCCAAACAGGTTAGACACCAGGCATTGGAGTCTAAAAAGAAAACTGTGTTTCCACAGTGAAGGCACTTCTTAGGGGAAGAAGGCTCCATGATGGAGAGGCCTTGCAGGCCCAAAAAATTTAAAGGCAGAAACAGAGGGAAAAATCTCCCTGAGTTTAAGAAAAAGAAAAGAAAAACCCACCGGCGGTACCGGTGGCGGCGGAGAAACAGCCGCGACCACAAGAAAACAAGAAATAAAGAATTAAAGAAAAAAGTTTCTGCGGTGACAGGAGGACATCCTGCCGGCTCCGCGGAAAAACGAAAACTGAGGAGAGGCAGTGGAAAAGGCGGGAAGGCAGTGGGCAGGCGCGAGGGATGCTCCCAAAAGCTTTCTGATTGGATGCTGGGGAGCATTCCCGTGCAGGCTCCGTCGGTACTGACGTACCCATATGTGAAGACTCATTCCTGCTTGTTCCTGGAGATTGCTCATACCATGGAGGAATATAGCGCAGTAAACACTAAGAGCACAATAAATAAAATGAAGAAAGAAAGACAAATATTATCAGTTCCCTCCTGGGCTTGTGCTCCTTTTTTCAACTCTTCAATTTCTTTTGACATGTTTACTTTTAGATGAGTTATAGCAGAAATTAATCCATTTATTAAGAAACATAATAGAAGGAAGTTTAATTAATACGTGTTATACTTATATCATGATTTAAGTATCACAGACATACTCTATTTTCTAAACTTTTTTTCTTTTTGAAAATTAAAAAGTAACTAAAAGATTTTATTACAAATGTCAACAAATGTTTTGCTGTTAGCTTATGTTTTAAATCATTATTAAAAGGTTGGAAAGCTAAAAGCATGCAATTATTTTCTTTCAGATAAGATAGACCTTTGATTTTTGGCAGCAATAAATACTGCAGAGCAACTTTGGTAGCAGGAAGCTATAAAAACAATTTGAAAATAGTAAAAGTTTTTTCAGTCAGATGTAGAGACCATTCCTTGCTTTTTAAGAGCATCCAACTATTTATCTGACCTTGTCTTCCTCTTGGGTTGGATCACTGTACAGTGGATGATAACCAAAGACAGCTAAATTTATGCCACTTCCCACCCTGCCAGGCAAGGTGACATGTTATCCCAGAAATTGACAGGCCATTTTTCAGTCAAGAAAACATGATACTATGGCTTGAAACCACCCTTCTTCCCCCCTCCCCCCACATATACAAAGCACAGTTACTTACCTGTAACAGGTGATCTCTGGGAACAGCAGGAATTAGTCCTCACATATGGGTACGTCGGTACCGACGGAGCCTGCGCGGGAATGCTCCCCAGCTTCCCAGAATGAAAGCTTTTGGGGCATCCCACAGCGCATGCGCGCTGCCTTCCCGCCTTTCCTACCAACTCTCCTCAGTTCAAGTTTAAAGCTGAGACAATAGAGAGAGAGAGGAAAGGAAAGACAAAGAGAGATACAACTCCTAGGGGAGGTGGGAGGGTTGTGAGGACTAATTCCTGCTGTTCCCAGAGATCACCTGTTACAGGTAAGTAACTGTGCTATCTCCAGGAACAAGCAGGAATAAGTCCTCACATATGGGGACTCCCTAGCTAAGATGCCTGGGAGATCCCCAAGGGTATGAGATCCTGAAGGGTTCCTTGTCTTCCTATGGATCTCAGGTAACCATTCAGGGAAGGAGGGCAGGAGTTGGTCAAGAATGGAACAGGTGTCTGAGGACAGCCTGACCAAACAAGGCATCCCGGCGGGAGTCCTTGTCCAAACAGTAATGTGCTGTGAAGGTATGAACCGAGGCCCAGGTGGCTATTCGACAGATCTGGTCGATGGACACAGAATGAAGATGAGCCATAGAGGTGGCCATGGCCCTCACATTGTGAGCTGTGACATGGCCCTCCAGAGAAAGGTTCTTACTCTGGTAAGCAAAAGAAATACACTGAGCAATCCAATTGGACAGTGTTCTTTTAGAGGCTGGAAGTCCTAAATGAGAAGGATCAAAAGCAACAAAAAGTTGGGAAGACTTTCTATGTTGCTGTGTCCTGTGTAAGTAAAAAGCAAGAGCTCTTTTACAATCTAGAGTATGAAGGTTCCTCTCTGCAGTGGATGCATGAGGAGCTTGAAAAAAGACAGGTAAATATACCTCTTGATTAAGATGAAAAGGTGAGACCACTTTAGGCATAAAGTGAGGATTTGTCCTAAGGACTACCTTATCATGATGGAACCTTGTATAAGGTGGATTAGCCACTAAGGCCTGTAGTTTATTTTATTTATTTATTTAGTAAACATTTGTATACCGCTGCTTCCTACGATCAGCAGCGGTTTACTTTACAGAATCATTATGTATCGTATAATACAGAGATTTTTAACTTCATGATCTGACCACAATACCACGGTTCTTTAGGTCTCTGGTCCATCAGTAGTGAGAGACAGGTAGAGAGTAATACAGAACACACTCACACACACACAAAGTGCTATTTTCTTTGAGCTCAGAGGGAAGACGGCAAGCGGTATATGGACGGGCATAATTCCACACCTGCCGAATTCAAAGTCCTCCTCCAAAAAGCTCTCTTTTTATTAGAGAAAAAGAGGAAGTTACAATCATTTATTATAACCATGAAATAACACAAGGTGTCGCCAAAGTTCTTTTTACAAAGTAAGATCTGATTACAGTATATTAGATGAAATTTATAATTACAAAAGTTGCAAAAATTATGTTGTGTCAGCAGGGACTTCCAGCTGACTGTACAATGAACTATGGTTGCACAGGTCATAGCCTATGTTCTTTTTGCTTGCGTTAACACTGTTCCATCTATTTTAAAGACGGTTACACAGAGAACTCATGACCATGACATCTTATTCTATTTAAGAAAGTAGGTGAAAAGTCAAACTTCTAAACACATTTTGTATCAAGAACTTCATCCATCTTCAATTACATATTGGGGATTATGGTATCCCTCTATCTGTCCATCCCTTCAGATATACATTACGATTAGGCAATGATTTACATAAGACAGGAAAATCAGTTGGATCCAATATACATTTGATTGGGGCAGTTCACTGATGCGGCGAGCAGAAGTGATTGCAATAAGGAAAATAACCTTCCAGGAAAGAAATTTCAAGGAGGTAGTGGCTAAGGGTTCAAAAGGTGGCTTCATAAGCTGACCAAGAACCAAATTTAAGTCCCATGCCACCGGAGGAGGTCGAATGGAAGGTTTAGTTAAAGGTAGGCCTCTCATAAATCTTGCAATAAGAGGATGAGAGGAAACAGGTTGTCCATTGATAGGCTTAAGGGATGCTGCAATAGCACTTAAATGGACCCTTACTGAAATCGTCTTAAGGCCTGCATTGGAAAGATGCAGGAGATATTCTAATAGAGAATTCACAGGAAGTGCCAGAGGGTCAAGACCCTGTTGAGCACACCAAATGGAAAATCTTTTCCATTTAAAAGCATAGGAACGCCTAGTGGAAGGTTTCCTGGAAGCATGGAGGATATCTCTCACTTGCTGCGAAAGATTGAAGTCTTAAAGGTCTAGGCCTTCAGTAACCAAGCTCTGAGGTGAAGGGACTTGGGGTTTGGATGCCACAAAGTCCCCTCCTCCTGAGATAGAAGGTCTGGAGCAGCTCCCAAGTCCAGGGAGGGGGCTTGGGAGAGATGCAGAAGTAGAGGGTACCACACTTGGCGTGGCCAGCGTGGAGCTATGAGGATCATAGATCCTTGATCCCTCTGAAGTTTGAACAGAGTCTTGGGAATCAAAGGAATGGGTGGAAAGGCATACAGGAAGTCCTGACCCCAATGAAGGAGGAAGGCATCCTTGGCCTGAACTCCCTGACACGGAATTCTGGAACAGAACCGGGGAAGTTTGGCATTCCACGGACTTGCAAATAGGTCTATGTCCGGGGTTCCCCATTCCTGGAAGATTCTGAGTACCTGATCCATGTGCAGGGACCATTCGTGTGGAAGCAGAACTCGACTGAGTCTGTCTGCCCAAGAGTTTTGAATTCCTGGGAGGTATACTGCCAGGAGATGGATTTGATGCTCTCTGGCAAAGGCCCATAATCTTAGAGCTTCGTTGCAAAGCGACAGAGCCAGTTCCTCCTTGTTTGTTTATGTAAAACATGGCTACCTGATTGTCCGTTTGAATGAGGTCTGTCTGGTAGCTGAGGAGGGTATGAAAGACCTTGAGAGCTAGGAACACTGCTCGAAGTTCCAAGAGGTTGATATGAAGAGAGGTCTCTTGTGGGGACCAAGTTCCTTGGGTGGAGAGGTCCTGTAGATGAGCTCCCCAACCTGTTTGGGAGGCATCTGTTGTGAGGATTGCTTGGGGCAACAAAGGTTTGAAGGGGGACCCCAGCAACAGATTTTGAGTGGACATCCACCATTGGAGAGACCAAAAGAGACGTTTGGAGTTTGCTATTTGGTCTGAGAGAGCTCCTGAAGTTTGAGTCCACTGGGTGGACAAAGTCCATTGAGCTGCTCTCATGTGTAGGCGAGCATAGGGCACCACATGTACTGTGGAAGCCATGTGGCCTAGTAGTTGTAGCATCTCCCGGGCAGTTAAGTGGCTCTTTGACTGAATCTGGGAGGCTAACTGCACTAGACGTTGGCAACGGGCCTGGGGAAGATAGGCTCTTGCAGTAGTGGTGTCCAACCAGGCCCCTATGAATTCTAGGGACTGAGTAGGGGTCAGCTGAGACTTTGGGAGGTTTACCACAAGTCCCAGATAGTGCAGAATGCACCTGGTGCGGTCCAGGGAAATTTGGGCTTCTGACTGAGATGGAGCTCGGATGAGCCAGTCGTCCAGGTAGGGGAAGACAAATATTCCCAGAGTGCGCAGAAATACAGCAACTATTGCCATGCATTTGGTGAACACTCTTGGAGCAGAGGCTAGACCGAAAGGAAGCACTCTGTATTGGTAATGTTTTCCCTGGAACAGAAAACGTAGGAATTTTCTGTGAGATGGATGGATGAGGACATGAGTGTACGCATCCTTGAGATCTAGAGAACAAAGCGAATCCTGACTCTGTAGGTATGGAAGGAGAGTGCCTAGAGAAAGCATCTTGAACTTCTCCTTGCATAGAAATTTGTTCAATTCTCTGAGATCTAGAATGGGTCTGTACCCCCCTGTTTTCTTTGGAATGAGAAAGTAGGGGGAGTAAAACCCTGACCCCTGTTGAAGAAGAGGAACTTCTTCTATGGCCCTCTGGACCAGAAGTGTGGTTACCTCCTGATCCAGAAGGTCGAGGAGAGATGTAGGAGAATTGAAATGTCTCACCATGGTGTAGGGAGGAAGGTCTGAGAAATGAAGTTTGTAGCCCTCTCTGATGATGGAGAGGGTCCACTGCTCTGATGTGATTTGCTCCCATCTGGGAGCAAAATGAGCTAACCTTCTTGGAATGGTGAGAGGTTCTGGCTGTTGTAGAGCCAGAAAGGTTAAGTTCTCTAGTATCAAGTCAAAAACCCTGAGGGGCTTGGGACTGCTGGGTTGCAGCAGCCCCTGCAGGTTTAGGCCTGGCCTGTTTAGGTTGCTGACGCTTAGTAGCAAAGCGACCTGTAGAAGATTGTTGACCAGAAGTGGAAGGAAATCTGCCCTTCTTGTAAAAAGACTTTTTAAAAGATTTTTTCTTGGCCGGAGTGGAGGTAGACTTAGAAAGTCTATCCAGAGCAGCATTTTCTGCGTCCATTTGAGTGGCTTTAATTTGCCACTCTTTGCCAAATAGATTTTCACCTGTACAGGGCAGATTTCCTAAACCATCTTGAATCCAGGGTTCTAAATCAGAAGCCTGGAGCCAAGCAATTCTACGAGCAGCTATAGCAATGCTTGAGGCTCTGCTGGCACCTTCAAAAGAATCAAAGGCTGCCCTGTTGGAAAACTTTGAAATGTCTTGAGTATGCTTAAGCCAAAGAAGGAACTCATCCCTTTTATCCTCTGGAATAAAAGGGAGAAAGTTGTGCAGTTTTTCTGCAACCTCCTTCAGAAACATACCCATATAATGGCTGTATGAATTGATTCTGGCAATAAGCATGCTAGCTTGGAAGATTTTCCTACCAAAAGCATCCAAGGTCCTGCATTCTCTTCCTGGGGGAGTAGAAGAGTGTCTTTTGGTACTCTTTATTCTCTTCATAGCTGACTGCACCACAATGGAGTGGTGAGGAAGCTGAGTTTTTTGAAATCCAGGAGAAGGAGGGACACGGTACATAGTGTCCAATCTACGAGAATGAGGAGAAAGGGTGAGAGGAGTCTCCCACAATTCAATCAAATGTTCTTGAAGAATTTCATGAATTGGCAAGGTGACTGCCTCTCTGGGAACTTTAGAGTATCCCAAAATATCTAATTTTTTTGCTCTAGGTTCTTTTTCAGAGGTTACTGAAATAGAGAGTCCTTTAGCTACTTCTATTATGAAGTCTTGAAAGGACAAATCCTCTGGAGGAGACATTCTCCTTTTTGGAGAAGAAGGCTCCTCAGGAAGGGTGACAAGATACTTCAGGGGACTCATCCGATGACTCAGAATCATCAGAAGAATCGAAGTATCGTCTGCGCGATTCTAAAGATCGATAGGCGTATCGATCGGTACCGGGTCGGTACCGAGAAAGAGCCCAGGACAGGGAGCCGGAATCAGTATCCTGGCCAATGTCGATGCAGCCGGTACCGGTATCGAAGTTGGTACCAGTACCGGCGCCGATACCGACAACAGAGCTTGTTGTGGTACCGACGGCATCGCAGCCTTGATGAAAGCCAGTATAGCCTGCTGCATGGATTGCACAGTGTGATCCATGGACACCACGACTGCCTGGATGTCGGTACCGGGAGATTGTGCCGGTACCCCAGAGCAGTCTAACAGGTGATCGGTCGAGGCCGTGCCATCGATGTCAACCTGTAACCCCATAGGAGGAGCTTTGGAAGCCGGAGCTTCCCGCCGGGGTTGTTTGGCTGAGGCAGGATCCTCAAGGGCAAGCCCGGAGGCATCTCGATGCTTAGAGGGAGATTTGCCCTTCGAGGACCTGCTAAAAGTATGTTTGGTTACCTGAGATCCATCAGGAGAGGAAGACCTGGAAGATGTTGATGCTACCGCCGGTGCATCCGTGGGAAACAGCACATGGAGCTTGGCTGCCCGGTTCTGTAACCCTCGTTTAGACATTAGAGAACAGGACTGGCAATCCGGGATGGAGTGTTCAGGCCCCAAACATTTAAGACACCATTCATGGGTATCTGTAACAGAAATTGTACCGCTACACTTAGTGCATTTTTTGAAGCCGTTGGCTGGTTTTTCCATGAGGGAAAGTTTCTTGTGGGCCTGGAGCCTAAGAAGAAAAATGCACCAAGTGAGGAATAGTATTATATATGTATTTTTTTTTTTTAGAAGAAAAGAAAAGAAAAGACCGGCGGTACCGGTCCGGCGTCGGGGAAAGCAGACACGTGACCAAAGAAATAAATTAAAATAAAGAACTTCTTCAGCGGTGACAGGAACACGACCTGCTGGCTCCGCGGAAAAGAAGAACTGAGGAGAGTTGGTAGGAAAGGCGGGAAGGCAGCGCGCATGCGCTGTGGGATGCCCCAAAAGCTTTCATTCTGGGAAGCTGGGGAGCATTCCCGCGCAGGCTCCGTCGGTACCGACGTACCCATATGTGAGGACTTATTCCTGCTTGTTCCTGGAGATTTAAGATTACATAAATTTAGATATATCATGGGAAAAATGACCACCTATCTGAGCTAGTCATTCAGATTAGTTCTCTAAAAGAGCAGAGTTCTAACTTTCAAGTGCAAAGACCAAAGGGTTTTGAAAGAAGAAGGGGAATACTTACTCCTGGGGGAATTATGCACAGACACTAGTAAGACAGACAGTGAGGCAGCATCAGACACACAAGCTTTAAGAGCACCCGATCCTGCCTCACTGTTAGCAGTAACACAGCTGCGGGAGAACTTCCATTTGCTCCCACAGCTGTGCTAGAGTCTGATGCCAGCGCATTTTCAAAGGTACACAGAAACACTTCCTGTGTACCTTTGAAACTGTGCCAGCATAAGACTCTAGCACAGCCACAGGAGCAAACGGAAGTGCCCCCACGTGTGTTGCTGTGTTCGGGCTGCTGGTGAGTCATGGAGGGGCAGGCTGGAAGCAGAAGGAGTGCTGCTGGTGAGCGGGGGGGGGGGGGGGGTTGCTGGAGGTTGGAGAAGGACTGTGGTGCATGGGGAGGGTGGCTGGGGGCAGACTGCTGGTGAATTGGGGGTTGCTAGAAGTTAGAAGGAGAGAAAACATGGGGGACAAGGATGGGTTGGGGATAAAACTGGGATTGGAACAAGAGAGCTAAGAAGGAAAAAGCCAAGGGAACTTGCAGGTTTAGAGGAGGACTTAAGCTTTATGATAGGGGAATTCTGTGCAAAAATTTACTAATAAAGCATATAGAATTTTGTAGAATTTTAAAGTACTTTCTGCAGAATTTTCAAAAGGTTTGCACAGAATTGTAAAAATATTTGCGCAGAATTCCCCCAGGTATAGATATTGTACTAACCTGTTAAAAATAACATAGATCAAAAGAAAACTAATAAACTATTTCATCCGAGAACATGCCTTTATAAAGCTGATGATTATTCAGGGTTCATTTATTAACAGTGGGCTATATTTACTAAACCCACTAGCACAGGGTACAGCATGCCAAAGTGCCTCATGCTAAAATTTTGCATGGCACCCTGCACTAAAAATCCCATGTTAGTAGGATGGCATGTGACTGGGTGGAGCGGAACGTGGGCATTGACAACGCACTGCAGTTAGCATGGACATAAAGGAAACACACTAACCGTAACTGCTGTCATAAGTGCGAGTGTACTGAACGCCACCTCAATGGAATGAGTTAGTTGCACCCATATACCAGATTACCAGAGCTGCACATTTGCACCATGCCAACGGCAGGGGGATAAATGCACATGCCCACTGAATTTGGTGTGGACATCCATGCTGGTTTGCCGGCTGATCATATGCTACTAGAATGATCTTTAGTAAACATGCCCCAGTGTGCATTCAGCGTAGTTACTCACCTGTAACAGGTGTTCTCCAGGAGCAGCAGGAATCAGTCCTCACTTATGGGTGACGTCGGCGCCGACGGAGCCCTCGCGGAGCAATTTTCCCCAGCTTTCAAAGAAAGCCTTTGGGAATTGCAGCGCGCATGCGCGGTCGTCTTCCCGCCCGAGGGTGCCATCTTAGCCAGTCAGATGACATAGCTAAAAAAGACAGCATAAAAATTTGCAAAAAGAACATAAGCAGACGATTGCAACTCCAAGGGGAGGAGGGAGGGTAGTGAGGACTGATTCCTGCTGCTCCTGGAGAACACCTGTTACAGGTGAGTAACTACGCTTTCTCCAGGACCAAGCAGGAAGTCAGTCCTCACTTATGGGACTCCCAAGCTCAAGGCTACCGGAGACCCTAAGCACAAAAATGAGCTCCCTCTAGCTCAGCAGCACAGAAGGATAGAATCTTCGCTGAATTATCACCCACCGGTAGCCCACATCCGGGATGGAGGGTAGGAGTTGCTCAGACCTCAAAGAGATTACGGAGGACTGCCTGTCCGAAAGCACTGTCCCTACGGGACTCCCTCTCGAGACAGTAATGGACCGCAAAAGTCTGGCTCGAAGACCAAGTAGCGGCCCGGCAGATGTCTGCCAGCGGAACAGAGCGGAGGTAAGCCACTGACGTGGCCTTTGCCCGAACGCAATGAGCCGTGACTCGACTTTCTAAGGAGAGTCCGGCTGCCCCATAAGCCCAAGAGATACAGTCCGCAACCCAGATGGACAGAGTACGCTTGGAGACCGGGAGCCCCAATTTATTGGGGTCAAAAGACACAAAAAGCTGAGCAGCTTTACGGTGCTCCCGCGTACGGTCAAGGTAGAAGTTCAGAGCCCTTCTACAGTCCAGGGTATGGAGGACCGTCTCAGCTCGGCTGGAGTGTGGTCTGGGAAAGAAGGTTGGAAGTACCACCTCCTGATTGATGTGAAAAGGGGAGACCACTTTAGGCAGAAATTTCGGATGAGTCCGTAGGACCACCCTATTCTTGTAGAACCTAGTGTAAGGGGGATCAGACACGAGGGCCTGCAATTCACTTACGCGTCTAGCGGAAGTGAGGGCTATCAAGAACAGTGTTTTCCAAGACAGAAAACGGAGAGAACAGGTAGCCATAGGTTCAAAAGGCGGACAGGTGATCCGCTGCAAAACCACATTCAGGTCCCAGTCAGGCGCTGGCGGGCACAGAGGTGGTTTAAGTAGAAGGAGACCTCGGGGAAACCTCGCTACGAGAGGGTCGTTGGAGAGAGGTCTGCCGTCCACCGGCACATGATGTGCTGAAAGAGCACTGAGGTGAACTTTGACGGAGTTGGACTTAAGTCCCAGATTAGAGAGGTGCAGCAAGTACTGCAAGATCACCGACACCGGGCAGGAGAAGGGATCGTGAGACTGTTGGGTACACCAGACCGCAAAGCGACGCCATTTAAGGGCGTAGCATTTGCGGGTAGAAGGCCGTCGCGAAGCCAAGACGACCTCCTCCACCTCCGCCGGCAGGAGAAGGGGAGCCAGGACTACCCTCTCAGCAGCCAGGCCATGAGGTTGAGAGACCTGAGGTTGGGGTGCAGTAGGGACCCCTGATCCTGAGTGAGGAGACCCGGTTGTACCCCCAGAGGGATTGGATCCTCCGCCGCCAGTTGCAGTAGGAGCGGAAACCACGGCTGCCTGGGCCAGCGAGGGGCCACCAGGATCATGAAGGCTTTGTCTCGGAGAACCTTGAAAAGAGTCCGAGAGACTAGCGGGATGGGAGGGAAAGCGTACAGAAGGCTCCCCGACCATGAGATCAGAAAAGCGTCCGCCGCAACCCGAAGGGGGTGTGGCTGACGAGAGCAGAAGCGAGGAAGCTGCCGGTTGTGAGGACTGGCAAAGAGATCCACCGTGGGGAGGCCCCACTTGAGGAAGAGCTTCTGAACTACCAAGGGATCCAGACGCCACTCGTGCGGCTGGAGGACCCTGCTGAGTTTGTCCGCCAGGCAATTTTCTTGGCCCGGGAGATAAACTGCCTTGAGGAGAATGCCGTGACTGACGGCCCAAGAGCAGAGCTTCTGCGCCTCCCGGCAGAGGAGGAAGGAGCCCGTGCCCCCCTGCTTGTTCACGTAGAACATGGCAACTTGATTGTCCGTCTGGACAAGGACGGATTGGTGGGAAGTCAGGTGGGAGAAGGCCTTGAGAGCTAGGCGGATCGCCCTGAGCTCCAGGAAGTTGATCTGCTGAGCAGACTCCCACGTGGTCCAGAGGCCCTGAGTACGTGCCTCTTAGCAATGTGCTCCCCAGCCCAGGAGGGATGCATCGGTGGTCAGCACCCGGGTCGGCTGAGGTGACTGGAAAGGCATTCCGAACATGAGGTTCGGCTCCCGGAGCCACCACCGGAGAGACGAGATCAGCGGCTCGGAGACGCGCACTAGGTCTGCTAGGCTGCCTGTGGCTTGACGCCACTGCTGGCGGAGACACCATTGAGTAGACCGCATATTCAGGCGGGCATTGGGGGTCACATGGACGGTGGAAGCCATATGGCCGAGTAGTCTCAGGAAGTGCCTGGCGGAGACCAGGGGCTGGCTGCGAAAACGGTCGGCTAGGTCCATGAGCCGTTGAGCCCTGTCGAGCGGTAGGTACGCTCGTGCCTGAGGAGTGTGCAGCCTTGCGCCGATGAACTCGAGATCCTGTGAGGGGAGCAAAGTGGACTTTGCGAAGTTTATAACAAAGCCCAAGTGCTGCAGAAGAGTCACCGTGCGGCGCGTGGCGTTGGTGACCTCCCGAGCGGACACTGCCCTGATGAGCCAGTCGTCGAGGTACGGAAAGACATAGAGGCCGTGAAGCCGGAGATGGGCCGCCACGACCGCGAGACATTTTGTGAAGACTCGCGGTGCGGAGGACAGGCCAAAGGGCAGAACCCTGTACTGGTAATGATTTCCTGCCACCACAAACCTTAGGTATTGGCGGTGGCTTGGGTGGATGAGGATGTGCGTGTAGGCATCCTTTAGATCCAAGGAGCATAGCCAATCTCCCTGCTGGAGGTAGGGCAGAAGGATTCCAAGGGTAAGCATTTTGAACTTCTCCCGCACAAGGAACTTGTTGAGGTTGCGCAAGTCCAGGATGGGTCTGAGGCCCCCTGTTCTCTTTGGTATCAGAAAATACCTTGAATAAAAGCCTTGACCTCTCAGGTGGTGTGGCACCGGTTCCACCGCCTGTTCCTGCAGAAGACCTGCTAACTCCTGAAGGAGCAACTCCCTGTGCAGAGGGGGTCGCGGAGGTTCTCCCGGAAAATAGGAGGGAGGGACCTGATGGAAGTGGAGAAGATAGCCTTCTCGCACGACCTGAAGCACCCAGGCATCTGCGGTGATGCTGGACCACCTGTGGGCGAAGTGAACCAGCCGGCCTCCGGTGCTGGGAGGAACCAGCGGGGGGGGAGAGGCTATGCTTAGTGAGTCAAAAGCCCCCACCCTGCTGAGCAGGGGCTGGTGGTGCAGGCTTGGGGGCTTGCTGCCTACGGGACCCGTTACCCCGTCCCTTGGCCTGCTGGCCCTGTTGGGGAGCTGCAGGGGCCTGATAATGGGGGTATTGTTTGTAGGCAGCCGCCTTCCTCGGGTAAAAGGACTTTTTCCCCGAGCCCTTCTTTTTCTGGGAAGGGGCGGAGGTCTTCCTAGAAAGCCTGGTCCTGGTGAGAGTCTCAGTCTCAATTTGCGCAGCCTTTTCCGCCATGGGCTTGCCAAAGAGGTTTTCGCCTCGGCAGGGGACATCGACCAACTTGTCCTGCACCCAGGGCTCAAGGTCTGACGACTGAAGCCAAGCCTGTCGGCGGGCACCGATGCCGGCTGCGGCCACTCGAGCCGATGCTTCAAAGCCATCATAGGCTGCTCGGGACATGAACTTTGAGCATTCCCGAATGCCAGTGGACAAGGCTAGGAACCTCCGCAAGGGTTCCTCGGACAGACCAGCGGAGAATCTGGCTAGCTCTTTAGCCAGATCCCGGAGATACATGCCCATGTATAGCTGGTAAGTCTGGACACGACATGCGAGCATAGAGCCCTGGAAGCACTTCTTGCCAAGGCCATCCAGGTTACGGGCCTCCCTTCCAGGAGGCACCGAGGAGTGCATCTTCTGGCTCTTAAGACGATGCATGGCCGATTCCACTACCATGGAATGGTGTGGCAGCTGTGCCTTTTGAAAGCCAGGGTTCTTGCGGACTCGATAGATAGAATCGACCCGCTTGCTCAGGACCGGCGAGGAGGCCGGACTCTCCCACATGCGGAAGAGTAGTCGTTCCAGCATAGGAGGAACCGGCACAGTAAAGTGTTCCCTCGCGGGAGAGTCATACTGGAGGGCGTCGAGCTCTTCGGCTCGAGGCTCCTCCTCGGGATCCGCAGGGAAGGCCAAAGCCTTGGCCATATCCCTAACGAAGTCCGAGAACCGGGCATCCTCCGGGGGGGACTGCTTCCGAGGCTCGGACTCCGGTGAGTCCGATGGGACACACCGAGTCCGGAAAGAATCAGGTGACTCTTCCTCCTCAGACTCCCAGACCGACTCCGACGAGGACTCGGTGGGGTCGGCCCGGGCAGGGTGCGGCGCCAGCCGCCCCGACGCCGAGGGAGTCGGCGTCGGCGACCTCGGTCCCGAACGGGAGGCCGAGGGTGACCTCGACCGAGGATCGACTCGAGTTCTCATCGACTCGAGGATCGGCTCGGTCTCCGGGGTCGACTTGGACGTCGACGTCCCGGCGGTCGGGGCAGCGGGCCAGCGAAGCCAGCGAGCAGTGCCCTCTGCTGGTCCATGAAGGCAGACAGTCTGCTCTCCAAGGCCGTCAACCTGAGTCCGAGCTCAGGTGACCCAGCAGCCCCCGACTCGGGCCCCGACGGCGTCGGGCCCGACGTCGGCTGTCGCGGAGGCGAGTACAGAAGGACCACAGGACTTACCCGGGCAGGCATCTCCGACTCCAGGCGAGGTCGCTTCGGGATGTGTTCCTTCTCCAAGGACCCGGGGCGGCTGTCGGGGCTATGCGACCTGGCCCTCGCGGAACCAGGAGCGTCCACCGACGCCGCCCTCGCGGGTTTCACCTTCCGACGATGGTCCCCGGAGGGAGAACCCCGGTCGGAGGAACTCCGGCGACGGTCCGAGCTGGAGCCTTTCGACGCGGAGGCCTCCGACGAGGTCCGGGTACGGCTGGGGTCAGCGAAGATTCTCTCACGCTGATGCCGCCGACTTCTCAACGCCTTTGAGGACATTTTGCTGCAGGGCCCACAGATCAGTTCCTCATGATCCGGGCCCAGGCAGCGGAGGCAAAAGTCGTGTGTGTCGGTTAGTGACATATTTCGGTCACACCGACCACACCGCTTAAACCCACTGGCAGCCATCGGGGGAAAAAGGGCCCCTGCGAGGTCAAAGGACCGGGCTGCCAGGGAAACCGAAAACGAAAGCTGACTAAGTCAGAAAAACCGAAAAAAGTAAGAGGACTCGTGACCGGCGTCGCGAGTCCGGGCGGGAAAAAGATCGGCGTCGAACCGAAGGAAAAAAGGATAAAATAAAGAAGAAAATCAACTTTTTCGCGGGGACAAGACGGGGACGTCTGTAGGGCTCCGCGGAAAAAAGAAGACTGGCTAAGATGGCACCCTCGGGCGGGAAGACGACCGCGCATGCGCGCTGCAATTCCCAAAGGCTTTCTTTGAAAGCTGGGGAAAATTGCTCCGCGAGGGCTCCGTCGGCGCCGACGTCACCCATAAGTGAGGACTGACTTCCTGCTTGGTCCTGGAGAATCTCTATTATCATATTTTATCTACCATAAGGCCCATTTTATGCAATGGGTCTTGAGGTAGATAGTGCATAAAAATGATGTTATCGCATGCTAATGGTTATTATAAGACCTTGTTAATGATACCAGTATACTACTACAATCCCTTCCATCATCTTAGAAAGGGAATGGTGTCTAATCTCCAGTTTGTGGCCAAACTAAGTCAGAAAATAGTCTGTTCACCACTTTATGATTTTTTTTGGAAGTACTAATGAGAGCGATTTTAATTTTCTACGATTACTGAAAAAAGGTTTGATGTAAATTTTATGTCCTGATTTTATTTTGAGTGTTTTTATGTAAACCACAGAGATGTTTTTGATGATGTGTAGTATATAAATGCTATAAAATGAAAATGAAATAAAATGAAATTGCAGTTACTCACCTTTAACAGATATTCTCCAGGAACAGCAGGAATCAGTCCTCACATATGGGTGACATCGGCACTGATGGAGCCCGTGCGCAGCATTTCCCCAGCTTTCAAAGAAAGCCTTTGGGAATGTTATCATGCATGCGTGGTCCCCTTCCCACCCAAGGGTGCCATCTTGCTCAGTCAGGTGACATAGCTAAGATGGCAGTCAAACAAAAAACAGAAGAACAGCAACTCGAAGAGGAAGAGAAATGGGTTGTGAGGACTGATTCCTGCTGTTTCCGGAGAACATCTGTTACACTTTCTCCAGGAACAAGCAGGAAGTCAGTCCTCATATATGGGACTCCCTAGCTCCAGGCTGCAGAGGACCGAATCACGACAGTACCAATGGCAACCCATCGGGTGGCCATGAGTTGCAGAAGGTGAGTTTCACTGAGAGACTCTGCAAGACCCCAGCGTCCAGCAACACTATTGCTCTGGTAGCCTGAGCACAGAAGGGTCAGAGGGCAGGAGTTGCCTACACTCCAAGAATATTACGCAGCACTGCCTGACCAAAGGCGCTGTCCCTGCGGGATTCACTTTCCAGACAGAATTGTGTTGCAAACGTGTGAATCGATGACAAAGTGGAAACTGCAAATTTCTGTCACCGGCACAGAATGGAGGTGGGCCACTGACGTGGCCATCGCCCTCATGCGATATGCTGTGATCCGGTGCTCCAGGGAGAGGCCCGCCAACTCATAAGCGAGGGTGATGCAATATGCCACCCAAGAGGATAGGATACGCTTGGTTACAAGGAGCCCCAATCTTCTGGGGACATAGGACATGAAAAGCTGAGGTGCTTGGAGGTGGCCCTGGGTCCACTGCAGATAGGACAGGGCCTGTTTACAGTCCAGTGTGTGGAGTATGAGCTCCTCCCTGCCGGCATGAGGCCGTGGGTAGAAGGTGGGGAGTACCACCTCCTGGCTGAGGTGAAACGGGGATACCACCTTCGGGAGGAACTTGGGGTGAATGTGGAGCACTACCATATTCTTAAAGAACCCGGTGTATAGGAGATCCGCCACCAGTGCTTGAAGCTACTGACTGTGCGAGCTGAAGTCAGGGCCACCAAGAAGGCCACCTTCCAAGATAGGTATCTGAGGTGGCAGGTGGCTAGGGGTTCGAACAGTGGTCTGGTCAACTGGGAGAGCACCACGTTGCGGTCCCATTCTGCCGCCGGAGGGCGGACAGGGGGCTTGGAAAGTAGAAGGCCTTATGGGAACCGGGAGACCAGGGTTTGGCTGGATAAGGGCTTGCCCCCTACTGGGTGGTGGTGAGCGGCTATTGCGCTCAGATGCATCCGGACTGAGTTAGACTTTAGCCCTGTGCGCAACAGATGCATGAGGTACTAGAATACCAACTGTACATGGCAGGAGAATGGGTTCTCCTTCCTATCCACACACCACAGGGCAAGCCTGTGCCCCTTAAAGGCATAAGCCCCCCTTGCGGAAAGTTTCCTGGAGGCCAGCAGGATCTCCTCAACCTCTTGTGGCAAGTTGAGCATGGCCAAGCCTACCCTCTCAGCATCCAGGACATTAGAGTCAGCAATCCCACATTTGGGTGCAGGAGGGAGCCCTCCCCCTGAGTCAAGAGGTCTGGGGCTCAACCAAGGGGTACTGGGAGTTTCGCTGCTAGCGAGAGCAGTGGTGGGAACCGGAGTTGCCTGGGCCACCTGGAGGTGATCAGTATCACTGATGCCCTCTTGTTCTGAATTTTGAATAGAGTCTTGGTGATCGACCAGAGGAGTCAGTGGGAATGCATACAGCAGTCTCTCGGACCATGAGATCAGGAACACATCTGCCGCTACCCTTTGTGGGTACAGTTGCTTGGAGCAGAAGCGATCCAGCTGTGTGTTGTCCAGAGAGACAAACAGGTCCATTTCTGGCCAGCCCCAAAGGTGGAAGAGCTTCTCTACCACTGCAGGGTCGAGATGCTACGCGTGAGGACGCAGGACTCTGCTGAGTCTATTTGCCAGGTAGTTGTCCTGGCCCAGGAGGTAGACTGCTTGCAGGAGCATGCCACTGCACACTGCAAAAGAAAGGAGGGCTATAGCCTCCTGATGGAGGGAGTCCGAGCCCATGTCCCCCTGCTTGTAGGGGTAGGAATACCACCCGGAGTTCCAAGAGGTTGATCTGGAGTAGAGACTCCTCCCTGGACCAGCAGCCCTGAGTGTGGTGAATCCCGCAGTGAGCTCCCCAGCCCTGAAGAAAGGCATCTGTGGTCAGGGTCCTCTGCGGTGGGGACACCTGGAAGAGCATTCCTACCCGGAAGGGGCCCAGGTTTTGCCACCAGTTGAGGGATCTCGACAGCTGGCAGGAGACCCTGACCCTGTCCTGGAGTCGGCCCGTGGCCTGGGTCCACTGAGAATGCAGGCACCACTGGGCTGTTCGCATGTGCAAGCGGGCTAGGGGTGTGACATGGACCGTGGAGACCATGTGTCCCAGCAGGTGGAGGAGAAGATGAGCCGGCACCGTTCTGCAGTGTTGGACCTCCCCTGCCAGCTGTTTGAGACGTTCTGCTCTGTCCTGAGGGAGGGCGGCTCTGGCCTGCACTGTATCCAGCTGAGCACCGATGAACTCTAGGTCTTGCACCAGGGAGAGATGTGATTTGGGGTAGTTGATGATGAACCCCAGGTGCTGCAGAAGGAGGATAGTACGTTTTGTGCTCTGACTGGCCTCTGCGTCTGTGCCACTTCTGATGAGCCAGTCGTTCAAGTAGGGGAAGACGAACACCCTTTGTAGGAGCAGATGGGTGGCTACCACTGCTAGACACTTCGTGAAAACCCTTGATGAAGAGGCCAGGCTGAAGAGAAGTACCCTGTATTGGTAGTGGCCTCCCCCTACCGTGAATCTCAGGTATTGCCAGTGAGATGCATGGACCAGAATGTGGTGTAGGTATCCTTTAGGTCCAAGGAGCAAAGCCAGTCTCCCTGGTGGAGGTAGTGCAGCAGTGTCCCAAGGGAGAGCAATTGAATTTCTCCCTCACCAGAAACTTGTTCAGGTCTCGGAGGTCTAGGATGGGTCCGAGACCACTGGTTCTTTTGGGGACAAGAAAGTACCTTGAGTAGAAGCCCTTACCCCAGAGGTGCTGGGGAACAGCCTCTACTGCTCAGTCCCTTAGTAGACCTGCTAGCTCTGAAAGCAAGAGGGTCTGGTGAACTAGAGGTCACACTGGCTCTCATGGAAAATGCCCTGGAGGTGGCAGCTGAAAGTGGAGGTGGTACCCCTCCGTCACCACCCAGAACACCCACTGGTCCGAGGTGACCTCAGGCCACTTGTGGGCAAAGAGTTCCAGGTGGCCCCCTGTGGGCTGGTGAGAGTCTCCCAGGGAGAGGAAGGCCCCACCCTGAGAGTCAAAAGCTCCCACCAGGTTGAGCTGGAGCTGGTGTCTGTGGTTTGGGGGCCTTTGGCTTCCTGGGTCCTTGTCCCTAGCCCTTGGGCTGTGATCCCTTCTGATGCTGGCTTGGGAAGGCTTGGTAGTGGTAACTCTGATGGAAAGGGTCCTTCTTCCTCAAGAAAGCTGGCCTTTTCCCCGAGGTTTCTTACAGGGAAGGGTAGAGGTTTTTGAGAGCCACTGTCTGGTCACCAACTTGACCTCAATCGTGGCCGCTTTGTCAGCCATAGGTTTCCCAAACATTGAGCACTGATGTCTGCGACTGCTGCCCGGGCTGCAGGCTCAAACTCATATAGGGGGCCCAGGACAGGAACTTTAGAGCAGTCCCAAATGGTGGCCACCAAGGTCTGGAACCATTGCAGGGGTTCCCCTGCGAGCCCTGCTGAGAAGCCCAAGAGCTCCTGAATGAGGCTCTTAAGATACATCCCTATGTAGAGTTCATAGGTTTGTATGCGGCAGCCCAGATTGGACCCCTGGAAGCACTTGCACCCTGGGGTATCGAGGGCTCTGGCCTCTCTACCCAGGGGTACAGAAATATAAGTATTCTAATTCTTGAGCTTCTGCATCAATGATTCTGCTACCATTGAGTTGTGGGGAAGATGGGCCTTCTGGAAGTCTGGATCCCTCTTGACTTGGTAAATGGCATTGAGGCGCCGGCTGACCACCGAAACCGAGGCGGGGTTTCCCACATCCGCAGGAGCAGCCACTTAAAGATGGGTTGCACTGGCACTGATAGAGCTTCCTTCGGCGGGGACTCATACTATCTCATACTAAGAGATACTCATAGTATCTCTTATCACCCTATTATCAGCCAATACGCAGTTGAGCCGATAGGACACATTAAGCCATTTCCAAACGTATCCTGTAAATTACCTGTATATATTATTTGTATATAGTTACCCTGTTATTACCTGTACATATACCCACGTTATATTGTAAATCCAGTGCAGATCTTTCTGTGCTGGACAGTTGGGTTTTGATGTAAACCGCACTGATATAGAAGAGCGCGGTATATAAGAAAGTTAAATAAATAAATAAATACTGCAGGATCTCCAGTTCTTCAGTGCGCAGGTCCTCCTTGGATGTGGTCAGGACAGAGAGGGCTTGGGCCATGTCCTGGAAGACGTCATGGAATGCCATGTCCTTGGGTGGGGAATGGCACCTGTGAGGCCTGCATCGGGGAACCGGGATCCCCCAACAGGTCTCTGGTTAGACTCCTGGAAGCTAGCACGGGAGGACCGGACACCTGAGGATTGTGACTGGGATTGGGACTGGGACCTCGATCGGTGCCAAGGGCTCGCCCGAGGCCAATAGCACTTAGGGGCCGGCTCGACACCCAGGGATGCCACCGCAGTCGGGGGCCTGGTTGTCGGGGCAGATGATGGGTACGAACCTGACATCATCGCTTGCTGCATGGCCAGGATGGCAGAGATATTCTGCTCCAGTACCGCAATTCTGGGCTTGATACCAGAAGGCTCTGCAGCTTTCCAACAATGGTGGGATGGATGTGAAAATTACTCCCGCTGCTCAACCGCACCAAGGAGAAAGGAAGGAGGAGCCAGTCCCCGCAGGTAAATACCCCGGCTCCAGCCTATCCTCCTCACCCCATGTCACTTACTCAAACCCAATGAAATCCCTTCCCACCGCTGAGAAGGAATTTCAAATCAAAATCATCGCTCCAGCTACCTTTTGCTGCCCCTTCTTTTCCTCAGGCCTCTAACTGCTATCTGCCCTAACCCCTCCTTACCCTTCCAATCCTTCTAATACCTAACCCCTCCCCCATGACCTACAGACTCCCAGCCCTTTCCTGCCCAGCCACTCCGTATGCCCTTCCTAACTGCAGGAAGGGGATAAGGGGCCCCCCAACCGGGCACCCGGTTACTCGTGGCCGCCAGGACTCCAGCCCCGCGGCCTGGAATAAGTTCTTGGGCACAATGGCACAATGAGTCTATAACTACAAATTACTCCTAACACTACAAAGTCTGCAGCAATGTGGAGTAAGGATGAAAATCACAGCCTATTGTAGCTCCTACTTTGCTACAGTGCTCAATTAAATACTCTTTAAGTTGCTTCAGTGATCCTAAACTCAGTCTTGAAACACATTGCCTCAGTAGCCAAAAGTTGATAGTTTGTATTATGCCAGCTACGCTCTATTTGTTCATTTTTAGTAAGGATGCATTGAGAATATCACTACATACTTTTCTTCTAAGCAGACAACAGTGCATTACAGAATTGTAAGTGGAAATCTCAAAGCAACATTGTCTTTGGAAGTCACTGCTCCTTCTAAATAAAATGATAATGGAATAATGGATCATCAGTCCTTGAGAGACTCAAGTACATAAGCCTTACCTTTGTCAAAGGCATCAAACAAAATATATTTTTTTACCCAGTTTTTTTATTTTGTAACATATCTTTTTGTTGTCATCAGTAGGTTGAATTTTACAGGGATATATAATGGAGGGGAAGGAGGAGATGGTCTGGGGGCTTTAATGTGCACTACATCACTACTATCAAACTTTTGTTATATGACATTTGAATACATTGTGGAGTTTTACATTTTTAAGATATTTTTGTAATGCAAATTGCCACGAGCGGTCTAAAGAGTAGAACAATACAGATAAATTAATAAAACTATGGCCAGTGTTTTTACCAGGACGTTCATATAGTGCGGTGCCTCCCTGGCTAGTGTTTCTTTTCAACTATTCTGTTATTGTGACATATTTACTTTTTGAAAAGTTGTACCAAAAAGCACCTAATGCTGATGTACAGCAAACCATCTCGTTACAGACTGCTGATCCTTCTCAAAGAGCCACTGATTTTCCCATTATCAAGTGAAATATGGCAGTACATATTCACTTTGACACTATTCTGAGAAAATACAGGAGAAGGAGGTATTGTGATCCTATCGCATCAACTTTTTCCCGCTAAAAGAACTGCTGAACACTTCAAAGGACATTTTATTTTATGGTGGGTCTCTTCTCTGTAATAGCAATTCCCACTGAATCAAATTTAAGGATGATATATTATTGAAAATATTAGGGAATAAGGACAAATAAAGAATTATGTTGCCAAAAAGCTGAGGGCAATATGGTCTCTGAATATCCCTATTTCATTCCAAAGAGCTCATTAGAGAACAAATTTGGCAATTTATTTTATTGTTATGATACTGTTTTACAAAACATAGCCAAAAGGTCTCAGCTTTAAGAACCTACCAATTATGAACTTTCATTGTACGATTTCCATGGGCCTATTTTTCACACGTGTGTGTATCATTTTAGAAAGTTAGGAATCTCTGCTTTCAAAATTGAATGCTATTCGTTTGTAAGGCTAATGTGATACGACAGTACTTCAAAATGTAATTTTAAGCTATACAAAACATAATGGATACTGTAGATGCTGAAATCTCTATACTTACCGAAAAGAGAATAATTTGTTAAAAAAAAATAGACCACCTTGAAAAGTACGAAAAATATTCCTCCTCTAGTTAATGAATTTGTGAAAAACAGCTGATAGCTGCTTTAACCAATGGGACTCTTTCATCCCTGGATGCCTAAATATATGGGATGATGTGAACTGAAAACCATATTCAAACTGTCAAATATATATGCTCAGCTAGAATTTGCTGGCAATCAGACAGAAAGTCCCTCTCAGTTTCTACAACTAAAAAAATAAGCAACAATGAGCATGATAGCAGACATTATTCAGACAAAAATACATTGAAACCCATGAACATCTCTACCTCCCCTACCTTGATAACTCCCATAGGCCCTGTTCTGTACCACTTTCTCTCAAAAATCCTCAACTGCCCCACAATAATTTCAGTTTTCAATGGACTTTTAGCTTCTATTATCAGTTTATGTCGACTGGTGAATGATTTTGATTGAGTTGAGCAGTGCCTTTTCCAGCCTTCATCTACATACATTAGACCGGGAGTGTTTCTGTCATTTTCCTGACTTTTCATCTACAGAAAATGAGAAAGAAAGATCACCTTCCACCTAGAGATAAACATGGGGAAATTTGGCCCATACATTGTGCCACAGTTTGAAAAATATACTTTATCTGAAAAAATAGCTAACTTCATGCCATTACTGCATTAATTTATTTAGCCAAGCTTATATGCCGCCCAGTCTAATAGGGTGATTTACAGAGAAATAAGTGAGCCAGTGTGGCTTTACATGGATCAAGTAGTTAAGTGAGGGAGGGTAAAAACATGGGAGTGACTATAAGGTAAGCTACAAAATTCATATTATGGCAATAGTCACAATTCTTATCAAAGGATACACACAATAAAATGGGAATTTCAAACAAAAGAATGGCTACTCAGAATAGATGAAGATCCAACTCAATTCCCTACAGAGACTAGAGGTTTAGTTACATAGAAACATAGAAAACAGAGAAAATGACAGCAGAAAAAGCCCACATGGCCTATCTGGTCTGCCCTTCCATATCCACTACAATAGTCCCCTTTTATCCTTTAGAGATCTTAAGTGCTTGTCCCATACTTTCTTGAATTCAGATGCAGTCCTCGTCTCCACTACCTCCACTGGGAGACTATTCCATACTGTACATCTACCACTCTTACTGTAAAGAAAAATTTCCACATATTACTCTTGAGTTGATCCCCCTTCACTCTCATCCTATGTCCCCTCACAGCAGAGCTTGCTGTCAATCAAAAGAGGCTCTCCTCTTAGGCATTTATGCCATGGAGGTATTTAAACATCTCTATCATATCTCCTTTATCCCGCCTTTCCTCTAACGTATACATATTAAGATCTTTAAGTCTGTCTCCATATGCTTTATAATGAAGACCTCTAACCATCTCAATAGCCACCAACTCCATCTTGTGTATATCCTTTTGAAAGTGCGGTCTCCAGAATTGCACACAATAGTCCAAATGAGGTCACACCAAAGACTTATACAGAGGCACCATCACCTCCTTTCTTCTGCTGGCTATTCCTCTCCCTAGTTCATTATATTATGGTTTTACTTTTGTTAAGTAGACTATATGGACAGTTACTCACCAACAGAGAATTCTGAAAGCAAATCAGAATTAGAAAATCGAGTTGTAGGCATTGCTCTTTATAACCATGTGTGTTAACATGTACGCTCAACATATATTATAAGAACCATTCCTGCCTGTCTTTTCTGCGAACATCTACTAAATAGATGAATGGAGTTGTCATAAGCAAAGTTCAGGACCTGTAAATGTTATCTTGTAGGAAAAAGGTCCAAAATTGTTCCCAGGTTTAAGTTCCAAATATCTTGCTACTAGCAACAGAAAGTGTCTAGCCTATCTGAAACCATACTTCATCAACAAAAGAAATGTATGGGATTACAGAAACATAGAAAAGGAAGTGAAGTCATAGCATTAGTGCTGCCTTCCTAACACCAGCCAGGGGACAAGAGGCCATTTCATGGCACCCATATCAACATCTAGAATATGGATCAATGTTGTTTTTTTCCTTTGAATTCTCTCCTGAAATTCTAA
Organism: Ichthyophis bannanicus; assembly: GCA_033557465.1. Classification (NCBI taxonomy): domain Eukaryota; kingdom Metazoa; phylum Chordata; class Amphibia; order Gymnophiona; family Ichthyophiidae; genus Ichthyophis; species Ichthyophis bannanicus. Next base: position 304,923,248 of record CM066032.1, on the reverse strand, counting down.
CTATGTTTTTTGTGTTAGTATTGCAAGTTGTCTGTTTTGTTAGTTTATCTTGTTATTCTAAACTGCTACAACAGTATTTTGAAAGATGGCACATCAAATGAATTAACCTAAACCAAATCATGACAGCAAGTATGGGCTGAGAATGAGGCTCTCCTCTGGATTCTCCTTCACATCTTCACAAATAAAGGTCCTTTCTGCTTATCCTTCACTTCCTTTAATTCTGTTACTGTTTTTGCATCCATACCTTCACTATGAGGCTGTTCCATGCATTCACCACCATTTACGTGAAGAAATAGTTTCAGTATTACTCTTGAGTCAACCTCCATTGAACCTCATACCATAACTTCTTGTTCTAGAATGTCCTTTGTACTAAAAATAATTGCTCCTTGTATATTATTTATACCTCTAAATTATTTGAAATTCATCCAACCCTTGCTCCCTTATTCCAACGCCACCATATCAAACCACCTCTGCATAAAACATACTCCTGGACAACATATATAACCTACATCTCACACAGACACCACACATATTCACAGTCCCAACTCAGGACCGCACATAGCCAGCCTACCTCTCCCCCCTCCATACAGCACATGCCAGTCTTGGAGCCATCACACACCCCACTCCCCCTTGTGTCAGATCATTCTTTGTATATTTTCAGACTTTTCTAAGACAAAATTAGCACAGAGGTCAATTCTGTGCAGCATTTAGTGGGGCTGGAAATCCAACTGTCAGGTTCATGATTCAGAGAACAGAGCTCCCCGCGTGTAGATTGGAGTTGTGCGTGGAGCTCTGTTCGTGGGTGGGAGGGGGCGGGCCGGAGGTAGAGCAAGGGCAGGCAGTGGGCAGCACCATGACCCTGGACATACAGAGCCGATTCCGAGGTCGGCCCTGTATGTTCGTGGTCAGTCATTTGCACGAGGGACGTATTCCACCTCAGAAGTGGAATCAGTCCCCCTAGACAGTGGGAGTTGCTACAGCCAAGCCCCAAAAGTGAGGTGAAGGGTGCACAAGTTGCACAGCAGCCTGACCCTGGGCACAGTAGGCCCGATCGGGAGTCAGGCTGTGGAGAAAGCAACTTGTCGGGGTCTGCCGGGGATCAAGACTCCTACATGGAGACATCGTGCCATGGTAACAGGAAGCCACAGCACCGCGGCTCCATGCAGGAGCCTGGCTGGGCTAGCCGGGGAGTTTGTTGGACATCTTGGTGCCCAGAATCAGGGCATAGCCTGCACATCCAGGCCAGTTGCACCCAATTCTGATTCCACAGGCACCTCTAGCCCCTGCAGGATCAGAATCAGGTGCAACCGGCGCATGTCCTGATTCTGGACTCCCGGACAGGCGGGAGATGCCCAGAACAGAATTGGCCTCACAGTCGATAACATAGCAAGGAATGATTTCTAATTCACATATAATGTCCTTAATGTTTGAGGCCTCTTTACTGTGGTTTATAGGTTGCCACTACAGCATGTTTTAGGTCCCAGAGGGTATGGATTGCATTTTTTAAGGAGAATCATCTCTGACAATGTAAGCTCTACAAACTGAAGAGGGAATCGATGGAACCTGGAGCCTCAGAACCATTTAACTCAAAGCAGAGAACCCCAATATTCAATGCCAGTGGTGACTGAAGGAAGATAGAGAAATTGGTAGAAACAGGAAGGGGAAGGAAGATAAAGAGGGCTAGTAGGACGAGCTTGGCATTGAGGGGACGGGGTCTGGGAAAAGTAGTGGGGACAAACAGGAGGGCCTTGAACTTTCTGAAGGTTAATGGGGGTTTATATAACTAAAAAAGGTTGAGAGACTGTTCACTTTATTTATGAACCATTCATATGGGACAGTATCAAATGAACCACATCCAGTGCTCCAACTAATACACATCAAAATTAAGAAACATATTTTTCTTACAAAACCAAGGTACTTGTGACCTGGATTGGCCACTGTTGGAAACAGGATACTGGGCTTGACTGAGCCTTGGCCTGATCCAGTATGGCATCTCTTATAATCTTGTGTTATGGCTAGTGCAAGCATTAGTGGCCTGCGCTAACTGTGCACAAAGCGCTCGCAGTGGGTGGGGTTGTGTGCCCACATGCCAGCTTTGCAGTGTTTGGGGTTGTTTTTGCCTGCTTTATTGTGTGATGAGAGCCTTGAAAGTTTCATTCTGAAGGCCAGGAGCTCAATGGAAAGATTTCAGTGCTTTTATGCTTGGCGGTATGAGGCCTAATACTTAAGGTAAGGAATTTGAAGTACTTTTTCAAATGTAGTGATGTGATTTTCCCAGGTTTCAGTTGGCTCGTAATATACTGATATTGTGCATTGCTCTGCCTTGGGAGGAGCAAAGTGAAAATCTAATCTCTGTTGTTTTGAGTGCTTCTGCCCCCATGCAAACAGAAAGTCTGCGTTGGAGGGGGAGGAAGCGCAAACAGCATGTGACCCCTGAAGCTTTGGATAAGTGCTGTTGCTGTTTTACTGTCATTGCTACCACTGCAGGAAGGAGGGTTGCATCAGCCCAGATCATACGCCCTTTGCTGCATTGTCTTTCCAGAGTTATTAGTGCTACAGGGTTCTCTATAGGTTACCCAGCTCCATGGTGGCAGCATCAGTATTTCAGTGCCTGTTAAAATTTGGCACTGGAGGTATTTGCCTATGCTTAAACCTGAGCTTGCTTCCTTCTGGCCTGTTGGTCTGCATGAGTCATCTCTCAGCTGCAAAATTAGTTCCTGCTGCTGCCCAACTCCTCGCTAATCCTCCTCCTTTTGTCAATGAACTGTTGCCTTTCATTGCTATTGGACCATGGCTGCTATGAGAGCAAAATCTATTTTGCAGTGGTCCTATGTGAGAAAAGTTATAATAAGGTGTTAATTGAACTCAGAGAAGATCTGGTAGCTCCACAGTAGTTTCAGAGGACTGGAAAAGGTTGGATATCATCCCTTTTCACAGAAGTAGAAATTGGGGCTGGGTGAGGTTGGCCACCATAAAGCATTTAGTCTGGAACTGAATGTGGTGGGTTGCAGGATCTAAGAACATAAGAAGTGCCATACTGGGTCAGACCAAGGTCCATCAAGCCCAGTATCCTGTTTCCAACAGTGGCCAATCCAGGTCACAAATACCTGGCAGGTTCCCAAAGCCATACATATTCCATGCTGCTTGTCCCAGGGGTAAGCAGTGGATTTTCCAAGTCCTCTTTAACAATGGTTTATGGACTTTTTCTCCAGGAACTTGTACAAACCTGTTTTGAACCCAGCTACATTAACAGCTTTTACTACATCCTCCAGTAATGAATTCCAGAGTTTGATTACACACTGAATGAAAAAATATTTTCTCTGATTAGTCTTAAATGTGCCACATTGTACTTTCATTGAGTGTCTTTCTACTTTTTGAAGGAGTAAACAACTGATCTACGTTTACCCATCCCACTGTTAATTATTTAATAAACCTCTATCATATTTCCCGTCAGCCATCTCTTTTCAAAGTTGAAGAGCCTAACCTTTTATACCTTTCCTCACAAGGGTATCCTTCCATCCTCTTTACCATTGTGGTCACTTTTCTCTATACCTTTTCCAGTTCTGCTAAATCCTTTTTAAGATATCGTTGCCAGAATTGCAGACAATATTCAAGGTACGATCACACCATGGAACAATACAGAGGCATTAAAATATTGTGTTATTCTCCATTCCTTTCCTTATGATTCCTAGCATTCTATTTGCTTTCTTGGCTGCCGCTGCATGCTGGGCAGAGGGTTTAAATGTACTATCCACATTGATGCCCAGATCCTTTTCTTGAATGGTGATTTCTTGCAACGTGTAACTGTAGTTTGGGTTGTTCTTCCTTAAGAACATAACTGCACTTATCCACATTAAATTTCATCTGCTATTTTGACGCCCAGTTTCCCTTTTTTTTTACAAAGTCCTCTTGCAATTTTTCACAATCCTCTTGCATTTTAAAAACTTCGAATAATTTTGTATCATCTTCAAATTTGATAACCTCACTTGTTATTACCATTTCCAGGTCATTTATTTATATGATAAAAAGCAGAGGACCCAGCACAGATAACTGGGGTACTCACTATTCACCCTTCTCCATTGAGAAAATTGGCCATTTAGCTCTACTCTCTGCTTTCTATCTTTTAACCAGTTCCTGATCCACAATACTACACTGCCTCCAATCCCGTTACTTTTTCATTTCCGAAAGAGTCTCTTATGAAGGACCTTGTCAAAGGCTTTCTGAAAATCCGGATACACTATATCAACCGGCTCACATTTGTCTACCTGTTTATTAATACCTTCAAACAATGTAACAGATTGGTGAGACAAGGCTTTGCTTGGCTAAATCCATGTTGGCTTTCTGCCATTCAGCTATGATTATCCACATGTTCAGTAATTTTGTTCTTTATAATGGTTTCTACCATTTTGCCCTGTACAGAAGTCAAGCTCACTGGTCTGTACTTTCCCGGATCACCCCTGGAGCCCTTTTTAAAAACTGGCCACTTTCCAGTCCTTAGGTACTACAGATGATTTTAAGAATAGTTCACAGATTACTAAAATAAGTTCTGCAATCTCATATTTCAGTTCTTTCAGCACCCTGGGATGTCTGCATTACACCCCTGTCTGCACCAGTCCCCATGAGATTTTTAGTGATAGGCCCATGCTACATTTTAGCACAGTGCACAAACTGCATGCTAAACTCCATGCTACCGGTTAGTGTAGTTTAGTAAACATGCCCCTAAATTAATTAGATTCTTATCTAAAAGGAACATAATTCTGCTGAATGTAAGAGTGAAAGCAGAATAATTGGAAACAAAGCACAGAAATTCACTACGACAATACATGAGCATGTCTTATGTTATATTCTCACAATGGGTCCTAATCAATTTACTGTAAAACAGGTAAACCCCTGAATCAGCTTCTCCTGATCCCAGCAAAACAGGCCTGCCCCCTGCAAAGAACTAGAATCTCTTGAAGGAAAATACTACAAATTTTAAAAGATTTACTTCTAGCCTACTCTAATTACATATGCTGAAAAGCACAACACTGTATGTAAGCCTATGAACATAGTTCACAAGTGAATGTAACCTTCACCGATGTGTGTCATCAGCATGATTCACAATTCAATGACAAAGTTTTTGAACCTGGTTTGAACTTAATGGATTGATGTGTTTTAGTACTGAAAAAAAAAATAAGCCTAAGGGGTTTGATTTGCAATTATGTTGCTTCATTTCCATTAGCAAAACACGCACCAATAGTAGAATTTACACAAATCCCATCTGAATAACTAAGAAGATACTGTAAACTACAGGAGTCATTTGATGCCATTACATTGCCTTTCAATCAATCAAATCACCTTGTACAATTAGTTGAACTGACAAAGCAATTCAAGACTAGTCCCACGTTTGCAAGAAATTCTGCTTCAATTCACACAAATTAGCTATTTAACACCAGCAAGATGGATTAGGTGCAATTTTTTTTACTACAAATTTTTTATTTCTTATAATTTCATACTGACTGAATTTAAAAAAAAACCTGCAGCTTTCATTCTCACATTTACTGTTTGAAATAAACATTTTCTGCAAGTCCAAGCTGAACTTGTTGGAGCTGCTTGATGCCAACATTGATTTCTCATGAGCACAACAAAGCCAAAATTTATTGTGTTTCATAATGGCAAGGGTTGCTTTGTTGGAAGAGTTTGCAAGACCTACAAAAGTTAATCCCCCCCCCCCCTAAATCATGAAATAAAATCAGAACCAAAATGATGCTGTTTTACCAAAGCATTTTATTCCAAGATCCAGACAAGCGGACACTGCAGGTGAGAAAAAAAAATAACATTAAGGATCTTCTACAATGCTGATGATCTCTTATCAGAGTAGCAGCATACTTCATGGAGGGGTAAGAAATAGATTACTTGGACAGAAACCAATGTACTATCAGGCAGCTCGCTTGGTTTTGCTTAGAGAAGAGCTTAAAAAGATCAGCAAAGAAAGGGAAGGAAGAGACAATGTGGGAACGTAAAATAAACCAATAATTAAGGTCCTCTAGAATTCAATCTGTTTGGCAGCCTCCTGACTTAATCCAAGCAATGGGGACAGAGAAGGTAAAAAGAAAAAAGAAATTAATTTCAATCTAGTGGATTTGACTATGTCATTTTTTTAGAATTTGCATCCATTATCTTTATATTCTGTACATTATGGAGGGGAAATGCATCAGTTTTATTTCTGCTTGGAAGTGATATTGTTGCTGTCATGCTATGGAGTGGGCAGGGGGGGGGCAAAGTAATGACTCCTCTACACTCCTCCAGGACTTGTTGCTCAAACCTGGAACCAAGTTATCCCTTCTCCGCCCTGCCCCACCCTGCCACACACACACACACTCACTCTTCAGATAAGTGTCCTAGATCTGCCTTCAAAGATCTGGCAACCTTACAATAATGGAATCACTGTTATGGAAAACAGTATTAATTATGATATGCAAACGATAGAGAAAAGAGTAGTAAAACCAAATCTCACAGAAATAGGATGAACTTTAAAAACTGCAAGGAAATAGGGAGTACTGTAATGCTGGTACATACAGTAAACGAAGGAGAGGGATTAAAACCAAATAACATGTTAAGGCAACAATGGCCATTCAGAACCACAGCAATGTTGCAAATACAGAAATATATTATATAATGGGGGGGGGGGATCTGTCAGAGGAGGAGCTGGTGTAAGCTCTCTGGCTAATTCACAATTAGTTCAAGAAAGTGTCTCGGTTTAGGTTAGAAAGGGACCCTCTATAGATGGAATGCAGACCTTCTAGTTCTGCTACAGCCCTATAGGACTGGATTTTTAAAGAGAAACTACTATCATGGGAGATATTAGCAAATGCAAAAAAAACTCCATGTTTGCCATAGAAAATTTAAATGTCTTAAATATTAACTCAAAGACACGGTTCTAAAGCACAAACAGCTTTTGCAGCGAATACCGGGCAATAGCTGCAAAAGTCCCGTGATATGTGCAGCGAGCATTCCCAGCATTTCCCCTGCAGATACTGTAGAGAAAATGCTGAGATTGCGGAGGAGGTGGGGGTCAGATTCGCGGATGCGGCTAACGCCACCCACTGCTACCGTGCACTGTGAACGCCCGCAGTCGCTGCTCGAAACCGGAATGCGCAATCTCTGCCCAAATCCTGCCCATTTGAGCAGCCACCGCACAAAATGCTGTTGCCACAGATTAAGGCCTGCAGTAGCTGCATTTCTCCCGTTAGTTCCCTTTACGATGCTATGATCCCTTGTTAGCTTTGCAATGACATTTAACACACTTTTAGTAAACGTACCCCTTATTTACAAGCACAGACGAGCTACTAAAGTGGGGTAGGTTTGTAACGGACGTGAGTGTGCAGCCCAAAGTTTTACATACTCAGTGGGGCTGTCACAAACCTGCCCAGGGTACAGATACTGCTTACTTAGATGCGGTATATGTGTAGGTGTTCTCAGGTACAGAAGGGCAGAAAGAGCCTAGTGGTTAGAGCAGTAGACTAAGAACCAGGTAAGACAGGTTTGCAAAGCCTACTGACACTCCTTGTGACCCTGGGCAAGTCTCTTCATCCTCCTTTGCCTCAGGAACAGGTTAACACAGCTTCATACAAGATATTTTACCACAGAGTGAGTTAAATAATAATGAACTGCAAAGCACACAAGTGCATGCAAAGAAACTCACTGCTCTGCAAAATGAGTGATGCAGCTTCCATTAAACTTGGCCAGCTGCTTTATTCACTAAAAGTTACCACCACCTTAAGAGGCAGCCTCAAAGGGAGTTTCAGTCTGCTTATGTTTATCAAAACGTTCTAGACCACCCTACTACACTGGATAGTATCAGTGCGGCTTACATTAGCAAAAAGAAGAAAAGCAGAAAAGGCGGTCAATTTAAAACAGGAACGCAAGGATATCAAGTGGGGAATGGGAAAAGGAACAAACAGTCGAGTGTAAACTCCACCCTAGATCCGGAAAGCTTTATTAAAGTGAGCCAATGATCCTCAGACACAAGCTAAAGGAACCAATTATGTTGAAAAATGAAGCCTCTTCCAATTCCCCGATGCCCTTTACAAATTTGGATTCTTAATTTTAACACAAACCCCAATTCTTTTTTGCAGTCTTCCTTCGGACTCATTCCCACCACTGTCGTCTTTTAAAAATACGCCCCCCTCAAATCTATCGCTGATCCTTTTTGACGTTTTCAGATTCTCTCGGACCGCTCCCAACCTCAATGCCCTTTTCAAAACAAGTCTCTCCTCAAATCCACACCCCAACTCCAATCCCCTTTATATAAATTTTGGATGCCACTGGCCTCGCCCCCTTCTTTCTCCCAGCAGTTATGGCGAGATCCCAGGGTCTATAGTGTGGGGAGAGACAAAAACAATGCCAAATCGCGACTACTTTCCTCTCTGGTGCTTGGGTTGGCTTTTTGGGCCAACACATTTATATGTTTCTGTATCTAAATTCCATAAAGCATGGGACAAATACAGAAAATCTCTAAAGGTAAAAAGGGGACAATAGTAGTTGGTATGGAAGGGCAGACTGGATAGGCCATATGGTCTTTTTCTGCCGTCATGTTTCTAAATTTCTAATTGGCTCTCTCTGTATGAGATATTTTCAAACATTCCTCACTTGCGCATGTAAGTAATGGCACTTACAGATGTAGGCTTCAATAGGTGCCACTACCTATATGTACAAAGCCCTGTGATGCTGGTCTTATTTTGAATGCATTTTCTTTTAGAAAACGACTGTTCTCAGGTCCTTGCTGCCATAATTCATGTATTTTCTCTGCAACCTTAAATGTACTTTACAAAAGACACTGAGTTCAGTAAGGCTAGTGTAAAACAGGCTGCAAACTGTGACCATCCATCCTGGACATCCCTTTTCCAACCAAGATGACCTATACAAAATTGGGCTTCGGTGCAATGTCTGGGAAGGAATATAAAATAAAGGAAAAACATCTCTGAGTAGTTCTAAATGAAGGCTCATAACGCCAAATCTCACCTCGGGTTCCAACTGCATTAGATACCCAAAGCAACAGGATGAAACAGCATAATTTTTTCATTAAACTTGAATGAAGCACCAAATATAAATTTCATCTTCATCTAATACTTGAATGCATAGCAACATCAGTATGCAATGGCTGAGTTACTATATTTTGGGGGGTATTTTAGAAGGCTGATTTGCAACTTCCATGTATAAAATCCAGCATTTACATGTGGAAATGACAATTTTAGAAAGGGCTAAATTTATAAGAACATAAGATATGCCATACTGGGTCAAACCAAGGTCCATCAAGCCCAGTATCCTGTTTCCAACAGTGGCCAATCTAGGTCATATGTACCTAGCAGTTTCCCCAAAAGACACAGGTTCCACAGTGCTTGTACTGGGTCAAGCATTGATATCCTGGGTCCCTTCTTAATAATGGTTTATGGACCTTTCCTCCAGGAACTTGTCCAAACCTTTTTTAAACCCAGCAACACTAACAGCCTTGACTACATCCTCCGGTAACAAATTCCAGAGTTTGATTACACGTTGAGTGAAAAAATATTTTCTTTTATTAGTCTTAAATAGTTTACCCTGTAGCTTCATTGCATGTCAAACTCCTCATACACTACATAGACAAATTTGACAGAATTAATAACAACACTGCCCTTTAATAAGTCACGACTTAACCAGCCAAGCTCTTATATTATGTTCTATGTCAATTGTATATAGTTACCCTGCATTGCTCTATGTCAATATGTATATAGTTACCCTATATTTGCTCCAGGTTTTATCCCCTGTTACAATGTAAGCGCAAAACAGTTTCGACTGAATTGAGCAACCTTTGTTGAATGTAAACCGCACTAACAAATAGCGTGGTATATAAAAGATGTTAAATAAATAAAATAAATAAATGTTCCCTAGTCTTTCTATATTCTGATAACATAAACAATCGATCTACGTTTACCCGTTCCACTCCGTTCATTAATTTATAGATTTCTATCATATCTCCCCCTCAGCCGTCTCTTTTCCAGGTTAAAGAGCCCTAACCTTTTTAGCCTTTCTTCATAGGAGTATCCTTCCATCCCCTTTACCATTTTGGTGGCTCTTCTCTGAACCTTTTCTAATAATGCTATATCCTTTTTAAGATACGGCGACCAGAATTGCGCACAATATTCAAGGTGCGGTCTCACCATGGAACGTTATAGAGGCATGATAATATCTTTTGTTTTATTTTCCATTCCTTTCCTTATCATACCTAGCATTCTAGTTGCTCTCTTGGCCACCGCTGCACACTGGGCTGAGGGTTTTAACATGTTATCCACAATGACGCCTACATCTTTTTCCTGGGCGGTGGTTCCTAATGTGGAACCTTGCATCGTGTAACCATAGTTTGGGTTGTTCTTCCCTAGGTGCACAACTTTGCACTTGTCCACATTAAATTTCATCTGCCATTTTGATGTCCAGTCTTCCATGGCTGTCCATAACACATAGCAAAAGGGCATGTCAGGGGTATGGTAAAGCATGTGGCCTGGGTGGGCCAAAAATCTATTCCCATTTCATGCAGGGCATGCATGTGTATGACCAAAATTGTCCACATCAGGACTTACAGCTGCTCTCTGTCACCTATAGGTTTCTAAACAGTGCTAGTGGCTAGTTAACCTCTTAAACCTCCCTCCCTCCCTTCTCTATATTTTCCCCTCCAAATTGAAAGGAGTTAAAGTTAGCGGCCTCTATTGTTAACTGGTGGCATATGGACTTGCAAAATACCAACTTCCAAAACATCAACTTCCACATGTAAATTATATTTGTAAATTGTAAGTTGTAAATTACAAACTTACCCGTTAGTTACCAAGTTACCTCCACTGACGTTTCTCACCTGTAAAATAGCGCCTCTGGCTCTACATGTCGGCAAATACACGTGCACTCCTGCTCATCCTTAGCTATATGTTAGAAAAGATTGCACTTTGCAGATTTTTCTAAAATACTGACAAAATTGTGTATGTCCGTACCTCAATGCCTCAACTCCAATCTGCACATTGCTATTAAATGCCAATGAGCCAACGGCGGCCCCGTGAATAGTTATCCTAAACTGTGTTTACCTTCAGTCAGGTGGCTAATTTCAGGTGGAGTGGCATCCATAGCTGCTGTTATTGAATCTATAAGACATCTTTGCAGTTTCTGACCCTCAATTCAAGCACAGCTACATCAGCAAAGAGAGACCGCTACGGCTTTGCTCCAACCTCATCCTAATGCTGACTTTACTTTGAAGTGTCTTAGCTTTTCCCCAGGAGCTCACTGAGTGCCTAACAACCTGAGGGGCTCATCTTCCAGCACTATTTCGGAACTGGTTTTGTTGTGACTATCAATTGGCTTTTCATGGTAAGATACACAGCGTCGTTGCTGTTGTCACGGAAATGTGATCCTCCGCCACCAGCGCTGTTCTAGACTTTTGCTGTTCAGATGGGCGCTTTGCCTTAGTCCGGTACCACAGCTGACCTGTCCACAACAAGCCACAAAGCAAGAAATGTATCTGCAAACACTATCTAAAATTTACCTTCATATGTGTCAAGACATCTTTGCAGAGGTGAGACTACTGCACAAACAAAGGAGAAAAGGACACAGAATGATTTACTGAGTTCCAGATAGTCTTACACCGGATATCTAAGAAACATTAGAATCTATCATTAAAGAACAACAAAGGATCATTCATAGCTTGATTTTAGGATCAGGTGTACTTTCTACGAACAGGAAACTTCATCCAGAAATAAAGGAGCCTACTTTTCGGATGGTACGCCCATGCCTGATCATGGCCCACACATGCACTTTGTTAAGAGTCCTTAGGTTTTCGTGACATGTCCTGATAATTTGGTGTTTAGTTTATTAGAACATTTGCTATACTGCCTTTTGACAGGCAGCAGTAGTAAGACAGTGTGGTTAGCAAAACAAAGTGACATGTTTACTAAAGGTTAATGTGCATTAATGAAATTAATACGCTTTAAGTGCCACTGCGCCCATCAAAATAAAAGGGCTCTGGATACTTAATGTGCATTAATTTCATTAATGCACAGTAAAACCTTTAGTAAACATGCCCCTAAAAGCTAATATGGGGGAGACATGCACACAGAAAGTGTAATCACATAACTATTTTACTTCAGAAACAAGGCTAAAACACACTGAGTAATTGCCACTACTACTACTTATTTGTTGAGAGTTGCAAGGCACACGCAGAGCTGTACACATTCATATGAGAGACGGTCCCTTCTCTATAGAGCTTACAATCTATGCAAGACAGAAAAACAACAGACAGGAGACTAGAGATGGTTTAAATACACATGAGTGATAAAGAGGAGAATAAAAGGTAAGGATCCAAAAGCAGCCTCGAAGAGGTGGGTTTTTAGCCTGGGTTTCAATAGAACCAGAGATGGAGCCTGATGCACCAACTCAGGTAGTCTAGGCCAGGCATACAGTGCGGCAAGGCGGCATGAACAAAGTTTGGATCTAGTACTGGAAGAGAAGGGCGCAGGGAATGGGGAGTTGGAGAATGAATGCACGTGTAGGTTAATGGGAGAAGTTTGAATTGGAGGCAGAAACGGCTAGGAACCAATGAAGTGACTTGAGAAAAGGGGTTGCATGAGCGTAGCGACACTGTCGAGGATTGGCCTACTAGCTAAGTTCTGAATGAATTGAAGAGGAGAGAGATGATTCAAAGGGAGAGCAATGAGGAGCAGATTGCAGTAGTCTGAACGGGAAGTGAGTAGAGAGTGGATAAGAATGTGCCTAAAAGAAACCGATTTGGTTCAATGACAAAAAAATGTAGTAATAAATGGAAAAACCAATCTGTAGATGGAAAATTGTATGAAAAAATCTCCAGATTCTATCAAATTTATTAATGATTTATATAGAGATGGAAGGTAAGATCAATTTTTGCATTCTATATATAGATTTAGATTACAACTTTCCAGTAGTAGTTCAAGGCAAGATACCTACTGTATCCTCAATGTATGTCTCGGTCCCAAAGGGGCTTACAGTCTAACTTTGAACCTGAAACAATGGAGGGTTAAGTGATTTGCCAAAGATCATAAGGGGCATCAGTGAAATTCGAACCTTTGCTTTCCTGGTTCTCCACCTGTTGCTCTAATCACGAGATGGCTACTCAGCATTTTACAGGGATGGATGAGCCATGCTGCCTTTTGTGTCTTTCCATCTGCCCCTCTTGTCTTTCCACCTGCCCTTCTTGTCTATGATGTTTTTTTGAAGGTGTGAATAAACAGGTAGATAAAGGTGAGCTGGTTGATTTAGTGTATCTGGATTTTCAGAAAGCCTTTGAGAATGTCCCTCATGAGAGACTCTTGGCCAAATTAAAAAGTCATGGGATTGGAGGCAGTGTAGTAGTATGGATCAGGAAGTGGCTAAAAGATAGAGAGTAGGGCTAAATAGCCAGTTTCCCAATGGAGAAAGGAGGAAAGCTCCATAAACCATTTTAAAAAAGGACCCGGGCAATCCCCTGCTTACCCCAAGACAAGCATTGGGAACCTGTCAGGTAGTTGTGATCTGGATTAGCCACTGTTGAAAACAGGATACTGGGCTTGATGGATCTTTGTCTGACCCAGTATGGTAATTCTGATGTTCTTCCCCCATTCTCATTTCCTCCTCTTTCTCCCATGCCCCGATGGGCTGCTTCAGCTCCTCTTGCCATCTCACCACCCTCTCCCCCAAATTGCGGGCTATTTCACCTATCTCCATTTCCCCCTGCCTCTCATTAATGGATGTCCCAAAATAGAGTAGACTCCAAATTATCATTAAAATATTTTTAACTTTTATTGTCGGACTTATCAAAGTGAGGAATTAACCCCTACAATGAAATGTCCATTGTAATCATCAAGGCTGCAAAACGATGAGTAACTACTCTTTTAAAAAAACGGTGTCTGACGTCATGTCTGACCTCAACTCCTACTGCAAAGCTGATTGGGGGCTGACAACACTGTAGCCCTACCCCCAGAAAAGCCCGAGTGTTGCCTAATTGTTATAGAACACTGGGTGTTGTAAGTGTCATTGTCCTTAAACGTGAAGCATGTTCTGCCAGTCATGTCCTGAAAGGCGAGTAGTCTGACCGACATACTTCAGCCCACATGGGCAAATAATCAGGTAGACTACATATGTAGATGCACAATCCGTATGATACCTAGAGTGGCAAATCTTGTGAGTAGAAGCATCTGTTCAACTTTTGCCCTCCATTGTGCCCTGACAATAAGTGCAATTGCCACAAGCAAAACGCCCCCTCTGGTCCGAAGCAAAACTTGGAGTAGAACCTGTCTTGATCAACCAGTCTCGTAGGTTACTACCCCTGGTGAAAGTTACATGCTTCACGTTTAAGGACAATGACACTTACAGCCCCCCATGGTGCAACATTGTAGTCAACAAAACCATATCTTTTCCCATTTATTTTGGAGAGTTATTGATTGGATACCATCTCTGGCTCAGGGGGGTGACTGGGAGGCGCAATTGCATTATCAGGAAAAGAATTGGATTTTTCTCTTGCATTCGGTCTTCCCACAAGGGCTTAATTTGGAAATTGACTGGCACAGTGCTCTATAAAATTATTTATTTAGACAGTTTTGTATACCACCTTATCCTTCAATCAAAGTGGTCACAACACAATTGGGGGATACATTTAACATGAGGGGATATGAGACACATACACTAATACTTACAGGGAACATAGGCAATGGAGGGTTAGGTGGCTTGCCCAAGACCACAAGGAGCACCTGTGGGACTAGAAGCCCCAGTCCTTACGGCCCAAGGTTGCTGTCCTCTAGAAACATAGAAACATGATGACAGAAAAAGACCACATGGCCTATCTAGTCTGTCCTTCCATAACAACAACTACAACAGTCCACTTTTTACCTTTAGAGATCCTCTGTGTTGGTCCCATGCTTTTTTGAATTCAGTTACTGTCCTCATCTCTACCACTGGAAACCAAACAAAACCGTGGATGTTATAGATATCCAGATAATTATAAAAGTGTTCGTCTCGTACCAACCGCTGCAAAATAACCATAGATTGTGTGCTATTCTTTCTTTCTTTGCACTTTTGTAATTATCTGGATATCCATCAAGACACCACAATAGGTTCCCAGAACAGCCAATGAGCCCCTGAAGAAGGTGTTGCGAAACACGGCCTGTGTCGGGCCCAGCTGGTTATTTACCAATAAACGAGTTCTTCCTATAACATCCACGGTTTTGTTTGGTTTCCTGTCCTGGTACGTGGATAACTGCTACTTCGTTGGTACTCATCTCTACCACCTCCACTGGGAGACTATTCCATGGATCCACTACTCTTTCTGTAAAGAAATATTTCCGCATATCACTCCTGAATCTATCTCCCTTCACCCTCATGCCATGTCCCCTCGTAGCAGAACTTGCTTTCAATTGAAAGAGGCTCTCTCCCTGAACATTTATGCCACGGAGGTATTTAAACATCTCAATCATATCACCTCTATCCCGCCTTTCCTCTAAGGTGTACATATTAAGATCCTTAAGTCTGTCCTCATATGCTTTATAATGAAGCCCATTAATCATTTTAGTAGCAACCCTCTGCACCGACTCCATCCTGTTCACATCCTTTTGAAGGTGCGGTCTCCAGAATTGCACACTATACTCCAAATGAGGTCGCACCAAAGACTTATACAGAGGCATTATCACCTCCTTTTTTCTGCTAGCCATTCCTCTCCGTATGCACCCAAGCATCCTTCTAGCTTTTGCCGTCGCCTTTTCTACCTGTTTAGCTACTTTAAGATCATCAGACACAACCACGCCTAGGTCCCACTCTTCTTTAGTGGGAGTGGGATTTGAACCCCTGACCTTCTGGCCTGAGGTAGCTTGCCCCAACCACTAGGCCACTCCTTCCAGGCAACACTCAGGCTTTTCTGGAGGTAGTGCTACAGAGTTGTTTTCAGCCCTCAAAAAAATTTGGAGTAGAAGCTGAGGTTGGACATGACGTCAGACGCCACTTCTATAAAGGAGTAGTTACTCATGGTTTTGCAGCCTTGATGGCGACCCCACTTTTGCCCAACTTTCATGGAGGAATAACCACCTGACTCAGGGTCCTAGAAATGTGTTTGGACCCGAAACGCAGTACTGCGTCGCAGATTTGGATTTATGAATGAAAGTTTGAGGGAGTGACTTTGAGGGGCTGCACCATCATTTCAGATAAGTAAAGCACCTTATGACCATACACGCTGTTTTTACTGCAATAAATGATTAAAATGAACATTTCACTGTAGAGGTTAATTCCTCACTTTGATAAGTCTGACAAAAAAAGTTAAAAATATTTTTATGATAATTTGGAGTCTACTCTATTTTGGGCCATCCTTGGTTTACCATACCAGTTTGATTGGCGGAGGCTTTACTTTGGGTAGTTTTGTATTCTTGGATTTCTCATTAATGGATGGCATCACCACCTTTTATTATTTCTTTAGTCATGTTTCTGAATCACATTCCCTGCTCTAAGTCATTTACAAAGAGAAAGACTAACATAATAAAATATAAGCAATAAGAAATAAAACCCTCAATCCCTATCTCCATCCCTCACTGACAGGCTGGTTTACTACATCTTCTCTTCTTCCACAGTGCTAGACTTTCCACTATTATCACCATTCTCACCCCCAATTGCTTCCTTGTACTCTAGCCCCATCCCACGTGTAGGTTTCATCCCCTCCTCCTCCCATCTCTGATGGACTCTTTCACCTTTTCCTGTCTCTCCCCCTTCCTCGAGTCCTGTTTAAAATATGCAGATGAACAAACAGAAGATATTGCAAGCACGTGGCAAACGGTTTTATGGTATGACAAAACTAAAAAGAGCTGAGACAGAGCTCAAAGAACACCAACAAAACTCACAATATGGATGGGGAAATTATAACAGGAAAAACCAGGAAAATGTTTTTATTTTGCCTAAAAGCTATTCAAATTTTTTGCTGGACCAATTAATAAAATTCAGAAAGAGTAAATTACCAGGAGCATTACATTTTTCAAAGCCATTTCCTTCTAACTGGAAGTCTAAAGGGCCTAGAATTTACTAAGAACCCCATTCCAAGCAGGGCACATCAGGACCTCTGGCCCATCCAAAAACTGCATGGGCTGAATGTGTACCCGATTCTGCACTCGCGGGAGCTAAACGTTCCCTTGGGTGCAGAATTGGGCAGTTAGATGGCTCGGCAGTGCCCCCAATTCTGAGGCACAGGATTGTCCACCCGTCCCAGCCCTCCCTATGCACCTGCTGGAGTGCCGGTGCCATGGCGTCCCGTTGCCATGACACAGACGCCCAGCAGGAACACCAAATAGCAATAGACTTCCTTTCCCCACCACCCGACCCCCGGCAGGGCCTGCCAGGTCTGGGATCGGGCAGAAGGGCCCTCCCTGCAGCTGATCCTCTACCTCTGTGGGGCTGCCCGGCTGGATCCCCCTCTGTTGATGGGACTTATTCCAACTCTGAGGTGGAATGAGTCCCTCATCTGTTCTGCTGCACTAAGATGTACAGGGCCGTGACCAAAATCAGGCCAGTATGTCCAGGTTCGTGGGCCTGCCCCAGCATCGCCCTCCTTCCGCCTCCAGCCCTCCCCCTCCTGCCTCCGTCCAGCAGTCACTGCACAGAAACCCTATACGTGCGGGGAGCCTGGCTGGCAACATACAGCCCTGCTATTCGCATCCCAGAATGACCTCCTAAGTGAATTAGCATGCAACAACTGTTGGTGCATGGCTTCTGTAACAGTTATCGCATGGCCACAACACTTAGGGGTATGCTTACAAAAGCACAAACAGCTTTTGCAACTAACGCCAGGGAATAGCTGCAAAAAGCCAGCGTTAGCTGCAAAAGTCCTGCAGTATGTGCAGGGGACATTACAAGCAATTCCCCTGCAGATACCATGGAGAAAATGCTGGGATTGTGCGGGGCTAGCTTCGTGGATGCAGCTAATGCCACCCCTTGAGGTAGTGATAGCTGAATCCATGAAGCCTGCAGAAAGTACTGCTATCGTGCGATATGAATCCCCGTGGTAGCTTTTCAAAACCAGAACACCCACTCTCCGCCCACTCGAGCAGCCACCATACAAAATAGTTAACTCTACATTCTTTGGTGGTATATAAGCTCGATGAAAAAAAGCGAAGTAATTTGAGTTGCTTTTACTCACGTATAATCTTATTAAAAGGAGAGCCCACAGCAAGAGGATGGATTTTGTTCCACCTACTTTTGTGTGGTAGCTCCAACAAAAAGAAAAAAAGAAAAAAGAAGGGTATTAGGGAATTCTCTGTTTTAGGTCAGAATCTTTTTCATGGTACCATACAAAATACAGCTATCATAGAAAAAGGCCCGTGGTAGCTGCATTTCTTTTCGAGGAATGACAATCCTGCATTAGCACGGGAAAGATAGCTAACGCTCATTAGTAAACATACCCCTTAGTATGTGTTAGCTCCATGGAAGGAGGCAGGAAATGGTGGAAAAGGGACAAGTTATGGGTGTGGAGAGCACTTTACAGTTCGTGCACAGTAAGCATATCCACACGATTGACAATACATTTACTGCGGCTGGTGCAGATGTAACCCCCCCCCAACCCCCCAGTTCTTATAAGAGGCCCTTCCTGGTGAGTAGTGAGGGGCGGGACAGGAGTGATCCCTAGCCACGCCTACGAATCTGTCTCCAGCTTCAAAATGACCCTATGACTCCTAACAGTAGTACGATGTTAATGTGCAGTAAATGGACAAATGCTGGGAGCACCCCAGTGCTTACTGCAGGGCTTCATGCAGGACATGCAAAACTTTACCTCACTTTAACAACCAGACCCTTAAGAATCAAAGACGACCGATTCCTCTCTCGCAGTTTGTAATCCAGGATATAGAAAAACTCACAAGTCAAATACTCTTTTGAAATTGAACTTACATAAAAGTGCAACAAAGGTAGTAACCGCAGTGGAAGAATACCATGCACAATTTGCTATACTCAGCCCATCCCTGCTTTTTTGTTTTTTTGTAATCTGAGGCTGGGAAAGGGGAGAACAGGAAGCAGAACAAGCTCAAATCAACCATTACAGATTACAGAAAGACATCAGCAAGAAACAAAGAGAATTCACTCCTAGTTTCCTTCTGTTTATTATCAAGCTCTTTACTTAATTTACTAGTTAGTTTCATTACACAATACAGACAGACTATTTTAGAAAAATGCTGTACAATTTAACAATTGCATATGGACACGACTGCACGTACTCCTTCCTCAACCATCCTCCTCAGGAAACACAGGCACTCAAAGGCCACTGCAGGGGGTTAACGTTGAAAACTTAGAAGGCCACAGCTTTAAAACTGGCATTAAGTATATATAATAATTCTCACCTCTCTCAACAGGTCAGCTACAGCACACAATACCATACACCAAGAGGGAAAGATGATTGCAATTTCCCACTCTAAACCAGACATGTAACAATCCTTTCACCATCAGCCACTGACTCATCCCAGGTATTGCACCCCTACTCCATTCTGAGGGACCACGACACTGAGACTATTTATTTTATTTTATTTTAGTTATTAGTAGTAGTATTTAGCTCACACCTTTCCAATGGTAGTTCAAGGTGAGTTAAATTCAGGTACTTACTTATTCCCCTGTTCCCAGAGGGTTTACAATCTAAGTTTGTATTTGAGGCAACAGAGGGTTAAGTGACTTGTCCAAGGTCACAAGGTGTGCCAATAGGAATCAAACTCGGATCTATTGGATATCAGGTTACTCCTCCACTCCCAACAGACTAAATTAAGAATGGAAGATCCCCCTCCACACCTATATAGTTCTTGCTGACTCCAGATGTAAAATCTCTTGCTATTAATCTTAATATAAGATGCACAAGGATCTTGCACAAATGAAAATAAAAACATTAGCTAACAGCCTGCCACTCATGGAAGGGTGGGTAGATCTTGCTAGAACAAGTAAATTCTTTCTATAGTCTTAGACAAGACTTTCCTTGCCTCCCATCCTTTTGTCATCCTCAAGGCAACCTTGGCCCATAGCCCAAAGGCAAAGTTTCTTTTACACCATGTTATAGGGTGATCCCAGCTCACTGAATGTCAGACAGAAGACATAGAATTGAAGGTTAGTAAATAAAAACAAATGAATGAAAAAAAGAAACATAAGGTGATATCTTTGTAATGGACTAACTTTATACAATTCTTGACTAGCTTTTGGGAGCTGAAACCCTCTTCCTCAGGTCAGGGTAGAAGACAGAAACCTTGACAGAGAGAGACAGCAAAGGTGAGACACATAGATGACAAACCCTATAGCAGAATATACCAAAGCCACTGCACATTAATTGCTAAAAAATAGCTTTTTTAAAAATAATTAGAGCAATCATGCATTTATGTTATGCAATTAGAATCTTTCTTTAACAATTTTTCTTGGGATGGGGGCAGTCAGAGGGTTTAATCTTCCACTTGACACGTTTAGTACTTTTTGAACAGGCAATGGGAAATCAGGTCAAGTCAGCGCTGTATATACTGTAGAGTAACCAAAGTGTAATATTACACTGAACAGGCCATACGCACAAAAACAGTCATGTCCAGATAATGTTACTGAAAGACTTAATTCAGAAAGGAGCTAAAGAAATTCAGAATCGCTGCCAGTACCAAACTTCGCATTATTACAAGTTCATTTTACACCAGAGAGAGGTGTATAACTGTAGTGCTTGATCGTCGTCACAAGTCTCATCAGGGAAAAGGTCTTTTTCAAACAAAGGTGATCCTCTCACCTTACTGCTGGTCAGGACTCTAAGAACAGAAACTTCACTGACCATTAAGGAATATCTTCTCTAACGGGATAAGAAAGCAGGCTTCAGTTGATGTGCATCAAGTGAGCAACATTGGTGTTGAAGCTACTGGGAAGAAGGATGTACTGTACATTTCATGTAACAGAGTCTTGCACACAAGAATAGAAGAGGGAATGGGCAAGGGAGAGAAGATACAGATGTCTGAATATCTGAAGGGTATTAATGTACAAGAAATGCCCCTTTTCCAAAGGAAACTGAAGAAGCAGGGGCATGACATGAAGCTGCAAGGAGGTAAACTCAAAAGTAGTATGAGGAAGTATTTTTTCATGGAGAGGGTACTGTATACGTGGGAGGTGGTGATGGAGACAAAAACAATGATGGAATTCAGAAACCAGTGAGATATATAGAAAGACCTCTAGTAGAAAAAACCCTTACTACCTTTTTCTTTTACGCAGAGATGGCCAATTCCTTTTTGGAGGAAACCGTGGAAGTTGCTGTGTTAGTCCACTTTAATGGTTAATAAATGTTAAAAAAAAAAGAATACAAGGTGATATCTTTTTATTGGACTAACAATACATTTTTTGACTAGTTTTTGAAGGCCGAAACCACCTTCTTCAGGTCAGGAAAGGGAATTAGAGTGGTTTGAGCTTGTACTGCCATGTCAAATCAAAACCCTTCTTGTGACAGTCCGTAGACCTGCTTCAACAGTCATGTTTTTATGCCAAATTTGAATGCAGAATAAGCAGTGTTGGACTGCAAGAATACCAGAGAGTCCGAAGGAACAGCAGTCACATAGCTAAAGGTAGTTCTCCGAGTAAATGTAAGACTAATTCTGGACAGTAGAATAAAAAGAGAGAGGTGAGATGAACTTAGACCATGAGATAGCCATTAAACCAGCAAAGATTTAGCAAAGTATTTAGGTGCATCAGTGGTGCCACTGCTAGGGGTCATGCTGCCAAATAAGAGAACACTCCCTTATTTGGAGGCTTGACACCAACAGTAGTAACACCGCCTGGACCCCTTGAGTGACTCAGAGTGAGAAGGAATGGGGCGAATGAGGGCCAACCTTCAGCTTTCAGGTATATTAAGAAGAGGGGCTTAGACTGCTGCCCACAAAATCAGTACTAGGGAAAGGGGGTTGGGTGCTGTTAGGTCACCAGGGGCTTGAGGTACTCCCCAAGAGAATCTTTTTTAAAAAAAAAATATTTATGCCCGTCGTTGGGACTGGTGAAGGAGTATGGAGCTGCTGGACCACCAGGGATCAGAGGCTCTCTGGAGGATACAGGTGGCCTCCAATTCAGACCATGACAGCCCTTTAAATACTGTTGCCACCATGAAAAATGGGGCCTTTATAAAAAAAAAATGTTCACATGTTGCTATAGCCTGGAATTTGCAAAGTTCCTGACCATGGTAATGTGCTACAATTTTTTAGCTATGGGATGTGAGCCAGGAGGTCATCTGTACCCCACAGCTAAATTTCACAAAAACAGGTACTAAACTGCAAATATTGTCTCAAGGCAGCACATGAGACTCATAGTCTGCTTCCATGAAAGAATGTTCATTCGTGTTAAATGTTTAAATTTTGGATGTTTACATTGTGAAGTAGCCAACTAGTGGTCAGCCTACTACCTGGGTTCAATTCCCAATGGCACTCCTTGTGGCCTTGGGCAAGTCACTTTACCATCTATTGCTTGCCAATCTAATTCCAGTCATACCTTGACAAGAAAACCTAGGGGCTGCTGGGTCACTAGGAGTCAGCATTGATTTGAAGGCACTTAAAAAAAAGTTCTTGTTAAATGTTTAAATTTTGGATGTTTACATTGTGGCCATATAGCAATTTCAATATATAAAGAGAAGAGGGACCAGGTTATCCCGGGGGCAGAGAAAAGAGTTACAAAGAGCGCAATGAAATTCAGCCACTCTCTGTATATATGGTCATTTGAAGACATGACTAGCGGGTATAACCTTATGGGGGGCATTTTTATGAAACATTTTCCGCATGAAGAGCATATTTTACACATGATAGATAAACTTATATGGAGGATAACAAGGCACCTATAAAAACGTTTTTAAAAAGATGCCTATTTTATAAATGTAACAGTGCCATTTGTAAGATCTGGGCCTGCTGTCAACCACATATGCGCTTTATTTATTTATTTAACAGTTTTTATATATCGTCTTTCTTCAATTCAAGATGGTTTACAGTGAACATAACGTGACAGTGTGTTTCAACTGTTTACATAGAACGGAACTTCTTAACATGAGTAACATGGCATAGACAGATAACTTTTATACATAAGTATTTGTCATGAACAAGAACTATTTACATATTTATTTGCAGGAGAGAATAGGGAGGGGTCGTCGGGATAATGAGTTAGGTAAGGTGTAATGGGAGGGTAAGTAGGGGAGAATGGATATTAAGGGAAGGTTAAGGTAGCAGGGAAAAGTGTTCTTGGAAGAGGTGGGTTTTTAGCCTCTTCCGGAATTCGGCATGGTCAGAGCAGTTCCGAAGTTCTCCTGGTAGGGCATTCCATAATGTGGGGGCACAAAGGGAGAATGCCCTGTTACAGGTAGTTTGTTTGCATGTTCTCTTATTTGTTGGTATAATTAGACGGTTTTTAGTGTTAGTGCGGCCTAATCTATTGTTATTGGGATTGGATAGGAGCGAGGAGAGGCATGGGGCTGACTCGTTAAGCATGATTTTATGCATGAGGGTGATTACTTTGAATTTTATTCTGGATAGCATGGGAAGCAAATGGAGATCATGGAGGATTGGCGTTATGTGTGAACGTCTAGGGTTATTTGTGATAAGACGGGCTATTGTGTTCTGTGCCATTTGGATGGGGTGTATGCTGTTTTTGAAATATCAAGCTGAAAAGGACTTATTGGAAACATTTGTCACCTCTCAGCATCAAACATTATCAGTAATCTTCCTATAGCTCTCAACTCTACCTCTCTCGCCTTCTGCTACCCCCGTCTTTTACTTTACAAATCTTTAAGTCCTTGAAAACAAACATGCTTATTAATCCAACCTACAGCTTGCGTGTATATCCAGACAAGATCTTTAGCTCATTTTGCGCTGACCTCATGAAGGGAATATAACTCTTGACAGTTAGTTACATGTGTATGGTCCAGTAAAAAGGTATTATCTAAAACGTGTTTGTTGATCTCTATTGCTGCGTAGCTAGGTGCACTAACATGGCAACCACACAACTTTATGCAACAGCAAAGAAACCTGAGAGCTGCATACTTGACAGTTTGGCGTGTAGGCAGGTTTCATAGTCTGCTATTTGATGGGCAGGACCAGACATGTCATGTCTGCAGAAGGACAGACAATATGGACAGAGCAGTTCAGTGCAGCCATAATCAAAAGGCAGCCTAACTAGTTCTTCAGAAGGGAGGACGAGTGTAAAGACTGTATGTATGGGATGTGAATTCATTCATGTGCATTTGGTTGTTTACCCACCTTAAACATTTGGGTGTTTGAAAAATTAATTTAATGCACTTAATCTATGAATCAATGCTCATAAAATAAAATATGTACACATTAAACAGTTCTAACTGACATTTTAACAGCTACAAAAAGAATGCATGAAACAAACAAAAAAAACATTCAAAAATTGGGGGAAAGAAGACAAACAAGCCAACAATAAACTGAAAATTATTGGCCTGTGTACATCCCAGGTTTAGGTGGGCCATTCTACCCTGGTCCTTTCATCCTGTATTACAATAATAAGTAAAAGTTGATGTGACTATCAAGTTTGTACTTGGAGTGATTAGAGCGCAGTGGAGTGGGCGTTCTGCTGCTCCTATCTTGGAATTGTGTGCATTTGAAGTAATTAGAGTGCAACAAAATGCAATAGAGGTGAAAAGCAGGATATAAATGCAGCTAAATAAATAAATAGAGTGGATGTTCAGCTGCTTCTATCTTGGAGTGCAGAGAGATGAGAAATTTCTTCAAGTGACTTAGGTGTGTTTGGCGCATGTAAGGATTGAAACATAGATGTAATGGACAGAGAATTTATGAGAATACATCTGGGGAAGTTCTTTGGAGATGCCTTTGGATACAGGTTACAGGTTTATATGGCTGTGTGTATGGATGGATTTGCGTGAGTGGTTTGAATTTGCTGATTTTCTGAAATGTATTTATATTATGAAATGTATTTGTATTATGTATTATTAAATGATTTATTAAAGTGTTGTGATAAAATATGATCTTTTAATAAAGTGTTATTATATAGTATTAAAGTTAATATAGTGGGAAATCATAGATTTTTTACACCTTATTAACTTCACTCTAGATGAACTTAACAAACATAGTAAAAGTGTAATAATAACCTTTTAAGGTGTATAGGTTACATTGTGTTTTCTAGTGAGCTGTTGCAATGTTTTCATCACTTTGATAAAATGATTATGAAAAAACAAACCTTGCAATTGAAAAGAAAAAAAAAACCCCCCAAAGTTCACAAATCAATGTTACTTATTCCTTATGGGGGTTATTCCATAACCCGAATAGGGAGTTTTCATGTGCACGGGCGACGTGTATCTTGTGAAAACCTTTATGGCCGCATTCCGATACACGGGGTCCATGCACGTCCATGACGCTTGCACGGGGATCTCAGAATGTGCCTGAGAGGGGCGTGGTTTGCTGCAGAGATGTATATAGCATATTCAGGAAAGGCCTGTGTATGTTTTTTTTTTACTTCCCCACAGGTGTGCCCTTTATTCCTGCCAGAGACATGGAATAAGGCCAGTACTTAAAAAATATTCTGCTGTGCTCTAAATTCGTCCAAAATTGTATAAAGGTTGTGACAAGTATGTTTTAAATTGGTGCGACTGCAATCTAGAAAAATACAAGATGCAGTTATAAAGAACAGAAATCTGAGATGAGGAAATCTTATAGAGTCATTAATATCTATCCTTAAAGAAATATTAAGAATAGCAATTCTGGCTATGCTAAAATTTGCTGTTTGTGCTAAAAGAGCTAATCTAGGGGACCCTAACAATTTCTGTGTTATGAAAAATGGGACTGCTGATGTAAGAATTGTATGTGAGTGAGTCTGGAAAAGAATCTCGTTTGAGTGAGAAAGGGAGATCATATTTGAGGTCCTTGAACTTCATGCTATTTATGGTATACCAGCTTTTTATCCATAGGTTCTGAGCATCTTTTTGGCAGTGTGTGTGTGTATGGTTTATGGGTTGCACGGGTGTATCTGGTGTGCTGATCTGCAATTCAGGGAAGACATGAATGCCTGGCCAGTAATTGAATCTTACGGATGACCACAGCGTCATCAGGTGCTAGTGTGATAGGGCAGCCATACATCAGCTGTGCTAGGCACTGGGAGACATGACTGATGTTGTGCCAACATTCACCAGATTGTGCAATGACGCTTACATCCTCACCCAGTGCAGGACCTAAACAAGCTGCAAGAGTGGTGATATATCTAGAGGCTGGCTACTTGGTATGATAGCACAGGGACCCCTTCCCTCCCATGCCCACTCAGGCCTGACTAGGGGAGTATTGCCACAACGCAGACTGTGGGAAGGCAGGCAAGGTTGCCCCACAGATAGCAGATGTATACAGACCGACATAAGACAAGACAGAGAGTGGACATTGTATGGGATAAGTATAGCCACATGTAAGGAGATGCTGTGAGAAATGCCATTTCCCAGATATGTGGGAAACTGATGCCATAGACAGAAAGCCATAGTCATTACAGGAACATAGTTTTGTCACTCAGCAAGACAATGCATCCTTTCGGGAACAGCAAAGTTAGTTTAGGCTGTTGTGAGGTTAGTAAGCACGTTAAGGAGTGTTTTTAGAGGTGACCAATGCAAGAATAACTGAGGCAGTGTTATACTATTAAGCAATGTGTGATGCAAGGTATGTCATGACAAACATGTTAATATTTACTTGATCTTAAACTACATTTGAGTGTACTGAGATTACATTGCAGTGTTCTGGGCATGACACAGACTAGTTACATGTGGCCTAGTTTGCATCAGCATTTATGTATCTTCGCTATTTATGTCTAGTTTGCATCAGCAAAACACGGTCAGCAAGAACTGCAGCTCAGGAGAAAAATGTTTTAACCGAGAAAGCGTGACGTCCATGGGTATATCGCAGAGACGGGCACAATCAGAAAAGTGCAACGTTTCAGAATACAGTGAGCGTGGAGATGTCCAAAATGATTTCAGCATTTACCCGCGTCCTATAATACTAGCAAGCGACGTGTTTCTACTCTTCGCTCTATGGTCTATGTCTGCAGCCATGCGCGGGTTTTGCACTGGATACGTGCACGGGCTGGCTGAACAGCAT
This sequence comes from Ichthyophis bannanicus, assembly GCA_033557465.1. NCBI lineage: Eukaryota > Metazoa > Chordata > Amphibia > Gymnophiona > Ichthyophiidae > Ichthyophis > Ichthyophis bannanicus. Next base: position 304,896,147 of record CM066032.1, on the reverse strand, counting down.
GTTATACATGCCGGTGCCAGACACGTCTACAAGGCGATTCCAGAACCGCGGGTGCATCTATATCCGTGGCTATGGAATTTGCTCCAAATCGTGCCCATGCCCGAATTAAAAGTTTCTGCCGGAGCTAGCCGGCCTATATGGAATCTGCCTCTAAGTGTTTTTGTCCTGAGGGCATATGTCCAAAAAACAGGTAGAGAACACAGAAAAATGTTGTTTTCATTATAAATCACTTTTAGTGTTCATTTTCTCCGTTAGGAAACTTCCAGAAAGCCTCTCATTTTAAGACTTTCTAGAATGTCTATTGCTTGTGCAGTGTCATCTTCTTGCGGAGAGGACACAGCTCAATATGACCCAAATAACAGTCACAGAAGGATAAGGTATTCTTTATTGAATGCTTCGAATTGAACTGAATTTACTGATTAGACTTAGTTGTATATCATGCTAGGACAATTACAAACTTCTAGACAGACAAAAAAATGGGTGGGGCCAGGAAATTACAGCAGCCTTTACTTTTCCAGTTCTGGAGAGATCATACTAAATATGACATAGTAACAGAGTCAGAATTTTAAGAAAAACATTGTTTTTACCAAGTCTTTTGAGGGCAAACAATGGAATGACGATCTTCCTGAGCTCCTACTTAGTAGAAGCTATTGATAAATGAACAAATGAGAAAAAGCAGTAGGTATTTACACTGGGAACCAGTCCAGCATTTCTGCATCTGTCTGTCTGTCCGTCAGCTGGGCTCTGTTAGGATGATATGTACATTTTTTAGTTGGCAGAACGGCTTGGGAACTGCCCTTCTTTTACCATCGAGATGTGTTTGCTTTTGGCAAAAGCAATTTTTGAGGTATTTGATCATGCTTAGCGTGCATCTGCTCTCTTCTGGCTCACATCAGAGCACTTCTATGCATATAAAATAACAAGAACTGTAGTACGCGGTTCAAGATGGAGCTTAAAAGGTCTGCTAGGTGGAATAACTAAGGTTTATCCAAGAAACCTCTAGAAAGAACATTCATTTTCCTTATTTTGTGCATTTTCCCTGCTTACACTGGTTTTATCTCGGGGACTGGCATGTCCTCTGAGACATATACTAGTTGCTATGATGCCTGCATGGACTTGACTAGTCACACAGATGTCCACCGAGGAATCCAATTACAGAGGTTGTTTAAAAGAGACTCTAAAAAATGCAGTGAGATGACTCGAGACTTAAGGGATTTAAGACGAGATGGGGAAAATAAGAGACATTCAGATACCTCACCTAGCAAACCAAAGTCCAGGGCTCAAAAATACACAATTCACTAGAAACAATCCTTTTTCAGAGAAAAGAATGTTCCAGAACAAGAAATCACAGTATAAGGCTTCAAGAGAGGCTGACTCAGCCGCAATACCTGAAATTATTTTTGGTTCGGTTTGGCAGTTTCCTTTGTTCCTTTGCTGAATTGGAACCAGTGCTGTGACCCTGGCACCATGAAGCCATCAATTACTGCTACCCACAGTTTCTTAGTTTTATTCTATAGTCTCCCCTACTAATCTGGTCATTGCAGTAACAGTTCTTCACCAGGGCCCAAGCGTCAGGCTTCATCCAGAACCTGCAATCATGTGTCCTCCAGTCTCTTCAAATCACCCTGAGCTACGATTACACCCTCTCTTCCCGTCTCCCTGAGTGCTGTGAACACGGCCTGCACTGCATCCCCAGTCCCAGCTGCCCTAAAAAGCAGAAGACTCAGTTCAAGACTCAACCCTTCCGTACGGCAGGTCACAGCACTGCCACTCATCAACTAGCCAATCCCAAAAATGCCAGGGAATTATGCCTACGGCCTAGGAGTCGTCCATTATTAGACCTTGGTTAAAGTAACAGCATTTGGATGCTTCCAGTCCCAATGGTTTTCAGCCAATTTCTAATCTGCTGTTTCTGGCTACGTTTACAGAAAAACAGTCGCTCAACATCTGATTCCATTTCTCAAGTCCTCTGGTCTCTTCCATTTGAAATAGTCAGGCCTCGAGCAGAAACACAGCCCTAAGTTGCAATGCTGAATGAAATTCACGTAGCCTTGGATAATGGACAAAAAAGTGCTTTTGATGGTATCGGTTACTACAGACGTCTTTCCAAATTGTAGGATGTGAGGGTGGTAGGGATGGTCCTTGATCAGATTCCCCAGGGCTCCATTTTGTCCCCCATGCTTTTTAATGTTTCTTGCCTCTCTAGCTGCCTTGGCAGAGTCCTCAGACCTGATGATATTCAAGGCATCAGTGCATCAGTCATCTGAGCAGTCTTGTTAACTGGATATCATCCAATTAGCTGGTCATTAAATCTGAGACGTGTCAGCTAGTATCTGTTGTTATGGCCAGGGCTAGATTAAGGAAAGGACAAGCTAAAAAAATATCCAGGGCCCATAGTTTAAGGGGGGGGGGAGTTTTCAGATGTGCTCTTTACTTCGGAGCAGGGCCAGCGTTAGGGAGTAGCAAACAGGGCAGTTACCCTGGGCTCCCATGCCATGGGGCTCCAAGCCTGCCTCTAGCTGAAGGAAGCATAGCCAGAAGGCAGGCTTTCCGGCCTCCTCACCAGTTTCGGCCCTGGGCCCTGCATATCTAACACTGGCCCTGCATGGGAGGTTAGGTTTGACAACTGTTTGGCTTTTTCATAATTCTGCTGATGATTACATTAATGTCTGGAAACCAGGAGGAAGGCCAACATGTCTGCACATTTTTCAGAGTTTATAACCTCTTTATGCAGTTCTCTAATCCTCCCGCCTGTGTGTGTGAGCCTGCCCTGCCTGCTTCCGGTGTAACTAGAAGCAGAGACTGTGAGTGGGATCCAGCAAATGGGAAAGCTGTGGGGACGGAGCACTGAATGCTGCTCTAGTCACAGAAACTGAGGAGGTGAACTGGGGGAAGTTTCTGTGATGTACAAATTTTATTTCTGCATGTGATGGGAGTTGAAAGAGAAGTAAAACCCCCACCTCCCAAAAAAATGGCTCAGTACATTTCTCTAGGAAAAGGAGTTCCAACACCTGCAGCATATAAACATTGATTCACAGTAACTTGAAGTGAAATTTTAGAAGGGACGTTCAAGTGCAATCTGGGACTTCTAGGCCCGAACATATGAAACAAAATGCAGGCACATTCAAGTGCACACGTGATTTCACAAACAAGGTGATACCTGATATGGACATCTGCAAGGACATCTACATACATGTCCCCAGAACTATATTTCTATACCCAGACATCTAGGATAGCTTAAAGGTTAGAGTAATAGTTTAGGAACAGGAAAGTGAGGGTTCAAATCTTACTTCTGCTATTAATGAAATTGTGCTGAGTACTGGGGATGATGGAGTGCTATCTTCTCTACACCCTACGGATGTTCTTGAGCCAAAATTAGCACTTTTCAAGATGCTTATTTGTGCCTGGAGCAGGTAGGTATAACCTTAAATATGACTCTGGATGTGCAGAAGATTTCTGAGATCAGGCAGTGACATCCATCTTCCTGGGAACGCTCCAGCCATGCCTCCATCACAGACATGGACGTCCTCATGCTGGGGACCAGGGGCAGCCCAAGGGGGGTGCGGGGCCATGTGCGGAGACTCGGCGCGGGGCCTCATTTGCATAAGAGGCCTCATTTGCATAAATATTTGCATAATGTTACCATATACTAACTTTTAGTAAACATGCCTCTTAATGAGTGTATGGATAAAGAAAGACTAAAAGATTTCTACATTACTATAATCCAGTGCCAACCGCCAGACACATTAGGAACTACTACAAACACTGCCCATTTAGAACCCATAGCAAACCCGCCGTATCCTGACAGCATTACCAGGACTCACAAAGCACCATACCCTACCTATCAAAAGGCAACACTGCAAATATTAAACCAATACATTTCAGAGAACAAGAATACATGACCTACTGGGGAAAGAGAACAAGTGGCAATGTCAAATAGGAATTACATAAACAGAATACCTCAGCTCAATTACACATGCAGAACACAGACCATCACCAAACAAGGAATCACAATTTAGAAATAGGAAGACAATAATTAAACTGGGAACCCCAAAAGCCAAACTTGGAATGTACATAAACACTGTAGAAATAAAACTATAAATTAATTTCCTCTTGTACTAAACAAAGTGCAGACGTTAATGATGCACATTTCCCAGAGCTGACATATTCCAATTAATAAATTCAAAATAAAGAGATATTTTTCTACCTTTTGTGCATCTTTTTTCAGCTGCAATTGCTCCAGTCACTTTCTTCTGGTTTCTTTGTGTCTTCTGCTAACTGTCCATCGTCTGCTGTCCATTTGTCCTTTCTTCTCTCCTAGTTTTTTTCCATTCTCTCTCTATATCTGCTTTAACATACTAATCTTTCTCCTTTTGCTCTTTCCTCATTCCTATTTCATCCACTCAAATTTTACCCCTCCATCCTCAATCCCCACTTACTCTCCCAATACCCGGCCAATTGTAGATTTTTCATCCCTCCCACACAAAATATTTTTCCCCTCTCCATTTTACTCTCCCAGCCCCATCCCATTCTAATCCTCCCCCAACATCAGCTCCCTTCTAGTTCCAGCCTCACCCAGCATCCATTCCCTTCTAGTCCCTGCATCAGCCCATTTCCAGTCCTAGCCCCCCATCAGCCCATTTCCAGTCCTAGCAACCCCCAACCCAATACCAGTCCTAGCCCCCCCATCAACCCACTTCCAGTCCTAACCCCCATCACCCCATTTTCAGTTTAAGCCCCCCCTATAACCCATTACCAGTCCTAACCCCCATCAGCCTACTTCCAGTCCTAACCCTATCAGCCCATTTCCAGTCAGTCCCCCATAGCCCATTGCCAGTCCTAACCCCCCCATCAGCCCACAGCCCATTACCAGTCCTAACCCCATCAGACCACCTCAAGTCCTAACCCCTCCCCATCAGCTCATTTCCTGTCCTAGCCCCCCCATAGCCAATTACCAGACAGCCCCCATCAGCCCACAGTCCATTACCAGTCTTAACCCCCCCAACAGCCCACAGCCCATTACCAGTCCTAACCCCATCAGCCCATTTCCTGTCCTAGCCCCCCCATAGCCCATTATCAGTCCTAACCCCCCCCCATAGCCCATTATCAGTCCTAACCCCCCCACAGCCCATTACCAGTCCTAACCCCATCAGCCCACCTCAAGTCCTAACCCTTCCCCATCAGCCCATTTCCTGTCCTAGCCCCCCCATAGCCCATTATCAGTCCTAACCCCCCATACAACATTACCAGTCCTAACCCCCCCATCAGCCCACAGCCCATTACCAGTCCTAACCCCATCAGCCCACCTCCAGTGTTAACCCCCCCATAGCCCATTACCAGTCCTAACCCCCCCAACAGCCCACAGCCCATTACCAGTCCTAACCCCATCAGCCCACCTCCAGTCTTAACCCCCCATCAGCCCATTTCCAGTCCTAGCCCCCCATAGCCCATTACCAGTCCTAACCCCTCCCCATCAGCCCATTTCCTGTCCTAGCCCCCCATAGCCCATTACCAGTCCTAACACCCCCCCAACAGCCCACAGCCCATTACCAGTCCTAACCCCATCAGCCCACCTCCAGTCTTAACCCCCCAGCCCATTTCCAGTCCTAGCCCCCCATCAATCCATTACCAGTCCTAACCCCCCCCATCAACCCACAGCCCACCTCAAGTCATGTCCTAACCCCCTCCATAGCCCATTACCAGTCCTAACCCCCCCCCCCCCCCCATCGGCTCAAGGAATTTTTTATTTTTTTTTTAAAAGCTGACTGCTACCACTGCCGCTGCGGCAGCGGCAGAATGGAGTGTCCCGTGGGGCCCCCTCTGCCCGGCTGAGTCCCTCCCTCCCTCCGTGACGGCTGAGCCCCTCTGTGCAGGATTTCAGATTCGCGAAGGGAGAATGTCTCCCTCGCGTCTCTGTTATGCCCGCAGGTGCTGATGGGCAATTTCCCATCTGCCCCTGCAGGCTTAACAGAGACGCGAGGGAGACACTCTCCCTTCGCGTATCTGAAAGCCGGCACAGAGGGGCTCAGCCATCGCAGAGGGAGGGAGGGAGGGGCTCAGCCATCGCAGAGGGAGGGAGGGAGGGGCTCAGCCATCGCAGAGGGAGGGAGGGAGGGGCTCAGCCATCGCAGAGGGGGCCCTGCGGGACACTCCATTCTGCTGCTGCCGCGGCGGCAGCGGCAGTGGTAGCAGCCAGCTTTTTTTTTTTTTTTATTTAATTTTGATAAAAAGCAGAATGTTCTTTGCGCGGGGCCCCCTGAAACGCGGGGCCCTGTGCAAAAAACATTCTTGCTCAATGGACGGGCCGGCCCTGCTGGGGACCTCTCCACAGCCGACTTCTAAAATGGCTCTGGAGACGTCGCTCTGCTTTGGATGTCTCTATGCCTATTTTCAGCCATTCAATGCACAAACAGGGCTTCTAAAACTCCACCCTTAGCAATTACAGTATGCAACTGTAGCTGTCAAACATCTCTCCCCTCTTATCTCCTCTACTCATCACAGACACACACACAAACATACACAAACATTCACATACACATGCCAGTATGTACAGACACATGCACAAGCACATATACAAACACAGAAACATGGCGGCATAAAAAGAACATATGGCCTATCTAGTCTGCCCTTCCATGTCAGCTACTATAGTCCCTTTCTTTCCTTTAGACATCTTCTGTGTTTGTCCCATCTTTCTTGAATTCAGATACTGTCCCATCTCTACTACTTCCACTGGGAGACTATTCAACGCATCTACCACTCTTTCTGTAAAGTATTTCCACATATTACTCCTGAATCTATCTCCTTTCACCTTCAGCCTATGTCCCCTCATTGCGAAGTTTCCTTTCAATTGATAGAGGCTCTCCTCCTGTGCATTTATGTCATGGAAGTATTTAAACATCTCTATCATATCTCGTCTATCCCGGCTTTCCTCTAACATATACATATTGAAATCTTTAAAGTCTGTCCTCATATGGTTTATAATGAAGACCACTGACCATTCTGGTAGCCACCCTCTGCACCGACTCAAACCTGTTTATATCCTTTTCAAGGTGTCATCTCCATCACTGCGCACAATACTCCAAATGAAATCACACCAAAGACTTATACAGAGGCGCTATCATCTCCTTTTTTCTGATGACCATTCTTTTCTCTATGCACCCAAGCATCTTTCAGGCTTTTACCATCACCTTTTCTACCTGATTAGCTACTTAAAGATCATCAGAATCACGCCCAGGTCCCGCTCTTCTTTTGTGGATAGAAGTACTCTACCCCTTATACTGTATTTTACGGCTCCCTTGGATTTTTATAGCTGAAATGCATGACCCTGAATTTTTTAGTGTTAAATCTCAGCTACCAAATTCTCGATCATTCTTCAGACTTAGCTAGATCCCTCCTCATGCTGTCTATTTTATTGACAGGCAAACTTTACCAGACACATTTCCACAATATCACTAACAAAGATGTTAAAAAGAATTGGTCCAAGGACAGATCCCTGTGGCACACCACTGGTAACCTCCTTCTCCTCAGAGCGAGCTCCATTTACCTCTACCCTTTGTCGCCTCCCACTCAACCAATTTCTAACCCAGTCAGTCACTTTAGGGTCCTCGCTCCCTTTTAAGTTCTGTAATTCTATAGCTTTAATATTTATTTTTTCATATAGTGCCACTCCTCCTCATCTTCTTTTTCCTACGTTGGCCTTTCTGAATAAAGTATATCCCAGTATAATTACATCCCAGTCATGGTTGTCCATGAACCATGTCTCTGTAACTGCCACTAAATCCAAGTCAGCCTTTTCCATTAAAGCCTCATCTGGGATCTTATTTCTTATACTACGTGAATTTATACATACTGCTTTCCAGATGTTTGTCTCTTTTACCCATTTCTGCAGAGGTATTTAATGTTTTAGTTACCTGAGGGCTTTTATTTATCTTGGGGCTTTCTTCATCCCTTCCCAATGAATCTACTTTAAAAGCCTCTTCGGTAAGTTAGCCAGTTTTCTGGGAAAGACACTTGGACTCTTCTTGGATAGATGGACACCATCTCTGCTCTGCAGCCCTTGGAAAATCATCCCATGGTCCAGGAAACCAACATGCTCTCGACACCATCCACACAGCCATGCGTTCATCTCCAGGATACAAACTTCTCTCAACAAGGAGGATTGAAGAGACAACCACCTGCATACCTATCTGCTTCATTCTCTGTCATGGAGCCATGAAGTCACTCTTGATATGCTCAGAGGGATACCTAGCATTGACATAAATGTTTATACAAACATGTACAGCCATACCAACGCAGAAAGATACATATACAAAAACAAAGTAATACTACATAATAAAAAAAACAGATAATAAACATACAAAATAGAGATACAAACGCACACACAAATTTACACCCACAATTTAACACACTCATACAAATACCACATTTTCAAGACACCCACACAGGCAATGCAGATACAGACTACTGTGTACATGTGTGTATAGACACACACACGCACACACACAGAGGAGTCTGAAATAATTCTATGAGCCATACTTTAAGCTCTGATAAGCAGGGACCATCTTATACATGTGTCTGTATAGCGCTGTATATGCCTTGTAGCGCTATACAAATGATCAGTAGTAGTAGTACTTTGAATTCTTTCCCACTTGTTTTTAAAGTAATCTTAGGCCTCGCAGTAATTTTTCTCAGCAGTTTCTTTAACTCACAGCTATTTACTTTGGAAGGATAGCCTGATTGAAGCAATGTGTTGGTGGGGCCAAACTATTTTCACTCTATAGTAATGGACCTGATGATGTCCCAAGTGCCATTTAAATACACTGAAGTTTATTTATAGCCTTCCCCTAATCTATACCTATGCATAGTTTTATCCTAAAATCCTTTCTACAGTTTCATGTTTCACATGGTTTAGATCTTTGCTTCAAATTCATGCAACAGAAACGGCCTGATTCTTCATTCAGAAGTATTTGAATCAGCCCATCTACAGTGAATGAACATAGGCTAGCTCTATGCAACTATTAGAGGCCTTGGAAAGGCAATTTTTGAAAATGCAGCCAAGTTAGGCTTGCTGTGACAAAATGTGTATGACTTATGCAATTAAAAATTTTGGGTTTCTTATTCTTAATAACTTTTAACTACATCTACTGTATACTCATTCTTTTATGATGAATGTATGGATTATGTTTTACATGCTGTTGTTAAGTGCTGTCTAGTTGATGTTGACTCATGGTGATCCTGTGGTTAGTTGTCCTAAACTGTGTTTGATCTGCAGTCAGGCAAATAATTGTTGATAGACTGGCATACATAACTGCTGTTATTGTATCAATCCATTGCATTGCTGGTCTTCCTCTTTTGTGGACTTTCTCAAAACCAATAGGTTGCATGATACGAGGCAACATGGTTTTACCAAAGGACAATCATGACAAACAAATCTGAGTTCTCTGACTGGGTGACCAGAGAATTAGATCAAGGGCATGCGATGGATGTGATCTACCTAGATTTCAGTAAAGTCTTTGATACTGTTCCTCATAGGAGGCTTATCAATAAATTGACCAGCCTGGGGATGGGTCCCAAGGTGGTAAACTGGATCAGAAATTGGTTGACTGACAGACAGAAGGTGATGGTAAATGGAACTCACTCAGATGAAAGGAAAGTGATTAGTGGCGTGCCCCATGGATCAGTCAAGCGACTGGTACTGTTCAATATATTTGTGAGTCTGTCGTTTTGCAGATGACACGAAAATTTGCACCAGAGCGGACTCCCCTGAGGGAGTGGATAACATGAAGAAAGATCTGCAAAAGTTGGGAGAATGGTCTAATGCTTGATGGTTACGATTTAATGTGAAGAAGTGCAGAAATCCAAGGGAATTGTATGAGATAGGGAGCATTAGGTTGGTGTGCATGGATCAGAAGGACCTCAGAGCGATTGTTTCTGAGGATCTCAAAGTGGCAAAACAGTGTGACAAAGCGGTGGCCAAAGCCAGAAGGATGCCGAGTTGCATACAGAGAGGCATTACCAACAGACAGGAGGAGGTGCTAATTTATTCATTTATTTATTTATTTATGCCATTTTATATATCGCCTTTTCCTTAAATCAAAGCGGTTACAATACATTACTAGGTTACAAAGGCAGGGAACACGTACACCACTTTATCATTACATCAAAGCAGTGGCAATTGGGAAGACAAACATAGGGAAAACAGTGCATACATTACATTTAACCTGAAATAGGCATACCGGCAAACAGAACACATCCATAGAGCAGCAATTTCCTTAGTCCCACACGGTCCTATGCCTAAGGGCCACGCCAAAGGGCCCACAGGCGCGGGTGCGCTCCAGTGCTGGCGGTTTGAGGCAGTTTGTCCCAGCTGATTGGCTGGCTCTGGTGGTGAGGAGGAGCACACAATCAGCTCCTCTGATGGCTGCCGCCACTCTCCCTTCTCCCGGGCATGCTAATGCCACTGTACAAGTCGCTGGTGAGGCCTCACTTGGAATATTGTGTTCATCTTTGGAAACCATATCTCACAAAGGATATAAAAAGACTGGAAATGGTTCAAAGGAAGGTGACCAAAATGATTTGGAGCCTGCGCCAGAAGATGCATGAGAAGAGACTTGAAGAACTAAATATGTACACTCTGGAGGAGAGGAGGATCCCTTTATAGCAACAGGATAAAATTAAAATAAATTTAACCATTTCTTATCTCACAAATAGTGGTAACCTGCATGGAGTGGTGGGGCACCCCTAAACAAAGGCATGGGGAGGGGTGACCTACACAGAGCGTCAGGTGCACCTACTCTTGACACCTTGCTGGGCAGACTAGATGGACCATGCTGGTGTTTATCTGCTGTCATATATTATGTTACTATGCTACAAAGGATATAAAAAAGATTGGAAGCGGCTCAGAGAAAGGCGACCAAAATGATTTGCAGCTTGTGCCAGAAGACATATGAAAAGAGACTTCAGGACCTAAATATGTACATTCTAGAGGAGAGGAGGGACAGGGGAGATATGATACAGACCTTTAAATACTTAAGGAGTATTAATGAACAAACAAACCTTTTTCAAAGATGGGGAAACTGTAATACTAGAGGGCATAATATGAAGCTGGCAAGGGGATAAAGTGAAAGGATGGTGGATGCTTCAAATGCCCTCTCAATGGAAGTGGTGGGGACAAATACAGTGAAAGATCCCTTTATAGAAAAAGGATAAAATCAAAATAAAATCTGTCTCTGATATCTCAATAAGTAGAAGTGACCTGCAAGGAGTGGTGGGTACACCCCTAAACAAAGGCATGGGAAGGGGTAACCTGCACGGAGCAGCGGGTGCACCTATTCTTGCCACCATGCTGGGCAGACTAAATGGACCATGCTGGTCTTTATCTGCCATCAAATATTGTGTTACTATAGGTTACTACGTGTCGATCTTCAAACTTGCCAAACATAATGTCTTTTTGTAATGATCTCTCTCTTTGTATAATGTGTCTAAAGTTTGAAATTCAAAGTCTTGTCATTCCAGGGAAAGCTTAGGTTTGGACTCCTCCAGTCCTGATTGATTTGTTCCTAGATGTTGAGGCTTTAATGGGAGAAGCTGACTTGGATTTAGCAGCAGTTACAGAGACATGACATAGATAACCATGACTGGGATATAACTATACCAGGCTATATGTTATTCAGAAAGGACAGGGTAGGAAGAAGGGGAGGAGGAGTGGCACTATATGTAAAAAATAATATTAAAGTTATGGAAATACAAGTCTTAAAATGGAGAGAGGAGGCAGTGTGGGTTAAACTAGAAAGACGGAAAGAAAAATCTATTTGCACTGGCGTGATGTGCAGACCTCCATCACAGGGAGAAGACGTGGGTGGAAATTTAATAGAAGACATAGGCCACATTGCCAGGAACAGGAAAGCGCTACTGATAGGGGATTTCAATATGCCGGATGTTGATTGGCATCCTTACTGCGGTGTCATCTAGAAGCAAGAAGATCCTGGATTCTTTACAGAAGTAACAGAACCCACACATGAAGGTGCCATACTGAACTTGGTACTTACCAATGGGGAAAATATTTCTGATGTTATAGTGGGAGATCATCTCGCATCCAGTGATCACCAGATGGTGTGGTTCAGTATTAGGACTAGGGCTGATAAAATCCATTCAAAAGTGAGGGTCTTAGACTTTAGGAAAACTAACTTAGCCAAGATGGACCAATACCTCAAGGAGTCGTTAGTGGAAAGGGAACAGCTGGAGAATGCAGAAAAACAGTGCGCAAAACTGAAAGGGGATATTTTAAGGGGAACCAATCTTTTTCTTAGAATGGTAAATAAAAGGAAAAGGAGGCCGCTGTGGTTCTCAAAAGAGGTAGCTGAAAAGGTGAAGAAAAAGAGGGAGGCCTTCATGAAATAAAAGAGATCACAGAGAGAGAAAGACATGCATCTTTATTTGGAAAAACTTAGAGAGGCTGGCAAAGTAGTCAGGCAAGCAAAGGTACAAAAATAAGAAGAAATAACCAATGCAATAAAATGGGGGGATAAGACATTTTTCAGATATCTTAGGAGAGGAGGAAGGGCAAAAGTAGTATTGTCAGACTCAAGGGTGAAGGGGAGAAATATGTTGAAGCTGATGAGGATAAAGCAGAATTGCTTAACAAATATTTCAGTTCTGTGTTCACAGATGAAGGGCCAGGAGCAGGACTCAGACAATACTCACGAACAGAAACAAGTGTCAAAAGACGGCGTTCGTGAGGAACTAGCTAAACTAAAAGTGGACAAAGTGATGGGACCAGATGTGATACATCCAAGAATACTGAAGGAACTTGGGGACATTTTAGCAGCTCCATTGATTGATCTTTTCTTTGGAGTTGGAGGGTGGCACCAGAGGACTGGAGAGAGGCACATGTGGTCCCTTCGCGCAAAAGCAGAAGTAAGGATGTGGTTGAAAACTACAGGCCGGTTAGTTTAACCTTGGTGGTGAGTAAATTATTGGAAACACTGCTGAAAGAGAAAATAGTGAGGTTTCTGGATTCCAACAGATTGCAGGATTTGAGGCAGCATGGATTCACCAGAGGCAGGTCTTGTCTGACAAATCTGATTGATTTCTTTGACTGGGTGGCCAGGGAGTTGGACCGAGGGAAAGCCCTAGATGTGATGTATCTAGATTTCAGTAAAGCATTTGACACTCTTCCACACAGGTGACTTATAAACAAAGTAAGCACCCTTGGGATGGACCCTAAAGTTACTGCTTGGATTAGAAATTGGTTGAGTGGGAGGCAACAAAGGGTACAGATAAATGGATCTCATTCTGAGGAGAAGGAGGTTACCAGTGGACTGCCACAGGGATCTGTCCTTGGTCTGATTCTTTTTAACATCTTTGTTAGTGATATTGTGAATGGGTTGTCAGGTAAGCTTTGCCTCTTTGTGGATGATACCAAAATCTACAAGAGTAGACACTCAGGAAGGTGTAGATAACATGAGGAGGGATCTAGCTAAGCTTGAAGAATGGTCTAGTATTTGGCAGCTGAGATTTAATGCTAAAAAATGTAGGGTCATGCATTTGGGCTGCAGCAATCCAAGGGAGCAATATAGTATAGGGGTGAAGTACTTCTGTCCACGAAAGAAGAGCGGGACCTAGGCGTGATTGTGTCTGATGATCTCAAAGTAGCTAAACAGGTAAAAAAGGTGACTGTGAAAGCTAGAAGGATGCTTGTGTGCATAGGGAGAGGAATGGCCAGCAGAATAAAGGAGATGATAGTGCCTCTGTATAAGTCTTTGGTGTGACCTTATTTGGAGTATTGTGTGCAATTCTGGAGACCGCACCTTCAAAAGGATATACACAGATTGGAATTGGTGTAGAGGGTGGCTACTAAAACGTTTAATGGTCTTCATTAAAAAGCATATGAGGACAGACTTAATATGTACACTTTAGAGAAAAGGCGGGACAGAGGTGATATGATTGAGACGTTTAAATACCTCCATAGCATAAATGCATAGGGGGGAGAGCCTCTTTCAATTTAAAGCAAGCTCTACTAAGAGGGGACACAGGATGAGGGTGATAAGGGATTAGCTCAGGAGTACTCTGCGGAAAGAGTGGTAGATGCATGGAATAGTCTCCCAGTGGAGGTGGTAGAAATGAGGACAGTATCTAAATTCAAAAAAACATGGGACAAACACAGAGGATTTCTAAAGGCAAAAACAGGACTGTTGTAGTGATTGATATGGAAGGGCAGATTAGACAGGCCATGTGGTCTTTTTCTGCCGTCATGTTTCTATGAATTATCAATACACCATTATGTTGCTTCATGCTATTCTGTGTATATGCTTTCTGCTTTTCAATATTATCCACCTCTTTTAACACCATGAATTGATAGGCTAATATATAGCAGTCCACTGGTCCTGGGGGATACCATCTTGAGGGAAGTTTAACTATAGAAGCATCAGATCCTATGATATTTTTCTATAGCAATGTTTTATCTGAAGTTTCCTAAAAAAATCTATTCAAAGTCGCTCGCATATGAAACGGTTCATAATATGTTGTAGGTACAAATGACAATCCTAAATTCAGTACCTTTTCCTGTACAGGGGTTATCCTTTTTGATAAGAAGTTTATTACGGCTGATTCTTGGATTTTGTTCTCATCTGGGGATCTTCCCACGCTGTGTCCTCTTTTTCCTTGACCTCAGCTGCTGCCACAATTCCTTTCTACTCTGGATCATAGCCATAATTCATCATTTGTTTCTCCTTCTGTTGTGTTAGGAGTTTGATATGGTGTATGGAAATCATCACTAGGTGCTTTTTTAAAAATTAAAATGGACCAAAGCGGGTTCTAACATGGTTCTTCAGCAATATGACTCTGCATAGCCCGCAGCTCAAGCCCACTATGCAGGTCCTGTTTATTGGAACTTGGGGCTGGCATTATCCCCACGGCTAACAGGAAGAGTGCTACTTCCTATACCTTATCTTCGGAGGAGACGCTTCTTCCTTCAGGGACTCGCATCTCTCCTTAGCTCATGACTACTGCAAGCTTAGGGCTCCAGTGGAACAACTGCTCCAACATGCCTGAATCAGAGTATAATCCTTATTGTTGTAGGCTATAGGCTGCAAGGAGCTCTGGCATTGAAGGCTGTTTCATGACAGACTGTACCGGCATCGAGGAGGAAGTCTTTTGGAGAACCCCCTTACACTTACCAACATGTCTCCCCAGTGAGAATGAAAAGGTAAATCACAAGGAAACACAGAGATCACTCACACTCACGGCACCTCCCCAGTCACCATCTTGGCTCACTGTTCTAATGCATTTTAAATTGCAATTTTAAAACAAGAGTTTGAAAAATGTTAAAAGTGTGAAGAGTTATACAGTAAGAGGGTCATTCTGTGCAATGAAAAGCGGGGATGGACGTCCTGTTGGACGTTCTAGTCCTATAGGCACTCCTTGTGGCCTTGGGCAAGCCACTTAACCCTCTGTTGCCTCAGGTACACATAGATTGTGAACCCTTTGGGGATAAGGGAATATATCCAATACCTGTTTGTAATAATTACATTGTGTAAACCACTTTGATTGAAGGATTAAGGCAGTATAGAAAACTGGTTAAACAAATAAATAAATAAAATTCCACCTCTGAGGTAGAATAAGTTCCCCGATCAGGCAGCAAACGGCAGGCCCGGAGCTGCAAAGCAGTGGGAGGGGGCAGAGAGCATTCCCTGCAGCCCAACCCTGGCCTTGGGAGGCTGGATCGGGGGTCGGGCTGCAGGGAAAGCAGTTCAGGAGCTAGCAGCCGGGGATTGCAGCTCCATTGTAAAGCCCAGACTGAGTTAGTGGGGCAAGGCCTGTACATGCAGGTTGGACTGAATCATGGTCCTGGCCTGCATGTACAGGCCTGTTCGTGATTCTGATCCTACGGGGCTAGATGTGCCCCGTGGGATCAGAATCACGACTCCTTCTATCTGTCCGGTTCTGACCAGGCGCACAGAGGGCCTGTACGTCCAGGATAGAACCAGGCTCTAAGGCACTAGATGCAGCAGGAGATAGTATGTACTGAACAAAGAAATGTGTTTTTCTTTACATAACTGGCTCTCTCACCTCAAACAAACACTGACAGGCACAATGTTTTATCCAGCTTTGCTCAATTTCTGCTTTAAACAGGTTTGGCTGCTGTTAGAAGTAATGTGAAAACTACAGTGGTGTTGGAGGCAATGACACTGTGAGGGGCTCTGCCTGCTGAAGTTTTCCTTAAAGGTAAAAACAGAGACCTTGCTCTGAACTCGCTCAGAAATCACTCAGGGACTGCGCAGTACACCTGCTCAACCGGCTGAACTAGGCTTGGTGGTTGGCCTAGCCCATAACAGTGTTTGACTGAGCAGAGAGGCAAGGCATAGTTGCATTAACCTTGTTCAATGGCTTATGGCAGTGTAAAAGAACACTACACTACTAATCAGTTCACAAAATGCATTGCTACTGATATTTAAGTCTGTGGATGGTGAACAAAAAAATGGTTTCTATGTACGTTCGGACCTGTCCATTAGAAGCACACATTAACCTGATTTTCAGTTTTGAGGACATCCAGTGGTAAGGCAGAAGCACATTATATTTAAACCCTTTCCTAATCTGCAGCCTGCCTCTCTCTAACCTGCAGTTAATGTGAAATAGGTTAACAATCAAAGCACAGCTCACAAATTCAAGCTGAATAAAGTAGTTAATCAAAAATCATCTGCATACAAAGAAGCACAACAAAAATTCATATGCGAGGCTTCAGGTTTTAGAACGGGTCACAAATCAACTTTTTTAAAAAATTCCTAACAGAGAGTTCCTAGTCATTTTTTTGTAGTAGAAAAAGTCCAAAGTTCATTGAGTGTTAAGATTTTAAAAACTAAACAGTTCTACGGTTTTATAGTGAGCCTTCAGGTAAATATGGCTTACTCTTTGAGTAAGCTTAATTAAATTAATGACCTAAACCCCCCCCCCCCCAGGAAATCTGCAGCATCCTGTCTGCAAAGTCTTCCTTAAGCATAGCTAATGGAGCCACATTAATCTGCTAAACTGCCGCAAAAGCAAGGCAGCTGGTACTGCAGGTCACCGGCTCCACTGGCAACCAGTCAAAATTCTCATCTACTTACTACTATTAGATAGTGGATTCTTCTTTGGAAGATACAGTCTAAACCAGATTATTAGTATTTAAACATTTCTATAGTGCTACAAGATCTAAGCAGCATTTTGTAAAAAGAAATAAGGAACATTCCCCATTTTGTGGTGCTTACAATCCAGTTTACATAGAGAAACAAACAAGTAGTCTCAGGTTTCCCAGAACGGAGGACAGAAGCCACTTCAACTGATTTTTTTTTTTTAAAGTCTCTGCTCTGCAGTCTACATGTATAAAAGAGACTGTTGAGTAGGTGAGTGGGGATGGGAAGGCTAGGAAGTAGGATAGATCTGCCAGGGAATGCCTCTCACACTAATGACAAAAATGAACAGGTGATGCACACAGTATATAATATGGACGCTGCATGTCGACTTCTAGTACAACTTAGAAATATAAAAATGGGGCGTCATGCACAAAACTGTTTTAAAATAAAAAGTGCTACTGCTTCTTCAAACCAAGCAAATGAAAGACTACAGAACACCATACTCATGATTACTGTGCTGATAACTGAAACCTAATAAACTAATCTGAGATTAAAAAGAATTATTTCATGTTTCCTCCAGGGTACATGCAACTTCTACAGTCTGAAACCTTTACCCGGTTAGAGAGCATGCTACTATTATTACTATAGAACTACTGCTCCAGTGGTGGTCTTTAAAGTACACAATTTTAAATATCCATTTTTAACAAGGTGGTATGTAATTCCATGTTCTCAAATCTTTATAAGCAGGACTAAAGCTAAATGTAAAAGGAATCAAGATGAACCGATATGGAAATGCAAAAGAAAAGCTATAGTCTCGTACAATTTTTTTAAGAAACATATTTTGAAATTAAAACTATCATTTATACTCTGTTTCGAGGGTGTTTTAGGCATCACACCTTTTTCTGCCGCCTAATTCCTAGCTGAGGTTTATCAGAGGGAATGGTTCTGTCATCACAAGCTGCCAGCCCCTGAACTACAAAAAAAATAACTAAAGCATTTCCTCATTGGAACATTGAATAGCAGTATAGTTTAATACAGTGCTGCCCTGGGGACCCCCACATGCCCCAATTAAATTTGCATATACTGGCTTCCAATGCATGCTAATTTATCTCATGCATATTCATTGTGCATATCCTGAAAACCCAATTGGCTCCGCAGTCCCCCAGGAAAGATTTGGGAAGCCCTATTTTAGTACTATACAGTTATCAAATAGTTTTTCAATATAACTGACAACCATACTGATTATTGAAAGCTCCTCCTTAATGGGGTTAGAAAATCATTAGTGTCACAAGAAGGAGAAATAATAGCTTAGTGGCAAGCACTTCTTGCTTCCAGGCAGCAGACCAATGGGTGACTCCTGGCTCAAGCCTTGGCTCTTTAGTGTGGATAGCAAGCAGAGCATGGTTCATGGAATTCTTTCCAACCTCTGTGTGAGTGTGCACACAAGTCTGTTTGAATCTATATTACGTGTGTACGTCACGTGTACATGTGTGTGTGTCTGTTTTCCACATTTATTATCTGCTTTTTTGTGTGTATCTCTTCCATCTTCCCTCACATACAGCACAGGAACTTCTCCCAGTTCACCTCCTCAGTTTCTGTGACTAGAGCAGCATTCAGTGCTCCGTCCCCACAGCTTTCCCATTGGCTGGATCCCACTCACAGTTTCTGCTGATAGTTACACTGGAAGCAGGCAGGGGAGGCTCACACACACAGGAGGGAGGATTAGAGAACTGCATAAAGAGTTATAAACTCTGAAAAATGTGCAGACATGTTAGCCTTCCTCCTGGTTTCCAGACATTAATATAATCATCAGCAGAATTATGAAAAAGCCAAACAGTTGTCAAACCTAACCTCCCAAGTGATGAGCACATCTGACATCATGCCCTCTAAACTCTGCATCCAAGGTATGTTCCTCACTTGGGGTTTTGTAATCTAGCCCTGGTCAAAAAAACAGATGAGAACACATGAACATAAGATATGCCATACTGGGTCAGACCAAGGTCCATCAAGCCCAGTATCCTGTTTCCAACAGTGGCCAATCTAGGTCACAAGTATCTAGCAGTTTCCCCAAAAGACACAGGTTCCATAATGCTTGTATTGGGTCAAGCAGTGATATCCTGAGTCCCTTTTAATAATGGTTTATGGACCTTTCTTCCAGGAACTTGTCCAAAACCTTTTTAAAAGGGGCTACACTAACAGCTTTTACTACATCATCCAGTAACGAATTCCAGAGTTTGATCATGCGCTGAGTGAAAAAATATTTTCTCTTATTATTCTTAATTGGGTTACATTATACTTTCATAGCGTGTTCCCTAGTCTCTCTACATTTTGATGGTGAAAAACAACCTAAGTTTACTCATTCCACTCCATTCATTAATTTATAGCTCTCCATCATATCTCCCCTCAGCTGTCTCTTTTCCAGGTTGAAGAACCCTAACCTTTTTAGCCTCTCTTCATAGGGGTATCCTTCCATCCTGTTTACCATTTTGGTGGCTCTTCTCTGTACCTTTTCTAATTCTGCTATATCCTTTTTAAGATACGGCGACCAGAATTGCACACAATATTCAAAGTGTGGTCGCACCATGGAACGATACAGAGGCATTATAATATCCTTAGTTTTATTCTCCATTCCTTTCCTTATGATTCCTAGCATTCTATTTGCTTTCTGGCTGATAGTACAGATAATAACCAAGCAGTACAATTCAGTCAATAGCTTTTACAGTACAAATAACAGCAAAGCAATGAAATATTTATGAATAATTTAAAATGGGCTTTAAACTAGATTGGTTGGGGATGGGTGAAGAAAGCCCCCAGGTAAGTGAAAGCCCCCAGGTAAGTGATACATTAAATACCTTTATGGAAATGGGTAACAGGGGTAACATATGGAAAGCAGTGTGTATTAATGCCCGTAGCATGGGAAATAAGATCTCTGAAGTTGAAGCTTTGGTGGGAGTGGCTGACTTAGATTTAGTGGCAGTTACAGAAACATGGTTCACAGAAAACCATGACTGGGATGTAACTATACCTGGCTATACTTTATTCAGAAAGGACAGGGTAGGAAGAAGGGGAGGAGGAGTAGCACTATATGTAAAAACTACTATTAAAGCTTTGGAATTACAGAGCTTAAAAGGGAGAGAGGAGGCATTGTGGGTTAAACTAGAAAGAGGGAAAAAGAAATCTATTTGCATTGGTGTGATATACAGACCTCCCTCACAAGAGGAAGAGGTGGACAGAGAGTTAATTGAAGACATACGCAGCATTGCTAGGAAAGGGGAAGTGCTACTGCTAGGAGATTTCAATATGCCAGATGTTGATTGGCACATTCCTGCTGCAGTATCATCTAGGAGTAAGGAGATCCTGGATTCTCTACAGGGAGAACTATTCAGGCAATTGGTAACAGACCCCACACGTGAAGGGGCCATACTGGACTTGGTGCTTACCAATGGTGAAAGTGTTTCTGATGTTGTAGTGGGAGATCATTTTGCATCCAGTGATCACCAGATGGTGTGGTTCAGTATTAGGACTAGGGCTGTTAGAATCCATTCCAAGGTGAAGATCTTAGACTTTAGGAAGACTAACTTTGCGAAGATGGGCCAATACCTCAGGGAGTCGTTAGTGGGATGGGAACAGCTGGGGGATGTAGAACAACAGTGGGCAAAACTGAAAGGGGGTATTTTAAAGGCAACCAACCTTTTTGTTAAAATGGTAAATAAAGGCAAAAGGAACAGGAGACCGCTATGGTTTTCGAAGGAAGTAGCTGAAAAAGTGAAGAAAAAGAGGGAGGCCTTCATGAAATACAAGAGATCACAGAGAGAGGAAGACAGGCATCTGTATTTGGAAAAACTTAGAAAAGCTAGCAAAGTAGTCAAGAAGGCAAAGATTCAAAAGGAGGAGGAAATAGCCAATGCAATAAAATGGGGGGATAAGACATTTTTCAGATATATTAGTGAGAAGAGGAAGGGCAAAAGTGGTATTGTCAGACTCAAGGGTACAGGGGGGGAATATGTAGAAGCTGATAAGGATAAAGCGGAATTGCTTAACAAATATTTTTGTTCTGTGTTCAGAGATGAAGAACCAGGAGCAGGACCTCAGAAAACACCCACAAATAAGAACAGAAGCGAGGGACATCTTGAACAATTTTCAGAAGACTGTGTTCGTGAGAAACTAGCTCAACTTAAAGTAGACAAAGCGATGGGACCGGATGGGATACACCCTAGAATACTGAGGGAACTTGGGGACGTTCTAGCAACTCCACTGACTGACCTTTTCAATGCCTCGTTGGAGTCGGGAGTGGTGCCAAAGGACTGGAGAGAGGCTCATGTGGTGCCTTTACACAAAAGCGGAAGTAAGGATGTGGTTGAAAACTACAGGCCGGTTAGTTTAACTTCAGTGGTGAGTAAATTAATGGAAACACTGTTGAAAGAGAAAATAGTGAGGTTTCTGGAGTCCAGCGGATTACAGGATCCGAGGCAGCATGGATTCACCAGAGGCAGGTCTTGTCAGACAAATCTGATTGATTTCTTTGACTGGGTGACCAGGGAGTTGGACCGAGGGAGAGCTCTAGATGTGGTGTATTTAGATTTCAGTAAAGCCTTTGACACTGTTCCTCACAGGCGACTTATAAACAAACTGAGCACCCTAGGGATGGACCCTAAAGTTACTGCTTGGGTTAGAAATTGGTTGGGTGGGAGGCGAGAAAGAGTACAAGTAAATGGAGCTCACTCTGAGGAGAAGGATGTTACCAGTGGTGTGCCCCAGGGATCTGTCCTTGGTCCGATTCTTTTTAACATCTTTGTTAGTGATATAGCAGAAGGGCTGTCGGGTAAGGTTTGCCTCTTTGCGGATGATGATACCAAAATATGCAATAAAGTAGACACCCAGGAAGGTGTAGATAACATGAGGAGGGATCTAGCTAAGCTTGAAGAATGGTCTAGAATTTGGCAGCTGGGATTTAATGTTAAAAAATGTAAGGTCATGCATTTGGGCTGCAGCAATCCAAGGGAGCAATACAGCATAGGAGGTGAAGTACTTTTGTCCACTAAAGAAGAGCGGGACCTAGGCGTAGTTGTGTCCGATGACCTTAAAGTAGCTAAACAGGTAGAAAAGGCGACGGCAAAAGCTAGAAGGATGCTTGGGTGCATACGGAGAGGAATGGCTAGCAGAAAAAAGGAGGTGATAATGCCTCTGTATAAGTCTTTGGTGCGACCTCATTTGGAGTATGGTGTGCAATTCTGGAGACCGCACCTTCAAAAGGATGTGAACAGGATGGAGTCGGTGCAGAGGGTGGCTACTAAGATGATTAGTAGTCTTCATTATAAAGCATATGAGGACAGACTTAAGGATCTTAATATGTACACCTTAGAGGAAAGGCGGGATAGAGGTGATATGATTGAGATGTTTAAATACCTCCGTGGCATAAATGTTCAGGGAGAGAGCCTCTTTCAATTGAAAGCAAGTTCTGCGACGAGGGGACATGGGATGAGGGTGAAGGGAGATAGATTCAGGAGTGATATGCGGAAATATTTCTTTACGGAAAGAGTAGTGGATCCGTGGAATAGTCTCCCAGTGGAGGTGGTAGAGATGAGGACAGTAACTGAATTCAAAAAAGCATGGGACCAACACAGAGGATCTCTAAAGGTAAAAAGTGGACTGTTGTAGTTGTTGTTATGGAAGGACAGACTAGATGGGCCTTGTGGTCTTTTTCTGTCATCATGTTTCTATGTTTCTATGTTTCAATACACCACAGCTAAGGAATTATTTGTAATCCCTTTGTCTGTGTGTGGTGTTAGTGTGTGTGTGTTTGTATCTTTGCTGCGTGTTCTGTGCACATGTTGGATCTGCGGTTGGGTGAGGATGGTGGAGCATGTATGGTAGACAGACTTTTGGGAGTTGATGACAGCTGTGGAGAGGTGGTTTTAAGGATGGTGGTAGTTTTCAGAATGGTGGGGCAGTTATAGTAGAGTGGTTTTGGTGGTGAGGCAGTTGTGGGGAATATTTTTTAAGGGTGGGGCGGTTGTAGATTGATAGTTTTGTGAGTTGAGCTATTAAAAGGGGAATTTAAGGGAGTAGAGCATTAGGCAGGGTGGTGGAGTAGTTGCAGAAGATAATTTTTAGGGATGATATAGTTTGTAGGGTGGTAGGGCAGTTTTTTAAAGAGTATTTTCTGGGGGTGGGACAAGTTTACAGGGCTGAGGGCAGTTGGAGTGGGTAGCTTTGGGGAGTAATGATAATTTGCAGGGCAATAAGGCCATTGGGATGGGGTAGTTTTTGGAGGTGACAGTAGTTTTTGGGGGGTGGGGCAGGGTAATTTGTGGTGGGGGAACATTTTGTTGGGTGATGGGACAGTTGCTGGGGTAGTTTATTGGCACAAGGGCAGTTCAAAGGGTAGTAAGGCACTTTCAAGAGAGGTGTTTCCAGTGTGGTAGTTTGTGAGGTCGGGGGTGGGGGGGAGTGGTAGGGGCATTATTTGGTGTGGCGCAGTTTGCAGGGTGATGAGGCATTTGCAGGAGATTGCTTTTTTGGAAGGGGCACTTTGTGGGGGGGCAGTTGGGAGGGAGTAGTTTTTGGAGATAGGAGTAGTTGACGACTGGTGGGGCAGTTGCAAGAGGGGTTAGGTTTTCCTAGTGGGGCACAGTTTATGGGGTGGGAGGCAGTTGTGGAGTGTGTTCTTGGGCTTGGAGCAGTTTTTACCACAGTAGGGCAGTTTCAATGATGTACCTTTTGGAGGTGAAGCAGTTTGTAGGATAGTGAGGCAGTTGCAAGGAGGTTGTTTTTTGAAATGGGGTAGTTTATGTAATGGGGCAGTTGGGGGTGTATTTTTAGGAGGGGTGAGGCAGAGTGGTGAAGTAGTTGTGGAGAGTATTTCTTATTTTGTAGTGGGGTTTTTGAGGGGTTGATGGGACAGCGTGTGTAGCGGTGGGACAATTTTGAGGGGTACGTTGGGGGATTGGGAAAGTACATATCAGGGAGAAGGTGTTTGAAAGGAATAATTCCTTAACTGCTAGGTTGCACTGTATGTAAGTTTCTATGCTACAGAAGCTGAACTCCTCCTACAGAAATACATTGGGCGAGTATTTTGCGGGACTTATTTCTCTGGAACCCCAGGTCCAATTTTGCCCATTTTCGAACATGATGGGTCTTTTTACCAGTTTTTCCTACATGAGAAGTTTCATCCCATTCTGTTACATTTTCAGAGTTATTTTACCCCCAGACAGACAGACATTCTCGTTCCCTTTTATAAAATTATTTCCAACTTCCACTGCATTGGACTGAATAAAAAAGAGGTTATATTAAACAAACAAAATAAAATAAAACCAAAAACAACCAGACACAATAGAGAAAGGAATTGTCAGGACAATGGTCAAAATCACAGCTTTTCCCCTGTGACAACCTACATAGAAACATAGAACTATGACGACAGAAAAAGACCACATCGCCTATCTAGTCTGTCCTTCCATATCAACAACTACAACAGTCCCCTTTTTTCCTTTAGAGATCCTCTGTGTTTGTCCCATGCTTTTTTTAAATCAGATACTGTCCTCATCTCTACCACCTCCACTGGGAGACTATTCCATGGATCCACCACTCTTTCCGTAAAGAAATATTTCCGCATATCATTCCTGAATCTATCCCCCTTCATCCTCATCCCATGTCCCCTCGTAGCAGAACTTGCTTTCAATCGAAAGAGGTTCTCCCCCTGTACATTTATGCCACGGAGGTATTTAACCCTTTCATGGCTGTTGTTGCCATATGGCAACCTTTCAATTTTCCCGACAAATTTTTCACCGGATTCTATATTTCCAAAAAATCTGCACACTGTGTGCAAAATGTGATGTGTATCTGTGCTTGACATCTGAAAAAAACTGTTATTTAAACTATCACGCCCAGCAGTAAATGAAATTGATGCCAAGACTGTTTTTAATTTTCAGCCATTCAGGACCGTAGTTGCCATATGGCAACAGTAAATATTGTTTCTTAGAAATAAAACATTTAAAAAAACCTTTATATTCCGCATCATTTAGCTCAAATCTTAATAAAAAAAAACAGAAAAAAAATTGTCAGTTACAAAACAATTATGTGGACGCGAAAGGATTAAACATCTCAATCATATCACCTCTATCCCACCTTTCCTCTAAGGTGTACATATTAAGATCATTAAGTCTGTCCTCATATGCTTTATAATGAAGACCACCAACCATTTTAGTAGCCACCCTCTGTACTGACTCCATCCTGTTCACATCCTTTTGAAGGTACGGTCTCCAGAATTGCACACTATACTCCAAATGAGGTTGCACCAAAGACTTATACAGAGGCACTATCACCTCCTTTTTTCTGCTAGCCATCCCTCTCCATATGCACCCAAGCATCCTTCTAGCTTTTGCTGTCACCTTTTCTACATGTTTAGCTACTTTAAGATCATCAGACACAGCCACGCCTAGGTCCCGCTCTTCTTTAGTGGACAAAAGTACTTCACCCCCTATACTATATTGCTCCCTTGGATTGCTGCAGCCCAAATGCATGACCTTACATTTTTTAACATTAAATCCCAGCTGGCAAATTCTAGACCATTCTTCAAACTTCGCTGGATCCCTCCTCATTTTATCTACTCCTTCCTGGGTGTTTACTCTATTGCAGATTTTGGTATCATCCGCAAACAGGTAAATCTTACCCAACAGCTCTTCCGCAATATCACTAACAAAGATGAGCAAGGACAGATCCCTGTGGCACACCACCGGTAACCTCCTTCTCCTCAGAGTGAGCTCCATTTACCTGTACCTCCCACTCTACCAGTCAATCACTTTAGGGTCCAACCCTAGGTTGCTCAGTTTGTTTATAAGTCGCCTCTGCGGAATGGTGTCAAAGGCTTTACTGAAATCTAAGTACATCACATCTAGGGCTCTCCCTCAGTCCAACTCTCTGGTCACCCAGTCAAAGAAATCAATCATATTTGTCTCACAAGATCTGCCTCTGGTAAACCCATGCTGCCTCAGATCCTGTTTATCCTCTCAAAAAGTAGAAAGACTAGGGGACACAAAATGAAGCTACAATGTGGAGCATTTAAGATTAATCAGAGACATTTTTTTTTTCATTCAGTGCGTAATCAAACTCTGGAATTCATTACTGGAGAATGTAGTAAAAGTTGTTAGTGTAACTGAGTTCAAAACAGGGCTGGATGAGTTCCTGGAGGAAAAGTCCATAAGCCATTATTAAAAGACGGGGGAAATTCAGTGCTCACCCCTGGGACAAGCAACATCGAATGTGCATAGCTTTGGGAACCTGACAGGTTCCTGAGATCTGGAATGACCATTGTTAGAAACAGGATACTGGGCTCGATGGACCCTTAGTCTGACCCAGTATGGCATATCTTTTGTTCTTATGTAAAAGAAATGACTGATATTCACTGTAAAGCATACAGTTAAAGTTATGCTAATATTATCTGGATAGTTTTAACCAGATATTAAGCGAGATGTGGTTCTCTTAGCAGTGCAAATATCATATGTTAAAGATAACTGGATATTTTCGGCCTGCTTTAGGTGTGGCTGAGATAACCACATAAAAAGGCCAGCTTTAGATAGGATGTGGAGAGCGGAAATAAGATATAGAAAATTCTCAGCAGAGCTCTACCCAATGTACAGCCTCCTGTAAAATAGATGTAAGAACAAGCAAGTGTGCAGCTTCATGTCTCACCATGTCCAGCAGATGCAGCAATTTTTAAAATCTGCAATGGAGGGGGCAAAAGCATGCAGCTTGGGAAGGGCTCTTAGGAGTACAGGACTAACCTAATGGTGAAAGCTGTGGGCTGACAACAAGGGATACCACATTCAAATCCCACTGTCACGCCTTCTGACCTTTAGAAAGTCACTTAAGCCTTCACTGACTCAAGTAGAAATTTAGATTGTAAACCCTTCGAAAAATACATCTAAGGAGGAAATCTGGTTAAAAAGCACTTTTTAAGGTGCCTATGTTAAATCTATTTTATAAAAAAAAGCAGACACCTGTTGTTGTTAAGTGCTGTCGAGTCAGAGTCGACTCATGGCGACCCTCTGGATAACTATCCTAAATTGTGTTCGGTCTTCAGTCAGGCGGCTCATTGTTGACAGACTGGTACCCGTAGCTGCTGTTATTGTATCGATCCATCTTATTGCTGGCCTTCCTCTTTTACATTGACCTTCTATCTTGCCAAGCATGATGTCTTTCTCTAATGATCTCTCTCTCCGCATGATGTATCCAAAGTATGAAAGTCAAAGTCTTGTCATCTGAGCTTCTAAAGAAAGCTTAGGTTTGATCTCTTCTAGTACCGACTGGTTTGTTCTTCAGGCAGTCCATGGTATACACAGTATTCGCCGCCAGCACCATAATTCAAAGGCATCAATTTTCTTCCTGTCTATCTTTTTCACTGTCCAGCTTTCACATCCATATGATGTTATTGAAAATACCATGGCTTGAACAAGTTGAATCTTTGTATGGAGAGAGACATCTCTGCTTTTGAGAATCTTATCTAGGTCTTTCATAGCCATTCTGCCAAGAGCAATGCGTCATCTGATTTCTTGACTGCTTGTTGCTTCTTTATTGATAGTTGATCCAAGTAGGTTAAAGTTGTTCACGATTTCAATTTCTTCTCCTTCAATGATGAACCTGTTGATTATGCCAGTTGTCATGATCTTTGTCTTCTTTACATTAAGATCGTTGTCTTCTTTACATTTTGAGACTATGTTCTTTGATTGTGAGAAGCAAATGTTTCAGATCATCTTCACTTTCAGCCAGTAATGTGGTATCATCAGCATAGCGAAGGTTGTTGATGAGTCTTCCACCAAACTTCACACCTCTGTTGTCTTCATACAATCCTGCTTCTCTGATGATTTGTTCTGCATATAAATTAAACAGGTAGGGGGAAAGTATGCAGCCTTGTCTTACATCTTTGCTTATTTTAAACCATTCTGTTTCTCCCTGTTCCGTTCGAACTGTTGCTTCTTGATCAATGTACAGATTGTGCAAGAGTACGATCAAGTGTTCTGGTATACCCATGCTTCTTAATGTGGCCCAGAGTTTCTCATGGTTTACACAGTCAAAAGCCTTGCTATAGTCGATAAAGCACAAATAGATATCCTTTTGGTATTCTTTAGTCTTTTCAAGGATCCATCTCACATCCGCAATGATGTCTCTCATTCCTCGTAGTTCTTGTTCCAGGTATGGTTGTAGTCTCTGCTGAATGATCTTGAGTAGAATCTTGCTGGCATGTGGGATCAGAGCGATTGTGCGATAATTTCCACAGTCAGTTGGATCACCTTTCATAGAAACATAGAAACATGATGACAGAAAAAGACCACATGGCCTATCTAGTCTGTCCTTCCATATCAACAACTACAACAGTCCACTTTTTACCTTTAGAGATCCTCTGTGTTGGTCCCATGCTTTTTTGAATTCAGTTACTGTCCTCATCTATACCACCTCCACTGGGAGACTATACCATGGATCCACTACTCTTTCCGTAAAGAAATATTTCCGCATATCACTCCTGAATCTATCTCCCTTCACCCTCATCCCATGTCCCCTTGTAGCAGAACTTGCTTTCAATTGAAAGAGGCTCTCCCTGAACATTTATGCCACAGAGGTATTTAAACATCTCAATCATATCACCTCTATCCTGCCTTTCCTCTAAGGTGTACATATTAAGATCCTTAAGTCTGTCCTCATATGCTTTATAATGAAGCCCACTAATCATTTTAGTAGCCACCCTCTGCACCTACTCCATCCTGTTCACATCCTTTTGAAGGTGCGGTCTCCAAAATTGCACACTATACTCCAAATGAGGTCGCACCAAAGACTTATACAGAGGCATTATCACCTCCTTTTTTCTGCTAGCCATTCCTCTCCGTATGCACCCAAGCATCCTTCTAGCTTTTGCCGTTGCCTTTTCTACCTGTTTAGCTACTTTAAGATCATCAGACACAACCACGCCTAGGTCCCGCTCTTCTTTAGTGGACAAAAGTACTTCACCTCCTATACTGTATTGCTCCCTTGGATTGCTGCAGCCAAAATGCATGACCTTACATTTTTTAACATTAAATCCCAGCTGCCAAATTCTAGACCATTCTTCAAGCTTAGCTAGATCCCTCCTCATGTTATCTACATCTTCCTGGGTGTCTACTCTATTGCAGATTTTGGTATCATCTGCAAAGAGGCAAACCTTACCCGACAGCCCTTCCGCTATATCACTAACAAAGATGTTAAAAAGAATCGGACCAAGGACAGATCCTTGGGGCACACCACTGGTAACATCCTTCTCCTCAGAGTGAGCTCCATTTACTTGTTCTCTTTGTCGCCTCCCACCCAACCAATTTCTAACCCAAGCAGTAACTTTAGGGTCCATCCGTAGGGTGCTCAGTTTGTTTATAAGTCGCCTGTGAGGAACAGTGTCAAAGGCTTTACTGAAATCTAAATACACCACATCTAGAGCTCTCCCTCGGTCCAACTCCCCGGTCACCCAGTCAAAGAAATCAATCAGATTTGTCTGACAAGACCTGCCTCTGGTGAATCCATGCTGCCTCGGATCCTGTAATCTGCTGGACTCCAGAAACCTCACTATTTTCTCTTTCAGCAGCGTTTCCAATAATTTACTCACCACCGAAGTTAAACTAACCGGCCTGTAGTTTTCAACCACATCCTTACTTCCGCTTTTGTGTAAAGGCACCACATGAGCCTCTCTCCAGTCCTTTGGCACCACTCCCGACTCCAACGAGGCATTGAAAAGGTCAGTCAGTGGAGTTGCTAGAAGGTCCCCAAGTTCCCTCAGTATTCTAGGGTGTATCCCATCCGGTCCCATCGCTTTGTCTACTTTAAGTTGAGCTAGTTTCTCACAAACACAGTCTTCTGAAAATTGTTCAAGATGTCCCTCGCTTCTGTTCCTATTTGTGGGTGTTTTCTGAGGTCCTGCTCCTTCTTCTTCATCTGTGAACACAGAACAAAAATATTTGTTAAGCAATTCCGCTTTATCCTTATCAGCTTCTACATATTCCCCCCCTGCACCCCTGAGTCTGACAATACCACTTTGCCCTTCCTCTTCTCACTAATATATCTGAAAAATGTCTTATCCCCCCATTTTATTGCATTGGCTATTTCCTCCTCCTTTTTATTTATTTATTTGTTTAGCATACATTTGTATACCACTGCTTCCAGCGATCAGTAGCGGTTTGATTACAGATATGAATTTGTCAATCGTGACAGGAATCTTTGCCTTCTTGACTACTTTGCTAGCTTCTCTAAGTTTTTCCAAATACAGCTGCCTGTCTTCCTCTCTCTGTGATCTCTTGGTATTTCATGAAGGCCTCCCTCTTTTTCTTCACTTTTTCAGCTACTTCCTTCGAAAACCATAGCGGTCTCCTTTTCCTTTTGCCTTTATTTACCATTTTAACAAAAAGGTTGGTTGCCCTTAAAATACCCCCTTTCAGCTTTGCCCACTGTTTTTCTACATCCCCCAGCTGTTCCCATCCCACTAACGACTCCCTGAGGAATTGGCCCATCTTCGCAAAGTTAGTCTTCCTAAAGTCTAAGATCCTCACCTTGGGAATGGATTCTAACAGCCCTAGTCCAAATACTGAACCACACCATCTGGTGATCACTGGATGCAAAATGATCTCCCACTACAACATCAGAAACACTTTCACCATTGGTAAGCACCAAGTCCAGTATGGCCCCTTCATGTGTGGGGTCTGTTACCAATTGCCTGAATAGTTCTCCCTGTAGAGAATCCAGGATCTCCTTACTTCTAGATGATACTGCAGCAGGAATGTGCCAAACAACATCTGGCATATTGAAATCTCCTATCAGTAGCACTTCCCCTTTCCTAGCAATGCTGCGTATGTCTTCAATTAACTCTCTGTCCACCTCTTCCTCTTGTGAGGGAGGTCTGTATATCACACCAATGCAAATAGATTTCTCTTTCCCTCTTTCTAGTTTAACTCACAATGCCTCCTCTCTCCCTTTTAAGCTCTGTAATTCCACAGCTTTAATAGTAGTTTTTACATATAGTGCCACTCCTCCTCCCCTTCTTCCTACCCTGTCCTTTCTTTAGTATTGGTATAAACACAGATCTTTTCCAGTCAGGTGGCCATGATGTTGTCTTCCATATTTCTTGGCAGAGCCTTGTAAGTACGGTAACAGCTGCATCTGATTGCTGTAATACTTCTATGGGAATGCTATCAATACCTGGTGCTTTGATCTTTGATAAGGCTTTCAATGCTGCTTCAGTAGACACCTACTTGTCTTTATAAAGTACGAAAACAAATCGCAGAGATCATGCTTTAAGTTAAAGCACGGGCATTTATACCTGTCCTAGGGCTGGTGTGAATGTCTGTGTCTATATTTCTCAAGGACACGTGTAAACTACTATTTTATAATGTGCATGCACAACATTACGCTCCATCCATGCTCCACCCTAACTCTGCCCATGTGCACGCTCACAAAAAAAATGTGTGGCCAGACACCTGTTAAAATGACTAGAATAACACCAAAGTTGTAGGGCTCAAGTACAAGTCCCTTATAAAATTATCTTGTAGAGTCCAAGCACACTTCTGAACTTGGGTCAGAGAAGGTGTACATCGGCATGTGTCCGCTATTGAGGCTGACTCTTGGAGCGTATTTTTTAAAGACACATAGGTGGAAACATTCAACTTAGCTTAATCTAGTTACCCTCTTGCATTTCGGGTTCATTTCTATTCTTGTCTTATTTCATCCTTTGCTTTGGTTTGATGATATTCACTAAGATAGGTGATAGTGCTCAAATGAAAGGACATTTTGCAGGGAGAGCCAGTCGCAGGAGCTTGAACGCATTCCTTCACCGTTTCCAGAGAGGGGTAAGCTGTGTTGAGTTTAGAACCGCCTATTGTTTTGAGGAGTTGGCTCCTATGGAAGCAATTCACACAGAGCCAGCAGGAAGGCACCAGGAAACAGACCCCTCTGGCCTAGCAACTGATCTGCCGTTGCTGCCTCCCCGCTCCCTGTGGCTGAATAGCTCATTCTGCTCACAAGAACAAGGCAGCTGGGGAAGGTGAGAAAACAGCGGCAGCTCAGGAACACTCCCTTCAAGATCTCACAACAGAGAACTAAGCAGTTTTGCTGGATGTAATATAATTATCGTACTCATAAGATAATTTTCCCGCTTGTACAATCAATGACAATAAAACTAGGCAAATAGACCATCGTTATTTGTCATGTAACTGGCCAAGCCTTTGAGGTCTGTTAAATAAGAGCAAATCACGACCAATATGAAACAGGAAATGTAATAACAGACCTGCACCCATCCCTGATGATCCTTAATAAAATGTAATCATCCTGCCCTCCAACCTCCCAGTCCTCAATGAAACTGACCCTTCCAAACCTACTCCTACACCCATACTCCTAATTCTTTAAACAAAATCAAAGAATTCACCCCTCTGCCCCCCCCTCATGAACCTCCTGAAAACTCCTGGGGCCAGTTACCGCCAGGCCCCAAATGGTATTCTTGTGATACTACAGCTAGGAATGCGGCTGCCAAATAAGGGGCCATATTTGTTTGGGGGAAGGACATTTTTGGAAATTGTCTGGCCCCTTTAATTTACTCCATGGGGGCATCAGCCCATGCATTAGCAGGCGGATATTCGGGGGGGGGGGGGAATTGAAAATATCCCCAGTGCAGGTATTAACCTTCCATGAATAAATCTGATTGTTTATTCATGTTGCATAATAATAAGCTCCTTCTTAGGCATTTGCATGACCAGCAACTCATAATTAATGCACATACAGAGAACGCTAGGGTCCTACAAAAGTGTTTATTTGCTCTATGTTAAAATGAGGAACTTTCTGGGCTGGAAAGAGTTCAATAAAGGTGATATGAGAGAGAGGTGCTGCCCTTTTTCCAAGGATGCAGGCCTGTATGAGGGAGTCCTCCAGAAGCCAGAGGGTGTCATCAACCCGAGGGAGCCAGCCATGGAGACTGTGCTCCAAGGGAGGAGAAGCAGCCTTCCTTTCCAAGGTGAAACAGGTTTTTCAGAGCATTGGAAGGAGTCAGGAGGAGAATAAGGATCCTCCAGACAAAGGAAGAATTACCTGGTTCTGGACAATTTTTTTGCCAAAAGGTATTATATGGCTTTTCTGCCTATGAAGAGGGAGCCAATGAGTTTATCAATTTCCTGGAGTTAATGGAAAAACAAACTCAGAGGAAACCATGGAAGGCCAAATGTTTTCAGATGGCAAGTACCCAAGTAGACTGAAATTGTTCTCTGAATGGTGTGAAAATGATTTTTTACTGAAGCCTTGGCCTTCCCATATTTTATAGTTCCATTCCATTCCATTTTACCTAAAGTGTTCATTTAAATTGTGAATTCCAAGAAGGGGATATTCAAAGGCATTTACAAGGTTTGCAGACCTGAAAACTGTGTAAATGGCAGTTTGCAGGATATTCAGCAGCACTGTGTTAGTGTCACTGAATAACCAAGGGTGCCGCTGTTACATGCCCCGATGCTATGCGGTTAGCATCAGGGCATGTTGTGAGTGGTCCAGAGTGGAGCGGAGGTGGCACCCATCGTTAAATGGGCAGTGGCAATATTGAGCTACTGCCCGGGTACCGACCCATGGGTAAAGTCAGGCACGGCAGACCTGGCTTAACTTTACCCACAGAAGCTAACCAGGTAGTGGCTCAATACTGTTGCTTCCCAGTTAGCTTCTGGGATCTGGGTCTACCCCAAATAAACAATGCCGGTGGCTGGATATGGCCCCGGCATTGAATATCCAGGGTTAGTATTCAGTGGCGACTGCTATGCACTTTACAAGCACTTCTGTCCACAAAAGAAGATCTGGACCTAGGCGTGATTGTGTCTGATGATCTCAACGTAGCTAAACAGGTAGAAGAGGCAATGGCGAAAGTTAGAAGGACGCTTGGATGTATAGGGAGAAGAATGGCCAGCAGAAGAAAGGAAGTGATAGTGCCTCTGTATAAGTCTTTGGTGCGACCTCATTTGGAGTATAGTGTGCAATTCTGGAGACCGCACCTTCAAAAGGATATAATCAGGTTGGAGTCGGTACAGAGGGTGGCTACTAAAATGGTTAGTGGTCTTCATTATAAAGCATATGAGGACAGACTTAAGAATCTTAATATGTACACCTTAGAGGAAAGTGGGATAGAGCTGATATGATTGAGATGTTTAAATACCTCTGTGGCATAAATGCAAGGAGGAGAGCCTCTTTCAATTGAAAGCAAGGTCTGCTACGAGGGGTCATAGGATGAGGGTGAAAGGGGATAGACTCAGGAGTAATATGCGGAAATATTTTTTTTACAGAAAGAGTGGTAGATCCATGGAATAATCTTCCAGTGGAGGTGGTAGAGATGAAGACAGTGTCTGAATTCAGAAAGGCTTGGGACAAATACAGAGGATCTCCAAAGGAAAAAAGGGGACCATTGTAGTGGTTGATATTGAAGGGCAGACTAGATAGGCCATGTATTTTTTTTCTGCTGTCATATTTCTATGTTTCTAGCCGCCGCCACAGAATACTGGGTTCTAATTAAATTTCTCATGCTTGGAGCAAAAGCCGACTTAGCTTATATTTTTGCGAATGGGAATGAGAAGTCTGAGTGATTGCTTAAGTCCAGGGTCTCACTATCGCTGGATAATCCAGAACAATCCACGAAAGAACGGGACCTGCGTGTGATTGTTTCTGATGACCTTAAAGTGGCTAAACAAGTAGAAAAGGCAATGGCGAAATCCAGTAGGATGCTTGGGTGTATAGGGAGAGAGGAATGGCCAGCCGAAGAAAGGAATGCTTCTGTATCAGTCTCTGGTGCAACCTCATTTGGAGTATTGTATGCAAATCTGGAGACCACACCTTCAAAAGAATATAAACAGGATAGTATCAGTGCAGAGGGTGGCTACTAAAATGGTTAGTGGTCTTCATTATAAAGCATATGATGACAGACTTAAAGATCTTAAGTATACTTTAGAGGAAAAGGCAGGATAGAGGAGATATGATAGAGATATTTAAATACTTTTGTGGGATAAATGCACAGGAGAAGAGCCTCTTTCAACTGAAGGCAAACTCTGCTATGAGGGGACATAGAATGAGAGTGAAAGGGGATAGACTTAGGAGTAATATGCAGAAATATTTCTTTATGGAAAGAGTGGTAGATGAGTGGAATAGTCTCCCAGTGGAGGTAGTAGAAACGAGGACAGTATCTGAATTCAAAAAAGCATGGGACAAACACATAAGATCTCTAAAGGAAAAAAGGGGACTATTGTAGTTGATACGGAAGGGCAGACTAGAAAGGCCATGTGAGGTTTTTCTGCCACCATGTTTCTAAATATCGAACTATTCTTAACAGAATTTACATTTTTAATATAAACTATTATTGAAATCAAAGTTATTAGGAGTATATTTTCTGACTTCAGTAGTCAGTACCTCTTAGACTGCCTGATCGCCATAACACTGGATATTTATTTATCTATCTATCTAGGCTTTATACCGCTTTTCTACCAGCCAAAGCGGTGTACATTGAGGTACTGTGTATATATTTCCCTTGTCCCCAAAGGGCGCACAATCTATGCTTTTGCACCTGAGGCAATGGAGGGTTAAGTGGCTTGCCTAAGGCCACAAGGAGCACCTGTGAGACTAGAAACCCCAGTCCTTCTGGCCCAAGGTTGCTGTGCTCTAGCGGGATTCAAACCCTTGGCCCTCTGGCTGGAGGTAACTTGCCCCAACCACTAGGCCACTCCAGTAGCAGAGCCCATCTGGCATGGACCATCCGGTTTCTCAGAAGATTCGTCCTGCTGTCTGATTAGTGGAAATATTCAGCCACTAGTTGGATGGCAAGATCCACACAACGGTGAGACAGCCATTAACCCATCCTAACTTTATGCGGTTGGTCCATTCACTTAGTGGCTGAATATCGCAGGTGCCAGGACCACCCCAGCTCCACCCACGGACTACCCTGAAGCTAACTTCTCATTTCTAGGGCAGTCTGTGGGTACACTCAGTGTCACAAACCGATTCGTGCCACAAATGTCGGATAGAGTGGGGTTTATACGGTTTCAGGACCAGCAAATGCATAAACCCTTTTGAATATTGACCTTTTAAATTTTATTTTTTCTTACAAAAGTTTTAATCTTTGCTTACTTTATTAATGAGATATCTGCTTACTTTATTAAACAGTGCGACAAGGCGGTGGCAAAAGCCAGGAGGCTGTTGGGCTGCATACAAAGAGGGATTACCAGCAGAAAGGAAGAGGTACTTATGCCGCTGTACAAGTCACTGGTGAGGCCTCACTTGGAATACTACCGTATGTTGCAAAAGATGTAAAAAGACTGGAAACTGTTCAGAGGAAGGCAACCAAAATGATTTGGAGCCTACGTCAGAAGCCTTATGAGAAGAGACTTGAAGACCTAA
Organism: Ichthyophis bannanicus; assembly: GCA_033557465.1. Classification (NCBI taxonomy): domain Eukaryota; kingdom Metazoa; phylum Chordata; class Amphibia; order Gymnophiona; family Ichthyophiidae; genus Ichthyophis; species Ichthyophis bannanicus. The sequence goes on along the minus strand of CM066032.1, from coordinate 304,859,629 downwards.
ATATGTACACTTTGGAGGAGAGGAGGGACAGGGGAGATATGATTCAGACCTTTAAATACTTAAAGAGAAATGATGAACAAACAAACCTCTTCCAAAGACGGGGAAGCTGTAAAACTAGAGGGCATAACATGAAGCTGCAAGGTGGTAAATTGAAAGGCAATGTCAGGAAATATTTCTTCACTGAAAGGGTGGTAGATGCTTGGAATGCCCTCCCGATGGAAGTGGTGGGGGCAAACACGGTGATGGAATTCAAAACGGCATGGGACAAACACAGTGGATCCCTTTACAGCAACAGGATAAAAACAAAATAAACTGAAACATATAACTTCTGAACCATCTAACGTCTCAACAAACAGGGGTGTCCTACATGGAGAGGTGGGTTCACCCCTAAACAAAGACATGGAGAGGTGTGGCCTGCACCTACTCTTGCCATCTTCCTGGGCAGACTAGATGGACCATGCTGGTCTTTATCTGCCGTCATCTACTATGTTACTATGTAATGAGATATCTGGGACTGATGTGCTGCTCAGTTTTTCAGTATGTGGTTGATGTTGGACAAAGTTACAGAAAACAAAAATGAAACTACTGATAAAGACCATATGGCCTATCCAGTATGCTCATCCATAAGAAGCAATCTCTTCACAGTGAACTTACTGTCAACATCAAGAATTTTATAGAGTCTATACAGAGGAGAACTAGGATATTTCCCCTTACAGTTTTCCAAATAAAAAAGTACCAAATAACAGCAAACACCAAATCCCTCCACTGCCAGATCCTTTGTGAAGTGCCATAAAACCCTGCCAATACACTACTGAGAACTTATGTAGCAAGCCTGCCGTATCATAAGAGAACTAATTCACAGGACACATAGAGCAAGAACTGTGCCTTTAATAAGACAGCACTGCAGATATGGAACACCAAGAGGCTTTCTATAGGAACAGCTGAACAAGTCGGGCTGCTATAGATCCACAGACAGAAACTACATGCCAGCAGAGTCCCTCACCTCTGTCACTCATGTTGAAAACAGACCCAACCTCACCAAATGCAGAATAAAGGGCCAAAGATTAGAAATGGAAATCCAGAGAAGATATAGTCTCTGTGAGCAGTTTAGCACAGAAGAAACACAATACAAATGCATTTCGTCCTGTACTGAGCAAACTACAAAGATGTTAGACATGTATATTCCCAAAATGTATATTTTTCCATCCACTAAAAAGTGAACATTTTTTTAATTGGCGCGGCCCTGATCACTTTCCACTCTCCTTTTGTTGGTCTTCTCCAAAATCCTTATTCAAAGCCTCCTTTTTTATTTCTTCTCTCTTCTCCCTTCCTTCCCTACATCTTTCCTTGATATAGATATTCCTTTTGTTTTTCTCCATTTCTCTTCTGTGCTTATCTAGCCATTCATAGCTAGATTTTACCTCTCCTTTAATAAATGCCTTCCCTCCACTCTCCAATCCTCTTCTCCCTTTCTTTACCTCTTACCTAACTAATAATTGTCAATCTTATACTCTTAATCCTCCCCAGTCAATCTATTCCCTCCTCGGCCTCTCCCTTCTTCCCCAGCCCTCTGCCCCCCCATGTCTTTTTTTCATTGCCTAGAACCCATTTCCAACTCTTTGTATTCAACATCCTCCCATCCCTCGAATACTTTACATAGAAACATGACGACAGAAAAAGACCACATGGCCTATCTAGTCTGTCCTTCCATATGAACCACTACAAAATTCCCCTTTTTTACTTTAGAAATCCTCTGTGTTTGTCCCATGCTTCTTTGAATTCAGATACTGTCCTCATCTCTACCACCTCCACTGGAAGACTATTCCATGGATCCACCACTCTTTCCGTAAAGAAATATTTCCGCATATCACTCCTGAATCTATCCCCTTTCATCCTCATCCCATGTCCCCTCATAGCAGTGCTTGCTTTCAATCGAAAGAGGCTCTCCCCCTGTGCATTTATGCCACAGAGGTATTTAAACATCTCAATCATATCACCTCTATCCTGCCTTTCCTCTAAGATGTACATATTTGCCTCTTATCCTCTCACCGGCTCAGTTCCTTCCCCGTCGCTCATTTTCCCTTCCTGGCTTTCAGTCCTTTCTTTTGTCTCTTATCTTTTACTTAGCTGCTCATACTCCCTTTCATTTTCTCTCTAACCTCTCTGTTTCCACCTTTTATCATCCCTTCACAGATATGTCTCATTCCTCTCTCTTACCACTTCCCCAGTGCCTCAATATTCTTCACGCCATCATCACCCCATGTTTCTATGCCTTGTCCCAAATACCCAAGTCCATCTAATACACTATTCCACATACCTCCACCCAGGTGCCTTTCCCTCACTGCCGCAAAATCCCTGAATTCCTTAAGCTCCATCTGGTTACAAAGTTCCCATCTAATTCCTATGTTCCTGTTCTCCCTTAAGACCACCTCATCTCAAACCTGAAAGCCCTAGCGTTCCTCCTATAGCAATACCAATGCACCAGGCTCACCCATCTCTCTCAATACCCCCATGCGCCCCACCTTTGGGTATCCTCTCTATTTCCCCTTTCAACAACCTCTCCCCATCAGTCTCCCTTTTAAATCAATTCTTCTCCATTCAATGATCAGAATTGGCGCAGAGGAGAAAGTGTGGATGAGAGAGTTTCCTCGGGCTTACTCCTCTTTCCCTGCAGCCGACAAAGGCAGTGATGAAGGCCACAGAGAAAGGAGTAGGATACAGCTCTTCCAGTCCTAGCAGTGATCATGGTGACAGCAAAGGTAGCTTCAGTTTGCAGTGGGCGGGAAGGAGAGAGCAGACCTACAATTTTTGCAACTTGAGCTAGTGACAACAGTGATCACTGTGGATGGAGGGAAGCAGAATCAAGGAGCTATTAAGGGGAGTTCAAGCACCTAGCCCTAGGCTTTGCATTGTGATTGTTAAAGAATGCATGTCAAATATTTGGTGACACACTGGTTGAGAACCTCTGCTCTATAGGCTTACCTAGCCAGTCAGGGTTTTTTAGGCTTATCACATTGAACATCCACGAGATAAATTTGCATGCACTGAAAACCCATTTTATGCAAATCTATCTCATGCATATTCACTGGGGTAAGAACGTCCACACAAGAAAGCACCCACACTCGCGAAGCTTGGAGGGTCAAAGACAGAGAGAGATGATGTCAAAAACATAACCCATGAATGTATATAAATGTCAAATTTATTGTATTAAGTTGAACCACTTCACCCTACATGGCCATGTTTCGGCATGTGCCTTCATCAGGGGTAAATCTGTATACAAGTACAAAACATATAAATCAAAAATCATTAAGATGTACAAATAAAGCCACATATATCAAAACAAATAAAAGTTATCTTCAGAAGTCGCAGTAAATTAGAAACATAAAAAAAACCAAATATCTAATGTATATAAACAATGTATACAAAATTATATTAATATAATTTTTTTGTGCACAAGAACATAAGAAATCATAAAAACCAATAAGACAATTATCGGACATGTCAATCAAAGGATTGTGACAGTGATTCAAGAAGATTAAGTGAATAACAAATACAGCACTAATACATGGGGTATAAATTGTATGTACTGAAGGGGAGGAAAAGAATAAAATTCTGGTGGATGCATCTCAGAGCACCCTAATAAATCACGTGGGGCACATCCGGCACAATGAAAGGAAAGATGATAACAGGGAAATAAGGGGCAGAAAGTGAAAACTGGCATGCAAAATGGAGAATTAAGCTGGTTAACTGTCATGTACTATTCATTTAGTCAAAACTTGATTTCAGGCCTTATCATCCAAGATTCTGAAGGCAATTCACATGTTAAAACATATCAGCAGAATAAATATATACCCAAATTGCTATAACATGCCATACCAAAATAATATAAAAAGGTTTAAAGCAGGAAAAATAACTCAGCATGTAAACGTTACAAAATATAACCATAAAGGCCAACAGCAATAAAATGCAAAGATAATCTGAACACAGAATAAGCAATTCCACTATACAACCTGAGAAAGCCTGATCAGGCTTTACCCCCTAATAAGAAAATAGTTCCAGTCTCCCAGGCTACTGAACACCAAAAGAACACAATAACTGAGCCCTTTATATTTTTCAGAAGTAACTTGAATGGGGAAATGTGCCTTGAATTTTACAGTTTAGCAGCTCAACTGCAAAACCCATCTGGACTTTGTCTTCAAGACCTAGCAAAATACAGGAGGTCATGAAACGGGGAGTATGGAGCATGAAGAATAGATATGGCCCTGAGATGAACCGTGTATCTTCAGAGACCGCTGATTAGTTTCTCAGAATAAGGTCAAACCCTCCACGTGGCACAACACATCCCTGCAGCGTAGGCTCCCCTCCAAAGTTAAGTCTTTTCTCTTTTCACCTGTAATACTCAGCTCTGCAATACAGAGAAGGGCCAGGTATTTTTTGGTAAAAGATCCGAACAGTGGCCCAGTTTTTATTTTTAGTTCTTTCAGGTTGACAGGAGTGTCCACAATCATGATCTCCACCAACCCCCCCCCCCCCAACTCCCACTCTTCCCACTAGTAGCTGCAAAGCATATCAGACTGGAAAATCTGGCTATTTTTTTTATTTTTATTATCATATGTTTGACTTTCACATTTCAATTAACAGGACACAAAGTACATTTAGGGCCAAACCAGTTGCCCAAAGCATGGCAAGCTATATTTTGCTGAGGCTAGGGTAGAAAGGTCTAGAGGAAAACTGCAGAGCTGCCAAGTGAACCTATTTCTGGAGGGAGATTTTAAGCCAGTCCCTACTTCTGATATTCTCTTCCTGGTGAATTATGGGAATTGTTGCACTAATTTCAATGGGTAGAATCAGGGACTATAAATTCCTCACTGCTTTAGGATGTAAGTTTAAAACAAAAGTGGACAAAAAGTCTCCCCTCTTGAACTTGGTATCTCTGAAACCTCTGGGCTCATTGTCATAGAAATGCCGGCAGGTAAAGTTGTTTAATGTTCTCTACTTGGTTAAAGATCTTCAGAGCAGAATATTTTTATGTTACTCTGAAGTAGAGGATCTGGGAGTGGAGCAGCAGCCTAATGGCTAGAGGCGTGGGCTAAAACCAGGGAAGCCAGGACTCAAATCCCACTGCGGCTCCTTGTGATCTTGGGCAAGTCACTTAACCCTCCATTGCCTCAGGTACAAACAGATTATAAGCCCTCCAGGGACAAGAAAATACCTACTGTACCAGAATGTAACTCACCTTGAACGTCTGATGCTGTTCAACATATTCACTGCCCTCTGATCATTACTTTTCAAAGTCTGGCTATTAGCCCTTATGTATATGCAAACAATATTTAACTGGTAGTTGTGCATAAGACCTGGGATCCATCATTTCAAACTCAGCTTACCACCAAACTAACCATAGTTGCTGATCAGATAACATCCCATAAGTTAATATTAAATTCAAAAAAGACAGAGGATTTGTGATTGTTTGTGAATAATTCACTGCCACCATCACTGACTTCTGTAAACAGTTTTCCCCTTCCATTCCGAGATCAGATTAGACGTTTGAGTGTAATTATGGACAATAATCTCGTCTTTAAACCATTTATATCTTCCATAGTAAGTTCTTTCCTCTCTTTAAAGAGAATTTGTACTATTAAACCATACAATGATATGAGCTCCTTGAAAATACTGATTCATGCCATGGTACTTAATTGGATAGACTACTGTAACTCCTTATTAGTAGACTTCCAATGTATTAACTTCAAATTATTCCAAACGTTGCCATTTAAACTTATCTATCAGACTAAGAAAACAGATCATGTCTCCCCCTTTAGTTTTTGACTGACACTGCTTGCCAGTGAATTGCTGACTTTCGTTTAAAATCCTAAAGATTGCACACAGAGCCTACTACATTGGTCTATCATTTTATTTATGCTCCTGTTTGGTCCCATATCATCCAATACATCCATTATGTTCCTCTCAAAGAAATTACTTAGTGGTTCCTTCCTACAAGAAGCTTCACTTGGAATCCTCTTTCAACACAAGTTAGATGGTTACAGTGTCTCTGTCAAGAAGAGCTTAATTAACGTGTGCATTCTTGTGGACAGCATGGTGCACCTGATTGCACTAAATGAAACACAATTATTATTTACTGATTTTTATGCATTCCACTCAAAATCACAGCACCCAGAAGAAAAGGCTCAATGGAAATATTTTTTGTAGGACTAAATTATTAACTACTCAAATATAGGTTAAATTGTTTTCATGATATCACAGTCATTTGTACATCAGTAAGAACTCAGAAACTCAAGCAATAGGCGAAACATGTATTAAAGTTAAAGTAAGATAAGTTTTATTTTGTATTGTTTCCAACCCAAGTGGCTCTCCACCCTGCAAAGTGTCCCACCCCCCAAAACTATACTCCCACAACTGCCCCACTCCAAAAAACAACCTCTTGCAACTGCCTCACTACCCTGCAAACTGTCCCACTCCCAAAAACTAACTTGCTACAATTGCCCTACTGCCCCACAAACTGCCCCACCACAAAAAAACCACCTCTGGCAACTGCTTCATAAACCCGCAAACTTCCCCATCCCAATAAAATATACCTTTGCAACTGCCCCACACCCACAACTTACGCTGCCACAGCTGTCCAATGACCCACAAACTGTCCCACCCCAAAACACTACCTCTATGCAACTGCCCCACCACCCTATACACTGCCTCACCCCCAAAAACTACCCTGCCACAACTGTCCCACCATCCTGAAAACTGCTCCATCCAAAAACAAATCTACTCCACACAACTGCCCCACCACCCACACTGCTTCACCCCACAAGCTACCTTGCCGCAACTGCCCCAAAGCCCTGAAAACTGCCCCACCCAAAAAAATTGCCCCTCTGTAACTGCCGCATCTCCAAAAGCTACCCCCAACTGTCCCTCCATTTTGCCAACTATCCCACCCATAGAACTGCCTCCAAACCACTATCCTCAGCTACCACATTCAGACACAACACATACCCAGCATACAGAGAACACACATCAGAGATATTTTATTTATTTAGCAATGCTTATATACTGCTTTTCACCAGTTCAAAGCAGTGAACATTCAGGTAAGGTATATATTTCTCTTGTCCCCAAAGGGCTCACAATCTACATTTTGTACCTGAGGCAAGGGAGGGTTAAGTGGCTTGTCCAAGGCCACAAGGAGTGTCTGTGGGACTAGAAACCCCAGTCCCTCCAGCCAGAGATTGCTGTCCTCCAGTGAGATTTGAACCCTCAGCCCTCTGACCCGAGGCAACTTGCCCCAACCACTAGGCCACTCCTATGATGTTCTACATTTTCAATTATTCACATATATATTTCATATTCTTTGCTGTTTATTTCTACTGTGAAAGCTACAAACTGAATTTTACTGCTTTTTTATTCTTTGCTATTGTCGACAGTATAAAGAGGAAAAAAAGTTTTGAAAGTAGTTGTGAGTAGTGGAAATTGGACTCCAAACAGCCAAACAGGAAGAGCCTTATACCCCCTGACTACAGGAGGTGACATCATCAGAGCAGGAGACATTTCTGCCCCTCCCCTCTTAACAGAGGTAGAAGAATGATGTCACAGTCCATATAAAGAAAGACAAAGAAATAACTGACAGGTGTATGGCTCTACAGGGAGCTCTCCTCTGCAATGAGTCCCATATTGAAGAATGGTTGTGACAAGTATCTTTATCTTTATTTAAAACTTGATAGACTGCCAAAACCAAAAAAGGCATGCGGCGGTTTACATTAAAATTGGAAACTGCTGAAAAGAAAAAGGAAGCAGAGAGGAACACCAATTTTTGATAGGAAAGAGACAGCAGCAAAGGAGGAGGACAGAATAAGGCAGTGAGAGAAGAAAGAAATACCATTAAGTATCGGCAGGGGGAGGGGGAGGAAGATCGAAAGCTGTGCAAAAGAGATGGGTCTTTAGCTTAGCCTTGAAAGAGGGGTAAGAGAGTTCCAGGCGAAGAGCTGATGGTAGGGAGTTCCAAAGGCGGGGACCAATGAAGAAGAAGGCAGAGGAGCGTGTAGTTTCAAGATGTGCCTGGGAAGGGGATGGTAGGAATAGCCGGTTGGCATGGACTGACCTAAGGGCTTTTGAGGGACAATGAAAATGGACTAAATCAGAGAGATAAAGTGGAACACCGGTATGTAGAGATCTGTGCACAAAGGTAAGGATCTTGTATTGGATTCGAAAAGGAATGGGCAGCCAGTGTAAGCGAATAAGAAGAGGGGTGACGTGAGCGAAGCGGGAGGAGTGTGTCAGAAGACGGGCAGCAGTGTGGTGAACCAGTTGAAGCCTACGGAGTTGGGTGAGAGGAAGTATGTTTTGAGCTGGTGTGACTACAATCAGGAAAAACACAAGATGCAGTTTTAAGGTACAGAGAGTAGAGGTGAGGGAATGTTGGGAAGTATTGATACACTAATAAACACACTTACACAAATATTAAGAAAAACAATAGTGTTTACTCTGGCTATGCTCAAATGTGCTGTTTGTGCTAAAGCAGCCAATCTAGGGGACTCTAAGAATTCCCATGTTTTGAAAAATGGAACTGCTGATGTAGGGATATAGTATGGGCACGAACTGGGAAAGGATTCTTGTTTGGGTGAGAAATGGAGATCACATATTTAGTCCTGGTACCCATGCTATTAGATTATGTCATAGCTATTATGCATAGGTTCAAGGCATCTTTTTGACAGAATATGTTTTTGTGACAGAAAGTGTGTCTAAGAGTGTGTGTGTGTGGTTTGAGGAGTGTCTGGGGGGATCTGGTGTGCTTATCTGCAATTTGGGGGGGGGGGGGAACATGAAAGCCTGGCCAGCACCTGGACTGTATGGATGACCATAGCATCACCACGTACCAGTGTGATTGGGCAGTCAAACCCAGAGAGAGTTCACTATAGCTAAGTGTCAAAACATCCCCATCATTAATAAGGGCCCTCAAAATAAGGGCATTCAAAAGCGAAAATAGAACATTTTGTAAAACAATGGTGTTGCTTTTGAGAATGTATTAATGCTGTTTGCACTGTTGAATGCTCTTATTCTGAGGGTCCCTTATTATTGCCAGATATGTTTTGACATTTAGCCATAAAGAACCTATGCTGATTCCTTCTGGATTATTTTTCATAGGGTAATTTGATAAGATCTGATATTGTTGGCAGTGTGACAGGGCAGCCATACATCTGTTGAGCCACGCACTGGGAGATATGACTGTGCCAACATTTCCCGGATTGTACCATGCGGCTTACTTACATCCCTACCCAGGCCAGGATCATTGAGAGCTGCGAGAATGGTGATATATCTGGAGTCTGGCTAATTGGCGTGATGGCACAGGGATCTCCCCTCCCATACCCACACAGTCCTGACCAGGGGAGCAGTATCACAAAACAGACTGTGGAAAGGCAGACAGGGTTGCCTCACAGACAGACTGGCATGCATCACAATGGGACTGGTATAGCTGCTGTGAGAAATGCCAGTACCCAGATAAGTGGGCCTAAGATGCCATAGCCAGAAGGCCATACTATTGCCACTACTACTACTACTGATCATTTGTATAGCACTACAAGGTATATGCAGTGCTACAAAGACACACATGAAAGATGGTCCCGGCTCAACGGAGCTTACAGTCTAGACAAGGCAAACAACACAGCAGCTGTGGACAGGATACATGCAGTGGGAATGGTCAGAAAACACAAGGGAGCTTAGGTGGATCAGATCCAACAAAGGCAACGAAGAGGTGAGTGCTCAGCCTGGATTTAAGAAGGGCAAGTGAGGAAGCCTGACATACAAACTCAGGTAGTTTGTTCTAGACATAAGGAGCAGCAAGGTGAAAGGAGCAATGTATGGCTTTGGCAGTAGAAGAGAAGGGCACAGATAGAAGCAATCTGACAGAAAAGCGGAGTTTCCAGGGAGGGGTGTAGGGAGAGTTAAGAGAGGAATGGTAGTGCGGAGCAGCAGAATGAGTGCACTTATAGGCTATAGGCATGACAATGGCATGCATTTGTTGCTCAGCAATATTATGCATTCTTTGGGGAACTGCAAGGTTAGTTTGGGGTTTTGTACACTTGGTAAGGGTCCATCTCTAGCAGTTTAAGGAGTGCTTGTAGAGCTTACCAGGGTAGGAATCACTGGGACCAGTTCCTAATACCACATACCATTTGATGCAAGGTATGTCCTGACATACATGTTCCTATTTACATTCTCGTATACCATACTGGGGTGCACTGGGCTTACTTGGCACTTTTTAGGGCATGAGGGGGACTGGTATATGGTCTAGGTTTCAGCAGCTGTTATTTCTTTTTTTTTTTTTTTAACTTTTATTTTCATTTTGCAACAAACAAAAGAAACAACACACCAAAGGAGACAAAACAAGTATACAATAAGGAAAAGTAAACCCAATTACCCCCCACCCCCATGCTTCTTCTTTAGCCGATTATGTCAGCATGTGAGCGCTTCCAATTAACAGTGATTATACATCAAAACGGTCAAAAGAGTATCTACGATACAGAATGATCATGGGACCAAAATATATACAAATTTAGACAGTCAGATGAGAGTATTTAGCAGAATGTACATAGTCATTGAGCATCTTACATTTAGACCAATAATGAGAAGTCTGAACGGGGGAAGCAAACATACGAGGTATTTGTTCATATTTACTGTAGAGACAAACATGATTCCACCATGCATTGGGGCTCAGATGGGAGCTATTTTTCCAGTATTTCTTAATTAGGGAAATAGCAATGCCAAGCATAAAGTCCAAAAGGAAGTAAGCCGTTTTTGGAAGAGAGGAGATCCCCGCAACTGGGCGAAGTCTCACCATCCTCCAAGAAAGGGGCTCCTGAAAGTGCAAAATAGACTGGATACGACCCCAGACCCGACGCCAGTAATACTGTAGTGCGGGACATTCATACATAACATGAGGTAGTGAACCAATGGCCGCATGGGATGTCCAACAACTATTGCCCTGAGTAGTGTTCCATTGGGCTAATCTGTCAGGAGTGTAAAAACACCGGTGGGCTAGAAAGAAGAGTGTCTGAGTGAGTGAGGCGGATCGGGAAACCCGTGTCACTCTACTCCAGACAAGGCTCCATTGCTCCAAGGTCAAGTCACATGCAATTCTCTCTCCCATGCTTTCTGCGCAATAGGGGTATCGCTAGTTATAGCATTACATAAGGTTTTGTAAAAATTGGATGCTACACCCGGGGAACTACCGATAGATCGGATAGTCTCCGATCAACCTTGTATAGGGGATGCCGATGGCGGAAGTACCTTAGCACTCCGAAGGCAATGCTGAAGTTGCTTCGACTGAAAGTAGTGTTTCGCTGGGAGACCAAATTCAGTGTGCAATTCACTAAAAGTTTTCCAGCGAACATCAGGGAACAACTGGCTAGGAATCCAAATGCCCCTAGTGTACCAGGGGCTCCACGCTATCGACTTATGTTGTATTCGAAATCAAGTATTGTACCAAAGCGGGAGCCTGTCGAACGGACAGAGTCAGGAGTCTAAAGAGTGCGTTAGAGTATTAAAGGCACCTAAAGTGTCTAAAAGCATTGGGGGATAGTGGGAGTCTGATGGGAGAGTCATACCAGGGAGAAAAGTAAGAGGAATCGGTTTGCAAAGATCCTCTTCTATGTCTAGTCACACAGGTCTACTCGGTACTGGATCTTCCAGCCAACGAGCGCCTTGTTTGAGAAGAAAAGAGTGATGGAACACTTGATTAAAATCACCACCAAGTATTGATGGAGCATTGGCAGAGGCCTATGCCAACTGCGCAATACTTGCATAGTAAGCAGGGTCGTCCACATTCGGGGCATAAATGCAAATACACATGAATTCACTATCTCCAACCTTAAGGTGTGCACGGGCCCATCTACCCTCCTTGTCAGCGCTAGTATCTATTACAGTAGCTTGCAAAGACTTCTTAACCAGAATGGCTACCCCGCACCGTTTGGAAACGGCGGGAAAATAGGCAGCCACCATGTTAGACTTAGCATTGAGTTGCAGTGTTGCAGCAGAGTTTAGATGCGTTTCCTGAAGAGACACTAAATCAGCATGCTCATGGCTAAGATAGCTAAGGAGTTTCTTCCTTTTGATTGAACTATTAATGCCTTTTACGTTGAGTGATAAAATTTTACATAAGGCCATTCAGAAAAGTTAAAAGTTCTGAGCATGATAGCGCACATAATTTCACAATGTCCCTCATATTGACTGTATCTGGCTGTACATATGACATGAAAGAAAATAGGCTAAGATAATACAATGGAGCGCCCCACATTAAAAAGAAAACCGCAGTACGGTAGAGAAGAAGCAAAACCCCAGAAATTACTGGCGACCATGTGTCTGCGGGGAGAAACCCCAGAGAAGGCCAAAATTGAAAAAAAAACACATGACCTGTAGGACTGTGCGTGCTCCGAATCCGACCGAGGCACACATCATGGAGGGATAGGAGACCAAAAAAACAAAAGGTCATATAGAGAAAGAAAGAAAGTCCAGGTAGTCTCTGTGCTTGGCTATGACCGCCGCATCGGGCCCTTCAAAATGGCGGACAGAGCCGGCAGATAAAAGTCCAAGTTTTTGGATTAGCGCATCTGCTCTGCTTCTTTGGAGTCCAAAAATGTTGACAGTAGATCAGGATCTTCGAATGTCCTGGTTTGGTTGTGAAGAGTCACGCGGAACTTCGCTGGATACAACAGGCCAAAGCGAGCCTGTAGCTGTTGAAGTCGAGGGCGAAAAGCAAGGAGTTTCTTCCGTCGGTCAACGGTAGGCTTTGCCAAATCAGGGAAGAAGGAGACTTTGTGACCTTCAAATTCCAAATGATGATTCGCCCGGGCAGCATTTAAAATTTGTTCCACTTGTTGATATCGTAGCAAGCGAAAGATAATAGGCCGGGGGGTCGTTCGGTTGAGCGCCATGTGGGTAGGAACACAGTGCGCACGATCGATTTCCAGTTCTCTATGAAAAGTGATCTTCAGCAAGGAAGGAAGAGTTTTGAGCAGGAATTCTCTTATATCTCCGGCTTCCACCCCCTCCGGTATTCCAATGAGCCTCACATTGTTGCGACGGGCTCGATTATTGCTATCTTCTAACTCCTTTTGAAGATTCTGTATCTGGCGCTCAGCCTTGTCCAGTTTGCCCAAGCGCACCGCGTGCGAGTCGAGGACCCCCGCCATGTTGTCCTGCCGTAATGAGAGACTTTCAAGTCGGTCCTGGAGCACTCCAAAGTCTTCTCGCATGGCTCGAAGCGCTTCTCCATTGGACTGCACCAATTCCTTCACGCCGCGTATTTCCTCTAAAATCTCCAGGTGCATTTCGGGGTTATCACGAAATGGAGCCATCTTCTGTGGGGAGGACACCTCTGTTTTGGAGCGTTTTCCGTGAGAAGAAGAAGGAGACCCGAAGTCCAAGCGCGCTGGTTTATGGGCCGCCATCCCCCCCGATGTACCCCGGTCAGCTCGGAGCGAAATAGTAAGTTTGTATAGGTATTAAGTCAGGATTCTAAGTAGGCCTCTCGGGAGCTTCAACGCGAAGCGTCTTACCCGCTGGACATCAGGCTCCGCCCCCCCAGCAGCTGTTATTTCTAATTAGTGCTTATGTCTAGTGTGCATCAGCAAACTACTGTCTGTGATGAACAGCTTAGGAGACGTATGTTTTTCCCAAGGGGCATGGCATCCATGGGTACATCACAAAGACGGGCAGAATCCGAAACATGTAGCTTTTCAGAATACGGTGGGCGCAGAGACATCCAAAACGTTTACCCGTGTCCGATAACGACAGGGATGTGTTTCTCCATTAGCTATGACTGTACTTGTGCGTGGGCCACGCCTTGGATGCTTGCACGGGCCGGCTGAATAGCGCTTGCACATGCCGTGCTGAACACATCTATCTCCCCAATTCCAGACCTGCACGCACGTCCACCCACGGATGAAGAATTAGGTTCAAATGAGGCCCATTTTTAATTTAGATGTGCCCTCAGAATCTAGCCCTATGTATACTGGCAAGTAATTCTGTTGCCATAGGCAGGGTTACATTAAGGAACTGGCAAGCTAGGAACATACCTAGAATACAAAGTTTAGGGGGGGGGGGACTCTGTCAGATATGTTTTGTAATCAGAAAGTTATGATTCACAACCAACTGGCTTTTGTCAGGATTCTACTGATTTTTATTTTAATGTCTGGAAGTTAAAGGATCGCTAACATATCTGCACATTTTTCAGTTTAAACTTCTAACTGCAGTTCCCTAATTCTCCCCCCTGTGTGAGGGAGCCTGCCCTTCCTGCTTAACTAGCAGAAAAGACTGTGGGTAGGATCCAGACAATAGGAAGACTGTGGTAGTGGAGCACTGGAATGCAGTTCTAGTCACTAGAAAGGAGCACATAAGCTGGGGGAAGTTCCTGTGCTGTACAAGTTACGTTTCTTTATGCAATGGGAGATGTAAGAGAAATGAGGGGACCCCCCCCCCCAAAAAAAAATGCATTTCTATAGGAAAACCTGTTCCAACAGCTTCAGCATACAAACACCGATTCACAGTAACAGTGATTATGGAATTGTATCTGTCAAACAGCCCTCACTCTCATCTCCTTTCCCAATCACAGAAAGAGAAGAGCCAGAGATAATAATACACCCACATACTAACATGTCCATACATGCACAGACACATGCATGCACACCAATACAAGCAAGCTCATATGCAGTGACACACAAACACTGCCAGTCCACAAATACACACACTCACCCCCCCCCCCTATAAATATACAAAACAGAGCTATGCATACAAGCAGACAAAACACATACGCAAGACACACACACAGAAGCAATGGGTGTGTGCATACACATATTCACAGAAGGGGCTGGAAAGAAATCCATGAGCCATGCTGTGCATGTTTTTCCCCACTTATTTCTTAACAATATTTTTCCTTTTCTAGCATTTTTTTTATTGCATGAAATATGTGTTTTTTTTAACTCCTAAAGACAAGCATCTGCTCAGAATGAATACAAAAAGAGCAGTTAATTCCATCAACGGGCCATGACATAAGTCAGTGAGTCAGTCACTCAACAAGCTTGGTTTTTCGTATGCTATTTATTTATTTATGGGATTTTGCTATGCAGCAAGCAAGACAAAGGTCAACAAAGTGATTTACACTAATAAAAATAAGGGGATAAGAAAGGTAAAGCGGGGCAGCAGGAAGAAATCAGAGAAAGAGATATATCACATTTCAACAGAAGCAGAAAGGGAGAGGAACAGAAAACTACATACAGTCCTGAGGGAGGGGAGGTTAGGCAGAAGATGACTGGGGGAAGCAAAGCTGAAAAAGCCAAGTCTTACGGGAGAAGGCTCCTGTCTTATGGAGCTACGAAGGGAATTCCAGAGGTGTGGACTCCAGTGTTATTCCACGAAGTTCAAGAGATGAAGTAACTAATTGTAGGGCATATATATATACACACACACACATAGCATATGAATATATCACAGTACATGTGCATTCTTAAAGATGTTTGTATCTGTGTATATGGCACTAAGCTTCAAAACCACAATGAAGTTTCAGCGTGTATCTTTTCCCTTTCATCTCAACAAAAAATATGAATTCTAGGTTCTACATATTCAGATCTTTTTGACTCTTAAAAAATTACCGTAACTAATTTTTTATTCCCTCATGAATGAATGATGTGCAAAATTCACTAGCCTGCCTGTCAACTTGTAAGGTAAAAATATGTGTGTACAGTAACTTGGTTTCTCTTTTTTGGGCATGTAATCTCTCTGTGGCTAAATTCCCTTACTTCTGATTTTAAATCAAGAAAAGGTTCAACAAACCACGCTGACCAATTTAAAATACTTCTAAAAGGAGAACTACCAAGTACTTTGCAACTGGAAGGGCCCTTCAGAGCCCAAAAAGTTTGCCTTGTCAGTCTAATCCAGGAATCATCTCTACCCATCTCCCTTCTGGGTTTCTTTTCTGAATCTGCTCATAACAACAGAACAAGGAAGTACAGCATTTAAAGTGACAGTCTGACTAGCAAGACTGTCCCTAAACAACTTTTGCTGCTGCAAAATTTGCTCTGCCACTTACAGATAAGCCCCTAAAAAGCTTTACAGACAGGAAACACCCTTTTTAAAGGGAATATATATACACATACATATGAATCAAATATGCCTTTATGGAAAGTGTTACCTCTGTGTTCGGCGCAGCCGGTTTCTGCTCCTCAGGTGAGGCAACGTAAAGTTGGAGAGAACGGTCCAGAAACTTGAATCTGACATAGCCAGTTTTGGGGGGAGGAAAGGGTTTCTCCCGTCAAGTCACTGAAAGTTTAAGACTGACGGCCAGAACATTGCTCTGCTGGAATCATAGTGCTGGAACAGCTCCCTTCCAGCAGAGAAAACAGCAGGGCAGCGAGCACCTCGCAGCTACCGTGGTCATTCCGAGTAGTCTTCAGTTAACAAATCCGTCCTTCTCCAGGCCTCTGGACGCTGCTTGCCTCATGCTGGCATGCCGCTTGGGAGTCAGCTACTGCCAGCCTGTAAATAATGATTAGATTACACTTCACCCAACCCGGTGCTCTGCTGAAAATGCTGCCTTGCTATGCAACCCAGCCTAAGGTATTCTGTCATCTGCTTGGCAGCTACCATTCACGTAGTCCCCAGAGGGGGGAGATGGAAAATATTGTTTGAGCCATGTCACCTGACTATAATCTGTGCATAATTTCCTTCTTGACTTCTTTTAGGAGTGTAACACATAAAATCAGTACTTACTTTTCATTTACCTTTTGATTTATATTTTTTAACAGAATGAAACAAATGAAAGCACCCTGCCCACTGCACCCCACATACAGTCTTTCACCAAACTTAACCTGTCACCTTTGATCTCTCCACACATGAGACTAAGAGGGTCAGATTCTCTCAGCAGACAGCAGTGGGGCAACTAAATATGAGAAAATGTATTCACGCAGTATCTCAGTACAACACCTTGCCTGGCAGTGGTGTAACACATTTATGCAATACTCATTTGTGGGAAAACCAGAAGTGGGCTAACTCACTTTTAATTTATGCAGCGCAGCCTGTAAGCATGTAGAATTAATTTTCCCTTTAACTTGCTGTCTTTAGGCCACTTTAAATACTGGAGCTAAACATGAAAAGTACACATTGAACAGCACCTGTACAGGATGACTGCTATGCCCCGGTTGTAACTGGCAGCGAAAGAGCCCTCACCATCGCACCAGGCAATTAAACAAGCTCTGTGAAGAATTCATGCAAGAAACTCTCTCTCTCTCTCTGTACATATTATATGTCTCACTTATGTTATCTATTATGGCACGGTACTTCAATGAATTAATGGCGAAGCAAGCAGAATAATTGCTGTCATCTGTACATGACCCATAATTTTAATGTTATTTGTTGCAGGTTTATGAGCAGTGAACAGTCGCTTACTGCTTTCTACAGACATATCTCAGGCCATTCCCAGGGAATCTGGGAGATGGCCGAATGCTCTTGGTTGAACATTTTTCATAAAGAGAAAAATTAAAAGCCATAACCATCAACTTTTAAAACATTAGTATGCAAATGTGCCCAAATATATTACATAATGCCATTGTATTATCTCATGCACCAGAGTTATGCAGTCCGGTTTTACAATATAAAATCCAGGGTAAACAGAATATGTAATGTTTTCAACAAGTAAATAACTTACATCAGAGCTAGTGTTAGACATCTGTGAAACACAGATGTGGTTAGCCTACTGATTTGCAAGGATTCCCCAAATAAGTTGCAAACCTCAGCAAGCGATACCTTCCAATCTATTGGCTGCCCTCTGAAAAGAGGTTTGCCTCAGCTAGTCTGTTCTCAGCAACCTGTGCATGTATAGTATCAATGTTTGCCTTGACAAACCACCGAGAGGTATTTACTGCCACAACATTGCATTGTCAAACACCCACCAGGACAATCCAGTTTACAAACAAATTAATCCAAGTTTTAAAAGCACATGTGGAAACTCAAGTGACAACTAAGAAGAAAAGTATTTTGGTTTCCGGGTCACTTCCAAAACTAAAAGGCTCTTTTAAGAAGACAAAGAAAAAACACCCTTTAATGTCTGGGCACCCTTGACATGCTTTAAACCTCATCCTTTTATTTATTTATTTTGAGAGGGAGGAAGCAGGGAGATGATCTGTCTTTTTTTTTTTTTTTTTTTTTTTTAAATCTTGGTCATGTCACCAGACTAATTTATGGAGACCTACATCTGTTGGGCAGTACTCCTGGGCACTAGAGTTGACGTTCTGCTGTGGCATGACAGACAGGATGCCAGTTTCCAGACAAGATCCCGCTGCATTAAGAATTATACTACAGATTCCCACAGACATATCTTTCTGGCTTTAACATGTTTATGTTTCATTAAAGATTTTGCTAAGATATTTTACAACATGTGAGCACAGCAATGAACCTCCGATACGCAGATGGAGGTATAGAACGCAGTTTATCAATTAAACGTTCTGTGAACTAGTGAACTTGCCATTCAATGGGGTCTGGAAGATGACTGCGATAGGTGTACAAAAAGCTGTTTCCTATTTTTCACATTGAAGGTCATCTCCACTTTGGTCTTATCTCTGAGCCCTAATCAGGCTATACTTCATCTCAATTCCCTTTCACTAAAACATGGCCTGCATTGTCTGGCTGTAAAAGCAATATCTGCTTTTAATGGATTATGGTGCACTGATAACTATTAGGCAAATTAAAAGATGAACCTCTGATTTTCTTTCAGCCTAACCAACTACGTCTTTCTGCAAAATGCATCCTGAGGGAGCGGGCTGGCATGAACTAACTAGTGCTAATCACTTTCAGCCCTCAATGGCCACAGACTGGTCCGTTTCCCCAACAAATATAATCTTTCTGCAAGGACACATTTGCAAATTTTGATATAAGAATGAGTTTAATTTCTCAGATTTTAGCTATCTTGAAAATCCTTGAAGGACCACAGCTAATACCTCTGCATTGAACAGTTTTTCATACAGAATCTTCAGACCTCTCTCATAGTCTTGCTAGTCCCATCAAAAACTGGGTTACCACAATGTCCTTCTATTTAGGGTTATCAGATTTACTGATATTAAATCCAGGGCAACTGTACTATGCTCTACAAAGCCTTGGAGAAGAGAAGCCCACCTTCATAAATGATCCTTCTTTCCTTCTGGTGACTTCTAAGCAGTGCCCGTTTTTTATATTTAGTGTACAAGGTGGAGTATAATACAGGTGTGTGTGTGTGTATATATATATATATATATATATATATATATATATATATATATATATATATTTGTGTTGGCTTTGCATGGTGTCTGTGATCTGGAAAGGGAGGGCAGAGAGGAGGGCAGTGTGAAAGGTAAAAGTCTATAGTCACTATGTTACAGTAACTCAATGCATGTTTACTTCAGCTGTTGGAATTCGTTCTCCCTCAGAAATTCATTAGGCATTTTTGGGGGGATGGTGGCAGTTCCAGTAGGACAGATTTGGGGTTGGCGCAATTTATGGGGCAGGTACAGGGAGTACATTTTGGGGGAGACAGTTTGGTGGGGCAGATGTGTGGTAGAAGCCCTCATGACAAACAAAATTACTGAACATCTTGTCATGGTCTAATGGGGAGAAGCCAACATGGATTTAGCCAAGGAAAGTCTTGTCTCAGTAATCTGTTACATTTTTGAAGATGTGAATAAACAGGTAAATAAAGGTGAACCAGTTGATATAATGCATCTGGATTTTCAGAAAGCCTTTGACTAGGTCCCTCATGAGAGAATCTTGAGGGAATTAGA
Organism: Ichthyophis bannanicus; assembly: GCA_033557465.1. Lineage (NCBI taxonomy): Eukaryota > Metazoa > Chordata > Amphibia > Gymnophiona > Ichthyophiidae > Ichthyophis > Ichthyophis bannanicus. The sequence goes on along the minus strand of CM066032.1, from coordinate 304,839,827 downwards.
AAGTCATGGAATAGGAGACAGTGTACTATTGTGAGTCAGGAACTAAGATAGAAAACAGAGAGTAGGGTTAAATGGCCAAATTTCTCAATGGCGAAAGGTGAATAATGGAGTACCCCAGTGATCCATGCTGAGCATGTTGCTTTTTAACATATTCATAAATGAACTGGAAATGGGAACAACAAGTGAGTTGATCAAATTTGAAGATAACACAAAACTATTCAAAGTTGCTAAAATGCAAGAAGATTGTGAAAAACTGCAAGAGGGCTTTGAAAAATTGGGAGATTAGCATCCAAATGGCAGATGAAATTTAATATGGACAAGTGCAAAGTTATGCACTTAAGGAAGAACAACCCTAACTACATTTACACGATGCAAGGTCCCACATTAGGACTCACCATCCAGGAAAAGGATCTGGGCATCATTGTGGATAATGCACTGAAACCCTCTGCCCAGTGTGCAACAGTGCCCAGGAGAGCAAATAGAATGTTAAGAATCATAAGGAAAGGACTGGAGAATAAAATCAAGGATTTATAATACCTCTGTATCGTTTCATGGTTCAACTGCATCTTGAATATTGTATGCAATTCTGGTTGCCATATCTTAAAAAGGATATAGCAGAATTTTAAAAAGGTACAGAGAAGAGCCGCCAAAAATGGTAAAGGGGGTGGAAGGATTTCCCTATGAGGAAAGGCTTAAAAGGCTGTTTATGCCTTCAAAAAGTAGAAAAACTAGGAAACATGCAATGAAGCTACATTGTAGCACATTGTGACAAGGTATACGTCCCATCCTAGGGGAGAACCCTAAAGCTCCAAGTTAGGAGAAGGAGACCACACACAGGTTACCAAACTCGTCCCCTAATCCAGGGTTCCAAATTGGTGGGAAGGTTTCTGATCCCTGGGGAAGGTGGGAGGGGGAGAAGAGGGAAAACCGCATGGAACCAAAGTGAGGGGGTAGTGGAGTCCCAAAAATAAGCCCTATGGAACCGGCAGTATGGGATGGCACCCTGCCTCCCCGACCAGGACACAGAGGACTCTAGTGAGACAGAATGGGAGTGAGAAGGTCCACATCACAGTAAGAATTCGATCTCCAAGGACATGACTGTCTCCATGGTCGACACCAGGTGGGGCATGCCAAGGGGTGAAAGTGGCTTTGACCGCTGTGTGGGAGGTTGCAGGACAGACAGACAACTGGAGTCTTTAACAGTTCTATGGAGACTGTGGTTAAGGGGCTTGGGAGAGAGTCACCTGTTGGCGAAGTGTGGCAGTGAAGAGGGATAACCTCATTTGCATATGACCACTGGACTACTATAAGAGGGTTTTTCCCGGACTTGAAGGAAGCCAGGAAGGTACAGGGGAGAAAAGTGATGGAAGGAACCCTTTTTTTTTTTTGAGCTGTATTGGGGAATGCAACTATTTGTTTTTGTTCACCCTGAGCATACAAGGTCTATCCCCCTTAGACTCAGATCTTGGAGACTTAGAAAGCAGAATTCCCTGGCCTCTCCTGGAGATGTCAAGTGGACTGGGATGGAGAGTTAGAGGCTGGGAGAGGATTTCCTAGAGACAGAGCAACTGCAGTGAGACATTGGGATAGTTGTTCCAGACCAGAGGAGCATCACGGTGACTAACACACATTTAAGATTAATCGGAGAAAATATTTTTTCACTCAACGCATAATCAAAGTCCATAAACGTGGACTGGGTTAATCCACTTTTTACCTCTGGGATAAGCAGCATGGAATCTGTACATTTAACAAGATACTGGACTCAATGGACCTTAAGTCTGACTCAGTATGACATATCTTATGATCTTATGGGGTAGGATAGTTATGGGGGTAGTATGCAAAGTTGGGATAATGTTTGTGGGTGAAGCAGTTTGAAGAGTCACCGAGCAGTTGCAAGAGGCTAGTTTATGGGTATGGAGCAGTTTACCAGGTGGTAAGGCAGTTGTAGAGGGAATTTTTGAGGGCAGTGCAGCTTGCGAGGTGGTGGTGCAGTTGCAGGGGGTAGTTTGTGGGTTAGAGGGGAAATTGCAGGGGGAAGCTTTTGGGACTGGGGGAGTTGCTAGCAGCTCATTTTGGAAGTGGGGACAGTTTGCAGGGTGGAGGGGCAATTGCAGGAGGATAGGTTTTGGAAGTGGGGCATTTGTGAGGGAGTAGGTTTGGGGCAATGTTCCCTCTAATTTTCTGTAGGCTGTGTGCGCATAAAATATCAGCTGTGCAGCTTTTGAAGGAAGGTTAAATTTTTGTGCGCCACATAACGACACTCGAAGTTATATACTTTAAAATTTGACTACACGTCAGCATACAGTATGTACACCACATTGATTGCACTAGAAAATATTGTAGAACTTGTGAAAATCGTAAATACAAAACAACTTTTAAATTTTAAGACGTCTGTGTTGTTTTCTATTAGAATCAGAACCGTAATTTTTGTGCGCTCTGTTGTAAAGTATGTGCGCTCACTCGGCGAGGTGTGTGCGCGCGCACACGCGCACAGCTTAGAGGGAACAGTGGTTTGGGGTGGGTGCAATCTGTGGGGTGGGATGGCAGTTTCAAAGGGCTGGTTTTCAGGGTAGGAATAGTTTGTGAGGTGGGGCAATTGCAGGGGAGTAGCTTTTAAGAGGTGGGGCAGTTTGTGGGGTGGTGGACAGATGCAGGTGTAAATTTGGGGATTGGAGTAGTTAGTGAGATGGTGGATTATCAGCTCAAATATTAACCCCACACCCTACAATTCACTTCCCATGCTTCCACCAGCCTGAAGGTCATAAGCATACATTCATTCCTCTTATCCACTTCCTTCTCCTTTATGCACACTATAATTCCCTCCCGATCTTCTAACCATCAAGTTTTCTATGTCTTCCAGAATTGCATATAGTCTATCACCTCTTATTTCCCAGAGCAAACTGTTGCACCATCCAGGAACCATTCTGAAAATGTTCTGTCCTTAGACCTTTAAACTATAACCTCTGAGTCCTGGAAAAGCCATATTACATGCCTGACATGATCTCTTATTTCACATTGGACCAATCACATAAAATGCCCAAGACAGCAGACAACAGCGGAAGGGAAGGAGGCTGCAGTTCCAGATGCTGTGGCAAGTGAGGTCATTTCTAAGGCCGCAAGATTACAGGACATTATTACAATTGATAGCTTTAAGTCACCCGGGGTATTGCAGTGCCATATATGTGGGGCTCCCATAGTATTTGTTGAACAGACTACAAAGAATACAGAATTTGACTGCATTTACCTGTGGCATCAAGGGAAGCCAGCGTCACTCTATCCCATGCCCTGCCACCAGTTGCTCCACCTTTGCAGCCAAATTCTGTATTCTTTGTAGTCTGTTCAACAAATACTATGGGAGCCCCACATATATAGAAATACTGTTAAATAAATAAATAAATATATGGCACTGCAATACCCCAGGTGACTTAAAGCTATCAATTGTAATAATGTCCTATAATCTTGCAGCCTTAGAAATGACCTCACTTGCCACAGCATCTGGAACTGCAGCCTCCTTTTCTTCCCTTCCGCTGTTGTCTGCTGTTCTAACGTTAGGTCTACTCTAAAATAATGCCAAGCTCTTCTCCTGCTCCACGAAAAGAGTCTCCCCCCCATCAAAGACCAGCTAAACCTCCAAAGCCAGCATTGGGTCCTCGCTCACTCAAAAGGATTTTCAATCATGGCCGATTCAGCTCTAGCAACCAGGTGTTTCAGTTTATCAACTATTCCTTAGACCTGCCTCCTGGATTTAAGATCTGAATATCATCTGCATAAATACAAAATTTCAGACTTCTTTCCCTTATCATTGCTGCTAGGTTCATATAGGTAAGGAATCAAATTGGGGATAGTGGTGAGCCCTGTGGAACCCCAATATGATAGTTTCTGGATGTCAGGACACCACCATAAAAAAGTGTAACCACACTAAAGCAGTTTTTCAAAATCCCATTTGAAACACCCAATACAACAAAATATTGTGGCAGATTTTATCAAAAGCAGATGACAGATCGAGGAGATCCAGAAGACTTGTCTCTACTCAGTGTATTCCTCTTCTCATCCAACAAGGTTAGTTGGTTAGCTAATACGATTTATATATCGCCTTTTCCTTAAGTCAAGGTGGTTTACATTTCAACTCAACTCAAACTGTTACATTTAACATTGTATAAAGGGTGGGGTCGCAGTTTTAATCAGATCAAATCTTAACAGTAACATTAGCATAACTTATTTACAAGTTGGGGTTGTGTCTGGTGTTTGTTTGGTGTTTTTCATTTCTCGGGGTCCGTTAGTGTGTGGGTGGACAATCAATGATGCCTTATTTGATGTCGCCAAAATGCTCTTGGAACAGGAATGTTGCCCTATCTGTGTGGTTTTTGTATCCTGCTTTGGACTTCCTGTAAGAGCAGGTAAAATATCTAATAAATGAAAATTAAAATGTCTCCGTACTGAACCCAGCTTGGAAACCAGATTGGACCTTTTCCAAGTTCTGCATTTCTTCCAAGGAATCACACTATCGCATTGCCACTTTAGCTTCCAGAATTTTTGCTCAAAATTAGCTGATAGTGCAAAACGTGGTCTGGGTTTAATCCTTTTTTTCAATAATGTGGTGATGCTTAATGTTTAAACTATTTGATTAACTGTACTACATCTAAAAACGATACCAAAGCTTGTTTAATCTTCCAGAGACCATTCCTGATTTAAATGATGTTTCAACCATGCTCGAAAGAAATCTCAAAAACCTTTCTGATAAATGATTGCACAACTATGCCAGGAAAGGATTAAAGATACAGCCCCCAAAGCAAATTTCTTCACCAAGGTCATAAATCCTTCTCCTTAATCTCAACTTCTTCCCTCTTATTACTGCCCTGCAAGATCTTAAAAGAAATTTTAATTCGGTCAATTTTATCACAAAATACCTTAACTCCCTCTAGGTTGGTTCTGTTGTCTCTTCTTGCTGATCACCTACTCTGTTATATATCAGCTCCCTGTTCAGAAAAAAACAATTCCTTAACAATTCCTATTTGTAAATGTCTGCCTTTTGCCCTAATCACTGTCTCCTTCTAATTCTGATCTCTTCCAAACCAGTTCTCTGCCAATGCTGCTCCAGTTTGCAGACTACTTGGGTTTTTTAAATCTCTGGCTTCCATTGGATATAAACCTGGATAGTTTTTGCACCACATAACTAATTTTCAGTGGCACAAGCTGGTCCATCATTCTACTCATTTTCTTATTCCAACCCTCCAACATCTGCTTTACCGAAGACTGAGCCATATCAGTCACAACCTTCTCACATGGTTCTCTAAATTCTCCCTAAAACCTTATCCCTACATAATAAGGCCCATTTTAGATAGGTCATGGAGAGGGGAAATGAGACATCAAGTCAGAATTTGCTCGATTCCCCGGACTTTGCAAAGGACCCTGCTGGATATGGAACCAGGAAGGGCATGGAGGCGTGCACATGTCCATTTTCTATCACATCTAGTGGGAGAAGAAATTTTGGAAATGGAGATGTGAAAAAAGAGCATCCCCCTATCTCACACCTTTCCATTTCTATAGCCAGGATCATCTTGTGTTCCTGGTTACAGCAACCCAGATAGACCCCAAGTAAGGCACGCTATCTAGTAAAAGAGCAGGAAATGGGTCAAGCTCCCCCCCCCCCCCGAAACCACCATACCCCACTCCTACTTCCCAGACTCCCCCAACAGACTTCATACACCCTCTCACCCTAACATCCACATTCTCTATATCCCATCAAACCCTCTGGTTCATACCAGAGGCTCTTCTAGGTGTATGTCAGGGGCAGGCATGATCCCAGTTAGTACTGCTCCATTCACTGCCTGGGATCAAAATGGCACCTCTGACCCATAGCAATATTCTCATGGGGCTATTGAGAGGTTAAACTCTCAAATAAGGGCACACACATCTTATTTGGAAGCTTGACCCCTAGCAATAGTACCACAAGACTACCACTAGGGGTCAGAGAAGCTATTTTGATACCAGATGCCTAACGGGGCAGTAATGACTGGGCATTGTTCCTACCTCTGACAGACACTAAGGAGAGTCTATGGTAAGAGCCAGTAGGGGGCTCAGGGGGTCACTGTTATGGCAGGAGGGAACGGAGGGAGCCTTGGGACTGGGAGGAAGGTGAATGTCAGGTGGGACCATGGATATTATTGATTTTTACATCTGCCCCTGACTTGAGACCCTAGATCTTAACTGGAAGTTGGTGCATTTGCATACCTTGGGGCTGATGTGGATTTTTTTAAAAAATCTAGATGTCTCTTCCCATTGTAAAATCACAAGTGCATGTCTATATTTTGAATATGTCCTTTAAATCTATGTGTCCTGGGGTGTAAACACTTTTAAACCACAACTTTCTAAAATTGCTGTTTGGATGTGGATGCCATCTAGGTAAGTTCATACTTCGAAAATGACTACCAATATCATTTTTCAGGCTTCAGGTTCCAGCTTCATGTCTCCACTCCAATTCCATATGCCAGCTCAGACTCTAGTCCCTGACTCTAATCTATCATTTACAGTTGTGGTTAGCTTTATTGGCACCCGTGCAGTTCAACCCCTTAATGTCCAATATCTCCTAAAAAGAAGTGGCCAGTGAAGTGGCTTTGGACTATATATGTGCACATATTTGACACATAAAAGAATCAAATAAAACAAGACCAATTTTTTTAAAAAAGTAGAAAATAGTACAAAACTGGGACGTTGCCAGGACATGATTATTGGCACCCCTATAAACAATTCAAATCAATTTGAACAGAAGAATCACAGTAAAATTCAACGCACCTGTGATCATTGTCAGTACTCACATGACTTGAATCAACCATGAATGATAGCTCTAATGTTTAAAATGGCCACATCCACTCCCTGTTCCATTTTCACAATGGTGAATACAAGAGAGCTACTTCAGACCATCAGAAAAGTCATTATCAACAAACAGCAAACTTCAAAGGGGCACAAGGCCATCTTCAAAGACCTTCCGATTCCTGTGTCTACAGTTCACAATGTTATTAAGAAGTTTTCTTCTCATGGAACTGTCAAGATCCTTTCAGGACGTGGTGGGAAGAGGAAAATTAATCCAAGAAGTCTTTGAAGGTTAGTGCGAACTATTGGAAAAACACCATGTATAACATCCAAAGAGCTTAAGGCTGACCTGGACCAATCTGGAGTGGTGGTTTCAACCCGCACCATAAACCATGCTCTTAACAAAGAGGGACTTTATGAGCAAAGGCCAAGGAGGACCCCATGCTCAAAGACAGAGATAAAAAGGCACACCTGATCTTTGCCCAAACCCACCTTGAGAAACCACAATCCTTCTGGGAAAATGTTCTGTGGACAGATGAAACCAAACTTGAGCCCTTTGACAATGCAGACCAGTGATACATTTTACAGGTGAAAAATGAAGCTTATAAGGAAACAAACACTCTTCCTACAGTTAAATATGGTGGAGGTTCCATAATGTTGTGGGGCTGGAAGCCTGGAAACAATTAAAGGAATCATGAAGTCAGAGGACTATCAAGCTATTTTGGAACGAAATGTGTAACCTAGTATCAGAAAGCTAGGTCTGGGTTGAAGGTCATGGGTCTTCTAGCAGGACAATGACCCAAAACATACATCTAAAAGTACAAAAAAATGGTTAAAAACAAATGGGCTCTTTAAACAAGCTATCAATGAGTCCTGATCTCAATCAAATCGAGAACCTTTGGAAAGAGCCGAAATCTGCCATTGGTAAAAGGAATCCTGAAACATTCATGAGCTTAAACAAATCACAGTTGAAGAGTGAGAGAAACTACCAGCAAACAGATGTATGAAACTTAATGTCTACAAGGAATGTTTGGAGGCTGACATCACTGCCAAGGGCTGTACATCCAAATATTAGTGAATGGTGGCATTATACCTGTCCAGGTCATATTTGTTTTCTCTCTCAGAAATTACTATGTCTAAGTTACTCAGACATCGTTTTATTGCTGTATACCTTTGAACATACTATTAAACTACTGTTGTGACACACAATTTTAATACTTCCAATTATTTCTCAAGATAAAACATATCTAAATGCAAGAGTGTCAATAATGTTGACTACAACTGTATTGTTCTAGATCAAGCATATGGTATCTAACTCCCTGCTTCAATCCCAGAGCTGCAGTTGCTGAGTGCCAGCGTGCCAAGGGAAACTAACATATGCACCAGAGATGGAGAGATGATATCCAGCCCAAATAACGCTATTCACAGCCCTACCAATAAATCTCACTGAAGATCTCAAAATCCCAGCATGCCAAAGGAGAAAACATGCTTTGGTCCTGCTCCTTATCTTTTATTCATATTTAAAATAAATCAGCAGAAATGCCTTAATAATAAATACACTGGAAACAAATTTGAGAAGTACTATGAAGAAAATATATATGTAAAAGATGATGGAGCTACTTAGGTGGGCACTAGATTAATGTCAGTATATCATGTCCTACTAATGGATACTGTATTAATAAGAAACATCAAGCAGCAGTGGTGGCCTGGAAAGCCTCTTTGTCTCCAGTCAGTGAAACAACTTCCCTTTCTTGGTGACAGAGCTCTGAACTGTTTTGCATCCTGCAATCTTATCCCATCTGGGCCACTGCAATGCACCCTAAATAGGAATTTCTGGGATAACAATGTTTAAATTGCAGATAGTTCAAAATTCAGCAGCAACAGTCATCACAGAGCTTAAGTGAATGGCTATAACAAGTCTTCTTAGATTCTGACACTGGCTCCCAGTTGTTCTGTGGGTTATTTTCAAGCTGATGAGACTTGCCTTTAAAGTTATGTAAGGTCCTGAAATACCCGGATGAATATGTATCTGCTGTTTAACCTTTCTGCATGTGGGAGGAGATGGCTATGTTGTTGACTTATTTTTCATTCTTGCATATTTTTTTGTTGGAAACATCAATAAAGATATTTGAATATAAAACAAACAGAAAACCTATGACAGGCCCTGCACCTGGATTTCATCAGGTGATTATCGTGATATATTCCAGGATGGCAGCTAAGATATTTTTTTAATTTATTTGATTTAATTTATACTAAATTCCTGAAAATTCATTCAAAGTGGTTCACATTAAAAAGACAATTTATATCCATAAAAACATCAAACATAAAAACAAAGATAATGGTGAACATGGCTGCAACCACCCCCTAGAAAAAACTGCCTTTATAATTAGCCTCTACCCCTCAAAAGTAAAAATGAGTAAATAAAAGAGTTTTTCCAATTTTCTCCGAAAGAGCAATAGCAAAGTCTCAGAATGTAATTCCTCTGCTAAGAGGTTCCATATCAATGGTACCACAACTGAAAAGGCCCTGTTCTGAAGAGTGGACATCTTCATCTTTTCAGATAGTTATTACAACCCAACTGTATATACCATTCTAACTTTTCCAACAAAAAGGTTGGTTGTGAGTTAGTCAACACTTTAAATGTCAAAGTCATCAATTTAAAATGGACATGCTCTCTTATTGGAAGCCAATGGAGAGCAACACTGGTCAAGCACTCTCCTCGTGAGGAACATCCAACAAAACACGCACGTATTCTGAATGACCTGCAACTTCTGATAGCTTTTGCAGTCCAGATGAAATCAACAAATGCATTTAGCTATCTCATCTCTTAAAGAACTTTGGTTATTGAAACAAGAAATGTGTTTTTCTGGTCTACTCTCTCAGACCTAGAATTCACAACCATTAGAAATAAGAGAACAGCTAGATGACTGGTCTTTTTGTTGCTAGTTGATGAACTGGTTCTTTGCAAAGTCTGCATAACACAGTTTACTATTTGATTTTAAGGCAGATCTCCATGTGATTTGTTTTTCTTCCCTTTTAGGATTGAGTGTGGAATGATAATTAAAAGATCTGTGTAAACATGAGTTCTGGCAGAAGGTTGTGGCAGGATACCTATTAGTACTGGATACTCTGAGGGCTTTTAGCAAGTAGTAGTAATTTGAGAATTATGGCTGGGAGGAAAGTAGGGGGGAGTTTGTTTTGGGTGGGAAAATGATAGGTATCAGATTGGTTTCTGTTGGGTGGGAGGTAGAGGGTTTGTAATAAGTGATGGGTAGGGATGATGGTAGTGATGGAGAGGAGAAGAAGAGATTTATATACGTTTTACACTGGGTGGGAGGGAAGAGCAATTTTGTTAAGTCATTACGCTAATGCGATAAAGTCTATTAACAAGGCCCCAACCATCTGTTTGTCTGCCTGTACATATAGGTTTGTCTGCATAAGGACAGGCAGGAAGAAGTGGATAGGAACTCCTGCAGATAGTCCCGCCAGCAGACCTACCAAGACTCCTGCAGAGGAAGCGGTAACTCTCGCTCATATATTGAATGAAGTACCTCCTTTCCAGGTTGCTGACGTGGCTTCATCTTGTTACCCCCGACAGTCGCAACTGTCAGCCTTAAAATATAAAGTTAAGACACAATGAAGCCTCAGAAGTCCAGTCTCTGCCTATCTCTGCTGAGTCCCACACCTTCAGACACGCAGCTCCAGTTGTTGAGGGGGTGGGACTTGGCAGAGGCTTGAGCAATGAGGCTCCATGCTGACTTATCTTTTATGGCTGATGCCAATGGCTGTCATGGCGACAGCAAGAAACCATAACAGCAAACTCAAAGGTTTGAAGGGAGCTGCTGGATGGGGAGGGATGAAAATGAACAAAGGGTAAATGAGCCTTTGTGTAAAGCTCTAAGCATGCATTTTTAACTTGCTATTATGGGTCAAAGGGGAATGGTTATTATGTAGTGTCCATGAGTAAAGTGTTTAATGAAGACTGGCACACAGAGTCATAGGTTGAAAAAGGAAAGAGCCCAAAATTTTAAGTCTGACCATAAGTTACTCCATGGGAGCTTACGGTTTACATGTTAACTTTTCATCTGAACAGTACTGTAATTTGCTTTGAACTGAATTATTTGATTGCTATTAATTTTTGTTGTAACCCACTGTAAATGCTTCACAAATTTTCAATTGTCTGTCTCTCTCACACATACACAAACAACAGCAAGATAGCATACTTACTCACATGTAGCAGGGGTTCTCTGGGAAAGCAGGAATCAGTCCTCACATATGAGTTATTCAGCACTGACGGAGCCCACGTGACAACTTCTCCCCAGCTTTCAAGGAAAGTCTCTGGGAGATCCACCACGCATACGTGGCTGCCTTCCCACCCAAGGGTGCCATCTTACCTCAGTATGATGGCTTAGCTCAAGACGGCAACAAAAAGAAAAGCAACTCCATAGGGAAGAGGGAGGGCTGTGAGGACAGATTCCTGCTGTTCCCAGAGAACATCTTCTACAGGCGAGTAACTATGCTTTCTCCAGGGACTCCCTACCTATAGGCTACCAAAAAAAACAGTAAGCCACGGGTGATCCAAAAAACAAACCACGAGGAACAGTAAGAGTACAGTTCGGTCGCAAGACCTCAGCAGCAACCCCAGCATCAACTATGGAAACCAGCTCTCTGGTAGCCTGGACACACAGAAGGGCCGGAGGGCAGGAGATTCCTTAAATCCCAACAAATGAGGGATTACTGCCTGGCTGAAGGCGCTGTCCCGCCATGACTCCTCCTCCAGGAAGTAATGCGCTGCAAAAGTGCGAACTGAGGACCAGGTGGCAGCCCAGCAGATCTCTATTAAGGGGACTGAGCGGAGGTTCACCACAGAAGCTGCCAGGGCCCAGACGCTGTGCTCCATGACATGACACTCCAGCAAAAGACCGGCCTGACGGTAGGTGAAGGTGATGCAGTCTGCCACCCAGGTGGACAGAGTACACTTGGAGATCTCTACACCCAGGTGATTAGGGTCATAGGAGATGAAGAGCTTCGAGGTGTGGCTTGGTCCGCTGTAAATAATAGGCCAATGCCTATTTACAGTCTAGCATATAAAGAGAAGCCTCTGCAGATCACCATGTAATACTGGCTATAACTCTAACTACGAAACACAGGTGATGGTTTATAGAGAATGTTTTTATTCTCCTACTCTCGTGCTACCCAAAGCAATACGAAGGACTACCAAGAAGGCTGCTACTGCTTGGAAGAAATCTGCACTTGTAAGTACTTACCTCCTAAGATAATTTTCTAAATCTTTGGGGAATGGAATTCTTTGGGTTAAAACTCATAAAATCTGTGTATTATAAAATTCAGTGTTTTATTAAGTCAGTTAGGGCACAGTACTACAAGCCAGCTTTCAATTAAATTAAAGCCAGTTAAAACTTAGTATTACATGCCAACTTTCACTTAAATTAAAGCCAGTTATGGTATATCTTAACAGAGAGAGTATAATAGGGTAAATAGTCTCTGAGTAAATAGAGAGAAATTGTTTTCTAGAGATCTTTTACAAAGATGCCTTCTAGTTAGGAGGCAAGAGAACTGTGAAATTGTTTTAATTAGGTGTTAAAGCCAAGTGACAGATCAAAGGCAGAACTTGAAAAGCTCCCTCTATCAAACCAAGGGCATTGTAAATCACTCAGGAAATTAAGAGATGGTCTTAGAAACACAGAAATAAATAGGGATCTGTGCTGGGCCCGCTGCTTCTTAACATATCTATAAATGACCTGGAAATGGGAATAATGAGTGAGGTGATCAAATTTGCAGATGACACAAAATTATTCAAAGTTGTTAAAATACAAGAGGATTGTGAAAAAGTGCAAGAGGACCTTAAAATATTGGAAGACTGGCAGATGAAATGGAATGTGGACAAGTGTTAAGTTAAGCATTTGAGGAAGAACAACCCAAACTAGGGTTACATGATGCAAAGTTCCACATTAAGAATCACCACTCAAGAAAAGGATCTGGGAGTCATTGTGGATAGTACGTTGAAACCCTCTGCCCAGTGTGCAGCCATGCCCAAGAGGCAAATAAAATGCTAGGAATCATAAGGAAGGAAATGGAAAATGAAACCAAGGATAATATAACACCTCTGTATCGCTCCATGGTACGCACCTTGAATATTATGTGTAATTCTGGTCACCATATCTTAAAAAGGATTTAGCAGAATTAGAAAAAAGGTACAGAGAGGAGCAACCAAATGGTAAAGAGGATGGAAGGATACCCCTATGAGGAAAGGCTTAAAAGATTAGGGCTTTGCAACTTGGAAAAGAGACAGCTAAGGGGAGATATAATAGAGGTCTATAAATTAATGAATGGAGTTGAAGAGCTAAAAGTAGACTGGCTGTTTACTCCTTCAAAAAGAAGAAAAACTAGTGGACGCACATTTAAGACTAATCAGAGAAAATATTTTTTCTCTCAGCATGTCATAAAACTCTGGAATTCATTACCAGAGGTTGTAGTAAAAGCTGTTAGTGTTTGTTGTTGTTGTTAAGTGCCATTGAGTCAGTGTCGACTCATGGCGACCCTCTGGATAGCCATCTTAAAAAGTGTTTGGTCTTCAATCAGATGGCTCATTGTTGACAGAGTGGCACCCTAGCTGCCATTATTGTATTGATCCATCTCCTAGCTGGCCTTCCTCTTTTCCATTGACCTTCAAACGTGCCAAGCATTATGTCTTTCTCTAACAATCTTTCTCTTCTCATGATGTGTCCAAAGTATGAAAGTCGAAGTCCTGTCATCTGAACTTCTAAGGAAAGCTTAGGTATGATCTCCTCTAGTACTGACTGGTTTATTCTTTGGGCAGTCCATGATATACACAGTGGGGGATGTTTACTAAACCATGGTAATGTTACCAGCATTAAGGGCAATGTTAAGGGGCCTGAAGCCATATAAGGCAGCGGGCGAGTAGGGGGCGTGCCAGCGGTAGGGTGCCTTTGGCCATTTAACGAGAGCTAACAGGACCAAGTGCGGGAAGGTTACAAGGTGCCTCAAAGCAGCTCAGGCTAAGGCACCTCAGCTAAGGCACCATAAGCCAAGGAGCCTGAGCTAAGACGTGATAAGGCACCTTAGCTGAGGTGCTATAGGCTAAGGCTTAGGGAGCCAAGCTGGTTTAAAGCAACAAGCATACACTGTGAAGCACGGAAAAGGCTGTAACCTAAATGCTGGATAGAGCACCAAGGAATGTCAATGTAAAGGTGATGGAAGGAAGGAAGGACAGGTGGGAGGTGATGGACCTGCCATATAGGTAGGCACCCGATGTGGCAGCCAATAAAGCAGACGAGCCTGTGGGAGGCAGCCAATGCACAGGGTGGTGCCAATGTAAAGTGCTGCAATGGCAGTGTGTGGCATAGGATGGGGAAGATGCGCCCCCCAGAGGAGGCAGAGGCAGCAGGAGACAGAAGGACAGAGTAGTAGTGGGTACATGCAGATCAAGCACAGGAGAGGTGAGCAGGAAGAGGTACAATGTGAGAAAGGATACCAGTGCAGGGCATGGGGTAGCGGCCTGCACAAGAGAACATGACTGCAAACAGACAACAGGGGCAGATAGATGGGCAGAAGGACCGATGGCGGCCAAGGAGAGTGTGGCATGGGCTGGCAGCACAGATCTGCAGAGACTTGACTGTTACAGGCATGAAAATGATTTGAGTAGGACAGGCATAAAAAGAGAACAAATAGGAATGGAAACCATGACCCCTGCCTAGGGAATCAGTGTACTGACCAGTAGGCCACACCTCCACAGCTCTCTGGCACAGCAATGACTGGATACAGAAAGACTGCAGGTCACCGCACAAAATGTCTACTGTGTGTGCCGGGATAGGGTATCCCCACTAGTACCCATGATGCAATGCACATGCAGAACAGCAGTCTACAGCTGATCACCGAATGGAGAATACATCTCTCCAGCACCTTAGCCCAGTAAGAAGACCTGACAGTGTGTGATACTGGCACAGAGCAGCTACAGACCATGCCACTGCGCAGGTTCTGTGGTCACCCTGAGGGTGAGGTTGGGCACCCAGCACCAGGTCTGCCGTACTTACAGTGCTAGAGATGGGCTCTGCTGCAGATCCCCATCACTACTAGTGTGTGACAGGTATTCCCTGCAGAGAAACCTAGTCACCCTATGTCCATCTGTATGCACCAGTCACATCTAACCCTGGTAGATCAGGACACACCCAGAATAGTGCATATGCAGTGTTACAACTGGATGCCATGGCCACCTATTAGCAGAGGAGAGGGGTGTCTAGACCCACATGAAGTTTATGTAGCAATGCTTATATACGGCCCTCCCCAGGTCAAAGCGGTTGTCAACAGTATCAAAAGTAGCAGAACAGTCAAAAACAATGATGATTGAGTAAAGGCCTTTGGATTTAGCAAGGAAAGAGTTGCTGGTGACTTTGGCAAGAGCCATTTCGGTGGAATGAAAGGGATGAAAGCCCAATTGTAGTGGTCCCCTTCCGGCCCAAAGGTGCCATCTTGCTCAATTTGATGACATAGCTAAAAGACAGCAAAAAAACAAAAATGAAGTATATGACTGCAACTCCCAGGGGAGGAGGGAGGGTCATGAGGATTGATTCCTGCTGCTCCTGGAGAACACCTGTTACAGGTGAGTAACTACTCTTTCTCCAGGACCAAGCAGGAAGTCAGTCCTCACATATGGGACTCCCCAGCTCTAGGCTACCGGGAACCCAAAGCTGAAAAAAAAATTAGCTCCCTCTAGAGCCTCAGCATCCGTGATAAGAATCTTCTCTGAGAACGCCCCCGTATGGTAGCCCAACACAAGGGCCGGAGGGTAGGAGTTGCCTAAACCTCAAAGAGATTACGGAGTACCGCCTGTCCGAAAGCACTGTCCCTTCAGGACTCCCTCTCGAGGCAGTAATGGGCCGCAAAAGTCTGGCTTGAAGACCAAGTAGCAGCCCGGCAGATGTCTGCCAACGGAACAGAGCGGAGATGGGCTACTGATGCAGCTTTTGCCCTGACACGGTGGGCCGTGACTCGATCCTGCAAGGAGAGGCCAGTTGCCTTGTACGCCCAGGTGATACAATCTGCCACCCAAATGGACAACGTACGCTTGGAGACAGGTAACCCCAGTTTATTAGGGTCAAAAGATACGAACAGCTGAGCAGCCCTTCGATGCCCCTGCGTACGGTCTATGTAAAAGGACAACGCCCTTCTACAGTCCAGGGTATGCAAGACTGTTTCAGCCCAGCTGGCATGCGGCCTGGGAAAGAATGTTGGAAGAACCACCTCCTGATTGAGGTGGAAGGAGGAGACAACCTTTGGAAGGAACTTAGGATGAGTCTGTAAGACCACCCTGTTCCTATGGAACCGTGTGTATGGTCTATCAGAAACCAGAGCTTGGAGTTCACTCACACGCCTGGCCAAGGTAAGAGCCGCCAAGAACAACGCCTTCCAAGAAAGGAAGCGTAAATGACAGGTAGTCATCAGCTCAAACGGTGGGCGAGTAAGTTGCTGCAAGACCACATTCAAATCCCACTCAGTGGCTGGTGGACAAACCGGAGGCTTGAGCAAAAGCAGGCCTCTGAGGAAGCGGGACACCAAGAGGTGGGCCGACAGAGACTGTCCCTCCACCGGTGAGTGGTGCGCCGACAGAGCACTGAGGTGGACCCGAACAGAGTTGGATTTAAGGCCGAGGTCCGACAGGTGAAGCAGATACTGCAGCACCACCGGCACCAGGCACGAAAAAGGATCCTCCTGGCGCTGAGCACACCAGGTAGAGAACCTACGCCACTTGAGGGCATAGGACTTCCGGGTGGATTGCCTCCTAGAAGCCAACACCACCTCCTCCACTTCCTTAGGGAGACGTAAGGGAGCTAGAACTATCCTTTCAGCAGCCAGGCCATCAGATTGAGGGATTTGAGGTTGGGGTGCAGGAGAGATCCCTGGTCCTGAGACAGGAGATCGGGTTGCACCCCCAGAGGGAGTGGAGTGTCCACCGCCAACTGCAGAAGGAGTGGGAACCACGGTTGCCTCGGCCATCTGGGGGCTACCAGAATCACCGAGGCCTTGTCCCGAAGAATCTTGAACAAGGTAAGGGCCACTAGAGGCGTGGGAGGAAACGCAAACAGAAGGCCCGTAGACCAAGAAAAAAGAAACGCATCCGCTGCTATTCTCAGAGGATGCGGTTGTCTGGAACAGAACCTGGGCAGCTGCCGGTTCAGTGGACTCGCAAAGAGATCGATAGTTGGAAGACCCCATCTGAGAAAGATCTGTTGGACCACTAGTGGATTCAAGTGCCATTCGTGAGGCTGTAGAATTCTGCTTAACCTGTCTGCTAGGTAATTCTCCTGGCCAGGTAGATAAACTGCTTTGAGAAACATGCCTTGTTTGACTGCCAGGGAGCAAAGAGCTTGTGCTTCCTGACACAGAAGCCTGGAACCTGTGCCTCCCTGCTTGTTCACATAGAACATGGCCACTTGATTGTCTGTCTGAACTAAGACAGACTGGTGAAAGAGAACATGAGAGAAAGTCTATAGAGCCAAGCGGATAGCTCGCAACTCCAACAGATTGATCTGCTGTGTTGCCTCCCAAGGAGACCAGAGGCCCTGAGTGCATGCACCCTGGCAATGCGCCCCCCAACCCTGTAAGGAAGCATCGGTTGTCAGCACCTGTGTGTGTGGCGGCACTTGGAAAGGCACTCCCCTGACAAGGTTTGGGAGATGTAGCCACCACCGCAGGGAGTCCACTAGTAGTTTGGACACCCTTACTCTGTCTCTTAAGACTCCTGTGACTTGCACCCACTGAGCTCTGAGGCACCACTGAGCAGGCCGCATGTGCAGACGGGCATTCAGAGTTATATGGATCGTGGATGCCATGTGACCTAAGAGCCTCAGGAAGTGTCTGGCGGAGACCAGAGAACCGTTCTGGAACTGTTTGGCCAAGCCCATCAGCCTGTGGGCCCTGCCCTCGGGCAAATAAGCCCTTGCCTGAAGGGTATCTAGTCTTGCCCCTATGAACTCTATGTTCTGTGAGAGGAGCAAAGTGGACTTTGCGAAGTTTATGACAAAGCCTAGATGCTGGAGAAGCGATACAGTGCGACGGGTGGCTTGTCTGGTCTCCTGTGGAGACTGACCCCTGATGAGCCAGTCGTCCAGGTATGGTGATAGGCCGCCACCACCGCCAGGCACTTGGTGAAAACCCTGGGAGCGGGGGTTAGGCCAAATGGAAGTACCCTGTACTGAAAATGATTTCCTCCCACTACAAATCTGAGATATTGTCTGTGGTCTGGATGAATGAGGATGTGAGTATAAGCATCCTTTAGGTCTAAGGAGCATAGCCAATCTCCCTGCTGGAGGTAGGGCAGCAGTATCCCAAGGGTAAGCATCTTGAACTTTTCCCTCTCCAGGAACTTGTTGAGATTTCGCAAGTCTAGGATGGGCCTGAGGCCTCCTGTACTTTTTAGTACCAGAAAGTACCTGGAATAGAAGCCTTGCCCTTTCAGGTGGTGAGGCACTGGTTCCACCGCCTGCTCCTTTAGACTTGCCAACTCCTGAAGGAGGAGGTTCCTGTGAAGAGGGAGTCGTGGAGGCTCCCCTGGAAAATAGGAGGGGGGTAACTGGTTGAAGTGGAGCAAGTAGCCCTTCTGGACTATGCTCAGTACCCAGGTATCCCCTGTTATGGCTGACCACCTGTGGGCGTACAGTGTCAGCTGGCCTCCTGTGCTGAGTGGAGTCAGCTGTGGAGGAGAGGCTATGCAGTGGGAGTCAAAACCCTGCTCCCTGCTGTGCAGGAGCCGGAGCTGGCGGCTTGGGGGTTTTCTGCCTACGGGGCCCATGTCCCTGCCCCTTGGCCTGCTGACCCTGTTGGGGAGCTGTAGAGGCCTGGAATTGAGGGTAGGATTTGTAGGCAGTACCCTTCCTCGGAAAAAAGGGCTTCTTCCCCAAGCCCTTCTTTTTCTGAGAAGGGGCAGAAGTCTTTCTGGACAGCCTTGTCCTGGTGAGAGTTTCAGTTTCGATTTCTGCAGCCTTTTCAGCCATGGGTTTGCCAAAAAGGTTCTCACCTCGGCAAGGGACATCGACCAACTTGTCTGTACCCATGGCTCCAGATCTGATGACTGTAGCTACGCCTGATGGCGTGCACCGATGCGGGCCGCGGCTACCCAGGCTGAAGCCTCGAAGCCATCATAGGCTGCTCGAGAGATAAACTTTGAGCACTCTCGAATCCCCGATGACAAAGCTTTGAACCTCTGCAAAGGTTCCTCGGAGAGGCCAGCTGAGAACCCGGCAATTTCCTTCGCCAGGTCTCGGAGGTACATGCCCATGTACAGCAGGTAAGTCTGGACATGGCAAGCCAGCATAGAGTCCTGGAAGCACTTTCTACCGAGGGCATCCAGATTCTGGGCCTCCCAGTCGGGGGGCACCAAGGAGTGCATCTTCTGACTCTTCAGACGATGCATGGCCGATTCCACAACCATGGAGTTGTGCGGTAGCTGTGCCTTCTGGAACCCAGGGCTCTTACGGATTCGATAGATGGAATCGACCCATTTGCTAAGAACCGGCACCGAGGCTGGTGCCTCCCACATGCGAAAGAGCAAGCATCAGAGGTACCGGTACAGTAAAGGCCTCCCTAGGCGGAGAGTCGTACTGGAGTGCCTCGAGCTCTTCAGCTCGAGGCTCCTCCTCGGCATCCGCGGGGAAGGCCAACTTTGGCCATGTCCTTCACAAAGTCCGAGAACCAGGTATCCTCCGGGAGGGACCTTCTCCGAGGCTCGGACTCCAGTGGGTCTGAAGGGACATACCGGGTCCAGAAGGTGTCCGGGGACTCCTCGTCCTCCATCTTCCAGTCCGATTCCTCCGAGGAGGAATTGAGCGGCTCCGGCCGTGTGGGCTTCGATGCCACCCGCCCCGACGCCGAGGGTATTGGCGTCGACAACCTCGGCCCCGCACGGGAGGTCGAGGGGGACCTTGACCGAGAATCAACTTGAGACTTCATCGACTCGAGGATCGGCTCGGTCTCCGGGGTCGACTTGGACATCGAGGTCCCGGTGGTCGGGGCAGATGCACCGGCCAGACTGGCGATCAGCACCTGCTGCTGTTCCATGAAGGCAGCCAAGCTGCTCTCCAAGGCCGTCAACCTGAGTCCGAGCTCAGGAGACTCAGCAGCCCCCGACTCGGGCCCCGACGGCATCAGGCCCAACATCGGCTCCCCCCGGGGGGAGTCCACGAGGACAACTCACGTGACTCGGGGACTCCGGCTCCACACGAGGTACACTTCGCAGGCCTCTCCGACTCCGAGAGCCCGGAGCATCGGTCGGGGCTATGTGACCTGGCCCTCGAGGGGCCAGGAGCATCTACCGACGTCGCCCTCACGAGCTTTTTCTTCCTTTTGTGTTTCCGAGAAGGAGACCCCCTCTCAGAGGAGCCTCGATGGTGCTCGGGATCGGACTCCCGAGATGTCGAGGCCTCTGACGAAGTCCGGGCCCGGCCGGACGCGGAGTCAGAAAAGATTTTTCATAGATTGTAGTGGAAGCACCTGTGATTCTAATTTGCTAACTCTCTGATCCATCACAGTAATTTTCACATCCAACTGCTGAATCGAATCAGCAGTTTCGTGAGAAAAAGTAGAAAGAGAATTCACTACAAGAGAAACTTTAGAACCAATAGCTTTCAAAGCTCCCCATAGATCTCCCAAGGTTATCTCTGCGTCAGAGGACCGAACAGGAAATTCTGAAACTCCTTCCAAAATTGTTAACTGAACAGGCTTAGGTAATATAACAGGAAACACATTACCCCGACACTGACCTGAGGGATCCCCAGAACTAGCAACTCTCTCCAGACTCGGACACAGGGGGGGAGTCCTCCCTCCGGAGCTCAACGAGACCCCTTCGGGAGAGGATTGCGCCAAGGGGAGGGGGGCGAAGTGTCTGTCCAGTGGGCCAACCGGTTTGCCTTCTACAGCAGCCGGTTGTTGTTTATCCTTAGACTTCCGTTTACCCATCGCAGCAGGAACAAAGAATACACAGTCCCACTGCAACCGAAAACGAAAGTAGGAAACAGACAAAGAAAACAAGGTAAAAAGAAACAGCTTAAACCTACCTCTGGACAGAGACCAAGCCACCCCCGAACATTATACCTGAATAAAAGTGACGTCGCAGTGGCGTCCAAGGGGCAGAACCTATTAATCTATTAATGTGGTTGGGATTAAAGATTCCCTAGTGTTACATTCAAAGTTGGAAGCACTTGAGAATTCTTCTCGGATGTATAATTTGCGTTTCCTTAATTTTCCTTTTTCATCTCTTCTCTCTGGTAAAATTCTTCTAGATAAATACTTTAAAGAGGTGTTAACTATCTCTGATCCTGTGGATGTAACTCAGATTTACTATGTACCCTCTAGATCTAGGAAAGTTACCTCTGAAGAAGGGGCTTTTGATGAAATTGTTCCATCTATATCTAACCTAACTGCTTTCCTGGAGGATTCTCTGGATACAATTACTCAACGGGCCACATTACTGGTGACCTTCTCGTCTATGCTTGTAAAACAACGTATTCTTAAAGCCTTTTTCAAAGTTAAGGCCACTAAGTTCTGTGGTCAATTGATTAATGTTTTCCCCGATGTTACACGTAGCACCCAACTTCGCCGGCGGCAGTTTTTGACCTTTAAGCCCCGGGTTTTGGCATTGGGTGCTACATTTTTCTTGCGCTTTCCGTGTAAGTGTGTGGTTGTCTATGAGGGTAATTCTTATATCTTCATGGACGTCTCCCACTTGGAAAAATTTCTCTCAGACCGGCAGAACAGGGTGAGGGAAGTGCAATCTACAATGTGAGATAACCTCCAATTAGTAGGCCTCGCGGCCTTGTTTTCTTAATAGTTTTCTCATTTGTTTTCTTATTCAATTGACATAGTTCGCTTCCGTAATGTGGGCTTTACAGTGTCCCTTGCTGATTGATTTATGTTATCCATTTATTGGTTGTATAATATGTTACCTTTACTTTGTCTGTCAAGTGTACACTGATTTCCTTTTTCATTTTGGTTGTTGTAATGACTACAAAAGCACAATAAGAAAAAAAAAAAAAAGAAAGAAAAGATTTTTCACGCTGATGTTGACGGCTCCTCAGCGCCTTCGATGACATCTTGCCGCACGGGCCACAGGCCCGAGGCATAGGAGGCAGCAGTCATGTGTGTCGGTGAGAGACATAAGTTTCTTGCACCGATCACACTTCTTGAACCCGCTGGCAGCCATCGGCGGAAAAAGGGCACCTGCGAGTTCAAAAGACTGGGCTGCCAGTGAAAACACACAAAAACCGAAAAACTAACTCCAGCTCGATACCGGTGTACCAGGCCCAGGCGGGAAGGGGAACTGGCGTCGAACCAGGTAAAACCACGAAAAAAAACATAGAAAATTACTTTTTTACCGGGTGACATGAACTCAATTCCGTCGGGCTCCGCGGAAAAAAGAAGACTGAGCACGATGGTACCTTTGGGCGGGAAGGGGACCGCGCATGCGCGCTGCATTCCCAAAGGCTTTCCTTGAAAGCTGGGGAAATGCTCCGCATGGGGGCTCCGTCAGCGCCAACGTCACCTATATGTGAGGACTGACTTCCTGCTTGGTCCTGGAGAATAAAGATAATGGGAGAGAGGAGGGGAGGAAAATAAAGAAGGCGTGTCAAAGAAATAAGGGAAGGAGGAGAAGGGTGTAATTTCCTCTTGTACTAAGTAAAGCACAGATGTTAATGATTCACAGTTCCCAGAGCTGACATATTCCAGTTAATAAATTCAAAATAAAGAGAGATTTTTCTACCTTTTGAGCATTTTTTTTCAGTTGCAATTGCTCCAGCCACTTTCTTCTGGTTTCTTTGTGTCTTCTGCTAACTCTCCATCATCTGCTGTCCATTTGTCCTTTCTTCTCTCTTCTAGTTTTTTTCCATTCTCTCTCTACATCTGCTTTAACATACTAATCTTTCTCCTTTTGCTCTTTCCTCATTCCTATTTCATCCACTCAAATTTTACCCCTCCATATTCAATCCCCACTTACTCTCCCAATACCCGGCTAATTGAAGATTTTTCTTCCCTCCCACACAAAATATTTTTCCCCTCTCCATTTCACTCTCCCAGCCCCATCCCATTCTAATCCTCCCCCAACATCAGCTCCCTTCTAGTTCCAGCCCCACCCAGTATCCGCTCCCTTCTAGTCCCCGCATCAGCCCATTTCCAGTCCTGGCCCCCCTTCAGTCCATTTCCAGTCCTAGCTCCCCCATCCATTTCCAGTCCTATCTGAGTCCCTTCATCAGCTCATTTCCAATACCAGCCTCCCATCAGCCCATTTCTAGTCCTTTCCTAGACCCACCATCAGCCCACGTCAAATCCTAGCTCCCCTCCACTCAGCCCATTTCCAATCCAAGCCCCCCATTAGCCTACTTCCAGTTCTAGCCCCTCCATGAGTCCATTTCAATCCAAGCCCCCACCACAGCCCATTTCCAATCTTAGCTCCCCCCAACACCCAATTCCCAGTCCTATCCTAGCCCCTCCATCAGCCCATTTCCTGTCCTAGCTCCCTCCCCTAAGAGCCCATTTCCATTCCAAGCCCCCCTTCCCATCAGCTATTTGCAGTTCAAGCCCCCTTCCACTCAGCCCAATTCCATTCCAAGCCCCCCTCCCCATCAGCTATTTGCAGTTCAAGCCCCCCCTTCCCCTCAGCCCATTTCCATTCCAAGCCCCCTCCCCATCAGCTATTTGCAGTTCAAGCCCCCCTTCCCCTCAGCCCATTTCCAGTCCTAGCAACCCCCAACCCATTACCAGTCCTAGCCCCCCCATAGCCTGTTACCGGGCCTAAGCCCCCATCAGCCCACTCCCAGGGCTCATCCCATCAGCCCATTTCCAGTCCTAACCCCCCCATCACCCAATTTTCAGTTTAAGCCCCCCATAGCCCATTGCCAGTCCTAACCCCCCATCAGACCACTTCCAGTCCTAACCCCAGACTTAGCTCCCCCATAGCCCATCACCACTCCTAACCCCCCCCCCCGCCCAGGGAAAATTTAAAATAAAAAAAAGCTGTCTGCTGCCGCGGCCGCAGAATCGAGTGTGCCATGGGGGCCCCCCTGCCCGGCAGAGCCTGCCCTCCCCTGCATCAGCTCCCTCTCCGCAGTCACACACACCGGCTTTCAGAGCACAAAGGGACTAGTTTCCCTTTCGCGGCTCTGTTAAGCCCGCAGGGGCTGATGGAAACTTTCCCATCAGCGCCCGTGGGCTTAACAGAGCCGGAAGGGAGAAACTCTCCCCTCGCGCTCTGAAAGCTGGTGCGTGTGACTGCGGAGAGGGAGCTGATGCAGGGGAGGGCAGGCTCTGCCAGGCAGGGGGGCCCCTGCGGCACACTCGATTCTGCCGCGGCGGCAGCGGCCGCGGCAGCAGACAGCTTTTTTTTTTTAATTTTAAAATTTACTTTTAGATCAGAATGTACTTTGTGCGGGGCCCCCTGAAACGCGGGGCCCTGTGCAAAAAACATTCTTGCTCAATGGACGGGCTGGCCCTGGAAAGGGTGACTGAAGAGGGGAGGTGTGTCTGGAGGGAGGAAGGGGGAGAAGAGTATCTGGAAGGAGTGAGGGTGAAGAGGAAAATAGAATCTGGAGTGAGCATGTGTGAAGGAGAAAGAGCCTCTGGAGATGGAAGGAAAAGGTAAAAGGGGGGAGGGAGAGTGTCTGGGGGGGGGGAGGGAAGAGCCTGGGGGAGGGAAGTGCCTGGGGGAGGGGTAAAGAATCCAAAGGAGCTAGGAAAAAGTTTTAGAAGCAGTGTAAAGAGAGTGTGAAAGAGGTCAAAGAATGTGAAAATGAAACTGGGGAGGAATTGAAAGAGGGGGTTTGGGAAGTTGTTAAGGCGCAAAAAAAAAAGAAGAAAGGGGCGGATGCCAGGAGGGGTTGAATTACAGGAAAGGAACGGGGCCTCATGAACAATTAAGAGTCAGAGGAAAGTAGATGAGGGTTTGGGAGGAGTAAGTACAGAGGATGAAAATAGGGGACTAGGGAATGGGTGAAATATAGAGGGGTAACAGGAGGCTGGGAAAGGAGAAAGACTGAGTTGGCAATGGAAGGGCTGGGAAGGGGATGGGAGTGAAAGAAAGAAAGAAGATAGGTATTTGAGAAGTGGAATGAGGGAGAAACTGGAGACTGGATAGTGAGAGAAACGAAAGATTAGGTGTAAAATCTAGCTATAAATGCAAAAGCACAGTAGAAAAGAATGGAGAAATAAGGTGGATAGGAAAAATCAATGTCAGACAGATGTAGAAAAGAAAGGAAAAAGGAGAAGAGAGAGGAAATGGAAAGCAGATGAAAAAAAGCTTAGAAGATTGATATGAGGTAAGTGAACGAGAGAGACTGGCACAACCTAATTTAAAAAATAAAACAAGCAGACAACAGAGGTAGAAAGGGAAAAATATTTTTAAAATTTTAGGGATTTGAATGTAAGCTTTCGGGAAATGCCTTTATGTTTCTCTTTTCCTAGTATTTCACTGATCACTCTAGCTTTTTGGGGGCTTCTATTTCAGTTTTGTCTCCATGTTTCTTTTTCCAATTGGTAGTCCCTTATTTTGTATTAGGAGAAGGTCTGTCCATGTTCTGCGCGTGTTACTGAGTTGAGGCATTCAGCTAGTGTATAATTTCCATGAAGGAATGTGTACCAGTCTGGTTTGTTGTGTTTTCCCAATAGGAGGTGCACTGGTGTTCTAGGACCTGGTGTGCTGCTTACAGTGTTGCCTTTTCATACATGGGGTTGTTATGATATGGTAAGTTTGCTAGATAGGTTCTGAGTATCAGTTTCAGAGTTTCATATTACTCTACAAGTCTAGAATGTCTGGCAATAGAAGCCAAGTGTTGCTGCTGTTCTTGAGGTGACACC
This sequence comes from Ichthyophis bannanicus, assembly GCA_033557465.1. Classification (NCBI taxonomy): domain Eukaryota; kingdom Metazoa; phylum Chordata; class Amphibia; order Gymnophiona; family Ichthyophiidae; genus Ichthyophis; species Ichthyophis bannanicus. The sequence continues at coordinate 304,814,141 of CM066032.1, read as the reverse complement.
AAAATCTGGATTTTTTTTGTTATAGTGAGGTGTAAGGGGAAATGTCTTTGCTCCATTTTAGAAACGGAGAAACATTTTTGGGAAATGTGGGGTATACTGTATGTGTTCCAGAATTAAAGTGCAGGATTTATTTTCATATTTTCCCATGCTGTACAGAAGCCAGACTTCATTCACATGAAAACTGTTGAATGTTATTATCAAATAACTATAATGAATGCTGTACAGCAGTCAGACTTCATTCACATAAAAACTTGAACGTTATTATCAAATAACTATAATGAAAGTTATAGTGAGTGGCTGAAATTGGCTGAAGGATTTCTTTATGTACAAAAGGCCTTGGGACTTTTCCTTATAGTGTCTTTTAAAGCTAATTTAGAGGCAAGGGGAGGGGGTTGCGATACGGTGGGCATGATGCACAGAAATGTCACTTTGGTTCGCCTTCTTCCATAACTAGCTTCCACTCCTATTGCTACCTAACTATCTCTGTCTAGAGATGCCACTACTTAACTAAGAGACTAAAATATCTTTTGCCTCTACTCTGGATCACACAGTCCTTTCCGGTCTGAGAATGGCTATATTATTAATATTAATTCTGTCCTTGTGGATATGGAATAGTAAGCCTGTAATTTGGGCCCCTGGCAAGCCATGTACCTGCCTAGACAACATGTCTGTTTAGCAGATGAGTACTATATGCCTGTAGAAGGGAGCTGCCAATAGCCATATTTTGTGGCAGGGGGATATAACCCACTTGTCTGACTTGGTCTATTAGGATTCAAGGAAAGGAGATTATCAGGTATGATTTAAAATCTCTCCATCCACAGTTAGCCTTAATCCTTAAACGGAAGCATTCTGAACAGAAAACGTGAGCATCTACCACAACTGCAAAGGTTAATGATTTATATCAAGCATATGCATTGTTTAAAAATACTATCTTGGAAGCCCAGACCAATTGTATTCCATGCTTTAAGAAAAGTGGAAGGAAAGACAAAGTGCCAGCATAGTTTTAAAGGTGAGGTCAGAGAAGCTGTTGTAGCCAAAAAGCATCTTTCAGAAAATGGAACAAGGAGCTAAATGACAAACTGGAAGAATAAGTACTGGCAAGTTTAGATGCAAGGCTTTGATAAGGCAGGCAAAGAACTTGAAAAAAGCTTGCTGTGGAAGCGCAAACGCATAATAAAAACATTTTCAGGTACATTCATAGCAAAAAAAACTTGTGAGTCAGTTGAACCATTGGATTATAGAAAGGTAAAAGGGGCACGAAGAGGAGATAAAGCCATAGCAGAGAAACTGAATGAATTCTTTGCTTTGGTCTTTACTGAGGAGGATACAGGGAAGTTACCCATGCCTGAAATGGTATTTAACCCTTTCCAGGCCGAGCCCAAAACTCTCGGGATCCAAAATTCTGACTAAATCTTCCTATCAAATGGTATATAATACATGACCATAGCAGAAGGAAAATCACTATTAGAACATAGTGAATAAGACAGGTACAATTTTCCTGAAATATGCAAAAATTAACCCGGCTGCAGAATGTGGATTAAAAATTTAAAGTAGGCCTTCAAAGGGTTAAAGGTGATTCATAGGAAGAATTGAAAACAAATATTGATAAACCAGAAAGATGTATTACAACTATTTGATAAACTGAAGAGTAGCAAATCACCTGGACCGGATGGTATACATCCGAGGATGTTAAAAGAAATGAAATATTAGACCTACTATTAGTAATATGTGAACTATCATTAAAATCTGTAGTACCTGAAGATTGGCAAGTGGCCAATGTAATGCCAATTTTTAAAAAGGATTCAAGGGGTGATCTGGAAACTAGACCAGTGAGCCTGACGTCAGTGCTGGCCAAAATGGTAGAAACCATTATAAAGAACAAAATCACTGAATAATATGTAGATAGTCATGGTTTAATGGGAGAAAGCAACATGTGGTGGGTGGTAACAGGTGAGCCGGTCGATCTGGATATTCAGAATGCCTTTGACATGGTAAAAAGTCATGGGATAGGAGGCAGTGTACTACTGTGGATCTGGAACTTGTTAAAAGATAGAAAGCAGAGGAGAGGATAAGGCTAAATGGCCAATTTTCTCATTGGAGAATGGTGAATATTGGAGTACCCCAGGGATCTGGGATAGGTCTGCTGCTTTTTAACATATTCATAAATGACCTGGAAATGGGAAAAACAAGTGTTGATCAAATTTGCAGATGAGACAAAATTATTCAAAGTTGTTAAAAAGCAAGAGGATTGTGAAAAATGGCAAGAGGACCTTGATAAATTGGAAGACTGGCCATTGGCAGATGACATTTAATGTGGACAAATGCAAAGTTATGCACTTAGGAAAGAACAACTCAAACTATGCAAGGTTCCACATTAGGAACTACCCCCCAGGAAAAAGATTTAGGCGTCATTGTGGATAACACGTTGAAAATCTCTGCACAGTGTACAGTGGCAGCCAAGAAGGCAAATAGAATGCTAGGAATCATAAGAAAAGGCATGGAGAATAAAACAAAGGATATTATAATGCTTTTATCATTCTATGGTGTGACCGTACCTTGAATATTGTGTGCAATTCTGGTCACTGTATCTTGAAAAGGTAAAGAGAAGAGCCACTAAAATGGTAAAGGGGATAGAAGTATATGAGGAAAGGCTTAAAAGGTTAGGGCTCGTCAACTTGAAAAAGACGGCTAAGGGGAGATATGATGGACGTCTATAAATTAATGAATGGTGTGGAACGGGTAAACATAGATTGTTCACGCCATCAAAAAGTAGACTAGGGGACATACAATGAAGCCACAATGTAACCTATTTAAGACTAAGAAAATATTTTTCACTCGATGTGTAATCAAACTATGGAATTACTGGAGGATGTAGTAAAAGCTGTTAGTGTAGCTGAATTTAAAAAAAGGGTTAGACAAGTTCCTGAAAGAAAGATGCATAAACCATTATTAAAAAGGACCCGGGAAATCCACTGCTTTCCTCAGGACACGCATTGTGAAACCTGTGTGCATTTTTGGGAACCTGCTAGGTACTTGTGACTTGGATTTGCCACTGTTGGAAACAGGATACTGGGCTTGATGGACCTTGGTCTGACCCAGTATTGCATATTTTATGTTCTTATGGTGTGACCCCCTAGAGTGCTCTCTTTTACCAACTGCTTTCGAAAACAGATCCTCCTTTCATGTGCATCAGTTCCTCCACTACTGGTGTGCTTCCCGATGCTAAAAATTAATTATATTCCTAACCACATGGAAGGCTGTTTTCTTCTTCCTCCCAAGGATGGTCTCCTCTGCTTAAAATTCCCCTTACTCTCTGAGGAAATTTACCAGATGGCATCAGTCACAAGTGCCATCTATAGATGGGCTGTCATTGATCGCAATATACAGACAGGCCACAGTCACAGAGTATTGCAATCAGAACCTCAAAGGGCACATCTTGGGAGGGGCAATCAGCTTTTGCCAGGGCTGTAAGGATACCAAAAATGTAAGAAAAGAAGCAGTAATAATGGTTTAGCTGTTAAGAATTTACATCAGGTGTGGATAATATGTAAAAATACTATCTTCGAAGGATGGCCAAACAACTGTCAGCATGGTTAAAAGATGACGTGAAAGAGGCTAAAATAGCCCAAGGAACATCTTTCAAAAAATGGTAAAAGGATCCAAATGAAGAAAACTGGAAACCGCATAAGCACTGACAAATTAAATTTAAAGCATTCATAAGGCAGGCAAAAAGAGAGCTTGATAAGAAACTTGGCATACAGGCAGAACTCATCCTATGAGGGAGATGGCAGAGGAGGTTTATAAATTATGAGTGGAGTGGAACAGGTAAAAATCTGAATTGGTTGTTTAGTCTTCCTGACAAACCCGAGCTCTTCACTTTCTAGTACTGTGAGAATTTGTAAGGACCAGCCTTCAAAGAGTCTCATGTGGGAAGCCATTTCTAATTGGAGCAAGGAGACAAACATGCCACACAAGCTTGTTAGTGGAAGAGTAGTGTCATAGAGCGGATGCTAATGAAAGTGAAGACTTAGAAAAAAACGCTGTCTTTCACAAAACAAATGATGTGCAGAAGATGCAATGGCCCTGCAGCGCAACTAGAGAGAGCAGGCGAAAACTTACAGAGGCTGAGTTAACACACCCGGCTGATGATTCTGCAGAAGTTAATCAGCTGCACCTGGAAAGTAGCCCGGGGAACTCAAACGTGGAATGCCTTTATAAGCAGAAAGCTAGTGCAGGAGAAAGGAGAAGGAGGAGAAGAGGAGCTGAGACAGCCAGGAACAGCAGCCCAGCCAGGTCAAGCAGTGCAGCCAAGACAAGCAGCACGACAAGGACAGCAGGAGCTGGAAGAGGAGCAGAAAGAGCCAGAGAGAAAGACGGGCCGTGGAGAGTCAGTCCGGAGAAAGACTTGGTAGCAGGAGACCTCAGAGGTAAAGAGCTCAGAAGGAGAGAGCCATACCTGGAGAGAGGCCTATGCTCACCAGAAGACCCTGAAACAGGATTGAAAGGCTCCAGAAGGAAAGGTACTGATAGCAGAGTTACCTATACCAGGAAGCAAGGAAGTCTGGATTCCTCACCAGGTTTTCCTAGGCTACAGAAAGGTCAAGCAGTGTCTAGAAGCTTCCAAGAGAAAGTCTGCCAAAGAGACTGTGTCCTGAGAGAAGTGCCTGAGAAGGAAAACTCCAGTTATACCGGTTACAGGAAGCCAAGGTATGGTGACACTTTATTCATAAAGAGAAGCTCAGCTCCTAGAAGCTCTTGTAAAGCAGATATCCAGTTTGAAAGGAAAAGAAGCAGGCCAGAGTTTTATAAGCCAGGACGTAAGGGCATAGGAACAAGCCATGCTTATTTGAGAGCCCTAGAACAGCCTTGCTGGAAACAAGGGAACAGAAACAGTGACTGGCAAACTATAGCGGCCAGGGAAAGCTCCAATTCAGAGGGAGATAACAATGACCCAGAGCCCATGCAGATAGCGCTTGAGGACCCTATTCCCTTATCTCAAGACGAATTAAGGGACTGCTCCATTTGTATTGCGGGCAGTTTTGAATCACTCCCTGAACTGTGAGTTATACAGACATTGCTTTGAGAATACTCATGTTTGTGCTGAATGAAAGAGGAATGTTCACTCCTTTGTTTTGCTTTAAAGTTTGAAAGAATCCTGGGTTAAATCCTACAAGCAACTGTGAAGTTTGTAACAGTTTACCTCTACTTATGTTGTGGTGGAAGCCTGAAAAGAAGGACTTTCTGTATTTCTGTATCTCAGCGAACCTTTTGTGTTAAAAGGGAAATAAAAGCCTTATTTACCCTCTACTTGGCATACACAATTTATTCACATAAGGAGCAGGACTACAAAGACCAAGATACCCTTGGCCTTAAAAGAGCCCTCTACTCCCAGAAAACAATAATATGCTCAACCTACCCTTACAGCCACTGGCCACCAGGGGGGGGGGGGTTGATGACAGTAGCCTAGTGGTTAGGGCAGCAACCTGGGACCAGAAAGGCAGGGTTCAAATCTCACTGGTACTCCATGTCACCTTGAACAAGTCACTTAACCCTCCACTGCCTCAAGTGAAAACATAGATTGCAAGCCCTCCTGGGGCAGGGAAATACCTACCGTACCTGAATGTAACTCACCTTGATCTATTACTGGAAAGGCATGAGCTAAATACCAAATGGCAGGACTGCTCTCTCTGTCACATGTCACGTGCTGGGGATGCTTGTTCTCGTTCCCTGGTGGGTGGCAGGAGAGGAGAGTAGGACTCTAGGAAGACTAGATGTCTAAATGGTAGATGAAATTTAATATGGACAAGGGCTCATGGGAGTGTCTCAATGGTTTCCATGGCAACTGTCACTCACAGCTAACGGCAGGAAAAATGCTGGTTGATGCTTGTAATGCTGGTGGGACAGTAGAATGTACCCCATATGAAAGTAAGATCTCACAGATACTTTTTATAATTTTATGGATCTGATACCTGATGAACATGAGTATATTGCCAGTAGCGTTGTGTACTAATCTGTTATGTTTTTTTGAAGGAGTGAATAAACAGGTGGACAAAGGTGAGTCGGTTGATATTGTGTATCTGGACTTTCAGAAAGCCTCTGACAAGGTCCCTCATCAGAGACTTTTGGCAAAACTAAAGAGTCATGGGATAGGAGGCAGTGTACTATTGTGGATCAGGAACTGGTTAAAAGATAGAAAGCAGAGGGTAGGGCTAAATGGCCAATTTTCCCAATGGAGAAAGGTGAATAGTGGTGTACCCCAGGGATCTGTGCTGGGTCCGCTGCTTTTTGACATATTCATAAATGACCTGGAAAGTGGAACAACAAGTGAGGTGATCAAATTTGCAGATGACAGAAAACTATTTAAAGTTGTTAAAACCCAAGAGGATTGTGAAAAATTGCAAGAGGATCTTGATAAATTGGAAGACTGGGCATCAAAATGGCAGATGAAATATAATGTGGACAAGCGCAAGGTTATGCACCTAGGGAAGAACAACCCAAACTATGGTTACACGATGCAAGGTTCCACATTAGGAACCACCACCCAGGAAAAAGATTTAGGCGTCATTGTGGATACCATGTTAAAACCCTCGGCCCAGTGTGCAGCGGCGGCCAAGAGAGCAAATAGAATGCTAGGTATGATAAGGAAAGGAATGGAAAATAAAACAAGAGATATTATAATGCCTCTATATCGTTCCATGGTGAGACCGCACCTTGAATATTGTGTGCAATTCTGGTCGCCATATCTTAAAAAGGATATAGCGATTTTAGAAAAGGTTCAGAGAAGAGCCACCAAAATGGTAAAGGGGATGGAAGGATACTCCTATGAAGAAAGGCTAAAAAGGTTAGGGCTCTTTAACCTGGAAAAGAGACGGCTGAGGGGAGATATGATAGAAGTCTATAAATTAATGAACGGAGTGGAACGGGTAAACGTAGATCGATTGTTTACGTTATCAGAATATAGAAAGACTAGGGGACATGCAATGAAGCTACAGGGTAAACTATTTAAGACTAATAAAAGAAAATATTTTTTCACTCAACGTGTAATCAAACTCTGGAATTTGTTACCGGAGGATGTAGTAAAGGCTGTTAGTGTAGCTGGGTTTAAAAAAGGTTTGGACAAGTTCCTGGAGGAAAGGTCCATAAACCATTATTAAGAAGTGACCGAAGATATCAATGCTTGACCCAGTACAAGCATTGTGGAACTTGTGTCTCTTGGGGAAACTGCTAGGTACATATGACCTAGATTGGCCACTGTTGGAAACAGAATACTGGGCTTGATGGACCTTGGTCTGACCCAGTATGGCATATCTTATGTTCTTATGGATTTATTATGCCGTGCAGATGTAAATAGAGAAGGGAGGAAAGGGGGAGAAAGGAGAGAAGTGGGTTTGGGGAAAAGATAAGAAGCTCAGTTTTGGTCATGCATACAGCAGGCTCCCAGACCATTGCAGTGGGCTCCCCAGCCGAGCTTGGAGGTGTCCATGGTCAGAACGTGTTGGGCTGGTGGAACCTGGAAAGGTAGGCCAGCCATGAGATTCTGTTGGCTCTGCCACTGAGCGAGAGAAGCCACATGAGGCTGGATGATCCAGACCTAATCCTCGAATTAGCTGTGGCCTGACTTCATTGAGAGCCGAGGGTTCACTGGGCTGTCGCATCCGTAGATGGGCCTGTATGGTTATGTGAACCACCAAGGCCATGTACCCCAATAGGTGCAGCAGGAGATGGGCGGATGCTGATGAGCGACCTTGTACCATTTTTGCTAGGGTCACCAGACGCTGCGCCCATTCTAAAGGGAGGAAGACTCTGGCCTGGGTTGAGTCCCAGAAGGGCTCCTATGAACTCCAGGCACTGGGTCGGTAGCAGATACAACTTTGGGAAGTTGACCATGAGCCCCAGATGATGTAGTACCCTAATGGTGCTGTGGGCCGCATGATGTACTCTCTGGCAAGCTGCCCTTAAGGAGCCAGTTGTTCAGATGAGGGAAGACAAAGATCCCCAGCAAGTGGAGGTGAGCGACGACTACCGTCAGGCACTTGGTGAACATCCAGGGGGCTGAGGAGAGGCCAAAGGGGCGCTCCCTACATTGGTAGTGACAGCCTCCGATTATGAAGCGGAGGTGATGATGGTGCCGGGGATGAATCAGGATGTGGGTAAAGGCATCTTTGAGGTCCAAGTAGCATAGTCAATCTCCCCACTGGAGATAGGGCAGCAATGTTCCAAGGTATAGCATTTTGAACTTCTCCATGACCAGAAAGCGGTTTAGGTCCCACAGATCCAGGATGGGCCGGAAGCCCCCTGTCCTTTTTGGGTTGAGGAAGTACCATGAGTAGAACCCTGTGCCCCAGAGGGGCCAAGGGACTGGTTCTATTGCCCGATCGACAGGGACTCGAGTTCCTTTTGCAGGAGCTCTCTGTGCAGGGAGGTCATAGGAAGTTCCCCTGGGAAGAAGGGAGGAGACATCTGGTCAAAGCGCAGAAGGTAAACTTCTCGCACCACCTGCAGCACCCAGGTGTCGGTGGTGATGCCCGGCCAGAGGTGAGCGAAGTAGATCAGACGTCCTCCTGTGTGCCTTGGGCCCTGGTCCTCGGAGAGAACAAGGGCTATGCCTAAGAGGTAAAAAGACTCCACCAGGCTGTGGCTAGGGCACTGTTTGGGACTTGGGGGCTTTTTGCTTACAGGGGCCATGCCCTTGGCCTTCTGACCCTGTTGGGGAGCCTGATAGGCCGGAAATTAGAGGTATTTTACATAAGTCTTTTTCATCTTCAGGTGAAAGGGCTTTTTCCCTGAAGCCTTCCGACGGGAATGGTCAGCGGTCTTCCAACTCCAACTCAGCTGCCTTGTCAGTCATGCGTTTGCCGAAGATGTTCTCTCCTCAGCAGGGGACATCAACCAGTTTGTCCTGTACCCACTGCTTCAAGTCCAAGGGCTGTAGCCAAGCCAGGCGGTGGACACTAATGCCCACAGCAGCCATATGAGCCTCGGACTCAAAGCCATCATAGACTGCTTGAGTCCAGAATTTGTAGCATTCCTTGATTGAGGAGATAACGGTCAAGAAGCGCTTGAGAGATTCACCTGCCAGCACAGCTGAGAACTCCACAAGCTCCTTCACCAGATCCATCAGTTAAGGCCCATGTACAGCTGGTAAGCCTAAATGCAGGCCGTGAGCATCGAGCTCTGGTTGCACTTTCTATCAAACCCATCCATGGTGCAGGCCTCACCCAACAGGCGGCACCGAGGAGTGCATCTTCGGACTCTTTACGTGATACATGGCTAACTCCACCACCATGGAGTTGTGAGCCAGCTGTGTCTTAGTAAATCCTGGACTCTTGCCAACTCGATACTGGGAATCAGTCACCGGCTAACTAATTGCAAAGTCACCGGGCTCTCCCACATCCTGAACAGCATGCACTCCAGGATGGGGGGAATCGACACCGTCAGTGCCTCTCTCAGAGGGGCCTTGTACTGGAGGATCTCCAAGTCCTCAGCTCGGGGCTCGTCCTCCAGTTCCATCATGAAGGCCAGGGACTTCAACATCCCCCAGACAAACTCGAGGAATTCAAAATTCTTGGATGGGGACCTCTGGCGCTTCTGAGGGGGAGATGGTTCAGAGGAACATTAATGTGTAACATGGTGTTGGGCGACTCATCTTCGGTCTCCCAGCCAGACTTGGAGCCGGACAAGATCTCAAGGCCCAATGGTCATCGGGGTGATGAGCTGCTGGTGCAGAGGCCGAGGTGCTTGGGGGCAAGTCATGCCTCAAGCAGGAGGCCGATCGACTTGGCTCTGAGTGAGTGAACCATTCCAGCACCTGCTGGACGTTCTTTGGGAAGGTCCTTTCAGTGGAGGGTCCCGATGTCAGCATCGACCACATGGAGGCTCTGGACATTGGGCCCTGCTGTGCCTCGAGGAAGGCAGCCAAGCTACGTTTCAAGGCTGCCATCCTGGCTTCAATGCCAGTAGGCTCCGCAGCAACCAGTTCAGGTCTCAAAGGCATCGAGCCCCAAGCCAGCTCCCTCGCAGGGGAGTCACCAATGGTGATCGCATCAGAGGACCAAGCTCTATCCCCCGACACGATGGGAGTCTCCTCCCACCAGGGCAGCTTCGAGGGCCACTCCAGGCCATTGCCCTCATTGTCAGGTCAAGGACTCTCTGGCTCCGGGATCAGACTTTGACTTGGACGATGTCTTGGACTCATGGGGGAAATCCTCTGAGGACAACCCCCAGTCTAAGGCTCTGCAACCTCGGGGCTTGGACTGAGCAAATGTGCATAATGTAGAATCATCAGACACAGTCTCCAACGGCAGCGATTCCAGACTCGATGCCGGCATCGCAGCAGAAGCCTTCGAGCCAGAAAGCTCCCACCGCTGCTTTTCACGATTCCTCCGGCTCTTGCTCGACATCTGCAGGCACAGCGGGCAAGTGGAGTCATCATGATCCGCACCAAAGCATTTGACACAGCAACTGTGGCAGTCCGTTATGGACATGGTATGGGGGCATTTGCCACATTGCTTAAATAAAAGCGCTAAGAAAGGGTTAGAAAAAAATCAGCTTTTACTGGAGACAACAGACAGGACATCTGCAGGGCTCCACGGAAAAAAGAAGACTGAGGTAAGATGGCAATTTTGGGTGGGAAGGTGACCACACATGCACAGCCTAGCTCACAAAGGCTTTCTTTGAAAGCTGGGGAGTGATTCCACGTGGGCTCCGTCAATGCCATCACCCATGTGTGAGGACTGACTTCCTGCTTGTTCCCAGAGAAAATGGGTAAGATGGCCTTTATTCACACACATCCAAGGCTGCAGACATGGTGCAGGCTGGGACATGGTGCAGGCTGGTACGTATCCTGCTCTGCAGCTGTGCTCTGCTGCTGTGTTAGTATCACCAGGTTCCAAGGTGTCAGCTTACCACAACATCCTGTTGCTGGATTGTCACACCCAAGATATTTCATCTCAAGAACAGAAAATCGACATGTTCTACAACACAGACCCTGTTCAAGCTGGTGCCATAACCTCGTTAACATTTTCATTTCAAAAACTGTCCTTTTCAAGTTTTGTTTCTCACCCCCTTGGTATTTTGCCTTCATTTTCAGCGTCTTACACTCGAAAAGAAACCCAAGTCCTTATTCCATCAAAGAACTAGGCTAAAAGATGGGAATGAAAGTGAAATTGTGGAAGGCTGTAATTTTGAAGTGATAAATTAAGTTCCATGTGATTTCGTTTGAACCTTCTTCCCTCCACCTCAGTTCACATCTAACCCAAACCAACTGGACATATCACTCTATATCACAAAATCTTTTTCTTTCAGCAATGCCATAAATGTGAGCACTATCTGTAATCCTCAGAAAACAGCCGGCCACATTTTCACATTGTAATCTTTAAAAAAAACCCACTTGTATAAAAGATGATAAAAATACAAAATGTTTTCATAAATAACCTGAATAATGAAAAGGGAAATCTTCACACTTTTCAATTATGAGCCAATAAGGTATAAATGAGAATCTTCACATCCTTTTCAAAGCTGAAATTAGTTCTAGTCTGCAAAAAAAAAGATATTAAGGTAACAGCAAAATTATTTTTCACAACGGAACAAGAGAGGTCACGCTTTGAAGATCTGTCTTTCAGAATTATCTCCAAAATGCAGCATGTGAAAGGTATAAATCCACTAACCACTTTTCAAATGCCATTGGCTAGAAGACCAACAGCACAGACTTACAACAAAAGAAAGAGGTTGAAGAAAAATTACATACTTTTATTCTGGTAGGGAGACTATTTTTTAACCTGATAATCAATTACAACTTAATAAAACTTTAGCTTGCTGTGCCCTCTAGTGGTTTACATTGTTAATGTGCTACTATTTTTGCACCACACCTGACTCTACTTTCATTCGCTTGCAGCAGCATACTACAGAAAGGCGATCTACTACTCCCACATTTACCAAGTCACAGTTCTATATGTAACCATTATTTTTCTTTCTCTAATGGATATTATGTCATTTACTGAGACTGATTTGCTTTACTACAGTTACCTAAAAATAAATACAATTTCAAAATTTAAAGTCCTAACTAAATCCTCCAATCCAAATCCTCTCCAACAAGACTGCATCTTCACTTAAAACTCCCAGGAATGGACTATGGAGGAAGGGGTAGTAGGGAGGGAGAGGACATAGGAAGGGCTTTAGGGGTTAGGGAAAGAGAAGAGGCGCCCCACCCCCCCTCGCTAGGCTCACTCCTCGGGCTTGGAGGAGCGCTCCCTAGTCCTGTAGTTGGAGGGGGCAGGGGGATGCTGTGAAGTTATGATCTGATAAATGTTGGCAATCTTAAGAGTGAAAGGGGAAAAGATGAGGCATGATAGAACCCAAGGGATGTAGACCTAAAAATTGCAGGACCTCTCTCAAAATCTCTGCCTTAGGCAGGCCTAATGAGAGTGGGAGGCAGCAGGGGTGCGTGACCCTGAAGCCTGTGGTCTCTGAAGAACTCTGCCTCGGCCTGTCTTCTTAGGTGCATTTTGCAATAGCATTTATTGGGGATGCTTCAGCCTGCTGAGAAAAATTGTTTGTCCATATGCAGAGGTTACGCAAAGAAACCTGGGGTTCAGACAGGCAGTCAGACGGGATTTCCTATGGCAGCAGCTGTTGGCAAAGAAAGAAAAAGCCACAAATGAGGCCAAGACTGGTACAGTCTGCCCACAGAGTCCTCATCTCCCATAGGCAGAGGAGGAGGAGAAGACCGCGATCGCAGTACTCTGCCCACGAGAACCCATCTCCCAAGGGCAGAAGAGGAGGACTGTGAACATTAGTGCAGTCTGAGGAAGAAGGAAGCCTGTCTGCAGACCAGGAAAAGGTTAGACATGTGGGGAAGGAGATGCAGAGAAGGGGCAGTAGGCCTAGAAAAGGAAGAATAGAGAAGGAGATCGAAGGCATGGGGTTAGAGTGCAAAGTGGTAATAAAAGAAAGAGAAAGTCTGGGAAGGGAAACAGAGAGCACCCTTACCCCCAAAGAACACGCACACACAAACACAGGCACCCCACTCCTGCCCATTCCCCCACACCAGCACCCCTACCCTGCACCACACACACATACAGGCACCCCACCCCTGTATCAGACACACATGCAGTCTCAAGATGAGATAGACACAAATATATAGATAACACCAGTCTATAAAGATGCCTTTTATAGCCACTTAGCCTCTACAACTGTAATGAGACACTGCAGATCTTCTCTTTGCAGCCTCACCACAGATGGGCAAATGGAGGAGGGGGAAACGCGTCATTTTGTCACACTATAAGTGGGCACATTTCAACTTGTTAATTCTTTTTTTTATTATGAACAATGTTAGCAAGTTGCAGATTTTCCTGTTACTGACCTTTTCAAATGCCTGTCATGGTATTCACAATAACACGATTAACATAGTCATTTACTTTGTTTTGACATTTATTACTCTGGTACATTTAAAACTAATTTTCAAACGATACAGGGGGCTTGGAAAAGTGGTCTGTCTTGAGGGTCATGCTGGCTGTCAGCGCCTCTAGCCTTGGGCACAACATTTCTAACAGCAGCCCCTTGGCTGCCACAGGGATAAGTACAAAGGCTTTCCATGTCCCCTGCTGTTCTTCTCAGCGCCAGCTACTGCAGCTTTGGGAGACCCAGTATGAACCTGCGAGGGAGGGCAAACCAACCAAGTGCTTCCCAGCCGGAGAGACTTGGGCTTATTGTCACTTCAAGTCAGCCTCCATGCAATGGAGTAAAGCCAAGATTGAATTCTGCTAAAATGCAGCCAGTGGTTACTGTAGACCAAGATCAGCCAAAAAGCCTGTCTCTAGGAATGGCACAATGTTCTACCAGAAAAAAAATGTGTTTCGCTACAAATAAGTACACTCAGGGTTTTTTTGGAGGGAATACATAGTGGTACGGAATACCATAGTGTTGCCAGATTTTTGGACAGCAAATATGGGACCCCTGGGCAGGCTTGAGCTGAGTTGAGCTGGGCAGGGTCCTCTCTCCTGGGACATTTTTCCACCATATATTTCATAAAGACCAGTCTAGAAAGCATTGAGTAATTTCAAAAGTTTAAAAAAGGACAGCAGCAGCCCTTCTTGAGTTCTAAGCTGCACCTCCGGCTCCCCCTGAGCCCCGATCGGCATCCCAACAAAGAGCAGGAGGCGCCAAAACCCTCCCGCTCTCCAACATAAGGCCAATCAGGGCCCAGCACCAGCAGCTCCAACAACATTAAAAAGGAGCGCCTCCCGACGTGCCCACGCCTGGCGGGTCCACCCTGAGGGCCTCCCTAGAGGGCCCTTTGGCGTGGCTCTTAGGCGATGAAAAACCCAGGCACATCACAGCTAAGGAACTTACCACAAACAGTACAAAGAAGCAACGTGTCCTGTCTCCACCACACTGCCAACATGAGCTCCAGCCCTCCTGCTCCACCCTCAACGCATAAGTAATCTCATCTACCGGCCTGTCAAAGAAGCTCACAGAACGGTGAGTAGAGTTATCCAACATGGCACAAACCACCACAGAATCTTTGCAACAACCTGCCCTGCGCAATCGCAAACCTCACAAACCAATGCCTAAACTACGCAAACAAAAATGGATAAATCGACACCAATTATACGCCATCTATTTTGCTCTGATCCTATGCTCTCAGCTTATAAGCACTACCTGCTTCTATCCAACTCTCATAACAGCCTTCCAAACACCTCCTATTTACCTAACATTTTACTCTCAACCACATCACATTATACACAAGCATAGTACCTACAAGCAACACAAGAGACCCACCAGACTTATTCAAATACAACCTTCCTCACTTAATTCAACTGAATTCCCCCCTCCCTAGCCCCCCCCTCCCCCGCATATCAGTAGGCCTTATAAATGCCAGATCCATAGATAACAAGATAAATACTATTATCGATCACATACAAGACAACCCCATTGATATCCTCTGTATTACTGAATCATGGCTAAAGAGCTCTGACCAAGTCGTCCTGAATCAAGTTACGCCCCCCACATTCATGGCATTCAACTGTCCCTGTACTCACAAAAAAGGAGGTGGAGTACTCATTCTAGCCCGTGAAGACTTGAAACGCAAGACGTCCAGTTCAATATGTTCATACTGCTGTGACAACATTATCATAGAAAACAAATGCTTATCCATCCGCCTTATCTACAGAGCCCCCAATTCCCACTCAGAAGACACATCCAACATTCTTGAATCCATATAATCAGCAAACTCCCCTCATAAACCCCTTATAGTACTAGGGGACTTGAACCTCACATCTGCTTCTAACAAGGACGCAGCCTTCCACAAAGCAATGGACTCCATTCTATTCAAACAAATTCTCACAGGTCATTCTCATCTCTCTGGCTCCACCCCAGATCTCATATTTGTCCCAGCAAGCATCCTAGACCAAGGACACATAGCATCATTATCAACGACCCCCATACCATGTTCGGACCACCATGCCATACTCTTAAAACTCCACCTCTACAATCAACAAAAATAACTGAAACCAGATAATCCTACCAGATGCTTCAAAGCATTCAACAAAAAGCAATTACTCAGGGATACCCTTCAATTCCTACCCCAGGACTTTACCGACCTGGAAGAGCTGTCAACATCTGGAACACTATCATCAGTGCCACATCGAGACTCCCAACTCGAACCATCCCACGCCATTTAGACATCAGACCAAGATCAGCTCTATGGTACTTCACTACAATAAGAGAATCAAAGAGGAAACTACGTCAATATAAGCGTCGATGGCGACATGACAAGACTGAAATCATACTAAAACAATACCAAATAATGCAACAAGAATATATCATCCTAATAAATAAACACAAATGACAATACCACACTAACCTCATTCTAAAAGCCTGCAAGAAACCCAAAGAGCTCTTCAACATCATCCAAACTCTAACGAAGGACCCAGCTCTGAAGAATGAAAACCCAATACACCCTCAAACCTTTGCTGACTACCTCCTATCCAAGAATAAACCCCTTCAAACCACACTTTACAAGGACACTTCTTAATCTGACACCCTACCTATCAGTGAGAGCCCCATCACCCTAAGCCACTTGAGAAACTTCAATATCCCGTCAACAGAGCAAATCATCTGAACCATAACTGAACTGAATACAACCACAGCACCATCTGATCGCTGTCCAGTGGCATGGATCAAATCTGCCAAGAATGACCTAATCAAATACATCCAAAAGATAATAAGTATCTCACTTACCCAGGGATACATGCCTCAGGCTCTCAAGCAAGCAACCATCCGCCCTGTTCCAAAGAACACACCACCTCACAGCACCGACCCATCAAACTACAGCCCAATATCCAGCCTCCCATTCCTCTCTAAAATAATTGAGAAGATTGTTCAGAGACAGCTCCAGTACCACATTGACCTACACGCCCCTCTGGATCCACACCAACATGGTTTTCGCCCAGATCATAGCATAGAGACACTATTCATCCATCTATTTGATAACCTGTTCAAAGGTATTGCCAACATAAGAAGAGGTTTCCTGTTAATCTTCATTGACATGTCATCTGCCTTTGACACAGTTTCCCATGACATCCTTCTGGAGCAACTAGCACCTCAAGAGTCTTCGCTCTCTGCCCTCCTATTTAACATTTATGTACAATCAGTTTGCAACATATTCAGGAAGGACAATATACAATATGCCATATATGCAGATTATATTATGGCCTACACCTCAATCCAGTTAGACACTCTAGACTTCACCACAATGTCAACGTGCCTCCACGAAATGATAACCTGGCTTACCAACAAGAACCTCAACATCAACATCAAGAAGACTGAGACAACAATCATCACAAGGAACACTGATTTCACCCCCCCCCCCCCCGCCTCAATCAAAATTGCCAATTTTCAAATTACAATAAAGGATGAAGCCGATACCTGGGTATCATCATTGACAAGCATCTCAACCTACAAGTACATATCAACAAGACCTCCAGGACTGCCTTCCACAAGCTTGCAATGATCAGAAGATTAAAACCTCTCATTAGTCAAGAACACTTCCGCACAGTATGCCAGTCCATCATAATGCCATCACTGGACTACTGTAACGCCCTCTTCCAAGGGTTGCCCAAACAAACTACCCGACCCCTGCAACTAGTCCAAAATACCACCGCCCGAACCATCATGGGATCATCTCAATGGCAGCATATAACTCCCCTCCTGCACCAACTGCACTGGTTGCCAACTACATCACGAGCCAAATACAAATCTGCCCTTACCATCTTCAAGATCAAAAACACCCTAACAGCCAGAAGTCTGCAGGATCTCATCTGTGCCAAACCTAACAGACCTGAGAGAAGCAGCAATATCAATACCATACCTACGCTCAACCTGTTCACAAAAGCCAAAAAAAAGCACTGCTAAGAGGGCCCTCTCGCTTGCCACTCCCTCTATCTGGAACACTCTCCTGGAAAAACTAAGAACAACCACAGACATAAAGGACTTTCTGAAACAGCTCAAGACCCTTCTTTTCATCGAGCACTTCAATGAACACCTTTAACTCCCCAGTGTTACTCAAACCTGATGTTCCACCTCATGACCAATTACATATACTGTCAGACGGGTGCCTGGGTGAGAATGTTCACAGTCTTGGCAAAGGCATATATCAATATGGTTTGCAAGGGATTGTGGGAAATGCAGTCCATTCACACCAGACACAGCCGCTCACAATAATTAGTTGTGCTTGAGTGTAAAGCCAATAAGATATTTATTTATGGGGTTATTTCTCCCAACACAGATATGCTTGGTAGCACATAAAACAGGATACTTGCTTTCAGTGTTAAACTTAGAAAAACAAAATCAGGAAAACAACAGTTGAACTTGTCAGGCAATCAAATCAAAAGAATAAAGACCTGGTTGGTAACAAACTGGTCTTTTCTGTAGGCTCTAGCTAATATTTTCTTAGCAGTGCATCAAACAACAAGCAAAACCCACAAAGAAGGGAAAAACTGTTCTTTTCAGGTTAACTTCTTATATCTTCACACATAGACTCAGAAGTGATTCCCTCAGAGCTCACAAGCAATTAGGTAAGGCTCAATTGCTAGCAGTTACCCAGCTGAAACCCCTTAGCTGGCTTGCTTTCTACTGCGTGGCTCAAAATCCTACTCAGGAGCTTTTCTGAGTAGATTAAAGAACAAGTTTGTATTTCTTTGTGATGGTTGTTGTACTTTGTAACAGTAAATTACCAAAGGAGTTTAGACAGAGAGCAATCCATGTATTCACAGTCTGTATCTAAGACCTCTCCCCCTTCTTCAACAATCATGGGTTCAATATCATGGATTGGCACAGAGGAATTTCTCAATGGAGCATTCTCAGGAGAATACTTGTTTCCCTGCTGTCTTTCAAGGGTATAGCTAGGGCATAGATCAGTGTTCATACCTGAGCTTCCATTGCTGTTAGAGTTCCTCTCTAAATAGCCTGGCCAGTATGTAGTCCAGTTCTTATGTCCAGCCTTCCAATCCAGATCCCTGGACACTGGGTCTCTCTTCACATACCTTCTGGCACGGGTCCTAGGGTCCCTTCCAAGTGCAGCCGTCTCCCTCACAGGTACGGTCTGGAGATTCCTAGCTCTGCAGCACCATTCCTCTGGCTTTCCCCAGTCCAATGGTGTAAGCTTGCCTTTGGAATGCCTTCCAGTATACGTACTGCTCTGGACTCCTTTAGACCTCCCAAAAGCTTTTCTCTTCTTTCTTCCAAAGGGTTTCTTGCCCTCTCTGTCCGTCTGCTCTGGCTTCTGCTTCTGATGATCCTCCAGATGATGAAGCTGTCCAAGATCATGAAGATGAAACTGAGGATCTCCAAGATGAATCTGAGGATGATTCTCTGTAGAATAAACTCTACCTTTATTCTGCTTAGATGAGTGCTCCACCCTAACACAGCGCAGCTGTGCTGAATCAGGCCCTGCCCTTTGAGATGAGTGCTTGGGGATTACCTCATAGCCCTCCTGATTGAACACACGTTTCCCCACTTCAGCTCCTCTAATGGCTGTTGGAAACCTGGTGCATTCTGGGATTGGTGGTCTTTTATGGCAAAATTCTGTTTTCCTATTTCTACCAGAACTGACAGGTTGCTTGTTCAGAGTCACTTCACCTTTACTATAGCTCCTTCCTGAGCTATGATAAGCTTCCTTATCACAATACGTCACATTGTACTTAAGTTATACATTAGCACTCCCAGTTCTCCCCTTCCCTATGTTTGCTAAGAAAGTTATTCTATAATGGGATAAAGTTTTAATTGTTTCTCTCGAAAGTTCTCTGTAAATTGAAGTTTTATTGTAAACCGCCTTGATTTTAAGATAAGGTGGTATAGAAAAATTGTTAAATAAATACATACATATAAATACACTTAATTTTTACTTTATACATATAGATAAATATTCTATACATTTCTAACATTCCCCCTTTTTCAGAAAAGAAGTTATGTTTACATCTTCCTTTGCCAGGATTGAGAAGCCTGCATCAGAGGGGTCTGCAGGAGAAAGAAAGTCTCTATTGAAACTGGGGCAGAAGGTGGTTACAGTCCATGGAGTCGGAGACAATCCCTGAAAATCAGGGACATCTGGTAACCTTAGAGTACCGGCACCTTTTTCATTGCCTGCTAAAATTTGACCATGGTCCTCATGTATTCATGAAAGAACCTTCCATATGAGCACGGACGCCTTTTTACCTATGAAAAATGCACTGGGTATATTTATGCCATCCAGCCTGGCCAATCGTGTATGTGTGGGTTGGTAACAAGTATGCTGAAGTTCCTACTTATTCTTTTTACATTTCTTACTGAAATAAAAAAAATGCCTGCACACAGAGGGGCTTTAAAATCTCCTCTTTCACGCCTATAATCTGTTATGGGAGTAAGAATGGCTGTAAATCAGAGATGCTGCTTCACTGCTATATTCTTAGAATACCTACATTATACAACATATAACAGGCACACTAAACCAATGGAAACCGGGTTTAACAGTTATCTCCCTGTTGCTTTTCATTATACATGAACTGAGAGCAAATATTAAAGCAATTAATGTGTTTCTCTATCATTAATATTAAAGGTCTTAATGAGACACTAACATCTATTATTAATAGCTCAACAGCCACTTCAAAAGACAAATAGTCCTGTTTTATGTATAAATTTCCACTGCCTAGCCAATTTATTCAAATACAACAATCATTTTGTTCCATATCATATGGGCACTGCACAGCCCACAGAAGTAACTCTTGTGGGTAAAAGCTGGTCCCGGCATGGAACTTGGCTTCTCTCTGCACCTGCTTCTTGCAGAAGATAGTAGAGGAAAAGGTAAATCAGTGCTTCTCACGTACAATAAAGTTTTAATTTCTCATGTGAAGGCAACCCCTTCCTGAGGTAAGAGAACTTAATAGTTACGACTCTTCCCCTTTTCTCCTCTCCCACCAAAATGAAATTGGTCCGCTGAAGGAGGAAAAACGCTTGGGCCAGCCGAATTGACCAAAAGCCAAGAAAATGTCAAGTGAGGCCTCAGCTTCCTCCTCCTTTGTCCATTTTTACTCGCTCTGCATCCTCACCATAACTTTGGTAAACATTCAAAAGTTTCCAACAGGAAATCACAGGCACGAAAAAGCCAGAAGAATACTTTATTGATTACTTTGGCAGAACATACAAATTTCCATGACAAAGTATCCTGAATCCGACTAGGGATTGAAGGACGATCATTTCCATGGGTTCTACTCAATGCAGTTCAAACAGTTTTGTTTTCTGAACAGGGATGTGTTGCCCTCCTACTTCTGACACTTGAATATTGCTGTAAGCAGAAGGTTCTACAGCAGTTGTGCAACCCATTTAGGCAGGGCTATTCTGTAGCTAGGCTACAGACCATGAACAGCATTTTTTAATAAAGAATGTATTGTGTTTCTGGGGGGGGATGGTGAATAAGGCCCTTGTTCTCATGGTACAACCACATTCAGTGATGTTCTGCAAAAATCTTCCTAGCACCATAGACAGAGGCCACAGGGTGGGGATGAAGATCAACAAATGAAGCTCTACCCACACATTGGTAATATTTTAAGGCTCCCAAAGTCATTTCAGCTTTGCTTATGACCTTAACTACACCTGAACAGACAAGAGGCTGTTAGCTAAGAGACTCTAGTATACCTATGTCATCTCATATAAAAACTAGAATGATTGAAACACATTGAGCTTCTTCCAGTTCTCCTCCATGTAAGCATTAATGTGCCACTGCTGTCCATGGATTCCAACTCTAGTTCCATCAATTTCAATGCACCACTGCAAATGGAGTGCAGAGGATCCAAAACCTCAAAGTTTTGCAATGGTTTATAAAAATGAAGGAAGGAAATTGTGTCATATAGTCCAGTATTTTCACAATGAAACACCACCTATAGTTTCACTACTTTCTTCTCCAATTTAAAAAAATATATAAAACAAATAAAAAAAATTCACACCGGTTTTGCAGAAAATTCTATTAGCCATAAAATATTTTCTCTCATTCCTATATAGGAACTATAGCACTAAATCTGAAACTGCTACTAGAATAGCCTATTGCTAGCTGTAGAAACACTGCTTCCTGGGATGCTGAGGACATACCGGTCTCATTGTAGACTCTGCTTTGTCCTCATGGGACCCTGTATCATTTCAGTGCAGAAATGCAGAAATGTAGCCAGTAACAAGTCCCCGCTGCAAGATATGCATGACAAGCAGAACCCCTCCTGCAGCGGTCACCTTCGCATAGTTATGCCATACATATTTAAGCAGCTATGTGGGTTAGCATGTTAATCATATAAAGCAACAGAGAAACATGAAAAGGAATCAGCTCTTCATTTCTGCAAGTCGGGCTGACTGGTTTGGAATTGTGTCCGGCTCGGCAAATCCCTGAAAACTTAATGGCACTCAGAGAGTACGTATGTGCTTTACTACAGATGCCACCTGCCAAGTTTAGAGGGAAAAGCATTACTGCAGAAGCATACTCTCGACTTCCTGATGTATTCAATGGGATGCAGAAACCCGATGAGGAGAGACTCGGTAGGAGGCTCAGGGAGGAATGGCTCACGATATTTGCCAAATAATGTACATTAAATGGCAGAACCGTTCATTGTTTTACACTAACACACGTTAGTTTACTATAGCGCAAGATACATAATGAGATACAAAATATGCAAATGTGCATCATTATTATGCAAATCTTAACTTACAAGCTGCATTATTCCTTGAAAAATAATGGCAGCTTTGAATGAACACTATATTTTGTTCCGAGAGCATCAGGCTATGAATATGTGGCCACTGATGCTGGGAGTCAGCACAGGCTCCAAGACAGAACCTTTCCGGGCCCCCTGCATTCTCTGAACAATGGTTTTAAACGTACCATAGTAATAAATGCCAACACAAAGGAAATGAGCATGTTAATCATGTTATTCTGAATACTATGACAGCCATTCCAAAAGGTCAATAATTGGAAAATCTGCAACGTGCTAACATTGTTCACAATTACAAAAAATAACAAGACAGGCTGAGGCCAGATCCCTTCAGAGACCAGGGAGCTATGGGGCATATAGATCCCAGGGTCAGCACTCTCTCTGCCCCCCTCCCCCCCTTCAGAATTATGTACATCTTAATGCTCTTGAAAAGCTATTTAAAGGGGCTGGTTCCAGAATAAAATCATCCCCACTCCCCAATCCCTCTGGTGTCTGGTGAGTTGGGCAGGAGTGTACCTATATGTACTATACTGTGACAATGTAATGTGCCTTGAACTTCTGAGAAGGGCGTGAGCTAAGTCCAATGCCCTTTCTCTCCGTCAAGCACCTAGGTTCAAAATGGCACTTACAGCCATCTAGACGTAGTCTTGCAGCATTACCACTTGGGGTCAGGCTCCATATTTGGTATCACAAGACTACTGCTCGGCAGCTGAAGGTGCAATTTTGAAGCCAGGCACTTGATCCTAGAGTCCTTGCTATTAAATTAAAGTTGAGGACAAAGCCTCATGCTCAGCAAAGACTAACTCCGCACTGATCGGATCACTCACAACAATATTTCATTTGCTTAAAACCCCAGGTCTAGTAGAAATTGCAGGCACATATTCTGCGAATTCCATAATCTACAAACTCTTCAAGAACTGTCCAGTTTTTCCTTTCAATTACTTTTGTACATTTTGTTATAGTTTTCATCTCAGTCCTCCATGAAATTCAGAGATTATGTGAAATGAAGGCCAACCAGCTGCTATAAAGCAGGGCAGAGTGAGTGATTCCAGAAGCACATATGAGATGTCAGCAGATAAGGACCACACAGTCTGTCCCATCTCCCCATTTACTTTTTTTTTTTTTTTTTTTTAAACAACTATATCCCTGATCCTTCTTTTGCTTATGTTTTTTGTTAGGGGTGTCCATTTGCTTTTGTTACCCATTTACATTTATATTTATTGAATTTATTGTTACACATCTAAGTGCTGAACAATAACTCACATACATGATCATCTATAAAACACAGAAGAAAACAATAATTCATTTTATTTATTTATTTATATATTTCTTCTATACCGCCCCTTCCAGAGATCAAGGGCGGTTTACAGTTAACAGTTAAACAACTTTTACATGGAAACAGTGGTATTAACTATTTACAAGGAACACATTGTACAAACAAACTTGTGCCAACTTTGTATTTACATATACTCGTATACAGAGTCGGCTTCTTAATAATTGTCAATACAAACAAAACAACTAATACCAACTAAAACATATGCAAGATACAACCCTGGCAATACATTTGTCCCTGGCTATCTATAGGGATGGCCCTCCCTTTTTGTACCATTAAAGTTTTTCTATGTCTGTCCCAAACATGCTCTAATTTTGCCACTTGGCCAACTCCTACCTCCTCCACTGAAAATGTCTGTTCAAATCTGCACTCTTTGTTTTGAGATTGCAGGAGGTTGTTTTGTGGAATGGGGTAGTTTGCATCGTAGTGAGGCAATTAGCGGGGTGTTGAGGCATCTTTAGTGAATATTTTTTTCATGGTGACAGCATTTGGGGTGTTGATAGGGTAGATGGGAGTAGTTGGGGGGGGGGTAATTTGGGTGGCAGTTTTTTGTGATGGTGGCATTTGGAGGGACTGGTAAACTAGAGAACAGGGAGATGGAGTGGAGGAGTAGCCTAGTGGTTAGAACACTGGCTTGGTAACCAAGCAACCAGGGTTCGATTCCCACTAGCACTCCTTGTGGCCTTGGGCAAGTCACTTAACCCTCCATTGCCTTGGAAGAAAGGCCTGGCAATCTACTTCCAGAGACACTGCCAAGAAAACCCAGGAGCTTCTGGGTTGCCAGGAGTCAGGACTGACTCGAAGGCACACATTGCATTGCATGTCTCACTGTGTGTAAGCTCTATACTACAGAAGCTGGAGCTCCTCCCATAAAAATACATTGGGCAATTTTTGGGAGTGCTTATAGCTCTGGAACCCAATGTTCAATTTGGCCTATTTTTGAACTTGATGCGTCTTTCTACCTGTTTTTCCCCACATGCGAATTTTACCCCATTCCATTAAATTTTCAGAGTTATTTTGCCCTACACAGACAAGCTTTCTTGTCCCCTTTTAAAAAGAGCGATTGTAAAGTCTCTCCGCAGTGAGCACTGTATGACAAGCCCCTTGGCAGTGAGCCAGGCCAAGCAGCTGTGACTGTATGTGGCTGAGCTGCTCTGATTTTGTCAGGAGTTGACTATGTACGGCTGAACTGCTCTGGTTTTGGCAGGAAGGTATACCTCTTTGTCCCAGGAATCTGCAATGCCCGAAATACTCAGAGAGCAGCACTTGGTCATCGACCACTGCCGCAAAATGGACTCTAGAGCAGAAGGCATTTGGTTTTTGGCTTTCAGAGACATGTCAGTCAGATTTTCCCGGCGGATCATACTGGTACTGATAAAAGGGGAAAAAAAGGGCCCATGTGGGTCTTAGCTGGACGTTAGATGCTGTTCTGCTCAATATAAGTTATGTGAAGGACTACTTTTAGTTTATTTTAGTTCACACACAGCGCTCACTGCCGAGGAGCTTGACATACAGTGCTCACTACGGAGAGACTTTACAATCATAGTCTTCCATTGGGTTGAAAAGAATAAAAAAAACATTCCCTATGTACTCACACACACATCCAAGCACACAGATACCACCATATTCACTAACACCCAATAGACATTCCTTTATCACACGTACAATTGGACCCTCCCCATAGACATAAATATACCCGGACCCACCAACACACACCTCACATACACTCCCCCTCATCCTACTGAGAAACTTGCCCTCATCTTTCCGCACCAAGTCCCTCACACAGAATTTATTTATTTATTTGTGCATTTTTTATACCGCCGCTTCCAGCGATCAGGTGCAGTTTACAGAGAACATGTCAAAACATTAACATTAAATTTAAAGAAGAGCATGAGACTGCCAAAGGAGCAAATAGAGAAACACACCACGTGCTACACTGAGGGGATCTTTTACTAAAGGGCGCTAGGTGTCAGTATATATTCAGGCGTGTGCTGAATGTGCACTGGGACACACGTTGATAGCTAATGTAGGATCATAAAAGTGTAGGCCAATTTCCGCACTAACCATGAATTGTGCATTGGGGTGGTAGGGGAGTGGGTTGGGGCAGACAATGGGTATGGTGAGAACTGCGCAGTTAGCGTGGGTATAAACACCGCTTCTAACTGTGACCCTTGCAATTTGTGCAGGTTCACCTCATCCCACCTCAATGGATGGAGATTAGTGCACCTGTGCTATCTGTATGCCATGTTAGGGCAAATGTTTTCACATTTACTTCTGGGAACATGCTTTCCATGCCCTCAACAGTTAACGCAGTGGTGTTGCACCTAACATGTCATGGTGTTGGTGCGACTGGTGTATTAGGTGCAACAGCATAGCTTCCTTTAGTAATGGGCCCCTAAGTCTGCACTTTACAACTTGTTAATCTGCATTGAGAGTTGACTTGGATCCATATAGGTCTTACCTCTCATAGCATCATTTTTCAGGATAATCAAATTTCAGCAAATGTCTCAGTTTAGGAAAATCCCATGATGAAAAATAGCTATTTACAAATAATCTACTACTATTTAGAGCAGCCATGGAATGCAACTGACTGTTATTTAAGAAACTCTTAAAAAATACAAATATAATTATGCTTTCAAAAAAATATATTTCCCAATCCCACTGTTCCAGAAATATTTTTTTAAATGGGTTATTTTAGAATGGCCAAATGTGGGGCATAACAACCATGCAGCTATGTGCTGCTCGCCAAGTTGGCAAATTAGATTGTGCAATTAGGTCGTTACCTTTGAATACTGCCAAGCACATGGCTGAGAGACAGCTGCGCAAACAGCGCGAAACTAGTAGTTTTAGAATACGCCAACTCATTGCTCTCATGCAGAATGTCAGCGACATTTGTTTTGCTTTCTTTATCCTTATCCAGAATAAAACCACCTTGAAGCTGCTGTACTTAATTTTCAAGTGGATTGTAAGCTACTTAAACAATAGTCAACAAGCCATTTTGCTTCAGGAGTAAGAAATAACAAGTAATTAGTTAAATCTGACTGACAGACACATGTAACTGCAACCACAACATAACCTCAATAACTATTTACAAATCCATGACGTCATGATTAATATTATTTACCAAGGCTCTCACTATTCACCATGAGAGTTATTTATCAATAGCACAGTAACACTCATGGTTAATTGATAAAAACTCCATTGTTAGACGGGAGGATTATTTGGCAATAAATATTTAAATTCAAAAATCTAAATGAGAATGCTATCTCCTCTACTGCTGATAGATTGCAACATTAAAAAAAATGTATAAAAATGGTTTGAATTCCAATTGAAATTAAATAGGGCCAACCTCGGAAGGACGCAGGGCCCTAGAAAAATGGATGGATGCAACTCTACTCCCAGGCCAGCAGTTAAATTACATTTGAAGATAGAGACCTCCACTCAAATACTGAGGCAAACCATGATAATTTTAAGGTCACAAATGAAAACTTTAGAAACAGTTTGAAGCCGTCTAAGATTACCAAATTCCAAAGAGTTGAGGCAGATTATAAACATGGATAGATATATTTATGGCAACAAGGTGATAAAAGAGGCAAAGCTAGTAGGCGAGATACCACAAAGGCCTTTCTCCTTATTACCTTTCTTTCTGAATCTGATAAAATGTTAATTTAGAAAATACATCTCAAGAAAAAAAGACATACAGCACTGTGGCCAGAAGTTGCAGATATTCCCTGACGTGGCTAAGGCCACACAACTGCAGAGGAAATTATTTCCGCCGTTAAAGGGAAAGGTACTTGCGCAGGGATTTCCTGGAAGTTTCCATGCAAGTGTCATGGCTACATTTAAATATTCAAATTATGCTTTCCATGATCCAGCATAGTTGAAAAACATTTTCACATATCAGGTTATATAATCAGCTTAGTAAACGGGGGCAATTGATGCGTCTTATAGATACTCATAAAGACAAATATAAAGGGCTTCAAGCTCCCTTTGTTGTTCCTGATGGAATAATGTTTATGTTGTTTTCTCTTTATCTGCAATAATGCAGTCTTGATATTGAATGATGTGCTTTGTATTTTATTTTTTACGGATATGTTTTTGCTTTAATTATCCAAGCTACCTTATTTTTAATTTGAAAGTTATCATTTTCAAACTGCTTCAATAAGAAAAAAGTTGTAAGAAAGCCACTTTTGATGCATTTTAGGAGGAATCATTGAGTGATAACGACAATCCACCAGATAGAAAGTTTGCCACAGGATCCTCCTCTCAGAGAGAGAGGCAAGAATATTTTTTGTGCATGGAGATAGAAACACAGGCTACAGATTTTCTCTGCTGAAAGCTGGATAAAAACAGTCATACAGTCACAGACCTGTCAGAATCAGCCATTATAAATCTAGCGGCTAAGCCCTTGACAGGTATCTAAATTCATATGACTATAATCTGCCACAGAGGTGCCATATGATCCATTTCAATGCCACACTGACAAACGTAGATTTATAAGTCAGTTGCAGATTACATTATCTGTTTTAAAAAATATGAGAGGAATGTGTTCGGTGGCAAAACCTAAGTCCTGATAGATTCTATCAGCACCCATAGCTCCACATATTGCCACCTTTATGGGACTAGGATTGAAGGACACAGAGGCATGCCACATAAATCATTTTTTAATCTGAGCAGGCAGGAGATGACAGAATTAAGGGAATTACTAGCTGAAGCACAGCAATTATACCAGCAGGCAAGACGGGGGAATTGTAATAAAGATAAGGGAACAATATGTAAAAGAACTAAATCAGCAGCACACAACAACCCTCACAAAATAGAAGAAACTGGGGCAGGACCTTACTATCAATATTCAGAAACAAAACAAGCAATTAGCAACAAGGGCATATGACGCTGGATTTTGACAGCTAAACAAATGTTCTTTTTGATAGTAGATCAACCAAGAATTTCAGTGGTATACATTTTTCTCAAGATATATAAATCTACACTCTCCTCTTCCCCCTGGCTGTCTTGTAGCCTCAATCATTGAGTCAGCAATGGAATAATTATCAATTTTCATTTAGCAGATTGCTTGTACCATTAGCAAAGTTAGGGGGATATTAATGTTCGTTAACATGTTTTAACCTTTAGCAAACATGCCCCTAAATGTAAGGATTTTGACAATTGCTAGGGAAATAAGAGAGAATATGTGGTCAGTTATCATGGAGACCGTTTACATTAAAATCCTGCATGAATCTGCTTGAGAAACAGTTTAAAAGTCTTGTGAACATGATCATATTGTATACCCGCCAAATTTATTGTAAAATTGGCATGATTAGCCCTGTCCCTCATGTGGCGAAATTCACCATAGGGTGTTGATGGACGCTCACATCACCGGTCAAGACTCCTCCAAATCCCTAACTCGTTTTTACACCAATACCAAACTTTAATAACCACCAACTAACCAATGGGAAAATCTTGTCTAAATCTACTTGAAAAACCACTAACCCACCATTCACTCTCTAACATTCACTCTCTAACACAACCATCTCACACACTCAATTTTAAAAGCGTCTATAACAAATTGTACATAAAGTACTAATACGGCTGAACGCAGCTCTGGCAACTCGGGTAAAAGACCTGCAAAAATAAATAATTACAAAATTGTAATAAGATAATCAATAGTACCATCAAGGTATACAATGGACTTATCTTTTAACTTGAGTCTGGAATCTTGTAGCCGGCTGGGTTCTTTACCGCCCAAACAGACGCATAGTGAACACAGGCTAGCGCTCACGCCACCTCCGACATGGGAAACTGATTTTAAAGCAATGCACATCAAAAGCAATTGTCTTCAAACCGCTTTAACTCACGACCTCCGCTCTACAAAAGCTTTTGTTTCGCCGTGGTACGGCTTCATCAGGAGCTTCGTCGTCTAAAATAAGCACTAGACAATGGCTTCCTGCAACATCCCGTTACATCAAAACCAGCCTGATAACCCCACTTCCATAAATCAAACACCACCAAAACGTGACATCACCTAAAAGCAACACTCCCCCTCACTCTCCATTCTAAAAACTCTTTTGAACTGCACAGTAATACACCTTTAAACCCAATACCAATCGCAAAGTGCCATCAGCGTTAGAAAATCAAAAAATCAAAAAAATAAAGCCCATTCAAGGCGATCATTAAGACCGCCGGGATACAACGTATTCAATTTAAAAATCCAACGCTGCTCTTTCTGTAAAAGCAATTTTTTGTGATTCCCTCGCCGAGGATTCAATGGCACAACTTCCAAAACAGTACAACGAAGATCTTGAAACTGATGGCAGTGATCCACACAATGTTGAACCAAAGGGGTGTCCAACCGTACCTTCTTCAAACTGTATTTATGCTCCGCCAATCTCGTCCTCAAAGCTCTCGTAGTTTTCCCCACGTAAAGCAACTGACATTCGCACCATATGGCATAGATTACATAGTCAGTAGTACAGGTGGTAATAGCCAATTGTTTAACTTGCCATTGATACTTTTCACAAATGGACGTACTCATAATACCGCAATATGAACAATTTTGACATGCAAAATGACCTAATGTAGATGTAGAAGATGCTATATCACGTCTTATCACAGCAGGGCACAGTCGATCTCGAAGATTACTTCCACGGCTGTATGCCATCCGCAATTTACATGTAGAAAGCTGAGGGTGCCGATTGATGAGATGCCAGTGCTTACGTATCATAGTCGCTATCCTAGAGGACAGACTTGAAAAAGGTAAAACACAGGTAACAATGGATGACAAATCTTCAGAAGGTGCCTTTCTAACAGGATCAAGCAGCCACTCACGATGGTTACATTTAGCTCTTCTATAAGCTCGATGCACAACTAAAAAAGGATATCCTCGATCCAAAAATTTTTTCATCATACGTTTAGCTTGATATTTAAACTCCTCAGTAGTAGAACAAATATGACGACATCGCAATAATTGCGAATAAGGAAGACTCCGCTTCAGATGTGGGGGATGGAAACTAGAAAAATGTAACAATGTATTCCTATCCGTTGGTTTTGAATAAAGAGTGGTAACAAAACAATCTTGTTGTTTAAAGATCTTCACATCCAAAAAATGTATAACGTTCTCTTGAATATCAATCTCAAATTTAATAGAAGGATGACACTCATTTAAATAGGCAAAAAAGTCTTCCAAAGAACCTTTAGTCCCTCTCCACAAGAGAAAAATGTCATCAATATACCTATACCAGCGTATAATAAATTGAGCATACTGTGACGGATAAATAAACCGTTCTTCATAATCACTCATAAACAAGTTAGCCAACGAGGGCGCAAATGTAGCACCAATTGCAGTTCCAGATATCTGCTGAAAAAAAGTATCTCGATACAAAAAATAATTCTCTTTTAATGCCAAATCTGCAAGGGTCATCAACAAAGAAATGGGCACCCGAACGGGCTGCTCTCGAGAATCCCAAACCTGTTGTAAAACTAGCAAAGCTTCATCTTGAGGGATAGAGGTATATAGAGCTGCCACGTCTAAACTTGCCATAAACACGACTTCCTCCATCTGACATTCATCTTCAAGAAGTTGCAGAAAATGAGTTGTATCTCTCACATAAGAGCGAATTTTTGGAACTTCATCCTTTAAAAAAGAATCTAAAAACACCCCTACCCGTTCCAATATGGAATCATTACTTGATAAAATAGGGCGTCCTGGAGGAGATACCAAACTCTTATGAATTTTCGGCAAGATATAAAATGCCGGTATTTTTGGATACTGTATAAGGAGGTACGATTTTTCTTTATTTGTCAAATAATCGTTTTCATAAGCACTAGTCACTTCTACCTGAATACGAGCTTGTAGAGCTTCAGTAGGGTCAGACAACAAAAGTTTATAATGATTGACATTATTCAACTGTCGCCACACTTCTTTCTCATAATCTGTGGTATTCATAACCACCACTGCACCACCTTTATCCGCACATTTAATCACAATATGGGACATATGCGCTAGTTCTTGTAATGCTGCATAATCACGAGATGATAAATTCTTAGGTTGATTATGATATTTCTTCTCTAAAGATGTCAAATCAGCTAATACCAGCTGATGAAAGGTATAAAGGAGTGGGTCCAAAGGGCCTGGCGGCATCCAAGACGATTTCAAATGTACAACAGAAGGATCTGACGTCGAAGGAGATTCTGCAAAAAATAACTTCAACTGTATAGAACGAATGACACGTTCAACCGCCACTCTACTTAAAAACCGATCATAGCTAGGGCCATATACAAAAGAAAGGCCCCTAGCCAAAACTGATGTCTGAGCTGAAGTTAAGGTAACCGCTGATAAATTTACCACTGTCACTAATCGAGAGGGGTCGTCCCATCTTTCTTGCGTCGGGATCTCGTCGTAAGCCCGGGAAAATTTTGTTGTTTATCATGTTGATTCTTAGAGGAATCTCTTAATGGACCCTCTGAATCTCGAAATCTTACCCGATGACCAGAGCCACGGCTCTCCAAACTGGAATCTGAGGAATAGGTAGAAGAATCCTCACCCGACTTCTTCCATAAAGTATTTGACTGTCTAGCGCGTCGTAAGGTCCAATTATAAATAGGGCCTTCTTTCGTACGTCGTTCATCTTTCAAAAATTTTTTGATCTTCACACTTTTCAACTCAGAACGATATTTATCAAGTGTGCTAACCAACTCAGTATAACGACTTTCAAAATCTGGTGCCTCTTTCAAATCTTTCAATTCTTCCTCCAACTCCTTTTTAAGAACAGTGTTCTTCGTATGAGCCGTGTCTATTACCAATAACATTAAGTCCAAAGAGCATTTGTTTAAAATCTGGTTCCAACGATGGACAAAACTTTCATCCTCCAAGAACATCCCTGGGGCCTTCCAAATATGCAATCCCTGAGGGATGACCTCTTTACGACAGTATTCAGCTAAGGTGACACTGTGCAGTTCTAACCTAACACTCTTTCTAGATTTATTCAAAAACAGATCCCAATCTGGACTTCCCTTAGCATCATCCCCCAATAATGGTGGCAATTTTAAAATTTCATTCGCCTTCTCTGTGCTAAAGCTAAAGGAATCTTTCCAAACAATGTCCATTGCAGCCAAATTTATAACAACACACAAAACTGCTGCTGAGAGCTAATTCAAAAACTGACCCTAGACCAGGGGTCTGCAACCTTTAAGACATAAAGAGCCACTTGGACCCGTTTCCGAAGGGAAAAAAAAACTGGGAGCCGCAAAACCATTGCGACATTTAAAACAAATCTAACACTGCATATATTGTTTCTTACCTTAATGCTATATACAGGATCGTGCAGTCAGCTGTCAATCTGAAGACAAAAAGGACTTTTTCACTTAACAATGTAAATTATATTTTTGCACATTAATAGCTAATTAAAATATTTAATTTACCTGGTTAATGGGATTTTTGCTCCTGAACCTCAGTGCACAGTGTCTGCACATCAGGGCTGTAAGACGTCACCTTCATTTTCACACAGGCTTGCAAGCTGTCATCTGTGAGGCGTGATCGATGTTTGTTTTTAATATAGTTTATGTTGGAGAAGACCTGCTCACATACATATGTGGAGCCGAAGATCGACAGCACTCCAAATGCATACTTTTTCATGTTTATATAAGTGTTGGGGATGGCATTCCATGTTTCGAATACAAGTTTGTCCTGTTTGGGAAGGTTTTCAATATCACTCCATTTATGATTCTGAGCCAGAATGGCCTTCTGACGGGCAACATCCTCAAGAGTAGCGGTCAAGCATTTGAACTTGGACACCCATATATCTTTGTCGGCTATATCGGCCAATTCCATCTCAAGATCAGGTTGACTTACACCTGCAAATGCAGTCATATTCAATAGGGATGAATCGATCGCCAGGGCAATGACAGGGAAGGATAATGTGGTTTTTTCCTCTCTGAACTCACAGAATCGTTTCCCAAACGAACTTTGCATTGCGGTGATTGCAGACTTGAAATATTCCAAATTGATCGTATCATGACTTTGTTTGAACTCTCTCAAAGAGGGAAAGTGAGACAGTGTACCTCTCTGTAAATCTTTGACAAACACTGTCAACTTGCGCTCGAATGCCAAAACCTCCTCCAGCATGTGCAGGGCTGTGCCTCCTTTCCCCTGAAGGGTTGTATTTAGCGTGTTTAGATGTGCTGTCATGTCTACCATAAAATGTAATTTTTCCAGCCACTCTGGCGGTTCCAGCTCAGCAAAGGTGAGCTCTTTGCTGGCCAGGAAGGTTTTTACTTCTTCCAAACATGTGACAAAGCGTTTTAGCACCTCGCCTCTGGACAGCCACCGGACCTTGTTGTGGAGCAGGAGGGCAGAATATATGCTTTCCACCTCATCCAATAACAACGGAACTGGCGGTGGTTTTAAACCCTTTGCCATTATCTTATTAACAATCTGAATGACCACATCCATCACTTTTGTGCATTCCGGCGGAAATGTTTGAGCACACAATGCCTCTTGGTGCAGGATGCAATGAAATGACAGCAGTGTTCTACCAAGCGCCTTCTGCAGTAGAGCCACAAAGCCCTTCTGTGCTCCTCTCATGCTCGGTGCCCCATCAGTAGCCACTGAGACCAGGTGTTTGGTGTTTATTTTTTTAGCAGTTAAAAAGTCCAGGACAGCCTTACAGATATCCTCACCCCTTGTTTGGTCTTTTAGTGGTATCAGCTCAATCAGTTCTTCCTGTGGCCCAAAAGAGTTCACATATCGGCAGAACAGCGCTATTTGTTCAATATCACCTTTATCTTTGGACTCATCACAGGCGATGGAGTACGCCACAGCTGAATTAATGTCTTGAATTTGCTGTTTGCTAATGTTTTCTGTCATTTTTAGGGTTCTGTCTTTGACAGTCTTCGCAGAGAGTGGCATGTCTTTGATTTTCTGCACAATTTCATTCTTGTTTTTGACGTCCATGTATAGATGTTCCGAAATCTTAATGAATGTTTCTTTTATATACTCTCCATCTGTGAAGGGCTTCCCGTGCTTGACTATTTCCTGAGCGGCCACAAAACTAGCATATGTTGTGGAATTTGCAGACTTCACCCACTTCTTGAAATTATTTTTGCTCATATTAACCTTCCTCATAAGTTCTGCAACGGCTTTTCGTCTCTCATCTCCATCTGGATATTTTTCAGCAAAGGCTGTGTGTTTATTCTGGAAATGTCTTGCAATATTGGACTTTTTGTGGTTTGCTAATTTCTCACCACATATTAAGCATACTGGTAAACCAGTCTCGTCAGTAGAGAATGCAAATGATTCTGTCCATGTATCATTAAACACTCTGTTTTCTTCAGAAATTTTTCTCTTCTTGCCTTTATCCATGGCTGGCCTACCAGGGGGTCGAAAACAGCGACGTAAGTAGAAATCACAGGGCCCCATACCAAAATTTGCTATGCCCACCCCCCTCAAGTTCCAGCCACCCCCTCCCCTTCCTTTCCCTGCAACCTGTGTGAAAATTAACTTACCTTTTTTTTGTTCTTCACTCCCGCGCAGTGCTGTGTTCTTCTTCACTCCCGCGTAGCGCTGGCTCACACTGGTTCCGGCTATGTCACTCCTCCCCCTCGCATGCAGGCGGCCTGACGTCACCAGGCACTTTACTCGCAGCGAGGCGGAGCTGAGCCATGTTGAGTAGCTACGGCAACACTATTGCCTGTCACCGGGCGGGCAGTGTGCTCCGGAGCCGCGGCAAAGGTGAAAAAGAGCCGCATGCGGCTCTGGAGCCGTGGGTTGCCGACACCTGCCCTAGACAAACACCAACACTCTCAATTATATATAAAAAATCTGAAAAATTTCAACCCACAAAATAACTTCAATTATCAATATCAGGCATAATGACCTCAGATGGCACAACCCCTCATGTGGCGAAATTCACCATAGGGTGTTGATGGACGCTCACATCACCGGTCAAGCCTCCTCCAAATCCCTAACTCATTTTTACACCAATACCAAACTTTAATAACCACCAACTAACCAATGGGAAAATCTTGTCTAAATCTACTTGAAAAACCACTAACCCACCATTCACTCTCTAACATTCACTCTCTAACACAACCATCTCACTCTCTCAATTTTAAAAGTGTCTATAACAAATTGTACACAAAGTACTAATACTAATATCAAGTAATGATTCCATATTGGAACGGGTAGGGGTGTTTTTAAATTCTTTTTTAAAGGATGAAGTTCCAAAAATTCGCTCTTATGTGAGAGATACAACTCAATTTCTGCAACTTCTTGAAGATGAATGTCAGATGGAGGAAGTCGTTTTTATGGCAAGTTTAGACGTGGCAGCTCTATATACCTCTATCCCTCAAGATGAAGCTTTGCTAGTTTAACAACAGGTTTGGGATTCTCGAGAGCAGCCCGTTCGGGTGCCCACTTCTTTGTTGATGACCCTTGCAGATTTGGCATTAAAAGAGAATTATGTTTTGTATGGAGATACTTTTTTTCAGCAAATATCTGGAACTGCAATGGGTGCTACATTTGCGCCCTCGTTGGCTAACTTGTTTATGAGTGATTATGAAGAACGGTTTATTTATCCGTCACAGTATGCTCAATTTATTATACGCTGGTATAGGTATATTGATGACATTTTTCTCTTGTGGAGAGGGACTAAAGGTTCTTTGGAAGACTTTTTTGCCTATTTAAATGAGTGTCATCCTTCTATTAAATTTGAGATTGATATTCAAGAGAACGTTATACATTTTTTGGATGTGAAGATCTTTAAACAACAAGATTGTTTTGTTACCACTCTTTATTCAAAACCAACGGATAGGAATACATTGTTACATTTTTCTAGTTTCCATCCCCCACATCTGAAGCGGAGTCTTCCTTATTGCGATGTCGTCGTATTTGTTCTACTACTGAGGAGTTTAAATATCAAGCTAAACGTATGATGAAAAAATTTTTGGATCGAGGATATCCTTTTTTAGTTGTGCATCGAGCTTATAGAAGAGCTAAATGTAACCATCGTGAGTGGCTGCTTGATCCCGTTAGAAAGGCACCTTCTGAAGATTTGTCATCCATTGTTACCTGTGTTTTACCTTTTTCAAGTCTGTCCTCTAGGATAGCGACTATGATACGTAAGCACTGGCATCTCATCAATCGGCACCCTCAGCTTTCTACATGTAAATTGCGGATGGCATACAGCCGTGGAAGTAATCTTCGAGATCGACTGTGCCCTGCTGTGATAAGACGTGATATAGCATCTTCTACATCTACATTAGGTCATTTTGCATGTCAAAATTGTTCATATTGCGGTATTATGAGTACGTCCATTTGTGAAAAGTATCAATGGCAAGTTAAACAATTGGCTATTACCACCTGTACTACTGACTATGTAATCTATGCCATATGGTGCGAATGTCAGTTGCTTTACGTGGGGAAAACTACGAGAGCTTTGAGGACGAGATTGGCGGAGCATAAATACAGTTTGAAGAAGGTACGGTTGGACACCCCTTTGGTTCAACATTGTGTGGATCACTGCCATCAGTTTCAAGATCTTCGTTGTACTGTTTTGGAATTTGTGCCATTGAATCCTCGGCGAGGGAATCACAAAAAATTGCTTTTACAGAAAGAGCAGCATTGGATTTTTAAATTGAATACGTTGTATCCCGGCGGTCTTAATGATCGTCTTGAATGGGCTTTATTTTTTTTATTTTTTGATTTTCTAACACTGATGGCACTTTGCGATTGGTATTGAGTTTAAAGGTGTATTACTGTGCAGTTCAAAAGAGTTTTTAGAATGGAGAGTGAGGGGGAGTGTTGCTTTTAGGTGATGTCACGTTTTGGTGGTGTTTGATTGGTGGAAGTGGGGTTATCAGGCGCATCACATGCTGGTTTTGATGTAACGGGATGTTGCAGGAAGCCATTGTCTAGTGTGGTGATGCGCAGGTAGCTGAGCCTTTTAAAACTGAAAAAAAAGAGTTTTTTTCTCATGAGTGGGGGAAGGGCTCACTACAGCATAGCTCCCAGGCAGGAAAAGAAGCTAGAACACACACTAACAAGGATAGCTTGAAGCCACACCCAGCCTCTAGAGCTCGTGCAGGCAGAGAGGGAGTGGGGCCAGAGAAGGAAACAAGCTGCAGGATATTTAAGCTGCGTCACTCAGGAAGTGGGCAGGCAACAGGGAGAGAGGCAACAGATCCAGGAAGGGAGGATACAGATACTGTAGCTGAAGCAAAAGCAGAGAGAGGACGTGCTCAAGGAAAACTGCATGCTAAAAGCCAGGAGGAGAGGCCAAGAGTCCAGAGGAACCAAGGGAAGAAACAGCAGTATAAAGCTGTAGGGCCTGGAGGTTCAAAGGGGACCAGCCATAACTCCCAA
This sequence comes from Ichthyophis bannanicus, assembly GCA_033557465.1. Classification (NCBI taxonomy): domain Eukaryota; kingdom Metazoa; phylum Chordata; class Amphibia; order Gymnophiona; family Ichthyophiidae; genus Ichthyophis; species Ichthyophis bannanicus. The sequence continues at coordinate 304,776,232 of CM066032.1, read as the reverse complement.
GGCAAGTGCAAAGGTTGTGGGCATGAGTGGAGCTGGGGAAGACGTCAGGAGTATATGACTGATTCTGAAAGTAACAGCTCAAGTCCTGAGTCTGTGATTAGGCAATGCAGAAAACCAGTTGAAAAGAGGGTTTCTGCCAGTAAAGCAACTTGTGTGTGTCCTGAACAGAAGTGGCTAAGAGGAAGAAGGGCAAGAGCTTTTGACCCGGTAAAAAGGGGAAGCCAGAAGTTAAAATGGGGGAAACTTCTTAAGCTTTTAAAAGAAGTAAAGCATAGCGTTCCAGAACGTGCCCCAAGCCCTGAGTGTTATAGCACCCCAGAAGAAATGGAAATAGAGCTGTACTCAGACTCTCCAATATCCTCTGCAGAATCCATGGAGTGTGGGATTTGTATAAGCCATGTTTAATGCTTTTATAAGAAGCTGTGGGTAACAGGTTAAGAAGATGATCTGTGCTGGTGTTATTGTGTGCTAAGGTGAAAAGCAGACAAGAAGTCACAAGAACCTCATTGTTTAAAAGCAGCCAATTGTATCTCTGAAGAAGCCAGGTTAACAGGGCTAGCGGTTTTAAACCAGGAGGCAGCACAGGAGAGATATCCTAATCTGCAGCAGCTGAGGGTTAAAGGTCAAAAACTGTCTTACAGAAGTTTTTGGAAAACTGTGCATTTAAAAAGTGTTACACTGCTTTGTAAATGGAAGAAGCTAAAAAGAGTATCAAGAGTGAAGTAACTACTTGAAGAAATATTGCTGAGAAGTTTAAGGGAGAAAATATCCTGTATTTTCAGTTTGCAATATTGTTTGCCTTATCAAGGTCATTTGCCTCAGCAAGGTCATTTGCCAAAATTGGTTCCAGAAAGAAATAAATAAAAAGCAATTTAAGTTAACAAATTGTCCTGTGATCCTCTTCCACTCGAATTGCTGACAAAGCAAACCCACAACTACACAAAAGAAGAGTGATGTCCAGCGCTCCCCACTAGGCAACCGCCTAGGCGGACGGGGCGCGGCCACACTAGTGCTTATTTTGGACGGCGAAGCTCCTGATGAAGCCGTACCATGGCGAAACAAAAGCTTTTGTAGAGCGGAGGTCATGAGTTAAAGCGGTTTGAAAATAATTGCTTTTGATGTGCATTGCTTTAAAGTCAGTTTCCCGTGTCGGAGGTGGCGTGAGCGCTAGCCTATGTTCACTATGCGTCTGTTTGGGCGGTAAAGAACCCAGCCGGCTACAAGATTCCAGACTCAAGTTAAAAGATAAGTCCATTGTATACCTTGATGGTGCTATTGATTATCTTATTACAATTTTGTAATTATTTATTTTTGCAGGTCTTTTACCCGAGTTGCCAGAGCTGCGTTCAGCCGTATTAGTACTTTGTGTACAATTTGTTATAGACGCTTTTAAAATTGAGTGTGTGAGATGGTTGTGTTAGAGAGTGAATGTTAGAGAGTGAATGGTGGGTTAGTGGTTTTTCAGGTAGATTTAGACAAGATTTTCCCATTGGTTAGTTGGTGGTTATTAAAGTTTGGTATTGGTGTAAAAACGAGTTAGGGATTTGGAGGAGGCTTGACCGGTGATGTGAGCGTCCATCAACACCCTATGGTGAATTTCGCCACATGAGGGGTTGTGCCATCTGAGGTCATTATGCCTGATATTGATAATTGAAATTATTTTGTGGGTTGAAATTTTTCAGATTTTTTATATATAATTGAGAGTGTTGGTGTTTGTCTAGGGTCAGTTTTTGAATCAGCTCTCAGCAGCAGTTTTGTGTGTATGATTAGCCCTGTGCCATAAATATTTTGAACTCGCAGGGGAGTTTCATTCGTGGATCAAAGCAATGGTCATGGAGGCAACAACGGCCTTGAATCTGGTGAACCTAATGTGGTCAATTTTGAAAATGAACATTTCTATTGGTTGGAGCAGATAGGATCAATGCAACACAGGAGTAGAATTTAAATAATATATTTCTTTTTTAATACTGCTTCAGGTACAAACTTAGATAGTAAGCCCTCTGGGAACAGGGGGATATCTACTGTATCTGACTGTAGCTCACCTTGAACTACTACTGGAAAGGCATAGGCTAAATACTAATAAATACTAAATACGAACATATTTTTCCTAGAGAAAAAGGAGCCGGTAACTCATATGCAGGACTCTTTCTTAAATACATGGCGATCACGGGTCAATTTTAGCAGACAATGAAAAAGGTGCCGCGTGACAATACTCCATACCACCTCAAAAAAAAGCCCTGTTAAATACTAATACTAATTGGATGGGATCACTGGATTAGAAACTCCTTATGTGGATGAATGGATGAGATGAATATTTGAAATTCAGCATGGAGTACCATCTTTCTATCTTTACATTTTAGGATGTATCATGAAGCAGAATGGAAAATTACTGACCACTTATCAGAAGTCAACAGAATGTAATAACCTACTGAGATTTGAGAGCAACCATCCGTGTAAACTAAAATGAATCTCAGATTAATCTTTGATTGAGTAAAGTCCATAGAGTATGTACAGCTGGAAAGTACTTTCAGTTACACTGATGAACATTTGGCAAATGTTCTTAAAGAGATATCACTAACTTTAGAGCCGTAGAGGTCATGTTAAAAGACTTAGTTGTGATTTGAACATCTGAAGACGTGCACGTGGACATCGAAGTTACAGAGACATCTCCATAGACATTCCACAAATGACATTCACAGACATCTCCGGTGCAGGGACATCCAAGTAGGCAAGGAGGTGTGGCGGAGGCATGTCGACAGAGGAGCAATGGACTTACATGTCCCCGTCCGATCTCAGAACTGTCGTAGACATCTGCAGGTACGTCCACATTTATACTTGCTCCAGGCACAAATAGGCATCATGAATGTGCTTGTTTTCACCTTAAAACATCCAGAGAGGTGAAGAAGGTGGAGAATTAAGTGACAAACCTTAGATCACAAAAGCCCACACTGGGATTTGAACCTTGGCCACCCTGCTCTTAAGCCACTATTCTAACCATTAAGCTATTAGACCTCTTGGTTTTGAAATGCTATCCTGAGGACATCTATATAGACGTCTAACAGACGTCCATATCGGGCATGTCCACATTTCCAAAATCATACCTCAACTTAGACATACCTGCTTTTTTATCAGATATTCTAGCTTTGACGTCCCAGATTGCACTTGGATGTCTCATTGTGAAATGCGTCTCATAATGTCTAGCTTTAGCATCAAGGACAGTTTTATTTATACTACAGAAAAAGTTGGTTTGCATTGAACTTCATGGTGCCACTTTAATTAAGAGATATGTTTACTATAGGTTAATGTGCATTAAGTAAAGCAGTTGTTGTTAAGTGCCATCAAGTCAGTGTCGACTCATGGCGACCCTCTGGATAGTTGTCCTAAATTGTGTTCGGTCTTCAGTCAGGCGGCTCAATGGCCCATAGAAATGAATGGGCAGTGGAAGCACTTAATGCACATTAACCTTTAGTAAACATGCCTCTGAGTGTTTGAAATATATTATATGGTAAGAATTTTCAAAGAGCCTAAACTTTATTGAAGAGATGGAGAATTTCTGAATAAAAGGAATGCTCTTATAAACCAATGTTTTATGGATCTTATGCTTTTGATGATGAAAAGCTTGAGGAAAATGGCCAATACCATTCAAACACAGACAGACACTAATTCTTCAGTGTTCGAAAAGTAGAAGCCACTACTATTCTGTTTGATATGAAATCTTAGCAGTCTAAGGAAGGCTGCTGAAAAACTCAGGACCAAGCCGAAACAGAGTTCAATAAATTGAAGAAAAAAGATTAAGGGGTATGTTTACTAAACTGCGGTAAACGTACATAACGCGCGTTATGTAACGTTAACGATCGTTAGCGCGTCATAACGCGTGTTATGTAACGTTAACTATCGTTAGCGCGTCATAACGCGCGTTATGATGCGCTAACGATCGTAATGCTCCGCGGCGCGGTAAAACACCGCAGAAGGTGGAGAAAGGGCGGAGAGAAGGGGTCAATGGGCGGAGAGTGGGCGGGGAGAGGCTCCCCTCACACTAACGCGCTGGATTTCAGGGCTGAATTCCAACGCGATTGAAAACCTGCCGTTAAAGGCACATTACAGGGGAGAGAAACCATTTCAGTGTCAGCAATGTACAGCCCAGGCAGGGAAACCAAAAAACAGTGATAAGTGTGATACATGTGCACAGAACAAAAGGGCACAGAAACACTGAAAATGACCCCAACAGACTGGAAAAAAACAATAACCAAGCTGGCCAATAGTGGTATCAATGGGAAACATCAACCCCTCCCCCACCCCCGAGTAAGCTCCATAGAACAGATATAAATCGTGGAAGGGTCTATACGCCGTCCCCATACAAGGTGAATGAGCCCACAGTGACATAGCGCTGCTCAGGGTTTTCCCCACCATCGGACAGGTGCACATGTCCCGCAACATCAGGGCGGGCATGTCGGAACGGCAACTGGACAGATGCCGGAGAAGGGGATACAGAGGGCCGCAGGCGGCACATGCTGTGGTGGAGCTGGGCCACAGTGCGGACTAGGGTGATGCCTAGGTGGCCCATATGAATGCTGAAACAGCGGAGCAGCCAGACAGCAACTGCTCAAGGTCCAACATGGGCACGAGTGGGTTTCCCAAAGTGTCACAGGGGATAGTACCCAACAGCTACCCCCAAGGGCACGGAACATTGGCAGGCGGGGCTGGGGGGGAGCATGGACGTCTATGCAGGCACCCCTACCCCAGAACCCGCACCATAGGCAGCCACCTACCCACACACTGGATGGCCTGAGACTGCGCACCACCAGCTCCACCAGCAGAAAGGCATTTCAGCATGGTGGCTGAGGGATACTGGTAGTGGAGGGGGCAGTGGTAGCTGCCCAGAGCAGACCGTGGCCTAGCCCTGTGTAGGTGGGTGCCATGCACTGCAACAGACAGGCCCTGTCTGACCAACAGTCATGGTATCACCAGGGAATGCACCATCTCTGTGATAACATGGTGGTGCAGTGCACAAAACCAGTGTATTCAGAAGCAGAAGGTCACAGGTTCAAGTCCCAGCTGTGGTTTCCGCCAACCCAGTCCTCATATTTTACCCACTACTATAACATGCTAATACAGACAGAACCTTTCTTGCATATGACGTAAACATGCCCAAAACACCTACATTTTACCCTACAGAGCACAGACACCATAAACATGCACATTACCTAGAGCAGAGCCTCCCAAATGCAGTCCTGGAGGGCCAAACACCATTCAGGTTCCATGCTGCCTCTGATAAAGATGCCTGTGCTGCATTTCCATGCGCCACCCCCATGGTATGCAGATGTATCTCATGCATATTCATGAGGGACAGCATGAAAACCCGAACAGTGTTTTGCACCGCAGGACTGGAGTTGGGAACCTCTGCCGTTAAAGCAGCAGCCAACAGGGGCAGAGACACCCGCACCCACAGGCCCCATTATCCAAAGCCTCCTGGAGAGGCAGGACTTTGGGCTCTGCGTGCATCTCCCAATACTAGCACTTGCATACCTTAGTAATGCCACCCTAAACCTGGGAATATGGTACACAGCTATCAAAAAGTTGCTATGATTACTGGCAGATAGCAATTCCTAGGTTAAGTACAATTTTCGGAGTGAGTTGCATCATAGCAACCTTTCTGATGTCTGTGGAGTGTGCTACAGGTCTTGTGTCTGACAGTGTTTACCAATCTGGGGGGTGACTCCTACAGTTCTGCGTACCATAGCCATGCCTGCACTGTGCCCAGGACTGGTGTGGTGGCCTGGGCTGCCCAACACCTCTATAGTTGCACAATGCTGGCATAGGTGTGGGGAGTGTGTGTCTGTCTATCCAGTGTGTGGTGGCTGCCAACACCCTCCACAGCCCACAGTGCTAGCACTGTTGCCAGTATTGGCCTGCCAATGTGCATAATGAGGAGCAAGGTACCGTGGGAATAGCCTGGATAGGGTGGCCTGGCCTGGCCGCATCTGCACAGGGCATAGGGCAATGGCCGGACATTGTAGTGTCCGGTACCACCTGCACGGACAGGGTGGCCATAGCATGTCCTGCTGGGAGGTCACTCTCACCCTGACTGAGCAGTGACCATGGCATGACTAGGCTCCCCCATAGTGCTATATAGTATTTCTCTTATGTGATATTTATGGGTTTCCTTTTGGGGCCCAATCACTGACTTATCTGCTTGGTGTGTATGCTGATATCCCCGTTCTCGGTACATTCATCTCCTCCAGGACCATGCACTATGGACTAGCTGGCGGACTGTCTGCAGCTAGTATGTGTCTTGCTGGAACGCCGTGCAAGGTGCAGCGGCTGTAGGCTTGCTGCTGGAGAATGTCAGATAATGGTGGGGGGCAGCTGAGCATTTCCAGACCTGCCATCTGTCTGCTATTGCGTTATGGATGTGTACTGCTCTGCATTGCCTGCCCTGTAGGGTGTTTGATCCCTAGCAGGACTGGGGTGATGGTCCCCTCTACTGCCACCATTGCAGGGGGGTAGAAAGTGGATCTGTGGGCGGGAGATCCTGTCCCCCACCCTGAGCCCCAGAGGGTGGGTTGGGTGGTGGTGTGTAATCTCCCTGGTAACCACAGCAGAATGTGGTTGTGGTGCCGTGCAGTCCTCCTGTAGCCAGCCAGGGGTTTATTGGCAGCTCTAGCCCACTGGTTACTTCACTTCCCATGGAGCCAGAGGTCATGGGTTCACAACCCACAGTGGGGTTCATCGATAGGGCTGTCTTAGGCATTGTCTATTTTTATTATATATTAGTGCTGCCAGCAGAACCACCCTCAGGGTACTGTCACCTTAGGGTGGCTCTTAAGGCGCCCTATAGGGCGCCTTATACGGCGCCCTATAAAGCGTCTTATAAGGTGCCTTATATGCTGTCCTATAGGGGACATTATAGGGTGCCTTGGCAGACAGCGCACTTTAGAATGTGCCCTATGGAGTGCCTTCTAGGGTGCCTTATGTGGCACCTTAGGTTACGCCACTGTGAGGGTGTGTTTGCTGGCAGCACTATTACAGTACAACTAAACTTCCTCACAGCCCAATACTTAACCCTTTCCAGGCCAAGCCCAAAACTTTCGGGATCCAATCTTCTGCCTAAATATTCCTATCAAATGGTATATAATACATGACCATGGCAGAGGGAACGTCACTATTGGGACATATTGAATAAGACGGGTACAATATTCCTGACATATGCAAACATTAACCCAGCTGCAGACTGTGGATTAAAATATTATAGTAGGCTTTCAAAGGGTTACACATGACGCCTCAGCCAGCCTTATTCATTAGGCACACTGGGGAATCAAACCCATGACCCTTGTACCATCGTTCTGTGTAGTAACCATTGTGCTACAGCTCTGTTTCTGTATTTGGGTGTCTGCGCGCCTTCTTACGCTTAACGCGCAGTAACGCGCCCTGTAACGATCGTTGCTGCGCGGCGCATTATAACGCGCGTTATCACTAACGATGTACCGCCCATGTCCTTTTTTGGCATTTCTTCCACTAACGCGGCTCCTAACGCAAATCACACTAACGCAGTTTAGTAAACATACCCCTAAGGGTACTATAAAAGGCATCCCATTTATCCATGACTTCATCAGTCTGCACAATCCAAGAAGGTCTATTTTAATTTTCCCTAGAGGGCTCACTGAGTAGAGAGGAAGATCATAACAGCAAAAGATCCACTACACTCTCTCTTTTAGGACTACCTATGGGGGAGAGAGAGTGTATTGCAGCAGAAGACAAGCATCACACATCAAAAAGGTAAAGAGGTCCAACCCAATCAAAAATATTTCTGGAACAAGTAATCAAGAACATGTATTGGCCAGAGGCTTATAGTTTATTCCACATGAACATGATTCCATGCAACAGAAAATAGACTGGCAAAGGTTTGTAGACAATGTTAACTTAAATTTATTTTTCCAAAGGTCCCACTGTTAATATTGATTTTCTCTTGTTAGGAAAACGGTTTATAGAGCTACACATTTTCAAATATAAACAGTAAGTTCTTGGAAGATATTGAAATTTTAGAACTGGTAGAATCGCAGCAGTTGGTTATTAAATCCAGCGACAAAGGGGCTGGGAGATTGTTATGCAATCTCAGGAGCTGTATGCTAATGAGGTTAAACATCAATTTTATGATCTTACGTGCTATTAAAGATTGATGTGCAATCATTTTCCTCAGTTGATTAAAACTGTTCAGTGATGTGATAAAAAGTTTTGGAAGAAGATACATGACTGAGAAAGGGATTGCCTTATTGTTGAGAACCCAAGAATAGATCTTTCTGGGTCATTGTTATTTGAAATGGACAGTGATTGGCTGAATTGATTGAATGATGAAGGTGACAATGGGGGGGGGGGGGGCGGTGGAGGTTAAAGTGTATTTTAAATGATTGCATGTATTTATCTATTATTATAATTGTTTATGTAATTTTAACATTTTGATGTTACCCTGTAATCTGCATTGCCATGGAAAGTGGAATATAAATCAAATTTATTCCACACATGCTGAAGATTAGGCTCATAGATCATAGCAGTTGCGGCCAAACCAAGAAATTGAATATCCTAATGGCTGAACAGTTCTTGATGTTTCAACATATTTTTTAATATTTGTAATGGATAGTGGTGGAGGAGTAGCCACTTAGTGATTACAGCAACAGCCTACTACCCAAAATATCAGGGTTTGATTCCCAATGGCACTCTTTGTGCCCTTGGGCAAGTCACTTTCCCTCTATTAGCTCAGAAGAAAAGGTCTAGCAATCTACTTCTGTCATATCTTGCCATGAAAACTCAGGGGCTGCTGGGTCACCAAGAGTTAGCACTGACTTAACAGTACTTAAAAACAAAGTGGATAGTGATTGACTGGTTTAAGACAGATTGGCGGGATGGCGATTGAGAAATGATGCAACTTAATAGTTAATTTTTCAATTATGCTACAAAGACTCAAAAAACTAACATTTTCATATTGTGTAGTTTTCATACACAATTTGGGGGATGAGAGTGGTTTGAAATAGCAGTCACAACACAACAACTGGATACTGTGAAGGTTTGAAGCATTACCCAATCTTGATGTAATATTTGCTTTTAAACAGCTCTGCTTGGGTATTTAAAATGCCGGGGGCTCCTGTTTACCAAAGTGCACCAACATCTTGCAGTTTAATTTTATTTAGTTTATTTAGTTATTTACTACACTACCTTTTGGCCTTTCCAGGATATATCAAGGTGTTTTTATCAGATGGCACCAGCCAAAACGAACACACAGTAACAGAACCTCTGCATTGATTACTGGGAGGCATTTTGGGATGTTTGACTGCAGAAAACAGAGAAACCATTGCTACCATATGTTAATGGCATGGACGATAACATGTGATGTAGCTAGATAAACCTTTTGGAGGTGAAATTCATTGCTTAACTATAAAACGCAGCCCCCCCCTGCCCGCCCCCCCCCCCCCCCCCAAAATGGCATTCTCCATATTAGTTATGTGAAGTGGCATTTTAGAAAGGACATCCAGGTGCAATCTAGGACACCCAGAGCAAAACGCCTCAGAAAACCCCAGGAACATTTACATTTTGGTCCAACTTTAGAAACATGAACATTCTCAAATGGAAGCCACAGAAACGGCTTCTTGGACGTCCCGGCTGGCATGTTCAAGAAGAGAAGTGCAGTGGCGAGTTAGTAATCTGTTTGGTGTCTGTATTTACATGCAGGTTTCTTTGCCCAGGAAATACTGGCAGTGACGAAGACAGCGCATTGTGCTCGTCCTCCTGGTAGCGTTATCGCCGTGAAACAAGCACGTTTTAGCTCCTTACTCATGAAGCAGAAGCAGGTATAAGTATGGATGCCTCAACAACCAAGGCCAGACGTGCTTGTGCCATTCTGAAATCTTTGTTGTTCTACCCAGGCCACTCCTCCAGCACGTCCCTATTCTAGATGGACATCTTCGTGCTAGGGACATCCACATACCCGGTTTCTAAAATGGTTCCAGGGACACCCTTGTAAACTGAATATCTGCATACCCGTTTTTAGATGTCAAAAACATGAAAAGGGATTCTAAAGTAACACCTTTAACATGGCAATTACAGTAGCATGTGCTAACAGTTAATATACGGCACTGTTAGCACAAACTAATAGCCATGTTAAACAGCCAGTATAGCTTAGTAAATAGGCCCCTTAGTGTGTGAATGGCTATTTGACAATTGGCATTATAAGTATTTTCCACTGCTATGTCCGCTTCAGCATCTTTGGCTTAGGGACATGGCAGTGATCAATGCAAACCCTCCGAAGCAGACAGAGATCTGTGCCGAATATGAATGGATTCACGACATTACTAAGAGAAGTGATGATAGAAATATAATTATGGTGTGAGCCCAAACTCTCCACATGAAAGACCCTTTCAATGAATGCCTTCATTTGACTGAGATACCACCTTCACGACAGTGATTTGTCATGTGCGTATCAGCACCCAAAAACGAGTCTTCCCATGAGCTAGTTTCTGTACATCCAGCATCTCTATATGGATATGTATAACTAGCAGGTTAAGTAATGACAAGCAGGTTTTTCTTGGGGAGACACCTTTTCAGCAGTGATAAAAGCCGACAGTACTTGAGGGGAAAGTATTCAAACCAGGACCGTTCATTAGAGCAGCCTGAAAACCCAGAGGCCGAAGAAACCAATGTGTGTATTGAAATACTGAATACACCTTTAACTATTTGCAAACACTGTGTCGGGGGGGGGGGGATGGGGGGGTTGGGAGCGGTCCTTCCATTACACCAAAGGAAGATTTCCACATAGCCTAGTATGGAGGTCTTAACTTCAGAGATTATGCTGTGAAATCAGAAATACCAGTATTCGGCATATTATGCAATTGGGGCATGGCCTTCAGTTTGTAAGACAACTATTGGAGGACGAGGATGGCGTAATCCCTGACAGGGGGAAACTACAGATACTGAAGGATAAACAAAGTGCAATTTGGCATATGTGATATAAGGGTTTCGGAATCTGTGCTCGAAATTATGTACATGTTTCTTAAACCGCAATAGCTGTCAACAGATTAATGCAGTGATTTTCTGTTCTATATGCAGAAAGCACGTTATCTGTATGAGTGGGCAGGATGGCCGGGAGAATAGGAGCGTCTGCAATGCACAGTTACCATGGACCTGAACAGCACTTGGTAACCATCGGATTTGCAGGCGCCGCAGGTGCAACTACCACCACCTTGATGGGTGGCATTATCTGTATCCAAGCTACTGCCAGACCACACTCTATATATTTTCAGTGCATTATCTGCTGGGAAATGCTGTGTACGCTCCCAACAGGTAACGCACAACCTTTGCAGCTAACGTCACTCTATCTGCACTGTTTTGCCATGTTAGCTGCAAAAACCTAACTTGGTTTAGTAAACATGCCCCTATATGTAGAGCACACAAAATAACAAAATAAAACTTGTTCCACAGAGCACCAGAGTTGTCTATGTACATAGATACAAAATGGGTGAGTAGCCTAGCATAGGAATATTCATTTCCAGTCCTCGAGGACTGATAATGGATCATGTGTTCAGGATATCACTAATGATTATGAGAGATGTGCATACCATAGAAGAATTATGCATGCAAAACTCTCTCATACATATTGGGTAGGGATGTCCTGAGAACCTGACCATTGGCGGCCTTCGAGGATTGGGAATGAATATCATCGGCCTAGTGAGCTGTGGCCTCACAATCAGGGAAGCCACAGTTCAAATCCCAGTAAAGCTGCTTGTGACTTTGGACAGTCCCTTAACTCTCCACTGACACAGGTACAAAATAAGACCGCAAGCCTCCAGGGACAGGGAAACCCGTGGAGGGACATTTTACAAAGGGCATCCAAGTGCTATCTTGGATGCCTATGCCAGAACATCTGAAAAAAAAAGAAGCAGGCACGTCCAAGTGCAGACATGATTTCACAAACATGGGCATGCCCGATATGGTCATCTGCGGGGGAGGGGGCGTTTACATAGACGTCCCCAGAATAGTATTTCAGAACCTGGACATCTAGGAATAGCCTAATGGTTTAGAGTAGTGGGCTGGGTGATTGTGCTGAGTTCTGGGGATGATGGGGTGCTATGTTCTCTACACACTCTGGATGTTTTTCAGCCAAAACAAGATCTTTCTTGATGCTTATTCATGCCTGGAGTAGGTATAAACTTAGATGCAACTCTGGATGTTCAAGATATTTCTGAAATCAGGCAGTGACATCCAGGTTCCTGAGAACGTCCCGGCCACACCTCCACTACTCCCTCATTCAGATCTGGACGTCCTCACGCTGAGGACGCACACAAACCCGGCTTCTAAAATGGCTTTGGAGACATCTCTGTGCTTTGAATGTCTCTATGCTTGTTTTCAGACGCCAAAGCATGAAGAGGGCTTTCAAACTAACCCCTATACTGTAGCCAAATGTTACTTAGCTTGAACTGCTACTGAAAAGGTGTGAGCTAAATCCAAAATAAATGACTCAAATTATCTTCCCTATTTTTGGATTTACAAAAATACATGACTCCAGTGAATCATAAATACATTTTAAATAAATCATTTTTAGTAAAACATATAACAATGGGCTTACTTTATTGCATGTTTGATCATTAGTTGTATGTTTTCATTAATAGATATGAGTTGATGGTGAATAAACAGTGTGATCCATAAGATGGATACGTCCAAGGAAAAGGAAGTAATATCACATACTGAAGATTTGCAGCCATATCCTATGTGGCAATTTTTCTGTTTCTAAAGGGTTTCCACAAAGCACGCATATTTCTGAAGGGACACTCCTGCTTCGTTGGGGCTTTTCTTGGTTGCTGCATTTAGAAATGGTTCTTTGGGCACTCCTGATTGTGAGATTTTTCTATGAGCTCCATGTTATTAATGCAATTTTCCCATCTCTAATAGAAAAAATAGATTCCACAGATATATTATTTTTGCTGTGAATTGATTTGCGTCAAACCTTTTTGTTTGAGGAAGGCAATATATCAATATAATATAGCATAACCTAACACAAGACAAATGTGCATATACTATGGTCAACTGTGATACCTAAGAGCATTTACGTCCCCACAAACCTTTTCAATAATAGGCCCTCAGTTGTCGAATGGTTTAACACTTGCGCTTCTACTGGAAACTAGTCTTTTCTACTTCCAACTAATCAATTTTTGGAGGTTAGGGCCTTTGCTTGTGCTACTATGTTTAGTGGGGATGTCTCGGTAATGGGAGAAGTTTGCTTTCTGTTGTTATTGCTGCCTCTCTGAACTGTGCTTTCTAAATTATTTGCAAACGGCTTTGAACAATGTTTATTTGGGGAAGCACTTAATAAGCAATTTAAATATACAAAATGAATACATCCATCTACCATGTACCCTACCATCAGCTCTCAGTGGAAATGGAATATTAGTTAAAAAAAAAAAACATCCTTGGTTTGGATGTCAGAATGAAAATCCTTAGAAAACATTCACCTGAAGAACAAATGGATTACACTGGCTCATAGAGACAGCTTTTGATTCATTCTGTGTGTAATAAAATTCAGGAGCTTTATTAAGGATTAACGCTCTCTTGCTGATGAATTATATATAGTTATTGCCCAAAACAGACGTGGTGACTCACACTTTCAATTACACAAAATGAAGCAATTTCTTTCTCTTATGTGGTAATCCCAATTACCCACTGTAAATTATTTACTTTTGACAACAATATTTAAAGCCTCAAATGAAAAAAGTCCAAAACATTGTTTAAATCCAATAATTAGGGCTTTGCAGAGAGGCAAGCAAATTGAAGTACCATGCATTAGCACTCTAGATCTCTCCGAGGAAATGAAATCTTCAGTTACACACCACTTAGCAGGCATCTGTGTTGACAGCTCACCTACAGATTTGCATGTTTGATATTAACAATAGCCTTTCTGTAGCCAAGACAAAATAATAACAGAGCTTTATAAGACTAAGAGGGCTTGCGTAGGAAAACAGAAGTATTCTGTCACCCTATACAGTCAACAAACCTGTTGAATACAGATCAAGGTGCTTGTTGGGTACATATTTCAGTCAAATGACTATGGAAAGGAGGATTTTACGACTCGTTCGTATAAGGAAGGGGAATCATGTGAAAGTACCTCCCAGAAAGCACAGTTACTTACCTGTAACAGGTGATCTCTGGGAACAGCAGGAATAAGTCTTCACATATGGGTATGTCGGTACCGACGGAGCCTGCGCGGGAATGCTCCCCTGCGTCCAATCAGAAAGCTTTTGGGAGCATCCCTCAGTGCCTGCGTGCTGCCTTCCCGCCTTTCCAACTGTCTCTCCTCAGTTGAGTTTTATAGCTGAGACAAAGAGAGAGAGAGAGAGGAAAGGAAAGATAGAGAGATACAACTCCTAGGGGAGGTGGGTGGGTTGTGAAGACTTATTCCTGCTGTTCCCAGAGATCACCTGTTAAAGGTAAGTAACTGTGCTATCTCCAGGAACAAGCAGGAATGAGTCTTCACATATGGGGACTCCCAAGCTAAGATGCCTGGAGCCCTAGCATGTTGGAGATTGAAACATGCTACACCTCATATGGCCAGGCATCCTGAGGATGGAGGGTAGGAGTTGAAAAAGAGAGGAGCTGTAGAAAACAGCTAACCTAAGATAGGACTACAGGCAAGGAGTCCTTGTATGTATGATAATTATCATGAAATATATTGAAATGAACAATCACAATATGGACCTCACCTACTGGATTGCAGGAAGTAGAGAGGCTGATGGAGTCTACTGGGGCTCCAGTAGAGGAATCTTCAAGGTGACCTCACTGAAGTGAAGGTGAAGGTCAAAATCTGGAAGTGACAGGTGACCCCAGGATTCAACTGGGGTAGTACAAAAACGGTAGGTCTTTAGTGGGAAGCTTTATGGAAAAAGCTGAAAACTCTTTTGGCTACAGAGTTATTCACAGTTAGGAGCAAAAGAGGAAGACTGACCGATTTGGACAAACTGGCCTAGTCCTTGAAGGAAGAAGGGGTATGGGAAAAAACCCGTATTCCCAAAGAAAGGACAGATGTCTGAGGAGTTGAAACCTCAGATCTACTGAAGATTCACCATGTCTTTCCTAACTGGTGAGAGGTAGGAAGATATTGGAGCATGGAGCTTCAGGGATACCTAAACCTAGGGTTATGGTAGGAGCTGTCAGTACCACAGCTGTGGTTGTGTGCATAATACCCCAAACATACTGTGGAACAGTATGAACATGTGCAAAGCCCACTGTCTGGAACATATAGGAAGGTAAAACCTTTATGAGCATAGACAGTTAGAGAGATAAGTATGTAAATACATATCTACCTATAACGAAGCATCTCGACAGATAAACATATATATATATATGTATATTGTCACCCCCTATATCCCAGCAAAGCCGAGGCGTAGGCAGTAGGCTAGGTTAATAGGGGTGCATGAATCTTTCACTAAGGAATAATTGTAGTTGTGAGTCCAGAGTGGTTAAAGTTCAAATAAGGGTTTTATTTCCCCTCCCGGGGTTTTAGGATTTTCAAATAGTACAGCACTCAAAGAAAAACTCAGGATACAAACTGACAAAGTAAAGTATAGCAACTTGCTTCCAAACACATTCACTTTTCACTGCAGCTAATCGCTTCCTCTTAGCTTCAAACAGTGTTATGAAATCAATTGCTCAGAACTTTATAATAAAGAGATTGGCTCTTCTTCCAACATTAGAGAACAATCCATCTGTTCATACTGTGGAGACAAAGTATTATCCTCTGTGCACATGGGTTCTATGTCATTGTCTTTTGCACAGCCCGATTGTATGCTTCTCAACCCTGTTTCTTCTCCAGAGTTCATTAAGCCCTCTTCATAAGAGCATGGCCAGAAATTATCATCAACGTTATAACAGGAGGGTAGAAAGACAGGCTTCCTAGTATGCTTTGTTCTCGGGCTATCTTTAAACCCTCTGTTTCCCTTAATGGCTGCTAGCTCAAACTGCTGGTTTTCATGGCAAACAGACTTCCCTTTAGTTAATCGGTGTCTGGACTTTTCATGCATACAATCCTCTATATCCCTCATACACACATCTTCCACAATAGGATTTCTTTCAAAGTAAGGCAACTGTGTCTTAACACCTTGTTTCTCATTTACATAAGGCTTCCTGCTTATGTCACGTTCCACACTCTCAAAGAGCTGGGGAAATTCTCCCTGCGTCAGAGGTTTGGTTAACTTCTTACTGACCTCTGGTTTTGCAGCTTTCCTCACTCCACTCCTGGGGTTACTGTGAGCTTCTCCTGGGGGAATCCTCAGCGGTTCACAGCGTGTGCCTGCAAATTCAGTGCCGTCGGAATCAATCAGCTCTCTCTCACTCTGGCTTCTGTCTCTGCCAGCATGTCTAGTGTAACCCCTCCTCCAACTCTCTCTAGAGCTTCCTGGGTCACACTCAGGGCAGCTTCCTCTCCAACCCCCTTGGCAATTACCTCTGTAAGCTGCCTTAGGCTTTGGAAACCAGCCTGGATTCTGACGTGAAGTAAAACCTGCTTTCCTTCTGCAAGGTAAGTTGAAATTGAATTCTTCTGAGTCCCAACCTGAGCCTAGTCTGGGACTGGAATCATAACCTGAATCACCACAAGAACAAGCACCCAAGCTTGAACTGCAACTGCAACTCCACCCCCTTGCTCCTCTGCCTGAGCAGGTCTTATAGTGCCTTGAAGGCGTGGCTTCCCTCACGTGCAAATCATTCTCTTTTCTCTGTGAGAATTGCTTGTCAGGGAGGCAAGGCTGCAAACGTCGTGTTTGCCTAGGTTGCTCAGGGCAACAGGGAAGCTTCTGATTAGACTGCCTGACAGAATCTGACCTGTTTCTCTCAGAATTCTGCACTTCTATAGCATAGGACAGATCTGCTGTGTCACATATCCCCCTCCTTAAGTTATTACACGCTGCTGACGTCCTCGTCTGACAGCGTGTAATCCTATCGGGCCTGACACAACAGTCCTCTACATACACCAGGCGTACCGTTGCTGACCTTTCCCGCCAAGGTTTCAGCAAATTTACATGGTACGTTTGGCGACGTCCCCTTTCATTCTCAACATTATATGTAACGGGACCTACCTGACCAACTACCGTGCCTGGGCCCCTCCATTTAGCCTCAAACTTCGGGCCCGTACCAGCTACCAGGATCAACACTTTATCCCCTAGAGATAACTTTCGTGTCTTAGTCCCGCGGTCATAGTATTTCTTTTGCCTACGCTGGCTGGCCTGTAAATTATTCATGGACACCCTGGATGTCCGCTCTAAACGATCCCGTAAATCTTTTAGGAATTGTGGGACCCCTACCTCTGTCTCCTCGGGGGCAACCCATTGCTCCTTGAGGATATCCAAGATGCCTCTTGGGGCCCTCCCAAACAACAATTCGTATGGGGATGCGCCCAATGATGCCTGCGTGCGCTCCCTGCACGCATACAGGACGAATGGGAGGACAGTATCCCACTCGACCATATTTCCATCAAGGCTTCTCCTCAGCATTTGCTTCAGGGACTGATTAAGCCTCTCTACCAATCCATTCGACTGGGGGTGATACGCGGAGGTACGGACATGGCGTATCCCGAAGGCGTCCCATAGCATAGCTAAGTGTTTGGATGTAAAGTTAGTGCCCTGGTCAGTCAGTATCTCTTGGGGGAACCCAATTTCGCAGAAGAGCTTTATAAGCTCTACCGCTATGGTTTTGGCGGATATATTCCTGAGTGGTATGGCCCATGGGAACCTTGTCGCATGGTCAATTAGTACTAGGATATAGGAAAATCCCCTGGGAGTCCTCACTAGGGGGCCTACAATATCCATAGCCAACCGTCTGACTGGTGTCGCAATGGTGGGGGTTGAAACTAGGGGTACTGGCTTAGGCTTCGTTGCTGTAACTCTCTGACAGGCCGGGCATGACTCGCAGTAGCGTGTTGTTTCTCTAAACACACCCGGCCAATAGAAGCGAGCCAACACCTGATCCAGCGTCCCTTGGACGCCCTTATGACTACCTACCGGGTGGTCATGCGCCAGTTTCATCACTACCGCCTTAAAGGTAGTTGGCACCACCAATTGCTTACGTATAGAGCCTGTTCGGGGATCGGCACTTTCCCTATACAGCACTTCTCCCTCCAGGAAAAACCTGGGCAAAATTGCTCTTTTTTCCCGGGCATACTCAAATGCCCTCTTAAGGGCAGGGTCACTCTGTTGCTCGGCTGGGAAAGAAGGGAATTTCTTCACCAGCTCCGCTGGCACCCATGGTAATTCCTCCCCCTCTTCCAAGCTTGCTTTCCCCTGTGACCTGCTCCTCCTCTCTCGACGCCTCACTGGCTTCTCTTTCCTGACCTTTTTAGGGGGGTTGATTAGCCCTTCATCACTAGGAAGTGTATCCTGTAGTGTTCTATCCGGGTCTACCTCTCGCTCGGGGGATAGATCCCTATCCTCGGGCCTCTCTCTCGGCTCGGTTTCTGAACTGGGCCCTGAGCTTTCACCCTTACTCTGGGATCGGGTGGACACTAGGCCTATTTTACCATCAAGTCTTCCCTTGAGTGCTTGTTGAAAAAAAGGCCACCCTTTCCCTAATACGACCTCGCTCGGGAGGTTGTGAATCACCACTACAGGCACCTTCATACTCACCCCCAGTGCCTCCATTCGCACATCATATAGGGGATAATAAGAGGAGTCTCCATTCATACACTTCAACTTGACATTCGGGGGTACCTGACATACTACTTGGGGGTTACTGGCTATCATAGCCTGCCACATAGTGCTGGAGATCATATTATGATCCGCTCCTGTATCCAGGAGCGCGATAGCTTTTACCCCTTCCATCTTAACACTAACCACGAATTCTCCTTCAGTGGGTTCCTCTCCCTTTGCTATTAGGACAACATGCTCAGTACAGTATTTGCGAATGTGCCCTCTTTCTCCACATTGGAAACATCTCATTACTTCAGCATTCTTTTCATTTTTCTTAGGCCCTCTTTGGGAGTAAGCTCTTCCTGTCCCTGGCATTCTTTCCCTGCCTGTAACCTTTAACATTTGGCCTTGAGAAGCACCAGCTAATTCTGCCTCAAAATAGCAGTCGGTTAGCTGCACTGCTTCCTTTGTGGACTTACATTTTTGCAAAAAGAGAAAGGCTTTTACTTCTGGGGGTATGGCTTCAAAATATTGCTCCAGTATTACAGCATCTAGCAGGGAGGCTACTGTAGCTGTTTCGGGAGCAAGCCATTTTGATGCCAGGCCTGTTAACCTTTGCATCAAGGCCTTTGGTGTTTCTTTTGGCAGGATCCTGGCCTGCCTAAAGAGACGGCGGTAATGGGTCTGCGTCAGCCCTAGCCTATCCCTGACTGCGAGTTTTACCTCATGGTACTGGGACGCTAGATCAGCGGGCATCGCCTTATACGCAGCTAGTGCCTCTCCTGTTAGAGACACGGCGAATCTTACTGCCCACTGATCTAGTGGCCACCGGGCCGCTACAGCGATCCGCTCAAAAGCTTCTGCATAATCGTCGAAACTGTCAGAATGCTGCAAAGGCCCTAGTGCCAATGCATTACAACTATTTAGTCCTACCACAGGGGTCACTTGAACAATGTCCTCCTCTGTGGGGCTCAGTCTCTTCACCAGCGCAGTGAGAATCTCAAGAAGGGGCTTCTGCTGCGCTGCCATTGCAGCCATCGTCTTCTCTTGTGCCTGCCGTGCGAGTTCTCCCTGGGCCTTCCACTGGGCCTCCATCCAGCTGCGCATTTCAGCGGGGTCCATCTCAGCGTCGATATCTGAAAGAAAAGAAAAACAAGCCCACCAAGTGCGGAACACACTTTTTTCTGTCCCTTCGCTGCTACTTGGTTTTTAACTTTTCTTTTTTCCCCCTTTTTCTCACTCAATCCTTGCTACCCGTGCCCAGTCACTTGTACCTGATCACGGTGTAGGATCTTGCCTTGAGAAAAAGGTCTTGGCCAGCTCTGGATGTGGAGATCCTCTCCCGACACTCCGGTGCAGGTTTTTCTTTTTTCAGGATTTTCAATTCCACACACTTTTTTTTTTCCAATCAGCCGTACCTTCCTTGTAGAGCTTGTTAGTAGTATCGAGTGCTGTGTTTTTTTTTTTTTCAAAAATCCAACTACTGTGCCATTTTGTCACCCCCTATATCCCAGCAAAGCCGAGGCGTAGGCAGTAGGCTAGGTTAATAGGGGTGCATGAATCTTTCACTAAGGAATAATTGTAGTTGTGAGTCCAGAGTGGTTAAAGTTCAAATAAGGGTTTTATTTCCCCTCCCGGGGTTTTAGGATTTTCAAATAGTACAGCACTCAAAGAAAAACTCAGGATACAAACTGACAAAGTAAAGTATAGCAACTTGCTTCCAAACACATTCACTTTTCACTGCAGCTAATCGCTTCCTCTTAGCTTCAAACAGTGTTATGAAATCAATTGCTCAGAACTTTATAATAAAGAGATTGGCTCTTCTTCCAACATTAGAGAACAATCCATCTGTTCATACTGTGGAGACAAAGTATTATCCTCTGTGCACATGGGTTCTATGTCATTGTCTTTTGCACAGCCCGATTGTATGCTTCTCAACCCTGTTTCTTCTCCAGAGTTCATTAAGCCCTCTTCATAAGAGCATGGCCAGAAATTATCATCAACGTTATAACAGGAGGGTAGAAAGACAGGCTTCCTAGTATGCTTTGTTCTCGGGCTATCTTTAAACCCTCTGTTTCCCTTAATGGCTGCTAGCTCAAACTGCTGGTTTTCATGGCAAACAGACTTCCCTTTAGTTAATCGGTGTCTGGACTTTTCATGCATACAATCCTCTATATCCCTCATACACACATCTTCCACAATAGGATTTCTTTCAAAGTAAGGCAACTGTGTCTTAACACCTTGTTTCTCATTTACATAAGGCTTCCTGCTTATGTCACGTTCCACACTCTCAAAGAGCTGGGGAAATTCTCCCTGCGTCAGAGGTTTGGTTAACTTCTTACTGACCTCTGGTTTTGCAGCTTTCCTCACTCCACTCCTGGGGTTACTGTGAGCTTCTCCTGGGGGAATCCTCAGCGGTTCACAGCGTGTGCCTGCAAATTCAGTGCCGTCGGAATCAATCAGCTCTCTCTCACTCTGGCTTCTGTCTCTGCCAGCATGTCTAGTGTAACCCCTCCTCCAACTCTCTCTAGAGCTTCCTGGGTCACACTCAGGGCAGCTTCCTCTCCAACCCCCTTGGCAATTACCTCTGTAAGCTGCCTTAGGCTTTGGGAACCAGCCTGGATTCTGACGTGAAGTAAAACCTGCTTTCCTTCTGCAAGGTAAGTTGAAATTGAATTCTTCTGAGTCCCAACCTGAGCCTAGTCTGGGACTGGAATCATAACCTGAATCACCACAAGAACAAGCACCCAAGCTTGAACTGCAACTGCAACTCCACCCCCTTGCTCCTCTGCCTGAGCAGGTCTTATAGTGCCTTGAAGGCATGGCTTCCCTCACGTGCAAATCATTCTCTTTTCTCTGTGAGAATTGCTTGTCAGGGAGGCAAGGCTGCAAACGTCGTGTTTGCCTAGGTTGCTCAGGGCAACAGGGAAGCTTCTGATTAGACTGCCTGACAGAATCTGACCTGTTTCTCTCAGAATTCTGCACTTCTATAGCATAGGACAGATCTGCTGTGTCACAATATATATATGTCTATAGTGAGATCTAGAGGGGCATAACATATGCACGCGCAGCTGACAGACATATGTATCTAGAGATGTATATAGACATATATACATATATGAATATATAGGTCTAAAGATAAATGTCTGCAATTAAGCAGACAGAGATATGCCTATAAGAACATTCACATGGGAGATGTGAAGAGGAAAGATTCATCCAATAACAAGAAGGTGGAACCTACTTGAGAAGATATATAGAGAATCTATTCCCCCTGGTTATGATGGTGCAGGAATGCTATACAGTGAAATAACCAGGATGGTTGCGTGAAAAAACAGAGGATAATATCAGTCTGTAAACAGCAAGTCCTGAGTCCTGTAGAACTCTAGCATGGTAAATGGGCAGAAAACGCATAGGATGAGATACCAGGTTGACCCACTTGAGGGACAAAAAGGGGTATCATGCGTTTTTTAGTTAAATATGTGCTGTCCATGAAGGATTAGGATACCATGAGGACAAGCTGCAAGGAAAAAAGAGCATATTCCCTGTAGGAATTGGACAACTCTTTAGACTTTCACGTAGAGAAGGCTTATGTCCTTTATTTTAAAAGGAGATAGTAGGGTGTGAAGAACCCTCACAGTCATGGGGAATGGCTGAAGAAGCCTTTTTCAACCATATAGGATAGTCATTAGAGAAAAACCCCATGCTCTCTAGCAAGGGCCCATAGTGGAAAGCTTCTCTGTAGGATTGCAGAGAGCATTATGCAGGAGAATTGGGAGATAGAACTGGCTGTTGGGAAAAAAAAAAAACAGCAGCCACGTCAACTATGCTGCCAAACCCAAAGGAATTGGAGATGGCAAGAATAGAAGATAGTGTGATAAGCCTGAAATAAGGATTATCCAAGAAAGATGTATGCACTGTCTTGGAATCACTACAAAGGCCAGACAGAAAGTAGTGGAGGACAAGACTGGAAACTTGTGGAAAAGTACCAGTAGTCCAATCACTGGAACTCCTGCATGGGCAGCTGCTGAATAAGACAGCAGAGAGAATCTTTCTGTGGAAAACAGAAAGAACAGACAGAACAAGAAAAGAAATTCCTGTCCCTGTCTGATGAGCTGCCCAGGCAAAAGGAGGGAGTTTACTCAAGAGAAAAAACTCCACACTGGAATGGAAAGAAAGACTAGAAAGGCTAAAGAAGCCCTCCAGTGGTATGGTACCACTCTTACAGGAGAAACCCTGGATAAGAGGGTAGAGAAACAGGAGCTGAAGGGTGACTTACCATATGGTAAGTCTGTGGAGGGAAAAAATTCATGTTGGTACAGACAACTATAATGGGATAGTTGTTAAACCTCTCTTCTTGGCAGGAAGAAGAGGAGAAACCTGTGACCCATAGACATGAATATCCTGACAGCTCAGCAGACCTAGGAGCAACTGGATGTCCTGAGAAAAGGAATCCATGTGTAGAGTTTTGAATGAAAAACAGTGAAAAACTTCTGCTGAGAAGAAGTCAACTGTAGGTTGTAAACTCCAAGAGGCAGAAAACAGATTAATCAGAACCCTATGGTTGCTAGGTTTGTTTAGCCTGGCGAGAGTTTGGATTCTTCAGACCAGGGCTATGTTTCCTCTGCTTGGGAACATCTGTATGATAGGCAGGAGAAGAGTAAAACCTTCTCCTCCTAGGGAAAGAAGGTTTGGTAGGGCATTTCCTACCTACTGGGGAAGGAGAAGGCTTAGGATAGCCTTCAGAAACAGGGACATCAGTGGACCACTGAGCAACCTGATGTAAAGACTCCTTATTGAAGAGATTTTCTCCAGTGCAAGGAGTATTACCCAGTCTTTGTTGTGCCCATTTGTTTAAGTCTGAAGCTAGGAGCCAGGCTCTACGTCGTGCCCCTATGGCTATAGCAGAAATTCTGCTTACAAACTCAAAAGAGTCTAGGGAAGCACGAGTAAGAAACCAAGAGATACTTTGAATATGACTAAGTAGTAAGGAATAGTCTGCAATCTTGGGCTCTGAAAGAAAATGAGTCAAAAGATATAATTTTTTTGTGACCTCCTGAAGAGATATAAAAAATATATGAGAGAATCTTTGCTGACAGCATGGATGTCTGGAAGGTTTGACGTCCAAAGGCATCTAGTGTCCTAGACTCACGACCTGGTGGGTAAGAAGAGTGCTTCTTCTTACTTTTCACCTTCCTCATTGCTGATTCCACCACAATGGAATGATGGGGAAGTTGAGTCTTTTGAAACCCTGGAGAGGGGGGCACCTGATACAGAAGATCAGTTGCTCTAGAAGGTGAGGGTACCTTTAAAGGTGCTTCCCACATAATTAGAAGAAGATCCTGCAAGGAATGATGTAAAGGAAGCATTATGTTTTCCTTTCCTTCAGTAGAAACAGAGCCTTGTGTAGGATCATGGCCAGGGATAGGAATAGCAAGAGATCTTGCCATATCCAGGAGGCAATTCTGAAAAGAAGGATCTCCAAAGAGAACCGTCCCTGGACAGGCAAGACCTGAAGAACTAGCCTGGGCACCAGAGGATCTACTTGAGTATATAGGAATATAAGATCCTGCACGGTGCAAAAAAGGATCCTTAAGGGATGGATGCTGGTACTGGAGGTCAGGACCTGTGACAGTCAGTACTGCATCGTCCATGCCAGGTATCGACTCCAAACTTGGTATAGAAAGGAGCGACCCTGGTGAAAGAAGCATGGAAGGAGCTGGCCCTGATGCTACTGCGGATACGGGTACCGATACCGATACTGGTAGCACTGTCGGAATCGAAGGCGACACAGACATCGGAGCAGTCATCGGTGGCAGCTCAATCGGTACCGAGGTAACCGAACGCCTTTGATAATCACCCTCGGTACCGAGCGTCCGGTACCGGTAATTATCGGTACCGAGACGTGTCGGTACCCAGTCTTCCAGACTAGAGATAGATTCCAGACTCGGCATCAAAGGAAGCGAGTCTATCGATGCATGTCTAGAGGGTACTGACGTTGGTGGTAGTATCGGCGTTGATGCCGATACTGGAAAGTCAATCTGGAGCGTATCCACCGGTCCCGAAGGTACCGAAAAAGCCAGATGACGATCCCTGGTGAGGAGTGTAAAGTCCAACACCAGTGCCGATGCCGGGGTATCGGTACCGCTCGAAGCGGATGCCACCACCGAGCATGGCTCAGGTATGTTCTGTGAGGGGTGAGCCCCAGGAACAACCTGAAACCCCTCATAGGCTTTAGAGGCCGAAGACTCCCGCCGGGGTTTTGAAGCCAATGGACCCTCGAGGGCAAGGCTGGAGCCGTCTTCATGCTGTGCATGAGACCTACCACTCGAGGGTTGGCTAGTCTTAACAGACTGTTTGAGGGTTACCTGATCCTGTGTAGAAGAAGAAACAGTCGGTGCCCTGACACTGGAAGGGAACCTGGTATCGAGGGAAACTCGATGTTGAAAATCTCTTCTCACAATACTGTGGCCCGAGGGCTCCGGAGGAAAACGGTCAGGACCCAAACAGGTTAGACACCAGTTTTTGGAGTCTAAAAATAAAGCTGTACCGCCACAGCTTAAACATTTCTTAGAGAAAGAGGCTGGCGGTTTCATGAGGGACATGGACAGGCCTAGAAGGCCTAAAAAGATTTAAGACAAAAAACTGAGGGAAAATATTCCCTGAATTTCAGAAAAAGAAAAAATAAACACCAGCGGTACCGGTGGAGTCGGGGAGACAGCCGCGACCACAAGAAAACAAAAGAATTAAAGAAGAATTTTCTGCGGTGACAGGAAGATGTCCTGCCGGCTCTGCGGAAAAACGAAAACTGAGGAGAGACAGTTGGAAAGGCGGGAAGGCAACACGCAGGCGCTGAGGGATGCTCCCAAAAGCTTTCTGATTGGACACTGGGGAGCGTTCCCGCGCAGGCTCCGTCGGTACCGACGTACCCATATGTGAAGACTCATTCCTGCTTGTTCCTGGAGATTAAAGTTTTCTTCTCTATGAAATACAATCACAACCTGAATAAAAATTAAAATTCTGTAATTTATGCTCACACACATCCAAAGTTTTATACATCAAGAAAATATATCTGCAGCATTACAGTGGGCCAAATTATATTTAGAATTAATCTTTTAATGTTTATTAATGTGAAGTTTGTCATGCAATAAATGTAAAAATGCAAACGAAACAAAAAGAGAAACAAAACTGAAAATAATTAAATAGTGCTAAATAATTTACAGAGTAGCAACATTCCTTTGTATCACTGATGACTGAATTTTTTTATTCTCAGGGGTTGATCAAGAATACCAATTGCAAAGCATGAAATAAGGAACAAAGTAACTTCTGCAGAAGACTTGTTAACCTACTCAAAAGAGCTTTAAACTAGGTTCGTCACAGAGGGGTGAAGAAATCCTTTGGTAAGTAAAGGCCCTCAGGTAAATAAACATCGAATACCAGTAAAGAAATGGGAAAAAAGAGAAACATCTGGAAAAACATGTATACTTATGTCTCTAAGCTTCTGGATTTAGAGGCTGTAATGGAAGAGGCGGACTTGGATTTAGTGGCGGTCAGAGAGACATGGTTCAAAGAGAATCATGATAGGAATATAGCTATACTAGGCTATAATCCAGTGCTTTCCAAACTTTTATCCCATATGATCCCATTTTAGCAACTAAAAATTCACGTGACCCTCAGATGATGATGAAATCAAAATAGCAGCTCTTCAGCCTCCTTCCCCTCCCTCCACTCATCTAAAGCAGGAAGAAGGCAGCAGTCAAAGTTGTGGCAGCAGCAGCGAGTACAGGGTGCCTTGTGTCAGTGTGCAGTGTGTGCTTTCAGATCCCAGAACTCAGCATGGGGTTCCAATCTAAAAGGAAGTTTATCCAGGAGGGGTCAAGGGCCTATGAATGTTCACTGGCTCTCAGTCCACATGCTGACTGGTGACTGCCATTACTTGGCATTAATTACAGTGGAAGTCCAGAGAGAAAAGGGGAAATAGCCATGTTTCTGTGACCCCATCTGGGGTCCTGACCCCAAGTTTGGGAACCACAGCTATAATCTCTTCAGGAAGGTCGGGGAAGGAAGAAGCAGAAGTGCAGGGTTTATAAGGTGGCACTGCGGGTTAGTCTGAAAAAAAGAGAATATTTATACTGGTGTGATATACAGGCCTTCTTCAACCCTCATCTCAATGATCTCACATCACACTTACCGTACAGCCTCCTTCAACTACCTAGGAATATATATATTGACACAGAACTTGCCTTCTCTCAGCAGATAAGAGCGGTAGCTAGAACTTCATTTCTCACTCTTCTTCACATCTGTGCAATATCTTTTCTAGATACAAATGCACTTGTGCAACTCTCATTCTTAGGGGCTTGTTTACAAAGCCGCGGTAGTGGTTCGCGATCGCGATCGCAGCCGCGGCCCCATTGAAATCAATGGGGCCGCGGCTCCGATTACGATCGCAAACCGCTACCGCGGCTTTGTAAACAAGCCCCTTAGTCTTGTAATCATGCGCTTAGACTATTGTAATGCCATTTGAAATAAAACATTGAAAATCTGTTCAGAACACTGCTATTTGAATCTTGACCCAAGCACACAAATAATGATCACGTTACCCCCTCCTTTCATCAACCACCACTGGCTCCCCATTCCTTCTAAGATGATGTTCAAACTATTCACCCTAGCACATAAAGCTCTTCACACTGGACATCCAGAAAACCTGCACAGTCCTTGTGAATTCTCCATGGAAATCAACTTCACATGCCATGCTAGGTACGAAGTAACATGACAATCTGCCTTGTCAAAGACCCCTTACTATGGGATTGCTTATCTCCTGACTTGCATTTGGAAGTGTTATTGCAAGTTCCGCTCCTCTCTCAAAACCTAGCTATTTGATAAGACATTCAGTCCCCTGTGATCATTGTCCTGGGAGGAAATAGTGTGGTGTTTTTTCCTCTTTCCTTTCTCTCTTTCCTGTCTATTCACTGTGCTTCCTTTTCTATATCTGATTTTTTATGAAAATGTAAACCGCTTTGATTATATATAGAAAGGTGGTATATCAAAAACCTATAAACCATATTGGATTTTGAGTGGGCTATCCCTGCTAAAGTGTCTTCTAAAATAAGGGATCCTGGATTCTCTAAGGGAAGAAATACTCCTGAAATTGGTTAAGGGACCCATGTGGGAAAGGACCATACTGAAGTCAGTGCTTACAAATGTGGAGAGTGTTTCTGATATTAATGAGGTGATCATCTGGCATCCAGTGATTACCAGTTGGTGTGTTTCCGTAATGGACATTGGTTGAGATTGTCAGGGAATGCCTCAAGAAGTTAGCTGAATGTAAGCATCTGTGAGAAGTAGAAAAGCAGTAGACAAGACCAAAAGGAGATATATTAAGGGCAACAGATCTTTTTGTTAAGAAAGTAAACAAAAGTAAGAAGAAAAGAAAGCTGCTATGGTTCTCAAAAGAAATAACGCAAAAGAGATAAGGTAAAGAGGTTAGCCTTCGTAAATTACAAGAGATCACAGAAAAAATAAGACAAGCAACAATATCTGGAAAAGCTAAGAGAAACTGGAAAGTAGTCAACAAAGCAAAGATGTAAATTGAAGAAAAAACAGTCAATGCATTAAAATGGAGGGACTTTTTTTATTTATGTTAATAACAGAGGAAGAGCAAAAATGGTATTGTCCTGTGTTCACAGATGAAGGGTCAAGAGTAGGACCTCAGAAAAAAACACAAATAGGAATGGAAGGGAGGCAGATCTCAAACAAGTTTCAGAAGACTATGTTCATGAGGAGCTAACTAGCAATGGGGATGGACAGGAAATTTCTGAAGGTTCCGAAGGAATTAGGGAAATTTTGGTGGTTCTAATGACCAACCTTTCAATGTTCCATTACAATCAGCAATGGTCCCAGAGGACTAGCGTAAAGTGGATATAGTTCCTCCCCACAAAAGCAGAAGTAAGGAGGAGGTTGGGAAATGCAGGCAAATTAGCCTGACATCTGTGATGAGTAAATTAATGAAAACACTGCTAAAACAAAGGATACTGCAGTATCTAGAACCAATAGATTACAGGATCTCAGGAAACATGGTTTTACCAAAGGTAGGTCTTATCAGATGAATCTTTGACTGAGTGACCAGAGAGTTGGATCGAGGGAGAGTGCTAGATATGATGTTCTTAGATTTCAGTAAAGCCTTTGGAATGGTTTTGTACAGGTGACTTATAAACTGAGTGCTTTTGGGACAGGTCCTAAAGTGACTGACTGGATTAGAAACTGGTTGATTGGGAGGAAAGAAGGGATAGTGGTAAATGAAGTCTATTTGGAGGATAAAGACATTGTCAGGGGAGTATTGCAGAGATCAGTCCTTGGTCTCTTTGTTTTGTAAGCAATATTGCAGACGGGCTATCAAGCAAGCTTTGCCTCTTTGTGGATGATATCCTAATCTGCAGTAGGGTAAACATCCTTGAAGGAGTGGATAACATAAAGGATCTAGCAAAGCTTAAAAACTTGTCTACAATTTAGTAGCTAAGATTTACTATTAAAAATTGCAGGGTCATGTGTTTGGTTGCAAAATCCCAAGGGAGCAATACACTATAGGGAGTGAAGTACTTTCATGCATGAAAGAAAAGTGAAACCTGAGGGTGATCATATCTGATGATCTTGAGGAGGCCAAACTAGTAGAAAAGATGATGGCACAAGTCAGAAAGATACTGGAGTACATAGGGAAAGGATTTTGTTTTAAGCGCCATCTAGTCAATGCTGATTCCTGGTATGGCGGAAGTAGACCGCCAGGCCTTTTCCAAGGCAATGGAGGGTAAAGTGACTTGCTCAAGGTCACAGGGATTACCAGTGGGAATCAAACCCTGATCTCTTGAGTACTAGGCTGTCGCTCTAACCATGAGACTACTTCTGCACTCCAGAGGGAAAGGACTAACCAGCAGGGAAAATGAAATGATCGTGTTTCTGTATAAATCTCTATTGAGACTGCATTTGGAGTACTGTGTATAGTTCTTGAGACTGCACCTTCAAAATATCTCAGCAGGCTGGAGTCAGTCCAGAAGGAGGCTACTAAATGCTCTGTGGTTTTAATCATAAATCATATGGGAACATCTTAATACATCTCAACATGTATACTTTGGAAGAAAGGCAGGAGAGGGGAGATTTCTTTAATTTCTATTTTATTGTGTTGTAAACCGCATAGCTTGTGTTCAGTTTTTGCGGTATATCAAATATATGTAACCATAACCATATGACAGAGACATTTAGATACTTCCCTGGCATAAATGCAGTGTGACGTTCCCGTCAATCCACTGCTGCTCCCGTGGCAGCTCCTCACCCAATAACGGGTTCGGGAGTCACCAGAAGTCTTGGACTGAGGAAGGCCTCCACAGAACTCCCCCCCCCCCCCCAAATCCTGGGTGGAGGAGGGAGAAGAAATATCCTTCCCTCAGCCCTGTTGTCCCCCAGATTCATTCTGATTCATCTATTTTTTTTCTTCCTTTAAAAACAAAGAAACCTGCACCTTAGCAGGGGAAATAAAAAAGGAAATTAACTAAACCTGTCTCCTTAATTGTCCCTTCAGTGAGTCCAGCACCCTGCCTCACTACCTCCTCCAGCTGCTTGGAGACTGAGCATACTGAGGCTGGTAGGCGGTACCAACTGCATAAGTACACTGGTGTCATCAAAAAGATGACATGCTCGGTCTCCAAGCTGCTAGAAGAGGTACACTACCCAGAGGTGCGGAACTGGATTGGAGGGACAATAAGGAACAGTGATTAGGTGAGATACACCAAGTTCTCCACTGGAAGGGGCAGCCTAGACAGCCATTCAGCCAAGTGGAACCATCCGATACCTGCTGGCTGAAGATCAGAGGTTCATCTGGGTAATGATCTTCTAGGGAACTGAGCCACCAGCAGGCTGGTAGCAGAATCTTAAACACAGGAGCTTGGCCTCTTTTCAGTTGAAAGGAATATCTGGAATGAGGAGGCATTGGATGAAGGTGAAAAGGGATAGACTCAGAAGGAAATGTTTTTTTATGAAAATGGTGACTACAAAAGAGGATAGATTCAAGAGTTACTTAAGGAAATATTTCTTTATGAAAAGAATGGTGGGTGTGCTCTAGGTTTTTATGATATGCAAAGGAATTATATAATACTAACACACCAAATGCTCTTATCAGAATTTTAAGCTCCTAAGTAGTCTGATTTAAAACTTTTAAGACATGAAAGGGGTAATTTATAAAGCTTTTTTTATGTGTAAGCATGCTTTTTCATGTGAAAAATGGCTCCTATAAAATTCTGCACAGGTTTGCGTAACAAACAGTAACAAGGCAAGATAGCATCTACTTTTAGGCGATCTGTGTGCAAGTGTTCCTTAGGGCATAGTTTGGGTACATCTGGAACAGAATTGTTATGTATGCATGTTCAAGCATAGGGCAAAAACACACATTTACACCTTCTTCAGAGCAGGTGTAAATTTGTGCAAAAGCATCTGTGCGCCACAGAGTCAGGGTTGTTGTTGTTAATAGCTGTCGAGTCAGTGTTGACTCATGGCAATGTTTTGGATAGTTGTCCCGAACAGTATTCGTTCTTCAGTCAGGTGGCTCATTGTTGATATACTGGTAGCTGCTGTTATTGTATCGATCCATCTCATTGCTGGCCTTCCTCTTTTGCGTTGACCTTCTATCTTGCCAAGCATGATGTCTTTCACTAATAATCTCATTCTTTGCATGATGTGTCCAAAGTATGAAAGTCGAAGTCTTGTCATCTGAGCTTCTAAAGAAAGCTTACGTTTGATCTCCTCTAGTACTGACTGGTTTGTTCTTTGGGCTGTCCATGGAATACACAGTGTTCGTCACCAGCACCATAATTCAAAGGCATCGATTTTCTTCCTATCTTTTTCACTGTCCAACTTTCACATCCATATGGCATTATTGAAAATACCAAGAGTCAGGGCAGAAGCCAATTTTACAAAGGTACATAGGCATCCATGTTGCCTTTATAAAACAGTCAAAACATTTTGGTACTCAGATCACATAGAAGCTTCTAGAAGGCTCAGAAATACTAACGATATTAGTCCTGATTTCACCTATACAGATAAAGCATTCTGGTTTATAGTGAAAGCCGAGTGAAAGACTATGTAAAATGACCATTATTAAAAAAGAAATATGTAATTTATCAGGCGAAAATACTGTAATCTGAATAACAAATGGGTGGCACTGGAGCTGAAAGATTCACTTTAGTTAACCTCAATTGTTGATTGACCAGAGTATGTGAATATATTCAGGCTCATTCCATTCCAGACGTACGCCCTCTCTATACGTAAGGTTTGAACCGGATGTACAGAGGGGGTCGTGATTCTGATCCTGTGGAACCAGAATCGCGAACAGCCTTGTATGTGCAGGCTGGGACTGCGATTCAGCCCAGCCTGCACGTACAGGGAAAGCCTGACTAACATAGTCAGGGCTTTACAATGGAGTCACGGCACCATGGTGTCCAGTTAACATGGCACTGTGGCTCCATTGTAAAGCCGCGATCCCGGCTGCCGGCTCAACAGAGGCTTTCCCCACAGCTCGACCCCCAATCTGGCCCCCTAGGCCAGGGTCAGGCTGTGGGGAATCTCCTCAGGCCCCCTCTGCCCTATCCATGCCCAGGGCCTGCCAAAAAAAATGTCCGGGGTGGAATAACTTCCCCATACAAGTCGCCGGCCCTGGACATACAGGGCCGACATTACAATCAGCCCTATACATTCAGGGCCGGCGACTGCTCACAGCCCGCCTTAACTCCGCCCCCAATCCACCGCTTCCCCACCCCCATCTAACCTCCCCGTTCAACCAGCAGGGAGGGCACGCTATTCATGGGATAGAATAGAGTCCATTGTGTTTTCCAGGTCAAAGTTTCATCAGTAAAAGGGAAATTTTATTAGTAACTCCAGCATATAGAACAGTGGAGCTTTGCACATGCAAGTAGGCCCTTAAAAAATGCTTGGATATGAGAGGTCACGTGATGTGGTGAGCTTGGGAGGATGTGAGTTGCTCGAGCTCTGGGCCCATCTCCCCTAAACGTTGTTATAGTATCGTGATTTGACCTGCTCTTGGGTTTGTTGTGGACCCAGCACCCTTGTAAGGATCGGGAGCTGCCGTGTGAGGATCGAACAGCAGGATGGCGACTGCGGCAAAGGCAGGGAGAAGGGAAAAGGAGCGTGTGGCAGGCCCTTCCAAAATGGTGGACTCTCCCCCGAAGCATGGGGTCGCGGTTACCTCCACGATGACGGAGGAAATTTCCGCCGCTGTTACCAACGCACTGTCTCTGCAATTTGAAGCGCTGCACGCAAAGATGGACACACTCCAGAGTTCCTTGGGGCTTCTTGGTACCCGTGTGCAGGAGGCTGAAACGCGTCTCTCCCACACTGAAGAGGAAGTGGAGTGTCTGCGGTGGGAATTACTCACCTTGCAAAAAGACTCTAAAGAGCATGCCATAAAGCTCGACGACCTTGAAAATAGATCACGCCGCAACAATCTCCGTTTTTTGGGAATCGCCGAAACCATTCCAGACAAAGAGCTACGGCAACACGTGGAGTACTTGTCTGCTTATCTGCTGGAGGAGGCTGAATCGAGTGGGCCTATTACAGTGGAAAAGGCCCATAGATTGGGGCCCAAACAGCAGTCGGGAGATCGTAGATCTCGAGTGGTCCTGGCAAAATTTCTATGCTATGTGCAGAAAGATGCGGTGTTAAGAGCTGCCAAGAAGAAAGGGATTGTGGAGTGGGAAACGGCAAAAATTCGCATAACGCAAGACTACTCAGCGGCACTAAGTATTCGCCGTAAGGCCTATGCCCCGATCTGCCAACATCTGATTGCAGCCAAGATACGATTCAGCGTGCAGTACCCTGCCCGGCTACACATACTACACCAAAATACACACCGGGTGTTTGAATCGGCAGTGGAGGCGAGTACCTATGTGGAGCAGCTGCTAGTGCAGGTGGAGGTGAGCCCCGGAGAAAAATGAGCACCCGGCGATTACCCCTTGCGGTATGCTCTGCAGGCCTCCTTGGTGGAGAAGGTTGGTGTCGATGCCTTACCTTGTTGCTGAGGACCGGCTCCAGTCAGTGACTGTTCGGCCTACGGGGGGATATTCGTTGGGCCGGCGCCCTGAGCCCACAACATTTTCAGGCGAGTTGGCTTGCTCGGGACCTTGATTGCTGAGCCTTTGTAATTGTGCGCCGCTGTATGTGTTAGTGGTTCGGGGTGGGCCCGCCTGGTGGTTCGAGGTGGCGGGTTGCCCCGCTGCCGCTTTGCAGCCGTGGCCGGCCCTTGGGAGCTAACCTGACTGGTACAGGAGGCGGCCCGCACCGGCCCGATTCGTGGGGCTCTGGTGCCGAGATTATGCTGCCGCCTGCTTGCACTGGCGGGCGCTCGGTGGCGGCAGCCTTTATTTTGGACTTTTGTTTGGTCCGCCTCTGTGTAACATCGAGAGCTGGTTTGACCTATTGTTAATGCTATGCACGGAATCATATACTGTTTATTATCTGTTTGCATTTGTTTGCTAGTTGTTCACTATGTGGTACCCCTATCCATTTTAGCAGTGTGTCCTGGTGGGTGGGGGAAGGGTAGGGAAGGGGGTATGAGGATGGGGCTTGCTGGGGCAGTTTTAATGAGGCCTGAGTGCCTCTAGTGCTTGTACTTAATTTGGGGGTAAAAGTTGAAGTGGGGGGCAGTACTGCACATATGGGTTGGGAACAGATACTCAAAAGGGCGGCTAGGGGGTTTGAGTGTGTGAGAGGGTGAGTGTTTTGAATATAATGGGATGTTGCCCACCAGATTTGGGTAGGTTGGTAGCCTTTTGGTTGTCGGCCTCCCTGCCGGGCGTGGCCACTTTGGGTCCACGCACCACGAACAGGATACCTTAGGAAGGGGAGGGGGGTCCTACTCACATCCCAGGTGACTCTCGATGGGAGTGGGGTGGTGGTTACTGGTGGAGTGCAAGGTAGGGGTGGTAGAGGGTAGGGGGATGGGCTGCGGATATAAAGGACAGAGGGGTGGGGTAGTTGGTGGGGGGAAGGGGGGTGGGGGGTGGCAGGAAGCACAATGGCCCTATGGGTCAAGGATCTGCTTGGAAGGTTGGAGCGCCATAAGGGGTGGGGCGGGACTCCAGGCTGGGAGGGTCCCCCCCTTTACTCTGTACAGGACCGTTGAAATGGTCTTGCTTAACCACTGTCCGACCTGAAGATTGTCTCTTGGAATGTGTGCGGGGTGGGTAACCCGATCAAACGGTATAAAGTGTTGCAGGCCTTAGCCAGGCTGCATTGCGATATCGCCATGTTACAAGAAACCCACCAGACGGCTGAAGAACATGCTAAAATGCAAAAACCCTGGGTGGGGCAGAGCTGGGGGGCCCCGGCTAAGGGGAAAAAGGGTGGAGTGGTCATACTGATTAGTAGACGGGTCCGATTTGAGCTGGAAAAGGAGTATTCGGACCCTGACGGTAGATACATCTTGCTGTATGGTAATCTTGAAGGCAGGCCTGTTATATTGGGTAATTTATATAGTCCTAATGTCTTGGATAGGGCATTTTATGCTCGATTGGCATCCAGAGTGGAACAGTTGCCGGAGGTCCCGTTGCTATTGGCTGGGGACCTGAACGGAGTGTTGGATGCAGAGATGGATACGTCCGGTAGTGGGGCGGAGAGCAGACGAGTTCCAACTACTAAAGTGTTGCGAGGATTGTGTGATCGTCTGCGTCTCGTGGACCCCTGGCGGTTACTGCATCCGTTTGAGAAGGATTTTACCCACCAATCGCGAGCTCATGGGTCTAGCGCCCGGCTTGATTATGTCTTGATTACAGAAAGGCTTTTTGCGCAGGTGGGAGACGCACAGATAGGCCCTAGTATGGTGTCAGATCATGCCCCAGTCTGGGTGGAGCTTGAATGGGGGGGTGCGGCGCTGCCGACAAGGCTCTGGCAGTTTCCCATGGGGCTATACCACGATGCTGCCTTTCGTACCCAGCTTAAACGATATTGGCAAGAATTTATGGTTCACCATGAGCGGCACAGAGATGAACCTGAGTTGCTCTGGGAAACGGCCAAGGTGGTGCTGTGGGGGGATATCATTGCCTATGCGGCGCGAAAGCGCAAGCTCTTGGCAATGCAGATTGTTCAGTTGGAAAAGCAGGTGTTGCGAGCCCGACGCAGGTGTGCGGGAGATTCGAGTGTAGTTAATAAACGTCGATTGTGGGAGTTGCAAACATCTCTTAACGAACTGCTTCATCAGCGGGCGAAGAAATCTCACATGTATTACAGGTATCAATTGTATCGCTTCGGGGACAAGCCGGGGAGACTCTTGGCGCGTTGCCTGCGGGGTAATGGGGGTACTCGGTCGATTGCGGCATTGCGAGATGATCAGGGTCACTTACACAAGGATAGTACTGCCATAGCTCGGCTGCTTCGCTCCTTTTTCCAGCAACTCTATGCGAGGAGGGAGGGGGCTCCGTCTGAGGCGCTGGCTTACTTGAGAGCGGTGCAGTTGCCCAAGGTGACGATAGAACAGCGGGTGTGTTTGGATGCCCCGGTGACGGCGGATGAAGTATACAGAGTCATTCAGAAGGCTAGTTGCTGTAAAGCACCTGGCCCTGACGGGTTTGGGGCCGAGTTTTATAAGCTCTTGGGAGACGTAGTGCCTCAGACCCTAACGGAAGTATATCACCGGCAAGTAGCCCAGGGGAAGTTTGGTTGGGGCACTAACCATGCGTATATCACTCTCATACCTAAGCCGGGAAAGGATCCTACCAAAGCGGCTTCTTATAGGCCTATCTCCTTATTGAATTTCGATTTGAAGATACTGGCTAAAGTTTTGGCTGACCGCCTTGCATCTGTCTTAGGAGATTTGGTGCATGAATCGCAGGTTGGGTTTGTTAAGGGGCGTTTTGCGGTGCGGAACCTGCGGAGAATTCTGGCGTCCCTTGAGTGGGTTCGGGAGCGGGACCTCCGATCATTATTAATTAGTTTCGATGCTGAAAAGTCATTTGACCAAGTGCAATGGGACTATTTGAAGTGTCTTTTGCCTCACTATGGGCTGGGAGACCCTTTTTGTAGGATGGTGGAGTTGCTCTATGCGGACCCCACTGCTGGAATCCTTTGCAATGGCGTGCTATCAGACAAATTTAACTTGGAACGGGGTACCCGACAGGGTTGCCCGTTGTCCTCTTTATTGTTTGTTTTAACCCTGGATCCATTGATACGGAGAATAGAAGCGTCCGCGGGCATCTGCGGGGTGCGGATTGGTTCCCATGGGTTCAAGTTGGCGGCCTTTGTGGATGACCTGCTTGTCCACCTTACGTGTCCCCAGCAGTCTTTAGCTCAATTACTCGGGGAGTTCTCTCTATATGGTAAGTTTGCGGGGCTGCGCATTAACATGGATAAGTCGGAGGCCTTAGACGTGGGGGGGACTCTACGTGCGGGTTGGCCCGGGGAATTTCCGCTCCGCTGGGCCGATGCGTCCTTTGTTTATTTGGGCATTTTGTTGACTAAGCAGCCGGCATTGTTATATCGTATGAATTTTGAGCGTATTTTTTCCAAAGTTCGGGCTCAGCTGCAGGCTTGGGCGCCCCTTCCCCTATCCCTGTTGGGTAGAGTGGCCGCGTTAGGGATGGTGATTTTGCCAAGAGTATTGTACTGGATGCAAACCCTCCCCGTGTGGTTCTTGCGGCGGGATGTGCTCCGTATGGAGAGGGCACTTCAGGGGTTTCTTTGGAAAGGGACTAGAGCCCGTATACCATTGGTTAGAATGCAAGGGGGATGGCGGTCCAGTGGGATTGGAGTCCCGGACCTTTGGAAGTATGCGCTGGCATGTCAGGCACGGCATGTTGGCGATTGGCTGGGGGAGACAGAGGTTTATACCCCTCGAGGGTTGGAGGCGGCCGTTGCGGCCCCGCATTCCTTGGAAGCGGTTCTGCAGGTGCGGCAGGTGGACTTACCGACCCATTTGACGAGTAGTGTGTTAATACAGGCGACGCGCCGCACCTGGCAACAGCTCAATAAATATTGGGGTAGTGACTCTGCGGTTTCCAGTTGGCTGCCTCTGCAGGGTAATGTCCATTTCCTGCCAGGTTCCGACTCGGTCCCATTTCAGAAGTGGGAGCGGCTGGGTATACGGCATTTGGGGCACGTGATAGACTCAGACGGTAGTTGTAAGGCCTTGGGGACGTTTTGTACGGAGTATGGCCTACACCCGGGGGGGGGCTGCCTTTGCGTATGCGCAAGTGGCTCACTATGTCGGTTCCTTGTCTCGGCGGGAACTTACCGCGGAGCACTCCGCGCGGATTCTTGATTTTTTGGCGCTGGGGGCGGTGTCCCCGCCGACTATAGCGGATTTAAAGAAGAAGGTGGATCGGTTGGAGGCACCTCCTGATTATACCCTGCTGGAAAGCCGATGGGCAAGGGAATTGGGCCGTGAGATAGCCCCGGGCTCTGCCAGGGAGGCACTGGGTCGGATTGCGCAGTTGGTAGAGGGCGCCCGGTGGCGCGAGATACAATTTAAATGTATTCACCGTGCCTATTTCTCCCCGAGGCGGGCGCTCCGCAGCCACCTTACCTCCGATGGCGGGTGCCCTAAGTGCTCCTGCCCCTTGGCGGACCTAGGTCACATGTGGTGGTGTTGCCCATCTATCCGTCGGTATTGGTTGCAAATTGGGGCGTACTTAGGTGGGTTGTTGGGGCAGCGAATTTGTTGGACGGGGTTGTTGGTGGTGTTTGATCAGTTGGGACCGCTCCACCCTAAGGGGAGGTGGGAGAGACTTTTGGTGCGAAAAGCCTGTCTGGTGGGGAAGGGCCCTATTCTTCGCCGGTGGAGGGAGCCTGAGGTCCCTACCCTCACTGAGTGGCGTAATAGTCTCCATCAGCTGTTGCTTATGGAGCGAAGGAGTGCGGTGGGGCACCCTCGGAGATGGGCCATATTTTTGCTGATTTGGATGCCCTATATTCAGAGTTTGGGACCTAAAGTCCATAGTGAGGTATTGAAGGTCGGATAGTGGTTGATTGTGATTATGCTGAGTGTTGCTCCAGTGATGCTCTTCTGCTGTGTGCTTCCTGCTTGGGGTGGGGGGGGGGGTGGAAGTGGGGAGGGGGGGTGGAAGGGGGGGGTTATCGGGTTAGGTTGTTATCTATGGTATTGTATATGTTTTTTTTTTTTTTCTTGGACTGTCGTTTGCTCCCGGAGTGGTGGACAAGACACAGCCCCACCGGGAGACAGTTATGCTGTATTAAGGAAACCCTGTGTAGATGATGTTGTTGGTTGTTTTTTCTGTATTTTCAATAAACAGACCTTTGAAAAAAAATGCTTGGATATATAGGCAAAAAGAAGTCTGTCTTTTCACTATTTCATATGTATTACTGTAAACTGCAGAGAATGCAAAAGATCTGCTATACATAAATGTTGAAGAAGGATATGCTGCAGACACGCAGGGAAAATTTACTAAAATGTGCTATGTTAGCATGCATTAAGGCCTGTTTTTTAGTGCATGGGCATGGCAAGATCCACATTAGCTGATGGGGTCATGCCCAGCATGTCCCCAAAGCAGTTAATGTGTGTTCGGCCCTACCCCTTACTACAACACAGATAGTTAATGCACACTAAAAACGCCCATGCTAACTGTGATGTGCATACTCTGCCTCTGAACCACCTATTCTCCACCTCACAACTCATCCAAAGGGGTTAGCGCAGGATTTTTACCACGGCTGCATATTTAGCATGCTGTAACAGTTACCGCAGTGTGCTTTCCTGGAGGCGGAGGATGAAAGAGGTTGTATGATCCACATATATATTATAAAATATGTCCATAATCACACAAAGGACCTTGTTACTAAAGCACTAAGTAGATGGCACGTGAATTAACTGGGGTCACAGCTATTGTGGCAACAGAACATTTAGCAGATGCTAATTCACGTGTAAATGCTCAGGCTGGACTGGGGCGGGAAATGAATGGATTATGGGTGGTCGAGAATTGACCCCTTCAATTAGCGTATGGTAACTTACCATGAGCTGCCATCGCTGACTATAGTGCAGATGCACTAGCCGCCTACCGAAATGGCATCCGCACCATAAGAATGCAGTTGGCACAGTCCACTGCTGTAAAAAAAAATAAAACAAACCAACACTTCCTATACCCCCCCTGATCAGCATCTACCAACCCCCCCCCCCAGCTCCCATAAACCCCCACCCTCATCATCATCATCATCCCCTTATTTAGCAGCATGACCCCTACAGTCTCGCATACATGGCTGGAATGTACTCAGTGCTTATTTTTCAGCTCCCTTATGGAACTCTACCCACATTATCTGCAGATTAAGACATCTCATTCAAAATTTAAGACTGGACAGAACATGGTTTTCTTTTCACAGATCTTTGAGAGTGTGATTGGATGCTGAGTAGCTGGTTGAGGCAATGGACATTGCTTTCCGTGCTTTCTTCCTCTTTTTTCCAGTTTTTAACTTTTTAATTTCCTTGTAATGTTAATTTTTATTTCATGATTTTATTACTAATGTGAAATAAACTAACATAAGAGAATAATTTTTAAAATTACAGCTTCAAGTTTGCTTAAAATTATTATTTTCCAGCACCTGGCAAAAATACTTTTTGAATAATATAACCCAAGAAATTATACTCAAGTTATTTAAAACTAAGTTTGGTATTCTTCAGTCAGTACTGATTTCATTATGCAAAGCAAGCCAATCCATTTATCTGCGTTATTGGATCTACAACTTTATCAGATTAACACATCACTTTTTTCATTTTGAAGAAAAAAAAAAACGGAAAAAATTGAAACCATTAACTTATAGAAGAAAAATGAATCTGACACTAAATGAATTCTACATTTACCATATGTATCAGAAGACCTTAGTTTCTAAGAGTTAAAGGCAGCTGCTTTAGGGATTTCTATGTGCACTAAGAGAAAAGGGATTGACAGAACAACTTTTAAATTGACTCAAAGGAAAATAGAACGTTCCCTGTCATAGAACACATTAATTGCCATAATCATTCTAGAAAGTTTCAGCAACGTTCAAATAAGTTTTAGTATTAATAATGCAATTAATTGTCAAGAGAAATATAATTTAAAAATTCAGAAAATAAAAACTTTTGCAATGATTATTAGAAAATATGGCATGGAATTGTGTGTTTTGTATGTTTTTATGTTGATTGCTCCATAGGGTATAGGCAATATTTTCATTGTACCTAAGGGAAAGTGGAACTTCACTACAGATCCTGAATAAATGCAAATTATAAAATATTAAAAGTTTTTGCTAGCATATCAGGATCTATTCTGTGAACTTTGTCAGATTCTCTTCTGAAAAATTATATAACTACAGGTTTATCTCTGTTTACCTTTTCAAAATATTTATTTACTCACTGAATTACAGGATAAAAGCACATGCATAAGAGAGATGTGTGTTTTCTGGGGGCAATTTATCCAACTGATTAGTTTTGCACATACGATGACAGTAATGAACATCATTCCTAAACCAGGGAATGTGGAATAGGAGCTGAGTTTCTGAAATTTACTGCTAATATAGCATACTAGTAACAGTATATTATCTCTTTTTCTCTTCAGGAGTCCACCTAACAGTTTTTAGTCCTCTTTTTTTTTACATTCGTTTCTGTGGTTTATCGCCCGCTGCAGTGGGTCCATGAACATTTTTCTAGTGTAAAATCATTGCTATGTCCTTGATTACATTTGAAATTGTACAATAAAAAAACTAAGAAGCCAATAACGTAAAAACTATACAATAATTGCAGTTTCAAAGAATACACATTTTCATTCCCAGCTTGATCTACTGAAGAAAATGCTAACTGCATTC
Source organism: Ichthyophis bannanicus (assembly GCA_033557465.1). NCBI lineage: Eukaryota > Metazoa > Chordata > Amphibia > Gymnophiona > Ichthyophiidae > Ichthyophis > Ichthyophis bannanicus. The sequence continues at coordinate 304,734,749 of CM066032.1, read as the reverse complement.
ACCCACTTAAGTACATGATTAAAAGAGCTCAAAATACCATATTTCTATCAACACAGAAAACTATAGCAGTCCTTTTTGCAGTACTATCCATCTATAGTGGAGTGGAAGACTGGTCTGAAAGTGCAGCGGAATGAGAACCAGGGAAGCCAGGGTTCAAATCCTATTGCTTTAAGTCCTCCAGAGACAGCGAAATACCTATTGTAACTGAATGTAACTCGCCTTGACTGTTACTGAAAAAGGCATGAGCTAAATTCAAAATCCACCCCTCCCCCCTTTACAGACCACATAAGGCAGGCTTTTACAAATTCTCTTGGAATCTAGGAGCTAGCCACCAACACCTTGGTCATAGTGCCCCTCTCCAACCCTTCTAAATGTGTATTGCAGCTCTGTTTTTAGAGGCCTGATTTACTGTTTTCCTATGTTCTATGAGAAAAGTAAGCTTAATAAATATGGCCTCTAACGTGCCATTACACAGTGCCAACAGAAGGCAGTGACCCTTCTCCTCCCCCTCCCCCCACCCCAATGAGTATGTTGTCAGCAGCATACTGGTGACCCTTTATAGCTGAACCTGAGAAAATGTTCTTTTTTGCTTCACATATCACAATGACCTGGTAATATGTAAGGCAAAAATCTCTCATATCCCCTCTAGTCATCACCCAGTGTCCTCCTCTCTCTTGCCCCCAACCCAAGCCATCATCTGATGTCTATGTTTCTCTCTCTCGCTTCCCCAAGCCACCATCCGATGTCTGTCTCTCTCTTGCCCCCCAGCCATCACCCAATGTCTATATCTCTCTTTCCCTCCCCCCCAGCCATCACCCAATGTCTGTGTGTGTCTCTCTCCCTCTTGTTCCCTCCCCAACTAGCACTCAATGTCATCTTCTTTCCTTGTCTCTCCAGCAATCAACTGATGTCTGCTTTCTCTCTCTCTTGACCCCCTAGGCATCACCTAATGTCTGTTCTTTCTCTCTTGCCCTCCCAGCCATCACCCAACGTCTATTCTCTCATTCACACCCCAGTCATCACCTGATGCTTCTCTCTCCCCTCTCCCAACCATCACTCGACATCTTACCATTGTTTTTCGCTCTTCCACCACGATCAGCTCTGCATGTAGTTTGAGCCACGTGGTGAAGAAAGTTTGCTAACCTCACTGTTTGTTGATCTTGCTGAGACTTGAAACAGCGAGATTAGCAAATCTCTTCCACCGCATGGTTCAAACTACATGCAGAGCTGATCATGGTGGAGGGAGTTTGCAAATTTCTGTTTCGAGTTTCAGCAAGATTAGCAAACAATGAGGTTAGTAAGCTTCCTTCACCATGAAGCTCAACTACCTGCAGTGAGGCATCGCATGATGGCTGGGGGAGGAAGGCAATGAAATCCTGGGTGCCAGGGTGCAATTTATAGTTTCCATGGTGACCTGGCACCTGGGATTTGTCAAGCCCTGACTAAATACATGCAGTCAAATATAATAAAATGGGGCTCCCAAGGGCTATTAGAATCCATTTCTTAACTTATTTTATGAAAACAAGAATCATCTCAAAGACAGATGAAGAACTAGTGAAAGTTTCTTGATGATACACTGGAAAGCACATCACTAGGAACATGCAGAGGGTAGCAGAAACAAGCTGATTCAAACGGGCTGTCAATACCAAAAGAGTTAGTGGTAAAAGAAAATAGTGTGCATATTTCACAAGAATAGTTGTTAAAAAGGATAAGAGTGGCAGATATGAGGAAAAGTAAGGGAAAGACAAGAGAAGCAGGAAATGAGGATGCTCATAGTCTAGATAATATAGTTTCCACATTTGAAAGCCCCGATGGCAGAGGCAGATCTCAATGGTGTTGCTGGATATAGCCTCAAGGGAATTGTATCATTTCAGGAAGGTGAGGATAGGCAGCAGCAAACATGGGGGGGGGGGAGGGGGGAAGCAGGTAGTACTTTACAGAAAAAATAATGCAACATAAATACAGGAGTATGAGGACAGAAATAGATGCTCCAATTACCTTGGAAAGGGCTGATAGCGCTTTCATCTATAAGGTACAGTAGTGATCTATGGACCTCTGGCACACACTGACGAGCTCACAGAGATCTGGTCAAAGAAAGTCATATAATTCCAGTGAAGGGGGGGAATGTTGTTGATCCAAGAACTTACTCTGCTAGATGTTGATTGGCATATCCCATCTACGGAATCAATTAGAAGTGCAGAGGTCCTATATTACCTTTAAGGAGTTTTTTCTTGGGCACATGTTAAAAGAGCTATAAGGGAGGTGGGGCTGACATGTTTTAATGTCTCAGAATAATGTTTTGGGAAGGCTTTAGAGCTCCACTCATCTCACTGGCTGATTTACTTATAGAGACTCTTAAAAGGCCTCACTCCTAATAGCTTTACTCAATTTAAATTTCCTCTTCCTCCTATTACCTCTGCCTGGTTTGTGTTTTTCCTAAACTTGGCCCTACTAGTTTGACTCAAAGTTCTTACTACTTTTACCTCTGTGAGTCTTCTTGATCTTGATTGGATCATATAATCCATGGAGCAGGAACTGCCTCTTATGCGTCTTTGTACAGTGCTGCCTGGAAGCACTACAGAAATGAACAACAATGGACCTGGTACTTATAAATGAAGAAACCTGCTTCTAATTTCCACCTGAATGCCAGTGATCATCAGATAATAGGATATAATATAAGCAGGGCTCATGCTAACATTAGAAGAACTACGCTATCACCTAGAGTGCCAGTAGTTGGAGGGTGTTGTCCTCTCTGGGATGTGAAGTGGTGTCAATGCTTTTAAAATGGCACCACAGCACTTACCATCACCTCCAGTGCTGTTCCTTCCTCTGCCCACTCCGATTCCACTTCCTGTTTGCATAGGGGCGGAAGTGGCTGGTGGAAGTGGCAGACCGCCCTTTGACCACTGACACTCTAGGTGACCGCCTAGTTTTCCTAAAGTTAGGAACAGCCCTGCTTATATTATATCCTACTATCTGATGATCACTGGCATTCAAGTGAAAATTAGAAGCAGGTTTCTTCTTTTATAAATACCAGGTCCATTGTTGTTCATTTCTGTAGTGCTTCCAGGCAGCACTGTACAAAGACACATAAGAGGCAGTTCCTGCTCCATGGATGTTATGATCCAGTGAAGATTGACAAAACTCACAGGGGTAAAAGAAATAAGAACCTTTGAGTTCCCCCAGAGAGAAGCGGCAATGGAGGTGAAAGCAGAAAGGCACTAGGAATGAGGCTCACCTCGGACGACTCATATCTTTGTACCGGCCCTTAATATAACAGCCAAAGCAGAGAAAGGGTAATATAAAAGTCAACCTCCTGGACTTCAGGAGTGTTAACACTTAAAATTAGGAAGTACTTCGAGGAGCACCTGGCAAGGTGGGAAGTTCTTTATTTAGAATAAGAACAGTAGCCTAAACTAAAAGGAGCTACAGAAGGAGCAACCCTTTATGATAGGAAAAAGATCAGTATATTTTTTCCAAAGATGTGGCTGAACAATAAGGGCAAATAGATGTGCCCTTAACTGCTCCAATACGATATGTTTTGTATATTTTAAGCTTGTTTTATATGATGCACTTTGCTTTGGATTGATTTTCAATCTAAAAAAAGTGTAGTTACTCACCTGTAACAAGTGTTCTCTGGGGAAAGCAGGAATCAGTCCTCACATATAGGTGATGTCAGCGTCGATGGAGCCCACGCAGATCCACTCCCCAACTGTCAAAGAAAGCCTCTGGGAGTTACACTACGCATGCGCAGTCACCTTCCCGCCCAAAGTGGCCATCTTACCTTGTATGATGACATAGCTTAATCAAGCATAAAAAAAAGAAATAACTCAACGGGGAAGAGGGAAGGTTGCGAGGACTAATTCCTGCTGTCCACAGAGAACACCTGTTACAGGTGAGTAACTACATTTTCTCCAGGAAGATGCAGGAAGTCAGTCCTCACATATGAGGCTCCCAAACTACAGGCTACCAAACTACAGGCTACCAAAAAAACCCATGTAAAAGCCACAGGCGAGTTATTAAATACTCTCATGTTAAATGTTACCTTATATTGTACTGTCTATATGCTGATAAGTAACTCATGGTAAATGTTACCTTATACTGTACTGTCTATATGCTGAAAAGTAACTGTACTGTCTAAATGTTTACACGTACCCTAATGTTAAATGTAACCCTCCAACTGTGATGTGACGTGATCACCTTGATTTAAGGATAAGGTGGCATACAAATCTGTCTAAATAAATAAATAAATAAAAAAGTAGACTGTAAAGGGCAGCAGGGAGCTGGTTGGCTGGAAGTCTGACAATGCAGCAGCAGCATTGAAGAGCAACCTTCTCTCCTGACCAGGGAGTTGGACCGAGGGAGAGCCCTAGGTGTGGTGTATTTAGATTTCAGTAAAGCCTTTGACACCGTTCCGCACAGGTGACCTATAAACAAATTGAGCACCCTATGGATGGACCCTAAAGGTACTGCTTGGTTAGAAATTCATTGAGTGGGAGGCGACAAAGGGTACAGATAAATGGAGCTCATTCTGAGGAGAAGGAGGTTACCAGTGGAGTTCCACAGAGATATGTCCTTGGTCTGATTCTTTTAAATATCTTTGTTAGTGATATTGCGGAAGGGTTGTCAGGTAAGGTTTGTCTCTTTGCGGATGATACCAAAATCTGCAATAGAGTAGACACCCAGGAAGGTGTAGATAACATGAGGAGGGATCTAGATAAGCTTGAAGAATGATCGAGAATTTGGCAGCTGAGCTTTAATGTCAAAAAATTCAGAGTCATGCATTTGGGCTACAGCAATCCAAGGGAGCAGTATAGTAAAAGGGTCCAGAAAAGAAGAGCAGGATCTAGGCATGATTGTGTCTGATGATCTCAAAGTAGCTAAACAGGTAGAAAAGATGACTGCAAAAGATAAAAGGATGCTTGGGTGTATATTTATCCTTGGGTATATAGTTATCCTTGCTATCCAAGTTTTGCTGTCCTGTTATTTGTAATTACCTCGTTATCCAAGTTTGTTGCCCGGTTTTATTGTAAACTCAGACGCATGTTTTCTGTCTGAATTTTTTTGTTCGATGTAAACCGCGCTGATGTCGAATAGTGCGGTATATAAGAAATGTAAATAAATAAATATATGAAGAGGAATGGCTAGCAGAAAAAAGGAGGTGATAGTGCCTCTGTATAAGTCTTTGGTGCGACCTTATTTGGGGTATTGTGCGCAATTCTGGAGATCGCACTTTCAAAAGAATATAAAGTTTGGAGTCGGTGCAGAGGGTGGCTACTAAAATGGTTAGTGGTCTTCGTTATAAAGCATATGAGGAGGATGTTAATATGTACACCTTACAGGAAAGGCAGGATTGAGACGTTTAAATACCTCTGTGGCATAAATGCTGAGGTGGAGCGCCTCTTTCGATTGAAAGCAAGCTCAGCAACAAGAGGATATAGGATGAGGGTAAAAGCGTACAGACTCATACTATATGATGGTAGATAAAGACCATCGTGTCTGCCCAGCAAGGTGGCAAGAGTAAGTGCACCTGCCATTCCATGCAGGTCACCCCCCCTCAATGTCTTTGTTTAGGGGTGCACCCACCACTCTGTGCAGATCACACCTATTTGTTGAGATAGCAGAAACAGTTAAGGTTAATATCGTTCCATGGTGAGACCACACCTTGAATATTGTGTGCAATTCTGGTCACCGTATCTTAAAAAGGATATAGCGATTTTAGAAAAGGTTCAGAGAAGAGCCACCAAAATGGTAAAGGGGATGGAAGGATACTCCTATGAAGGAAGGCTAAAAAGGTTAGGGCTCTTTAACCTGGAAAAGAGACGGCTGAGGGGAGATATGATAAAAGTCTATAAATTAATGAAGGGAGTGGAATGGGTAAACGTAGATCGATTGTTTACCTTATCAGAATATAGAAAGACTAGGGGACATGCATTGAAGCTACAGGGTAAACTATTTAAGACTGATAAAAGAAAATATTTTTTCACTCAACGTGTAATCAAACTCTGGAATTTGTTACCGGAGGATGTAGTAAAGGCTGTTAGTGTAGCTGGGTTTAAAAAAGGTTTGGACAAGTTCCTGGTCCATAAACCATTATTAAGAAGGGACCCAGGATATCAATGCTTGAACCAATACAAGCATTTTGAACCTGTGTCCCTTGGGGAAACTGCTAGGTACTTATGAGCTAGATTGGCCACTGTTGGAAACAGAATACTGGGCTTGATGGACCTTGGTCTGACCCAGTATGGCATCTTTTATGTTCTTATGTTAACTCCACCACCATGGAGTTATGTGGCAGTTGTGTCTTCTGAAAGCCGGGGCTCCGGCCAACTCGATACTGAGAATCGAGTTGACGGTTCACAATCGGCATCAATCACTGGGGTTTCCCACATGCTGATCATCAGCCGTTCGAGGATGTGGGGTATGGGCAATATCAGTAAATCCTGAGCAAGAGCCTCATATTAGAGGATCTCAAGATCCTCCATATGTGGCTTATCATCAGGCACCGCCATGAAGGCAAGAGCCTGGGACATCTCCCTCACAAACTCCAGGAAGGCTAGATCCTCTGGAGGTAACTCCCAGTGTCAGAGCTCCTGCGCTATCTTGCTTGATGCCGAGTCAGGTCTCGAGTCAGTCGCTGATAGAGTTGGCACTGATCAAGCCAACCTCTCGAGGATGGGTGGAGCATCCTCCGGGGAGGTCCTCATTGAGGACAGCCCTGTGATTGGCACTGATGCGCTCCAGGGCTGCCATCCTGGCCTGTATACCAGATGGCTCCACAGCGGCATGCGTTGGCCTCAAGGAGGTCATGGCCAGCGTCGAGTCCCTGGTAGGGGAATCCTGATGGTGATCGCATCGGGGGACCAAACCTGATCTCCCGACTCCATGGAAGACTCCTTCCGCTGGGGCTGCTTAGAGGGGTACTCCCAGCCGTCATCACTGATGTTGGATTGAGGGCTCCGTGCCCAGGCACCGGAGATCTTACCCACTGGGCCAGGTTTGGACCTTGACTTCGGCTTCAACAAAGCCCACAATGCACAGAGAAGGTCCTCTGAGGACAACTCCGATGCCTGATGATTTTGGGGCTCCGACTGAGCCCAGGCGTGTGACAACAAGTTGCCGGATGCTGGCATGGAAGGCAGGGATTCCACCCCCGATGCCAATCCTGATGCTGCCTGAGCAGAGTCCTCCAAACAGCTCCCCCTGACGCCTTTCACATTCCTTCTTGGTCTTAGCCGACATCAAAAGGCAGAGCGGGCAGGAAGACACGTCATGGTCCACCCCGGGTCATTTAATGCAGGCACTGTGGTGGTCCATACAGGACATAGTGCAGTTGCACTTGCCACATTGCTTAAATCCACCGGTCGAAGACATAGTGGAAAAAATGGCCCCTGCGAGATCAAACTCCTACATCTTGTCCATCTAGGCTGTGAGCGAAAGCCCCACACACCAAAAAAGAAATGAAAAAAATATAAGTACCCGAGCAAAAAATATAAGTACCCAAGCGAAAACCATGACGCCAAGGTGATGGATTCGGGTAGCAGAAAGGTGATCAAACTGATCTTGGTGAAAAAAACTTAAGAAAAGTACCGAAGTATTGTGGAAAGTAATCAACTTTATCCAGGGTGCACAGACAGCAAGTCTGAAGGGCTCCATGGAAAAAAGAAGACGGAGGCAAGATGGCACCTTTGGGCAGAAAGGTGAACGCACATGTGTGGCATAACTCCCAAAGGCTTTATTTGAAAGCTGGGGAGTGGATCAGCGCGTGCTCCATTGGCGCCGACGTCATCCATATGTGAGGACTGACTTCCTGCTTGTTCCCGGAGAAGGGCTTTATACATTTTAAAGAATGAAACAGAATAAAAGAGAAGCACATGGAAGTATGCCAAGTAAAACTTAAGAAGCAGGATATGTAGCCAGCATGACAAAGGCATGAGCAGAAAGAAGCATAGCTAAGGCAGTAAAAGTGATGAGTCCTTTTCTCAGGTACGTGTGGGAAAGGATGAAAGCCAGAGGTTGGATTCTTAGCATGGCCAGTGCGAGGATATTGAATCAGCCTTATGCCCCTATCCCTACCCCTGAGATTTTGATAATTAAACCCAGCAATCATGAGCATCCCCATACCACTCCTCCCACAACAATCCTGTAAACATGCATAATTGGCCATCTTCCTTTTAAGTATTAAACTTTGCACTGTATTTGCAGATGTGCCCATGCTCCCTGCAGGTAGGAGTTTGTTTTGTTTGCTGCTGCTGTTCTTTGTCACCTCTTAGAAGCTGCCACTCTGGGCAACTGCATAGACTTGCTTAATGGATGAGTCGGTCCTGATTCCAAGACTCAAAGGAGGACTATAAAGAGGGTGAGGAGGAAAAAGCAGAAGCATGAAACACTTTTGTGCCATGAATGAAAGTGGACAGACTAGATGGAATTAACGTTTCTTTTCTGCCTTTATAATCTATTTCACAGAGTCTGAAAGAAAAAGCAGTTTTAGATACATTACTGTGTGCAGCAGAAAATCTATAAATATCCTACCCGAAAACTTTATCTGCTGACACAAATCTATATAGTGTAGCACTGTTCTGAAAATGTGATAAATGAGCCACATATTTTGAGCCCGGGATACCCATTTTCTTGTATGTGGTATCAGAAAATAAATGCATTGGCTTTAAGCTGGGTCTCTTGACCATTGCTTTTATGTTATCCATTTTCTCTAGAGAGCCATTCACTTTACAGTGCTTATGCTTCCCTCAGTGCATATAAGGGAAAGTACTGTATCACCCTGTAGATATGGAGCATATTCCCCTTCTTATGGACTTAAGAATTATAATCTGGGGCCATCATTTTGTTTACTGATTGTACGTTTGAATAGCATTTGTCATCCTGTAATAACCTGCGACAGGGGAAGTCATATGGTGTTTTCACTAAAGTCATTTTGAAGATTCCAGCATCTGTATAACCCATTGAGGCCTAGTGATTAACCTGCCCTAAGGTCTTGCGCTTAACACATGCTAACAGCGAAAGTTAAGGCACTGAGTGCAGAAGCTCAACATCAACTGTTGGGGGCATACCCAGAAATTTGGGGAAAGCAGCCATGCAATTAACAAAGAACAATGGTTGCTACTGCACATTAACAGCAGGACGATAACAAAGGAGGCATTCAAGGTATAAGTAACCACACCGCATAATCTGTTAGCAGTTAATGAGTGGTAGACTAATTCTTTAGAGGGATTTTTCTGACCCATGACAACTGGTTCCAATAGCCAATTCAAGACTCCGAGAGGAGCCTTTCATGACAACGAAAGAGTAATTATATAGTATCTGAGGCATTTTCCACTTAGAAAGGATACAATGTGATAAGGAATGAACAGAGGAAATATATATGGAAGCTGTATCTTTAAGCCACTGTAGTCTACCAAGTACCAAGTATACTGTGGTTTGTACAAAATGTACAGACAGTACCAGTGAAAACTGCTCTAACTTCTTTGGCACTATCTATATGGAGCCCGATCGAGGAAGGAACACGTCCAGGCCGACCAGACATCCCAGAACAGGATGGGCTCCACTGTACCCGATTCTGCACCACAGGAGCTAGAAGCTCCTGCAGATGCAGGATCGGGCAACAGGAAGGCCCAGTGTGCCCTGCAGGAGGCGCTGGGATGTCCTGGAAGCAGCACATCCAGGCACCCTCTGCCCCCACTGGTGCACCGATGGCCTGACTCTCCCACCACCCGAGCCATCCCGCTGGTATTCCCGCCACCCGAGCCTCAACGGGGTCCGCCAGGGCTGGGATCGAATGGCGGGGCCTCACCTCCCATGGCTCCATGTCTGTCAGGTGGCTGCCGAGGCTGCTTGTACAGGCGGCCCAGAGCTTATTCCACCTCAGAGGTGGAATAAGCTGGGCGTCCTCCCGGTGCTCCCTGGACGTACAGGGCCGTGACCTGAATCAGCCCTGTATGTCTGGGTCCTTGTCCCTCCCACTCTCTGCCCCCATGCCGTCTCCTTCCTGCTCTCCCCGCACAGCAGCTCTGTGCATGTAGGGAGTGAGGCTGTCGCAATTTGGGCAAGAAAGGCTAGCAGGGCTGCATGTCCCTTCGGGACATACAGCCCCGCTATTCGCCTTGCAGAATCAGGCCTATAGTCTCTGGGCAGAATTAGGGTGGGAATCTACAACTCTACATATAATGGTGATGTTCAGCTATCTTAAACTGCTGAGGCTATATGTCTTGCTCCCTGATGCTCAGTGAAATATCTGTTCTATCCTGGCACACTGATCCTGATCATTTATTACTAAATCAAATCTACCCATCTGACTAAAAGCATGAACATTAAACAAAACTTGAAAGAAGGGATGGAAGGATATTGTGATCTTTAAGACAGCACTAGCAAATTGTTGTGCTTTGATACAGTTGAATCAGAATTGTGAAGGCTTTCAGGTATTTTAAAATCTTTTTGCTGTTGCCCATTGTCTTCCAGATCCTCATTCTATTGACCCACTCTTGATGGTGGAAATAATTGCTTCCTTTCCTGTACAGATGCAACAGGCCATTATTCTTGGAGATTTTAACATTCACGCCAAGGATCATTCCCTGCCTCCTGTCGACACTTTTCTCTGTACCATAATAAAAATATGGGACTTTTATAGCATATTAAATCTCAAGACATAAAAGTGGTCATGTATTAGAGGAGCTGTGGCTTTCTAATCAGAAAATAAGGGATGAACATGTCAATAAAATGGTGATTCAGCCCATATCCTAGTATGTTCATTCACTTACTTATTTGTTTATTTAGATTTCTCTCCCATCCTTACAACACCCAGGCGAGTTAGAATAAAACATACATAAAATATCAAAACATACAACACAATAAACAACTTAATTTATTTGCACAGCATCTTGATCAGAAACATGCTGTCCTGCCCATCTAGATATCCCTTAGAACCCACCTTACCAAAAATACAAAAAAAAAAAAAGATCTTGAGATGCCTCCTAAAAACAAGCAGATCAGAAGCCTGACAGATGTCCTTCAGAAGCTTATTCTACCAGGACGGGGAACGCGCAATACGCTACCCTGAAATCTCTCATAAAGCCGCATTCTGAGAACATAAATTGCACAATGGTATATACCTCAGCAATCTTTCTTGCACATAATTCAGCCCCATCCACTTTAGAGATTTACAGAACTATGTCATAGACTTAAAATGAATCTTCAACGCTACCGGTAACCAATGCAAAGAACACAAAATTGGAGAAATATAGTCATAAACAGCAGCAGAGTTAAAGCCCTTGTTGCCGCATTCTGATCCACTTGGAAACATCAAATACTTCTCACTTTAACCCCCACAGAAACACATTACAATAATCAAGCCAAGATTTCACAGTTGCAAACATCTGAGCAAAGTCTGATACCCTTAATACCCCTTTAATCTTTCTCAATTGATATATGTGTAAAAACACGCAAATGTTATTTGTAGCTTTATAGAGAATTCCACCCCCAAGGCTAACCATAACTGATCCCTAGCCACAAGCACAAAGGCTTGTCAAGATAAATCAGGATGACCCCAATGCACTGAAGGTTTCCAAACCTACACGTTCTCTATTTTTTTGCAAATTAAGAAAGAACTTGTTTTGATCTAGTTTAAATGGCAAGGGCATTTTAGTCCTTACTGACGAGGTCAAGGATTTACCCTACAGTGGAGGATTGACCAGTAAGAGTTTGAAGAAGAATGGTCGGAGAAGATCTGTATTATGAACTGTGTGTAACTGCAGCCCTTACTTGGGTACCTCTTGGATATAGCATGCATTTTTATTTTTTATTTATTTTATTTAGACAGTTTTGTATACCGCCTTATCCTTCAATCAAAGCGGTCACAACACAATTGGGGGATACATTTAACACACAGGGATATGAGACACATACACTAATACTTACAGGGAACATGGGCAATGGAGGGTTAAGTGGCTTGCCCAAGACCACAAGGAGCATCTGTGGGACTAGAAACCCCAGTCCTTCCGACCCAAGGTTGCTGTCCTCTAGTGGGATTTGAACCCCCGACCTTCCGGCCTGAAGTAACTTGCCCCAACCACTAGGCTACTCCTCCCTCTCCTCTTGGATGGAAAGCTGCTGTGAACTGCAGTCTTCCCAGCGCTTGTCCAATTTTGGCGGATGAGATATGGAGAGATAGGTGCAGGCGCTCTTCTGAAATCTTTATCTTTAGGCTGAGCTCCCCCCTACCCCTTAGCAGTGGCTTCAGGGCCTCTCTTTCTCTTCCTTCTCTGGTCATGGTAGCTGGTGCAGATTCTCCTTGCAGCAGAAAAAGTGCTGTGGCTGACTACCAGAGGCACCTGCCTCTTGAGGGCAGACGTCTCCTTAATACATCATGATGCACATCTTGTCTTTGGCTAGGGACAAAGACAAGAATTTACCTTTGGGGAGGTTTTTATACTTAGTGGGCTTTACCATCTCTGAAGAATCTCCTCTCAACCTGGGATGACTGTCAGAAAGAACCTTCCCTATTTTGAAAGGTTTGGACCTTTTCTCTCTATTGTTGCAGGGACACTGAATGGTACCACTACTTCTCTAAAGGATCTCTAAAGGAAAAAAAGGGGACTGTTGTAGTGGTTGATATGGAAGGGCAGACTAGATAGGCCATGTGGTCTTTTTCTGTCATCATGTTTCTATTATTCTAGGCGGAAAACAAATGAGAGAGGTGTAAATGCTGGTTTCTAAAAGCTTTATTGATGAGGAATCCCAATGCTAAGCCTTCATCAGGGGGTCAAAAGCCTCAAAAAAACAAAATAAATAAACAGGAATATAAATAATAAGATACAATAAAAATACATTAAAAACAAAGTTATAACCATTCTGAAAAACAATGTTTATCTACACATAAAAAGGGGGGTATAAGGCAATCAACTAATAAATAATAAAAAGATAATAACATGCAGATGAAAATCATCATAATAGGTAATAATAAATAATAAATATTGATAAATATAAACATAAAAAAGAAAGTCACATATGGATATGCATCTCATAAAAAAGGGGGAGGGGAGAAGAGGAAAAAAGGGGGATCACATATGGATTTACATCTCATAAAAAGGGGGGGAGAAGGGGAAAAAAGGGGGGAGATAAAGAGGGAACCATCAAACCATAATAACTGATATGACCATAAGTAAAAGCAATAAGAATCTTGATACTTTTAAACAGAAGAGTAAAATTAACTGGAGTATATATCTCGTGTAAGCTGATGAGGAGGAACTATTGGGCGGACGGCAAGACAATGTATTATAATATACATATGCACTCATTTGTGATGCACACCTAAGCTTTTACTCATATATTCTTAAGTCACAACCTGAAAATAACAAAATTCACTATAAATAGCATGTATGAAAAGTGTATGAGAGGATCAACAAGTAGAGTTCAAGAAGGTAATCTTTACGTGATTAACCAGTATATTAGTTGTGGTGTGTATTTGTAGAACAGATGTAAAGAAGACATAGTGGAAGTGGCAGAAACCTTAGTGCAGTATGTAAAGGAAATAGTATCCAATTAAGAAAAGAACGTCCAACATTGCACAATGTTCTTTTCTTTATTGGACACAATCATGTTACATATACAGGTATAGCTATAAGAAAGTGTATTGGTTCATATTAGAATGGGGTACTTCTACATAGCTCAACAGTCACGTTTTCAAATCATATGGATATTATTCCCTTTACATGCCGTATTAAGTTTTCCACTACTTCCACTATGTCTTCTTTACAACTTGAACTCTACTTGTTGGCCCTCTCATTCACTTCTCTTTGATGCCTCTCCTGCTTCAAATAGTTGGTGTTTTCATCAGCTTTCGCCAGCAGCCTTCCAGTTAACTCTGGGTGCTCAATTATCTTCACCTATGTTCTAAACAGTGACTAGGGGACACACAATGAAGCTACAATATTGCCAATTTAAGACTAATAGGAGAAAATATATTTTCACACAATGCAAAATTTATTTATTTATTTTATTTATTTAATACACACTTATATACCGCCGCTTCCAGCGATCAGCAGCGGTTTGATTCATCTATTTGGGGTGTCAAATCAGGACTGGGAGGGTACAGTGATTACATGGGATTGGAGGGAAGTCACAGCACACATGTTGAGTGTCTAGGGGGAAAATATACATATTTACATTTATACATACGTATTTACATATTGCTGGCTACTATTGAACATTTACACCTTTACGCAGTTTTACATTTACATAGTTGGGTTTTGTATTTTTGTGTTTATATTTTCCATATTTTCCATATTTTACTTAAAGTGTATCCAAATGCATATAATTATCCACAGTCTTTGCTATGATTTCCTGGAACTTGAGGGTCATGGCTGATTGTAGTGGCATTTGAAGAGGTATGTTTTTATCTCTTTCCTGAATCTTGTAATGTCCGTGACTGATCGCAGTTCAACAGGGAGTTGGTTCCATATGGTTGGTGCAGAGAATGAAAAGGCTCTTCTAGATGTACCTGTTTTCACAGTTCTGATGGTGGTGGGGACCTGTAGGGTGCCCAAGTTGGCAGTTCTTCTGTCCCTATTTGCAGGTTGTGTTGTGATAAGTGAGGTCAGGAAAGAGGGGGATATGTTGTTGATCAGTTTGAATGTGGTTACTAGCATCTTGTATTGTATTCTAGCTGCTATTGGAAGCCAATGTAGGTCGATTAAAATTGGGGTGATGTGATCTGAAAGCCTTGCACCCTTTATGACTCTGGCGGTCACATTTTGGGCCATTTGAAGGATATTTAATGATTTCTTGGGGAGACCTTGTAAGATGGCATTACAGTAGTCCAAGTGTGGCATGATGAGAGCTTGGGCTATGGTCCGGAAGTCATTTGGTTCTAGTATTTTCCTTAGAGGTTGTATTATTCTTAGTTTATGGAAGATGGCTTTATTCGTTTTACGCAGGTGGGTTTCCATTTTTAGATTGCAGTCTAGAGTGACTCCTAGATATTTGATTTTATCCTTTGCTTTGTACGTGTTATTGCACAGGGTGATTGTATCTGGGGGCTTGAAGGTCGGTTTGTTGGACATATACATGACCTCTGTTTTTTTGTGGTTAATAGCCATGTTGTTTTTCTGTAGCCATAGCAACATTTCATCAAGGCAGCTTTCGAGCTGTGAATAATTGGGGTCAGCGGTGTCCAGTTGTGTGTAGAGCATGATGTCATCCGCGTAGATATGGTAGCTGATGTTGTGTTTTTTAAAGATGTCGCAGAGGGGTTGCATGTAGACATTGAACAGTAGCGCCGATAGAGCTGAACCCTGGGGTATGCCCTGTGTTTGAGAGAATGGTTCAGCTTGTTCGCCATTGAATTGTACTTGAGGCCTTCTGTTCGATATGTAGGAGGAGAACCAATTGAGGGGGGTTCCCACCACTCCTATGGATTTTAGTTTGTTGAGGAGGGTCCCATGATGCACGGTGTCAAAGGCGGCGGAGATGTCAATAAAAATGAGTATGAACATTTTCCTTTTGTCCTCTAGACCTTTGAGGAGGTTGTTCATCAGTGCTATCAAGAGTGTTTCAACTCCATGATTTCTTCTGAACCCGTATTGTTGTTCGTCTAAGGTATCATGCTCATCAAGGTGATCTTGGAGTTGCAGGAGCACTGCCTTTTCAATGATTTTTGCCAGGAATGAAATGCTGGATATAGGGCGGTACGAGGATGGGTCCTCCTTGTTGAGTGATGTGTTTTTTAGGATTGGTCTTATTATGGATCGTTTCAGCTGGTCAGGCATTACTCCTTGATTTAGCGACTGATTTATGATGTGGGCTATTTGTTGGTTTATCTCTTTTTTTGCTGCTTTAATCCATGCAGTTGGGCATGGGTCAAGTGGTGAGGTGGTGGTATTTATAGCGGTTATAATGTTATTAGTTTGCTGGAATTCGTTACTGGGGGACATACAATGAAGCTACAATATAACCTATTTAAGACTACTAGGGAAAAATATTTTTTCACTCAACATGTAATCAAACTCTGGAATTCAATACTGGGGGATGAAGTAACATAGCTGGGTTTAAAAAGGGTTTGGACCAATCCCTGGAGGAAAAGTCCATAAACTATTATTAAAGAGAACTAGGGAAAACCCACTGCTTACCCCTGGGATAAGCAGCATGGAATGTATGTACCGTATATACTCGAGTATAAGCCGAGTTTTTCAGCATATTTTTTGTGCTGAAAAACGGCCCCCTCGGCTTATACTCGAGTCAACGTCTTGCAGATGTCTAGCAGGGGGCAAGAATGTTTTTTGCACAGGGCCCCGCGTTTCAGGGGGCCCCACGCAAAAAACATTCTTCATCCCAAGTTAAAAAAAAAAAAAACAACCCAGCTGCTTCTGCCGCAGCAGTATCAAGCCTCCCTGCATCGCAGCCTATCCCCGAACGCGGGCTTCTTCCAGAGCCGCGAGAGTTTCCTTTCTCGCGGCTCTGTTAATCCCGCCGGGGCTGATGGGCGGCACTCTTGATACTGCCGCGGCACTCTTGATGCTGCCGCGGCACTCTTGATGCTGCCGCGGCAGAAGCAGCTGGGTTGGTTTTTTTTTAATTTGGGTTGATAGGGCGGAAGGGAGTTTAGGACTGGTAATGGGGGGGAGGCCAAGACTGGAAGTGGGCTGATAGGGGAGGGTTAGGACTAGTAATGGGCCATGGGGGGGGTGCTAAGACTGGAAGTGGGCTGATGGGGGGGGGTTAGGGCTGGTAATGGGCTATGGGGGGGTTAGGGCTGGTAATGGGCTATGGGGGGGGCTGACTGGAAATGGGCTGAAGGGGGGGTGAGGACTGGTAATTGGCTATGGGGGGGCTAAGACTGGAAGTGGGCTGATGGGGGGGCTAGGACTGGTAATGGGCTATGGGGGGGCTGACTGGAAATGGGCTGATGGGCGGTTTAGGACTGGTAATTGGCTAAGGGGGGTCTAAGAAAGGAAATGGGCTGATGGGGAGCTTAAGTACTGTTAATGATTTATGGGTGGGCAAAGAATGGAAGTGTGCTGAATGTGAGGTTTAGGACTGGTAATGGGTTATGGGGGGGCTAAGAATGGAAGTGGGCTGATGGGGAGTTTTAGGACTGGTAATGGGTTATTGGGGGGGGGGCTAAGACTGGAAATGGGCTGGGGGGGCTAAGACTGGAAATGGGCTGACGGGGGGTTAGGACTGGTATTTGGCTCTGGGGGGGGTTAGGACTGGTAATGGGCTGATGGGGGATTAGGACTGGTAATGGGCTATGGGGGGCTAAGACTGGAAATAGGCTGATTGGGGGTTAGGCCTGGAAATAGGGTGATGGGGGGTTAGGACGTAATGGGCTGATGGGAGGGGTTAGGACTAGTAAGGGGCTATGGGGGGCTAGGACTGGAAATTGGCTGATGGGGGGTTAGGACTGGTAATGGGCTGGGGGGGCTAAGACTGTTAATGGGCTGGGGGGGTTGCTAGGACTGGAAATGGGCTGAGTGGAAGGAGGGCTTGAACTGCAAATAGCTGATGGGGATGGGGGCTTGGAATGGAAATGGGCTGTGAGGGGGAGGGAGCTAGGACTGGAAATGGGTGAGTGGGGGGGGCTAGGACAGGAAATGGGCTGATGGAGGGGCTAGAATAGGACTGGAAATTGGCTGTTGGGGGGGTGCTAAGATTGGAAATGGGCTGTGGTGGGGGTTTGGATTGAAATGGACTCATGAAGGGGCTAGAACTGGAAGTAGGCTCATGGGGGGCTTGGATTGGAAATGGGCTGAGTGGAGGGGAGCTAGGATTTGACATGGGCTGATGGGCTCATGGGGGGCTGGGATTGGAAATGAGCTGATGGAGGGACTCGGATTGGACTGGAAATAGATGGGGGAGCTAGAACTGGAAATAGGCTGATGGTGGGTCTAGGATAGGACTGGAAATGGGCTTATGGGGGGCTAGGACTGGAAATGGGCTGATGCGGGAACTAGAAGGGAGCGGATGCTGGGTGGGACTGGAACTAGAATGGAGCTGATGTTGGGGGAGGATTAGAATGGGATGGAGCTGGGAGAGTGAAATGGAGAGGGGAAAAATATTTTGTGTGGGAGGGAAGACAAATCTACAATTGGCCGGATATTGGGAGAGTAAGTGGGGATTGAGAATGGAGGGGTAAAATTTGA
This sequence comes from Ichthyophis bannanicus, assembly GCA_033557465.1. Classification (NCBI taxonomy): domain Eukaryota; kingdom Metazoa; phylum Chordata; class Amphibia; order Gymnophiona; family Ichthyophiidae; genus Ichthyophis; species Ichthyophis bannanicus. The sequence goes on along the minus strand of CM066032.1, from coordinate 304,716,600 downwards.
GTAGATGAAATAGGAATGAGGAAAGAGCAAAAGGAGAAAGATTAGTATGTTAAAGCAGATGTAGAGAGAGAATGGAAAAAAACTAGAAGAGAGAAGAAAAGACAAATGGACAGCAGACGATGGAGAGTTAGCGGAAGACACAAAGAAACCAGAAGAAAGTGACTGGAGCAATTGCAGCAGAAAAAAAATGCACAAAAGGTAGAAAAATATCTCTTTATTTTGAATTAATTAATTTATTTATTTAACATTTCTTCTATACCGCGCAATTAAAATCAGCGCGGTGTGCATCGAACAAAAATACTGCAATGTACAGAAACAACATTGAGTTTACAAAGAACAGGGAATTGAACATGGGATCGAAACCGGGGAAACTAAATACATGTTAACTCGAAACTATGTACAATACTCTAATATAAATGGGTGTTGCATTGATTTTGTGAAGATGAAGATTAGTGGTTGGTTGGGCTTGAGTGGGGACTACCTATTATATCTGTGGTATTGACGTTCAGGGGCGGCTGGGGTATGAGGGAAGCTTGCTGGTTGTGCTTCTATCACTGGAAGTTTCTGGGTAACATTTTGTGAACAGGTGGAGTTTTAAGGCTTTTCTGAATAGGAAGAGGCTTTTAATACCACGGATTTCATGGGGGAGTGCATTCCAGTTTAAAGGGGCGAATATGGAGGCTCTGTTGGAGGTAGCCTTTGTGCATGTAGTTATTAGCTTGGGGACTACTAATGTGTTCAGTGCAGTAGACCTTCTGTTTCTATTTTCCAGGGTACCATGGACTAGCTTGCTGATTGGCGTAGGGGGGTAGTTATTTAGGGCTTTGAAGGTGAGGACCAATAACTTGTATTGGAGCCTGGCATGTAAAGGTAGCCAATGCAAATCCTTCATGATGGGCGTTATGTGGTCGGATCTTGACGATCCAGAGAGGACTCTTGCGGCTGCATTCAAAGCTAGGCGGAGCGGGTTTAAGGTTTGATACCATATTGTTTTTGTTGACCCCATTTTCCACTTTCAGAGCTATTTTACTGTTTTCCGTTTAAATAAATATTCATGTAATTTTATTGGTCTCTATCTTTATTTTTTACATTGACTAGTAGGTGCATTTCCCACCCTCGGCTTATACTCGAGTCAATAGTTTTGCCCAGTTTTTTGTGGTAAAATTAGGTACCTCGGCTTATATTCGGGTCGGCTTATACTCGAGTATATACGGTACCTTTCTGGGAACCTGATAGGTATTTATGACCTGGATTGGTCAATGTTGGAAAAAGGATATTGGACTTGATGGATCCTTGGTCTGACCCAGTATGGCATATGTTATGTTCTTATCACTACAGCAGAGATTTGAGGAACGGAAGGGAGACAACTTTAGCATTAACCCTGCACCTCCAGTTCTATAAACATTATGGGGCTCATATTCAGCCAAATGACATGCTGATAAAGATAACAAGATGAGTTATCTGGGTAAACTGGATATTTAAAAAGATACCTGTATAAGTAAGGGTCAGTGTATATCTTTATGATAGCTTAGGTGTCTTACACATGTGGCCATTTTATCCAGATCACATTGATATTCCTCTGCTATCCAGTTAAAGTTATTTAGCTGATGTTTAAACCTGCTCTGCCATGCCTCAGACTCCTCCTAATTTTAAATGAACAACATTTAGCCAAACAATGAAATTTTCTGGCCAAAGGTTATCTGTTTAGGAGCCCTGGAAATGTAAAAAACAAACATTTATCTATGTAATTTAATAAGGCACTTGGCCAACCAAGTTCAAGAGAATTTACATTTGAATCATCATTTAAAAGAATAATAAATCACATCTTTGACCCACTGGGCAGCTTATCACTGGTTATATACAGTATTCAGTTTGGCATTAGAGGGAGATCAGGAGAACATATGAAAACTCCGAAAGCAGGTAAAGTCATGGAATTCTGGGAAATGTAGTTCCTGAGAGCCTGAACTAACAGGAAGTGAGCCTGGGAGATGTAGTGAGAAAGCTGCAGGAGTTTACAACACAGGTGAAGGTAATTGAGCACCTGGAGTTAACTGGAAGGCTGCTGGCAAAAGCTGATGAAAACCCAACTATTTGGTAAAGCAGGAGAGATAGCAAACAGAGGAGAGAATACATGATGGTTCAAGAGAAGAATAGAGAAATGGAATTCACTGGCTTAGTTCTCAGACGCCTGAGAGAAGGTAGAAGCTTCCTGGAAAGAATGATGTTCTGTTACTGTGGAATTAAGGAACACTCTGAATTTTGAGAAGATCACAAAAGGGCAATGTGTCTGCTATGCAAAATCTTCAGTAGAAGTGACAGAAGAACAACACATAGGTAGTCTGTACTGGGGAAAAGACAGACAAACGGGGATACGTAACTGCCGTGTCATCACAAATACAATATGCTTTAAATTGTGCTGTAGCAGCGAAGTGCAGACAATGAATAAATCCAGGAGTCAATTTACAGGGTCCAAGCCAATTTATTGTGCACAAGGCCCAGTCAAGCTACAAAAAGGACTAAGCAAAGTTCTTACAGAAACATATTCATTTATACATTTCTTTCCAGTTTGATACATGCAGACTTTCTATTGGCCCCAACGCCCCCTGCATTTGTCCAATCGGAGATCCCTCCTGGGCCTAGCACCCAGCTCCCTCCTCTAGGACTGTTCTAACAATGGTGCAGTTTCTAGGTTTGGATACTTCTCTACTGCAACGTCGTTTCTGGCTCTAGGAATGCAAGTTTTGAAACATTTCTATTTTATAACACAAGAGAATAATGAAAGATTTATGCATTCATGAAAACTTCTTATTAAGCAGTTTAAAACAGTTTTCTCATTTTTCACAGATTTTTGGTTCTTTCTCTTAGATGGGGGTTGGAATCAGGGCCTAACTTACAGGCCTTTCATATTTACAGGCTATTGTAGGCCATAGCCTGCCACATTCCCCCCTTTGATTATTCTCACCCGCAAGTGAGAAAGGGTGAGAATCAAATCACATATTATACTCGTGTAACAGTATCAGCTTGGGGTATATGGTAATATTGCCACATAGCTAATATTTTTGTAGCTGCCTTCCGTTCTACAGTATTATCAATAACTGAGGTTATCATGCGTAAGCAAAGGGGTAGGAGACATGGGAGCAACAAGCATACAGCTAATATGAGTAATACAATAAACACAAGGGTCTTCAGACCACCCAACCATGAAAATGCTGAACCAAACCACCCATCGAGCTTCAGGCCATGACAGGTCTGAACAGGCACATATGCTTGTGTGCGCATTTGAGTAGCCATATCTTCAACAACATGTCCATTATTATCAATCTGCAAACAACAGTTGGTTAAATTCAATTTTCCACACACTCCACCTTCAGCTGCTAACAAATAATCTAGAGCTAAACGATTCTGATAAATAACTGTACGCATTTGTGTACTCTGCTTAGCTAAAAGAGTTAGTGCTTTATTAGTTTCATTGGTTATTATTTCAACAACAGCTTGAAAGCGTATAATACGATTTATCATATACACAGGAGTACGATATCCCCAGGTACCATCTTGCTCCCAAGTAGCAGGTCCATAGTATGAAATGATTCTTTCAGGTGGCCACTCCTCTTCCTTCCACTTGTCTCATTGGCCTATTTTCAAGACCTCTCGTTTCTGTCGACTCCTGTACACAGGAAAACCCAGTTGTTCTCCATGGGACGTAGGCAACAGGAAAAAGGAAGGTCGTATGGTTCCCAATGCACATGCTCCTCCCCAGTGGTGAGGAAGCCTAGCATATGCTCGGGTTCCACAAATCCAGTACAGTCCAGGTGGTGCTTGCCAGGAATTATAAGATGCTAGATTAGTCCAGATGCTGGCAAGATTAGGGAAACGGACTAAAGGGTTGGTGGGCTCTGGAGCGTTGATTCCTGACCACCAGGACATCTTCTTGGTGGTACTGTTGTAGAACCTCTGATTGAGACAGACCAGCTGTCCAACCTCCATGTTAAACTGTGGTCCAGAGCGAGCAAAACACAAGTTACCAACAATGGGGTGGGCCAGTACCCACTCACTAGTAGTATTATGTAAATCAGTCTGATTATAAGGAATAGAATAGTTCACTTCTTGCGCCTCCCAGGGCCATTGGTCTCTCATCCTAGTACCTCCACAGAAGAAGCAGTCCGAAATGTGGAGACTAGATGCTACTGCCCCGGCGAGCTCAATGAACAAGTTTTGGGAGGCATGAGGAATCTCAAACTCTGCCTTCATGGCTTCATAAAAAGAGTGATGTATTCGATAAGGTGCAGATACATGAGTCTTAGTATTCAGCTGTATATGTATAAAAGTTCCAGGATCTATGCCTCCTCCTGCTATTCGTAACCCAAATCTATACCCCTGCTTCCACTGGCTGGGGTTGAGTATGATGAGCCGCACAGGATTACAGGCACCTTTCTTGCACTTCCGAGGTTCTGGCAATGATAATTTTTCCAAAACGGCCACTCGTTTATCTCCATCTCGTCCCATAGACGCACCAGTCCAAGTAGCATAATACACGCATTCCCACTTGGGACAATAGTAAGCATCTTTGGATGATGTACTATAGACAGTTGGGGAAGATTTCCCAGTATACTTTCCCCATCCGTATGCTCCTTCGGACACATATATTTATCATCATAGTAGTAGGCTTGCTCCCAATATCCACACTTGTGATAGGCATTTCTGTTTATTACATCACAAGCATCAAAACTCAGGGTAACATGCTTCGTGGGATCAGGGAGCTGTCGTGTGGCATTTATGAGGGCTCCATCCTCATCATTCCATCGTATCTCAAGTACATACTATGAGGGGTTCTTCCGGGGGTTATAACAAGTCTTACTTTTCCCCTTCGTACAGATATTTAACTCTGTACCATTATACACACACCGGCTAACTATACCAGTGCAAGTATAGTAGGAATGATAAAGTAAAGTCTGAGTGACCTTCAGTCCAGTTCGGGTGGTAGTTATACAAGCTGCACAAGGGGGTAAGGCAAAAGTCTTTTCCAGGAATCCCAGGGTTATTACCCCCATAAAACAGTAGTAGAACATCATGATTATAGTCTTTTAGAGGTCAACTGAAATATCGGGTACAATGAGCTTGTAGAGTTTTTTTTCTCTTCTTCTCTGCTTCGACTCCCACCCTTGCGTGACAGGGGTGGGATTGTAGATTCTGAAGACTCTTACAACGCTGGTTGTCTCCGCAATGTGAGTCGCAATGGAGTCTCAGGGTCATTTACTGAGGTCCATTGACCAGGTTCAGGAGCATCTGCCGGCTTCACTCGACTGTGATGGATCCAGGGTTCGAGTTCCGCAACTTTTACTGCAGTTGGGGTTGACAAGATGACAACATAAAGTCCCTTCCAATGCGGCGCCAGCGGGGTCTTTCTCCACTCCTTGATCCACACTGACACTCCTGGCTTGAAGGGATGCAGAGGCTCTGTGAGGTTAATGGGCAATCGATCTTGCACCCAGGTATGAAGACTCTGCAAAACAGAACCTAAAGCCAATAGTTCTTGTCTAGTTATTTCAGATCCAATTTGTTTCATATCTCCTTTGATTCCCTGTACAATGGGTGGAGGTCGCCCATACAAAATCTCAAAAGGGGAAACTCCTAAAGACTTGGTTGGAGCAGAACGTATCCTAAGAAGGGCTATAGGAAGAACCTGGAGCCACTTTAGGTGTGTTTCTTGACAAAGCTTGGTCAACTGAGACTTCAGGGTTCTATTCATGCGTTCTACTTTCCCTGAACTCTGGGGTCTATAGGCAGTGTGCAACTTCCATTGTATCTGTAGAGCTCGAGCTAACTGTTGAATCACTTGGGACACAAATGAGGGTCCATTGTCTGATCCTATAGTCAATGGTATTCCAAATCGAGGAATAATCTCATGGAGCAGTATTTTAGTGACTTCTCGAGCTTTCTCAGTTCGAGTGGGACAGGCTTCTACCCACCCAGAAAATGTGCAAACTAGAACTAACAGGTAGTGATATCCGTTTGCTCGTGGCATTTCAGTAAAGTCCACCTGAATATCACTCATAGGGGTCACCCCTACTGACTGAACTCTTGGGGGTGGAATGGGGCCTTGCTTTGCATTATTCCTGGCACATGTCAAACACTGCTCTGCCACTGAAGCGGACAGGGGTCCTAATAGTGAGATATAGAAATGGGGTCTTAGGGCTCTTTCCATGGCCGTTTTCCCATAATGTGTGGTCTGATGAAAAGCATGAACAAAGGGTGCGCTTTTTGTACAAGCTGATGAACACAGGAAACTATTTCTACATCAAAGGTGCCCCCACGGGGCCATGAAGTAGCAGCACAGGCCACTCCATATCACATAACATTCTTAATCTAGACAGAGACATTCTTATGCCATAGTCTCCTGAGAATCCTTTACGGAAATTCGTGATCATACATTCCAACGGAGTTTGCGTGGACTCCGTCCCTCCCATAATCGTAATGGCGTACATGTAATGACGTACAAGACAACAAACAGTAAGGATAGATAGTATGGCTGTAGGTAAGGGGTCTGTACAGCCCACAGAACACTGAGGGAAACAAACACCACACGCTTCCTCCTTTTTGCGACCTGGGCGCGGTCGCCCGGCCAGGAACTGCACTACTCAGGAGTCCGCTCTCACTCGGTCTGTGTCTCAAGACCTCTCAATCACGCAGGCAATCATACCATCACAAGAAATTATTTCTCAAATGCCCAAGGTTTTCTGACTAACTATTCCCAACCAAAGGGTCGATGGCTTTGGCGTCCGCTAACCCTTATGCGGAGCGTACTAGGACCACCCTTATGAGAGGTGATCAAGCTCTCTTGTCCCACGCACTCATGCAAGACTTTCCCAGTTAGTCAATACCAAATCAGTCTCGCGCACTCATGCAAGACTTTCCCCAGGCTTCACTGACTATTGAACAAGAAAATGTCTACTCACCGGATCCGGTTCCCGATACCAAAACAGTTCTTGGGCTGGATCTTGGACTCCCCTCGGGGTCGGAGGTGTTGGCTGGCCGGACCCAGTGGCCCGCCGAGGCAAGGCAGAACCCTCTCCGATCCAAGAGGACCGGCAGCACCTGAGGTTTCCCCTGCGGTCGGACAGACACGGTTCCGACCAGGCCAAACCTGGAGGCGAATTGCGTGGAATATTCGCTTGAATACCATTCACTACTCGCACATTCCCGGCCAACGCACCAAGAATATGTAGCAGCGAAGTGCAGACAATGAATAAATCCAGGAGTCAATTTACAGGGTCCAAGCCAATTTATTGTGCACAAGGCCCAGTTAGTCAAACTTCAAAAAGGACTGAGCAAAGTTCTTACAGAAACATATTCATTTATACATTTCTTTCCAGTTTGATACATGCAGACTTTCTATTGGCCCCAACACCCCCTGCATTTGTCCAATCGGAGATCCCTCCTGGGCCTAGCACCCAGCTCCCTCCTAACAATGGTGCAGTTTCTAGGTTTGGATACTTCTCTACTGCAAGGTCGTTTCTGGCTCTAGGAATGCAAGTATTGAAACATTTCTTTCTTATAACACAAGAGAATAATGAAAGATTTATGCATTCATGAAAACTTCTTATTAAGCAGTTTAAAACAGTTTTCTCATTTTTCACAGATTTTTGGTTCTTTCTCTTAGATGGGGGTTGGAATCAGGGACTAACTTACAGGCCTTTCATATTTACAGGCTATCTTAGGCCATAGCCTGCCACAGTGCTAGGTATCTGTAAATGGTCTAAGAATGTCATAACCTCCTGATTAGATTAATGTTGAGGCTAGGATCTGTGCTCTGTAGAAACAGCCAAGAGCTACAGTTAAGCTGACAGAAGAGGTCAGCTAAAATTTTAAGGCCCTAGGTCAGTTGGTACAATGGAGAGTTTATTTATTTATTTTATTTATTTAACTGTATTTATATCCCGCTTTTCACCGGGTCAAAGCGGTCAATTGGGGGATACATTTAACACGAGGGGATATGAGACACATACACTAATACTTACAGGGAACATGGGCAATGGAGGGTTAAGTGGCTTGCCCAAGACCACAAGGAGTGCCTACAGGACTAGAAATCCCAGTCCCTCCGGCCTGAGATTGCTGTCCCCAGGTGGGACTTGAACCCCCGGCCCTCCGGCCTGAAGTACCTTGTCCTAACCACTAGACCACTCCTCCCTAGTTAGACAAGCTGAATGAGAGAAAAAATTGCCTATCTGTAATTGTGCTTTAGATTGTTACTTTTATTTTGGTTTTTTTTTAAATATTTATAGAGCACCAATCAAAAAATATCTAAGTGGTTTCCATCGAAACACAGATAGTAAAAATATTGAAACATACAAATGAGAACAAACAATAAAAACAGGAAGATTAGACAAACAATAAGGGCAACGGAGCTGTATGGTAGTTATGAAAGTTGCTAATTAGAAGTGGAGGGGTAAATCATCCATTTAAAAGATGTAAATAAAGCATGTAAATAGCATCTATGAAAAAAGAAAGTTATTGCTGGGTTCCTGACCCGGTGACTTAACCTAGAGGGACCAGTTAGCGACACACAGCATAATTAGGAAACCAATAATGAATAAACTAATTACAAGCAGCAGATAGAAACAAGGGTGAATAGAAAACGCAAATGGGAGGTTTATGAACAAACATACAAAATCATATTCACTCTTCATAGGACCCTAGAAGCCCATATTTTGGCATGTGTCTTCATCAGAGGCTCCTAAGAACATAAAACAATATAAAACCACAAACAACAAGATAATGAATAAGACATGCTGAACAAATATATAAAATCATTAGTATAAATGATGTAATAAAAATAAAATTCATTGCAATAATGCCAAAATATACTGATTTTGATATATATCTCCACGGAGAGCCAACAACAAAAACAACCTAATAGTCCCTCACAGCAAGATAAGAAGTAAACAGACAATCTGCATCAGGACATTCTCCATAACAGCACAAGGTGACTGCAGACACAAGAGACTTCCACAAGAAACTCAAAACATATTTATTCTCTGAACATTATGGAAGTATCACATAGCCCAGAATGTATTTCACTAGGGAGGGGTGGCCTAGTGGTTAGGACAAGGTACCTTCAGCCTGGGCGGTATATCAAGAAATTGCATAAAACATTAACATAAAAACATAAAACAATGGTTCCATGAAAATCTTTTAAACGTATCAGTAAGTATGTGCTATTATATATATTTTACACATACATATAATGTTTTATGTATTAGTACTTATGACTTAATTTGTTTCATTCTAACTCATTCCATCCATTTATTATGTTTTTTTAATACCTAATGCTATTTGTGTGGTTATTAACATCCTCATTTTCAGGCAGTAATATCAGGTGCGGTTAATGTCACCTGCGGAGGAGGAGATAATTGCACCTGCGCTAATTGCAAGATGTACCATTAGCATGCGGTGTTTATCGCCATGCAGACAGTGTGCTCACTCTCCACCTCTAGCCTGCCCATTCCACACTCTAACAGATGAGGCGCAGCTAGCATGAGAATCAGCACTGACCACCCACTGAGAGTTACTGTGGGTCACAGTGTTTGGTTAGCACATGCCCAAACCCATGCTAATTGCGCGGTGCACCTTACTGAAAGGGGCTCACAATCTAAATTAATAATCCTTACATAATAATAAATATAAATAAAAATGTCTCACTCACCCATTATCAAATATTTCTGGAATAATGGCTTTAAGAAGCCACCAAAAATCGCTGGCCTTTCTGATTTCTATGGGAAGCACGTTCCACTAACGGGCAGCTCTATAGCTGAAAACCTTATTATAGGAACCCTATGAACTAAGGGTTCGATATTCACTTGGGCAGGCTATGCAACGCTATGGCACATAGCTGTGCCCATCGATCCTTAACCCTGGATATTCAATACTGGGGTCATATGCGGCCCCGGCATTGAATATCCAGGGATTGCCACACACACCAGAAGCTGCAGTAGCTAACTAGCGTAAGGTTTTTTTCTCACCTATCTTTAAGGCGCAGGTCGCTAACCGGGCAGCATGCAATATCGCTGCTACTCAGTGACAGGCTCCGCCTCGGAATACCCCAAAGCTAACCGCACAGCATCAGGGCGTGTAGCAGGGTTAGAAGGGGATATGCAATGGGACTAACTGTGTAAGCGCTGTTGAATATCCTGATTTAAGGCATTTGTATAGTTTACTGGGCTGTAAACCATGTAAATAACTTTCAAATATCAGGCCCTAAGATTTTAGGAGAAGAAACTCCAGTTATTAATTACAGATCTTATAAATTCAGCCATTTTAAACAGAGGCATAGTAATTTAAATTCAATACGCACTCAAATTAGTAGAAAATGGAGGTGCGCTAAGGTGTAGCCCATTCCCAACTTCTGCCTCCTAAAACTAATTGGGCTGTTATAGTTGATGTGCTTGTAATCTAGTCTCCAGTTTTCTCATTATCCACAAACAACTGATGTTACAATAATCAAACTGTACCAAAATGGTTGCAGAGATTCCTTCCCTTGCTTGTATTCCCTTGCATTCACCAGGCAGCTTTTTGGATATCTCATATCTGCTTCATGGAATACCATTTCTTTTGATTTACATCAAGAAATTATTCAAGTTTAAAAGAGGGCTTAAAGCCAGGCTTTTAGAGCAGGCTTTCTCATAAAGAGCATGGCCGCTTTGTGCTCCTGTAGACAGAGTTAGGAGCTATCCACTTCCTATGTCTATTATCTTGGTTCTTAACAGTTGGAACCTGCAGTGTAGGGCAGGTTTCTTTTCCCCATGTCTTTTTTATGGGATGGAGGGGTAGTACCTGCTATGCAATAAAGGTTATTATCCCAATACTTTGTGTGCACAATTTATTTAAAATTTAAAATATATTTTATATTTTTTTTTTTATTTATTCCTGTTATTTTTTGCCATTTCATTTCTTTATCTTTTGTAAACCCTGTTTTCTGTGCCTTGTGTATTATTTTATTGTACACCGCCTTGCTAGATTTTGCTTGTCTGAAGGTACAATTGAACAAGCTCCTCCTCACCTCCATTCTCTGCCAATCAGCAGCCCTCCGCAGCCCTCTTCAACGGCTTTAAAAACCGCCACTTCTGAGGCGGGCCCGCGCCTGAGGGCCTCGCCAGAGGGCCCTTTGGCATGGCCCTAAGGCGTTGGTCCGTGGCGTTTGTTGCTGAGGGTTTCATTGATGTCATGGACTAGATTGACGTGCTTCATTTTGGTGGTAATTTGCTGTTCCATGTTCCTCTCCTTCTCTTATCTGTCTAACTGTCTCTGTCCTCTATTCTGTCCTATCATATAAATGGCGTTCTTTTCCTATTTCCTCGATTGATATGGTATTGTAAACCGCTCTAATGCCTCTGGCCTGAGTGGTATATCAAATTTAAATAAACAAACATAAACATAAACAAATAGATTAATAATAATAATAATAATAATAATAATAATGATAAACAAACATTTCATATTCTCCTCCAACTTTATCTGGTGTAGGTACGAGAGCAACCAGAAGCATCTCATCTGTTCTCCATAGTTAAAGTTGAATGCAAAGCAACTCCTAATATATTCCAAGTCTTCACTAATGAAATACATATATTAGAAACAGAAGAGTCTATCAGAGGGATCATTCTATCCAGACCTCCAGCCCAAAGTATGTTTCCCCCCCCCCCCCCGTTTAAATTTAAGATGATCTTTAATTTAAATTTAAATCTCTAGACTCTGCCCTGGCCAAACCTGAAGCCCATATGATCTGTATATAGACCTGTACATAGCTCACTTGTTTAAATACCTGTACATAGATAACTTGCATATAACGCAAGTGAATCGCTCACACCCCTCGCACACACTCATTCAGATGTCTCCACTGCATGTTTTCGCACTATAGCCCCCCTCCCGATTGTTCGATGTGCTAACCGCTTTGATTTAATGATAAAGCGGTATATTAAATCAGACTAAATAAATAAATAATCGTCTTATCTTCTACTACTAAAAAAGCTTTATTCGGTAAACCATATGTCTGCGCCAATGTTCCCTGAAATGGGATCAGCAGAAGAATATCATCTGCATATAAGAAGCATAATGTTCTGAATTCTGAGAGTCCTTTGTCTAGTGAACTTTAAAAAAATAATATCAGAGATAAAGAGGGACATCACATGTCCCCTTGCAGTCTCATTCCATCCCGGACGTATAGAGGGGATCGCGATTCTCATCTCATGGGACCAGAATCATGAACAGCCCTGTAAGTGCAGGCTGGGACTGCGATTCAACCCGGCCTGCATGTACAGAAAAAGCCCAACTAACTCAGTCGGGGCTTTACAGTGGAGCCATGGCACAATGGTATCTGGTTGCCATGGCACCGTGGCTCCACTGTACAGATGCAATCCCAGACACCGGCTTCACAAAAGCATTTCCTGCAGCCCAACCCCCGATCCAGCCTCCTAAGGCCAGAGTCGGGCTGTGGGAAATGTCCTCGGGCCCCACTGCCCCATCCACGCCCCGGGCCCACCGAAAGAAAATGTCCAGGAAAGTTATTCCACCTAGGAGGTGGAATAACTTCCCCGCACAAGTCACTGGCCTTGGACTACAAGGCCAACATTAGAATTGGCCGTGTACATCCAGGGCCGGTGACCGCCCACTGCAACTCCGCCCCCGATCAGCCCCTTCCCTGCCCCATCTAACCTCCACATACAGCCAGCAGGGAGGTCAGACGCCAGCGGTCAGGGCACTAATAGCGGGGATGGATGTCCATCCCCGCTATTCGTGCGATAGAATCGGGCCCTATATATTCTAGTAATTGCAAACTCTGTAACCATTTTAAAAACTTCACCAGTAATTCCTGAGGTATTTTATTTAAATAAGGGGCAATGTATGATTAATCAAATTAAAAAGCAGCGGGTAATGAACTAAAAACAAGAATGAAAATAACTTTGATATTTGTATAGGTTAAAGTTATTTGCTAAAACATAGGGCCTATTTGCTAACGATTTTACAATTATTACATAGTAACATAGTAAATGACGGCAGATAAAGACCAGTATGGTCCCTCTAGTCTGCCCAGTAAGATGGCAGGAGTAGGTGCACCTGCCACTCTGTGCAGGCCACCCCTCCCCATGTCTTTGTCCTTGGCCAGTAGACCTTACATGAACTGAGGGCACACTTAGATTGTGTATTACTAGCCAAAATTAATATGCGGTAACTACAGAACCTGTGTATTAACTATTGACGGTGCTCACATCAGTTTCCCCATTCTGTTAACCCATAAAATGCTATTACTGTGCATTAGGGGGCATGATTACTAAACCCCGCGCCGATAACGTGCATGTGGGCTGCGTTACCAGTACTGGACTCCTTGCCAAATGCAGGGGGACATGTACATCCACCCTCCTATAGCTGGTACAGGAAAGCCATACAGTAGTGCAGACAACATGCCACAGATGCAACTAATGTCATTCAGCGTTAGTTGCAACTATGCTGCCCATGTCAAGCATGGTTAGTACAAGCCACTAATGCCCAAGCTGGCAATGACATGCTGGTAGCGATCATGTCCCACTCAGCCCTCACCCCAACAGGTCCTACCAGGGTAGCGTGTGGTTTTTAGCCCTGCGCCCAAACCACACACTACCCTAGTAGCGCATTTTAGTAAATATGCCCCTACTACACTGCAGACAACACAATACAGTTAGCTACATGTACTAAAGTTGCTTTCACGGCAAGGTATTATTTGCTATGTTAACAAGTATCATGTAGTTACTATCTCCATATTAGCTGTTAGCATGCAATATAGCATGTGTTAACCAGTAAGGCAGCATGCTGTTAATTGCCACATTAAAAGCTAATATAACATTATAAATAAACCCAATAATGAATAAAAATGAACAAGAATTAAAACAAATAACTTCAGCCCATCAGTAGTGATTCAAAGAACCAATTCTGAAACTGCTTACAAATCATGTAATTTAGTGCTTTCTCTGAAGAAGCCTCTCTCCAAAGATGACTGTTTTAGCTATATCGAGAATGCCACTGAGAATGCACTCTAATCAACAGGCAGTATACAAGGGAGCACAAACATTTAATGCTCTGAATTCAAAACTGAGAATTTTAAACATTAGCCACAATTTCAGAGATAAACAGTGCAATTCAGTAACAAGGGTATAGCTCTATCCCACACTATACATTTCAATGTGCAAGTTGACCCATTGCATGCGTTTGTGTAGATAGGTACACAAAGGCATGGAGGATGGGGGGGGGGGGGACATGCACACAGTGGCCACCTTACTAGGCAGACTAGATGGGCCATGTTGGTCTTTATCTGCCGTCATTTACTATGTTACTTTTTAACACGGTCTTAGCAGCAGTATTTTCAATTAGCTTAAGTTGAGACATTGATAAGGTCGTCAAGCTAAGAATTACTGAATTACAGTATTCCACATGTGACATCACCAAAGCCTGCATACTTTATGGAGATCTCATTGCCACAAGAGATTGCAATTGTTGAACCTACCAAAAATTAAGAAAAAATCTTTTGGGCAGCGACCTGATCTTTTACAGTAAATAAAAACTGATATAGACACTCAAACCCTTTACCACACTCTTAAGGCCTAATTGTATGTCAGCCTCAGATAGAGAGTTCTACTGGTGGGTCTTAATTCCCAGCTCATAATAATTCTTTTTTTTTCCACAATTAAGTTTTAATTGACTTGCAAACATCCATTCACTAACCTCTGGGAGAAAACATTGCATCTTATCACATGTCATAGCTACAGTGACAAGGGAAAATAATTTCTCTCTCATCAGCATAATTATAACTCACCAGGCTCCATATTCTTAATCAGGGCTCTCAAAGATTGCACTAAAATAGGAGAAAGTGGACTAGCCTGTGGCATCACATATCGTAAATCCCACAATGCTTCTGTTAAGTTTGACATGGCCTCCTATTTGAAAGTAAAAATGTAAACCAAGCCAAGACTGTCCCTTCAATACCTAAATGTCTTAATCTCTTAAAAGCAGGTGATCTACCAAATCAAAAATAGCAGAAAAATCCAGATGCATAACAACCTATCACCCTTATTGAGGAGAAGTCTCATATCATTCAACAAAATCAATAAGACAGATTCTGTATGAATGTCCTTTCTAAAGCTTGCTTAAAAGTGGTCCAGTAAGAGATGTGTTTCCAGAAAAATGCTCAACTGCTTAGCAATGACAGATTATAACAACTTACCCAAAAAAGGAGTATTAGAAAACAGGCCCCAAGATTGACTCTATGAGGAGAGCTTCAAAAAAACCCTATAAAACAGTCATGCTAATTTCCTTAGAACTAAATAGAGTTCAAGCAACTGGGGAAGAAAGCATATAAATAAGTTTGTACAACATGACTTCCAAGAAATGACATCAAAAAGTTAGAAGAATGCCATAGGAGAAATGAAAGCAGACCATAGTACAAACAAAAAATGGCATCCAACTAAGAAAAAGTAATGCTAATGGTCAAATAGAGATAGGATAAAAAAAATATCCAAGTGAATTATGGCACAAAGTAAATCGTAAATTATCAGTTGACAAGAAGGTAAAGTTTGGAGATACAAGCAGCAAGATGAGAAAAGACTTTTGCCACAAAAAAGATGCATCACAACCCATGAAAAATTGAATCCTCAGAGTAGAGAAAAGCAAAGACATTCCTGGGGAGGAGACAAAAATTGAAGGACTGTCAAAAGCCTCATCTTATTGGGGGCCCTGCACTATTGATTAAACCCTACCTCCTATTGATCTACACCACCTCATTTATTCTTCCTATGTCAGAGAAGAGGAAGTCTGAAGTTTTGATTGGAACATGGGGAGAGTACTTCAGCAGGAACAGATAGATATTTAGATGGAGTCCTGCCCTCACTCTTTAATCTCCTGTAAAAGAGACATTATGACAGACCCACACCTCATCTAGGGTTAGCCCTGTAAAAAAAAATTATATCATGCTCCTAGAAAAGCTGGAAGATACGAAGACTCAGAGCTGCCACAATATTTAGGTCCTGAGTGTGCCTGGGTGGCCCAAGACAAGGACTGGCTCCCATAAGGTTTTGGTTTCTTGTGAGATTAAGTTCAAGCCGATACTTCGATACTGGGTAATAAAGAAGAACTATCACCAACTGAGATAATTGGCTTGGCTTTGGATCATCAACTATTACCAACTAGATTTGAGTCCATAGACATTACAGAGGCCGTTCTAACAGTTGGTTCTAAGTTGGTTCATATCATTCCTTTCAGAGAGATCTTTTGTTTCCTGGAAGACCTCTCTTCAGCATAAACACCCATGTCATGTGGGGAACCGCAAGGTACCATTTTATCCCCCACTTTTTTTGATATCTTTTTATCCCTGTGTTGCTGACACTCTTGAAGAAACAGGGGGCAAATGTATTTTCTGATAAAGATTTTATTGATTTTATTTATTTGAACAGTTTTTCTATACCGCCCCTTCCAACAATCAGTGGCGGTTTACATCAAACAAATATCAATTACAGAGAACATTGTTGTAAACTATGATACAATTGAACTATTTACAGACCATCTATCCACATTTGCCGGAGTATAGTGGAAGCTGGTTAACTTAACTATATAAATGGTAACTAGGGAGTGATTACCAGTTAGAGGGAAGTAATCATGTCAGATAGGAAGATGCTGAGGTGAGATTGATTTAGTTGGGAGGGGTTGAGTGGACAGAATGATTAGTATAGCTGGATGTGGAGTTGTTATAGTATTCAGAGAAGAGTAATGCTTTTAGTTACTTTCGGAATGTCCGTAGATCTTTGATTGATCTTATGGGGTCTGGGAGAGAATTCCAAAGAGTGGGTGCTGTATACGTGAAGGCTCTGATGCTGGTAGTTTGTTTAGTCTTCCAGATCAAGGATGGTATTGAGAGGCGATTTTGAGTACTTTATCTCCTGCTTCTAACATCTGTTTGGGTGTGTATCTTAGTTGTAAGGTAGGAGGGGGAGACGTCATTGAGTAGTTTGAATGTAGTGACTGTTGTTTTGTATTTTATTTTGCTTGCTATGGGGAGCCAGTGGAGATTATAGAGTAGGGGGTGATGTGATCAGTTAGACTTGCCTTGGATATAATCCTAGCAGTTATATTATGGGCTAATTGAAGTGTATGTGCGTTCTTTTTATGTAGACCCTGTAACAACCTGTTACAGTAGTCCAAGTGAAGGGTGATCAGAGCCTGGACTACTGTTCTGAAATCATGTGTTTCTAGAATGGGTCTGAGGTGCAGGATTGTTTTTAGTTTGAAGAATATTGTTTTAGCAGTTTGTTTTATTTGAGCTGACATATTGAGAGCTCTATCAATTAAGATACCTAGGTATTTTACCTCATGTTTAACTGGCAGGGGGGTGGTGTAAATTAAATGTTTGTGGGGGAGTGAAGTTTTGGTTCCTCTTTATAAAAAGTATTTCTGGGTTTTTTTGAAATTTATATGGAGGTTGTTTGCATTAAGCCATGATTCAGCTTAGATTATGCAATCAGTGATGTTGTGATATGTTGGTTTTATATCTACTAGTGCATATACCATAATGTCATCTGCATAGATGTCGTATTTGATTTTGTTTTTTGAAGATTACACATAATGGTTGAATATATAGATTAAACAGCAGAGCAGATAGAGCAGAGCCTTGAGGGATTCCCTATTCTTGTGGGAAGATGGTGGATGACTCTTGATTGATTTTTACAAATTGAAAGCGGTTAGTGATGTATGAATTGAACCATTTTAAAGTTGTTCCAGTTATACCTATTTGAGCTAGTCTAGACAGGAAGATGTTATGGTCAATGTTATCAAAGGCAGAGGTGATATCTAGAAAGCCCAGGATAAATGCTTGATTTGGATTATCTAATCCACAGATGAGGGTATCGAATAACACCAAGAGCAGAATTTCTACACCATGATATGGGCGGAAACCGTATTGGTGTTCATCAAGAAGAGCATTAAGATCAATGAAGTCTTGCAGCTGAATTTGGACTATTTTTTCTATTATTTTTGCTAAAAATGTAATGCTGGCGATTGGTCTATATGAGTTTGGGTCATCTTTGTTGAGGGATCTGTTTTTGAGAATGGGTCAAATGATGGATAGTTTGAGAGCGTCTGGCATTATCCCTTGGTGGAGTGATTGACAATATTGACAATATTGGTGGAGTGATTGATTGACAATATTGACAATATTATCCAGAATTATCCAGAAAGCAAAAAAACAAGATCACATCACCCCAGTCCTGAGAGAACTGCACATACTCCCTTTCGAAGCAAGAATCAAATACAAATCTGCCCTA
The DNA here is from genome assembly GCA_033557465.1 of Ichthyophis bannanicus. Taxonomy (NCBI): domain Eukaryota; kingdom Metazoa; phylum Chordata; class Amphibia; order Gymnophiona; family Ichthyophiidae; genus Ichthyophis; species Ichthyophis bannanicus. The sequence goes on along the minus strand of CM066032.1, from coordinate 304,698,271 downwards.
CTTATCCACAAAGCCCTCTATCAAACGCAGACTTCCCAGCTCCGCACTCTACTGCCCCAACCCACCCACAACAAAACAACCAGACAAACCACCAGCAACACCCTCACCATCCCCCACGAATGAACTAAATACAATCAATGGACCTGCAACAGAGCCTTCAAACTATACGTACCATCCCTCTGGAACTCCCTACCAAGTCAAATCAGAAACAACGGAGATCCTTCAACATTCAGGAAACAACTAAAAACCATCCTGTTCCAGGAATACCTCAGACCAGAAACAAACATCCATCACTGACTACCCCTCCAGATCTTCTAACCTATGTCCATTGTCTAAGTCCTTACTGTCTGTTCAGATCATTAATGTTGGCCTCCCCAGTGACAGACCCTCCACCCTAAGAATTGATTACTGTCTCCCCCCCCCTCCTTTGTTGTTAAACCGCTTTTACCTGGTGAAAAGCGAGATATAAATACAGTTAAATAAAATAAAATAAATAAATATTGAGTATAGTTGATGCTAGTTCAACTTTAGCTGCTTTTATCCATGGTACCGGACATGGATCCAGATGAGAGCTGGTGGTGGAGCTGATTTTTGTAATTGTCTTTAGGAGTTGTTTCTCCTTGATGAGGTGGAAGGTGTGCCATTTATTGGTGGAAAGCTGACGTTCACTGATGGGAGGCATAGTTGAGAGGTTTTTGTTTTTTAGTTTTGTTGCAAGGTGGTTTGCTGTAGTTTGGGGGTTAATGGGGAGTGCTGTTTATCGTATTTATGTGTGTTTTGGTTAAGGTTTTTACAATTTCAAAGAGCTCTCTAGGGCGGTTAATAACTTTGTTTAGTATGGTAGTATGGTGGTCCTTCTTTGCTTTAAGAATCATTTCTTTATAGGCATTCAGCGCTGTGAAGTAGAGATCCTTATGATCAGGGTTGTTTTGGAGTTTTTTTGCCCTCCATTTTTTCTCCAGTTTATGGAGCTCCTTCTTAAGGGTGTGTATATCTTGTGTATACCATTTTTCTGAGATTCTGCGATAGGAGATACAAATCCTTTTTTCGTGAAACCGTGTCCCCAGATGTTATACCTTTGAATTGATGCCTTAGTGCAGCCACTGATTGGCTTGAGGCATACAAGCTAAAACTTAACCCAGATAAAACTGAGGTTATTTGGTTCCCAAGTGGGACCAATGCTCTCTCCACCAGTCTCTTTATCTGAGTGTTCTGTTCTTGTTTTAAAAGATACGGTTAAGGTCCTTGGTGTAACTTCGGACTCCCATCTGACCTTTGAATCACATATTAAGTCATTGGTTCATTTCACTGAGAAAAATTAGAGTTGTTTGCCCTTTAATGGAAGAGGAGGACCTCCAGTGTTTGATCTATTCCCTGATCCTTAATTAACTTGATCACTGTAATTCATTATTAGCAGTGGTCGAGGGAGAGAGCAGCTAAAAAAGCTTCAGTTAGTTCAAAATATTGCTGTTAGATTTTTTACATGGTGTTAACCAGTTTTCTTATATTACCCCTCTTTTGGCAGGACAGCCCTGGCTACCTCTGTTCGGTATAGGATCCACTTTACGATCCTTCTTCTCATGCATCATGGTCTGTCAGTAAACGTACTTCTTGCTGTCCTCTTACTTCCACACAGTTCAAGTTGCCCTATTAGGTCAACACAGATGGCAAGTTTACGCCTTCCATTCCTACAGATGACAATAGATGAGATCACTCTTAGATTCTTCTTTTCAATTTTGGCTCCTCCTTTATGGAATGTGCCCCCTTTAGAGGTTAGGACCGAAGTTAATGTTGTAAGATTTAAACGGGCACTAAAGACACACTTGTTTAGATGTGTCTTTCTGGACTTCTGCTGAAGTGAAATCAGTTAATTGTCTTTCTTCATTTTAACTGGCCTCTGCTTAGTAGATAGACAGTTGGGGCTTTCCCTGGTTTTTTTTCTGCTTTATTAATTTAATTTCCTATTCTGTGTGTCTAATTTTAAGTCCAGACAGTGGCTGTGTTTAGCCCCTATTTTAAATTATTTTTCTTTTTCTTTATCTTTTAACTTTTATTTTAACTGTAAATTGCCTTGCAGTTCCCCTGTATGAAAGATGATTCATCAAATAAATAAACATAAACATATGAGTGTGTATGTTTGTATATTTGTGTGCATCTATATCTTTGTTGGCTTTCTGTGTGTTTGTGTTTTGGAGAAATGAGAAAGGTGGGCAGTTTGAAAGAAAATTTTGCATATCTGATCATTTTCTTTCCTTGAATCCTGCTATACTTGCTATAGGTTGCTGGGCTGAGATCCCTGCAGCCGTAAATAACTGTGTGCCCGATGTGAGGGCCCCCACCCCTTCCCTAAGTTAAGTTTGGGACACTGAGGGGTAGTAGGGCAGGGATTTCATTGAGTATGTGGGGAGGAGGGGTGTGGCTGGCTGGCCTTCATCGGTGATGGATGGCCACGGCAGCTCCTTGCTGGTCACTAGGCAGCAGCCCAGTGGGCCGCTGGGGGTAAGGGTTCATCCTGCATGTCTTGGTCTGGGCAGCCAGCCAAGTCATCAGATGGTTTCCTTTTCTCCCCTTCCAGATGACCTTGGATGCTCGGCAGAGAGCTGTGGCACTGGGTGATGACCAGGCTGGCATGTCTGAAAGTGGTAGACCAGGGTGGCCTGATGTGGGACAGAGACTAGAGGAGCAGCTGCTGTCGGCGTCCACAGATCAACAGCTCGGGTTGTTAAGGGCAGACCCAGCTGCGGTGCTGCCCAGTGGGGTTCTTCTTACAGGTGAGTCTGAAGGCAATTCTGGGGGAAGCCTGGGGGGAGGGGGGCTGGTATCATAGAAACATGATGACAGAAAGAGACCACATGGCCTATCTAGTCTGTCCTTCCATATCAACCACTACAACAGTCCCCATTTTTCCTTTTGAGATCATCTGTGTTTATCCCATGTTTCTTTGAATTCAGATACTGTCCTCATCTCTACCACCTCCACTGTGAAACTATTCCATGGATCCACCACTCTATCTGTAAAAAAACTATTTCTGCATATCACTCCTGAATCTATCCCCTTTCAGCCTCATCCCATGTCCCCTCGTAGAAGAGCTTGCTTTCAATCGAAAGAGGCTCTCCTCCTGTGCATTTATGCCACAGAGGTATTTAAACATCTCAATCATATCACTTCTATCCTGCCTTTCCTCCAAACTGTACATATAAAGATTCTTAAGTCTGTCCTCATATGCTTTATAATGAAGACCACTAACCATTTTAGTAGCCACCCTCTGTACTAACTCCAGCCTGTTTATATCCTTTTGAAGGTGTGGTCTCCAGAATTGCACACAATACTCCAAATGAGGTTGCACCAAAGACATACAGAGGCACTATCACCTCCTTTGCTCTGCTGGACATTCCTCTCCCTATGCACTCAAGCATCCTTCTAGCTTTTACTGTTGCCTTTTCTACCTGTTTAGCTATTTTATGATCATCAGACACAATCACGCCTAGGTCCCACTCTTCTTTAGTGGACAAAAGTACTTCACCCCCTATACTATATTGCTCCCTTGGATTGCTGCAGCCCAAATGCATTACCTTACATTTTTCAACATTAAATCCCAACTGCCAAATTCTAGACCATTCTTCAAGCTTAGCTCCCTCCTCATGTTATCTACACCTTCCTGCGTGTCTACTCTGTTGCAGATTTTGGTATCATCCCCAAAATCACTTCAAACCCTACCACCGAGGCATCTGGGAAGGCCCCCAAGAAGAGTAAGCATTCATAGCGGTGTCGTAAAAGATCTGTCTAGTCATCCTCCTCTTCGAGTTCTGATTGTTGTTCTTATTTGTCTTCTGATGAGCTTGAGGTGCAAGATGCAGAGGTGGGGGAGAACATGGGGTTGGCGGGATACGGGATGCCTGTATTAGTGGCATTTACTAAGTTTAGGAGGAAGTCCCTCATTCTCTGTGGCATAAGATTTGGAAGCACGGGGTACAGGGATATTTTTCATTTACTTGAAGGTAGAAAGAAGACTGGTGACAGCAAGAAAACCGTAAGGAGGAGCAGAAGAGCGGGCAGATTACGAAGGTGTCCCACAATGTAGTAAATTGGATTAGGGTTTTTTTGCGGTTGGGGAGCGGTTGGGGCCATCACATGCCTGGACAGTATGGTCTCCTCCTAGCTTTTGCGGATTCTATTCTTGAGGCCTTCCAGACCCATTAGGCCTGGGCATGGCTTAACTATGATGAGAAATTCTTCAATAAGATAAAGGAGAATAAGCATATGTCTTGGGGAACCCAGAATAACAATCTCTGGCTAACTCAGATGTCAGTTAGGCCAGGATCGTCGAGGGTGCAGTGTGGTAAAGGGAGGCCAAGTGGTTACGCCTGCTAAGGACTGTTCCTTTCTGTCAGGAGCAGGAGGATCCCAACAGGCAGTGGAGGCAGAAGTGACCTCTGCTGGCTGTTTTACAAATTGTAAATTGATTTCAATGGGACTGCGGCTCCGATAACGATCGGAAACCGCTACCGTGGCTTTGTAAACAAGCCCCTATGTCAGTCAGCTCACCTTCATCTACCTGTTTATTCACACCTTCAAAAAAAATAACATTAGTAAAACAAGACTTTCCTTGGCTAAATCCATGTTGGCTTTCTCCCATTAAACCATGACTATCTATATGTTCAGTCATTTTATTCTTTATTATTGTTTCTACTATTGCCCGGTATTGACAGCAGGCTCACTGGTCTATAGTTTCCCAGATCATACCTGGAACCCTTTTTAAAAATTGGCATTACATTGGCCACTCTCCAGGGACTATGGATAATTTTAATGATAGCTCACAGATTACTAAAAGTAGGTCTCAATTTCATATTTCAGTTCTTTCAGCATTCTCAGATGTATACCATCTGGTCCAGACAATTTGCTACTCTTTAGTTTATCAAATAGGTGTAATACATCTTCCCAGTTTATCAAAATTTGTTTCAATTCTTCAGATATATCACCTTCAAATACCATTTCCCTACATATTCTTCAGTAAAGATTGAAGCAAAGAATTCATTCAGTCTCTTCACTATGGCCTTGCTACGAATGTACTTGAAAGTTTCTATTGTGCATTTTTGCTTCCATGGCAAGTTTTTTTTTTCAAATTCTTTCTTTGCCTGCCTTATCAATGCCTTGCATCTATCTTGCCAGTTCTTATTTTTCCTGTTTTTGTCATTTGGCTCCTTTTTCCATTTCCTGAAAGATGCTTTTTTGGCTATAACAGCCTTTCTGACCTCATCTTTAAACCATCTGCAGTTTTTTGGCCTTCGTTCCAATTTTCTTAAAGCATGGAATGCATCTGGTCTGGGCTTCCAAGATAGTATTTTTAAACAAAGCCCATGCTTGATGTAAACCTTTAACCTTTGCACCTTTCCTCTTAGTTTTTTCTTAACTATTTCTCATTTTATCAGTCTCCCTTTAGAAAGTTAAAAGGTAGTACTGTGGATTTCCATGCTGCCCTCCCTCCATTTATTAAATAAAATGCCATCATGCTTTGATCACTATTCTCAAGTGGCCTCAACACCATATCTCTTGCACCAGATCCTGTGTTCCACTAAGTTCTAAGGTCCAAAATAGCTTTCTGTGATGAGGTGTATGAAAAGATCCCTATCCCCGTACTGATATACCTCCAGCCACACTAAGGACATGCCCCTTTAAGCACCAGAAGCCGGGCCCCTTTAAGGAACCCAACTTGAATATAACTGAGAAGAGTGTGGCCAGTGATGACCCTTTAAACCAGGAGGGCAGAGACAAAGAGGAAGAGAGAAGAGCCTGAGATGTTCCAGAGTATGGAGTGATCATCTACCTTTAAGGAGATCCCATGGGAAGATAGGAGCTGGCATGTTTCCACATTGGTCAGCAGGCTTGTGATGCTAGTGCTGTGAAGCCCAGAGTGAAGGAACTTTGGGGGAGGGGAGAACTGTGTCTCTGCTAACAATGCTGTGGAGAACTGTGTCTCTGCTACCAATGCTGTAAACTCCCTGTAAATAAAGCATTTTCCTTTAACCCTCCGCCTGGCTCCGTAGGCATCCTACGCTTCCCTCTCTTGTCAATTCATGAATCAGCTGGCATCCTACGCTTCCCCTCTTGTCTATTCATGAACCAGCTGCTCCATGTAGCAGTCATTTATTTCATCTAGAAACTTTATCTCCCTAGCATGCCCTGTTTTGACATTGACCCAGTCAATACTGGGGGTAACTGACACCACCCATTATTACTGTATAGTAACTTTTCTTAGCTTCCCTGATTTCTTTTAGCATTTCATTATCCATCTGTTCATTCTTGTCAGGTGGACAGTAGTACACCCCCACTGCTATTGCCTTCCCCTTTTTATATGGAATTTCTATCCATAGAGATTCAACAGTGTATTTTGTTTCCTGCAAATCTTTTATCCCATGTGACTCAATGCCATCTCTAACAGAGCGCATCCCCTCCACCAATTTGATCTACTCTATCATTGGGATATAGTTTGTACCCAGCTATCATGATATCCCATTGGTTGTCCTCCTTCCACCAGATATCTGGGATGTGAATTATATCTAACCTTTCAGTTGGTGCTATATATTCCAGCTCTCCCATCTTATTTTTTAGACTTTTAGAATTTGCATACAGGTATTTTAGAAGTTGTATTTTATTCATATTAACAATCTGGTTATCAGTTGACATGGGTAATTTGGAATCTTGCAGCTTTGTAAGCTCTGTACTTAAAGGCATCTGGATTACTTTTATCTTTATTGAAACCTCCTTATCAGGATGCCCTAACTTCCCTCTTTTGTAGTATCCTTCAAGGATACATCCTTCAAAATCATGAGCTCTTGGGAGACTGTCGGCTTTCCCTTATTATCTAGTTTAAAAGCTGCTCTATCTCCTTTTTAGGGGTTAATTTATTTATTTATTTTATTTTACATCTCTTATATACCGCACTATTCAACATCAGCGCGGTTTACATCGAACAAAACATTTCAGTACACAAAAATGTCTGAGTTACATTAAACAGGGTTAATAACTTGGATAACAGGGTAAGTTTGAATCACAGGTAAATAACTTTTATTGCAGTGTAAACTATTTACATCTTTAAATTAGGGCACAGTTGAGAAGTAATGGACAGCTAAGCCTTGAACTTACTAAGTGGGGAATTCAGGATCACTGGGTGATTCGGAGTTTCTATAACTAACAGAGATGGGTCGTGATTCTGCACTCACTGGGAAGTATATAAGGAATAGGTAATGTTTGAGGGCCTTTCTGAATTGCAGTAGGTTGGTGATTGCTCTAATATCAGGTGGCAACATATTCCAAAGCTTTGGGGCATGGAGACTGAAAGCCCTATTTGCTGTTGATGTGGTGCATTTTGTAAGTTCACGGGGAACCAATAGCATATTTAATGCAATTGATCTTCTTGATCTATTAGGGGATATGGGCTTGATGAGCTCAGTTAAAGAGGTGGAGGAGAGACTGTTTACCGCTTTGAATGTAAGTAGTAATGTCTTGAAAATGATCCTGGCCTGTATAGGAAGCCAGTGTAACTGCTTCAGAAGGGGTGATACATGCTCACTCCTCGATGCTCCATAGAGAACCCTCGCAGCGCTATTCATTGCAAGCTGTAGGGGATTCAAAGTGGATTGAGGGAGGCCTAGCAATACGACATTAGCATAGTCAAAGTGTGGCATGATCAGAGCCTGGTAGATGGTACGGAAATCTTCGGGTTCAAGTAGTGAACGAAGATGTCTTAGTGACCGGATTTTGTAGTATATGGATCTTACAATGTTAGCTATATGCGCCTTCATATCTAGGTTCTGATCGAGTGTAACACCCAGATAACGTATTTGTTGTTTTGATTGTAGCTCAGCATCTTTCACCTTAAGGAATTGTGTGGAGGGCTGAAATTCGGGTTCTTTGACATAAAAAGCACCTCTGTCTTCTTATGTTGAATCCTGAGGTTTTGTGATAAGAGCCATTCCGATATGGCGTCAAAACAGTTGCTCAGAGGGGACAGGTCCAAATTGTCTATGTTGAAAGGCATATAAAGCAGGACATCATCCGCATATATCATGCAACCTACACTGAAAGACCGGATGATCTTGCAAATAGGCTGCATATAAATATTGAACAACAAAGCAGAGAGAGAGGAACCTTGTGGTACCCCTTGCCATTGGTGGAATGGATCAGACATCGCTCCCCCAGCACGAACATGTTGCCATCTTTCAGATAAGTACGATCTGCACCACTCAAGGGCAGTTCCGCCGACTCCTTTCTCCTTTAGCCGTAATAGGAGGAGGTCATGGCTCACAGAGTCAAAAGCAGCAGCTATGTCCAGGAACACAAGTGCAAAACCCTGTCGGATGTTGTTGATCCCAGAAATTATGGTATTGAGGAGAGCTGTAAGGAGTGTCTCTACACCATGTGACTCTCTGAAGCCATGTTGGCAAGGATCCAATGGGGCAGTGGTATCAATGTGGTCCTGCAATTGACATTGTACCTCCTTTTCTATTAATTTCACGAGAAAAGGAATACTTGAGATGGGTCTGTAGGAGTCTACCTTTTGAGGATCTAACTTACAGTTTTTCAGGAGTGGTCTGATGGAAGTTTGCTTGAGGGCAGAGGGGAATGTACCGGAGTTGAAAGACAGCTTTATTATTTTAGTTATTATTGGGCTGAATTCACAACGCAGTTCCCTTATCCAGAAGGCTGGGCAAGGGTCCGTCTGAGCAGTTGTGGAATTGATGCCAGCAATCTGGTTCCTCCCTGATTAAGTTGGTGCTCATTCTTTCAGAAAAGCCACCCCCCTTCCCCAGAATGTTGCCCAGTCCCTAAGAAATCCAAAACCCTCTTCCTTGTATCACAGTCTCATCCATGCATTGAAATCTGGAGAGCTGCCTGCCTTTTGGGTCCTGTGCATGGATCAGGAAGCATTTCTGAGATTGCTATCCTGGAAGTTCTGGATTTCAACTTCCTACCTAAAAGCTTAAATTTGGTCTCCAGAACCTCCCTCCCACATTTTCCTATACCATTGGTACTAATATGTACCAAGAAGCAGGCTCTGCCTATCTACAACCTTGTCCAGGTGGCACATGAGGTTTGCTACCTTCGTCCAGGCAGGCATGTTACCAGGTGATCCTCATGTCCACCAGCCACCCAGATATCTACATGCTTAATGGGTGAATCACCAACTATAACAGCTGTCCTAACCCTTCCCTTATGGTCACATGGCCCTGGCGAAACCACTTTCGTGCGAATATGTTTTATATCATCTGCAGGACATATCCTAGCTATAGGATCACTTCTTGCCACACTAACGTGATTCTCTTCTTTCACATAGAAACATAGAAATATGACGACAGAAAAAGACCACATGGCCTATCTAGTCACGTGACCTCTCTCCTCCAGGGCAACAGAGAGGCTGCCAGACTGGAGGTAGAACTTCAGCATTACGTTCCTGTAGGTCTCTGTTTTCCTTTGCTCCTCGAAGTCTGATACTCTAGCCTCCAGAGATTTAACTTGTTCTCTAAGAGCAAAGGGTGCCTTGCACCTAGTGCACACGTAAGATCTCTCACCAACTAGGAGAAAATCGTACATGTGGCACTCAATGCAAAAGACTGGAATGCCCCCATGTCACTGCTGGAATGCTGTCTACATCTTAGTTTTAAGGATTTATTTAGATATCTAAGTTGTTTGCTTACTTAAAGTTGCTAGGGATACTTTTACCAATACAACTCTACCTAATAAGTTTAAGGGACTTTTTTGCACCTCAAGATTAATTAATTTCAGGGCTTTAATTAATCTATTCCTGATGAGGATAACCAGCTAAACCTAAAAGTGAATTTGACCACCTCTTTCCCTTTAGTAGGTTTAAGGGCCTAATAATCTAAGATTCTGCCTGGGAGGGTGGGAGGAAAATAGTAATAGCTGGCTTGCTACATAGTGCCCTGACTTGTGCTTCTTAGGTAATCTCTTAACAATTTCCTGGGTGATTCACACAGCCCTTGGTTTGATAGAGGGAGCCTTTCAAATTGCCATTTTGATCTGTCACTTGGCTTTAACACCCATGTAAAACAATTTCACAGATCTCTTGCCTCCTAACTGGAAGTCCACTTCATAAACATCTCTAGAACAATATCTTTCTTTCTATTCAAAGAATATTTACCCTATTTTAACTTCTAAGCTAAGCTATACTCTATCTGATTTTGATTTAAATGAAAGCTCTCTAGTGGTATTAACCTGACCAACTTAACAAAAACAATGAATTCTAAAATACACAGATTTTAATCAGGATTTCTCAGCAGGTAAATATTTACAAATGTAGATTTCTTCCCAGCAGTAGCAGCCCCACTTGGTAGTCCTTCAAGACTGTTGCTGCTAAAAATGGAAGTGTATCTAAGGCAGTTCATTCCCACCAGGCAGGGTTTTCCTTTTATGCAAAGGCAGAAGGTTGGGGAAATCCTCTGGCAGGGCTTTTGGTGCGGTGGCTTTTGGCGGGGGTGAGCGGGCCACCCCGATGCCTTGTGATTCCGGGTGGCTCATTTCCTATGATCTTTTGATCAGATTGTGGGAGGGGCTTCTGGCAGTGGTTGTTTACGGATTTGAAGTAGTCCTTTTCTGGACAGTTTTTTGCCTGACATTTTTGGGTGTCTTCAGGATCAGTGAACTTGTGGCTGACTCTGCTCGATCTCGCTCTTGTGCTGGTATGTTGCTGGAGCATGTTCGACTAGGGGGTGCCCAATTGAGTATTTTGATTCCCAAGTCAAAGACAGATCAGTTGGGAAAGGGGGCGTGAGTTATTTTGAATAGGATTGATGGTTCGGTCACTTGTCCTGAGGGGAATCTTCATAGTTACTTGGCTGTGAGGCATGCAATTGGGGGGCTGCTGTTTATACACACTAATGCTTTGCTTTTGACTCATTTCCAGTTCACAGCTATGCTGCAGGCGGTCTTCAAGCACTTGGGATATGATGTTCATCAATTTGCATCTCATTCCTTCCATATTGGAGCGACAACTAGTGCCGCAGCAGCGGGCCTGGATGACCCAGTGATTCAGCGGATTGGTAGATGGCAGTCAGGGGCTTTTGCTGGGTATATCCATTTGCAATGGTGGGGTTTGGCAAGTTGAGTTGCTTATTAAAGATGTTCTTTCTTTGCAGATTCCTTTTGGCATTCACAACACTGGTGGTTGGCAGGCCATTCCTTCGTATGCGGGGCTGGGTGGTGAGCAGCGTCCTAACATGGGATGGACTTTGACAGGGATTTCTTTGGTTCGACTTGGTAAGTGTGGTATATGCTGGTGCCAGCTCATCCCCCTGTTACAGCACTATGCTGATGTGTGGAGTCATTTGTTTGGGATCATTTGGGAGTAAATGATTTGTCCTCATGGACTTGCAAGCAGCTGAGAGACTTTAAAACCCTGTTTTTGTTATTTCCCAGCACTGTGCTTTGTTGGTCAGACATCATTCCACAGCCTTCTTGCATGGAACAAAGAACATGGTCGCCGGACTTAATAAAGATTAACTGTCAGATTGGGCAGTGGGTGTTGGAGAAGGGGGGTTGTCATATTAGGCACCCTTGGGTGGAGGTGGAGTATTCTGTCCTTTATGGCTCTGATGGGGTTTACCTGGCTCTGGTAAAGCAGGAACTACTCCTTAATAATTGGCAGGAGGTCTTGGAATCCATGGTGTGAGGTGTACGCAACTAGTCGCAGCTTCAATTTTGAGGGAGTACAAGGACAGACTTTACCTGCCCTGCATCGCTGGTGGTTACCCAAGCCAATCTGGTACTCATGCCTCTGTTTTGGCTTTATGCAACTGGACTGAGATCAGGTGATCTCAGCTTGGAAGCTGGAGGGAGTTTCCGGTCTCAGGGGTCCTTACTTCAGGGTTCTAGCCTCTGTTCGTAATATTCACGATAAATGTTATGTCTACTTTCAGAAGGTTAGTCTGCTTATCACAAAAAATGTTCCTCCCTCCAATTATATTCCAGGATATGATTCTTCTCTATTGTACCTTCTTACTTTAGAATCGCTTTTGCACACAAGGATTAATTTATCACCAATCTAAGAAGAACATTAAGGTCTCAGACTCTTCGTGGCACTAGCGTTTCAGGACAATGTCCTCAGCTAATGTGCCCATTTGCATCAATGACCTTTGACTGTTCTTCTATTAATTTCTGTGATTAGTTTTGATCAGAGTATTTTTCAAACTTATAGTGCTTATCTTATCGATTTCCGTGACGCCACCATCCGGCTCGGTGCGTGCGTTTCACAGACGTGGGTTTCTTCAGGGGGTTTGCTTATAAACAAAGCACTTAGTTATCCATCGTGCCATTACTATCCAATGTTGCTTGGCGTATTCGTTGATTCAATAATACAGCACTCTGTAATGCATCGGTGCTGAGTGTGTTACTCCGAGCCTACCGGTGCAGCGTTTTTTGGAGACCGGTAGGCTCAGAGTAACACACCCAGCACCAATGCATTACAGAGTGCTGTATTATTGAATCAATGAATATGCCAAGCAACATTGGATAGTAATGACATGATGGATAACTAAGTGCTTTGTTTATAAGCAAACCCCCTTAAGAAACCCACATCTGTGAAACGCACGCACGGAGCCGGTGGCGTCGGGGAAATCAATAAGAAAAGCACTATAAGTTTGAAAAATACTCTGATCAAAACTAATCACAGAAATTAATAGAAGAACAGTCAAAGGTCATTGATGCAAACGGGCACATTAGCTGAGGACATTGTCCTGAAACGCTAGTGCCACAAAGAGTCTGAGACCTTAATGTTCTTCTTAGATTGGTGATAAATTAATCCTTGTGTGCAAAAGCGATTCTAAAGTAAGAAGGTACAATAGAGAAGAATCATAGCCTGGAATATAATTGGAGGGAGGAACATTTTCTGTTAGTAATATGGCAAGGCTGGGGGCAGACTGCTACTGGGCTGCAATGGTGAGGGATATGGTTCCACCTTGCTTGTAACCACATCCCCCACCACTAGTATGGCGTGTGGTAAACTTTATGTGGTCGGGGTGGGAGAGAGGTTTGATGCTAATGTTGTAACACCTATTGCTTTGGCTCAAGTTGTTTCGTTTCTTGTTACTAAATTTAAATAAAGCTGTGATCAGTGCTTTTTCCAAAAATTCATGTGTTGTCGAGTCATTGAATGGGGGCAGTTGGGGTAAGGGGGGCAATATGTGGGGTTACCATCTACTGGCATCTTTCAGTGATGTCACTGGAAGTTATATCCACAGGTACAACACTAAGAGAAGCCAGTATGACACTTTCCAAGCAGTAAGCAAGATTGAAAAACTCAGAAACAAAACTCAACTATTAACATTAAGAACCAGACAACAATCAGAACAAACAATTGGAGCAAGTATTTGACTATCTTACCACAGTTGATTTTGTATCAGGTACAGCAACAACAATGCAATATAAAGGCAGCAGGGCTTCCCAACTATTAGGAAAGTCTTCCAGGGCTATGGACTGATCTAGCAGGAGTCAAGGAAAGAAAATTATCCAATATGTAAAATGTCACCTTCCTTAACATCCTGATAGCCCAGTCCAGACGAGAGGACGTACTCAAATAGTCAGGACCCAGCTCACTAACTGGACAAGCAGAATCTAGATTAGGCTTAGTAAATGTCTCAGATAGTATATTTAAGAAAATGGTTTCATGGAACTTTTGGCACAAGAATATCCAAAGAAATGTCTTTGGAGTAAGTCTCTACTAGTGGAATCAATAGATTCACAAGACAAAAAACCCAGGAAGAGATTTCCACAGTACTCAAGAACAACGAAGCTTTGGGCCAATCAGAAAACAGGAATGATGATCACCAGAAATAAAAGACAGTTAAGAGCAGGCTGGCTAGAGCCAGCTCCCTTGGAGACATCATAGCTCCTTCTGTAAGACACGTACCTTCCAATCCAAGGGTCACTGGTTTATGCCAGACTGTAACAACACTAGGGCAAACAAACAGTTTGAGATTCTTTCATGTCATGTTTGGATTAAAAATGAAATGAACTAACAAAGGAAATGTTGCTTAAATTTTCCATGTTGTTTCAAACAAATACATATCCCTATCACAGATATGAGTCTTCAGCACTTGTCCTTCAGAGGAATGCCCTGGTTAGCTTTAGTCTCAGCAATTACGTATTTAGTGATTTTATACAAAGTCTTCATATGTCTGGTCTATCCTGATTCTGCTGAAAGTCTTTCTATGATGTGATGATGCTTATCATTCCTTGCCCTGCTTCCTACTTCCTTATATTTTTCTGCAGATTTTCTGGACACTCTCTTTGAGCTGAAGGGTCTTGGCATCCAGCATATGTTTCTTTATCTGTTTCCTGTCTTCAGTCACCATTCCTTGTCTGTTTGCTGAGAGCCAAGAAGCGTAACTTCTGCTTCCTGCATTACATAGCTGAAGGCATGAATGGACATTTTTGTCCTCCTTTGTGATGCACTGTAAACAATTCTCAACAGCAATTCTGAATTCTTTATTGTTTTAACTAGCAGTTTTCTATCCAGATAGTGGTGTTGAATATGTGTGGATTATTTAAACGCTGCAGCTCGCATTTTAGCAAAGCTTGGCCACAGTGCTTAAATATTAACCCGTGTGCTTTTTGACAATATATATATAACATTGAGACACACATCTCAAAATCTGCATTGGTCACTATGAGTATTTAGTACTCAGGATATCTGCTTACCATATGTAAGAATTGTTTTAGCTATGAAAGGGAAGAATTGGATAACCTTTGTGTTTGATTTTGTTAGTTACCAGACATATAAGTGATTTTACCTATAGATCTTGGAGTCATTGTGACCGATACTTTGACATCCTCAGCTCGATGTGCAATAGCAATCAAAGTGCAGAGACAATGTTAGGAACTATTTGAAAAGGAATGGAAAACAAAACAGAGAATATTATAATACCCCTGTGTTGATCCATGATGCAACCACACCTTGAATGTGTGTACAATTTTGGTCACCCCATCTGAGAAAAGAAATAGCAGAACTAGAAAAGTTACAGAGAAGAGCAACAAAAATGATAAGGGGAATGGAACGGCTCCCTTATGAAGGGAGGCTAAACAGGTTGTGGTTGTTCAGCTTGGATAAGGGAGGACAAAGGTGGCATGATGGAGGTCTATAAAATCATCAGTGAGGTGGAAATTGTAAATAGGAAATGGTTAGTTACCCTTTCAAGTAGTACTAAGATTAGGGGACACTACTTGAAACTAACAGGTAGCAATTTAAAACAAATCAGAGAAAGGGTTTTTTTTCCACTCAACGCAATGCAAGTGAAGCTGTGGATGTGATCAAGGAGTCTAGCGTTACTGGGTATAAAAGGGGCTTGAAAGAGTAACTGGAGCTGAAGTCCATAAACCATTACTATCCAAGCAGGCTTGAGAAAATTGCTGCTTATCGCTGGAGGAGAGCATCAAGGAATGGATCCACTCTTTGGGATCCTACTGGGCACCTGTGACCCAACATGCTCTTTGGTCTGACCCAGCATGGTACATCTTACATTAAACCTATCAATAAGAGACTGCAGTACACCAGATGTTATTACAGATTTGCCAAAAAGTGAAACCTCCATGTATATGTACAGACCTAAGATTTAGAGAAAGGTGGGTTTTATGGCAATCTGCAATCATCAGTGGTAACTGCATCAAAACACGACATCCGGATTATTACTGGAGACAAATGCAAGTGGTGGAGATGACAACATGAACAGAGAAAAGGTTCTCGGCAAACACTCCACTGGCATAAAGAATAACAGGAAAGGATCATGTAATTTGTGTGAAGGCCATGTTTGGATGATTAGAGAACCTGGTTTTGAATATAAGCTAATATACAGATTATCTGGAAGTCTCCTCATGGTAAAAGTGAAACTGAGATTGATCATATCTGCATAAATACAAGTGGCCAAGGTTCAATGCAGAATGTAAGAAATGAAAGACATGCTGATAATAGGGAGTGAAAGCAGACTTACATTTGTTCTGTTACTATTACTGAATCAGAGGTAAGCTAAATTTATGTGTGTGATTTTGCATGCCATTAGGGCTGGTTCTGGGTGTCCATTTTCTAAAGGCACATAGGTGCCAATGTTGCCTTTATAATATAGGGGGCCTTTTGGACTTTTCATCTTGGTGTCCTGTTATAAAATTACTTCCATAAAGTCTCCTGCTTCCTGGGTTGACTGGGGTTGGAGATAATGCAAAGATGGTATTTGCAGTTTCCTGAAGTGGAAGGGAAGGGAAGAAGTTGTGTTCATCACTTATTGCCTATGTATGTGTTGATTTTGGGGGTCACTCAGAACCACGAGTACCCGTCCCCATCACTAACCTCCCCATACAAACGGCGGGTTTTATATGGGGAGGCCTAGATGAAGGCTGGAGGGGGCATTCCGGAGGCAGAGCAAGAGCATGACAAGGGCAGCCCTTGACCCTGGATGTACAGGACTGCAGTGCGGGACACAGGCAGCCCTTGACCCTGGACGGTGGGGGACTGCAGTGCGGGACACAGGCAGGCAGGTGAGGGGGCTCAGGGGGCTCCTTGTAGCCCGAACCAGGCCATGGAAGGCCAGATCGGGGGTCAGGCTGCGAGGAACGGGAGTTGCTCTGGGGCGGCTGACAATCGCGGCTCATGAATGGAGCCACAGTGCCATGGCGACGGGATGCCATGGCACTGTGGCTATCTTTACGAGCCCAGCTGAGTTAGCTGGGCAGTCGCTGGGACGTACAGCCAGAAAGAATCGTGTTCCAGCCTGCACGTCCATGTTCTAGACCCAATGCTGACCCTGCAGGGGCCACAGGATCAGAATAAGGTCTAACTGTACACGACCTGATTCTGCCCGGCCGTACAAGTGGCTGGACATCTTATTGCGAATAGTTCTCTCTGTGTTTTGCAGTCATCCACAATTTATCTTTGGTGAGTCTTCTAGCCTGCCATGAAGCCTGCTCACTGACTGCCCCCCAGGTCAGTCATGCTTCAGTGTGATTGTCCTCACTTGATGGAATGACTTGCCCTTGGACATCAGGTTAGAATCATTACACAAGAAATCATTATTTAAAAATTATTTAAAGCTAGCTTTGTCCCAAGCATAATGCACTTCTCTGTTGCTGTACAATAGCAGCTTACTGCAGCCGGCTGAATTCATCACAGCATTACATTTCCCTTTGACCTCTTGTGTCCTAAGTATAGAAACTCTGTATTACTGCCCTACCTCTGTATTATTACCCTTGTATTGTCTTGTCTCAGTCACTTCTAGCCGCTTAGGGGCATGTCTATTAAAGGGCATTAGCTGCTACCGCAGGGCTAACACAGATTT
The DNA here is from genome assembly GCA_033557465.1 of Ichthyophis bannanicus. Taxonomy (NCBI): domain Eukaryota; kingdom Metazoa; phylum Chordata; class Amphibia; order Gymnophiona; family Ichthyophiidae; genus Ichthyophis; species Ichthyophis bannanicus. Next base: position 304,680,935 of record CM066032.1, on the reverse strand, counting down.
ATTGCCTGGCAGTAGCAGCTAACATGGGCGAAAAGCAAATATTGCAGCCACTTTTCTGTGATATCTGCCTTTTGCGCACTGAAGGGGTGGGAAGCGGGATCGAGGTGGGGAGTAGGCGTTCCAACTGTTGACAGCCATCGTAAGAAAAATTTTTGCACAACAGCTGCCAGTATTGGGCCCCATTTCAGCTTCAAATAATGCCACCTCAAGAGGTGATATCTGCAGGCAAGCTGGTTTGCACAGCAGTATGGCCACTATTGTCTGTGCTGTGGGTGTACAGATCCACGCAAGAACAATTTAAAAAAAGTGCCTTCAGCACCACCACCCCAGACAGCTCCCAATTCCCACTGGGAACTGTATAGTGCAGATCGGTGCACCCCCTCAAAAATTCATCCAGCTAGTCAGTCAGGTGCCCAAAGTCCCCCCCCCCCCCTCCTGATCCTTAAAACAAACCCAGCTAGCCAGTTAGGAAACCTCCCCCTTCTCCCCATTCAAAACTAGCAATCCTGGTTAGCCAGTCGGCCTAAGGGATTCCTCCTGGACCCTCATCCCCTCCACCAGTACCTTAAGTTAAACCCTGGTGCTCTACTGGTCGCTGGGGGCAGGAATGATCCTCCCGCTCCTGTCCGTGTCGTTGGCCCAGGACAAAATAGCTGCGATTATGGTGCTGCCCCCTAGATTCCTGACACTGTTTATGAGTACCAAAGAGAAAGGCACTTTTTTTTAAATTGTCCGTACCGCAGATCTATACATCCACGGCACCAACAATACTATCAGATCGCAGAGGGCCGCAAAGCTATCAGGGGACAGAGCTAGTGAGAGCTCTGTGCACCCAATCATTACCTGTCCTTCCCTTGGACTTATCGCGGAGACCCACGATACCTGCACTGGCAGGCAGTGCAGGACCTCCCAATGCAGGTATCCAACACCGCCATGGTATCTGCAAGGGGAAAGCTGGGAATGCCCACTGCAGATACCACAGGGATTTGGGACTTACTGTGTGCCTTTGGCTACTACGATTTAGTAGACATGTCCCTTAGTCTTTGATCTCAAATTGTAAACTGCTTAGATATTTCTTATAATTTGTGGTATATCAAATGAACAAAAACATGAAACATGACACCTCATGACCAGATTCAGGGTCTATGATTGCTGGGTTCCAGAAGAAATTCTGGCAACATAGCTCTTGACTTAGGACCACCACTACAATAATCAGATGAAGGACATGGAGGTGGGGAGAGGCATACAAAAAGGGGGAGAGATCCCTGGGTAGTGGTAAATGAACACTGATGATGTCAGGATCCCAGATCTGGTTTTGATGGAGGCGGAAGGCCAACAAGGCAAGAGGATATGCGACAGTGCCAAATATACATGGATACTGCTGCCCATTGCTACTGTGATTTAAGTTAGGACGGCACAATAATGGTCGTAACTTAAACCATTCAGTTATCTGGATAGCAGCTGAATATCACCCTCGCGCTCTCCTAGTACTATACAGTGTATACTATCCATATATTACAGCTAATCCATATAGTGTCTGCCACTAGACATAAGTCCTTTTGAATATCTGACCCACAGTATTCAACCAAATCCTGGTCCAGTGCTTTATAAGATAGTGACCATTATCGCTTGCCTGATTGTGATGTAAAGGATCTTCACCACCAACTGCCACTACCACCCACATCCAAAGTAAGAGAATTTGTTACGAGAGCCAGAGAGAATGGAGTTAGATTTCATTAGAGCATGATTAAAATAAACTCCTTTCCTTCAATGTCACAAATACGTACAATGAGCAGGCATACAACGAAGGCAGTGCAAGCAAATGGATCTTATGCACATTCAGTGTGGATATTTTGGAAACTTGACCTGCTTGCTTCCAGATCGTATGTAATGTATAGTTATTCTATGTATGTACTGTAACATATTCCTTGTGTTATGTAATCCCTTTTATTACTGCTCTGATTTTATTAAGAGTGGTATATGTTTCATTCACCTCTGTTTAACCTTGTATTGTATTGTTCTGTGACCGCTTTGATTGAAGGAAAAAGCGGGATATAAATCTGTTTAAATAAATAAATAAATAAATAAATTTGAGGGCCTGAATTGACTATTTCTGTAATATAACATGCAGCCCAATCCTACATATGTTTTCTGGACGAACATGTTCTGTTGCTTTTAATTAAGCTTTAATGAACTTTTAGGTTTTATTTTGAGCTGGTTTGTCTCCAGTAGATTAATAATAAGGAACAAACTACCGTATTTTAAGGAATTTTTTTAAATTTTCTTATGTACTTTTACAACACTGCCCTTAGTTACCAGCAATAATCATATAGCAATTGTTCATTCAATATCCCACTGCTTTTCATAAAGGTCTTCCTAATGCGATATAACAAAAGATACTTCACACCAATGATATTTTCATGTGCGTGAATTGCAGAAAAGAATGTAATTTAGACTTGCTGCCAGAAGTAGCCAGTTCTTTATTTTCTCCTTTAAATTCTGGCATAAGATATACTGAATAAACATCAAATCTTTGGTTTACTGACTCACCATAAAGATATAGAACCAACTGCAAAGAAAACCAGTATAAATCATCATTTAACCTGGCACCAGATATTGCATCTCAGAGGTTCAATCACATAATCACAAACTAGTACAATCCACAAGTAGTCTTTTGCAGTTATTTTTCACATCAGTCTCAGTCTTGGGCAGCTGGTCTTAAAATCATTAGTATAGATAGGGAAGAAGGGACATTAAACAATAGAGAACCTACAACACTAAAACATGTTTGAAAATTCATAGGGCTCACTAAAACATTTACAGTGTATGTTGAGATTACAACATACCGTGTGGCATTAAAAGCATTTTAATTTTTACATTCTTTTATTCTGGGACACCTCCTCCTCCCAATTTGATATCTACTTATAACTAAGACATTACAGCAGCTGTGCTTTGTCCAGAGGCATAGAGCGAGGCACATGTTGGAACCTCAAACACAGGGAAAGTGCTGCTGTTCTGCTGAAGATGCTGCTCTCTCCCTTCAGTGAACCGTGATTACTATCTCTGCAGTGCTCAGCAGTTGTTCATTTGAACCAAAATTAGTTTCAGCTCAGCAACACGTGGTTCCCCCAATGGGGTGGCAATAAGTTGCATCAATATCCTATTGTCCATAAAATAATATGTCAGAAACTTTTTTTCCCTAGTCAGAAGAAAACTGAACTTTATCTCATGGAAAGAAAAGATATTAATAGCATTCAATAACTTGATTTCACCCACACAACGCTGCATTTTGCTTCTGAAACGTGCCTGGTTCTGAAAGTCATACAAAGGACTGGACAATGGAAGGTCCCTTACCTCCAAAAGTGAAAAGCGTACAAAGGACTGCATGGACTGCAGGGGCTTGTTGGGGTTGGGCTCAAACTTCTCGGGGTGAGACTGCAAGTTAAAATAATGTTATCTCTAGTGAAAACAGAGAAGGTTATCATTCAGCAACAGGCTCTTTAACTTTCTACATGATGTGAGGAATCGTGCAATCCTCCCCACTTTTTTGAAATACACAAACAAATCTGTAGACAATAATCAGAAGTATGATGGATGCTATAATTTTCTTCTGCTATTTCAGCCCCTATTACTAAGCCTCCCATTGTTATTTATGTGCAAATGAAATCTGCAGTATCTGCTTTAAAGTAAAAAATAGAGACCTGTAATATATACCAGTCATATACAAAAGGGAAGAATTAAAAAATTATTAGTTTCAATTAATTCAATATCCCCTACTCATCTCCCTCATAAATTGTGTGTGGGGGGAGGGGGTTAAATTGGTTCAATAGAACTGAAAGGCTTAGATAATTATACTGAATGCCTATATGTGCTATGGTTTGTATATTTTGTTTTGCATGTATCTCCATATAACTTTGGAATTCGCTACACCTAGCTGCATCAGACTTTATCTGGCGCATGCCCTTTTTGGGACATCTGGCTTTTCCAGTTTTGGAAGGAGGTGAGTGATCTGTGGGGCACAGGAGGGCTGCAAAGCAGTCAACCTTTGAAAAGATGCAAGGTGGGTATGGAGGGAGGGTTGAATTGATGCTATCACACTTCTTGCTACATGACAAATAGAAAATAATACATTTTTAATGGAAACCTGAAAAAAAAGAAACCCAAGCATATCATGGAATAGCAACCATTTTACATTTATGAACTCACCATAATGTAACTCTGTCCATGCAGGTGCTCCTCAGGGATACAACGATGAATATTAAGAGAGTACATACCCACCACCAGTGGCATCCTACTCCTATAAAATTTACCACCATTTAAGTCTACCCACAAATCCATAATGTCAACAGCATTCTTAAAGCAATAAAAAATGTTAAAAATCTTCCAGGGATCACCACCCTGATGATTAATCAGGGATTAAAACTTACAAATATTTAAATCAGTATTTGATTAATTCTGCGTGACCAATGCAACCGGCCACAGTACTTTGCATTTCCAGTCCACAGTTATCATTCTAATACATTGATAGTATGTATACCAAGTATCAACAGATGTGTTGGAAAAGACCCTCTAAAATATTCCTCTTTCCATCTTGGGCATATCACCTTGAACACCAGCTCTTGTATGTGCATTTCTCAGGAACATCTAATCCCAATACAGTGATTTTTTTGAAAATCCTGTTTGCTGCAATATTTCCATTTCACAGTAAAATGTTGCATGTCATAAATGTGAAGAGACGGACCAAAAATACAAAAACAAACAAATAATCAGAAAATATAATAGTGATTGAACTGTCCCAAATTTAATAGGGAGTAATTTTATACGAGGACACCTACAAGAGAAGTCCAAAAAAATGTATATATGTTAAGCCTATGTTATTAAAGGCAATATAGGTCCTTTGTGCTTTTATAAACTAGGCTTTTAAGACTAGCCACAACAGCACACAAATATAGACACACAAATTTGCAGTCACTCTGAAAAAGGCACAAACATGGGCATGCACACTACGCGTGTACATGTGTATTTTATAAAATATACAAATATTGTAATTCCATCTGTGCTCTGCCCAAAGTTTGACCCCAGAAATGCCTACACACAGATCATGTGCCTATTTTTTATGTGTACGGTATATAGCAACAAATTTATTTAGGAGCCCTTTTCCATGCTTGAAAAAACACTTTACATGCAGCAAAGCCTTAACAAATTACCCCTTAGATTAATATATCAGTATGTAACCAATAGATCCATGTACAACTAAGGGATTTGTTGAATACTGACAAATCAGGAATCTTAGCCTTGACTTTCTTTTGTTGTTGTTAAGTGCCGTCAAGTCCGTGTCGACTCATGGCGACCCTCTGGATAGTTGGCCTAAATTACGTTCAATCTTCAGTCAGGCGGCTCATTGACAGACTGGCACCCATAGCTGCTCTTATTGTATCGATCCATCTTCATTGCTGGCCTTTCTCTTTTGCATTGACCTTCTATCTTGCCAAGCATGATGTCTTTCTCTAATGATCTCTGTCTTTGCATAGTGTGTCCAAAGTATGAAAGTCGAAGTCTTGTCATCTGAGCTTCTAAAGAAAGCTTAGGTTTGATCTCCTCTAGTACTGACTGGATTGTTCTTCGGACAGTCTATGGAATACGCAGTATTTGTTGCCAGCACCATAATTCAAAGGCATCAATTTTCTTCCTTTCTATCTTTTTCACAGTCCAACTTTCACATCCATATGACTTTCTTTTATTCCAAATAAATTTCTCTCTCACCTGAATCAAACTGTGATTAACAGATGGGTCAAACAAATCCTTGGTAAGCCATTCCTTTTGAAAGCATTAATTCTCCCAAAGAGCAGGGGAATAGATAGGCAATGGTCCACATTTGCTTTAATGCAATAAATATTTTCAAGAAAATTGCATTCATGTTTGGATTTGGATTTTTAGATTTGTTATTCTTACCAAAATTGAACTCAAGGCATGTTATATATTCAAATTCACGAGCTAGTTTCCTGCTAAAATTGGTTTAAGTCTAGCTTAAGGGGTATGTCTACTAAGCCAGGCTCATGGTTAACTTGGGCTATCTGCAACTATTCAATGAGACCCAGTTGCAGATAGCCCGGTTAACTGTTAGCCCGGTTTAGTAGACATACTCCAAAGTGTTAGTGGGAAAATCAGGATTTGAGCCCTGGCTTCCGACATTCAAAATCTTTTCTAACCGCTAAGCTACTCCTCCATTCTGAGAATGAAATATATGTTAATCCTTTAATTTTCAAATTACAATGTGGTATAGTAAATATTTAACATCAGTAATGGTGAGCACTATGATGTCTTAACTGAAGAGCTAGGAAAGGATGATGGGCCAAGGGTCAAAGGCACAGTGAAATAAACACTGTAGTATTTACAAAGAGCAGTAATAATTAACTGCAAAATGGCAAAGTAAACAAGGCTGGGGGCGGAGCCTGGTTTCTGGTCAAGATGGACGTGTAAGAGCTGTGCTCCGGAGGGCAATAGGCAAGAATCCTGACTTCTGCAGTCTTTAATCAAATAGTTCCTACCTACTTTGGTATCATTCGATCCTGGTTATGTCAGGCCCAAAACCGACGCAGATGGATTACCAAGCATCTCAAAGTGCCAGCGCAAAGAGAACCAAAACGGAAGCTCTCTCCTCTCACAAGATGGCGGTCATCCGTGATTGTCCTGAGACCTTACAGGAGCTCCTGGCTGAGATTCGGGCAGTCAAAGACCTGGTCAAATCTAACGGAGAATCGCTATGTGCAATGCAGGAAGATATCAACGCTTCGAGAAATTCTTTGGCTTCAATTATGGCTCGTTTGGAGAAGGTAGAGAATGTGGTGGCATCACATGGGGAAAGGCTCAAGGCCATTGAGAAGCAGGCCAAGCTGATATGTTTGTTACAAAGAGAGGTGGAAGACAGTAATAATCGCTCTCGGAGGAACAACATAAGAATACTAGAAGTTCCTGAGGGAGCAGAGGGTCCTGATATGGTGTCCTTTTTACAGGCCATGATCCTGGGTGTGTTAAAGTTGCAGTTTGCCATGCAATTCGAGATTGAACATGCCCATCGAGTGCCTCTTCAATCCGTGGTCACAAGCAAGTGTCCACGCCCAATCATCTTGAAAGTTTTACGTTTTCAGCAAGTATCGCAAATAATGGGAGCAGCCAGAGCACTTTCAACTTTGGAATATCAGGGACATAAACTCCTGTTCTTCCCGGACTTCGTGAAGGCAACGGTGGATCGGAGAAAGAGTTTTCTGGCGCTGCGTCCACGCTTGTTACAGCTACAGGCCCATTTTGGGTTGCTCTATCCTGCCTGCATGAGAAGTCATGCTGCACAACCAGACCAAAACGTTTGATGATCCAGGGGAGTTGTATGCATTTCTGGAAGATAAGGAGTCGGCGGTGATGCGGTGAAATTCACTTTGCAGCTCTTGTTTGCTAAAGTTCTACAGCGCTTGCTATCATGGGCGTTTGACTGGTCTGAGGTCGTGTAAAGGCGACTTATCCACGCAGAAGTGACATTTAATCATGCAGTTTTGCTATATACTGGGACATCCATTCTGTTCCTTTTGAAGGAGCTCCAGGGTACTATCCTGGTCAAGATGTTTTCCTGTTCTCTCTCTCTTTCTTCTATTATGTTCTATGTTGTCTGTGTTGTCTATGATGGTTGAGAGAGTCTTGGTGTTTGGAAGAGCGGGATGGCCCTTACTCATTAGGCTGGGTCTTCTAGATTATAAACGGATTCGATAAGGGCTGCCCTGCCATGCAGCTCTGTTGTTTTGAGTTTGAGTACATTGTCTTTATTCTTATTGTGGGAGGTGGGCAAAGCGCGATATTTTAAGTGACAAAGAAGTGGGAATGTACTAGGTCATTTTTCCCTCCGTGTCTGTCTTGTCCTGGTGGGCTCACCCGCTAAGTTTTGTGTGTTATTATAGACCCCCTGGGTTTGGTGGTTTGGGTAATTTGTTTTTCAGAATTATGTTTGGGTAATTTGTGTTTTAGAATTATGGCCCCTACACATGAGCGATCATGTGTAGGGGCCAGGGCTAAATTGTCTCTTTTTTTTTTTCAAAATTTTATTTAGAACCATCAACAGCAAACAACAAGTACAAGACACACAGAAAATCGCCACTCTCTGGGGTTAGCTCTTATCCCCAGGAGCAATACCCATTGATGGTTACATGGATTTTTCAAAGATTAATTACCCTCACCCCCTTCCCCTACCCCCTCCCCTCCCCCCTCCCCCACCTCCCCCCCCCCTAATTGTGTCTCTTTTTATTGGGTGTTCTTTTTTTGGGCTATAAGTGCAGCTAACACTCTGAGGGCGCTTAAGATGTTGTTCTACAATGTCAAACTACATGCTACAATTTGGTATGTTTTTGCAACATTTGACTGTCAATCTGAGCTATATTTTCAGTATGTCTTCCTTTAACATAGTTTCACTGAATGTTAAGGGCATTAACAATCCCATTAAAAGGAAAAAGATTCTTCTGTACGGTAGGAAAGAAAGTGCTGACAACTTACTGCTACAGGAGACACACTTGAATGTAAAGGAGTCGTTAAAATTAGATATAAAACCCTTTTCTCTAGTGGCTTTTTCAGCTGCTCATCATAAGAAAAATGGGGTAGCCATTTAATGAGGAAAGCTTTATCCCCCATGGTTATTCAAACTAGGTCTGACACTGATGGACGATGGACAATGGCTGTCATTAAAATTGGATCCACTGAACTGGCCTTAATTAAGATTTATGCTCCTAACATTGATTGCCCTACCTTTTTTTGCTCCATTGCGGCCTTGGGGCAGGAGGTGTCCAGATATCTGACTACTGTGGGGGGAGACTTCAACCTTGCGTTAGACCCATTGGTGGATAGGAGTCCAGTGGAGAACCATAGGGTTCCCAAGGCTCCCCCAGTTCTTGTATCTCTAATGCAGGAATTGGGCCTGATAGACATATGGCGGTTGCAACACCCTACAGATAAAGAATTCACTTTCTTCTCTCCTCCTCATAACTCATTATCACGTATAGACTTTTTCCTAGTCTCTAAGGGATTTTGTTCTAGAATTAGTGCGTCTATTATTCATGCGGCTCACATCTCTGATCACTCCGCAGTCTCATTCACCCTATTTGACTCAACAAGCTATCAATCTCAATTATGCTGGAAATTTGATAGGACTCTTCTAGCCAGTCAGGAATTTCGCGAAACCATCCAGGTGGCTATAGAGGAGTATCTTCAATTCAATCTACCTCAAGACTCTTTGTGGTGGGTGTGGTGGGAAGGATTCAAGGCTAGTATGCGAGCCACCATTACTAGTTTTGCTATAAAGCAGGCAAAGCAGAAATTAGTGCACTAGACAAGCAGATTAAAGCAGGAGAACGTATTTTATGCCAGAAAACTGATCCTAATATTTTGATAAGATTGCAGCGCCTTAGATTTAGATATAATTCGATCTTGAGCACAGAGGCTTCACAAAATATTCAAGGGCAGAAAGGACGATAATACTTGGAAGATAATAGAGCTGGACGGCTGCTAGCAAACTCATTAAAGGGCCATAAAGAAGCTTCGCGTGTTACAGCTTTAAGGGATTCTCAGGTGTAATTGATTGTTAAGGACCCCAACATTGCAGAGACCTTTTGCCAATTTTACGCTCAGTTATACTCCCCAGAGATAGATTTTTCTATGAAGGAGTTTGATAGTTTGCTAAAGAATATTCAAAACCAAATTAAACCCCTATTTAAAATATCTTTTTTGTTGGAACAGGCTGGAGGCGACTGAAAGAACAGCACAGCCGCTCCAGACAGCCAGTTCCTTTTTAATCAAACCTAACAAATATGGTACTTAACCAAATAGTATGCCAGTGAAGTGTTGTAAATGTCCAATCTTCTTCAGTGTATAGCGGTCAAAAGCAGCTCATCCACCACAACGCGCACGTTTCGGGCCAACAAGCCCTGTGTCAAGTGTTCACTGGCATACTATTTGGTTAAGTACCATATTTGTTAGGTTTGATTAAAAAGGAACTGGCTGTCTGGAGCGACTGTGCTGTTCTTTCAGTCGCCTCCAGCCTGTTCCAACAAAAAAGATATTTTAAATAGGGGTTTAATTTGGTTTTGGGTTTGGTTCTTTCTGATGATTGTTTGTTGTTACCGAACCAGGCTTTTTTTCTTTTGGCTATAAAGAATATTCAAAGGCCGGTGTTAGATCAAGAAACTGCTGAGGGACTGGATAAGCAGATCGCAGTCATGGAAATTCTTCAGGCTATTGACTCTATGCAGGTTGGCAGGGCTACCGGACCAGACGGCCTGATGGCTGAATTCTATAAAACCTTTTCCAAAACGTTAGGGCCATACCTTTAACAATATTATAGACTTCTTCTGGACAATGTGGCACAGACCGGAGCATTTGCCTCTGCAAATATTGTTGTTTTAGAAAAACCTGGGAGGGACCCTCAGTTAGTAACTATCGGCCAATTTCGTTGTTAAACGCAGATTATAAAATATTTGTGACCATCTTAGCTGGTCGTCTCTCCAAATTGATCCCTTCTTTGATCCACCCGGACCAATGTGGTTTTACTGAGGGACGCTCTACAGCCGATAATGCCAGAGTGCTTTGTCACGTCTTGGAAGGTGTGGAGGAAACAGAGGACCCTCTTGTGGGACTCTCACTAGACGCAGAGAAAGCATTTGATTGATTGGAGTGGCCTTTCCTGTTTGCTGTTCTGAAGTGGTTTAGATTTGGTGAGAGTTTCTGCAATCTAATTAAACTTATGTATGCGAGACTGAGTGCAAAAATTGCTGTGAATGCGACTCAGTCTAGAGAATTCGTTGTAGGGCGGGGTACCCGTCAGAGTTGTCCTCTTTCTCCCATTCTCTTCAATCTGGCCTTGGAACCTTTGGCCTTACTGATAAGGCAAAGCCTCACGGTTAAGGGCGTTTCTATTGCTGACATGGAAATTAAACTATCTGCATATGTGGATGATTTGCTGCTTTTCACCACACCTAGCTCCATACCAGTCATTTTAGAATTGATAGATAAATATTCATGACTGTCTGTCTACAAAATTAATTGGTCAAAGTCTGTCGTCTTCCCCTTGAACTCAAGAGTATGTAGGAAGGATATGGAGGATTTTCCTTTTGTATGGGAGCCTAAGATGAAGTATTTGGGTGTTCACTATAGCTACCCACTTAGTGCAACCCTACAGTATAATGAAGAAGAGATCCTATCTACAGTTCATAATATAACAGCAAAGTGGTTGCCAGTCTAGCTCTCTTGGTGTGGTCGTCTTGAAGCTATAAAAATGACTATCACTCCTAAAGTGAACTATATAATAGAAATGCTATCAGTCTTTCTTACAAGTAAAGTTTATCATCAAATTGAAAGGATTCTGGTTCAATTTCTATGGAAAAATAAATTGCCTAAAATTGCTCTTAGGAAACTCAAATCTAAAAAAAGAGGAAGGGGGGGGGATAAATTTCCCAGACTTTCAGGTCTATAACTGTGCTTTTTTGCTAAAACAAGGTTCACGATGGGTGGAGGGGGACGTAGGTATACGCCCAGTATGGCTTGAACTAGAAGAGAGATTAAGTGCTCCTTTCCCCTTGAATCTTTTTCCTGGCATGGTGTCTATTAAGAGGTTGAAGTCTCATAGGGTTATATCGGACACTCAGAAGGCTTTTCAACAGTTAGCAAATGCAATTCCTAAGGAGGATTGCCTATCGAAATTAATACCCATCTGGCATAGTCCTTTTTTCAAAATCAAAGTTCATTCGCATGGCAAAAATGGCTTAGCAGGGGCATTTGGAGCATTGGCCAATTGATAATGAATGGCAAGTGGAAACCTTTTTCCTCTTTGCAAAGTGAATTTGATTTGCCTCAATCCCTATACTTTCAGTGGATTCAGCTGAGGCATTGTATAGAGAAATCCCATTTGGATATTACATCATTGTCTGACGAGTGGGGGTTGATGAGTAAGATAAACTCAGTACATATGACCTCTGGGGTGGCTTCTCAATATTATAAACTGGTGGTTCAGAACAACAGTTTTCAGGCCATTGGTGTTCAACGACTATGGGAGCATGACACTGGGGAAGTTATTTCTCCAGAAACTTGGACAAAATTCTGGAGTAAGACAAACAGGGTTTCTTGGTCCGTCTCTGTCTCACAAGCTTTGTACTTCTTTGCGCATAGAGCGCGATTTACTGCAGTAAAGGTTGCTAAATGGGATAAGGCAGCTGGGAATGAGTGTTGGTCTTGTTGGGGAGATGTCGGCACTTGAGACATGTGGTGTATGATTGCCCTAACATTCAGTCTTATTGGGTTTTAATACGGAATCGCATTCAAGAGGTGCTGGGATTTCGGGCCACTCTCTCCTGGTCTGTGGTCGTTTTTCGATCAGCAATTGACATCTCATCATTACAGAGGGATTGTCAGTTTTTATTTGAGTTCATGTTGGGAGTGGCCCTACCTCTCGTTATTTCTAACTGGAAACATACAGCAGAGCTTAGTTGGCATGAATGGTGGAACCGTTTGTGCTTATGCTGCAAATATGAGCAAATGCCACGGTGTGGTAGAACCCTTATACCCTCCACTTTTCTCAAGTGGAAACCCCTACAGAATTACATCTCTAAAGTATGATATGAGATATAATAAGGGGTAATTAGTCAAATCTTCTCGCTTTTTATGTAGTGGAGTGTTTGATCCTCTATAGCCCTAGTAGGCCTTGCAGGCTTTCAGCTGTTTTTGTTTCACTATAGCCCCCTGATGATCACATGACGACGGGAGGGACAGGGTGGGGTGGGCTGTGAATACCCATTTTATTTTCTTGTTTCTTGTTACAGAAAGCTATTATGTATTTTGATTTATTGTAATTTAGTTTTCTTTTCTTTTGTATTTTGTTGGAAAATATAAATAAAGAAGTAAAAAAAAAAGAAAAGAATGTAAAACAAGGCTGTGGGACCTGATGGGTACAGCCCAGAACACTGAAGGAACTATAGGAAGAACTGAGTGACTACACACTGACTAAACAGGAGATGTTCCAGGAAACTGGAGAACAGCAGATATAGTACTACTGTGAAAGGGTGGGAACAAGGAAGAGGTGGATAGCTACGGGCCTTTTAATTTATTATCAGCACAGTGCACTGAAGAGTTGAATAGTGCAGTTTCTTGAATACAGCAGGTTACAGGATCTCAGGCAACATGGTTTTACAAAGGTAGATCAGTTAGTAGAGATGGTCTATTTGGATTCCAATAAAACTTTCCACATTCTTTTACACAAAGAATAGTGAGCAAGCCAGACAAGTCAATGCTGGGAAAAACAATTATGAAGCATATGAGAATCTGGTCAAAAATGGGGCTCAGTGGAATCCATTGCTCATGATGACCAGCAGTAAGGCCAAGACATCAGTGCTGGGCCCAGTATTCATCTAAAGGACATTGTGAAGAGTTTATGGGAAAGCATGCCTGTATATAGATTGTATGAAAAGTTGGTGTAGGCATAGTGGGAGGGAGGCGGGGTTGAATTTCAATAAGATGAATGATGATTTTAAAAAATTGGGAAAGAGATCAAAGAAAGGGAAATTATGCTTTAATAAAAAAGCATGCAAAATATGAATTTCAAATGCAGATATCCAAGGGACAAATACCATTTTGGAGAGGAAGAACTATCACTCGTCAACCAGCAGAGACCTGGGTGTCATCACCTCTGAACTCAATGTAGCCAATCTCCATGACAAAGCTATTAGTATACTTGGATGCATAAGGAGAGGAGTTAGAAGAGAGAGGGAAGTAAGATGACATTTTATTTTACAAGATAATGTCCTTTCCTTGAGTCCTGCTAAACTCTAATCCTGGTGCACCACAATCCAGCCTGGTTGTCAGAATGCCCCTAATGAATATTCATGAGATATATTCGCATACAATGGGAGGCAGTGAATGTGAATATACTCATGAATATTCATTAGGGGCATCCTGAAAACCAGGCTGGATTGTAGTGCACCAGGACTGGAGTTGGACCTCCCCTGTGATAGACCAGTCCAGACAAGTGGGTTGTGTTCCCCTACCAGCAAATTGGTGGAGGCAAAGAACCAATGAAAATTCCAGGTATCAATGACATCACTCCCATACATCTATCCACCTCAGCCACTAGAGGACTCTTCAGTATCTATCCCAAAGCATATGGGAGAACATTGCAAGCCTCACACAATCTCAAAGTAGGCAACAATGAGTAATCAAACAGTAGAGAACTATGTATAGGGAAGCATAAACAGATGGCTATCAGTAGAAGATGGACCTACAGAGCCACATATATAAATCACAGCAGACCCAAGGGTACTGCTGCAGAAGAACAGAGCAAATACACTTCCAGAGGTGGGTCCTGGACTGGTCTAGCAAGACTCAAGGAAAGGACATTAACTGGTAAGTAAAATGTCACCTTCCAAATCATCCTGCTAGACCAGTCTAGACAAGTAGACCAAAACTACGCCTCCACTGGGCAGGAAGAAGACAGCACTTCGTACAACCCTTGAGCCAAAGAATATGACCGTCCAAGCATGGACATCCAGGTGGTAATGTCTAACAAAAGTGGAAAGTGATGCCCACTTTGCCAGCCAACATATGTCTGCAGGGGCTACCGAGCTTCGCTCCACCCATGAGGATGCTTGTGTTTGGGTAAAATGGGCACAAAACCCTCTGGAACCAGCCAGTTCCATAACAGAAACACAGAGGCAATGACTTCCTTAATCCAGTGCCCCCAATGCAGACTTAGCCACCGCGTCACCCTTGTGTGGGCCAGCAAACAGCACAAAAAGATGGTCAGACTTATGAAAGGCATTTGTAACTTCCAAGTACCAGAAAAACACCCGCCGAACATCCACAAGTTGAAGAACCTTATCCTTCCCCTGACCTTGCTCCTTAGAGAAGTAGGGCAGGCAAACAAAACCTGGTTCACATGAAAGGGAGAAATCACCTTAGGGAAGAAGGAAGGCACAAGCCAAATGGAAATGGCCTCCTCTGAAAAAGACAGATAAGGATTTCAGCAAGATCGAGCCTGTAGCTTGGAAATCCGCCTTGCAGAACAAATCACGACCAAGAAGACCATCTTGAGCATCAAACCCTTCAGAGTAGTGTGCTTCAACAGCTCAAAGGGCTCCGACATTAGGGTGCTGCACCAGACACAGATCCCAGGAAGGACCCACAAACTGGAGGGGAGGACACAGACGTCGAACCCCTTGAAGAAAGCATGAAACATCCGAATGTAAGGCTAGCAACTTATCAGTCACCGGACCTCTCAAACAGGCCAAAGCTGCCATTTGAACCGTCAGGGAGCTTTATTGCTTGTGATGCAATTCTGTTAGCATATTTGCAGAGCAGACAAGTTTGTATGGCATCAGTTCAAGCTACGTATGTTTTATCTTTCTTTATTTTTTGTTACTGTTTTGGGTTTCATGAGTTTTATTAGGGTCAAGGATCACATTGAGTTAAACTCATATTAGATGAATTTATTAATCTAAAATATTCCTTAAAACTGAGCAAAGTTTGAGATTGTGAATTAAAGATGTGTCCAGTGATTAATCATAAATAATGACTTATTTGCAATTATAAATACCAGGAATTTATTTTTTGCACAGTATTTAAATAGATTAGAGACACCAGTATTAATTTGTTTACCAACATGGTAATAGATGGACTTCAACAGCAATCCCTTTTGCATATCCCATAGAGCTAAGTTAGATGCTCAATACCAATTTGACATATCACATATCACTGTGTGGAGGAGGATAGCTAGGGAGAAAGGATCAACTCAATGTGTTTATATTACATTGACAACTGCAGACTGGAAATACAAGACACTTTAGCTAGTTAATGTGGCAACTTGAATCGCATGATCAAAATAGTCAAGCACAATAAATAAAATATATTAAATACTTGATACAATTATTCTTTTAAATCTTGAGTCTTCATAGAGGAGATTTCATCATCATTTTGGTAATTTTCCAGAGAAGGCCTTGTGGAAATACCAATGCACACATAGCTGAATCTGCCCAGAAGACTATCCAGAGGAGCTAGGAGACTAAGAGGGTCATTTTAGAAGCCCTATTTGTGATTTCCATGTCTGAAAATCCCCATTCAGATGTGCAAATCACATCAACGTCCTAAGAGCCATTTTAGGATGCCCAGAGTTTACATGTGTCCGGAGTGATCATGTCGATGTCTCACGGGTATGTGCCAGAGGGATGCCCAGGGCTTTCCCAAAAAGATATACATGTGAGGGCTGCTAGAGAGTCTCAATGTGAATAGCTGCATGAGAGCTTACCTCCCAGGAAATCTTGCTATATGAAGTACGACTGTTGACTTTTCTATATCAGACTGGTCCTCTACCTTATACAACTGGGAGATGGCAGGTCCAATGCCAGTCAAACTGGATTTTTCTCTTTTGAGTTCTCAGCTGGTGAAGAGGTTGAAGTGCTTATTTCCCTCTCCACCCAAAACAGCGGCTGAGAAAGCTGCAGCGGTAACCCTACAATCACTAATGAATGAACTGCTTCAACTCAAAGAACTTGTATACGAAAATAAAGAAGCTCTAGCTGGAGTGAAACTAGAAATGGGAGAAATGAAACTACAATTGCAGCAAATGGAACAGTGCACAGAGGTCTTAGAAAATAAGACATTAGCAAGTGCAGAGCAAATTCAACTCCAGTACTGGAGCAATAGAACCAAGTAGAACAACTTCTGGGTGCTGGGCACTCCAGAGGGAACAGAAGGAACCAATACAATAGCTTTTATAGAAAATTTGCTGTCTCGACTATTGGATCTTAAATTCAAAGGCCCTTCGAAATCAAGAGGGCCCATCACTCCCCTGCATAGCTGGAATCAAGAAATAAATACCCTCGCCTGATCATTTTGAAGGTACTTGGCTAACCACAAGCATTCACCATCCTTCAGAAAGCTAGGCTAAAAGCACCCTTGATATATGAAGATGATGATTTTTCTGGACTTGACTAGAGAAACTCTGCTCAGTAGGAAGAAATTTCTGGCACTTAGGCCTCCAATGCGAGCGGTGGATGCTCGATTTGGACTTTATGCCATGATGAGAGTGACATTAAGCAACTCCACAAGGAGCTTGCAGGATACCTGACTTAATAAGCTGCAAAGAGCAAGTATTCAAGCAAGCTGACTTGGCTAATGGTCTGCCTGTGATGTTGATCTATGGAACTGGACTTATACGTTGGAGGCTGTATGGCTGTAATATTTTCTGACTGTGTGGTTACTTCTGCAGTAGTTTTGTTCTCTCTTAATTTCAGGTCTCCTGAAGTACTGTAATTGTGCCAGACGGAACCAGCCTGTTTTTTTCTGTTTTTTATATATATCCTGTGGAGCTGCCAAAGTGGGTCAAGTGGATCTTTTAAGCCCTTTGCTAGCAAAGCTGTGGTCTACAGTGGTTTGATTGTGATTCTGATTTATTGGACCTGTGCTTTCCTCTTGCATCAACCTTGATGATTCTACATCAGTATCCAGATCTCTCATAGGAACCATCAGATACCCTGATTTTACTGTCAGCAAGGGGATGGTGGAGAAGGGTGACTGGTCTAATCAAATGTTTGTGGAATGATTGTACAGAAGGAAGGAAAAGATGCAGGGAGAAGAATATTAGCAACGAATGTGGGTGTTATGAGGGCATGTATGCTGTTGGCAGTAGGGCTGGCACCTTTTTGTTTTATTTTTCCCCAGTATGGCCTCAGTATTGAACTTTCTAGGACACACATGGTTCTGTTTGTGAGTTACATGTTTAATGGGATTGGTTTCATTGACGGCTACATATTTAAAATGTTATTAGGCTAGGTTATGAGAACAGTATAGTGGTTAATGTTGCAGTTTTCTGATATTATTGTGCCTCTCAGCGGCAAGATGCCATGGCGATATTCTGCTGAATTTTCTTGTCATGGACTCTCTTGGCTCAGTTGATTCTTGCCTGTAAGTTATGGCTATAACCTGGAAGTTATTTTCTTTAAAAGCAAAAGGGCAAAACAATCATATAAAGAAAGAGAAGGTTCTCTTGTATGCTGGAAAAGAGACTCAAAGAAGCCCATCTATCATATACAGAATCCTTCTCACCAGTATGAAGTTAAAGCTTTTTCTCTAGTGCTAGGGAAGGGAAGAAACATAAAGTAGCCATGCGAGCGCAACATAGTTTTCCAGTCTCTGCTGCCTCACAGTCCTCAGATATGGAAGGATACTGGGCTCAGCTGTAAGTAGTATTGGATGGGGCCAAATATACAGTAATCTATGCTGTTCATATGCTCCCACTAGTTACTGCCCAGAATTTGTCAATCAGATTATAGAGTTAGTAGTTGCTTCAGGTGAGAACCCAGTAATTATAGGCGAGAATTTTACATTTTTGTCCCAGATCTTTTCTTGATCATCAGTCTTGGTGTCCCGCATGTTGTATTAGGGCGAGATACCTTATTTGTCTAGTATTAAGACCCTTGGCCTTTGAGATCCTTGGAGGCTCCAATAGCCTACAGATAAGGATTTTACATTTTATTCTCTGCCATACCATTCCTATACAAGAATTGACTATTTTATATAGTTTTATGGTATCCAATACTCTGCTCCCTGCTGTAAGATCCTCAAACATTTTGGGAATTACTGTTTCGGATCATGTAGCCATAACTCTGACACTGTCTTTTCCTGTGCCCAGATGTCTGCATGGAAATTCAATGCTAGTTTGTTGGAAAAGTCTCACTTTAAAGAACATATAGTGGCAGCTTGTAAGTATTATATTTCTGAGAATAAGATGCAGGATACTGCCTTACACATCTGGTGGGATGCCTTTAAGACTACCAGTCATGGTGAAATATCGTATGCTAGTAAGCATAAGAAAGAGTGCAACATACAAATATCAGTTAGAAACACAAATTACTCAAATCGAACAACAGCATACTCATACTAAGGATAATTTCTTTCTATTTTCACTTCACAAGCTGAAATACAAATCTAATTTGCTATGGAATCAGGGCCAGCCCGTCCATTGTGTGAGAATGTTGTTCGCACAGGGACCCACGCTTCAGGGGGCCCTGCGCCAACAACATCTCGCATATTCAGCACCGGCAGGGTGGCTTCAAAGGGAGCCGGAGAGGCCCCAGCTCACTTCTGACAGATGCCAAATTGAAAAGCGCCTTTTTTCTTCACTTCGGCAGCTGTACTTGTAATATAGGCCGCAGGTGCGCTGAGTGCCAGGAAACAGGAAGTTCCCTTTGACCTCCGGTGCGCCAGCGGCATATACTAAATACAGCTGCCGAAGTAAAGAAAAAAGCAGCTCTTCACTTCGGTAGCTGTCAGAGGTGAGTCGGAGCCTCTCCGGCTCCCTCTAAAGCCTGTTGGATAGCTACGGGGCTCTTCGGGGGTGGGAGGCTAAGACCAGAAATAGTTGATGGGGAGGGGGGCTTGCACTGGAAATGAGGTGAGTGGGGGGGGGGCTTGGACTGGAAATTGGCTGAGTGAGGGGGGAGCGCTTGCACTGGAAATAGCTGATGGGGAGGAGGTCTTGGACTGGAAATGGGCTGAGGTGGGAGCTAGGACTGGAAATGGCTGATGGGGGGCTAGGATTGAAAATGGGCTGATGGGGGGCATGTATTGGAAATGGACTGATGGAGGGACTAGGATAGGCTTGAAAATAGGCTGATGGGGAGGCTAGGATTGGAAATGGGCTGCTGGGGGGCTAGGACTGGAAATAGCTGATGGAGGGCTAGGATTGGAAATGGGTTGATAGGGGGAGCTAGGATAGGACTGGGAAGGGCAGATGGGGGAGCTAAGACTGGAAATGAGCTGATGGGGGGCTAGGATTGGAAATGGGCTGATGGGGAGGCTAAGATTGAAAATGGTCTGATGGTGGGCTAGGATAGGACTGGAAATAGCTGAGGGGGGACTAGGATTGGAAATGGACTGATGGAGGGCTAGGATAGGACTGGAAAGGGCTGATGGTGGAGCTAAGACTGGAAATGGGCTGATGGGGGGCTAGGATTGGAAATGGACTGATGGGGAGGCTAGGATTGGAAATGGGCTGACGGGGGGCTAGGATAGGACTGGAAATAGCTGATGGGGGCTAGGATTTGAAATGGACTGATGGAGGGCTAGGATAGGACTGGGAAGGGCGGATGGGGGAGCTAAGACTGGACATGGTCTGATGGGGGGCTAGGATTAGAAATGGTCTGATGATGGGCTGATAGGGGGCTAGTATTGGAAATGGGCTGATTGGAGGCTAGGATAAGGCTAGAAATGGCTGATGGGGGGCTAGGTTTGGAAATGGGATGATGGGGAGGCTAAGACTGGAAATGGACTGATGCAGGGGGATGGAAGAATGGGACTAGAAGGGAGCAGATGCTGGGTGGGGCTGGAACTAAAAGGGAGCTGATGTTGGGAGAGGACTAGAATAGGATGGGGCTGGGGGAGTGAGGATAGAGAGGGGAAAATATATTTTGTGTGGGAGGGAAAAAATCTATGATTGGCCGGGTACTGGGAGAGACAGTGGGGATTGAGGATGGAGTGGTGAAATTTGAATGGATGAAAAAGGAATAAAGAAAGAAATGGAGGAAAGAGCAAAGAGAGAAAGATCAGTATGTTAAAGCAGATGTAGAAAGAGAATGGAAAAAAACTAGAAGAGAGAAGAAAAGGACAAATGGACAGCAGACAATGGAGAGTTAGCAGAAGACATGAAGAAACCAGAAGAAAGTGACTGGAGCAATCACAACTGAAAAATAAAAAGCACAAACAACAAAAGGTAGAAAAATATTTTTTTATTTTGAATTTATCAACTGGAATATGTCAACTCTGGGAAACATGCATCATTAACATCTGTGTTTTGTTTAGTACAAGAGGAAATTAATTTATAGTTTTATTTCTCCAGTGCTGTTGGTACATCCCAAGTTTGGCTTTAGGGGTTCCCAGTTTAATTATTGTCTTTCTATTTCTAAATTGTGATCCCTTGTTCTTTCTTTGGTGACAGTCTATGTTCTGCATGTGTAAATGAGCTGATGTATTCTGTTCATGTAGTTTCTATTTGTCAGTGCCACTTGTTCTCTTTCCCCAGTATAAGATGTATTAGTATTCTTTGAGATGTACTGGTTTAATATTTGCAGTGTTGCCTTTTGATAAGTAGAGTATGGTACTTTGTGAGCTCTGGTAGTGCTGTTATGATACGGTGGGTTTGCTATGTGTTCTAAATGGGCAGTGTTTGTAGTACTTCCTAATGTGCCTGGTGGTTGGCACTGGAGTATAGTAATGTAGAAATCTGGTAGTCTTTCTTTATCCAGATACTCATTAAGAGGCATGTTTACTAAAAGTTAGTGCACGTTAACAATATGCAAATATTTATGAAAAATTAGGTCCCTTATGCAAATGATGCCCTGCAATGAGTCTCCGCACACGGCCCCGCACCCCTCTTTGGCTGCCCCTGTGTAGAATCAACAGACTGGTACTGAATTGTTTATGCAAAAGTCATAGTGCTATGAGAA
The DNA here is from genome assembly GCA_033557465.1 of Ichthyophis bannanicus. Lineage (NCBI taxonomy): Eukaryota > Metazoa > Chordata > Amphibia > Gymnophiona > Ichthyophiidae > Ichthyophis > Ichthyophis bannanicus. The sequence continues at coordinate 304,659,420 of CM066032.1, read as the reverse complement.
GGGAAAAAGATCCTGTCATCTGCTGGCTCAGTATCTGAAGGCAAGAAAGGGTCATCATAGCATCACACATCTAAAGTCCACTAACAGTAATAAAGTTTTCAGGGGTAAAGAGATAATGAAACAATTGGGTTTTATATATGTCAGAGTGATCCTAAGCAAGATCGCTTTGCGCCTCCCCCCACTGGTAGGAATGCCGGCGGAGGACTCAGCACAACTTAGCAGGAACGTTGATGCCGATCGCATCCTGCTGTTTCTGACTGTAGACACAATTCCCAAATTATTATCCACTATTGAGGCGTTTTCTGGTGTATCGAGAAATAAGAGTTTGATCTGCTAAAGTTCTTTTCCAAAGGACTATGCATCCAATTAAATACTTTGGGGCTTGGTATGGCAGAGAATTAGGTAAGACTATAATGCTACAATGCAGCACACATGGTGGATAAAGTAAAGGATCTCACAGGTCAATGGTCGCCTCTGTCTTTAACATGGTGGGGTAGGCTGGACACTATCAAGAGGGTTATTGTTCCCAAAATTAACTTTCTATTTAGTATGCGTCTCTTACTATTTCCTCAACAGCATTATAGGCATCTAGAAAGGCTACTATCTCAATTTTTCTGGAATAAGAAACCCCCAAGAATTGCACTAACCAAACTTAAAGCTACTAAATCTCAAGGTGGTGTGAACTTTACAGATTTTCAGAAGTATCACTAGGCTTTTGTACTTAAACATGGCAACTCAATGGCTTCAGTCTCACACTACTCCCTATAGACCAACTTGGTTGCAAATGGAAGAAGAGTTATTGTCCCGTATTCATTTATGCTTGGGAATGTTACCATTGACTAAGTACAGGGAATGACTAGTGCTCACTATTTCTTCCAAAACCTTTAGAGCCTTAGTAGCACAAGAGGAGCCTAATGTTTTGTATTCGAACAAGATGCCTATCTGTTTTAACGGCCTCTTTAAAATTCAAAATATGGTTATCAACTGGAGAGCCTGGTAAGACTGTGGGATATGGAGACTTGGACAACTTTTGATAGGCATTCAATTGAAATTATTTATTGAAATACAAAGGGAATTTCAGGTTCCTACTTCTTATTATTTTCAGTGGTACCAACTTTGTTACACTATTAGGACACGTGGCATAGATCTTGCAGAGTTATCTTAGAACTAGTTATTAGAAGATACGGCAACCACGGCCCCAGTGTCTCACCTACTCTTTGCTCAATGGCACTCCACACCTGGTCTCTGTCGGAGTGGAACGGGTTTGGGAAGCAGACCTTAAAGACATTCTCAATGAAAGACAATGGCAATTATATTGGCACAGTACAGTATGGTCATTATTGCACTTTTGGCTTCCATTACACAATCCATTTACTTTACTGCTCACAACGCCCTCTGGACCCTGCTAAAAGCTGCTAAAGGTCGTTTCATTAAATGACAACTTACATTGGTCATTTAAAAAAGAAGCTGGTCTCTTTTTGCACATGATTTACTATTATTACAGTTCAAATGATTTTTGGAAATCAGTATGGGAATGGATTTGAGTGATTCTTCAAATACAAGAAGATCTTACATATATAAGCAGGGCTGGCATTACCATTAGGCAAACTAAGCGGTCACCTAGAGCATCAGCCCTCCAGGGGTGCCCATGGCCTCTGCTATTGCCCCTCTCCAGGACCAACAGCCATGGCAATAACTGCAAACAGCCCTGCGGATCTTACCTTCAAGCTTCCGCACTGCAAGCTGTGTGCTTCTGCCCCTCTCTGACTCTTAATGCAGACTATCTGTTTGCATGGGAAGTTGGCATTGGGTGTCAGACAGCGGCAGAAGCAAACAGCTCTGTGGCGCCGAAGCCTGAAGATAAGCTCTGTGGGGCTGTTTGCAGCTATTGCCACTGCTGTTAGCCCCAGAGAGGGGTGGCAGTGGTGGCATTGGGCACCGGGGGGGGCGCAAGGAATGAGATGGTCTAGGGCGCCTTATCTCCTTGCGCTGACCCTGCATATAAGATCGTTATGCGGATGTTTTTCAGTCTGAGTACCTCAGCTGAAAGCTTTTCTGCTTGATTTTCTTCTCTCTTTAGCCATTAAATTGCTTTTAACTCGTTGGAAAAATAACATGGGTATATCATTCAGTGCTTGGTGGAACTATACCTGAGTTGTTTCTCGATATGAGAAGGCTGCTGCTGAGAGGTACAATCGATTGTTTAGTTTTAATCGTAAACCGAAGCTATGGACCCAATTTGTCTCCGAGTAATTGCATGCTGATTCTGTTTGTAGCTGTCATATGGCTATAACTATTTTGTTTTTGTTACTGTGAAAACCAATAAAAAGACTGAACACAAAAGTTACATGTGTGCAAAAATATAAGTGTGTGCCCGACTTTAGAACAGCACTGCAAGTTTGGACTCGGCGGCAGACACGTACATGCCTATTCCCACCCCTGGCCACAAATACATATCTGCAAGAGCTTGTTTTGGCATCCGGAAACCTGAGCAGAGGAGAAAGTCCTCTTACTGCCCCAGTAATTTTTGCCAGTCCAAAAAAGCATATAGGAAAATAAACGGACCTTGCTCTTGGCTACCACGCCACTGCACATCTCCGCTTATAAAATGGTAGACCAGGACTTGTATGTGGCGAGAGATACAGGTGCCCATTCTAGAATACCATCATATGCATGTCTATGTTGCTGGGACCGCGGCTGTTCATATTGGACACATACAAGTTTCTAATATTGCCTTGAAACTTGCATGTGCCTAGGGTATAATTCTGTATGTCTCCATGTCTTTCTATTTGGCGCTTATGGGCTGATTTTAGAAAACATGTATACATGCCCACCTTAAATGCTACCCCTCTCTAGGAATTTCAGACGTTTTGAATTGGATGTCCCAGACTGAACCTAAATGGCCTGTCTAAAATGTGCCTTCACAAGTTTGGGTTACAGGCACACTAGTATTGCCGAGTTATTTAGTCCAGTGTTTCCGAACCCGTGGTCTGTAGACTCCTGGGGGTTGATGACACTATTACAGGATGTCTTGCAGGACACAGCAAAGAGAAAAAGGAGAGTGCGGCTGGTAGGGATTGGCTGGGAAGAAGAGAGAGATACTGAAGGAAATTGATTGGAGGGAGGGAGAGAGAAAGACAGACTAGTAGGGACTGGCTTGAGAGAGAGAGAGAAAAGGAGAGGTGGGACAAAGAGGGCCAGTGGAGACAGGCTTCGCTTTGAGGGGAGAGGGATCCGTAAAGAGTGGTGGGGAGGAGTTAGGAACCCCCTGAACGTTTTGGAGGTTAGTAACACGACCAAAAAGTTTGGAACTTCTGATTCAGACTAGTACAGACCTATGTGGTTAGGCAGGGTTTTGGAGAGAACTAAATGGGAATCTTGTATGCTCTTTACCCCAAGATGGTTGAATATAAAGGAGGAAGATAAACAAATTTTGAATAAGGACAAATCCTGCAGGTACTGTCACTTTGTGACTGGCTACTAATCATTTTTTTTTGTCTCCACTGAGCAGGTAACTATTTTTTGGGAATGTTGTATTGTGGATTTGGGAGTGGGCTTACAATCTGGCACACTTTGATGGTGGTGGATATATATCTATATAGACAGATCAACAGATTGTTTCCATTATGAGTCTATAAAATTCATGTTTTTCTATTTCACAGAATGCCTGCGTTTTAATATTTCCTATGTTGTTTTAGTATCTACCGTTTTTTGTGGCACTCTATTTTGAACCATTTCTTCTCAATTTCTGGAATTAGAGATCTGAGGGGGCCCCATGTCTTCATTGTACTTTAAAATGCTTAGTGCAATCTGAATTGCAGTTGAGCTGCTGGCTAGAGAGCTGAAACTCTTTTATTCATAAACTGTTTACTTTTACAAGTCTCTTCACTTGTAAGCTGAAGCAAGAAATGCTACAGCTCAACTTGAATCTTTAGGCTGGGGACACCCTTTCAAAGGGTAAGTACTTGGAGGCAAGTATAGGCCTCATTACTCTACAACTTGTTGGTCTTGATGGAAAAGTATGTGCTAGATTAAAATAAAAGGGAGGGGTAGTGTTTTCAATAGAAAAATCAGAAACCACCACCCAGGAAAATTCAGAATGCATTTTTTTAATGCCGATTAAAGCAAAATATCAATCCTGGTTCACGTATCTCAAAAAAGTTGAGATGTTTGTATGTTTACTTTTGCAAAATTAAATAATATAAGGAGTGGGTGAAACAAAACAGATATCTGGAGTGGTCTAATTTTGTGGCCAAGCATTAATTTTCACAGCTCTCAAACGAATCTCTGCCATTCTCTCTTATCTCTTATGTAGATCCCAGTGTCTACAAACTATTGCTCTTTTTTAACTCATCCACAGAACAGTTACTTCATAAAAATGGAGAGATTTTAACATACTTGATAATCTTCTTTCCTCGATTCCTGCTGGACCAGTCCAGATCAGTGGGTTATATCCTCCTGCCAGAAGGTTGAGGCAGACCTGAGCAACTTTCAGTGATGTCATCACCTGGTATATCTTTTGGTACTGCACTGAGAGAAGCCAACATGACACTTCCAAGCAGTAAGCAAAACTGAAAAACTTTGAAAAAACTCATAGGAAGTTATAAAACACGCATGTCCTTAAGACTGTGATCCAGTATTTGGCTTTCTTGCTATGAAAGGGTGGAGAAAGCCTGCCCACAAAGCTGACTAGATCTTCCACGGCAGCTGGAACTCCCTAATCCTGTAGAAAGAATCTCTCAGGCAGCAACATCACTAATTCGATCAAAAAGCAGCAAGCCGTCCAACCTGCAAAAGGCAGGTCCTGGACTGGTCTAGCAGGATCCAAGGAAAGGAGATTATCATGTATGTTACAATTTCTCCTTCATTATCATCCTGCTAGACAAGTCCAGATGAGTGGGATGTACCCAAGCAGTCATCCCAAGTAGTCAGGACTCAGGGTGGGAGGAAGACAACCAACAGAACAGACTACCCTGCCAGAAGAGCCATCTGAATAGCCTCCTCAAGTGCCCTATAACTGTCCTCTGGAACACTCATGCAAACTCCACAGAGGAGGGTTGTATGAACTGCAGCTCATTCCTTCGCATGTTTACCAGGTAGGATGTACACTGCATGCAAATGTCTCTTGGGGTGAACAGACAATAGAGGACTTGAGCTCTGCCATCACTTTTCTCAAACTGCCAAAAATGGAGGATGCCTGATTAACAGGAAACATGGGAAACAGATGAACTCTAGCAATGCTCTCTGCCCATCCACCAGATGCAGGCCCACGATCCAGTCGGAATGAAAAAAAAGGATAGGAAAACCTCCTTGAAGAAAAGGATAGCTAAGGTCTCACTGCAAGAGAGAGTCATCCAAAGAACCAAAAAGGCATACTTGAACCCAAGGGCGACAGCACAGACATCCTTTGACGGATGCCAGATATGCCAGGAAAGAATTGTAAAAGATCAACCCACCATGAAGGACTACAAAAGGGGACTGCTACTTCCGGAGAGAGATCTGCAATTGTAAGTATTTACTTCTGGGAATTTTTCTAAATCTTGGGGGAAAAGGAATTCTTCAGATTAAAGCTGATTAATCTGTGAACCCAGTGCATTTTTAAATCAGTCATGGCCTAATAGCAGCAAAGAGCTTTCAGATTAAATTTAAAACACAGCAGAGAGCTTTCTGGTTAAATTTAGAACCCAAGACTTCATCTATCCAAGCAAGGGCTGTGGGACTCCCCCTGGAAATTGGTCACAGATTACCCTAGAAGCACAGGGTACTGTGTAGCAGCCAGCTTTGAATAAGTCTTTTTCCCTTCCTCCCTCCCTCCCCAACACCCACGCACCCACCCCTGGGATAATTGTAGCTTTATAGGTGCATAAACCTCTCAAAGGAAAGGAGGTGCCATATTCACTCTCAGGTGCAGTTGTTTGTTCTCATCAAGCATACATTAAAGACCTGAGATTAATTAAGCTTAAGGTGAACAAAGTACATTAAACGTATTAGGTGTAATTTTATTAGTATAAGTATCCCTACCAATCCTAATTAGGTAAAGAACTTAAATACCTAAACACAACCTTAAAACTAGGATGCAGACAGCAGTCCAGCAGCAAAATGGGGGTTTTCCAGTCTTTTGCATTGAGTGTCATATATATGATTTTCTCCCAGTTGATGAGGGGTCTTATGTATGCACTAGGTGCAAGGAGCTCTTTGCTCTCAGGGAATGAGTCCAGTCTCTGGAGGCTAGAGGAGCAGACTTGGAGGACATAAGGAAGACAGAGAGGTACATAGACGAGACCTACAGGAATATAGTACTGAAGTCCCACCTCCAGTTTGGCAGCATCCCTGTTCCCATGGAGGAGAGAGGTCACGTGATAGGACACATCACCCTGGTGTGGCAGGAAGTGATCCTGTAGCTAGGACCTGTCCTCCAGATGATGTAAAACCCTCTCGCACTGAGGACATTTCTCCAGGGCCATGTGCCCATGAGGGAAGGGTTAGGACAGCCGTTATAGTTGGTGATTCAATCATTATGCATGTAGATAGCCGGATGGCTGGTGGACAGAAGGATCACCTGGTTACATGTCTACCTGGTGCAAAGGTAGCAGACCTCACACGCCACCATGACAAGGTCTTAGATAGTGCTGGGGAGGAGTCTGCTGTCTTGGTACATGTCAGTACCAATGACATAGGAAAATGTGGTAGGGAGGTTCTGGAGACTAAAATTAGGCTTTTAGGTATTAAGTTGAAATCCAGAACTTCCAGGGTAGCATTCTCCAAAATGCTTCCTGCTCCACACGCAGGACCCAAAAGGCAGGTAGAGCTCCAGAGTCTCAATGCATGGATAAGACAATGGTGCAAGGATAAGGGTTTTGGATTTGTCAGGAATTGGGGGACATTCTGGGGAAAATGAGGTGGTCTTCCAAAGGGATGGGCTTCACCTTAACCAGGATGGAACCAGGCTGCTGGCATTTACCTTTAAAAAGGAGATAGAGCAGCTTTTAAACTAGATAACAGGGGAGAGCCGACAGTAACCCAAGAGCACATGGTTCGGAACAATGAACCCTTGAAGGATACTACCAAAAAAATGAAGTTAGGGCATATCTGCAGAGACGTTCCAATAAAGACAAAAGTAGCCCAAATGCTCTTTAGTATGGAGCAGGTAGAGCATAAAGATCCCAAATTACCCATGCCTACCGATAGCCAGATTAATATGAATAAAATAAAGTCTCTAAAATGCTTTTATGCAAATGCTACAAGTCTAAAAAATAAGATGGGAGAGTTAGAATATATAGCACTAAATGAGAGGTCAGATCTGATTGGTATCTCAGAGACATGGTGGAAGGACGACAACCAGTGGGACACTGATACCTGGGTACAAATTATATCGTAATGATAGAGCTGATCAAGTTGGTGGAGGGGTTGCGCTCTGTGTTAGAAAGGACATTAAGTCACAAAGGATTCAAGTTTTGCACGAAACAAAATTTACTGTAGAATCTCAATGGATTGAAATTCCATGTAAAAAGGGGAAAGCGATGGCAGTGGGGGTGTACTATCGACTGCCTGGCCAGAATGAACAAACGGATGATGAAATGCTCAAAGAAATCAGAGAAGCTAACACAAGTTACAGCACAGTAATAATAATGGGTGATTTCAATTACTCCGGTATTGACTTGGTCAGTGAACACAAAGAGCGAGCAGAGTTTTTGGTCACTTGCACTTTATTAAAGTTGTGAACCCCGACGCGTTTCGGCAGATGCCTTCATCAGGGGGCTAGAGGACTGCAAACAAATACAGTACTTGTCATAAAAACAGTAAAAATTACAAATAAATATACTCATTATCTTAAAAACAAAATATTAAAAATGGAAAGATTAAAAACAAAAATAAAAACATAGCTACATATAAATGACCATGCATAATTTGAAAATGAGACAAACATAGATAAATATAATATAAAACAATCATGGTGTACTTACAAATTGTGTATATCTATATACTAGACAAAGCGCATGGAGGAGCGTAAATGTATGGCACAAAACCAAGCATATGGTAGATAATGCTAAAAAACAACGATACCATTAATAAACAGCAAAAATCATATGAATAAATAAACAAACAGTGAGAAAACCAGAACCAGAACCACACCAGAGATGTAAAAAGGGAGACAATGTTTGAGAACATTGAATTGAGCCAAGTATGCACATGTGATGTAACTCCCCAAAAACTATGAAAAACACTATGTAAGTTGCAATTGATACTGTTTCAAAGGCAAAGCACTAGTTAGGAAACATATTTAAGATATGCACATGTGATGTAACTCCCAAAAAAAATGATGAAAAACACTATGGGGTATGTTTACTAAACCATCTTAACGTGTGCCCGGCGATAGTGTGCAGGCTGCCATAAAAGGAGTGGGCGTGTTGGTCTTAAAGTAGCAAAACGGGATTATCGCGCGATAACGTGCGCTGCGCCGCTAAGCACGTTAACGCGCGGTAATCTTAAGTAGGCACGCAGACATGCAAACACAGAAACAGACGTGTAGCACAATGGTTAATACACTGACTGATGGTACAGGGGTCATGAGTTCGATCCCCCAGTGTGCCTAATCCATAAGGCTGGCTGAGGCAGTAGCTTTTACGTGTAAGCATTGATTTGTGAGGCATTTTATTTGTAGTTTAATTAGTGCTGCCAGCAAACACACCCTCACGTGCCGTAACCTAAGGTGCCGCATAAGGCACCCTATAAGGCACTCCATAGGGCACATTATAAAGGCACATTATAAAGGCACTTTAGAGGACACCTGATAAGGCACCTTATAAGGCGCTTTATAGGGCGCCTTATAAGGCGCTTTATAGGGCGCCCTATAAGGCGCCTTATAAGGTGCTTTATAGGGCGCCTTATAAGGTGCCTTATGGGGCGCCCTATGGTTACAGTACACTGAGGGTGTTTCTGCTGGCAGCACTAATGTACATTAAAAATAGACAATGCCTCGGACAGCCTTATCAAATAACCCCACCATGGGTTTGAACCCATGACCTCTGGCCCCACAGGCAGTGAAGTAACCAGTGGGCTACAGCTCTATAGCTGCTAACAAACCCCTGGCTGGCTGCAGAAGGACTGCACGTCATCACACAAACTGTCTGCTGTGGTTACCAGGATAAGGTTATCCTACCCGTACCCATGATGCACTGCACATGCCAAGCAGCAGTCTAGAGATGGGCACAAGAAGGGGTATGCACCCCCACAGCACCTCGGCCTGGTAGGGGGAACTGATCGTGTGTGGTACTGGCACAGAGTAGCTACAGACCGTCACATTGTGCGGGTACTGTGCTCACCCTGAGGGTGAGGTGGGGCGCCCAGCACCAGGTCCACAGCACCTTTCATGGTTGAAATACACCATGCTGCAGGTCCCCATCAGTGCTACTGTGTGTGATAGGTAGTTCCTGCAGACACACCTAGGATACATCTGTGTCTATCTGTATTTCTCAGTGATGTCTAGCCCTTATGGGCTATGATGCACCCAGAATAGTGCATATCCTGTGTTGGTGCCATGGTTACATGATGTAGGTGAAGGAGGGGTGTTTGGACCCATAGGCGGATTATGTACCACCACACAACCCACCCTCTATCTCCCTGCAATGGTGGCAGTAGAGAGGACCATCATCCCAGTCCTGCTGTGGAACAGACACCCTACAGGCCAGGCAATGCAGAGCTGTACACATCCATAAAGTAATAGCAGACAGACAGTAGGCCTGGAAATGCACAGCTGCTTCCCACCACTATCTAACATTCTCCAGCAGTAAGCCTCCAGCCGCTGCACCCTGCAAAGTGTTCCAGCAAGACACATACTATCTGCAAACAGTCTGCTAGCTAGTCCATAGTGCATGTTCCTGGAAGAGATGCGTGTAACCAGAACTGGGATGTCAGCATACATGCCAAGCAGATAAGTCAGTGATTGGGCTCCAAAAGAGAACCCATAAATATCACATGAGAGAAATACTATATAGCACTATGGGGAACCTAGCCATGCCGTGGTCACTGCTCAGTCAGGGTGAGAGTGACCTCCCAGCAGGACATGCTGTGGCCACCCTATCCGTGCAGGTGGTGGCCGGCCACTACAATGTCCGAGCCATTGCCCTATGCTATGTACAGATGGATCCAGGCCAGGCCACCCTATCCAGGCTATTCCCACAGTACCTTGCTCCTCATTATGCACATTGGCAGGCCAATACTGGCAACAGTGCTGGCAGTGTGGGCTGTGGAGGGTGTTTGCAGCCACCACACACTGGATAGACAGACACACACTCCCCACACCTATGCCAGCATTGTGCAACTATAGAGGTGTTTGGCAGCCCTGGCCACCGCACCAGTCCTGGGCACAGTGCAGGCATGGCTATGGTACGCAATACTGTTGGGGTCACCCCCCCCCAGGGTGGTAAACACTGTCAGACACAAGACCTGTAGCAAACTCCACAGACATCAGAAAGGTTGCTATGATGCAGCTCACTCAGAAAATTGTACTTAACCTCGGAATTTCTATCTGCCAGTAATCATAGCAACCTTTTGATAGCTGTGTACCATATTCCCAGGTTTAGGGTGGCATTGCTAAGGTATGCAAGTGCTAGTATTGGGAGATGCATGCAGGGCCCAACATCCTGCTTCTCCAGGAGGCATTGGATAATGGAGCCTGTAGGTGTGGTTGTGTCTGCCCCTGTTGGCCGCTGCTTTAGGGCAGAGGTTCCCGACTCCAGTCCTGGTGGGCCAGTCACTGTTCGGGTTTTCATGCTGTCCCTCATGAATATGCATGAGATACATTTGCATACCATGGGGCGGTGCATAGAAATGTAGCACAAGCATCTTTATTAGAGACAGCATGGAACCTGAATGGTGTTTGGCCCTCCAGGACTGCATTTGGGAGACTCTGTTCTAGGTAATGCGCATGTTTATGGTGTCTGTGTGCTCTGTAGGGTAAAATGTAAGTGTTTTGGGCATGTTTACATCATCTGCAACAAAGGTTCTGTCTGTATTAGCACGTTTTAGTAGTGGGTAAAATATGGGGACTGGGTTGGCAGGAACCACAGCTGGAACTTGAAGCTGTGACCTTCTGCTTCTGAACACACTGGCTGTGTGCACTGCACCACTGTGTTGCCACAGAGACAGTGCATTCCCTGGTGATACCATGACTGTTCGTCAGACAGGGCCTGTCTGTTGCAGTGCATGGCACCCACCTACACAGGGCTAGGCCACGGTCTGCTATGGGCAGCTGCCACTGCCCCCTCCACCAGCAGTATCCCTCTGCCATCATGCTGACATGCCCTTCTGCTGGTGGTGCTGGTGGAGTGCAGTCTCAGGCCATCCAGTGTGCGGGTAGGCGTCTGCCTATGGTGCGGGTTCTGGGGTAGGGGTCCCTGCATAGCTGTCCACGCTCCCCCCCAGCACCGCATGCCAATGTTCCGTGCCCATCGGGGTACCTGCTGGGTACTATCCCCTGTGACACTGTGGGAAGCACACTCGTGCCAATGTTGGGCCCTCAGCAGTTGCTGTCTGGCTGCTCTACTGTTTCAGCATTCCTATGGGCCAGCTAGGCATCACCCTAGTCCGCACTGTGGGCCAGCTGCACCGCAGCATGTGCCGCCTGCAGCCCTCTGTGTCCCCTTTTCCAGCATCTGTCCAGTTGCCCGTTCTGACATGCCCGCCCTGCTGTTGTGGAACATGTGCACACCATAGGAAACCTGGCCAATGGAGTCGGAAACCCTGCTCAGCGCAATTACACTGTGGGTTCATTCACCTTGTATGGGGACGGAGCATAGACCCTTCCAAAATTCATATCTTTTTTTTGGAACTTTCTTGGGAGTGTTTTTTGATGTTTCCCATTGATATCACTATTGGCCAGCTTGATTATTTTATTTTTACATTTTCTTCTGTACATTTTCAGAGTTTATTTGCCCTTTTGTTCTGTGCACATGTATCACACATCACTTTTTGTAGGTTTCCGTGGTTTTGCTGTACATTGCTGATGGAAATGGTTTCTTTTCCCTTTAAATCAGCTCTAACGCCAGGGTTTCACTGGCGTTAGTTTTGAGCCTCGGATTTCACAGCGTTAGTGTGCGGGGAGCCTCTCCCCTCCCACTCTCCACCCATTGACCCCTTCTCTCCGTCCCTGGGAAGCCTTCCTCTGCCCTCCGGGAGCCTTTCTCTGCCTTCAGCGCTCATTTGCGCCGCTGCGCGCGTTATCGTGCTAAGGTACCTGTGTGCCCGATAAAGCACCATTATTGCGCAATAAGGTACCTTATCGCGTGATAACATCGCAGAGCGCACGTTAAGATGGTTTAGTAAACATACCCCTATGTAGGTTGTAATCGATATTGTTTAAAAGGCAAAGCACTAGTTAAAAAACATATTTAAAATATGGACATTGGCCAGCCTAATAATAATAAAAATACAGCGTTGCCAAAACATGTGAAAAAAAACGATATTCAAACACCTAAGTGTTCCATCTCTTAAATGCAAAGCCGTTTTAAAAAAAGAGCAAACAGCTCGAAAATAAATAATCGGAGCTGGTGCCTAGCAAATCAGACCATATCTTTTAAAAAATAAATAAACATATATTTTCGCATAAAATTGAACACCAAACTTATATAAAACCAAGCTGCTAAAGCAAAAAACCGAGTGTGAACAATTACCTTCAGCACTGCTAGCAAGTAGGACAATCCTTAGAGGACGCCAAAATCGGCATGCTTTTAAGGTCAAAGAGCAAATTATGCATAAATACATATGTATAAGGAAAACAATTACAAAATGTAATATTACACGGGCAGCTGAAGGTAAAAAAATATGAATTACAAAATATAGTAATATACGGGCAGCTGAAGATTAAAAGTGATAGCGATACTGAGAACTCACTGAAGCCAGCCCCCGATAACATATAGTAACATAAAAGAGAATCGGATCCAAATAAAAAACCGCTAGTGTAAATAGCTAATATAATTATTTCAAAAACACAAAATAGATAAGAACAATCACCTTCAACACTGCCAGCAAATATAAAAGAAAATTTTCAAACCACTAAAATGGCACACACTAAAAAATTAGGGGTGCGTATAGATAAATATGATAAAAATGAGAACAAAATCGCATATGGCTCGATGTTGCCAGGCAGTGAGATGCCGCAATACAAAAACCAAATTAAAATCAGGTTAAAAATGGCATTTAGAACCCACAAAAATTGTAATGGGAAGTGGTAAATGAACAACTGCATGTATATAACAAAATAATAAATAAAAACTGTATAAAAATAAAAATAAAACTATATAAATATATAAATAAGACATCACACTGTAAGAACAAATAAGTATAATATGTATTGCATTAAAAGAGAGAAAGGGAAAGTAACGGGGGGAGGGGATCGGCGAAAGGGCAAAAAAGGAAAAAGGGAGGAAGGAAGAAGAGAGGAAAGGGGGAGGGGGAAAAGGAAAGGGGGAAGGGAGGAAGGAGGAAAGAGGCGAGGGAGGGGAGGGGAGGGGAAGGGGGAAGGGGGGAAAAGGGGGAGAAACAGGGGGGGAAGGGGGGGAAAAGGGGGGGGGGGAAAGAACCTAATAAACTAATCAAAAGAAGAAAATCCTAAATTAGTAAAGGTTGTACAAACTCTACTTATAAAAAGACTGACAAATTAAGATCCTGATTAAAACCAAGGGGCTCAATAGATTGCAACTCATAAATGAACCGCTGTTCTAATCTAAGAAGAATCAAATCTATATTGCCTCCTCGCCAATGTGGATGTACAACTTTTAAAACAAAGAATTTTAGATCTGAAACAAGGTGGTCCTTTTCAATCCAATGATTGATCATTGGTTTATCTGGAACCCGTCTCCCTAGACAACTTTTGTGCTCAATAATTCGTGTCTTAACAGGGCGAGTTGTTTTACCAACATACAATAACTTACAAGGACATATAATCACATATATAACGTTACTGGTCATGCAATTTGAATAATGGTTAAGAAAAAACTTCTTGCGAGTCAGTGGATGTACAAAAACACCTTTCATTGGAATGGCATTCAAACAGACCGAGCAGCGTCCGCATTGAAAATGGCCTTTAGCTTTTACAACCGGTATTGGCTTTGCAAGGGCTGATGGAACTAAAATATTTTTAATGTTACGATTTCTTTTATGTGCAATAATAAGGGATTTATGTGTCATAGCAGGAAGAGAAGAAACAAGATGCCATTCCCATCTGAGGATGTCAGAAATATCTTTAGAAAGGGCTGAAAAAGTCAAAGCACATAATATTTGGTTCTCTTTAATTGGTGTTTTCTTTTTAAGGAGCATATTCCTATCTGAAGATTTTGCCTTATCATATGCTTTTTTTAATGACATGCATAGGATAACCCCTTTCTTCAAATCTACCACTCATTTTTGTTGCATGTTTCTCAAAATCATTATGCGACGTGCATAAGCGCCTAACCCTTAGGAATTGACCATAGGGTAAATTATCTTTCAAAGATTTGTTGTGAAAACCGTCATAACGTAAAATTGTATTACGATCAGTGGGTTTCCGATATAGGTCCGCAAGGAACCCTTCTGTGCCCTTTTTGATATTAATATCAAGGTACGAAATTTGATCAAAACTGAAAGACCCTTCAAATTGTAAGTGTTCATCCTCCCCCTTTCCCCTCCCCTCCCCTCTCCCTCCCCCCTTCCCTTCCCCCTTCCCCTCCCCTCCCTCACCTTTCCTCCTTCCTCCCTTCCCCCTTTCCTTTTCCCCCTCCCCTCCCCCTTTCCTCTCCCCTTCCTTCCCCCCTTTTTCCTTTTTTCCCCTTTCCCCCTTCCCCTCCCCCCCTTTCCTTTCCCTTTCTCTCTTTTAATGCAATACACATTATACTTATTTGTTCTTACAATGTGATGTGTCTTATATATATTGTTTTATTTTTATTTTTATACAGTTTTTATTTATTATTTTGTTACATACATGCAGTTGTTCATTTACCACTTCCCATTACAATTTTTGTGGGTTCTAAATGCCATTTTTAACCTGATTTTAATTTGGTTTTTGTACTGAGGCATCTCACTGACTGGCAATATCGAGCCATATGCGATTTTGGTCTCATTTTTATCATATTTATCTATACGCACCCCTAATTTTTTAGCGTGTGCCATTTTAGTGGTTTGAAAATTTTCTTTTATATTTGCTGGCAGTGTTGAAGGTGATTGTTCTTATCTATTTTGTGTTTTTGAAATAATTATATTAGCTATTTGCACTAGCGGTTTTTTATTTGGATCCGATTCTCTTTAGCGTAGTTACTCACCTATAACAGGTGTTCTCCAGGAGCAGCAGGAATCAGTCCTCACTTATGGGTGACGTCGGCGCCGACGGAGCCCTCGCGGAGCAATTTTCCCCAGCTTTCAAAGAAAGCCTTTGGGAATTGCAGCGCGCATGCGCGGTCCTCTTCCCGCCCAAGGGTGCCATCTTAGCCAGTCAGATGACATAGCTAAAAAAGACAGCATAAAAATTTGCAAAAAAACTAAAGCAGATGATTGCAACTCCAAGGGGAGGAGGGAGGGTTGTGAGGACTGATTCCTGCTGCTCCTGGAGAACACCTGTTACAGGTGAGTAACTACGCTTTCTCCAGGACCAAGCAGGAAGTCAGTCCTCACTTATGGGACTCCCAAGCTTAAGGCTACCGGAGACCCTAAGCACAAAAATGAGCTCCCTCTAGCTCAGCAGCACAGAAGGAAGGAATCTTCGCTGAATTATTACCCACCGGTAGCCCACATCCGGGATGGAGGGTAGGAGTTGCTCAAACCTCAAAGAGATTATGGAGGACTGCCTGTCCGAAAGCACTGTCCCTGCGGGACTCCCTCTCGAGACAGTAATGGACCGCAAAGGTCTGGCTCGAAGACCAAGTAGCGGCCCGGCAGATGTCTGCCAGCGGAACAGAGCGGAGGTAAGCCACTGTCGTAGCCTTTGCCCGAACGCAATGAGCCGTGACTCGACCTTCCAAGGAGAGTCTGGCTGCCCCATAAGCCCAAGTGATACAGTCCGCAACCCAGATGGACAGAGTACGCTTGGAGACCGGGAGCCCCAATTTATTGGGGTCAAAAGACACAAAAGCTGAGCAGCTTTACGGTGCTCCCGCGTACGGTCAAGGTAGAAGTTCAATGCCCTTCTACAGTCCAGGGTATGGAGGACCGTTTCAGCTCGGCTGGAGTGTGGTCTGGGAAAGAAGGTCGGAAGTACCACCTCCTGATTGATGTGAAAGGGGGAGACCACTTTTGGAAGAAATTTTGGGTGAGTCCGTAGGACTACCCTATTTTTGTAGAACCGAGTGTAAGGGGGATCAGACACGAGGGCCTGCAATTCACTTACGCGCCTAGCGGAAGTGAGGGCTATCAAGAACAATGTTTTCCAAGAAAGAAAACGGAGAGAACAGGTAGCCATAGGTTCAAAAGGCGGACAGGTGATCCGCTGCAAAACCACATTCAGATCCCAGTCAGGCGCTGGCGGGCGGAGAGGTGGTTTAAGTAGAAGGAGACCTCGGAGAAACCTCGCTACGAGAGGGTCGCTGGAAAGGGGTCTGCCGTCCACCGGTACATGATGTGCTGAAAGAGCACTGAGGTGAACTTTGACGGAGTTGGACTTAAGTCCCAGATTAGAGAGGTAGAGCAAGTACTGCAAGATCACCGACACCGAGCAGGAGAAGGGATCCTGAGACTGCTGGGTACACCAAACGGAAAAGCGATGCCATTTAAGGGCGTAGCATTTGCGGGTAGAAGGTCGCCGAGAAGCTAAGACGACCTCTTCCACCTCTGCCGGCAGGAGAAGGGGAGCAAGGACTACCCTCTCAGCAGCCAGGCCATTAGATTGAGAGATCTGAGGTTGGGGTGTAGCAGAGACCCCTGATCTTGAGTGAGGAGATCCGGTTGAAACCCCAGAGGGAATGGATCCTCCACCGCTAATTGCAGCAGGAGTGGAAACCACGGCTGTCTGGGCCAGCGAGGAGCGATCAGGATCATGGAAGCTTTGTCTCGGAGAACCTTGAAAAGAGTTCGAGAGACTAGCGGGATGGGAGGAAAAGCATACAGAAGGCTCTCCGCCCATGAGAGTAGAAAAGCGTCTGCCGCAACTCGAAGGGGATGCGGCTGACGAGAGCAGAAGCGAGGAAGTTGCCGGTTGAGAGGGCTGGCAAAGAGATCCATCGTGGGGAGGCCCCACTTTAGAAAGAGCTTCTGAACTACCAAGGGATCCAGGCGCCACTCGTGCGGCTGGAGGATCCTGCTGAGTTTGTCCGCCAGGCAATTTTCTTGGCCTGGGAGATAAACTGCCTTGAGAAGAACGCCGTGACTGACGGCCCAAGAGCAGAGCTTCTGTGCCTCCCGACAGAGAGGGAAGGAGCCCGTGCCCCCCTGCTTGTTCACGTAGAACATGGCAACTTGATTGTCCGTCTGGACAAGGATGGACTGGTGAGAGGTCAGGTGGGAGAAGGCCTTGAGAGCCAGGCGGATCGCTCTGAGCTCCAGGAAGTTGATCTGCTGAGCAGACTCCCACGTGGTCCAGAGGCCCTGAGTACGTGCCCCTTGGCAATGTGCTCCCCAGCCCAGGAGGGATGCATCTGTTGTCAGCACCCGGGCCGGCTGAGGTGACTGGAAAGGCATGCCGAGTACCAGGTTCGGCCGATGAAGCCACCACTGGAGAGACGAGATCAGCGGCTCCGAGACGCGCACTAGGTCTGCTAGGCCGCCTGTGGCTTGTTGCCACTGCCGGCGGAGACACCATTGAGCAGGCCGCATATTCAGGCGGGCATTGGGGGTCACATGGACGGTGGAAGCCATATGGCCGAGTAGTCTCAGGAAGCGCCTGGCGGAGACCAGGGGCTGGCTGCGAAAACGGCCGGCTAGGTCCATGAGCCGTTGAGCTCTGTCGAGCGGTAGGAACGCTCGTGCCTGAGGAGTGTGCAGCCTTGCGCCGATGAACTCGAGATCCTGTGAGGGGAGCAAAGTGGACTTTGCGAAGTTTATAACAAAGCCCAAGTACTGCAGAAGAGTCACCGTGCGGCGTGTGGCGTTGGTGACCTCCGGAGCGGACGCTGCCCTGATGAGCCAGTCGTCGAGGTACGGAAAGACATAGAGGCCGTGAAGCCGGAGATGGGCCGCCACCACCGCGAGACATTTTGTGAAGACTCGCGGTGCGGAGGACAGGCCAAAGGGTAGTACTCTGTACTGGTAATGATTTCCGGCCACCACAAACCTTAGGTACTGGCGGTGGCTTGGGTGGATAAGGATGTGCGTGTAGGCATCCTTTAGATCCAAGGAGCATAGCCAATCTCCCTGCTGGAGGTAGGGCAGAAGGATTCCAAGGGTAAGCATCTTGAACTTTTCCCGCACGAGGAATTTGTTGAGGTTGCGCAAGTCCAGGATGGGTCTGAGGCCTCCTGTCCTTTTTGGTACTAGAAAATACCTGGAATAAAAGCCTTGACCTTTCAGGTGGTGGGGCACCGGTTCCACCGCCTGTTCCTGTAGAAGACCTGCTAACTCCTGAAGGAGTAATTCCCTGTGCAGAGGGGGTCGTGGAGGTTCTCCCGGAAAATAGGAGGGAGGGACCTGGTGGAAGTGGAGAAGATAGCCTTCTCGCACGACTTGAAGCACCCAGGCATCTGAGGTGATGCTGGACCACTTGTGGGCGAAGTGAACCAGCCGGCCTCCGGTGCTGGGAGGAACCAGCGGGGGGGGAGAGGCTATGCTTAAGGAGTCAAAAAACCCCACCCTGCTGAGCAGGGGCTGGTGGTGCAGGCTTGGGGGCTTGCTGCCTACGGGACCCGTTACCCCGTCCCTTGGCCTGCTGGCCCTGTTGGGGAGCTGCAGGGGCCTGATATTGGGGGTATTGTTTGTAGGCAGCCGCCTTCCTCGGGTAAAAGGACTTCTTTCCCGAGCCCTTCTTTTTCTGGGAAGGGGCGGAGGTCTTCCTAGAAAGCCTAGTCCTGGTGAGAGTCTCCGTCTCAATTTGTGCAGCCTTTTCAGCCATGGGCTTGCCAAAGAGGTTTTCGCCTCGGCAGGGGACATCGACCAACTTGTCCTGCACCCAGGGCTCAAGGTCAGACGACTGAAGCCAAGCCTGTCGGCGGGCACCGATGCCGGCTGCGGCAAATCGAGCCGATGCTTCAAAGCCATCATAGGCTGCTCGGGATATGAATTTTGAGCATTCCCGAATGCCAGTGGACAAGGCCAGGAACCTCCGCAAGGGTTCCTCGGACAAACCAGCGGAGAATCCGGCTAGCTCTTTAGCCAGGTCTCGGAGATACATGCCCATGTATAGCTGGTAGGTCTGGACACGACACGCAAGCATAGAGCCCTGGAAACACTTCTTACCAAGGCCATCCAGGTTACGGGCCTCCCTGCCAGGAGGCACCGAGGAGTGCATCTTCTGGCTCTTAAGACGATGCATGGCCGATTCCACTACCATGGAATGGTGTGGTAGCTGTGCTTTTTGGAAGCCAGGGCTCTTGCGGACTCGATAGATAGAATCGACCCGCTTGCTCAGGACCGGCGAGGTGGCCGGACTCTCCCACATGCGGAAGAGTAGTCGTTCCAGCATGGGAGGAACCGGTACAGTAAAGTGTTCCCTGGCGGGAGAGTCATACTGGAGGGCGTCGAGCTCTTCGGCTCGAGGCTCCTCCTCGGGATCCGCAGGGAAGGCCAAAGCCTTGGCCATATCCCTGACAAAGTCCGAGAACCGGGCATCCTCCGGGGGGGACTGCTTCCGAGGTTCGGACTCAGGTGAGTCCGAGGGGACACACCGAGTCCGAAAAGAATCAGGCGACTCTTCCTCTTCAGACTCCCAGACCGACTCCGACGAGGACTCGGTGGGGTCGGCCCGGGCAGGGCGCGGCGCCTGCCGCCCCGACGCCGAGGGAGTCGGCGTCGGCGACCTCGGTCCCGAACGGGAGGCCGAGGGTGACCTCGACCGAGGATCGACTCGAGTGCGCATCGACTCGAGGATCGGCTCGGTCTCCGGGGTCGACTTAGACGTCGACGTCCCGGCGGTCGGGGCAGCGGCGCCAGCGAAGCCAGCGAGCAGTGCCCGCTGCTGGTCCATGAAGGCAGACAGTCTGCTCTCCAAGGCCGTCAACCTGAGTCCGAGCTCAGGTGATCCAGTAGCCCCCGACTCGGGCCCCGACGGCGTCGGGCCCGACGTCGGCGGTCTCGGAGGCGAGTCCAGGAGGACCACAGGACTTACCCGAGCAGGCAGCTCCGACTCCAGGCGAGGTCGCTTCGAGAGGTGCTCCTTCTCCAAGGACCCGGGACGGCTATCGGGGCTATGCGACCTGGCCCTCGCGGAGCCAGGAGCGTCCACCGACGCCGCCCTCGCGGGTTTCACCTTTCGTCGATGGTCCCCGGAGGGAGAACCCCTGTCGGAGGAACTCCGGCGACGGTCCGAGCTGGAACCTCTGGACGCGGAGGCCTCCGACGAGGTCCGGGTACGGCTGGGGTCAGCGAAGATCCTATCCCGCTGATGCCGCCGACTTCTCAACACTTTGGAGGACATTTTGCCGCAGGGCCCACAGATCATTTCTTCATGATCTGGGCCCAGGCAGCAGAGGCAATTGTCGTGTGTGTCAGTTAGTGACATATTTCGGTCACACTGACCACACCGTTTGAAACCACTGGCAGCCATCGGGGGAAAAAGGGCCCCGGCGAGGTCAAAGGACCGGGCTGCCAGGGAAAAACCGAAAACGAAACTGACTAAGTCAGAAAAACCGAAAAAGAAGAAGAGGACTCGTGACCGGCGTCGCGAGTCCGGGCGGGAAAAAGACCGGCGTCGAACCGAAGGAAAAAAGAGAAA
Source organism: Ichthyophis bannanicus (assembly GCA_033557465.1). Taxonomy (NCBI): domain Eukaryota; kingdom Metazoa; phylum Chordata; class Amphibia; order Gymnophiona; family Ichthyophiidae; genus Ichthyophis; species Ichthyophis bannanicus. The sequence continues at coordinate 304,638,596 of CM066032.1, read as the reverse complement.
ATATGAGTAAAAATCAACTTTTTCGCGGGGACACGACGGGTACGTCTGTAGGGCTCCGCGGAAAAAAGAAGACTGGCTAAGATGGCACCCTTGGGCGGGAAGAGGACCGCGCATGCGCGCTGCAATTCCCAAAGGCTTTCTTTGAAAGCTGGGGAAAATTGCTCCGCGAGGGCTCCGTCGGCGCCGACGTCACCCATAAGTGAGGACTGACTTCCTGCTTGGTCCTGGAGAAAATATGTTATCGGGGGCTGGCTTCAGTGAGTTCTCAGTATCGCTATCACATTTCATCTTCAGCTGCCCTATATTACTATATTTTGTAATTCATCTTTTTTTACCTTCAGCTGCCCATGTAATATTACATTTTGTAATTGTTTTCCTTATACATATATATTTATGCATAATTTGCTCTTTGACCTTAAAAGCACGCCAATATCGGCGTCCTCTAAGGATTGTCCTACTTGCTAGCAGTGCTAAAGGTAATTGTTCACACTCGTTTTTTTTGCTTTAGCAGCTTGGTTTTATGTAAGTTTGGTGTTCAATTTTATGCGAAAATTTATGTTTATTTATTTTTTAAAACATATGGTCTGATTTGCTAGGCACCAGCTCTGATTATTTTCGAGCTGTTTGCTCTTTTTTTAAAATGGCTTTGCATTTAAGCGATGGAACACTTAGGTGTTGGAATATCGGGTTTTTTTCACATGTTTTGGCAACGCTGTATTTTTATTATTATTAGGCTGGCCAATGTCCATATTTTAAATGTTTTTTAACTAGTGCTTCGCCTTTTAAACAGTATCAATTGCAACCTACATAGTGTTTTTCATATTTTTTTTGGGAGTCACATCACATGTGCATAGTTGGCTCAGTTCAATGTTCTCAAACATTGTCTCCCTTCTTATATCTCTGGTGTGGATCTGGGTCTGGTTTTCTCACTGTTTATTTATTCATATGATTTTTGCTGTTTATTAATGGTATCGTTGTTTTTTAGCATTATCTACATTTACGCTCCTCCATGCGCTTCGTCTAGTATATAGATATACACAATTTGTAAGTACACCATGATTGTTTTATATTATATTTATCCATGTTTGTCTCATTTTCAAATTATGCATGGTCATTTATATGTAGCTATGTTTTTATTTTTGTTTTTAATCTTTTCATTTTTAATATCTTGCTTTTAAGATAATGAGTATATTTATTTGTAATTTTTACTGTTTTTATGACAAGTACTGTATTTGTTTGCAGTCCTCTAGCCCTCTGATGAAGGCATCTGCCGAAACGCGTCAGGGTTCACAACTTCAATAAAGTGCAATTGACCAAAAACTCTGCTCGCTCTTTGTGTTCTCTGAGTTTTCTCTGCGAGCAGGTGCTCCTGTTTTTGTTTCTTGACTTGGTCAGTGTCATGGCAGGACATGCTAGGGAGATAAGCTTTCTAGATGAAATAAATGACTGCTTCTTAGAGCAGCTGGCTCATGAACTGACCAGAAGGAAGGCCATTTTGGACCTAGTCCTTAGTGGAACACCAGATCTGGTGCAAGAGATAAGGGTGTTGGGGCCACTTGGCAATAGTGATCATAACATGATCGTGTTTGATTTCATTAATGGAGGATGGATGGTAAGGAAATCCACAGTATTACCTTTTAACTTTCAAAAGGGAGACTATTATAAAATGAGGAAAAACTAAAAGGAGCAGTTGCAAAGGTTAAAGACTTACATCAACCTTGGGTGTTGTTGAAAACTACTATCTTGGAATCCCAGACCAGCTGTATTTCACGCTGTAAGAAAAGTGGAAGGAAGTCTAAAAAACTGCCAACATGGTTTAAAGGTGAAATCAGAGAGGCTGTTGCTGCCAAAAAAGCATCTTTCAGGAAATAGAAAAAAGAGCCAAATGACGAAAACTGGAAATAGCATAAGCACTGGCAAGTTAGATTGCAAGGCACTGATAAAGCAGGCAAATAGAGAATTTGAGAAGCAGCTTGCTGTGGAAGCAAAAATGCATAATACAGACCTTTTCAGTATATTCGTGGCAAAAAACATGTGAGAGAGTCAGCTGGACCATTAGATGACAGAGGGTTAAAAGGGGCACTAAGAGGGGACAAGGCAATAGCTGAGAGACTGAATGAATTCTTTGCTTCGGTCTTTACTGAGGAAGATGTAGGGTTGTTACCCATGACTGAAGTGGTATTTAAAGGTGATACTGCAGAAAAATTGGAAGAAATATTGATACAATAGGAAGATGTATTACAACTATTTGATAAACTGAAGAGTAGCAAATCCCCTGGACTGGATGGTATACATCCAAGGGTGTTGAAAGAACTGAAATATGAGATTGCAGACCTGCTATTAGTAATCTGTGAACTATCATTAAATCATCTGTAATACCTGAAGATTGGAGGATGGCCAATGTAAAATGGGTTCCAGGGGTGATCCGGGAAACTACAGACCGGTGAGCCTGATGTCAGTACCGGGAAAAATGGTAGAAACCATCATAAAGAACAAAATTACTGAACATGTAGATAATCATGGCTTAATGGGAGACAGTCAACGTGCCTTTAGACAAGGAAGATCTTGTTTTACTAATCTGTTTTGTTTTTTTGAAGGTGTGAATAAACAGGTACATAAGAACATAAGATATGCCATACTGGGTCAGACCAAGGTCCATCAAGCCCAGTATCCTGTTTCCAACAGTGGCCAATCTAGGTCATACGTACCTAGCAGTTTCCCCAAAAGACACAGGTTCCGCAATGCCTGTACTGGGTCAAGCATTGATATCCTGGGTCCCTTCTTAATAATGGTTTATGGACCTTTCCTCCAGGAACTTGTCCAAACCTTTTTTAAACCCAGCTACACTAACAGCCTTTACTACATCCTCCGGTAACAAATTCCAGAGTTTGATTACACGTTGAGTGAAAAAATATTTTCTTTTATTAGTCTTAAATAGTTTACCCTGTAGCTTCATTGCATGTCCCCTAGTCTTTCTATATTCTATCAATCTAAACAATCGATCTACATTTACCCGTTCCACTCCGTTCATTAATTTATAGACTTCTATCATATCTCCCCTCAGCCGTCTCTTTTCCAGGTTAAAGAGCTCTAACCTTTTTAGCCTTTCTTCATAGGAGTATCCTTCCATCCCCTTTAACATTTTGGTGGCTCTTCTCTGAACCTTTTCTAATAACTCTATATCCTTTTTAAGATACGGCAACCAGAATTGCATACAATAGGTAGATAAAGGTGAGTCAGTTGATATAGTGTTTCTGGACTTTCAGAAAGCCTTTGACAAGGTCCCTCATTAGAGACGTTTGGCAAAACTAAAATGTCATGGATAGGAGTCAGTGTACTATTGTGGATCAGGAACTGGTTAAAAGATAGAAAGCAGAGGGTAGGGCTAAATGACCAATTTTTACAATGGAGAAAGATGAATAGTGGAGTACCCCAGGGATCTGTGCTGGGTCCGCTGCTTTTTAACATATTCATAAATGACCTGGAAATGGGAATAACGAGTGAGGTTATCAAATTTTCAGATGACACAAAACTATTTAAAGTTGTTAAAACCCATGAGGATTGTGGAAAATTGCAAGAGGATCTTGATAAATTGGAAGACTGGGCATCCAAATGGCAGATGAAATTTAATGTGGACAAGTGCAAAGTTATGCACCTAGGAAAGAACAATCCAAACTATGCTTACACGATGCAAGGTTCCATATTAGGAACCACAACACATGTTAAAACCCTCCGCCCAAGAGAGCTAAGAGAGCAAACAGAATGCTAGGTATCATAAGGAAAGGAATGGAAAATAAAAAAAAAGGATATTATAATCCCTCTGTATCGTTTAATGGTGCGACCGCACCTTGAATACTGTATGCAATTCTGGTCACCGTATCTTTAAAAAGATATAGCGTTATTAGAAAAGGTATATAGAAGAGCCACCAAAATGGTAAAGGGGATGGAAGGAAAGCCCTATGAAGAGAGGCTAAAAAGGTTAGGGCTCTTCAACCTGGAAAAGAGATGGCTGAGGGGAGATAGAGGTTTATAAATTAAACAATGGAGTGGAAGAGGTAAACATAGATCGATTGTTTATGTCATCAGAATATAGAAAGACTAGGGGACATGCAATCAAGCTACAGGGTAACCTATTTAAGAATAATAAGAGAAAATATTCACTCAACCTGTAATCAAACTCTGGAATTTGTTATCGGAGGATGTAGTAAAAGCTGTTAGTGTAGCTGGGTTTAAAAAAGGTTTGGACAAGTTCCTGGAGGAAAGGTCCATAAACCATTATTAAAAGGGACCTGGGATATCACTGCTTGACCCAATACAAGCATTGTGGAACCTGTGTCTTTTGGGGAAACTGATAGGTACTTATGACCTAGATTGGCCACCTTTGAAAACAGGATACTGGGCTTGATGTACCTTGGTCTGACCCAGTATGGCATATCTTATGTTTTTATGTTCATGGAAACCTTACACATGGACCGCCGGGAGGGTCCTTCCATGGCTCTATCACAAGAGTTCACCAAAACCCAACAGGACACTCAGGCAAACAGAACCGCTTTACTTCTGCTGAAAGAAGCCTCCCCAAGATACCCAAGATGTCCCTTTGGAGGAAAATCCTGTAGCCAAACAGAGATGCTACCTGTACTCCAAGGATTCCAGGCCATACCACAGTACAGATGGAGCAGCTAAAAGGCTCTAACATCTGCTAAGAGCTCAGGGACTTACCAGGTCCCAAGCAGGGAAGCACCAAGCAACTTAAACATGCTAGCATGTGCCCGCCAGAGTCAAGCCCTAAGTGAGAACTCATCATGAATCTGCCTTAGCAGGAACCCTTGTCATGCTCTTTCTGTGGGCCCACACTTGATGAGAAAGAGAAACCACATTGCTTGGCCCAAGTTTCCATGAAACACACTGCACAAACTCAGTCCGAGGCCCCTAGGAACACAGGATCAAATGGGTCACTACTTGTACAGAAGATGGCTCATTCAGTCAGAGAAGAAGCCACACAACATCCCTCCCCTAGGCCATTCCAGATTAAGGGCCTCCCAGCCTGCCATCCACTGAATCCCCCTTTGCCTGAAATGGCTCCACAATCAGCATCGGCTGGAAAGCTGGACACACGGGGTACTGGAAGACCAAGTCTTTGTGCTAATAAATCCCTTGTGAAAGGGCCAAATTCTCATTATGCCCAGATTCCTGGAGTTCTGATGCAGACCGAGCACATGCTACTGAACCGCATGCTACTGTTGCTTGCGATATGTGCTGCAGCTAGGACAATCAGATGCTCCTTGGCCAAACAGTACAACTGTAAGAATTACTCCAGATGTGTGAGCTCTGCCACAGTAGAAGGTATGCACTACCATCAGGACCATGTTCGAGAGCACTCAGCCTACTGCTTCCCTTAACGAAGGTATGAGCCACCCTAAGGTCAATATGACTGTTGCAGCCTCCATGCGTAAGACCCTCTTTGAGGTCCTGTGAATGGACCAGGTCTCACACCCCCAGCCCTCCGGGTTGGATGCCAAGCTGACAAGCCTCTCCTCAGGTGCATCCCAGGAGAGGCTTGTCAGCCTCTCCTGGGAAGCACCTGAGGTAGAACTACGTCGACTATGTCACTTGCTCTTCTACCTGAGGTAGAACTATGTCCACTATGTCACTTGCTCTTTGATCTCCTTGGGAAGAGAAAGAGCATGGTCGAATGACTGGGAACACTGGAGAACAGACTAAGCGATGCATCTCAATTGAGTGCGTGTACACCCTAATGCAAGAATCTGGCCATAAATTGATGCCACACACTCAAGGGCCAGAGACAATCAGATCCATTGAGTTGACTGAGGATTAGCCGCGCTGAGTCAGCAGCATTTTACATGAACCTTCCATCGACAGTCAACTCCACATAGGAGATTAGTACCCAATCCCTAGGACTTCACCTCCTGGGAAATAATCAGGTTGCTCTTAGGATAGCTGTGTTTCTCAACCCCAGGCTTTCCACCCTGAGCTCTGCAGGCTTGTGCCATTAGCAGTCTTCATCAAGGATACTAAATCTGGTCAACTCAATGTCCAGGGATGAGCCACCAGGCCCTCTGTCTGAAAGAAAGGTACTGTGGTCACCATTTTTACCTTGAGAAAGGGACAGGGAGCCACAAAGTGAGAAATGCTCTGACAAGGTCCAGGAGATGGTGCACCCTCTATTGGACCAATGCATCAACAGACCTATAGGGCCCCATATGAAAATGAGAGACTTGGAATCCGAAGACAACGAGCTCTAGGACCAGACATGCTGGAAGGCACCTCCCTACCAGAATCCTCATGTATCCAAGATAAAATCCCTGTCTCTGCTGTGGAGGAGACAAGAGAAACAACCTTTCACTACCAGAGGCAATAAGGAACATCCACAATAGTCCCCCACCCAAGCAAAATACCTCAAGGAGACTTTCCTGGGAAGATCTTACAACCACCATTGCCACACAAACAGTGCACTTCAGAAGACTCAGATTGGCCTGGGCCAGCAACTTCTGGGACCGAAGATAGGTGGCTTGTTGACAGTACTGACAAACCGCAATCTTGCCTAAAGACCCTGAAACTCATTAGCTTGACATGGTACGGGTGTGCTCAGAAGAAACAGACTGAGCCCCAACCAACTGTACCTAGGGAGGCCACGCCAGCATCCAGGGAGTGGTATTTCAGGTTCCTAGAGAGTGGAGTACTCATCTGAGGATTATTCTCCAGGCATGCCCACAGCACCACCCGAAAGTCAAAGGTGGATACCATCAAGGTCTCCTGAATTACCCCGAGCATTCCAAACCAAGATTCCGTACATACAGCAACCCCTGCTCCTGGGACAGTCATGCACCTTGTCCCAGCAGAGAACTGTACTTCAACCCCAGGAGTCCAACTAGGCTGGTCCAGCATGTTACTGGCTGAGGGAGCAACAGAGATAGTGATATTAAGAACCCCAGGAAGCTAGCTGGGGGTTTCCCCCCTAAAAGCCCATGCTAGGGACCTGGAGAAGGTGGAACATCATAGAGTCAAAGATCCACCAAGGACAAAGGGAATCAGTCTGCTACCCTCACCCAAAAGCCAGCTCCGACACCTATGGAACTGCCATAAAGCTCCCTAAAACCTAAATAGGGCATGGCCGAGGAAAAATGGATATTACAGGGATTCCACCCAGCCTGTGGGGGCAACACAACTCCATCCTCCTCAAACTTACCCTGTAGCTGCCGGAACGACATGCAAGACCTTCAAGCAACCCCCACAGGGAAAGGCTGGACTTGCAGAGGAATGGAGGTGTGCAAGAGCAAAGCAGGGGCCATGACCTCTCTAGCTGCCCATAAGAAAAGCATCTGGAGGGTACTGTAAACTTTGGCCCCCAAATGCCCCCGCAGAGGTCTGAAAATCAGCTAGCCAACTGAATACAGACGAAAGGCTGACTCAGGAGCTGCAATACAAGACATCCCTCAATTAGGGACCTGTGTTCCCAAAAGACCCCCAGGTACCCCTGCACATTTGACTATCACCATACTACAATGCTTCTCTCTCTCTGGACCCATACAGTCCATACAAAGTAGCTGCAGAGCTCACCAGCAGTACAGAAAAAAAGAAAGAAGCAGCAGAGGCCACAGACACAGCATCAGCCCCCCCACCCCCTCCCCCATGGGGGAGACAGGATGCTGGCCAGAAGTTGCCCTGAGCAGGGCCGGATTTACCTTGAGTGAGGCCCTACGCCAACAAAAATTGTGGGCCCCCAGAAAAGATAAAAACGCTGTTGGCCCTGACGTCATAATTAAACTGGGAATCCCAAAAGCCAAACTTGGAATGTACAACACTGTAGAAATAAAACTATACAATAATTTGCTCTTGTACTAAACAAAGCGCAGACGTTAATGATGCACATTTACCAGAGCTGACATATTCCAATTAAATTCAAATTAAAGAGATATTTTTCTACCTTTTGCGCATTTTTTTTCAGCTGCAATTGCTCCAGCCACTTTCTTCTGGTTTCTTCGTGTCAGTCCACCTCCAGTCTTAACCCCCCCAGCCCATTTTCAGTCCCAGCCCCCCCCCCCATCGGCTCAATTAAAATTAAATTAAAAAAAAAAAAAACGCTGGCTGCTGCCGCGGCAGCATGGACTGTCCCGCGGGGCCCCCTCTGCTGTCGCGGCAGCATGGACTGTCCCGCGGGGCCCCCTCTGCCCGCTGAATCCGTCCCTCCCTCCCTCCCTCCGTGCCGGCTTTGAGAGGCGCGAAGGGAGAGTGTCTCCCTCGCGTCTCTGTTAAGCCCGCAGGGGCTGATGGGAAATTTCTTAAATCATGAGTTTTTAAATACTTAATATTGTAAACCAAGCATATTTTCTAGGTCCCTGGACCTTAAGGACCTCTATTATTTACTTTACAACTTATAACACTTAAAAAAAATACTTTAAAAAAATAGGTATAGGCCCCGCCCCCTAAACTTTAATGAGCTCCGTTTAACATTGAAACTATAAAACACTTTAAAAAATCACTTTGACCAACTCACCATTCCATTTGCTTTTTTTTACTTTTATTTTGCAGCATGGACTGTCCCGCTGCCCCTCTCCCTTCGCGCCTCTCAAAGCCGGCAGGGAGGGAGGGACGGATTCAGCGGGCAGAGGGGGCCCTGCGGGACAGTCCATGCTGCCGCGACAGCAGAGGGGGCCCCGCGGGACAGTCCATGCTGCCGCGGCAGCAGCCAGCATTTTTTTTTAAATTTAATTTTAGGAACCCTAACAATTTTTTCAGTTTTTGTGGGCCCTTGTCAGCTGTGGGCCCTACGCCACGGCGTAATTGGCATATAGGTAAATCCGGCCCTGGCCCTGAGCATTGGAGCCCAACTGGGAGCAAAAAACTACAGCTGCAGTGAAAAAACACTAGGTGTTGCAGCTGAATCAGGCCATGAAAAACCTTGGCAGCAAAGGACAAAAAGGCTGAAAAAAAGCTGCACCAAAAAAAGATACCTGGAGCCACAGCAAATGCGAGCTCCAAAAATGGAATCCAGAGGCCTGTTGAGCCAGCCAGAGAAATCCTATTAGGGAGGCGTCGGACACCTACACAGGTCTGGGGAGGTACGACTAGGGAAGGGGTTTTGCTGTTTTTTAAAATAAATTGAAGCTCCTTTATTAAAGGCAAGCTGAGAGCCAACTGCACTCCCACTGATGTCAATCCAGAAACTTCCCCATTGAAATCAAAGGACAGAAAGGGGCGTGAAAAAAATAATTTGAAAAAAATATGTAAAAAAAAAATGAAGATCAGATAACGACAGCAAGAAGGAAGGGGAGCTGGGCTCAACTTACTTACCCCCCTCAGGGGCCCTGTGGGGTCCTCTTGCTTCTCTTTTAGCCCACCAGTGCTAGTAACCTCAAGGAAACAGAATGGACACTAGGCAGCTGTCTGCTCCAGGAGATATGGGTGTTCCAGCACTCTGAGCCGTTGGGCCTTTCAGGACTCAATCCAAGGCTCCATACCACAGTGCAGGCAAGGAGAGTCTGACTCAATCCAAGGCCTTTGAACTGAAGTGTGGGCGAGGAGACAGCCCTATCTTCACTGCTGTAGCACTCCACACACCTTGCCATCTGCTGGAGGCAAACAATACTAGCTTCTCTCAATGCTGTACCAGGTGATGACACCCCTAAAAGTTGCTCAAGTTTGCCTCCACCTACTGGCAGGAGGACATAACCCACTTATCTGGACTAGTCTAGCAGGATTGATAAAGAATGAGCAGTTTACTTTGAACCTTCCGGGCAGGACGAATGACTGTCAGTGACAACTGCCAACTAATGTTGTAGGATGGGAAAATTGGGGGAGTGTGGAGAGGAAAGCAACCTACAGTAAGTAAATAAATAAACTAAAAACAAAGAAAGATTTTGGTGAGCATATATGATAACATACAAACCAATCTTCTCATAGTTTTAAACTGTGGTACATATTTGACAACTTTACATATAGTTCAAGTGCTTTAGAGATCTTGTCAGCAATTCATTCTAGAATGTCCAGTGTTTACAAACAGTGCTCATTGTTTCCACTTGTTAGGCTGTATCAGCACACCTGCCAGGATCCAGCAGAACAATTGACTGCTAAAATAAAAGCTGTGGCTGTAAACTGTGCTTTACTATTTAATTCTGCAGAACCTTCCATGCTGTTATGCTCTCTTAAAAGTTCATGGAAAAGCATGTGTCAGAGTTCAGCATGCAAATTGCAAGTCAACTATTTTTTCATGCAAAAAAGAAAAAGATGAATTCAATAGAATAGTCTTAACTTTTTAACGGCACAAATAAAAATTGGTGCTTCTAAATTTTTAGAGTTCTTGAGAAGGCACAACTTCCATTCCCCCCCCCCCCCCCAAACTAGGAAAAAAGTTAAACATAGCCTTCTACTGGCAACGGTCCAACAGTGGCTTTATCCTGTCATAAAATAATTGCAATCTATTGTCCAAGGACTTTAAAAAAACTGGCTATTACTTCCAGGTTGCAGTTGTGCAACGGTTCAGTTGCTGAACTGTTTGAAATGTCCTGAGACAAGGAGAAGAATCTTTACCATTTCATCATTAAAGGGCTGTGCTAATGATGTTAAAATATACGGTATCATATATGTACTTTTTCCATTGACCCAATGATGTAAACTTAAATCATTAGCATGCTTTCTACATGGATAATTTATATTATTCTACGTGGCCAAATATATTACTAGAACACTTATATAATGATTTTAACAAAGGATATAATGTGCCACTCTGCTCTATATTATAAATCATCTGTAAACCCATCTACCAGTTCTTAAGAGAATTAAGCTGGCAAAATGTTTTTGAAGTATTAACCAGATCTATAGAATTCTACAACATGAGCAGCTTACCCTAGTGCAGCACATTTTGAAATGATTGGCTACTGAGCAAGGATAATTCAGTAATATGGTTTATTAACCTTGCTGTGTGTAAAACATTCTGTTTTTTACCTCATGAATTTTCACAAACAGCAGGTCTATCATGTGCGAACGTATTGCAGCAGAGAGAGAGGCCTCTCCGAAAGGCAGCGCTAGGACAAACAGTAAGGGGGAGGGGAAGGAAGATGACAGACACAAACACACACCATGGCCTACAGAAACATTCTTTCCCACTGAACTGTTAAGATTGTGAGCGCCGAGATTCAGCAACTTTAAAATATATATTGTAATGCTGTACTAGTCCAACGGTGCCGCAGTATTCTGGCTCTAGACTTGCATGGCAGCTGAAAGCAACCACAGCGCATTGAAAGCATTTCTAAAGCTGCAGTGCTCCGAGCCTGTCAGTATAAACATATGCTAAACAGCCATTGGCTGCACAAAGAGCTCCTGCCACACAGAAACCATTAAAATATTAAAAGACAAGCAATACTTACTCCAAGGTCAGCCCTGGAATTCGCAGTCTTTCCCGCTGGGCTTTCATGGTTGTTATAATTTACCACTTTCCAGTGCAACAGTGACACACATTCATTTGCAGCATCCTAGTGCTGACAGAAAGCCAAAATGAACCACTATAAAGGAATGGACTAACAATCTCTTGGGGGGGAGAGGGGTGCTGCAAGTTTGGGTCCTTCCACCTCTAGCTGTAATAAAGAGATGCCAGCCGCTATATTTATGCCAACACAGCACACACGGTGCCGATTGTGCTACGTAAAAGATATTTGAAATGAATGGGGAATGAAGCTTTAATCTCAGCATAACAAGCTCCATGAATGCCGTTACCAACGCAAACCAGACGCTCTCAGCTGTCAGGATACTTTTCACCTCAGGGAAATGAAAAGTCCTCTGCACCATATGGATTGACAGTGCTTGGGAAACCAAAGACAACGTAAATTTAGAATAGTTTATCTCAGCAAACATCAACCATCTATCAGCAACGCTTTCTCTACTTCAAGATTCTGCTGATTGGCATTTTACCATCTCCTTCAGGTCACCACTTTTTTGGTTGTTGTCGCAGAGAGTACATGATTATATATATTTTTTGCAGTAGCAGATTGTTATTAAGAAACCCTCTTCCCCCTTCAAAAACAATTATGCATTAGAACACATTCAGTAAAAATGTTAATTTTATGGATGTTTACTGTCAAATGGTTGAAATTAATTTTCTATATGTTGGGAAAGTCATATTTTACAGAGTAAGGGAAAAGGATAAAATAAGAAAATGCAAATCAGATTGAAAGGGACATGCTTGCTTAAATGTGTCAGGCTTTTGCAGCTGACCAAAAAGGTGCAGTAATGCATGGCTTCTGCAGCTACCACAGCACTGTTGGAAGCATACACAGCAATCCCCCAGCTTATAACACACCAACAGTGTCGAGAGCACCGTCAGGCAGCATCGTGGATCCATTGAGGTGGTGTTAACTGCACCCGCACTGTCTGCAAAGCTGGCAGTTACCATAAACTATTGAGGCATGTGGTAGCCGCATTCTGCAGACATGGCCACTGTCCACCCTAATCCCACCCACTCCTGCAGATAATGTGCATTCTGCAAACAGAGCGGAAAATCACCGAGTTATCTGCAGTTGCCTACCGCAGCCAGATAGCGAGTGTTAACTGCCACGTTAGCAGCTAACACGGTTTAGTAAACAGGCCCCTGATAAGAGTACAAATGCCTTAGAAAATATAGGCCACAAGTAAAATTGCAGGGTCCCCCATTTATTTACACACTTGACAATATGAAATTGTAGTGAGAACAAATGTCAGCCATAGAGTGTGACTATCTGTAGGTTATCATCCTTTATTCAAGACAATTTCTGTCGTTGTTTTCCGTCTGATTGAGCAAAACTCATGACCTTGGAGGATGTCAGACTGTCCCTTATTATACAAGGGTAGTGTGATCTCCCACACCAAAACTCAGCAATGGAACTTTCATAAAACTAGAGCATGGTTTCAACTAGGAATGCCTGAATCGGGTCAGGATAGCGCCATTATTGCACTTCCCTAACAAAGAGGAATTTCTCTAAAATACGCCTGGGTATAAAGTCTACTGTGTTGACAATTGAAGCTGCAGAGCACCCTGTTTGCCTACATGTTCTTCATGGGCTTAACACTAAGATGTTTCACACTGGGACGGGCCAGTGGTCCAACTAAGCCCAGCATCCTGTCTCGAACAATGGTCAATTCAAGTCCCATGGAGGTACCCTGCAAATCCTAATAGGGAGAGCCATTCTCTGTTCAGCATTCTCAGGACTGGCAATCCATATCTACTTAGTTCATACTTGCCAATGGACCCATTTTACAGAATACTATCCAAACCTTTTTTAAAACTCAGCTCACTTCTAGCTTTTACCACATCCTCTGGCAACATATTCTACAGTTTCATTGTGCACTTATGGACAAAATACTGTAGGGACTCATTAGGTTCCCCATGAAATTACTCTCGCTATTACAGGGGCTATAATGCAAATTCCATGGTAAAAAAAACAAATAAAAAAGTTACACATACACAAACACATGCACTTACACTCCTTAGGTGAGCACGACTGGAGTGATCCAAATGGTACAAATAGATGTGCTCAGGAGAGAACATTCATGGGGGAAATGAGAGCAAGAGCTCCTTCCAAAAAGACAGCAACAAAGACAGGAGAGGGGTCTATTAAAGGATCTCAAATATTTTTCAAAATCCCGAAATAGCAGCAATTTGTATAGTGAAGGAGCAACAGAGGAGGAGTGTGGCTAACCTAAGTCATGCTGTTTGCACCCATCTTGTCAAAGTGGGGCAGTGAGGCGGAGTCTTGTTGCCTGAAAAGTAAGAGCTATTTCAGGAGCCAGGGTCACTGCTGGAGTTTTGGAAAGAGAACTGATAGAGGAAATTCTCAAGGAAGTAGCAAGAAAAATCTTGAATACAGGGTATATGTCATATTTACTCTGATTTGCTTTATTGATTTGATTAGTCTGCCCCTCATTATGCATAAGAGGAGATTACAATAAAATATTTATTTACTTACTTAAACATAGTTGATACCCGGGCTCATGCCCAATAAAATGCTTAAATTGGCTTACAAAATACAAACACAAACATCTCAGCAGCAACAAATATTCCCTTTAAGTAATACATTAATAACATAATACATCATTTCAGTAAGTTAAACAACAAATACAAAATAAGATTTGTACATATGCATCTACTGAATAACATGCATAAAATTCTTTTTTTTAAACTTAAGTTTCCAAAATTACAACCACAATCATCATCATCTGGATAGTGCAACATAGAAAGAAACATTCCCCAGTTCCCCACTTCCCCCCAGCTCCTATATCAGATACTTATGTAGACAGAGTCCACCTGCTACTCCATGTTTAAGATACAAAAGATGGTCATGAAATATAGTCGTCAAGGGTCCTCTACTTCTTATAACAAGCAGCATGCTGGGATTTGGCTAGAGAATAGGCAAGTTCGTATCAACGATGCAGACATACAAGATTCCACCACTGATAAAATAAAATCAATGTTCATTCCTTCTAGAGAGTAAGTATATGCTTTATAGCAATACTGATTAACAAATCAAATAATTCAGTCACTTTTCGATAATGATACCACTCCCACCAAGGATATAAATAACAATACGATAAGAGAGTGTGATCATCAAGTGAATACTTTGTGAGATTTTTATCCACACCCGCCACCAGTATATCTGAACACTGGGTAAATCAAATAGCATTACAAGAAGGTCCCAGTCTGTGTACAGCAAGACCAACATTTGTTACCTTGTTGTGGGGCCTTTTTACCAGTACCGCCAGGGTAACATCTGCCCTATGCAAGGCCAGTCCAAGGGCTTCTGTCGCCCTAGGCAGAAACCCCAGCCTCACCAACCCCCCCCCCAGCTGACGCTGCCGATGTGCCACCCCCCAGCAATGTTCCCTCTAATTTTCTGTAGGCTCTGTGCGAATAAAATATCAGCTGTGCAGCTTTTGAAGGAAGGTTAAATTTTTGTGCGCCACATAACAACACGCGGAGTTATATACTTTAAAATTTGACTACATGTCAGAATACAGTATGTACACCACATTGATTGCACTAGAAAATATTGTAGAACTTGTGAAAACCATAAATACACAACAACTTTTCAATTTTAAGAATGTCTGTGTTGTTTTCTATCAGAATCAGAACTGTAATTTTTGTGCACTCTGTTGTAAAGTATGTGCGCTCACTCGGCGAGGTGTGTGCGCGCACACATGCGCACAGCTTAGAGAGAACAGTGCCCCCCAGCTGCCATTGATTCTGTTTGGTGGGAAAGCGGGCAGCGGCAGTATTTCCAAAAGTGGCGGCTTTTTGCCACCGTTTTTGGAAATACTGTGGCTACCTGCCCTCCCCTCTCAAATGGAATCTGTGGCAGCTGGGCAAGGGTGTCACTACCACTCACCCAGGCCGGCCGTCCTAGGCGACCGCCTCGCTCACCTAGTGGATGGGCCGACCCTGACCCTATGTGCCAGAAAGAAGAGCATTTGAGTTAGCAAGGCAGAATAAGGCATTCTAATGAGAGAACCCCAAACCTGTAGCCAGTGTCGGCGGGTAAGTAATTTGTCCACATCGAATTCCCAGACAAGTTTGGGCTGCTTGTTCTCGGAGAAAAACATAAATTTGAGAGGAGGCCTTCCCCAGACTCACAAGTTCCTGTAGCTTAATGCACTGGGGCCAGCATTCTGGTAAAGAAACAGGATCAATACCCGCTGACTGGAGACATGTTTAAGCTGCAAAGACTGAAATAGCATTGATGTGGAAGGGCATATTCCTATTGTAGGGTCTCAAAAGTTTTAAAAGCATTAGAGGTCACTAGTTGACCCAACATCCAGATACTGCAATGCTGCCAATGCTTGCATTGACAAGACTGCTTGTATATCTTTAAGAGAGGATGGAGCCAAATCAACATGGATCGAGCAAAGGGGACCAAGACTGTTTACATATCTTAGTACAAGTTGAAAAGCATACTGTGTAGATGTAATGACTGAAGACATAGTTTTGTACCGAGCATCGGTCGTCCTTAAGCGGGATCTGTAAAAGGTAAGCCCCTGGCTAGATTTAAGAGGAACACCCATCAGGAGACTCTCCCAAAGAAGTCAAGTGACAGAGATGACATTATCGAGTCTGTGAGTGGCCTATATCCACTATGTGCTCAGGGTCCACTAAGATAGTCTGAAATGTTGACATGCCATTAGGGTAACAGACTGTCTAGGCCTGTGGCCCATCTTCAACATGGTTCTTGCTGAAACATGCTCACTCTTTTGCACTTGCTCTACTGTCACCACCACATAAGTGGTGGTGAAGGAAGGCTTTCAGCAGACTCGTGTCTAGCAGGGTTCAAATGAATTCCAATTGGCGGGACAGATCTAGATTGGACTGGGGTAGTTGATGACAAACGCTATTAGCTCTAGCACCCAGATGGTGTTGCGTACAGACTCTTGAACTCCTTTGTGTGTGGAGCTCTTGATAAGCCAATCATCCAAGCAGGGAAATGTGCACTCCCAGTTTGCACTGATATGCTACAATCATGGCTAGACATCTGGTTTAATACCTGAAGAATGGATTCAAGGCCAAAAAGCAGAATGCAGTATTGGAAGTAGTGGTTCCCTATGACAAATCAGAGATACCTCTTATGGTTGTGATGTATCTGAATGCAGATATAATCATATCTCCCTTTCAGAGAAAAGGAATCAAGGTGATGAGCGAAAGCATTCTGAACTTTTCTTCAACAAGTTGTTTGTTCAGATTCCTTAGCTCTAGGATAGGATAGAATCCCTCTGTTTTTGGGTACCAGATAAAATCCCTGCCCTTCCTGCTCTAGTAAATCCAAAAAATACAAGTCTCAATGTCAGAATGAAGAACAGAGAATCATCCAAAACAAAAACTTCATCCAACAAATAAACATAATTGGTGCTCTGTACCTACTTCCACAGGGAGACAAAGGATCTCAGAACCAATAAGCATTTCAGATCCAGGTCTAAAACACTAGCCTCGGACCAAGCTCAAGTACATCAACGATCCAAAAAACTCCCTCACATCAGGCTTTTATAAAAACTCATTCAAAAATCACAAAATTATCAGTATTTCATTCACCTGCTCTGGTGGCATGAACTCAATAGCAGTTGCCATGCAAAGGATGGAGATTTCCCAAAGTAGTAGCTCCTGGTGCTGGGAGACAAGCAAATGAGGTCTTTGGTTGGGGTTGGGGTGGGGGTGGGGGGATCCAATCTGGCAGGAGTTCGAATAGATGCAATCTGTACCTGAAGCAGACTATTTTGAGTATTCACATGTCAGAGGATTCTAAGGGCCAATGGTTCACAAAGATAGCGAGCCTGCCTCCAACAGGTAGGCTGTACAATTCCAGTACTGGTAGATTGGCTATATTCTCCAAGAGCCAGTCAAAACCCCACCTGTGAGGGTGTCAGTTTGACTATTAGATGGTGAAGGGATAAAAAGTGCACTGAGAGAGGACAGAACCATAGTGGAGAGACTGAATCAATTTTTTGCTTTGGTCTTTACTGAAGATGATGTAGGAAACTTACTCATGCCAGAAATGACATTTAAAGGTGATGTATCAGAGGAATTGAAACAAATCTCGCTAAATCGAGAAGTTCTACTACTACAACTACAACTACTGACATACACAGGCCTGCACAGACACATGTAAAAGACAGTCCCTGCTCATCAGAGCTTACAATCTAGTCAAGACAGACAATACAGTAGCTATAGACATGGGATATACCTAGGGGGAATGGTAAGGAAACACGAGGGAGAGCAGGTGAGTCAAGATCTGAAAGCAGCAGCGAAGAGGTGAGTTTTCAGCCTGGATCTGAAAAGGGCCAGAAAAGGAGCCTGACGAACAGACTCCGGTAGCTTGTTCCAGGCATAAGGAGCAGCAAGGTGAAAGGAGTGAAGTCCGGAGTTAGCAATAGAAGAAAAGGGCACAGATAGTAGCCATTTGCCAGAAGAGCAGAGTTCCTGAAGAGGGGTGGAGAGATAAGAGAGGAAAGGTAGTGAGGAGCTGCAGAGTGAATGCACTTATAGTTCAACAAGAGAAATTTGAACTGAATGCAGAAATGGATAGGAAGCCAATGAAGTGACTTGAGAAGAGGGGTAATATGAGCATGACAAGACTGGTGGAAGAGTAGCTGCACAACAGAGTGTTGAACAGATTGAAGGGGAGAGAGATGATTCAAAGGGAGACCAGCAGGGAGTAGGTTACAATGGTCTAGACAGGAGGGGACTAAGGAGTGGATAAGTGTCTTAGCAGTGTGTTCAGAAAGGAATGGGTGAATTTTGAAGACACAGCTGAAAACAGAGAGGGAGGGCTGAACAAGATCACAAACAAAAATACTGAAAAGTAAGGCACTCTAATAATATGAAAAGATAAATAAATAAATAATATATACAGGCAGACAGAATTTATAAGCAAGCGATTAAAAAGTCAGACCCTAGCCAGAAGCTAGCAATAAAGCCTGTAATAGACTTGCATGTTCCATAGCAAGAAGGCAAATGGCTGAGCATACGAGGGGAAGAGGATTAACAATGCTTCAATGGGGGAAGGGGGAGGGATTATACTTTCAGCACACAGTAATAGGAGGCAGGCAGGAGGGGAAGATTTTAAACTGAGAAGGCTGCAGAGCAGAACTAGAGTGGATAAGGCAATTGAAGTTAATTCTTGATCGTCAAAAACAGAGAACAGAGAGAGAGAGGGAAAGAAAGGGACCAGGGAAGTTACAATTTATTAGAGGAGAGAAAGAGAGTGAGAGATGAACAAGATTACAAACAAAAGTATTGAAAAGTGAGGCACTTTAAGAAATGATAAGATAAATAAATAAATAAACACATACAGGCAGACAGACCTTACAAGCAAGCAGTTATAAAGTCAGAGCTAATTGATAAACTAAAGAGCAGCAAATCACCTGGACCAGATGGCATACATCCCAGGGTGCTGAAATAAGTGAAATATGAGATTGTAGAACTACTATTAGTAATCTGTGATCTATCATTAAAATCATCTGTAGTACCAAAAGATTGGAGAGTGGCAAATGTAACGCCAATTTTTAAAAAGGGTTCCAGAGGTGATCTAGGAAACTACAGACCAGTGAGTGTGACATCAGTACCAGGCAAAATGGTAGAAACCATTATAAAAAACAAAATTACTGAGCATGTAGATAGTCATGGTTTAATGGCAGAAAGCCAACATGGATTTAGCCACGGAAAATCTTGTCTCACCAATCTCATATTTTTTTGAAGGTGTGAATAAACAGGTAGATAAGGTGAGCTGGTTGATCTAGTGTATCTTGATTTTCAGAAAGCCTTTGACAAAGTCCTTTATGAGAGACTCTTGGGAAAATTAAAAAGCCATGGGATAGGAGACAATGTACTACTGTAGATTAGGAACTGGTTGAAAGATTAAAAACAGAGAGTAGGGCTAAATGACCAATTTTCTCAATGGAGAAAGGTGAATAGTAGAGTACCCCAGAAATCTATGCTGGGCCTGCTGCTTTTTAACATATTTATAAATGACCTAGAAATGGAAATAATGAATGAGGTGATCAAATTTGCAGATGATACTAAACTATTCAAAGTTGTTAAAACACAAGAGGATTGTAAAAAATTGCAAGAGGACCTTGATAAACTGGGAGACTAGGCATCCAAATGGCAGACAGCATTTAATGTGAACAAGTGCAAAGTTATGCACTAAGGGAAGAACAGCCCAAACTACAGTTACATGAAGCAAGGTTCTACATTAGGAACCACAACCAAGGAAAAGGATTTAGGCGTCATTGTGGATAATACATTGAGACCCTCTGCCCAGTGTGCAGCAGTGGCTAGGAAAGAAAATAGAATGTTAGGAATCATAAAGAAAGGAATGGAGAATAAAACAAAGGATATTATAATGCCCCCGTATCGCTCCATGGTGCGACCACACTTTTGAATATTGTGTGCAATTCTGGTCACCATATCTTAAAAAGGATATAGCAGAATTAGAAAAGGTACAGAGAAGAGCAACAAAAATGGTAAAGGGGATGGAAAGCTATCCCTATAAGGAAAGGCTCAAAAGGTTAGTGCTCTTCAACTTGGAAAAGAGACCGCTGAGGGTAAATATGATAGAAGTCTTAAAATAATAAATGGAATAGAACAGGTAAATGTAGATCCGTTATTTACCCCTTCAAAAAGTAGAATGACTAGGGGACACTTAATGAAGTTACAATGTAGCACATTTAAGACTAACCGAAGAAAATATTTTTCACTCAATGACTAATCGAACTCTGGAGTTCATTACCAGGGGATGTAGTAAAAACTGTTAGAGTATCCTTGGCTTGTCCCAGTACTTATGTTCTTATGGTCACCAGTCTCCCAGCTATCTATATTGCTAACGGACGAACTGTCTATTACAATGACAATTCCTACCCTCCTGTATTGCTTGGAAGGTAGATCCTAGCTCATTTCTTTCCATTCCAAAATGATGCTCTTCTTCCCGATGACTGTGTCCTCTAAAAGAGCACAAAGTCTTCTAGAGTACAGATAGGAGGTGAACTGTTTGCCTTTGTGCAAGTTGGGTATTTCTTCCTACAGAGGAAAAAGAGGCAATATTCTTGTCCAATCAAGAGTACAAGTTCTAGTTACTACCTTCCAGAAATGGCTTTTCTTAGTTGGAAGTTGATGTTTCAGAACACCAACATATAGTCAACATAGGTTTTGTCCAACCTGTTGCCTACAATTTATTTTTACTGAGAAGTGTGGGAATTCACTTGATCATTGGATTGGATTTAGTTCACACCTTTTCTCAGAGATTCAAGGTGAGTTTCATTCAGATACAGTAGGTATTTTCCTGTTCCCACAATGCTTACAATCTACATTTGTACCTGAGGCAATCAAGGGTTAAGGTACTTAACAAGATCACACGAAGCAGCAGTGGAGTTTGAATCCTGACTTCCCAGATTCTAGCCCGGGGCTCTAAGCATTAGGCGACTCCTCCACCCAATTTCACTCATGGCTTAAAGACTCATTCTGGATATGAGGCATTTCCCATTGAGGTCCTCCAGAAGATAAAAAAAAGAGTAAGTGGTCTTGCCATGAGTTCTTTCAAGAAAAAACACCTTATAAATGCCAATGTGAATTATTTCAAATCCAGATCTGTACCATATCTTTATTTTTTGCCTAGCGCTTTTTCTTTATTATAAATGGATATTGTATTCATGCTAGATAATACAATTTTAACTTTAGACACTTTACCCCTTTACAACAAGACTTCGGGTGAAGGATTGCACTAAAAATCAACTCCCGTAGAAAGGACCAGGTCCTTGTTTTTATGCCTCACTTTTGTAGGGCTTTTCACAGCACTATGGGGGCAGGAGAAGATATCTAAAGCCTAACCCTTTTAGTGTGGGGGAAGAAAGATTTTAAAAGACGTGAAAACCTGGGGTAAAGACAGGAATTAACAAGAGAAAAAGAAAAAATGAAGGGCAATTAAGGAAAGCAGAGAGGATGGTGAGATGGACTACTGAAAATGAAGGAGAGTGGAAGAAATGACAAGGTTCGTGGAGAGGAAGGCAGTTAATAAAAGAGACAGAGAAGACCGATGAGAAGGGGATAGACTAAATAAGAACAGAGAAAAGGAAGCTGGAGAAAAAGGCAATGAAGACCTTTGATTCAAGGATAAAGCGGAATATAAATACTTTTAAATAAAATAAAAGACAATTATTATAAAGAAAAAAAATGGAGAAAGTACGGAAATCAAACTGAGGAGAAAAAGAAAGCAGCAAAGAGACAGGCAGAAATGAAAGTTACAGACAACAAAGGGCAGAGCATTCAGTTCAAACTATCTTGACTGGTATGTACTTCCTGCATACATTGAAGGGATTTATACACTGGCAAAAAATTGAATTTCATTGACAGGGTAGATTTTTCTAGTGTACCCTTTCACGTGGATTAGTTGTAGATTGTGCTACCTTTTATTAGATTCAAAATTCAAAAATCACTCACTCTGTGAAAACAAAAAACTGTGCTGTTCACAAATAACTCAAAAGTTTGTTAAATGCTTATCAATAACGCAAAAACCTACAAAGAAGGTCTCAGTAACAAGGGCTTATGACAGACTTGATACAGGATCGCTGCCAATATACACAGGCCCGATAACATCAGCGACCTTCTAGTAGACCCAGAATGACCTCCACAGCCAAATTACTTAACTCTAAAACAATACTTGCACTGGGCAGTCAATCTGTTCCCCAAGTGCAAGAATTGTTTTAGAGTTAAGTAATTTGCCTGTGGCTGTGGAGGTCATTCTGGGTCTACTAGAAGGTCGCTGATGTTATCGGGCCTGTGTATGTTGGCAGCGATCCTGTAGCAAGTCTGTCATAAGCCCTTGTTACTGAGACCTTCTTCATAGTTTTTTGCGTTATTGATAAGCATTTAACAAACTTTTGAGTTATTTATGAACAGCACAGTTTTTTGTTTTCATAGAGTGAGTGATTTTTTAATTTTGGATGTGTACACTCTCTAATTGACCATATACGTTTTGGATTTACCTTTTATTAGATTGACACATCTCACTTTTTCAAAAAGTAGCTTTCTCTTAATCTCCCCACATTCTCAATTTATTGTACAGTTAATTCTACCATGGCAATATGAATGTTATTGTAAGTCTCAGTCCCCATTACTACAGTACAATACAAACACAGACTATGATAAATAAAAAAATATATGAATAATCTAAAGATGTTGTAGTACAGTGATTTTTGGTGTAGTGGCAGTGATGGACCATTACCCTTCTGATCATATCGCTGGATGCTAAAACACAGATTTATATAGCAATCTACCAACAATTTCATTAACATCATCATCATAACTACATCCTAAGCAAAGGAGTTCCGAGAAAAACAGTTAGTACAAGAAGCAGTGGATTCAAGTGTTAACTTACAGCAGGTAGAAGAGTACTTCCAATTCATCAATGAGCAACAATGTTTGCTTTTGATATAGCATGCATTATAATGTACTTTAGTCATATTCATATGCAACAAGAATGTTAACCATTCTCATTATACAGAGTTCACAATAAATTTCCTAACTGGAAAACTTGCCCCACAATGATCTCCCCTCTTCTGTCGACCAGCAATACAACCAGAAATTATTTGAATGATATTTTTCATAGAAAAATCATTAAAATATGTCCTCTAAAAAAGGGCACTGAAGAAGTAACGTCCTGCTTCAGGTTGGTTTTCCATAGTCCTCCGCATAGAAAGTGAAGACAAACCTGTTCCACAGAGCCCTCTGCCACACACAGACCATACCAAGGTAGACATGTGCCCTGTGCGACCTGGGAACCTGGCACCCCCCCCCCCCACCTCATCCAGCCATGTGCAGGAACTCCCTCTTGTCAGGCTTCCCGAAAGCACAGTGATAACGTCAGCGCACCTTCCATACTTGCACCCTCTGTGGCCACTCTGCTCGCACAGTCCTTGATATGGCTCTGACCACACAACAGCTCAGCATGTGAAAAGGCAAAAGCAGCCTACTTTTCTATGCCAACACCTCTTCCAGCCTATCAAAAATCCACCCTCACCTGGAAGAATTATTCAAAACCTGACTACTCTGCAAAAAGAAAGAGGTATAATAGGCCAATCAAATGTCATTGTTGGTGCATATGCTTTCCCAACATTCCTTTAGTTCTTTAATTCAGGATTATACTTTTTGCTTTATATGATGAGTGGAATGGAAATATGTGCAGTGATACTTATATAATTTAGGTCTTAATTTCCTAAACCTTTTTCCATAGACATAGTATGACAAAAAATGTCTTAATAAACCAGGCTCAGACTAATAGGAGGTAATTTTATAAAGTCATTCCTGCGTGTATGTGGCCACATAGGCACATAAATGGTCTCTTATAAAATACCAACCACGTAAAAGGACATGCTTTGGCATCAAGGTGCACACTTTGCCAGCGGTGATGCACAGGGGCAGAGTTTGGTGGGCGCACATAAGTATATGGGTAGATGGTTTATTGTTTATTTAGAACTTTATATACTACGCTGCCTTTCCCCAGAGCCTGAAAGCGGTTCAGAGTTTTACCACCCGCTCTCCCCATACAAACATAAAATAATCAACATCTAGCATACAATATATCTACCATCCAGACAAAACTCTTACTCTGCCATGTCGGGACATTCAAGCAATCAAGTCCTAAATTCCTGAGAAAAAAACGTTTTCAATCCTTTTTAGGAACCTTTCACTAATGTGATAGCGCCTGTTGTCGAGCCTCCAAATGTCTGTCCATATGCATGGATTTGTCGGTGAGAGTACAAGGGCAGGAGAGAAGGAAGGATGAAGGGTGTGTGCAAGGGGGAGGGGAGGATGGAGGGAAGTACCATAGATACATGAGTGCACACACACACATATACATGCTCGCAGAAACACGTGGATGCACACACAGATGCATGGCATGCACAAAAGAACCCCCCGAGCATGCGCACGCACACATGCTCACACAAACACGTGGATGCACACACAGACATGTGGCATGCGCAGATGCAGAGCCCCCCCCAAGCACGCACACACACGCATGTTTGCACAAACACGTGGATGCACACAGACACATGCAGAGATCCCCAAGCACACATACACACAGAGCCTTCCGAGGCAGACAGAAAGACACCCCCCCCACACACACACACAGAGTTGCCTGAGAGAGACAGATACCAACCCTCCTCCCCCCACCTACACAGTCATTCGAGACAGAGGGAGAGAGACACGAAGGCAGACACACCTGCACCCTCCTCCCACACTGTTGTTTTTTTTTAAACATATACAAACAAGCACATTATTACAATTAATACTTATTCATCATCAGTCAACTATTATGGGGTCAGCATATCCTTTGGGTCTGTGGTAGTGTTGCACACTGTTACTCGGGAGACGTCCAATCCATTCCCGGGCTGGATTTCTATATTTCTCAGCTAGGAATGATGCAGAGACAAGTTTCACAGTCCCTGAACGTGGAAATCAGCATGGAGTGTTAACAGGGTGGGTTCATCTGGGCATGCAAACCATGTGTTCAGATGACCACTGAGGTGAGTCGGGCAGCTAAACACAGGTAGAAGAGTGGAGATTTCCACTGGAGAAAAGTGAAGACAGAGCAGCATATCTACATGTCTTCCCATGTCTGGTCAGCCACTGCACAGCCAAAGACTAAAGCTGGCTTCTCTGGAATGCTCAGAGGGAAGTGAATAAGAGTTGGGGCAGTTATTTTCCTGCTGGCTACTTCTATTGGCCCCTGCATAATTCAGCTGCTGCATGTGAACTTGATGGTGACCCAGCCTGCTCTCACAGGACTTACAGCCAGTACAGGCGACACATCAAGAATGTGCATTCATGAGCGTGGACACATTTGGTTCACTTAAGCGCTTGAAACTTGAAAGTGTGCACCAATATCTTGTATGGCAATATACCTACAAATTAATGCACGTACAATCCATTTGTACAATGAAAAAAAGATCTAGCATGCATGCAGTGCACGCCTAATGGATGGATGTGTGAAACAAATAAAAAGCCCCAAAATTCAGAAAAATCTTTTTCAACGAGCATGAGCTCAACTTTTTTGGCCAAGCACACTCCTAGCCAATATCCTACAGCTTCAAAAGCTTTGGACTGGGGAGAATGTGGAGGAATATGCAGAGGGAGTTCATACAGGGAGAGCAGAACAGATGCAGGGAGAGCGTGGATGTAAGACACATTCTTCCGGGGGTGGGGGGGGGGGCATTTTCAGGGAGCATCACGGTCAAGAGGAGGAGGGGACATAGAGCTTTGCAGGGGTGGATGGAGGTGGGAAGAGCCTTCTGGAGGCTGAGAAGAGGGAAGACTGAACTTCTGATGGGGCCAGAAAGCTAGAAGAGACAAGGATGAAGGGTAGAGAGAGAGGAGCCATGGCAGCAGAAGGGTGCAGAAAGGATCTGAAAGAGAGAAAAGCAGGGATGAGGGGTAGGAGCCAGGATAAAGAGGAATATGTACTCTGAATGGAGGGAGGGCAAAGGAGAAAGGAGTGAGGATGGAGGGAAAAAGGGATGGAGATTGATAATTGGGTGGAAGGAGAGAGGAAAGTGACTTATGATGGAGGAGGAGGAAGAGAGGGCAGGGGATTAGAGAACAGGATTAATAACTAGTTAAAAGAAAAAAAAAAGCAGAAAATAGGACTAAATGATTAGCTTTCCAAATATAAAAAGAACTGTAATGTAGTGCCCCAATCATCTGCACTGGGACTTGTGCTGTTTAACTTATTCATAGATGAACTGGAAAAAGGAGTATCGAGTTAGGTGATCAAATTTGTGGATGATACAAAATTATTTAAAGTAAACCTTGACAAACTTTCTTGGGATCTAGGCGCCAACCTAAAACTCTAGGAGCCAACACTGAAACCTAGATCACAGTGCATGCCCCACCCCTTCCGAAAAAGGTGTATGAGTAAATGAAGGCAAGCAACATTCAGCTTCTAACAGTACTATGCGCTAAGCACAGCACAGCACTGCTAAGAAACAATTAGCTTGATGCAGTAAAATATGCTGCTGTTAGTTCAGGCAATAGCGCAGTGTTTACGCAGATTTTCTGCCCTAGTGTGGGCACAGAATGCAGCAAGGAAACTAATGTGAACATAAACAATGTGCAATTACAGCAGCATCTTGTGCAAAGTAGCCTAGTGATTAGAGCACTGGCTTGGTAACCAAGAGATGAGGGTTTGGTTCCCACCAGCATGCCTTGTGACCTTGGGCAAGTCACTTAACCCTCCTTTGCCTCAGAAGAAAGGCCTGGCAATCTACTTCTGGTCACACTGCCAAGAAAACCCAGGAGCTGCTGGGTCACCAGGAGTCAGCATTGACTCAAAGGCACACATTACATTGCATTGTATTACTATGAATTTGAATTCATTCAAAAGGATAGTAATGAAGCAATTAGCTCTGCAGGGAAGTGTGCAGAAGACCAGATATATTACACAAAACAGAAAAGGAGCCAAACTAGAAAACAGTAAAGAACGAAAGCCACAGAGAAACAGAAAAAAACCCGAATTACAATAAATATGTTAAGCCAGACCAAAAACAACCGCGTGTACCTCATAAGGGAAGCGAGCAGGCATCTCTGGCTTGGATAGGTGCAGGGGCAAGAAAAGTACACGCAGGCACAATGAATGAACAGGAGCCTCAGCCACTCTGCTATGGGACAACACCACACGGCTGTACACTGCCATCACCGACGCCACAGTCACCTATGAAGCCTCCCGAAAGAAAAGCTGGTACTCCAGTGAGTTAAGGTTCGCCCTCTCCTTGACACCATAGCCCATATCATCGCTGCTCCTCTTGCTCTTAGTGGGGCCTGGGCTTGTGGTGTGGTGTCTCCACTAGAGTCTCGTGCAAACCACTTGCTGAGGAGGCTGGGCTTCTGTTGAGATGACATTTGAGGCTCAGTGTTCACAACTTTCGCTGCCGAGAACAGAGGAAGCCCGATTGGCTGGCTCTGGAAGGGGAAGAAACAAAGAGGGGAGGTGGAGCGGCACGCACTTGGCATCCCTACGGGCAGGCACCGGCTGTCCCGGCTGCGATCAGCTCACACCAGCTAGCACTTCTGCTCATGTGCTCTGAGCCCCAGAAGCCAGGGCTGAATTTTTGGTCACCATGGTGACCTGGCACCTGGGGTTTGTCGAGCCCTGATTTAAAGTCATTATAAGGAATTGCTAAAGGATGTTGGGAGATTATTTCATCTGCCCAGTCTCCTAATGTGGGCATGTGCAAAGTTTATACATATTGTGATTATTTTTCTTTACCTCGGGTATACAATCCTGGGTTCCGTATTATGCATCATCACTCAAGAAAAAGATCTTTGAATCATTCTGAATAGAACATTGAAATTTTCAGTCCAGTGTGTTGTGGCTACTAAAAAAATGCCCAATAGAATGTTTGGTATTATTTGAAAAGGAATGGAGAATAAAACCGTGAACATCAGTATGCCTCTATATAGGGGCCATGGTGTGACTGCACCTTGAGTAGAGTGTGCAAATGCAGGTCTGGTCATTCCATCTCAAAATGTTCCCTGTTCCCTGTAAAATAGTTACCTCCAAGTTATAATGCCCTGTTCAATGTAATTTCAGTTTGTTCAATGTAAACCACACTGATGCAGAATAGCGCGGTATATAAGAGAATGTAAATAAATAATAAATAATAAAATAAATATAACAGAACTAAAGAAAGGTTCTGAAAAAAAGACAAACATTTTAAAAAGGATAGAACCCTATCTTATAAAGAGAGGCTTAAACAGGTTAGGATTCCTTAGTTGTTGAAAAAGACAATAGAGTTGGGTTTGAGTGCCAGAAATTGCTGCCTACGAAGCTGAGTCTTTTTTTCTATGTTTCCCATGTAAGTGTTTGATTGGGTTTGAAGGGGCCTCTTATGTTTTTATGGATATAACTCACCTTGAGAAATTTGTGATTGATCGTTCAGGTGTAGGCTCTGGAGATAAGTCTGGTAATTAGATGGTAGGTTCTCCAAATAGTGTAGGGCTTTTAGCCTGGTTTTCAGTATAAACTTAATTGTTTTTCCTAGTTAATATTTGTCAGCATCATTTAATGTGGACTATATATTGTAACATGTTTCCTATTACTTTGTATGTAGTACTAACTTTAATTATTTTCCTTTTTCAATTTGGTGTATATTTCACTATAAAAGCTTAATAAAAAAAATAATAAAAAAAAAAGAAAAAGACAATAGAGTTGATATGATAGAAGTTTTTAAAATCAGGAGTAAAGTGGAACAGTTAAATAAGGAGTGGCTGTTTAACCTTTCAAGCACTACCACCAGCACAACGTCTGCACAGTTCTTCAAGCGCTCATCTTCCCACACTTCAATTACTGCAACCTTATCTTTCAAGGCTTACCAAAAACAGCTATCCACCCATTTGAACTTGCCTTCAACACTGCACCTCGCATTCTATGCATCACTTCCAGATCTGAACACATAACCCTCTTACTCAAACAACTTCATTGGCTGCCCATCATGGAATGCATCCTCACAATCTTCAAAGTCATCGACGGCCTATCTTCCGCCCACCTGCAATCACTAACACAAGAGAAACCCAACAAACAGAGGAGATGCACCAGCTCCCTCAACACACTATGCATATCAGCGCTATTCACCAAAACCAGCTCCACCACATCTAAGAGAGTCTTTTCACTATTTGCACCATCCCTCTGGAACTCAATCCCTGACAACCTCCGAGCCGAGCCACAAAGGGACTTAACAGCATTCAGAAGGAACCTCAAGACACATCTGTTCATTAATTGCTTCATTCAAAACACGACTTGACTACTCATCATGTATTCATCTCAGACTCCTCCCCCTCCTCCCCTCCCCCCCTCCCCATCTTATGAATCTACAACATCAGCTCCAGCCTTAAATATCCTAACATTACCCCTGCTCCCGCCCTCATCATACCCAATTCACCTCATCTATAATGCTCCAAGATAACTACCCTGTTATAATGTACTCAAACACTTGTGTTACAATACCAAGTTGATTACTCTGTTATAATGTATTCTGTTTTATGTTACAATGTAAACCGCATTGACCATAGGATAAAACGGTATAGAAGCACTGTTAAATAAATAAATAAATAAAGACGGCATGCCATGAAACTAGCAACCAGAAGACTAAAAATAAATTGTAGAAAGTATTTTTGTAAAGCAGTACACAATTAAAGCATAGAATCTGTTAATACAAAACACAGTCAAGGTAGACTTAGAAAAGCCACCAGTTATTCCTGGATATGAGCTTTAAGAAACAGATCTACTTTTTAGGATATGTTGGGTCTGTGTGACCCGAACTGACCAGTATCTGAAACAAGTTCTGGACTCAATGGACCTCAGCTTCCCTTCAGCATGGTTTTTCTTAAGTTTTAATAAGGGTCCAAAGAGGGGACCTTAGGGATAAATTCAGTAAGAATGGAACGGAGGATGAGAAATAAAGGAGAGAAGAAAGAGAACAGGAAAAATGGGCAAGAATGTTACTGGGGTGGGCGTGAGGTGACACCAGATGAATAATCAGGAAAAGTGATGCTCTCTTCTTACTATACAGGATGAATGGAAAGAGGAAGAAAGGGGGAGACGACTAATGAGCATCTTTACTAAGCTAAGCTAGCGGTTAACACAAGTTATTGTTACCAGGTCCCATGTTATTCAATGAGGGCTAGTTACAAATAATAAGGCCAATGCAGAAAGATGTCACTGAAGTCGGGCACTATTAATTGTGTATGAGTTTTTGTAGCGTGCCAATCAAGTGAGACTTCAGTGCCGGTATGCAGTAAAGGGTGTGTATGCAAATGAGCTGTGCACAAAACTGGCGCAAAGTTGAAAGGAGGGGAGCCAATGCCATGCGCAAACAGACACGCTACAAGTGGTCGGGTGCGTATGTGCATAAATGTCAAATGTTCGTGTTGTGCGCACAAGATGTGCAGGTTCTTTTGGCACTCAGCCCATAATAATAAACACTATTTCCCCCAGAAACATTTTTTTTATGAAATCACAACAGTAAATGGAGAATGATATAAGCGAGTCCAAAAAACACACAAGGATAAGAAGGTAAAAGACATTTGTTCTCAAACGCCAAACTTTCGCTTCTACACACAGAAAATGTTCACGTCGAAAGTAACTGTTCACCGATACATACCCTGAAACAGTCTTTCCTTACAAGTGCAAGATGTTTAAGTCACCTCAGGCCAGGTGTAGAGATATTGGCGCTCCTGCTGGTTATGGAATCCTCTACTTGTTTCTCTACATTGGGTGCAGACTTTATTAGCATTTCATTTTAATACGTGCAGCTCATCTGCGTATTATTTAAATATGCTTGGCATTGCTGTATATGCATACTTTTCTTTTGCTGTTTACGCATACGTCAATCTCTTTTCTGCATTTGGCATGGCGGAACTTGTGCATATAAGTTGCGTTATCTGACCACCAAGGGCGCACTAGCTTTTCTGCATTGGCCCATATGTGTGTTAAAAGTCAGCTCAGCTTAGCAAGTATGCCCCTAAGAATTAGGATGGTGCTAGGAGAATGCAAATCTGTGTGCCTGCCTGCCCCAGATGCTAAAATGCATAGTTACCGCTCTGGAAATGGGAAAGGCAAGCAGGCAGGAAGATGAAGAACAGGAAGACGAGAGGAGGAAGGGAAGAATGACACAGGAAAAGAAATGTAGAAAGAAAAAATAGAAAGTATTAAATAGAAATATGTACAAGCAAAACAAAATTGGTATGTTTTGCTATTTTCAGAAATTTTCCTTTTTTAAATAATTTCTTGTTTTTTATTCATTTTCCAGTGTTTTTTATGCATTTCACACATTCTGTTTAATAAAAACATTTTAATGTATGTGCATATCAACTGAACATAAATTAATTAATATACTAACACTCGTTAAATTGGTTTTGCACAAATAGAATGCTAGGTATCATAAGGAAAGGAATGGAAAATAAAACAAAGGATATTATAATGCCTCTGTATCGTTCTATAGAACTCTTCAATTTCATTCTCTTCTGCAGCTGTTGTTGGGGCATATACTTGAATTATAGTTGTGTTGATAGGCAATCCTCGTAGACGAATAGAGATTAAGCGTTCGCTGACTGCATTGTATTTCATTACAGTTCTTGCAAGTTTCTTCTTTATTATAAATGCAACACCATTTCTTCTTTGTCTTTCATTTCCAGCATAGTAGACCATGTGATCATCTGATGCAAAGTGCCCGATGCCAGTCCATTTCAGTTCACTGACACCCAACAGATCAAGTTGTACACGTTCCATTTCATTCTTGACCACCTCCAACTTCCCTTGGTTCATGCTTCGTACGTTCCAAGTTCCAATGTGTAAGACATCTTTACAGCTTCTGACTCTCATTTCATGCGCAGCTACATCAGCAGTCAGACGTCCTGAGGGCTTTGATCCAACCACATCATAAATGCTGGCTTTACTCTGAAAAGTCTTCAGCTCTTCCCCAGTAGCTAGTTGAGTGCCTTCCGACCTGGGGGTCTCATCTTCCAGCACCATAGCGCAATTTGTTTTGTTGTAACTATCCATTGGGTTTTCATGGCAAGATACAGAAGTAGACTGCCGGGCCTTTCTTCCGCGCAGTTTAAGTCTGGTGTTGTTGCCGTTGTCACAAAAATGTGATCCTCCGCTGTCAACACTATCCGATTCTGCTGCTGCCCAGATGGGTGGTTTGTCTTGGTCTGGCACCTCAGCTGAGACCTGTCCATCTTGGGAGACCCTGCCAGTAGTTAAACTACCGATAGTTTAGCTCTCAGCATCATTGATGCACGCAAGTCCTCACAGCATGACAAGCTGCAAACCAAGTGAACAAGTACAAGCTGAAATTGACAGAACATGCAAACAGGATATCTTGATAGTCATGGGTGACTGGAACGCAAAAGTTGGCAACAAAGAAGAAGGCAAAGTAGTTGGAAAATATGGACTTGGCAACAGAAATGAAGCTGGAGAAAGACTGATAGAATCCTGCAAGACCAATGATCTATTCATCTCAAACACCTTCTTCCAGCAACACAAGCGGCGACTGTACACATGGACTTCACCCAATGGATTGTATAAAAATCAAATTGACTACATCTGTGGAAGTCAACGATGGAAAAGTTCTATAACATCAACAAAGACAAAACCTGGAGCTGACTGTGGTACAGATCATCAACTACTAGTATGCAAACTCAAGCTAAAGTTGAAAAAGAGCAAACCACTCATGAATGCAGCAAAATATGACCTTGACAATATACCATTGGAATTTAAAGACCGCCTGCAAAATCGATTTGCTGCTTTAGATACAAATGACAGAGCTCTGGAAGAGTTATGGAATGACATCAAGAAGGTTGTGTTGGAAGAAAGCGAGAAGTCTCTACAAAAGGTGAAAAAGCAAAAGCGGCCAAAATGGATGATGGAAGAAACTGAAAATTGCCCAGAAACGCAGAGAAGCTAAAGCCAGAGGAGAAAGAAAGACAATCGCAGAACTCAACAGAGATTTCCAACGTGCAGCAAGACAGGACAAGGAAAAGTACTACAATGATACCTGCAAGGAAATAGAAGCAGAAACTATTAGAGGAAGAACAAGATCAGCTTTCCTAAAGCTACGAGAGTTAAAGAAAAAGTTACAGCCTCGAATTGGAATGTTACAAGATGCTCAAGGTTCTATGTTGAATGATGCTGAGAAGATCAAGAAAAGGTGGAAGGAATACACAGAGTTTTTATATGATAAAGATCAAGTGGACCAACAGCCATTTCAACCTGTACCTTATGATCGGGAACCATTGGTGATGAAAGAAGAAGTTGAAGCAGCATTTAAAGCCTTATCAAAAAATAAAGCATCAGGCATTGATAGCATTCCTATAGAAGTATTGCAGCAATCTGATGCAGCTGTTACCATACTTACAAGGCTCTGTCAAGAAATATGGAAGACAACATCATGGCCAACTGACTGGAAAAGATCTGTGTTTATACCAATACTAAAGAAAGGTGATCCAACTGACTGTGGAAATTATCGAACAATCGCTCTGATCCCACATGCCAGCAAGATTTTACTGAAGATTATTCAAAAGAGACTACAACCATACCTGGAATAAGAACTACTTGAAGTGCAAGCAGGGTTCAGGAAAGGGCGAGGAACGAGAGACATCATTGCAGATG
Organism: Ichthyophis bannanicus; assembly: GCA_033557465.1. Lineage (NCBI taxonomy): Eukaryota > Metazoa > Chordata > Amphibia > Gymnophiona > Ichthyophiidae > Ichthyophis > Ichthyophis bannanicus. The sequence goes on along the minus strand of CM066032.1, from coordinate 304,604,907 downwards.
TGAGATGGATCCTTGAAAAGACTAAAGAATACCAAAAGGATATCTATTTGTGCTTTATCGACTATAGCAAGGCTTCTGACTGTGTAAACCATGAGAAACTCTGGGCCACATTAAGAAGCATGGGTATACCAGAACACCTGATCGTACTCTTGCACAATCTGTACATTAATCAAAAAGCAACAGTTCGAACGGAACAAGGAGAAACAGAATGGTTTAAAATAAGCAAAGGTGTAAGACAAGGCTGCATACTTTCCCCCTACCTGTTTAATTTATATGCAGAACAAATCATCAGAGAAGCAGGATTGTATGAAGACAACAGAGGTGTGAAGATTGGTGGAAGACTCATCAACAACCTTCGCTATGCTGATGATACTACATTACTGGTTGAAAGTGAAGATGATCTGAAACATTTGCTTCTCACAATCAAAGAACATAGTCTCAAAATGGGCCTGCACCTTAATGTAAAGAAGACAAAGATCAAGACAACTGGCATAATCAACAGGTTCATTGTTGAAGGAGAACAAATTGAAAATTGTGAACAACTTTAACCTACTTGGATCAACTATCAATAAAGAAGCAACAAGCAGTCAAGAAATCAAACGACGCATTGTTCTTGGCAGAATGGCTATGAAAGACCTAGATAAGATTCTCAAGAGCAGAGATGTCTCTCTCCGTACAAAGATTCGACTTGTTCAAGCCATGGTATTTTCAATAACATCATATGGATGTGAAAGCTGGACAGTAAAAAGACAGACAGAAAGAAAATTGATGCCCTTGAATTATGGTGCTGGTGGCGAATACTGTGTATACCATGGACTGCCCGAAGAACAAACCAGTCGGTACTAGAGGAGATCAAACCTAAGCTTTCTTTAGAAGCTCAGATAACAAGACTTTGACTTTCATACTTTGGACACATCATGCGAAGAGAGAGATCATTAGAGAAAGACATCATGGTTGGCAAGATAGAAGGTCAACGCAAAAGAGGAAGGCCAGCAATGAGATGGATTGATACAATAACAGCAGCTACGGGTACCAGTCTGTCAACAATGAGCCGCCTGACTGAAGACCGAACACAATTTAGGATAGCTATCCAGAGTGTCGCCACGAGTCGACTCCGACTCGACGGCACTTAACAACAACAACATCGTTCTATGGTGTGACCGCACCTTGAATATTGTGTGCAATTCTGGTCGCCGTATCTTAAAAAGGATATAGCATTATTATAAAAGGTACAGAGAAGAGCCACGAAAATGGTAAAGGGGATGGAAGGATACCCCTACAAAGAGAGGCTAAAACGTTTAGGGCTCTTCAACCTGGAAAAGAGATGGCTGAGGGGAGATATGATACAGGTCTATAAATTAATGAATGGAGTGCAATGGGTAAACCTAGATTTATTGTTTACGTCATCAGAATATACAAAGACTAAGGGACATGCAATGAAGCTGCAGGGTAATCTATTTAAGACTAATAAGAAAAAATATTTTTTCACTCAACGTGTAATCAAACTCTAGAATTTGTTACCGGAGGATGTAGTAAAAGCTGTTAGTGTAGCTGTGTTTAAAAAGGTTTGGACAAGTTCCTGGAGGAAAGGTCCATAAACCATTATTAAAAGGGATCCAGGATATCACTGCTTGACCCAATACAAGCATTGTGGAACCTGTGTCTTTTGGGGAAACTGCTAGGTACTTATGACCTAGATTGACCACTGTTGGAAACAGGATACTGGGTTTAATGGACCTTGGTCTGACCCAGTCTGCTATGGGAGGATATAGGATGAAAGTGAAAGGGGATAGAATCAGGAGTAAGATGCGGAAATATTTCTTTACGGAAAGAGTGGTCGATGCGTCAAATAGTCTCCCAGTGGAGGTGGTGGACACAAGGACGGTATCTGAATTCAAAAGATCATGGAACAAACACAGAGAATCTTTAAAGGTAAAAAGGGGACTATTGTAGTTGATATGGAAGGGCAGACTAGGCCATGTGGTCTTTTTTTTACCGTCATGTTTCTATATTTCTGTAAGCCAGGACTTGCAAGGAGAGCTTGAGGGGAAATTGATGCTTGCCTCTCTAGGGTTAAAACCAACCTGAAATTGTAAAAGTTTGAATTTTGGATCTTAGCTCCCAATCTATATGCCGTTTTGTAAGATCTGCTATTTAAAAGAAGTACAGCTGATGGCATTAATGTACATACATAGCAAAATTGCTGCTTAAAGGTGTAAGCAGCACTACTTAAACATGAAATGCCTCCAGGTCATGCCACTCATGCTTTGTATGTGTCTTTTTTGTAAAATAGTTTACTTCACTGTATTTGCCACGAAATACACCTGTATTTTCAATGATGTTATACATATTTTATGAAGGACTATACCTCATTGCTTAAGGTTCCTCCTCCTTTATAGCCCCATTGGGAAATAATAAGCAATTTCATGTCTGCGGGTCTTGCTCCTGCCTTGAGGAATTCCCCACCATTACCTCTTAGACAGGAGGCGTCTTTTAAGGAATTTAAAGCTCAGTTAAAAGCTAGGTATTTTAAGCACTCATTTGGCTGGTGAAAGAGTGCTGGCACAGCACTGGTTCATCTCTGTATGTTCTGCATGTGTAATTTTTTTTAATAATTGTAATCCACTTTGATGGACCTTGTGTTTGAAACGTGGTCTAGTGAATTATATTTATTGCATTGTATTTTATAAAATATTACTCAAACATCTGTTTTATGCCTTACATCTCCTATAAAAAAGAAATATAGAGGGCTTCTGGTGACGTCACCGAACCGCATGGACGGCTGAAAACGACTTCCGACATTCATCCACCCAAAAGTAACTAATATCCCCCAAAATAAAGTGCGACAAACACCCCAAGAGGAGTGGAATGGTCAGTAAAAGTAGAGGCTGGAGGAATGACAACAGCGAGGAAAAAAGACAGCAGATATAAGAGAATATACGTTCGCTGCAGCCAGAGGTGAGCAGAGAGAAGGAGGAAAAATGGGAGGTGAAGCTTACACTGAGGCTGAAGAGCAGTTGAATACCCTGGAAGAGGGACAGAGTAGAAGTGCCGTGCTGCAGATTTTAAGGAAGAGCTCCGGTCATGGTTTGGTGAGCTGAGGTCTGAGATGGCGGGATTTAGAACTGACATGGAGGCGGACATAATGGAGTTTCGCGCTGATGTGCAGGAGCTGGTGAAAAGAGTGGAGGAGGAGGAAGGGCAAGTGAAAGAGGTGCGAAGCAATGTGAGTGCAATAAATAAAGCAGTGAACAGTTTAGAAGCTGCGAAGGAACAGATTGAGTTAAAGCTGGTAGATCTGGAAAATCGTGCGAGAAGGCAAAATCTTCGAATAAAGGGGTGCCAGAACATAACGATTACAGAGACTGTGAGCAGACTGCACGAGACATATGTAGGGCGGTGCTGGAGGAGCCCGAGGATGGAGGGCAAGCACTGGAGGTAAAAAGAGATGGAGCGTACCGCATGCTGGGCCCAAGGAGAGGGGAGGCACCATGGGACATTATTATATGCATCCATGACTTTAAAATTAAGAAAAAAATAATAAATAAGGTGAGGGGAGCAGGCCCCCTCGAGTGGAAAGGTAATAAGGTTGCAATTTTTGCGGACTTAGCTGTGGCCACGATACAACACCGAAGAGAATGGAGAGGATTTACAATGAGGTTAAGAGAAGAGAACATCAAATATAAATGGCTGTATCTCACAGGAATTGCATTCACCAGTCAAGGCATCACAAGGCGGGCGTTAACAGCAACGCAGTTAGCGGCAGAGATGAAGGAAGCAGGAGTGACATGCTTACCAGAGGTGGGAGAAGTGAGAAAACCTGAGAATGGACAGACAGCATGATGGCAGAGAGTGGAGAGCAAAGAGAGAAAGAATAAATGCAAGATCAAAAAAGAAAGGACATGGGACTGAGTAAATAAGCAGAGGAAAGAGAAATGGAAAAACAATGGAAGACAACAGCAAGGATGAAGAAGCCACAAAGCTGGACTGAGTCTGTGATGTGAGGGAGGGGGGAGGGGTGTAATGTTAAATGTGAAATGATAAGAAGGGGGGGATTAAGATAAGAAAAGAGTGCATTGTGCAATGTGTAACATGAGTGGGAGGGGGAGGATGATGTCTGGGAGGAAGCGGAAGCTACTAATGGTAGGAAGAAGGAGGAGAGGGGGGAGGTGGGAAGGAAGGGAACCAAGGGAGGGGAGGAAGGGGCGGGAAGAGGGAGGGTACCTGGATCCTGTGTGTGTAAGAAGAGGAAGTGCAGAGATTGGCAGTTATGGGTAGTAAGCAAAAACAATTGGATGAATGTAAGATTGTAACCATAAATGTGAAAGGACTTAACTCCTGGTTTAAAAGACCGGCCCTATTTAAAGAGGACAGTAGAGTGAGAGCGGATGTTCTGCTTATACAAGAAACGCACTTAAAAAAAGTACAAGAAAGATGGTTGATGAGTAACGAATATGATAAAGTATATTTGGCCCATAACCGGGAAGCGCCAAAAAGGGGAGCAGTGGGAATAATATTTGCAAAAGGATTGAATGTGGAAGAAGAGCATGTGGAGAGAGACCAGGGAGGGCGTTACATTTTGTGGAAAGGGAAAATAGAAGACAGGCCCGTAGTAGTGGGGTGTATATACGCGCAAAATACACAGCAAGGGCGGTTCTATGGGAAACTGCATGAGGTGGTGGAACCCTATCTGCAAAGTCCGGTAATATTAGGAGGGGATTTTAATGCAACACTGAACCCCAGAATAGACACTATGGGGGACAACAAGTGTGGGCCAAAGGGGGTAAGTAAGAAGTTGGGGAAGTTGCTGTATTAAATTGGGTTCAGTAGATGTTTGGAGGCACATACAGGGGACTAAGACAGAGTATACGCACTACTCTCATCCACATAAGAGATACAGCAGAATAGATATGATATGGGTAGATAGGAGGATATTAGAACAGGTTAAGAAGGTGGAGATAGGGCCTATAAGCTGGTCAGACCATGCCCCAGTGGAGGCTTCCTTGAGGTTACAAAAGGAAGGAGGAGGGTTGCGCTTCTGGAAGTTGAATGAGTCCCTTATAGACGAGTTGGAAGGGCAAAAAAGTATACAGAGCACTATAAGGGAATATATGTGTCATAATGAGGGGGGTGAAGTGGGGCCGGCTGGCGTATGGGATGGGTTGAAGGTGGTTGTAAGTGGACAGTGTATAGAGTTGGCGGCAAGACGGAAGAGAGGAAAAGAACAGAAAGAGCGGGAATTGTTAAGAGAGTTGAGATCAGAAGAGTCAATGCACAAGCAGAGAGGGGGAAGAAGCAGTTACAACGAATTCGGAAAATACAAGAAGAATTAGGGGCCTTACACAAAGCTGAGGAGGCCTATAGGTTAAACCAACTAAAACATGAGTTCTATGTACAGGGTAATAGGCCAGGTAGATATCTTGCCAGAAAATTAAGGGAGAAAAGGGTGCATCAGCAGATCCTGAAAATAAAGGATGAACAGGGAAATTGGGTTCGGGGTACGGAACACATTCAGAAAGTATTTTGGAAATATTATGGTAAGCTCTATGAATCAGAGCAGCAAGAAGAGGGAGTAGATATAGAGAGGTACCTGGCGGAGATTACACTGAAACAATTGGATTTAGACCAACAGAAGTGGATGAATAGAGAGATAGCTAGAGAAGAAGTAATGGAGGCTATTAAGAGCTTGAAGGAGGGTAAGGTGCCAGGACTGGATGGATTTACAGCCCGATTCTCTAAAAAATTCTCTGAGAAGGTTAATCCAATCCTGCGGAATGTTTTTAATGAAGTATTGAAAGGGGAGAAGTTACCAAGCTCTATGGAGACAGCTGGAGTGGTAGTTATACCTAAACCCGGGAAGGACCATGGGAAGTGTGAGTCTTATAGACCCATTTCACTTATAAATTTGGATGCTAAGATATTAGCTAAAATATTGGCTGCTAGATTGCAGAAATATATTCCAGGACTAATAAAGGAGGAACAAGCAGGGTTTATCCCGGGCAGGCAAGCGAGTGGTAATGTGTGTAAATTGTTGAATTTAATATGGCAAGTATGAAGTGAGCAGACAGAATCTATAATGATCACAGTAGATGCAGAGAAAGCCTTTGATAGACTAGAATGGGCTTTGATGTTTGCAGTTATGAAGAAGATGGGACTGGGAGAGAACTTTCAGAAATGGATAGAGGCACTCTACAGACAGCCTAAGGCATGTATACGCATAAATGGGGTCTATTCAGAACAATTTAAGCTAGGCAGGGGTACAAGGCAGGGCTGCCCGATTTCACCTTTGCTGTTTGCAATGGTAATAGAACCACTGGCTGAAAGCCTTAGGCAGAATAAGGAAATACATGGAATAAAGGTGGGTGAGGAGGAATACAAAATTTCATTATTTGCGGATGATGTGATGTATACATTAGGACAACATGAGACATCGATACCAGCACTAGTACAGGAGATTATGAAATATAGCGAGGTATCAGACTATAAAATGAATATGGGAAAAACAGAAGTGCTCAAATTAAGATTGAATTCACAGGAAGAGGGTAGGATACGGAAAATGTTTCCATTTAAATGGGCTAGTAAAAGTGTGAAATATCTGGGGATCCAGATTAGTGCGGAGGAGTCTGAACTATATAAGTTGAATTATGAACCAACTGTAAAGAATGTGTTAACAGATTTAGTAAGATGGGATAAGCCCATTTTCTCATGGATGGGAAGGATAGCCATAGTGAAGATGAATATACTACCCAGACTACTTTTTCTGTTTATGACCTTGCCTATAGAAGTTCCTACAGCCATGATAAACTTGGTGCAGAGCAGAATTTTCTCCTATATTTGCAGACACAAGCCCAAGACACAAGGGAAATAATGTATAGAGCGAAAAAGGAAGGTGGTCTGGCGGTCCCTGAGATGGGAAAATATTATGAGGCGGCTCAGTTGCGAGTGATAATGGGGTGGAGGCTGGAGAAGGATGGGCCTCAATGGAGCAGAATAGAACAGGCAATGGTAAGACCCAATTATATTACAGATTTGTTATGGAAGAATAGAGAGAAGAGAGAAAGAGGCCTAGTTAAGAACCAATACATGATAAGTGCATTTAGAGCCTGGGACAGGAAACATAAGGGCACAGCGGATTACACAGTGTGAGAGGTTTTTGGTGGGAGAAAGTTCTGGGATATTCCAAAGATGGCAGGAGAAAGGGTTACAGTGTATGGGGCAGGTATTAACTGAGGTTGGTCAATTAAGGCCGTTTGAGGAGCTCCAGTGAGAGTTCCAAATATAAAAGAGTGATTGATTGGTTGGACTATTTCCAATTGGCACACTTTTTAGTGGGAAAAGACATAAAAGAAGGCCTGAAAAGCACAGAGACACTCTTTGAGAAGATGTTTAGGGTAGGCCATTTATCAAGAGGGGTGATCTCTAGACTCTATAAGGCCTTGAGTAGCCCCATGGATCAAGGAACATATATGCGGGCCTGGGAGGCTGACTTGGGGGGTCACTGGGATCCACAGAGATGGGAAAAAGTATATGATGGGGTTAAAATATCAGTGGTTTTGACAGCAATCCAAGAACACTGCTATAAGATGCTGTTCCGAATGTATTTAACCCCAGTAAGGTTGCATAAAATGGGGGGATATAAAGATGCGAGGTGTTGGAGGGGGTGCGGAGAACAGGGGGAGTATATGCATATGTGGTAGAGCTGCCCAGTCTTACAGCAAACGTGGCAGTGGCTGAAGGATCTTCTGCGGGAGATGGTGGACTGGGTGGGAGATATTACACCGGTGGGAATATTAATGAGTGAATGGGAGGGGGATCCGAAGAGCGACATGGTGTATATGATGAAGATGCTTGCAATTGGAGTGCGGATGGAAATAGCAAAGGGATGGAGGTCAGTGAGAGCACCAGCACCTGAAAGGATATTAAGTAGAATAGCATATATTTATAGGATGAGTGAGATTGATGCATATAAAATCCACAGGATTGAGAGCTTTCAAAGGAGGTGGCAAAAGTACAATGAGTAGTTACAGCAGGAGGATAATGAGGTAGTGAGCTGATACTATTTATGAGTATCAAAGGAAATCGTTAATAAGGAGGAGGGGATCACCTCAGGATCCGGGGGGGGGGGAAGGGGGTGTAGAAGGGAATATTAAAATAATAAAAAATTGTACAGGTACATTGGAGAGCAACCTAGACTGTTAAGTAATGTTTAGTAAGACTAGAATGGTAAGTAGTTGCATGTGGAGATGATGGATATAGTTGGATGTAGGTTACGCCGGTGTTTTGTAAAACAGTTGAAAGGTGATGTGTTACTTTGTAATGTACTAAATAAAAATCTAAATTATATTAAAAAAAAGAAATATAGAAACATAATGGCAGAAAATACCATATGACATATCCAGTCTGCCCTTCCATAAGAACTATGACAGTCCCTTTCTTTACTTTTGAGATCTTCTTTGTTGGTCCCATACTTTCTTGAATTCAGATACTGTCCCTTGTCTTTACTATCTCCAATGAGAAACTATTCCATGCATCTATCACTCGTTCCATACAAAAGATTTCTGCATATTACTCCTGAGTCTATCCTCTTTCACCTTCATCCTATTGCCATCTCGTTGCAGAGCTTTCCTTCAATTGAAAGAGGCTCTCCTCTTGTGCATTTATGCCACAAAGGTATTTAAATGTCTCTATTATATCTCCTCTCTCCCACCTTTCCTCCAAAGTATACATATTGAGATCTTTAAGTTTGTCCCCATAAGCCTTATGGCAAAACCCACTGACCATTTTGGTAGCCACTCTCTGCACCAACTCCATCCTATTTATATCCTTTGTTTATATCCCAAAACTGGGCTTATATTGTGTGGAAACATGATGAAAGTACTGTAACCCTGGTTAAATATAACTCTCTTTTGTCTCATTTTCTAAAGACATATGTATTTAATAAATCTGGCATGCAATTAAATTGTTGTAATTATATGGATACTTTGCAATTACTACTATCATTGAATACAACAACTCTGTAGTCAGTATGAACTCGAATCCTTATCATATTGTGTGCTCAGAAAATCAGCACTCTCAGAACAAAGATAGAACTTGGGGGTTTATTAGCTAAGGGGGTCTTGTTACCTCTGTTCATGATTTCCACATCTGAAAACGGCCATTCAAATGTGCCAATCACATCCATGCTGCAAGAGCCATTTTATAAAGGTCCAAATTTACACATGTCCAGGGCAATCACATCTATGTTACATGGGGGCATGACAGAGGAGTGTGCAGTGTGGCAATAAAACGATCCATGTGTATCTCCGATTCTAGAATTATGACATGTTTAACACTGCCGGCGGGGCTTGGAGCGTGGTTGCGGGATTGGTGACCCTTCTTGTTACCTTTATTAGGGAGGGTAGCGGCATACAACATGGTGGTCTTTCCAAGGGTTCTTTACGTTCTTCAGCTTCTACTGATTCAACTGCTCCAGAGGGGTCTATGACTTTTGGAAAAAGAAACTGCATCCGTTTTGTGGAAGGGGAGGAAGTCCCACATTGGTTTCCAGAGACATATCGGGCCGTAGAGAGATGGAGGGTTGGGTCTCCCAGACCTATCTAAGTATAATGTGACATGCATTTTCCAACATGTCTGGGATTGGATGGGGTGAACCAAGGTATCAACAGACTTTGGTTCATTTGGGTCATATGTTTTGGGAATGCCCATGGATATGGGATTTTTGGGAGAGTGTTCGGGAATTTTTGGTGCGCTTCTTGGCAGACTCTTTGTTCTGTCCCTGGGGTTGGCGATCTTGGATGATATTTGGGGGGGGGGGAAGGGGGTGGCCCAAAGGGGAAGTGGGCCCGTCTACTGGTTCACAAGGACTGTTTTATAGCTAAACATACCACAGCCTGCTCTATCTGCAGAGCACCCAGGTACTCCCAGATCACACCCATAATGAAATCTCTCCACTGGCTACCCATAACCACCAGAACTAAATACAAAGTCCTTACCATCAATCACAAGGCCCGGAATAATCTCATCTCTGAACACCTCTAGACACTAATCAGCACACCCCGTACTGATAGATCAAGAAGGCAGAGTACCCAAAAGAACGCAATATGCTCGCCTACAAGCCCATGCCCAGAATGACCTACTTACCCTCTAAGAATGGATGGAAGTGTTATCTGGGATGTTTGCTTAATTGGACCGTAGGGATAGAGGTAACCTGGTTCTCTATGGGGGGGGGAGGGAGGGAAGTAGGTTGGGGGTAATTGGGAACTCCCTCGGGGTGGCGCAGAACCCAAACACTCTGAGGGACTCTATTGATAGAAGGGGGAGGTAGTAGGGGGTGGGAAGTGTGTGGAAAGGGGAGAGAATAGGGGGTTTGTTGATGTTTCTTAAAATTAAAAAATTACATATATTTCTGCTGTTTATGATGATCACCGGTCTTCCTATCTCCATTGTGGGGTTGGTAATTGGTTCATTTTGTTATGTATCGAGCTCTCTGGATGACTGTTGGTTTTCTTTATCTTGTTTCTATCTCTTGTTCGGGACTTGTGTGGAATCACATGTGTGGACTGGTGATTGTCCTATTGTCTTTGTTACTAAAAAGAGATTTAACCATAAAACTGCCGGCAGACACATACATATCTATATCAGCTCCTTGGCATGAATAGGAATTTGAAAAATACTCGTTTCAACCAGTTTTCAACACTAAAAAACCCTTTTACTAAAGTGTGTTACACAGTCAGTGAGGCTTTTGGTGCATCTTAAGCATGCACTGAAGCCTGCGGTGACTGACAGCGCAGGGCCATGATTGTGCATGCACACTAATTCCCACATTATCAGCGTGTCGTCATTGGGGTGGTGAAGGGGCAGGTTGGGACAGAGTGGACATGGTGAGCACAGCACAGTTAATGCATAGGTACATATCGCGTGCTACCTGCACCTTGTACAAGTAGTATGGGTGCACCAAATGCTATCTTAATAGGTGTCATTCAGTGCACCTGTGGTAATAATGCACGCTGTCACGGCATGTTAGAATACCATTCTGTGCAGTAACTGCCAGGAACATGCCGGCCATGCCCCCGGCAGTTAGCACACAGCAGTTGCAAATACCATGTGTTATTTTTTATCATTAAATGTGCCTTAGTTACTGAACCCTAGCGTGCTTTACTAAAAGAGCCTCCAAGGATAACAGGGTCCCCTACAGAAGGATAGCATGTGAAAATCGAGACCCTTTTGCATAATACTGTGACGCTGTACATCTCTATTTATGCCCGAGGCCACGGGCCAGGTCCCGCGGCCGACAGTAACCTGGGCCCGGGCCCGGCCGCGGCCTCCAACATGCGGAGAGAAGAGGGGGGGGGGCGTCGGGAGTGAGGAGGTGGTGCGCGGCATTTGAAATCGCTCCGTCATGCCGTCGGAGCGATTTCATTGGCCCGCAGGGTAGGGGGTGGGCGGAGCTGTGTTCGCGAGGAGCCGCGTGGCCGTCTCCTTCTGGCCGCGGCTCCTCGAGTAGCGGTCGCGTTCTGTGTTGGTCCGGTGAGTGGGGTTCTTTGGGGGGTCCTTGTGCTCCCGGGGGAGGCGGGGGTGGTTGAGTTCGGGTGGGGGGGTCGGCAGCCGGTGGTCTGCCTTACGTGGGGCCGTGTGCATATCAAAAAAAAAAAAAAAAAAGGAAGAACCCCGTGCAGCTTGCAGCCCGCTTCCTGGTTGCTGCAGCAAGTCCTTTACCCTGCGCTGGGCTGCCGCTCTCAGCAGTAAGGTGGGGAGGGTCGGAGCATGGCCGGAAAAGGCAAAGCCAAGGGGGCTTCGGGTGGAAGGGCTGGGGGGAGCTCGAGGGGGTCCCGCGGGGTTGGGGCAGCACCAGGGGCCAGAGAAGGCCGAGGGGGGGGGGGCGGGGAGTAGGTGGGAGGACAGGTAAGCGGAAGGTCGGGGCAGGGATGCGTGGGGCTCTCCCTACCCCTGCAGCCGTGTTGGGGGGGCCGGAGGAGTTGGTGGGCCCCCTAGAAGGGGTCGTGGGGCCTGGGGCGCTGGAGATGGAAGAGGCGATGGGGGGGGGCAGGGGTAGGGGGTGTAGCGGAGGGGGGCGTCGCTCGGGGGTCGGTGGGGGACGGCGGGGAGCGGTCGGGTGGGGTGGGGCCTGGGTGGGGTCAGGTTCCTGCTGGAGCCTATGGGCCCGCCCCGGCGGGGTGGGGAAGGTTGGGAATGCATAGCGACGGGTGGCAGGCTTGGTCCCCGGCACCTGGGAGGGCTATGGGTGGGAGCCCTTGGGGAGGGGGATGGGGAGGGGGCTGGGGAGGGGAGCATTGTGGGGCCGGTTTTCAAAGTGGTGGGGGACAGCTTCCCTGGGGGGCTACAGGCTGGGCAGTCGGAGGGTTGGGGTCCTCGGGGGGAGTGCAGGGAGGGGGTGCAGGGTGGGGGGCGGGGCCTTATGGGATGGCTTCGCAGGGGGTTGGCTTTCCTCCGTCCCCGTGTGTTGGCTCTCCTCTCCCATTGCAGGTTCCAGGAAGTGCACCACTGGCAGCGGGTGGAGTTGGCGGCGGTGCGACAGTGATGTCGTCGAGTGGGGGCCAGTCCGGCCCGACCTTGGCGGAGCAGACGGAGTCCACCTCGGGGGTGCAGGTGGCGGCGGAGCAGGCGGCGGCAGGTGAGTGCTCCGGGACGATAGCGGGTGGAGTTGGGGGGGCAGTGCCGTCGGGGGAGGGCGCACCGCCAGCTAGTAAAGCCAAGGCAAAGCGGAAGCACCGACGGCGTCGGCGGCGGAGCGCGTCGTCTTCATCTACATCGTCGGGGTCTTCGGACACTTCTTCAGCGACTCCACCGGCGGGCCGCGGGTTGGTGAAGGGGCGGGGTCCTCGGTGGTGCGGTGCGCGGAATTGTGGGAGAGTGTTCCGCGCAAGTTGAGGCGGCGGATTGTGAAGCGGCGTTATTTGGATATTTTCCGGCTATTGGAAGGGAGGAAACGCTCGGGGGAGAGTCGTAAGAAACGCAGGGAAGACGAGAAGGCGGGGAGGGTACGGAAGGTTTCACGGAACACGTTGAATTGGACTCGGGCTTTTTTGCGTTTGGCGAGCGTATGGGGGCATGAGGACCCGAGTCGATACGGTGAGCTGTTGGCTTATGCTGACGCGATCTTGGCGGCTTCCCAGGCACACGAGGGGTGGGCCTGGCTTAATTACGATGAGGAGTTCCGCGATAGGATGGAAGAGAACCGGCAGTTGTCGTGGGGCATGAAGGATATTAACCTTTGGCTCACGCAAATGTCGGCAAAGAAGAGTGGAACGGGGGGGGGTGCAGGTCCGGCTAGGGTGGCGGGCACGGCAGCTACGGCGGGCTTGCGGTCCTTTCGGCCAGCGGGCCCGAGGCGAGCAAAATTGGGGCGGGCGGTCCCAGCGGAGATTTGTGCTGGCGCTTTAATAAAACGTCCTGCCCATTCCCGGACTGTAAGTTTCGGCACGCCTGCTCGCTGTGCGGAGCCGGTCACTCGGCCGTTAAGTGCAGCCATAGAGCGGTGCAAGGGGCGTCGGCTGCAAGTAAATGACGGGTTGGAGGGGGGCTGGCGCCTACCCCCATTAGGATACAGGCGTTGCTGCCATGGCTGGAGCTCTACGCGGCTACCAGGCATGGCACGGCGGGGACGATGTTGTGGGCGGGGTTTTCTGAGGGCTTTCGTATCCCATTTCAAGGGGCGGTCCGGGAATTGGAGACGGGGAATGCTTGCTCAGTGCTGCGGCTGGCGGATGTGGCCCGTGCGAAGATTGCGGCGGAGTGTGCTCTGGGCAGAGTCGCTGGGCCGTTCGTAAGGCCGCCCTTTTCGCCGTTTATTGTTTCACCGCTTGGTGTCATCCCGAAGAAGGAGCCCGGGCGTTATCGGCTGATACATATTTATTTATTTATTTATTTAGACAGTTTTGTATACCGCCTTATCCTTCAATCAAAGCGGTCACAACACAATTGGGGGATACATTTAGCACACGGGGATATGAGACACATATACACTAATACTTACAGGGAACATGGGCAATGGAGGGTTAAGTGGCTTGCCCAAGACCACAAGGAGCATCTGTGGGACTAGAAACCCCAGTCCTTCTGGCCCAAGGTTGCTGTCCTCTAGTGGGATTTGAACCTCCAACCTTCCGGCCTGAAGTACCTTGCCCCAACCACTAGGCTACTCTTTCTTGCCCCCTCGGGGCCTCGGTGAACGACCATATCCCGCGGGAGCTGTGCTCAGTGCGCTATGCGTCCTTCGACGAGGCTTTGGAGCTGGTGCGCCAATGTGGAAAGGGGGCTTTGCTCGCGAAGGTGGACATTGAGTCTGCCTTTCGTCTCTTGCCGGTGCATCCGTCCGCCTTCCCCTTGCTGGGATTTCGTTTCGACGATTATTATTATTATGACAAGTGTATGCCCATGGGTTGTGCGATCTCGTGCGCTTACTTTGAGGCCTTCAGCTCTTTCCTGCACTGGGTGTTGGTGCGGAGGTCCGGTCTTAGGACTATAGTGCATTACCTCGATGATTTTTTGTTCGTCGGGCCGGCCCAGTCCGCAGTGTGTGCATCCTTGTTAGAGCATTTCCTGGGTATGGCGGCGGAGTTTGGCATCCCTTTGGCGGAGGGTAAGACGGTGGGGCCGGTGACTTGTATTTCCTTCTTGGGGATCGATATCGACTCAGTGGAGTTTGTGGTCCGGTTACCGATGGATAAAGTCGAGCGCCTGCGGCTCTTGGTAGCGGAGGTGGGCTCCGCTACGAAGGTGACGTTGACAGAGCTTCAGAGGTTAGTCGGCCACCTGAACTTTGCCTGTCGGGTCATCGCAATAGGGAGGCCGTTTGCGCGGTGGTTGTCTTTGGCGATGGCCGGGGTGCGCTGTGGGCACCATCGCATCCGGGTGACTGCGGGGATGCGAGCTGATTTGCGCGTGTGGGATGCTTTTTTGGCGAATTATAATGGCTGCTCGGTGTTACAGTCTGAGGAACTGTCCAACAGGGATTTGGACTTGTTTTCAGATGCGGCAGGGGGTTCGGGTATGGGATTGTACTGCCAGGGCTCGTGGTGGGCAGCGCCGTGGCCGGCGGCTTGGTCCGCGAGTGGGTTGACGCGCAACGTGACGTTCCTGGCGTTGTTCCCGATTGTGGTGGCCTTCTGGGTATGGCCAGAGAGGCTACGGGACAAGCGGGTGGTCTTCTGGTGCGACAACGCGGCGGTGGTGCAAGTCATTAATCGTCATTCGCCAAAGTGTCCGAGGGTGGCGGCGTTGATGCGGGTGTTTGTGCTGGCCTGTCTTCGTCTCAATGTCACGGTTCGGGCGCGCCATGTGCCAGGTGCTCTGAACGTTATTGCTGACGCATTGTCTCGTTTCCAGTGGGAGCGGTTTCGGGAGTTGGCCCCGGGGGCGGAAGAGACCGCGGCGGTGGTGCCGGAGCACCTTTGGCAAATTAGGACGCCGGAATGATCTCATTGTTGCGGTCCTCCCTGGCTCCAGGTACGTGGAAGGCTTATCAGCGGGGGTATGTGCGGGTTCGAGAGTTTCTCTGGGGGAGGGGCTGGAGGGGGGGCAGAGTCGGGGACATCTTAGCGGGTTCCTTCATAGCGTGGGCAAAAGAGGGTGGTTGGTCCTGGGCGGCAGCGCGGGCGGCTTTGGCCGGCTTCTCCTTTTTTAGCAGGGCGGCGGGCTGGGGCAGTCCGAGCGCCTCGTATGTGGTGAAGCGGCTATTAGCCGGGTGGGCGCGAGCGCAGCCCCCCGGCCCGGATTGGCGTCGCCCCGTGTCGCACGCCTTGCTGCTGCGTATTTGGGGCGTTCTACCCGAGGTGGCGGCTACTCCGTATGAGGCAGTCCTTTTTCGGGCGTTGTTTGTCACAGCTTTCTTTGGGGCCTTCCGAGTTAGCGAGCTGGTCCCTCCGTCGGGCGGACGGGGTGGGCGGGGGGGTTTGCTGGTTCAGCAGGTGGACGTACAGGAGGCGCGCGTACGGATATTTCTGGCCCACTCGAAGACTGACCCGCAGGGGCAGGGTCGGTGGGTGCTGCTGAGGGCCATTCCGGGTCTGGGATCCTGTCCGGTGCAGAACTTGGCGGCATACCGGCGGCAGCGGCCGGATCGGGCTGGGTGTTTCTTCTGCCATGCTGATGGGACAGCTGTTACCCAATTCCAATTCACGGCAGTCTTCCGCTTGGCATTGCGGCGGCTGGGCATGGATGAGCGCGGTTATGCATCTCATTCCTTCCGGATAGGTGCGGCAACGAGCGCAGCAGCCGCTGGCCTGGGAGGTGAGGTGATCCAGCGGATCGGGCGCTGGCGCTCCGGGGCCTACGAGGGCTACGTGCGTCTGGAACAGTTGTGAGCTGTGGTGGTGGAGGGGGGGTGGGCGTGGGGGGGTTCTAATGCTGTGTTTCTTTTTCAGGTGTACTGCAGAGCGTGCCGACATGGAATGCTGCCCGGGGCACGCCGGGTGTCTGGTGGCTTCTGGGACATTCGTTCGTCTACTGGGCGGAACGCAGAGCCTCAATTCGTCCGCAGGGTACACACCTGGGCTTGGTGTCCTGCAATTTCCGGTTGGAGTGGCTCGGCGAGCGGGGCATGCGTTGGTGGCAGCTACTTCCAGTGGTTCGAGAGCACGCGGAGCGGCGGCAGCGGCCGGTGGGACTCCTGATACATCTTGGAGGGAATGATCTTTCCTGTTGGACGTGTCGGCAACTCATCCGCGCAGTGCAACGGGACCTGCGGGCGCTGCAGGAGCAGTGGCCTGACGTTGCAATCGTCTGGTCGGACATCATCCCTCGGCCGGCCTGCTTGCCTCAGCGACGCTGGTCGAGAGGGCTGGCCAAAGTGAACAGGCAGATTGGCCGTTGGTTGCAACAGGCCGGGGGATGGCAGGTCCGGCACCCTTGGGCGGACCCCCAGTGCGCTGGACTGTACCGTACCGACGGGGTACACTTGTCCCCGGTCGGACAGGACTTATTGCTCAATGATTGGCAGGAAGCGCTGGAAATGATTGGTCGCAGCTTTATGGTGGGGGCGGTGCGAGGATAGTGCCTACCTCACACCGGTGGTGGGGTACAGAGCCAGCGCTCGCAGGAGCGGCGCGGGCTTGACCTGGTTTACAAGCAGTGGGGGCGAAGTGCTCCCCGGGTTGGGGCGAGACAGCCCGGTTGGGGGTCTCGGCCCGGTAGTGGGTGGGTGGGAGCCGGCCTTTGCTACTAGGATGGCGAGGCAGGCGGCGGGGTTTGGGGGGGAGGAGGATGCTCCGCCTTGCTACTAAGATGGCGGGTGGGGGGGCATCCTCCGGTAAAGGGGTGCGGGGCTGGGTTGTGTTCAATTGTTATATTCAGGCCCGTGTTGGGCCGGTTGTATAGGTTGTAAATAAAGCTGCGACCAAAAGTTTGTACCAAAAATACTGTTGTTGGTGAATTTGTTGGGGGGGGGGGAACAGGATTGGGGGTGTTAAGTCGGGGGATGGAGGCGAGGAGGGCTTCCGGGTTACCAGTGTTACTGAAATGGCAGGCTGAGGCATGTATGTGGTAACATATATATGTGCGCAGTCTGAAATGCTGTCGCAGACATGTCTATATTGCCATTCCCGGAGATAGCCACAGTCCACACCGGCGCATTTCCAAAATCAACCATCTTTCTGCACGTGTCTGGGACCTTGTTCTGCACATCCTCATTTTCTTTATCTATTTGCAGAAACATTTGTTTTTTGGGATGAAGACAGGTCAATTTTGGAACACATTTAAACTTGTCCACCTTCTCTACAGCCCTTTTCATGAAATTTCAGATATTTTATGCTTATGGTAAAATGCTCAGTAAATAAAACCTTTAGGGCTGAAGCTATTAATGTGAGCTACTGTTTTAATGTGCATTACTGTTAATTATGTTCCAATGCAGAAAATGGGACCTATAATAAAATAATGTGTGTTAACACCATTAAGGCATGCTAAAGTTGTAGCACATAGTGGTTAGAGCAGCAGGCTGAGAGTCAGAGAAGCTAGGTTTCAAATCTCACTTATTGTCCTTGTGATCTTGGGCAAGTCACTTCATCCTCCATTGTCTCAAGTACAGATTTAGATGGTAAGCCCTCTCAGGACAGGTAAATACTTATTGTACCTGAATATAACTCACCTTGAAAGGCACAAGCCATATGCAAGCAGTAACTCAGCCCTCAGTTACATAGAGAAATCAATCTCTGATTTTCTGTTTTATAAATTACATTCTAAAATCTCAAATAAGTATTATATATAACACAGCAGCTTTCACGTTTTATGGGAAGTAAAATATTCCTTCTCTCCAAGCATCATCCAAGACATTCTGGGGTCAATTTTCAAACTTTCCTATCTACGTACAGTATTTTCAAGTATTATATGGATACTATCAGACTGAAAATACATCCTCAGTTGTTAACTGCAATTGAGTCAAAGTCAACTCATGGCAACCCTGTGGACAGTTATCCTAAACTGTGGTCTTCAGTCAGGCGGCTAATGATAGCATAGCATCCATAGCTGCTATTATTGTGTCAATCAATTCATTGCTGGCCTTCCTCTTCAGTCTTGTCAAGCATGATGTCTTCTCCAGTACCAATTGATTTCTTCTTTGGGCATTCCATTGTACATGCAGTCATCTTCTCCAGCACCATAATTCAAAAGCATCTATTTTCTTCCTGTCTTGATTGTCCACTGTCATATGAACTTATTGAAAATACCATGGCTTGAACAAGTTGAATCTTTGCATACAGAGATATATCTCTGCACTTGAAAATCTTGCCTAAGTCCTTCATAGCCACTCTGCCAAGAGCAATGTATCATTGGATTTCTTGACTTTTTTTCATTACCAACTATGGATCCAATAAATCGATCTACTATTTCTATTTCTTCTCCATCAAAAATGAAATTATTGGTTCTGTCAGTTGTCAGTATCTTTGTCTTCTTCACGTTAAGATGCAGGTCCATTTTAAGACTAAGTTGCTTGAACTTGATAAGCAGATGTTTCATACTGTCTTTAATTACCTTCGCTATGCTGACAATACTATGTTACTGGCTGAAAGTGATGAGTCTTCCACCAAATCTTCACACCTGTTTTCTTCATATAGTCCTGCCTCTCTGATGATTTATTCTGCATAAAAATATATGCAACCTTATCATATAACTTTGCCAAAAATACATTGCCTTGATACTATCTGGTACTATCTGGTGGGGAAAGGGAAAGCCATAACAAAAGATTTTCCATAGAGCATCGATATTCCCCCATTATATGGGCAAGTTATGGGAGTCATTTTAGAAGCCTTATTTGTGATTTGGATGTCTGAAAATGGCCATTCAGAAGTCCTAATCACATTCAAATCCCTAGAGCCAGTTTAGAACACCCCAAACTTACATGTGTCTGGTATGATCATATCTATGTCACACAGGGATGGTGCCAGGGGCATGGCCGGGGCAGTACAAAAAGAGATAAATGTGTGCACCTGATGTTTCGATTTTCCAGCAGAGATGTCTATGTCTGTACCTGCACTAGGGCACAAATAGGAATCTGAAAGGAGAAGAGGAGAATGCTCTCTCACTCCCGTGATATATTTTGCTCCTTCATGAATAATTCCAGTAAGTAGAAAGGCATTGTCTTTGCTCCTGTGCCGCTGCTGGCAGGCAAGGAAGTGTATGTGGTGAGCAATACATGGGCAGTAGGCACATCCTTGTTCCCAGAATGGCAGACATCCTTATCTAACACATGCAGGTTACTAAAATCAGGCACATGTCTGACCCTTTGCACTGCATGTCTCCACTTTCCTTTTTCTTTTGTGGACATACGCTTTTTTCAGGGTGGAGACAGGCCAATTTTAGATTGCACATACACATGCCCACCTTCACTGCCGCCCCTCACACTGTATTTCAGATATTTTGAACTTAGGCATCCAAGATTTCACCTACTTGACCTTTCTAAGATGTGCCTTTATAGGTTTAGCTTAGGCTTACTAAATATTACACCTAAATGGATGCAGTTGCAAACCTCCACATAGACTATTTACGTCAAAGTCGATCATGATGTCAATGAAGTAAATGAATCCTCCTAAGAAAAGCTGTTGATTATGTTTACTTGTATAATCCTTCCACTTAAAGAAATGTGCAGATCCTCAACAACATACATGGCAACATGAAATAATCTCATTGACATCACAGAACCAAGATACTCAAATGACTCGCTTATATGAAAGTCAGGCTTACTTCATAAATGTTTTTGTGGTATATAGTTCATGTACCATCATTTCAACAGTTATATATGGAAGCAGCTTTTACTTTGCTAAAGTAAGTGCATCTATTTGCCATGATTTATATTCCACCCATCTAATAGAACCCCCCCCCCCCCCCCGGCTTAAATGTAACTATCTATGGCAGTAACAAAAGGCAATGTATAATCAGATTGCAATTATTTTCCAATATCCATTTTTAATTTCCTGAAATCGACGTTCAATGCCATTTTCATAGCAGTGTCAACAATAACATTATTAGTTTCAGAATTATCACACCGAACAAGCCACATTTTGCTCATCCTGCTTGTTCCTGGTGCTTAATTTGGAAAATAAGTCCCAGTAATCTATAATATTAAAAACACAGCAGCTATGGTAATAAGCAGCAAAAGATTGAATAGAGAAGCCCCGTGTACGAGTTCATTACACTGTTTATAAATTCATTTCAAGAACATTACACCTATTTTCAAATCTAGAGAACATGCTTTAAGCTTAGGCACAATGACTTACACCAGTCCAAAAGCTAGTGTAAATTACTACACCTACCTTTTGCAAGTATGTACATGAATTTAATATTTTAAAATCAATGTGTGTACTTGCTCGCACCGCCACATACTACCCAAGCTCTATCCACGTGCATTCCCATGTGCGATATAAACAATGTGTGTACTTTCCCACTAGTTGGTGTTTTATAAGAGGTCACTGACATGCATAAGTGACCACCTAAAATGCATAAATGACTAATACACTGATATTTATGGGCATTGTTGGCTCTACAACTAGGTACCTCCTTATAAAATTACCTTCCAAATGTCTTGATGTATTCTACCCCATGCCCTTTTTAACAGTTGTCTCAAACTAGACCCCCACCTGCTCTCTAAACTTTCAACTTCAGAATATTCTTACTGTGCTACATTTAAAGGAGCAGCATTGCATTATTGCTATTTTTCTATGCAAGCTCCTTTCCTGTTCCATAAACATCCACCTACATTCAGAATTCATCTCTTCTCACTTTTAAATCAGAGTTAAAGTCCTTTTCAAATTGACTTTTTTTAATGTACCCCAGACCTTCAATTTTCCTCTAGTTCAGTCCCTTATTTTGGCATAACTAGTTTACTTCATTAGTATGGATTCTTTTAATTCTTGTAGGGTACTCTGGGCAGGAACTCAAAGAAATGGAGAAATTTTACATACCAGATAGTTTTCTTTCCTTGAATCCTGCTAGACCAGTAGAGACATGTGGGTTATGCTCCCTTGCCAACAGGTTGAAGCAGACTTGAACAACTTTCAGTGATGTCATCACTTGGTGCAGCACCGAGAGAAGTCAGTATGAAATTTCCCAAGCAATAAGCAAGACTTACCAGCATTGACAATAAAGTACATTAAACATTTGGAACAAGTATATAAATTTGCGTCAGACACCGAGACTGACAAAGCAATCAAGAGGCAGCAGAGCTCCTAAACCTGTAGAAGTCTTCTAGGGCGGGTCTTGGATTGGTCAGGATTCAAGGAAAGAAAATGATCACATCTGTAAAATTTCTCCTTCTTTCTCATCCTGCTAGACCAGTCCAAGTGGAATATACCCAAGCAGTCAGGACCCAGGGTGGGAGGAAGATGACACTTTGAACAGGAATACCCTCCAAATGTACCATCTGTACAAACCCCAAGTAACCTGTAGTGCTTTACAAAGGTGCTCAGCACAGACAAGGTAGACACCTTACAAATCTTCTCTGGAGACACCAAGGCAGACTCCATCTGTGTCTCCCTCCAGCGCATGCTTACCAGCTAGAATCTGCGCTGACCCAATGGCCTCCTGAATCCAGCAAGCAATAGAGGCTTGGCAGCTGCCAGTCCCTTCCTCGGACCACCGAAGACAAAAAGATTAACCGATGGAAAGACAGAATTTGCAATGTCCAGGAATCTGTTCTACAAGTCTCCCAGATGCAGTGAGGGTTCCTTCTAAAGATCATCCTTGGAGAAGGAAGGATAACAGTCTGGTCAAATAAGAAGATAGCACCTTTGGGAGAAAGGATTGTACAGATGTAAGAGAGCAGAAGCCACTGAATAACAAATAAAGGCTCCATGCAGAACAAGGCCTGTAGCTCAAACACCCACCTGGGGACACAATAGCCACCAGGAAAATCACCTTAAGAGTTAGATAGTTTAGGAAGACCTTACAAATGGATTCAAAGGGATGCCTTTTCAGTGCCATCAACATCAGAGAGAGACTCCACTGAGACAAACTGGGCACACAGGCGGACAGAACGGCTTCACTCCCTTGAGGAAGCCAGAGACATCGAGAAGTGCTGCCAATGAAATCCCTTGATGAAATCATGGCCATGTTATACCCACCAGCGGGAAAAAAACAGCCAAGGAGCTTCAGGGGCCATAGAAATGGATGAAAAAAAAGATGCCCTGTTCCACAATCATGGAAAAAAAGCAGTAGCTGCAGAAAAAAACAGAAACATGGGGGGCGGGGGAGGAGGGGGGAGGGTCCACAGGCTGCATCAGGCCACATGACTGCAGAAACAAAGGAGAAATAAAAAAGACCACGAAAACCCCTGCCAAAAAAAGAAGCCAGAGCTGTGGCAAAAAAGGAGTTCCAAAAGGGGCATCTCAATACCTATTAGGCTGACGGGGGAAATTTTCTCAGGGAAGCCCCAGAATCCTACACAGGCCTGGGATGCTGAGCTGCCGAGTAAAGCTCTTTTTTTAAATTTGGAGATCCTTTACTGCAAGCAGAAAGAGTTAAATAAATACAGCCCATTGAATTAATGGTAGGAAAAAAAGCAAAATCAGAAAAAAAGGCAAAGACAAAAAGAATGTAGATCATGGACAGCAAGAGGGAAGTGGGGCCTGGACCCAACTTAGAAGACCCCCTCAGAGGCCTTGTGGGATCCTCCTGTTCCTCTCCAGCCACCAGTGCTGGAATCCATGGGAAACAGCGTTGAATACTGAGCAGCTGCACTGGCTCAAGAAGACAGGGGCATACCCAAGCTCCAAGCAACTTTGGGCCTACAGTTCTCAGTTACACAAGCCATAGCACTGTGGTGTAGTCAAGGGGAGACAGGCCTATCTGCACAGCTGTACCAATCCACACATCTTGCCACCTGTTGGAGGCAGACAATACTGGCTTCTTTCAGTGCTGCACCAGTAGATATACCACGTGATGACATCACTGAAAGTTGCTCTGATTTGCCTCTCCCTGCAGGCTGGGGAGCATAACCCACTCATCTGGACTGGTCTAGCAAGATAAGGAAAACATTAATAAATAAAAATAAATTGTGATGAAATTCTATCAGAACTAACAGTATAGCCAATGTTTAGGTTGTTTATACTTTCATGCTTCAATATATTTTATAGGGAGAATGGGATATACTTGATATGAAGGGGGGGGGGTGTTCATTTTCTTTTTTTTTCCCTCTTCTCTTTTCAGTCTCTTCTTACTTCACTGAAAACCACCAAAAGGTGTGAAAAGCCCGAAGAAAAATGAATTTGCACCAAAGGACTTGAGGGAAAAAAAGAAAGATATTATCTTAAGTTAATAGACCATTCACACACCAGGTCCTCATTAAAAAAAAAAAACAGGTTATGAGACCCTCTGGAACTGGTGCCTAACCCCGGATCAACCACTCACATACCATAAACTAAAAACATTTATTTCAAACAATTCTAAGACTGCTAAATCATTGAAGCCTTGATTAAACAATTCACTTTCAAACACAGGCTCCAAGAAAAATAGTTATCCCATGATAGAACACAATATGAGTGTTGCAAAGTGTCCAAATGTCTATCAAATATGCCAACTTGTTTTCTATTTTGCTATAGTCATGCTGCAAAACTGATTAAAAGCGAGTTAACAAGGAGAATAGAAAATACATGCAGTTCCTTAATGTAACTCACCTTGAACATTATGAAATATGAGGCTCCGGCATTGAATATGCGGGGTCACTACATAGCTGCGAACACCACAGAAGCAAAGCAGGCAGTGGAGACATTGGACTGCTGCCCAGTTAGCTCCCACAGGTAAAGGTAGGCTAGCTTTTGCTGCGCCTATCTAACTCATGGTTTGCTAAAATGGCAGCGGTGCAATATCGCCACTACCCGCTTAGCGACGGGTGCCGCCTCCACTCCAGAATGCCCACGACATGCCCCAATGCTACACAGTTAGAATCGGGGCATGTAGCGGCATTACTCAGGGATATTCAATGGCACTAGCCATGTTAGTACCACTGAATATCCCTCCAAGCAGCATTTACACAGTCTAGAGGTCTGTAAACCATATAAATGCCTTTGAATATCGGGTCCATAACCTCCAACTACCAGAGATGCACCCACTGGACATCCACAAGACGAAGATCCTTATCCTTCCCCTGCCCATGCTCCTTAAAGGAGGAGGGCAGGCAGACCACTTGGTTCACATGAATGGGAGAAATCGCCTTAGGCAAGAAGGAAGGCACAGGCCGAATGGAAACGGCCTCCTTAGAAAAAGATAGATAAGGATCTTGGCAAGACAGAGCCTGCAGCTCAGAAATCTGCCTTGTGGAACAAACTGTGACCAAGAAGACCGTCTTGAGCATCAAATCCTTTAAGGTAGCATGCTTCAACAGCTCAAAGGAACTGCCATCGGGGCCCTGAGCACCAGATTCAGATCCCAGGGAGGGATCAAAGACCAGAGGGGAGGATGAAGATGGCAAACCCCCTGGAGAAACCACAAGGTTGTAAAAGGCTAAAGACCTACTAGTCATCAAAACTCGGAAACAAGTAAAAGCTGCCACCTGAACTTTCAGGCAGTTAAAGGAATGGTCCTTCTCCTGGCCAACCTGTAGAAAAGCCAACAGAGATGGCACCTTGGCCGCCTAAGGAGTCAACTACCACGCACCACATCATTGCTCAAGAGGCAGCAGATCCACATGTATGAAAGCTTGGTAGACCTCCTCCGGGCTCCAAGCAGAGTCGATAACACCGATGGAAGAGTAGACCCTATGCACTAGCCATCTCCTTTCAAGAGCCAAGTCATAAGCGAGAAGGGAGCCAAGTCCTCCACGACAATCCATCCCTGCCACAATAGGCCTTGAGATGGAGTCAACTGAAAAGAAGGCGCCTGCAGGAGGCACATCAGGTCTTCAAAACACGCTCTCATCGACCTTTCTGCACAAACAGAACAATTCTACCCAGGTGGATTTTTATACACTGAATCACATGCCCCACCATGGTCCACGGAGGAAACACATACAGCAGATGCTGACTTGGCCAAGGCTGGGTCAGGGCATCGACGACTTCGGGCCCTATCACCGTGGGGTGACTGAAGCAGCAGCAAACTTGGCATTGGCGGGTGACCATAGCAACGCAGAATCAACTGAAATGTCTCCTGACTCAACTCCCACTTTCCAGTATCCAGAGAGTGCCAGCTGAGGAAGTCCACTTCCACATTGTCCACCCTGGCAATGTGCTGAGCTCACAATGCTAGGAGGTTCTTCTCCACCCAGGCAAACAGGAGAGCCATCTCCAAAGCTAACTCGGCCTTACTGATTAACATACTCAATCTGCCTCTCCCTGCAGGGGCCGGAAATGCAGAAGAGCCACCCTGAAGGCCCTCGACTCAAGGCAATTGATGGACCACACCACTTCCCTGCAGTTTCAACAGCACTGGGCCATACGGGCCTGGTAATGGGCTCCCCAGCTCGACAGACTAGCACCCATCATCAGGAGGTTCTAGGAGAAATCGTCCAATGGAACGCCCTTCCTCAAATGACAGGCCTGCTGCCACCACCACCACAGGCTGCAGATCCTTAGCCCCTTAGGTGGGAAGTTGGAGGAATCCCACTTCGACTAGAATAGGCGCTTGAAAACCTCTGATAATGGAAGACAGTAGTAGATTTCTGCACCCCATGCAGGAGTGGATACCTCTTGGAATCCTGGTCTGTATCTGAAGCATCCACCAAGCCCAAGGTGTATAAGACTTCCTACCACTGGAACATCTAGATAACATTGGCCTCCTCACAAACCTCTAAAGGTGAGAGTACTTCTTCATGTCCATCAAACATCTCAGTCCAAGTCACCCAGCTGATCCCCATTTCCAGGGGGTGCCCTTTGCTGGGGACACTTAGCCATCAATTGAACAGGGCTTCCACTCTCAGCCTGCTCCGCACGAGACTGCACTCGGGGGGAAAACAGAGGCCGCAGGTTCTAAATTTCCACGCCAGAATGACCAGGCCTGCTGTAAAAGAAAAAAAATCCCAGGGAGGACAATCCGGACTTTGGAAGCTGCCCTCATGGAAATGCTCCCCCCCCCCCCCCCACACACACACACACTAGGAGTCACAGTCGCTGTCGATCCCTTAGAGGACAGGGAGAGGCCCACAGCACAGTCACCAGAACCTCCGACCAGCTGAATATCCTTACTCTCAGCACCATCTGACATTTCCAGCACTGAGGCAGGCAAGGCCGGACTAACTGCATTGCACAGCTGAGAGAGGGAAAGCAGATCCTCCAGGGACAACTCAGAAGCTTACATGCAAGAAGAGCAGAGTCCAGAATCCAGAGATAAGAAACCTCGCTTGGCACAGGTCAAACATTTCCTGGAAAAAGACATAGGAAGTTAAGGCAAGTATCACAACAGCATGCGCTAAGGCCACTGTGGCCCAAAGGCAAGCGGTAACTGCGCTTTTCTTGCAGTGCATGTTAACTGAGGTGCACATTAACTGCACTCTTTAGTGCAAGGCACGTTACAAGCGCTAGGGAAAGAACACACGTTTGAGCTGCTTGGGTGGAATGTGCATTAGGACCATGCGACCGCCACGAGCACATTAGGTAAAACCACTACTAATATGTGTAGAAAATGGCGGGAAACCCACATATAGCTCCAACGATCCACTATGAATTGCATCCCAAGCAGATGGAAATGGGAGCCCCCAACAAGGACAGTGACGACGGTCAAGCATTGGTACTTGCCCCCTGAAAGCCCCAGGCCAAAAATCCGTGTCGGGCTCAGCTTTCTTCCACAGGAACTGCTTCTCTGGCTTACAGCACTGCATTTAAGGTGGCTGGCAGGCAGATCCCTCTGACAGCCATCTGCAATCTTCTGGAAAGAGCAGGGGGGCAGAGGAGGGGGCACAGAGGTTATGTGAGGCAGCTTACAAATCCATCCAATTTCTGGCTGTTCAATTAGGTCTTAGCCAGGGTAAGAGTGCAGAGCTGAACCAATTTTCCCTCCTCCTCCTACGGTTACCAAAAAGACCGCAGTCTACTGGAGCCTCCCACATAGTACTCCAGGGAAAGAACAATCATAGTAACATAGTAAATGACAGCAGATAAAAAACAGCATGGTCCATCTAGTCTGCCCAGTACGATGCCAAGAGTAGGTACACCTGCCACTCCGTGCAGGCCCCTCCTCCCCATGTCTTTGTCCAGGGATGATCCCGCCACTCCATGTAGGATACCTCTATTTGTTAAGGAATTAGATGTTTCAGATTATTTTGATATTTTCTTATTGCTCTAAACTGTGACTGTCCCATGCCCTTTTGAACTCCGTCACCGTATTTGCCCCCACCACTTCCATTGGGAGCGCATTCCAAGCATCCACAACCCTTTCAGTGAAAAATTATTTCCTGACATTGCCTTTCAATTTACCACCTTGTAGCTTCATGTTATGCCCTCTAGTTTTCAGCTTCTCCGTCTTTCAAAGAGGTTTGTTTGTTCATTATTTCTCTTTAAGTATTTAAAGATCTGAATCATATCTCCCCTGTCCCTCCTCTCCTCCAAAGTGTATATGTTTAGGTCTTTAAGTCTCTTCTCAACCGGCAGGCTGTCATTCACGGGTGCTTCAAATCAATCTTTTCCTCTTAAATCCTCAGAATTTTCTTCAGAGGAGAAAATCTATCCACCATCTGCTGGAGACAAAGAACTACGGAAAAGACCTCTGGTGGCTGAGGCGGATAGAAGCATGGGAGTGATGTCATTGAAACCTTGTCTTTTCATTGGATCTTTGTCTCCAACAATCTGCTGGTAGGGGAACATAACCCACTTGTCTAGACTGGTCTAGCAGGACGATATGGAAATTGGGCACTGGCACTAGAGGGGTCGGATTCTGATGGGGTTATGAAGTTGGCAGGAGGGGCATGACTGGCAATAACACTGCACCTATTTATGGATCCCAGGCAATAAAAATCAGGCTAAAACATGCTCTAGTGTTTTTTTTTCCACCCCAGGTGTCCTCCTAATAAATGGCTATGGGCCAACAAGAACACCTGCTCTAGGGCCCCCTCAGTCACTCTGTATAATAAATCTCCCTTTAGCACAAAATAGGAAAAGGTTCTTGCAGAGGATTCTCCATAAATTACTCAATTCCACCTCCAAAACCCGCTCTTGGGTGTGTTTAAGGGACTCATCTTCTTGCTGGGTCCTTCTGAAGCTCTCTGGGTCTTTTCCCAGCCCCCAGCTCTGGGAAGAGGGCAATTGTATTTGGGTCACTACCACTGAGTCCTGAGCTATCTCCAGGGGTATATTCCCTAGGCTCCCCCTCCCCAGATCATAAGAACATAAGATATGCCATACTGGGTCAGGCCAAGGTCCATCAAGCCCAGTTTCTTGTTTCCAACAGTGACCAATCTAGGTCATACGTATCTAGCAGTTTCCCCAAAAGACACAGGTTCCACAATGCTTGTATTGGGTCAAGCATTGATATCCTGGGTCCCTTTTTAATAATGGTTTATGGACCTTTCCTCCAGGAACTTGTCCAAACCTTTTTTAAACCCAGCTACACTAACAGCCTTTACTACATCCTCCGGTAACAAATTCCAGAGTTTGATTACATGTTAAGTGAAAAAAAAATTTCTCTTATTTGTCTTAAATAGTTGATCTTGTAGTTTCATTGCATGTCCCCTAGTCTTTCTATATTCTGATAAGGTAAACAATCAATCTACGTTTACCCGTTCCACTCCATTCATTAATTTATAGACTTCTGTCATATCTCCCCTCAGCCGTCTCTTTTCCAGATTAAAGAGCCCTAACCTTTTTAGCCTTTCTTCATAGGGGTATCCTTCCATCCCCTTTACCATTTTGGTGGCTCTTCTCTGAACCTTTCTAATAATGCTATATCCTTTTTAAGATACGGTGACCAGAATTGCACACAATATTCAAGGTGCAGTCGCATCATGGAAAGATACAGAGGCATTATAATATCCTTTGTTTTATTTTCCATTCCTTTCCTTAGAATACCTAGCATTCTATTTGCTCTCTTGGCTGCCACTGCACAATGGGCAGAGGGTTTTAACATTTTGAATGACGCCTAAATCTTTTTCCTGGGTGGTGGTTCCTAATGTGGAACCTTGCATCGTGTAACCATAGTTTGGGTTGTTCTTCCCTAGGTGCAGAACTTTGCACTTCCCCCATAGCTGCCCCCAGATTCTGTTGGTAGCATAGTTTTTCCTACCGATGTCGACTTCGGGACTTAGCAGGCTTGGAAGTCTTGACATATAGATCTGGTTCTTCCAAAAGGAAGACCTCTGGGAAATCTTTCTGGTCCGGGCCCATATTGCTCTGAAGTTTAGGTAGTCTCGGCCAATCATCACTGGATACGATAGCCAGGGCAGCACCACAACCTCGAACGTGGCTTGCCCTGTTGGATTCTGAAACCTGTGCTATTGGATACTGACTCTGGTCTCCATGCATACAGGCCAGTGTTACCGTCTTTGCATAGTCAATTTGAAATTGGGTTACGGTTTCTTAGCAAAGGAGGGTCCACACACTCCCAGAGTCTATCAAGGCCTGGAGGTGGGTCACCTCGAGCACCAGTATAATTACAAAGTTCTGTGCCCCTGCGTAGGGAGTGTCCACAAAAGCACAGGTGTCAGGAGTAGTTAGGCTGACATCCATGGGTTCCTCCATACCCAAGGGACATTCCCAAGCAGTATCCCTGGGCTCCACACCTAAAGCAGGTGAAAAGGTCATAACTGGGGCAATGTCCTCACCTAGGAGGTGACTTTGGGGGTCGGAACAGGGAAGCCAACATGCAGTCCGGCTTCCCCTTCTATCTTCTATCTTACTGGGCTAATGGACAACTTCTTTCCTTTCTCACTGTCTGCTTCAGTCACTAGCTTGGCTTCATGATACATCTTGGCTATTTCCAGTGCACTCTCCAGTGTAAGCTTGGGGTGCTGATGTTTCATTGGGGCAGTCAAGCGCTCCAAAAACTGCTACAATAGCACAATCATGGCTATCTCGGGCCCAGTCTTTCCCTCTGGTTGCAACCATTTCCATGCAACATCCTTCAAACGATAAAGGGGAGTCCTCAAAGGTTCCTCTATCTGGAGCACCCCTTTTCTGAACCACTGGCAGTAGGCCTCTGGGGTACAGCTGGCCCGTTCCATATGGCAGCCTTGACAGCTCCATATGTAGCTTGCTACTCTGGGTTGGTGTCCTGAATTACAGCCTGACTATTGCTGGTCAGCAGATTTCACAAATTAGTAGTTCATGTCTTCTCCAGCTACCCAGCCATGTGGGCGGTTTATTCAAAGTTCTCCAAAAAGTGGTCCAGTTCATCTTCTGCCTTCATTTTAAGAATCGCTTGCGCTGGAGGGTGGAGTTGCAGTCTCTGCTGCTGCTGTTGTTGCTGCCCTTCCAGCAGGGTGCATTGAAATTGTTGTTGCTCCTGATACTGTTGTTCCTATTGATACTGTTCTTGCTGCTGTTGATACCGTTGTTGTTCTTGCAGCCCTTTGGCCAGAATCTGGAGGAGCTGCATCATTAAGAACATAAGAACATAAGATATGCCATACTGGGTCAGACCAAGGTCCATCAAGCCCAGTATTCTGTTTCCAACAGTGGCCAATCTAGGTCATATGTACCTAGCAGTTTCCCCAAGAGACACAAGTTCCACAGTGCTTGTACTGGGTCAAGCATTGATATCTTCGGTCACTTCTTAATAATGGTTTATGGACCTTTCCTCCAGGAACTTGTCCAAACCTTTTTTAAACCCAGCTACACTAACAGCCTTTACTACATCCTCCGGTAACAAATTCCAGAGTTTGATTACACATTGAGTGAAAAAATATTTTCTTTTATTAGTCTTAAATAGTTTACCCTGTAGCTTCATTGCATGTCCCCTAGTCTTTCTATATTCTGATAAGGTAAACAATCGATCTACATTTACCCGTTCCACTCTGTTCATTAATTTATAGACTTCTATCATATCTCCCCTCAGCCGTCTCTTTTCCAGGTTAAAGAGCCCTAACCTTTTTAGCCTTTCCTCATAGGAGTATCCTTCCATCCCCTTTACCATTTTGGTGGCTCTTCTCTGAACCTTTTCTAAAATCGCTATATCCTTTTTAAGATACGGCGACCAGAATTGCACATAATATTCAAGGTGCGGTCTCACCATGGAACGATATAGAGGCATTATAATATCTTTTGTTTTATTTTCCATTCCTTTCCTTATCATACCTAGCATTCTATTTGCTCTCTTGGCCGCCGCTGCACACTGGGCCGAGGGTTTTAACATGGTATCCACAATGACGCCTAAATCTTTTTCCTGGGTGGTGGTTCCTAATGTGGAACCTTGCATCGTGTAACCATAGTTTGGGTTATTCTTCCCTAGGTGCATAACCTTGCACTTGTCCACATTAAATTTCATCTGCCATTTTGATGCCCAGTCTTCCAATTTATCAAGATCCTCTTGCAATTTTTCACAATCCTCTTGGGTTTTAACAACTTTAAATAGTTTTGTGTCATCTGCAAATTTGATAACCTCACTCGTTATTCCACTTTCCAGGTCATTTATGAATATGTCAAAAAGCAGCGGACACAGCACAGATCCCTGGGGTACACCACTATTCACCTTTCTCCATTGGGAAAATTGGCCATTTAGCCCTACCCTCTGCTTTCTATCTTTTAACCAGTTCCTGATCCACAATAGTACACTGCCTCCTATCCCATGACTCTTTAGTTTTGCCAAAAGTCTCTCATGAGGGACCTTGTCAAAGGCTTTCTGAAAGTCCAGATACACAATATCAACCGACTCACCTTTTTCCACCTGTTTATTCACTCCTTCAAAAAAACATAACAGATTAGTAAGACAAGATCTTCCTTGTCTAAAGCCATGTTGGCTGTCTCCCATTAGGTCGTGACTATCTACATGCTGAGTAATTTTATTCTTTATGATGATTTCTACCATTTTTCCCGGTACTGACGTCAGGCTCACCGGTCTGTAGTTTCCCGGATCACCCCTGGAACCCTTTTTAAAAATTGGTGTTACGTTGGCGATCCTCCAATCTTCAGGTATTAGAGATGATTTTAATGATAGTTCACAGATTACTGATAGCAAGTCTGCAATCTCATATTTCAGTTCTTTCAACACCCTTGGATGTATACCATCCGGCCCAGGTGATTTGCTACTCTTCAGTTTATCTAATAGTTGTAATACATCTTCCCGATGTATCGATATTTCCTTCAATTCTTCCGCACCTTTAAATACCACTTCAGTCATGGGTAACATCCCTACATCTTCCTCAGTAAAGACCGAAGCAAAGAATTCATTCCGCTACCTTCTGGCTTGTCACTGTTTTCTTGCAACACCACTACAGCTTCCTCTTCTGCAGCTGAGTTAATCCTGCAGTATTTTAGCTCCAACAACTTTTAGTGGCCTCTAGTGGCCAAAACAAAGCCTGCTTGTCCGGCACTGTCAAAACCTTCTTCAAGCTCCCTAACTAGGGTGAGGCTAACCCTCTTAGCACACAAAAATAAAAAAAATACTGACCTGCTGTAGAGGCCCAGTCCTGGAGGTATATGGATTTGACCTCAGTTACGTGGTTAGAGGAAATCCTCTAGTTGCCACCATATGTGGTAGTGTGACATGTGGTCGGAAGGGGTTTTTTTTACAACACAGGCCAGACAGCAGTTCTGGGAAAACAAAAGCAAGTTTTATTCTGCCCCAGCTTGTTAAACCTCCACAAAGCAAAACCCAGAACAGACAGCAGTTCAGGGAAAACAAAACCTCCACAAGCTGGTTCTCTTGGCCCTTCCTCCAGCCCCAGTTAAAATTCCTACCTCAGAACTCCTTTGCCCGGCTTGACTTAGAAGAACTTCTGGCTCAGCGGGACTCCCTCCTTCCTATAACCTTCTAGGTTCTTAACCTCTCCCTCTGAGACACTCCCTCCCAGTCCTGAACTCTGGGCTTCAGACTCTCTTACAGGGGACTGTTGATAAACCTTTGGAGAGGGACGGTTAACATTCTATATATCCCATTACAGTTGTCTTCTCTAGGGACTTCATTTTCATTAAGCCAGTCATAAATCTGCTTGCTGATGTATACTAGTTTTTGGGAGACGGTCTTTGACCTCACCTTTCAAGTTTGCGACCATAATTTGATATATCCATCTGAATGAAATGTATTTCAGTGAATAACAATGCAATATCAACTTCTTTAACAGGCATACCCTAAGTCTTGTGCCATAGATGCCATATCAAAATTCATAGAAATATCTTGCTTCTGTCAGTTTTGTCAGGATCACAGTGTATATATTTTTATTTCCCATAAAGGTAAGATGGACTGCAGGTCTTCAATATCAAGTGAGAAAGATACAGGTTGCACCCATTTCATAGAAATGAGATCTTGAATTTCAGAGAGAATTTGTTCCATTTTTCATTTATAGAACTTTAATCAAAAATTCCTAAAGAAAATCCTAACTTTAGAAACAAATGCACATGTTTAAAAGCAATCACATCTTGAAAGAAAAAAGCAATACATATAATCAGCTTTACATCCAGCCTAGTACCCACCTATTAGCCCACAAATGACTAAAGAACATTCACTGACAATTTCTGGAGCACAATAAAGAAAGGTAAGTTAAAGAAAAAAGATTGCACAAAGGCTTAAAATTAGGAATGATTTCCCCTTCCAATAAAGGGCATGGATCATCCTTGATCTCTGGACTAAAACATTCAGCACAATCTGATTAGAAGTCGTCCCATTCATGAAAACTCTGAATTGTTTGGGGTCTGTAAAAACTATAGGTCCTTTTTACTAATGTGTGGTAAAGTTAGCTACATGGTAATCACCAAGCCTCTGTGTTAACTGTTGTGGGCATTCCCGCCATCTTCTCTCACAGTTAACACAGAGAAAATACATGCAGTGTGCATTAACTGCACTGCAAATAATGCAGATGCAATTAATGCCTCTTATGGAAATAACACAACAGATCATGCAGATCAACTAATGCTAACAGTTAACATGCAATAAGTTGCCATGCATTAATAGTAAAGTGAAGTCCACACCCATTTCTCGTTCCATTCCAAATTATGCTGTTGATGTTGGAATTAGGATGGTCTGATTTCAGCCCATAGAATATAAAATGAGAAATTTTACATACCTGATCATTTTCTTTCCTTAAATCCTGCTCAACCAGTCCAGATGAATGGGTTATACTTCCCATCCAGCAGATGGAGGCAGACCACAGCAACTTTCACTGTTGACATCAGCAGTACATATTTTATTTATCTATCTATTTCTTCTATACCGCCCCTTCCAGAGATCAGGGGCGGTTTACATGGAACAAGTAAACAAATTTGTATACTAATGTATACATTACATGGAACAGAGATTTTTTTTAACTTTATACAGATAATAGTTATTATATTACACGGAACAGAGATTTATAACATTGTAACTTTATACAAATAACTGTGCATTAATTGTCGGAACTATTTACATTTTATATACATTAATAAGTTTCTGTATCGTAGTGTTGATCAGAATTTTTCTACCTTTTTACAGGTAGTCAGAGTTTTCTACCTTTCATATGTGTGTGTGTGGAGGAATTTATTTCCTTTTTTTTTTTTCATCTCTTGAGAGTATTTTGGGGTGTATGTGGTGGGAGTATGTGGTGGGTGTATGTGTGTGGGTAATTGAGTGTGATTTTAGGGCTTTGTGTTTGAGTGTTTGGGGATGGTGTGTGGTTGGACTTGGGGGTATGGGATTTCAAAGTGTTCGGAGAAAAGGTATGTCTTGAGTTCCTTTCTAAATTGGGTGAGGTCTTTTATGATCCGAAGGTTTATTGGGAGATTATTCCAGAGCATGGGGGCAGTGAATGAGAAGGCTCTGGTGCTGGTGGATTTTTTAGTTTTTTTGAATGAATTTGGTATTTCAAGTGAGTGTGTTGCGTTTAGTCTGCGAGTTCTTGATTCTGATGGGGCATGTAATAGCATGGATAGATATGAGGGGGCGATGTTGTTCAGGAGCTTGAATGTGATTAGGAGGATTTTATATCTGATTCTGCTGTTTATAGGGAGCCAATGCAGTTGGCTATAAACATATGCTGGTTCAGTATGATACTTCTAAAGCAGAAAGCAAGACTGAAAAACTCAGAACAAGCATTAACCAAAACAACCACAAATGTGTTCAAATCTGTTGGCTTTCTTATTATATACGACTCTGCATCAGACAGAAAGACCAATGAGCCATGAAAGGCAGTGAAGAGGCATCCAGGCTTCCCAAACTGTAGGTACAGTCATCTCAGGATGGGTCCTGGACTGGTCTAGCAGGATTAAAGAAAGAATGATCAAGTATGTAAAATATCTCCTTCTTATCCTGCTAAACCTGTCCAGAGAAGTGGGACCTCCCCAAGCAGTGAGGACCAAGGTTGGGAGGAAGATTGCTCTCCAAACGGTACTGTCTTGACAAAGACACCATTTGCTCCAGTTCCCACAACCAATCTGTAGCACTTACTGAACTGCTCAAGAAAAAAACAGGAAGATAAATAGATGTCCTCTAGATACACCAAGGCAGAAAGAGGCCGACCCTCTCCAGCATAGTCTTGCAAACAAAGACAGGTTGAACTACCAGTCTCCCCAAGCCAGTGGGCAATTGGATGCATGGTCATTGTCGGTCCTTGTCCTCAGACCATGGGAGAGAGCCGAGGTCCTACTGACAGAAGGAATTAGTAATCTCCAATACTTCCCAAACCCTCCTCACATAAAACCAATGCAGTGAGGGGTCTGAAAGAAGGTCTTCCTCTACGAAAGACAGGAATATATCCTGGAAGGGAAGAAAGACAGCACTTTCAGGAGAAAGAAGGACCATCCCCAGAAAGATAGGTGCTGCCAACATCACCAGAATGGTCCTTAACAGGGAAATGTCTATAACACTTACATCTGCCCCATGAATACCATCTGCAGGGACTGAGTCTCAAGAGAGAGGCCTACCAAAGGGAGCCAAGGAGAACTTTCCATTGCCTGCAACACTAGAAAGAAAGAGTTTGCTGCAGTCCCAACTGGATTCAAGGATGAACAAAACAGCTTTGCACCTGAGGCAAGGGCACACCTGGAACATACCTCTGACTGCACACAAGGGCTGCCAAGTAAACTGAAAGAGAATGAAGAACTAAACACTGGTCTGGCCCACACTAACAGAAGAGTTAAATTGCGACTAGGTTCACCTTCCTGACATCCAAGGTCCAAAAGAAGATCTAGGAGAAGAGGCCCTACTAGGCCAAAGAAGGGCAAACACTAACACTCTAGGCATCCTCACAGAGACAGTGTATGTCTTCCCAAGGTCAGCCTATAACTGAGAAGAGAAGGGGAACCCCCATTGACTAGGAGAACCTGCCACCGAAGTCCTTATTCCTAAGGCAGCAGTAGGGAGAACTCAGCCAACAGGCTCAGGACACACAGGCATCATGGTCTACTCAGCCAGTCCAGTGCTACTAGAGTGACCAAGCATGGGAAAGACTGAAACCTACTTAGGGAGATGGTTTACCAAGAACCACGGGAGATGGACATACAGAAAAGGATATCTAACTCTATTGTCCATGGGACCTTCCCACAACTAAAAAGGATTCTTTACCTCAGCACTCCTCTGTATGAGCTGCAGAGAGAGTTATGAGAGAGAAGAATGCCCTAGAGCTTAACTCCCACTCATCGGAAACCATCATGGCTGAACTTGAGCAGATGGTCTGCACGCTGCTAACGCTCGCAATATGTGTCATTGCTAGTCACTAGACGAGCCTCCGAGTTCTGCCACCACTGAGGCCACAGCGCCACTGAGAACCCCCTGACCCCTTTGCTGACCAGAGGGCCTGAATCCTCTCTAGTGCCAGGCTATTTGCCCTGGCTTCTAGCATGCTGACTGGCCAGGAGGCTTCTGGAGGGGACTAGCACTCTTGTACAAGCTGAGCTATTAGGGCTTAGAGACTTGTTTAAGGAATAGCAGTGGGATCTGAACCCTGGCTTATCTGATTCTCAAGCTGCTGCTCTAAGCATTAGTCTGTAGTAGTGCTGCCATTATGTGCCAGACCAGCAGACCGGTATTCATGGTGACTCTATCCTAAGATGGTGCTCCTCTCCCCAGAGGCAACCTAGCCATCAGAGAGTGAATCTGTAACCACCAAGCTAATTGCTCCTTGATTCTTGGACAAGAGCTAGATGCTGAGTTAACAACTCGGAGCAAGGACCGAGACTGAAGATAATTCTGCTGAAGGCGCATGCCTGCCTTGGCACAAAGCACCCATTCCAGTGTCAAAATCATCTAACTCAGGAGCTGCGGACAGAACCATGTTGTGGGAGCTGTCCAAAAACAAGAACCCCAGTGCTACAATCAATCACAACCAAATATTTTGGGACAAGAAGCACACTGTTCAATCGTGTGACACTCCAAGCTCCGGGAAGGAACTAGACTGCATTTGGGGTGATCAATCATCCATTTCTCCGGACACTGAACCACCCAGGACATGTTCCCAGATGCAGATTGATTCAATACAATAATAATATGGAACAGGAGACCCCAGATTCGTTGATTATGAATGAGGCTGCCATGAGCACACTTACTCTCGAAAGAGTATGATGAGGCATAGTTAAGGAAAGACTGGGGCCCAAAACTAAAAATGGAGGGCCAGAATGCACAAGTGAAAAAAACAGTAAGAAACTCCAGGCTAGGGATATGGAAAATACACTTAAGAGTGGTCCAATAGGGATAGAAATCCTCCAATACCAGGTCCATGCAAAGGCTGACCTGAGAATGTAAATGGGGCTCTTGTGGCATGGTGATTACTATCTACAGGCCCAAACAGGGCTGGCAGTACCAAGATCCTTTTTCCTTTCTAAACCATGAAAAAAGAGGAATACTGATCTCTGCCTTGAAGTGTGGAGGCCACAAGTGCAATAGTCTGCAATGGCAGAAGGCACTAAATAGTTTCCTCACGCACCACACTCTTGGGCCAGAAGCCACAAGGAGACTTCAGAAAAGCAGGTGTGAAAGGCTCTCTTAGCTCTAGAGTGCACCTCAGATTGAGGACCTCTAGAATTCAAAGGTCGATATAAGCCCATTCTGAGTAACCAGCCAGAATGAGGGCTTTCCAGCCTCTGAGGATGCTCCTACTGAGTACCAAGGGTGCTGAAATCTCCAAAAGGGCCCTTCTAGGGCTGAGACCCATAGGTAGAAGAGGCCACCAGAATTGTACTTCGCCTTAAGCTGTCACCC
The DNA here is from genome assembly GCA_033557465.1 of Ichthyophis bannanicus. Taxonomy (NCBI): domain Eukaryota; kingdom Metazoa; phylum Chordata; class Amphibia; order Gymnophiona; family Ichthyophiidae; genus Ichthyophis; species Ichthyophis bannanicus. The sequence goes on along the minus strand of CM066032.1, from coordinate 304,566,228 downwards.
TGCTCCCAATTAAGACTTTTGTGAGGATGGAACTTCTAGGCCAATCATTCAGGAACATCTAAAGGCAAGCTTCACAAAGGGCTTCCACCAAACACTGCAGGTCCTCCCATGGGAGCTATCTGCTCTTAAAGTCAAGTTTGCTAAGGCACTGCTGAGATATGCCTTCTGTTGACCACAACCAGAACCAAAGCTACCACTGGATCACCCAGCCAACACCATGAACTGAGAAATCTTACTCATGTCGTATGCCGTACAAGGTGCCTTTTTTTGTTGTTGTTAGCAATGTCACCCCATGCTGGCCTCAACCTGGTGAGGCCTCGGTTGAAAAATCAGGTGTCTTGCCGGAAGAGCTAGTATATCTCCTCCAGGCTATCCCACAATCACCAGACTCCATGACAGAACACTTGGGCCGCAAGACTCGAGCAAGGTACAGCTAGAATACCCCCAGCCAAAGCCTTAGGGGGGTACAGCCAGAGTACCCCCAGCCAAAGCCAAAGCCAAAGCTGGAGGAGTTCTTGAAGAGGGCTTTCACCCTGACCTCACAAGCTACCTCTGTACCACCAGAGTGGTTGCACGCTACACCCCGCCCTCCCTGTCACCAGGGAAACCACTTAGGAGCTGCAATGAGGTTCCAGCTCTCCTAGGGCAGAGACTAATGACAGGACTAATCTGCTCCTCACCCCAGGGCTGGCTAAACAATCAGGTAAACTAGGTGATCACCTAGGGCAGCAGCTTCTGTAGGGGCAGCAAAGAGTAGCAATCAAAGCAAAACAATAGATTCTGATAGTAACAAACTCAAAGAGCCATCAGTACAATCTTTTACCTGCAGGAACAGTGGGCACACACATATATCCAAACTTAAGTTTAATATTTAAAAATATGAAGCCTGATTTTCGAAGGCATTTACACTGGTAACTTCCCTAGTTACTCGTGTAAATGCCTTATCCAGGATTTTCGAAGGGTACTGCCCTCCAAAAATCCCAGATATGTCTCTAACACGCCCAGATGCTATGCGTTTAGCATTGGGGCGTGTTATGGGTGTTCCAGGGTGAGGGAAAGGGCTAACCATGTAGCACCTGCGGCTTCAAGTTATGCGGCAAGACACGGATTTTCAGTGCCGGGCCGCATAAGACCCGGGCATTGAAAATACTGGTTAGGCAGAAAGAGGGCGGGCTATGAGCGCATAGCACAACCCAGTTCAAAATCAGGCCCATGATGTCCAACTCAGCATTTTTACAAGATTGTTGTTGGAAAGATGGTATTCAGATGGTCATTATTGTTGAGTGTAATTATCAAATATCCAAGGGGAGGGGCCATAAGGCTGAAGGTTTGCCTAGGACACTGACTACCTTGTACCCCTGTCTCAGCTCCAACTCCAGTGCCTCTCTTGAGACGACACTTGCTTTCGCAAGGACATAATGAGCGGAAGGAATGGGAGGGGTAGAGTCCACGTGTGGAATTGCTGTCAGAAAACACTCCACAAAGTGCAGAGATACCCAAACAGTCTAAACAGGGATGGAGAAATCCTCCTTCACAAAATACAACTCCGATGGAACCGCTTCTATCGTCAGGGAAGTTCCCCTTCTCTCACATACTCGACCAGCAAAGGCAGGGAAAAAACACTTCTTACCTTAGGAACCCCCTGAGGAGACAAAGCCAAGCTCCCAGGGGAATAGATAAGTACTAAAGCAGGACGGGGGCCTGAACCCCCAATACTACCAGATGGGGAGATGTCATAGGGTTCTGAGTCTTCTGTATGGAGTCAGGGCCTGAGCACCATGAGGAGCTGCCTCAACTTCTAAAGACGGAAAACAGTGTGTGAGCTGTTTTAGAACCTGCTGCTAAAGGCTGGCTAGCCAGAGGGCCCTGGAAGATCTGCTGCATCTCCCTCGATTTTCCTGCATAGTCCCTGTGGCCACCCTACCAAGCTCCTTCCCCACAGGGACTATGCAGGAAAATCAGGGGAGATGCAGCAGAGGCATCAAAATTGGTATCAGACCCTGGGCCCCAATTTGGGGAGTCACAAACATGCTAAAAAATGTACCCTAAAGGCTTCATAAACACTCTTGGGCAAAAGACACCAGCCACAGAAAAAAATTTGGGGGAGGGGCCCACAGTCTGCATTGGGCCACATGGCTCGGCATTGCAGTGGCCAAACAAAAAAGCAGCAAAGGAAAAAAAACACTAAAAAGGAAAAGGGAAATCCTCATCAGAGAATTCAAGAAGCTGTGAGATCGGCGGGAGATACCTGAGAGGGGCTGCCCCAACTGCCTACAAGCCTGGGAAAGCCCAGTTGTTGGGGGGGGGGCAGTTTGAGTTGGCATTCCTTTCTGCTTCTCCTTGTTTTATTTTGGATTGTACACCGCCCTGCTGTTTACAAAGGCGCGGTATATCGAGAAATAATACACATAAACAAACAAATATTTATTTTCAAGCAGCGAAACTGAGTCAATTCATAAAAATAGGGAAAAGAAAAGACTACGCTTTCAGACAAAGGATAGTGAGAGGAAGGGGGCCTCGGCTCATTCTTACCAGCCCCCTCCCCTCAGGGACCCTGTGAGGCCCTCTTGTCTGATCTCCAGCCCACCAGCATTGGAACCTATGGGTAACAGTGCTAGATACAGGGTAGTCAGCTCGAGGAGACAAGAGTATATGTATGCTCCAAGCAAATGCTGGACCTAGAGGTCTCAATTCCTCAGGCCAGAAGAATATGATCTGCCTCACCAGTCGACACACCTTGCCACCAATGGAAGCAGAGAATACTGGCTTCTCTCAGTGCTGCCTCCACCTTTTGGTTGGGGAGCATAACCCACTTCTCTGAACTGGTCTAGCAGAATGATAAGGTAAGGGCAATTAACTACTCTCGCCCAGAAATTGTTCCAAAGACTATCTATGGTCAGATATGAAAACATAATGCATGCCATACTGGATCAGACAAAAGGGCTACTTAGTCCAATACCCTGTTTCCAATCAGTAAATCCATTCCTTGTTGCTCATACTCAGGGATTAGCAGAAGCTCTCTTGAGTCTATATGTCTAATAAGCATTTATTGACTTTTCTACAAGAAACTTGCTAAACCCAGCTATGCATAATTACCGTGACCAAATCTTTCGGCAACAAATTCCAGAGTTTAATTTTGCACTGAATGAAAACTACTTTTCTCTGATCTGAATTAATATGCTAGCTATTAGTTTTATGGATTGTTCCCTCATCTTTGTAGTAGTTCCAACCGCAACCATAATGTTATAGTTCTCTGTCGCATCTCCTTTCAGTCATCTCTTCTCCAGTCTGAAGAACCCTAACTCCTTTAGCCTTTCTTCATAGGAAGCCACTCTATCCCCTTTATCATTTGGTAGCCCTTCTCTGTACCTATTCTTATTCTGCTATATACTTTTTGAAATGAGCTGACCAGAACTCAGAAGTGCAGTTGCGCCATGAACTGATGTACAGGTATTATGCTAACTTTTATTCTCCATTCCTTTCTGAGTAATTCCTCACAATGTATCTGTGTTCTGTGCTGCCACATTCTGAGCTGAGGCTTTTGATGAATTGTCCACAGTGTCTCCACGATCCTTTTCCCAAGAGGTCACTCTTTTTCAGCATTGTGGACCTTGAGTTCAAATCATTTTTCACTCTATGAGGCTTTACTTTGCACTTGCCTACATTAAATTTCATCCGTCACTTTAGATTCCCAGTCCCCCAATCTCATAAGGTCCTCTTACGATGTCTGACAATCTCCTTGTGCTTTTACAACTTTGTTATATTTTGTGTCATCTGCAAATACGATCACATCATTCATGTCTCCTTTTTCCATATCATTTAAAAGTATATTATATAAAAGCTGATCCAGTACAGATCCCGGGGGCACTCCATTATTTATCTTTCTCTGTTGGGAAAGCTCACTATTTAGTCCTACTGTGTGTTTCCTATGTTTTTATTTTTTATTAGTCCACAATAGGATACTGCCTCTTATTCCATGACTTTTTAATCTTCCGAGCAATCTCTCTTGGGGCACTTTGTCAAACGCCTTCTGAAAAGTCTGCGACCTCAGAAGCTCTCAACTAAGTCCTTGGGACAGTCAGTCACTTTTCAGGCTTTTCATAATGAATATGCGTGACATAGATTTGAATGCACTGCCTCCACTATAAGCAGATCTATCTTAAGCGCAGTCAGTGTAGATATCCTTAAAACCAGATTGGCTGAGGTGTCCTGAGGACTGAGTTGAGAAATCAACATTTATAAACACCTTCAAAGAAATCTCACAGGTTCTGCTAACTCCTCTTGCCCACTACACTTTTTCCCACGTAAAAAGTCCCCAGGTGATGATTTGACAGTTACTTCAAGTCAAGACTTTTTCAACATTTCCAATATTTGTTTATTTAATTTTCAAAATATAGAACATCCACTTCTTCGAAATGTGTGTCAGATTTCTAAATTTGTGCGACACAGCTTGACGTCTGGTGTCTGGGGTACGTAACAGTCAATATGCATGGCTACCATGGTTTTGGTAATGCTTGAGTTGAAGCCGTATATAGCTTATTTGCGGTAAATTCTGCTTGGAAATCAAGGTAACTCTTTGCTTGTGATGAATACAAAGAATCTTATACAGGATTCGTCCAAGGTTTGCACTCCTCCTTCGTATGTGGCAGATGGGAAATGACTACTCTGGGTTAGGAGGTCTGTACTCTTCATAAAGGTAACATCTGTATGTTTTTCAACGCCCATTTCTACCATCAGATTCTGTTTAATATTGCTAGATGATAATGAAGCTGCCAAGTTTAATGATCATCGTTTAATCATATGTTTCAGTAAAATCAACAGTATATAATGTGCCATCCTTTGCTACCCCTCTACTGTCTGGTCCCATGCTATACTATTTTGGCAGGGATGAGAATTAATTTAGGCTGAGGTATGGAACAACATTGCAAAGAGCACAGGCACTTCATGTAGATAACAACTAAGCCGTGCTGAAGAGATGAAGAGCATGGCAATGCGGGCTCTCAGGAGATTCCATACACACAACTATCAGAATGAGTCAGCCGACTCCTTGGCAGTTCAGAGATTTATGCTATTTTGGAGCACTCTTGCTTTGTTTACTCTGCCACTCTTCTGACGTAATTCCTAAGACTACCACCATCAATCTTGTGGACTGGGAAAACAGGGGAAGAGGCAGAGTTCTGCAGCAGTTCTGACTTCTGTCGGGTGCCTAATTACTGCTAAGAAAATTTATTAATACAAATGCATCTTTGAGGTCTAATTCAGGCCTCTGCGTACAGTCTTGAGCTCTGCCACTGTCAACACTCCACAGAGATTTCAAGCCGTATCTAATCAAACCTGCGTATTTATATTGCACAGGTTAGACATCCATCTGCCTCCTTTTGCCCGTCTGCAACCTGTACAATACCCTAGATCTACTAAAGTGCACCACTGCGTTAACGTGGGCTAATGCCATTATTAGTAAATAGATTCTACGGCATAAAATGGAATCAGTGGTATATGATATGCATTAAAGTATGCTAATACACGCTAATGTGGTAACATCTTTTAGAAAATCTCACCCTTTGTATTTTTTTTTTTTTTGTATTTTTTAGAACAGTTAAATATTCCATTAATTCCTTCATTAAGAGGGAGAGGGAACTTAGGGCCCTGTTTACCAAGCATTTTCTCCATAGTCATAAAATGGGAAAATCCTTTAGTAAACAGACCCCTTAGACATTATGCAGCCTTGCTCATTATTTGCTCTCTAGCGCCCCCCATCTAATTTGTTTTTAATGTAGTTAATTTGATAGTCATGGCTGTTTCATTTGGCAAAATGTTCTCAAAATTAATTAATCTGGGTGACGAATCACTGTCTCAAAGTCATGACAACTTTATGTCCATAGCCAGAGGAAGGCCTTTCAAATGAAATAAAATCAATCACAAACAAATATTTCATACAAAATCCATAAAGAATTTATTGACAGTTATACAGAATAATTAAATCATTTCATGCTACCACTTTTCTAATGAAAAAATAAACTAAAGCTAGCATTTTATTTCTATTTACATATATGTCCTTACCCAGTTGTTGGGCTAGTGTGCTAAATAAACATAAATAAGGCCAGAGAGAAAGCACAGTTACTTATCTGTAACAGGTGATCTCTGGGAACAGCAGGAATAAGTCTTCACATATGGGTACGTCGGTACCGACGGAGCCTGCGCGGGAACGCTCCCCAGCTTCCCAAAAAGGAAAGCTTTTGGGAGCATCCCACAGCGCCTGCGCGCTGCCTTCCCGCCTTTCCTAACCGCCTCTCCCCAGTTCGAGTTTTAAAGCTGAGACAAAGAGAGAGAGGAAAGGAAAGATAGATAGAGAGATACAACTCCTAGGGGAGGTGGGTGGGTTGTGAAGACTTATTCCTGCTGTTCCCAGAGATCACCTGTTACAGGTAAGTAACTGTGCTATCTCCAGGAACAAGCAGGAATGAGTCTTCACATATGGGGACTCCCTAGCTAGAGATGCCTGGGAGATCCCCAAGGTTATGAGACCCTGGGAAGGGCTCTATCTCCTCCTATGGATCTCAGGCATCCATCCAGGGAAGGAGGGCAGGAGTTGATTAAGCATGGAACAGGTGTTTGAGAACAGCCTGACCAAACAAGGCATCCCGGCGGGAGTCCTTGTCCAAACAGTAATGGGCTGTGAAGGTATGAACCGAGGCCCAGGTGGCCGCTCGACAGATCTGGTCGATGGATACAGAATTTAGATGAGCCATAGAGGTGGCCATGGCCCTTACATTATGAGCTGTGACATGGCCCTCCAGAGAAAGGTTCTTACTCTGGTAGGCGAAAGAAATACACTGAGCAATCCAATTGGACAGTGTCCTCTTAGAGACTGGAAGTCCCAAATGAGAGGGATCAAAAGCAACAAAGAGTTGAGAAGACTTTCTATGTTGCTGTGTCCTTTGTAAGTAAAAGGCAAGAGCTCTCTTACAATCCAGGGTATGAAGATTCCTCTCTGCACTTGATGCATGTGGACCTGGAAAAAAACAGGTAAATACACCTCTTGATTAAGATGAAAAGGTGAGACCACTTTGGCATAAAGTGTGGATTGGTCCTAAGGACTACCTTATCATGATGGAACCTTGTATAAGGTGGATTAGCCACTAAGGCCTGCAGTTCACTGATGCGGCGAGCTGAGGTGACTGCAATGAGGAAAATAACCTTCCAGGAAAGAAATTTCAAGGAGGTGGTGGCTAAGGGTTCAAAAGGTGGCTTCATAAGCTGACCAAGAACCAGATTTAAGTCCCATGCCACCGGAGGAGGCCTAATGGGAGGTTTAGTTAAAGTTAGGCCTCTCATGAATCTTGCAATAAGAGGATGAGAGGAAATAGGCTGTCCATTGATAGGCTTAAGAGATGCTGCAATAGCACTCAAATGGACCCTTACTGAATTTGTCTTAAGGCCTGCATTGGAGAGATGCAGGAGATATTCCAATAGAGAATTCAAAGGTAGTGCTAGAGGGTCAAGACCCTTCTCAGTACACCAAATGGAAAACCTTTTCCATTTAAAAGCATAGGAACGTCTAGTAGAAGGTTTTCTGGAAGCATGGAGGATATCCTTCACCTGCTGAGAAAGATTCCAACCTTGAAGGTCTAGGCCTTCAGCAACCAAGCTCTGAGGTGAAGGGACTTGGGGTTTGGGTGCCACAAAGTCCCCTCCTCCTGGGACAGAAGGTCTGGAGCAGCTCCCAAGTCTAGGGAGGGAGCTTGAGAGAGATGCAGAAGTAGAGGGTACCACACTTGGCGTGGCCAGTGTGGAGCTATGAGGATCATAGATCCTTGATCCCTCTGGAGCTTGAACAGAGTCTTGGGAATTAAGGGAATGGGTGGAAAGACATACAGGAAGTCTTGACCCCAGTGAAGGAGGAAGGCATCCTTGGCCTGAACTCCCTGACATGGAATTCTGGAACAGAACCGGGGAAGTTTGGCATTCCACGGACTTGCAAAGAGGTTTATGTCCGGGGTTCCCCACTCTTGAAAGATTCTGAGTACTTGGTCCATGTGCAGGGACCATTCGTGTGGAAGCAGAACTGTCTGCCCAAGAGTTTTGGATTCCTGGAAGGAATACGGCCAGGAGATGGATTTGATGCTCTCTGGCGAAGGCCCACAATCTTAAAGCTTCATTGCAAAGCGACAGAGAGCCAGTTCCTCCTTGCTTGTTTATGTAAAACATGGCTACCTGATTGTCCGTATGAATGAGGACTGTCTTGTAGCTGAGCAGGGTATGGAAGACCTTGAGAGCTAGAAAAACTGCTCGGAGCTCCAAGTGGTTGATATGTAGAGAGGTCTCTTGTGGAGACCAACTGCCCTGAGTGGAGAGGTCTTGCAGATGAGCTCCCCAACCTGTTTGGGAGGCATCTGTTGTGAGGGTTGCCTGGGGCAACAACTGTTGGAAGGGGGACCCCAGCAACAGATTTTGGGTAGACCTCCACCACTGGAGAGACCAAAAGAGGCGCCTGGAGGTTGCTATTTTGTCTGACAGAGCCCCTGATGCTTGAGTCCACTGGGTGGACAAAGTCCATTGAGCTGCTCTCATGCACTGTGGATGCCATGTGGCCTAGCAGTTGTAGCATCTCCTGGGCAGTTAAATGGCTCTTTGACTGAATCTGGGAGGCTAACTGCACTAGGCGTAGGCAACGGGCCTGAGGAAGATAGGCCCTTGCAGTGGTAGTATCTAGCCAGGCCCCTATGAACTCTAGGGACTGAGTAGGGGTGAGCTGGGACTTTGGGAGGTTTACCACAAGTCCCAGATAGTGAAGAATGAGCCTTGTGCAGTCCAGGGAAGTCTGGGCCTCTGACTGAGATGGAGCTCGGATGAGCCAGTCGTCCAGGTATGGGAATACAAATATTCCCAGAGTACGTAGAAATGCAGCTACTACTGCCATGCATTTGGTGAACACTCTTGGAGCAGACGCCAGACCGAAAGGAAGCACCCTGTATTGGTAATGCTTTCCTTGGAAAAGAAAACGGAGGAACCTTCTGTGAGATGGATGGATGAGGACATGTGTGTACGCATCCTTGAGATCTAGAGAACAAAGCCAATCCTGACTCTGAAGGTATGGAAGCATCTTGAATTTCTCCTTGCATAGAAATTTGTTCAATTCTCTGAGATCTAATATGGGTCTGTAGCCCCCTGTTTTCTTTGGGATCAGAAAGTAGGGGGAGTAATACCCTGACCCTTGTTGAAGAAGAGGTACTTCTTCTATTGCCCCTTGGGCAAGAAGGGCAGCCACCTCCTGACCTAGAAGGTCGAGGAGAGATGTTGGAGAATTGAAATGTCTCACCATGGTGTGAGGAGGAAGGTTTGAGAAATAAAGTTTGTAGCCCTCCCTTATGATGGAGAGGGTCCACTGCTCTGCTGTAATTTGCTCCCATCTGGGAGCAAAATGAGCTAACCTTCCTGGAATGGTGAGAGGCTCTGGCTGTTTCAGAGCCAGAAAGGCTAAGTTCTCTAGCATCAAGTCAAAAACCCTGAGGAGGCTGGGTCTGCTGAGTTGCAGCAGCCCCTGTAGGCTTAGGCCTGGCCTGTTTAGGTTGCTGACGCTTAGCAGCAAAACGACCTGTAGATGATTGTTGGCCAGAAGCAGGATGGAATCTGCCTTTCTTGAAAAAAGACTTCTTGAAAGGTTTTTTCTTGGCAGGAATGGAGGTTGACTTTGAAAGTCTATCCAAAGCAGAATTTTCTGCATCCATTTGAGTGGCTTTTATTTGCCAATCTTTGCCAAACAGGTTTTCTCCTGTACAGGGAAGATTTCCCAAGCCATCCTGGACCCAAGATTCTAGATCAGAAGCTTGGAGCCAAGCAATTCTGCGTGCAGCTATGGCAATGGCCGAAGCTCTGCTGGCACCCTCAAAGGAGTCAAAAGCTGCACGGTTGGAAAACTTTGAAATATCTTGAGTATGCTTAAGCCAAGTAAGAAATTCTTCCCTTTTATCCTCTGGAAGAAAAGGGAGGAAAGTGTGCAGCTTTTCTGCAACTTCTTTCAGAAACATACCCATATAAAGACTATAGGAGTTGATTCTGGCAATGAGCATACTGGCTTGGAAGATTTTCCTACCAAAAGCATCCAAGGTCCTGCATTCTCTTCCTGGAGGAGCAGAGGAGTGTCTTTTTGCACTCTTTATCTTTTTCATAGCTGACTCCACCACAATAGAATGGTGAGGAAGCTGTGTTTTATGAAAATCAGGACAAGGAGGGACACGGTACATAGTGTCCAACCTACGAGAATGAGAAGAGATAGTAAGAGGAGTCTCCCATAAGTCAATCATGTGATCATAAAGAATCTCATGAATTGGCAAGGTGCCTGCCTCCTTAGGAGCCTTAGCATAACCTAAAATATCCAATTTTTTAGCTCTAGGCTCTGATTCAGAAGTTACTGAAATAGAAAGCCCTTTAGCCACTTCTCTTATGAAGTCTTGAAAGGACAAGTCTTCTGGAGGAGACATTCTTCTTTTTGGAGAAGGCGGCTCCTCAGGAAGGGCTATGGATACTTCAGCAGATGCCTCCGATGCACCAGAATCTTCGGAGGAATCAAAGTATCGACTGTCAGGGTGCTCTTTCAAAGCTCGATACGCGTACCGAGCCGTATCGACATCGAGCGTTATCGGTACCGGTTCGGTACCGATAGGCATCCCTAGACAGGGAACCGCTGCAGACGACACCATGGCCGATGTCGATGCAGTCAGTACCGGTACCTGGGCCGATACCGACAACGGAGTTTGTTGTGGTATCAGCGGCGTCGCAGCATGAATGAAGGCTGTGATAGCCTGCTGCATGGATAGAACATTCTGATCCATCGACGCCATGAATGCCTGGAACTCGGTACCGGAAGGTTGTGCCGGTACCCCAGAGCATTCTAACAGGTGATCGGTCGAGGCCGTGCCATCGATGTCAACCTGTAACCCCATAGGTGGAGCTTTGGAAGCCGGAGCTTCCCGCTGGGGTAGTTTTGCTGGTGCAGGATCCTCGAGGGCAAGCCCAGAGGCATCTCGATGCTTGGAAGGAGATCTACCCTTCGAGGACCAGCTCGATTTATGTTTGGTTACCTGAGATCCATGGGAGGAAGAAGAAGCCATGGAAGACGTCGATGCTACTGAAGCTGCATCAGAGGGAAACAGCACATGGAGCTTGGCTGCTCGGTTCTGTAAACCTCGTTTGGACATCAAGGAGCAGGACGAACAATCCAAAATGGAGTGGTCAGGACCCAAACATTTAAGACACCATTCATGGGTGTCGATAACAGAAATAGTACCGCTGCACTTAGTGCATTTTTTAAACCCGGAGGCTGGTTTTTCCATGAGGAAAATTTCTCGTGAGGCCTAAGGCCCAAAAGAGGAAAAACACACTAAGTGAGGGAAAAATATGTTCTTTTTTTTTTTTTTTATAAGAAAAGAAAGAAAGACCGGTGTTACCGGTCCGACGTCGGGGAAGGCAGACGCGCGACCAAAGAAATAAAATAAAACAAAGAACTTCTTCAGCGGTGACAGGAACACGACCTGCTGGCTCTGCGGAAAAGAAGAACTGGGGAGAGGCGGTTAGGAAAGGCGGGAAGGCAGCGCACAGGCGCTGTGGGATGCTCCCAAAAGCTTTCCTTTTTGGGAAGCTGGGGAGCGCTCCTGCGCAGGCTCCGTCGGTACCAACGTACCCATATGTGAAGACTCATTCCTGCTTGTTCCTGGAGATAAATAATTATAGTTATTATCCTGTGATAACAAACTAAAACGTAGATAAAATCCTTTGATAAAATAAAACTTATTTTCTGAAGGCCAGAATTAAGCCTCTTATATAGTTAATGCATAACTAGATATCTAGAGTTTATTTTCTCGAAAAATGGTGACTTCACCAAGACTGACTAAATCATCATTTCCAATGGTTAGCACCTGAGGCATGGCTATATATTGTGATGAGGAAGTTCCATTCTCTACCTTAAAAACACAGGATTCACTGCATTCTAGTCCTGAAGCTGACAGGCAGGCAGGCCATGTGAGCAGCTGTTGTCAGGGACGACAAAAACAAACTCAGCCACGAGGTTTGAAAACACGCTCAGCTGAGAAACATTCCCCAGTTCCTAATAGCTTGCACCTGGAAAGGGGAAGAGCTTATAGCCACTATAAGAGCTATGCAGGAAATACAGAGTTAGAACTGGCAGAACGAGGAGAATTAGCTGAACCAGCTGACCTAGAGGAAGAAGGAGGAGTTTCAGACTCTGACCCAGGACGTGAGTCAGAGGCAGAACCAGGAAGAGTTCACTACAGAAACTACCCAGAGTCCAACAGGAGGAAACAGCTAGTGAGGGCAGAGAACAGGTGTGAATGTTCTGCTGACAGCAAACCCTTTGGAGCTCAGAGGCAACGTTCCAACCGGAGTGATTGGAAGCCTAATGACAAACAGTATGTATCTGAGAGCTGTAGCCTGAAGAATGATTCTGGTGGGAAGCTAAAGTTTGTTGATAAAAGAAATACCTACAGGGTTAATGCTGAGAAGCCTCGTGTAGGAAATCCTAGGTGGGGGCAGGGCTTTAACACCCAGCAGAGGGATTTAAGCACAGAGCTGAAGAGAGAGCAGTTAACACCTCCAGAGAGAGAAAAGTATTTCCCTGAAGATGTGTGCATGTCTGAGGAAGATATCCTAGAAGTTCCTAAGCCTCAAAGAAAACCCCGCAGGCTGAAACCTGGTGTTAGGAGGGGAGAAGAGTATTATCTATCAAAGCCTGAAGATAGAGCCAGTAAGCTTTCTAAGGGTAGAACCTCCTACAAGAAGTGGGACTATAAAAACCCTGAATGGTGGCTTCCCTCTCTCCCAGACACAGAGGAATACGGTAGCTGTTATTCCAGCCCTAGAGGGGGTTGTGCAGAGAGACACTGTAACGGCACATTACAGGGGAACTTGCAAAGGTATTCTGATAAAGAGAACGCAGATAATTCTGAATGCATTCAGGAGCCTATGGTCATTGATACACTCAGTGAATGTTCATTTAATGGTGACCCAATGGACTGCACATTGATTTTATCTGATAAAGTGACGTCTCTGTGTTAGTCAAGGCTGTGTATAGTGTATAAGGAAAACACTATAACTGAAGAGTGCTGGTTTGCACATAGTGAAACTATGTGCTGAGTTTGAATGTTTAACCTTGACCATTTACTTTAAGAAGCAAGAAGAAGCTGTTCTACGTTCCTTTATGTTTTGCCAGAAAGTATGGCTTATTTATTTTGAGTATTGTGTTATGTTATCTGAATAATCCGACCCCGGGAGGGGAAATAAATCCTTTTACCTTCAACCACTCGTGTGCACAACTACTTAATTGCCATCAGACACAGACCTGCTACCCCTAGGCGGCAGCCTGCCCACCTGGTGGTGACAATATCAATCAAGCAAAAGAATCAAACTGAGCCACTAACAGAAGGCTTTTCCTCCCATTCAATGGTTTAGAAAACAGCAATCTGAACGAAGTCAGCTTGACTCATGCGCCATAATAATCTGTTAAATTTATGTCAGTTCACTCACAAAGAATTATATCAATGGTGATTTCTTTCTTGCCTTTTTCAGATAATATATAGGATCATGCTTCCAGGTGGCAATATTTTTAAAATACCGATTAAATCATTGTTTAGCATCTCGACAAATCTATCTTGCACAAGCTGCCTTTAGTGTCGCCTAAAACAAAATTTAATTAGTCAAGACCATAAATGATTAAAAGAGGCTGACAGCAGAGAGTGATAAAGCTCTTAAATAATGAAAGCATCGCTAGCTTGATAGGACGCCTTAACTGCTAGATACAAATTATATCACTCTCTCTGCAATCTTACAGTTGCTTATGCTACATAAGCTGCCATTTATAAAAACCAGCATCAGTTACACTTCACTACTGAACACTACCTTCTGCAAACATAAAATATCTCATTAAAGAGAGCTCCAGTGGCTATACAATTGTCAGAATGAAAAAAATGGCCGCCCGAAATATCATTTGCAGCCCATCTCAACTAAAACGCTCATGGTTCTGAGAAAACAGACACAATTCATGACATTTGAAAGACTTCCCCTGGAGAGAAGAATTGCATACATTTCTCAGAGGTTCCAAGCAATAAGAAAAGGTAAAAGAAGGGAGTAAGATTTGTATCAAATGTGACCATTCAACTTCAATAGAATGTTAAGAGGTAAATATTCAGAAGCATGACTGGGATTCATGCACATAAAATGTTATTAGTGTAAGCTGTCCAAATGTGGAATAGGGATTTTCAGACACCTAAATCTATAGACATAGGGGGTAATTTTTATAACAGGACACTGATGATGAAAATCAAAGAAGGTGCCTATCAGTCTTTATAAAATAAGCACCCCGAACCAGCCCCAATAGAGTGCAAATTCAAATGCATAAATTTATACCTGTTCTAAAGATTGTGTAATTGTGTATACAAACTCTACATGTGTGCCCATGTATTTTATAAAATACACATGTACATCATAACTCCACCTATGTTCCACCTGCCTCCAGGAATGCTATAGCTGCACAATTTTATGAATGTCCTTTTTAATGTGTAAAAGGGCTTTTACACAGGGAACATCCTTTATAAAATTGCCCCCATGACAAAGATGCTGGGAGTGTGCATTTCGGGAGGAGGGGGAGGATATTTTAGATCTACACAGATAATTCTAATTTCCAAACAAGTCATAAATAATAGGAATATCACTTACACAATTGCATACTATGGGTTAAAGATACCCATGGGCATTTAAGCTATATAATATTCCAGTTTTTAAGCACTATTTTTACAGATATTTTGTGTTTGAAAATCAAAATGTGTTGTGCCTTCCTCATATTACATGACATACTACTGAAAGTTACCAAAAGGAATAGAGTGATGCAATAAATGCACTGCATGTTTTTATGCAAGATGACTAATAGCACCTACAGATTTCTAATGTGGGAGGGTAAGGGCTGTGAAGACTTGTGATGATGAAATTTGGAGTGAGAGGGTTAGGAGAGGTATTTGAATATTTCCTTGGTTTGCATAGCTGCATATTGCAAATCTCTTTGGTTCAAATGATTGATAGTGGCAATACATAAATATGATTAAATAAACTAATGTCTTTATAAAATTTAAAAAAAAACACATAATTTTGGTTTTACCTGTCTGATCCATGTAAGTAATGCCACAGATGGGGAATAGGATTGTAACCATGGCCACTCTGTACAAATTGTCTCGGCCTTCTTAGAAGCCCGATGCAGTCAAACCACTTCGTTGTCCACTAACTTGTATTCATCACTTTAAATTTCCGTATGACTAAGTAAACACTCAAGCTTCCCCCCTCATTTCATTTATTAGTTCCCGACTTCCTTTACCACTGGGCACTGTATCTGGATCAAGCAGCTGTAAATTCTGCCATGGTTTGGTTGCCATTATTTCTGCCAATAGGCTCTTCCAAGCAACTATTGCCTTCTTAGAATCCATTATCTTCTCGTTTTCCCTCTGAACCTTCCTTCTGAAACTTTGTTTCATGACGTGTCAGAGTTTATTTTTCTATTTCAATTATCGCACTCCCATACTTTACTGAACCGTGTGAAATATTTGATTGTTTTTATCATATCTTCCTTATCCCTTCTTTCTTCTAGCAAGTCTTAAACTTCACTTGCTAGGGATTTATGTCAAAGAGCTTCAATCATTTTTGAAGCTCTTTTCTGAATTGCTTTTAGCCTTTCAATGGTTTAATAAAGATATAACCTTCACAACTTAACACAGTTCTCAAGGGGTAATTTCATTACTAACCTATACAAAGACAGGAGCCGATACCTCTATTTATGCAAACAAGCAACTATTAGTTTACCCAATACTCTTATTACATTGACTAGCTACACTGTGGTCAGCTGAGATGATTAATCCCAGATTTTAAGAAAATATTTTTATTAGTATTCTAACTTAACCATAAATGTGAAAATAACTAGATAAACCGAGATATTAAGCCCACCATAAATAAGGAGAACTCCAAAAAGAGCCTAAAATGAATAAGGTACATTTATCCTTCATTGCTAACTGAAATATCAATAGCCATCACCACCATAAACATTACAAGAGCACTAATCTTCAGAAATAATAGAAAGTTCTTCACTTCTAAACTATACGCTGGCCTTCAGCTGATCTGAAAGTAAGCCCATGGGTGTTAGTTAGCAGGGTATCTTATTTTACATGTACTGGGGTACTTCAGTGGAAAGGTAGCACCTCAGTGCTTGCACCTGAGATTTTAATGGGAGAAATTATGTCTACATGCTTGAGTTTCAAAGGAAATATCTGGAAACATTCAAATATCAAAACACAGACATTTTTTAATATGAGAGGGAATAAGCAGATCACATTAGTGGAAGAGAAGCTTCTGGAACTTCTAAAACATCAAATAAATAACTCTTGAACAAATTTATATTAGAAAATTTTTCTAGTTTAGGAAAGTTAATCATCTTGCTATTTTAAGTATTCTCCAAATTCTTAGATTTACAAGTTATAGACACTGGCCTAAGAAGTTCTTAATCTAATTTTTGCTTCCAATTTGACCATTCCTTGAGCACAATTCTCTGCTTTGTCCATAATCTTGAATTCTGTTCTTAAATTTTACTACTAGTTTATGTTGAAGCTCCAACTTGGTTGTTACCCATTTTTCTGAACAAGATGCTTTCCAAATTCTATCCACTGAAAATCCTTCCAAATCTTGATTATCCTGTAACACAATAAACTTAAAAATATTTCATTATGAGAATTCATTAATCATGGCAAAGAACTCTCCTGTGATACCTTTGTAAGAATGGACAGCTTTTGACAAACTGTGGATATCATCATCCACACCAGCTGGATGGGTACAGAAGAAACTAAATCAGGTCTCTCAAACAGCTCTGACAATCACCCTCCTTAGTGGTTGACGCTTTCTATATGTTTCCACACTTTCAAGATCTCTCGCTGGTGCAGCACAGCACAATCACTCAAGCTGCACACTGGTGCAATCATATTTATTTATTTATTTAACATTTCTTTTATACCGCCTTTCAGATTATCAAGGTGGTATATACAGAACTGTGAGTATCGGACATAGTACAAGAACTAGGGGAGTAGGGGATAGGGAGTGAACATATTAGGAGGGTGATATGGTAGAACTATGTAAGGGGGACATTGTTTACATAGGGTTAAATACAGGGGTTATCCGGAAACATGAAAGCATATTGGTAGTGGGAGGGGGGGGGAAGCATTTTACATTAAGTGTTGGGGCCCAAGTATTCTTGGAATAGGAAGGTCTTTCATTTTTTTATGGAAATTGCTGCAATCATTGGTGTCTCTTAATGTGGTTGGGAGCAAATTCATAAGAACATAAGACATGCCATACTGGGTCAGACCAAGGTCCATCAAGCCCAGTATCCTGTTTCCAACAATGGCCAATTTAGGTCATACGTACCTAGCAGTTTCCCAAGTTCCAGAGTGTGGGGCCATATACAGAGAAGGATCTCAGGAAGGTTGCTTGGGTGCTAGTTGTCTTGAGTGTTGGAATGTTGAGCAGGTTCTAGTTGTGCTGTCTTCATGATCTTGTACTAGTTGGTTTTTGAATGAGGTCATGAAGGCAGCCTGGAGCTTGGTCATGGGTGGATTTGTAGGTGAGCATGACGGCTTTGAATTTGATTTGTAGTTGTATAGGGATCCAGTGAAGAGTTTTGAGCACTGGGGTGATGTGTTTGTGTCTTGGTGTCCCTGTTATACATCTTATTGCAGTGTTCTGAGTCAGCTGGAGAGGATGGAGGGCATGTTTTGGGAGGCCTTAAAGGATGGAATTGCAGTAGTCCATCTGTGGGGTAATTATAGCTTGGCATGCTGTCTGGAAGTGGCTGGGGTCCAGGAATGTGTGAAAGTTGTGTAGGGTCTACATCTCACAATAGGCAGCAGATGTAATATTCTTTATGTGAGCCTGCATGCTCAATTGCTGATCAAGGGTGACTCCGAGGTATCTGACTTTCTGTTTGACTGGGAGGGTTATCCTGTCGGGTGTGAATATTTCTGGATGGGTGAAAGAGGGATCTCTTGCGATGAACATGGCTTCAGACTTTGCATAATTTATTAGGAGGTTGGTATTTTTTAGCCATTCTGCCACAGTTTTGAAACAGGATTTTGTAGGGGTGTAGTCTGGGTTGATTGTAGAGATGGGGGTTTAAACATCAGGTCATCAGCATAGATGTGGTACAGGAAATTATGTTCTTTGAAGATTTTGTATACTGGTTGGATGAACAGGTTGAAAAGTAAGGATGTCAGGGATGACCTTTAGGGTACTCCCTACTGGAATTCGAAGGGTTTGACATTGCGTCTCTTGTTCTTACTTGTTGTGTACAGTCCGTAAGATATGAGCGGAATCAGGTCAAGGGGCTGCTGTTTATGTCAAGGTCTATTAGGCGTTCCAGAAGTTTTTTGTGGTTTACTGAGTCAAACATGGCAGAGACATCAAGGATTATCAGTAGAAACCCTTGTCTGGTGTGTTTGATTTCCTTGAGAAGGGTGTTTAAGAGTGAGGTGAACAATGTTTCAATGCCATGATTGGGTCTAAATCCATCCTGTTGAGAGATGAGAGGGGCTACTATATCGATAAAGTCCTGGAGCTGGAGTTGCATGGTCTTTTCAATTTTGCTAAGAGGAGGATGCTAGAACTTGGTCTGTAAGAGGCAATTAGCTTGGTGTCAGCTGTGGGTCTTTTTAGGATGGGTCTGATGGAGATGGTTTTAGATTGGCAGGTATATGCACTTGGGTCAGTGATAGATTTATTATCTTAGGATATGAGAGAATTCCGTTCTGGTCATCTTGATCCATGACACGGGGCATGGGTCAAGTGGGGAGGTAGTTGTGTTGATTTTGTTGAGGATCTCCTCTAGGCGCTGTGTTGAGATTTGTTGGAATGACGTTCATCTGTGTGTGGCTCTTGTGTCGTTATGGGTTGGATGGTTAGTGGTTGTGCTACTGGGCAGGACGTAAAGCTTACTCTGTAGATAGCTGGTGAATTCTTGTGGGTGGGGGCAATGTCAGTTTGAGTGAGTGGGACTCTTGTGAAGGATCTGACAATGCATTTTAAACTCCTCCAGTGATGCCACTAACTCCTCATCTGCATCCAGAAACAAAAATTCATCCTCGGTCAATGCCAGCAAGAACTCTCCTTGCTAGAGATCCACCATCGAGCGAATAATCCAACCATTCTTGCACATAGTCAGAATTGGAGACTAGAATCCCTTGTGGAGATTGCTAAAAAACTTGGAGTCCAAACATTACCAGTTGAATCCTCAGAGCTTCCCTTCTTAGTTACGAAGGTAAGAATAGATAGCTGATGGGTCTCCACAAGAGAACTGGGGGATAAAACCTTCCTTTTCACCATCAATAACTACAACTTGGAGAGGCTACTGGTAAAACTTGCTAGCATGCAGCCATCTTAATCGGAACTCTCTTTCTTGTTTGTCTGTTTCCAGCTCTTGTCCTTTAAATGGCATGAGACAATGGACTGAAGCTCAACCCCTTAAGTTCTTCAACAATATCATTAATAGAAGGACCTGGTTTGAAGTGATAGGGTATCTAAGAGTTCACTTTGTGTTCAGCAGAATGGATTTTATTTACCACCACTCTGCAAACTGCCACTCAATTAGTTTCTTTGCACAACTTCACCACTTCCCTCAGAACAAATTGAACACAGCTGCTGCACTGAACGTAAGACTCTGTTAAACTGATAAAACATAAGACAACTCTTCAGATATGATGGGGCTTACTCATTAATATCTAAGTGTTAAACATGGAATTTTAAATGGCATAGGAAGCCAGTGCAGTAATGCAGTAAAAGAAATATATTATTCCCTCTTGACCTATACGTAAGGAGATGCACAGGAATATTTTGTGCCAATTTTAGGTATTTCATCAGCTTGGCTGATAACTTTACATAAACAGAGTTGCAGTAGTCAAGATGGGAGCATGCAAAAGCCTGAACTATTCTATGAAAATTCTGAGGGTTCAGATTCAGACAAATATACTTGAATCATAATAAATTTCTCGATGCCTGGCTCCCATCACTTTTATCTGAGGCTCCAGGTCTAAAAGTACACTAAGAGCCCGATTTTCATAGGTGCACGTCCGGACAGTCCCAGGCAAGATGGGCCCAATTGGACTCAATTCTGGACTGTGGGAACAAAACATTCCCGCATTAGTCAGAGTCAGGCCAGAGGATGGCCCGGTGTGCCTCTGCCGCCTGCGGGGACATCCTCCCCCGCAGGCGACCCAAACTCTGGGATTTCCAACCCCCTTCTCCCTGCTGCCCAACCCAATGCTGGCCTGCCGTGGCCTGGATCGGGCGGCAGGGACCTCCCACACCCAGCCCCCAGACCTGGGGGGGGGGGGATCCCTGACCTCAAATCACACACAAAATGCTTATTCCAACTTTGAGGTAGAATAAGTAGCACGTACCCACGAGCCCCGCAGCACGTACAGGATCGTGTCCTGAATTGGCCCTGTATATGCTGCTGGGCTGGCACTCTGCCCCAATCCCATTCCCTGCTGGCTCTCCCCATCTTGATGCACAGGACATAGAGGGAGAGCCGGTGGGGGAATCGGGGCCCAACAGCTTGCGGGGCTGCACGTCCTGCCGCCATAACCTGCATTTCTGAATGACCTCTTAAGGCTCTTCATCTCATCTTAAGACATATGATTTTATCCACTGTCTTAACATAAAATATTTTCCTACAATATTTGACTTTTTTGGTGATCGTATCATAACTAAAATGGAAAATATATGGAAAAGTGTAAAAGAAATGGAGAGAAAGCAAAAAGCAATAAGCAGAAAAATAATCGAGAAATAGGCAGGTGATATCGTTGTGGCCCAGGTGTCACTAACAGCCCTGCAGCTAATAGAGAGGATTCTCTTTCTCTGACATGGGGAGGGGTGGCCTGCACGGAGCGGCAGGTGCACCTACTCTTACCATCTTACTGGGCAGACTAGATGGACCATACTGGTCTTTATCTGCCATCATTTACTATGTTACTATAGCCATGCAGAGGTGGAACTACCCTGTAAGCGGCATAAGGTATCCCATCATAATGAGCACAGGGGAGGAGTTAGGTGGGATCCTTAGGTTATTAAGACACCCAGCAGGACAAAGCTTTATAGGGTTGGGCCCTGAGGGATCACCCAGATTACAGAACAAAAGGAAAAGGTGGTAGACTCATGAAAGAAGGATATTGGATCCCAGATTCCTGCCTTCCAGAAGCAGATTGGGCTCTGACTGGAGAAAAGAGCTTCAGATCCTGTGAAAGACAGTATCCTTAGACCCACAGAAGTAAAGACATAAGGAAGAGACAGGAACTACTCCAAATTCTGATAGCATGCCCGAGAGATACCCAGAGTGCAAGGTAGGTCCTTGGGGAAAAGAGACCCCAGGAGACAGGAATGTTGGACCAGAGAGCTGCAACCAGGTGTCAGACGAGAAGCCTATGGAAGGTGTTAAGAGTGAATGGAATAGAGTTGATTATGTGATCATACATAAATATACTATAAATATCTTCTGAGAAGTTATTGTACTGAGTTAAGTTTCCAAGAATTTCCAAAGTAAATTTGGAGCTTCAATTATACATCACTGTGCATTGTGAGAGCTACAGGGGAGTGGCCAAAAGACTGCGGGCATAGTCCTGGCAGGTCGCTGGCAGCAGAACAGAGGTTGGTCCAAGGATACAGAGTGGATGCAGAGCAGGTAATTATACAGGGTTCTGTTTAGTTTACTGATAAACTAGATTTTTTGCCTCATATTCATGATCTCAAGGTGAATTACATAATAGAAAACATCAAACACATAGTTAAAAAAACACATCACATTTTTTATACTAATTAAAACAGATTAAAATACATCTTAACTTCAATATTACTATGAAACAACCAAGTCTTCAACTTTTTGCAAAGTTATGTTTGAATATCCACTGAGACCTCATTCCATTGTTTTGGGATCAAATATGAGAAATCCATCTGCCGGGATCTCTCAAGCTTGCATACAAAGAGGTGTAGCAGCTGAAGAAGGCTTTGTTATGAGGACTGTAGTATTCTTGAAGGTATATATACAAGTCATTACATCCCGGCCTTCTGTGCGCCTGGTCAGAACTGGACACACAGAGTCCGACATGATTCTGATCCCACAGGGCACGTCTAGCCCCGCGGGATCAGAATCACGTCCAGGCCTGTACGTGCAGGCCAGGACACAGATCCCGGTTGGCCTGCACGTACAGGCCTTGCCCAGCTAACTCAGTCACGGCTTCTGAATAGAACCGTGGTGTCATGGCGTCCAGTTGCCATAGCACTGCGGCTCCATTCAGGAGCCACAATCCCCGGCCGCTGAACAGATTCTTGCATTTCTTGCAGCCCAACCCCCAATCTGGTCTCCCAAGACCAGGATCGGGCTGCAGGGAATCCCCTCTACCCCCTCCTACCTCCTGCAATCCCCCTCTGACAGGCAGCCGGCCCCAGACATATAGGGCCGACACTGGAATCGGCCCTGTATGTCCAGGGCCACAGACCACCCACTACCCGCCCTAACTCCGCCCTACCAACGCCCCTTTCCCGCCTCCGTCTAACCTCCCCATACAACGTGCAGGGAAGTTAGTCGGGGTCAGTAGAGGGGGCAAATAGCTGGGATGGACGTCCCAACAGGACGTCCATCCCCGTAATTCGCTGCTCGGAATGACCCTGCCTGTGAATAAAGAAGTGCACACCTTAAAACAAGACACGGTAACTTAAATTCCATTTGCTTTGAATTCGGAAGACAGTGAAACGCCTCCAAAATAGGGACTAAATGACCCCTTGGATCTGCTCTTGTCAACAGCCTAGCAGTAATATTTTGAATTATTTGGAGGTGACCTACAGCTGTTTTTGGCAAACCAGCATTTAAGGAATTATAATAATCGAGCTTTGCTGTAAGGAATACATGAACAATCATATGCAAATCCTAGTCAGGCAAGAACATAATTGATGACATTGCTTACAAAAGGATGACCTTACTATGGCCAAAACCTGAGACACAAAGGATAAATCCAAATCCAAAATGATCCCCAAGTTATGGACTGATTTTTTTTTTTACCAGTACAGGATTTTCTCCACCTATGTTTCCTATGGTGTACCAGGCACCTTAACATCCTCAAATCTGCAGCGTGTCAATGAGGCCGTTTATTTACGGTGTTATTTCAAAAGTATCCACACATCTAAAAAGCAGCATTTACAAGTGTAAATCCATTCCAGAACAGGAACTTTCTAGATGTAGAGATGCTAACCACATCTAAAACCTTTGGAGGCATGGTGAGGGTGGGGAAAGGGAGTGGTTTGGGTGAGCTTACGGTATAGACATGGCTTCTCCATTTCATATTGGGAAACCATATCTCTGTCAAAAAATGCAGATGCTGGCATTGACATCTGCCTGCTGGAAGGGGCAGCTGTAAATATCCAGGTCCCCCATGCCCCAGATGCCCTACTGGACAGCCTATCATGTGCTGTGCCTCTCCCCCCGCACCTCCCAACACATCCAAAGCCCCCTATCTATCCCCAAAAAGCATCCGATTCCCTTCTCTTCCCCCACCTCCTCAAGCCCTGTTCATGTTAAGACCATGACATCGTGCTAGCAAGAACACCCCAATCTGATTTCTCATAACTCTGGGCTCCCCATACCCCCTAATCTTTTCCCTAGTCTTAGCAGGGGTCCCTGGTCCTAGTGGAAGCAGAAGTGATGCCCACTCACTCCTGTTCTGCATGCTGCCAATTCCAAAATAGTGCCTATGACCCCTGGCGGTAATCAGGGAGTTTTAGGGGAATGGACGAATTGGTAGTGTTGAACTGAGTGCACAAAGAAATCAGAAGCAGTGATTTTAAGAAGCTGCTCTCGACGTATATATGGGGATTAATTTACTGTTTCTTTTTTCCCCCACATTCAGTTTCTCAAAATTATTGCGCCCCACTAGATGTAGAGAGCATACCCATGCAGTCTGCACCCATTTTACAAGAGTCTCCACATTTAGCAGAGCCTCTTGTAAAATACTATGCAAATTCTCCACCTCCTGACCTGGATGTGGGAATTCCTCTCTCCACATCCTATCTAAAATGTGCCTTTGTCATAGAGGAGCTAGGCTTCTGTAACAATCACTAAACGTTTTATCTAAAGTATGAATCTTCTCATCGCGGAGCTGACTTTCAATGTGAAGACCCATCTGCAACGCCGCTTTCTTAAGTGCTTCAGTTGTTAAACCCTCAACACTTTGAAAAGAGAGTTTTGTAAACTGAAGGTTCAATTGTATGATAATCACTAGTTGGCAATACAAATTTTATTACACAATGATCTGACCAAAAATATTTGATGGTAGTAATATTAGCAAGATCCCCATACCCCAATACCAGATAAAAAAAAAAAAGACTTCAATTTTGCCCCCCTTGGAGATGAGTCTTATCCCTCACTCCACTCAGAACCCAACAAATAAAAGAAATTGTTCTGAAGCCCCCAAATTCTGCCTCTGAATAGGGAGCTCGCTGCGAACCTGGCCACATTATGAATGGAGCTGGATGTAGAAGACAAAAAACCCAGATACCTTTAATCCTCCACCTGATTACATATTTTCACTATCTGAAAACAATTCAAAAGGAGCAGTTACATTGGAATTTTGATGGATAAAGCACTAAATGAAAGACTGGATCCTTTCCAGCTCGGACTCCTGCTAAAATGTGGTGAAAAGAATGACTTGGTTTAAAAATAGTCAATTTGCAGACTTGTAACACTGCCTTTCATATCAAATACAACAAAGCGGTATGCAAACCCATGTGAAAAAATAAACAGGGATTACATACAGGACAATATACAGATAGTGCATTGCCATAGACATCCAGTAGTACCTTTCAGCTCTCTGACAGCAGCTGAATGTCAGCTCAATTCCCAGTAGGCTGCCATCAATTAAAATGTCACAAAAGGGCATTCAGGTCCATTCCTCTTTTTAACTCCTCCTTGGTTTAAGTATAATATAAATACAGGGACTAATTTTATAAAACATTCTCCGACTACAATGGCTCTTAGAAATAACGTGGGGTGTGCACGTGTAAGATGTACATGTGCTGAAAAAGATCACATCTGCTTTTAAGTGGACCATATGTAGGCATTCCTGGAAGTAGAGTTTGGGTGGCGGAGAGATGAAAGTGAAACGTATGCAAGTATTTTATAAAATAAGTGGATACACACAGAGGATACACTCAAACACTTACAATGTCTTTGGAGCATGTATGAATTTATACATGCGAATTAGCATACTACCAGGGATGGTTCTGGATGCCTATTCTAGAGGAGAACCTAAGGCACTTTTTGGACTTTTCACCTGGGCACCCTATTATAAAATTGCTCCTAGAATGGCCGTTGAGTTTCTTTCATTTTGCTGTAATATATATCCAGCATCCAGCTTTATGTTACTACAAAAATATCAAAATAAAAATTAATTAGACTACTAAATATTTATAAACTGCAAGTATTGTGAGGATTCTTTTAGGAAAACCTTGCAGAGGGCCTCCCCCTTATTGAAAGAGCTATACTGGATCTCTATATGGGCACATAGTAAGTTTAAAGTACTATCTTTAGTAATCAAAGTGCTCAATGGGTCCTCAGAGCTTGCAGATTACTTGGCTTGATACTGCCCATCATGATCTTGGGACTGGGGAAATAAGGATCAGCGTACTCTTAAGCAAGTTGGCATTCTCCCACATTGGGAGAGCAGTTTGGCCACAGACCACTCCAGCATTGATTCTCTGGAGTGAAGCACAGAGGGCTTAACATTAAGTCCCAAAGAGCAAGCAGTACCTCTGCTATCCAGAAGCGGAATTGAGGGTGCCTGGGACACTGTGGCTGCAAATACCGAGTAACAGAGTGGCAATGACAGTGCAATGGAACCCCCACTGGCATCCTCTTCTACTGTTATAAGGGGAGGGTCTATAGCTGGAGGAGTAAAATCATTGAACACCCTGGAGAAGAGCGAATTTCCTGATGAAGGGGGAGGTAACAAGAATCTGACTGCTCTCATAACTATGGAGGTCCTGTGGGACTTAAATAAAATTATGGATTCTATTATTAAGGATCAAATTGATATAACTGTCTTAAAAGTTTATTCGGGGTAGTTTCTCCTAATGGGTTAGTTTTGCGCATACCATGGCAGTTGTGAACCTCACTTCTAAGCCAGGGTATGTGGAATATGATCTTAATCTCTCAAATTTACTGCTAATGCTCGGCGTAATACTTGCATCATGCCAAAGAGAGCCTCCTGCTGGAGTTCATAAGATGTAACATGTATGGGTAGTTTGTCAAGATGTGCTTGAAAATTCTTCTTTATCAGGCCTGCGGCTCCCAGTACAATGGGAAATATTGGATCATCAGGTTGATGAACTGGGAGAACTAAAGGCATCTCACGTGAAAGAGACTAATACTATATATTGCAGAGGAATAATGAATATCTTGAAAATCAAAATAGAAAGAACAACCTGAGATTTCTGAATTTTCCAAGGTCACCTCTGATTAGCCCCATTGAGATGGTGAGGAAATATCTGATTAAGATACTGACAATGTCACCCAAAACTTTTTCCGCCTATGGTTTGTGCTTATTAAATAAATCTCCCTGGAGGAGCAGGTGTTAATGTCCAAGATTTGAGGGAACAGCAGACAGCTCAAATGAACTTAACAGGTTTTTAGAGAGTTCTCTTGAACTGGTGACTGACCAGTCTACCTTGTTGGTAGCTTTGCACTTGAACCCAATTGAAATGCAGCCTGGGGCTTGATTTCAGTCACTTAAAAGAGAAGTTGGGGGGGGGGGGGCAATAGTCTGTACATTTCCTGATTTATCAAAGTCTACTCAGACCAGAAGGTGGCCTTTCTAGCCTTATGGCTAAAAACCCTTACTCTGGGGGTAATTAAATGTTATGATTTCCTTGCTTGTGCTATGTTACTATTAATGCTATTAATTATTTCTTTTGTTGACCCTTAACAACTCTGCATGAGAAGAGCAGAATCCTATTATTTCTGATACAGAGTATATCTAGCTGCCTTAATGGGCTTTCTGCTCCTTCTACTTAGTCATATTATTATTTTCTCTTTAATTTTTCTAACCGTGGAGGAATAGCCTAGCGGTTACTGCAAAAGCCTAGTACCCATACTCTGTTCCCCAATCCCATACTCTGTTCAGAATTTAGCTTGTTATTTATTTATTTATTGTTCTGTATATATTTCTGTTTTGTCAGTGTGTGTCCTAGCTTCTGTCTGCCCTTTACCCAGGTCCTGCCCTCTTCAGTGCTGTCTTCCCTTCTCAACACTTTATAACCCAACCCACCACCTCTAACCCAACCCACCCCTGGCTTAACACTCTTTCATAGTCTTCCTCTGCTCATTGACACAATTACTCCGGTGCACCTGAAGCCACCAGGACCCCCCTCCACCTATATCTCCTTGATTTGCATTCTCTCCTCTTATCACTCTCCTATGTCTCCACATCTCTTTTTGTTCTTGATGTTAACTTTTCCTAATCTTTTCCGCTCGTTCCCTCAGCTCCATGGCACTACTTCTTATTATCCATTCCTTACTATTCCTACCTCCCCTACCATTTTGTCTTTGACCTTATCATCTGACTTTGAGCTTCACGCTTTCTTCCTCTCATTCAATCATCTGCATTCTCATTGAGGGAATCATCGTGCCGCCTCTTCTCTCTCCCATTCTGTCCTACTCCTTCTCCTTCTCTAATCTGGAGATATCAACCCCCAACCCTGGCCGCCCTAGACTTTTTTCACACTCCCAGGGCAGGTCAATGCATAACCTTTCTAATCTTGTTCATATCCCTCTCCTCTCTCCCTCTTCTCTCACTTTTTCATGCACTGTGGAATTCACATTCTGTCTCCAATAATCATGCCTTCATTCGTGACCTCTCTATCGCTAGTACTCTACATCTCATTGCTCTTACTGAAACTTGGCTTCTCCCTGAAGATTCAGCTTCTATTGCTGCTCTCTGTCATGGAGGATATCTATTTTCCCATACACCTGGACCCATTAGCAATGGTGGCAGTGTTGTGTTCCTACTCTCTCAATCCTGTCAATCTAGCCCCTCCTTCTGCCTCTAATTCCTTTGCTTCCTTTGAAGTCCATGCCATCTGCCTATTTTCTCTACTACCTCTCTGGGTAGCTATTATTTATCGACCCCCCCCCCCCCCCCAAGTCCACCTCTACCTTTCTCACAGACTTTGAATCCTGGCTCTCCTCCTTTCTGGATGTTAAAACCCCCTTATTCTTGGGGATTTTAACATTCATGTTGCTGACCCTTCTGCCTTAAAGCTCCTTTGCCTAACCTCCTCTTCAACCTCCATTTGTGCTCTACCGCTCCTATTCACAAGCATGGCCATTGTCTTGACTTTGTCTTTTCCTCCAACTGCTCACCCTCAAACCTCTCCAACTCACTCAGTTTTCCCTTATCTGACCATTACCTGCTGACTTTCACCCTCAACCATCCCCCATCTTGGTTTCACACGATCTTCACCAACATGTTTAGGAATCTTCACACTGTCAAACCTTCAGCTCTCTCCACAGCTGTCTCATCACCTCTTTCCTCCACTATGTCATCTGCGTCCTCCCATTCCACACCCTGTGAGGCGTACCATACCTCAACCTTGGCTGTCCTCGACAACCCGCCACCTACATTCCTGTGCCGGCTCAGCTGAGTGCCTTTGGCTTAAATCACATACCCTTACTGACTACCTACATTTCAAATTCATGCAAATCTCCTTCCAGTCGGCAATAGCACTTGCCAAGCAAGAGTACTATAACCATCTGACTAACTATCTTGCCTCTGACCCTCAATGTCTCTTTGCTATGTTCAACTCTCTCTTCAAGGTCCCTCCTCCACCAATCTCTCCTTCACTGTCTGTCCAGATCTTGGCCGACTACTTCCATGACAAAGTCCAGAAGATTAGTCTTGAATTCTCTGCAAGGTCACCTCATCTTCCCCTTCTTCAGTCCCAAATCCTTCACTCACCTTCAGGCACCCTTTCTTCCTTTTCTGAAATCACTGAAGAGGAAACGGCAAATATTCTCTTCTCTCCTCCTCCAAACTGAGTACCTGCTCCTCTGATCTCATTCCCTTCCATCTACTAAGCTCTATCTCTTCTGCTGTCATCCCTCCCATCTATCATATCCTTAATCTTTCACTTTCCTTTGCAACTATTACTGTGACCTTCAAACATGCTGTTGCTATACCTCTCCTCAAAAAGTTCTCACTAGATCCTACCTGTCCTTCCAGTCCTTCCCTGTCCTTTCCTTTGCTTCAAAACTACTTGAACGAGTGGTTCACTGCCACTGTCTTGACTTTTGTTCCTCTCAAGACCTTCTGGACCTACTGCAAACTGGCTTTTGTTCTCCACAATCCACAGAAACGGCTCTTGCCAAAGTCTCCAGCAACTTGTTGCTTGCCAAATCCAAAGGCCTCTACTTGATTCTCATCCTTCTTGACCTTTCTGCTGCTTTTCACACTGTTGATCACCACCTTCTCTTCAATATCCTGTCCTCGCTTGGATTTAGAGGCTCCATTCTGTCCTGGTTTTCTTCTTATTTCTCCCATTGCACTTTTAGTGTATGTTCTAGTGGTTCCTCCTCTATCGCATTCCCACTTTCAGTTGATGTACCTCAGGGCCCTGTCTTGGGATCTCTCCTTTTCTCTCTCTACATCCCAGTCCCTTGGTGCACTTATTTCCTCTCATGGTTTTCAGTACCATCTTTATGCTGATGACTCTCAGATCTATTTTTCTGTGCCTGAAATCTCTCCAGGAATCTAGGCCTGGATCTCTGCCTACTTATCTGACATTGCTGCCTGGATGTCTTACCAACATCTTAAACTGAAGATGGCCAAAACTGAGCTCCTCATCTTTTCCCCTAAACTCACCTTCCCCCTTTCTCCCTTCTCTATTTCTGTGGATAATACCACACTCCTTTTTGTATCCACAGCTCGCAATCTTGGGATCATCTTTGACTCTGCTCTGTCTTTCTCTGCACCATTCAACAGATAGCTAAAAATTGTTGCTTCTTTCTCTATAACACTGGCAAAATTTGCTCCTTCCTTTCTACACACACTACCAAGACACTTATACACTCTTTAGTCACTTCCTGTCTAGACTATTGTAACCTCCTCCTTGCTGGTCTCCCTCTGAATCATCTCTTTCCCCTTCAATCTGTTCAAAACTCAGCTGCGTGGCTAATCTTCTGCCAGCCTCTACATATAACCTCCCTTCTCAAGTCGCTTCACTGGCTCCCTATCGGTTTCCGTATCCAGTTCAAACTTCTCCTACTGACCTATAAGTGCCACTTTAAGATCATCCAATACAATCCCACTCTCCTTTCATGTACTGAAGTACTTTACCCCCTATAATGTACCTGCTCCCTTGGATTTTTGCAGCCCCAATGCATGACCTTTCAACTTTCTTTTTTTTAGCATTAAATCTTAGCTGCCAAATTCTCAGCCTTTCTTCAAGCTTTGCTAGATCACTCCTCATGTTATCAACACCTTCCAGGGTGTCTACTCTGTTGCAGATTTTGGTATCTTCTGCAAAGAGGCAAACCTTTCCCATCAGACCTGCAATATCACTAACTAAAATTTTAAAATTTAAAAAAAAATGTTCCTATCCTTCAGAGTGATCGTCATATCCTACTATCCTCTGTTGCCTCCCCATTCAACCAGTTTCTAACCCAGTCAGTCACTTTAGGGTTCATACCAAGGAACTCAGTTTATTTATGTTACTGCCAATGCAGAACTGTGTCAAAGGCCTCGCTGAAATCTAAATAAAATACATGTAGCCCCTTCCCCCCAATCCAATTTTCAATTCTCTGGTCAACCAAACAAACAAATCAATCTGATTCATCTGATAAGATCTATATCCAGTAAAGCCATGCTATCTCGGATCCTGTAAACCCTTGGATTCCAGAAACCGCACTGTTTTCTGCTTTAGCAGTATTTCCATTAATCTACTAACCACAAAGATCAGACTAGCTGTTCCATCATTATCAACCTCTTCTTTACTTCTTCTTTTATTTACAGGAACCATCTTTGCCCATCTCCAGTTCTCTAGGACCACTCCCAACTCGAAAGAGGCATTGAAAAAGTCATCCAGTGGCGTAGCCAGTACTTCCCTAAGTTCCTTCAATACCCTTGGATGAAACCTGTCCGGTGCCATTGATTTGTCCACTTTTAGTTTAGCTAGTTCATAAACAGAGTCTTCTGAAAATAGTTTGATTCTCACTCACTTTCATCTCAATTTGTGTTTGTTTTCTGAGGTCTCATTCCTGGCCTACTTCATCTGCGAGTACAGATCGCAAATATATGTTGAAGAAATTCCTTTAAGTTAGTGCCAACTTTTTACTCTGTTGCAGTTTTCCCTAAGAAGAAAACTGCATAATGTATTATCTTAGCCCTGCCAATAAAGATGGTGATTTAAGAGATCCTGTATAAACTGTAATGAAATTTTTGGAGAACAGGGAGTCACTTTAAATTACGTTTCCCGCTGTTCGATTTGATATGGTTAGTTCTTTGTGTGATTTTCTAGTTAGCACATTGTGATGAGGTTATGCAAAGGTTTTGTTCCCAATGCATAATGACTTTCATGATGATTGTGAAACAGCAGCTCGCAGAGAAAGAAAAACAGCAGATAAAGGCAAGGCAGCCATCACAGAAGAAATGAAACATTTTACACTGGAGTTGCTTTTCCACAGTCTTGCATGGAAGTAACACAGTTTAACCTCCGTTTCGTAAACTGTCATTTTGATTCATTAAGAAAATGACAGTAACCAAAGGTGGTCAAGGCAATCACAATCTTCAAGCAATTTACCAGGTTACAAAGTGATAAAGTTACGAATATAGCTGAATGTACACAAATTCCATGTTGAAAACAAAAACCCACACTGTGTACTTTTGAGCATGCGTGAGAAAGAGTTTATCCAAACAACAGCTATTTCCAGTGCTGCTTTCCAGATAACTATCCTGAAACTTAGGACAGCAAAAAGGCTGTCCTTTAGTGCTTTCTGGATACGTTATCTGGATAGCGGTCGAATATAGCTACTATCTGCTAAGAAGAAGGCCGCGGGCAGGGTCCCGGCGGCCGCGGTTAACCGGGGGACCCGGCCCAGCGCGGGACCCTACAGGCAGCAGAAAGTGAGGCGGTGAAGGGAGGGAGGGGGGCATGCGGAGGGCGTGATGATGCTAGGTGCGTCATTTAAAGCGAAAAGCGATTGGCTCTGCCGCAGGGACGAGCGCGGTGGGAGCTAATCGGAGTGGAGGAACGCCATGTGCTCCAGCGGCGGGGATGCTCGCTGAGCACATGGTCTCCGAGAGGGCGAGCGGCTGGCGTCCCGCCCTCCCACCCGTTAGTGCTACGGTGTGGAGGGGATTTGGGTTGTCGCAGCGGGGGGGGGGGGGGCAGTGGACGGCGGGATCCCAGAGATTTCCGGGGTCCGGAGCCGTAGGCTACTTGGGGCGGGGGCAGGGTGCCCGCAACCTGGATAACCCCTAGCAGATTTTTGCTAGTGATATGGCGAAGTCGGGCAGGGGTGGTAGTAACTTGACCGGTGGTTTTACCGGGGCAGGTGCGGAAGCGAGTTCACCTTGCTAATTGCATGGCGGGTGAGGTATCGCTCCGATGGGGGAATTGGATGGTTATGTTGTTACTCAGGTTACGAAATGTAAAATGTTAATGGGCAATAAAGCTGCGACCTGTTGTTGTTCCAGAATTATGTGTGGTCTGAAGTTTGTGGGAAGCTGACAAGTGGATACGGCAAAGGTGGGGGGGGGGGGTGGGAAGGGGGAGCGCCGGGTCTGTCTCCCCGGTTATGCGCACAGAATCCCAATATTCAGCAGGAACCACTATACAGATATTCCCACTAAAGCGCTGGATTTGTTTTTTTTATACAGTACATGCAGTAGCATTTAAAAAAAATAAAGTTGACTGCCGTGGGTTAAATATTAACCCCCTAGGATTACCAACCCTAGCACATATAAGATTTCAATCTTTTTTTTCATTGTTGCTTTTTTCTAAATTTCAATCTTAATGTATCCTAGTTCTAATCTTGATTTTTGCATGGAATACACTGATACAAGAACCAAAATTCTCTAAAAGGCCCATCACCCGAAACAATAAAATCAAATTCTTAGCAACTCAAAAAACTGCTAATCACATACTAGATCAAAATACTGCAGCACATGAAATCTACTATTCGGCGAGGACATTGACTTCTCGTGATTGCGTGCCATTTGCATGCTCATATGAGAGAGATCAAAACCACTGATGTGTTATCAGGAAAAACAGGAGTTTCTATGTCCTCAAGGGCATGAATGAATCTGATATATTCATAAGCAATGCATGGAGTTTTCAAAGAGTGTCAGGAGACATCATCAAATAGGGTTATGCAGGATTTTGAAATTGAAAATAGTAAATCTAGGATTGCCACCTGATCTAGGTCAACCCTAGAAGGTTGATTTAATCCTGGTTTAACCCAAAAACATGCGTAATGATGTATTTTTGCTTTTCTAAGTGAAAGCCGAGCTACCTTCCAGGCAGGCAACAGAGTTACATTTAAAAAAAAAGGACTGTATTAGCCTTTGTGGGTTGATCTTAATCAAGGGACAATCCTGATCCAATAAATCTCACCTTTCTCTGCATTCAGGCATCAGCACTAGTGGCTTATGAAAGATGGCTATCAACATTTCATAGTTAGCAGTGATGGTAAATGATGCCCTTTAAATAAAACTGGGCCGTTTGTAAGCTTAGATCAGTGGTCCTCTACCCAGTCCTCTGGGACCCCCAGGCCAGTCAGGTTTTCAGGGTATCCACAATGAATATGCATGAGATAGATCTGCATGCACTGCTTCCATTGTATGCAGAATTATCTCATGCATATTCAATGTGGATACCCTAAAAACCTGACTGGCCTGAGGGTCCCAGAGGACTGGGTTGAGAACCATTGGCTTAGATTACCATTAAGCCTCCTTTATCAGTTTGTGATAATTCTGTTACTGGAAGAGGCAAAGAATATAACCAGAGATCAGTACTGGATTTATGTTGTTTCAGAACTGCTCTGTAACCAACTAAAGCTACTAAAATTTGAGTCTAAACAGCACTTTGTTAAATCAGCTGAAGGCAATTCTTTAAACTTTTCACATGCTATCAGGCAAGTGAAAGATGATAGTCTATCTGAAGGGCATTCTCCATTCTATAGTGTTTTCTGTGGTGCACTTACAAGGTAAAAATCTTTAATACATCTTACAGAATAATGCATTCTTCCAAGAAAGAAAGGTCTGATCTGGTGGCCCAGTGGCAATTATGCATGTGACTGCAAGACTAGCCTAACCATTAGTCACCTAGGATGGCAACTTTGGGTGGAGGGGGGCAAAGAGCAGGGCATTCAAAGCTAAACAGATACTTAATCCAAAAAATCCCCTTCGTTTGGCAAAAATAAATATCAAACAAAAAAATAATCACCAAACCCCGTATCACCCGCTCTACTCAAACTTTTTTTTGTCGGAGCAAACTGCAGGAGGCAGGGATATTCACCCAACCACACCAGACGGTTTATTCCATTTTAATCAATTACATTATTATAAAGACGAACTTATCTGCTAAAGTATTTTGTTGCTCTTAAATCCAAACATCGCAGTATCGTCAGCAGGCACACAAACACGACGTGCACGTTTCAGGCCAATCGCCCTGTTTCAAGTGCCACTTTCTTTCCTCACGTTCCTTCTTCAGACAAAACCACATGAACAACCCGGCTAGGTCCAGCTGCTATTTATAACGAGCGCTATATGCTGATTGGCTAAGTTAATCTGTCACTCAACAGGGAACATCAATCAGACGACAGGAAAACCCCACCTAAAGAGGGGAATTCCACTACGTCATCGATGACCTCAAAACCATCTGATTGATGTTCCCTGTTGATTTAAACAATAGATACTGGCAGCCAGGTAGGGCAGAAGGCTTAAGGATTGCCCAGGGCGCCAACACCTTCAACCAACTCTGGGACCAGTCTTGCATGGTTGAATTAGGTAGAATTTCCAACCCCCTCCACCCCATTCTCTTCCCAGCAGGGAATGGGCAGGCTGCTGAGGCAATATTCACAATCCCTAGAGGAGCACGCCTCTGCCATCACTCAAGAGCAACACCTACTGGAAGGCCTAAGGGTGCAAATGTACTCAAAGTCACGGTCTATGATCCCCGACCAAGGACAGCCAGTGCAATGGCTGAGCTAGATTGGGGGAGCTTATTAAATAGGGTAAAGACCACAGAGAGCAAATACATGAAGGCCTATAGTGTCGTACTCCAAAACTGAGTTGCAAATTGAATGGAGAAAACTGCTGGGCCACAAAAAAAGAGAAAGACAATTAATGACCAGAATATATTAACAACTGTGCCATCTTAAAACTTGAAAACGTTTTAGATCTGGTTCCATGCTTATGCATATATGGGGGCAAATAAATCATACATAATGGACATAATATTATGTACATGATCAGAGGTCTAAGCATCTGACACACTGCTCACTCAGTTTCCTTACACTAGTTGGGTGGCGCTTGGAGAGTCACAATTTTTTTTATTTTGCTGTCCCCTCTATTTTCTACTTTAGGAAAAAAAATCATACAATTTAAGAGTGACTTTGACGATGTTTGATTGATTGATCATACCATGGTCCTCCTTGATCTTCTGGCATACAGAAAATAATCCCTGCTGTTCAGTGCTGGGCCTGCAAAACACACAGGGCACTGAGGCTTTGTCTTGCATGTTTTGGGTGCTTCTTTGATCATTTCTCCTCACCTTCCCTTTTCCAGTTCTAGGTCAAACATCTCACTAATGGAAAGCACCAGCCACGGCTTTATCAATGCTACATATCTAATAATAATAATAACCACCACCATAGCAGATATCTTTATCTCCCCTTTATGAGGGGGTACTGATGGCCTCTGCCCAGCCTGTGAAGTTTATTTGACCATATCCAATACCTGTCTCCGCCCATACCATCACCAAGGCAGATAATGCCTGTTCTGCCTCTCCATACAGACAACTTGCCCAGCTAGCTGCTTTTGTGGACTGGGTTGACTTAGAACTATATATATTCACCTCTAAGGAGGGCATGTGGAGGAGTAGCCTAGTGGTTAGAACACTGGCTTGGTAACCAAGCAACCAGGGTTCAATTCCCACTAGCACTCCTTGTGGCCTTGGGCAAGCCACTCAACCCTCCATTGCCTCAGAAGAAAGGCCTGGCAATCTACTTCCAGAGACACTGCCAAGAAAACCCAGGAGCTTCTGGGTCACCAGGAGTCAGGACTGAATCGAAGGCACACATTGCATTTGCAAGGAGGGCATATTCAGTTTGCAAACCTGCAAGCCGTATTAAATCCTGCTGACCGGGATATTCAGCAGAACATACCTGGTTTGTGCTGCTGAAATCCCCTCCTAGGGTGACTGAACACCCCATGCTAACCAGCTATCAGGGCATTCCAGGAGCGGCAACCACCCGTGAGCAGTGATAACTGAGCTGCCAACCAGCTAACTAAAATGGATAAAGGTGGGTCAGAAAAAAGGCTGGCTTATCTTTAGCGATTTTAGCTTGTCTCAAGTTAAAGCAGCAACAACCAGCCACTTTAATAGAGCTGGCTGCCATCGTTCAATATACCCCCCTAAAGATTCTATTCCTGCTGGGCCCAGGTGTCCTACTACTACTACTATTGAACATTTATTTATATTTATTTATTTATTTATTTGAAAAACTTTTATATACCGCCACTTCCCAAGATCAGTGGCGGTTTACAGAGGACAAAAGTAATAGGTACATGGAACATTATGCAACATTGCGTCTATATACAAAGAACAGTATAAACCAAAGTAATTATTTACAACTTATAACAAAAACTTTTGAATATTTAAACCAAAGTAATTATTTACAACTTAGAACAAAAACTTTTGAATATTTAAACCAAAGTAATTATTTACAACTTAGAACAAAAACTTTTGAATATTTACAAACTGCGACATTTACAACCTGTGACATCAATCAGCTTTGGATAGTGTTAAATTGTATGTGAGTAGTTAGGTAGTATTGACAGATTGTGCTATGGGGGATGGGAGACCAGATCCGAGTAATGGTAGTAATGCTGGGTGAATAGGTATGCTTTTAGTTCCTTTCGGAATGTTTGGAGATCTTTTATCTCCCTTAACTGGTCAGGGAGGTTATTCCATTGTGTAGGTGCTACATATGAGAAAGCGCAGTTGCGTGTTATTTGCTTTGTCTTTCTTATTGAATCTGGTACTTGAATGTTATTGAGGTTCCTTCTTCTTCTCAGTCTGTTATCTGAAGGGCTATGAATCAGTGTAGATAGATATGATGGGGCGATATTGTTAACTAACTTAAATGTAGTCAGTATGATTTTATATTGGATCCTGCTGGCAACGGGAAGCCAATGTAAAGAGTATAAAATGGGAGAAATGTGATCAGATAATTTAGCCCTGGAAATTATTCGTGCGGCAACATTCTGAGCCATTTGAAGTATATTTTGATTCTTCTTTGTTATGCCTTTGAGAATAGCATTACAATAGTCAAGGTGAGGTGTTAATTAGAATTTGAGTAACGGTTCTGAAATAGTCTTTTTCTATAAGTGGTCTAAGCTACTGGATAGTTCTAAGCTTGAAGAAGATTGTTCTGGCTATTTTCTTAATGTGAGAGGTGAAGCTAAGAGTCCTGTCAAAGGTGACTCCCAAATATTTTATCTCCTGCTTCACCGGGAGGGAGAGGTTTTGGAGCTTAATGTCTGGTGGAGGTGAGAAGTTAGGGTTTCTCGAAGTAAATAGTACTTCAGTTTTCTTAAAATTAATGTGCATATTCCTTGAGCGAAGCCATAGTTTGACTGGTAGCGCTATATATAGCGCTACCAGTCGTACACAGCGCTGTACAGGCATGTAAGAGGCAGTCCCTGCTCGTCAGAGCTTACAATCTAGTCAAGACAAAACACAGAAGTCAAGATCTGAAAGCAACAGTGAATAGGTGAGTTTTCAACCTGGATTTGATTACATTTACATTTAATTTACATTGGTACCTAGACCCCCATGAATTTGCACCGCCTTATTTATTGGTGAGGCCCCTATGTGTGACATTGCTATCTTGCCCTACATTTATTCGGGTTAATTTTTTTTCCACAGAGCTGCCTCCACCTTCACTACAGTTCCCTGCTGTGCTGTGCCTTCCTGTAGCAAAACTGCGGTATCATTTCCTCTCCTCTAATTACTGTCTCTCCTACTCGCCCTGCTTTTCTCCATAGCCCTCCGATCAGGTCAACAGCCACATTCTGCAGGCAACGTCACTTATCTGGCTAAACTGTCTAGACCAGAGATGCAACATGTGAATCTGTACTGGATGACAACTTCTGGGGGAAAACAAAGAGAAGCAGTTCTCACAGCCCCGACAACAAATCCTGACAGCCAAATAAACTCAAGAGCCATCAGAATTTTAAATCATTTTGAGGTTTATAAAGGAAGCATTTTTCCTCACAGACACAAAACAGAAAAGCCCAATCTGATTTTTTTGTAACAGGTGTTTCCTGAAGGCAGCAATTCATCACTCGTACAAAAACCCTCCTTCCTCCTCTTTTGGAATTGAGTTCATCAACTTAATTACAGAACAGATATCCTGTGCAAGCCTGTGCTATAGAAACTGCCATGCATGAATACAGCTCCTCGAGATTTTTCTGGAAAGTTCTGGAACCATTCTGGGTCGATACTGTCGGATGTCATCACCCATATGTGCAACTAGTGAATTGCTGTCTTCAGAGAACTCTTGCTACAAGTAAGTAACATTATTAACTGTTTTTAATCATCTGTGCCTTCTAAATATTTTTCATACCTTCTTAACATTCTGCTGTCTAAAAAATACTACTTAAAATATATTTAGAGTTGTTTCACTGATCCACACAACATGCTCTATACTTTCAATATGAAGTACAATTATAGCGATATTAAAAAATTATTAAGAATAAGAAAACAAAGTCTTGATTGCATAAGTCTTCACATCCATGCCTTAATATTTGGTGGAAGCCACTTTTGCAGTGATGTTTGCAGGTGTTTAAGAAAAAGCGTCTAGCAGCTTTGCACAGTGGGATGGTTCAGTTGC
The DNA here is from genome assembly GCA_033557465.1 of Ichthyophis bannanicus. Classification (NCBI taxonomy): domain Eukaryota; kingdom Metazoa; phylum Chordata; class Amphibia; order Gymnophiona; family Ichthyophiidae; genus Ichthyophis; species Ichthyophis bannanicus. The sequence continues at coordinate 304,526,978 of CM066032.1, read as the reverse complement.
TGCCTATTCTTAGCAGAACACTTCAAGCCCCCATGACCCCACCAGGTTTTACTTAGGGATAGTGTTAGCAGAGTGCTTTACACCACATCCGTCACTTTCACACTAAATGTGTAGTGCAAGTTATGTACATCAGTGAAAAACTCCTACTGTAATGCATTTTGATTTGTTGGGTCAATATTTAAACTCCATAGTCAGCATGTTTTGTTTTGTTTTTTTTTGGGGGGGGGGGGGGTTTGCTTTTTTTTTTTTTAACACCAGTCACAGGATTTAAACTATTCATAGATTTCTGCACCACTATCTGGCCTGCAGCTTGCCCTGAATATCAGAGCAGTGCAGTGGCCGGTGGCATTATCAAACAGCAGCGACATTCTATCTGGATAACTTAGGACAGTTATTTTGCTCTTCTAGTTATCGGGATAGTTTTTTTATCTACATCGCTGTTTAAATAACTCGATGTTCTGCTCACAACCCCCTTCCCTCGGCACTATCTGGAGAATACTAAGTCAGCCTATAAAAAACACAGCAACATCGAAACATATCGGCAGATAAAGACCATATAGCCTATCCAGTCTACCCTTCTATATCAACTACTACAGTTCCTTTTTTTCCTTTAGAGTTGTTCTATGTTTGTCCCATGCTTTCTTCAATTCAGATGCTGACCTTGTCTCTACTACCTGCACTGGAAGATGTCCCACGCATCTACCACTCTTTCCGGAAAGAAATATCTCTGCATTTTACTCCTGAGTCTATCCCCTTTCACCCTCATCCTATGTCCCCTCATTACAGAGCTTACTTTCAATTGAAAGAGGCTCTTCTCTTGCACATTTATGCCATGGAGGAATTTAAATGTCTCTATCATATTTATTTAACAAATTTTGATATACCACTTTTCTACAAGTCAAAGCGGTTTACAAAGAACTAAGTTTGTACAATGAACAAGTTATGAAATGCATTAGAAGTTTTACAATGAATATGGAGAGTAATTCAGTGAACTCATAACAATGAACAAGATGGCGCAAACTGTGTTTCTATGTTTTTAGGTCTGATGAGTACCAGGGGGCGTGTGATTGTTTGGTTCTAGTAGAGACTTTTGGCGGGGCTATAGCAGTGGCTGAAATGGTTGAATTCCATGAGCATACTTTGGTTTCAAGGTCTTTCTAAGCTGGTAAGGAGTTTAAAGCTGGGACAGTTTTTTAGATGAAGGCAGAGAGAAATTTGCGAGTTGTTGGAGGGAAGGCTCTGAGGTGAGGTTTGTGGGGAGGAGTTGTGTATGATGAATGAGATTAGGTTGTGATCAAACCAGGAGATTGGGAGCATATCTCCACTGTCCTGCCTTTCTTTTAAAGAATACATACTGAGATCTTTAAGTCTGTCACCATATAGTTTATAACGAAGATCACTGACCATTTTGGTAGCCACCCTCTACAGACTCCATCCTATCTATATCCTTTTGAAGGTGCGGTCTCCAGAATTGCACACAGTACTCCCAATGAGGTCACACCAGAGGCTTATGCAGAGGCATTATCACCTGTTCCTTCCTGCTGTCTATTCCTCTCCCTATGCACTCAAATATCCTTTGGAGTTTGTCATCGACTTCTCTACCCATTTAGCTACCTTAAGATCATCATAAAAAATCATGCCTAGGTCCCGCTCTTCTTTCATGGACAGAAGTCCTTCACCCCTATAATGTACAGCTCCCTTGTCAGTGACACAATCTAGATAGCGTTGCTGAATTTCCACAGATAGTGGCATGGCATTTATCTGTATAGCTGCCACCATTATCCAGATAAATGCCTTTGAAGATCAAGCCGTGCATTTTTCAAACAGCAGAGTGTGAACAAATATGCAAGAGAGTGAAGACTCTTACAAGGCAAGGTCTATGAGCTGCATATCTGGATATATTTATATGCTAGGGATATATTTTAGATTTCTCTATTGCTGTATTTTACAACTTTGTTTTATTATGATGATGATGCAAGATATTAATTATTCACCATGGGGGTCATTTTGGAAGCCTATTTATGCTTTGAACATCCAAAAATGGCCATAGAGATGTCCAAAGCACAGGGACATCTCCAGAGCCATTTTAGAAGCCAGGTATGTGGACGACCCCAGTGTGAGGACGTCCAAGTCTGAACAGAGGCACGGTGGAGAAATGACTGGGGCGTCACCTGATCTCAGAAACATCCTGAATGTCCAGAGTCACATCTAAATTTAGACTTGTTCCAGGCATGAACTTAAATCTGAAAAGGGCTCATTTTGGCTGAAAAAACATCCAGAGAATGTAGAGAAGAAATCACTCTATCATCCACAGTACTCAGCGCATTCTCAGTGATAGCAGCAGTGGGATTTGAATCCTGGCTTCCCTATTCTAGCCCACTACTCTAACCATTAGGCTATTCCTAGACATCCAGGTTCTGAAATATTGTACTATTCTGGAGATGTCTATGTAGACGCCCCTGCAGATGTCCATACTGCGTACTTTTACTGTCTGTTACTAGTGTGCAGTCTGGACAGAGCATAAGCAGAGTCACAAAGAACTCATTTAGATTATAAAATACCTTAATTTATGTTTATGTTTATGTTTATGTTTATTACATTTGATATACCGCTCAGGCCAAGAAGCATCAGAGCGGTTTACAATCCTACATTTATGTTATGGAAAATAAGAAAAGAACGCCATTAATAAGATAGGACAGAGTAGGAGAAACAGATAGACAAAGTGATAGCACAGATAGGAGAAAACAGAACAGCAGACTACCTTCACAAACTACAGGCATGACAAATAGACTCACAATTTCTGTATGATTTATGTGTGGACATTTGCACCTGCCCTCAAACAAGGTAATGCCTCCACTTGTAATGTAGGCACGAACTCTGCAGGATTTACACTAGCAGTTTATAGAGACATAGGGGTATGTCTACTAAGCCGGGCTCACAGTTAACCCCGGCTTTCTGCAACTAGCTCCCATGTTACTCAATGGGACCTAGTTGCAGATAGCCCAGGTTAACTGTTAGCCCGGCTTAGTAGACATACCCCATAGATTTACACGTGAACAATATGTGTAAATTTTGGCATTTTAGTCATTTATACACAAAAATGGTAGTGCATAAACAAACTCTTAGAGACTAGTGTGAACATCTACATTGTACCATGGGTGGAGTTCAGGCAGAACATGGGCAGTGAGAACTATTACATACGTTGATTATAGAAGTCTTTCATTTCCATGCAGAACTGCAAAAAATGGGCACTATCATTTACACCAGCTCTAGGGCTGGAATAGGTGATAGTGCATTAACATACGCGCCTACGTTTACACATTCACTCTATTTTATAAAGTTAAGTACACAAGTAGTTGGCTTTATAAAATAGGCTTAAAGTATGCACATGAAAATGTGCGTTAACTAGGTGCCAGTTCATAAAATTACCCTCTATGTCCAGCCCTCTAACAGGGCTCCAACATGGTTATCTTTAGCTCAGCTCTGTGAGAGAGCTTACATTTCCTCTGAAAAGGTAAAGTGGAAGAAAGTTACAACTATGTTCTCATGGCCCCTTCTGCCAGCCTTAGTCATTGAAGGCGAATGAGTTTAACAGTAGTTAGCGCTTCTCCATATTTTGCTTAGCGCCTGAAAACGCAAATTATGCATGGATACTTTATGGTTTAAGCACTACTCTCACAGAGCAAAGAAGTCTGTCAATCTGCTGCATCAAGTCCGTCTTGAATCCTCTTAACCTCTGGTCAATTTATTTTCGTGAGTTTTCTTTTTATGACCTTGCTCCTAGGGCTCATATTCAGACTAGAGTGGAGATGAAGTGAGACTCTGCTCTTATTAGCAATCCACTGCCCTAAAAATTTCAGAGTAGGAGGAAAACGTAAAATCTTGTCTCCTCTTAACCTCCATTACTCAGGCCATGTGTTTCCAATAAAACTGCTTCTCTCCAAGGAGATAACCTGACACACGCTATATAAGAACATAAGAACTGCCATACCAGGTCAGACTGCGGATCCATCAAGCACAGTATCCAAAAGTGACTAATCCAGATCAGAAGTACCTGGCAGGGGGGATAAGCAGTGTTTTTTTCTTTGATGAAAGATAATAATCCAAAGAAGACACTGTAGCTTCCACAGAATCTAATCTCCTTCCTTTCTGAACATTCTCGTCCAAATGTACTACCGACCTCAGGAAAAAATGCTGCAGGCTCCTTCAGTGACCAACACCCAAATAATATGATTTCAGTTCTATTCTATAGCTAATAAAGTCAAATAAATTAAATAAATAATGAAAGCAAAAACATGAGTAAGAGTTAGGAGGTCATTTTCAAGGACTTGTACAGCTATAGACAGGCAAGTGACCCACTATGTATATGGTGATTTTAGAAAGCCTCTATTTGCACATGTAGATCTGTCTGCAGCATGCACAGTTTTTAAGGGGCCAGTCTGCGGGCATTTTTTGGGCAGACCAGAAAAGTGTGCACGTATTTCTGATTTTACAACAAGAATAAACAAAAGCTGGGTGTTGGCATTTACACATGCTCTGAAGAAAGCAGAACTGTCAAGTTACTGTTCAGTTTCACCTGCAGTTTGCAATAGCATTCGGCTCCTTTCTGGATTTCCAGTTTGGTAAAATAGGGCACACACGCATGGTGCAGGTTGCAAAACCGGAAATTCTATGGCTAAATGTCAGCATTTAAACAGGCGAAACCCAAGTGAGGCTGTTCTTATTTAATACTAATTTTTCCAGCACTTGCACATATATTTTCATGCATCCTTATATGAATTTTACTAAACGTTCCATTAGCAGAGCCTTTTGTAAAATGCATGGGAAAAGGCAAATGCCCTGACTCGGCAAGCCCCATTTCCCACCTAAGTTGAGACCCCCTCAGGTCCACAAAAGCTACCAGATTGACAACACTGAAAAACAAAGTTATTGCATAATCCACAGGATTGGTACAGCACAGACTGTGGCAGTGTAAAATTCCCTACTCTGCCCTCTCATTGGACCTCAAAGCATTCTGGGAAAGGACCACTTCACTGAATGGCAGGATAATTCAGTCTCCATGCATATGCAATCTTTGACATAACTGCTGAGAATACAAAGAGCAGGGGACAATTAATGTAAAATATACTAAGTTATGATGATGTGAATTGGCACCACCTACTAATTTCTAACTGCTGTTCACCTGAGCCAGGATTTTAACCAGTGACTTAAAGAGACTGTGCAACCCTATGATTGATTTTGCATTATATTACACATATTTCATTTTATAAAGGAGGATCCAGTGATGTATGCAATTCAGTAGCTAAGGAAGGAATTGATAAAGCTGAACTATAATTAAAGTTGAAAACCAGTTACAAAAAAAGGGAGATTTACCTTAAAACAGAAAGATTCTAAACCAAATTCAAAAGTATAGCAAATCCAAAATTTAAACAAAAATATATATATATCAGCTAGTAAAATGCAATATTCTAAAGTGATTATATCAATATAGAAAAGTATATCAGAACACCAGTAAAGGTCTATCAAAACCCAGCCAAGTCATTAACATCTTTGTGAATACAGTTCTGCAAATTGTCACAAATGTATTTCATGAATATAAAACTAAAATATGCAAGAGGCATCCTCCGTGCATCCTGAAATTATTATTTGCTTTGTGAACACATCATACAGTCCACTACTTAACATGCTAATGTAAATTCCTAGCTGTCCTTTGTTTCTCTTCTATTTGGGATTGTTTTATGGTGGGTCTATTGTTTGGCGAGGGAGCCCCTCAATGTTCTTACTGTAAATTACAGCTACCATAATTAAGCAAAATATTTCCATTTCAAATGTTAGCACATTAATTGCATTTCTACTAGCAATACTAGAATGTTTCTGTTCACATACAATTTGATGATTCTTTAAAAAAAGAGATACCAGCATTACAGGATAAATTATTCTCAAAACATATCCATCTCAGCTTTGTGCAACAAATGTTTTGCCAGTGGTATTGCACAGCTGAACATCAATGCTCCCACTCTCCTGAGAGAGGACCCCATGCACTCTTGTAGCTAAATTGGAAAGTCAAAGGTTAGATTCTAATTATTGATCTGCATCTCACTCCCACAGATAAATTCAATAGACCACAAATTGTACAAAGCCAAGTCCAATTGATTCATTTGACTTTTCCCAAAACATATTTCTTCTCTATAGGGAAGAGAGAAGATAAGAGGGAACGTGTCTGAACTAGGCTCAAGAGCTCCTAGTTGTGTGGATGGCAACATGGTCACCCAGCTCCAGAGTTACACATTCCTTTTATGCTGTAAACGGGTCTCAGCGGAACTGTTTACAGCATAACACTTTATCATCATGCTGTACATGTTAGTTTGAATCAGGCTCTGAATGACTATTTACATATATATTGTTATGGATTTGTTTAGAGCAATCACATAAAGTCTTTTATGACTTTCTTGGGAAAAATAGACAACCAGAAAATAGATATTCTGAAAAGATTATTGATATTTGCTCAATAAAGACAGGAACTGGACAACTTAATAAAAAGTACAGATTTTAATGTTTCTGAACTACAATGTTTGCTACAATGTAATTAATTGACAGGATTCTGTACATCTATCCATTAAAAAACAGAACTCCAATTATAAGGTTCACCTGCCAATCTAGAGACAGTGTAAGGAAAAAGATCCAAAAGCACAACACAAGGAATGTGATTGAATCCATTCTCAAACTCCATACTACAAGGACTCCCCCGGTCCACCCTGAACCCCCTGCAATTAGCCATGAATAGTGCAGCGAGGGTACTCCTCGGGGCATCCAGGAGAGACCACGTAACACCCCTTCTAAAACAGCTACACTGGCTCCCCATTCAAGCAAGGATCAGTTTCAAGACCTTACTGCTAACATTCAAAGCGGCTAAGGGGCTCACCTCTTCCTCTCTCTCAAACCTCATACAACCACTTGCACCAAACAGGCCACGAAGAATAGCAGAATTAAACACACTAGTTATCCCAAATGACACCACAAGATGCACTAGATCAACAGCCAACAGAGCCTTCCAATTCTGCGCCCCATCTCTATGGAACACCTTACCAGCTCAAATCAGAGCAATACCTAATCTAAGTCAGTTCAGAAAGGCTTTAAAGCATTTCCTTTTCGTTAAATATCTCAATGACAACTCCGAACATAACCCCCAGGTGAATAGCAGAAGTGGTCAAACAGATAGACCCCGCAACAGACCAACTTCACAATGTAAATAACAAGTTATTCCATATACTATTGTATCACTGTTGTATATAGTTAACCAGGATATCCTTCATCAGATAACCCTGCATTGTATTTAGTTTCCCCTATTTCGCCAAGTTATACTTCCTGTTAAATGTAACGACCAGACATGTGTAAACTGTCGGATGTTTTCTGTTCAATGTAAACCGCGCTGATGTCTAATAGTGCGGTATATAAGAATTGTTAATAAATAAATAAATAAATACAATGCAGCATGAGATCATATAAACTGTAGTCCATATACACGAAAAACATTTTACAGATAAATTCATATAGTGGTTCAAGTTCAACATGCACTCGGACAGTTCTAGGGACATTATGATGCATTTGACATCATCAATCACTCCCTTCTTCTTCAGCAGCTTATAGAGTCACATTACCCATATTGCCCTCAACGGGTTTTACTCCTCCCTCTCTGACCACACCTTTAAGATGTGTATTGATGACAACACTTCCGTTTCCATTCCCCAATCATTCGGGGTCCCACAGGGGTCCATCCTTGCCCCCACCCTATTCAACCTCTTTATTTCCCCTTTAGCCCTCCATATTCAAAACTTAAATATTAGCACCTTCCTTTATGTTGATGACATTCAGCTAAGTCATAGCCTATGAGGCCTGGGACCCATGCTTTCAGGCCAAACTCAACTCCAAACTTCAGTTAATAGCATCCTAGCTTACACTGAGGCCCTCTGGATCTCTCACACCCGAAAGCCACCCCACTATTGCCCCAAACTAGCCAGATCCCTGATCTCTTTCAGGGATTCTATCCGCTCCTTAGGAGTCATTTTTGATGACTGACTTACCTTTGATCCCCATGTCTCGAACACTACCAAAAGTTGCTTCTTCTCCTTGAGGAGAATATGATCAATAAAATCATATCTCAGCAACCAGGCTCTCAAAATTCTTATCCACTCCTTTGTCATAAATAAATTAGACCACTGTAATACCCTGCTACCCGGTGTCTCCCAGTTTCAACTTAGGAGACTGCAAACCATCCAAAATACAGCTGTCAAACTCATTGATAAAGCTTGGCGTTTCAATTATGTGACGCCTTTTCTATGGGAACACTGGCTTCCAGTCTCCTTCGCATTCAGTTCAAGATCCTCTTGTTAACCCGTCATGAATTCTACTCAGGCCTCCCCGCTTACCTCCATTTGCACACTGTCCTCTACTCTCCCTTGTGCACCCTTCGCTCATCAACCGAGAACCTTCTTGTTACCCCTATGATAAAAACATTTCACCTAGCCATGTATAGATTACTTACTTTTATGGCCAAACACCTCACTTGTGGAATGCTCTACTCACTGAACTTCAGCTAGAATCCTTGTATGTAAAATTTAAGTCGGGCCTGAAGATCCACCTTTTCTTTCAGGCATTTGACACTTAGCCTATTGCTCCTTCACTTTCTGCACCCACTCCTCTCCTCAGCAATTTTTCCTAGTAGTCCTGGTAGTGACTGTTGTGCTATCCTGCCCCCTCCCTCTTTATGTCCCCCTTTTAATGTGCGTTAACATGTTGATTCAAGTTTGTTTCTGTATACTGCTGGTTTTTCTGTAAACTGCTGCAATGCCAATGGTAGTATATAAGCTTCCTAAATAAGATCCGCTGCAAATGATGGTAGGGGTGGTAAATAGCATACATTATTAAGTGTCACAGCATGATAAATAGAACCCAAATCAACTGGCTGTCTCTCTTCCAAAGTGAATCACATCAGAGTATATTTCATACTTAGATAACAATGATATGTTTCTGGCAAAGCTGTTAGGGGCAAAGATATAGGCAAGAAGGGTAATAGCCACCTTTTTGAGCCGATTCGAGTCTTCAAGCACACAAGCCTTAGAAGGAGCCACTTAAAGAAACCCTTGCCTGGTGTGCCATTTCTTTTTTTCCATCAACTGCCCTGGACCTTGGTTACTGTAACCAATACTAGGCTTCTTTCCATCTGCACCCTCTACAGCCAAGTTCTTCAAGTTGGTAGGGCCCTATGCAGTGTGTACACCGTTCCTGAGAAGCCTATGTATATGCACAGTAAAGTCCTGCACTAAACATTAGCACAGGAAGGGGCAGTGACTAGGTGGATTAGCGGCAGACTGTGGGTGTTGACATCATTGGCACACACTAATCGCAATTGCCACTATTTGTGCAGGTGCATTTAATGCCGCCTCAATGACCGGTGCTAAGTGCACCTGTGCTAGATGTGTTCTCCCCTTGGTATCTGCAGGGGGATATACCAGGCCCACATCCAACAGTTAGCATAGGTCTACACCACCTCCTGCCCTAATTTTGGGGGTTTACTGCTTGCTAACCTAGCATATTTTAGCAAACATGCTCCAAAATATTATCTTTATGCAGGAAAAAAAGGGCTACATTTCCCAGAAGTCTGTGAACAGATCAAAAGCACTTGAAAAACTGTCCAAACCACATAAGAAGATCCCAACAAAGGAAATTCCTGCTACTTACAAACTTCCTCTTCTTGGAAGGCTCAGCTCCTTCTGCAATAGATAAAAAGTGCATTGTATTAGAAGATGAAATCGGTTACGTTCTTCAAGAGCATAAGCATTTTCAAAACAGAAAGAACTAAGCATTTAATAGAGCACAACCATAAAACACAAGTTTTAACTTGATTCTACAGTTCATTCTACAGTTAAAACAAAAAACATACATTTCTAATTTTTGCTGCTTTCCTTAAAAAATGTAAATATCTGAAGGTTTTGAAGACACTTAAGTCAATTTAACTTCCTCTACTTTAATTATAATGTAAGTAAAACTTGGGGCTTCTATGTCAAAGGTTATTAATAAAAGATCTTGTTCTAGCATCAAATAAATGCTGGATAAACAATCAAGCTCCCTTTTTATAAACCTGTGTTCCAATGTTCTAGTTACTGCACATTGATAGCCAAAATCAACAAACGGTAATTGCAGAGCCACTGCATTAACTGCATCTTTCCATACAGTTAACTCTGAAACAATACACTTAACCACATGTTAAAGGCATTGCAGAAACGCAGGATGCACATAGCACCACCTACTGACATGGGAGTAGTTCAACTGCTTCATTTGGGGGCAAAAGGTGGGATGACATATTTACACAGTCATTTGCATATTTGCATATCATTTGCATATTCTTTATGGTAATATTTAACAAAAGACTAGACCAGTGGTTCTCAACCTGTGGGTCGGGACCCCCACAGGGGTCACCTCAGGATTTACCAGGGGTCCCTTGACAAATCCCGGGAATTATTATTTCTTTTCTAATTTATTGTTCTAATTTGATCGCAAAGCCTAAAATGCCAAATACTTTGAATTTAATCAATTTATATATTACTTAGGCTATCCTTACTTACTTTTACCTGTTCGCCAGAAACGATGCACCTCAAGACATTATTTAGATCACTTCCAGCTTTGTAATAGCGGACATGGGTCCTACTAAAATTAAATTTTCTATGTAACACTAGCGACTCCATTGAAAATGAATGACAGAGAGCAGAATACCAAGAAAAGAAAATATTGCGATGACTTTTTAAGGTATGGTTTCACCTCCATATTTTCAGCAGAAATTTTTCAGAGAAACCACAATGCGTTATTTGTAACGAAGTTCTATCAGCGGAATCCATGAAGCCAAACAAACTGAAACGTCATTTTGACAGTAAGCATCCCACCTTTGTAGGCAAGGATATTTGGTATTTTAAGAACAAAGCTGATGGAATCAAAAAAAGCAGACTTGATATTGGCGGAAGGTTCCACCAGCAAAACATAGCTGCTGTTGAAGCTTCATATATGGTGGCTCTCAGAATCGCCAAAGCCAAGAAAGCTCACACCATTGCCCTTCATCAGTCTTTTTGAATAAAGCATACTAAACTGTTGACTACAAAATCATAATAATTTCCAAATCAAATATTGTTACTTGTTATTGTGATTAATTATTGTGGTTTAAATAAGCAAATTTTATAAATAAAAACATATTGCAAAGGCTATAATATAATTCAACAAATGATTACAGCGACAATGCGTTAATGGTAAAGGAAGAGGGACGCATTTGATTTTATCATTGGGGGTCGTCACAAGTTGACCAATGGTAAAAGGGGTCACAGTACAAAAAAGGTTGAGAACCGCTGCACTAGATGGATAGGAAGCCAGTATATCAAAGAGGCAAGGGATGAGTTGGTACTCCAAGATACTTAAAGAGGAAGCAGAGGTTCTCATTCAGTGGCTATATCATTAAAAAGCAGCAAAAATTGTAGCTGTAGAATTATTTAGCCTGGCACTCTAAGATACAAATTACTGACACCTATAAATATATATTCTGCAAAAAAACAAAGGAAATGTAAGGTGCTCACATGCCAAGGGACAAAAAGTAAACACCAAATAAAATTAGTTTGGTGTTAGAAACTGCGCTATGGTTCTCTCTTTTTCTCTCTCAGCATCTATTTTGCCTCCAACAAAACCGGAATCAGATTTTCTTTTCTTGTATGTTGGGTTCTATAGTGAAATGTCCTAGTCCTGCTCTGCACCTCTTATATCCCCCACTCTACGTCTTCCTCTACCCCTCCAGCCTCTTTCCACTACCCTCTACCTGTGTCCTGAATCTGCCTTCCACTCCCTGCACTGTGTTCCAATATCTGCCTTCACCCCCCACCCTCCCCCAATCTGTGTTCAGTATCTGTCTTGTGTCATCCCCTCCACACTTCCTATTTATTTATTATAAACTTTTATATCGCATTTTCCAGCGGATCAAATGCGGTTTACAAGGAACAATGTTTTTTGAATAGAGCAGTGAACGGTACATATTCAATTACATGGAACATTTTATAACTATATACATAGAACGTTTATAACTATTTACATTAACATTGTTATTAACAGTGAAGAGGCCATTTACATGCAATTATATACAATTTTGGTTGTTAGGTACATGGAATTTTAGCAGGAGCCGAGTGGCGGGGTGGGTGATGAAATTTCAATGGGGTATTTAAGCAGAGGGGTGTGAGGAATTATGATTATTTGGGGTATCAAAGTCATGGGTGAATAGATAGGTTTTAATTTTTTTGCAGAAAAACTCCACCCTCGGCCCCCCTCATGTGTAATATTTGCCCAGCATTTCCCTTCCAGCCATTCCACTCACCCCCCCCCCCCCCCCACTTCGTGTCCCTTTGTCCAGCATGTCCCTTCCAGTCATTCCGCCTGCCTTGTATCCATCTGCCCAGCATTTCCCTTCTGGTCATTCCACCTCCCCTTGTGTCCATTTGTCAAGCATTTCCCTTGCAGCCATTCCATTCCCCTCCCCTCCCCCCCCCCCCTTTGTGTCCCTTTGCTCAGCATTTCCCTTGCAGCCATACCTCCCCCCTCCCCCTTCATATCCATCTGCTCAGCATTTCCCATCTGGCCTTCCACACACACCCCTGCTCCCCCTCCCACGCTGCTGCCATTGTCCTTCTTTTTCTGTGTCAGCAGCAGCAGTGGACTGGCCTCCAATTTAAAGAAAAACAACACAAACAAAAACGTGGGTGTAAGCACTTCCTTGCTAGGATGGCTGGTCTAATCCCTTCCCCTCTGACACAAAGCGTGAGTCAAAGGGGCGGGCCCAGACCAGCCTTCCTAGCAAGGAAGTGCTTACACTCACGGTTTTTATTTTACAGTTACAGTTTATTAACTTGATATAACGCCAATCAAGAACCAGGTGGTGTACAATAAAACAAAGAACAAAAACAACAGATGAACCGCAAGGACAGGAGGGAGCAGGAGGCCTGTGTTACAAGATCAGCACAGCTACATAAGACCAAAAAAAGGAAGGGGGAGAGAAAGGAACAGTGCAACTGGAATTGCTGGCCGGAAGCAGGTCAAGGCAAGGATAAGCAACTCAGGGAATGAGTGATTGAAAGGCCTGCATAAAAAGATAACCTTTGAGATGAACTCTGAATTGACTAAATGAGAACCGAGGGTGCGAGTGATTAGTGAGGGAGTTCCAAAGAACAGGGGCCACGAATTGGAAAGCCGACGAGCAAGTGGCTGTAGTGCAGAACACTCGAGGACCTGGGACCGCTAAGAAGTCATGAGAAGCTGAATGAAGAGAGTGAGCAGAAGTATAGGAGGTGAGAAGTTGAAACAGGAAGGAAAGACTACCATCAAAGAACGCGTGAAAAGTGAGAGTGAGCACATTGGGGGAGAGAAAGAAGGAAACCGGCAACCAGTGCTCAGAAAGAAGAAGAGGCAGGCACCGTGACAAAATTTTACAGCTGTTTCTGCACCAGCTGAAGACGAGAAAGCTGACAGCCGGGAAAGACCGGAAAAGAGGGAGTTTGCATAATCTAATCTAGAAATCACAAGAGAAAGTAATAGCAGATGAAGGGAAGAATCGTCAAGATACTTGCAAAGGGAACGAAGTTGGTGAAGCAGAAAAAAGGAACCGCTGAACTGTATGAGAGATGTGGGAAGAAAAGGAAAGGGAGAAATCAAAGTAAACTCTGAGAATCGTAACATTAGTGTGCAGAGGAACGGGAACGCCATTTATAGAGAGAAGCACAGGGAGCGATGAGGAAAAAGAGTACTAGCAGAGTACCTACTATCTTGAAGGGATAAAGTTTTCCATAAAGTGACAGCCAGTCAGCAACCTGGGCGAGTTTAGTAGAGACCTGGGATACGGCAACACCCAGAGCAGACGGGCAAGTGAAAAAGAAGCTGAATATCATCACTACAGCAGAAAAAAGTTATGTCCAGAGAATGAATGAGTGAGGCCAAGGGGATAAGAAAAATATTAAAGAGAATGGGCCCTAATACAGAACGCTGAGGGAAAGGAGTAGAGAACTAAGAAGACCAGGAAACCCGAAAGGAGCGACCAGTCTGCCACTACCGCTGCTGCTGCAGGCACAGAAAATGCAGCGGTAGAAGAAGTGGCATGGGTAGGGGGGCAGGCTGTTGCCGAATTGGCAGAGAGCCAGCTCGTTTGGGGGGGCAATGCTCCCCCTCGCTTCCCCCAACTATGTCCATGCCTACTGAGGTGGCATTAATTGCCCCATGCTATTTGCTGTGTTAACAATTAATGTACCACATGCTACATGTAAGGCATAGTCCCCACCCATTCTAAGTTTGTCAGTTAATGTAGAAATCAGTGTCAAGTTATTGTGTTAACTATTTTTATTATTCTTCATTACATTTCTTACTCACCCATCACTACATTTCTGGGCAATATTACAATAAAACAAACAAAACACTCACAACACAGAAATACAGTTAGAAGGGAATTTTAGAAGATCCGTCCAAGGGCAATCTAGGACATCTAAGCCAAAATGTCTGAAAAAAATGCAGGCACGTCCAGGTATAGACATGATATTACAAACCTGGACGTGCCCAATACAGACATCTGCAGGGGAGTCAAATCCAACTGCTATCATAGTTGAAATTGTGCTGAGTACTGGGGATGATAGAGTGCTTTCTTCTCTACACCCTCTGGATATGTTTCAGCTAAAATTAGCACTTTTCAGATACTTGTTCATCGCTATTTGTGCCTCAGAACAAGTCTAAAGTTAGATGCGATGTCGGACGTTCATTCCGTGATTAGGCCGGGACATCAAGGATCCTGGGAACTCCCCAGTCATGCCTCCAGGTTCCCAGGAATGCCTCCAGGTCACGCCTCCTCCATGCCCCCATTCAGATTTGGACATCTTCATGCTGGGGACGCACCCAGAGCAGGCTTCTAAAATGGCTCTGGAGACAGTCTCTGTACTTTGGACGTCTCTAAAATGACCCCCAAAACCAATATCGACCAAAGGCTGTTGGAGGAACTTATTTCAAGCAAGCAAGATTAATTCCGGGACTTTTGCTACAAGTTCTCTACCTGAAAGTTTGTTTAAGAGAGGACTATTTTTGTTAGAAAACATATTTTAAAGCCTAACACTACTAGTTTATTTTATTTAGCTGTTTGCAGAAGGGGATTTTTCTGTTTTATGCAGGGCGAAAGGTAGCAATTTTCTTTGAAGCCACTACACTTCTAAGGTGTGAGTACTCTTAATTAACTTGCCTATAAGTCAGGTTGCTGAGTGGTGTACAAAAGTCTACATTACCTTGCAAACACTGCCATCATTTTACACAAGGCTCACTTCTGTCACTTTTGCTACAAGATTTTTTGCCTCAAAGTTCTTTAAAAAGAAGGCTGTTTTTGTTATGAAAAACATATTTTTCCTCTTAAGGTTACTGGTTTATTTTTTTGTAGCTGTTGGCAGAAGGGGATTTTTCTGTTTTAGGCAAGGCTTTCTGTTTTGCTGCTAGGTTTTTTTGGTTTTTTTTTTTGTTCCTCTTCTCACTAGCCTGCAAAGAGGAAGAAAGGTAGCAAATTATTTTTTAAGCCACTGCACTACTGAGTTGTTAGATCTTTCCCTTCCCACCCCAGTGTTAACACTTTTATGTAGACTAGGATCCCCCAATTAAGGGTTATCTTCGAAAGTTTTACTTTTGAGTAGACAGATTACAGAGGTAAAGATACAGTATAGGCCAAATTTAGACTTTTTTGGGTAATAATTCAATATAGTATATTTCAGGGTCTTTGGTTAGTAATATAATTTATTAAAATGTTGATATACCTTCCTTCAGAATATCAGAGCGGTTTGCAATAAAACAATAGATACGAGAAATTGAAAGGAACTCAGGTAAAACATTCATAGGAGAGGAAGCATTCATACTAAGTGAAAGGAGAGTAGGTAGGTAAGAGGGAGACGTGAACAGAAGACATAAGAGGGGGACAGTCGGCTATACAACTGAATGGAAGGTACAAAATAGAGTGATCAAATGCAGTAAGGAACAAGTGAGTCTTTCATGTAGTTTTAAATTTTTGAAAGGAGGATTCCAGATGGAGGTAAGTCTACAAAGGGAACACACTATACTATATAACCCAGCTAAATAAACACATTTTGCAGTCTGAAGAGATAAGGTAAACTACTGCAGACCCCAATAAAAGGGGGCAAACAAGTAGGACTACACAAAGGGAATCTAAACAAAGATGTCAGTTTTCACATAACAAAGGCTAGGGTTTTTTTACTGACAGGATAGCTGAGGACAGGATAGGGAAAAGTGACTTTGTGGGTCTGGGAGAGAAGGTAAAGCAGTTAGATGGCATTTTTCTCAATCCTGTCAAGGGTCAGGGATGAGGCTAAGAGGTTTGCATCCTGAATTAAGGAAGAGATTGGTAACTACAGGCCGGTTAGTCTGACCTCTGTGGTAAGTTAATGGAAATACAGCTAAAGCACAGAATGGTGCAGGTTCTTGAATCCCAGGAAGTATAGGATCCGGGACGGCATGGCTTTACTAGAGGTAGGTCATCTCAGATGAATCCAATTGATTTCTTCAACTGGGTGACCAGGGAATTAGGGAGAGTGCTAGATGTGGTATACTTAGATGTCAGCAAGACATTTAACATCATTCCCATCAGTGACATAAATAAACTGAGTGCCTTTGGGATGGACCTTAAAGTGACTTGACTGTGTTAGAAACTGGTTGAGTGGGAGGCAACAGAGGGCAGTAGTAAATGGAGTTCACTCTGAAGATAAGGCCATTACCAGTGGCATGCCTCAGGGATGGGTCCTGGGTCCTGTTCTTTTTAGCATTTTTGTAAGCAATATTGTGGAAGGTCTGTCGGGAAAGATATGCCTCTTTGTGAATGATGCAATCAAAAAATATCCCCGATTCAGTGATAAATATACAATGCAAATAACAGAATCACCAAATAAATCCCAAAAAGAACTATCCTCACAGTCAATTTTTGTCGGATATCACCGCCGCAAAGTATAAACTTGTAGATAATACTCCCAAGCGGTTCAATCCATTTTAATAATCAGAAAATAATTAATTTTTTAAAAAAGACTTAGCTCAGTCCAAATGATTTAGAAATCTTTGCACGACATGCACGTTTCGGGATTGTTTCCCTGTATCAAGTGCTATCTTCATTCAATTCAATAACCGTCATGAAACGCCGGGAGTTAACCCAGCTGATTCTTAAAGAATAAATGGGTCTCAGTCATTGGCTCTCAGCCTTTCAATCAGAACAAAACACACCAATAGAGACAGCAAAGACCGCCCCACTAATCAGGGGAAGCCCTCCGTCACAAAGGTGAGGATCACATTATACTATGCCATTCAACCTCCTTGTTCAGACCCAAAGGCGTCACAGTCTGAAGCCGGAAAATCCATCGCTGCTCACATTTTTGAAGTTTTGCAGTGCGATCACCCCCCCGAGGATCCGGAGGAATATGATCGATCACGGACCATTGTAAGCATTCAAAACATGTGCACATGCAAGATAGTGTTCAACATCATTCTTTGTGAACGATGCCAAAATCTGCAACAGGAAGGTGTAGATAACATGAGGATGGATAGATCTAGCAAAGCTTGAAGAATAGCAGAGGATTTGTCAGCTTATGTTTAATGCTAAGAAAAGCAAGGTCATGCATTTGGGCTGCAAAAACCTGAGGGAGCGGTATAATATAGGGAACAAACTACTTCAACGCACGAAAGAAGAATGGGACCTGGCAGTGATCATCTTGGATGATCTTAAAGTAGCCTAGCAGATGGAAAAAGCCAGAAGGATGCTTGGGTGAAGAGGAATGCCCAGAAGGAAAAAGAAGGTAATAATGCCTTTGTACAAATCTTCAGTGAGACCTCATTTGGAGTACTGGGTACAATTCTGGAGATAGCACCTTCAGAAGGATACAAACAGGACGGAGCTGGATGAGAAGGCTGCTACTAAAATGGTCAGTGATCTTCACATAAGGCATATGAAGATAGGCTTAACGTTCTCAATATGTACACGCTGGAGGAAAGGCGGAAGATGGATGATATGATAGAGATATTTAAATACCACCGTGGAATAAATGCACAGGAGGTAGTCCTTTTCCAGCTGAAAGGAAGCTCTAGAATGAAAGGTCATAAAACAAAGGTGAAAAGGGATAGACTCAGGAGTAATCTGAGGAAATATTTCTTTACAGGAAGAGTGGTGGATGAGCAGAAATAACTACATTTGACTAAGAAGACTGATATAGGCATTTTTATCTCTATGAACTGTTTTACAGAGGGTTGTTTTTTTTTTTTTAAAGACCATTGATGTGAGTAATACCAACTCATCTAACAATTTGGTGAGGGGATGATACACTGACCCTGTATATGCAGCTTGCAAATTTTGTCAGTGGAGGTGGTGGAGATGAGAACTGTATCTGAATTCAAAAAAGCATGGGACAAATACAGAGGATCCCTGAGGGAGATTAAGTGATTGACAGACTTAATAGTTCTTATGGATGGGCAGAGTGAATAGGCTGTATGGTCTTTACCTGCTGTTGTTTTCCATATTTCTGTGTTATACATTAAAAGCAGGATGAAACAAGTGTGCTTTAATACTTTTAAAAATTGCCAAACAGTCTGCAATCTCTTGTAAAAGGACTGGCAATGCATTCCATACGTTTTGACCGATCACTGAAAAGACTCTTGAATATGTTGATGTTATATGGACCTTGTAAGTCAAAGGAATGTATAACCCTTAGGAGCTAGATCATAATGCTCTAACTGGATTGTATGCTTGCAATGGATTCTGTACCAATGTTAAACATTTGAACCAAAGTCAACTAACTCCTGTAATTAAATGCATGCCTATATTTTCCACTAACCGTACGGGTCGCAGCACATATTGTGTAAAACCTATGCATATTAAGCTACAGTAATCTTAATACTACAACGCCAAAGACAGAGCTACAATTCTAAAATCTGCAGGTACTAATTGTTCACAAATGATGAAATAATGGCAATTTAAAGAACATAGTCTTGATAACCTTCTTAATTTGTTTATAAAAAGACATTTCACAATTAGAATGTGCTAATTCCTGAATTAACTCCCTAAAAGAATTCTGCAAAAGGGGTCCTAAATTATGTTAGAAGAGATATTTAAAGGGGGGGAGATGGGAGTCACAATAAAGGAACAAGGAAATTTCACTTCTGCATGTTTTCCAACCACACATAGGATGTTGGAAAATGATTAGACAAATGGGACAGCTTTTGTCCCTCACTTTCTGTTGGTGGGCAAAATCATTTTTCAAAGAAAGGAAAGAAAATCACCATATCTGGCAAGCTATAAGAAAAATGAAGTTATTTTGATGAGTTTAAAACATCGATGCAGTGGGCATTTTCCAAGAACGCACCACCCTCTCCTCCATCAGCTTCAAAACTACTTCAGTGCAAATTCAGACGTTAGAAAGTTAGCAAGGTAAAACATGCGTGAACTTCATACAAAAATATCAGGTTTCCTTTTTATTTCATTTCTTTTATTTCCTTCTCTTTAGTTTTATTTTTAGTTCATCTTTTGTTTTTAAAGTCTGCCATAAAATATTTTAACAAGCACCATTTGCAAGCACACAAAACAGCAGAAATGCCATAACAGTGAAATGGGGGAGGGGGGGGGTGGGGGGGGTCACGTGACTGTAGATCCTTAACGTAGAATGCAGGATGTATTTCCAGTTACAAGTAGCACCAATGATGGAAATATACTGCGAAATGACATTTACCAACATTCTCATGGCTGCCAGGTTTATGAAAATTTGCTCTTACCACAAACTACTCTAGTGTAAATCCAAACTTCAGACCGCAAGCAAGGAATAATGAGCTCCCCAGTGCTAAACAAATTTATTTACTTGCTATTTGTAAAGTCAAGGAACATTTGCAGGAGGAGGACTTGGCCTCGATAGCACGTGGTGGCTGATGACTGGAAGACTCATTCACTTTTGAAACATTATTCTGTTTCTCTGGGGCCCTAAGGCTGGAGCACAAAAAGATTAGGCAGGCTGGAAGCTTGCCCTTCCTCAGTCTCACCTTCTAATATGGCTTAGGTATAAATTTTAAGGCTTAGGTATAAATTTTAAAAGACACTTACACATAGGGGTATGTTTACTAAACTGTCTTAATGTTACCGGCGCTAGTTGCAGCGTTAATGTGAAGAATGCCATATAAGGTAGTGGGCGTTCCAGCATCAATGTAGCAATAATCTGTATCGCGTGATAGTGTGTGCCGTGGCACGTTAACGTGCGTTAACTCTAAGTTCATGCCAGCGCAGTGTTAGAAGCTATAAAGATGTAGCCCACTGGTTGCTGCAATGGCTGTGGAGCCAGAGGTCATGGGTTCAATCCCACAGTGATCTTATGTAAGAAGGCTGTCTGAGGCATTTCCCTTTTGTAATTTAAATCAGTGCTGTCTGAGGCATTTCCTTTTTTAATTTAAATCAGTGCTGCCAGAAAAAACACCCTCACAGTGCAGTAACCTAAGGTGCCGCATAAGGCGCCCTATAAGGCACTCCATAGGGCACATTATAAAGTGCCCTGTCTGCCAAGGCACCTTATAATGTGCTCTATAGGGCGCCTTATAGGGCGCCTTATAGGGCACTTTATAGGGTGCCTTATGAGGCACCTTAAAATACGGCACTGTGTGGGTGTTTCTGCTGACAGCACTGATTTAAATTAAAAGGAAAAGCCTCAGACAGCTGTATTAAATAACACCACTGTGGGATCAAACCCATGACCTCTGCCTTCGCAGTCACTGAAGTAACCAGTGGGCTACATCTCCATAGCATCTAACACACCGCTGGCTGGCTACAGAAAGACTGCAGGTCACCACACAAACTGTCTGCTGTGATACCAGGATAGGGTAAACCCACCTGTACCCATGATGCACTGCACATGCAGATCAGCAGCCTACATCTGATCACAAGATGGGGTATGCACCTCTACAGCACCCCAGCCTGGTAGGGGGAACTGACCATGTGTGTTCCTGGCATAGAGTAGCTACAGACCGTGACATTGTGCGGTTCCTGTGCTCACTCTGAGGGTGAGGTGGGGCGCCGAGCACCAGGTCCGCAGCACCTGGCTTGGCTGAGATAGGCTGCGCTGCAGGTCCCCATCAGTGCCAGTGTGTGATAGGTAGTCCTTGCAGACACACCTAGGATACACCTGTGTCCATCTGTATCCCCCAGTCACGTCTAGCCCTTGTGGACTATGATATACCCAGAATAATGCATATCCTGTGTGGTTACCATGGTCACATGTTATAAGAGGAGGGTGGTGTTTGGACCCAAAAGCGGGTTATGTAGCACCACCCAACCCGTCCTCTGTGGGTCAGGGTGGGGGACAGGATCTCCCACCAACAGATCCACATTCTACATCTCTGCAATGGTGGCAGTAGAGGGGACCATCAACCACAGTCCTGCTGGGGAATAGGCACCCTCCAGGGCAGTCAATGCAGATCTGTACGCATCACATAGGGCACTGGCAGACAGGCAGTAGGCCTGGAAAAGCTCAGCTGCCCCCCACCACTATCTGACATTCACCAGCAGAGGGCACAGTCAGTCTCCACCTGCTGCAACCTGCAAGGTGTTCCAGCCATACACATGCTAACTGCAGACAGTCTGCTAGCTAGTACATAGTGCATGTTCCTGGTGGAACTGTGTGCACCCAAAACTGGGATGTGAGCACACACACCAAGCAGGTATGTCAGTGATTGGGCCCCAGAAAAGGGAACTCAGATATCACTTGAGAGAAATACTGTATAGCACTATGGGGGAGCCTAGCCATGCCATGGTCACTACTCAGTCAGGGTGAGAGTGACCTCCCAGTATGACATGCTGTGGCCACCCTGTCCGTGCAGGTGGTGGTCAGGCACTACAAGGTCCCAGTCACTGCCCTATGCCCTGTGCAGATGCATCCTGCCCAGGCCGCCCTGTCCGGGCCATACACACAGTACCTTGTTCCTCATTATGCACACTGGCAGGCTAACACTGGAAACAGTGCAAGCATTGTGGGCTCAGTAAGGTGTAGGCAGCCACAAAACACTGGATAGACATACACACACTCCCACACCTATTTCAGCATTGTGCAAAGATAGAGGTGGTTGGCAGCCCTGGCCACCACACCAGTCCTGGGCACAGTGCAGGCTTTGTTATGGTACTCAATACTGTTAGGGTCACTCCCCGGGGTGGTAAACACTGTCCGAAACAAACAGTGAAACACACTCCACAGATATCAGAAAGGTTGCTATGATGAATCTCTGTCAACAAATTGTGTTTAACGTAGGATCTGTTATCTGACATTAATCATAGCAACCTTTTGATATATGTGGAACGTGTTTCCAAGTTTAAGACGGCATTGCTAAGGTATGCTAGTATTGGTAGATGCTGCTCCGCGCAGGGCCCAACAGCCTGACTCTCTACGAGCTGTTGGATAGTGGAGCCTGTGGGTGTGGGTGTTTGTGCCCCTGTTGGCCGCTGCTCTAGGGCAGAGGTTCCCAACTCCAGTCCTGGTGGGCCAAACACGGTTCGTGTTTTCATGCTGTCCCTTATGAATATGCATGGCTACATTTGCATACAATGGGGGCAGTGCATACAACTACATCACAGGCATATTTATTAGGGACAGCATGAAACCTGAATGGTGTTTGGCCCTCCAGGACTGCAGTTGGGAAACTCTGCTCTAGGGATTGCACATGTTTACGGTGTATGGGTAAAATATAG
The DNA here is from genome assembly GCA_033557465.1 of Ichthyophis bannanicus. Classification (NCBI taxonomy): domain Eukaryota; kingdom Metazoa; phylum Chordata; class Amphibia; order Gymnophiona; family Ichthyophiidae; genus Ichthyophis; species Ichthyophis bannanicus. Next base: position 304,504,177 of record CM066032.1, on the reverse strand, counting down.
GCATTTATGGCGTGTTTCATTTATCTGCAATAAAGGTTTCGTCTTTGTTGCCACGGTTTAGTACTGGGTAAAATATAGGGACATGGTCTGCAGGAGCCACAGCTGGGACTTGAACCTGTGACCTTCTGCCCCTGAATATACTGGCTGTGTGTACTGCACCAAACTGTTGTCACAGAGGCAGGTCATTCCCTGGGGATACCATGACTGTCCGTCAGACAGACCTTGTCTGTTGCAGTGCATGGCACCCACTTAAACAGGGCTTGGCCTTGGTCTGCTGTGGGCAAATGCCACTGCCCCCTTCACCAGCAGCACCCCATCTGCCACCATGCTGACATGCCCTTGTGCTGGTGGTGACCAGTCCCAGGCCATCCAGTGTGCTGGTAGGTGGCTGCCTATGGTGCGTGATATGGGGTAGGGGTGCCTGCCTAGACATCCACGCTTCCCCCCGGAACCGCCTGCCAATGTTATGTGCCCTTTGGGGTACTTGCTGGGTACTGTCCCCTGGGACACTGTGGGACACACACTCGTGGACATGTTTTCCCTTGGTCAGTTGCTGTCTTGCTGATTTTCCATTTCTACATTCCTATGTGTCACCTAGGCATCTGCCTAGTCCACCCTGTGCCCCAGCTGGCCCACTGCATGTGCCACCTGCAGCCCCCTGTACCCCATTTACACCATCACCATAGTGCCCTTTCCTAAGTGGCCACTCTGCTGTTGCTGCACATGTGAAAGCCACATAAGCAAGCTGCCCAATATACACCACAGCAAACCCTCATCAACACTATCAATGTTGGAACATTCACTTTGTGGGGGGAATCAGAATTGACCCTTCCAAAAGTGACATCTTTCTTTTTATTCTTTATGCGCAGTGTTGATTACCATTTATCAATGTTTTTTCTATTGGCCAGCTCGGCGTTTTGTATTTCTCTTTTGGTTTTGGTCATTATCTCTCTGGTTTTTGCATGTTTTGTTACTGCACATGTATCACTACTATTACTTATCTGGGTCTCCCTGCCTTTGCTGTACATTGCTGACTGAACTGGTTTCTCTCTCCTGCAAATGTGCCTCTAACGTAAGGTTTTCAGTGGCGTTAATTTTCAGACCCTGATTTCACAGCGTTAGTGTGCCTGGGGCCTCTCCCCGCACACTCTCCGCCCATTGACCCCTTATCTCCACCCTCTGGGGAGCCTTACTCCACCCTCTGCGCACGTTTAACGCCGCTGGAGACATTATCGCACGGTAATGCGCCATTATCGCGCGATAACATCACTTATCGCACGATAATGTCGCCGCTGCGACGTTAGCACTGTTTAGTAAACATACCCCATAGTCTTCAATAAGAAAAAAATGTTATCCTGAAATAACCATGTCTCCTTTTTCCAGCAGATTTTTCTTTTGTTTGTATTGATGACAGAAAGGTCTGACCATGTTGCAACAAATGGAAAAACCATACTGGAACATAGCATGTACTCAATACATTGGAATCCTTTTACTAAAGTGTGATAAAGTTTTACGGTTACCTGCGTTGGTTGCAAACGTTAATGCACAGTACGTGCAAAGCCTTCACAATAACAACTGGGGGCATAACAAGCCTCTTCCCATATAGTTATCACAGGAAAAAAAACTACCACGTGTTATGTGCATTGGCAATGTGTTAAGAGCACTGAGATGGCATTAAGTGATCTGTGCTATCTGCCGAGGCAACTGTTACTGCACAGTTAAGTTACCATTTGATGACTGTATGACACAGTCTATGTCCATGCCCTGCTTCACTCCATGCTATGCACTTAACAGGACATAATCTAGTTTACTCACGCTATTACAACAAATTAATCTATTCATCCAGAAAGAGTCTGCGATAAGCAAGTGCATGACATATGAGCTCTGGGGGGTACTGTTAACTAAGGACTCCTCTAATATAGTTTATATTTTTAATTTAGTATATTGGTCACTTCAGAAAAAAGACAGAGCCCTGAAGTAACTAGAAATGGCGAAACAGTGGCCATTGTCGGCTACATTCTAAAAGCAGCTGGCTGATGAATTGCTGATGTAATTTAGTTAAGTTATATGTACCTGAACTTTTATTTTTTCTGATAGTTTTATGGGAAATTTTGTGGAAATAACTAAGACCACTGATGTGAGTAGTATACCATCTCATCTAAGAACTTAGATGAGGTGTTAATAGACCAAGGTCTTTTTTTCTCCATTAAAATATATTATGGATTAATTTGTTGAAACAGTGCGACTCATTGATGGCCAGTTTAAAACAGCCCATTTGTTCCCTTTTAACCATTTCTTGTACTTTTGGATGCATGTTTTGGATCATTGTCCTGCTGCAGGACCCATGACTTTGACCCAGACCTAGCTTTCTGACACTAGGTAGCATATTTTGCTCCAAAATACCTTGGTAGTCCTCAGACTTCATGATTCCTTTAATACATTCCAGGCCTCCAGTTCCTGAGGCAGCAAAACAGCCCCACAACATTATGGAACCTCCACCATATTTAACTGTAGGAAGGGTGTTTTTTTCCTTATAAGCTTCATTTCTTTGCCTGTAGTGTACATGTATCTCTGATCTGCATTGCCAAAGAGCTCAAGTTTGTTTTTATCTGTCCACAGAAAATTTTCCCAGAAGGACTGTGGTTTCTCAAGGTGGGTTTCAGGGCAAAAAAAAATATTTCCTGGGGGAACAATAAACCCAAAAAACAAAACTGCAATGCATCAATTAGATAAAACTCTCTCCAGCCAGAGTCAATACTTGGTGGAAGCACCTTTGGCAGTAATTACAGCAGTGAATCTTTTGGGATAGGTCTCTAATTTGCACACCAAATTTGTCAGTATTAGACCATTCTTCTTTACAAAACTGTTCAAGCTCTATCAAGTTCCTTGGAGAGAATTGATAGACGACAAATCTCAAGGCCTGCAAAGATTTTCTACTGGACTGAGGTTAGGCCTTGAGTGGGGCCACTCAGGAATATTTACATTGCATTCTTTAGCCACTCTACTGTAGCCTTGACTGTGCTTTTCAAGTCACCGTCATGCTGAAGGGCGACTTTCCATCCCTGTTTAACTTTCTTAAAAAGACAGCGGATTTCCCTCAAGGAGGTTTTGGTCCTTTTCAGCATTCACTGCTCCTCCTAGCCTGACAAGCACCCAAATCCTTGCCGATAGAGCTATCCCCAAAACAAGCAGCACCTCGCAGCAGCACTGGTGCTCTTTGGGTGATGTGGGCTTGCATTAGGCCAGACAGTTCTAGTTTAGTTTAGCCAGACCTCTAGACATTTTGCAACATGGCGACTGCATTTCTTGAGTATTCTTTTGCATTCTTCACATGAAAGTCAGCCTTGATTTATGCAGTGCTTGGGATGCTGTTGTAATATGCACATTTTGACCAGTCAGCCATTGAAGCCTATAGCTCTTTCAAAGGTGCCACTAGCCTCATCGTTAGAGCATAAGAATTGCCATACAAGATCAGGCCAAAGATCCATCAAGCCCAGTGTCCTGTTTCCAGCAGTGACCAATCCATGTCACAAGTACCTGGCATATACCAAAAATAGCCAGATGCCATGCTATTTATCCTCAGGGCTAAGTAGTACATTCACAAGGTCTGCCTTAATAATGCTTCTGGACTTTTCTTCCAGGAATTTGTCCAAACCTTTTTAAACTCGACTACCTTAACTATGCCTCCCTGATCAATAACTTTGCTTGGTCATCCAGTCGGGAGGAATGGCATATTCTAGACAGGTGTCAGAGACCTTCCATTTCTTAATAATTGTCCTAATCATGATCCAAGGGATAATTCAAGTGCTTTGCAATTCTTTTATTCCCATCCCCTAATCTGTGTTTTTTCATATCTTCATCTCAGCGTTTGCTTGCCTGCTCCTAGGTGCTCATACTTGGGTTTTTGCTTCGAAATGCACTATCTAGCACAGCAAAAACCAACAGGAAATACTGAACGTATCCTATTAGTCTGCTAGAGGACTTCAGCAGACTGTCTGTAATGAATTTAAAGTCAGAAGGCCTTTTTTTTTGTTTTCTTCTGAGCTCTTACTTATACTTTTCATCTAAGTTTGTCCAGTGAGGGTCTCCTGCTCCTGGAAAGTTTGGGACTCTACTGTGGTGCTGGGGGGGCTTCCAAACAAACTGTGATCTACAGTATCTTTGGACACATCCAAACTGCTGACAGCTACGGCTGTCTCCTTCCATAATATGTTCCATGCCACTATGGACCTCTTGACTACTTTTCCAGCAACCAGTCTGAATGTGGGTATAATTAACCGGCTTAGCCGCCGGGCCCCGGTCCCGCGGCGGCCTGGTAACCGGGTTCCCGGGGCCCGGCCACGAGGCAGGCCGCTTCTCGTCGGGGGGTGGGGGGGTCGAGGCGCAACTGCGTGCGCCTGGAACCCTCCACGTGCTCCTTCAGGGAGCTCGACGATTGGTCGGTGGAGGAGCGGGGGGGCGGAGGCAGTGCGAGCAAGGAGGGAACGCCGGCTGGCGAATTCCCCTTTCCCTCCTTGCTTGCGACCGAGAAGGTTTCCCTCCCTCCCTCCCTTGTTTCCGTTTGGGGGTGGGGGGGGGTTGGGATCTTGTCGCAGCTGGTGGGGGGGGGGGGTGCTAGGTTGGCATTCTCGGGCCTCGTGAGCGGGGTGGCGAGCTGGTGCTTGTTGACCCGGCGGCTCATTTCAGCTGGAGGCCGCTTCCATGTGAGCGGCACGGCTATGTGGGTTGGGAGAGACGTCCCGGTTGGGGTCTCTACCCGGAATTAGGCAACCCCTTCAGCCGGCCTTTGCTAACATGGCGAGGCGGGCGGGCGGGAAGGGGTAACTGGGGGGGGTGGGGTTGGATGGTGCTCCACTTTGCTATACGGCTGGTGGCGGGCATCATCCGGATGACGGGTGGTGGGGGGGGAGGAGGCTCTTCTCTGTTATGCTTTGAATTGCTGAGTTGGCCCATGTTGGGCCGGTGTTTTCTTACTGTTAATAAAAGCTGCGACCATGCTTTGACACCAACACTTGACGTCTGCTTGCTTTGTCAATGGGTGGGGGTGGGGGATGTAGGGGTGGGGGATCCATGCCGAGTAGGGCATCCGGATACCCCGGTTACAAGCAAGTCTGGATCTGCCCATCATTTTCTGAACTTTAAGAGGGGAATTTTATCTTTACAAACTCCCACGGAGTTAATGCATGTTAGAACACGCATATTTGAGGTGTATTTTATAAAGCAGAGTACGTGCATACTTTCGTTTATAAAACAGAAGCATAAGTGATGTAAAATCACATGCAAACTAGGTACGAACACTATGCCATGCTCTACAGTGGGTGTAAATGCCCAGGCTACATTTTTCAAGAATGCATGTAATTTATAAATTACGTGCATAATAATATATCCTATACGATGTTGGCTGTGTCCCCAACAGTTTCAGTATGAAACTGCAACAAGTAACAGTTATTTACTGCACAGGCTTCGAAATTACCATGTGTTCATTTTTGCAGCTAACGCATACTGCAAAATTTAATCAAATCTATTTCTTTTTTTGTTGAGAAAATAAAGCCACCATATGTGACCAAATAAAAAGTCTCAGGTGAGTCCAACAGGTTTAACAACATACATGCATTACCCTCTTTAAAGCAACTTTGCCGAGCAAATTTTCTAAAGTTTATCAAATCAATTCAATGAGTAGTGTTTGTTTTTCTGTTTTTAGGTTATGAAAAAATCCAAAGCCTATCTAAATTCCTATTACAAAGAATCTGAAGCAGATCTATGCAAATTAATGGATCCTCTTCATATTTATCCAACATTTAAAGCTGAATTTTCAGTTCTGCATTTTCTTTAGATTCATCAGGGAGAGTCTGATGCACTTCCCTCTGTGGATCAGTGAGAAATCAAAAAAAAAATTTCAACTCAAACCAAGCTGAAATTCACCTTGTGACAGGCTGATTTTGAATTGTTCATGCATCTCTAGTTAGCAGTACTTTGAAGAAAGCTGTCAGTGACTGGAAAAGAGAGCTGGCCTTTTATTGAGCTGTCATTTTATATATTTATACTAAATACTAAAAAATGAAAGTATTATGGATACTATAATACTGGTCAACATTGAAATCGTTACTGACTTTAAAAGGCCCTAATCTGTAGTATCTTGGTGAGCTGAACACGAATATAACATTAAAAAAAATTTTATTGGCTCTCGTTTTGAAGATATTGCATGTAGTTCATTTTTGACGTTTCACCATGTAAATTTATCCAGTAGGACATCAACAACATCCCAAATAAGCCTTGAATGATATAATATTGCATCACATTGCATAATACCAGAATGCACACATCATCCAGAGCTGATTGCATCATTTTCTGATGCAATGCAATACTACTACCAGACGGCTGCTGAAGCCATCTGACGTCAGCAGTGTACAATACGCAGTCTGAAAGGAAAGTAATCTGGTATTCTGTTCCGATATTGAAAGCCTCATGAATGCCTTAAAAATCACTCATGACCCACAAGACTGGAGACTATTTATAGACTCTTCGAAAATGAGTCTGAAGGCTGTGCTTTTGAAGAATGGAAACCGTTTTCCATCTATTCCAGTAGCGCATGCCGTCCACATGAAAGAGATATACGATAACTTAAAGCATCTACTGACTTCCATTAACTATAACAAGTACAGCTGGCACCTCTGTGGTAACTTGAAGGTAGTTGCCCTTTTAATGGGACTGCAGCAGGGATATATAAAATACATGTGTTTCTTATGTGAGTGGGATAGCCGAGCAAGGGTTTGGCACTACTTGCGGAAGGAATGGAATCACAGACAAAATGTAACAGTTGGAGAGAATAATATCCAGCACCCAGCTCTGGTTGAGGCTCACAAAATCCTGCTACCACCCCTTCACATCAAACTAGGTTTGATGAAAAACTTTGTGAAAGCCATGGACCGCACTTCGCCAGCTTTCCGATACCTGCATGAAAAATTCCCTCGACTCAGCGAAGCAAAGATTAAAGAGGGAGTTTTTGTGGGTCCTCAGATTCGAGAGCTCTTCAAAGATGACCAGTTCAACAACTTGCTGCAGGGTGATGCGAAACAAGCATGGAATGCTTTTCGCCTAGTGTCAACAAACTTTCTCGGGAATGTTAAGGCAGAAAACTACAAGGAACTAGTAGAAGACATGCTGATGCAGTATCAGAAACTTGGCTGTAATATGTCTCTAACAATCCATTTCCTTGATTCCCATCTCGATTTCTTTCCTGACAACTGTGGTATGGTTAGTGATGAACAGGGCGAACGTTTTCAGCAGGATATTGCAACGATGGAGCAACGATACCAGGGAAAATGGTCCACTACAATGCAGGCTGATTACTGCTGGACACTCCCCAGAGAAGCTCCCAAACAGCTGTACAAGAGACAGGCGAAAAACTTTAAGAAGTAGTCTGTTTTAGTTTGCTTTTCTCTGATCAGAGAAGGGCTGAACGTTTTACAGAGCTCTGCTAGTGAGTGGATATTTGCCTCCTGGGACATCTTACTGTGAGTTCTAGCTGTTTATTTAATTATTTACTGTTTGTCTAACTGTTTGTTTGTTTAATTATTTATTGTTTGTCTTAGTGGTGTGCTAGTTCAGCCTTCTCAGCTGTACTTACCTTGCCTCTCTCAACTAACTTGGCTTTGTGTGGTAGCCATTTTGAATTAAATCTCTCTCCCCAGAACCTGCTGTTTGTTGAGCTTTTTTCCTGTCCTTGCCTGCCTGAGTGAATCCTCCCCCTCCCCCCTCCCCCTGAGGTATTGTGTAGCCTTCTTCCTGTTTTCTCCACGTGTGCATAGGCTGTTTTAGTTTGCTTTTCTCTGATCAGAGAAGGGCTGAACTTTTACAGAGCTCTGCTAGTGAGTGGATATTTGCCTCCTGGGACATCTTACTATGAGTTCTAGCTGTTTATTTAATTATTTACTGTTTGTCTAACTGTTTGTTTGTTTAATTATTTATTGTTTGTCTTAGTGGTGTGCTAGTTCAGCCTTCTCAGCTGTACTTACCTTGCCTCTCTCAACTAACTGGGCTTTGTGTGGTACCCCCATCCCCTGCTGAGGGTTCAGGACAGGGTACCTTGTAACTGCCCTCTTTATTAGGACTTATCTCCCTCCCTCCCTCCCCAGCACCCACCCACCCCTGGGGTAATTGTAGTTTTATAGGTACTTGCACATCTTAGAGGAAAGGGGCTGCTCTCAGGTGCAGCTCTTAATCCAAATCAGTCATACACAGAGGACCTGAGATTAATTAAGCTTCAGGTACACAGGGTGTATTAGGGGTATTAGATACACTTTTATTAGTATAAGCATCTACACCAATCCTTATTATATACCGAATTTAAAAGACCTAAACACAAGCTTTAAACTAAGATGCAGACAGAGGTCCAGCAACGAGATGGGGGTTCTCCAGTCTTTTGCATTGAGTGTCACATGTATGATTTTCTCCCAGTTGGTGAGAGGTCCTACATATGCACTAAGTGCAGGGAGCTCTTTGCTCTCAGGCAACGAGTCCATTCTCTAGAGGCTAGAGTAGCAGACCTGGAAGACATAAGAAAGACAGAGAAGTACATGGACGAGACCTACAGGGATATAGTCCTGAAGTCCCACCTCCAGTCTGGCAGCATCCCTGTTGCCATGGAGGAGAGAGGTCACGTGACAGGAGAGCATCACCCTGGTGTGGCAGGAAGTGATCCTGTAACTAGGACCTGTCCTCCAGGTGATGTAAAACACTCTCGCACCGAGGACGTTTCTCCAGGGCCATGTCCCCATGAGGGGAGGGTCAGGACAGCTGTTATAGTTGGTGATTCAATCATTAGGAATGTAGATAGCTGGGTGGCTGGTGGACGTGAGGATCGCCTGGTAACATGCCTGCCTGGTGCGAAGGTAGCAGATCTCACGCACCGCCTAGATAGGATCATAGATAGTGCTGGGGGGGAGTCTGCTGTCTTGGTACATGTTGGTACCAATGACATAGGAAAATGTGGTAGGGAAGTTCTGGAGGCTAAATTTAAGCTTTTAGGTAGGAAGTTGAAATCCAGAACTTCCAGGATAGCGTTCTCCGAAATGCTTCCTGTTCCACGTGCAGGACCCAAAAGACAGGCAGAGCTCCGGAGTCTCAATGCGTGGATGAGACAATGGTGCAAGGATGAGGGTTTTGGATTTGTTAGGAACTGGGGAACATTCTGGGGAAAGTGGGGGCTCTTCCGAAGGGATGGGCTTCACCTTAATCAGGATGGGACCAGACTGCTGGCATTAACCTTTAAAAAAGAGATAGAGAAGCTTTTAAACTAGAAAATAGGGGAAAGCCGACAGTCACCCAGGAGCGCATGGTTCGGACAAAGGTATCCTTGAAGGATACTACCAAAAGCAGTGAGGTTCCAAAAGGGAGTATAGTAGCCCAAATGCCCTTGAGTAAGGAGCAGACAGAGCATAAGGATTCCCAATTACCCATGCCTACCAATAGCCAGATTAATATTAATAAAATACAGTCTCTAAAATGCTTGTATGCCAATGCTAGAAGTCTAAACAATAAGATGGGAGAATTAGAATATATAGCACTAAATGAGAGGTTAGATATGATTGCACTCTCAGAGACATGGTGGAAGGAGGATAACCAGTGGGACACTGTGATACCTGGATACAAACTATATCGTAATGATAGAGCTGAACAAATTGGTGGAGGGGTTGCGCTCTATGTTAGAGAGGGCATTGAGTCAGAAAGGATTAAAGTTTTGCAGGGAACAAAATTTGCTGTAGAATCTCTATGGATTGAAATTCCATTTATGAAGGGGAAGGTGATGGCAGTGGGAGTATACTATCGACCACCTGGCCAGAATGAACAAATGGATGATGAAATGCTCAAAGAAATCAAGGAAGCTAACAAAAGCCACAACAGAGTAGTAATAATGGGTGATTTCAATTACCCCTGTATCGACTGGGACAGTGTCACAGCAGGACAAGCTAAAGAGATAAAGTTTCTAGATGAAATAAATGACTGCTTCTTGGAGCAGCTGATTCATGAACCGACCAGAGGGGAAGCCATACTGGACCTAGTCCTTAGTGGAACGCCAGATCTGGTGCAAGAAATAAGGGTGTTGGGACCACTTGGCAATAGTGATCATAGTATGATCATGTTTAATTTAATCAGTGGAGGACAGATAGTAAAGGAATCCACAGTACTACCTTTTAACTTTCAAAAGGGAGACTATGATAGAATGAGGAATATAGTTCGGAAAAAACTAAAAGGAGCGGTTCCAAAGGTTAAAGACTTACAGCAAGCTTGGGTGTTATTTAAAAATACTATCCTCTAAGCCCAGACCAGCTGTATTCCACGCATTAAGAAAAGTGGAAGAAAGTCCAAAAAACTGCCAGCATGGTTTAAAGGTGAGGTCAGAGAGGCTGTTGCTGCCAAAAGAGCAACCTTCAGGAAATGGAAAAAAGAGCCAAATGATGAAAACTGGAAACAGCACAAGCACTGGCAAGTTAAATGCAAAGCATTGATAAGGCAGGCAAAGCGGGAATTTGAGAAGAAACTTGCTACGGAAGCAAAAACATGAAATAAAGACTTTTTCAAGTACATTCGTAGCAAAAGGCCTGTGAGAGAGTCAATTGGACCATTAGATGATAGAGGGGTAAAAGGGGCAGTAAGAGGAGACAAGGCTATAGCAGAGAGACTGAATGAATTCTTTGCTTCGGTCTTTACTGAGGAAGATGTAGGGATGTTACCCAAGACTGAAGTGGTATTTAAAGGTGATACTGCAGAGGAATTGAGAGAAATATCGCTACACCGAGAAGATATATTACAACTATTTGATAAACTGAATAGTAGCAAATCACCTGGACCGGATGGTATACATCCCAGAGTGTTGAAAGAACTGAAATATGAGATTGCAGACCTGTTATTGGTAATCTGTGAACTTTCATTTAAATCATCTGTAATACCTGAAGATTGGAGGGTCGCCAACGTAACACCAATTTTTAAAAAGGGTTCCAGGGGTGACCCGGGAAATTACAGACCGGTGAGCCTGACGTCAGTACCAGGGAAAATGGTAGAAACCATCATAAAGAACAAAATTACACAGCATGTAGATAGTCATGGCCTAATGGGAGACAGCCAACATGGCTTTAGACAAGGAAGATCTTGTCTTACTAATCTGATGTTTTTTTGAAGGTGTGCATAAACAGGTAGACAAAGGTGAGTCGGTTGATATAGTGTATCTGGACTTTCAGAAAGCTTTTGACAAGGTCCCCCATCAGAGACTTTTGGCGAAGCTAAAAAGTCATGGGATAGGAGGCAGTGTACTATTGTGGATGGGGAACTGGTTAAAAGATAGAAAGCAGAGGGTAGGGCTAAATAGCCAATATTCCCAATGGAAAAAGGTGAATAGTGGAGTACCCCAGGGATCTGTACTGGGTCCGCTACTTTTTGACATATTCATAAATGACCTGGAAAAGGGAATAACTAGTGAGGTTATCAAATTTGCAGATGACACAAAACTGTTTAAAGTTGTTAAAACCCAAGAGGATTGTGGAAAACTGCAGGAGGATCTGGATAAATTGGAAGACTGGGCATCCAAATGGCAGATGAAATTTAATGTGGACAAGTGCAAAGTTATGCACCTAGGAAAGAACAACCCACACTATAGTTACACGATGCAAGGCTCCACATTAGAAACCACCACCCAGGAAAAAGATTTAGGAGTCATCGTGGATAACATGTTAAAACCCTCCGCCCAGTGTGCAGCGGCGGCCAAGAAAGCAAATAGAATGCTAGGTATCATAAGGAAAGGGATGGAGAATAAAACAAAGGATATTATAATGCCTCTGTATCGCTCCATGGTACGACCGCACCTTGAATATTGTGTGCAATTCTGGTCACCGTATCTTAAAAAGGACATAGAGTTATTAGAAAAAGTACAGAGAAGAGCCACCAAATTGGTGAAGGGGATGGAAGGCTACTCCTATGAAGAGAGGCTAAAAAGGTTAGGGCTCTTTAACCTAGAAAAGAGACGGCCGAGGGGAGATATGATAGAGGTGTATAAATTAATGAATGGAGTGGAACAGATAAACGTGGATCAATTGTTTACGCTATCAGAATATAGAAGGACTAGGGGACATGTAATGAAGCTACAGGGTAAACTATTTAAGACAAATAGGAGAAAATATTTCTTCACTCAACGTGTAATCAAACTCTGGAATCTGTTACCGGAGGATGTAGTAAGGGCTGTTAGTATAGCTGGGTTTAAAAAAGGTTTGGACAAGTTCCTGGAGGAAAGGTCCATAAACCACTATTAAAAAGGGACCCAGGATATCAATGCTTGGCCTAGTACAAGCACTGCAGAACCTGTGTCTTTTGGGGAAACTGCTAGGTACGTATGACCTAGATTGGCCACTGTTGGAAACAGGATACTGGGCTTGATGGACCTCGGTCTGACCCAGTATGGCATTTCTTATGTTCTTATGTTCTTAGTCTACGACTTGTTTTTTTACAGGTATTAACTGAAGGCCTATTATATTTACTATTGACATGCATTTCGTGATGTAAACATTAATTCTTGTAGATTACAAAAAAACTAGAGCCAACTTTGCAATTTCACTGTCATATTCGTTTTCAGCATATAAAAATTGCTAAGAAATGACAATTTTTATTTCAGTAACATAACATTTGTAAAAGTTTGTTGACCAGTGAATCAGTACTGCTAAAAGACTCATAGCTTAATAAACGACAAAAGTTCAACTTAAATACAATAAAGAAGATATTTTAAAATGTGCGTGCATGGTTTTGTTTTTGTAGAAAAGCAAGGTTCAAGTCTCTGTAGATTAGAGGGTGTCCAACTTAAAGTCAATTTTTAAAAGGGGCTACAGATTCAGTGCTGGCCAAAATGATAGAAGCCAAATAAATTATTGAATGCATTGATAGACATGATTTAATGTAATAAAATCAACAGGGATTTAGCCAAGGGAAGTCTTTGCTCGCCACTGCTACATTTTGGTGAAGGCATGAATAAACATGTGAATAAAGGTGAGCCAGTTGATACAGTATATTTGGACTTTCAGAAAGCATTTGACAAAGTCCCAAATATGAGACTCTTGAGAAAATTGAAAAGTCATGGCATAAGAAGCAATGTGGCGTTTATGGATTGGGAACTGGTTAAAAAATAGAACAGCGGGTTAAATGGTCAACTTTCTCAATGGAAGGAGGTGAACAGTGGAGTGCCCCAGGGATCTGTATTGGGACCGGTGCTTTTCAACATATTTATGTTGTTAAGCGCCACCGAGTTGATGTTGACTCATGGCAACTCTCTGGATAGAAACATGATGACAGAAAAAGACCACATGGCCTATCTAGTCTGTCCTTCCACCAAATTACTCATAGTTGTTAAATCAAATGGAGATTCTGGGAAATTGCAGGAGGATTTTGTGGGACTAGGAAATTGGGCATCCAAATGGCAGACGAAATTTAATGCAGATAAGTGCAAAGTAATGCACATAAGGAAGAATAACCCAAATTATAGCTACATGATGCGAGTTCTACATTAGCCGTCACCACCCAGGAAAAGGATCTAGGCATCATCATGGACAATACACTGAAACCTTCTGTTCAGTGTAGCAGTGGAACAATTTTTCTATGAGGAAAGGCTACAGAGGTTAGAGCTCTTCAGCTTGGAGTAGAAATGGTAGATCTATGAAATCGTGAGTGGCGTGGAACAGGTAAACGTGAATCGATTGTAACAAAAATTAGGGGTCACACCATGACTTACAAAATAGTACATTTAAAACAAATAGGACAAAATATTTTTTCACTCAACGGCTCATTAAGCTGGGGCTAACTGTGTAGCATCGAAAATCCGTGCTACACGGGTAGCTCCTGCAGCTTCTTGTCTGTGCGGCGACACCTGGATTTTCAATGCCGAGGCCGCATATGACCTGGCATGCAAATCCGGGTTATGAAGGAGGTACCATAGAGGGTCAGACCAAAGGTTCATCAAACCCAGTATCCTTTTTCCAACAGTGTCCAATCCAGTTTCTCTTGAAGTTTCTTACAATCTGCATGTTATTTAACAACTTTGAATAATTTTGTGTAATCTACAAATTTAAATAGGAGTGGAGGAGTAGCTTAGTGGTTAGAGCACTGGCTTGGTAACCAAGAGACCAGGGTTCAATTCCCACTAGCACTCCTTGTGGCCTTGGGCAAGTCACTTAAACTCCATTGCCTCAGAAGACCTGGCAATCTACTTCTGGTCACACTTCCAAGAAAACCCAGGATATGCTGGGTTGCCAGGAGTCAGCATTGACTTGAAGGCACATAATGCATTTTAAATGTATTTATTTATTTGGTTTTATACCGCACTATTCAAGATCAGCACGGTGTCCTATTGTGGACTGGAAAATGGTTGAGAAATAGGAAATCGAGATTAGGGATAATTTTCTCAATGCCTCGTTTGTTGTTCCTAATTCCAGATCATTTATAAATATGTTAAAAACACTGGTCCCAATAGAGATCCATGAGGTGTTCCACTATTCACCCTCTTCCATTGAGAAAATTATCTCTAATCTCTATTTGCTATTTCTCAACCAGTTTCCACTCCACAATAGGATACCGTCTCCTATGTCATGACTTTTAATTTCCTTAAGAGTCTATGATATAGGGCAGCGATGGCGAACCTATGGCACGCGTGCCAGCTGTGGCACGCGAAGGCCTTGCAGCTGGCACGCGGGAAGGTCCGCAAGTAAAATAAAAAAAAAAAAAAAAGCTGTCTTCTCCCGCTGCCGGGGCCGCCGCGGCAGAATCGAGTGTGCCGCGGGGCCCCCCCTGCCCAGCACAGCCTGCCCTCCCCCTCTATCCGCTCTCTCGTCGCAGCTCACAGTGACACGCGCCGGCTTTCAGAGAGCGAGGGAAGAGTTTCTCCCTCGCTGCTCTGTTAAGCCCGCGGGGGCTGATGGGAAGTTCCCATCAGCCCCCGCGGGCTTAACAAAGCCGCGAAAGGGAAACTAATCCCTTCGCGCTCTGAAAGCCGGCGCGTGTCACTGTGAGCTGCGACGAGAGAGTGGATAGAGGGGGAGGGCAGGCTGTGCTGGGCAGGGGGGGCCCCGCGGCACACTCGATTCTGCCGCGGCGGCCCCGGCAGCAGGAGAAGACAGCTTTTAAAAAAAAAAAAATTCCCTCGGGGGGGGGGGGGGGTGTGGTTAGGATTGCTGATGGGCTGGGCTGGGCTGGGCTGGGGGGGTTAGGATTGCTGATGGGCTGGGCTGGGCTGGGGGGGGGTTAGGATTGCTGATGGGCTGGGCTGGGCTGGGCTGGGGGGGTTAGGATTGCTGATGGGCTGGGCTGGGCTGGGGGGGGGGTTAGGATTGCTGATGGGCTGGGGGGTTTAGGGGTGATGATGGGCTATGGGGGGGGGTTAGGAGTGCTGATGGGCTGTGGGGGGTTAGGAGTGCTGTTGGGCTATGGGGGGGATGGGGGGTTAGGAGTGCTGATGGGCTGGGGGGTTAGGAGTGCTGATGGGCTATGGGGGGCTGGGGGGGTTAGGAGTGCTGATGGGCTGGGGGGGTGGGGTTAGGATTGCTGATGGGCTGGGCTGGGGGGGTTAGGATTGCTGATGGGCTGGGCTGGGGGGGTTAGGATTGCTGATGGGCTGGGCTGGGCTGGGGGGGTTAGGATTGCTGATGGGCTGGGCTGTGCTGGGCTGGGGGGGTTAGGATTGCTGATGGGCTGGGGGGGTTAGGATTGCTGATGGGCTGGGGGATAAGGAGTGCTGATGGGCTATGGGGGGTCAAGGGGGGGGCTATGGGGGGGGGTTAGGAGTGCTGATGGGCTGGGGGGGTTAGGAGTGCTGATGGGCTATGGGGGGCTGGGGGGGTTAGGAGTGCTGATGGGCTATGGGGGGCTGGGGGGGGGTTAGGAGTGCTGATGGGCTATGGGGGGTTAGGAGTTCTGATGGGCTATGGGGGGCTGGGGGGGGTTAGGAGTGCTGATGGGCTATGGGGGGTTAGGAGTTCTGATGGGCTATGGGGGGCTGGGGGGGGTTAGGAGTGCTGATGGGCTATGGGGGGGCTTAGGAGTGCTGATCGGCTGGGGGGGTTAGGAGTGCTGATGGGCTATGGGGGGCTGGGGGGGTTAGGAGTGCTGATGGGCTATGGGGGGCTGGGGGGGGGGTTAGGAGTGCTGATGGGCTATGGGGGGTTAGGAGTTCTGATGGGCTATGGGGGGCTGGGGGGGTTAGGAGTGCTGATGGGCTATGGGGGGGCTAGGACAGGAAATGTGCTGATGGGGAGGGGTTAGGACTTGAGGTGGGTTGATGGGGTTAGGACTGGTAATGGGCTGTGGGCGGGTTAAGACTGGTAATGGGCTGTTGGCTGATGGGGGCTGTCTGGTAATGGGCTATGGGGGGGTTAGGACTGATAATGGGCTATGGGGGGGCTAGGACAGGAAATGGGCTGATAGGGAGGGGTTAGGACTTGAGGTGGGCTGATGGGGTTAGGACTGGTAATGGGCTGTGGGCTGATGGGGGGGGTTAGGACTGGCAATGGGCTATGGGGGGCTGACTGGAAATGGGTTGATGGGGTTAGGACTGGAAGTGGGTTGATGGGGGGGGGCTAGGACTGGTATTGGGTTGGGGGGTTGCTAGGACTGGAAATGGGCTGATGGGGGGCTAGGACTGGAAATGGGCTGATGCAGGGACTAGAAGGGAATGGATGCTGGGTGAGGCTGGAACTAGAAGGGAGCTGATGTTGGGGGAGGATTAGAATGGGATGGGGCTGGGAGAGTAAAATGGAGAGGGGAAAAATATTTTGTGTGGGAGGGATAAAAAATCTACAATTGGCCGGGTATTGGGAGAGTAAGTGGGGATTGAGGATAGAGGGGTAAAATTTGAGTGGATGAAATAGGAATGAGGAAAGAGCAAAAGGAGAAAGATTAGTATGTTAAAGCGGATGTAGAGAGAGAATGGAAAAAAAAACTAGAAGAGAGAAGAAAGGACAAATGGACAGCAGATGATGGAGAGTTAGCAGAAAACATGAAGAAACCAGAAGAAAGTGGCTGGAGCAATTGCAACTGAAAAAAAATGCACAAAAGGTAGAAAGATATCTCTTTGACAAGTTATCAGCATGCATGCAACAACAAACATCACATTAATTTTTTTCATGTATAGATTCTTTGGGAATACACACCGAGTCCTGACACAGTTAACAGTTTTAAGAAGTTTATCTTTTTTTACTCAGGATACATTTGACATGTTATGTGAATAATACATTTAAAATATATTGTGTAACTGAATCAAATTCTTCCTAAATTCATTAAATTGAATGAAATCATTAAAACATTATAAATTGACAATAAATTGAAATGAAAACCAAAGGATTGTGAATCAAATTGATTCTCTGACAATACAAAGATTCCAACCTTTACAAATGATGTTACATAGTTCAGGCAACTTTATAAAGAGTTTTTAGATACTAAAATCTTGTTGTTAAGGTTTAATTGACGTGCTGGCACTTTGAGGAAATTCTTTGGTTTTGTGCGGCAGTTTGGGCACTCGGGCTCAAAAAGGTTAGCCATCACTGATATAGGGCTTTGCTAAACACTTTCTAAAAGCCTAAATTTTCTATGTCAATTGTTCATCTTTACCTAAATGTTTTTTCACACCCTCAAAGAAATGGAGCAGATTGATGAGGTAAAATTTCACTAAATCAGTGTTGACTTTGCCCAGTTAAACCATGTTGTCCATGTATTCAGTAATTGGGTTTTTTTATAATAGTTTCCTCCATTTTTCCTGGCACCGACACTAGGATCACTGATCTGTAGTTTCCTGAATCACCCTTGAAGCACTTTTTAAAAATTGACTACCCTGCAAACATTTGGTACCACAGGTAATTTTAATTATAGGTTAAAAATTATTAATAGTAGCTCTGCAATTTCATCTTTGAGTTCTTTCAGCACTTTGGATATATACGTACCATCCAATTCAGCTGATTTGCTCTTCTTTAGTTTGTCAATTTATTCTTCTACATCTTCCAGATTCACTGACATTTGATTTAGTGCTTCTGATTCATCACCATTAAATACCTTTTCTGGCATGGGTAGCCTCACATCTTCCATATAAAGACCAAAACAAAGAATTCATTTTGGCTCTGAGCTATGGCCCTGTCCTCCCAGAGCGCCCCTTTTACCTCTTGATCATCTAATGGTTCCCTCTCTACCCATCATCCTTTGCAATTTAGCTTCTCAATAGGAAAAGGAGTGGAAAGGATTCATCTTCTTAGCTAGTTTCAGTGCGATAGTCACACATTTTGTTCTTTTTACTCTCTGCAAATATCACAACTCCAGATTATAGTCAGTCCCATAATTTCCTCTATATATCTCAATAGAGTTTTCCAGAAAATTCCTGGCAACTCCACATTATGAGGATAATTTTATAAACTCTGCCTATGCACATACTGTATAAAATAGGGGGGTTAGTGGTCAAAAACGTGCGTTAAATCAAGCTGCAAGCAGTCCTAGCCCTATGCTGGCGCAAATGCAAGCACCTAGATTTTTCAAAAACACACACAAAATTATATTATAGCATAGTGTTTTATAATTTACAAGCATAGATTTGTGCTTCACCTATGCTCTGCACAAGCACTGTCCATGTGCATGCCCACAACGAAAGTCCACATGCTCGGCGCAACACATGTACTTACAATACAGTGACCACCTACAGCAAGCATGCAAGTACTCACTGGTACACATAAATCATTGAAAATACATGATTTATATGTACAAATGGTACATAACTTACTGCAGCTCACTACAGAGGTAATTTTATAAACATTTTTCCGCCAGTATATGCACCAAAAATATGTGCATATTTTTACAAGAACTGCACATAGGAATTTCAAGGGTCATCTAGTTTGGGCACAGCCAAAGTGGAATTGCAATGTACATGTATATATAATAAAATACACAATCACACACAGAGAAAACAAGCACAAATTTATTCTGTCTTCAAAGCAGGTGTAAATTTGTGCAAGAAGATTTGTGCATTACTTGGGCTTGCTCTGGGCATCTATTTTCTAAAAGGATATAGGTGTATACTGCCTGTTGCCTATATAAAATAAATGCCTTTTTGGATTTTTCACCTAGGTGATCTGTTATAAAATGACCCCCCCAAAGTCTAATACAGTTCCTAAATATGAATGTCTATACTATTCAATGCCATCTGTAACGTTAAATCCATTTTGTGGGCATAGTTGAAATATATTTGTTTATATCTAGTGTTAAGCAAGAAATTTCATATTCTATCTAGGATTCCCCAGTCACCTATCAGGCTCAATAGTATGTCACAAGTCCTTCTCCCATGAATTTTTACATCTAACCATTAGGTATGTAATGTCTGGCTGCATAGTTTTGTACATTTCAGATACTGATTTACCTTAATATTCATGACTCAAAAACACCAGTCCCAGCAGCATCACAGCAGTAATGTTTCATAACATCCTATATGCATCTCATATAATAGCCCTAATCTGCATATCCTGCTTAAAAAAATATTCTCTCTTCTGACTGATCTCTATTATTTTTTTCTGGTGTTTTTTTAAGACAACGTGCCCATATAAATCTCCAATTTATTTTCCCCCCGTCGCTTTCCTGCTTCATTCTGTTCTTTAATATGCTCTTGAGAAAATTAACCATATATTGTATGAGAAATAACCTTGAGGTGTTTACCATTCCTCCTTGACATTTAATTACTTTTGATCAAATTGTATTTGCTAATCCAATAATATTGCTATACACAATCTAGTTTCCTCTGAAGGTGCACATAACTGTTCTTTTACGGAGATATTGCCCACCACTTCCATTTCCACTATCAAAGCTTTAGGTAGCATTTTTTCTCTAAATCATATATGGATGTATCATAACAGTCTCAGAAGAAAAGTCATTTGGATATTCTTTATACTAACCTTTGGTCATTTACTGTTCCACAAAATGTACATACTACTTGCATACCTGCAATACATTAAGGAACCTGGGTAATCTACTAGCTCATAAAGGCAAATTATTCCGCATCTTCAGGTCATTCAAAATCTCACAGAAAAGTCTGCTTAGTATACTTTCATAAATTCTATCCAAGCCTCTGCTAATACTTATACCTAAGTATTTAATACTCTCCCTTGTGAACTGAATGGTCTTCATAAGCTATACTTATACAGAGTGACTAATCACAATATTACATCAAAGTTTATATAAACTCAATATTCCTCTCCATCTCAGACACGGCGCCCAATGCTGCATTTTTGCCTCGATGCAGAGTGTCCAAAGTATGAAACTCAAAATCTTGTCATTTGAGCCACCAAGAAAAGGTTACGTTTGATTTCCTCCAGTATAGATTAAGCTGTCCTTCAGGCAGTCTGTGGTACATGCTATATTCTTCTCTATCACTATAATTCAAAGGCATCAATTTTCTTTCTGTCTTGCTTCTTCACAATCCAACTTTTGCATCCATATGAATTGGACAAGTCAAATCTTTGCATGCAGAGATGCATCTCTGCACTTGAAAATCTTATCTAGGTCCTTCATAGCCATTGTGCCACAAGCAATGCATTGTCTGATTTCTTGACTGCTTGTCATTTCATTATTGCTTGTCATTTCATTATTGATTATGGATCTAAGCAGGTTGAAGTTGTCTATTATTTATATTTGTTCTCCATCAAGGATGAGCATATCAAAAGTGACTTCATGACTCTGGGACAGAGGTTGAAGAAGGTAGGTGCGCAGGAGATGTTCTCTTCAATCCTCCCTGTTGAGGGTAAACGCCAAGGCAGAGGAGCTTGCATCCTGGAGATGAATACATGGCTGCGTGGATGGTGTCATCAAGAGCGTTTTTGTATCCTGGACCATGGGATGATGTTCCAAGGGCTGCAGAGCAGAGATGGTATCCATCTGTCCAAGAAAGGTCGAAGCAGAAATCCAAGGGAAATGTACGCGATAGGGGGCGAGAGGTTGGTGTGCACGGACCAGAAGAAGGATCTTGGTGTGATTATTTCTGAGGATCTCAAGGTGGCAAAATAGTGTGACAAGGCAGTGGCAAAAGCCAGGAGGATGTTGGGTTGCATACAAAGAGGAATTACCAGCAGAAAGGAAGAGGTACTAATGCCACTGTATAAGTCACTGGTGAGGCCTCACTTGGAATACTGTGTTCAGTTTTGGAGACCATTTCTCACAAAGGATGTAAAAAGACTGGAAACCGTTCAGAGGAAGGCGACCAAAATGATTTGGAGCCTGCGTCAGAAGCCTTATGAGAAGAGACTTGAAGACCTAAATATGTACACTCTGGAGGAGAGGAGGGATAGGGGAGATATGATTCAGACCTTTAAATACTTAAAGAGAATTAATGAACAAATAAACCTCTTCCAAAGACGGGAAAGCTGTAAAACTAGAGGGCATAACATGAAGCTGCAGGGGGGTAAATTAAAAGTCAATGTCAGGAAATACTTTTTCACTGAAAGGGTGGTGGATGCTTGGAATGCCCTCCCGATGGAAGTGGTGGGGGCAAATACAGTGACAGAATTCAAAATGGCATGGGACAGATACAGTCGATCCCTTTACAGCAACAGGATAAAAACAGGGGTGTCCTACACCGAGTGGTGGGTTCATCCCTAAACAAAGACATGGGAAGGAGTGTCAGGTGCACCTACTCTTGCCATCTTACTGGGCAGACTAGATGGACCATACTGGTCTTTATCTGTCGTCATTTACTATGTTACTATGTATCTACAGCAGCAAACTGCCTAACCTACTGAAGAGGGCTTTAAACTAGATTCGTTGAGGATGAATAAAGAAAGCCCCCAGGTCAGTGAAACATTAAATACCTCTGTAGAAATGGGTAAAAGGGGCAACATCTGGAAAGCGGTGTGTATAAATGTCCGTAGCATGGGAAATAAGATCCTACAGTAGATGTTGAGGCTTTAATGGAAGAGGCTGAGTTGCATTTAGTGACAGTTACGGAGTTATGGTTCATGGAAAACCACAACTGGGATGTAATTATACCGGGTTATACTATATTCAGGAAGGACAGGATAGGAAGAAGGGGAGGTGGCGTGGCACTATATGTAAAAAATAATATTAAAGCTATAGAATTGCAGGGCTTAAAAGGCAGAGAGAAGGCAGAGAGGAGGCACTGTGGGTTAAACTAGAAAGAGGGAAAGGGAAATCCATTTGAATTGAAGTTATATACAGTACAGATCCCCCTCACAGGGAGTAGAAGTGGAAAAAGATGTATTAAAAGACATATGCAATATTGCGATGAAAGGAAAAGTGCTACATAGGGGATTTCAATATGCCGGATATGGATTAGCACATCCCTGCTGCGGTGTCATCTAGAGGGATCTAGCTAAACTTGAAGAATGGTCTAGAATTTGGCAGCTGAAATTTAATGCTAAAAAATACAGGTTCATGAATTTGGGCTGCAAAGATCCAAAGGAGTGGTACAGTACAGTGGTACAGGTGGGACTGAGGTACTTCGGTCCATGAAAGAAGAGCAGGACCTGGGTGTAATTGTGTCTGATGAATTTAAAGTGGCTAAACAGGTAGAAAAGGCAACTGAGAAAGTTAGAAGGATGCTTGGGTGTATAGGGAGAGAAATAACCAGCAGAAAAAAAGGAGGTGTGACCTCATTAGGGGTATGGTGTGCAATTCTGGAGACCGCACCTTCAAAAGGCTATAAGCAGGTTGGAGTTGGTACAGAGGGTGGCTACTAAAACAGTTAGTGGTCTTTGTTATGAAGCATATGAGGACAGACTTAAAGATCTTAATATGTGTAGGAATGGACAGGTAAAGGGGATACCAGAATCCCCAATATGTAATTGAAGACGGATGAATTTCTTGATGCAGATCTCTGGGATGTGCTGATGGAGGAACTTTGCTGGCGGTAGCCGTCACTCACGGGTTTGTCCTTTCACCTACTTCCTCTTAAATAAAATAGGATATCATGATCATGAGCTCTGTGTAACTGTCTTTAAAATAGTTGAGAACATTGTTAACGCAAGCATAAAGAGTAAACAGTCTATGAACTGTGCAACCATAGTTCATTGTACAGTCAACTATAGGTCACTGCTGGGATAGCATAATTTCTGCAACTCTGCAATTATAAATAATTCTGTCATAACCAAGTAGATTTCATCTAATACACCATAATCAGCTCTTACTCTGTAAAAGAATTCTAGCGACACCTTGTGTTATTTCATGTTTATGATTAATGACTGTGTTACTTCCCTTTTTTCAACAATAAAAAGGGCTTCAAGGGAGGAAGACTTTGAATCCAACAGAGGTGGAACCGTGCTGTGTCTATGGACCTTCTGTTGCTTTCCCTCTGAGCTCAAAGAAAGTAGCACTTTGTGTGTGATTGTGTTCTGTGTTACTCTCTGCTTATTTCTCACTGCTTGAGGGACCAGAGACCGAAAGAGCCGTAGTATTGTGGCCAGATCACAGGTATTCTTCAATATGTATACTTTAAAGGGGAAGATGGGATAGGGGAGATAGGATATAGATGTTTAAATATGATAGAGATGTTTAAATACCTCCATGGCATAAATGCACAGGAGGAGAGTCTCTTCTGGTTGAATACAAGCTCTGCTCGAGGGGATAAGGATAAGGATGAAAGGGGATAGACTCAGGAGTAATATGTGGAAGTATTTCTTTACGGAAAGAGTGGTAGATGTGTGGAATAATATCCCAGTAGAGGTGACAGAGATGAGGACAGTATCTGAATTCAAAAAAGCATGAGACAAACACAGAGGCTCTCTAAAGGTAAAAAGGACACTATTGTAGTTGATGGAAGGGTAGACTAGACAGGTCATGTAGTCTTGTTCTGCCATCATGTTTCTATATCAAATTATTGATTTTGCCAGTTGTCAGGAAGACTTTTATACTTTGGACATGTATCCAGGGCCAATGGATGGGTATTGGGCACCCTAAGTGAACCGTTAGCCTTACCCTTCCCCACCAAAATTTTGATAAGTAAATTTAACAATCATGACCATCCAAACACCACTCCTCCCACAACAATCCTGTAAAAATGAATAACTGAACAACATATTTTTCAACATTAAACTCTGTTTTGTGTGTGTATGTGTGTGCGCACCCGCTCTCGCTGAGAGTTAAAAGAATGTGCCGATGGCTCTTTGGGTTTGTCTGGCTGTCAGGATCTGTTGTTTTGCTTTGACTGCTGCTGCTCTTTGCTGCTCCTCAGAAGCTGGTCGAATGATTGCTCAGCCCTGAATGTAGCAACCTATCAGCATATAAAGGGAAACATGAGGAACAAATCCCTGACAGAGCAATTTTATAACAGGTCAGCTGTGTGTGAAAGCCATAAAGCACCGATCTTTAGCTTATTTTAATCTATTTTAAAAAGCCAAATAAACCCCTATATATCTCTAGAAAAAATTAGCACAAATCCAGTAGAAATAGCCAATAGTTTGAATCCAGAGATATTTATACCTGCTACATGTTTAGGGCATAAAATACGCACGCATGCATGAACAAATTCAGTATATTTTATAAAACACATGCATACTATATACCAAGCACTAATCTTACCCCATTTCGACTTTGCCAATGCCATCTTACAAGGACTCCCTCAATTTACACTGAGCCCGTTACAGCTGGCCATGAATGCTGCAGCAAGGGTCCTCCACGGAGCCTCTAGAAGTGACCACGTGACTCCTATCCTGAAGCAGCTTCACTGGCTCCCCATAAACGGAAGGCTTATCTTTAAGACCTTACTCCTCACATTCAAGGCCATCAATGGCCTCTCATCCTCTTCACTTACAGAACTCATTCACACAGTGCCTCCCAACAGATCCAGAAGAGCAACAGCTGTAAACTCGCTAATAACCCCGAAGGCCTTGACAAAATGCAACAGTACAACGGCGAATAGGGCCTTCAGTCTTTGCGTCCCCAGATGCTGGAATGCTCTACCATCCGACATTCATGCTATTGTAGACTTAACTCAGTTCAGGAAGGCACTCAAATATCACCTTTTCCTACAATACTACCCAGTCAGCAACGAAGCCTAGTTAACCCCACCTAAGAAAGTAACCATATGTTAATTCTGATACAGTGTCAGCACCCCGCCTGCAGATGTATGTACATATTTCACTCATGTTATCTTAGCTTTTACACTTGTTCTTTGTAAATATTTTATGTATATAGTTCACCCATGTTATCCAAGTTTGTACCCCTGTTCTCTGTAAAACCGAACAGCTTGTTGTTCTGGTCATTTTGTTATATTGTAAACCGCGCTGATATCGAATAGTGCGGTATATAAGAAATTGTAATAAATAAATAAAATACATGCACACTTTACGCCCTAAAATGTGTAAATGTGTCTGGCTTCAATCTAACAGCTATTTCTGTGGGATCTGTGCTTGCGTACATAGAGAGAGGAATGGCCAGCAGGAACGAGGAGGTGATTGTGCCTCTGCATAAGTCTTTGGTGCAACCTCATTTGGAGTACTATGTGCAATTCTGGAGAACGCACGTTCAAAAGGATATAAATAGGATGGAGTCAGCACAGAGGATGGCCACTAAAATGGTCAGTAGTCTTCGGCATAAGGTATATGGGGACAGGCTTAAACGTGGTTTAGTAGACATACCCCAAAGAGTTATTAGCGCATTTTTTTTACCTGCAGGGAAGGTGTGCACACATATATAAAAAGCACAGCTTAATATTTAAAAATATGTGGCCCGATTGAAAAAATTAAACGTTTGGCTCCTAAATTAGGCTCCTAGATTTGTGCCCCATTTAGGATCGTGATTGTTGAGTTTAATCATCAAATTCTTGGAAGTGGGGGGCTGGATAAGGCTGAAGATTCACTCAGGGTGCCCAATTCTCTTGTGCTAGCCCTGCAGGTCAGGGCCAGTGGGGGATTCTACTTTCCACTCCAGCTGCAGGTCAGTGACCTGGTAAAAAATCACCACTGATTGGAAAGTGCCTCAGCTAGGGCTGTACCAAGCCATAACTGCCCCCTGTGTGACTTGAACATCTGGCGCACTGCCTCCCATCTCCCCCATACCTCCATGTCCAGCCGGCTGCCTGCCCTTGCCTTGCTGCCGCCACTTTTTGTTTTCTAGATGATGCCGGCTGCAGCGGAGCAGACCTGACTTCAAATTAAAAAGATAAAAACATGCGGGTCTTTCGACTCCACGTTTGTATGCAGCTCTGATCCCTCTCTGCTCTGACGTAGGTTCACATCAGAAGAGGGAGGGACCAGACCAGCCATTGAAACACAGGTCTTTGCAGCTCTGCACTTGAATGGCTGGTCTGGTCCCTCCCTCCTCTGACGTGGCCTACGTCAGAGAAGGGAGGGAGGGACAAGACATGCGTACAAGTGCGAAGTTGTAAAGACCTGTGTGGGTTTTTTTTATATTTGAGGTCAGGTCTGCTCCGCTCTGCTGGCCCTGCTGCCGCTGAGAAAACAAAAAGTGGTGGCTGCAGGGCAACGGCAAGCAGCGCGGGGTAGAGCTGAGGCCAGAAACCTGAAATGCACCCCTAAACCTTTGCGCCCTGTGCAGCTGCACTGCTTGCACAGGGCTAGGTATGGTGCTGGCCTCAGCTTTGCAAGTAAAGGATCCTTGCAAGTAATATAAATATGTACATGTTATTGACACGATTTATTAAGCTCACAAATTGCTGACAAAGTGCCTACATTAGCATTTCATTTAAAGATATACAGCCACATATATACACACACAAACGTATATAATTTTGACAAGAAAGGATGTAGGATGGCTGCCAGTGTTAATAGCCAGAAAGGTAATCTGTGGGAGACAGTTCAGTGAAAGAGGCCATTTACCACAGCTATACCCTGTAAATCATATACATTTCTCATCTATTAACACTCAGTTTCAGTCAGCTCAAGATATAGATACTTCTACCCCTATTCAAGGGAGAGGGGAGCTACAATCAACTATTAGCCCTTGCCGGGTCCAATTTATATGAAAATCAATAAAAGCTACAATATTCATATGTTGATAAAAAAAAGATGACTAATGTTTGAGATGCTAGATACATATTTGTAATCTACTTGAATCAATGTCATTATTCAAAAATTTAGAGGGAAGACCAATTTGACCATGATTTGAAAATTGTCTCCAAAATGGAGACTTGTTAAGTAAAATGCCAGTGAAGTATTTCTCATAAAGGTTAAGTGCCGTTTGAGACCATATAATGCTGCATTTCATATTTTCTTTCAAATCTTATCCTTATAAATCTT
Organism: Ichthyophis bannanicus; assembly: GCA_033557465.1. Taxonomy (NCBI): domain Eukaryota; kingdom Metazoa; phylum Chordata; class Amphibia; order Gymnophiona; family Ichthyophiidae; genus Ichthyophis; species Ichthyophis bannanicus. The sequence goes on along the minus strand of CM066032.1, from coordinate 304,476,917 downwards.
CTCCTATTGTTCTCATGGCGATCCCTGAGCACATTGAAGACCACGATAGCACTTTTTAACAGTTACAGGCTGCAATATTTAAGAAGAACATTAACAGCCCTAAATGTTAGCTGAAACTATTCATTATTTTCTTATAATACATTCTTTGAAATCACCAAAAGGCAAACCCTCAGCATAATCGGCCTGAAATTCAAAAGGGCTTATGTGATCCACAGCAGGTTCTGATTACACAAGTCCTTTTTTTTCTTTAAATATTGCTAGCATTAAAAAGTGATAACATTTTCCATTTAGGTCACTAAGGAGGCAATTTTATAACAGGTCACCTGCGGCCATTTATTTATTTATTTTATTTATTTATTTATAGTCTCTTATATACCGCACTATTCAGCATCAGCGCGGTTTACAATAAACAAGGAGTTACACAATTCAACGGTACTTTGTGTTTACAGAAAAAACAGGAAATACAACTCGGATAACAGGGTAATTAATTAATATAACAGACATGATCTCATCCTGGCTTCAGTATTGTGTATGGGAGGTCTGTGGGGTGTCTGTATTGAATTTGTATGTTTGGAAGGTCTGTGGGTAGGTTGTGTTATCTGGATTGTTTAATGGATAAGACAAGAGGAAGAGGTAGTGTTTCAAAGCTTTTCGAAACTGCAAAAGGTCTGGTATTGATCGGATGTTTTGAGGAAGGCTGTTCCAACACCTTGGTGCACAGAAAAAGAAAGCCCTGTCAGTAGTAGTTTTGGTGTATTGTGTTATTGATTTAGGGACTAACAGAGAATTGAGTGATACTGACCTTCTATCCCTATTGAGGGGTGTTGTTTGGATCATATCTGATAATGATGCAGATGAGAGCTCTTTGATGGCTTTGAATGTAATTAGTAAAGTTTTGAAAGTGAGTCTATTTCGTATCGGGAGCCAATGAAGATGTTTTAGAATAGGTGAAATATGTTCTTTCCGGGATGCTCCATGAAGGACTCTTGCTGCGGCATTCATTTAGACACTTATTTCATAAAGACACAAAAAAGCTTGTGTGTCGTCACAAAATACTATGGGGTAAGCCAGCAGAAATGGCAGATGCAAACGTTAGTGCATAAAAGAGGCCTTGAAAGGTTTTGTGTGGATTCAGGAGCCAGGCTAAAATCTTAGGCATCAGTGTTTGTGACCTCCTTGCACACCCCCCCTCCCTTCCTGTTGTCTCTCGTGCTGGTCTCATGTTCTCAAGTCTTGCAAGACCAGCGCCAGAGTTCCTACACTGCGAGGCATCTTTAGATAACAGTTATAGATTTAGATAGCAAGTGTCTGTGGGGTGCAACAGTGGTGTGCCTGTCTGTGCGTGGGATGTGGCAGTGGGTGGGGTGCAGGACTGCAGTGTGTGTGTGTACTGCAGAATCGGGGACCATCTGAGTATGTGGTGAAGAGGTGGCGTGCCTGTGTCTGTGTGTGAATGTAAGCTTGTGTGTGTGTGTGTATGTGTTTGTGGTGCGGCGGTGAGGTGACATTGTGCTTGCGTGTATGTGTTTGTGGTGCGGAGGTGAGGTGACGTTGTGCTTGCGTGTAGATGTAATGTGCAGCTGGGGTGCATGTCTGTCTTGCGGAGATGGAGGTGCCTGTGTGTGGACTGTTTTTTTTTTTCAATTTAGTTTTCCTCTTTGCCACACCAACTCGCCCCTGTCTTCTTCTGCACACAGAGCAATGGTCTGGTGTGGCAAGGATAAAAAGGAATTCTCTTTCTTTCTCCTCCCCCAGGCATATACACCCACACTTCTCTTCCCCCCTCCAAGGCATACTCCCCCATCTCTGCTTCTTTCTCCCTTCTTCTACCTATGCCCCCCCTCCCCCCCGGCACATATCCAGCTTGCTCTACTCTTCCACCGCTCCACCCCCCCCCCCCCGGCACACTCCCAGGCTTGCTCTCCCCACAGTTGTATTTATTACAGTTTTATTACACTTTTCCAGCTTTATATTTGGTAACATTTTCTGAATAAACCCCACACTCTCACTAACCTCCGCGAACCATCTTCTTGTGTTGCACACGTACATCAGTATATATGAGTGAAAATATCTAAACTGTTTTGTGTTATATTACTTTTTTAAACATTTCGTGTTTTCTTGGCAAGAATGTTTAGAAGAATGTGTATGACTGGCATAAGGGCATGGTGTCTAGCCCCTGTAAATGAAAGGCCCGATAGCATCAGAAGAGAAACAGCTGAGATGGTGATCTCTTGGGAGGTTTGTATCGCTAGAAGGCGTGGGAATGTTATAGCTGCAGCAGATTCAGATAGGTTTTCAATTTAAACATAAACCTATTTTCTAGATGTCCTGTGGAGAGAGGAGGTATACATGTGTGACGATATGGAGGATATATTTTTCAGTGAAAGAGACAAAGGAGCACGTTTACTAAAAGAAGAATGTGTTAACGAACGTCGGTGAGTGCTGACACCATGGGCACCGTGGTAGCCTATCTTAGCATTCGTATACGTGTGTTGACTTTTAGTAAATATACCCCAAAGTGTACAAAAAGCTGAAAAGTCCTGCTGTTAAGCTGTTTTTAGTGCCTGAGCAGAAAGATGATAAAAAATTAAGGGCACTTTTCTTCTAAGTGTAAACAACAGCTTTTGGTTTCTCCTTTTTCCTCCAACCAAGTTAACCTGAGCTGTTGAATTCGTGCTTCCTCTGCAGCCGTTCAAGAAATGCACGTTATCCACTGTGGTGGGGACTAATAACAAAAAAAAGAATTATGATGGGTGGTAAGACAAACAACTAAGGTTCTGAGCTAGAGTTACAAAACCACTCCTGTGTTATTGCATTCTAACATTATTTACCACAGTGTAACGTAATGAACACAAGCTAACATAGTCTACACCTTAGTAAATCCTCTGAACCAGGGAGAAGGTCTTAAAAGACACATGTAAACCCCAGTGTTACAGGTTACTCTTGGAAAACTGTCAGAATACTCCTCTGGGGTCGGCCTTATCTATACCTTAGTTCAGAAGTCCATATTTTGCTACAAATGAAAAGTCCTTTATCACAAATTTTATGCAAATGGAAAGAAAGTATCCTGTCTGACATTATTTTATAGTGGAAAATATTTTGAATTATTTGCAGATAGGAAGTAGGGGAGACCAGATAGTCTGAGCAGTTTTGTATAATTTGGGATGCTGTGGATTTAATTCTGCTGCAAGAGGTTTAGGGGCCTATTTACTAAAGGATGGTGTGTGCTTAGTATGACTATTTTGTTCCTATGGACACAGGAACATTTAACATGAGCTGATGTCGGTTACAGTATGCCAACCTTTAGTAAATATATCCCTTAATTTACTTGAATTATAAACTGTTGATTTATACCCATCTTTCCTAAGTGATGTCCAGATAGATAAAGAGCACTTTCCCATAACTACTTTGACTTATTTTTGATGTCTTTGAGTTGCTTTGGCATTGTTAAAAACACGATAAAAAATGAACTTAAATCAATCATGAAAAAATAAAACCATCTTTTATTTTACTTAAGAAAACAAATGGACCTGTCAAAGTAGCAGAACTTTATAAGGCAAAACCCAACAGGAAATTAATCCTGACCTAGAAAAGCTCTACCTAAACTGAATTCTCTTGGAATTCTCACAAACTACCTCTCTGGGGGAAATTAGCCTCTCTTTCCAGAAGAAAAAAATCTCAGTTCCTCCATCCACAAACTAAATAATTATTATAACTACCTTCCCAGGTTCCCTCAGATGGATTTTCCACAGCAACATTCTGCACATATGCCTGCAGTCGCATTGGTAATCGCATAGCATGCCTTCTCATATAAATTGCTCCGCTCTCCTCTTTGAAAGCACTGGTCCTCCGATACTCCAGGCCAATTTAATGAGCACTAAGCTATACACACCTTTTTGTGAATACAGCTTAGCGACAGATGCAGGAAGGACTTTTGCATATAAAAAATATGCATGTAAGAATGTGGGAACATGTTACTGCACTGCTATTTAAATCCTGTTAATGAAGGCAATGCTGAGAATATCACACAAGCCCCCAAAGGCTTAACTTGTGGAATTTTAGCGCTGAAAATTTAACTCCTGGTCCGAGGAGGGGAAAGTACAAGTGGTAGTGTAGGTGTCAGTTTCATGTGACCACATAGTCCACAGATGAAAGGAAGAAATATTTGCAGCCCTGTACATACAGTAGCAAGTAATTGACCTTTCTGTAATGGAAGAACTTTTATGTGGGCTCTGTTCTTACCTCCAGCTGAAAAGAATGTTATAACAACAGCGATAGGAACCAACGTGAAATGAGTGTAATGTGTTACTGGTGTTTTCGCCATCCATATGAGAACTGTGACTGAATTTTTGTGTGATCTGCATTTTTTAAGAAACTAAGGAAGTGTATTCAGGTTGCAGTTTTGGTTTAGAAAATAAGAATTTATGATATGCCATATTGGGTCAGACCAAATGGGTTCATAAAGACCAGTATCCTGTTTCCAACAGTGGCCAATCCATTTTAGAAGCTGGGTATAGAGGCGTCCCCAGCACGAGAACATCCAGGTAGTTTGGGGTTGTGGCAAGGCATGGCTTGGGTGAGGCAAGGGAGATGCACATAGCAGTGTGGTTTCAGAACGCCATAAGCACAACAGCCCTTAGTTGGCGAGATGCCCATGCCTATACCTTCTGCCCATGAATAAGGTGAAAAAGGTGCTATTCTCATGGATGTAACTCTTCCAGAGGACGCGCATAATGCATTTACATCGCCAAGGAATTACAAACGCCAAACATATTACTGGCCCACCACTGCACTTCTGAATATCTGAAATGGCAGGCCAGGACATGCAAGTCTCATAACATAGTCGCACCCCTTCCCCCTTCTGAAATACCCCTGGCCGGGGTATCCAAATACCCATTTCTGAGGCCATGCAATTTGTGGACCTTTGCATGTGTGAAATGGCCTACACCCATGCACATACCTGGCCTTGCAACCCGCACACATGACCGGCTACAGGGTAATTCATTTTTTGCGATGGAGACGGAGCAATTTTTAGAAGGCACGTATATGTGCCTCCTGCCGCTACCACCGATTTTAGGATGTTCTGCTCTGGATGATCCAGATTCTAACTAGATGTCCCTTCTAAAATGCCACTTCACGTGTGCATAACTGAGTTAATGCATAAAGCTGAGCTATATGTGTTAAAAAAAATGTATAGATATGCTAAATTATAAATACTTTAATTTCTGAAACACACTGGAAAATGTCCAAAGAATTTACCAAAAATCCAAAAATGAACCAAAAACTAATTACATTCTAGGGGAGTGCAATGGAAAAGGCTATAAATATCATCTTTGCCTTTTTTCTCAGTAAAGAAATATATTTTGTGTATCCTATTCTATGTGCTGATTTGGACAAGCCAATAGTGCAAACATTCACATATGAGCCTGTGTGAAAATGCTTTCTAATGAGCTGTGTGGTCATAAAGAAAAAGAGAAAGGTAGACAGACAGATAGATAGTTTTGGTGTAACAAATACAGTTCTACTTTAGAATTGCTAATCTATCTGTTTATCAAGGCTTTCAATACCGCAATAATCTCTCTCTATCCATCCATCAAGGCGATCGATACTGCAATAGTTTCAATATAACAAGGGTATCAAGACTGCATCTAGTTTTGAAAAGTTTAGCAAAACAGAAACAGATGACTTGATTTGGCCATTTGATTTTTATTCAAAATGTTAGAACTACTGGATTGCTAAGGATATATTGTGCACAACAGAACATGCTATTGATCGAAAATGCATTCATTTATTTACATGCAGGCTATTTTGTTTCACAAAATTTATTGGCCAAGTGGGAAGTGGAAAGAAATTCATGTATTTGTTTAGCCTGCAAAGGTTGCTTTTCACACCACTATATCTCAAATGCACTATTGACAGCAGTCGTCGATCTCCAAAAAACTGCGCTACTTCATGACCAGTGTGCCAAAACAGTTCATTCCAGCACTAACAACTTCTATTAATAACATGTGAAGACATCTCTTCATTAAAGCCTGAATTCTTTCCCAAGACAGCACTCCAAAGTAAACCTTGGTGTCATATAATGCTCAAAAAATACTATAGTATAGAAATGGGTCACTCAGTTCAGTTAAATGAAGAAAAACATTGAGATTACATCTAATATTAGTCTTAAATTTTCCATTTTCTAAATTTAACCTCTTTAGTTAGTGGTCTCCCTGAAACCTGTGAAACAACCATTCTCCTTTTACTAAAGTATGACCAGTTCAGAGTGCATGTCCACCTGAAAATACACAAAATCATTCCACTTACCATGCTGTGTTAGAATTTCCAGGCACTGCTCTGACCTGCTGGTTTTCACTTCAATTCATCTACAGGAGACACATACTATCACTGAAGGATTGGCAGAGTAAGCAGAAACATAAAATCTGATGGTAGCAAGGGCTATCAGATCTATTCTGTATCCTTACTATCTTTTCCTATTGTAATAATGCACAGTCAACTTATCAATTGACTTTACAGTAACTTTCTCATAACTAAATCCTCTTGGCGCATATCCTATGCTTTCTAGAATTCTGTTGCTGTTCGTCGCCCCTGCCCTCAGCAGTGAAAAGCTATTCAATGCATTCTGTTTTGCAATACTTTTGTCTACTACTTTTGAGCCTCATAACATGGCTTCTTGTATAATTGACTGGGAGATAGTCAACACTAACAATCTGTAACAAGTGTCCGACTCATATGATCAATAAATGTATTTTCTCCTTTATTTACCACTCTCACTACCTCCATGCTTTCCATGACAGCCCCCGTACAGTATGTGAACAGAATTCTCCTGTTGGTCATGGCTTAAAAGCCTACTCTGATGATCTCACGGTGGCAAAGCAGGTAGAAAAGGCAATGGCAAAGCCACATATGGAGAGGAATGGCCAGCAAGGAGGAGGAGGATAGTGCCTTTCTACGAGTCTCTAGTGAGATCTTATTTGGAGTACCGTGTGCAGTTATGGAGATCACACCTTTGAGATTGCAGCTAATTGGAATAAGGAAGTTCTCACTGGGATGAGAGGATTTGTGAAAAGGGTGAATAACTTGGATTGAATGCACTACCTTATGGCTATGAGCAGAGAGAGGTTGGAACAAATGGAAAGACAGTGGGATGCTCTTTGGAAATGGTTGCAAAAGAGTAGAAGAGGAAGGTAGGGTAGGAGGTTGAGAGAATGAGAGTGCGTTATGAGGGGAAAGTAGCATTGAACACATGGGTGGAACAGAAGGGGGCAAGAGAGGGGGTGAGGTGGGGGTTGAAATGCAATGCTTGCTAAAGTTTTGTATTGAGAGTTGTTCTTTCGTATTGAAATTAATAAAAATTTAAAATGTTAAAAAATGGATATAAACAGGATGGAGTTGCTGCAGAGGGCTGCTACTAAAATGGTCGGTTGTCGTCATCAAGTATATGAGGACAGACTGAAGGACCTTAAGATATATACTTTAGAGGAAAGGCAGGACAGAGGAAATATGATACAGACTTTTAAATACTTCCATGGCATAAATGCACAGGAGGAGAGCCTCTTTCGATTGAAAACAAGCTCTGGAATAATGGGGCATAGGATGAAGGGGAATGGGGAAAGGCTCTGCAGTAATCTGAGGAAATATTTCTTTACAGAAAGAGTGATGGATGCATGGAATAGCCTCCCAATAGAGGTCGAGACAAGAGAGGATGCTACAAAAACAGAATCTCTAAGGGAAAAGAAGAGATTACAGACCTTGGTAGTGATGGACGGGCGGATTAGATAGGCCGTATGGTCATTATCCGTTGTCATTTTTCAGTTTTGTTTTTTTTTAATTTTTTATTTTAAGAATTTTAATAATTACATCAAGCAATAAATCACATACTTGAAAGAAAATGGAAAGATGTACTTAAGCAGAACAAATACAAATTAGAACATATCACCTTTAAAGCAGGATAAATGCAATATTTCTAAGCACATCTAACACTATAGCCCACAAATACAGGGGGGAGAAAAGTAATTAACAAAGGCGTGATAATATTTACTAATACAGGAAACAATTCCCTAGGAAAATCCACCCAGAGACACAAAACATTACAGCGTTCCCAGTAAGTCGATCTAATCAGGTTCCACTGGACTTACGACTAAACCTGGAGCAACCCCTGCATCCAAAAAAGCACGTAACCGACTTGGTTCATAGAAAATAAATCTAGACGAAACAGATTTAATCAAACATTTACACGGAAACCTTAACAAAAAAGAATATCCCAATGAAATTACCTCCGGACGCATGGACATAAAAACTTTCCGTTTCCCCTGAGTCACATATTACATCAGGGAAAACCCAAACCTTTTGACCAAAGAAAAGCTTATCAGAATTTCTAAAAAATAACTTTAAAGTCCACACTTTATCAGGTTCCAGTAAAAACCCCACCAAAAGAGTCGCCCTCGTCATAACCTCCTCATCAGAAGATTCCAGCACTTGGGAGAGATTTGGAACATTCATACTTTCCCTCTGAACACCCTCCTCACTATCAACAACACTAGACGAAACACGTTTCTTAATAGGCAAATAATATACTTTTGAGGTGGGAGGAAGGGCAGCTTCCGGCATCCCCAAAATCTCCAATAAGTACTTTTTAAATAACTCTACGGGGGAGACAATTGTAGACACTGGAAAATTAACAAAACGTAGATTCAAACGCTTGGAGAAGTTCTCTAACCTCTCCAACTTAACATGCATAGCAGCGCTATCCTTAAGAAAGGCAGAGCACTGAGATGAAATAGTTGAAATTTGTCCCGTTAAAGTTCCAAGTGTTTGGATAGAGTCCTTACTGGTTCGTTCCTGCTGTTCAAGCCTCGTCCATGACTACATGGCAATTCCCTCCACAATATTTAGCCGATTGGAGACAGAGTGTTCCAGAGAAGTTATCGCCATCCAGATAGAATCTAAAGTTACCACAGCTGGTTTCACCAGGGAGCCGAAAGCGGCGGGTCCTGCAGAGCTCACCACACTCCCAGAAACAGCTGCTCCCGTCTCGAAGGATGCCGGGGTAATCGGAGCGCCAGCCTCAGCGACTGGCGCACCAGTAGTAGTAGCTTCCCCAGCTCCAACACCTGCCAACGGATCCCGTGGACTCATAAGAACATAAGATATGCCATACTGGGTCAGACCAAGGTCCATCAAGCCCAGTATTCTGTTTCCAACAGTGGCCAATCTAGGTCATATGTACCTAGCAGTTTCCCCAAGAGACACAAGTTCCACAATGCTTGTACTGGGTCAAGCATTGATATCTTCGGTCACTTCTTAATAATGGTTTATGGACTCAGCAAAACCCCCGAGGACGACTGTGAACCAGCAACCCCCTTCGGATTCTGGAACAGCCGGTGTGCTAAGTCAGCAATCAGCAAAGAAGGCTCATCTGGAGGAGTGCGCTGCTCGGGGCTCAGACTCGCGTCTGACATCGATAAGACCGCCTTCTGGTCAGCACCGACTATCTCCCCGACAGACTGTTGGGTAGCGCCGAAGGTCACGAAATCGGTAATGGGCGGCTGATTAGGGAGAGGCTTCTCCTCGGGGTACGTAACCTTCCCTTTCCTCTTTCCCATTGTAAAAGATGGAAAAAGAAACAGTAGAAACGAAGAAAGCAGGAATCAGCGTTCCACACCATCCGCTGCACCTCCGGAGCGTGTCATCACTCGGTGACCATCTTGAATCCTCCCTCTGTCATTTTTCAGTTTATATAAGTCAACTTTGGGATATCCTCATCAGCTCTGGGAGACTCCAGATGTTTGAGGCAAGTTTTCTGCATCCATTTCATTGAAAATAGGCTGAAAAGGGCAGAGAAAACACTTCAAGGACAACCTTTAGTGCAACATGAAGAAATGCAGCAGTGACATCTTGCTCAGCCTTGCCGAGTACCTTCATATGATGACCCCAGTGCACAAGATCTACACCTAATCTAAGCAAGGTGTCTACTGCAAATTAAGTATGGCAGAAAGGAAAAGTAAAACTACATACTGGCCATATATCCTACAGGATGAAAAGGTGCCCATCCGTAACTTAATCACTAGGGCTACTGGTGGTAGAAGAGACAGTGCAGATATTTTAGGTAAATGCTACAGGCCAGAGTGACTCTGTGCTGGAGACAAACCACAGAATTTAATGCGAAAGTGAGAGGATGAACTACAGTTAAGTGGACTCCTGAAGTTAAAATAAGATGATGTACTGCTGTGATGCTGCAAACCCTATATTTACAAAGATAGGCATACTATAAGAGCTCACCAAAAACTGGACAAATAAGCGAAGATAGCAATGAAAAATCTACAAAAGGTAACTGATGGAAAAGTAAGATCTCTAATATGGCAATTCAGTTGAAAATAATTCTTTTTCATACAGAGAAGTAGAATGGCACGATATGGGCATACTTAATTAAGGCAGTCTTGTTGAGGAAAGTGAATTGTTGGTAACTACATGTAGCCAGGATATGCTCTCCCTATTGTATGGACTGTGTTAGTATGGATGCTTTTAGGTTTTTATTGCGAGTATTAAATGGTCCCTCATCTAAAAGTGTGGATGGGCGGGTTATAAATATTTTTAAATAAATAAAATAAATACTTGACTGATAATACCTGTAAAACAACTGAAAGTAGAAGAAGAGAAGAAGAGAGCAGGATGAGGGAACCGAAAAAGGGCACCAAAAACAAGATGCCAGAACAGCTAAGGGGCAACAGAACAGCCAGCACCAGAACAACCAGAGCAGTTGAAGGTAGTATGAGAGGTTGGTCAAGGGTAAGGGTACAAATACAAGCGGACAAGAGTAATGTAGGACAGGCCAGGCGGGTGAGGGAAGAGGAGAGGCAGGAGAGAGACCAGGAGATGGAAGAGTTCAAGGTCGATTTCCTAGCCTATATGAAGACACATGCATGTTCTGGGATCCAGAAAAGGGTTAGACTGGGGCTTCCCCAAGGGTTTCTGCTGCCCTAGGCAGAAGCTCCAGGCATGCTGACCCCGCCCCCCTCCTCGTGCTGAGATGTGCCACCGCCAATTCTGGTGGCGTGGCTGAGGCAGCTCTGCAGCAGCAACAGGCCATATGCTGTGGCACACATGACCTGCCGGCTTCTGACCCCTCCGAAACAACTTCAGGGAGGTCAGAGTCAGCAGGCCATGTGTGTCGAAGCAAATGGTCTGCCACGGGCCGCCGTCGCCTCCCCCCCACTGCCACTGTCGGGATCAGCAGCAGCGAGGGACAGCAGTGCGGTTGGCCCAACAGCGGGAGGAGGGGGCAGCAGGCCATGTGTGTTGTGCCGCCCACAGAGGTCTGCTGCCTAGCCCGCCTAGTAGACGGGCCGGCTGTGAGTAAGACTAGTTAAGTTAAATCTGACAACCAAGATAAAAAGTATGATTAGTAAAGTTAACAAACTCATTACCTTCATAAGCAGACCATCTCTTGATGACCAGAAATAAAATAGATACAGTACCGTACAGCAAAACGCATGACACTCTGTCATATCTTACTTGACTTGACCTCATCAGCTATTTGTAGGCCCATAAATAAGGAAACCATGGAAAACAATCAACCTTGACTGCAAGGAATTCCTACTGATTATTAATATTTCAATAATCCATAATATATTTTAGAAATTGTTCCTTCATGTAGAGGTCTCACTAGATATTATAAGAAAACTAAAGGCAACCTATTATTGATTAGTGCCACCACTAGCAATTATATGATAAAATAGGTAGACATATGGTAGTGGTATGGGCAAGCACAGAAGATTCTTACTGTCTAGACGACGAGGGAAAAGCTAGAGTGAGTAGCGAGTGTGGTGTTGCAATAGGAAGGAGAAATAAGCAAACAATGACATCTGACAGTCTACTTGTTCATTTATCAGTTTCTATATAACAGAGATGCCAATGACGTTCATTATGTCCCACTGAAGTAAAAGTATTTTTACTTCTTAACTAGTGTGTGACATATTATTATAACTGAGGGGAAAATACATGGCCAAAAAAACACATACACTGCTATTTCTGTGGGCTTATAACGAAATGAGTCATGATCTGTCATTAATGACAAAAAAATCCCCAAAATGATCCTCTCTTAGTTGAACTGTTTCTTGAGGTGTATGAAGGCCATACATATTTATGTTGCTATGGCCTTCCAATAACTTACACTGTAATTAAGTTGGTTAACTACTATTCTTCTTTAATATTCTGGATAATTTTTCAAAATCTGAATTCAGGCATCTCAGAGTTTCAAGTTCTTGAATGAATATGACATCTGCAGGAGGTTAATGCAAACTTTGGAGAGGTAGCAATTTAATTTCTGTTCTCACGGGTTCATTGGTTTGTTTCAAACTCAGAAATTGTCTGGAATAAAAAATATCATTAGGCTTGCATATAGAAGCAGTAAAAGATTTGAACGTTAATCCTCTTAATACCTTATTTTTTTATCTCCTATATCATATTGATTATTTGACTATTGTTTATACCAGCTTCATGAATAATTATTCTACTGAATTCTTGGATAGATTGGGCAGCAAGGACTATCAAGCCTCTTTGTCGAACACCCCCTCCTACAAAGTTTAACATCCAAGTAATTGTTCAACAAAGCAAAACAGCTATATAACTTGGACATAAAGCGTTAGAGCCCTATGAACTTTGACAAACAAGACAATGCCTAAGCCAGAATTGGAAGAAACTAGCTAAATGTTTAATATTTTGGTTGCTTGTTAATAGCACAAAGGTACTCCTATCATCAATAGGCTCTGGAATGGGGAAAATTGTGCTTATGAGATCCCCATGAAAGTTGTTGCTCCCTTTTGTGGTAAACCTCTAGGGCTTACAGAGAGATCCAGAGGATAAGGGTACTAGAAATGGGATTCCTTTAAGGGACGTAACTGCTCTGGAAACAACAGAATTAGTCTGGAAAGAGTTTAGGCCCCCTTTTGGGAAATGTTTTTTGAGAAAGTCTGACGTATTAAACCTTCCCATTGTGCATAGGACCCTTTCTCAATTTTTTTTAAACTGCTCTCTGAGGCACCTTAAAACAATGGAGAGGATTACAATGTCATATTTGGGGGATGTTCCCAGACAGACTCTGAAATTCAGTTATTACTCCAATGTTTAAAAAAAATTAAAAAAGAAGAAGAATCTGATTATTTGAACTAGTCAAGTTACAGACCAGTTTCAAATCCGCAGGTTATGGAAAGGTTCATGTTTCACCAACTGAGTGATCTTGCGGTGCCCAAGTCAATTTCTTTCTTTATTTTATTTATTTAACAGCTTTTATATACCGCACTTTTATCATCAGCGCGGTTTACATTTTAACAACTTTGTACTTAAGCATAAAACGTATGTCAAGTTACAAGTAACAGGAAATGAGAACATGGATAAGAGGGGTTAAATAAATAACATATATTCACAACTATTTACAATAGATTCTCAAATGTATGAGCTCTTAAGATGGGGGTCTATGAGGTTTTGATCTAGAGCGGGTAATGAAGTTTCGGGAACTTATTTGACTAGCCATGGTCGTTGGTTTGTGTAGGGGGGGGAAGGGAACCAGTGCAATGTGAGAAGTGTTGTAGGAAGAGGTATGTTTTTAGAGATTTTCTAAATTGGGACTTTAAAGGTAAGGGCCAGCAGGTATTGCTTATTTTGTCTGAACTCTTGTCACCATTTGATTTTGTTTTTTGGGAACCATTACTGATGCACTGTGATGGGATTGGATTAAAAGGAAAAGATTTAAAGAGGAAGCATGCCTGCTTTTTGGAAAAGTCAATCACAGTGATTGCTCACCATGTATCAGCTAGAATTTTTAAACTGAACAACGGGGTTAGATCTGACCTAAGGGGTTAGGTCTTTCTCCATTACTTGTTACACTTTTTTGCACTCTTTGGGTAAAGTGCTATGATCACTGGGCTTTCCTTTTACTTAAATACTTACTTACCTCCCCCCCAATCCTCTTTTCTGAGCAGGATATAACTTAGAATACAGTTGTGGTCAACATTATTCGCACCCTTGCATTTTAGGTATTGTGGTGAGGAATGCCCTCCAGAAGAGATGGAGATAGGGGAAAATCCTGGTAGTAGTAATGAAACAGCACTAGCACACAGGATTTCCAATGCAGAGTTGAAAAAAACACAGCTCTCTGCTGAGCACAGGACACGCCCCAGCTCAGGGGAGGAGACAGGCTTCTGCACTGATTGGGCACCCTCAGGGGAAGGTCAGGGCGTGCCGGGAAATTAAGCCTTTTTAAATCCCCAAGCAGAGAGGGAAGAGGAGAGGAGGAAAAGAGAAAAGGAGGAAAGAGAAAAAGAGGGAAAAGGAAGGAGGAAAACGCTAGAACCCTGGAGCAAGGCAGAACCTTGGAGCAGTAAACCTTGGAGCCAAGCACACTCTAAGAAGGAACCTTACTACAAGGTAGAGCCTGGACGTAGGAAGGCTAGCCAATTCAGCACATGGAAAGAAGGTATCTGGTCTGGTAGCAAACAAGGCTACAGAAGCAAGGAAGTGAAGCAGGAAGAAAGCTTTTCAAAGAGAAATTCACAGAGCAGAGGAAATAGCAGTAAGGCTGCTGAGTTTTTGAACCAGAGAGACTTCTGGAGGAAAGGTGCCAGTTCTTATTTAAACCCTGCTAAAGGTAAAGCTGACTTTTCTACTTTTAATGCTTTACTAGAGAAACCTTTTATTTGTGCTAACCTTCACAAGGTAAACCCAGCTGCAGAAGCTGATAGCAAATGGGGGAAGGGTGTTACCCTTACCAAAGACTTTCACACGGATAAAGAGCACTTACAGGCTGAATTGCTTTTAAAACAGTTTCAAGAGTTTCTGGAACTGAGGTCAGGGAAGCTTAGCAGGCCTGACAGAGACAGCGATAGCCTTAGCTCTGATGAATGCATGCAAGTGGATAATTACCTGCCTGCCTTAGAAGGGGACCCTTCTCTAATGGATTGCTCTATCTGTCTCAAAGAGGACAGCAATGTAAGAAACCCTTGAACACTGTATGAAAAGAATACAGGGAGTTTGCTGTACTTGTTGTCAAGCTAAAAGGTTTACAAATTGTTTTCATTTGTTGTTTTGAGAAGCCACGCTGTGGAAGGAACAGCTGTTTGTTTGGTGCTGCAATAATTCTGAAAGACCACATGAGGCACTGCTGAGTTAAAGCTGCTGTGATTGTGAAGAGCCAAGTAGAAGCTAACTTAATTTCAGCTGTACTTCCTATGTTCCTGGTTTCAGCTGTTTGGGTTGAAGTTGCACCTTTTGCGTTATGTACCATTGAATTTTGATGCGCTGGAAAATATCCCCACAACAATAAATTTCTTGCAGCCTTACCATTCGTGTCACAACTACAATTTAATCCTGAAGGAAATACAAGCACACTACAAGTCCCAGAGTTCCCAGGGACCAGTACAAGCTTTATTCCTCAGGGACATTACAAGGCCACTCCTGCCTGTAAGCTCTCGGGCCCGGGCAGGAGCATCGCAGTATGTTGTGTACAATAGCTTGAGAAATAATATTTTAATAGCACGTTCAAAGATATACAACCAAAAAAAAATATCTACGCAACTTAGATGTAGCAATTTCTGAGGGGGAAAAAAAACAAAATATGACCTGGATAGGATTAATGGCACCCTTCATTAATATTTGGCTGCACAATCTGGCAGTGAGGACAGTCTCCAAACATTTCTGGTAGCCATCTACAAGTTTCATGCATCTGTCTGTTGGAGTTTCTCCCACTCTTCAACTGCAATTTGTTCCAGCTCATGAATGTTTCCAAGAGTCCTTTTACCAATGGCAGATTTCAGCTCTTTCCAAAGGTTCTCAATTCGATTGAGATCAGAATTCATTGCTGGCCAGTTGAAAACAGTCCATTTGTTCCTTGTTAACCATTCTTTTGTACTTTTGGATGTGCGTTTAGGGTTACTGTCTTGCTGGAGGACCTTCGACCCAGACCTAGCTTTCTGACACTAGGTAGCACATTTTGCTCCAAAATACCTTGCTAGTCCTCTGACTTCATGATTCCTTTGATAAATTCCAGGCCTCCAATTCCTGAGACAGCAAAACAGCCTCACAGCATTATGGAACCTCTACCGAATTTAACCATAAGAAGGATGTTTTTATCCTTATAAACTTCATTTTTCAACCGTAAATGGATTGCTGGTTTGTATTTATTTATTTAACAGTATTTCTATCCCACCTTTTCATTTAATCAAGACAGTTTAAATTAACATTAACTTTTACAAAGAACATCAATTTTAAACAGTAACATCACATTTCAAAAACGTAAACAGTCTTGTAACTTCCTACATCAAGATTTAATCTCACAAGAGAAAGGGATGGTTAGGTGGGAGTTTAGAAACAAAACTATGTATATATCAAGGTATATAGTTGGGAGTAGTGCAGATATAATGACTTATGTAAATCAGTTTATAAGGTGGAATGGAGATGGTTCTGTGTAGAGATTACTGAGATTGGTGGTCTTCATTATAATGTTCAGTGAATAAGGTGGTCTTGAGTAACTTGCAGAAGTCTTTTATATCAGTTGTGGATCGTAGCTTTTCTGGAAGTGCATTCCAAACAGCAGAGGCAACAAGGGAGAAAGCCCGCATGGATGTGGATTTATTGGTACTTGTGAATAAACTAGGAGTTGGTATTGTGTTTTTAGTGCTGTTTCTGTCCAGTCTTTTTTTTGCTTTGGTTCTGATGAGCTCTTGTAGTATTTCTGCTGACATGTTGTTTTTGATCTTGAAGCTTGTGAGCGCTGATTTATATTTTGCTCGTAAAGAGATTGGTAGCCAATGCAGATCATGTAGTAAGGGAGTTATATGGTCTTATAGTGAAGCGCCAGCAATAATACGGGCAGAAGTGTTTTGGACTATTTGAAGGGGTTGAGTGGATTGTTTGGGTAGGCCTTGGAAGAGGAGATTACAATAGACCAGCACAGGTGTGATGATTGCCTGGCATACTGTACGTAAGTGTTCTTTATTGAGAAGAGGTTTTAGTCTTCGGAGCATTGCTAGTTTGAAGAAGGCTATTTTGGACGTTTTGTTAATGTGTGCCTGAAGAGTAAGTCATTTGTCTAGTATCACTCCAAAATACCGAACTTCATCTTTTATAGTGATTGGTGTATTTGAAATGTTGATGGTAGTAGGAGGAGTGAATGTGGATTCCTTGTGGTGATGATTGCTTCAGATTTTTTTATGTTGATTTTTAAATTGTTGTTAGTAAGCCATGTCGTTATTTCATGAATGCAGGTTGATATATCGGTATAGTCTGGGGCATCCAGGTGGATTGGAGTATATGCCATGATATCGTCGGCATATATGGCATATTGAATCTTGTATTTATCAAATATTTTGCAAATAGTTTGGATATAGATGTTGAAGAGGAGTGCAGATAATGAGGAGCCTTGGGGAACTCCTTGTGTTGTATGGAAGGGTGCTGAGGTGAGGTTATCGAATATTACATTTTGTTGTCTGTCTTCTAGGTATGATTGAAACCATTTTATGTTGGTGTCTTGGAGGCCAATTTCCATTAGGCGCTTCAGTAGGATGTGATGAGATACTGTATCGAATGCGGATGATATGTCAATAAAGATTAGTATGAAGCCTTTCTTTATCTTGTCTATTCCTTTTAGTATGTTATCAAATAGATGAATGAGAAGTGTCTCAATGCCATGGTATGGATGGAATCTCTGCTGGTGAGGGTCCAGTGGGGCGTATTGATCAATATGTTCTTGAAGCTGTCTCTGAACGATTTTTTCGGTTATTTTTGCTAGGAATGGAAGGCTTGATATTTGGCTGTAGTTTGATGGGTCAGTATTACTAGTTGATGTGGTTTTACAAATAGGGCGTATAGTAGATTGTTTGAGTGCTTTGGGCATGTAGCCCTGGTTGAGAGAGGTGCTTACTATCTTTTGACTGTATGTGCTTAGATCTTCTTTAGTGGATTTGCCAAAGAGCTCAAGTTTGGTTTCATCTGTTCACAGAATAAAATTCCCCAGAAAGATTGTGGTTTCTCAAGTGGGTTTGGGAAAAGATCAGGTATGCCTTTCTGTGTGCGTTTTTACGCAGTGGGGTCCTGCTTGGCCTTCGCCCATGAAGTTCTTCTTTATTTAGTGCATGGCATATGGTGCGGGTTGAAACCACCATGCCAGATTGCTCCAGGTCAGCCTTAAGCTCTTTGGATGTTATATGTGGTGTTTTCCAACAGTTTGCAATAATTGAAGACTTCTTGGATTAATTTTCCTCTTCCCACCATATCCTGGGATGTTCTGGACAGTTCCATGAGCAGAAAACATCTTAATAACATTGCAAACTATAGACACAAATGTCTCAAGGTCTTTGGAGATGGCCTTGTACCATTTTGAAGTTTGATGTTTGGTGATGATGGCTTTTCTGACAGATTCAAGGAGCTCTCTTGTCTTCACCATTGTAAAAATGGAACAGGGAGTGAATGTGGCCATTTTAAACATTAGAGCCGCCATTCATTGTTTGAGTCAAGTCATGTGAGTACTGACAATTGATCACAGGTGCGTCTAATTTTATTGCAAAAGGAATGTGGTTCTTCTGTTCAAATTGATTTGAATTGTTTATAAAGGTGCTAATAATTATGTCCTGGCAATGTCCCAATTTTACTACTATTTCTTTTTTTAATCAGTCTTGTTTTATTTGATTCTTTTGTGTGTTAAATATGTGTGCATATATAGGCCATTTCACTGACCACTTTTTTTTTGGAGATATTGGACATTAAGGAGTTGAACTGCAAAGGTGCCAATAATGGTGATCACAGCTGTACATGATAAAATACATAATAGACTGCATTTTTACATTTGTTGAGCATATATAATTGATGAAATTCTAGCACCCACATGGTAATATGTATGAATTTTTGAACTCCTTCCTGAGTAGTGCTCTTGACAAGGCAATCATCCAAGAAGGAAAATACATGCACCTGATATCTGCGTAGATATGCTGTAGCAATGGCCAACTTTTGGTGAAAACCTGAGCGGCAGATCTGAGGACAAAGGACAGAACATGATACTGGAAGTGGTGCTTTCCTCCAACAAATCTGAGATACTTCCTGTGGCTAGGTCGGGATACATCTGAATGAGGGTGTACGTACTGTGATGAGGAGAGCCCTGCTGAACCGATGGAAATAGGAAAAGATAGTGAATATACCTTTAAGGAAAGAGACATTCCTGAAATTCACAGGTTCCAGATTGCAGTCAAAGAAAGAAAGCATGGAGTTGATAGAGCCAGTTTGCCACACCCAAGCTCTGCTGACGTACGTGCAAGCTTAGGGGGTAATGGCAAACACCTGTGCAGAGACAGAGAAAGGCTAGCTAAGAAGCAGCCTTATAAACCCTGCTCAGAAGGGGAGAAGGGGGTTCAGGATCAGGTTGCGGTTCAAACTGTTTGTGTTCCAGTTCCAGTCCAGAATCGTGGGCAGGTTCAGAGAGTTCAGCGTGTTTCAGCTGTTCCAGGAGTTCAGAGAGAGGAACTCAGAGGAGGAAACATCAGGGGAAGGAGAAGGACGTGGAAGGAGCCTGAGAGCCAAGAAACCACGTGTGCTTTGCTTAGAGAAAGAAAGCAGGGAAGTCTTCTACTTCGGCTCTCGGACCGAAGGTTTCAAGCTGCTTAAAGGTGGGTGAACAAGGCTATAGCTAGAAGTAACCAGAACCCTGCCTGGAGCAAAGAACCATGGCTGAACGGCGGAGAGGAACCAAGGCAACTGAACCAGGGAGAGACATCCCATACTAGAGGTACAGACATTCCTTACCGGGAAAACCAGTGCTGGAGGGAGGTCCAGGGATTTCCCCAGAGCATTCACCGAGGAGCAGATTGTGAGAGTTCAGAGCCAGACATATATGCTTTAGAACAAGAGGATATGCAAGTGGACTGTGCGGAGCAAAACTCCATATCAGGTGAATTGCCAATGGATTGTACATTATGCCAGACAGAAGCTATGAAAGTCTGTTGATAAGAAATGCTTGATAAAGAAAGGTCTTGAGAAGCAATGTGAATGAACCTAGTTTTCTTTTGCTAAGAAATACCTACTAACTCAAGAGAACGTTGCCAGCTTCTACATTTTTGTGTTTAAAGGAGCAGAAGGTAAATGAGGACATTTAGCTTTGCTTAAACAGAGAAGCTGTATTTTGTTTTGCTGATTACCTTATGAAAACAACTGCACATGTTTTAAAAGCTTATGAAGCTTCCTCAGTTCCAGCTTATGTATAATTTCTGAAGTATTGCTTGGAGAAGAATATCCTGACGTTGTGTATTTGAACCTTACTGCTTTTTGGGGAAAAATAAACTTTTGTCTTTGCCTTTAACCCTTGGCTTACATGACTATCCTTGAACGAGGAAAAACTACACGTCCCAGAATGCCTCCCTGTGGACAAGAATAGTGTTTAATTCCTTTATTAGAGGACTAAAAATGGCAGCCCTATGCCTTTAGGCCCTCAGCCGGGGGTGGGGGTCACGACAGTACACATCCTAATGGTCCAGAAAACATAGCCAATGTCCTTTGTGAAGGAAAGGCAGCCGGGTGCTGGGGGAAAGCATTCTGAACTTTTTCCCGTACAAGAAACATGTTCAGATCTCTCAGATCTAGGATAGGATGGAATCCCCCCATTTTCTTTGGCACCAGGAAGTACCTAGAATAAGACCCCTATCCTTCCTGCTTTGGTGGCATGAGGTCAATGGTGTTCACCATGTGAAGGGCAGAGATTTTCCATGGCAATGTAGCTCATGGTGCTGGGAGACAAGCAAACGATTTCTCAGGGGAGAATTTGGAGGGAGTTCAAATAGACATAATTGATAGCTGAAGCGGACTATTTTTAGTACACAGCAGTCAAAAATTAAGAGGGGCCAGCAGTCTACAAAGACGGCTAGCCTCTCACCAACAGAGAAAGTTTCTGACCCCGGTACTAGTAGATCGTCTATGTTTGCAAAGAGCTAGTCAAAATCATGTCCCTGGTTTTGTCTGAGAAGCCAACTGGGTCTTCTAAAGCCTATGTTGCTGGGATGGGAAGAGAATGGAAGAGGAGGGTACCTATGCCTATGTGAGGAGTAGAACCTTTTCTGTCCTCTACTCTAGAACTTCCTGGAAGAGGAGGCCAGTCAGTATTAGACCTGGAGAAAGATCATAAGGTATCACTATGCTGCTTGATCATGGTAGCAGCCTCCTGATCCTCATCTCTTAAGTGATATGCCCCACAGCATGGCACAGTTGCTCCTGCATACTGGGCTGTAACTCTGAGACTCAGAACCATGAGAGTCTCTGAGCACCAATACCCATTGCAAAGACTCTTGATGCCATATCAAAATATCATAGCTTGCTCAGACCATGTCTTTTCCTCATTCCCTTGTCGTATTAGGGAATGAAACAGCTAGAACTTTTCTGGAAGGAGAAGATCCACATGTGCATTGAGTTCTGCAGGTGCATTCTCATGAAGAGCCATGTGGGACAGAGCATGGCATTCTGACAAACCTTTCTCCCAAAGGAATCCAGGGACCTAGCCTCTCTCCTTGGAGTGCAGTAGAATGTGTCTTGGAACCTCTAGCTCTTTTGAGAGTGGATTCAATAACCATAGAGTGGTGCGAAAGCTGTAGCTTCTGAAATTCAGAAGCCTTTCAAACTCAGCTTTTTATTTCTTGGCTCCCTCCCTGTGGAATTCACTACTGAGTGATATCTGAACTGAAACTTCCTATGCAAAGTTCCAAACCATAGTGAAATCATATTTTTTCAAAATGGCTTTTTCAGCTTTGTCAGGTTACAGCCTTTCAGTTCAATCTTGACAGCTCTGTATGTCTCCACTCTGTATATTTCTGTTTGTAATTGTTTTTGTTTTTATATATGGTTTGCTCTCTTATCTCTTTTTGGTTTTAATTGGAGTTCCATTTTTTTCTTTTTTTCTTTTTTTTTTTAGAATTATAAACTGCTCTGAAGCTAGTATAGTAGAGCGATACAGCAAGTTTTTAATAAACATAAACAGAGTCTACCTTCTTGCTGAGAGGAGACACAGAGAAGGGGGCCCCCACATTCTAATCTGCAGTCTCTGAAGGATGCGTTGCATGGGCACTATCATCGCTTCCCTGGGGGCATCCACATACTGGAGGAACTTCAATTCTTTGGCCCTGGATTCCTCCTCTGTGTCTAACTTGAATGGAATAGCATCAGCCATTTTCCTGACAAACTCATGGAAGGACATATATGCTCAGGAGGTGGCTTGGGTTGCTCAAGAGGTGGAGAAGAGTCCAGTGGGAGTTCTTTAAACCTGTCCTCTGAGAACTAGTCCTCTTATTAGCTACCCAAGAGCTCTTGGACTCTGACACAGAGAGGTATTCCATGGAGTCTGAATTTCTGCCTGAGCATACTTCTGCACTGCACGGGTGTCGGATCTCCTCTGGGAGCGTCAGCACACCAGTGTGTTCCAATGCTTTCAGGACCATTTCTCCCCGAAGCACTTGATATCAATATCAGCCAGGCACTGCTCGGTGTTGAGGTTCTTTGAAGTCCCAATGTTGACCTGTCTCCCACAGTCAGACACAGAATTCTGACAGTCGGCTCAATGCTCCTATGCTGCTGCTTTGTAACCAACAGAGATGCCAGCTCCCACAGAGAAAACATCATAAGTTTCTCTACCATTCTCTTAGCCAAATGCTCCTTGAGGGCTGCCATGAACAAAGACATCGAGGCCTCAGAAGTCTCAGTCATCATCATTGGTTTCAGTCAGGTGTATCAGCAGGCTGGTCACAGAAATCTGGAGTTTGGCACAGCCCCTCTGATGACATGGCGAATGAGATGTCCTCACTACTACTATTAATCATTTGTATAGTGCTATAAGGCATATGCAGCGCTATACATATAGATGTAACACACAGGCCCTACTCATCACAACTTACATCAGGAGCTGCTTCAGACGTCATTGCTCAATTCCCCGCTCCTCCAGGCATCACGCTCCAATAAACCCTGATACATAACAAAGCTTCCACAGATCTCAACATCATAGGTTTTTGATGCCTTTGAAGTCAAAATGAATTCTTCCTCTTCCTTGGGTAGTATTGGTAGGAGACTGATCTTGGGACTCCCTACTGGTGCTCGGCTCAAAGTGAGCTTGAGGTCTCTCAATGTTGATGCATTCCCAGTATTCATTGTAGCTCCCGGATCCATAGTGACCCATGCAAATAAGCTGGTCTTCTCAGAACTAAAAAGTTAACTATACTTCTCCTCATGACCTTTCAGCCCCTGTTTATCATCTGCAAACACAAATGAAAGAGGTGTTATGGCTCTGGAGTCTCAATGCGTGGATGAGACAATGGTGCAAAGCAGAGCATTTTGGATTTGTTAGAAACTCGGCAACATTCTGGGGAACCGAGGCACTTTTCCAAAGGGATGGGCTCCACCTTAACCGGGATGGAACCAGGCTTCTGGCATTATATGTACCCCTCACTCAAGATACCAAAAATGCACTCAATCTTGACCTTAACCCTACTCCTCCTTACCTCCTACTACCCCAACCTTCTGCACGCCTTTAACCCTGACACCAGCTTCATCCCAATTCTCCGCTACACAGGAAGAAAATGGTTTGAAACCCCCCGTCACCATTCATCAAGACCCATCACAACCCACCCCCACCTACTATACATCCCACTGCAAAACCTCAAAAAGGATCATAGCCAGAAAAACAAATCCCAACACCCAATCAGGTGTGCACTTATAAATGCAAGATCTATACGTTCAAAATGGCCAGTGGTCCACGACCTGATATCCCAACACAATCTTGATATCCTAATGATAACCGAAACTTGGCTATCAGACTGCGATAATGCTCTCATCCACCAGATGTCACCACCTGGCTTCACCATCCACACTTGCCACAGGTCTAATAAAAAAGGAGGAGGTACACTCATCCTCACAAAATCCAATCTCCAGTTCAAAACAAGCAATGCATCCAGCACCACTCACCTTGATATGATTACTATAACAAATTAACTCTGCTCTATCAACCTTTTATATCGAGCTCCAACACCCTCACCAGATGAATTACCAACAATAATCAATCTTGCTTGCAATTCCAGTATCCCAAGCTGGATAATGGGAGATTTTAACCTGCCTTCTCTAACAACTGCACATGCAACAGCCTTCATTGATGCTATGAAAGATCTGGGATACAATCAGATTATTGAATCACCTACCCACATCAAGGGAAGCACACTTGAACTGATCTTCGCCCCACAGATAGCAACAAATATAGCTCACCACTTCGCCACATCAATAACTTCAGTACCCTGGTCTGATCATGATCTTATCACATTTCAGATACCCACCATCCATCAGACTAACAGCACTATCAAGGCACAAGCCCCACCGAGCTCTCTATCTACACGTTTTAAGCCTTTTGTTAAGGATAAAGTCCTTGAGGAAATCTTACCTCGCCTTATTATCACACTATCTGACCCAGATAAACTAGTTTCCAACTGGGACCACGCCCTTAAATCAGCTGCCTCCCTTCCAACCACAAGAATAAACATCAAGCAGCGAGAACATGCTCCATGGTACACCAATGACCTTAGAGCATCGCTCCTTCACTTACGTAAACTCGAGAGACACTGGCCCGGTCCCCTGAATCTCTACGTACATACACCTCTTATCTACAATCTCATCGAGCAATGATGATGGAAAAAAGAAAACAATACCATGCAGATATTCTAAAGCGATCGCTTAACAAACCCCATGATCTGTTCAGCATAGTTAAGTCCCTAACAGGTAACCCAGCTCCCGCTCAAACAACTATGCCTCACCCACAAGATTATGCAAACTACCTACAATCAAAGATAATCCAAGCCAACAAGTTAACAACCTGCACAATCTCCTCTACTACATGTAAAACCCCTCTACTCAAATTTTGCGAGGTATCCAACAAAGAAATACAAGATATTATCACATCCATTAATCTTACCACTCCCCCTAGTGACCCATGTCCAGCTAGTTGGATCAAAGAATTACGCCAAGAACTTAGTCCCACTATAAGCAGAATCACGAACCAATCCCTCTCCATAGGATCTTTCCCACAAAGCCTGAAATTTACTTCAATCCGCCCATTATTAAAAAACAACAAACTTGATTCCTCCAAAGTTGAATCCTTTCGCCCAATATCAAGCATCCCCCTACTCGCCAAAATCATTGAAAAGGTAGTTCAACGACAAATCCAACAAAACCAGTATGGTCCATGTAGTCTGCTCAGCAAGGTGAAAAGAATGGTGCACCTGCTGTCCCGTGCAAGTCACCCCTCCCCATGCCTTAGTTTAGGGGTATAGCTACCGCTCTGTGCAGGTCACCTATTGGTTGAGATATAAGAGATAGTTAAATTTATTTTGATTTTATCTTGTTGTTATAAAAGGATCTGTCCCATGCCATTTTGAATTCTGTCACTGTATTTGCCCCTACCACCTCCATCAGGAGGGCATTCCAAGCATCCGCCACCCTTTCAGTGAAAAAGTATTTCCTGATGTTGCCTTTCAGTTTACCCCCTTGCAGTTTCATGTTTTGCCCTCTAGTTTTACAGCTTCCCCATATTTGAAAAAGGTTTGTTTGTTCATTAATACCTTATAAGTATTTAAAGGTCTCCTCTAGCGTATACATATATAGGTCTTCAATTCTCTTCTCATATGTCTTCTGCTGCAGGCTCCAAATCATTTTGGACGCCTTCCTCTGAACCGTTTCAAGTCTTTTCATATCCTGTGTGAGATATGGTCTGCAAAATCGAACACAATACTCCAAATAAGGCCTCACCAGCGACTTGTACAGTGGCATTAGTACCTCCTCCTTTCTGCTGGTAATTCCTCTCTGTATGCAACCCAGCATCCTTCTGGCTTTGGCCACAGCTTTGTCACACTCTTTCGCCACCTTGAGATCCTCAAAAACAATCACTCCAAGGTCTTTCTCCTGTTCCGTGCACACCAACCTCTCACCTGTATCACATACAATTCCCTTGGATTTCTGCATCCCAAGTGCATGACATTGCAACTTCTTCACATTAAATCTTAATTGCCAAGCATTAGACCATTCTTTCAGCTTTTGTAGATCTTTCCTTATGTTATCCACTCCCTCAGGAACGTCCACTCTGTTGCAAATTTTTGTGTCATCTGCTAAAAGACAGACTTTTCCAATTTGGTCTATATTGCTGGAAGTCTCTGATCTCCTTTTACATCCTCTCTTGAGGTTCAGATACTCCCCCACTTCTGTTTTCAACACCGACAACCAGTCCCATATATCGGGATTACTTTTATAAGTTAAATAATAAGGGGACTGAGCCCTGAGGAAAAGAAAGTATATAAACTCAGTATTGCGTGTGTGCACAAAATTTGTGCAGTGACTACATTATCTGCAATCGGGAGAATATAGCACAGCCTCCTTATTTTTTGGGTTAGCATACATACTAAGTGACATTTTAGTGTGAACACAAAAAAATTTTTTTTTTTTTTTTTTTAGTGTGTAGGGCCCTATATGTCCCATTTAAAGGAAAAGAAAATACATTGTTGATCAGATGCTAATTTAAAGAAATTGTTTGTAAACCAGCTTCAAAGTTATGCTCCCTAGCTGAAAGCAGTAATGTCTACTTGTCTGCCGCCCTTTGTTAAAACGCTCATGAGTGTAAAATGGCTGACATTCTGAAGCTTGCTTATTAGTATAGGACTTTTTCCTCAGTAATGCATTTCTAGTCAATAGGTTGCTTGCACTTGGAGTTGGCTTCAGTGATGTCCTTCTGCAAAGGCAGCGAGAAGGGGTGGGCTATAGGGACCATGGCCCCACCAATATTTTTCTCAATAGAGAGCTTGGAGGCCGGACCGGAGATTAGTTTGTTTGGCCCCTCCAACCTAAAAGGTGTTCCGTTGTCCCGGCCCTTCTGGTAGACATGAAGGTTATCCTTTAAGACGATTTTTGTTGTTTTCACTCTGCTAAAGAGCCCTTCACGAGAGCACCAGAGCAGTTTACAAATAAAATTAAGATCATACAAGAAATGCAAATGGAGTAGGAAGGAAAAGGGAAAACAAACTAGTCCCGTGAACCTTATGGAACCAGCTAGTATAACTGCTTGATGTTACATCAATATTCCTTCAGAGAATAAGTAGATGTTTTATTTATTTAACAACTTTTTTATACTGCTAAATCTACGCATTTTACACCCATGTTACTCCTTGACTTCTATAAAATACATTTCTAGAGTAAGCACACAAGAAAACCTCTTCAGTTATTTGTCTAAGGCGACAAACTGGTCAGATGCAAAGAAATAAAATGAGATAAGAGTCCAAAAAGAATATAAAGAAAGGCTATATTAATCACAGCAAGTAAAGATAAATGAGTTAATAACGCATAGTGCCGTGTCCCTACATCTTAATCAGACATGTAGTGTGAAACTCAACATTGATTTGTCTCAGAAGATACAGCAGTTGCATTCAAAATATATATTTTAATAAGGAATTCCAGCTCAATATTCACATGTTCATTCGGAGAGCCAGAAGCCAGCTGCTCCAGTGCTACGGCTGCAGTTCTTATTATCAGAAAGAGACACTAGGGAAGAGTGAACCTCTTCCAAGCTTGTGTGATCTGGATTTCAATCTGCAAATATCTGACATGAATTCACTTGGACAGTTGTTCCGTTTTTGACCCGCTTTAACTCTTGAGTCTAATTGCTTCTAAAAAAGAAAAAATCTAGATACATTCTGACAGGTACAGATTTATGGGAGTATTTGCAAGGAAACATTTTAAGACTCCTACCACACACAGCAGTTTGAACGATTCAAGCTTTTATTGTGAGTCTGAATTACTAAGAGGCCCTTAGTTTTATGCAAGCAAAGCAACACTCTGGTACACTTAATCAAGTTCAAAGTAAAACTCGTTTTAAAAATGTTTTCTGAAATTCACACCTTAGAATGATTTGAAATAATCAAAAATGGTGCACATCTTTAAAGACATCAAGAGGATAGTGAGCAAAAAGCATTTCCATGGGCAAAGCAATGCATTATACAATCTGTTCTAAAACTGCTCACCTGATATGCGCAAATGCAAATACTGCACAACTTTACCCCGAACTGAGTGGGGGCGTTCCCTGGGGGGGGGGGGGAGAAGAGGGAGTTGCATTTCCTTGCAGACTTTTTAAAATTCCGCCATATATATCTAAAATGTGTGTGATAAAGAGCAGGTGCAAATGAAAGCACATCAGTTCCCAAAGCTAATTTTCAAAGCAAAACTACGTGCATACTTTTGCTTTGAAACCTTTGAGGAACGCTGCAGAGTAAAAGCACGCATATCCTTTCTGCGCATCTCCCTGACAATGAGAGATGCTGGCTAGGGGTAATGGGGAAGAGATGCTGGATGGAGAAGGTGAAAGGGGGCAGATGCAGGACTAGGAGAAGAGGGGAGAGGGAAGATTCAGGACAGGAGTAAAGGGGAGTTTATTAATTGGAACAGGACAACAATGGGACATGTGCATCTCTGCTGTCTTTCTATTTTGTTCAAGAGGCAATGCATTCCGGTTTCAATTTCTCCAGTCTGCACTGCATGCTGAGTCTGACTTTTTGAGGTTTTCAGCTACATTTTTCTATATCTAACCTGTGGCTCTTTGGTTTTTATTTGGTGAGGTGCTATCTGTGTTTTTCATGTGTGACTGAGGTGCAGTATTCTGACACAGTTATTTTGTGTATAGAGATTTGTAAGAGTCCTGCTTATTCTGTTTACCCAGTAGGAGGTGCAATGCTGCATTAAGGCCCAACAAATTTGTAGTATTGCATTACTGCAAATTTGCTATAGGCTATTTCCTTTTTACAGGGTTTTGTAGTACTTCCTAATTTTCTTTTTATGTGCTGTCAAGTCAATGCTGACTTCTGGCGACCCAGCAGCCCCTTGGTTTTCTTGGCAAGGTATGGCCGGAAGTAGATTGCCAGGCCTTTTCTTCCGAGACAATGGAGGGTAGAATGATTTGCCCAAGGTCACAAGAAGTGTCAGTGGGAATCGAACTCTGATCTCTTGGCTATTAGGCTGTTGCTCTAACCCCTATGCTACTATTCCACTCCATTTCTTAATTAGGAATTTATATTTTAAGTTTTAACCAACAAACCATGCTAAACACTTCAATGCAAACATTTTTAAAAAAAGATATTTATTGGATAACCACTGGAAAAACACCACTTTCCCTAGTACTGCCACCCCTCCCCGGCTTGTTTTGTAACCTCCACTCAGTTTTTGTGCTTTTTGTAAGGTGACAACTACATGGCACAAAGGGTAGTTACTCACTTGTAGCAGGTGTTCTCCGTGAACAGCGGGAATAAGTCCTCACGTATGTGTGACATTACCAACAGAGCCCGGTACAGGAATGCTCCCCAGCTTCCAAAGAAAGCCTTTGGGAGGTACACCATACGCGTGCATGCCTGCCTTCCCACCTGTCACAGCGCCATCTTCTCTAGTCTAATAGCATAGCAGAACCAGAAAAGGCGAATCCCTGAGGAGGTGGGAGGGTTGTGAGGACTTATTCCTGCTGTTCACGGAGAACACCTGTCAGCCAAGGCAATACTTTCAGGCTCATGGTGACATTTCACAGTGCCTGAATTCTGCCTTGTTATACAGGCTGCTTCCAAGCAAACAAGACATCTCGAATGGGTGTCAAATTTCTGGATTTTTCTACTACATCAATGGCATGGCCACAAAACTAAATCCAAAATGGTCTACAAAATATTTCTCAGAGAAAAGAAAAATAACAGACTCATAAAAATGCAATACTTTTTATAAATAGAAAAAACAACGAACAACAACATTGGAAGGCAAAAACAGACAGCCCTTCAAATACAGGAGAATTTTGTTTTCAACTTAATTTGGTAGAAAGATAATCCCACTCAGAATTTTACACATAGTTTTGCACATTGGAAAAGTTGTTCCATCCCAGTACTTGTGAAACCATCACCCAGTCCTATGCCTGATTCAACCCTGCTTCTCAATGGAAATAGATTTGTTGCCATATTTATAGTTCCTTTTAGTCTGTCCCGCCGGTCTTCCACTTCATCTATATCCTCCCACCCTGCCAGCACGTCCTTTAGTTACTTGCCCATTTTATCAAAGTTAGTATTTTTAAAATGCAACATGGTAAGCTTTGTGTGATGCCTCACTTCTTTAGCTATTATATTAAGCCATATCATCTGATCACTGCTGCGCCAGGTCCTGTACATCCTGGGCCTTGTGAGTTCCATTACCTTTTGTCAGAACAGAGCCACCATGAAGGCACACCCGACTTTTGCTTTAATTGCAATTTAAAAATCATAAGAGCAATAAAGTACTCTACCTAACATGGGATAAGTTTCAAAAGCTTCAGGGGACAAGTCTTAATCCACTGCTCTGTCACACCTTTAAGCAACCATGTTTCTCTTATAATTTTTAAATTGTACTAAAAAATGTATTTAAAAAAAGATTGAGTGGTTAACTAAGGATTAAGAAAACATGGGTCACTGGTTTGTAATGGGGACTACATATGGCATCTGAACAAAATGCGCCATTTTAAAATTTCCAAGTATAAATGCCCATTATTCATATCTTATTGAGCAGAGACGCTTGAGTATAGTCTTGAGAGATTTTTCTTGCCATTGTGTTTTTTCACATTAATTCATTTGGTTTACTTTCGGAGGTCCTGTACATGAGGATATCCCTAACATCCCCTGTAGTGAAGACAGTAGAAAATAAATCATTTAGTTTTTCTTTTATGGTTTTATCCTCAGGTCATCCCAAAGTCCAAATGACTCCCTCACAAGCTTCTCGTCTTTATGTACTTGAAAACAGTTTCACTAATAATTTATTCCTCTTTGGCAAGATTCTCTTCAAATTCTCTTGTCTTATTAATCTTTTGCATCTAATTTGCCAGCGATTATGATCTTTCTTCTATTCTTCATTAGGCCCTGCTTTACATTTTTTTAAAGAATGCCTTTTTGGTTTTAATAGCCTTTTTCACGGCACCATTTAGTCATGCTAGCAGACATTTGGTCTTCCTTCAGCCTTTTTTAATTTGTGTAATACATTTTATCTGATCATCCAAGAAGGAAATTTTAAACAATCTCCATGCCTCATGCAGATTTTAACTCTTGCCAGTGCACTTTTTAACTACCTGCTAATTAATTTCCTTAAATTCTTTCCAGTCTCCTTTTTTAATGTTTACTACTACTGCAGTATTTTTATTTCTTAGTTTCTCTCCAGTGAAAATATCAAATTTGATACAGTTATGATCACTATTGCCAAGCAGCTCGATTACAATCACCCCCGGCACCTGGTCCTGCATTCCACTGACAACTAGATCTAATGCAGCTCTCCTATCAGTTCCAAGACCAACTGCTCCATTAAGCAATCATTTATTATCATGAATTATATTTGTATGTGGTACTAATTTTTTTATTTTCTACACTGTATCGGAAAGTTGATTCATCTGGGGATACAATTAATGGAGAAATTCTACCAGATATTTTTCTTTCCTTGAATTCTGCTAGACCATCCAGACAAGTAGGTTATGCTCCCTTGCCAACAGGTGAAGGCAGACTTGATCAACTTTCAGTGATCGCATCACCAATGGTGTGGCCCACAAGCACCCGTCCAAGAATCTGGGCGATCAGGTGCCTGATTGTTTTGTTGACGGGCATATTGTGCAGCTAGATGCTTGCAGGACATATGTTAAGCAGCTCTACAGTGTACAGGCAGTGAGCACTCTCAGGCTCAGGAAAGATCGTAAAGTTGGGGCTTGTCTCTTAGGCTGCTGTGGTTAGAGTGGCTAGTCTATTAGAGGGGCCTGGGTGAGAATGGTGTTGATCACCATGTCTGTAGGAACAGAGCTGGCTATGTCAGTGGAGATGAGGCCACCAAATTTAAAGAGAGCTGCCACCTTAGTGGAAGGGTCAGAGGGAAAGTGAAAAGCTGTGGCCTGCACAATCCATAACTTAAAGGGGCGGCTGGTGCTGAGAAAACGGCCCTTAAGCATTGCCAGAGATTGGCTTCCTGGGGTAGGCAAGATTCTGCAATCATGACATTTAAAATGATGATGGGCTGCAGTGTCAGTGGTACTATGCCACTGCGTATAAATTTAAAGGGGCTGCGAAAGCTCGATTTAGCCAACCCAGAGCAAGATATCCCCAAATCGAGGGGGTGTGGGAGGCAGACAAGGCCAGAGTGAAAACGTGGTACTGACAGCAGCCAGAAAGAAGAAGGAAGAACAAGCAGTGAGTATGGCATGAATGGGTGAATAACACACACAACTGCTGTTGAGAGCTAATTCCAAAATAACCCAAATAACCCTCAAATGCTCTTAGTAATATCTATTATAATCTAAATCAATTCAATACACAAAACTACTTCAATTACCAATACCAGGCATAATGACCTCAGATGGCACAACCCCTCATGTGGCGAATTTCACCATAGGGTGTTGATAGACGCTCACATCACTGGTCAAGCCTCCTCCATATCCCTAACTTTATTCAATAACACCATTACACTTAACCACCAAATTTCCAACGGGAAAAGTCTTGTCAAAATCTATCTAAAGTAATACACTATCATTGCCCACCATTCACTCTCTACATACACCCTCTCACATACATACTACCCAAAACCTAAAAGCGTCTATAATAATTTGCACACAAAGTACAAATATGGCTGAACACAGCCTAGGCAACCCAGGTATAACCTACAAAGATAAATAATTATCAAAGTTATAAGAATGCAATAAATAACACCATCATAATATGCAAATAACTTAGCTTTAAACTGAAGTCTTGCCACCGACTGAGTTCTTTGCCTCCCAAACAGACGCACAATGACAATGGGTCAGCATAAACGCTGCCTCCGACGCGGGAAACCAACTTTAAAGAAAACTTCTCAATGAGAATCGTCCCCAAACGACCTCAACTCACGACCTCCGCTCTACGAAAGCCTTCGTTTCGCCGTAAAAACGGCTTCATCAGGAGCTTCGCCGTACAGAATAAACACTTT
Source organism: Ichthyophis bannanicus (assembly GCA_033557465.1). Classification (NCBI taxonomy): domain Eukaryota; kingdom Metazoa; phylum Chordata; class Amphibia; order Gymnophiona; family Ichthyophiidae; genus Ichthyophis; species Ichthyophis bannanicus. The sequence continues at coordinate 304,443,887 of CM066032.1, read as the reverse complement.
GCAGTAGCTCTCTACAACCGCCCGCTATACCAAAACCGGCGTGTGACGCGTCTAATAACCCCACCCTCACCAATCAAAATCTACCAAACCATGACATCACCTAAAAGCAACACTCTCTTATATTCTATTCTAAAACCCTTTGAGCTGCACAGTAATACACCCCCCTGCTGAATACCAAACGCAAAGTGCCAGCAGGACATCAAATAATCAGAAAAGTCAAAAAAATAGAAAATAAAGCCCATTCAAGGCGATCATTTAGACCGCCAGGATGCAACATATTTAATTTAAAAATCCAATGTTGTTCTTTCTGCAAAAGCAATTTCTTGCGATCTCCTCGCCGAGGATTAAATGGCACAACTTCCAAAACAGTACAACGAAGATCCTGGAACTGATGACCATGATCCACACAGTGTTGAACCAAAGGGGTATCTATCCGTACCTTCTTCAAGCTGTATTTGTGTTCTGCCAATCTCGTTCTCAAAGGTCTTGTAGTTTTCCCTACATAAAGCAACTGACAGTCACGCCATATTGCATAGATGACATAGAAGTCCTCTTGGACGCCTCCTGGACCTTTGGATCCGCTACTTTACACTTTTCGTCAGTTGGTTTTAGCAGATTTGACTTCTTTGGAGAAGAAATATCATAATCAACCGAAGAATTTGTCATCTGGAGACTATGCAGCATTACAAGAACTGGCGCACATATCCCATATTGTGATTAAACGTGCGGACAAAGGTGGTGCGGTGGTGGTAATGAATACCGTGGACTATGATAAAGAAATATGGCGACAGTTGAATAACGTTAGCCACTATAAGCCTCTAATGTCTGATCCTACTGAAGTCTTACAAGCTCGTATTCAGGCAGAAGTTATCAGTGCTTATGAGAATAATTATTTGACGAATAAAGAAAAATCTTATCTTTTGCTACAGTATCCTAAGATACCGGTATTTTATATTCTGCCTAAGATCCATAAGAGTATGATATCTCCTCCGGGACGTCCCATTTTATCTAGTAATGATTCTTTATTAGAACGGGTGGGAGTGTTTCTTGATTCTTTTTTAAAGGATGAAGTTTTAAAAATTCGTTCATATGTGAGAGATACAACCCACTTTCTGCAACTCCTTGACAATGAGTGTCAGATGGAAGAAGTGTTTTTTATGGCAAGTTTGGACGTGGCAGCCCTTTATACTTCTATCCCTCAAGATGAGGCTTTGCGGGTCTTACGACAAGTTTGGGATTCTCGTGAGCAGCCAGTTCGGGTGCCTACTTCTTTATTGATGACCTTTGCAGATTTAGCGTTGAAAGAAAATTACTTTTTATATGGGAATAATTTTTTTCAGCAAATATCTGGAACAGCAATGGGTGCTACATTTGCGCCCTCTTTGGCCAATTTATTCATGAATGATTATGAAGAACGTTTTGTTTACCCATCATGTTATGCTCAGTTTATTATACGCTGGTATAGGTACATTGATGAGATTTTTCTCTTATGGAGAGGGACTAAGGCCGCTTTGGAAGAATTTTTTGTATACTTGAATGATTGTCACTCTTCTATCCAATTTGATATTGACATTCAAGAGAGTGAAATACATTTTTTGGAGGTGCAGGTTTTTAAACAACAAAATTGTTTTGTGACTACTCTTTATTCAAAACCGACGGATAAAAATACTTTGCTGCATTTTTCAAGTTTCGATCCCCCACATTTAAAGCGGAGTCTTCCTTATTCACAACTGCTGAGATGTCGTCGGATATGTTCAACTACTGAAGAGTTTAAATATCAGGCTAAGCGTATGATGGGTAAATTTTTAGATCGGGGATATCCTCCTGCAGTTGTACATCAGGCCTACAGAAGAGCAAAATGTAACCATCGCGAGTGGCTGCTTTGTCCAGCTAAGAAAGTATCCCATGGAGATTCATCACCTATGGTTACTTGTGTTTTACCTTTTTCTACTTTATCTTCTCGGATAGCTACTATGATGCGAAAGCATTGGTATCTTATTAATCGGCACCCACAGCTTTCTACATGTGCTTTGCGGATGGCATATAGTTGTGGACGCAATCTTCGGGATCGATTATGTCCCGCCGTAGTACAGCGTGATGAAGTACCTCCTACATCTACATTTGGCCATTTTGCATGTCAAAATCACTCGTATTCTGGGATCATGAGTATATCTATTTGTGAAAAGTACCAACGGTTGGTGAAACAATTGGCTAGTACTACTTGTAATACGGATTATGTCATCTATGCAATATGGTGTGACTGTCAGTTGCTTTATGTAGGGAAAATTACAAGACCTTTGAGAACGAGATTGGCAGAACACAAATACAGCTTGAAGAAGGTACGGATAGATACCCCTTTGGTTCAACACTGTGTGGATCATGGTCATCAGTTCCAGGATCTTCGTTGTACTGTTTTGGAAGTTGTGCCATTTAATCCTCGGTGAGGGGATCGCAAGAAATTGCTTTTACAGAAAGAACAACGTTGGATTTTTAAATTAAATACGTTGCATCCTGGCGGTCTAAATGATCGCCTTGAATGGGCTTTATTTTTTTGACTTTTCTAATTATTTGATGTCTTGCTGGCACTTTGCGTTTGGTATTCAGCAGGGGGGTGTATTACTGTGCACCTCAAAGGGTTTTAGAATAGAATATAAGAGAGTGTTGCTTTTAGGTGATGTCATGGTTTGGTAGATTTTGATTGGTGAGGGTGGGGTTATTAGACGCGTCACACGCCGGTTTTGGTATAGCGGGCGGTTGTAGAGAGCTACTGCAAAGTGTTTATTCTGTACGGCGAAGCTCCTGATGAAGCCGTTTTTACGGCGAAACGAAGGCTTTCGTAGAGCGGAGGTCGTGAGTTGAGGTCGTTTGGGGACGATTCTCATTGAGAAGTTTTCTTTAAAGTTGGTTTCCCGCGTCGGAGGCGGCGTTTATGCTGACCCATTGTCATTGTGCGTCTGTTTGGGAGGCAAAGAACTCAGTCGGTGGCAAGACTTCAGTTTAAAGCTAAGTTATTTGCATATTATGATGGTGTTATTTATTACATTCTTATAACTTTGATAATTATTTATCTTTGTAGGTTATACCTGGGTTGCCTAGGCTGCGTTCAGCCATATTTGTACTTTGTGTGCAAATTATTATAGACGCTTTTAGGTTTTGGGTAGTATGTATGTGAGAGGGTGTATGTAGAGAGTGAATGGTGGGCAATGATAGTGTATTACTTTAGATAGATTTTGACAAGACTTTTCCCGTTGGAAATTTGGTGGTTAAGTGTACTGGTGTTATTGAATAAAGTTAGGGATATGGAGGAGGCTTGACCAGTGATGTGAGCATCTATCAACACCCTATGGTGAAATTCGCCACATGAGGGGTTGTGCCATCTGAGGTCATTATGCCTTGTATTGGTAATTGAAGTAGTTTTGTGTATTGAATTGATTTAGATTATAATGAATGGGTGAATGCCATGCTAGGAGCAGTTGCATATCTATTGCCCCTCCTCCCCCCACTTTGGGTCCCATCAAAAACTGCATTTTGCCTACGCCCCTGGCCATCACTAGGTATATATGCTGGTGCAGCAGAGAAGACAGTAAGACATTTCCCAAGCAGTAAACTGAAAATCTTAGAAAACCTCATTACGCATAACAACAAATAAAATGAACAAGTACTTAGCTCTCTTACCAGAACTAACTCTGTGTCAGATACTGACAAGTTAAAAGACAGTAGGCCTTCCCAACTTGAATAGGAGTCTTCTAGGGCTGGTCCTGAAATGGTCTAGTGCATCAGGCTTTATCTCTGGCCCTTTTCAAATCCAGGCTGAAAACTCACCTCTTCAAGGCCACTTTTGGATCCTGATCCGCTTAGCCTTCTATGTGTTTCCTTATCTTTCCCCTAGATATATCTTTGTCCTCAGCCGTTGTGTTGTCTCTCTTGACTAGATTGTAAGCTCTGATGAATAGGGACTGTCTTTTACATGTGTTTGTAGAGTGCTGAATATGCCTTGTAGAGCTATACAAATGATAAGTAGGAGTAGTAGTAGCAGGTCTGGCAGGATTAAAGGAAAGAAAATTATCTGTTAAAATTTCTCCTTACTTTTTATCCTGATAGACCAATCCAGACGAGTGGGATGTACCCAAGCAGTGAAAATCCAGGGTGGAAAGATGATGATGCTCTGAAGAGGACTGCCAAGCTAAAGGTACTATCCACTCCAGCTCCCAGATGTAACTGTAATGCTTCATAAAGGTGTTCAAGGATGACCAGGTAGAAGAAGATGCCAAGGCAGACTCTGCCCAGGAGGAGGTATGTGCCCTAGTGGAGTGAATTTTGACTTCCTCCCCCCTACCTGCTTACCAGCCAGAAAGTATGCTGACCCAATGGCCTCCTTAATTCAACAGGTGATAGAGGACTTGGCCACTGCCAGCCCCTTCCCTCAGACTGCCAAGGGCATAAAGAGGATCAAACCAATGGAATAAACTGGAAATTTCCAGGTTACTAGATGTAACGAGAGGTTCCTCTGAAGATCCTCCAAGGAGGATGACGACAGAATAAAAGACTGGTTTAAAGGAAAGCAGAGCAGCACCTTTGGGAGAAAGGATGGCACAGTTCTCAAGGAAACAGACCAAGTTGACCAAGAAAGACTCCCTGTAGGACAAGGCCTTCAGATCTGACAACCATTTAGCAGATGCTATGGCCACCAGAAACACCACCTTAAGGGTCAAATCCTTGAGAGAGGCCTTGCAAACAGGTTCAAATGGAAACCACTTCAGCACCAGAGAAAGGCTCCACTGAGGAACAACCAGATGTACCAGCAACCAGATCTGTTTTGCTCCCTTAAGGAAGTGAGTGACATTAGGATGCACTGCCAATGACATTCTTGTATGCAACTATGTAGCATGCAAGGCCACCACTTGAGCCCTGCGAGAATTCAAGGCCAAGTTCTGGTCCAGACCAAACTCTAAGGACAACCTAGTACGAGAGGAACACCATTTCTTGAGAACCCTCCAGACTCTAACATAAGCCAAGGATGTTGAGCCTTAAGCCTTAAGCCTTGGGACTTAAGCAGCGTGTCTACTACCATTCCAGAATAGCCCTTCTTGGAAAATCTATGCCTCTCAAGGGCCACGGCCATAACAGAGAAGAGACCAAGATCCTCTATCATTAGGGGCTCTTGTCATAGGAGACCTTTCTTGGAGGCAACAAGGAGGAGGAGCCCACCAACAGATTCAAGAAATCTATATACCACAGTCTGCAATGGCCTGACTAGAATCACTAGGCCCAGGTGGGCTTGAATGCTATTCAGATGACTGCTCACCAAGGGGCACAGAAGGAAGACATACAGCAACTCCACCTGGGGAGACTCTTGAAGCAGGGCATCCAAACTAATCTCCCATGGGTTCTTCCTGCAATTAAAATGGTTCTTCAGTTTGGCATTCTGCTGAGTGGCCATCAAGTCAAAAAGTGGAAGGTCCCACTTCTGCACTATCACCCAGGATCCAAGGTGTTCTGACACAGGAAGCCTGCGTGCATGTTGTCTACACCTGCACTGTGCAATCAGATGTTTCACTGCCCAACAACAGCTCCACAACCTCAAGAGCCACTCCACCACTGTGAGTTCCATCTCATTTGTTGACATACACCACCACTGTGGCATTCTCTGAAAACCCTGGATGTTTTACCGACTAGGAGAGGCATAGATCTCTCCAGGGGCAGATGGAATGTTCTAGCTTTCAGGTGGATGATCACCCAGGTTTCCTAAGTAGACCAGAATCCCCTAGCCCAGGCATTTCACACCCTAATCCTTCAAGCTGGCACTCAATTTGGTGCTTTAAACAGCATCCCGGCCATCAGGGGACAGGATTGCGACCACCACCTCAACTGCTCCTTGATCTCTTGGTGGGTGGGGGGGGGGGGAGGAAGAGGAAAGGTCTGGCCAAACAAAAGGAAACAGAGGGACCTAAAGGTTAGCAGGTGCGTATGCAATGGGCACACGAGCCCAAAAGAACTGGCTCCAAGGTCGATGCTATGGATCTGAGGAACTGGAGATAGTCCCAGGCCCATTGAGATGACGAACCACAAAATCAGCCAAATACAGCCCATTGAAATCAACTAGAGGAAAATGAAATAAAAAAAATTGGGTAAAGACAAAAAAAGCATGCAGATCAAGAAGGAATGGGGGTCTGAGCCTGACAAACCAGACCTCACAAGCAATGTTCCCTCTAATTTTCTGTAGGCTGTGTGCGCATAAAATATCAGCTGTGCAGCTTTTGAAGGAAGATTAAATTTTTGTGCGCCACATAACGACACTCGGAGTTATATACTTTAAAATTTGACTACACGTCAGAATACAGTATGTACACCACATTGATTGCACTAGAAAATATTGTAGAACTTGTGAAAACCGTAAATACACAACAACTTTTCAATTTTAAGAATGTCTGTGGTGTTTTCTGTCAGAATCAGAACCGTAATTTTTGCGCGCTCTGTTGTAAAGTATGTGCGCTCACTCGGCGAGGTGTGTGCGCGCGCACATGCGCACAGCTTAGAGGGAACAGTGCTCACAAGGTTCCTGTGGAGTCTATCTGCTCATCTCAGGCACACAAGTACTGGAACCCATGGACCTAGCTACCGGTTCAAGGAGACAGGGGTGCACCTGAGCTTCAATTAACATTGGGTCTAAAGGTCTCAGTCACACAGACTACAGCACCATAGTGTGGGCTTGGGAAACAGACTTATCTGCACTGCTGCACCAGTCCAAGCACCTTGCCATCTTCTGGGGGCACTCTCAGTGCTGCATCAGAGGATAGATCAAGTGATGACATCACTGAAAATTGCTCAAGGCTGCCTCTACCTGCTAGCAAGGGAGTATAACACACTCATCTGGACTGGTCTTTTTCAAGATCATGGGCAAGTGGCCAGTAGTATTACAACCCCTCCCCACCAATATCCTTCCCTATCACACATGAAATTTCTACGCATAGAGATTCGATAATGAAGTTGATTTCCTGCAGAGTTTTTATGTTATGCCATCTTTAATGCGCCCGACAGGCTTTATCCAGTCCTGGGTTTACCCACTGCATCCAGGGACATTTAGTTCTACTTTCTCCATTGCACTCCATAGGAAATGGAAAACTACAAGTCCCTGCATGCAATGGGGTAAATTCAGGACTGGATCAAGCCTGTCGGGCGCATCTGGAGCCAGTTGGCAACCCTACTTTAACGTGATAAACCATCCCACCACTAGTTCGATCTGCTCTGTCACTTCAGACTATCTTGTACCCTGGAATCACAGCATCCCATCAGTTATTTTCACTTAATCTCTGAAATGTCTATTATGTCTATATCTTTATTACATGCCAATCCCTCTAACTCAGCAATCATATTTTTTTGATTTCTGGCATTTACTATTAGCAGCTGACTCAGATCATTTATATTTTTCACTTTTCATTTAAATTCACCTGAGCTAAATCGCCATTTTCTATGTCCTCTTTTGTTGTATTCTAATTTCCGTTTAACAGTATCCTTTCAATGAACTTCTGAGTGATTGTCAGTTTTCTCCCATGATGTAATGTAAACACTGCTCTCACTCTGTTTTAATTATCAGCATCAGTAAATGGGTTTCATTCTGGTTAAGATAGAGACCATGCTGTTCGAATTGGCACCCCTTCTTGCAAAAAGCTCCCTGTTTTTCAATGAATAGAAAAAGCTCTTCAGTGCATCATCTTCTCATCTATGCATTGAGACCTCAAAGCTCCGCCTGCCTCTGGGTCCTGCACAAGGAACTGGAAACATTTCAAAGAAGCTACCTTGGAGGTTCTGTATTTCAGTTTTCTTCCTAGAAGCCTAACTTTAGCCTTCAGAACATCCCTCTTACACCTTATGCCATTGGTACCCATATGTATCACAACAGCTGTCTCCTCCCCAGTACCCTCTAAAATCCTACCAAGGTGGCATATAAAGTTTACTATCTTCACATCAGTTAATTTGCCAAGCGATCCTCATAGTTACCCAACACCTACATTCCTAATGATAAAATCACCAATAACAGCAACAGTCCTATTCCTACTCACCTCATCAAGCTTGATGCCAGGATACTGGACACCATAGACAGTTTTTCAGCCATACAATCAACAACGTCCTCCCCCCCCCCCCCAACCTATGTACTAACAGCAGCTCCAGCATCCCCCTACAGTGGTGACTGCTCTGGAACAGTGCTTTCTGCTTTAACAGCAGTGACTCCAACTTAACATCTCTCCTCTATTTCCCATCCCCTTTACAACAACCCCCTCTATCTTTCTCTCTCCCTCTGCCTAGTAGCAAATCCCTTTACTCTTCTACCCTCTGCCCATCATCTCCTGCTTTTTTCCTCCCCATCCTCTATACAGCCATCACCACTGTTGTGCGCATATGATTTTTCCAAGCAACCAGAGGAGAGTTGCCTCTCCTTTCCTATTCTTACCACCCATAAACTCTCGCATTTCCCTCTTCTCCAGCACCTGCTCCTTAACCTTTATCCCAGCATTTATTCCTTGTCTTCTTTTCCTTCCTCAGCATCCATTCCCCTGCTTCTCCCCTTGTACCTTCTGGTTGTTTCTTCACCTCCCCACAGCCTCTCCCTCTACCTCTACGTCTTCTTCCTCCAAGATCTGACCCTGAGCACCCCCCCTCCCCCACACCCTTTTCTTCAACATATACCTATGGTCTCTTACCCCTTTCCTCATCTCCATCATCCCTTCCCTTCCCCTTCCAAGCATCTGGTCTCTGCCTCCCCCCACTTCTTCCCCCAGCACCTGACCCCTCCCTGTCTCTTCCTCTCAGGTTAACTGAGCAGTGCGAGCCATGTTGTGCCTCCCCACTGCTCTTCTTCCTTCTCAAAGCTAGCACTGTGAGCATGTTCAAAAAACACAGTCGTGAGTCAGCACTTCCTTATCATGATCTCATGTATCACAGGACAAGTATCAGGAAGTGCAGGCCCATAAGAACATAAGAAATGCCATACTGGGTCACACCAAGGGTCTATCAAGCCCAGTATCCTGTTTCCAACAATGGACAATCCAAGTCACGAGTTCCTGGCAGTTTCTCAAAAAGATACACAGGTTCTACAATGCTTGTACTGAGGCAAGCAGAGGATTTCCCAGGTCATCTTTAATAATGGTTTATGTACCTTTCATCCAGGAACTTGTCCAAACCTTTTTTAAACCCAGCTACACTAAAAGCTTTTACAACATCCTCCAGTAACAAATACCAGAGTTTGATTACGCGTTCAATGAAAAAATAATTTCTCTTATTAGTCTTAAACGGGTTACACTGTAGCATCATTTCATGTCCCCTAGTCTTTCTACTTTTTGATGGTGTAAACAATCGATCAACATTTACCCATCCCATTTCATTCATTAATTTATAGACCTCCATCATATCTCCCCTCAGCCATCTCTTTTCTAGGTAGAAGAGTCCAAACCTTTTAAGACTCTCCTCATAAGGGTATCCTTCCACCCCTTTTACCATTTTGGTGGCTCTTCTCTGTGCCTTTTCTAATTCCACTATATCCTTTTTAAGATACAGCGACCAGAATTGCACATCATATTCAAGGTGTGGTCGCACAATGGAACGATACAGAGACATTATAATATCCTTTGTTTTATTCTCCATTCCTTTCCTTATGATTCCTAGCATTGTATTTGCCTTCTTGACCACCACTGCAGACTGGTCGGAGGGTTTCAACATGTTATCCACAATGACACCAAAATCTTTGACCTGGGTGGTTCCTAATGTGGAATCTTGCATTGTGTAACCATAGTTTTGGTTGTTATTTCCTAGGTGCATAACACTTCAATTGTCCATATTAAATTTCATTTGAATGTTCAGTCTTCCAGTTTATCAAGGTCCTCTTGCAATTTTTCACAATCCCCTTGGGTTTTAAGAACTTTAAATAATTTTGTGTCATATGCAAATTTGATCACCTCACTCATTATTCTCATTTCCAGGTCATTTACAAATACGTTAAAAAGCAGCGAACCTAGCACAGATCCCTGGGGTACCCCAATATTCACTTTTCTCCATTGGGAAACTGGCCATTTAGCCCTACTCTCTGCTTGCTATCTTTTAACCAGTTCCTGATCTACAATAGTACACTGCCTCCTATACCATGACTTTTTAATTTTGCAAAGAGTCTCTCATGAGGGACCTTGTCAAAGGCTTTCTGAAAATCCAGATACACCATATCAACCAACTCACATTTGTCTACCTGTTTATTCACACCTTCAAAAAAATAACAGATTAGTAAGACAAGACCTTCCTTGGCTAAATCCATGTTGGCTTTCTCCCATAATACCCTTAACTATCTACATGCTCAGTAATTTTGTTATTTATAATGGTTTCTACCATTTTCCCGGTACTGACATCGGGCTCACTGCTCTGTAGTTTCCTATATCACTCCTGGAACACTTTTAAAAATTGGAGTTACATTGGCCATTTGCCAGTCTTCAGGAATTACAGATGATTTTATGACTTTAATGATAGTTCACAGATTACCAATAGTAGGTCTGCAATCTCATCTTTCAGTTCTTTCAACACCCTTGGATGTATACCATCCACTTCAGGTGATTTACTACTCTTTAGTTTATCAAATAGTTGTAATACATCTTCCCGGTTTATCAATATTTCTTTCAATTCTTCCGATGCATCAGCTTTAAATTCCATTTCAGTCATAGATAACTTCCCTACATCATCTTCAGTAAAGACCGAAGCAAAGAATTCCTTCAGTCTCTCCAGTATGGCCTTGTCCCGTCTTAGTGCCCTTTATCCCTCTACCATCTAATGATCCAACTGACTCCTTCACAGGCTTTTTGCTACAAATGTACATTCATTTTGAAGATGCTTGCAGTGCCAGCACTGAGCACGGGAAAGAACCACAGAAAAGGTTCCTGCCACTGTCAGGATCTGCTCCCTCCCTGCAGCTTCTCATCCTCAGCTAACTGGACCCTCCAGTACACCATTTTTTCCACCCCCCATTGCCCACCAAATTATGGCACTCTAGGTGGTAAAAGCCAGCCCTGAGGTATACAATTTTAGTAGGAGAAGATCACACATCGTTTGGAAGGAACGTTCCAGTTACAAAATTACTATCTGACACTTCAGGATGATGCTCTCCTTCCCAATGACCTTGCTCCTCCAAACCAACACAAAGACTGCAAGAACAGAGATGAAAGCACTCTACTATGCCTCTAACAGTCTCCTCTGTAAGCCTCTCTCTGCATCAGTTTCTCATGGTCTACCATTCTTGCCTCCAGAGACTGCACTCATACTCCTGAGCTACCTCAATCTGTAGCCTAACTCTTACAGCAGTCTAACGTTTCCAGGGTCTCGGTCCAGTTGAGATTCTTTCTACTCCAGTCAAGTGTTCTTGCGGGAAGATTTCAATTTATACGTCCATCTAGACCTCAACCTCTTCCTCTTCACAGACTTTTCTAAGAATTATCCACTTTGAAACCCTGCACCTAGGGCGAGATACTGTATGCTGATGATGCAATATACTGCCTCACACAATACTCCATAGAAATTTAAACAGCTTTATCTCTCCTCATGGTAGTCCAACTGCCAGCAGCATGGTAGTCCAACTGCTAGAGGTTTTCTCTACTTTATATTTTGAAAAAGCAAAGTGCTGCAAGTGTCATACATTTTACATGCTTTGTGTAGAAATTCTCTCTTAAATCGTATGGTGACTTAACAAATCTGCACATTCTGAGAAAAACCTATGAAAATATCAATAAAAATGAATACTTTTGACACGACATGACATGTTGCCTAGATGTAAATAGTTACCCCAGTTTTATCCACGTTTTAGTACCTGTTCTTTGTAAACACAGATCAGCTTGCTGTACTGTGCTAGTCATTCTGTTTCATGTAAACCGCACTGATGTTGAATAGCATGGTATAAAAGAGACTGTAAATAAATAAATAAATACTTGATATTTCTGAAGCCCTTAAGTAAGGAGGCTCCCTTATTCTGTTTCCTGTTTTGAGATCACTGGCACACCAATGGCGTTTTCTGATTGTGCTGTATACACAATAAGCATCTTAACAAAAGAATTTGCTTCAGTCTCAACACGAATTCAGTTCCTAACTTCACAACAAACTTCGTTCCACTCAAATCAAAATCTAATAAAGAGCCTAAAAGTGACGAGCACATCCTGGAGTGCAGCTGAGTGCATTGCATTTCTAATTAGCCCTCTAGCCATAGGGGTTCCGAAATCACTCATTCATGAGCCAGAAAGCAAGACAGGAAAAGAAAACCAGCTTCTCACAGAACTCATGTATTATCTTTAGAAGGCATCAGGAAAAATCAAGGTCCGAGCTTTGTGGATTTTTTTTTTCAGATTAGAAACATATTGATTAGCAAAACTGAAGGCATTTCAACTTTCCATGTAGGCTGGATATTGATTTTCGCATTTTCTGTGGTGAAAAGGGGGATCTCTACAATAAGCCCGTCTATTATTGCTGAGACATTACAGTAATAAAACATGCCAACACTTAAGCATTATACCTGATGAAAGGTTACTGCCTGTGACACAAGTGTCTATTGGACACTTACGGATTCCCAAGATGATTAATCTCTTGTTTATTCTGTGTTATGCGTTTTGGCAATGTCTACGCTGCTACCAGATTGCTACGCACTGTATATTGGAGACTGGAAACCAGGTGCTATTTTATCACCAGGCAAGTCATTTATCCTGATTCTATTATAAAAATGACTGCCATTCGAAAGCTTGTTTCGTGTAGTGTCAATGCCTTTCCACACTCATTGTCTCAACTGTGACATGGAATGGAAAAGAAAAAACAGAGTGCAAACACAATGTAAGTGAGCACAGTAGAACAAATGGAAAATAAAATCACAGGAAACTGAAAAGAGGTCTATTACAAAAGTAAATAGATTAAAAAAAAAGGCACAAAACAAACATGCACAAGAAACAAGAGAAGCTGGCAGAAAAATACTCCAGGGTATACAGTTCAAAAACAAAATACTCATCAGCCGAAAATGTTAATTTTATTCAGTAGATCCATTTCTGCAGAAGAATTTCTCAAAATCTGTTCTTGTGTTGCATTTCAACAAAAGGATTATGAATTCTGCTACCACTGAGCAATATGAAAGCCGTGGCTTTGATCAATGTCCTTCTAGCAAACAGAAAAATAAAACTGTTTCCTTTTTTATAAAATAAAATTATTCCAGCCTGGTGAATTGAGATTCTAGTCTACCAAAAGGAGAAACTTTGACAAGGCAAAACAACAGCTGTTAAAATTGATTTACTTGGCAAAAAATCCAAAACCAACCGACCGGATTTGTCAGGTTAGAGATATGCAGCACTTCAATTATTCTAAGTGATAAAACAGAAGGCCTGATATTTTGGTTGAATTAGGTGCCTGCTATATTGCAATACTGCTGCTACGACTTGCGTCAGGTGCCATGGTGGATGAGAAAGACACTTCAAACTAAAGCCTCCATGTCTGCAACTAGAGTTCAATATGGTTAACCACCATACTGTGCTGCAACACAGCAGCTCCCGTGACATATTATATCTGCCTGTTATCAACTTTTGGAAGCCCAGAACTTGAGAATTCAGAACAGAGTACACACAGCCAAACAGCATGAGATTGTCAGACGGATTAAATTAACATGGTTGACAATTTTATAACATGGCGCCTTGGTTTATGGGGCAAAAACGTGCCTATTTTCATTTAGTCAAATTTTCTAAAGACACAGAGGCGCCTATGTGTCTTCATAAAATACTAACACAAATTCATTATAAATTGCACCTACATTGTGGCGCGGACGTTACATCTGCTCAAGGTCAGGCATAAACGTCTGCACATAGAGTACAAACAGGAAACAGGCAGGAGAAAAGACAACTTCTGCAGATATGTCAATCAGAACACACAAAGAGCGGAGAACGACTAGTTTTGTGGTACTATATTTTGAATGCCGCTTTGTTGCACTTTCTTTATAAGTGCTTGGGTATTCTGAAAGTTTGATTATTTGTAGACCCCTGATGAAGGCTTTGCCGCCAAAATTTGGACAAGTCGGGTTTTTCTAATAAAGGAATTTGTCTCATAAGGCCTGGTCATCCTCTGCTCTTTGTGTGTTCTGATGCACGTAGAGTGTGCAAGTATGCACACAATGCAATGCAATGTGTGCCTTCGAATCAGTCCTGACTCCTGGCGACCCAGAAGCTCCTGGGTTTTCTTGGCAGTGTCACCGGAAGTAGATTGCCAGGCCTTTCTTCCGAGGCAATGGAGGGTTAAGTGACTTGCCCAAGGCCACAAGGAGTGCTAGTGGGAATCGAACCCTGGTTGCTTGGTTACCAAGCCAGTGTTCTAACCACTAGGCTACTCCTCCAGATTTGCATATTTTATCATCAATGCAGATGCTTCGAGATTCTGTCCATGCTGTACTCACTCCACGCCGCTGGCAACGCCTACAGTAAAATCACATGCATTCATGCCACGTGTGTACTTCTATGCCTGAGGCAATTTTGCAGGAGCCACTCTGCATGCGCCCATTGCACTAAAATGACTTCTTAAAGTTACCTCCCCAAGTGACCCAGGGGAAAGTTGGACCTCTTCCTGAACTGAAGCACAATATGATTTAGGAAAAGAGCAGCAAAATGTTGGGGGAAAAGATCACATCTATTTTAGGCTCTGCCCCAGCTTCCAAAAGGAGAGAGACCTGCCCTTTACATTATGTCTGAGAAGGTAACATTAATACCGCACTCTTCAGCATTTGTAAGATACATCCCATATGCGGACATATATACACAGCTCATAATCTTGTAAATCAAATATAAAATCTGCTTAAATGGGTTCTGTATAAACAGTTTCTTTTCTCATTAGCAAACAGGATCCTTAGTTGCCTTGCAAACTACTGTAATTATATGCACAAAGTTAATTAGAAACAGTTTAGTAGTTTTCAGAGAAAAATCTCAAAGGATTACAGAACCAACAGTATAAAATTGAAAAATATCGGAAGACTGCACCATTATTCCTAAAATCAAAGCTGAAAAGAGTTGCAAAGAAGTCCATTGGGTCATCCCAAACTGTGCAAATAGCTGTTCTTCCCTCCCATGCTGCTAATTACTTAACATGAATGTGTGTATACAGACGGTTTTTCCTCTCTCTCAAAACCTAGGTACTTCTCCTTCCAACTCTATACTAGAAGTCTGTAATTCTCTCGTAAGGAAGACAACTAGGGCTTCTGATTTTAGGTTTTAACCACTGATGAGGTATCCCAATGCAAAAAGATTCAAACAGGTATTTATTGGATAAACACTGGAAAAACACCACTTCCCTAGAACTCTTGCTGGCTTGTCTTGTATTCTCCATTCAGTCTGTGCAATGACTCCTAAGTTTCATGAATGTATATATTTGATTCAACCAGAAAAGATGCCTGTACTAGTCAGTGTACCGCAAAAACAGCAATAAATACCAAGGGGGTAATATTCAGCCCATGGCAGTCAGCATCTTTTTTAAACACTAGTTGCTATGGGTAAAAGAAATCTGGATATTCAGCAGTGGTAGCCGGGGATACCAGCCAGCCTTAAATATCTGGATTTAGCTGTCAGCACCAGTTCTGATAATAGTGGCAATATTCAGCACTATCTGGATAGAGACGCTGAAAATGCTGCTATCCGGATAAGAACCCTAATTAGCTGGAAAATGAACTACTAAATTTAGAATTTATAAACACCTAAGACTAGAAGTCCAAGACAGATCTAGAAAAAGCTATGAATGATGACTTATTAGTACATAAGAACATAAGATATGCCATACTGGGTCAGATCCAGGTCCATCAAGCCCAGTATCCTGTTTCCAATAGTGGCCAATCTAGGTCATAAGTACTTAGCGGTTTCCCCAAAAGACAAAGGTTCCACAATGCTTGTATTGGGTCAAGCAGTGATATCCTGGGTCCCTTTTAACACTAGAAGCCCCAAAAGGCATTTTACCTAGAAACCCCAAAGTGTGTCAATTGACGCATTATCACGACAACTGCATTTAGCATGAAATGCAGATGTGAATTAATGTTAAGTTACTTATTTGTTAAATACGTGCAGTATGTGACGTCATTACATGACGTCATCGTGTGTTTCTTGTTTGTAATGTCAGAGTAAAACTGTAAACAGTGATTGAGATGCGCCACCTAGTGGGAATATGAATTTATACCTAGAAGCCCCAAAGTACGTCAATTGACGCATCCAAGACAATTGAGTGCGTCAACTGACGTACTTTGGGGCTTCTAGGTTCAAATTCATTTTCATACTGTTCAAATATGTGCATCTGTCATTAATTTTCGATGCACATATTTGAACATCTTGACCTTGCTAACAAAGTCATGGAACATGACTGACATGGTTCTAGCAGTGGTGCTGGTATACAACTTCGAAGATGCATTTGCGTCAATTGACGCACTTTGCGCTTCTAGTGTTAAAATGGTTTATGGACCTTTCCTCCAGGAACTTGTCCAAACATTCTTTAAACCCAGCTACACTAACAGATTTACTACATCATCTGGTAACAAATTCCAGAGTTTGATTACACGTTGAGTGAAAAAATATTTTTTCTTATTAGTCTTAAATAGGTTACCCTGTAGCTTCATTGCATGTCCCCTTGTCTTTCTATATTTTGATGACGTAAACAATCAATCTACGTTTACCCGTTCCACTCCATTCATTAATTTATAGACCTCTAACATAATCTCCCCTCAGCCATCTTTTTTCTAGGTTAAAGAGCCCTAATCTTATTAGCCTGTCTTCATAGGGGTATCCTTCCATCCTGTTTACCATTT
Source organism: Ichthyophis bannanicus (assembly GCA_033557465.1). Classification (NCBI taxonomy): domain Eukaryota; kingdom Metazoa; phylum Chordata; class Amphibia; order Gymnophiona; family Ichthyophiidae; genus Ichthyophis; species Ichthyophis bannanicus. The sequence goes on along the minus strand of CM066032.1, from coordinate 304,427,065 downwards.
TGGTGGCTCTTCTCTGTACCTTTTCTAATAACGCTTTATCCTTTTTAAGATACGGCAACCAGAATCACATCATGGAACGATACAGAAGAATTATAATATCCTTTGTTTTATTTTCCATTCCTTTCCTTATGATACCAAGCATTCTAGTTGCTCTCTTGGCCGCCACTGCACACTGGGCGGAGGGTTTTAACATGGTATCCACGATGATGCCTAAATGTTTTTCCTGGGTAGTAGTTCCAAATGTGGAACCTTGCATTGCATAACCATAGTTTGGGTTGTTCTTTCCTAGTGTGAGAGATAGTGAGTGATAGCTACCTCATATGACCCTATTAGGTGGCTGCCTAGGGTGTTAAGATTTAAGTTGCCTTTGATACAAAAAGAGTCTTGTAGTCAAGTGGTAAGGCAAAAATAATATTAGGGCTTTATTCCCTGCCCTGATGGGATATTCCTGAGATACAACAAACAATATGAAACAAAAGAACTGTTGCACAGAAAAATATCTTCTTTCCTTTAGGCACCATCAGCTGGCTGCTTTGCACATGTTCAACATAAAGATACAATATCGTCAGATAGACATATTGTACAATCCATGGGCACAGGGTCAGAGTTATAGGTGCTGTTCTCCCACTGCATTAACTCAGAGTCACTTACGATTGCATATGCGTCACACTCTTCACAGCTGCTGTCTTCCTTAAAACTCTCCTGTGAGTCATGGGCTAACTTTTCTAGAAAGGGCTCTTTAAATCCAGGGCTCTGAATGCCTGGTATATTAAAAGCTTCCTTCTGGCTTTCCCTTCTTCTCCACGCTGGTGGAATTACTGTATAACTTTCAGTATCAAAGTTATTTCTGGTGCCATGCCCTTGCCTTTCAAACCAAACAGAACTTCTTGCCTTTTCTTTAGCAAAGCTAGGTTCCCACCTCTTAGCTGTGGTTCTGTCTCTTATATCTGGGCTTCTGGCAGATCTCTCCTGGGCTCTCCAACTGCCAGGAATCCTAGCAGGGTCCTGGGCGCGATGCTGGCTGTTTCCTACTCTGCTGCCACACCTACTGCTTCCTTCTCTCAGTGGATTTCCTCCAGCATGACGTGTGTTCACTGGATGCTGGCTTAGTCCTCCCAGGTCGCTGCCCCTACTGGCCTTCCCTGGTTCTACCCTGCAGCTTTTATCCTTGTTCTCATTGCATGCTGCGTGGGTTTCTGAGAACAGGTGTTCCTGATTAGGCTTCCTGCTTCTAGCTACGTCAGGACTAGTGCAAGGACATTTTACTCTAATGCCTTTTTGCTTTTCTTGTGCTTGTATTGGTTCAAGCATTGATATCCTGGGTCCCTTCTTAATAATGGTTTATGGACCTTTCCTCCAGGAAAAGGTTTGGACAAGTTCCTGGAGGAAAGGTCCATAAACCATTATTAAGAAGGGACCCAGGATATCAATGCTTGAACCAATACAAGCATTGTGGAACCTGTGTCCCTTGGGGAAACTGCTAGGTACGTATGACCTAGATTGGCCACTGTTGGAAACAGAATACTGGGCTTGATGGACCTTGGTCTGACCCAGTATGGCATATCTTATGTTCTTATGAGTCTGTTTGCTGCTCAGCTAATTCTACATGTGCTGAGTTTGTCTGCTGCTCAGCTAATTCTACATGAGCTGGGTTTGTTTGCTGCTCAGCTAATTCTACATGAGCTGAGTTTGTCTGCTGCCCAGCTGATTCTGAGGTAAGTTCCTTACTTTCCCCTAACTCCATGGGCTCTGTGCCAGCTGCTGTGTCACACTAGGTGCATACCTTTGCACTTGTCCACATTGAATTTCATCTGCTATTTGGATGCCCAGTCTTCCAATTTATCAAGATCCTCTTGCAATTTTCCACAATCCTCATGGGTTTTAACAACTTTAAATAGGTTTGTGTCATCTGCAAATTTGATAACCTCACTCATTATTCCCTTTTCCAGGTCATTTATAAATATGTTAAAAAGCAGCGGACCTAGCACAAATCCCTGGGGTACTCCACGATTCACCTTTCTCCACTGGGAAAATTGGCCATTTAGCCCTACCCTCTGCTTTCTATCTTATAACCAGTTCCTGATCCACAGTAGTACACTAACTCCTATCCCATGACTTTTTCGTTTTGCCAAGTCTCTGATGAGGGACTTTGTCAAAGGCTTTCTGAAAGTCCAGATGCACTATATCAGCCGACTCACCTTTGTCTACCTGTTTATTCACACCTTCAAAAAAACCATAACAGATTAGTAAGACAAGATCTTCCTTGTCTAAAGCCATGTTGACTGTCTCCCATTAAGCCATGGCACCCATCCCATGACTATCTTTATGATGGTTTCTGCCATTTTTTCCAATACTGATGTCAGGTTCACCGGTCTGTAGTTTCCCGGATCATCCCTGGAACCCTTTATAAAAACTGGCGTTACACTGGCCATCCTCCAATCTTCAGGTATTACAGATGATTTTAATGATAGTTCACAGATTACAAATAGCAGGTCTGCAATCTCATATTTCAGTTCTTTCAACACGTTTGGAGGTATACCATCCGGTCCAGGTGATTTGCTACTCTTCAATTTATCAAATAGTTTTAATACATCTTCCCGGTGTATCAATATTTCTTTCAATTCTTCTGTAGAATCGCCTTTAAATACCACTTCAGTCATGGGTAACATCCCTACAACTTCCTCAGTAAAGACCAAAGCAAAGAATTTATTCAGTCTCTCCACTATGGCCTTATCCCCTCTTAGTGCTCCTTTTACCCCTCTATCATTTAATGGTCCAACTGACTCACAGTTTTTTTTGCTATGAATGTACTTTTAAAATACTTTATTACGCATTTTTGCTTCCACAGCAAGCTTTTTCTTAAATTCTATTTTTGTCTTTCTTATCAATGCCTTGCATTTAACTTGACAGTGCTTGCGATGTTTCCAGTTTTTATCATTTGGTTATTTTTTCCATTTCCTGAAAGATGCTTTTTAGGCAACAATAACCTCTCTGACCTTACCTTTAAACCATGCTGGCAGTTTTTTTGACTTCCTTCCACTTTTCTTAACGCATGGAATACAGCTGGTCTGGACTTCCAAGATAGTATTTTTAAACAACACCCAAGCTTGATGTAAGTCTTTAACCTTTGCAACTGCTCCTTTAATTTTTTTCTTAACTATTTTCCTCTTTTTATTATAGTCTCCCTTTTGAAAGTTAAAAGGTAGTAATGTGGATTTCCTTACCATCTCCTCCATTAATTAAATCAAACACGATCATGCTATGATCACTATTGCCATGTGGCCCCAACACCCTTATCTCTTGCACCAGATCTGGTGCTCCACTAAGGACTAGGTCCAAAATGGCTTCCCCTCTGGTCGGTTCATGAACCAGCTGCTCCAAGAAGCAGTCATTTATTTCATCTAGAAACTTTATCTCTCTAGCATATCCTGCCATGGCACTGACCAAGTCAATTTTAGGGTAATTGAAATCACCCATTATTATTACTGTGCTGTAACTTTTGTTAGCTTCCCTGATTTCTTTGAGCATTTCATCATCCATTTGTTCACTCTGGCCAGGCGGTCGATAGTACACCCCCACTGCCATCGCCTTCCCCTTTTTACATGGAATTTCAATCCATAGAGATTCTACGGCAAATTTTGTTTCCTGCAAAATTTTAATCCTTTTTGACTCAATGCCCTCTCTAACATAGAGTGCAGCCCCTCCACTAATTTGATCAGCTCTATCATTACGATATAGTTTGAACCCAGGTATCACAGTGTCCCACTGGTTGTCCTCCTTCCACCATGTCTCTGAGATACCAATTATATCTAACCTCTCATTTAGTGCTATATATTCTAACTCTCTCATCTTATTTTTTAAACTTCTAGCATTTGCATACAAGCATTTTATAGACTCTGTTTTATTTATATTAATCTGGCTTTTGGTAGGCGGGGGTAATTTGGAATCTTTAAGCTTTGTCTGCTCCATACTCAAGGGCATTTGGGCTACTTGTCTTTATTGGAACCTCTCTGCTGATATGCCCTAACTTCATTCTTTTGGTAGTACCCTTCAAGGATACATTATTCTGTACCATGCGCTCTTGGGTGACTGTCGGCTCTCCCCTATTATCTAGTTTGAAAGCTGCTCTATCTCAAGAGAAAGTTTTTATAAAGAAAAGAACATGCTTGTGATCAATCAGCCTAATACCTAATTCCAGCTAACTAAATCCATTTTAAATTGTATTCTCCATAAACAAGTTAGTTCCTTGTTAGCATGAATAGCAGTTGGTGTTGCATTCTGGATCACAGAACTGAATAAGTCATGGGATAGGAGGCAGTATAGTATTGTGGATCAGGAACTGGTTAAAAGATAGAAAGCAGAGAGTAAGGCTAAATAGCCAATTTTCTCAGTGGAGAAGTGAAGAACCCCAGGGATCTGTGCTGGGTCCACTGCTTTGTAACATATTCGTAAATGACCTGGAAATGGAAATGAGTGAGGTGATCAAATTTGCAGATGACACAAAATTATTCAAAGTTGTTAAAACACAAGAGGATTGTGAAAAATTGCAAGAGGACCTTGATAACTTGGAAGACTAATTGTCCAAATGGCAGATGAAATTTAATGTGGATAAGTCCAAAGTTATGCACCTAGGACAGAAGAACCCAAACTATGGTTGCACGATGCATGATTCCACATTAGGAACCACCATTCAGGAAAAAGATTTAGGTGTCATCATGGATAATACGTTGAAACCCTCCGCCCAGTTTGCAGCGGCGGCCAAGAAAGCAAATAGAATGCTAGGAATTATAAGGAAAGGAATGGAGAATAAAACCAAGGATATTATAATGTCTTTGTATCATTCCATGGTGTGACTGCACCTCAAATACTGTGTGCAATTCTGGTCGCCATATCTTAAAAAGGCTATAGCAGAATTAGAAAAGGTACAGAGAAGAACCACCAAAATGGTAAAAAGGATGGAAGGAGTATGAAGAGAGGCTAAAAAGGTTAGGGCTCTTCAACTTGGAAGAGAGTCGGCTGAGGGGACATATGTTAGAGGTCTATAAATTAATTAATAAAGTGAAAGGGTAAATGTAAATCGGTTCTTTACGTCATCAAAAGTAGAAAGATTAGGGGACATGCAATGAAGCTACAATGTAACCCATTTAAGAGTAATAAGAGAAAATATTTTTTCACTCAATGTGTAATCAAACTCTGGAATTCGTTACCAGAGGACGTAGTAAAAGCTGTTAGTGTTGCAAGGTTTTAAAAAGCTTCGAATAAGTTCCTGGAGGAAAGGTCCATAAACATTATTAAAGAGGACCCGGGAAATCCACTGCTTACCTGAGGACAAGCATCATGGAAGCTGTATATCTTTTTGGGAACCTGCCAGGTACTTGTGACCTGGAGTGGCCACTATTGGAAACAGGATATTGGGCTTGATGGACTTTGGTCTGACCCAGTATGCCATTTTTTATGTTCTTATTTAGTTATTTCTGTGAAGTGGCATTTTAGAAAGGATGTCCATGGTGGAACACGCAGAAAAATGCAAGGACGTCTATGTCTCCATTTGATTTTAGGAACACAGACATTCCCCTTAGGGCAGCTTGGGGAGGGGAAACCCATCTCATGCAAGCAAGTATGCATGCTATATCCAGCGGTGTAGCAAAATGAAACAAGAACCCCCATCCCCCAATAGTGTAAAATAAAATTGGTAGTAGTGTAGCTCCTTCTCTATATCCTCCAGACATTTGCCCGACAAGATAACACTCTTCATGCCTGCAGCAAGTATAACAGATGCGACTGCAGACATCCAGAACGTTTCTGAGATCAGGTGGAGACATCCAGGTTCCTGGGAATGCCCCAGCCACACCTCCATCATGCCCCCATTTAGACATGGATCTCCTCACACTGGAGATGTCCCCAGAACTGGCTTCCAAAATGGCTCTGGAGACACCTTCGTGCTTTGGACTTCTCTATGCCCTTTTCCAGACGTCCAAAACATGAATGGGGCTTCTAAAATAACCCCCATAGTGTCATAAATCAGGGAACTTTGTAACATTTTACAAACGGTCCCTAAAGAGCACAAATTATAATTAGGTACCTTTAGCAGTGACTTGATTTGATTTGATTTATTGGTATTTGTTATACTGCCCTTTGAGTCTATAAAAATAACAGTTGCAGTTAAATCAAAAAACGAAAACAATACTAAAAATAGAAAATAAAATAACAAGCATAAATGTAGTGGAATAACACAATACAATAGTATAATAAAATAACAGTAGCAGTCCAGGTTAATAACAAATTAAAATCTACTAAAGAAAAAAGAAACACTGAGTGCCAGCAGGGGGTGGCAGAGGATTCCAAACCATTCTTAATAGTAGGCCGCCCACTCTCCCAATATTCATAATATTAGTAGTAGAATACAGAAAATTGGAAGAATAAATCAATCACAGTTAAGTCCCTATGGACTGGCTGGGACAGCTCTTGAGCAACATAAGGTCAGCCATCGAAGACCATTAATACTTGTTTAATTGAAGGCTGTAACACTGAAATCATACTGCAGCTGGGAAAGCTCCGCTTTAGGATGGAACCACCGAGCTGGGAGCAGTCCTGGCTCAGTTCTAGATAAAGAAGGGAATTAAAATCCAAGGAATCTACCTATAAGAAAGACAGCGATGCCCCATTTATTTATTAAGATTCATTTATCACCTCACTGAAGAAATTCAGCTAAGGCAGTGTGCAACAAATGTAAGTGGACATAGATAATTTACATTTATAGTGAGAATATGACCATAATAAAATGCTTAAATGTCAGCATAGGAGACCATTAGAAGAGAAGGGTAAAAACTTGGAAGAGACAAATAAAGGAGTGAAAAGACACTCTAAAACACATTCACGGCAGAAAAGTATTTAGCACCCATGTAATGGGATAGTCTCTGAGATACCTGTACAAGAGCCCCTAGTAGTTCTCGCAAAAGCAATTGGGACATGCTTGACCAGTGATACGTGACTTGTAGTAAGAGTGTGAAGATTATTTAGGATTGAGGAAGAGGCGGTGCAGCCAGGTCAAAGGAATCCAGCTCCCTGGTTTGACTGTCGGCAGTTTCTGACGGGAAACTGTTCCTATCCGTAAGCCTGGAATATAGCCACTCTCAAGACCGTGAGTACAGCTGCTGTTGATAAATTCAGGAATGAATAAAAGTTCCCAGGAGGGAAGTAATAGGACAAGTTATCTCGTGTATAATGGATCAGTAAACCACTCAAACTTATCCGGCCCCTGTTCAAGCAGAGTGAAAACAGGAGATTCACTGCATTGGAGAAATACCTGCTATGCTGAACTCTGGGTGTGAAAAAAAATCTAACTTGTTTGGAGCTACTTTGGGCTGGCAAGAGTTGGAGAAGTTATCAAGCAGGCAAAATCCATAGAAACTACAAAGTAGTTTCTGAGTTACCACCTAAGATTCATATCAGTATTTACCATATGACCAGGAGAGAATCCTAAGTCTTTCAGGCCTCTTCTGTATAAGAGGCTACAAATACTTTTTACAAATTACAGTAGCTTTGACGTATACTTAGAAATACAGAAAGGACTGTGAAGAAACCCAAAATGACTGATTGGTGGACTGGTGCTGCTGTTATATACGTATGCTACTAGAGACTATTATGTACCGTTGTCTATTCTAGTCGTCTGCAGTTCATCCTGCATCTTCAGCTATATACTAAGCCATTAAAAGATGAACGAGAAAACAGAGGAACTGAAAGGCAGGTTCCGGTGGTTTAAGGACTCGGTTTCCAAAAGCTAAAGCAGATTTAGAAATAGTGCTAGCTATTAAACTTGATTGACCACCTCTTGCCAGCAGCATCTCAGTTATTTACATTACCAAAAATGTCCCATCCAAAGGACACAGCCTACAGACAGTCAAGAGGAATCCCATACTGTACACAAGCAACTCAATATGCCTGATCTATTAGTGTGATGATATGGGTTATTGACAAAAGGGCTAATTCAGGGGCCTCGACCAACACCAGGCCACTGCCACAACTATAGCTGTGCAAAAAACTGCATGGATAAAGTGTTCCTTTCAGAGGGCAAAGCGTATGATAGAGTGCATTACCTCAATCCCTCTGCATATTACAGCCAGACTAAAGTCACAGTGACTGCAACTAAGGTCTGAATACGGCTTCAGAAATCCAAGTTTGGTGAGCAAGTTTCTTAGAAAGAATGACAACACAGCCTAAGGCCAACTGTTGGATGAACGATTGGATTACGAAAGAGCAAGAGCTGCTTCTGCTCTGCTGGAAAATTACCAAGCAGAAAAAAAGAAAGAAATACCAGGCTTCAGCCTTGGCCATTAAATATAAGTCAGCTCATCAAGACCTAGCTTAAGAGATTTGAATAGAAGGGCACTCTGAGCTGCTTAAAGATAGTCTGACTGATCTGTTTCACTTGTGCCATACAGACAACATCTCACGTTCTGTACTGACTTAATTTTGGTTTCAGATACAGGATCATATATCACTGTCAACTACAAGTCTCCTTTTGCTTCACTACTCCTCCAGGGGCCCAGGTTATACAGTATGAAGCCTATTCTAATGAGTACGTCCAGGGCCACTGTGCGTCTGGTCGGAACTGGACGCACAGTGGTAGACCCGATTCTGATCCCGCAGGGCATATCTAGCCCCCGCAGGATCAGAATCACGTCTAAGCCTGTACATGCAGGCCCAGACCCGATTCCAGTCAGCCTGCACATACAGGCTCCTGCCTGGCTAACTTAGTCCGGCTCCTGAATAGAGCCATGGCGTCCAGCTGCCATGGCACCGTGGCTCCATTCAGGAGCTGCGATCGCCGGCCGCCACCAACTATTTTTATTCCACACAGCCCGACCCCCGATCTGGCCTTCCAAATCCAGGGTCGAGCTGCAGGGAATCTCCTGCACCCCCTCCTACCTTCGCCACTCCCTAGGCCTGCCATCTTCCGCCATCTAGGGGAACTTATTCCACCTCAGAGGTGGAATAAGTTCCCTGTTCAATCTGCAGGCCCCGAACCTACAGGGCCAACATCAGAATCAGCCCTGTACATCGAGGGCCGTGGACTGCCCACTGCCTACCCTAACTCCGTCTTTGCATCATCCCTTTCCCGCCCCCGTCTAGCCTCCCTGTACAAACTTCTTATTTGTATGGAATAGCGAGAATAGACCCCTATGACACAAAAAGGATCCTTCTCAAGGGTCACTATTAATTTCGCCCAGAAGGTGTAACAATGCTTTTCAATTAGAGAGAAGCTGCACAAGATTTATGAACTTTTACCATAAATTTCACAGTTCGCACAAAATTTAAAAAAAAACAAAAACTTCTTTGCACACATTTACCTATCTGCAATGGAGCTCAGCAAGCGATTCCTACTGCCATAGATCTGAGTATTTGCAAAGTGACCTGAGGTTTACCTAGGACCAGGCAGGTTTACCTAGCTTTTCCTCAGATTTGGGCTGTGGGAGTCAATACCACTAAAATCAGGGAAGGAAACAGATCATTACCACTTAAAGTTATTTGCAAATTGGTAGGAGTTTAATAACAAAACTGACAGCCAGAAAGCCTTGAAAAAGACGCAGCTGACAACCTGCATGTTTGAAGCTGCAGCAGTAACAATACTAATTTCCATCCATTGTGGATAACTGTAGTAGTCAGTCCAGTATGGCCCAGCTGTTCATACTGGTTGCTTTTTATTTGTGTAAAGCGAGATCCCTGTTAGCTACTATGTCTTGCTAATTGACTACCTGAGCGTTCCTGGGAAGAAATCCAGAATTCACATCCACTTCCCTGCTTTCAGCTTTGAGCCAAGCTAGCGTATATAATGCAGTTTCCCAGTAAGAAAAGAAATTAGAGGCTGGGGCTCTCTTTCACAACAATTAAATTGCCTGGCAAAAATGACCAGCAGTGGAAAAAAAAAATCCAGGGGATGTTGCTTGTTGTATCTTTGCAGTTTTGGCACTGGATGCTAAATTTTATATAAGATGAATCTGAATCTAAATGACTAACAGGCCGATGCAGAAAGCCAGTGCTAGACCCGCGTTGAAGTGATTTTTTACATTCCTGACAACGCACACATTTTAACATGCGATGCAGGAAGGAAAGGGTATGCAAATGACCCCTGCGTTAACCGTGCACATGCAAATGAGCCACTGCAGCGCTAAACAGGGAGAGCAAGCTACCCTTATGCGCACAAGAAGCCTGTGCTAGTTTGGCTTGTTCTCCAGGTACCGCGTGGTTAATTTGCATGAGTATTTTGATGACATTGGGAAAAGTCCCCAAAGCCATCAAAATACTGTAGAGGCCGTACCCGACATAAAACAATCCTTGATGGCCCAGCAGCCCATTCCCCCACGGCCTGTTCCCCCCAACAGTATTTTGAAGGCACCAGGGATGATCGCGGCATCGGGAAAAGGCCTCGATGCCATCAAAACACTGTCGGGGGCCAGTGCCCGATAAAAAATAATTTCCTGGTTGTCTAGCTGCCCCCTAAACCCCCCACCCCCAACCCCAATTAAAATTAAAATTACCTGGTAGTCTAGCAGCCCTTTGAACCCCCCCAGTCCCCAACCCAAAGTAAAATTAAAGTTACCTGGTAGTCTAGCGGCCCCTTGAACCCCGCACCCCCCAACACAAAGTAAAATTAAAATTACCTGGTGATCTAACGGCCCCTAAATCCAAACAACCCCCCACCCTCATACCTTAAAATAGGCGGGAGCGCTGCCTACATGCTCCCACTCTGGTCTGCAATGCTGTAAAACGGCAACGCCTGGCCTTACACAGTGCATCCTGGGATACACCCGGTGAGGTCAGACTGCCATATAAGGCAGACTATGCCTTATATGGCAGTCTAACCCTGCCTGGTGCATCCCAGGATGTACCATTGGTGGCTAGGCACACCAGTTTACATTGCAGACCAGAGCAGGAGCGTGTAGGCAGTGCTCCCACCTATTTTAAGGTAGGGGGGTGGGGGTTGTTTGGATTTAGGGGCCGCTAGACCACCAGGTAACTTTAATTTTACTTTTATTTTGGGTGGGGGGGATTCAAGGGGCCGCTAGACCACCAGATAATTACTTTTTGTCGGAACACCAGTCCCCGACAGTGTTTTGATGGCATCGGGGGCTTTTCCCAATGCCATCAAAATACTGCCAGGGAGGATTGGGGCTATTGGGCCACCAGGGATTCTTTTTTGTCAGGCACAGCCCCCAACAGTGTTTTGACGGCATCAGGGTCTTTGCCCAATGCCTGACCATCTGAGGAGAAGATGATCTAGGCATCGGGGAAAGCATCCAGTGCCATCAAAATACAGTCAGGGGCACGCATTAGAGGTTTACTTCTACTCAGACCCTGCAGTAAAACTTTTGGCACTATGGCTGGTTTTGAAATCATCTACGCCTGTCTGCATAGGGCATAGCCATGATTTGCATATCAGCCCAGCAGATTAAAATACATTTAAATAATTAGGATCATTTAAATACGTGTGGCGTTAATTGGGCACTAGTTTTTCTGGCAGCATTTCCGTCTATTTACTGCATGTAAAAGATAATAAAAACATGCTTAAACGTGGTGTTATGGGCTCATAAAACCCGTGCTAGCTTTCTGCATCGGCTTGTAAAGATGAAGTCTATTTAGAAGGGCATCCAAATGCCATCTGGGACATCCAGGGCAAAACGTGCAGAAAAACGCTGAAGACATCTATGTTGCGACCTGATTAAAAAAACATGACATCCCTGACAGACACCCACACTGACATCCACATAGACATCCCCTCTACAAAAACTTGAGGTGGGGACGTCTATCACATGCTATTTTGAATATGAGTATGTTCATTGGCGTGGCAAAACAAAAACAAGAGCCCTCAGTTCCCTTCAGTGTTCACTGTCAACATGAACAATATAAGGGATATGAGTCTACCTCCTTCTCCACACCCTCTGGATGTTTGGCTGGCAAACTAGCACTTTTCCAATGTCTATTCATATCTGGAGCAGGTATAATATTTTGATGTGGCTTGGGACATGCATGGCATTTCTGAAATCTGGCAAGGATGTCCATGTTCTTGGGAATGCCCTGGACACATCTAACCATGACCCTGTTCTGACTTGGATGTCCTTGCACTGGGGGCATCATTAAAACCACTTTCTAAAATGGCTCCGGGCATGTCTCCGTGCTTTACCCGTCTGTATGCCCGTTTTTGGTACTTCCAAAACATGAAGAGGGCTTCCAAATAGCCCCCTAGATCTGTTGGAGGTCCTATAATTGATATTACTAGTTAAAATCAATTCTATACATTATTTACTTTTCTGCCAATACTGTTAAATACAATAAATGAGGATAATTATATTCAATAAACAGGGTGAAACAAAGTCTACTGACTTGTAAATCCTACTTTGAAAACACTAGTATTCTGAAAGAAAAATATACTTCATGAAAAACAGCCCACAGCAGTCAGCATTTTTTTTTTAATGCTGACCGTTGCAAGTAAAGAAAGTCTAGAAGGCTGCTGTGGTCAGAGGTGGTGGCAGTCCACATACTCTTAGGACACCTTTTCTCTTGCCCTAAGTTATCCGTATAGTGGCACTGAAATTCATTGCTGTCCAGATAAGTGCCAGCTCCTCTCCACCTCCACCGCCCCAACTCTATCTACATTGTGCCGTGGTGGTCATTCAGCGGTACTGTCTGGTTCGTGCTGCTGAATATTGGGCTCACCAGGATTTATCCAGTTTGCAGGCCCTGCTAACCAGATAAACCCTTGTGAGTATTGGATCTTTAAAATTATTGTTAAGGATATTCTTTTAAAGTCCTAATGGCCAGGGCAGGATTAAGACGTAAGCAAACTAGGCACATGCCTAAAGCCCAAATGTTTAAGTGGGGCCTTCTTAAAGGTGCTAATTCCAATGATCTTAAGGCAGAATTTTGACCAGTCACCAGAAAGAAGGTGGGGGAGAGGGAACTACTGCCTGCATGTGTCTCTCTATTCTCCCCACTCCCTGTGCATTCTCCTCCAGGCCACAGGGGGAGTCAGCGAGCAGTGCTTATTTCCTGCTGCTTTCTCCTCTGCTCATTTTCCTCTGTTGTGAGAATCACAAAAGGCCCATTTTGGGGAGATTTATTTATTTTTTTTACAATAGGGATCCCAACTTGTTTGCATGTGGACCACCAAAGAGTTACCCCTGTCCTGTTAAAGGTCCTTACTCAAGCTAGAACAGCTGGCCTTTACAGCCTGTTTTCAGGAATTCTTCACCTAATCCGGAAGAGACACCCAGCCAGCCTGATTTTCAGGATATCCACAAAGAATGAGATAGATTTCCATACAATGGATACAGTGCATGCACATTTCCAGGAGCATTCTGAGGGTAATATGGGGCCATGTGCAAAGACTCATTGTGGAGCCTCATTTGCATAAATTCATGGCTAAGGAGGTCATTCTGTGGAGCGAGTAGCGGGGTTGGACATCCAACCCACACTCAGCTCCCAGATGCGATTCCATCGCCAGCACTCCCTGCACATAGACAGCGTTTGTGCGGGGAGTGCTGGACAAGGGCGGGAGGGGGCAGTACTGGGGCACAGCAGGGGAGTGGCCAGCTGCCAGAATGTACAGGGCCTATTCAGGTCAGGCCACTGTACATTCCCTGGCAGGCCCCAGGACGTCCAGCGTATTCCATCCCGACGGTGGAGTAAGTCCTGCCCACCTGCTGCAGCTCCCCGCAACACATGCTGATGTCTAAGGTAAGGAGCCTGCTGGCATGGCAGCCCATGTGAGTCCCCCCTGACGGCCAGACAGCGTTGTGAGGGGGCCACTGTCAGGTAGTGGATTCTGTTCCACCAGCTGGACATGTCGGTGCCATGGCGACAGGATGCCAATGTACCGGCACACAAGCCGTTGTGGTCTGTGGTGGGGACGGGCAGTGTGGGAGATGTCTCCCTCCTTGGAAAGCTGTGCACGCCGGGCCATCTATCCTCCCAATTCGCAATCACAGGTGCATATAGCTCCCGTGGTTGCAGAATCGGGTCCAGCTGGGACCTGTCCATGTTTTGGACATGCACACGGCCCGGGTGTTCATAGTTGGGAATTGACCTCTTACTGAAAAATAACCCTGGTTAGCTGTGATTTCAAGCTGCATACAGGCTGTATTGTACTGTGCCAGAGCTGTAAAAGCCCAGAAATTAACAATAGTGAAGCTATTAGGCCACAAACAATATTAAACTGGCAACAAAAACACAACTACAAATCTCAAATACTATCCATATTCCACTACCCCCACCAACACCCTACAGTTGAACCCACACAAGGAAAAAAAATGAAAACTATAGCACAGGATCTATAAAGCATATCTACCATTCCATTATAGCACTAACTTCCAAAACTCACACAAGGAGCCTCCCATGAAAAGGGCAGTAGTGTACATACTGCAATGGGCCCTAGAACATCCACACACCTACTGGGAAAACTGCACACGACAAATTATACAGAATCCTGTAGAGAAGCTCCACGCTAACAAAACACCTGGCCTCAATCACACACTTAGAATGTAGGTAGTCCTCTCACCAAGTATAGCATAAGTGATCACAAACTAAAAATAGAAATATAGAGAAAAAATTAAACTGAAATCGCAGACTGCATGCAGTGGAATATCAGAGACATAGGAAAAGATGCATACAAATATTGCTCATGTAAATTACAAAAACTGACATATTCCAAACACTAAACTGAAAATTACATTCTTTTTTCCTGCCTTAATTGTCTGGCTATTTTATTTTTCTAATCATGTTGGTTCCAGTGTCTGGTTTCTGCTGTCTTCCATTTTCTCTTAACCCATTTCAGGGTCTCAAGTCCATCTGCCACTTCTTCTCAGCCTCCCTTTTTGATTCACTTTCTCTGCAACATCCATTTGACATTCCCCATCTCTCTCTCCTTGCCTAGCCTCTTACTTTCCAGTCTTTTGCTAAATCTCTCCTTTCTCTCTTCCTTGCTGTATCTAGTATTCTCTTTTCTCCACAGGTGTCATAACTCTGTTCCCTTTGGGGAAGCCTAGCTTCGCCCTTGGCCAGCCGAACTCAGTGAGACTGCAATTGCTGGCCTTCCCCTCCTGTCTGCCCACAGGGACCTGATCTCCCACAGGCAAACAGAAGGGGTCTTTCCTCACAATCCCAGGACTCTTCTGCCAGTGGGTGATGGGATCCCCATGGGCAGCCCGCTGAATGCCAGGTGGTAATCGTGGCAAAGACCCCTCCGGTCTGCCTACGGGAGATCAGGTCCCTGCAGGCAGTCAGGAGGGGGAAGGCCGGTGATCGTTGCAGCAAGATTTTGGTGGGGCCAGGGCCCATATAGCCCATCCCTTTCCTACGCCTCTGCCTCTCTCTCCCTATTGCCCAGCATATCCCCATTCACCATTTCTCCCATCTCTTCCCATGCCCAACATCCTCTAAGCATGTCCAGCATCTTTCTTCTCTCCTCATTGCTATCCATGTTCACCATCTCTGACCCATCTCCCTATTTCCTCCCATATCCATCATCTCTGTTCCTTCTCCCCTTTGTCTCCTTTGCCCCTTCCCCTGTATCCAGCATCTACCCTTCCTCCCCCCCCCCCCACCATCTCCTTAGCCCCCTGTGTCTAGCATGTCCCTTCTGTCTCCCTGTAGCATCCGGTTTCCTCCCTCCCCTGTATCCAGAATCTCTCCTCTGACTCCCAATTACTCCTTTCCCTGTGTCTAGCATACCCTACCCTCTGTCTCCAGCATGTTCCCTCCATCTCCCTACCTCCACCCTCCCATTTGTCTAGTATCTTCCCTCTGCCTCCCTATTTCCCTTGCCCATGTCCAGTGACTCCTGCCATGTACTCCTACATTTCGCCTCCAACTATAACCTAGCACTCCCCCAATGCAGTACTTAACTCTTGCCCTCCCACCCCCCACCCCAACTCAGCCAGCGACCATGGACACTGGCCCCATCCTCCTTAACCTTGCAGCAGCTGCAGTCATAGGGGACATGGCCAGCAGGGTCTTGGAGGCCCTGCGCTTATGCATTCTGATTACCGCCATGGCACCGCCGCTGCAGAGATGAGGGGATGAGGCAGCCGTGGCTGGCGGAAGACGGCCACGGGACAAAGGCTGCAGGCTGGTAATGCTGTACACATTGCTTCAGCTGGCGGAAGACGGCCACGGGACAAAGGCTGCAGGCTGGTAATGCTGTACACGTTGCTTCAGCTGGCGGAGTTTGGGGATTCCCATCAGCTTCTGCCTTGAGGAAACAGGGCATATGCGGCGCAGGGCCGTGTGCAAAGAACACCCCAAACATGCCTAGGGCCAGCCCTGCATATCTCCATGCATAACCACTGTGGATATCCTGAAAATCAGACTGGCTGGGTGGGACACAAGGATTGGACTGAGACCACTGGCCAAAGGCAACAGCACAACTTCAAAAAGAACAAGGCGAAAAATAGAGCCTGTGAGGATCAAAACTCTGAAATGGGTAATCTCCATGCCTCTGTATCCCCAAAACGCATTAAAAGAGAAATATTAGAATTCTTAATGCCCTTAACATGCACTTGAGCAGGAAAGCCAGAGGCCATAGCCTCACTTCAGCCTCAATTACAAAATTAGTTTGTAAACCATCCGACAGACAGAGAAAGCGCAGTTACTCACCTGTAACAGGCATTCTCAAGGGACAGTAGGAATCAATTCTCACATATGGGTGATGTCGGCACCAACAGAGCCCACATGGAGCATTTCCCCAGCTTTCAAAGAAAGCCTTTGGGACATGCTACCACGCATGAGTGGTCCCCTTCCCGCCCAAGGGTGCCAACTTTAAATCGTTTTGTGTCATCTGCAAATTTGATAACCTCACTCGTTATTCCACTTTCCAGGTCATTTATGAATATGCCAAAAAGCAGCGAACCCAGCACAGATCCCTGGGGTACATCACTATTCACCCTTCTCCATTGGGAAAATTGGCCATTTAGCCCAACCCTCTGCTTTCTATCTTTTAACCAGTTCCTGATCCACAGTAGTACACTGCCTCCTATCCCATGACTCTTTAGTTTTGCCAAAAGTCTCTGATGAGGGACCTTGTCCTTTGAGTCACCACATCGACCTTTATCTTGGATGCCTTGTCAGCCATAGGCTTGCCAAACAGGTAGTCCCCAGTACAGGGGACAAACAGCTTGTCTTGGACTCACTGCTCGAGGTCCGAAGACTGCAGCCAAGCTTGATGCCAGGCATCGATGCCGGCCACTGCTACCCGAGCCGCTGGCTCAAAGCCATCATAGGCCGCATAGGAAAGGAACTTAGAGCAGCCCTTGATCCCGGAGGTCAGGGATTACCACCGTTGGAGGGGGTTCCCCAGTAAGCCCTGCTGAAAACCCGGACAACTCCTGGGTTAAGGCCTTGAGGTGCATGCCTATGTATAACTCATAGGCCTGGATCCAACACCCCAGCATCAAGCTCTGGTAGCACTTGCACCCAAGGGCATCGAGGGCTCTAGCATCCTTTTAGGGGGAACAGAAGAATGGGTCTTCTGGCTCTTAAGGTTTTGCATGGTTGACTTGACAACCATGGAGTTATGTGGGAGTTGGAGTTTGTGGAACACTAGCCCTTTCCTGACGCGGTACATGGCGTCGAGGCACCAGCTGACCACTAGTACAAATTCTGGGGTCCCCCACATTCTCAACAGGAGCTGCTCAAGGATCGGCTGCAACAGCACCATGAGTGGAGACTCGTATTGGAGAATCTCCAGCACTTCGGTGTGTGGGTCCTCCTCCACCTCAGTTTGCACCAAGAGGGCTCTGCCAAATCCCTGACAAAGTCGTGGAAGGCCACATCCTCCAGAGGGGAATAGCACCAGGGTGCCGGAAGAGAATGGTGCTGGGGCGCTTGAGGAGATGGGTCCGAGAAGATGTCTCAGTGCCATCTGGTTTCCAGGAATGCCTTGTCGTCGGTCTCCCACTTGGAGTCGAAGGGATGATGACAAATCCAAGGCCCTGAGACTCCTTGCCGCGAGGCCAGTGCCAAGGGGCCTGGGGTCCCCAGAGGACCTGGGTCCGAGATGTGGAAACTGGCCAGGGAGGATCCGATTCCCGAAGAACAGGACCAGGACCTTGACCGGCACCGAGGGCTTAACCAAGGCCGGTGGCGCTCAGAGCTCAGTTCAATGACCAGGGACTCCTATGCAGTCAGGGGCCAGTCGTTGGGGCAGATGATGCAGATGAACCAGTCATCATTGCCTGCTGCAGGGCCAGGATAGCACTGATGGTTTCCAAGCCAGAAGGCTCCGCAGCTTTTGGCATGGGTACCAAGGATCTCGGGCCCAGCGCCAGCATTCTTGCAAGTGCAACCTCGATGAGGAATACGGTCTTGAGGAACCTCACACGGTCTCCGCCAGCCGAGGAAGCTTTTTTGTGGACCTTGATAGGGCGCTTCTTAGAGATGCTTGAGTCCCTCCGAGAAGTTTTACTGGGTTTCTCCGGGGGAACCTCGATGGACTTTGAGGATTTTTTCTTCTTTCTCTCGTATTCCGAGGTCTTCTCAGAAGAGCCTCCGCCACAGGACTCCGAGAACGCTCCAGCCTTACAGAAAGTGCTGGGCTTGGAGCACGCATTGGGGAAGCCGGTGCCAAGTTGGACCTTAGGAACAGTTTCTCCTGCAACTCCGACTTCTTTTTATTGGTCTTAGGTGTCATGGCCTGACACAGGTCATAGGAGGTGCTGTCATGGTCTGGTCCAAGGTAGCATAGGCAGCAGTCAAGGGTGTCGGTTACTGACATGGTTTGACTTGTCGCGTACCGCCCCTAGTGGCCAGTGGTCATAGGGGTAGGTTGGACACAAAGATATTTTTATATGAGAGGAGGTTCCTTTAAGAGCCAGGTGCAGCCTGGTCTTAGTAGTTCCGCTCCTATTAAGAAGTAAATTGTGAATGCAGAGTAGAGGGATAACATAGGCTTTTATTTCCCTTTACGCAAAACATTCAGGTGGGTCACAACACAGAGGAAAATGTCCTTTACTTCAGGAATGAAACAAACTCTTGGTAAAGAAAAACTGTTATGCTTCACAGTTTTAACAAGGATTAATTAAGGCTTCCTAGAGTAACTCAACCGTTTCAATACTCTTCTTCCTTTTAGCATACAAGTAACACTCTGGAGACTGAATATATTATTTACAAGTCTAGCAGTGATTCTATACTGCTTGTAACGCATAGAGAACAGTCCATCTCCTCTTGAGACAAAAGACTAGGCTCCACAACTTCCACTTGCATCGGCTCTGAGTCAGAGTTATCCCTTTCTATATCTGGGGTTTCTCTGACTATTGGAACTGGCCAGTCGCTATTCTTATTTTCTGGGTGTTTGTAGAGTTCTTCTAAGGTTCGCCAGTGAGCGTGGCCTACCTTTGTGCTTTTACCATCTGGGTTATACAAGGTAGGTTTACTTTCCTTTCTTGTAAAATGAGCCTTGCTTTTAAAAGGGCACTTATAAGGTGAGCTTTTTCTCTTAAAAACAGAGTCAGCATACCTTGCGTTCCAACAGCATGTAGAACAGGAACTTTCTCCTTCCAGTAGTTCTCCAGGGATACAATCCTCGTGCCAGTCTTTTCCCTGAAAGCTCTTGTTACCTTTCAGTCTGGTCACTGGTTCCTCCGGTAAGCGCAGGCCTCTTTCCAAGCCTAACTTCTGGCTTCTTCTTCAGCACTGCTCTGCTTCCCAAAGTGACTGTTCCTTTGCTCAGCATTGCTTTCCCATTCACTCCTAGGGCTTAGCTCAATGCTCCTGGTGCTTCCTTCTTTTTGGCCCTTGCTCGTGGTACATTTCTCTCGCACGGCTTTGCTCCTGGTGCTTCTCTCCGGTCCACCTCTACCTCCACCCCCTTTCCAGTCTCCAGCCTCTTGCTTATAAAGCTCTCCTGTGTTTGAGCTTTCTGGGCTGCTTGTCAGGTGGTGTCGATTAGCTAGGTGTGTCCAGTCAGCCTCTGTGAGTGCACACCTGCTCCCTCTAGCTGCTCTGTGTGGGAATTGCATCCCATGCACATCTTTTATATTGTGAAAAACAGCTTCTTTTCGTGCATCTTTGCTTCCATCAGCTCCTGCTGCATGACAGACTGCAGCGGTCACAGTTTTTGAACCCACCGGGAAACACCCAGCCGGGGTTGACGACCTCCGGGCGAAGAAAGGCGCAAACGCTGGTCAAGGCAAGCCTCGATTGAAAAAGGGAAAAAGAAGCCGAGAACAGCGCTGGCTTGAAGCAGGAAGAGAAACTAGTATGCAATAGCAAGGATTTTTTCCGGGGAAACAGGACAGACGTCCGTGGGACTCCATGGAAAAAAGGAGACTGAGCAAGATGAAACCCTTGGGTGGAAAGAGGACCACACATGAATGGTAGCATGTCCCAAAGGCTTTCTTTGAAAGCTGGGGAAATGCTCCATGCGAGCTCTGTCGGCGCCAACATTACCCATATTTGAGGACTGACTTCCTGCTTGATCCTGGAGAAATACTTAATATACCTGTACATAAATCACCTTGATCTACTACTGAAAAAGCATGAGCTAAATCCAAAAATATGTAAAAATTATATATCCAAAAGTTAAGTTTAGATTATTTAACACTAATCCTTTATGTATATATTAATTGGGATTAGATACAAATAATTTTACTGCAGGTATATACATTCTTGGAGTGGAGGAGTAGCCTAGTGGTTAGAACACTGGCTTGGTAACCAAGCAACCAGGGTTCAATTCCCACTAGCACTCCTTGTGGCCTTGGGCAAGTCACTTAACCCTCCATTGCCTCGGAAGAAAGGCCTGGCAATCTACTTCCGGTGACACTGCCAAGAAAACCCAGGGGCTTCTGGGCGCCAGGAGTCAGGACTGACTCAAACGCACACATTGCATATACATTCTTGGTATGACTGATTACAGATTCTTTCTTCAGCAGAGCAACTATTTTCAAAGACCGAACATAAGCGTTACACAGAAACATAAAATATGACAACAAATGAAGATGCCTCTAATCTTCACGTTTTTGCAACTTGAAATACTGCAGATCTAATTCGATCTCTGTCTTTAACCTTGCATTCTCACATTTAAAGAATCCTTGAAACTTGACCTACGTTTTCTGAATTCCAGTACCATTTTCCCTCATTGCTTCCATTGAAGGGCTATTTCTATGCTGCCTCTGCCTATTCTTTACACCCCCTCACCTTACACATATAGTGGGGAGGAGGGGGGAACAGCACCAGGAGTCTTCACTAGCCTCAAGCGTATGGAGCATTAGCCATCACTCTCAGTTCTCAAGGAGGGCTGCCACCAGGTCAGGTTTCAGGATATCCCTAATGAATATAAATGAGAGAGATCTGCATGTGCGCTACCTTCATTTTATGCAAATCTCTCTCATCCATATTCATTAGAGAGATCCTGAAAACTTGGGAGTAGAGAGACATCATCTCTGAAGTACCACTTTTTTTTTTTTTTTTTTTTTTAATACTGATAAGTGCAACTGGTTTTCTTTGGCTGCTTGAGATACAAATACATCACCCTGCAGTTAACTCATATCCAGCTGACCCCAGAGGAAGCAAACTCTAATCTGACTCTGCTGTATCATAGCACTATGAAGAGAGCCATGGGGGCGAGGTCACCGAACAGCTGCCTGTGAAAAAATGCTTCTTCATGTTACCCCTAAGTATGTCTCCTCCCAGCCTCATGACTCTGCCTTTTTCAGCTTCTTATGACAGCCATGATCTTTCTTTTATACAGTTTTAGAGTAGTTTTATACAGATTCATAAAAGTAATAGAAGAACCTGGGACTTATTTGTTTGGTTCTCATTATTAAGTTAGCACTAAGGTTAACAATGTCCCATACTGAACAAGGTCAACCCATCAAACTCTGAAAACATGTTTTAGTTTCTGACCTTGTAATTTTACTGACTGCTTCTCTTCATGTGACACTCTGTTAAGAAGCATCACATGTTTCTGATGGCAAGATAAGCACAATAAATTGGAAAGAAATATTGCAAGTGAAAAATTGGCTTGAAGTCATAGTTGGTGAAGCTCATACAATACACAGCATATGCTGTAGAACAAAACTACTTATCCTCTGGGCCTCCGAAAACATCCAGACACAGTAACCGAGGAAATACGGCTGGATCTGAAAAGTCCACCCCAATCCAACCCAAATCTTACCTTGCGAAAATTGATGTGAGTAGGAATTTTATGCTGTTTCAGATGGTAGGTCTTTTGAATATTGGCCCCTTGTGTGTTTTTTTTTCTTTTCTTCAGACAGATGCTGGAACAAAGTATTTTCCTCATATCCAAAAACACTTATTGCATTGGTAGTTCATGCAGAGATTTTTAATTATACTATTTGATCGTGCTGAAATCTCTAAGCTCGGAAGGTGCAAGTCTTGCCAGTTTGATTTGGCTTTTTAACTCTAAGCTTGTGGAGGATCCAAATTTGATAGGTCACATTAACAAAGCAATTGTGATGCATTTTTCATTAAGGACGCTCTCACTTTCTATTAAATGCAATGTCTTTAAAGCAACTCTTAGGCACATGATTATAAGCTTTATTGCTGGAATAAGCCAAGGAAGCAGGAATTTGGAAAGTGAAATCAAATACAGATCCAACACATCAATAGGAAAGAAAGCACTATTACTGCAGCTTGAGAAGCTGAATTATTGTATTGTATATTACTTTTATTGCAAATCACTTGGAATATTACTCATATAGAGCAATATATAAATTTTAATAAATAAAAATATAATACCATTTGTAGTCAAGAAGCTGACAAATCAATTTAGTTACAGAAAGCTGCGTATTATTTAGAGACTAATAAAAAAGTCATGTCCTCGTACAATATTTTAAGAGAAGAAATATGGAAATAATGCACATTACACTACCATCACATGGTGAGATTATTTTGTATGGATAGCGAGACTGCCCAACAATTTATGAAGTACAATGTTAATCCCTATCAATCAGAAACTAAGGGCCTTTCACTGAAGTGTGGCTACAGTTTTGCACCTACCACACTTTAGATGCAAATCTTACCACACGGTAAATGCAAAACCTATGTGCCTCTTAAGAGCCAGGGGCGTTCTCAGCATGTTGCCATACAGTTACTGCAGTGAAATGTAACTTATCATGCAGCAGGTGTACTGACAACGTGAACGCACTTACTACCTCCTATTCCCTGCCAACAGCCCATTCCCTGCCCATTTCCCACGGCCATCACCGCAATGATAAGACTACGTCAGCTGTGGGGGAAATCCCAGGGGTAGCTGCGAATGAAGGCTTGTAGTGCTAGATCCCAGGAATGGTTCCAATTAAGCTGGACGGACAGTGAAGGAGAAAGAAACTGCAAGGTCAAAAGAAAGAGAGAAACACAAGTAGGGGTGATTTAAGCCGCATGAAGCAGTCAAGGTTTTTAAAGTGCTGCTCTACAGATGATGAAGGCCTGGATTTAGACACAGGCAACCTAGGTAATTGCCCCGGGTGCAAAACCTTAAAGGCACCAAATACCCAGGCCAAAGAGGAGCCTTCTTTCGCTTACTTTTGGGCTATCTGCATGTATTGCTTTAGAGGGGTACAACTGTGGGGTGGTGTGGGGGTCTACTGTATGGTCTTGCCTATAGGCACCCAAATCTTAAATCTGGTCCTGAGATAATACAGAGCTATTATGTTGAAGAGGTAGAGGTTCCAGCTTAGTGATTCTTGGGCTCTGAAAAGGCTTTCAAGTGGATGGAGTGTATTTATTTTAGGTTTTAGATTGGTTTGGTTTTGAAAAATCTTCTGTGTGAGTCTCACCTTGATTGTAAAATTCATAAAGCTAAGACTTTTCTCTTTTGCGTTTCTTTCTGCCCCTTATTACCTTTCCTCTCTTCTCTCTCCCTACACCCCCCTCCTCGTGAACTCTGCCACTCCACTGGCTTTCTTCTCTCTATGTCCTTTTCTTCTTCTGCAAACTCCAGACTTCGATCGTTTCACCTTGCTGCTCCTTATGCATAGAACAAACTTCCTCCATCTTCGCATCTTCTCTCCCCCTCTTCAAATCCATGCTAAAGGCTTCCCTCTTTGAAGCCGCATTTGGATCCTAATCCCTTGTTCTCCTTCCCTATTTGAACCCCCCCTTGTTGCTCTCATATTGTTCTGTCAGTCTTGATTAGATTGTAAGCTCTACAAGCAGGGACTGTCTTCTTTATATGTTTGTACAGCGCTACGCACGCCTTGCAGTGCTATATAAGTAATTAATAACAGTAGTAGTAGTTGCATGTGCCCAGCAGTATTTTATAGCGTACATATCATAAATATTTAATAGCAATAGTAGTCTGATTAATACATATGCTTTATGGGGCCTCCAGTGCAGTTGCTCCCAAACTTATCCTCATTAGCGCCCAAGCCAGGATATTCACGATGATTATGCTAATATATTCCAATTCCTATTCATTTCAGATATCCCGAAAACAAGACTGGCTATGGGAACCACTCCTGTAGAGTGAGGTCATGAGTGAATTATATTTTTTCAGACCTCTGCTGTAAGTAAAAGTACTAAATGTAAGTGTATCCCCTAGAGCAGTACTTCCTAACCTGTGGTCCGTGGATCACTGGGGACAGGGCTGGCCTTAGAGGTGGTGCAAAGTGTTGCTGCCCTAGGCGAATCTCAAGCTTTACACCCCCTCAAGCTGTCAAAATCTATTATTTAGCTTTGAATGTCCTGCTTTTGCTGCCCTCTGCACTAGGCTTCACCTAGCTTACCTAGTGGTTGGCCCAGGCCAGCCTGGACATGGGTGGGGGGTCCGTAAGATCACTACAGAGGACCACAGAACACAGAGAAAAAAAGCCTTTGCATGCTGTTATAATCGGCGCAGGCAACATACCAAGGCTGCTGTAGAGGCAGAATCGAATAATCCACAAACTTAGAGTGTCTATATGGTGACTGAGAATCGCTATACCAAGCTAATATAGTATATCAATGTGTGATTGTTTTTGTCGGAAGTTTTTGCCATGAGTGAGTAACTACTCCCTCTCGAGGCGTAACCTCCCTTTTAATTAAATTTTTTTTGTGTATATGTATATATGGTAATGTGAAATCATGGCACCAAACTCAAAGTGCTCTAACACAACCATTCATACTTTTTAGTGTGCCGGCTCACGATTTGACGAAAATTTTCCAGGTTGTATCAACTCACGATTTGATGAGCCGACTCACGTCTTGATGTAAACTTTGCAGGTTAATTCGAACACAGTACTGCGTTTAGAGCCTCAAATCTATTTTTGGCTCTGTTTCAACGCTTTCACCACTGCAAAAAAGAAAAAGCTTTCTCCTACCATGTTCCGGAGAAAGTCTGTACAATGCTGGAACCAATCTCAGCAGAATCAGCATCAGCATTTATTTATTTATTTTATTTTATTTATTTAACATCTTTTATATACCGCACTATTGTCACCAGCGCGGTTTACATGGAACAAACATATACATACAAGGAACTGTAATGCATTTTACAAGTAACAGGGTTTTTGAAAACTTGGGAATAACAAGGTACAACTACATAGGCTAGCTAACTATTTACAGAAGATTGAAATACATTAGTCACATTTGGATATCAGTTGGGAAATGTCCTGGTCAGAAAAGTGTCTGTAATATTTAATATTTAGTATTCATGGGGACTAGAAGCAGCAGGAAATGTGGATGGTGGGATTGGAGGTGGCTATGCAGATTGGAAGACGCAGTCGTGGTGGTAGAACCAGCAGAGGTGTGACCGGAATCAGCTGTGGAAGCTGGAAGCAGGAAGACCAGGACCAGCATCAGCCTGCAGGGTCTGGGAACAGCAGTGCCGCATCAGTAGGTGAGGAGATAGATAGGGAACGACTGAGGCTAGTGACGATTGGCTGGGAGGAAAAGAGAGATTGGTACAGATTGGCTGGGAGGTTGGGGGTGGAGAAAGAGCGCAAGAAAGACTTAAAGGGACTAGATCGGAGGAAGGAGAGAGAAAGACTGTGGAGACAAGAAGGGAAAAGAGAGATAGCTGGCTAGTGAGGACAGGCTTGGATCTGGAGAGGGATGTAAGACTGGTGGGGATGAAGTGGGGATTTCGGAACTTTTGGGAGCTTACTAAGGGATCCACATGACCAAATAGGTAGAGAAAATTTGCCCTAGTGTATTCCTTGCTAATTGTATAAGTGTCTCCACAGATACAGATAATGTGAGAATGCTAAGGAGTGTGGCGTTTCCACTCAATGCAGGAAAGCACAGTTACTTACCTGTAACATGTGATCTCTGGGAACAGCAGGAATAAGTCTTCACATATGGGTACGTCGGTACCGACGGAGCCTGCGCGGGAATGCTCCCCAGCGTCCCAAAAAAGGAAAGCTTTTGGGAGCATCCCACAGCGCCTGCGCACTGCCTTCCCACCTTTCCTAACCGCCTCTCTACAGTTCGAGTTTTAAAGCTGAGACAAAGAGAGAGAGAGGAAAGGAAAGATAGATAGAGAGATACAACTCCTAGGGGAGGTGGGTGGGTTGTGAAGACTTATTCCTGCTGTTCCCAGAGATCACCTGTTACAGGTAAGTAACTGTGCTATCTCCAGGAACAAGCAGGAATGAGTCTTCACATATGGGGACTCCCCAGCTAGAGATGCCTGGGAGATCCCCAAGGTTGTGAGACCCTGGGAAGGGCTCTACCTCCCGCCATGGATCTCAGGCATCCAACCAGGGATGGAGGGTAGGAGTTGATTAAGCATGGAACAGGTGTTTGAGAACAGCCTGACCAAACAAGGCATCCCGGCGGGAGTCCTTGTCCAAACAGTAATGGGCTGTGAAGGTATGAACCGAGGCCCAGGTGGCCGCTCGACAGATCTGGTCGATGGACACAGAATTTAGATGAGCCATAGAGGTGGCCATGGCCCTCACATTATGAGCTGTGACATGGCCCTCCAGAGAAAGGTTCTTACTCTGGTAGGCGAAAAAAATACACTGAGCAATCCAATTGGACAGTGTCCTCTTAGAGATTGGAAGTCCCAAATGAGAGGGATCAAAGGCAACAAAGAGTTGAGAAGACTTTCTATGTTGCTGTGTCCTTTGTAAGTAAAAAGCAAGAGCCCTCTTACAATCCAGGGTATGAAGATTCCTCTCTGTACTTGATACATGAGGACCTGGGAAAAAGACAGGTAAATACACCTCTTCGTTAAGATGAAAAGGTGAGACCACTTTAGGCATAAAGTGTGGATTTGTCCTAAGGACTACCTTATCATGATGGAACCTTGTATAAGGTGGATTAGCCACTAAGGCCTGCAGTTCACTGATGCGGCGAGCTGAGGTGACTGCAATAAGAAAGATAACCTTCCAGGAAAGAAATTTCAAGGAGGTGGTGGCTAAGGGTTCAAAGGGTGGCTTCGTGAGCTGACCAAGAACCAGATTCAAGTCCCATGCCACCGGAGGTGGTCTAATGGGAGGTTTAGTTAAAAGGAGGCCTCTCATGAATCTTGCAATAAGAGGATGAGAGGAAACAGGTTGTCCATTGAGAGGCTTGAGAGAAGCTGCAATAGCACTCAAATGGACCCTTACTGAATTCGTTTTGAGGCCTGCATGGGAAAGATGCAGGAGATACTCTAGTAAAGAATTCAAAGGTATTGCTAGAGGGTTAATACCCTTCTCAGCACACCAAATGGTAAACCTTTTCCATTTAAAAGCATAGGAACGTCTAGTAGAAGGCTTTCTGGAAGCATGAAGGATATCCCTTACTTGCTGAGAAAGATGCCAATCTTGAAGGTTGTCAGACGGCTGCCTGGGTGAGAATCTTCACAGTCTTGGCAAGTGCATATATCTATATGATTTGCAAGGGATTGTGGGCAATGCAGTTCATTCACACCAGACACAGCTGCTCACAATAATTAGTTGTGCTTTTGGGTAAAGCCAATAAGATATTTATTTATGGGGTTATTTCTCCCAACACAGATATGCTTGGTAGCACATAAATCAGGTTACTTGCTTTCAGTGTTAAACTTGGAAAAACAAAATCAGGAAACAACATTTGAACTTGTCAGGCAATCAAAGCAAAAGAAATAAGACCTGGTTGGCAACAAACTGGTCTTTTCTGTAGGCTTTAGCTAATATTCTCTTAGCAATGTATCAAACAACAAACCAAATCCACCAAGAAAGAAAAAAAAACTGTTCTTTTCAGGTAAACTTCTTATATCTTCCCACATAGATTCAGAAGTGATTCTCTCAGAGCTCACAAGCAATTAGGTAAGGCTCAATTGCTAGCAGAACCCAGCTGAAACCCCTTAGCTGGCTTGCTTTCTACTGCGTGGCTAAAAATCCTACTCAGGAGCTTTTCTGAGTAGATTAAAGAACAAGTTTGTATTTCTTTGTGATGGTTGCTGTACTTTATAACAGAAAATCACCAAAGGAGTTTAGACAGAGAGCAGTCCATGTAAACACATTCTTCATCTGCTATCATTCCCCCTTCTTCAACAAGCATGGGTTCAATATCATGGATTGGCACAGATGAATCTCCCAATGGAGCACTTTCAGGAGAATACTTGTTTCCCTGCTGTCTTTCAAGGTTATAGCTAGGGCATAGATCAGTGTTCATACCTGAGCTTCCATTGCTGTTAGAGTTCCTCTCTATATAGCCTGGCCAGTATGTAGTCCAGTTCTTATGTCCAGCCTTCCAATCCAGATCCCTGGACACTGGATCTCTCTTCACATACCTTCTGGCACGGGTCTTAGGGTCCCTTCCACGTGCAGCCGTCTCCCTCACAGGTACCGTCTGGAGATTCCTAGCTCTGCAGCACCATTCCTCTGGCTTTCCCCAGTCCAATGGTGTATGCTGGCCCTTGGAATGCCTCCCAGTATACGTACTGCTCCGGACTCTTCTAGACCTCTCAAAGGCTTTTCTCTTCTTTCTTCCAAAGGGTTTCTTGCCCTTTCTGTCCGTCCGGTTTGGCTTCTGCTTCTGATGATCCTCCAGATGAAACTGAGGATATCCAAGCTGATCATGAAGATGATGATGATCCTGAGGATAATTCTCTGTAGAATAAACTCTACCTTTATTCTGCTTAGATGAGTGCTCCTCCCTAACACAGTGCAGCTGTGCTGAATCAGGCCCTGCCCTTTGAGATGAGTGCTTAGGGATTACCTCATAGCCCTCCTGATTGAACACACGTTTCCCCACTTCAGCTCCTCTAATGGCTGTTGGAAACCTGGTGCATTCTGGGACTGGTAGTCTTTTATGGGAAAATTCTGTTTTCTTATTTTTACCAGAACTGACAGGTTGCTTGTTCAGAGTCACTTCACCATTTCTATAGCTCCTTCCTGAGCTATGATAAGCTTCCTTATCACAAGGTCTAAGCCTTCAGCAACCAAGCCCTGAGATGGAGAGATTGGGGGTTTGGGTGCCACAACGTTCCCCCCTCCTGAGACAGGAGATCTGGAGCAGACCCTAAGTCCAGTGAGGGAGCCTGGGAAAGATGCAGACGTAGAGGGTACCACACTTGGCGTGGCCAACGTGGAGCTATGAGGATCATAGTCCCTCGATCTCTCTGAAGTTTGAACAGGGTCTTGGGAATTAGGGGAACGGGTGGAAAGGCATACAGGAAGTCTTGACCCCAATGAAGGAGGAAGGCATCCCTGGCCTGAACTCCCTGACACGGAATTCTGGAACAGAATCGGGGAAGTTTGGCATTCCACGGACTTGCAAAGAGGTCTATGTCCGGGGTTCCCCAAATTCGAAAGATTCTGGTCCATATGAGGGACCATTCGTGTGGAAGCAGAACTCCACTGAGTCTGTCTGCCCAAGAGTTTTGAACTCCTGGAAGGTATACTGCCAGAAGATGAATTTGATGCTCTCTGGCGAAGGCCCACAATCTCAGAGCTTCGTTGCAAAGTGACAGAGAGCCAGTCCCTCCCTGCTTGTTCACATAGAACATGGCTACTTGGTTGTCCCTATTAATGAGGACTGTCTTGTAGCTGAGCAGGGTATGGAAGACTCTGAGAGCCAAGAAGATTGCTCTGAGCTCTAAGATGTTGATATGTAGGGAGGTCTCCTGTGGGGACCAAATGCCCTGGGTGGAGAGGTCTTGATCATGAGCTCCCCAACCCTTTGGAGAGGCATCTGTTGTAAGAATTGCTTGGGGTAACAACTGTTGGAAGGGGGACCCCAGCAACAGATTTTGAGTGGACTTCCACCACTGGAGAGACCAAAAGAGGCGCCTGGAGGTTGCTATTTTGTCTGACAGACCCCCTGATGCCTGGGTCCACTGGGTGGACAAAGTCCATTGAGCTGCCCTCATGTGAAGGCGAGCATAAGGGACCACATGCACAGTGGATGCCATGTGGCCTAGCAGTTGTAACATCTCTCGAGCAGTTAGATGGGTTTTTAACTGAATCTGAGAGGCTAACTGCACTAAGCGTAGGCAACGGGTCTGGGGAAGATAGGCCCTTGCAGTTGTGGTATCGAGCAAGGCCCCTATGAACTCTAGAGACTGAGTAGGGGTGAGTTGGGACTTTGGAATGCTTATCACCAGTCCCAGATACTGCAGAACACGCATTGTGCAGGCTAGGGAAGTCTGGGCCTCTGATTGGGATGAAGCTCAGATGAGCCAGTCGTCCAGATATGGGAATACGAATATTCCTAGAGTGCATAGAAATGCAGCTATTACTGCCATGCATTTTGTGAACACTCTTGGAGCAGAGGCCAGACCAAAGGGAAGCACCCTGTATTGGTAGTGCTTTCCCTGATAAAGGAACCGAAGGAACCTTCTGTGTGCTGGATGGATGAGTATATGGGTATACGCATCCTTGAGATCTAGAGAACAAAGCCAATCCTAACTCTGAAGGAATGGAAGGAGAGTACTGTCAGACGGCTGCCTAGGGTGAGAACTTACACAATCTTGACGATGCATATATTCATATGATTCTTGCAAGGTATTGTGGGTATTGTAGTTCATTCACTCCCAAACACAGCTGATGACAATAATTTGAGTTGTGAAACCAAGTGGTAAGATCAATAAAATACTTCTTTTATTGATGGGGTTTAATTCACCCAGCACATGTATGCTTGATAGCACTATAAATGAGGTTACTTGCTTGCAGTGTTTAAAATGGATAACAAAAAGTCACAAAGTAAACCAGAAAACAACCTTCAGCTTGTCAGGCAATTAGCTAATGTTTTCTTAGCAAATAATTACCAAATACAAAGGCACAAAGTAAAGAATAAACTTTGCTGGTTAGGTTAACTTCTGCTTATTTTCCACGCCGATCTCAGCAGTGATTCTCCCTTGCTCACACACACAATCAGGTGCAGCCCTAATTACTATCAATGGACCAGCTGAAAGCCTTTAGCTGGCTGGCTGCTACTGTGTGAGCCCAAATCCTGCTTTAAGAGCTGTTTGCAGTGGAAATAAAGAACAAAGTTAGGTTTCTTTGTGATGGCTGATGTGTTTGCTCATAGAAAACTAGCAATAGCATTTAGATAAAGAACAGTCCATGTAAATAGTTTCATCTGCTGTATTTCCCCCTGCATCAACAATCATAGGGTCAATATCATACATTGGCACAGATGAATCTTTCATTAAGGCACTATCATGAGAATGCTTATTCCCTTGCTGCCATTCTCTATTATAGATAGGGTCTGGATCAGTGTTCATACCTGAGCCTCTCCTGCTATCATTATTCCTCTCTGTATAGCCTGGCCAATATGTAATCCAATTCTGATGTCCAGCCTTCCAATCTTGATCCCTGGACGCTGGATCTTCTCTCACATACCTTCTGGTCTTGGTCTGAAAGTCCCTTCCACATGCAGTCTTCTCTCTTCCAGGTAGCCACTGGTGATTCCTATCTCTGCCACTCCATTCCTCTGGCTGAATCCAGTCCAATGGACTCTGCTGGCTTTTGGAATACCTCCCAGTATGAGTACTGCCTTGGAATCTCCCAGACCTTCCAATGGCCTTTCTTCTCTTCCTTCCAGAGAGTTTCCTTCTCTCTCTATCTGCTTGGCTTGGCTTCTGTTTCTCCAGGTGATACTGGTGCTTGTAGCCGTTGCTGTCTCTGTATCTCTTCCTCCCTCTGTAGCTGTTATCTGAAGAATAATCTCTATTCTTATTCTTTCCTAATGTGTGCTGCTCCCTAACACAGCGCAGCTGTCTTGAATCAGGCCCTGCCCTTTGAGATGAGTGCTTAGGGATTACCTCATAGCTCTCTTGATTGCACACACATTTCCTCACTTCAGCCCCTCTCATGGCTGCTGGAAACCTGGTGCATTCTGGGACTGGTAGTCTTTTATGTGAAAACTCTGTTTTCTTGCTTCTACCAGAACTGACAGGTTGCTTGTTCAGAGTCACATCATCTTTTTTATAGCTCCTACCTGAGCTATGATAAGCTTCCTTATCACAGTACCTAGAGAAATCATCTTGAATTTCTCCTTGCATAGGAATTTGTTCAATTCTCTGAGATCTAATATGGGTCTGTGACCCCCTGTTTTCTTTGGGATTAGAAAGTAGGGGGAGTAGAACCCTGAGCCCTGTTGAAGAAGAGGTACTTCTTCTATTGCCCCTTGGGCAAGAAGGGTAGAAATCTCTTGACCCAGAAGGTCGAGGAGAGATGTTGGAGAATTGAACTGTCTCACCATGGTGTAAGGAGGAAGGTTTGAGAAATGAAGTTTGTACCCTTCCCTTATGATGGAAAGGGTCCAGTGCTCTGCTGTGATTTGCTCCCATCTGGGAGCAAAGTGAGCTAACCTTCCTGGAATGGTGAGAGGCTCTGGTTCTTTTAGAGCCAGAAAGGCTAAGTTCTCTAGCTGCAAGTCAAAGGCCCTGAGGAGGCTGAGGCTGTTGGGCTACAGTAGGCCTTGCAGCCTTAGGCTTGGCCTGTTTAGGTTGTTGACGCTTTGCAGCAAAACGACCTGCAGAAGATGTCTGCTGACCATAAACAGGATAATATCTTCCCTTCTTGGGAAAATATGCCTTTTTGAACAACCTCTTCTGGACAGGATTAGAGGTAGACTTTGAAAGCCTATCCAAAGCAGAATTTTCTGCATCCATTTGAGTGGCCTTTGCTTGCCAATCTTTGCCAAACAGGTTTTCACCTGTACAAGGAAGATTTCCTAATCCATCTTGGACCCAGGGTTCCAAATCAAAAGCTTCTAACCAAGCAATTCTGCGTGCACCTATGGCAATGGCCGAGGCTCTGCTGGCCCCCTCAAAAGAGTCAAAGGCTGCACAGTTAGAAAATTTGGAAACATCCTGGGCATGCTTAAGCCAGGTAAGAAAGTCTTCCCTTTTATCTTCTGGAAGAAAAGGGAGGAAAGTTTGCAGATGATCTGTAACTTCCTTCAGAAACATCCCCATATAGAGACTATAGGAGTTGATTCTGGCAACAAGCATACTGGCCTGGAAAATTTTCCTGCCAAAAGCATCTAAGGTTCTACATTCTCTTCCTGGAGGAGCAGATGAGTGCCTCTTTGCACTCTTTAACTTTTTCATAGCAGACTCCACCACAATAGAATGGTGAGGAAGCTGAGTTTTATGAAATCCAGGACAAGGAGGGACACGATACATGGTATCCAACCTACGAGAATGAGAAGAGATGGTGAGAGGAGTCTCCCATATGCCTATCATTTGGTCATAAAGGATCTCATGAATTGGCAAAGTGGCTGCCTCTTTAGGAGCCTTGGGATATTGCAAAATATCCAATTTCTTGGCTCTAGGCTCTGTCTCAGGGGCTACTGAGATAGAAAGCCCCTTGGCCACTTCCCTTATGAAGTCTTGAAAAGACAAGTCTTCTGGAGGGGACATTCTTCTTTTTGGAGAAGGCGGCTCCTGAGGAAGGAGTACCGATGCTTCGACAGAGGCCTCCGATGCATCAGAGTCTTCGGAGGAATCGAAGTATCGCCTGTCTGGATGCTCCTGTAAAGCCCAATACGCATACCGGGTGGTATCGACATCGGGAGTCATCGGTACCGAATCGGTACCGATAGGCATCATCGGACAGGGTACCGCTGCAGTCGACACCGAAGCCGATGTCGATGAAACCGGTACTGACACCGGAACCGATATTGGAGCCGGTACCGACAACGAAGCTTGTTGCGGTACCAGCGGCATCACAGCTTGTATGAATGCCGTAATGGCACGCTGCATGGTGTGATGGTGAAAGCATAGTAGAAAGCATGGATATGGATGAAAATCCTGAAAGCCCCATGGAAGTCAATGACAGTGCACAGATGCAAGGGGATTACAGCCTACGTCAGAGAAAAGCTCAGCTCCCTGCAAGAGGCAGACCACGCCTTAGCTCAGGGGTGGAGACAAGCCACCCTCCTGATTGGTCAGAGGAGGGTGGAGCACAGGGAAGGCCCAGCAGGAAGCAGTGGTTAAAAACCACCTGTAGCGAACAAGGGGGGAGCCAAGGAGAGAGCCAAGGAAAGAGACAAGCACAGAGTCATGCTCAAGGACAGAGACAAAGAGACGAAGGGAGACTCCAGGGAGTGAGAGTCAGCGGGAGACCTGCTGGAGAGAATGCCAGAAGAGAGTGGCTGAAGCCAGACAGAGAGAGAGAAGTCTGGGTGAGAGAAGGAGCCAGAGAGAAGGCTCAAACTCAGGCAGCAGCAGCTCACCGAGAGGCAGTGGCAGTCTCAGGCCAAAGCCCGTCTACTGTTTCAGACCAGGAAGAAAGAGATATTGAGCCAGCATTTAAAAGCAGAAGTACAAGTAACTGGAGGAGAAGTGCACGTCAGGCCAGCAACCGGGACAACGGTGATAGCTGGAGAGGTGGAAAAGGTATCAGTGCTGACATACAGAAACAGCCTCAAGGTAAAGCCGATAATTTCTTTCCTCACCTCCCACCGTTAACCAGTGGATTGAAAGCTTAGCCAGTGTTGGAATCCCCAGTGCAGATAACAGAAAAGCTTTTGAATCCTCTAAATTAGGGGTTTTGCAAGGGATACACTCTAATGAGAGGAATTCTATCTCCAATGCAAAAATACCTACAAGGGCCGACTTGCTGTGGGACCAGTTTCAGCAGTTTCTAAGAGAGGAGAAACTTAAAGAAACTCCACAATATGAGAGAGACTCTGTTGGTACAAATGATTTTGAAGAAATGCAAATAGAGACATGTGTGCCTAATGAGGTCTGTTGCCCAATTCCTATGGATTGTTCTCTGGCTCAAAGGAAAGCTACAGTTGTGAGATAAGAAAGGAAGAAATGTAAAAACCCTATAGTAAGGGTAGTGCTTACCACGAGAGTTGTAAGAAGCATTCGATGTTTGTTTGTTCACTGACTGAGAGCAACGGAGCTGTGAGGGAACGTTGCATTACAAAGTGAGAACAGCTGTGATAGAGTTCTGCTGCAGTTCATTGTGTGACCACACGGAGCAGTGCAGAGTGTGAGGACACAGAGCCGCAGTAAGGCTGAGAAAAGAAAAGGTAATTTGATTTATTTCTCCTGGTTTTCCTGAGTTCATCTTTTCTGTTTGGAGATGTTATCCTTCTGCCTTGGTTGTAATTGAACCCCAGCGTGCTTTTGGAAATCCCCATAAAAGAAAATAAAAATCTTGCAAAGCCTTACCACCGAGTCAACTACAAATTTATTGCCTGAGGAGTGAAAGAACTTTATTCCAAGGGACCCTAAGGCCGCCCTACCAGCTGTCAGCCTCTTGGCCCAGCCGGTGGGTGTCGCAATGGTCAGAACATTCTGATCCATCGATGCCATGAATGTCTGGAGGTCGGTACCGGCAGATTCCACTGGTACCCCAGAACATTGCAACAGGTGATCGGTCGAGGCCGTGCCATCGATGTCAACCTGTGACCCCATAGGAGGAGCTTTGGAAGCCGGAGCTTCCCGCCGGGGTACTTTTGCCGGTGCAGGATCCTCGAGGGCAAGTCTGGAGGCATCTCGATGCTTAGAGGGAGATCTACCTTTCGAGGACCGGCTGGACTTATGTTTGGTTACCTGAGATCCATAGGAGGAAGAAGAAGCCCTGGAAGACGTCGATGCCACCGAAGCTGCATCAGAGGGAAACAGTGTACTGAGCTTGGCTGCTCGGTTCTGTAAACCTCTTTTAGACATCATGGAGCAGGACGCACAATCCGTGATGGAATGGTCAGGACCCAAACACTTAAGACACCAGTCATGGGTGTCGGTAACGGAGATGGTACCGCTGCACTTAGTGCATTTTTTAAACCCGGAGGCGGGCTTTTCCATGAGGAATTTTCTGTTAGGCCTAAGGCCCAACGAAGAAAAAATACACTGAAGTGGAACGGAAAGTATCCTTTTATTTATTTTATTTTTTTTAAAGAAAAAGAAAGAAAAGACCGGCGGTACCGGTCCGACATCGAAGAAGGCAGACGCGCGACCAAAGAAATAAAATAAAATAAAGAACTTTTATTTATTTATTTTATTTATTTAACATTTCTTCTATACCGCGCTATTAAAATCAGCGCGGTGTACAATGAACAAAACATACTGCAATGCATACAGGCAACATTGAGTTTACAAAGAACAGGGAAAAATAACACATGGGATAACCGGGATAACTATGTACAGGTTAACTTTAAACTATATACTTTAACTATATGCAATATTCTAAACTCGTTTGTATATTGTATATCACTTCTTCAGCGGTGACAGGAACACGACCTGCTGGCTCCGCGGAAAAGAAGAACTGGGGAGAGGCGGTTAGGAAAGGCGGGAAGGCAGCGCGCAGGCGCTGTGGGATGCTCCCAAAAGCTTTCCTTTTTTGGGATGCTGGGGAGCGTTCCCGCGTAGGCTCCGTCGGTACCGACGTACCCATATGTGAAGACTCATTCCTGCTTATTCCTGGAGATAGTATGCTGCCACTGGCACAGGTTATAGTGCAGGGTTTGAGCAAACATTTCTGCACTACTGTGGGCACAGAATTCAAGGGGGGGATCTAATGCAGCATAATCCAAGTGCAAATGGCTGTGTGCAGCGCACTGCACATTTAAATCCATGGTAATGAATCATTTAGCTATGCAGTGCAGACACAGAGAAGCGCACAGAAGATCAGAAGACTGAGCTCAACGACCCGAGGTCTGAGGAAACGTTCAGGGTTAGCTCATTGGTCTGTTGTCAGCGCTAGTGAGGAATTTCTGCCTGTTTCTTGAGCACACAGCACCCACATCTCTTTTATGGCTTTGCTGAAGAGAAAGCGGAAAAGAAAAATGGCTATCTGGCATATAATCATCATTATTCTGCGCACAATTTCAGTGGAGAATAATATTGGTGTTTATGAATACTGATATTATTGTAAACGGTATAGAAAAAAAGTTTTAAAAATTACCTCTCGGGGCAGCAGTGGAGCTCCAGGGCCCCAGACAGCCATAAACAGAAAGCAGGAAGAGCCCTGTGCCCCCCAGCTGCAGGACGTGACATCATGGAGAAAGGAACCCAGGGAGAAGCAGGACCGTACCAAGGGCTGTGCGAGGGGTGCGGCCACACAGGGCACAAGTACAAAAGGGGCCCTAATATTATCCACTGGGCTTTCAGGAAGCCCAATAAAAGTGAGTTCCTGCATGTATCTGGGAGGCAGGGGGTGGGGGGGCACCAGGTTCACGAGTTGCACAGGGCACATTTCTAGCTTGGTATGGTCCAGGGGAAAAGAAGAGGTCTGACATCAGAGGAGCAAGGAAACACCCCCTCCCCCTCCAGAGGGTAAGAATGATATTAGTGACCTTATATGGGGAGCTTCAAAGAAGAAGAAGATCAGGATGAGTGGCAGTCACTGGAGTCAGAGCCTGCCACAAAAGAATACAGAGGGCACATGAGGAAGAAGAAAGGGAAGCCCAGACGGCAGGGCTCACCCACCTGGCGCCAGAGTTGCATTATTCTGGGCAGAATGTCAACACAGAATAATAATACTGTATGAACCAGATAACATTCCAGCACATGTGTACAAGTGCCATACTGTTTTTGGGTTTTTTTGTGTGCATGGGATGTAGGTTCTGCTAACTCAGACCCCTGTGTACATGTGCCTGGCTTGCCCTCCTTGTTTCGTGCAGACATTTTGCACACAACTCATTTGCATTTCATTTGCTTACAGCATCGGTGAGCATTAGACTTGTGTTGGGAAATCCTGCACTAGAGCTTCAGCACCAGGCTCCAGAGCACAGGGTTTCCGCATCGAGCTGTCAGAGAGAGAGCAAATAGAAGGTACTCTCTTCTTTTTGTTCTTCCAGTGAAGCTCCCAGGTATCTTGGGATTCACAGAGACCCCCTCAGAATGAAAGAACCAGAGGCCAAAATGATGAAAGAGGGATTAGCCCCATAGTCCAATGCTGAAGATCATCCCAAGCAACGGATTTATTTTCTGGTGCCAGGAGAAAGGAGACTGCCAGAATTGTGAAACTGCTACAGGAGTGATGGGTCAGCAGGAGCTCATCTGTAACTGATGAGGAAACTTGTCCAGTTTTCCCACTGGAGAATATCTGCACTATACTAATCAGGTACCAGCACAGGAAAAGCCCAGAAGGGTGTTTCTTTAAAGGGTACATCGAAAAAGGATTCCCTAATGCAGCACATCTCTGAGACTAACATTTCAACTGTGTTAAATATTTATTTTCTGTATTATTCCTGGGGGGAATTCTGTGCAAAATTTTCAAAATTCTGCATGCTTTCTTGTAATTCTTTATGCCTATTTTCTCCATCAGAAGGCTTGGCTCCTCCCTGCTCCAGGCCTGACACTGCACACAGGGCCGGCCCGTCCATTGAGCAAGAATGTTGTTTGCACAGGGCCCCGCGTTTCAGGGGGCCCCGCGCAAACAATATTCTGCCCATCAGCCCAGGAAAACTTTAAAAGAAAAAACTAACTTGCTGCTGCTGCTGCTGCCGCCCTGGCAGCGGCAGAATCAAGAGTCTCCCGTGGGGCCCCCGCCCGCCCAACAGAGCCCTCCCTCCTGTCCGGCAGAACTCTCCCTCGATCACTCCTCGGCGCGGTTTTCAGAGCTGTGAAGGGGACTCTCTTTCCCTCTCGCGGCTCTGTTAAGCCCGCTGGGGCTGATGGGAACAGGCATTTCCTGTTTCCCATCAGCCCTGGCCGGCTTAACAGAACTGCGAGAGGGAAACCCTCCAGGAACTTGTCCAAACCTTTTTTAAACGCAGCTACACTAACAGCCTTTACTACAACCTCCGATAACAAATTGCAGAGTTTGATTACATGTTGAGTGAAAAAATATTTTATTTTATTAGTCTTAAATAGTTTACCCTGTAGCTTCATTGCATGTCCCCTAGTCTTTCTATATTCTGATAACGTAAACAATCGATCTACGTTTACCCGTTCCACTCCGTTCATTAATTTATAGACTTCTATCATATCTCCCCTCAGCCGTCTCTTTTCCAGGTTAAAGAGCCCTAACCTTTTTAGCCTTTCTTCATAGGAGTATCCTTCCATCCCCTTTACCATTTTGGTGGCTCTTCTCTTAACCTTTTCTAATAACGCTATATCCTTTTTAAGATACGGCGACCAGAATTGTACACAATATTCAAGGTGCAGTCTCACCATGGAACGATATAGAGGTATTATAATATCTTTTGTTTTATTTTCCATTCCTTTCCTTATGATACCTAGCATTCTATTTGCTCTCTTGGCCGCCGCTGCACACTGGGCCGATGGTTTTAACACAATCTTCAATTGGCTGGGTAATGGGCTATAGGGGGACTAAGACTGAAAATGGGGTGATGGGGGGTTAGGACTGGACGTGGGCTGATGGGGGGCTTAGGACTGGAATGGGCTATTGGGGGCTAGGACTGGTAATGGGCTGAGTGGAAGGGGGGACCTGAACTGCAAATAGCTGATGGGGATGTGGCCGGGGGCTTGGAATGGAAATGGGCTGAGTGGAAGGGGGGCTTGAACTGCAAATAGCTGATGGGGTTGGGGACTTGGAATGGAAATGGGCTGTGAGGGGGAGCTAGGACTGGAAATGGGCTGAGTGGGGGGGGAGCTAGGACAGGAAATGGGCTGATGGGGGTGCTAGGATAGGACTGGAAATGGGCTGTTGTGGGGTGCTAAGATTGGAAATGGGCTGTGGTGGGGGCTTGGAATGAAATGGACTCATGGAGGGGCTAGAACTTTAAGTAGGCTCATTGGGGGCTTGGATTACAAATGGGCTGAGTGGAGGGGAGCTAGGATTTGACATGGGCTGATGGTGGGGCTAGGAAAGGACTAGAAATCGGCTGATGGGGGGGCTGGGATTCGAAATGAGCTGATGGAGGGACTCGGATAGGACTGGAAATAGATGGGGGAGCTAGGACTAGAAATGGGCTGATGGTGGGGCTAGGATAGGACTGGAAATGGGCTGATGGGGGGGCTAGGACTGGAAATGGGCTGATGCGTGGACTAGAAGGGAGCGGATGCTGGGTGGGGCTGGAACTAGAAGGGAGCCGATGTTGGGGGAGGATTAGAATGGGATGGGGCTGGGAGAGTGAAATGGAGAGGGGAAAAATATTTTGTGTGGGAGGGAAGAAAAATCTTCAATTAGCCGGGTATTGGAAGAGTAAGTGGGGATTGAGGATGGAGGGGTAAAATTTGAGTGGATGAAATAGGAATGAGGAAAGAGCAAAAGGAGAAAGATTAGTATGTTAAAGCAGATGTAGAGAGAGAATGGAAAAAAACTAGAAGAGAGAAGAAAGGACAAATGGACAGCAGATGATGGAGAATTAGCAGAAGACACAAAGAAACCAGAAGAAAGTGGCTGGAGCAATTGCAACTGAAAAAAAATGCACAAAAGGTAGAAAAATCTCTCTTTATTTTGAATTTGTTAACTGGAATATGTCAGCTCTGGGAAATGTGAATCATTAACATCTGTGCTTTATTTAGTACGAGGAAATTAACTTATAGTTTTATTTCTACAGTGTTGTTGTACATTCCAAGTTTGGCTTTTGGGGTTCCCAGTTTAATTATTGTCTTCCTGTTTCTACATTGTGATTACTTGCTTGGTGATGGTCTATGTTCTGCATGTGTAACTGAGCTGAGGTATTCTGTTTATGTAATTCCTATTTGACATTGACACTTGTTCTCTTTCCCCAGTAGGTCATGTATTGTTATTCTCTGACATGTATTGGTTTAATATTTGCAGTGTTGCCTTTTGATAGGTAGGGTCTGGTGCTTTATGAGTCCTGGTAGTGCTGTTAGGATACGTCGGGTTTGCTATGGGTTCTAAATGGGCACTGTTTGTAATAGTTCCTAATGTGCCTGGCGGTTGGCACTGGATTATAGTAATGTAGAAATCTTTTAGTCTTTCTTTATCCATACGCTCATTAAGAGGCATGTTTACTAAAAGTTAGTGTATGGTAACATTATGCAAATATTTATGCAAATGAGTCCCCTTATGCAAATGAGGCCCCGCACCGAGTCTCTGCACATGGCCCCGCACCCCCCTTGGGCCGCCCCTGACTACACTACTTTTTCTCTCTTCAAGCTCAATCCGCCCAGATCTCTCTAGCCCCTAAACCCTTTTCTACACTTGCACCCTCACGTCAGGTTCAACTCCAACCTCTCTCCATGCCCCATAGTGCTTTTCCCCCCTCGATCCCCTCCCCAGCTGTCTTCGCTCTCTGATCCCTATTCTCTCTCCCTACTTACCAGCAATACCTCCTAGCTCCTTCTATGCCCTCCCCTGTTCTCCCTCTCCATTCACCCAGCAAGACCGCAGTCCTCTCAGCCCTCCCCAGTTCTAACGCCTAGAAAGCCCCCATGTTCCCTCTCCCTCTACAAAACACACCCACCAGGCACCCACTCCAGCTAGCTCTCTTTCTACCCCCCCCCCCCAGCAAAACTATGCCTCCTCTCCTCATTCAAAAAAAAACAAACCTCAGCATGTTCTCTCCATTCCCCATCCCTGCAGCCACCGCACTTATTCTGCTCCACACACATCCCAGCTAGCTATGTTTGGCTATGTTTGGCAAAGAGGAGGAGCAGCTGGTTATTGGACCATGTCCTCTTCTTCTGCCAGCCGGTGTCAGAATGAGTATTTGAACCAAGTGGTTGTACAGTGCCCCACATGGTTAAGAACATAAGATATGCCATACTGGGTCAGACCAAGGTCCATCAAGCCCAGTATCCTGTTTCCAACAGTGGCCAATCTAGGTCATACGTGCCTAGCAGTTTCCCCAAAAGACACAGGCTCCACAATGCTTGTACTGGGTCAAGCATTGATATCCTGGGTCCCTTCTTAATAATGGTTTATGGACCTTTCCTCCAAGAACTTGTCCAAACCTTTTTTAAACCCAGCTATACTAACAGCCTTTACTACATCCTCCGGTAACAAATTCCAGAGTAAAAAAACAAAACAAAACAAAAAAAAACCCAACAGCCTCTTACTGGCACACTTAAAACTCCCTACTCCTTGAAACTACTGAAGGAGGGTAAGTAGCCAAAGTATAGGAAATCCAAAAATGTGTTTAGCTAGATGGAACTCTTAGTTGTCTCTTCGATGAGCCCCATCCTGGGATCACCTGCTCCAGGATGGGGTTCAGATTAGCAGTAAGGCTAAAACTGCACATGAGGGCGATGCAGCCTGATAAGCAGCTGTTCTCCTCCTAGCTGTACATTGCCAAAACAGCTAGCTGTAGTGTGTGAACACGCTGGGGGATTCTCTGACATGGAGGAGGGGAGAGATGAGCTGCCACGGTCTCTGCCGAATACTTTTTTTTCCTGTGCAGAATACTTCACAGCAGAGAAATTGTGTGTGAATTCTGTACTGCGCAGAATTTCCACTGGAGTACTGCATGAATTGCACTAGTAAATGTGTACTGTCCACCATGTCCACGCTTTAAGAAACGTGGAAGGAAGTCCAAAAAACTGCCAGCATGGTTTAAAGGTGAGGTCAGAGAGGCTGTTGTTGCCAAAAAAGCAACTTTCAAGAAATGGAAATTGGGGAATTAAGGGGGATCTCCCTCTTCGTCCCTCCTCTAAAAAGGCTGGCTGGAAGGAGCACTTTTTAAATGCCTATTCAAGTCATGGAGCAGGTATAAATTCGGATGTGGCCAATTTCGGGCTTGCACATGCATTCCCTATAAGAAATGGGGAATACACATGTAGATTTTGCCCACGCCATGCCCCTGACAAGCCCCCCATCTCCTTTCAACGTGGTATGGGCATCCACGTAGAAACAAGCCTGTTCTAAAATGACCATTTACATAAAGATACAATTTACACATGTCAGTGGTTGTACTGGCTCATGTAAATCACGATTAAGTCCTCTAAAATAACCTCCATAATGTACAAACAGGAAGATTTCACAGCCAAAAATACCTCATCTTAGAAAATTTCAGGAAATCGGGAACTTTGTGAATCATTATGCATCTCAGATGCTGTAAATGCAGCCCTTTTTGAATATCTTTAGACAATTACTATCCTCTCAGGCTTGTGTTATATTCATTCAATGGAAACTGTATATACATATTCTTGTGGATACAAAAAAAATGTGTGAACATAAAGAACTTTGTGTACATTCTGCCTTGCCTCAAATCTGATGGCTCTCCATGACCAAGCAGCATGCAAATTATCTAAGCTGCATAATTAAGATCAGATGAGCATGAAGCATGAGAAACAGTTCAGAAAGCATAAGGGCTCAAGAAAATAAGGACCGCAAACATTGCAGAAATAAGAGTATATAAAACCATAAAAGAAATATGTGACAGAAAAGTCTGACAAGCAAGTGAGGTTTCTTGGGCAGAGATCTCCCCTCCCCCACACAAGCTTTCAGACGACCACCCTGGCCTTAGAAGAACTCCAATCAACATGGGCTATAGATATTAGCAGCTATTCAGGGCAGAAGTGATAAAATACAGAGATGATATGCAGCTTCATGCCTGTACATTGACTCTGCCATTTATCATTGCCAAATAGTGTGAGATACAGTTTAATAATCCTGGCCACTTCATCACTGCTCACTTCTCAACTACCAAGTCCCTTATCAATGTTGGTAGCTGAAAAAAAAATTCTTCTGGGTCTTACAAAATATTACATTGTACTGTCCATCAATAGAAATCAGTCTTCTCGCTACAGAAGAGAAAATAAATAACCTTTTAACAAGCATTGTGCACCTTTCAGTGTGTTGTCAGGTCCGCATAACGGTTAATGCAATAGTCTTTCACCTCAAGCTGCCCCCAGCTCAAACCCCAGCAGCAGTAAGCCCGACACAACTTTATCAAATTCTTCAGCCAGCATCGCACAAATGTTGTTGGCAGCATGGCCAAGCTGTCAAAGAACATAAGAAAAGTCATGCCGAGCCATGACCAAAGTCTCTTGAGCTCAGCATCCTGTCTCTGAAAGTAGCCAATGCAAATCACAAGGACCAACAGTCGCCCAAGAGTGCATGATTCGAAAGAATGTATCCTTGAAGGATACTACCAAAAGCAGAGAGGTTCCAAGAAAGAGTAAAATAGCCCAAATGCTCTCGAGTATGGAACAGACAGAGCTTAAAGATCCCTAATTACCCATGCCTACCAATAGTCAGATTAATATGAATAAAATACAGTCTCTAAAATGCTGGTATGCAAATGCTAGAAG
The DNA here is from genome assembly GCA_033557465.1 of Ichthyophis bannanicus. Lineage (NCBI taxonomy): Eukaryota > Metazoa > Chordata > Amphibia > Gymnophiona > Ichthyophiidae > Ichthyophis > Ichthyophis bannanicus. The sequence continues at coordinate 304,382,565 of CM066032.1, read as the reverse complement.
TCTAAAAAATAAGATGGGAGAGTTAGAATATATAGCACTAAATAAGAGGTTAGATATGATTGGAATATCAGAGACATGGTGGAAGGAGGACAACCAGTGGGACACTGTGATACCTGGGTACAAACTATATCGTAATGATAGATCTGATCAAATTGGTGGAGGGGTTGCGCTCTATGTTAGAGAGGGCATTGAGTCAGAAAGGATTAAAGTTTTGCAGGAAACAAAATTTGCTGTAGAATCTCTATGGATTGAAATTCCATGTAAAAAAGGGGAAGGCAATGGCAGTGGGGGTGTACTATCGACCGCCTAGCCAGAATGAACAAATGGATGATGAAATGCTCAAAGAAATCAAGGAAGCTAACAAATGTTACAGCGCAGTAATAATAATGGGTGATTTCAATTACCCCGGTATCGACTGGGTCAGTGTCATGGCAGGACATGCTAGGGAGATAAAGTTCCTAGATGAAATAAATGCTTCTTGGAGCAGCTGGTTCATGAACCGACCAGAGGGGAAGCCATATTAGACCTAGTCCTTAGTGGAACACCAGATCTGGTGTAGGAGATAAGGGTGTTGGGGCCACTTGGCAATAGTAATCATAGCATGATTGCATTTGATTTATTTAGTGGAGGAGGGATAGTAAGGAAATCCACAGTACTACCTTTTAACTTTCGAAAGGGAGACTATGATAAAATGAGGAAAGTAGTTAAGAAAAAGCTAAAAGGAGCAGTTGCAAAGTTAAAGACTTACATCAAGCTTGGATGTTGTTGAAAACTACTATCTTGGAAGCCCAGACCAGCTGTATTCCACGCTTTAAGAAAAGTGGAAGGAAGTCCAAAAAACTGCCAGCATGGTTTAAAGGTGAGGTCAGAGAGGCTGTTGTTGCCAAAAAAGCATCTTTCAGGAAATGGAAAAAAAGAACCAAATGAAGAAACCTGGAAACAGCACAAGCACTGGCAAGTCAAATGCAAGGCATCGATAAGGCAGGCAAAGGGAGAATTTGAGAAGAAGCTTGCTGCGGAAGCAAAAATGCGAAATAAAGACTTTTTCAAGTACATTCATAGCAAAAAACCTGCAAGAGAGTCAGTTGGTCCATTAGATGATAGAGGGGTTAAAGGGGCACTAAGAGGCGACAAGACGATAGCGGAGAGACTGAATGAATTCTTTGCTTTGGTCTTTACTGAGGACGATGTAGGGATGTTACCCATGACTGAAGTGGTATTTAAAGGTGCGGAAGAATTGAAGGAAATATCAATACATCGGGAAGATGTATTACAACTATTAGATAAACTGAAGAGTAGCAAATCGCCTGGACTGGATGGTATATATCCAAGGGTGTTGAAAGAACTGAAATATGAGATTGTAGACCTGCTATTAGTAATCTGTGAACTTTCATTAAAATCATCTGTAATACCTGAAGATTGGAGGACTGCCAATGTAATGCCAATTTTTAAAAAGGGTTCCAGGGATGATCCGGGAAACTACAGACCGGTGAGCCTGACGTCAGTACTGGGAAAAATGGTAGAAACCATCATAAAGAACAAAATTACTCAGCATGTAGATAGTCATGGCCTAAGAGAGACAGCCAACATGGCTTTAGACAAGGAAGATCTTGTCTTACTTATCTGTTATGTTTTTTTGAAGGTGTGAATAAACAGCTGGACAAAGGTGAGTCGGTTGGTATAGTGTATCTGGACTTTCAGAAAGCCTTTGACAAGGTCCCTCATCAGAGACTTTTGGCAAAACTAAAGAGTCGTGGGATAGGAGGCAATATGCTATTGTGGATCAGGAACTGGTTAAAAGGGATCTGTGCTGTGTCCGCTGCTTTTTGACATATTCATAAATGACCTGGAAAAGGAATAACGAGTGAGGTTATCGAATTTGCAGATGACACAAAACTATTTAAAGTTGTTAAAACCCAAGAGGATTGTGGAAAACTGCAAGAGGATCTTGATAAATTGGAAGATTGGGCATCAAAATGGCAGATGAAATTTAATGTGGACAAGTGCAAAATTATGCACCTAGGGAAGAACAACCCAAACTATGGTTACACAATGCAAGGTTCAACATTAGGAACCACCACCCAGGAAAAAGATTTAGGTGTCATTGTGGACAACATGTTAAAACCTTCGGCCAAGAGAGCAAATAGAATGCTAGGTATCATAAGGAAAGGAATGGAAAATAAAACAAAAGATATTATAATGCCTCTATATTGTTCCATGGTGAGACAGCACCTTGAATATTGTGTGCAATTCTGATTTCCGTATCTTAAAAATGATATAGCATTATTAGAAAAGGTTCAGAGAAGAGCCACCAAAATGGTAAAGGGGATGGAAGGATACTCCTATGAAGAAAGGCTAAAAAGGTTAGGGCTCTTTAACCTGGAAAAGAGACGGCTGAGGGGAGATATGATAGAAGTCTATAAATTAATGAATGGAGTGGAACATAGATCGATTGTTTACGTTATCAGAATATAGAAAGACTAGGGGACATGCAATGAAGCTACAGGGTAAACTATTTAAGACTAATAAAAGAAAATATTTTTTCATTCATCGTGTAATCAAACTTTGGAATTTGTTACCGGAGGATGTAGTAAAGGCTGTTAGTGTAGCTGGGTTTAAAAAAGGTTTGGACAAGTTCCTGGAGGAAAGCTCCATAAACCATTATTAAGAAGGGACCCAGGATATCAATGCTTGACCCAGTACAAGCATTGTGGAACCTGTGTCCCTTGGGGAAACTGCTAGGTACGTATGACCTAGATTGGCCACTGTTGGAAACAGGATACTGGGCTTGATGGACCTTAGTCTGACCCAGTATGGCATATCTTATGTTCTCATCCCATAAAGGAGATCTATTTTTATAGCTCATTTCAAGGGATAAGAATGGCTTTCCCAAATCTAACTGGTCAATAATTGTTTTAAAGAACTTTTCTTCCAGGAAGTTGTCCAAACCTCTTTTGAGCTCCATTATGTTAGTCATGTTCACCATGCCCTCTGGCAACAAATTCCACGGATTAATTATTATTCTTTGCATTAAAAAAAAAAACACTTTCTGCTATTTTTATTCAGTCTTCTGGTCATTAGTTTCATGACGAGAGCACTTGTTTGAAAAGTTAAACAACTTTTTCCTCTGTAACCATTCCATTCCACTTATGATTTTATAAACTTCTATCGTATCCCTTCTCGTTCGTCTTTGATCCAAAGCTGGTTTATTCTATTCCCTCGACTTAGGAAATCAGCATTTAGCATCCTTCCCCACTTCAAATCTTGTACATCCTGATATCTCCATTAATCATTATGCATAATTTTCAAAAAATAAGGGGCACCACCATGCGACATTCGATAAGGAAGATTTGTGGTTTATTATTATGGCCACAGTTTAATCATAAACTAGCAATCAATGACAACAAAAGATAACACTATGTAAATTCTTTTTTCAACAGGGGTGACCAGGTATTCAGACATACGGCAATGAAAACTTTATAACTTTTCAAACTACATAATTGTTTTCAGGAGATCACAGATTGTCAACATCACCCCACTACACATATGCAACCTTAAATGGAATTGCTGTCAAATCAAAATCACAAATTTAACAGAACTTCACTTGTAATGGTCACTAGCAGTTTGTGCGGTCAGCGCAACTGTGAGCTGCTGCCCCAAGTCGTGTAAGCTGGCGATAAGAAGAGGGGAATTTCATAAACTCCTGTGCAGTTTACATGTGCTGCCATGCGCATAGCTGAGGTCTATTTTATAGTATAGTATAGTACGTGCATACTTTACATCTAGGGGCATAAGAAAGTGAGTCAAACTCGTTGCAGCAGTTACGCCTGCCCTATGAAAGGTATAAATGCCCATGCCTAGATTTTTTAAAGAAACACGCGTAGGTTATAGTATTTTTTTTTTTACTTTATTGTTTATTGAATTTTAAATAGAACCAAGACAAAGCTTGTACAGAAGGGTTTTCACATAAAAGTCATATAGTAATAATAACAAAATAAATACCAATTAGTGAAAAATCCTGTCTACAATAAGAACATAAGAACGTAAGAAATGCCATACTGGGTCAGACCAAGGTCCATCAAGCCCAGTATTCTGTTTCCAATAGTGGCCAATCCAGGGCACAAGTACCTGTCAGGTTCCCAGAAAGGTACACAGGTTCCACAATGCTCATTCTGGGATAAGCAGTGGATTTCCCAGGTCCTCTTTAATAATAGTTTATGGACCTTTCCTCTAGGAACTTGTCCAAACCTTTTTTAAACCCAGCTATACTAACAGCTTTTACTACATCCTCCAGAAATGATTACCAGAGTTCCAGAGTTTGATTACACGTTGAGTGAAAAAATATTTTCTCTTATTAGTCTTAAATGTGGGAGGTGTTAGCAGTAGAAAAACATACGAAGGCAGAGGAATTCTGAGTATAACAAGGAAAACTTAACTATGATAAAGAAAGAGCCACGAAACCCCTAGGACCACTTAATAAACACACGGATATGCATCACTTACAGGTTCAGGTGTATAGGTAACCTGGCATTTAAGAAGGCAGTTAAAGAACCCAGATTGAAGAAAATATATCTTACAGAATGATATACAATCAAGCACTTACAGGGGAAACGAAGATAAAAAGATGCCCCCCAGCTGCAGAACCCTGAATTTCCATCTTCCCAGATATTACTAGGAAAACACAGAAGCGTCGTCAAAAATTTCTGTTCCTAGTAATATCTGGGAAGATGGAAATTTTTACGTGGCTCCTTGTATAAATTAGTCCCCAAATTCCTCCCCAACAGCAATACAAAGAAAGGAGCGTGGAGGAAAATTGTTTAGATGTCCCGATCCACACCTTTTCTTCAATTAAAACACTTGCTGTGACAAATCAGTTAACCTATGACTTGTAGATATAGCGGTATAAAAAAAAAAGGTTGTTAAATAAATAAATAAACCTAATCAAGCAGGCAGGAAGAAATGGGCAGGCGGGAAGCGAGAGTTACTGTTTATGTTTATTCAGTACTTGACTCACCACCTTCTGCAGGTGGGCATCAGGGCAGATTCCAATCAAAAACGTAACAGGAAACAGGAAAGGAACGTCACGTCAAATAGGGGTAGGAAAGAAGAGGGGAAGGAAAGGGGTTAAAAGCAAGAATTTAATGTGACAGAGCAGTGGCTGAGCCTACGTGTGTCATCTCTCGAACTATCCCTGATCCCTAAAGTCAAGAAATGCCGACTTGAAGTAGTAGGTTTTAAGGGCCTTTTTGAATTACAGGATTTTATTCATATGCATTCCAAAGATGCAGCGCAAGGAAAAAAAAACAACTGAGTGATGCGTAGCTTCAAGCTGAGCTCGTGCAGCTGGGGGAAGGGCCGAACGATTAGTGCCTTGAGATTGAAGAAGTTGTGAGGGAAAGTGTGGGACCAGCAAAGATGAAAGGTAGAAAGGAAGCCCTGAGTAATATGCTTTATGGGTGAGAAAGAATTTTGAAATGGAAACAATACGTCAAGGGTAGCCAATGATTCTGGAAAAACAGACAGGATACCTGATCATACTTTGCCGCGTTTGTGAGGAGACGAATTGCCGTGTTGTGCAAGAGCTGAAGTCTCTTTAATTGAGATGATCGGAGGCCACAGTAAACAGAGTTACAATAGTCTAATTTTGATATGACCAGGGTATGCAATAGAATCTGTAGCACAGGGATCCTTCTATGCACTGAATGAATCTGGCGCAGTGCATAGAAGGATCCCTGAATTGTACTGGGTTTCAAGAGGTGAGACAGGAGTCCAAGGTGTCACCTAGGTGGGGTTAGAGATTGAGTAACCAGAATGGGTACACCAGTGATTGTGGGGTTCAGAGTAGGAATGACAGACCTCACAGTTATTCATAATGCCTGTGATTTATGCGGGTTAAGCTGTAATCCATTTTTAGGTAGTCATGTAGAAGCGGAGTCTAGGCATGCATTCAGGATGGAGAGATCAGGGCTAGGGGTGGATGAATCATGAACAAAATATCATTGGCATAACAGAAGCCACTGATCCCATGCTCCTGAACTAGGGTGGCTAGTGGGGCGAGAAAAATATTAAAAAGGGATGGGGATAAGATGGAGCCTTGAAGGACACCACAGGGAAATGCTAATGATGAAGAATCAAGTGAGTGTTTAGTCTGAACCCTAAATAAGAAAGCATGGAGAAAGGAATGGAACCACCGCAGTACACTGCTCTTGAGACCAATGTCCCAAAGGCGCTGAAGAAGGGTGGAAAGATTGATAGTGTCAAAGGCAGCCGAGAGGTCACATGAGACTACAGCTAATTTATGGGAGTCTATCTTGGCGTGCAGCTCACTGAACAGAGCTGTCAAGGCAGTTTCTATATCATGGTCCTTGCGAAACTCTGTCTGGGGTGTAATATATTTGTTTTTCTATGAAATTGGAGAGTTGAAGGAACCCTGCCTTTTCAATTATCTTTGATAAATAAGGAAGATTAGAAATCAGACTGTAATAAGTTGGTATGGAGTCATCGAGGTTTGATTTCTTAAGACGCAGGCAGGCTATTGCTTGTCTTAGTGACTGAGGGAGATGTCCACTAGATAGGCTCTTGCTAGCAATGGCATTACAGACCTCCAGAATATTCAAGATGGAAGTCTTTAACCAGGATGAAGGAATGGGATCCAGGTGGCAGGACGACGATTTAGTGGATAATAAAATCTTTCCCACAGCAACGGTTGGTATTTTCTTTTCCAATTTGTGCTAAGACTGGGAGAAACTAGTAAAAAGTAAAAGATAACCAAAAGACCCTGACTAAGATTTCCTCACTTATATGCATGTGCTCACAAGTACACCAAATTTCTTTTTAGTTCTCAGTTGCTATTTGATTCTAAACCTTTCTAGTCAACTTGAATAAGAGTTAACAATTTTTTTTTGTTACTTGTGAAATAATTTGGTCTTGAGCTAGCCAGATTAACAGTGAAAGCAATCAGTTTATCCACATTAAGCAGAAAAAAATATTTCTTTTGAAAAGGCTTGGACAGGAACTTGAGGAAACCTGCAGTGCAGTAGCTCCAGTTATTTTTAGGCGAAAAATGTCAACCTTTTAATAACAGCCAAATAAATCATTTTGCAATTTTAAAAAAAACAGCTTTGTGACATTCTCAATAACTTTAAATGATAGCATCCCCAAGCTAATCCGACGGCCACGGCTACAGTGACCGCCACCCATTAGTGCACCCGTACTAATTGTGTATGATAGCGAGTGCACATTAAGGACACCCGCGCCAACCACAATGCACAATCATGGCCCACATTCCACCCCTAACTCACCCAGTCTTCACCTCCACCCATGAGAAGCAGTTAGTGAGGGATCTTTAGCAGAAGCTAATAGTCACCACATGTGCAGTAAAGCCATTGGCTTACTTTAGTAAACATGCCCCTTAATGTGTCACATCCCTGTGTTTCCTGTATTCATCAGACACTGCTGCTGTATCTGAGCTCCCTCCATGGCTTTCAGCGCTCTCTGCCTCTTACCCGGCCTGCTTCAGCATGAGCCCTGGATCGTGCCCCCAAGCTGTGCTTGCAGCGGCATGAGCCCTGGATCGTGCCCCCAAGCTGTGCTTGCAGCGATTTGCCCACTCTCACATGCATTTATTCCCATTTTGTTTTACACTTTCCTAAGTTGTTTTTCCCTTTTGTAAACTCCGCAGCCTCTTTGTTTATAAATTTGCTCCCATTGCCCAGTTTTAATTTTCCTCCTGTGCCTTGAACTCATTTAAGTGCCAGCCAGTCAGCCACGAGCCTTCAGTTCACCACTCGGCCCCAGTCCGGTTTTTAATTCTGCCACTGACAGTCCCATTACTTACTGCCATTATTATTGGTGCTGCTATTGCTTCCCTTGTACCATTCTTCACCCCCCCCCCCCTTTTATCTGGAGTCGCTCTATGCATAGGCACAATGACCACATATGTGCAAATACCTCCGGGTTTGCGACTATGCCAAGAACAACGTTTTTTTAAAATTAGGACCAGCAACCCTCTGTAACAAAAATCTCCCCCCCCCCCCCCCCAGCACACCCAGATCCAATGCTGCCTTATGCTCCTGCGTCAGTTCTGCACTCTCTGGAGTCACTTCCCCAATCACGGCAACCACCTTCCCCCCGCTGGCTTCTAGCAGCTCAAGTCTGCCTCAGAAACACCTGCCCATTTAAAACCGCTGGGCAGACCCACTCAGCAGGTACATTTTTAAAAACCTTCTATTTTTCCCCTCTGTTAAACTACTCAGAAGGAGAGTGGACTTTACAAGAAAATGGAAGAGGCATAGAAGAAAGGAACACGTACAGGCAAGGCAGAGGAGAGCAGAGGAAAGAGGAACTCCAAATAGGCCAGGTCAGGTACACAACACATGGGCTAGAGCAGAGGCTCACAAGATTTTTGATGTTGTAGAACCCCTTTATGTACCTCCAAAAAACTTCTGGGACCCCTAGTTCATCCCCACTATTCCCAGACCCCCTCACCTTAGCACCAAGCCTGTCCCCACAGTCCTCTTTATCTCCCCTTCCTCTGTCTCCACCGGTCTTTTTCTCTCCCTCAAGCCAGCCCCCCATTAGTCTGTCTCTCTCTTTCCTTCCAGCAAATTCCTTCCAGTTTCGCTCTTCCCTCCCCAGTTAATCTCCACCAGTCTTCTTTCTCTTTTCAGTATCCTGTAGACCCCCTGTAATGGTATCACGGACCCCAAGTTGGAAACCACGGGGGTAGAGTAAGAAAGGATATCAAAGTTGGGGTGGAAGGAAGGGATAGAAGAGAAGTCTTCGGTTTTTCAAGGTGGTAGATCACACTGAAAAGGAAGAGGGGGGGGGGGGGCAGCAAGAGTCTACACCACAAGCTTTAGTGACAGCGACATGACCACGTTAGTGGTTGAGGTGCAGGAATGCAGAAAGAACTGAGTTCTGGTCCTTGAGAACTTCAGCATGCTGTTGGAAGTAGAGTCCTGGCAGTGAAGGATTACATTCCAAAACAAATCATATTATTTATTTATTTAACTGCATTTATATCCCGCTTTTCACCGGGTCAAAGCGGTGTAACATATAACATAGGGGGGGGGCAATTTTCAGGGTGGGGCCATCACCAAGGGGCAACAATTAATGATTTGGGTAGACATGGACATGTATACTTCTGCTGAATCTAAGCATTAGGTCATGCGGATGGGGTGGTATTTCTGTTCAGAGATGTTCACGGAAGAGGATTGTCTTCAGCTGTTTCTTAAATGATGTGATGTCAGCGTTGTTCCTGATGTGGTTTGGTAGAGAGTTCCAGAGGGATGGAGCATAAAGCCTCGGTGTTACCTCCAGGACAAAAGCATTAGCAAAACATCACCATCAGTTCATTAAACAGGACTTTTGCCAACAAGTAGCTAAGATTTATACCCGTTAGAAGATGACAGAAAAAGGCCTATTCTGTGAAAATTGCTTCACTGCCCTGGGACAATTCTTACTGAAAGGTTCAATTCATATGTCATCATTGACCTTCCAGAGAACATGGGTACAGTATTAGAACACTCTAAGACGGAAATACACAGCAAATATTTAGTAAAATGACTTTGTAGGTTTGTGCTACAAGCTCTAACATGCCTATGATGCCTGTTGGAGTTTAAAGACCTAATGAATGGAGGAGCTCTGGCCTGCCTTGAGGGTCTAAAAAATAGAGGCCATTTTAGGAGGGGTGGTGGCACACTGGGCCTGAATCATTTAGAAAGGCAGGGCCGGCGCACTGCAGTAAGCATGGCAGGGGAGAGCTGACATTTGAGGGGGGGGGCACCAGGGCCAAAAATACCACCATTGTGGACATGGAGGGGAGGGTGTGCCAGAAACCCTAGCACCATCTCTGTTGAATGGCTGGATACCTGGTGAGTCACTAAGAGACTACAGGACAGGGGGGTTGCATGTTAAGGTCCTTGCTTCGGAACAGGGCTGTGGAACCCCCAAGTTCACAGAAATGCATCCAGTTTAAAGTATCACTGGTCCAGTGCCATTAGAAGGGCCACGGTCATGTGTATAGTAGTGGGGGAACATAGTAATAGTTCTCACCAACAAATCCAGGGCTTATAGAGATCATGGCACACAAGTTCACAATCCCAGAAGCGAGGGGACCTAACAAAAAACACTACTATCAGCTGGGAGGTGGAGATGGTCAAGACTATTGAAGTCAGCTGCCAAAAGGAAAGCAGTTGCTGCCTAGAAACTGAGCCAAGTAGCTGGTACACTCCTAATAGGAGCTGCTGTAAGTGCTTCTACCAGGTGCACACAAACAGCCCCAACCCCAAGCGTCCTTCCCCTTGCACCAGAGGAGCTGCAAGCTTTTGTTGTCCATGCTACGGTCAGGTTCCTATTGACCCACTGTTGTGCTCTCACTTCTGGGGACCTCATGGGCCAGGAAGCTGCCTATTGGAGCATTGCATCCTCCTCTTCCTCGCCTACTATGGTCTTGTGTTTATAATGACTCCTGACCTGCAGACTGTGATAAATATGTTAAACATTTCTGCACATTCGGGGCAATATATAAAAACTTAGGAATGCCATTTTTTCAGTTCCTTTAGTGTGTGCCTTACTTATATTAACATGTCCTCTGTGAACCTTTTGCTCAAAAACTCATTTAATTAAATAAACACCAGTCAAATTTCAAAGTGCTTTAGCATGTGTGGTTTCTCCTCTACCATCTTATCTTCTGTTACTCTCTCTCCCTTTCCTCCATCTCTCTACTGCCCTGTTCTCCACATCTCTCATAGTTCCTGCTACTGCAGCAGTCACCTCTCCTCCTCCTGTATATCTCAATACATCCCATCTACTGTATGTACACCCATTTCATTGGCACCAGAGAGGGAAACCTGCAAACCCTGTCTCTCCAGAGAAACACAGCATCACATTATTCCCCTCCATCAACAAGCACCCCTATGGCATTAGGTTAGAAGCTGTGTTTGCCCTAGTGATGCCCTGGGTGGGCAATCTCACAGTATTGCAGGATTTGCTGTTGCAAGCCATTGTTGATGCTGCAACAGCAATGGGAGGCAGAAATATGGAAGAACTTGAATTCTAGGCCAAGCTCTGCAGTCAGATGAACACAACACTACAGCTCAAAGGCAACCTTGTTGCCAAGGCAGTAGAACCATTGGACTTTCTAAAATGTCCAGCAGACATCATCTGAATACCAATAATTATCATTTGGTACTTTTTTGCTTGAAAAGTCTTTTGATCATCATAAATAATCATGGGATTGTGTAGGAACTTTTAAACCATGTCTGTTGATGTCTATTTCTTTTCCAAAGAGAAATGCAGGAAGAGGTGTTCTGACAAGTCCTTAAGGTGAAATATTGCAGCGTCATTTAATGTCAAGTGATCTTACTCACTTTCAGGTTTAACAGATTGTCTTAATCAGCAAGTTATTAGGCCTTGGAGTAGGTTAATTAAGTCCTTGCAATTCACCTTGAGGTGAAAACTAAAAGTCTCTTATACTTATTAGGGATAATTGCATTGGTTCAAGAATCCCTATTCCCCTAGCAATTTTAAACAACTGAACAACTTTAATTTGCTCAAAGAAATCTTTAAATCTTATAATAATACAGACCGCAGTCCAGCAGAAAAATGGGAGCTATCCAGTCTTTTGCACTGAGTGTTACATGTATGATTTTCTCCTAGTTGGTGAGAGATCTTATGTGTGCACTACAGGCAAAGAGCTTTTTGTTCTCAGGGAAGAAGTCCAATCTCTGGAGGCTAGAGTAGCAGACTTGGAGCAGCTGAGACAGAGAGAGGGGTATATAGAAAAGACCTACAGGGATGTAATAGAGAAGTCCCACCTCCAGTCTGGCAGCCTTTCTGCTGTCATGGAGGAGAGAGGTCACGTGGAAGGAATGCATCACCTTGGTGTACCAGGAATATAGCTAGGACCTGTCCTCCAAGTGATGTAATACCCTCTTTCACTGAGGATGTGTCTCCAGAGTCATGTACTCATGAGAGAAGGTTCAGGACAGCAGTTATATTTGGTAATACGATCATTAGGTAGTGAGATACCTGGATGGCTTGTGGACATGAGGATTGCCTAATAACATGCCTGCCTGGGGTGAAAGTAGCAAGCCTCAAGCTCCACGTAGATACGATTTTAAATAATGGTGAGGAGGAACCTGCTGTCTTGGTACATGTTGTTACCAATGACATATGAAATGTGGGAGAAAGGTTCTGGAAGCTAAATTTAGGCTTTTGGGTAGAAAGTTGAAATCCAGAACTTCCAGGGTAGCATTTTTAAAAGTACTTCCCATTCCACACGCAGGACCCAAGAGGCAGGCAGGCAGAACTCCGGAGTCTGAATACGTGGATGAGACGATAGTGGTATGACAAGTGGTTTGGATTTGTTAGGAACATTCTGAGGAAGAGAAGGGGGGGGGGCTTTCCGAAAGGATGGGCGCCACCTTAATCAAAGTGGAACTAGGCTGTTTGCATTAACCTTTAAAAAGGAGATAGAGCAGCTTTTAAACTAGAAAATAGGGGAAAGCCGACCGTCACTCAAGAGTGCATGGTTCGGAATGATGTATCTTTGAGGGATACTAGCAAAACAGGGAAGTTAAGGCATCCTGATAGAGAAGTTCCAATAAAGGTAAAAGTAACCCGTGTGACTAAGTAAAAACCAGACCCAGTTGAAAGATTCCAAATTACCCCGTCATCCGATAGCCAGACTGTTAATATTAACAAAAAACAAACTTTGAAACTGTATGCAACCTGTAAGTCTAAAAAATAAGATGAGAGAGTAAGAATATACAGCACTGAATGAAAGGTCATTATTGGCACCCTTGCATTTTAGGTATATTGTGTACAGTATCTTGAGATAATAATTGGAAATATCCCAACTGTAGGCCATCATAATATTTGAATAGTATGTTCAAAGGTTACAACAAAAAAAAATATGTCTGTACAACTTAGACGTAGTTGTTTCTGAAAAAATAATAACAACAACACTGGGACAGGATTAATGGCATCCTTCACTAATGTTTAGTTGTGCAACCCTCAACAGTGATGTCAGCCTCCAAACGTTTCGTGTAGCAATCTATAAGTTTCATACATCTGTCTGCTGGTAGTTTCTCCCACTCTTCAATTGTGATTTGCTCCAGCTCATGAATATTTCCAGGATTCTTTTTACCAATGGCAGATTTCAGTTCTTTCCAAAGGTTCTCGATTGGATTGAGATCAGGACTCATTGCTGGCCAGTTTAAAACAGTCCATGTGTTCCTTTTTAACCATTCTTTAGTACTTTTGAATGTATGCTTTGGGTCAATGTCCTGCTGGAGGACCCATGGCCTTCAAACCAGACCTAGATTTCTGACACTAGGAAGCACATTTCACTCCAAAATACCTTGGTTGTTGTCTGACTTCATGATTTCTTATATACATTCCAGGTCTTCAATTCCTGAGGCAGCAAAAAGTCCCACAACATTATGGAACCTCCACCGTATTTAACTGTAGGAAGAGCATTTTTTTCCATATAAGCTTCATTTCTTCACCTGTAAATTTATTGTTGGTCTGCATTGTCAAAGAGCTCAAGTTTGATTTCATCTGTCAACAGAACATTTTCCCAGAAAGTATGTGATTTCTCAAGGTGGGTTTGGGCAAAGATCAAGTGTGCCTTTTTATCGCTGTTTTTGAGCAATGGGGTTCCCCCTTGGCCTTTGCCCACGAAATCCTTCTTTTTTTAGTGCATAGTATATCGTGCGGGTTGAAACCACCACTTCAGATTGTTCCAGGTCAGCCTTAAGCTCTTTGGATGTTGCACGTGATGTTTTTCCAATAGTTTGCAATAATGAAAGACTTCTTGGATTAATTTTCTTCTTCCCACTACATCCTGGGATGTTCTTGACAGTTCCATGAGCAGAAAACTTCTTAATAACATTGCAAACTGTAGACACAAACATCTCAAGATCTTTGGAGATGGCCTTGTACTCTTTTGACGTTTGAAGTTTGGTGATATGGCTTTTCTGACTGTCTCAAGCAGCACTCTGGTCTTCACCATTGTGAAAATGTAACAGGGAGTGAATGTGGCCATTGTCAACATTAGAAACATCATTCATTGGTTGATTTAAGTCATATGAGTACTGACAATTGATCACAGGTGCATCTAATTTAACTACAATGGGAATGTGGTTCTTCTGTTCAAACTGATTTGAAATGTTTCTACGGGTGCCAATAATCATGTTCTAAAGAACTGAGCTCATAAATCCGGTCAACAGATCTATAACCACAAAAAAGACTAGGCAAATGGGGCACCACAAATATACAATTAACAAAAATATGTTTTTGTCCGACTGCTCACAGAAAGGACAATTCCTCTTCAAATGAAATGTCCATTTTAATCAAACTTTATGCAGTAAAAAGCAAGCAGAGGTACTTAGCTGTATGACCGCTGATCCAAAAGATTCCTGCCATTCAATCTATAACATTTCTTCAGGCAAGGAAACAAGCAAGGCTTGTTCAGACAGATGCAACGCAGTATGGCATTTTGGGTCTATCTGACTCTCAAGACCCTGTGTCGAGTACTCTGTCCTGTGTAAACCATGCTGAATGAAATGTACTCTCAGCCATACATTGCTTGCCAAACAGAAAGGCTACTCATTTTAAACCGCTCAGCGTCTGATGTCACAGCTAACCTCATTGCAAACTGCAGAGCTTATTGGGGGCTGAAGACAATAGATAAATGTAATCACACCCCAAGCAGCCAAAAACGATTGTCATGGAATCATAGAATACTATGCCAGTCCAACTTCAGGTTAAGCCCCCCCTGGAATAACTGACTGTAGAGTGAAAAACTATTTATATTCAACAAACTGTAAACGAAAAGAAACATTTGTAAGGATAGCACATATAACAACTACACTGATCAAGATAATGATCAGGACTTTTCTCAAGACCAGTATTGAGGTTATCAACCTTGCCTTCGCTATCAGACAGGCCAATGGCGGGGTCCAGTTACAAGATCGCAAACCAGACATCAGTTGTCAACCTCAGCAACATATTCCCCCAAATCAATTTCACAGTCTCAAACTACTCCAGAATACCGCAGCATGCATACTCACCCACTCCTCCCGCTTTGACCATGTCACCTCATTGCTAACTCATCTATGCCGATTACCAATACCCTACCATGTTCAGTACAAGATCCTTACCTTGGTTCATCATACCCTCCACACTAGCACCCCACGTTATCTCTCAGACCTACTCCACCTTCACACCTCTCACCGTTCCCTCAGACAGATTCACACTAACCGTCTATTCCTCTCCTCTCCTTTGCATGCCCACCTTGAATCAACCCGCTTCTCAGCCTTTTTCTTCCTTGGTCCTCTCCTCTGGAACTCTCTCCCATTCCACCTCCACCTGGAGCTCTCCTTCCCCCGTTTCAAGACACTTCTGAAAGCCCATCTTTTTCCCTTGCATTTAATCTCCCCTCTCCTCCTAGTCGCAACTTTTGAAGCCCCACTACCTCCCTCCTCTCTCTATATGTTGTCTCTCTCTCTTCCCCTTTTCTTTCCTTTCCTATCCTAATATTGGCGTTCCTTTCTTCCCTCTGATACTGTATGTAGAATTTTTATTTTTGTAAACCACCTAGACACCCTTGGCACAGGTGGTATATCAAGTGTCCCAATAAACATAAGCATAAACATCAACATAAACATATTAACTACAATTCAGGAAGAGATTTTGAATTTGGGGCTGTTTTTGTTCCAATGGTCTATTATGATTCTTTTAAGATGCAAGTCTTTCTTCAGAGGTTTTTTCAAAAGCTACAGATTATTCATAATTTGTTTTGCCTCCAAATCCTTTCCATCGGATGATTCAGTGGTTTTTACACCTTCAAAGTGGCTTCCTCTAGGCCTGATTGATCCGATCATATCTACTTATCAGCATCTGGTTCTGTTGGACTTATAAAATATTGAAAGACCCTCAAAAAGGTGTTATTCCAACATGTCTCAATCCCAGCATCAGGATCTTATTGAATTGAGTTCCAATTTGGACATTGTCATTTGTAATGCTGAAAAGGGCAGCACAGTTGCTCTTCAGTCTTGAACAGAATACCATCATGCTCTTTTGAATCAGCTAGCGGATCAAACCTATATCAGCCACTTTCCACTGATCCTACTCCTACTCCTATTTTGAAATCTTCAATAGTTACACTGTGTAATCGTGCACTTGAAGCTAGTTGGAAAACACATAAAGAGAAAACATTTTTGTGTTCAGAATCACCAAAGATACCGGTGATTTATATAGTCCACAAGATTCATAAATCTTTAGAGCACCCTCCTGGTCACCCTATTGCCTCTTGTAGGGATTCAATTCTTGAGCCTCTCTCTAAATTTTGCGATCGATTTTTGCAACCAGGTGCTGCTAATATTTCCTCAGGACACTTCACATTTTCTATCTTCTTTGGAAACTGTTACCATTCCTATTACTTTGATAACATTAGATGTGATATCTCTTTATGCTAATATTCATCAAAAGGAAGCTCTTTCAGTAATCTCTTAATGTACTTTTGAGTTGCCTCAACGATTACCAAAGAGCTTTTTGTTAGATTTATTGAAGATGGTCCTTACTAAAAATTATTTTATGTATGAGGATGTCTTCTATCTCCAAGTCTTTGGCATAGCTATGGGGGCCACAGTGGCTCCATCTGTGGCCACCCTATATATGGCTAATATGGAAGAGACTTTCATATATTCATCTTTTTGGTTTCAATACATCGGTCTATGGAAACGATTCCTGGACAATGTATTCTTTATTTGGACTGGTCTGTCAGATGATTTGAAGATCTTTTTGTAATGGCTGAATATGTGCAAAGCTAATATCAAATTCACAGTCAAGTTGGACCCCGATTCTATTGAATTTTTGGATGTGACAGTTTTTCAATGAGGTGATTATCTACTGACAACATTGTATAGAAAACTGGTTCAAAGAAATAATCTTTTACATTTCTATAGTTTTCACCCTGGTTCCTTAAAAAGAGGATTTCCATTTATTCCTACAACTATTACTACTATTAAACATGTATAAAGTGCTACAAGGCATACGCAGCGCTGTACAAACACAAACAGACACAGTCCCTACTTGTCAGAGCTTAATCTAATCAAGACAGATAAGACAAAAGATAGGAATAAGGACAGAATAGGGAAGAGTAAGGAGACACAAGGGACTAAGGGATCAGGAGTCAAAAGCAGCCTCAAAGAGATGAGCCTTTAGCATAGATTTGAAAAGGGGAAGAGATGAAGCCTGATGTGCAGAGTCAGGAAGTTTGTTCCAGGCATAAGGAACAGCAAGGTGAAAGGACCGAAGTCTGGAGTTAGCAGAAGAAAAAAAGGGCAAAGAAAGGAGCAAGTGACTTGAGAAGAGAGGTTATATGAGGATATCGAGGGTGATGAAAGCTTAGTTGCACAGCAGAGTTCTGAAGAGATTGAAGGGGAGAGATATGACTCAGAGGGAGATCAACAAGAAAGAGGTTGCAGTAGTCAAGGCGGGAAGTAAGCAGAGAGTGGAAACTGTTTTAGTTGTGTGTTCAGAAAGGAAGGTCCAAATTTTCTTAATGTTATATAGAAAGAAATGACAGGTTTTAGTTATCTGTTGGATATGTGAGGAGAAGGAAAGGGAAGAGTCAAAAATGACACCAAGGTTACGGACTGAGGAAACAGGAAGTAGAAGAGTGTTATCAACAGAGATAGGGAAAGGAGGAAGGGAAGAGGAAGAGGAAGGTTTAGATGGAAAAATAAGAATTTAGGCTTTGTCCATGTTTAGTTTCAAATGACTATGAGACATCCAAAGTGGCGATGTCAGAGAGATAGGCAGAAATACGGGCCTGGCGTGTCGGAGAAATATCAAGTGTAGAAAGATAGATCTGAGAATCATCAGCATAAAAATGATAATGAAAGCCATGAGAGGAGATGAGAGAACCAAGGAACTGGGTGTAGACAGAGAAAAAGAGTGGGCCCAGAACAGACCCTTAGGGTACACCAACTGAGAGTGGGATAGAAGTGGAGGAGGAACCACCAGAACAAAGACTGAAAGAGTGATGGGAGAGATAAGAAGAGAACCAGGACAGGACAGAGTCCCTAAACCAAGTGAGGATAATGTGTTAAGGAGAAAGCAGTGGTCAACAGCTTTGAAAGTATTTGGGCAGTTCTTACAGATTTGATGCATTTGTGCTTCAACAGCTGATTTTAAAATTCATCGCATGAATCATCCAAATGTTTGATGGCAAGAGGTTACCCTATTTCAGTCATCCGGAAGGCTTATAAACGAGCCTTGAACAATCATAAGGAATGTCTTTTACCTATAGCTACAACTACGGACAACGGAACAACTGCACAAGCACCTACTGCTGAGGGGAGAGTGATTGGAATTCTTCCTTATATGTATCAATCACGAGAGGTTGTCAAGATCCTGCGCAAACATTGGCAAATTTTACATCTTCATCAGTGTTTCCAGAAACCCCTGGCATAGCCTTTACTAGAGACAGCAATTTCAGGGATAAACTAGTACATACTGTTTTTCCATCTCAGCACTCTCCTTAATTAAAGGATCGTTTTCCTTGTGGCAATTGTGTCTTTTGTCAAGGTACCATGAGTGGGGATTCTTGGACTGACACTACAATGGTCAAGATATGGTACTCTCGCCACTACATTTCTTGTGCATCAGATTATGTGGTTTATTTATTACTTTATTTATTACTTTGTTATTTATTACAAGGGTGTCATTAATCCTGTCCCAGTGTTTTTTTTTCAGAAATGACTACGTCTAAGTAGCAAAGACATCTTTTTTTTGTTGTATACCTTTGAACATACTATTAAAATATTATGATATACAGTTGGAATATTTCCACTGATTTCTCAAGATATTGTACACAACGTACTAAAATGCAAGGGTGCCAATTCTGGTCACCATATCTTAAAAAGGATATTGCAGAACTGGAAAAGGTACAGAGAAAAGTGACCAAAATGGTAAAGGGGATGGAACAATATCCTTATGAGGAAAGGCTTAAAGGTTTTGGGCTCTGTAACATGGAAAAGAGACAGATGAGAAGAGATATGATAGAGATCTATAAAATAATGAATGGAGTGGAACTGGTAAACCTAGATCAGTTGTTTACTCTAAAAAGGTAAAAAGACTAGAGGACATGCAATGAATCTACAATGAGGCACGTTTATGACTAATCGGATAAAATATTTTTTCACTCAGCGCATAATCAAACTCTAGAATTCATTCAGAGGATGTAGTAAAAGCTATTAGTGTAGCTGGGTTCAAAACAGGTTTAGTCAAGTTTGTAGTGGAAAAGAAAGAGGACCCAGGTAATCTACTGCTTACACTTCGGATAAGCAGTATGGAATCTGTGTAGCTTTGCAAACCCAACAGGTACTTGAGACCTGGAATGGCCACATGGAACCTAACAGGTACTTGAGATCTGGAATGGAAACATGATATTGAGCTTGATGACCCCTTTGTCTGACCCAGTATGGTATATCGTATATTCTTATGTTCTTATTTCTCCTACATTTGCGCCCTCTGTAAACCCCCATTCTCTGCCTTAGCCACAGGTTATATTTTATCCTTTATCAAATACATGGTAGTGAGTGAAGAAGGGCAATGCATGATACAATATGTGCATACAATATTCCCTTCTTTACATGCGAGTATGCACTAATTTTAACAAGCACTGCTATCATCCTCTGATCTCGATTTAATGGGCATGCTAGGGCCTTAGTGCATAATATGCTAAATGGTCTAAGAACAAACAACAACCTTTAGTGCACAGGCCCCAAAGTATGACCATAAAAAGCTGGTTAAACAAAAAGGCAAAAAAGGAAAATTTGGTGCTAGCACATTACTAGCTGAAAGTGAAGACAATCTGAAACATTTGCTTCTTAAGATCAAAGAATATAGTCTTGAAATAAGCCTGCACCTTAACAAGAAGAAGACAAAGATCTTGACAACTGGCAAAATCAAAAAGTTCATCGTTGATGGAGAAGAAATAGAAATAATGGACAACTTTAACCTGCCTGGATCAATAATCAAGAAAGAAATGACAAGCAGTCAAGAAATCCAATGACACATTGTTCTTGGCAGAATAGCTATGAAGGACCTAGATAGGATTATCAAGAGCAGAGATGTATCTTTGCACACAAAGATTAGACTTGCCCAAGCCATGTGTGATGGGGTTTATAGAATGCTATTATTGAGAGTCCCCTTTAACAGAGTCTGCAGCTCAGAGTTCAGGGCTGGGAGGGCGTGGCTCACAGTGAGAAGTTAAGAACCCAGCAGGCTGCAAGAGGGCGAGAGGCCCGTGGAGCCAGAAGTCCTTCCAAGGCAAACCATGCAGAGGAGTTCTGAGGTAGGAACTTTTAATGGGGCTGGAGGAAAGGCCAGGAGAAGCAGCTTATGGAGGTTTAACAAGCTGGGACAGAAGTAAAGCTGTTTTTGGTTCCCTGTCAAGTTTTGCTTTGGTGGAAGTTCATTTATTTAATTAACAGTTTTTCTATACCACCTTTCTACAATTTGAAGTGGTTTACATGGAACAAGTAAAGTGTACAGAGTATGGGTGTGTGATCTGTTTTACACTGCAACAAAACTTATCAAGGAGTCATAAAGGGAAAAGATAGATCCTTCTGGGGGGATGTTGGAGTATAATTTATTTACAATTTAGTAATGTAATGTAATGTATTTATAGGCTAACTATTTTACGTAATTGACTTTTTCATGGGTAAGTTGGATTCATGTTTATAGGACTGGTGATTCTGAACTGTTGCTTAGTTTTGGGTCATGGGGTGGGTCAGGTCAGAGCCATAGGATTCCTGAAATAGGTAGGTTTTCAGTCTCTTACAAAAAGCATCCTCTTAAGGCCTCTTAAGGTCATGGGAGTGCAGAGTGTGAATGCGCGATTGCACGGTGTTTGCTCTTGGTCCTCTGTGTAGGTATAGAGAGGAGGTTGAGTGTGTTATGCCTTCTTAGTCTATCACTTTAATAAGCTGACAAGAAGTAAATCGGCTTTTGTTTTCCCTGAACCGCTGTCTGGTTGTACAGAAAACCCTTTCCCACTGCATGCCACACTACCACACCATGGCATTTTCAATAACGTCATACGGATGCAAAAGTTGGACAGTAAAAAAGACGGACAGGAAGAAAATGTATGCTTTTGAATTATAGTGCTGGCAACGAATACTGTGTATACCATGGAGTGCCCAAAGAACAAACCAGTTGGTACTAGAGAAGATCAAACCTAAGGTTTCTTTAGAAGCTCAGATGACAAGACCTTGACTTTCATACTTTGGACACATCATGCGAAGAGAGAAATCATTAGAGAAAGATATCATGTTTGGCAAGGCTGAAGGTCACCACAAAAGAGAAAAGCCAGCAATGAGGTGGATCGATACAGTAACAGTAGCTCTGAGTGCCAGTCTATGAACAATGAGCCACCTAACTGAAGACCAAACAAAGTATAGGATAATTATCCAGAGGGTCACCATGAGTCGGCATGGACTTGATGACACTTAACAACAATAATTTAATACATTTTTGGACTAGCTTTCAAAGGTAAAAACTTTTTTCTTCAGGTCAGAATAGTAAAAGCTAGTCAACAAAAAAGCCTGAGGCCCTCTGTGATTAAACTAAGAGCCAAAGCACCCTCTTTAGTCATAAACTAATTTTAAAACTTCATGAAATAAAACTTTGTGATACATTTGTCAGTGACTATGTTTAAGTTGCTGCTGTTATTGTAAATATTAAAGTTAAACCTTCAGAATTACAAATCATTCACGCAGGTGTGCCTTTGTCAACTGTATACAATTTCATATGCTGAATGCTTAGTTTTAGTAGAGGTCCCACAGCAAACCAGAGTTTTCAGATACTGCGGCACCTTTTACAGGACCACCAAAAGAGCAGATACTGACCTGGACTTACAAGATCACACAAATCCACACTTAAGGAAAAGGCATGGCTGATCCTCAGAACCGGGACAATCATAAATATGTTTGTGCAGAACGATTAAAATATATTGGCAAACTCAAAATGCACCATACACAAAAACGTTTGCTTCCAATGACACAAACATATTGTGCTCAGCAGTTGTGCTCCACTGGTTTTATTTGTTTGTTATATGAAGTGTCAGATTTACTAAGGCTTTTCTCCAATTTTTATGGAGCTATTTATCAAATAGTGCAAATGTGTTACTACACATTGTTAATCACTAGGCTCCACTGAGATTAATAGGACCTATTGACTAACAAGGTGTTAATGCACATTAGCAGAATTCTAGTTAGAAGCATCCGGGCTGATAATCACCCCACAGCAGTCAGCAGTTTCTTTAACTTCCAGCTGTTGTGGGCAAATTGTACTGGATATTCTGCAGCAGTGTTTGGATAGTGGCTGCTGCTGAATATCTATTTTTTGCAGTCAGTGGAAGCCCCAACCGCATAGTGGTGACATTCAGCAGCTATCTGGATAGCCCTTTGCAGATAAAGCAAGGACTGCCTTTTAGCAGTTCTCACAAATGTATTTAGCAGTATTTAGCTGCTGTCTGTATAATCTCTGGCTCCTCCCCACCTCCACTCACGAACCACCCTGGCACTAGTCAGATAGTGCAACAGCGGTCAGAGGAAACATTCAGCAGCACTGAATATTGCTCTCAAGCTTCACTAGATCCCTCCTCAGGTTATCTACCCTAGAGGTAAACCTTATCCAACATCCCTTTTGCAATATCAGATATAAAATGTTTAAAAGAACCAGACCAAGGACCACTGGTAAAGTCTTTATCCTCAGAGTCAACTCAAATTATTACTTCCCTTTGTTGCCTCCCACCAAACCAGTTTCTAATCCAGTCAGTCACGTTAAGGACTATTCCAGGGGAAATTCTGTGCAACTGTGCAACGCAGAATATGAGCAGAATTCTCCACCTGTAGAGAATTCTGCACTTGCTGTACAGAATTCTGTGGCAGGCACTGGACAGTGAGGTTAGACAGCCACGTGAGCACTTCCGTTTGCTCCCATGTCTGTGTTAAAGTCGCCGGCATGTTTTGAAAGCTATACCTTTCAAAACACGCCAGTGCTGGACTCTAGCACAGCCACAGGGCTTTGTTACTTCGATCGGGAGTTGGGAAGGGACGGAGGGCGGGAAAGGACTGCTAATGCGTGAGAGGGGACTGGCTGGAAGCAGGAAAGGGTTGCGGATGAGAAGGGTTTGCTAGGGGTTGAGGATGGGCTGATAGTGAGTCGGTGGGTTGCTGGGGCAGGAGAAGGGATGTTGGTGAGCGGAGGGATGCTGGGAGCTGCAGATGGGCTGCTGGTGAGCGGGGCGTGGATTGCTTTTGAGCAGGGGGGCTGCTGGGGGCTGCAGGGGGGCTGATGAGCAGAGAGGTTGCTGAGGGCTACAGATGGGCTGTTGGAGAGAAGGAGGCTGGCTGGTAGCAGGAAAGGGTTGCTGGTGAGCAGGGATGAGGGAGTTTGCTGGGGGCTGGTGATGGGCTGCTGGTGAGTGGGGCATTAACTGAGGGTAGTAGATAGGATGCTGGTGAGCAGGGGGTTGCTGGAGATTGGGTGCTTTGAGCAGGGGGTTGCTGGGGACTGGAGATAGGCTGCTGGTGAGTCAGGGGGTAGTTGGGGGTTAGAAGTTAGAGGGAGAGAAACAGGGGAGACAAGCATGGGTTGGGGACAGAACTGTCATTGGAGCAAGAGAGCTAAGGAGGAAAAAGGCAGGAGAAATTTCAGGTCTAGAGGAGGAGCTAAGCTTTGATGGAGGAATTCTGTGCAAAAATGTATTAATAAAGCATGCAGAATTTTAAAATACTGAACGCGGAATTTTCTAAATTTTTGCGTAGAATTCCCCCAGGTTTATAGGACCCATTCCAAGTCTACTTAGTTGTTTTATAAGTCATTCACACAGAGTCATGTCAAAGGCTTTACTGAAACCTAAGTACCCTATATCTAGCACTCTCTCTTGATCTAACTTTCTGGTCACTCGGTCAAAGAAAATAATCAGATTTGTCGCACAAGATCTACCTTTAGTAAGTCATGCTGCCTCAGATCCTGCAATCCACTGGATTCCAGAAACACCAGTATGCTTTGTTTTAGCAGCGTTTCCATTAATTTACTCACCACAACCATCAGACTAACCAGTCTATAGTTCCCAACCTCCACACTTTCACTTTTCTGAAGAGGGACCACATCGCCCCTTCCCCAGTCCTCTGGGACCACTTCAGATTCTAAAGAAGCATTGAAAGAAGACAGTGGAGCTGCCAGAACGTCCCTAAGTTGCTCCAGTACCCTCAGAAATATGCCTCTGGCCCCATCCCTTTGTCTACTTTTAGTTTACTCCTTACAAACAGTATTCTGAAAATTTGTTATGGTTTTTCTCACTTCCATTCCTATTTGTATGTGTTTTCTGAATTCCCACTCCTGGCCTTTAATCTGAGAACACAGAACAGAAATAGTTAAGCAATTCTGCTTTATCCTCGGCTTCTACATATTCCTCCCCTTCACCCTTGAATATGGCAATACCACTTTTGCACTTCCTCCTGTCACCAACATATCTAACAATAAACAAACTCTTCTCTCCCTCCTATTTTATCATATTGGCTATTTTTTTCTTCTTTCCCATCTTCTCTTAGCTTTTCCAGATACTGGTGTTTGTCTCCTCCTTTCTGCAATCTCTTGTACTATATGAAGCTAACTTCTTTTTCTTACCTTTTCAGTTACTTCTTAAGTATAACAGCCTCCTTCTTCTAATTACTTTCCTAAGAAAAAGGTTTGTCACCCTTAAAATACTGTATCTCCTTTCAGATTTCCACTGCTTTTCTATTTCCTCCAGATATTCCCATCCAGCTAATGACTCATTGAGATATTCCCCCATCACGACAAAGCTAGTTTTTCCAAAATCTAGGAGCCTCTCTTCTGAATGAACCATCTCCAGTTGTGTCCTAATACTGAAGTGCACCATCCGGTGATCATTTGATGACAGATGATCACCCACTGTAGCATCAGAAACACTCTCCCCATGCTTAAGCACCAAATCCAGTATGGTTCCCTCCCCTGTAGGTTCCCTATTATGAATCTCCCTACCTCTAGACAACATTGCAGCAGAGATGTCCCAATCAGTATCTGGCATACTGAAATCACCTATCAGCAGCACATCTCCTTAAATAGCAATATTGTGAATGTTCTCAATTAAATCTGTCCACTTCCGCCTGTGAAGAAGGTCTGTATATCACTCCAATGCAACAGCTGTTCTATTCTCTCTTTCCAAATAAATCCAAAGTGCCTCCTCCTTACTTCATCAGTCCTGCATTCTATCGTTTTAATATTTATTTATTTATTTATTTATTTATTTAGACAGTTTTGTATACCGCCTTATCCTTCAATCAAAGCGGTCACAACACAATTGGGGGATACATTTAACACACGGGGATATGAGACACATACACTAATACTTACAGGGAACATATTATTTTCTTTCTTACATATACCACCATTCCTCCTCCCTTTCTTGCTACCCTGTCCTTCCTGAATAGATTATAACCCTGGCATGATTATATCCCAGTCACAGTTCTAGGGGAGCCATGTCTTCTTGTAATCTGTTTATCCATCTACCTCTCCTCTTGACCCTTGGCCTGCTCCCTCAATCCCTCGATCATTCCCCATCTACAGAAGATTATCTGGTTATCTATTGGTTATCTACCTTCTACCTGGAAGCAGAGTGTTATTCTTCTCCTCCTTAAGAAACCTTCCTATTTCCCTCTTTATTGCCTTCTTCCTTTCCTCTCTAAGGTCCTTGAACCCTTTTTTTGAATGCAATCTCATCCTTTACCCCCAATAGACTGGGTTTCATGATGGCTACAGCACTGAAATACTTCTCACTGCACTCCTTAATGAAATCTGATCTGTCCTAGATTATGATCACTGTCATCTTTGTTTCACAGTCTTTCTTCCGCTTTCAATCTTGTGGATCATCATCTTCTCTTTCAATGCCTCTATGCCCCCTCAGCATAGAGTGGGTGTCCCCATGCAGTGCTAGCGCCCCTGAACCCTCCACCATGCTGTATGGGGTGGTACATACATCTGTCCCAGGCTGGGCCCACAGAGGCAGCATGGCAATTTACCATACAGTTGGCTTGCCACAGTGCCTGGCACTCCAGGGCCAGCCGCTCTTCTCTCCCAACCGAAGTCTCGCAATTCACGAGACTTCAGTCGGTAGAACATAAGAAATGCCATATTGGGTCAGACCAAGGTCCATCAAAGCCCAGTATCCTGTTTCCAACAGTGGCCAATCCAGCTCACAAGTACCTAGCAGTTTCCCCCAAAGACACACAGGTTCCATAATGCTTGTATTGGGGCAAGCAGTGAGATTACCTGGGTCCTCTTTAATAATGGTTTATGGACCTTTCCTCCAAGAACTTGCCGAAACCTTTTTTAAACCAAACTACACTAAAAGCTTTTACTACATCCTCCGGTAACAAATTCCAGAGTTTGATTACGCATTGAGTGAAAAACTATTTTCTATTAGTCTTAAATGGGTTACGCTATAGCTTCACTGAATGTCCCCTAGTCTTTCTACCTTTTGATGGTGTAAAGAATCGATCTACAATTATCTGTTCCACTTCATCCATTGATTTATAGACCTCTATCATACCTTCCTTCAGCCGTCTCTTTTCCAGGTTGAAAAGTCCTAACCTTTTAAGCCTCTCCTCATAGGGTTATCCTTCCATCCCCTTTACCATTTTGGTGAGACTCTTCTCTAATTCTGCTATATCCTTTTTAAGACACGGCGACCAGAATTACACGCAACATTCAAGGTGCGGTCCCACCATGGAATGATACAGAGGCATTATAATATCCTTTGCTTTATTCTCCATTCCTTTCCATATGATTCCTAGTATTCTATTTGCATTCTTGGCCATCGCTGCATACTAGGTAGAGGGTTTTAACATGTTATCCCGATGACGCCTAAATCTTTTTCCTAGGTGGTGGTTCTAATGTGGAACCTTGCATCGTGCAACCATAGTTTGGGTTCTTCTTTCCTACGTACATAACTTTACACTTGTCCACATTAATATTCATCTGCCATTTGAATGTCCAGTTTTCCGATTTATCAAGGTTCTCTTGCAATTTTTCACAATCCTCTTGGGTTTTAACAACTTTAAATAATTTTGTGTCATCTGCAAATTTGACTACCACACTCGTTATTCCCATTTCCAGGGCATTTACGAGTATGTTAAAAAGCAGTAGACCCAGCACAGATCCCTGGGGTACTCTATTATTCACTTTTTTCCATTGGGAAAATTGTCCATGCAGCCGTACCCTCTGTTTTCTATCTTTTAACCAGTTTCTGATCCACAATAGTACACTGCCTCCTATCCCATGACTTTTTAACCAACAAGAATCTCTCATTAAGGATCTTTTCCAAAGGTTTTCTGAAAATCTAGATACATCCCAAAACTCACCTGTTCACCTTACACTTTCGAAATGCTCATGAGCACCCTCAAACACAACTGAACCAAGACACCCCTACAATCAACCTAACACAAACACTCACCTAACAAAAATCATCCAGAATAGCTCTATTTAATCAAACATAACACAACATCTACAGGACCAACATGTACATTGTTAATTAGAACATGTTTTCATTTAATTGTATATAGTTACCTGTTTAATGTAAATGAATATGTACCGTCTTTGTACAATTCAAAGTTGTGTTCTCTGTAAACCGCATTTGATCTATTGGAAAATGCGGTATAAACATTTCCAATACATAAAATTAATAAAAATACATTATATCGACCCTGGAACGCGAGACACTGTGGCAAGCCAGCTATATGGTAAGTTTGCTGCAATGCCTCCAAGGGCCTGGCGAGAGTGCACTGCTTTACAATGGTTCTCCTCCTATGTCCACAACCATTCATTTCAGGTCTCCTCCGACCCTAGACTCTTCCTCCCCCCTCTGGGACCCAGTGTTTCCCAGGACTTCCTCTTGGCCCCCTACCCTTTTTAATATCTTTCTGGCCCCTCTTCCACTCTTGATCCAGGAAGGTAACCTCAATCTCTATGCCGGCAATGTCCAGATTCTCTTCACTGCCTGCTCCCATCACTATGATGTTGCTCCTCTCCAAATCTGGTTCTTGGTTGCATGAGCACCGGCTCTCTCTCAATTTGTCCAAATATGATGATGTAAGGCCATCTGCTTTCCTTCCCCTGGTCTGCAGCACCTTCTCCCACTCCCTATTTTGTCTTTTTTACCACTCTCATTCTGCCATTGTGCATGTCCTGGGTGTCATTCTTTATCCCCCCCCCCCCCCCCCCGTTTCTTTTAAGGAACAAATATCATCTGTTAGGATTTTTTTTTTGCACATTGTATTTGTGCCACCCAATCAGCTCTCACTTTCCCTCAGCTCCAACTCCTTGTGATTTCTCTGTTAAACTATTGTCACTCTATAATGACCTCCCCTCCTATTCTATCAAATGTCTGCAGTTCATTCAATGTTAAGTTGCCAAGTTCCTTTATAGCATCCATCGCTCTAACCATAAGAAGTAGTTACTCACCTGTAACAGGTGTTCTCTGTGGACAGCAGGAATTAATCCTCACATATGGATGACATCCCTGACAGAGCCCCATGAGGGAATACTCTCATGCTTCCTGTGTGCCTTCTTCCTGCCTGCCGCCATGGTGCCATCGTGAATCAGTCTGATAATATAGCTGTAGCAGAAGATAACTCCTTGAGGAGATGGGAGGGTTGTGAGGACTAATTCCTGCTAAGGTGAATAACTACCTTTTCTCCATGAACATGCAGGAATGAAGTCCTCACATATGGGACTCCCAAGCTGCAGGCTTC
Organism: Ichthyophis bannanicus; assembly: GCA_033557465.1. Classification (NCBI taxonomy): domain Eukaryota; kingdom Metazoa; phylum Chordata; class Amphibia; order Gymnophiona; family Ichthyophiidae; genus Ichthyophis; species Ichthyophis bannanicus. The sequence continues at coordinate 304,353,706 of CM066032.1, read as the reverse complement.
CGAAAACCAAGGACGCCACCAAGAAGCCCAACAGGGGCAAAACTCTATTGTGGCATGACAACAGGATTTAATGGTCAAGAGACCAACTATGTACATTAGCAGTGATTCTCTCTTTCCTTTTTTTTTTTTTGGTAGTCTGGAAAGAATAGAATGGGCCTGGGGGGGATGGAGCTGGATTCTAATCCCTGAAAATCCCTGAACAGATTGTCCGAAGTTGCTGTTGTGTCAGGTACAGATTGAGTACAGATTGTCAGGTTGCTGTTGTGTCAGGAATCCTCATCTAGGCAGCAGTGAGATGTGAATATGTGGACAGAAGACCACATTGCAGCCCTGCAGATCTCTTCCATGGAGACCAAGCAAAAGCTGGGCACTGACGCAGCCATAGCTCCAACATTGTGAGCTGTGACATGATCATCAAGGCTCAGACCTGCCTGGGCATAAGTGGAAGAGATGCAGTCTGACAGCCAAATTGAAAGAGAGCATTTTGGAAATGGCACCCCCAGCTTGCTAGGGTCAAAAGAAACAAAATGTTGGATGGACTTTCTATGGGCTTTTGCCTGCTCCATGGTTTGAAGAAGGGCCAGGAATGCCTTTGGCCGGAAACACAACGTTGGGTTCCTGACCACGAAGCTGTCTTCTTGGTGGTGTTGCCGCAAATTGGACATGAAGGAATAGCGGAACGCAGTTGCGATTTTCTCCTCATTGGTTGGACCCTTGATCCTGACTACACTGCATTGGCGTGGTGAAAGTTTGAAATCCTGAGGGTTATGGTATTCGCATGCTCCGCTACAGCTAAGTTGTCTTACAAATTCCCTATCACTATTTAAAGCTAATTTGATGTTGGGGGAGAGTTCTCTAAAGATCACACTATTGTGGTTTTTCCACTTAAAAAGATAAAATAGGAACGTTTCACCTCGAGAGGAAGTGAATTCTTCATGGTGAAGGTTCCAACAAAAATTTGTTTGTTCATCTCTGTTTCCCTGTTTGTTTGGTTGCTCCATGTAGAAGGCAAAGGCTAGCTTGCAGTCCAACAACTGCAACACACCTTCCCCTTTGTGAGCATGAGATCTCGGGAAAAATGTTGTGAAGAGCAATTGACTGATTAAGGTGGAAATTCAATACCACTTTCAGAAGAAATTTAGGATGCGTGCAAAGGACCACTCTATTTTGGTGACATTTGGTGTAAGGTGGATGAACCCACTAGCGCCTGAAAGCTTGCTCACTCTGCATGCTAAATTGACCGCCACCAGAAACAATAACTTCCAAGTCAAGAACTTCAGGGGCTCAAAGGGATTTTTCATGAGCTGTACAAGAACCACATTGAGATTCCAAAACACTGTGGGGGGCTTGTAGAGAGGCTTCAAGAGAAGCAACCTCCACATAAAGTGAACAACTGAGACAGACTAGCCTTCCACACCTTGATGATACACTCCAGTCACACTGAAGTGGGCCATGATGGAGCTGGACTTGTTGGAGAGGTGTAGAAGATATTCAAGCAGTTTTTGTGAGGAACAGACAAAAAATCTAGGGCTTTGTCCTCACATCAGACAGCAAACCTCTTCCATTTGCAAGAGTAAGACTTTCTCAAAGAGGCTCTCCTGGAGGCCAAAAGGACTTTGGTTACAGCATTCGCCGTGTTGAGCTTGAGATATTAGCCTCTCAACATCCACGCTGTGAGGGCAAAGGTCCGGATGTTGGGTACAACATCATCCTGCCCTCCTGTGATATCAGATCTGTTGGATGGCTGAGCCATAGTGGCTCCAGACTGGAAAGTTGCAGCAGGAGCACAAACCAAGTCTGTTTGGGCCAGTAGGGAGTGATGAGAATCATTGTGCCACCATCTGTTTTGAGCTTCAGGAGGGTCATCACAAATAGAGGTATTGGAGAATAAGCTACAGAAGACCTTCCCCCCCAGTGAAGGAGGAAAGCATCTGATGCCAGTCTGCTGTGTGATCTTGCTCTGGAGCAGAACTGATCTACCTGGGGGGTGGCGAACAGATCTACTGAGGGTGTGCCCCATTCTCGAAAGATGTGAGTCGCAACTTCCCTATGCAGCATCCACTCATGCAGCTGGAGGACTCAACTCAGTCCGTCTGCCAGAATGTTTTGTTCACCTAGTAGGCATGTGGCTCTCAATTCCATCCCGTGCATAATGGTGAACTTCCACAACCTGACTGCTTCCCAATACAGGAGGTAAAAACTTGTTTCTCCCTGCTTGTTGATGTAGAACATGACATCCCGACTGTCGTTCTGAATCAGAACAATTTTATTGGCCAGTCGATCTCGGAAAGCCTTCAGAGCATTTGCCACTGCTCTTAGTTCCAAGACGTCGATGTGATGGAGACCTTCTTGGATGGACCAATAGCCATGGCTGTGTAACCCAACAAGATGAGCTCCCCACCCTAGCTTGGATGTATCTGTCATCAGGACTCTTTGAGATGGATCAATTTGGAAAGGAAGACCTTTGAGCAGATTGTGATGGACTGCCCATCAGTGCAATGATTGAATGAGAGAGGCAGTGACATACAGACGATCTCCTGAGTCAACCCATGGCCTGGGTCCACAAAGTCCTCAGAGTCCACTTAGCCTTCATCATCTGGAGGGGTGCTAAGGGTGTGACATGCAATGTAGAGGCTTTATGACCTAGTACGGTCAACATCTTGTGAGTTGTCACCTGCTGATTCAGTTGACAGCCTGTGCAGATGATCGTGTGGAAGAAAAGCTCTCGCCCGAGTCCTGTCGAGCAGGGCTCCAATGAATTCCAACTGCTGGGTGGGTTAAAGGTGCGACTTTGGGTAGTTTATAATGAACTCTAGTAGTTCCAGCACCTGAATGGTCACGCTTGTTAATTCTTGAACCCCTTCTGGAGAGGTATTCTTGAGTAGCCAATCATCCAGATAGGGGAAGACAAACACTCCTAGCATCTGGAGGTCAGCAGCTACTAACGAGAGGCATTTTGTGAAGATGCAAGGAGCTGAGGCCAGGCCAAATGGCAACACTCCATACTGGAAGTGTTGTTCCCCCAGAATAAATCAGAGATACTTTCTGTGAGCAGGCTGAAACGGTATGTGGGTATACACATCCTTCAGATCCAGGGAGTCTAGCCAATCGCCTTCTTGAAGGTAAGGGAGCAGGGTGCCTAGAGAAATCATTCTGAAATTTTCTCTTACCAAGTACATGTTTAGGTCTCTTAGATCTAGGTAGGAACAGTATACCCCCATTTTCTTGGGAATCAGGATGTACATGGAATCAAACCCCCAATTGCTTTGCTCCGGTGGCATGAGCTTGATTGCGAGATCTGACAAGAGAGCGGTGATTTCTCTCTGAAGCAGTTCCTGATGCAGAGGGTCCAGATGATGCACCTTTGGGGGGGGGGGGGGAGTCAATTTGGTAGCAGTTCCAATAAATGAAGTTTGTAACCATTTTGGATGATCTGAAGGACCCATGACTCAGAGGTTATGAGGGGCCACATTTGTGCAAAAAGAGTGAGCATTCCTCCAACGGGAGAATTTCCTATTGCAGCTTACAGAATGGCTATGCTCCAAAGGAACCAGTCAAGACCCCACCCCAGGTTTTGGCTGAGGAGCCAGCTGAGCCTTCTGAGGCTTTTCTCTATGCTGCTATTGATGAGGAGCCTGTTTGGGCTTGGACGTCTGGGCCCAAGGGAAGTACCTATGCCTAAGAGGGTAGTAGGTCTTTTTCTGGCTCCCACCCTGTTAACTCCTACGGTAGGAGGCCTGCTCAGATGTGCATCTCAAGTCTGGTGAGAGTAACATGCTGCTTCTCAATACAGCCAGCCTTCTCTTCAACCTGTTTGCTGAAGAGATTCTCTCCATGGCATGGGACGTCCGCCAGCTTGTTCTGCACTGATTGCTCCAGGTCTGATGACTGAAGTCACGTGAGTCACTGGGTGCCATTGCCTATGGCAACATTTCTTGAAGCTGTTCTGAAGGCACTATCGGATGCTCGGACCATGAACTTTGAGCAGTCCCTGCATGGGCCACTAGGGAACAACATTGATCCAATTTCTCTGTAGGGAGAAATTGGACCAGGTCAGCAAGGTCACACATGATGTTCTTCAAGAACATGCCCATGTAGAGCTGATAAGAGGCCAAGCATGCAACAAGCATGGAACTTTGAAACATCTTCTCCCTAAAGAGTCCAATGTCCAAGTCTCCCTCCCTGGGGGTGCCGCTGAATAAATCTTGGGACTCTTGATTCTCTTTAGGGCGGAATCGACCACCAAGGAATGGTGTGGAAGCTCAGGCTTCTCAAATCCGGGAGCCTTCTGAACTCTGTACATGGAGTCAAGCCTTCTACTAACTGAAGGTATAGTGAGGGGGTTCTCCCACATTCTCATCTGTACTCTCTGCAGGATGCGGTGCACGGGTACTGTCATCCCTCCATAAGAGCCGAGGAGTACTTTAGGATCTCTACTTTTCTGCCCTGGGCTTATTCTCAATCTACAAAGAAAATGGTATGGCCTTGGCCATGTCCCTTACAAACTCCTCGAAGGTCATGTCCTCAGGAGGGGACCTATGCTGCTCATGAGGTGGAGAAGGGTCCAACAGGGGCTCAGAGGACCTGCCCTCTGCCCTCCGATAAGTCCTATGATTCCATGTCAGTGACCTAGCCTTCTGGGTCTCTGCCTGGATCTCTCTCCTACCATGAGGGTATTAGGAGCTCCATTGGGAGCAAAGATGCACCAATACCCATCTAGACTTAGAGGGCGCATCAGACCCTGAAACGCTAGAAAGGGATATCGGTCAGGCAGATACCGATACCTGGGTCCTTCAGTGCCCAGATGTCAATGCCTCTCACACATGTCAATGCCTCTCACACAGATGTCACACACATGTCAATGCCTCTCACACAGATGTCAATGCCTCTCAAACGTGCACGTCGTGCGGTGGATAAGTTAAGTGTGATTTGCTCTCTTTTTGGCCGATTTTAAATCACGATGAAAATGATTTATATCTAATCAAAAAAAGGGGCGTGTACCATTCGTGAGTGGCAGAGTGGTTTTGCCTCTCGCTTGGTTTATGCCCGACAAATATTGATAGTGGCTGGTGGAGGGTACTGTTAGTATTCTTTTTTGTATGGAATGCCTCTCACACAGGCAGAGCATGAGTCTCGAGGATCGGCTGCACAGTGGCTGATGCCAATGCAGCAGACATCGAGGCCCTGGAATGCTGCCCCACCAATAGTGCGGCAATGTGTTTCTCGAGTGCTTGCAGAAGGCACTTCTCCATGGCTGATGATTCCGAAGGCTGCAGGGCCTGTGCAACCTTGACTAATGTACCCAGTATCTGAACAGGGGTATTGGCAGCTGGGTCTCAGCTGCCAGTAGACTGTCAGTGCCCCTTCAATGTCCTGGAGGATGGGCTGCACTGTTCCCTCTAAGCTGTGCACGTGTGCGCGCACACACACCTCGCCGAGCGAGCGCACATACTTTACAACAGAGCGCACAAAAATTACGGTTCTGATTCTGATAGAAAACAACACAGACGTCTTAAAATTTAAAAGTTGTGATTGTAATTACTAGAAATTTTCCGCTTCATTTAGTAATCGTCTATTTTCATTTAATTTGATTAAAATCAATGTGGTGTACATACTGTATTCTGATGTGTAATCAAATTTTAAAGTATATAACTCCGAATGTCGCTATGTGGCGCACAAAAATTTAACCTTCCTTCAAAAGCTGCACAGCTGATATTTTATGCGCACACAGCCTACAGAAAATTAGAGGGAACACTGATGGGCTGTCCTCTCTTCAGGGCATCTTTGAGGGGTGCTCATGTGGATCCCATTGCTCTGGATGCCATGTCTCGATGGGCTCCAACGCCAATGCACCAGAGCCTTCACTCGGTGCAAACACCCCTCAGCGTTGAAGAAGACAAGGCCAAATCCTTCCTCATCTTCAGGTGGAGATCGATCATTGGCTGATGCTTCAGGGCATTACGGCTGCTCAACTCTAATTGAGCCCAAGAAATCCTCAATGTCGATGCACTGCCAGCACCTGTTGCAGCCTTGGAAGCCATAGAGACCAATGTCGTTGATGCCAAAAGCAATGGATCAGACTTCTGAGCACCAAAACGTTGTTTTTCACTGCATCTCCCAACCTTTAAGTCCTCTTTTTTGTCATCTGTAAACACAAATTACAAGAAGAGGGCTGATGATCGCGTCCTAGACACTGCAGGCACCGGCTATGAGTATCCATAGTGGATATGGTCCTAGCACACTGGGAACATTTTTTTTTTACCCAATGGCCAGTTTCAGGGGCATATCATCCAGGAAAATAGCCATGGTGAAGTCAAACAACTCAATGCTGGAGTGAGGCCGAACGGGAACACCAGCACCAACCAGGTAGAGGTGCTGCAGCAAGAATAAAACTAACGATCGAATGGAGAAAAACACAAAGGGAAAAGAGAACCACAATAGCAGGCGACTAAGCTAAAAACCCGAAGTGCAAAAACTCCCACACGGGAAAAATGAAAGTTTATCAAGCGGAGGATAACTGGAATGCATCAGTGGGGCTTCATGGAAAACGAAAGACTTATTCAAGATGGACAGGTCCCAAAAGCTTCCAATAGAAGCTGGGGCGCATTCCTGCACAGGTCTCATAGGGGACATCACCCATACTCATTTCTGCTTGTCCACAGAGAATACTTCTTTGCTAATTTCTCTCCATTGGCTCCCTGTCCCATTCTGCCTGCAGTATAATATTCTGAGAGCAGAATGGAAATAGAGATAAGAAGAAAATTAGGACATAACAGAGCCTTTGAATCCAAGCTAGAACAGGGTATCACGGAGAAGATGATGATCGATAGTGTAAAAGGAGCAAAAAGGTCAAGAAGGATGAGGATTGAGTAAAGGCTCTTGGATTTGGTGAACAAGTCACAGAGACCTTTGGCAAAAACCGTTTCAGTAGAATGTAGAGGACAAAAGCCAGACTGCAGTTTATCCAGAAGGGTTTGAGAGGAGATAAAGTCAAGACAATAGCGGTGAACTGCATGTTCAAGTAGTTTAGAAGTAAAGGGAGATGGGGCTATAATTAGAAGAGCAGGTAGGGTCTAGTGAAGGATTTTTTAGGAGAGGTATAACCACAGCACACTTGAAGGCTGCAGGAAGATTGTAGTTTAAAGTGACAGATAGGGGATATGACAGATGGAAGGGGATGGCAGCGGAACAGATAGAGAGCTTAGTAGGCAGGTGGGAATAGAATTCTGACAAAGGCATGAGCTTAACCTAAAATAACTTCCCCTTCTGTATTTAATATTACAGCATATCTCCTAAACATATACTTCATTGCATGTTTAACGTCCAGGGTCCCTTAGGGAATACCATTATATGACACCATCTTCCACAATCTCTTTCAAAAGATCTCAGGTCACCATTATGCACTAACTAATTAAAACCAGCAGAGCACTAATTGCAAACATCTTACATGGCTTTAATTTTTCCAAGAAAAGTTGTACTGTCCAGACTAAGATAAAGTATAAAAAATATTAGTGATAGATTTTGTGTGGCTCTGAAGATGTAAGAAAGATGTTCTCATACCTACTAAATTCCTTTGACAAGATAAAATTTCACGGTCCATCTAAAGAGTAGATACTAAAGGGCATGCATGGTCCTCCTTCCAAATACTGAACTTAATAGCACAATTACTGCCAAGAAATGTTAATGCAATTATCGCAAGGCATAGTAAGATGAATGATATATGCTATAAAAGCTCGGGCAAAAAGCCAAGTTCGATGTCTTAAGGATGTCATAGCTCTCTTAATTCCTGAACTCCACTACAGCATGAAACCAAGGGACCGTTTTCAAATGCTTTCAGAAAAGCTGAATTTTATGCTGTGTTCTTGTAAAAGGAGCCCTGCCTGCTGCCACATCTTCCCAGGGCGTTTGACAAACATATTCTCAAGTCAGTCATCCATTGCTTACACAGGTGAAATAACTAAGCAGCAGGTTGTAGGCTTAACTGGGCCAACAGAAGTGATAGCTAATGAGGAGAAAAAAAATGAGCAGTTTCTCAATGCCCAGTGCTATTGAAGCGTTGCGAGCGCTGAATGCAGAAGAATTGCACTGCCCCTGGGTTGAGGTGAAATAAAGATGTTTTGATTTCAAACAAAGCACAAAGGGAAACTATTACACATATGCGCTGAGCTGGAGATTTTAGAATTTGAGGAATGGATCGTTTTGTTTTTCGGTTTCCAGTCCAGCAGACATATCTTTATAGTGGACCACTTACTAATGTTTGTTGCATGTTAACATGGTTATTGTGCGCTGTCTGCCACAAGGCCATTGCATCAAAACGTGATCAAAGTTAGTAAATGATCCCTTAAGTTCTTTATTTAATAATCATACTACAAAGTACTATAGGTTTCACAAAGATGGGGATCCTGAAACAAACAATTTATAATCTTCTTCAGACCGTAGAGCGCATAACTTTGGAACAGCAATGTTTTAAAAGGCGATATGAAAGGAGCAATATAAAAATAGTGATTTAACAGTAGTAAATTGGGGATTTGATTTTATTTATTTTTGTAAAGATGACTAGGATAAAAAAGGAACTCAATGCCAGTATAACTTTTGTGTGGACAGCAGAATACACCACAAAACGTTCATGCTAAAATCATATCATCGTCATTGTTTTTAAGATTTTTATGAATCCACTTCAGTGCTTCAGATCTTAGGGACCCTCTTACTTAGTGCACTAAGCAGTTAGTGCCTTTGTTAGTGTTCAACAACCGTTGGCGTGAACCTGTGCAGGCATGACAGTTACCGCACACGTTAATTCCCGCAGGAACTGCAATTCATACAATGAGATGGGGAATAAGCAGGTTGGAGCGATGAATGGGCATGGAGAGCACATAGTGATTAGTGCGAGGGAACACACTGCGTGTTGCCAATTAATGTGCAGTTAACGTGGGTTCTTAATGACACCTCTTTGGGTGGTGTTAAGTGCACCCGTGTTAATTGCAAATGCCAATAAACTGCACACTAGATGATGTGCCTGTACGGTAACTACTGGGAACATGCTGGCCACGCCTTCGACAGTTACTGTGGAGGCTCGCATTTACTGTGCACTGGTTTTAGCCGTAAACATGCAGTAAATGCAATATCCTAACGCACTTTAGTAAAGGGGACTCCTTAGTTTACAAAGAAACTCTCTAATTTTGCGCTCAGGGCAAAACGTCTTTTTGGTCTGTGGTTTCCTCCATTAACTCAGTGCATTCTGCCCAACAAGCGTCATCCACAGCAATGCCGCACTCCCTCGTGGCTTGATTTACACAGCGCCAGAATTCAAAAACGTGAATGAAACTATAGTCGATATAAAAGGGACCAAAATCAGACTAACTTCTATTCTTTTCCAATCTGGGATATTATCAACCAAAATACGTCCCATGGCCAGAAACGGAATGCTTTCATTATATGTATGCTACCCAATTATTAAAAAAAACAAAAACAAATATTCAACAGTTAGTACTGTAACAGAGTTAAGGAAGCATATGTATTTCTCTTTCAAAAGAGGCACTGCTTCACCAATTCAGCAACCTCAGCTTCAATACTTATTAGGACCAATTGCATATATATTGTTTCATTGAGTAAGAACAGTAGCACATGGGTAAGGGCACTATTGAACATGGCTGAAAAAAATGTACTTTTAATTTTCATGGGTTACATTACCAACCCATGAAAATTAAAATTCAGCACTGGTTCTTTTACCTTTTTAGTACTCATTTGAGAAACCATGGAGACCACTTTAGAAGCTATTCAGATTTTTTGCAGTGCTTCAATAACAAAGAAGTGATATTGATTGAACAGTCCAAATCCTAGGTTCTTGCTTTTTACAAATATACTGTAGGATATTTTGCAAGAAAATCCTGATCGCTAAGACAAACATATACAACTCCTGACAGAGACAGGTAACACTTTACAGACTAACCAATTTATTGAGGTGTGTGCTTTTGAGGGCAAGAGTCCACTTTGTGGACAGCTTATGCCTCAATAAATTGGTTAATCTATATGGCACCCCCTGCTGCTATCATTTTTGCTGTTCCAAACTAACATGGCTACTACACCTCTGAAAATTTTCATGTACAAATTCTGAAACCAACAGGTATTATAAGATATGGCTTTTCCCTATGTCTGTTCTCCTTGCAAAGTGACATATGGAAGAATCCATAAAGAGCTGGGCAACTGAGTACAATATATACATACATATTGATTTCAGTACGGAAATAGCATACTAACAGGTTGTTTATTTATATAAATATTATGTTAACTGGATACTGGCTTACATAATTTACTTCAACCAGTGAATATATTGTTTGCACTCAGCTACTGGCTCAATATTACTGTAATTGGACAAAGGGGAAATAAATCATTCAAAGATACAAAAAAACTCAGAAACTTTACTGAAGCAAGAAAAAAGGCTCCTGAACGTGACCCTCATGTTGACCTCAGTCTGGAAGAAATTCGCAGATCCCTCATTTAAAAGATGCATCAACAAACTGACCGCTGTGGTCTCCTGGGAATAAAGTGCACGTAGAATGGAAGGGAACGGTTTAATAAGTTTTGCATCATTTTAATGGGAATGTTCTATGTTCTGAACTTTACGATGTTTGGCCAGGTGGAAATATTTTATTGATGGGTATCAGTGTGGCCTCTTCTCATGTCACTATAGGGACTCACTATTGCAACTATTAGAACTGTTAACTTCACGGCAGCAAACAAATATGCTTTTCTATGAACACACACACTCACACACACACACACAGATGAATACTTCAAACAAATCAGTTGCTGTGAATGACCGAAATCTTAAATAGGGGTATATAAGATGCAATTGATCATCTTAACAGTGTTTCAGATTACAGAATTTATGAATAAAATTATACATTTCAGCAGCGCTGGAGGCTTCCGTCCAGGATATGCCAACAGACAAATTCTATTCATGTTACTCAGTGGATAATTGCTGGCTTGGTAACGGGAAATCCTTTTCTTCTGTGAAGCTCTCACCCCTCAGTCTGGGAAAGCCTAATACAAGCGTGGTTATCGGATGCTTTCACATACAGCTGGCAGGTTTATGTCACCAGAATTGGAAACATGAATGGTGTAGTGAAGACATAACAGGATAAGTAGGTGATAAGCAGCGGAGAGGACATTAAGTCCTGATTTACAATTACCATAATGCAAAGTCGAAAAAAAAAGCATGCAGAATAAGAACAAGCTGTAAGATATGACAGTAAGTTACTTAACAGTCCAACTATTTGACAGCACATATGATCTGTTCATCAAAGGAAGGGTTTGCAGGAAAACCAGGGCATAGCAAAGTTTTCAAATCTGAATTCAATGCACCAGGACCACACTGCAGCCATGATCCTGTATGCTTTTACACAACTGCTCCCCAAAATATTGCACATTCTCCCAACGTCCTGTGCAAAACAGACATCATCAAACAACTCATACCCTAGTCAGTTTCTTTGTTTACAACTTCCGTCGTTAAAAAAAACAGCAAGCAATTGTGAGGTATGTAGCACAGAAAAGAAACTGCAAACTAGGATCATCTACACAGCCAGACACAAGTGTAATGAGAGTCGAGTGCTGCTAGAGAGACTCTCTGCTTCCTCTCACAAGAGTGAAAACACTTATCGAGCCTATGCATCCTTACTGACTTCAAGAAAACTTGCCAAAAAAGCCAGATCTGCAGAACGGTGCTGTCAAACAGAGTCCATAAAAGTCAAAGGCTTGTTTAAATTAAGACAATCTTGGGAAAGTAAAGATCAGGCTGCTAATCGGAAGAAGATCCCTTGGCTGATGCACGCCAACAATTAATGCCTGTGTGACATTATTAAAAAAAAAAAAAAAAAAAAAGCATGCATCGTCCCCCAAGCAATCTCGTGTGCACAGCTTCTCACAGTGTAGAAACCTAACAGGAACTTTCAGAAGCTGCCCGCCTTCATCAGGCACGATCTGCTCTAAGCAGGCTTAAGGTCCTACCTGAAGCCCCCTTCTTCTCAGAATGCTGGACTCGTCCATGGCACCCTGCAGCTCCTTCCTCAGACCTCCCACATCAGGCTAGCCACGCTGTACCACCTCAGGCTCCACCACACTAACACCGATTCCAGCAGCCGCTCAACACTTACATCACGGGCTGGGCGATTGGCGAGCGGCGGTCAGCTGACTCGCCTTTAGTTATTCACTCCAGTAACTTCAGCGCGCAGCGCTGCGCGTTCTGAGCAGCAAGTGGGCTCCAGACTCCCCTCTCCCGAGGATCGGGGCGAGGAAATCCTGCGCGGATGCTTAGGCTTGGAACAATAGTGACGGCGACAGCGGCATCCGCGCGTTCAGAGGCGACTGGAAGGTCAAAGTGTCTGAGTCCATCAGCAGCGACACCTCACTAAAGGAGGGGGGGGGGCACAGCTGGCCAGTCAAGCAGTACAGCTAAGCCCTGATCTCCGCTTTTTGATGGCATGAAAGAAAGCAAACAAGAAAAAAAAAGAGGCAGCATAATATGCAAGCTGCATTTCAGCAACACGAAGGCACTTTTCCCGTTAGCGCTTGGCTCTCACCTAGCAGCCTAAGCGAAAGAAAAAACAAATTCATTTACATAAATGCCTTCAAAATCGCCTCCGCAACTGCAAAAAGTTGGGCTCAAAAAAGGAAACGTTAACAAGAAAAATGTTAGGTTTACGTTTCACTAGTCAGCTAAAAAATATATGAATGCAATATGAAAGAAAATATATTAAAAAAACAAAAAAAAACCCAAATGCGAATATTAGCTGAAGCAATACCCTGGCCACATTTTAAGCAAGGAGCCATAACAGTGCAACTCCCGTCAGGAGCAATTTCACAGTCTGTCTCGGCTTGTTTTCTTTGCTCACTCTAATCTTATTTCAATTTGATGTGACCACAAGATGAATATTAAGTATTCCGCGTGTCTGTAAACTCCTCCATTCATAAATGAGCTCTGAATGATATAACCGAGATACAAAGAAAGCTAAATGCAAGACAGCAGCAGCAGGATCCGAAAGGGTGAGGATGCCAAGGATGCTCTCAAGGAACTGGCCTGTCTTATGGCACAAAGCTGACTAAAAGAAGCGTCCGTCTAATTTCCAATCCCACAGCAAACGTTTCCTAGAAAAGGCCACAGTCACAAAGGGAACTCTTTGGAATCAGCTCTACTTCCACTGAAAAATTAAAATAAACATTTAGTGGAGTAGGTTCTCCCCTCCCCTCCCCCCCCCCCCTCCTGAAACCCATTTTGAAATTATACTAGCAAGTTACCCCTCTGGGCAGGACAATTATTGGCATAAAAACGGTCTAGCTGGGTTCTACCATTTCAGACTATGACTCAAAACTGTTTATTAAAAATACAAGCAAAAATCCATAGTACATTATGTTATCACACCTAGTCTTAAGAACATAAGAAATGCCATACTGAGTCAGACCAAGATCCATCAAGTCCAGTATCCTGTTTCCAACAGTGGCCAATCCAGGTCACAAGTACATAACAGTTTCCCAAAAAGACAGGTTCCACAATGCTTATACTGGGGCAAGCAGTGGATTACCTGAGTCCTCTTTAATAATGATTTATGGACCTTTCCTTCAGGAACTTGTTCAAACCTTTTTTAAACCCAGCTACCACAGCTTTTACTACAACCTCGTAATGAATTTCAGAGTTTGATTATACATTTAGGGGAATGTTTACTAAATGGCGGTAGCAGATGTGCGATATTGGAGCCGCGGCCCCATTGAAATCAATGGGGCTGCGGCTCCGATATCGCACGGAGTCCGCTACCGCCATTTAGTAAACATCCCCCTTAGTGAAAAAATATTTTCTCTTATTAGTCTTAAATGGGCTACATTGTAGCTTCATTGCATGTCCTCTAGTCTTTCTACTTTTTGATGGTGTAAACAACTTATCTACATTTACCCGTTCAATTCCATTCATTAATTTATACACCTATATTATATTTCCCCTCAGCCGTCTCTTTTCCAAATTGAAAAGTCCTAACATTTTATGCATTTCCTCATAGGATTATCCTTCCATTCCTGTTAGTATTCTGGTGGCTCTTCTATGTACCTTTTCTAATTCCACTATATCCTTTTTAAAATATGGCGACCAGAATTGCACACAATATTCAAGGTGCAGTCGCACCATGGAACGATATAGAGGGTTTCAACATAAAATCCACAATGACACATAAATCTTTTTCTGGGTGGTGGTTCCTAATGTGGAACCTTGCATCGTGTAACCGTAGTTATGCACCTAGGAAAGTTGTTCTTTGCAACTATGCAATTGTTCACATCAAATTTCATCTGCCATTTGAATGTCCAGCCTTCCAATATATCAAGGTCCTCTTGCAATTTTTCACAATCTTCTTGTGTATTAACAACTTTGAATAATTTTGTGTCATCTGCAAATGTGCTCACCTCACTTGTTATTCCCATTTCCATGTCATTTATGAATATGTTAAAAAGCAGCAGACCCAGCACAGATCCCTGGGGTACTCCACTATTTACCTTCCTCCATTAAGAAAACTGGACATTTAGCCCTACTCTCTGCTTTCTATCTTTTAACCAGTTCCTAATCCATAATAGTACACTGCATCCAATCCCATGACTTTTTAATTTGGCCAAGAGTCTCTCATGAGGGACCTTGTCAAAGGCTTTCTGAAAATCCAGGTACACTATATCAACCAGCTCACCTTTGTCTACCTGTTTATTCACACATAACAACATAAGATATGCCATACTGGGTCACACCAAGGTCCATCAAGCCCAGTACCCCGTTTCCAATAGTGGCCAATCTAGGTCATAAGTACCTAGCAGTCTCCCGAAAAGACACAGATTCCTCAATGCTTGTATTGGGTCAAGCAGTAATATCCTGGGTCCCTTTTAATAATGGTTTATGGACCTTTCCTCCAGGAACTTGTCCAAACCTTTTTTAAACCCAGCAACACTAACAGCTTTTACTACATCCTCCAGTAACAAATTCTAGAGTTTGATTACACGTTGAGTAAAAAAATAATTTCTCTTATTAGTCTTAAATAGGTTACCCTGTAACTTCATTGCATGCCCCGTAGTCTTTTTATATTCTGATGAAGTAAACAATCAATCTACGTTTACCTGTTCCACTCCATTCATTAATTTATAGACCTCTATCATATCTCCCCTCAGCCGTTTCTTTTCCAGTTTGAAGAGCCCTAACCTTTTTAGCCTCTCTTCATAGGAGTATCCTTCCATCCCATTTACCATTTCAGTGGATCTTCTTTGTACCTTTCTAATAACTCTATATCCTTTTTAAGATACGGCAACTAGAATTGCACACAATATTCAAGGTGCGGTCGCACCATGGAATGATACAAAGGCATTATAATATCCTTTGTTTTATTTTCCATTCCTTTCCTTATGAAACCTAGCATTCTATTTGCTCTCTTAGCTGCCGCTGCACACTGGGTGGAGGGTTTTAACATGTTTTCCACAATGACGCCTAAACCTTCAAAAAAATATAACAGATTAGTAAAACAAGACTTTCCTTGGCTAAATCCATGTTGGCTTCCTTTCATTAAATCATGACTACCTCTTCGTAATTTTATTCTTTATAATGTTTTCTACCATTTTACCCAGTACTGACATCAGGCTCACTGGTCTGTAGTTTTCCAGATCACCCCGGAACCTTTTTTAAAAACTGTCATTACAGTGGCTATTTTCCAGTCTTCAGGCACTACAGATTATTTTAATGATAATTCACAGATTACTAGTAGAAGCTCTGCAATCTCATATTTTAATTCTTTCAATACCATTGGATGTATACCATCCAGTCCAGGTGATTTACTACTTTTCAGTTTATCAAATAGTTGTAATACATCTTCCCGGTTTATCACTATTTTTTTCAATTCTTCCAATATATCACCTTTAAATACCATTTCAGGCATGAGTAACTTCCCTACATCTTCTTCAGTAAAGGCCAAAGCAAAGAATTCATTCAATCTCTCCACTATGGCATTGTCCTCCCTTAGCACCCCTTTTACCCATCTATCATCCAGTGATCCAACTGACTTTCGCTGGTTTTTTGCTGTGCATGTACTTTAAAAAGTCTTTATTGTGTGTTTTTGCTTCCACAGCAAGCTTCTTTTCAAATTCGCTCTTTGCCTGCCTTATCAATGCCTTGCATCTAACTTGACAGTGCTTATGTTGTTTCCAGTTTTCATCATTTGGCTCCTTTTTCCATTTCCTGAAAGATGCTTTTTGGCTACAACAGCCTCTCTGACCTCACCTTTAAACCATGCTGGCAGTTTTTTGTCCTTCCTTCCACTTTTCTTAACGCGTCTGGTCTGGGCTTCCAAGATAGTATTTTTAAACAACGCCCTTGCTTAATGTAAATCTTTAACCTTTGCAGCTGCTTTAGTTTTTTCTTAACTATTTTCCTCATTTTATCATAGAATAACATTTGAAATTTAAAAGGGAGTACTGTGGATTTCCTTGCCCTCCTTCTTCCATTTATTAAATCAAACAGAATCATGCATTTTCAGAATCATGCATTTTAGCCCATGTTCCCTGTAAAATAGTTATCTCCAAGTTATAATGCCCTCTTCAATGTAATTTCAGTTTGTTCAATGTAAACCGCACTGATGCAGAATAGCGCGGTATATAAGAGAATGTAAATAAATAATAAATAAATAAATAAAATAACCACAATGAATGTGCATGATAGATTTGCATGCTAATCTATCTCATGCATATTCACTGTAGTTATCCTGAAAACCTGACTAGCTAGATGTGTCCCGGGGATTGGGTTAAGAACCTCTAATCTACAGGGAATCACTCCTTGTTTGCCAAAAAAACTGCACAGGAAAATAAGAAAAATGGTCATTCATAGACAGCAGTCATGCAAAACCCAGTCTAAAAGTTAACTATTGTTCTGGCAATCATTAGTACTGTCATATATCCTGTTGACAGGATCCATGCCAAAAGTCTCAACAAAAAATTAAACAAAAAAACCCAAAAGCACATATATGATAACTTCATTAAGTTAATCCAGTGGTTCTCCCGCTAATGGGGGTGAATATTGGTAAGTGTATATTTGGTTCAATAGGGTGCTTAAACATTTTTTTGTATGCAAATCACGTGTGCATGCATATACCTTCAAATTAATGCATGTACACTGGATTTTCATGCACAAAAAAACGTTTTAGCATGCATAGAAGGTGCACAGTTAAAACAAATAGTGCAAAAAACCCCACTCAAAAGTCACAAAAACTTTGTTTAAAACAAAGAGTAACCAAACTTTTTTGAGCTATGCACATTCCTATATGACCCACCCAGCCAGTCCAGTTTTCAGGATACCCACTATTAATATGCAGCAGAGAAATCTGCTTATGATGGAAGCAGTGCATGTGGAACTCTCTCATGACATCCTGAAAATCCAGCTGGCTGGACAGGTCCTGGGACTGGGTTCACAACCACTGTTTTAGAAAATGCAATTGGGAGATCAGGATAACAAGTCCCTGCATGCAGCAGAGTAAACCCAGGACTGAAGTGATCCTATCGGGCCAATCTGCAGCCAGTGGGCAACCCTACAAGAGGTGGTTTTCTAGGTCAAGGCAACCCTCTCTGTTTTATTTTAATAAACTGTCTGTGTACCAATCATACCATCAAGGACATCAAACATATTGAGCTGAATTTATTAGGCCATTTTTGTTCCATTCTGTGCCTACATAGAAAGCCTTTTATAAAAAGGATTACCCCAGAACAGTTTCATGTATTGAGGGTATTTAAATTATTTTTTTTCCACCTTGTCTTATCAGTACACCTGCTGCGAAGTATCCATTGATTGATTTGTTTGTAACCTTCATCAGACTATTAGACTTGACATCGATGGATTAGATTATGTCATTAAAAGCAGCTCTGGGATTTATGAATCCAAACACTCAAGTATAACTGATTAAACCTTAAGCTAAAAATAAAAGAAAAATGATTGCTGCGGACATCTTTTGGACTGACAATGTAAAAATCCTTCCAACAAAGAGTGGAAATGGGGCTCGAAGTGATGTACTGAAAAAGCACAACAAAAGCCTGTCTTGCCTGCTTATAAATTCTTCCTTTTATACTACCCTAGGGAGAACCCTTAAGAGACAGCTGCACCCTCCCTGTATTGTGCAATAATTCAAAAGTAAACATACAGGCAACAGGAACATTCATGGACTCTACAGGGTGGCCCAAAAAAAGTGAGAACATCTCGTAAATTAAAAGCTTAAATAGTTTACTTATTTACCTTTTTTAGCTATATAACGTCTTTATTTCGACAATTTCCGGTCGCCATCTTTTTTATTTATTTATTTATTTATTTACATTCTCTTATATACCACGCTATTCTGCATCAGTGCGGTTTACATTGAACAAACGGAAATTACATTGAACAGGGCATTATAACTTGGAGGTAACTATTTTACAGGGAACATGGGCTATGGAGGGTTAAGTGGCTTGCCCAAGACCACAAGGAGCACCTGTGGGACTAGAAACCCCAGTCCTTCCGGCCCAAGGTTGCTGTCCTCTAGTGGGATTTGAACCCCCGACCTTCCGGCCTGAAGTACCTTGCCCCAACCACTAGGCTACTCCTCTACTCCTTTTTAATTTGTCAATCGTTTACATCTGTCTTTTTGAATTTTTAAATAACTTATATGCTACGAGATGTTCTCACTTTCTTTGGGCCACCCTGTAGTTATAAAAAAGAAAGGCTTTTCAAGCTGGCTGGTTCACTGGCTCATTGGCAGTGCTCTGGTGAGGACCTGCATTCAGTTCCCAGGGAGCATCCTCGTCCAAGGATGCTGTGAAGGAGCAAGGGCTTTTCACCCCTGCCTTAGGATGGTCACTGCCAAGGCTCAATTGAATTTGGAGGGAGATATGAAGTACAGACAATAATCTCCATGTGGTTGTGAATAAAGACTCATGGTGCTGCCAACTAGGAGCCAGCTCTGACTGAGCTGAAAGTCCAAAGGCACAGTACGAAATTGCCAGATCACAGAGGCTTAGCACGTCATTTTAAAGATTCTTTAATCTGGTCCTCTATAGTTCCTCTGACCCGCAGTGTTTGGTATTGTGTTTCAAACTACCTTTTGGACGGTAAGCTGACTGCTACATGAGGAGTGCAAGATAATAGCTAACATGGCCGTCTGGTGAAAAAAAAAGTTACCCTGCATTAGAAGACAAAGTTCTGGATAATTCTTTTAAAAGTAGACCACAGCTGATTATGGGAAGATACAGTTTAATGATGGCACAGCTGAAAAAATTCCTCCAAGACCCAAGTCATTTGAATGTGACTAAATGTGTATAAAAGGCATTTTACTCAGTTAATGGAGCAGATACAACCCTTGAGCTACAGAGTAGCTTCATACAGGCCACCTAAAGGTCTCATTTTTGCAAAATGATTATTATTTAAAGCAGACTGCTAACAATTTAAGAAATATAACGAGATATTGGCAAGACATATAGTTTGTCAAGTGTGTTTCTGAACTGCAGATTATGGAAAGTAAGGCTTTAAAATTAAACACCAGTATAAAATGGCATTCTTCTGAATGAAACAGAAGAAAATATTGCCAAAACAAATTGGTGCTTGCCCACAAAACAAGAGTGCTGCGGTTCTTTGTGCACAAGCATTATGGATGAACTGCCTGCCTATATGAAGCTTCAAAGGGTGCTGAACAAATATCCCTGTCCACCTCAGGCAAAATAAGTCACAATGTCCGCCACCCACTCAACTTGAGAAGCCTAGTTAGAGCATATAATTTTACTAGATATCTAGAGGCAGATCCCCAGAGAAACATTTCCTGAGAACAAATTTAAATAATGACATCTAAGAGCCTAATTTACGAGGGGTGTGCATTCATGAAAGAAGGCATCATGAGAATCAAAGGTGAAGGGGAGGAATATATAGAGCCAATATTTCTATTTGGAGTTCAATGAGGAAGGATCAGGAATACCAGAGGAAAACACAAATAGGAATGGAAGTGAAGCAGGCCTCGAACAGTTTTCAGAAAATTGTGTTTGCGAGGAGTTAGCTAAACTAAAAATACGCAGACTAAACAGCGGGATGTATCAGGATACATCGGAGGGTACCGAAGGAAATTAGAGAAGCTTTGGTGGTCCTGTTGCTGATCATTACAATGTTTCTTTAGAGTCAGGATGTACTGTATCATTGAGGACTGGCAAAAGCGGAAGTAAGGAGGCGGCTGGAAATTACTGGCCACCTAACCTGATCTCAGCGAGGAGTAAACTAATGGAATTGCTGCTCAATCAGACGATAGTGTCATTTTTGAAATCCAATGGATTACAGAATCCTAAGCAGCATGGCTTTTACCTGGTCTTGTCAGACAAATCTGATCAATTTCTTTGACTAGGTGACCAGAGGGTCAATGGGGCGGCACGTTACACATGGTCTGGCATGAGTGACTTATTAGCTTAATGCTTGTGGTATGGGCCCTAAAGACCCGGCTGGGTTAGAAACTGGTTGAGTGGGAGGCGACAAAGGGTAGTGGTAAATGGACTTTATTCTGATGATAGAGGCGTTACCAGTGGTGTACCCAGAACTAGTCCTTGGGTTGGTCCTTTTGAGCAATCATTTAAGCAATATTGTGGAAGGCTTTATTGGGTAAGGTTTGCCTTTTTTACAGATGATATCAAAATCTCTATCAGGATGTATATATATATGTATTTCCCTTGTTCCCAAGGGGCTCACAATCTGTTTTTTGTACCTGAGGCAATGGAGGGCTAAGTGGCTTGCCCAAGGCCACAAGGTGCATCTGTGGGACTACAGACCCCAGTCCCTCCAGCCCAGGGTTGCTGTCCTCCGCCCAGGGTAACTTGCCTCAATCACTAGACCACTTCATTTCACTATCTCCAGGGTATAAATGCAGAAGCAGGCCTCTTTCAATTAAAATTCCCTGAGTCCAAAGAATTTCATTAATATCATACAATATTTAACCATTAGTTACTGTTATCTTTATTTCACATTATAAAGTTACTCATTCTACTTGTTCCCTCTAAACCGCTGTGACTAGTAGATACAGCGGTATAAAAAGGTTGCTAAATAAATAAAAGGAAGCTCTGGAATAAGGGGGTCATAAGATGAGGGTGAAAGGAAATAGAAAGAGTAATCTAAGGAAATATTTCTTTACAGTAAAGGTGGTGGATGGGTGGTAGTGCTGGCAGTGATAAGGGCAGTATCCAAATTCAAGAAAGCATGGGACAAGCACAGAGGAAGCGATTATAGATCTTAGAAGTTTGTGTGGGCAGGCCGGCAGAATAAGCCATACGGTCTTTATCTGCCATCATTTTTCTGTATTTCTGTTTCTACACATCTTCCTTGCATCAAGAAATACAGTCCCAGCAGCACACGTTCAGAAACAGCAGGGTTGAGGTCAGCCATGACAGGAGGAGTTCACAGAGATTTCACTAGCAGGTCTGTATGAGCCTATAGTTTTTAATCTGAATTATGATGCTGTCTGAGAGGCAAGAAGGTAACACAGTTCATCTACCGGAAGCAGTGCAAACATGCTAAAGTCGCTGTGCCAGAAACGCACCGGGGGTCATGACCGACAGAACTGTACAGAATGAAGACGACATGATCAGCTGGGACAGTCCCATTCCGATGAGAAAAATCTTGATGGTAGAAAACAAGACATTGTGATAAAGGAAATACAACAATGACACTGCTAATGCAAGTACTTTATAGAACGTTATGGAGAAAGAAGATACTCAGGTTCCAAAAGACAGAAACAGAGACCAAGAAAATGTGGGAGAACGACCTGTATTGGGCTCCAGTAACCCGATTTTAAAAACCCTAAACTCCCCTCAACGTGTCAGCTATGAATATTACATTTACAGACTCCTTTGACACAAGATGAGCAGTAGAAGGAAATACGAAACATACCCTGGTGTACGAGTGAGGTTCATTCCTGTCAACTGCAAAACTAACCCTGGAGACACCAGTCCTGGGGCTTTGCAATCTCTCTGGCTGTTTCTTTTGAAACTGTGCTGTCTGGAATGACCTTATGTCCTCCGAAACAGAGTGCCCAGAGCGACTATTCACACAGCTTTCAGGGTACATGACTTTGCACTGCGTCACGTTGGCTTTTACTTACAATGCCGAAAAGCTGTTCTACTAGGCACTCTATTGAGGCATATTCTGCAGAGGTAAAAAGAAACATTTCTTGCCAATGGGGCATAAGTCCAGATAAAAAAAAAAGAGGTTAGTATTCAGCCATTAGCAAAGTCAGATATGAAGATTATGACAAGCACACCATCAAATCTATAAGGAAAATGTATTGATTTACTGTCAAAACATATCACTCAGAAAAGTAATCCACATACATTTTAAAGCAACTAAATCTGCCAGGGGCAAAAACGTACAGGACAAAAATAAGAGGCTCGTGAAAGAATAATTCTGAACAGTAATAGCTTAGCTGGGGGAATAGTAAAAAGAAAATTGCTACATTTACCCTACGACTGCTATTTATTTCTTGACATGACCAGGACTATATATTAAAATGTATTTGATAACACGCAGGTTAATGAACAGCTATGATCCCAGTGTGCCATTCTGCACCACACAGGGTTAAAGCCAACATACTAACGATTAATGCCCATCACCACCTTGAAGCTGCTTACTCACTGCTTTGGGCTAATGTTCGTTTTAAGTACATCTCAGGTAATTATTTTCCACAGAAAAGGATAGGAATTCGATGAAAGAGCATAAATGTACTTAGGAAAACAGCCCCTAAATAGACTGAATTGGAGCAGAAACAAAACAAAAAAAACCCTGCCCAAGTCAATCTGAAATCCCACATGGCACACTGATGTTTGCTAGAGACAGATACTAGTTAGATATGATTGACTAAAACCTAAGCAGCTAAGCCAACTTTGCCTATAGGCATTTATCTCCCACACAGATGAGAGATTTGAACAGGAAAAGACTGGATGAGTCTACAGGCAAGTTTAAAAACAGTAAATGCCCGATTCTGACAACTGAAAAACTTTCTTTTTTTTTTTTGTTTTAATTGCTGCAGCTTAAGAGTGTTTTGGCAAGATTTATCTAACGAGCCAGTACTAAAACAGAACAAGGCGATCTATCTTTCAGTTAAAATAATGACTTCAGTTTAGACTAATTCCAAAGATGACAAAGATCCTCCCACTTATCGACATCGCTATTAAAATAGATACATGAGTGCACCAGGGCACTGCTGGGATGATCTTCCTCAGAGCCCCATACTGACCTTATACTGGTACACGCTCCAAAGTGGACTTCTTAAAGGGAGGCTATTAAAAGCAGAGGTTGACCTTTAAAAGTTCAAAAATTAAAAGCTACTAAGCCATTCAGAAGAAAGACTAGCTGAGTGACTTACACAAAGGAAATAGTTCATTTCACAGGTTTGCAGCATTATGAAATTATTCACCAAAGAGTTCTGCCAGAAGACCCCAAAAGGTGGAGAGTAGCAGAATTTGCCAGATCTGTAGGATTTCAGCAGTTAAACCCTCATTAAAGTGGACTTTCTAGAAAATGTTGACAGCGTTTTTACTTTTGCTGCCATTTTCACACAGTTCAGTAGAGGGAAATACAGTGGAACCACCGCCCGCCACATTTATCAAAAATTATGTAACAAACGCTGCATTATATTCTAGAAGGAAATGCTAGACTCAACATTTTATATGTCCGCAAAGTAGCACGCTGGGTTTGTTTGGTTTTTTTTGTTTTGGTTATTTTTAAAGAGCATCTTCCATTCTTTCATGCCTAGTTTTAGCAACTGTTCTGGTTCTCGAAAAAGCATCTGAATATGTTCTCCGAAGCTCTTTAAAATCATCTTTTGATGATGCTTTGTAGCTACAACTAAAGGATCACCACTACCAAAGAAGGGGCAGCCGTAGACATGAGATGGAGTAGCCTCGTATGAATACCTACATAGCAAGCATTCTAGCGGAACCTTTTTTATAACATAAAGCAGTGCTTTCTTATACTAAAGGAAGCACTTAAAGGATAATTTTAAAGCACGGCATATAGATCTGGGGATGGAGCAGGCACCTGTTTTAAAGAAACCCATGGCCTCTTTTACTAAAGCCCACTAAGGATTAACAATGTGCCAAACAAACGCACATGAATTGTATGAGCCATTGCAGTAGCTGTTGGATACATGATGAGTATTTGTCTTAGCAGCTAAAGTGTGATGGACCAATCTAATTTGGTTCACTAAATGACCCTCATAGACGAGTCATTAGGTGAACTCATGTTAAGAGCTGCGTTGCCACTGAGCACGCAGCAATAGCCCTGGGGCTAGCATAATGAACCCACACACCACACTCCACCTATTTTCTGCCCTATCCTGTAAATCGCCAATTAATGTGCATTTTAGCGTGAGGTGGCAGGCACACTTGTGTGTTAGTGTTCCAGACTGCCAGTTGCCGCATATTAAAATGCATGTTAACTAACTAACGGGCATTAATAGGAGGCGCCCTTAGGCACGTATGTGCTTTTATAAAATACTAGCACAAATCCTGCAAAAATGGTGCCTAGACCTAAGAGGAGCTGTAAATGTTAGTATGTACTTTATGCATATACGCATGTGTGTGTGGGGGGGGGGGCTATTTAACGTGATTAACACAGCGGACCTGCTAACCGCATTAATGGTGGTCACTGGGATATTCCACGGTACTAACGTGGTTAGTGTCACTGAATATCTCCATGTGCCGCCCACTGCACAATCCGATGTGCACTGGGGCGTTCCAAAGGCAGAGCGAGTGCAGCTCTGAACGATAATCGGGCAGCAGCGACACTAAGCCGCTGCCGGTTACCCTAACCAGCTAAAGTTAGGACAGCTGAATGGCTATCTTAACTTTAGCCAGTTTTGCAATCTGGCCAGTGGCTGAATATCGCCGCTGATTGAATTGCAAGATCGCAATCTGGGCAACTCGATTATTCAATGCCGGGATCCAGATATGGCCGCAGCACTGAATATCCGGAGCAAAGTTAAAGCGGCAACAGCCAGCCACTTTAACTGTGCTGGCCACCGCTGCTGAAATTCACCGTATTTTATAAGGTACATGCATAAACTGAAACTGCACATGCTCCACTCAAACTCCTCCCCTGAGCCCTGAGCATGCCTACTCTACAAATACTGGCTTCCACTGCGTGTACTTTTAGGCATGGCCTACTTTAATAAAAGCCCCTTTACAGGCCTAAAGTTGCATTTTAGGCTCAAAAGTGGTTTATAAATAGCTTTACCCAGATTGGATAGCGGCTTTCCCAGGGGTGGAGTTGGGGAGGGGTTTGAATTGATTCACATACTTTTGCCACACTTTTATGCAGATAAATTAACCCAGAGAACGTATGTGTGCCAAAATGTGCATGAAGCTAAGCACATAAATTCCCAGAGGTCGTTTTTAAAATGGGAGTACCTGCAAACTTTCATTTCAAATATTCATCAGTACCTGAATGCCCTATTTGCATGTGCACTCATTAATAAGATTACTCCCACGAAGCTCCATTTTACATAGGATGTCTAGGAAGGAATTGTGATGTCTAATTCAGAACATTCCCAAATTCCCCGAGTATTTCACAAAAAGTTCAGCTAAACACAACGTCCTTTGTATTTGCCTGCAAGTCCAGGAGTAGCCTAATGGTTAGAGCACTGACTTGGTAACCAAGAAACCAAGGTTTGATTCCCAACAGCATTTCTTGTGACCTTGGGAAAATCACTTAACCCTTCATTGCCTTGGAAGAAAAGCTTGGCAATCTACTTCTGGTCACACTACCAAGAAAACCCAGGAGCTGCTGGGTCATCAGGAGTCAGCAAAGGCACACATTGCATTATTGCCAGTGGCAAGAGCCATTTCACAAAAATAGTGCAATATCACTTAAAAGTTTAAACAATTTAAAAAATTGAAGTTTGGGGTGTTTGGTGGTCCTGCAGGGTCCTCTTTCCCAGTGGTATCACTTGCCTAATGGAAGGAATTTCTGAGATTTAGATCTTTCCAGTCAGAGGTCCCTGCCATTGAAATGCCTAGATGCTGGGTCGCAGTTTCCCCCAATATGTTTTAAAACTTTGCATTAGTATACAGTATGTGGGTTTTTGTTGTTTTTTGCTGGTTTTTTTATTTAAATGGTTAATGATATAATACATTTGGGGTGATTTTGTGTTTAAGTTTGATTACACATACAGCCTTTTTGTCTCTAGTACTGCTGACAGAGTGGCCTTTTGACAGCTATTATATTCTGTAGTTGCGAGACAAAGAGTGCATCATCGGTATTTATAATTATTAGAGACATTTTTTACAAAATGTTTAGAGTTTTTAGTTATTTTTAATTTTTCCTCTTTTGTCACCTTTTTAGCATTTGCAATTGATTTTATAGCCTCACCATTTAAGTATGGTTTAAATGAAATTTGCACCCTGCAATTGTTGATGAGCACTCTGATTAGCTATTGATTGCTATCTAACACTAGCTTATTAAACTAATAATGTGTACTATTATTTATAATTTTAGGTGGCTTGTCTTGAGCCTAAGGATAAGAAGTGATTATGCAATTTGTATGTGCTGTAGAGTAAGTGACTCTGGCTTAGTTTGGTTTGTATTATGTTTTTAAGACAGTTTTTTTAGATAGGTATGCTTTTCTATTTGCAAAATTTTTAATATTCCTTTTTCTTTTTTCTCTCTTTACATTTTTATGTGTCTCTCGTGTTCCAGCTCTTTGACTGCATAATATATACTTGTTTTATTTGGGTATTACTCCTGACAAATGTGTGTTTGCCAAAAAAATGGTCCATGTTGGGTTTTAAGGTTTTTATTGATTGATGTATGATGAACTGTATATTTTAAGGTTTTGGTGGTCTATGTATATGTTTTTATGTGAAACTGCTTCATCAAAGTTCGGATTTATATTGAAAGTTTCTTATTTATTTACATGTATATGCCATTAGCATGTGTATATGTCTCTCTATCCGTCTAAAATGACTTCCTTAGTCTCAAAAAACATTCTGAGGCCTATGCATTAAAACTCATGCTAATATTGTTTTGAATGCACTTGATGAAACTTTAAATGTACATGCTACAATGTTATTTATTGGGCTATGCATTAAATTTCATCATGCACACATCAAAAATAGCCTCAATAACATTTACACAGTAGTAGAACATGTGTTAACCCAAAGTGTATTGGGTGTTTGCGCACTATCTCTCAACGTCCTTCATGCTAACCAACATGCAGTGGAAGGACAGGACCTATTAGCATGTGAGGTTTTCTTTCCCCCACCCTAAGCATCATAGTTACAGCTCCCTTCCTCCTGAAGCCAACGATCCCAGACTCCCCCTTAAGGTAACCAGGGCTCTTTTTGAGAAGTATTCGGTGTTACTGAGTTCCAGCACTTTATTAACTGCCTGCTAAAATTGACCCAAGGTCCTCATGTATTAATCAAAGAACATTCTACATATAAGTACCCACACCTTCTTTTTACTAGGAAGAATGCATTGAAGGTAACTCTCCTATAGGCTGGAAACACTCCCATGAAGGCTTATCCCCCCCCCCCCTCCATAATCAAGGCAGGACCCTCTCTCACAACCCTACAGAATCAGGGCTTAACCATTCCAGAGTGTTATTCACTGGCAGAAAAGAGATCACAGCCCTCCTACCAGCACTGCTGCAGATTGATGAACCAAGCTATGGGCAGCACTTCACCACTATCACATACTACTACTGAGCACTTGTATATCGCTACAAGACGTAGGGAGCGCTGCAAGACATGTAAGAGACAGTCCCTGCTCATCAGAGCTTACAATCTCGACAAGCCAGACAACACAAGGGAAACACAAGGAGATCAGGTGAGTGAAGATCTGAAAGCGGCAGCGAAGAGGTGATTTTTCAGCCTGGATTTGAAAAGGATCAGAGAAGGTGCCTGTCCTACAGACTCGTACAGACTCAGGTAGATTACATGACAGCAAAGTATTGCCAATGCCGACAGGAAGGATTTCACATCCCTGCTGCCAAGGGCGACCCAAGTGTATCTGCAGCCCCAAGCAAATCTTCAGCCATGTGCTCCCCTAAAACACTCAGTCAGGGCCGGCCCGTCCATTGAGCGAGAATGTTTTTTGCACAGGGCCCCGCGTTTCAGGGGGCCCCGCGCAAAAAACATTCTGATCTAAAAGTAAAATTTAAAAAAAAACAAAAACTGTCTGCTGCCGCTGCCGGGGCCGCCGCGGCAGAATCGAGTGTGCCGCGGGGCCCCCCCTGCCCAGCAGAGCCTGCCCTCCCTTGTATCACCTCTCTCTATGCAGCTGCAGTCACACGCGCCGGCTTTCAGAGCGCGAGGGGAGAGTTTCTCACTCGCTGCTCTGTTAAGCCCGCGGGGGCTGATGGGAGGTTCCCATCAGCCCCCGCGGGCTTAACAGAGCCGCAAAAGGGAAACTAGTTCCTTCGCACTCTGAAAGCTGGCGCGTGTGACTGCAGCTGCAAAGAGAGAGGTGATACAGGGGAGGGCAGGCTCTGCTGGGCAGGGGGGGCCCCGCAGCACACTCGATTCTGCTGCGGCGGCCCTGGCAGCGGCAGCAGACAGCTTTTTTTTAAAAAAAATTTCCCTGGGCGGGGCTGTGGGGGGTTAGGAGTGGTGATGGGCTATGGGGGGGTTGGGGGGGTTGGGGGGGTTAGGAGTGGTGATGGGCTATGGGGGAGCTAAGTCTGTATATGGGCTGTTGGGATTAGGACTGGAAGTGGGCTGATGGGGTTAGGACTGGTAATGGGCTATGGGGCGGCTTAAACTAAAAATTGGGTGATGGAGGATTAGGACTGGAAATGGGCTGGTGGGATTAGGACTGGGAGTGGGCTGATGGGGAGGTTAGGACTGGTAATGGGGTATGGGGGGGCTTAAACTGAAAATTGGGTGATGGGGGATTAGGACGGGAAATGGGCTTGGGGGATTAGTACTGGGAGTGGGCAATGGGGGGCTAGGACTGGTAATGGGTTGGGGGGGTTGCTAGGACTGGAAATGGGCTGGGGGGATTAAGACTGGAGGTGGGCTGATGGGGTTAGGACTGGTAATGGGCTGTGGGCTGTTGGGGGCTTAGGACTGGTAATGGGCTATGGGGGGCTAGGACAGGAAATGGGCTGATGGGTAGGGGTTAGGACTTCAGGTGGGCTGTGGGGTGGGCTTAGAACTGGTAATGGGCTATGGGGGGGCTAGGACTGGAAATGGGCTATGGGAGGCTAGGACTGGAAATGGGCTAATGGGGGGGTTAAGACTGGAGGTGGGCTGATGTGGTTAGGACTGGTAATGGGCTGTGGGCTGTTGGGGGGGTTAGGACTGGTAATGGGCTATGGGGGGCTAGGACAGGAATGGGCTGATGGGGAGGGGTTAGGACTTGAGGTGGGCTGTTGGGTGGGGTTAGGACTGGTAATGGGCTATGGGGGGCTAGGACTGGAAATGGGCTGATGGGGGGTTAAGACTGGAGGTGGGCTGATGGGGTTAGGACTGGTAATGGGCTGTGGGCTGTTGGGGGGGTTAGTACTGGTAATGGGCTATGGGGGGGGCTAGGACTGGAAATGGGCTGATGGGGGGGTTAAGACACTAGGTGGGCTGATGGAGTTAGGACTGGTAATGGCCAGTGGGCAGTTGGGGGGGTTAGTACTGGTAATGGGCGATGGGGGGGCTAGGACCGGAAATGGGCTGATGGGGGGTTAACACTGGAGGTGGGCTGATGGGGTTAGGACTGGTAATGGGCTGTGGGCTGTTGGGGGGGCTTAGAACTGGTAATGGGCTATGGGGGGGGGGTTAAGACTGGTAATGGGCTGTTGGCTGATGGGGGCTGTCTGGTAATGGGCTATGGGGGGGTTAGGACTGATAATGGGCTATGGGGGGGCTAGGACAGGAAATGGGCTGATGGGGAGGGGTTAGGACTTGAGGTGGGCTGATGGGGTTAGGACTGGTAAAGGACTGTGGGCTGATGGGGGGGTTAGGACTGGTAATGGGCTATGGGGGGCTGACTGGAAATGGGTTGATGGGGGTTAGGACTGGAAGTGGGCTGATGGGGGGGTTAGGACTGGTAATGGGTTATAGGGGGGGCTTAAACTGAAAATGGGGTGATGGGGGGTTAGGACTGGAAGTGGGTTGATGGGGGGCTAGGACTGGTATTGGGGTGGGGGGTTGCTAGGACTGGAAATGGGCTGATGGGGGGCTAGGACTGGAAATGGGCTGATGCAGGGACTAGAAGGGAATGGATGCTGGGTGAGGCTGGAACTAGAAGGGAGCTGATGTTGGTGGAGGATTGGAATGGGATGGGGCTGGGAGAGTAAAATGGAGAGGGGAAAAATATTTTGTGTGGGAGGGATAAAAAATCTACAATTGGCCGGGTATTGGGAGAGTAAGTGGGGATTGAGGATGGAGGGGTAAAATTTGAGTGGATGAAATAGGTATGAGGAAAGAGCAAAAGGAGAAAGATTAGTATGTTAAAGCTGATGTAGAGAGAGAATGGAAAAAAACTAGAAGAGAGAAGAAAGGACAAATGGACAGCAGACGATGGAGAGTTAGCAGAAGACACGAAGAAACCAGAAGAAAGTGACTGGAGCAATTGCAGCTGAAAAAAAATGCACAAAAGGTAGAAAAATATCTCTTTATTTTGAATTTATTAATTGGAATATGTCAGCTCTGGTAAATGTGCATCATTAACGTCTGCGCTTTGTTTAGTACAAGAGCAAATTAATGTATAGTTTTATTTCTACAGTGTTGTACATTCCAAGTTTGGCTTTTGGGAATCCCAGTTTAATAAAAGTCTTCCGTTTTCTAAATTGTGATTCCTTGTTTGGTGATGGTCTATGTTCTGCATGTGTAACTGAGCTGAGGTATTCTGTTTATGTAATTCCTATTTGACATTGCCACTTGTTCTCTTTCCCCAGTAGGTCATGTATTGTTGTTCTCTGAAATGTATTGGTTTAATATTTGCAGTGTTGCCTTTTGATAGGTAGAGTATGGTGCTTTGTGAGTCCTGATAGTGCTGTTACGATATGGCGGGTTTGCTATGGGTTCTAAATGGGCAGTGTTTGTAGTAGTTCCTAATGTGTCTGGTGGTTGGCACTGGATTATAGTAATGTAGAAATCTTTTAGTCTTTCTTTATCCATACACTCATTAAGAGGCATGTTTACTAAAAGTTAGTATATGGTAACATTATGCAAATATTTTATGCAAATGAGGCCCCGCATGCAAATGAGGCCCCGCACCGAGTCTCCGCACATGTCCCCGCACCCCCCTTGGGCCGCCCCTGCACTCAGTCCTACCCTCCATCCATAGTCCATCATCTCCCCTTCCCTTTCTTTCCCCCCAGGTGTCCAGAATCTCTTTTTCCCTTCTCTACACCCCTCCCCCCCCAGATGTCTAGCATCTCTCTTACCTTCCTTATCTCTCCCCAAAGGAGTTCAGCATCTCCTATTCCTTTTCCTCTCACCTAAGTATCCTGTGACAGAACAAACCACTGTCAGCATGGCAAGGGTCTTCCAGTACCAAGCATCCATTCACGGCCTGCCAATCCTGCCTTCTCCAATGGAACATTCCTGTTAGAGAGGATGAGAGCAACAGGCCTTGAGCCGTGTGGATACAGTTGCTTAAAGGGCCGTCGCGTTGCAGTTTGCTCTGCTAGTGTCTTGTGATATGCCCTCCTGCGGTTTATGCCCTAGGAAGACACCTAGTCCACCTCTACTGGACAGCCAGCTCTGTCTCATGCGGAAAACTGGACTGCTTGATAATGACAGAAGCTTATTCCAGATAGTTGGGTGCCCTCATCATGGGTGGGGATCACTTTCACTAGGAGCGCGATCTATGGGAAAAGTAGCCTTCAGGGGGAGCTAAGACTGTAATGGGAAACTACTGTAATCTTGGGGGATTATGGGGATGAAATCCCCAATACTAACCAGTCCAAAGGGAAAGGACTTGTTAATATGGCAGATTTCAATCTGCATCATAGATACTGTACTAAAATATAACACTTGGCAAGAGGCAGGTGCTTCATTTTAGACTTTAGCAGCTGTGTAGGAAATTGCGGCTAGAAGAAAGCATGCCATGGTGCTTCTACTTTCTTGCTCATACCTAATTAGCTTATGATGTTTTTTCAATTAGAGGCAGGTAGATGCTAATTTAAGCACGTATCTACTAATGTCACGGGGGACCCATTAGCCTCTGTGCCAAGTCCTTAGTGCATTATCATGCTATGTTTTAGTACCCCAGAGATCTGTGCTGGGCCGCTGCTTTTTAACTCCTGGCGAAATTAAAAAGTCATGGGATAGAAGGCAGTGTACTATTGTGGATCAGGAACCGTTTAAAAGATAGAAAACAGAGGGTAGGGCTAAATGGCCAATTTTCCCAATGGAGAAAGGTGAATAGTGGATCTGTGCTGAATCTGCTGCTTTTTAACATATTCATAAATGACCTGGAAATGGGAATGAGTGAGGTCATCAAATCTGCAGATGACACAAAACTATTCAGAGTTGTTCTGAAAAATTGCAAGAGGACCTTAATAAACTGGAAGACTGGATGTTCAAATGGCAGATGAACTTTAATGGGAACAAGCGCAAAGTTATGCACCTAGGAAAGAACAACCCAAACTATGGTTACAAGATGTAAGGTTCCAAATTAGGAACCACCACCCAGGAAAATGTTTTAGGCGTCATCGTGGATAACATGTTGAAACCATCCGCCAGTGTGCAGCGGCGGCCAGGAGAGCAAATAGAATGCTAGGTATCATAAGGAAAGGAATGGAGAATAAAACAAAGGATATTATAATGCCTCTGCATCATTCCATGGTGTGACCGCACCTTGAATATTGTGTGCAATTCTGGTCACTGTATCTTAAAAAGGATATAGCAAATTAGAAAACATACAGAGAAGAGCCCCAAAATGGTAAAGGAGATAGAAGGATACCCCCCTATGAGGAAAGGCTTAAAAGGTTAGGGCTCTTCAACTTGGAAAAGAGACGGCTGATGGGAGATATGACAGAGGTCTTTGAATGATTGAATGGAGTGGAACGGGTAAATGTAGATCGATTGTTTACGTCCATCAAAAAGTAGAAAGACTAGGAGACACGCATGGGAACTACAATGTAACCCACTGAAGACTATTAAGAGAAAACATTTTTTCACTCAATGTGTAATCAAACTGTGGAATTCGTTACTGGAACATGTATTAAAAGCTGTCAGTGGTCCCAAATAAGAGACCAAAGACCTTTTTCAGAGCCGTAATTGTCCTCGCTTATAAAAATGTGTTAGGGGGTGGGGATAAGTCGTTTCTTGGAACTTCTATCCAGTGGGACATGTATAGTGCACAATGACTTAGAAAACAAGGTGGGCAAAAGAGTCCCTTTTACCAATACTTTCATAGTAACATAGTAAATGACGGCAGATAAAGACCAGTATAGTCCATCTAGTCTGCCCAGTAAGATGGCAAGAGTAGGTGCACTTGCCACTCCGTGTAGTCCACCCCTCCCCATGTCTTTGTTTTAGGGGTGAACCCACTGCTCCGTGTAGGAAACCCCTGTATGTTGAGAAATTAGTTACGTTTATTTTGATTTTATCCTGTTGCTGTAAAGGGATCCACTGTGTCTGTCCCATGCCATTTTGAATTCTGTCACTGTATTTGCCCCCACCACTTCCATCGGGAGGGCATTCCAAGCATCCACCACCCTTTTAGTGAAAAAGTATTTTCAGCTGCATTTTTTTTTATTTTGCGCCCGGATATACTCCCACAGTTAGGAAGGAAACACACATGGCTAGAGGATTTAATAATGAGAGGCGGCAGTCCAAAACAAATAATCTTTAAGCTATACAGAGGGCTCCTTGCAGAGGAACATAAAGACCCTCCCACTCACATAGAAAGTCGGCAGGAGTAAAGGCAATGGGAGACTATTCACATGAAAGCTCACAGGAATTCAAGGATAACGATCTGGCAACAGACCCAATTACAAATAACAATTCGAACGTACCTCTCCCTTCTGCAGCTACATAGGTTGGGGTGAAAAAACGATGGGACTTGCTGGAGAGGCTGTGGTAGGCAAGGAACTTTCTTCCATATGTGGAGGGAGTGTCACAAAATATACAAATTCTGGGAAGAGGTAACGGAGGAGTTGAACAAAGCACTGGGCTCCCAGACCTCACCAGACCCAGTGGAATGTCTCTTGGGACTGGAAAGAGATCAAAGTACGGAGGAGAGAAGCATCTCCTTACGGGCCAAATTGCTTTTGATGGCCCGGGTCTCCATTGCGTGGAGATGGATATCACAGGCAGGCCCCTGGGTGGAAGATTGGTGGGGAAAGGTAGGGGAGGCTAAGACGTTTGAAAAAATCACCGCCGTGATCCATGGGAACCAACAACAGTGTGAGGAAAGATGGGGGAGATGGCCCCAGAGAAGCTCATAGCAATAAAGGGAAAGGGGACTACCATTCAAATTTCAGCGCATCACAGAAATCCTCGCAGCACCAAAATGGACAAGAGACAACAACAGACTCCACTTGGCAAATTTTACTGTAGAATGTACTGTACTGTTGTGTTAAGTTAAGCAGTTTGAAGCACGGTTATAATCAGGATGGAAGTAATGGATACAGAGTAAACTGTGGACTTTGAGAGTGGCAAGCGATCACAGGACATAAACCGCAACCCAAACCAGAACAAGGCATGAACAGGCTGGAGGACCGGAAGAGCAAAAGAAAGGGCGCGGAAAGTTCCAGGGATGGTAGAATCAGCATCAGTGATGTAAGAGTAAGCAACACCGTCATAAATGTAACAGGGGAAATGATCTGTAAATGTAAAAGAAAAGACAGAAAACTCTGTTTATGGAAATAAATGTAATGTTCCTCTTTGGCATTAAACAATAAAAATAAAAAAAAATTAAAAAAGCTGTTAGTGTAGCTGGGTTTAAAAAAGGTTTGGACAAGTTCCTGAAGGAAAGGTCCATACACCATTATTAAAGAGGACCCAGGAAATCCGCTGCCTGCCCCAGGATAAGCACTGTGGAACCTGTGCGCCTTTTTGGGAACCCGCCAGGTAACTGTGACTTGGATTGGCCACTGTTGGAAACAGGATACTGGGCTTGATGGACCTTGGTCTGACCCATTATGGCATATCTTATGTTCTTACGTACATATGAAATGGCCTTACCATGCACACTAAAAACGTTAGGGCATGGGCTCTCATATTTTAATAAAATGCAAACTGAAAAATGCACTAAAACAGTTTTAGCTCTATATCCCAAGTACATTATAGAAGACACTTCACAGAGAAATTCCAAAACCATAAAAACTAACTTAGAAATAAACACAGAGAAAGATTTTCTGCATCTCCCAATCGCCTCTCACTCCTGCTTCTTATTCTCTTTCTAAATTTACCTCACTGAATATTGCTAGTTCCTCTTTACCAACACTGCCAAAATGCTAAACTTCTTCTCTACCCTTACTGCCCAAGCTCTCACTATCACTCATGTATTTTATTTTACTACAAACTTACTTTATCCCTGAACTCCTCTATACAATCTTTTTCAGTTGCACTCGGTATGAACAGGTCCCAAGATTCGTTGCTGGCTTCCCACTCCCTTCTGCATTAAGAGGCATGTTTACTAAAGCATGGTTAGCAATTAGCATGGGATTTAATTCTTGGTAATTGTTAGTGTAGAATCATGCTAATGATTATTGTGTGGCCAAAACTGCTGCGATATTAAAAAAAAACAAAAAAACAAAAACACGTGCTAAGTGCTTAGCTAGAGTTGGGGTGGGAACTGGGTAGGTTCTGGGCCGAGATCCAATGTGATTGGCACCAAGAGCTAGCACCTGGTACATTACCACACACTAGCTGTCAGGAAGGCCAATAGTGCAGCTGCATTTAATGGTACCTTCAAAGGTGGTGTGTGCCACTGTGCAACCTAGGATCCGACACATGCCCATGGCACTTAAAAATAAACCTCCCATGTCAAGCCCCTGCCTGAGCAGACGCCTCCACCTTCCCCGGATCAAAGGACCCGCACCATGAACAGTACTGCCTTGAAACAACCCTCCTCCACACCCGATCCACCCCCCAGGGACTCATCCGGGGCATGCCTGGTAGGCTAGTGACCTGGAATGATAGTGGTCTCCCTCTTCTCCCACCCTGTAGCCTCTGGGGTTCAAAATGACAGCTATGACCCCTAGCTAGGCTCACAGTACTACCATCTGCCATGTAAGGGCCTCCTCGGATTATCTCAACTTGCGCAAAACATTGAAAACGTATTCTTCAGCAGGTTTATGGGTAGGAAACATGATGTTTTGGATTTATATTGTTTTATTAGTTTATTGTAATATGGTCATTTAGACTACCAAGGACATGCCCAGATAAGTCTGGGGGCATCACAGCGAGCATTCGGGTATATTTAGGGGGGGGAGGGGATGGTTCAGAGGGGGGCTGTTCAGGGGCACCTATTAAGAGGGGTTTGACTCATGGGGTGATATCAGTGGTGGTGGGTGCTGTTCAGGAGAGTGATGTTGTGCGGGGGGGGGGGGACTTTCGGGTTGTGCCACCATAAGTGCTCCTTTTTTTCTGCACCGGAGCCCATGTCCCATGTCTCAGCAGATAGTGCAGTCAGCCGTGCAGACCCTCACTGGGCAGATGCAGGTCCTGCCCCCCTGCATTTACCGCCCAGACTCTGCGCTCAGTAAACAAGCCCCTAATTGCAAACATTCCACATATGTTGCAAGCTCACCTACTCCTTGTTACCACAGAGGATTTCTCAGGGCTCTCCTACGCTCGTGATTTCTCCCTTATTGCACTTTACACCAAAAACTCATTCTTCTTCACCTTCAGTCCCAAGAAAAATCATACTGATGGCTCTGAAAGCTACCCAGAGTTGCACCCCAACAGGGCCCCTTCAACTCATACCCATCATTCTGAGACTGACATCCCACCTCCCCTACATCTAATGCCGTTCTCAAAAGGGATCTCATCCTCTGTGCCTTTTTGCATTCCTTGCTAGTTTGTCTATTTCCAAATAATGGTGCTGATAGTAGTAGCAAGTGACCTGAAAAATAATAGCTCTACTTTAGGGCTTTATTCATTCATGATTTAAATGAGTATGATACAAATCCCTCCCCCCCCCCCCCCCCCACACACACACATTACCCTCCACAAAAATAATGGAAGCCTCCACATAAAAGGTGCAAAAATACTCAGGTGAAAAAGTCCTTTGGCATTTGGTTGCACAGTGCTCCTTTTTGCATTAGCCAGAACATAAATTAACCTAGAGTCATATTTTTCACAAATCTCAAAAGACACACGCATAGAACCGGAGGCATAAAGCTGCCAATAGGAAGCGCTCAGTGATGGTATTATTATAGAAACTCTGAAGTTCAAACATTATAGCTTGAAATCCTTCAACAACTACCCTGAGGGATGGAGGTGCCACAGCGGTTAATGCAGTTGTCTCTCACATTTGAAGACCTGCATTCAAATCTGATTTAGGTGAGGAATTGAAATGAGTTAGTGGCCTCGGTCTAATCCCAGGAAACATTTCCCTGCCATCATGATACAGCCATACAATTTTACGCAATTATCAGCATGGGAGCAGGGGTTCTGCAGACCTGGGCTGGCCTGCCCTTGTATAGCTGCTTGCAAAAGGATGTATGTCTGCCCATGATGGGGCAGCCTGGTATCCGTCAGGAACGGAAAAAAAAACAGAACAAATCCATGTTTCTAATTCCCATATCCCCCCTCCCCCCACCTTGAGTTACTTTCTGACCAAGAACGTCTAATACTTTTGAGAAAAGCCTTCTTTGAAAATATAAAACCCGGTAAGGCTTTACACAGATTTGAACGGAACCAGATTTAAGATTATGGTGCCCACAGGCAAGACTGAACAGCAGATCGGGGACAGAGGTAGCAACGTGTCAGAGAACCCAAAGTTGGAGATCCAGAAGAAGAGCCAGGGAAGGGTATAGTGCCCGAGTAGCAGCGCTTTGAATCAGCTTGTGTTGCTGGTCCTTACAAGCGGCAGCTGCCTTTTCTTTAGCCTGAGTATTCAGCACTTTCAAAATCCAGTGCTCTGGACCCCGGCCTGGGCATGAATCGGTGCCTCAGCACTAAGACCTGGTTAGGATTCCTGGAGCAGGTCTTCCATTCTGAGCAGGCTCCAGAAGCAGTGTTCACAGACCAGAAGGGGAGAAAGCCTCTGTCACTGCTCAATGGCAGCAACTAGTGGCCAGATTCCGCTCCACGTCGGGCAGCTCTGAGAAGAAGCTGCAGTTTGAGGCTCCCGATCAGCTGGGCTGATTTGGGAGAGAGAAACAAAACCAGAAATAGAAAAACTGCAGCTAGTTATGAATAAAGGCTCCAAGGGGCAAATCCCTGCCCTAGTTCAGACTGAGCTAGAAGGAGCAGGAGAGTGACAGGCAGAAAAATAACAAAACCAAAGCAACTGGCAATCCCCAGCAACTAACCCATTTAGTAAAGCAGAACAGCTATTCTAATATGAGTAAAAATTCATGGAACAAATTCTAACGTCTCTCTCTAATGCCTGTAATTAGAAAAATAATATCTGCAAGGAACACAGATGTGGTTGACATAAGGTAGCGTGAAAAGACTTGGATGTTGCTCTTCTGCAATGGAAAATCTGGTTCAAAGCCTCTGGGGATGATGCAGTAAACTGCGCTATGCTTTAGCACAACAGTTTACACCAAATTTTCCTGCGCTAGTCTAACTCCCGAAGCAGAAAAAAAACCACTGCACTATAAGGTAGTGCAGGGAGCATGCAAACAGCACGAGTACAGCTGAACAGGAAATTGCTCCCGATGTAAAAGACCGCACTGAAACAGCACAGTTTTGTTTTTTGTTTTTAAACTCTTCTTTCAATGCTAAATCTTTCCACCAGCTCAGGGATGGTACAAAGACACAGTTCATAGGGGTCTATCTGAGATGAAGGGCAGCACTTCACCTCGGAAGACCCAAGATCCCTGGTGGCTCAAGCGAATCCCCAGACCACCAACCCGATAAAAACCCCTGGTGACCTAAGTGGTCTCTGGGTTCCCTACCCTCCACCCTCAAAGATTTCTCTGATCGCCCCAATGAACCCCTCCCCCCTCCCCAAAGATCTTCGTGCTGGTCAAAATGGCCCACTTGCACCTCCGACCCCCTTTCCCCTCCCCCACAAAAAATACTCTGGAAGTCCAAATGGATACTCCGCGCCCCCCCGGTACCCGCAAGCCCATCTTCAGAGTTGGAAAGCAGGTGTGATGTCCACTCGCACCTGCCTCTGCACTTCCATCTTGGAAAATAGTAGTGCATTGGGAGGCTCCACAGGGAGTTGGTCCATTTCAGATCATTATTAAATATGTTAAAAAGCAGTGGGCCCTGGTACAGATCTCTAGGGTACTCCACTATTTACTTTTCTCCATTAAGAAAATTGACCTTTTAGCCCTACTTTCTGTTTTTTTGGGGGTTTTTAATCTTTTAACCAGTTCTCAATCCACAATAAGACACAACCTCATCCCATAACTTTTTAATTTCCTTAGTTTCCCACGAGGGACCTTGTCAAAGGCTTTCTGAAAATCCAGATAGAGATGCAGCTCTCCTAAAGGTTTCTTCACTATCACTCCCCAAAGAGGCTTCCTCAAGGAAGCAATTACACAAAGTAATTAATGAGATTTAAATCTATGATCACTTATCTCGCTGATTCAGTCATGTAGCCAATTCGCTATCACAGCTTTTAAAAGTTTGGACATTCCAATTGATTAAAAGGGAGATGGGCCTCGTGATGAGAAAATTGGACTAAGCATCATGCTTGGTAAAGTGCCTAAATGGTTTTGCAGCTACCATGCAGCATATGTGAAAATTTTGTGGGGTAGCTATAAAGCCTGCGCGGTATCTGCAAGGGGAGTGACCAGCAGCAGCCCTGCAGATGCTACGCAGGGCTAGAATGTACCACAGTGACCCACGATACTTGCATCAGTAGGCAATGCGGGTAGTCCTATGCTACCTACCGATGCAGGGATCGCGGGGTCAAAGCAGCAGAAAGGGAAGGACAGAGCAAAAGATAGTATAGTGCCCCTGTATCGTTCCATGGTACGACTGCATCTTGAATATTGTGGGCAATTCTTGTCGCCATATCTTACAAAGGATATAGCAGAAGTAGAAAAGATACAGAGAACAGCCACAAAAATGGTAAAGGGGATGCAAGGATACCCCTACGAGGAAAGACTTAAAAGGTTAGGGCTCTTCTACTTGGAAAAAAGACGACTCAGGGGAGATATGATAGAGGTCTATAAAATAATGAATGGAGTGGAACAGGTAACATAGATTGGTTGTTTACTCCTTCAAAAAGTAGAAAGACTGGGGACACACAATGAAGCTACAATGTAATCCATTTAAGACTAATAGTAAATATTTTTTCATTCTGTGTGTAATCACACTATGGAATTCATTACCGGAGGATGTAGTAAAAGCTGTTTGTGTAGTTGGGTTAAAAAAGGTTTGGACAAGCTCCTAGAGGAAAAGTCCAAAAGCCATTATGAAAGAGAACCTGGGAAATCCACTGCTTACCCCGAGACAGAGCAACCTGGAATCTGTGTACCTTGTTGGGAACTTGCTAGGTACTTGTGACCTGGATGGCTACTGTTGGAAACAGCATACTGGGCTTGACGGACCTTGGTCTGACCCAGTATGGCATATCTAATCAAAATAAAATATTTCTGTCATCCCTGATGTCACTGCATCCATCTGATCCCAAACTTACCCCCCCCCCAAACTCCCCTCCCCCCCCGTGCTTGAAGGTGTTGGTGCTGCATATCTTCAAACCATTATTAAGAAGTGACCGTAGATATCAATGCTTGACCCAGTACAAGCATTGTGGAACTTGTGTCTCTTGGGGAAACTGCTAGGTACGTATGACCTAGATTGGCCACTGTTGGAAACAGAATACTGGGCTTGATGGACCTTGGTCTGACCCAGTATGGCATATCTTATGTTCTTATGTTCTGATCTGGGCACTATCACCATTGAAGGCCACCAGAATCCCCTCCCCCCCTAAACAGCACCCTACTGCTGTCTGAGAGGGGGTCTTGGAGCCAACCCCCAAACAACAATGATCCCTGC
The DNA here is from genome assembly GCA_033557465.1 of Ichthyophis bannanicus. NCBI lineage: Eukaryota > Metazoa > Chordata > Amphibia > Gymnophiona > Ichthyophiidae > Ichthyophis > Ichthyophis bannanicus. Next base: position 304,312,576 of record CM066032.1, on the reverse strand, counting down.
TAGCCAATGGAGAACCCCCTCCCCCACCCCCTAAGCTCCCCAGCTGTTACCTAAAGGATCCTTGGTGGTCCAGTGGCAGGAGCAATCCTGTCTGCTCCTGCCCCGTCTCCAGCACCATCTAAAATAGCACCGGTCTCACAGCGCCGCCCCCTAGTGAGACAATACCGACTCCGGCTAAAAACTCACCTCTTTGAGACTGCTTCTTTGTCCTGATACCCCTCACTCTCTTGTTCACCACGTGTGCATATCTTACCATACCCTAGTCCCCAGTTTTTTGATGTTGTTCTGATAAGCATAGACTATCTTTTACATCTATATGTGCAGCGCTGCGTAAACCTTGTAGCACTATAGAAATATGTAGCAGTAATACTCCCAGAAGCGGAAAAGCTTTAGAACTAGTCAATTTTGCCATCATTCATCCCTTGAACAAAAATCCTCTCAATGAAGTCTCAAGCAAATATTTTTAACAAACATGCAAATTTCAAACAAAAATGTTTAAATTCTGTACATCGTTTCTCAAAACGTCTCCTTGTCTGGAATCTATGAAAGATCTTAGAGTGCATTATTCTGGAAAATCAGGACGTTAACAGCAAATCTGCTCTTGGTAGCTCTCCAGCTCAATCTTCCTCTCCTCCCTCGTTCAGCTCTCTGATCCCTCCCCTCATATGTACATCATTATACCAACAGCAGTAGTATCTGAAGTAAGAAATGGGTAGGAGTCAAGGCAACACTCGCTCACAGGGCCGACGCTACCAGGTAAGCACGGCAGGGGGGCACTGGCGAGAAGGAGCACCAAAATCACAGCTAGCAATAGTGTGTGTGCCTGCAGGAGCAGCAGGTCCCACAGGTCGAAGAGCAAAAGAGAGCCGCGATCCCCTGCAGCGCTGCTGTATGCTCTCAAGACAGGCCGCTCCCACGGGCAGAAGACTGTGGACAGCAGTAGTGTGGGCGCCCTGGTCGCAGCCTGTCTTGCAGGCCAAAAATCACAGCCTGCAGTGCTGCTCTAGGCTCACGGGCCAGGCTGCTCTCACAGACCGACAAGGAGAGAGACTCGTGGCAAGAGTGCTGCAGGGATCAAAGACACCCAGGAGGTAAGGAAAATGTAAAGGGGCAGTGGTTTGAGGAAATAAAGTTGGTAGGAGGGGAATGAATGGAGGGCAAGGGGTAAGAATAGAAGGGGGAAGGAGAAAGGGACACAGGCTGGGAAAGGAGCAGAGTGGGGGAAGGCAGCAGGGGAAGTCGGAAGAATGCAAGGGACTGGAGGTTGAAGAGAGGGGGAGAAGGACACAATAAATATATGCTAAAGGACGCAGCCCCCACTCCCTCCTTGAAGGCACACAGGCAGTCCATCCCCGCCCCATACGCATGGGCACCCTTCCCCCACACCACACAAACATGCACGCAGAGGCACCCCGCCCCTGTACCACACACACACACACACACACACACACATACAGGCAGGCCTGTACACACAGGCACATACACACAGACACAGATACTCACACATGCATGTATGCAGCCCCAACACTCTCCATGATGCAGACTTTCACATAGCTCTCAACGGGCCCCATCACTCACACACACACACACAAACATACAACTCACACATGTATGTATGTAGCATCCGACAGTCCCCATGACGTGCACATAAAACACACACACACGCATGTAGTCTCCCAGCAGTCTCCATGACACAAAGAAAGACACAAACACATGCACCCACAGACATACGCACAAATGTGCACCCTCCAACACTTCCTATTACACACACAGATGAAGCCCCCAAATGTCTGATCCTGTGCGTGAGGGAAGCATGGTATTATGTCACTCTAGAAACACTGAAACATGGTGACAGATAAAAGACCATACGGCCTGTCCTGTCTCCCCTTCCATACCAACTACTACAGTCCCTTTTTCCTTTAGCCATCTTCTGTGTGTCCCATGCTTTCTTGAATTCAGATATAGTCCTCATCTCTACTGCCTCCACTGGGAGACTATTCCATGCATCTACCACTCTTTCCATAAAGAAATATATCCACATATTACTCCTGAGTCTATCCCCTTTCACTTTCATCCTATGCTCCCTCATTGCAGTGCTTTCTTTCAGTTGAAAGAGTCTCTCCTCCTGTGCATTTATGTCATGGAGGTATTTAAACATCTGTATCACATCTCTTCTCTCTTGCCCTTCCTCCACAGTTCATATTGAGATATTTAAGTCTGTCCCCCATATGCCTTATGGCAAAGCCCACTGAGCATTTTGGCATATACCCTCTTCACTAACTCCATCCTGTTTAGATCCTTCTGAAGGTGTGGTTTTGAGAATTGCACACAGTACTCCAAACGAGGCCTCACCAAAGACATACAGACTCAGAGGCACTATCACCTCCTTCTTCCTGCTGACCATTCCTCTCACTGTGCATCCAAGCATTTTTTTTTGGTTTTTGCCATCACCTTTTCTACCTGTTAAGCACCCTTAAGATCATCAAAAACAATCATCCATAGGTCCTGCTCTTCTTTTGTGGACAGAAGTACTTCACCCCCTATACTGTACCGCTCCCTTGGATTTTTGCAGCCCAAATGCATGACCCTGCATTTTTTAGCATTAAATCTCAACTGCCGAATTCTTGACCATTCTTCAAGCTTTTCTGGATCCCTCCCTCATGTTACCTACACCTTCATAGGTGTCTACTCTATTGCAAATTTTGGTATCGACCACAAAGAGGCAAACCTATAAAATGTAACCACAAGACCCACTTTCATGCAAGAATGCAGATGTACATAGTTTAAGATGTTAAATGTTATATACTCTATGTAACCCAATAAGTTATTCCTCCCTGTTCTATGTAAAGCTTGTTGTTACAATTGTTATATGTAAACTGCTTTGAATCTATGAAAAGGCGGTATATAAAACCTGTTAAATAAATAAATAAAATAAAATAAAATAAACCTTACCAGATAGCCTTTCTGCAATATCACTTACAAAAATGTTAAAAAGGATTGGACCAAGGAAAGATCCTTATGGTACACACCTTCTTCTCACAGTGAACTCCATTTACCTATACCCTTTGTTGCCTCAGTCAACCTGTTTCTAACCCAATCTGTCACTTTATGGTCTATCCCTAAGGCGCTCAATTTGTTTATAAGTTGCCTGTGCGGAACAGTATCAAAGGCTTCACTCTGTCAAGTGTGCACTTTTCAACTTGTTTTAGCTTTGCTGCAGGGTACCAAACATGCCGAACCTCCTTCCTTCCCTCTCATGGAGTGCTGCTAGGGTGATATTTATATTTATGACCCAGTCAGGCAGCCAACTACAGAGAACAGAGGGAGTGAGGGGAGCTTTGGGTGCAGTGCGTTGGTCAGTCAGAGTCAGACACGTGCACTGCAACACAGGGCCTGAAGCTTGTGGTTAGCATCACTACAAGAAGCACCACTGCTGGCTCTCAGTGGGAGGCTACAGAATGATCTTTCCGCTTTGGTCCAGCCTTGGTGCAATGCCAACGAACTCTCTGCATGTATCACAGTTGCAACAGCTCCAACAGGCAGCAGCGAAACAGCACTCTCAAAGAAATCTCAAAGTCCATCCAAGTGCTGGTTCTCACATTAATGCCACCATCGCCGACTGTAGGGACTGTTAACATCAGCTCCGGGATGGAGTCCTGCCTCGTAGTGCTCACTGTAGCTTCCATTCTGCTTACACCAAGGGATAGCTTTCCCCAGGTCTGTCTTAATAATAGTCTATTGACTTTCTCCAGGAACTTGTCAAAATATTTTTTAACCCCAGCTACACTAACTGATTTTATCACGTCTTCCTTTTTTGTCCGATTTACGAGAGAGCTTTGAATGATACACGTAGAGAGAGAGAGCGGTGGTAGTATCTGTAGCAAAATAACAGGCAAGATAAGAGGCATGAAAAGCTAAGTGATTGTAACTTTTGTACACCTTTTCTTGGTTAAATAAATACATTGATTTTGTTTGCTTCGATCACATTAACCCTTTGACTATCACAGCCTGCTCATACGATGTTAAATATTTACCCCTCAGGACTTGTTTTTATTCCAGCTAGGCCTTTGTCCCTTCCCTGCAATTTTCTTGCTACAATATTTGTTGTGAAGGAGAAATACAAGCATCACGTCAACAAAGTTCACAAAGGAATTTTGGGAAAGGAGGGGTGCAGCCTACCATTAACAGTAATGAGGAAGAGGGGGCGCCATTCTGTAGGTTGCTTGGGGGAGCTAGAGACCCCAGCATTGGCCCTGCTTGCTCAGACTGCAGGGACTGGACTTAGATCTGTGCTGACTTCCTGCTTTTGCTGTTATGAGTCATGTGGGACAGTGGGGTCAGAGGTCTGCTGAGTGGACAGCAGCATGGCTGGAGGTAGATGATAGCACTACAGTAAGATTTTATTATGAAGTACCACCCCCCCCCCTCCTCCTTTTCTTCCTGACATCGCATCTAAGGAGATGCAAGGAGGCAGTACCGTACCTAGCCCTGGTGCGAGTGGTGTGGCCACAGAGGTTTAGGGGGCACATTTCAGCTGCCAACTGCTGCCCTGCCGCCTCCACTTTTTGTTCTCTCAGCGGCGGCCTAAATGCACCCCCTAAGCCTTTTTGGGTCTTTCGGCAGGTCTGGTCCCTCCCTCCTCTGACGCGATGTCAGAGCAGGGAGGGATCAGATTTGCTGCTGGTGACTTGCACATTGGGTGCGCCTCCCTTCCCCATACCTCCATCCAGCCTCTGCCTGCTTTTGCCCTGCTGCCACTGCCGTGGAGAAAACAGAGGAGGGAAACAGCAGGCAGCGGCTGGACGGAAGTATGCAAGTCGCACAGGGCAAGATTCTGGCTCGGTACGGCCCTGCAGGGAGGTGCTTGGGATTCACCCCAAATCCTCTTGTCTAACTAAGAGCTGCAGAACTGGACTTTGAGCAGACTTTGTGACGTTGAGCAATTCCAGTTTATTGCCCAGTGACTTTGCAACCTGGATGAAATCAAGGCATTGAGCTACTCAAAATCAGAGAGAGCAGTTTGCAGCTCAAGACTCAGTGAGAAAGGACTGATCAGGAAGAAGGTACCATAAATGCAAAACATCCTGAGGAAAGTGGCAATTAGAACCAAGAAAATTTCACAACATTTTTAATTTGTCTGTACATGGCACCATTTCTAGAACATTAACAGGTTTTGCAATCTACCTTGATGAAAGGAATTAGTGAATGTGGATGTTTCAGTGTTAACCACGTTCAATATGAATTAATTAGAAGAGACTTCGGCCATTCTCATGGTTTATTTACTCTCCTGACAATTCTTCAGCCTTCATCCTGCATTTGCAGAACCTACAGAACACCGAACGGTGTGCCTATTGCATTACCCTTAAAGAAGGAAAAGGAAAAGAGATCTCACGTTCAAAATGACAAAATCAAGGTCTTCTTTAAAATCCTCTGCTCATCTGCTTCTATTCATTAATCTTAATGTTTTCATTAATGTATGATGTGCTCCTCAGCAACTAATTACATTTTGCCGGAATCAAACACTAACAATTATGGTTATCATTATCACCTTAATAAAGCACAATAAAGATCTTCCACAAAAATACAAGAAATCACAATGAATATTCATGCTGCACAACATTTAAAATGCAAAACAGTTATGGTGATTGAATTAATGTCCTCATTCATTGGTTAGCATCATTATTTAAGTAAGCCTTGTATGGTATTCAAAACAACACAATTAGGCAATATTACGTGATAGAGAAGATACCTTGCAATGCATGACTAGTGAGGAAAGTCAGGTGTCTAGCCGGTGAGGCCCCTCTAGAGGGTTATATTGCTACTGTAAACTTTTTTCTTAAAAAATAATCAAAGTTACGGCAATTTTTTGATTTAAAATATTCACTAGAAAATAGATAGTTATATATAGTAGATGCTCCTTTTTCAAGGGATAACGTTTTCCTTGCGTTCTAGCAGGCCAGTGGGACTGTCCTGAGATAGACAGGCACTACCATCAGGCGAAGTGGAGGCCCCCCCCCCATTACTACCACTGCAGCTGCCCCTCTCGGAATGACATATAACCAATTGCAAGAAAAAACTGAAAGTGCTCTTAGGGCCACCCCCTTTGAAATTTTTAAAGGGTTACATCCAAGCCCTCATCTGCTAGTACAAGAAAGTCTTGACCAACTCTATAGCCACAAATAAGAAACCCAGCAAAGCATCTTATTTGCCAGACTTTCTAGAAAGCCACAAGGGATTATAATGTCTTCCCTAAGCCATAGCTCCCAGCTGTATGTTACCTTGCTGAACTTCTTCAACCCACCCACCCCCTCCCCATTAGCAAAGGTAGTCTAACTGAGCTTACAGGCACCAAAAAAGGTGGGTCCCCAGGCAGTTCTCCCGCCTAACAGTGGAACCTTCTGAAGCCCAGCCAGCCAGGTCCATAAGCAACAGTTTAGATGAAGATAATTAGTCACAGCAAGATTTAAAAAATCTCTTATTTAGCTGCTTGCTTCTTGTACAGACACTGCCTGTCAGAAGTTGGACCCCAAAACGGTTCTCTTTCCTGGAGCTTCAGGAAACGGTACAACTTACAGCCACAGCATAACTTTACCATAGCAGTATCATTCACCAACCTATGGTTACTCACGCTATAGCATTTTCAGCAGTGTAGGCGCACCAGTCACCCGACACATCAAGTTTCAACCCCGTAGGCCTTTAATTCTGTCAGGTAGTGCCTGTTGCCTTCTCTCCTGCTATTTCTCCCCAGATCTTTGCTTTCTTAATAAACTCTATGGCCCAAAATCCTAGTCAGGAAGCCTTTAGGCTAAGAGTTAGTGACTGGCTTCCAGGGCCCCTACCAAAGGAACTCCGATGAAGGGAGGAAGAGCTCGGCAACACCTGACATCTTTAGAGAACCTCTAAGGCCCTGCCCTGGGCCCCTGGAACTGCAGAGTCAGCATGAAAGTCAGCCTGCCCTGCAGAACCTCTTCGCCTTGCAGCATCAGACATGTCCCATCTGCTGGAGACAGCAATACTGACTGGCTTCCTGGCTGCATGAGAATATATAGGGGAGGTGATCAGTTTCCTCTGTCTCTAACTGCTGGCAGGAGAATAAACCCCACTGGTCTGGTATGGATAAAAAAGAATATTGGTTTCCTATCACAATCTATTATAAGAATGGATTCCCTCCTACCTTTGAGATCATTCTCCAGATGTGTCCTTCAATCCTTATTTAAAGGCCTTAAGATAAGATCATAAGATATACCATACTGGGTCAGACCAAGGTCCATCACTTCCGGTATCCTGTTTCCAACAGTGGCCTATCCATTTCACAAATACCTGTCAGGTTCCCAAAAAAGTATACAGATTCCATGTTGCTTATCCCAGGATAAGCAGTAGATTTTCCTGGTCCTCCTTAATAATGGTTCATGGACTTTTCCTCCAGGAACTTATTTGGTTCCTTCAAAATTTGATATCCATTGAAACCCTCCTATGTTGAATTATGACACTATAGGCCTTTATCCACAACTACTCAGGTATTTGTCCCCTATTTTCAATACTTTCCTACTCCCTCTCTCTACAAACTTAGTCCAGCAATTGCAGTTACAGTCATTGACCTTTGGGCCACAGACCTCAGCTCCCTCTGTGACAGAGTAACACAGTGTGGCCATTATGTTAGCATCAAGTAATGGACAAGACTCCGTCCCATAACATCTCTATCCCAGGAACTAAGTTCTGATCCAGGAAACAAACCCTGGTCCTCTGCATGGCTTCAAAAGGAGATCCAAGTAACATTCCCAAAAACTGAAAACCAATAGTCTACCTATAATCTATAAGTTGTTTAAAAAGCAGCACGCCCAGCATATTTAGCTTTACTCTCTGTTTTCTATCTTTTAACCAGTTCATGGTCCACAATACTACACTGCCTCCTATCCCATGACTTTTTATTTTCTCCAAGAGTCTCTCATGAGGGACCTTGTCAAAGGCTTTCTGAAAATCCAGATACACTATATCAACTGGCTCACCTTTAATTACCTATTATTCACACCTTCAAAAAAAAATATAACGGATTAGTGAGACAAGACTTTCCTTGGCTAAATCCATGTTGGCTTTCTCCCATTAAACCACGACTATCTACATGTTCAGTAATTTTATTCTTTATAATGGTTTCTGCCATTTTGCCTGTTACTGACATCAGGCTCACTGGTCTGTATTTTCCTGGATCATCCCTGGAATCCTTTTTAAAAATTGGCATTACATTGGCCACTCTCCATTCTTCAGGTACCACAGATAATTTAATGATAGTTCACAGATGACTAACAGTAAGTCAGCAATCTCATATTTCAGTTCGTATACTGTCCGGTCCAGATGATTTGCTACTCTTTAGTTTATCAAATACCCGTAATGCATCTTCCCAGTTTATCGATATTTGTTTCAAGTTCTCCAGTTCATTACCTTTAAATACCATTTCAGGCATGGATAATTTCCCTACATCTTCTTCAGTAAGGACTGAAGCAAAAAATTCACTCAGTCTCTCCACTATGGCCTTGTCATCCCTTAGCACCCATTTTACCCCTCTATCAGCTAACGGTCCAACTGACTGTCTCATTCGTTTTGTGCTATGAATGTATTTGAAAACGTTTTTATTATGAGTTTTTGCTTCCACAAGTTTCTTTTCAAATTCTCTCTTTGCTTGCCTTATCAATGCCTTGCATCTAACTTGCCAGTGCTTATGTTTCCTACTTTCGTCATTTGGCTCCTTTCTCCATTTCCTGAAAGATGTTTTTTTTTGGCTACGACAGAGAGAAACAATTGGAGCCACACCCCAATCAACTACACCTCATGACGGACCACTGGAAACCACTGAGGAGGATTACTGGCCACAATGGAGCCATGGTGGTGACTTAAGCATGCAGAAAGCTCTAAAAGGACTGCCCTTTCTTGGACTACAACCCAAAGGACATACTTAAGAGGGCTCTTTGCATGGTACTACAAGAGCACGCCTGACACCTCTAGGCCAATCTTCCAGGCGTCTCTGTGGACTTCACAATTTCACAAGTCCCACCTCGAAGAGCAATAGGTCCATCAAGGGGAGTTTGCTCAATCACAATTTGAGGCAGCATATGACTAAGCACAGAGACAGAGCTATCATCATATCCCTGTGATGAAGTGATTGCACATGTAGGTTTGGAAAATATTTATTTTAAAAAATTGGGAAAAAATGGTTTGAATTCACATAAGAAAACATATGGAAGGCTTTTTGATCAATGATATTTATGTGACGTCGTGGGCCCATAGAGGCTATTGAACTGTCACAAAGGTCTTTTTTTCTCCTTCCCTTTACATACAATTTTTCAGTTGTTTATACAGTTTTATTAATATTTATTTGGGAAGATTGAGGATTTCCTGTCTGGACATTTAGGATTTACCTTCCTATATCTTTTGGTTGAATTGCCATTCATTTCCTTTACCTGATGCTATGTAGTAGTGCAGAGGGTATTAAGGAGAAAACCTCTGAGATGGACCCTTCAGGCTGCTCCAGACCAAGAGCACCCTGCCCAGCCTCCCAGGACTCAATACAGCTCCTGAGGAAAGGGGAAAGGGGGAACAGCACACCGCTGCCAGAGGCCGAGAACACCAGTAGGCCCCTGGTCTCTGCATCTGCAAAGCTGGTACGCAAGTCAGCCATGCTTCCAGGACCCTCCTCCACTTTACTACTCCAAAAAAGTCTCCACTTAGACAGAGTTAGAGCAATACTGGATGGCTTCCTGACTACATACATAGGGGGACGGCCAGAGTTTAAGCCCTATCTCCACCCATTGGTGTGGACTTGTCTAGACAAGATGAAGAGGAACACCCCATTCAAAATAAAGCTAATCTGTGACAAAAGGAAGGGAATACAAATGAGCAAAGATTAATTAAGCATGCGCATGGATTCTGAGCAGTTTTAAACACTACGATACAGAAATTTATAATTATATACAAAATGTAAATAGTTACAACAATTAATGCACAGTTATCTGTATAAAGTTAGAAAGTTATAAAGTTACTAAATATTATCTGTATAAAGTTACTAAATATTATCTGTATAAAGTTAAAAAACTATGTTCCATGTAATGTATACATTAGTGTACAAATTTGTTTACTTTGTTCCATGTAAACCGCCCCTGATCTCTGGAAGGGGCGGTATAGAAGAATTAGATAAATAAATAAATAAATAAATAAATAAATAAATAAACACTCTGGAACATGATTACTAAAAAATGCGCCATTAGCACGTGGTCGAGCCCGGAAACCAGCGTGGAGGCAAACTCCAGGGGATATGTGCATTTGTGTCCCTGCCGATGAAACAGTGCTGATGAAGGGCACTGTGGTAAACCAGCGCCTGCAGCTAACGTCACCCACTGAGATGGCGTTATGTGCGCACACACCAACTGAAATAACTGTGGTTAACGCGCATCCATCATGTCTACGCTAACTGCGATGTGCCATCAATGTTCATGTTCCGCTCGCAACCCACCCTGTCTCTGCCCATTCACATGCTAGACCAGAATTTTTAGCAAAGGACCCCTCACTAACTTAAGGCGGTGTGCTTACTGCATGCTAAACCCCACGCTAGCAGCTAGTACAGTTTAATAAAAATGACCCTATGAGTGACAGCAAGTTATTTTCAATAGGGCAGACCCTCAGCGTCCTTATTCACCTTCCCCTGCCCTCCAAACTGCAGCCAATCAGGCCACCAGGAAGCAAATTCCATGCCCCAAGACAGATAGATTTAACCAGTTCATTAGCCCTTTCCATCTTATCTTAAAAACATTAAAAAGAGAATAAAACTGTGTCTGGAAAAGTCCAAAGTGCTCTTCTCAAGGGCAAGGTTAATAAACTCCATTTATATCTTTTTTTTAAAAAAAGAAATAAAAGGGATTTAGGGGATATTCCTTTGTAAGCCTATCTAAACGGTAGAAATACTTCAGCTAGAAACAGCCTGTGCCCACTAAGAGCCTAAGTGTATACACAAAAGATCCTCCAGCTTGGCAAGAGACAGAATACTTATGGGCTCCACTTGGAGCGTATTTTGTTAGCCTCTTTCCCTTCAGCGTCCCACAGGAAGGCATTCTTCACATCTCAGAAAGGTAATTAGACAACTGACGAAGAGTCCCCCAGCACTCACCTTGCCTTCAGATTAGAGGTCACAGCTATCTAATCTTGCTCTACCGATTCAATTTACGATAACTGAAGCAACATGTATTGTAAAGAAAACAAGACATCACCATAGCAAGCGCCATGGAAAAGATATAGAGAAACACTTAGCCAAATACAAGCCCTCCTCAAGGGAAAAAAGAACTCAGGCCTGGGTAGGAACGACTTGTCTAGTGGCCACTGACAGCGTAATGCCCTCTATGATTCTATTCATAGCATATCAGTTCAAACAAAGATATCCGAACTTTATCATTCTGAATGTGTGCTTTTAATAAGTGCTTCAAACAGCCCCAGTATGCCGTTCTATCCTTTCCTTTGCCTGTACCACACATATTCACTTCTGCAGGACCAACTAAGTTAAAGCTCCATTGTAGGCGGCATTCTTTATAACTTATTGTTCACAGTATCCATCGCCTTGACATAATGAAGACCTGTGGGATAGAAGCTGCCCCTTTTGAAAGCCTCTTTTTCAGAGCAAGCATGGTCTGTGGCTTGCTTCTAATGCTTTTAGGTCCTTTTCAATGACCAATGTTTTATGCAGGGTGATGTGCGAGGCTTAGTGGCTTTAGAAATGATTTTCAATGTGGTAAGAACTACATATATAAATAAGTAGCTTTGCTTCAAGGGTTCAGCTGTATTACAATAGAGATACATGTATTTTTAAGTTTGTTCTTCTGCCATCTAGTGGGCTGAACATTACTTGCTGTGGCTTCGGTGAATTGTCTGAGTTCAAGTCAGGGGACAATATCGATCATTAGTGATTTCTTTGTTACGCTAACAAAAATGACAGTCTTCAGGTGGCTAAATATATTACAGATTAATTTAAAATATGTTCTTAATAACACAATTTTAACACCAAAAACAAAAGTCTAGAAATTTGTTTCTGGCCACCAGAAAAACACCCGTTCTGCACTTTTTAAAGAGATAGTGTCAAAGATTTTCAATGACATTGTGCCATGATTTACATAAAACTCAAAACCTTATTTTTTTCATTTATAAATGTACTACATGAGAAGACATCATGGGGCAAGGAGATATGAGTGAAAAAAGAGGCATGACATTGCAGATATATGGCAGAAAGGATTATGGAATCCTCCATCCTGGACAGTTTTTGAAACATCACCCTTGCTAGGGCCAACTCAGGTAACTTCTGAGGGACAGCAAACAGCAGTAGTGGTCAAAGCAAAACAGTAGACCCTGACGGCCCCACAAATTCAGAGCCATCAGCTTATTCTTTTACCTGCAGGAAGAGTGGGCTCACACATACGTACAAAGCAAAGTTTAATAACTAAACTGTACTGGTCAATTGTGCAATTTTACAGGATTGTTGTGACAAAAGCTGTGTTGAGTGATTGCGATTGTTGAGTTTACTATTAAAATCTCTGGGGGTGGGGGTACAGGAAGTAGGGATGGATGGATGAAAGTTTGTCAAGGGTGTTCAATACCCTTGCAGGGGGGCCTGATCCGTGCAGCATTTTGCATTGGCGAAGGCAATTTAAGTCTTTAAAGTTGATTATATACAAAAAAAGGGAAAAAAGGTCATCCCTGCAGCTTTGCTACAGACCATTATCTCCAGATATTTCAGTGAATTAAACACAGTGGCATTGCACTATTTAAAATAAATTTGGAAAATTAAGATTATCGTTGTCCCTAGACAAACTACTTCTCTGCTAAAACGTCACTTTTGAAAATTTACTAGGCCCTGTTGGTTCAACATGTGCATGACCAGGAATTTTTTCTGCCCAACATTTTTCCCTTTGCATGATCATTTTGGAAAAGATATTTTAATCTCCCCTCTTCCAAACTGACGATGATCAATAAAGATCATTTCTATGCCCTTTTTCTCAGGCTGACACCTACCAGAAAGCAAGCTAACAGAGAGTGATTTTCTCCTTTGCATCTCTAAGTGTTTCTATAAAGCCCTACAAACTCTGGAATTACTCCCACTCTCCCTTTGTATGCTTCTCACCACAGAAGTCTTGGGGTTCCTGTTCAAAAGACATTTCCATGAGTAAAATAGCACTCTGGGGCTAATCTTATAAGTAGAGGTGTAGCCTAACAGTTAGAGCAGTCAGCTGGGAACCAGAGAAAGCCAGTTCAAATCCCTCTGCTGATCCTTGTGATTTATTAATTTATTTTGCACGTTTTTTATTCCTCTTTTCCTTGGGTCAAAGTGGTTTACAGGTAACATTCGCAGCTTTTGTAGAAATTACATTTAACTATTAACAAGTTGTATGAGAGTTGAGTCTATAGGTACATTATACATTTCTACAATATGTTGATCTTTGTATTAGGAATGTTTGATATATGGAGAGGGAGTGAGACAATGTTAAGTGGTTAGCTTGTTAAGACGAGATCTTCGAGCAGTGCTGAACTTATATGGAGGGAAGAGCTTGTGTATGTGGTCCATCAGCTTGCTTGTGATGTATCTCCAAAGTGTTCTATGAATGGATGTGTCCTTAGGTCCTTGCAGAATGCTGTGTCTTCGGTTATGACTCGTATTCTTTCAGGAAGAGAATTCCATAGACCCCCGGCATAAATTGAGAATGAGCAGGCCAGGGGCAGTAGAAAGTCTTTCTGGTTGAAGACGCCAAACAAGCCAATCTCCAGCCCTGTCCTCAACCTCTCCATTCTCGATATTGTGTTGTGCAAAATATTGGTAAGGCACTGGCCCCTGTGGCCCACCCCTTTCCGCTGCCTATGGATCGGGTGCAAGCATATTGGCTGCTTTTGATTTTTTCTACTGGCATGATTAACACATTTTGTGTGCTTTATCTTCTGGCTCTTTTATTCTGCGAGGTATGTAGTAGCGATGTTAAGTATGTGGATGTAAGTTGTGCTTTATTTTGAATATCTTTAGCAGTACTTTGTATTTAATTCTACTTGTTACGGGGAACCACTGTAGTTGCATAAGGATTGGTGTGATATGCTCAGATCATGCTGCTCCCTGGATGATAACATGCTGCTGTGTGTTGTGCCATTTGAAGTAAGTGTAGGGTGGATTTTGGCACTCCATTGTCAATGCTGGTTGCGGTAGTCAAAGTGTGGGAATAGTACTGCCTGGAACACTGAGCGGAAGACATGGGGTTCAAGTAGTGGGTGAAGCTTTTGCACAGTTTGTATTTTGTTGTATATCATTTTGGTAGTTTTTTTGATATGGGAATTTAGGTTCAAGCGCTGGTCAAGATAATTCCTAGATAACTTACCTTGGGTTTTACTTCCAGATTGGCATCCTTTACTCGTAGTGTTACTAGTGGGATTAAAGCTTCATTTCTGGTGGTATACAGTACTTCTGTGATCTTTGGCAAGTCACTTAAACCTCCACTGCCTCAGGTAAAGAATTACATTGTAAGCCCTCCAGGGAGAAAAAAATACCTATTGTACCTGAATGTAACTCACCTTGAGCTATCCCTTTTCAAACCATCAATGATTCTGTAAGATTCTATTATATCCCTTTTCACTCATCTTATTTCCAAACTGAAAAGCATTAACCTATTCAGTCTTTCTTCATAAGGAAATGTTCTATCCTCTTTATCATTTTTGCCTTCCTTCTCTCAACTTTTTCTTCTTCCACGATATTCTTTTTGAGATGAGGATGACCAGAACTGTCCATAATCCTCAAGGTGCAGTTGACTAGGGACCTACACAGAGGAATAATTATTTTCTCAATTTTATTCTTCATTCCTCTTTGAATAATCCCTAACACTCTCGTTGCTTTTATGATATCCATGGAACACTGGGTTAAAAATGGCAACATACTGTCTACAACAACCCAAGGTCCTTTTCTTGGACAGTAACTCCTAAGTCAGAACCAGGGATAAAAAGTGGCTTTCCCAAGTCTTGATACTTTTATGTACTTTGTCCAAGCCTTTTTTAAACCCAGCTACACTAGCTGCTTTTACTACAGCCTCCAGTATGAACTGGAAAGCTTAATTATGCATTGTTTGTTTTAAATATATTACTTTTTAACATGTTGAGCAAGCTTCTTTTAAAATTTTCTCTTGGCCTAAGAATTTAAAAACTTAAGAAATACCAAGGTGGGTCAGACCAAGGGGGTTATTTCAAAAGTCTTAGTCGTGATGTGGATGTCTGAAGACAAGCACGTGCACATCCAAGCATGGAGACATCTCCAGAAAGACCTCACCAGTGTGGGCACATCCATGCAGAGGCAGGGGGTGTGGCGAGTGCCATGTGTAGGCAGTGCAATGGACTTACATGTCCCCCGTTCAATCTCAGAGACATTAGGGATGTCTGCAGGCACATCCACATTTAGACCTGCTCCAGGCACAAATAGACATCAAGAAAGTGCTTGTTCTGGCCTTAAAACATCCAGACAGTGTAGAGAAAATGGAGAACTAGGTTACTAACCTAAAATCACACAGTCCCATACTGGGATTTGAACTCTGGTTGCCCTGCTCCTAACCCACTATTCTAACCATTATGCTATTAGACAATCCTGTTCTGAAGTGCTCTTCTGACCATATCTATGTAAACGTCTCCATAGATGAACATATCGGGCACATCCACATTTGTAAAATCATGCCTGCAATTGCACATGCCGGCTTCCCCCCCCCCCCCCCCCCATCTCTCCCCAGACGTTATGGCTTTGCCATCCCTGTTTGAACTTGGACATCCTTTGTAAAATGTGCCTTCAAAAGGTCCATCAAGCCCAGCATCCTGTTTTTGACAGTGGCTAATTCAGATCACTAGGAAGCACCTTGTGGAGTCCAATGAACAGATCCACTTCCTGCAGTTCCCTCCCAGAGATAAGTGTTAGCATTCTGAGGTCTCCTTGGTATGTAATGGTTTATGGACTCCCCTCTAGGAATTTCTCCAAACCCCTTTTAAATCCTGCTGTGTTAGATGCCTCGACTATATCTTCAGGTAGCAAATTCCACAGTTTGATTATTCACAGAGTGAAAAAACGGTCAGTGGTATAAATTCAAATTGGGGACCCCCAAGCAAAATACTGGAAAAGGCCCCCAGAGCAGAGGGGACTCCATCTCAGAAGATATGTGAGTGACTACAAATGGGTCCCCTATTTCTCTGCCCCCCCCCCCCCTCCCAGGGATGGCATGGGAGCAATTTATGCTCTGGAAAAAATACTTTCTTCAATTTGTGTTAAATCTCCTGCCTTTTAGGGTTAATGGACTGTCCCCTAGTTCTGGTATAGTTCGAAAGCATAACCGTTCTCTGTTTATCTGTTCCACCTTGCTCATGATTTTCTCACCTGTATCATATTCCCTCTCAGTTGCCTTTTCTTCAAGCCAAAGAGCTCTTGTCTGTTCAGCCTTTCTTCATAAGAGGACTGTACCATCCGCTTTAACATTTTTTCACATCTCTCGGTACTTGATCCAATTCCACAAAACCTTTTTTTTCAAATGGAGCAACGAAAACGGCACACAATATTCAAGATGTGGTCACACAATGGATCTAGAAAGATATTATAATAATCTCAGTTTCTTTCATACGGTTCCTAACAATCTATTTGCACACTGAGCTGAGAATGTGTGTGCAGAAAGCAGCAGCTGAAGTGGAACATTTTTGTCCTCCAATGGAATGGAACAAGGTATTATCCACAAGATAATACTCCAAGATCTTTTTTCCTGGATGCTGACTCCTACTGAACCTAGCACTGTATAATTAGGATAGCTTTTCCCCGTGTGCATCACTTTGCACTTGTCCACATTAAATTTCCTCTACCGCTTTGCAACCCACTTCTGCAGTCTGGAAAGATCTTTCTACCGTTCCTCACCACATTATTTACTGATTTGGATTCATTCGCTACCTTTATGAAGAGATTCATCCTGATGTACAACAGGTATTGTTTGAGAAACAGTGAGTAAGTTTGTGTCATCTGCAAAGCCGATCAAATCTGAATTTGTATTTAGTTCATGCCTTACCAGGTCAAGACGAGTTACGTTCTTGTAGAATAGGTATTTCTCTGTTCCCTGGAGGGCTTTACAATCTAAGTTTGTACCTCAGGCAATGGGGGGTTAAATGACTTGGCCAAGGCCACAACTGTCAACAGGATTTGAACCTAGGCTTCCCAGCTTCCAGCTCCCTTTTCCAGTTCGTTAATGAATGTGTTAAACAGCGGTCCCAACGAAGATCCCACCTCCCTGCACCATAGTCTGTAGAGCTCTGCCTGCCTCTGGGGTTGTTTGTGTGGAATGGGGAGCGTTTCTGAAAACCTTGTAGAGCTCCTGGATTTCAGCTTTCTACCTAAAAGCTGTAATTGCACTGCATGCGCCTACCTTTTAAACTACACACAAAGTGTGCGTAGAGCGCATGCGCAGAATTACAACTGTTTCAGAGCAAATGGAGATGTGTGTGACAGTATTTGTGCATTACCGGGAATAGCTCCTGGAGCTTGTTTTATAAAGGCACATAGGCGCCCGTGTTGCCTTATAGGCAGGGGCCCTATATTCAGCGCCGACGGCTAGGCACGAGAACAGCAACTACTCGTCGGCGCTATAAGGCAACATGCAGGCACTGAATACCCAGGGTCGCTGCACAGCCTCCACAGCCGCAGAAGCTAACTGGGCAGCGGCGACATTGCTGTGTGTTGCTAACCGGGTGGTGGTGCAATATCGCCGCCACCTGGTTAGCGGCCATCGCTGTCCACGGCACGCTCAGATACTATGCGATTAGCATCAGGGCGTGTAACAGCATTAGTAGGAGATATCCCGCTCAATGGCATTTACAGGTCTGCAAACCGTGTAAATGCCTTTGAATATCGAGCACAAGATTTTTTAAAATTCCTTTTTAGGTGCCCCTTTATGCAACTACCCTGCACGTGGGTGAAAGGGTGTGCATATAGCTTATATGCACATAAGCGTCCCCAAACTGAGCGGTTCCCGGGGGAAGGGATGGAGAGGGCAGAAGAAGGCATGTAAACTAAGCTATGACATTTGTGAACTGGTGTAAATGTATACCTGCTTTTTTTGTGTGTGCAAATACGCACCTTATTTCCTTTTTGAACATGTTAGACCAGTTTTCAAAGGGAAACTGCATGTTTTCCCTTTGAGAACTGGTGTAAATTCCTCCTTGCTGAATAGGTCAGTAGCCTGCTTTAAAATTACCCTTCCTATGCCCAGGGAAGCATTATGACTGCCAACAGAAATAATTTGGACTCGCTTTGTTTTATTGGGTCAAATTTATAACTTGCCTTTGCAGGTAAATTACCTGATCACTGCAGATACAACAGCAAAATAAGCATCGATATAAAATAGGTAGAATAGGTATTTCACCCGCCGCCTTCATCAGCTCTCCCCAGTCGGGGGATCGAGCCTCCAGCGGCAGGAGGTGCAGCAACCAACACTCCCCAATCGGGGCTCTCCGCAGAGGATTTAAAGTTCGCGCCATCAGGCGCGTGTTCCACTTCACCCGCCGCCTTCATCAGCTCTCCCCAGTCGGGGGATCGAGCCTCCAGCGGCAGGAGGTGCAGCAACCAACACTCCCCAATCGGGGCTCTCCGCAGAGGATTTAAATTTCGCGCCATCGGGCGCGTGTTCCACTTCACCCGCCGCCTCCATCAGCTCTCCCCAGTCGGGCGATCGAGCCTCCAGTGGCAGGAGGTGCAGCAACCAACACTCCCCAATCGGGGCTCTCCGCAGAGGATTTAAAGTTTGCGCCGTTCCACTTCACCCGCCGCCTTCATCAGCTCTCCCCAGTCGGGGGATCGAGCCTCCAGCGGCAGGAGGTGCAGCAACCAACACTCCCCAATCGGGGCTCTCCGCAGAGGATTTAAAGTTCGCGCCATCGAGCGCGTGTTCCACTTCACCCGCCGCCTTCATCAGCTCTCCCCAGTCGGGGGATCGAGCCTCCAGCGGCAGGAGGTGCAGCAACCAACACTCCCCAATCGGGGCTCTCCGCAGAGGATTTAAAGTTCGCGCCATCGAGCGCGTGTTCCACTTCACCCGCCGCCTTCATCAGCTCTCCCCAGTCGGGGGATCGAGCCTCCAGCGGCAGGAGGTGCAGCAACCAACACTCCCCAATTGGGGCTCTCCGCAGAGGATTTAAAGTTCGCGCCATCGGGCGCGCCCGCGCCTGAGGGCCTCGCCAGAGGGCCCTTTGGCGTGGCCCTTAGGCTGTGGCACTTCAACAACTACAGCAGTGAAACCAGAGCTCTCACCCGAAAAGGTTCAAGTCTCCCTCACCAGGAAAAGTACCAAACAGATAGCCTGGGACTCAGACCGACCCCAACATCTATCCTAGCTTATCTATTGCTACTATATCTGTAAGATATATATAAGGTATATATGTAAGGTACTATATCTGTAAGGTAACAGTAATCTGAATATACCCTTTAGCATCTCACATTGTAATACTTCGTTACAAACAAATCCCCTTCGAATTGAGCTCTGCAACTGTGTCTTGTTAACAGAGTACATTGTTCCTCTTAGCTAGCTCTGCAACTGTCTTGTTAACAAAGTACATTGTTCCTCTTAGCTAGGCATTGCTATTTATATAATTGTTTGCATATTACCTCTGCTGTAGTATCCCAACCAGTCAAGCAGCACTCACTGTTTTCCTCCAACCTTTATTACCCTACATTGTACCCTTCCATTGACTCCTTCCATTGTATCCTTTCATTATTGAAACTATGGCTATCTCTCTACTTGCATTAGTTAGCCTCTATCTATTAACTAATGCCACTTGAAATACAGCAGCCCTATCTCCTACCACAAACAATATCCCCATATTGCACGGGCTAGGAAGAAAGTATCATTCCTCCTACCATCACTCAGCACAACAGCCACACCATGTTAGGCACTCTCATCTACTATATATCTCCCTCAATACTACTGGTAGCTTCAAGTCCAATCCTACTCCCTCACATACCAACCTAAATTGTGCACTCATCAACGCCCGCTCAGTACGTAATAAGTGGCCAGCCGTTACTGACCTCATCACAAAGCTGAACTTAGACATCCTCCTGGTCACAGAATCATGGCTATCAGACACAGACAATGTCCTCATAAACCAACTCATTCCCCCAGCATACTCAATACACACCTGTCACAGAACAGACCGAAGGGGAGGGGGAGTACTCATCCTTTCTAGAAGTAACCTTCAATTTAATCTACTTTCCTCTAGGAGCACCTCACACATGGACTTAATTACTATAGCTAACAAACATATCATCCTAAATCTCATATATAGAGCTCCTTCTTCACCACCAGAAGACCTATCTAGTATAATAGAGCTTGCATGCAACCCAGAAAGCCCACACAAATCCAACTGGCTAATGGGTGACTTTAACCTCACCTCACTTCACCATAGTCACTCGTCCACATTCCTTGATGCCATGGCTGATCTTAACTACTCTCAACTAGTCAGCTCCCCTACACACCTCAAGGGTAACACCCTTGACCTCATTTTTGCGCCCCATCCTACAACAACTACCAACTTTAACCTTTTACTTACCCCTGTTCCATGGTCTGACCATAACTTGATATCCTTTCAAGTCCCATATCTGCAAAACAGTATCCCAACAACACAGACAAATACAGTCTCATCAGGATCAACAACCCGCTTCAAAACGCTCGATAAGGATGACTTCATCAGCCGTACCCTTCCAGCTCTTCGTCTACCAACCAACAACCTTGATGAGCTGATCAACAACTGGTACACCACCCTAAGCTCCTCTCCACAATTACCCTCCTTGAGTAGACCACCAGCATCCAGCACATCACCAAAAATTAGAAGCCCAAAACCTTGGTTCTCGGCTGATTTACGACTGTCCCTCCAGAATCTAAGAAAACAAGAGAGAAAATGGCGCAGATCAAGATCTCCATCCGACCAAATGGATTACGAAAATATCCTAAAGAAGCACCGGGAAAAAATAGCTGAAAAGATGAGAGAACACCATACAGAAACCCTTCTCAGATCATTAAACAAACCACAAGACCTCTTTAACATTGCCAAATCCCTAACTAAGGCACCATCTTCCAACCAAACAATTTCAATTCAGCCTCAGTCTTTTGCAGACTACCTTCAATCCAAAACCATTAACACAAAATCAACACTAAGTTTTATACCCAACCCTGTTTCAATTACACAGCCTCTAAAAAGTTTTGTCGCCCCTACAGTGAAATACATCACTGACCTTATTGCTACCTTGAATACCACCACAGCCCCAAATGATCCATGCCCTGCCTACTGGATCAGAGCGTTGCGTGCTGAACTGAGCCCCACACTTACCCTTATCATGCAACTCTCCTTCACAACTGGATCTTTCCCAACATCTCTCAAGCAAACTTCAATACGCCCTCTCCTGAAAAACAATAAACTCGACCCAGCAAAAACGGACTCATATCGTCCCATTTCAAGTATACCCCTTCTAGCCAAAATCATAGAAAAGGTGGTACAAATACAATTGCAGCAGCACATTGATATTTCAGCCCCTCTTGACCCCTGCCAACATGGGTTCCGTGAGTCCCACGGCATAGAGACCCTACTAACATTACTTATCAACACCTTAACAAGAGGGATTGACAAAATTGAAAACGGATTCATACTCATCTTCCTGGATATCTCGGCAGCTTTCGACTCGGTTAACCATGTTCAACTCCTACACCGTCTTCAAGAAAAAGGAGTTCAAGGATCAGCTTGGGAATGGTGCAGATCATACCTAACTAACCGATGGCAACAGGTCCGGATAGGATCCTCAACATCCGATCCCTTCCATCAACAACAGGGTGTTCCCCAAGGATCCTCCTTATCAGCTTTACTATTCAACATATATATGCAACCAATTTGTGAAATCATCAGAGCATTCAACGCCTCCAGTTTGATCTACGCAGACGACGTTCTCATATTCACTCCGATAAAAATCAATGCCCCTGACTTCTCCCCAATAGTTTCATGCTTCAACGCGATTACAGATTGGCTCTTATCCCAGAACCTACGAATAAACTTCAAGAAAACCGAAGTCCTATTCGTAACCAGGAATAAGAATTTCTCACCCCCCACTACATTAAAGGTGAGGGATGCGGAACTTCCGTGTAAATCATCGATCCGCTACCTGGGAGTCATCATAGATCAAGAACTGACCTTCAAAGATCATATAAAGCAGACCGTCAAATCCATTTACAACAAAATAAGAACTCTGAAACCACTAAGACCTCTACTCTCCCCGAATGACTTCAGAACAATCTTCCAATCCCTTGTAACACCACATTTTGACTATGCCAACGTCATCCTGCATGGTCTGCCCAAGAGCACCCTCAACCCACTACAATTGGCAATAAACTCAGCAGCCCGCATCCTCTGCGGTACCTCCAGAAGAGATCACATCACCCCCATACTAACAGATCTTCACTGGCTACCCCTACAAGCCAGGATAATTTACAAAACACTATTACTGTCCTTTAAAGCAATCAGTCAAATAGCCCCACCCTCCCTCTCCTCACTTCTTATCAACACCCCTACAAACAGGCTGAGAAGATCCGCAGCCGCTAATACCCTCGTTGTACCAAAAGAGTACACTAAATGTAACCAAGCAACCAGAGACAGGGCCTTCACCTTCTTCGCACCAACCTGCTGGAACAATCTCCCTCCACATATCCGTGCAATAAAAGACATCTCTCAATTTAGAAAGACCCTTAAACACTACCTTTTCTGTCTTCACCTTTTAGGCCCTAACACTACACCCCTTCCCCCCATCTCTCAAATCACCCACACAGCCTCAGACATTCCAACAACATAGCCCTGACAGAACACGAACCAAACTTTCTGCATTCCCAAAGTCATGATCCCAATATGTAACCTGAACTGTAAATTCAGACACTGATAATACTGTTTGTATATAATTTGTATATAGTTTCCCCTGTTATCTCCAAGTTACCAACCCTGTTATAATGTAAGCAAAGGATTGTCCCAATGCAAAATTTGTTAACTGTAAACCGCGCTGGTACCAAAGAGCGCGGTATATAAGAACTGTAAATAAAAAATAAATAAATAAAATATAGGAACTCGACATACGGTGCATTACAATAACCAGTTCTAAAACTCATGATGGTATTATCACCGTCTTCATCTTTGAACTATGAATGTATAGACAAAACTGTCACATGAAAGATGATGCAAGACCTGTGTAACAGGGACTGGTCTTTGCTCTATTCTACGCACATTATCTGTTCTCCTCTCAGTTTTGGATATCTCCATGACAGATTTCTAAAACAGATGCACAAAATGCAAGAGAAAATCTTCAGTTAGCTTTCTTGCAAAAATCTAATACTGAAGTTATAGATGGAAGGGTTTAAAACTATTGAAAAGGTGGAGAACTGGTGCTCTGAAGGTCACTGAAGGATCAGTCAGCTTGCAATATGGGAGTCAGAAACTGTGCTGGCACAGTAAAAATGCTAATTTATTTTCAGATTAATCAGGCCCACTTTGCATCACAAGTCTGCCAGTTAGGTGTCCTTCTAATCTAATGTAGACTGATGCGGATCAGAGGTAAGTGATTTCATTCATATGATGTGCCACTCTCCTAAGCTTTTGCCCCTTCTAGTTTGCCATATTGCACTATATGAGAATATGTTTAAATAGGTTACTTCTATTTAAAATAAATGTTTCTTTGCTTCTCTGAACCACTAATTTAATGTTTGAAAAAAAGGACAGGCTTCTTGTATGCACACCTTTTTGATTGCATAGAACAGGCATGTCCAACAGGTAGATCGCGATCTACCTGTAGATCGCCAGCCCCACTTGGCTCCATCTCTCCAGCAGCTCGCCCTGTCGCTATGAGAGAGCTCGTGCCTGCTGAGGGCTTGCCGCCACTGCTGATCCTTTGCCTGTCTTTTTCTCCTGCCTGCGGGAATCTTGCCTGCGGGTATATTGGGGGCATTTGTTGTTTTCATGCCAATAGTTTGTGGGTACCCCAGGGGGCCGCCGCCCGGTGTCATACCTAGTCTCCTGCCTCTCAGAATCACGCATTCCTGCAACCGCCCCAACACCTCTTAGAAGTGTGTTATATACAGGGCGATATCCATTCGCCCAGGCTTTACCTGAATACACTTACTGTATTAGTTGTGTCGTGCGCTGGTCTTTGGTCGCTTTATAGTTCACGTTCATTAAACGTTTTCGGGCAGACACAACAAAGTGTCAAGAATTTGGTGATTTTGGCGGGCTTTTCCAATTTTGTTCTAACTTGCCTATGCCTTGCTTTCGAATTGGTTCAAACCACTGTGACTTTTTCTTGCCTCTGTAATTTTATTTCGCCTAGCCTTTGCGTTGATTCTACACTGCAATTTTATTTTGCCTTGCCTTTGCGTTGATTCTACACTGTGTGCAGAATTTATTAAATCGCGTGTGGTGGTATTTGAACTTGTTTGGCAGTATTTGATTTTATCTGGTTTGCTGGACAGGTGTTTGAGTTTTTTTGATGATTGTTTGGTGGTATTTGATTATTGGTGCCAGTATGATGAATTCTTATTTTTACTTTTAGAACTGCATGTGTGGTTTTGGCATCTCCAGTCCTTGTATTGCACATCATCCAGAGGTTTTCAGTTCCTGTTGATCTTTACTACTTTGGGACAGTGACAGTTTTGGACCAGATTCAGCCAGTGTTTATACTAACTTAGCAGATTTGGCCTTTCCTACATCCAGCCACCCCAGTATAACGAAGATGAGTGTTCCAAAGAAGAGAAAAACCTACCACTTTCATGATGAATGGGAAATGGACTACTTCTTCATCATGGTGAAAGACAA
Source organism: Ichthyophis bannanicus (assembly GCA_033557465.1). NCBI lineage: Eukaryota > Metazoa > Chordata > Amphibia > Gymnophiona > Ichthyophiidae > Ichthyophis > Ichthyophis bannanicus. Next base: position 304,287,676 of record CM066032.1, on the reverse strand, counting down.
GAGTTGTTGTCTAATTTGTAATGCCCCAGTATCCTTGCCCGAAAAGGGTAATCTGGATCGTCATTATAAGGCTCTGCATAGCAATAAGTTTGATGCTGATTTTCCACCCAAAAGTGAAATTCGTAAACTCAAAGAACTTAAATCAAAATTGGCTACTCAGCGACAGTTGATGGCGAAGCCAAGGTCACATTCGGTCAATGCAACCATAGTATCCTTCAAGGTCAGCAACCTGATCGCAAAGAAATGCAAACCTTTCACTGAAGGGGAATTTGTAAAAGATTGCTTTCTTGAAGCAGCTGACAATCTTTTTGAAGGATTTAAAAATAAGAAAGAGATCATAGCTTCTATTCAAGATGTACAATTATCAAGAAACACCATCGTGCGGCGAATAGAAAAGATGTGTGGAGACACAACTGAACAATTGTTGGAGGATGTTTCAAACTGTGTTGCTTTCTCACTTCAACTGGATGAATCTACAGACATAAGAGACATAGCCCAGTTACTAGTCTTTATCCGGATGGTTTCTGAAGACTTCAAAGTTAAAGAACTACTTGGAATGATTTCTTTAAAAGGGAGAACTACCGGTCAGGAAATATTCAGTTCTTTCCATTCTTTTGTGACAAAGTGTAATCTTCCATTGCATAGACTTGTTTCCATCACTACTGATGGAGCAAGAGCAATGACAGGTGAGGTTAACGGTTTCATAGCCCTCTGTAGACAGCATGACGACTTCCCAGATTTCCTCTCTTACCACTGCATCATTCACCAGCAAGTTTTAGCAAGCAAGAGACTCAATACAAAGACTGTCATGGACATCACTTTCAAAATTGTAAATTCAGTTCATGGAAGATCACTTCAAAGATGGCTTTTCAATCTTACTCTTGATGAAGGGGCAGCGGAAATAATTTTGCAAACAGATGTAAGGTGGCTAAGTAGGCACAAATTTCTGCAAAGATTTCATGATTTGCTGAATGAAATAAGAAGTTTTTTGAAGGAGAGGGGAGATGACCAAGCAGAGTAGGAAGATGAGGAGTGGTTATGTGATCTGGCATTTCTCGCTGACTTTACAGGCAAACTACGTTATATTTATTTATTTACATTCTCTTATATACTGCGCTATTCTGCATCAGTGCGGTTTACATTGAAAAAACTGAAATTACATTGCACAGGGCATTATAACTTGGAGATAACTATTTTACAGGGAACATGGGCTATAGAGGGTTAAGTGGCGTCATTATGTATAATACATTTAAACCCTCTGCCCAGTGTGCAGTAGCAGCCAAGAAAGCAAATAGAATGCCAGGAATCACAAGGAAAGGAATGGAGAACAAAACAAAGTATATTATAATGCCTCTGTATCATTCCATGTGTGATCACTCCTTGAATACTGTGTGCAATTCTGGGTGCTATGTCTCAAAAAGGATTAGAAAAGGTACAGAGAAGAGCCACCAAAATGGCAAATGGGATGGAAAGATACTCCCATGAGGAGAGGCTTAAAAGGCCAAGGCTGTTCAACCAGGAAACAAGACGGCGGGCGGGGGGATATAACAGAGGTCCACAAATGAATGGAGTAGAATAGGTAAATGTAGATCAGTTGTTTACTTCATCAAAAAGTAGAAAGGCTAGGGGGCATGCAATGAAGCTACAATGTAGACCGTTTAGGACTAAGAGAAAATATTTTTTCGCTCAATACATACTCAAATTCTGGACTTTGTTACCAAAGGATGTAGTAAAAGCTATTAGTATTGCTGGGTGCAAAAAAAAGGTCCGAACAAGTTCCTGGAGGAAAGGTCCACAAACCACCATCAAAGAGGACCTGGGAAATTATGAACCTTGAACTACAAGGTAAAAACAAATGCATTGGTGAGATGATCCTATAAGAGCAAATTTGAGCTAATGATGACTGACCTTGCAAACAACACTTTTGATCATTTTCCTAATACGCAGGACCATCTGGGACAATATCCAAATTCTGTTTTTCAGAACGAGAAGTATGTGACAGAAATCTGTTCTGTTATCCAGGAATTCGATAATAGATTCTGTGACTTCCAAAAAATTGGAACAGTTGTGGAGTACTTGTCATACCCATTCAAAGTAGATGTGGACATTAAAGAAACTGCAGCTGCTATCAGTAAAAATTACTCATTGACCAAGCCATCTCTTGAAAACAAAATATTAACCCTTAAAAATGACATTTTTCTCAAGACCCGTGCTGAGCAAGAATCGTTTTGGAAGCTAGTGCCTAGAGACAAATTTCCCAACTTGAGAAGATGCAGTGAAGCTGTACACTCCTGTTTCGGTTCAACTTATTTGTGTGAATCGGCGTTTTCCCATCTGAAAATGACAAAGAGTACACAACGTTCCAACATGACAGATGAACATCTCCAGGATTCCCTGAGACTGGCCCTCACGCAATATTCACCCAATTTCAAAAAGCTGGTGGATGAAATGCAGGCTCAGACGTCTCACTAATGAGCAAGAGTGAAATATTAAAGATTGTGCAAGATCAGCCTGGATCAATACTCGACCTAAATTTAACACAAATTACTCAATAAAAGTTAAAGAAAGTTATTAAGACAGTTAAAGAAAGTTATTACTCAATAAAACTTTAAGAAAAAATGTACTTTCCATTTTCCCTCGCAGTTCTTACTGGATCTTCGTCTCTCTGTTTTGTTTTTGCTTAATTTGCTTAACAGCTGATCACATTCAAGTAAATGACAGAAGGTTCATTAAAATGGGGGGTGGGGGGGAATCCTCCAACTTTATTGGGTTATAATTTATTCTGAAACTTAATTTTCATGGTGGTAGATAACCGGCAGTTTTGGCTGGAAAAAGTAGATCACGACCTGTTTGAAGTTGGACATGCCTGGCATAGAAGATTAGTGCATTAAATTGGAAGAGGTTTTCTATCTTAGTTGCCTCCCACTAGCTGAAAAAAATATTCTCTCTAGTCTCCTTCTAATAAATGAAAACACTTACCATCTCCACTCTCCATAGACTCCTAATAACCCTGGTCCTATCCCATAAATAGAATTTTACATGTCATTACTGCAACAAACATGTCCAAACTCCAGTCCATACAAACATGGCAGTGAAATTACTCCATAATGCATCAAAATTTGATCACATCACCCATCTACTAAAGAGAAACCATAGACTTCCTGTTTCCTACCGGATAAAATTCAAGATATTGAATATAGCCCACTGAAGCCCGATTCAGGGAGGGGGAACCAATTCTGGTCCGTGGCAACCAAACATTCCTGCGGTAGCCAAAATCAAGCCAGAGGACAGCCCAGTGTGCCCCTGCTGCCTGCAGGGACGTCCTCCTCAAAGGCGTCCCCGACATCTGCGGCTCTGCCCCCTTTTCCCTGCCGCCCGACCCACGGCTGGCCTGCCATGGCCTGGATCAGGCGATAGGAACCTCCCACACCCGGCCCCAGCCCCGGGGGGGTTCCTCAGACCCAATCACCGGGTTTCACTGCTTATACCACTTCTAAGGTGGTATAAGCAGCGTGTTCCTATGGGCCCAGCAGTACGTACAGGGCTGTGACATAAATCAGCCCTTTATATGCTTTCGGGCTGGCCCGCCTCTTCTCCGCCCCCTCCCGCTGGCTGTCCCCGTCTTAACCCTTTCAGACCGTATGTCCACTGTAATGGAGTCATGTTATTCATTGAATTCCATGTATATATGTATGTTGTTGTCTGTGAAAAAATGCAGGTCTGAAAGGGTTAAAGCACGGGACATGAAGGGAGGGCAGGAGGGGAATAGGTCCAGGCGGCTTGCGGGGCTGCACATCCCGCAACCTGCATTTTAGAATGACCTTCAAAGAATTCTATAACGGCACCTCTCTGCAATTGACCAGACATCTAAGTCCTTTCTCACCCAGTCACACTCTATTAGTATTTCCAATCACACGCACAGCTAGACTAGAATCCACCCGTTCCTCGGCTTTCTACGTCCTGGCTCCAAAATTATGGAATTCCCATCCATTATACCCTCAAGACGAATCATCTCTCAAGGAATGTAAGAAAGGGCTGAAGACTTAGTTCTCTGAACTTGTCTATTACCAATAGCTTGCTGGCATGGCCGGGGGATGAAGCAGCTGTCATACCCTTTTCCCTGTTTTCCTTCGCCCTAACCTTCCCTTTTCTATCCCTGTTCCTTTTACACTCTTTTTTAACAGTAAATTAAAAACCCTTTTTATTTTATTTGTAAACTGCTCTGATACCATGTGATATGGTGGTATATTAAGTTTAAATAAACTATAACTATAAATGTATATGTTGAAAGGAAACCAGTCATGAAAAATGAATACGCTATGGAAAATTCTTGAAACTAATGGCCTACTGAAAATTCCCCAAAATGCTCAAAGCATAACATGTTTATGGAAGGAGATCCTAGATAATTATTAAATTAAAGGTTTACTGGGGCCTGTCCACATGGAGCCCTTAGTGGGCATTAACAAGAGAGAATCTGCAAAGTCATTTAGCGCCCAAAAAGAGTCAGACACCTTCCTTGACTAGATAAGTACTAATAGGAGGCTATTTATAAAGATGATGTGGTTTGGTTTGTGCAGTCATGAATTAGAAATTATTACATATATAATAAAGCTTCTGCCTTAAATCTCTACCAGAAACAGATACTCCTGTAGTATTTTAATGAGCAAAGAAAAAAATAAGTATATGGCAGTGCCTGTGTTAGGAATATTGCCCCTATTTTCCAATAGTCAAAGGGCAAAATAGCTTCTAATATTCAGCTCTTTACTGTTAAGCTGGTGAAAACAATCGATCCTGAATTATAAATACATCTACAGTAGATTGACTGGACAATTTCTATCTATCTGGTCTTATTTCCTGCAGGAATGTTTATAAACTAAAACCCACAAGAACTAACTGGCTAGCTCAGCAGCACTATTCAAGTTCACAATTAACCAGAGCTATATTCTAGCAACATTCTAACCCATCTTCTCTTTTGGCCGGATCAGCTGGGTAACTTAACAGTCAAGTACAGAAATACCGAATATCATAGCAATATAGTAAAAGATAAGAACCATGAAATCTATCTACCCTGTGCAATTTATTACCTCTTTCAGTACCATAAGCCAAGGGTAAATGTGAAGTTTTCCCTTCACTAATTCTGTTACTGATTTTACCTCCACCATCTCCATTGAGAAGATGTTCCTTGCATCTTATCACTCTTTCTGTGAGGAATATTTTAAATTATTATACCTGAGCAAACCCACTTTCAACCTAAGAACATGACCTCTTTTTCGAAAATTTTCTTTTCACTGAAAAATGTATGCTTCTTGAACACAGAGACTGTTGGATGTTACTGTGTGAGCAGCAGCACCATCCAGTGTCCCTACTAAATTATTACAACATAGGCTGGAAAAAAGTTTAACATTTTCCCGAATGGTCATATTATGGAAGAAGGAGACTTCTCTGAAAGGGAAAATCGAGTTTGTATATAAACCACTCCCCAAGACAGAACCTTATCTTTGGCACACAGCCACTGAATATTAAGGAGGGAGTAAGGTGTCTGCCCTAATGGGCAGGTGTCTTTGGCACATAGCCACTGCATCAGAAGGGAGCAAGGGCATCTGTCCTTTGGTGTCACAGCTCCTCATATCAACCAGAGTGAGCAACAGGCTTAGAAAAGTAGCAGAGGAGAAGAGATCAGAGGGTTCCTATCTGTGCAAAACCCGCCAGCATCCCACTGTCTCAGGAGGAAAGTAGCTCAGCCTTTGTTTGAAAATAGGGAAAATTGTAGCCCCCAGTAGTAAAGAAGAGAAGCTCCAAGAACTATACCAGGTTATCAGAGCCAGGAACACTACAGAGCAGTTTTGGGGACCTGCATCTACAGAAGTCACCATCTCTCAGAAAGAGAACAACCCAAGCACTCATCATACACCAGTGATACCAGATCCAGGAGTGAATCCAGCAGAGTATCAGAGACCCATGTCAGGATCACCACCAGTATTTGGTACTAGAAATAGGAGAGAGGGGTTTCTATTCAGGGAAAGCACACTAAGTAACAAAGGTGCAGGAGTGGTAAAGAATGGAGTAACTGTTCAGTCTAAGATAAAGAGTAATTGGAGGGAGTGTGGTAACATACCAACTTGAGAGAATTAAAGAGTAATTTACGTGTAAGCAATTTTTACTAAGGAGGAGGCGTTAACTGCTTATAACATAATGCTTATTTGTTGCTTTTGCTAACTGCTATTGCTTGGCTTATAACACAAATTCTGGTCTGGACTCATTTATTTGAGAAGGGAAGAGATGTGAGAGTGTCAAGTGCCAAGGGCCTCCTGGTGTATGCCAGTCCCCATCAAAGAACCATGATATTAAATTCCATCAGCACAAGACTGAAAGACTTCAAAAAGGCTCTTGGATTAGTGTTTCTTCTTGTCTGCCAAGCAGCTAGTAAGGGAGCTGCCTGGACCACCCAGAAGGGGGGTTACATACATTTATACTCTGAAATATTTGAAAGTCTGTATTATAGCCCCTCTTTTTTTCTCTCCTGTAATGTATGCATATTTAGATCTTGCAATCTCACTTCACAGGGCTCTTTGTCTTCCAAACTAAGGGGTAAAAGGTCTCAGATCTCCTATAGTACTTATATGTGACCTGTCAACCTCAGCACTTACTAACCAATGTCTTCCACATGCTTTGTTCCTAGCAAAGAGGCTGGACGCTAAGCATCTTAACTAAAATCATCCCATCATATAAATTGTGATGCAGATGACACTACTGAAGCTATGGAGTTAGGAGAACTCTGTTTCTTTAAAAGAAACTGATTTACAGAGAATGCAGTTACCAAGAAGTGCAGCTAGAGGGAGCAGGCATGAGGCTGCAGAAGGTAGGCTGACACACCCAGATTGCAATGATGCAATAGTTAATCAAACGCACCTGAGTAGGGGGCCAAAAAAAGCTCACTAGAGAAATGGCTTTATAAGCAGTGCTTGGTTAGGAGAATACAGAGAGGACCACAAAGAGAGAGACGACCACAGGAGGAAGGAGGAGCACAGATACAGAGAGGAACAGAAGCCCCTGCTGCTAAGGAGAGAGAAAGGGGAAAGCTTCCACTACGAAAGGAAAGGCAGTTAAGCTTGGAATCCTTACAGGGAAAGGACAACTTCCAGGAAGGACAAGCCCATGCTAAAAAGCTCCAGAAAAAGTCTTCAGCGAAGACAGAGTGAGCAGGAGAGTGCCTGGTAGAGGGAATACCAGCAACGCATGTCTCAGAGAACAAAGGTACATTCACACTTCCTTTCCTAAATGTGAGCCAGGTCCTAGAAAGGCTTGTAAACCCGAGAGCCATAGTGATAAGAAACAAAGCTGGGAAAAGCTTTGCAAACCTGTGCAGAAGGTCCTAGATAAAAGCCATATTAATTGCTTACCAGACCAGGTCCAGCCACGCTGGAAAGCCCTGGAGAGAACTACTGAAGTACAACCACTTTTGCCTAGGGAAAGCTCAGGCTTAGCAGAAACCATATCTGAACCAGAGGATATGCAAATAGAGCTCATAGAACCAGAGCCAGTGCTGCCTGAATACCCCATGGACTGTACACTCTGTGTAGCTGAGAGTATAGAAGCTCTCACAGAGTTATAGCTTAAGACATGCTCTAAAATGTCATTGCTTTGTTGAGCTGAAAAGAAGAAGTTTTTGTGTTTATTTAACCTGTTTATATTGAAAAATCCTGCTTGGATGGAAAAGACTGTGAAGCTCTTATAACAGTTTTGGACTTTGTAAATACTTTGGTAGAAACCCTGAATCAAGGTGAATTTTGTTGTCTTCTTGGAAAACCTTAGCGCATCAAGGGAATAAAACCTTGTATTTAACCCTGCACAAGGCTCACACAACTATTCTTTATGACGAAGGGAACTACAAGGACCATAATGCACCTGGTCTAAGTTAGAATTTCGTACTTCAACAATTAATAAATGTCCGCCCTGACCCTTCAGCACACTGCCACTGGGAGGGACTGTGACAAAACTCACACTTTCAATGGTTTAAAGACGTGTATCACCAATTACTTAATAAAGTAAAAGTGTAAATATACAATGGAATAATAGCCTATAGTAGATCCAGGCATACTATAATCTAAAGCTTACCTGCAAAAGTCTTTCCATATATAATTTAAGCAGGATTTGGTTCTTTGCAGCACTAGAAGTAGCACAAGACAACAGTGTGAGCTAGGATTTTGAAGGACATCTGCAATGTGGTTGCACTAAATTCAGGGAGCCAGAGATGTTTATAGAACACATCCCAGAGGAAGCATAGAAGCAGCCATCAATTTGAGAGTGTTGAACTAAAGAAGCTGAAGCTACCCCTCATAGGGCTCTTCTGATCTTGACCTTGCCCCTCCTCTCCGATGCCATTTGGTGGAGCCTTTTAAGTCATCGAGGAGAGCACGAGGATGTTGCTCCACCACACTGCTTCTACTGAACCCAGTGACCGAGCCTGTGTGCTGCTGATGTTTTCAGTCAATTATGCACTAGGGGGTCTCCTCTTCTAGCTCCAGCACCAAACCTACTGTATGTCCGCCGCTCTTACCTAGCCTCCAATCTCTTTCCCCCCACATGCTTCCCCCCTCTTCAGCTACCACCTGCTCTCTCTGCCACTGAGTTCTCACGCTGCGCCATGGAACCAACAGGAACTACAACCAAACTTGAAACAGGAAATTCAAACTAAGATAGGAAAGAGCTCACATAGTCCAAAGAATGACAAAATATCTTCTGCCATTTAGCAGCTGAAATTATTTGAAGTTTTAATTTTATTACACATAACCTTGATGTACAGTCTGAAGGTAGTACAGCAAAGGTAAATAAACCATAAACTATATTTACTGTAACCAAATGTGACTTCAACGGGAATCAGTCACAAGATATGCAAGTGATAAAATTAACATAGTTTATTTTTTTTTGTAAATTGTTTTCATATGGATCGATCTGAAAAGCTGAAAGTACAGCTGTAACATCAGTCCTCCAAACTACCCAAAAGGACAAATTCTCTGCTCTTGACTCCAGAATAAATGAGCTGAACTTTCATTATTTGCCTGTTTTGTTAAACAAATATAATCCAGAGGTCCTCATCAAGAACAAACAGAGATTGCCCTCAGCGCGTTCCTCACGATAAATGACTGTAAATAAGGACATAGCCAGAGTGTACAGTGGGGGAATGCCACATTAGCATGCATTTACCTACATAATTAAAAAAAAAAATAATGAATACTCACTAAATGTGGTGACAACCTTAACTCCACTATGTATTTTGGCTCTGTCTTCCGTGCCAACTGCTGCAAAAACTGGAGTGTTTTGTATATGTCAAACAATGTTTTTGTCCACAATAGACTTTTCTTGTGTTCCAAATATAACAAACCCCAACCGCGCACAACACTGCTCTTTTCATTCCAAGGGAGCTCAAATGTACTCCTACATATGGCAGATGCTTACTCTACAATGGGCCTCAGCTTATCTAACCCCTTAAGAATGCTAGCAACAACATATTGCCAAATTATATTTCTATCCTTTTCCTTACTTTTCTTTTAGTCCTCGTTTTAATTTTTTTCTTAATGGGAAAAGACCTCAGACAAATGCTCTCAGAGCCAGTATTTTACTATATGGCATCCGTTGGCTTAAAACAGCAAGTTGATGCCTTTCATCGGTCCAAATCCCAATTATTTTTTTAAACAAAAATTGCTTTCAAAATATTTTACTTTCAAGTAATGCAGTTCCAATAATCATGTTTCTTAGATTGTCTAGCTCAAATGTGCTTTCCCATTAAAACAATAACAATTAAAAGGAAAGCTAAAAGAAAATAAGGAGAAGAATAGTAATATAATTTTGTAGTAAGTTGTTGCTAGCATTCTTAAGGGTTTAGATAAGTTGAGGTCTTTGCCCTTATAACCTAAAGTGGATATTGCTTTTTTGCATACTCTGTAATGGGAACAAGACAAAGAAACCACACAGCTTTTAAAAAGGGTCCTCCGAATTTTCATGCCATGCTCCCTGACATATTAAACTTCCCCAGCATCACAGTTGCTTCTTATAATCTTGAGGAAAAAAGGCAAGCATTCTCTATAATATACCTCATGCTATAATCCCTAGCAGGCAAATTGAGTGTGCAGGGCCGGCCCAAGGGTATCTGCCACCCCCAGAAGCCCCGGCTGTGCTGCCCCCGTCCTCCCCCACTGCATGCCGAACCACATTGCTCTCCTCCCCCTTACTGAGCCGTGCTGCAACTCCCTGCTGACGCTCATTCCAGCATCGGGGTGGCGGGGGGCAGTGCGGCTCAGCGGCAGGCCATGTGCTTTGACACACATGGCTTGCCGCTTCTGACCCTCTCCGACACAACTTCAGGGAATCAGAAGTAGCAGGCCATATGTGCTGAAGTACATGGCCTACTGTGGGCCGCTGAGCCTAGCCTCCCCCCAACCTCGCCATTGGAATCAGTAGTGGCACGGTGCGGTGCAGCACAGCTCAGCATGGGGGGAGGGCAGCATGGCTTGGCACACGGAGGAGGTGGCAGGCTATGTGTGCCGAAACACATGGCCTGCCATGCATGCCCCGTGTCATCCACAGAGTTCTGCCACCCTAGGCAGCCGTCTGGTGGACAGGCCAGTCATGTGAGTGTGACATCCGACACTCCCTCATCAGGGGCTGTGATCAAGTTTGCCACAGTGCTCCAAGTTGGTAAAGAAAAGGGGTTTGAACCTAGGTCAGACTCCAAACTAGATCTTTTACAATGTGCATGATTGATGGGCAATAGCCTCAAGATGATTCTAGAAAGACCAACAGGAGCAAATATTTCTTCATTCAACGTGTAATCAAACTGGAATTCGTTACCGGTGGATGTAATAAAAGCTGTTAATGGAGCTAGGTTTAAAAAAAGTCCACAAACCATTATTAAAGAGGACCAGGGAAATCCACTGCTTACCCCCGAGATAAGCAACATGGAATCTGTGTACCTTTTAGGGAACCTGATAGGTACCTGTGACCTTGATTGGCCGCTGTTGGAAACGGGATACTGGGCTCAATGGACCCTTGTTCTGACTCAGTATGACATTTCTTATGTTGTAGAAAGCCCCTACTCCCCAGCTCAACCCTTTGACATTCAAAATGGAATGGTTCCATCATTATACTGGATTCCTTTCATGAGTTTTTCTTATGCAGCTGTTTGGTGTGTAGGTGTTAAATCAAAATCTGTATGACCAGGATACAATAAAAAGGAAGGATATAGACAAAGCATAAAATTAATGCAAGATGGTACATCTGTACAGCATCAGCTCCAATTACAGGACTACCACATCCTCTCTATATATTTGCATATTTATGGCTGTAGTATCTCTCCTTTTCTAGCTCTCTCTATAAATTCCAGCAATTTTCAGCTGTTCTGATGAAATGTGTTAATACTTCCTGGTTAGTGTCCAGCAAATATTCATAAGCACACAAAATTACCAAAGAAATAGACCTGATAATCAGAGAACGCTATCATAAATTCACATCATAAAATAAATCAAATAGCATATTGTAAAATAAATAAGGAAAAATTACCATTAATACCATCTTGGAAATGAGTTTTTGTCTATCGATTACAGAAAACAGCTAGGAAACCTGTAGATAAGGGGTTCTATTAAGGGCTAAGTTATGCTATACCTATAAACAAATCATTTCACCTTTCGATGCAGCCTTAACTAAGTTAAGACTAGCAGAGACATGACCACCATAAGAAGAGATGCTATATGCAGGTTCATGCTCCGATATAGATACTATTCCAAAGAAATTAGCTCACAAAATAGAGGTCAATTGAAGCACACTTTGGAAAGTGCCTCATAGTGCAGAAATCACTGTGTCACACTCACCAAAGCCCAAAGGGGAAAGGATTCTGTAGCTACGTGGGTAATTTCCAGGGTCAGTCAAATGGCTCAGAGACAGTGCTGTGCACGTGCTGAGAGAGACCTGGGTTCAAGCTTTTCAGACTAGGGTCCCCTGGCATTTTAGCTCTCACACAATGGGAGCGCAAGAAGGATAACTTTATAACAGGCAGCCTATCTAGCCTAGTGGTTAGAGCAGCAGACTGGTAACCAAGAGATTACTACCACTTCTACAACTAATCATCTGTATAGTGCTACAAGGTTTATGCACTGCTATACAGTACATGTACAAGTAAGAGACAGTCCCTGCTCATCAGAGCTTACAATCTAATCAAGATAGACCACACAACAACTAGCCACCAAAGTAAATCAAGGGGATATAGATAGGTGATAAGCAGAAGAATAAATGGATCAGGATCCACGCGCAGCCTCGAAGAGGTGGGGTTTTAGCCTGGATTTGAATAGAGCCAGAGAAGGAACCTGGCATTCTCACTCTGGGTTTGATTCTCACTAGTGTTCCTTGAGGTCTTGGGTAAGTCACTGTACCTTCCATTGCCTGGGAAGAAAGGTCTGGCAATCTACTTCCGGTCATACCTTACCAAGGAAACCCAGGAGCTGCCGAGTTACCAGGAATCAGCATGGACTCGATGGCACACATTATATTTTCTTTTGCATCTTGTGTGGTGCATATGTGCATATATGCAAATAGATCTCCATGAAAACTAACCCACAGAAAGTATACTAAAATTCAGTGGAGACAGACAGCCCTGGCATTTCTCAGCACATCATTCCCTGGATGTCCCCAATTTGACTTGGATATCCTTTCTAAAATTCCCCTTCACAGGCCTAGCTTGGCTGTACATACAGCTCAGGTTTGGACATTCCACTTATATCTGTATATTCAAAAGCACTCCCTTAACAGATACAGTTGTGGTCAACATTATTGGCACCCTTGCATTTTAGGTGTGCACTAGGTGCAAAGAGCTCTTTGCTCTCAGGGAACGAGTCCGTTCTCTAACCCTTTCTTGGCTGCTGTTGCCATATGGCAACCTTCAAATTTTCCCCCATATTTTTCACCAGATTCTATATTTACAAAAACTTATTAATTGTATCTCAATTTATGCAATCTTTTCTTCTAAAAATCCATTTCCGGAAGTGGATTATGGTTTACATCCCGTTTCCTGTGATCCTGAACTTTTGAGATGTTTGACTTTAAGAGGGTAAGTTTTCATGTACATTTTTACCATTAAAACAAATCAGACAGAAGAAAATAAAAAATCATATTTATTGTCATATTAGCTAATAGTTATCATGAACATATTTGCAGTTTTATTTTCCTTGAAAATAATCTGAAATTTGATTTTGGTTTGTTGCCATATGGCAACATCAGGCACCAAAGGATGTGAATTCAACTAACATTGACTTATGGCTGTTTTATCCCCTTCCCAGAACCTCAAACATTCGCCGGGTCGAGGCGCTCGGGACATTCGACCTCCTGGAACTCTTGGCCGACCTCAATCCCGGCTAGGTCCCAGTCAGAGCTCCGGAGGAGGGGGGCACCTCCTTTCGCGGCCCTTAGCTCCCCTCCCCTTGGGGCTAGGAGGATGGGTCCATGCTCGTTGCGGAGCCCTCGGTCTGGGCTTCCGTGCACAACTGACCTTACTTCTCCTTTCCACAAACATTCAGCAGTTCGAGGCGCCCGTAGGGGCATCCAACCTCTTGGGACTCTCGCCCATCCTCGATCCCGGTCGGAGCTCCGTAGGCCTTTCGCGGCCCCTATCTCCTCTCCCCTTTTTGCCGGGCCCTTGCTCACGACGGTCTAAACCCAGCTCACGTTCCCTATTAGTGGGTGAACAATCCAACGCTTGGTGAATTCTGCTTCACAATGATAGGAAGAGCCAACATCGAAGGATCAAAAAGCAACGTCGCTATGAACGCTTGGCCGCCACAAGCCAGTTATCTCTGTGGTAACGTTTCTGACACCTGCTGCTTAAAACCCGAAAGGTCAGAAGGATCGTGAGTCCCCGCTTTCACAGTCTGTATTCATACTGAAAATCAAGAACAAGTGAGCTTTTGCCCTTCTGCTCCACGGGAGGTTTCTGTCCTCCCTGAGCTCGCCTTAGGACACCTGCATTACGGTTTGACAGGTGTACTGCCCCAGTCAAACTCCCCACATGCCACTGTCCCCAGAGCAGGTTGCGCCTGGTGGGTGCCGGGCACTTGGATCCAGAAGCGATAGCCCCTCGGGGCTCGCCTCCCCGCCTCACTGGGTAAGTGAAAAAATGATCAGAGTAGTGGTATTTCACCGGCGGCCCGGGCAGGCCTCCCACTTATCCTACACCTCTCATGTCTCTTCACGGTGCCAGACGAGTCAAGCTCAACAGGGTCTTCTTTCCCCGCTGATTCCTCCAAGCCCGTTCCCTTGGCTGTGGTTTCGCTAGATAGTAGGTAGGGACAGTGGGAATCTCGTTCATCCATTCATGCGCGTCACTATTTAGATGATGAGGCATTTGGCTACCTTAAGAGAGTCATAGTTACTCCTGCCGTTTACCCGCGCTTCATTGAATTTCTTCACTTTGACATTCAGAGAACTGGGCAGAAATCACATTGCGTCAATACCCGTCGCGGGCCTTCACGATGCTTTGTTTTAATTAAACAATCGGATTCCCCCGGTCCACACCAGTTCTAAGTCAGCTGCTAGGTGCAGACCGAGGCGGGACGCCGGCCCACCCGCGGCGCCCCCCCGCCCGCGGGGAGGGGGGTGGAGGAGCAGAGACGCCCACCGCAGCTGGGGCAATCCACAGGAAGGGCCCGGCTCGCGTCGAGTCATCACCTCCACCGTGCCACCCTGCCCCATGAGGGGAGGGGGTCGGTGGCACACCTCATCCAGCCGCGGCGCATGCCACGCCCCGCTTCGCGCCCCAGCCCGACCGACCCAGCCCTTAGAGCTAATCCTTATCCTGAAGCTACGTATTTGACTTGCCAACTTCCCTTACCTACATTATTCTAACATGCCAGAAGCTGTTCACCTTGGAGACCTGCTGCGGATATGGGTACGGCCCGGCGCGAGATTTACACCCTCTCCCCCAGATTTTCAAGGACCAGCGAGAGCTCACTGGATGCCGCCGGAACTGCAATGCTTTCCAAGGCCTGGGCCCCTCTCTTGGGGCGAAACATTCCAGGGCACACTGCCCTTCACAAAGAAAAGAGAACTCTCCCTGGGGCTCCCGCCGGCTTCTCCGTGATCGGTCGCGTTACCGCACTGGATGCCTCGCGACACCCGTCTCCGCCACTCCGGATTCTGGGATTTGAATCAGACTCCCTTTCGATCGGCCGAGGGCAACGGAGGCCATCGCCTGTCCCTTCTGAATGGCGCTCACCCATCTCTTAGGACAAACTGACCCATGTTCAACTGCTGTTCACATGGAACCCTTCTCCACTTGGCCTTCAAAGTTCTCGTTTTGAATATTTGCTACTACCACCAAGATCTGCACCCGTGGCAGCTCCATCCGTGCTCTCGCCCCGGGCTTCTGTGCCCACCACGGCGGCCCTCCTACTCGTCGCGGCTTAGCCCTCCCGGCTCTCTTCATCTCCAATGGCCAGCGACGGCCGGGTATGGGCCCAACGCTCCATCGCCATCCATTTTCAGGGCTAGTTGATTCGGCAGGTGAGTTGTTACACACTCCTTAGCGGGTTCCGACTTCCATGGCCACCGTCCTGCTGTCTATATCAACCAACACCTTTTCTGGGGTCTGAAGAGCGTTCGGCTCATCCCGCAGCACCAGTTCTGCTTACCAAAAGTGGCCCACTGGGTGCTTGCGTTCCATGCCTGGCTCCACGCCAGCGAGCCGGGTGTCTTACCCATTTAAAGTTTGAGAATAAGTTGAGATCGTTTCGCCCCCAAGACCTCTACGTCTTACTAAATAGTAGTAAACAAGTCTGTCAACGATTTGATAAGGAAGAGAGGGCGTCCATCAAAAGGCACTTCCAATGACCAGATGGAAGAAGTTAGAGATACTGAAACCACCAAGAAACGAAAAGTGACTGGTGCACCTACAAAGGAAATACGATTGGACAATACAGGTCACCTCCCATTGGTAAAGCCAACAAAAGGACGCTGCAGACATTGCAAAAAATGCATAATCCGCACACTGTGTTTGAAATGTGATGTGTATCTGTGCTTGACATCTGAAAAAAACTGTTATTTAGACTATCACACTCAGCAGTAAATGAAACTGATGCCAAGACTGTTTTTAATTTTCAGTCATTCAGGACCGTAGTTGCCATATGGCAACATTAAATATTTTCTCTTAGAAACAATTTTTTCAAAAAAAACCTTTATATTCTGCATCATTTAGCTCAAATCTTAATAAAAAAACAGAAACAAAAATTTCAGTTACAAAACAATTATGTGGACGCGAAAGGGCTAGAGGCTAGAGTAGCAGACTTGGAAGACATAAGAAAGACAGAGAGGTACATAGACGTCTCTACAGGGATATAGTCCTGAATTCCCACCTCCAGTCTGGCAGCTTCTCTGTTGCCATGGAGGAGAGAGGTCACGTGACAGGAGAGCATCACCCTGGTGTGGCAGGAAGTGATCCTGTAACTAGGACCTGTCCTCCAGGTGATGTAAAACCCTCTCGCACCGAGGAAATTTCTCCAGGGCCATGTGCCCATGTGGGAAGAGTAAGGACAGCCATTATAGTTGGTGATTCAATCATTAGGCATGTAGATAGCTGGGTGTCTGGTGGGCATGAGGATCACCTAGTAACATGCCTGCCTGGTGCGAAGGTAGCGGACCTCATGTGCCACCTAGATAAGGTCTTAGATATTGCTGGGGAGGAGTGTGCTGTCTTGGTACATGTCGGTACCAATGACATAGGAAAATGTGGTAGGGAGGTTCTGGAGGCTAAATTTAGGCTTTTAGGTAGGAAGTTGAAATCCAGAACTTCCAGGGTAGCGTTCTACGAAATGCTTCCCGTTCCACACGAAGAACCCAAAAGGCAGGCAGAGCTCCGGAGTCTCAATGCGTGGATGAGACGATGGTGCAAGGATGAGGGTTTAGGATTTGTTAGGAACTGGGGAACATTCTGGGGAAAGGAGTGGCTCTTCCGAAGTGATGGGCTTCACCTTAACCGGGATGGAACCAGGCTGCTGGCATTAACCTTTAAAAAGGAGATAGAGCAGCTTTTAAACTAGATAATAGGAGAAAGCCGCCAGTCGCCCAAGAGTGCATGGTTTGGAAGAAGGTATCCTTGAAGGATACTACCAAAAGCAGAGAGGTTACAAAAGAGAGTAAAGTAGCCCAAATGCCCTTGAGTATGGTACAGAGAGAGCTTAAAGATTCCAAATTACCCATGCCTACCAACAGCCAGATTAATATGAATAAAATACAGTCTCTAAAATGCTTGTATGCAAAAGCTAGAAGTCTAAAAAATAAGATGGGAGAGTTAGAATATATAGCACTAAATGAGAGGTTAGATATGATTGGAATCTCAGAGACATGATGGAAGGAGGACAACCAGTGGGACACTGTGATACCTGGGTACAAACAATATCGTAATGATAGAACTGATCAAATTGGTGGAGGGGTTGCACTCTATGTTAGAGAGGGCACTGAGTCAGAAAGGATAAAAGTTTTGCAGGAAACAAAATTTGCTGTAGAATCTCTATGGATTGAAATTCCATGTAAGAAGGGGAAGGAGATGGCAGCGGAGGTGTATTATCGACCACCTGGCCAGAATGAACAAATGGATGATGAAATGCTCAAAGAAATCAAGGAAGCTAACAAAAGTTACAGCACAGTAAAGAGTAGTTACTCACCTGTAACAGGTGTTCTCCAGGAGAAGCAGGAATCAGTCCTCACATATGGGTGATGTCGGCGCCGATGGAGCCCCCTTGCGGAGCATTTCCCCAGCTTTCAAAGAAGGCTTTGGGAATGCAGTGCGCCTGCACAGTCCCCTTCCCGCCCAAGGGTGCCATCTTGCTCAGTCTGATGACATAGCTAAAAGAGAGCAAAAAACAAAATAAAGTATATGACTGCAACTCCAGTGGAGGAGGGAGGGTCGTGAGGACTGATTCCTGCTGCTCCTAGAGAACACCTGTTACAGGTGAGTAACTACTCTTTCTCCAGGACCAAGCAGGAAGTCAGTCCCCACATATGGGACTCCCCAGCTGTAGGCTACCGGGAACCCAAAGCTGAAAAAATGGCTCCCTCTGCAGAGCCTCAGCATCCGTGAAAAGAATATCCTCTGAGAACGCCACCGTACGGTAGCCCAACACAAGGGCCAGAGGGTAGGAGTTGCCTAAACCTCAAAGAGATTACGGAGTACCACCTGTCTGAAAGCACTGTCACTTTGGGACTCTCTCTCGAGGCAGTAGTGGGCTGCAAAAGTCTGGCTTGAAGACCAAGTAGCGGCCCGGCAGATGTCTGCCAACAGAACAGAGCAGAGATGAGCTACTGATGCGGCTTTCGCCCTGACACGGTGGGTCGTGATTCGACCCTGCAAGGGGAGGTTGGCTGCCTTGTACGCCCAGACGATACAATCTACTACCCAAGTGGACAACGTATGCTTGGAGACAGGTAACCCCAATTTATTAGGGTCAAGGAGACGAAGAGCTGAGTAGTCCTTCGATGCCCCCGCGTACGTTCAAGGTAAAAGGACAACGCCCTCTTACAGTCCAGAGTATGCAAGACTGTCTCAGCCCGCCTGGTATGCGGCCTGGGAAAGAATGTCGGAAGAACCACCTCCTGGTTAAGGTGGAAAAAGGAGACAACTTTTGGAAGGAACTTCGGATGAGTCCGAAGGATCACCCTGTTCCTATAGAACCGTGTGTACGGTCTATCAGAAACCAGAGGTTGTAGTTCACTCACACGTCTAGCCGAGGTAAGAGCTACCAGGAAGAGCGCCTTCCAAGAAAGGAAGCATAAATGGCAAGTAGCCATCGGCTCAAACGGTGGGCGAGTAAGTTGTTGCAAGACCACGTTCAAGTCCCACTCAGGGACAGGGGGATGAATCGGAGGCTTGAGCAAAAGCAGGCCTCTGAGGAAGCGGGACAACAAGGGGTGAGCCGACGGCGACTGTCCCTCCACCGGTGATTGGTGTGCTGAAAGAGCACTGAGGTGGACCCAAACAGAGTTGGACTTAAGGCCTAGGTCTGACAGCTGAAGCAGGTATTGTAGCACTACTGGCACCAGGCAGGAGAAAGGATCTTCATTGTGCTGAGCACCCCACACTGAGAACCTGCGCCACTTGAGTGCATAGGACTTTCTGGTGGATTGCCTCCTCGAGGCCAGGACTACCTCCTCAACTTCCCTAGGTAGAAGTAAGGGAGCTAGCACTATCCTTTCAGCAGCCAGGCCATCAGATTGAGGGATCTGAGATTGGGATGCAGGAGGGAACCCTGATCCTGAGACAGAAGATCAGGTTGCAACCCCAGAGGGAATGGAGTTTCCACTGCTAGCTGCAGAAGAAGTGGAAACCACGGTTGCCTCGGCCATCTGGGGGCTACCAGAATGACCGAGGCCTTGTCCCGTAAAATCTTGAACAGAGGTCAGGCCACCAGGGGCGTGGGAGGAAACGCATACAGGAGGCCCGTCGACCAAGAGATCAGAAAAGCATCTGCTGCCACTCTCAGGCATTGTGGAACCTGTGTCTTTTGGGGAAACTGCTAGGTACGTATGACCTAGATTGGCCACTGTTGGAAACAGGATACTGGGCTTGATTGACCTTGGTCTGACCCAGTATGGCATATCTTATGTTCTTATGTAGGTATGTTGTGTACACTATCTTGAGGAATAATTGGAATTATTCCAACTGTATGTCATCATAATACTTTAATAGTATGTTCAAGGTATACAACAACAAAAAAAAATGTTCATGCAACATAGACTTAGTAATTTCTGAGAAAAAAAGAAAAGATGACTTGGACAGTATTAATGGCACCCTTCACTAATATCTGATTGCACAATCTTTGGTATGATGACAGCCTCCAACTGTTTCTTGTAGCCATCTATAAGTTTCATACATCTGTCTGCTGCTAGTTTCTCCTACTCTTCAACTATAATTTGTTCCAGCTCATGAATGTTTCTAGAATTCCTTTTACCAATGGCAGATTTCAGCTCTTTCCACAGATTCTCGATTGGATTGATATCAGGACTCATTACTAGCCAGTTTAAAGCAGTCCATTTGTTCATTTTTAACCATTCTTTTGTTCTTTTGGATGTATGTTTTGGGTCACTGTACTGCTGGAGGACCCATGACCTTTGACCCAGAGTTAGCTTTCTGACACTACGTAGCACATTTCACTCCAAAATGTCTTGGTAGTAGTCTGACTTCATGATTCTTTTAATACGTTCCAGGCCTTCAATTCCTGAGGCAGCAAAACAGCCCCACAACAATATAGAACCTCCACCATATTCAACTGTAGGAAGGGTGTTTTTTTCCCCCTATAAGTTTAATTTCTTCACCTGTAAATTTATTGCTGGTCTGCATTGCCACAGAGCTCAAGTTTGGTTTCATCTGTCCACAGAATATTTTTCCAGAAGGATTGTGGTTTCTGAAGGTGGTTTTGGCCAAAGATCAGGCATGTCTCTTTATGCCTGACTAAAAGCAGTGGGGTCCTCCTTGGCCTTCGCCCATGAAGTTCTTCTTTGTTTAGTGTGGCATATGGTGCAGGTTGAAACCACCACTTCAGATTGCTCCAGGTCAGTCTTAAGCTCTTTGAATGTTGTATATGGTGTTTTCCCAACAGTTTTCACTAAGAAGACTTCTTGGATTAATCTTCCTGTTCCCACCATATCCTGGGAGGTTCTTGACAGTTCCATGAGCAGAAAACATCTTAATAACTGTAGCCAAAGAATCTCAAGGTCTTTGGAGATGGCCTTGTACCCCTTTGAAGTTTGATGTTTGGCAATGATGGCTTTTCTGACGGTTTCCAGCAGCTATCTTGTTTTCACCATTGTGAAAATGGAACAAAGAGTGAATGTGGCCATTTTAAACATTAGAGTCATCATTCATTGATTGAATCAAGTCATCTGAGTACAGACAATTGATCACAGATGCATCTAATTTTACTGCAATGGGAACGTGGTTCTTCTGTTCAAACTGATTTCTTTATAAGGGAAATTGACTGGTGGAGCCTGTTATAAAGGTGGAAGAGTAGGTAGGAAGTGTGTTTAATGGGGAAGGTTTTTTTCATTAATAGCCAAGAAAAAATGCACCTGGTGGTTCGTTTCTGACATCACAGTTCACTAATGGCCTGATTAGGGAACATTGAAGTTTGGAGGATTAAATAGAGGTGAATACTCATTGCGAGAATCAGTTCACTTGAGGAAGAGCCGAGAGGACTTAGGGACTTGAAATATGGGGTTGTGTTGCGTATGCACGTTATTCCTGAGTGAATTAGTAACAGCGTCTACCACATTATTTTGGAATGAATTTTTCACCAGTGTTCACTTTGAGTAACTCACTATAAGAAGTCATATGAGGAATGAAAAAATGGACTGCTAAGTGCTTCTTCCTCAAAGAAGAACCTAACAAAGACACTTTTGGATTATTTTGAAAGCAACATAATTATCGAGAAGGAGGGATTCCGAAGCTGAATACGCAGCCTTAGCAGCTCATCATTCAGTTAAGTATATCTTGGGGTCTACTTTTTATGTTGTCCCTTTGTATACTTTTATGAGGCTTGGTGGCCTTCAAAAAAAGATAAAAACGGAAGGTTTTGCCACGAGAAAGGTGATTCAACCAAAAAAATTATTAGTAAATAGTAAGGTCGTTATTTTAAGGTGTTCATTTGGGTCCCAATTTATGGGAATAATCATGCCCTGGCAATGCCCCAGTTTTTATACTATTTCCTTTTCTAATTGGTCTTGTTTTATTTGATTCTTTTATGTGTCAAATATGTGTGCATATATAATCCAAAGCCATTTCACTGACCATTTTTTTAAGAGATAATGGACATTAAGCAGTTGAACTGCAAGGGTGTCAATAATGTTGATCACAACAGTATCACTGCTGAATATATGTATACTTTGAACCCACTTCCAATTATACACTGCCCACTATGCAAAATACTGTTTTCCCATAGTCTAATTCTGCAAGCATTTTGTACACTAAGGTGATCATTTCATAAACGTTCACACACATTATTAAGTCCTATGCATTAATGGCATTAGCACATATTAACTTTTAGTAATTAATCCCCTAAATAATTATGACAAAAGTCAGCATATTATAAACTACAATATAGGAAAAACATTCTTATGCACACATTTTCTACAATGCTGATGTCTCCCACTGAGATGTCAAACTGAAGTGCTGAATATTTACACAGGAAGCATAATTTTCTAAGCCCATTCTTCAGTAATACAGAATTTTACCTAGAGGAAATGGCTTTTAGAAGACTGCCCTCCACATGTGTAGGGAAATTTATTCACATTGTGCCACTATACGTGTATCTTTACCTGCAGTGGGCAGCGATGTTCCTTAATATTACTCATCATTTTTATGGCACCACTGGACATACTCAGACCTCTACAGAAGTTAAGTATACATGTACAATATGCCCCTCCCCAAAGAGCAATGGGAGATAAAGTAACTTGCCTAAGGAGTATCAGCGTGCAGGTGTGGGATTTGAACTCTGACTCAGTTCATTTCTCTAATCACTGGGCTACTCCTCTCTAGTTCCCAGGTCTAGGTTTGGGGAGGGGCTTGCACTCATCCATATTCTTTAGAATTTTATAAAGCATGTTCACATTTTTTCTTAGACTATCTACACGTACAGTTTTGCAGGTTTAAATGTGTGCAGGGGAAGTTTTGCTGGGTTAATCTTTAAAGTAGAAGCATCTGTGATTCGTTTTGAAAACAGGTGCAACCTCTGTGGTTAAAATGTGCCCGTGGACTTTGCACCGATGGGGGCACTTAGAAAATAACCCCTACACATTCATTGATTCACCGAGAAGCAGATGTTAATTACTCCTTCGGAATATTTCATTTTAACGCCGCAATCAAAATGCAAATCACAGGACTGAAATAGAAGAAACTTGTATAACTTCAAAGAAAGTCAATTAGGCAAATGTCCCTATTCAGATAAATCTAAACTTACTTTCCAGTGACAAACTGTCTTTATGAAGGTATTGTATAAGAAAACGAGATAGTCATTTATTTTCTAACCAGAACTGTTGGCCCAGAGAGTGTATGCAGATTATTCCAAATTCATCATCAGAAAAGTTAATAGCTCTGTCTGTCCAAGGAGACAAATACAGTAAATCATCACTGGTACGTCCCTCGGTTCTACCCCTCACTATCCCCTGAGCAATTTGAAAATGATTGCTAGAGTAATGCCAGCTGTGAAACTTCCATTGCTGCACCCTACCTAGAGAGAAAAGAAAGTGACAGATTAAACTACACAGACCCTCTCTTTTGGTATCCCTGATACCAATATCCTATCTCGGTCGTTACCCTCTTGTCTTTTTTTAAGTTGGAATGTTTTCTAAATGTCTTATTCTGTTTTAATGCTGATTGATAATGCTTTATATTATGTACTAACACAGTAGATGATGGCAGATAAGGATGAAATTACCTGTCCGGTCTGTCCAGTAAGGTGGTTAAGATTCTAACTGCCAATCCATGTAACGCACCCCGCACCCCCCCCCCCCCCGTCCTGTACTCCCATACTTTGGTTTAGAACTGTAACTATCGCTCCATGAAGGTTACCTTCTATGCCTTCTTAAGGACTGAAAACAGATTTCATTGCTTTTTTTGAAGCTGAGGTGCTTAGTGCTTCGTTTCCATCCTTTTGTCTTTTAAGTATCCTTTTTGAATCCCATCACCATTTTTGTCTCTACTGCCTTCTTCTGGAGTGCATTCTAGTCAACCTTCACCCTTTCCATGAAAAAAATGTTTCCTGACGTTGCTCCTAAGTTTACCTCCTTGCAACTTTATATCACGTCCCCTAGCTCTACAGCTTTCCCTCCTGTCCCTCTTCTCAGAGCCGGCTCTACCATTAGGCAAACTAGGCGATCGCCTAGAGTGCCTATGGTTGGAGTACGTCCATTTCCGCTGCTGTTGCCACCCATCTCCAGGATGTGTAGTGGTCTCGATGTTTTTAAAACAGGACCGCAGCACTTAACCATTATCTCTGGTGCTGCAATGCTGTTCCCGATTCCACTTCCTGTTTGCAGGGGTGCTTATCTTACACTTCCTTGAATACTGTCGCTGTTACTTATTTATTCTAATCCCCTTTTATACCATATCCCTTCACAACTCATAGTGATGTATAATAAAATCTTGTGACATTTGAATACATTAAGACAATATCCCTATTTATCTAAAGAAATTTCTGGAACTAAAATAGTCCATTTACAGACCCCTTCCCGCCCCATATGCCGCAATAAACAAATGGGTTTTCAGTTTTGCCTTAAAAACCTTAACATCTCCTTACACATCAAGCTGTTCTGACAGAGCATTCCAAAATACTGGAGCCTGAACAAAAAATGACCTAGAGGGATAATAAAGTTTACGTGTTACTCGCATACAAGGTACAACAAAAAGCCCCTTCTCCTATGACTGCAAACCTTGGCCTGGGAAATAAAACTGCAATTTGTCCTTTAAGTATGCAGGCACCAGGCCATGAAGATCTTTAAAAGCCACTGTCAAAATCTTGTATTCTACTCTATAACGAACTGGTAACCAATGCAGCTCTATGAGGATTGAGCTACATGAGCATATTTTTGTAGGGCCCGATATTTAAAGGCATTTACATGGTTTACAGACTTGTAAACAGTGTAAATGCCCCAAAGCAGATATTCAGCAGCACTAACCATTAGTGCTGCTGAATATCCAAGGCTATCGGGGTGTTCTGGTGGGGTAACGGGGGATAACCAGTCACCTGGGCTGGCCTAACCTTTGCCACCGAGGCTAACCGGGCAGAGCCTGAATATACCACTGCCCAGTTAGCTTTCTGCTTCCACAGCTGACCTGAATATTCAATTCCAGTGGCCAGATATAGCCCCAGCCTTGAATATGCAGGTTTAGTGCTTAGCGGCAACGGCTAGCCGCTGTAATCATGCTAGCCGCCATCATTGAATATCAGGCCCATAATCCCTTAATAAATTTGGCTGTTGTATTCCTGCACGAGTTGTAAGTAAGTCAAATCCTTATCTGGAACCCTCAACAGCAACCCCAACCCCTAATGGTTACAACAGTCAATACATAATAAAATTAATGTCGCGTAATAGCTGCTAAATTTGCTGTAGAAAGATAGGGTCACAGTGTCTGAATCATTCATAGAACTAAAAATAATGATTTAACAAGTCTGGAAATATGGTCATGGAAATTCATCCTTGAATCTAACCAAGCTCCAAAACTATGGCATAGATTAGAAAATGTCAAACTGCTAGTGCTCTTTTATAAAAAAAAATAGTTATCTATTGTCCTAGGCCGCAAGGACATATGTGCAAACAAAATCCTCAAGTTCTGAACTGTCTCTTCAGTCTTATCCTCTATTATCCTCTTCATTAATTGAAAAGGATGCCAAAATCCGCACATCATCTGTATAGAAATAAAAGCACATCCCAGCTGCTCCCATTATCAAACATGGAGGTAACATAGATGTTAAACAAATAGGGGGATAAAACTGAGCTCCTCGTTCTAATAGCCATGCCTTGGATAAATGCTGATGTAACATTACGATTTGCTCCCTTCCAAAAAGAAAAGAAGAACATAAGATGTGTTATACTGGGTCAGACCAAGGGTCCATCAAGCCCAGTATCCTGTTTCCAACTGTGGCCAATCCAGATTTCAAGTACCTGTGAGGTTCCCAAAGATATAAACATCCCATGCTGCTTGACCCAGGGGTAAGCAGTGGATCTCCCCAGTCGTCTTTAATAGTAGCTTATGGACTTTTCCTCCAGGAACTTTTCCAAACCTGTTTTGAACCCAGCTACACTAACAGCTTTTACTACATCCTCTGGTAATCAATTCCAGAGTTTGATTACATGCTCAATGAAAATATTTTTTCTCTAATTCGCTTTAAATGTGCCACACTGAAGCTTCATTGTGTCCCCCAGTCTTTCTACTTTTTGAAGGAGTAAAAAACTGATCTATGTTTACCCGTTCCACTCCATTCATTATTTTATAGACCTCTATCATATCTCCCCTCGGCCATCTCTTTTCCAAGTTGAAAAGTCCTAACATTTTAAGCCTTTCCTCATAAGGGTATCCTTTCACCCCCTTTATCATTTTGGTCGTTCTTCTCTGTACCTTTTCCAATTCTGCAATATCCTTTTTAAGATACGGCAACCAGAACTGCACACAATATTCAAGGTGCGGTGGCAACATGGAGCGATACAGAGGCATTATAATATCCTTGGTTTTGTTTTCTGTTCCTTTGCTTATGATTTCTAACATTCTATTTGCTTTCTTGGCCACAGTTGCATACTGGGCAGAGGGTTTCAACGTATTATCCACGATGACGCCCAGATCCTTTTCCGAATATAGAACCTTGCATTGTGTAACTATAGTTTGGGTTGTTCTTTCCTAAGGGGGTTATTTTGAGCCAAGAATAGCGGGGATAGACGGCCAGAAGGGACGTCCATCCCCGCTGTCCATGGCTTCTCCTGCCCCCGAATAACTTCCCCACCGGTTGTGCGTGGAAGTTAGACGGGGCGGAGAATGGGCGGCCCAGGAGAAGAGAATGGGCGGGCAGTGGGTGGTCACCAGCCCTGGACATACAGGGCCAATTCTAATGTCGGCCCTGTACGTCTGGGCCGGCGAAATATTTGGGTTAGTTATTCTACCTATGAGGTAGAATAACTTCCCTGGACACTTTTCTTTTAAGCTGCAGGGCAAGGATGAGGCAGGGGGGGCAAGGGTTTATTCCCCGCAGCCCAATCCTGGCCTTAGGATGCCAGATCAAGAGTTGGGCTGCGGGAAATAAACATTTTAACTGGCTGGCTGACATCGCGGTAGGGACTGAATCGCAGTCCTGGCCAGTACATGCTTCTTCGCGATTCTGATCCCGCGGGGCTAGACGTGCCCCGCGGGATCAGAATCGCGATGTCCTCTGTGCGTCTGGTTCAGACAGGACACACAGAATGGATCTATGTCTGGGACAAAATCGGATCCTAACTGTATAATCTTGCACTTGTCAACATTACGTTTCATCTGCCATTTGGATGCCCATTATCCCACCTTTTCATAGTAACATAGTAAATGACGGCAGATAAAGACCAGTATGGTCCATCTAGTCTGCCCAGAAAGATGGCAAGAGCAGGTGCAGGCCACTGCTCCCCATGTCTTTGTTTAGGGGTAAACGCACCACCACGTGTAGGACACCCCTATTTGTTGAGAAATTAGATCGTTAAGTTTACTTTGATTTTATCCTGTTGCTGTAAAGGGATTCACTGTGTCTGTCCCATGCCATTTTGAATTCTGTCACTGTATTTTCCCCCACCACTTCCATCGGGAGGGCACTCCAAGCATCCACCACCCTTTCAGTGAAAAAGTATTTCCTGACATTGCCTTTCAATTTACCTCCTTGCAGCTTCATGTTATGCCCTCTAGTTTTACAGCTTCCCCGTCTTTGGAAGAGGTTTGTTTGTTCATTATTTCTCTTTAAGTATTTAAAGGTCTGAATCATATCTCCTCTATCCCTTCTCTCCTCCAGAGTGTACATATTTAGGTCTTCAAGTCTCTTCTCATAAGGCTTCTGACGCAGGCTCCAAATCATTTTGGTCGCCTTCCTCTGAACCGCTTCCAGTCTTTTTACATCTTTTGCAAGATATGGTCTCCAAAACTGAACACAGTATTCCAAGTGAGGCCTCACCAGTGACTTATACAGTGGCATTAGTATCTCTTCCTTTCTGCTGATAATTCTTTGTATGCAACCCAACATCCTCCTGGCTTTTGTCACTGCCTTGTCGCACTGTTTTGCCACCTTGAGATCCTCAGAAATAATCACACCAAGGTCCTTCTCCTGGACCGTGCACACCAACCTCTCGCCTCCTATCGCGTACATTTCCCTTGGATTTCTGCTTCCCAAGTGCATGACACTGCACTTCTATGCATTAAATCTTAACTGCCAAGCATTAGACCATTCTTCCAGCTTTTGTAGATCTTTCCTCATATTATCCACTCACTCAGGGGAGTCCACTCTGTTGCAAATGTTCGTGTCATCTGCAAAAAGACAGACTTTTCCATTCAGTCCTTCAGCAATATCACTCATAAATACATTGAACAGTGCCGGGCACAGGGCCGAACCCTGGGGCACTTGTTACCATGCCAGGAGGAAAATCTGCATTGCCCCGGAGCGATAAAAAAACCTGATTTCTCTGGTAAAGTCTGCCATCGAGCACATAGGACGCGCCACACTGCTCTGATCGGCCAAATCAAACAGCTTTTATTAAGTCGGGAGGGGAGCAGATGACGTTCCATCTGTAGTACTCCCAACAGATTATAAGGGGAAACAAATTTCTTCAAATTGATGTGGGGAATGATTGCTATGAACCCTAACCAATCTTGAAGATGCCGCATCTGGCAGGTCAGCATATACTGTTGTATATCTTACAGTCTTATCCCTCACTGCTTCCACCCGCCACGAAACCTAGACATTGCTAATTTGGCTCGACCTCTCCCCTCCACAGAAACCGACTAATTTCTATTTCAAGACTTCTGAGGTCGGACTGATGAAATTGAATCGGGAGGGTTTGCAATTTTTCACAATCCTCTTGCGTTTTAACATTGAATAATTTTGTATCATCTGCAAGTTTGTATCACCTTATTTGTTATCCTCATTTCCTGATCATTTATAAATACGTTAAAAAGCAGGGGGCCAGCACAGATCCCTGAGGTACTCCACTATTCACCTTTTTCCATTGAGAAAACTGGCCATTTAGCCCTGGGCTGGGAAAAATCATATTGCCAAAGTTGTTTCTCCTGTTACAACTTCTGCCTCTGTCCAGACAGACAGCCTGATGCCAGTCAAGGGACCGGTTCCATGTGCAAGATGCCTGCAACCTGAAGCCCTCATGAAACAAGTGGAGGAGCTCAGAGAAGAGGTAGCGAAGCTGAGAAGCATTTGAAACAGCAAGAAGTACATTGATGAGATTCTTCTTGAATCATCCAAGCTCTCCAACAGAGGTGAAGATGGTATGCTACGGAATGAAGAGAGTTGGGCATGGGTCACCAGAGCCTGCAGAATCAACAATCCAACTCCTCCAGTCCTTGAAATGAAGAACCAGTATGCAGCCTTGGAAGTGGAGGAAGTGAAAGCATTCCGGGAAAGGGAAGAACAGAGCTCAAGCACCCCAAAGTTGCAGAATCAGTGACCACAAGGAAGCAAAGTATAGTGGTAGTTGGTGACTTGCTTCTGAGTGGTACTGAGGCATCCAACTGTCAACCAGACTTCATGTCCAGAGAGCTGTGCTGTCAGTTGCTAAAATCTGAGGTGTTATGAAGCATTTGTAGAGACTCATCAAGCCTACTATTATCTGATGTTGCTCATCCATGTCGCACTAATGATACTGCCAGGTATCCCTCCGAGTGTATCAAGAGTGACTTCATGGCACTGGGACAAAGGATGAAGCAGATAGGTGCACAGGTGGTGTTCTCTTCAGTCCTCCCTGTTGAGGGTAAAGGCCGAGGCAGAGAAGCTTGCATCCTGGATACAAATGCATGGCTGCATGGATGGTGTCAAACAGTGCTTTGGTTTCCTGGACGATGAAATGATGCTCCAAGGGCTGCAAAGCACAGATGGTATCCACCTATCCAAGAAGGGTCAAGGTGTCTTCCGCAGAAGACTGACTAACTGAAGAAAGCTTTAAACTGATTCGTTGGGGATGGGTGATGAAAGCCCCCAGGTAAGCAAAACATTAAATACCTCCATAGAAATGGGTAAAAGGGACAATATCTAGAAAGCGGTGTGCATAAATGCCTGTAGTATGTAAAATAAGATCCCAGATGTTGAGACTTTAATGGAAGAGGCAGACTTGGATTTAGTGGCGGTTACAGAGACATGGTTTACGGACAACCATGAGTGGGATGTAATTATGTGGAGGAGTAGCCTAATGGTTAGAGCACTGGCTTAGGAAACAAAAGATCAGGGTTCAATGCCCACTAGCACTCCTTGTGGCCTTGGGCAAGTCACTTAACCCTCCATTGTCTTAGAAAAATCCAAGTTATTAATGTCCCTGTTTAACATAGAAACATGATGACAGAAAAAGACCACAAGGCCCATCTAGTCTGTCCTTCCATAACAACAACTACAACAGTCCACTTTTTACCTTTAGAGATCCTCTGTGTTGGTCCCATGCTTTTTTGAATTCAGTTACTGTCCTCATCTCTACCACCTCCACTGGGAGACTATTCCACGGATCCACTACTCTTTCCGTAAAGAAATATTTCCGCATATCACTCCTGAATCTATCTCCCTTCACCCTCATCCCATGTCCCCTCGTCGCAGAACTTGCTTTCAATTGAAAGAGGCTCTCTCCCTGAACATTTATGCCACGGAGGTATTTAAACATCTCAATCATATCACCTCTATCCCGCCTTTCCTCTAAGGTATACATATTAAGATCCTTAAGTCTGTCCTCATATGCTTTATAATGAAGACCACTAATCATCTTAGTAGCACCCCTCTGTACCGACTCCATCCTGTTCACATCCTTTTGAAGGTGCGGTCTCCAGAATTGCACACCATACTCCAAATGAGGTCGCACCAAAGACTTATACAGAGGCATTATCACCTCCTTTTTTCTGCTAGCCATTCCTCTCCGTATGCACCCAAGCATCCTTCTAGCTTTTGCCGTCGCCTTTTCTACCTGTTTAGCTACTTTAAGATCATCGGACACAACTACGCCTAGGTCCCGCTCTTCTTTAGTGGACAAAAGTACTTCACCTCCTATGCTGTATTGCTCCCTTGGATTGCTGCAGCCCAAATGCATGACCTTACATTTTTTAACATTAAATCCCAGCTGCCAAATTCTAGACCATTCTTCAAGCTTAGCTAGATCCCTCCTCATGTTATCTACACCTTCCTGGGTGTCTACTTTATTGCAGATTTTGGTATCATCTGCAATGTACATCACCAAGTTTATGTTATAATGTAAACCGCTTTGATTAAAATGATAAAGCAGTATAAAAAAACCTGTTAAATAGATAAATAATACCAGGCTATACTTTATTCAGGAAGGACAGGGCAGGAAAAAGGGGAGGATGAGTGGCATTATATGTAAACAAATAATATTAAAGCTATAGAATTACAGGGCTTAAAAAGGAACGAGGTGGCACTGTGGGTTAAACTAGAAAGAGGGAATGGGAAATCCATTTGCACTGGTGGGATATACAGATCTCCTTCACAGGAAGAAGAAGTGGATAGAGACTTAATAGAAGACATACACAGTATTGCCATGAAAGGACAAGTGCTACTGATAGGCAATTTCAATATGCCAGATGTTGATTGGCACATCCCTGCTTCAGTGTCATCTAGAAGTAAGGAGATCCTATTTTCTCTACAGGGAGAACTAGTGTGACAACTGGGAGCAGAACCCTGAAGTGATGGGGCCATACTGGACCCGGTGCTTACCAATGGGAAAAGTGTTCCAATGTTATAGTGGGAGATCATCTTGCATCCAGTGATTACTAGATGTTGCAGTTCAGTATTAGGACTAGGGCTGATGGTGTCCATTCAAAATCAAGGGTCTTAGACTTTAGGAAAACTAACTTTACCAAAATGGAACAATACCTTAAGGAGTTGTTCAGCTGGGGGATGTAGAAAAGCAATGGGCAAAACTGAAAAGAGATATTTTAAGGGCAACAAACTTATTTGTTAGAAAGGTAAATAAATGCAAAAAGAAAAGGAGGCCACTATGGTTCTCAAAAGAAGAAGCTGAAAAGGTGAAGAAAGAGAGGGCGGCCTTCATAAAATACAAGAGATCACAGAAAGAGGAAGACAAGCATCAATATTTACAAAAACTTAGAGAGGCTAGAAAAGCAGTCAGGAAAGCAAAGATACAAAAAAAAGAAGAAATAGCCAATGTAATAAAATGGGGGGGACAAGATATTTTTCAAATGTGTTAGTGAGAGAAGGAAGTGCAAAAATGATTACTAACAGACTCAAGGGTGAAGGGGAGGAATATGTAGAAGCTGATGAGGATAAAGCGGAATTGCTGAACAAATATTTTTCTTCTGTGTTCACAAATGAAAGGCTAGCAGCAGGACCTCAGAAAACACCCACAAATAGGAACAGTAGTGAAAGGGATCTTGAATGATTTTCAGAAGACTGTGTTCGTAAGGAACAAGCTAAACTAAAAGTAGACAAAGCGATGGGGCCGGATGGGATACATCCGAGAGTATTGAACGAAGTTGGGGAAGTTCTAGTGTCTCCACTGTCTGACCTTTTCAATGCTTCTTTATAGTCGGGAGTGTTTCCAGAGGACTGGAGAAAGGCATATGTGGTCCCTTTACATGAAAGCATAAGTAAGCATGAGGTTGAGAACAAGAGGCCGGTTAGCCTGACCTCTGTGGTGAGTAAGTTAATGGAAACACAGCTAAAACCGAGGATAGTGAGGTCTCTGGAGTCCAGTGGATTGCAAGTTCCAAGGCAGCATGGATTCACCAGAGGCAGGTCTTGTCAGACAAAGCTGATTGATTTCTTTGACTGGGTAACCAGAAAGTTGCATTGATGGAGAGCCCTAGATGTGGTGTACTTAGATTTCAGTAAAGCCTTTGACACCATTCGGCACAGGCGGCTTATAAATAAATTGAGCACCCTAGGGATGGACCCTAAAGTGACTGACTGGGTGGCGACAAAGTGTACAGGTAAATGAAGCTCATTTCGATGAGAAGGATGTTACCAGTGGTATGCCGCAGGGATCTGTCCTTAGTCTGATTCTTTTTAACATTTTTGTTAGTGATATTGAGGAAGGGCTGTCCAGATGATACCAAAGGGCTGTAGATGATACCAAAATCTGCAATAGAGTAGACACCAAGGAAGGAGTAGATAACATGAAGAGGAATCTAGCTAAGCTTGAAGAATGCTCGAGAATTTTGCAGCTGAGATTTAACACTAAAAAATGCATGGTCATGTATTTGGGCTACACAAATTCAAGGGACATGATGTGTTTTTTGGAAGGCTGAACTTTGTTCCTTGATGTATTAATGCTTTTTTTTCGTGCTTTTTTTGTGCCATTATCTCTTTTTACTTTACAAAACGTTTATAAATTTCAATGTACTTCTTTCCACAAAAGAAGAGTGGGACCTGGGCATGATTGTTTCTGATCTTAAAGTGACTAAACAGGTAGAAAAGGTGATGTCAAAAGCCAGAAGGATGCTTGGGTTCATAGAGAAAGGAATAGCCAGCAGAAAAAAGGAGGTGATAGTTCCTCTGCATAAGTCTTTGGTGAGACCTCAATTGAAGTATTGTTTACAATTCCGAAAACTACATCTTCAAAAGGATATACAGTAAACGGGATGGAGTCGGTGTAGAGGGTGGTTACCAAAATGATCAGTGGTCTTCATAAACCATACAGGGACAGACTTAAAGATGTTAATATGTATATTTTGGAGGAAAGGCGGGATAGAGGAGATATGATAGAGATGTTTAAATACCGCAGTGGCATAAATGCACAGTAGGAGAGCCTCTTTCAGTTGAAAGTAAGCAATGAGAGGACAAAACATGAGGGTGAAAGGGGATAGACTCAGGAGTAATAAGTGGAAATATTTCTTTCCAGAAAGAGTTGTAGATGCATGGAATTGTCTCCCAGTGGAGGAAGTAGAGACAAGGACAGTATCTGAATTCAAGAAAGCATGGGACCATATATTAGTTGATATGGAAGGGCAGACTAGATAGGCCATATGATCTTTTTCTGCAGTCATATTTCTATGTTTTCTATCTTTAAACCAGTTCCTAATCTACAATAGTTCACTGCCTTCTATCCCATGACCATTTAATTTCTGCAAGAGTGTCTCATGGGGGACCTTGTCAAAGGCTTTTTGAAAATCCAGATACAGTATATCAACTGGCTCACCTTTGCAGAATGCAATGTGTGCCTTCAAGACAATGCTGACTCCTGGTGACCCAGCAGCTCCT
Source organism: Ichthyophis bannanicus (assembly GCA_033557465.1). NCBI lineage: Eukaryota > Metazoa > Chordata > Amphibia > Gymnophiona > Ichthyophiidae > Ichthyophis > Ichthyophis bannanicus. Next base: position 304,253,705 of record CM066032.1, on the reverse strand, counting down.
GGGTTTTCTTGGAAGTGTGACCGGAAGTAGATTGTCAGGCCTTTCTTTTGAGGCAATAGAGAGTTAAGTGACTTGCTCAAGGCCACAATGACTGCTAGTGGGAATCAAACCCTGGTCTCCTGGTTATCAAGCCAGTGCTCCAACCACTAGGCTACTCCTCCACTCCCTGGCTCACCTTTATCTACCTGTTTATTTACACCTTTGAAAAAATATAACAGATTAGTGAGACAAGACTTTCCTTGGCTAAATACATGTTGGCTTCCTGCCATTAAGCCAGTAATTTTGTTCTTTATAATGGTTTCTACCATTTTGCCCAGTACAGGTGCCAAGTTCACCGGTCTGTAGTTTCCCGATTTGCGTTACCTTGGCCATTCTCCAATCCTCAGGTACTACAGATGATTTTAAGGATAGTTCACAGATTACTAATAGTAGCTCTGCAATCTCATATTTCAGTTCTTTCAGCACCCTTAGAAGTATGCCATACAGTCCTGGTGATTTGCTGCACTTTATTTGATCAATAGCTATATTACATCTTCTCGATTTATCAAGATTTGTTTCAATTCCTCTGATGCATCACCTTTGAATATCATTTATGGCATAGGTAAATTTTCTACATCTTCTTCAGTAAAGATGGAAGCGAAGAAGTCATTCAGTCTCTCCACAATGGTGTTGTCCTCTCTTAGTGCCCCTTTTACCCCTCTATCATCTAATGGTCCAACTGGCTTTCTCACGGGTGTTTTGCTACGAATGTACTTGAAAACGTTTTTTTATTATATGCTTTTGCTTTCATGGCAAGCTTCTTTTCATTATCAGCGTCTTGCATTTAACTTGCCAGTACTTACTTTGTTTCCTGTTCTCATCATTTGGCTCTTTTTTCTATTTTCTGAAGGATTTTCTCTTAGCTATAACAGCCTCTTTGACCTCACCTTTAAGCCATGCTGGCTGTTTGGCCTTCCTTTCACCTTTCTTTAAGCATGGAATACATCTGGTCTGAGCTTCCAAGACAATATATTTAAATAATGCCCAGGCCTTATGTAAACTCTTAACCTTTGCAGTTGCTCCTTTTAGATTTTTCTTAACCATTTTCCTCATTTTATCATAGTCTCCTTTTTGAAAGTTAAATGCTAGTGCAGTGAATTTCCTCGTTAGCCTCTCCCTTTTTTAAATCAAATGTGATTATGTTATGCTCTCTATTGCCAAGCCACCCTGAAACTGTTATCTCTCGTACTAGATCCTGCTTTCCACTAAGAACTAGATTTAAAATAGTTTCACCTCGAGTCGGTTCCTGAACTAGCTACTCCACGAAGCAGTCATTTATTTCATCTAGAAACATTATCTCCCTTACATGGCCTGATGTAATATTGACCCAGTCAATACTGGGGTAACTGAAATCTCCCATTATTAATGTGTTGTAAACTTTGCAAGCTTCCCTAATTTCTTTCAGCATTTCATCATCTACTGTATCTTTTCATTCTGGCCAGACGAGTGGTAATACTTTGCCACTGCCATTCCCTTCCTGTTTTTGCATGGAAAATGTATCCATAAAGATTCTATAGTGTATTTTATTTCCTGCAAAACCTTTGCTTCAATGCCCTCTTTAACATATAGTGCCACCCAACCAACCATCTTACAGTTTGTTCTCCCACACCTATTCCTTCGAGACACTTTAACAAGAAACTATGTTCCACTATGCCAAAAGCTGCCGAGATATCCAATTAATCAATACCTATATCCATAATAGAATGGATGCCATCAGCCAGCTCTCTCAACAAAGTTTTAAGACTGTGATTTTGGCAAAATACCAGCTGATGGTTGTCCAAAATTCTATTACTGTCTAAAAAATTAGAAATCTGGTCTGCCACACATTTCTCTATGATCTTTCTCGAGAAGGGGAAGTTAGAAATAGGTCTATAATTCTTATACTTTGCCAGATCCCCTGAGCATTTTGCCACAGGGGTCACTATGGATCTTTTCAATAGCGACAGGAACATGCCTCCTTTAAGAAGCTAGTCAAAATCCTCCAACTTAAGCTCTATAAATTCCCTTCCCAACTGCACCCAAGGTGCCAGACAGGGAACCAGTGTACAATCTGCAGATCACATCTTCATAGTATCTCTGTTAATTCCTCAGCTGTTACTTCACTAACCTGTAGTCACCTCCTCTCCTTGTTATTGCCTAATACAAGATGAAGTAAGTCCCGGGCTAAGACTCCTGACCTACTGGGACCTTCTCGACATCATCTAGAACAGTCGGCAAAGCCCTCACTGGTCAAGCCAGAACCCATACTATCTATGAGGCAGCTAGAGAACACTTCTACTACATGAAATAATTCCTTTGGCTAATGCTTCTTGGATCTGGTTTTCATAATATTCATGCTTAGCTGTTCTCAACACCTCTCTATAATGCATGGCTTGCTCGTTCCATACCTGTCCACTGATCTCGATCTCTGCCACTCCCCCTTAAGCTGCCAGCATTCCTGCTTGAGCACCCACAGCTCAGTAATATACCAAGAAACCATCTTAGTCCTTTCCATCCACCTCCACAGAGGCTGCTCCGTCTAACTACCCTTTCTGTAAAGAAACATCATGACCCCTGGTCCTAGAAATTTCTTTTAAGTGAAAAAATAGTCTTACTGTATTCGATGCACATCAGTGTTTCAGCCTCTGTTATGTATTGCTCCTGGGTTACTATATCCCAAATGTATGAGGCTGCAGTTTTTGCATTACATTTTTGTTTCCTATCTCTTCACTGCTGCTCAAGCTTTCTAAGATCACTCTCATTCTTTGTACACCATCTGGGATGTCCACCCATTTGCAGATCTTATCGCCTGGGAATAAAAGACAAGCCTTTGGTACAAAACCTTCTGCATTATCACTTATAAGAATAGTACACAGAAATGGACCCATGACTGGTCCTACCCTGAGTTGCCTCTCTTCTCCCCTTTCTTTGGCTTGAGCTCCATTTGCCGCTAACCTCTGTTGTCTCTTATTCCTCAAATTTAATCCAGTTTATTGGTAGCACTGTTTATTTTTTAAGTCTTTTGATATGGAATAGTGTCAAAAGCTTACTGATATCCAAGCACACAGCACTGACCTCTTAATTCTTTAGTCACCTATCAAAGAGAGTGATATGATTTAGGGGTTTTTTTGTTTTCTATTTATACCATTTTTCAAAACATACTAACTATAAACATTTGAACCAGAAAAATGTGGTAACTCTAAATGAAAACAAGGGAAAAGATATTTCTTAAAAGGACCATAAAAACTTAAAACAAAGGTTCTCTAAGTATAGAAAGCATATTTGAAGCAGGTGAATATAAATTCATAAAGTGGTAAATCAGCATGAGAATAGAGTTATCTCTTGAGATGATCACAAACACATGTACAAATGTAAAGGAAGTGGCTTTGAAGGAAATACACAGAAGGATATTATGATGCAAAGCATAGGAGAGCAGCTTTGTCAAGTGCAAATCTAAAAATAAAATCTACAGTTTGCAGCATTCAAAGGAAAAGCAACAAAAGCCATCAAAAATATTAGCTCAATATAAATTTAATATGTATACTGCTAATCCAATGTCTTCTGTGACAATCATTATAACATAACATTCAAGAGTACAAGAAATAAACACAATATCAAGTAAAATGAACACTCATGAAACCAGATCATAAATGACCACATATTAAGATTTTGACCTAATCTGACATCAGAGATGACATTTTCAAAAAGAACAGCTTGCAACCTTCTTCTAAAATCAAACATATCAGACATTTAAATTCAATCGTCTAAGTACTCCTAGTTTGAAAAAAAGAACTCTTAATTACTAGCTTAATATGTGGCTTAAAATGATAAGCTACTATATATTGTATTACAATCCATGCTTCAACTTTCAGGCCATCAACCAAAATCAGCTTAGGCACATTGAACTGCTGATGTTGCTTAATGACTATTAATTCAGTTTTACAGAGATTTAAATACAAACCATTGTTCAAAAGCCAAACAACACAGCTTCAATCCCCCTAGTTATATCTAAGGAGGATGACAAATCCTTCTTGGGGGGAACAAAGAGAAACATCTTATCATTGGCCTAAGTCTAAACATTCACACCCACTTCTTTACATAGGCTACATATCGGTTGAATGTACAGACTGAAGAACATTGTGTGGATACCCATGGAACTCCTTGAGGCATACGAAAAGAATTAGAAATGAAGTTACCTGCAATTATCCATATCCATGTTGGTTAGATAAGAAGCAAATCACAGCAACGCTGTCCTGCTTAAACAGTAGCTCGCCAAACTCTGCAGTAGGACTGTATGAATAACTGTATCAAATGCAGCTGAGACATCCAAAAATGTCGCCACCACAAAGCCCTGCACCTCTAATTGGCACAGCCATGCATATAAAGCAGAGACCAGAAATAATTCTGTGCTGAACCCTGCACAAATATCAAATTGAAAGCAGACAAGTAGATTATTGTCTACATATTCCTTCAATTGGGTTGGTACCACCCTTTCTATCAGTTTAGCCACAAATGGAAGACACGAAGTAGAAAGCGTAGTTACTCACCTGTAACAGGTGTTCTCCAGGAGCAGCAGGAATCAGTCCTCACTTATGGGTGACGTCGGCGCCGACGGAGCCCTCGCGGAGCAATTTTCCCCAGCTTTCAAAGAAAGCCTTTGGGAATTGCAGCGCGCATGCGCGGTCGTCTTCCCGCCCGAGGGTGCCATCTTAGCCAGTCAGATGACATAGCTAAAAAAGACAGCATAAAAATTTGCAAAAAGAACATAAGCAGACGATTGCAACTCCAAGGGGAGGAGGGAGGGTAGTGAGGACTGATTCCTGCTGCTCCTGGAGAACACCTGTTACAGGTGAGTAACTACGCTTTCTCCAGGACCAAGCAGGAAGTCAGTCCTCACTTATGGGACTCCCAAGCTCAAGGCTACCGGAGACCCTAAGCACAAAAATGAGCTCCCTCTAGCTCAGCAGCACAGAAGGATAGAATCTTCGCTGAATTATCACCCACCGGTAGCCCACATCCGGGATGGAGGGTAGGAGTTGCTCAGACCTCAAAGAGATTACGGAGGACTGCCTGTCCGAAAGCACTGTCCCTACGGGACTCCCTCTCGAGACAGTAATGGACCACAAAAGTCTGGCTCGAAGACCAAGTAGCGGCCCGGCAGATGTCTGCCAGCGGAACAGAGCGGAGGTAAGCCACTGACGTAGCCTTTGCCCGAACGCAATGAGCCGTGACTCGACTCTCTAAGGAGAGTCCGGCTGCCCCATAAGCCCAAGAGATACAGTCCGCAACCCAGATGGACAGAGTACGCTTGGAGACCGGGAGCCCCAATTTATTGGGGTCAAAAGACACAAAAAGCTGAGCAGCTTTACGGTGCTCTCGCGTACGGTCAAGGTAGAAGTTCAATGCCCTTCTACAGTCCAGGGTATGGAGGACCGTTTCAGCTCGGCTGGAGTGTGGTCTGGGAAAGAAGGTCGGAAGTACCACCTCCTGATTGATGTGAAAAGGGGAGACCACTTTAGGCAGAAATTTTGGGTGAGTCCGTAGGACTACCCTATTCTTGTAGAACCTAGTGTAAGGGGGATCAGACACGAGGGCCTGCAATTCACTTACGCGTCTAGCGGAAGTGAGGGCTATCAAGAACAGTGTTTTCCAAGACAGAAAACGGAGAGAACAGGTAGCCATAGGTTCAAAAGGCGGACAGGTGATCCGCTGCAAAACCACATTCAGGTCCCAGTCAGGCGCTGGCGGGCGTAGAGGTGGTTTGAGTAGAAGGAGACCTCAGAGAAACCTCGCTACGAGAGGGTCGCTTGAGAGAGGTCTACCGTCCACCGGCACATGATGTGCCGAAAGAGCACTGAGGTGAACTTTGACGGAGTTGGACTTAAGTCCCAGATTAGAGAGGTGTAGCAAGTACTGCAAGATCACCGACACCGGGCAGGAGAAGGGATCCTGAGACTGTTGGGTACACCAGACTGCAAAGCGACGCCATTTAAGGGCGTAGCATTTGCGGGTAGAAGGCCGTCGCGAAGCCAAGACGACCTCCTCCACCTCCGCCGGCAGGAGAAGGGGAGCAAGGACTACCCTCTCAGCAGCCAGGCCATGAGGTTGAGAGACCTGAGGTTGGGGTGCAGTAGGGACCCCTGATCCTGAGTGAGGAGATCCGGTTGTACCCCCAAAGGGATTGGATCCTCCACCGCCAGTTGCAGTAGGAGCGGAAACCACGGCTGCCTGGGCCAGCGAGGGGCCACCAGGATCATGAAGGCTTTGTCTCGGAGAACCTTGAAAAGAGTCCGAGAGACTACCGGGATGGGAGAGAAAGCGTACAGAAGGCTCCCCGACCATGAGATCAGAAAAGCGTCCGCCGCAACCCGAAGGGGGTGTGGCTGACGAGAGCAGAAGCGAGGAAGCTGCCGGTTGTGAGGACTGGCAAAGAGATCCACCGTGGGGAGGCCCCACTTGAGGAAGAGCTTCTGAACTACCAAGGGATCCAGACGCCACTCGTGCGGCTGGAGGACCCTGCTGAGTTTGTCCGCAAGGCAATTTTCGTGGCCCGGGAGATAAACTGCCTTGAGGAGAATGCCGTGACTGACGGCCCAAGAGCAGAGCTTCTGTGCCTCCCGGCAGAGGAGGAAGGAGCCCGTGCCCCCCTGCTTGTTCACGTAGAACATGGCAACTTGATTGTCCGTCTGGACAAGGACGGACTGGTGGGAAGTCAGGTGGGAGAAGGCCTTGAGAGCTAGGCGGATCGCCCTGAGCTCCAGGAAGTTGATCTGCTGAGCAGACTCCCACGTGGTCCAGAGGCCCTGAGTACGTGCCTCTTGGCAATGTGCTCCCCAGCCCAGGAGGGATGCATCGGTGGTCAGCACCCGGGTCGGCTGAGGTGACTGGAAAGGCATTCCGAATATGAGGTTCGGCTGCCGGAGCCACCACCGGAGAGACGAGATCAGCGGCTCGGAGACGCGCACTAGGTCTGCTAGGCCGCCCGTGGCTTGACGCCACTGCTGGCGGAGACACCATTGAGCAGACCGCATATTCAGGCGGGCATTGGGGGTCACATGGACGGTGGAAGCCATATGGCCGAGTAGTCTCAGGAAGCGCCTGGCGGAGACCAGGGGCTGGCTGCGAAAGCGGTCGGCTAGGTCCATGAGCCGTTGAGCCCTGTCGAGCGGTAGGTATGCTCGCGCCTGAGGAGTGTGCAGCCTTGCGCCGATGAACTCGAGATCCTGTGAGGGGAGCAAAGTGGACTTTGCGAAGTTGATAACAAAGCCAAAGTGCTGCAGAAGAGTCACCGTGCGGCGCGTGGCGTTGGTGACCTCCCGAGCGGACGCTGCTCTGATGAGCCAGTCGTCGAGGTACGGAAAGACATAGAGGCCGTGAAGCCGGAGATGGGCCGCCACGACCGCGAGACATTTTGTGAAGACTCGCGGTGCGGAGGACAGGCCAAAGGGCAGTACTCTGTACTGGTAATGATTTCCTGCCACCACAAACCTTAGGTATTGGCGGTGGCTTGGGTGGATGAGGATGTGCGTGTAGGCATCCTTTAGATCCAAGGAGCATAGCCAATCTCCCTGCTGGAGGTAGGGCAGAAGGATTCCAAGGGTAAGCATTTTGAACTTCTCCCGCACAAGGAACTTGTTGAGGTTGCGCAAGTCCAGGATGGGTCTGAGGCCCCCTGTTCTCTTTGGTATCAGAAAATACCTGGAATAAAAGCCTTGACCTCTCAGGTGGTGTGGCACCGGTTCCACCGCCTGATCCTGCAGAAGACCTGCTAACTCCTGAAGGAGTAATTCCCTGTGCAGAGGGGGCCGCGGAGGTTCTCCCGGAAAATAGGAGGGAGGGACCTGGTGGAAGTGGAGAAGATAGCCTTCTCGCACGACTTGAAGCACCCAGGCATCTGCGGTGATGCTGGACCACCTGTGGGCGAAGTGAACCAGCCGGCCTCCGGTGCTGGGAGGAACCAGCGGGGGGGGGAGAGGCTATGCTTTGCGAGTCAAAAACCCCCACCCTGCTGAGCAGGGGCTGGTGGTGCAGGCTTGGGGGCTTGCTGCCTACGGGACCCGTTACCCCGTCCCTTGGCCTGCTGGCCCTGTTGGGGAGCTGCAGGGGCCTGATAATGGGGGTATTGTTTGTAGGCAGCCGCCTTCCTCGGGTAAAAGGACTTTTTCCCCGAGCCCTTCTTTTTCTGGGAAGGGGCGGAGGTCTTCCTAGAGAGCCTGGTCCTGGTGAGAGTCTCAGTCTCAAATTGTGCAGCCTTTTCCGCCATGGGCTTGCCAAAGAGGTTCTCGCCTCGGCAGGGGACATCGACCAACTTGTCCTGCACCCAGGGCTCAAGGTCTGACGACTGAAGCCAAGCCTGTCGGCGGGCACCGATGCCGGCTGCGGCCACTCGAGCCGACGCTTCAAAGCCATCATAGGCTGCCCGGGACATGAACTTTGAGCATTCCCGAATGCCAGTGGACAAGGCCAAGAACCTCCGCAAGGGTTCCTCGGACAGACCAGCGGAGAATCCGGCTAGCTCTTTAGCCAGATCCCGGAGATACATGCCCATGTACAGCTGGTAAGTCTGGACACGACATGCGAGCATAGAGCCCTGGAAACACTTCTTACCAAGGCCATCCAGGTTACGGGCCTCCCTGCCAGGGGGCACCGAGGAGTGCATCTTCTGGCTCTTAAGACGATGCATGACCGATTCCACTACCATGGAATGGTGTGGTAGCTGTGCCTTTTGGAAGCCAGGGCTCTTGCGGACCCGATAGATAGAATCGACCCGCTTGCTCAGGACCGGCGAGGAGGCCGGACTCTCCCACATGCGGAAGAGTAGTCGTTCCAGCATAGGAGGAACCGGTACAGTAAAGTGTTCCCTCGCGGGAGAGTCATACTGGAGGGCGTCGAGCTCTTCGGCTCGAGGCTCCTCCTCGGGATCCGCAGGGAAGGCCAAAGCCTTGGCCATATCCCTAACGAAGTCCGAGAACCGGGCATCCTCCGGGGGGGACTGCTTCCGAGGTTCGGACTCAGGTGAGTCCGAGGGGACACACCGAGTCCGAAAAGAATCAGGTGACTCTTCCTCTTCAGACTCCCAGACCGACTCCGACGAGGAATCGGTGGGGTCGGCCCGGGCAGGGCGCGGCGCCTGCCGCCCCGACGCCGAGGGAGTCGGCGTCGGCGACCTCGGTCCCGAACGGGAGGCCGAGGGTGACCTCGACCGAGGATCGACTCGAGTTCTCATCGACTCGAGGATCGGCTCGGTCTCCGGGGTCGACTTGGACGTCGACGTCCCGGCGGTCGGGGCAGCGGCGCCAGCGAGGCCAGCGAGCAGTGCCCGCTGCTAGTCCATGAAGGCAGACAGTCTGCTCTCCAAGGCCGTCAACCTGAGTCCGAGCTCAGGTGACCCAGCAGCCCCCGACTCGGGCCCCGACGGCGTCGGGCCCGACGTCGGCTGTCGCGGAGGCGAGTCCAGAAGGACCACAGGACTTACCCGAGCAGGCATCTCCGACTCCAGGCGAGGTCGCTTCGGGAGGTGTTCCTTCTCCAAGGACCCGGGGCGGCTATCGGGGCTATGCGACCTGGCCCTCGCGGAACCAGGAGCGTCCACCGACGCCGCCCTCGCGGGTTTCACCGTCCGACGATGGTCCCCGGAGGGAGAACCCCGGTCGGAGGAACTCCGGCGACGGTCCGAGCTGGAGCCTTTTGACGCGGAGGCCTCCGACGAGGTCCGGGTACGGCTGGGGTCAGCGAAGATTCGATCACGCTGATGCCGCCGACTCCTCAACGCTTTTGAGGACATTTTGCCGCAGGGCCCACAGATCAGTTCCTCATGATCTGGGCCCAGGCAGCGGAGGCAAAAGTCGTGTGTGTCAGTGAGTGACATATTTCGGTCACACTGACCACACCGCTTAAAGCCACTGGCAGCCATCGGGGGAAAAAGGGCCCCTGCGAGGTCAAAAGACCGGGCTGCCAGGGAAAATCGAAAACGAAAGCTGACAAAGTCAGAAAAACCAAAAAAAAGTGAGAGGACTCGTGACCGGCGTCGCGAGTCCGGGCGGGAAAAAGATCGGCGTCGAACCGAAGGAAAAAGGATAAAATAATGAAGAAAAATCGACTTTTTCGCGGGGACAAGACGGGGACGTCTGTAGGGCTCCGCGGAAAAAAGAAGACTGGCTAAGATGGCACCCTCGGGCGGGAAGACGACCGCGCATGCGCGCTGCAATTCCCAAAGGCTTTCTTTGAAAGCTGGGGAAAATTGCTCCGCGAGGGCTCCGTCGGCGCCGACGTCACCCATAAGTGAGGACTGACTTCCTGCTTGGTCCTGGAGAATGATAGTTTCTAGGATCTAGTATATCCAAAGCAGATTTATTTTTAAAAATTGGACGCACAACAGCCTGTTATGAAGAAGTGGAAAGTGAATTTTGAAATAAGGAGACATTCACAATTTTTAACAAAAAAAAAAAAAAAAAGCACCCACGATATCCTTGAAAACTTTTACGACAGGTGAACAAGGATCAAACATACAAGTAGTATTCAAAGTCACTGGCAAACTATTATATTTGATCAGCAGCAACAGCTGAAAAGACCCGCTAATGCTGAATATAATGCTAAAATATGTAGCCCCCCCCCAACCACTATTGGGCCATCCCTTTGTTTGTAGGGGCTCACTACTCCAGAAGTCAAGTATGAATTTTCAGATTTATGCCGATGATACATTGTTTTTACCAAAAATAACACACATTTCCCCTTAATGCACTCTTTTAGCTGCCAGGAGAACATAATGGGGATGGTGGGGGCAGATCAGGGGGGTATTTGGTGACATGGAGGAGGGCGATGGGGCATCCTGATCCCCCAGTGGTAGTACTTCAAGACTACTACTAGGGGGTTTAGGCAACTATTTTGATTTTGGGAGCAGCAGATTTTGGAGTATCCATGGGACTGCTCCACTAACCACTAGAGAGAATTACCAGGGGGGATTGGAGACTGGGGGGAAGGGGTTCTTAGTGATGTGATGGAGGGTTGTTGTTTTTTCAACCACTGGCCCCTTAAGGATATCAGGCCCAACTTTGGGCCCACTATCTTAATATTGCTGTGTTCAAGAAATTGCAGTGTTTCTGGTTTCTTGGTCCTTTCTCCAGCTAGTTAACCTCTTTCCCTTCTTGCTATACTAGGAAATCCACCACTAGGTTTCAGGTATCCAATACTTCCCAGGGATACCACTCTGTTCTCTCCTAAGTTTGCACTCCATGAGGGACAGTTAGCATAGGATCCCAGACAGGGACCTCGCCTACTCCACAGGCACCTCTGCTGTTCCCCTGGACACCAGAAAACGCTGGCAACCAGAATCTTCCTATATTGCTTTCTGAAGAAGGAACAATGGGTTTCTGCCCTGTGCCTACACTCCTTCAAAGCTTCCTCTGGTCTCAGGATGAGAGAGAACCACAAGGAGAGCAGAATGGGGTGTGACCTAATCCTTCCCCTCCCCGGCCACTTCCCTTCAAACTCTAATGCCATGTGCCCCTGCTTCTCAAAAAGGTGAATGTATCACAAAGGTTTCTCCAGTGGGGGAATATCTATTGCACACTCTTAAAATTACCTTCCTTTTTGTACAAGTGAAAAAGTAGAAAAATGACAGTTCTGACCAGGGAGACAGATGATGACCTGGTGGTGGTCATTGTGAGCTTCTTGCTATTAAGTCGAAGCTTTGACACCTTTGATGTCCTCCCTAGGTCTAACAAATATTTTTTGAGAACTTTTGTTGTGCGTTTACCCCTTGTCTTTTTGGGCTTGATACGTCCTGTATGATTAAGCAGGGTTTTATACCCCTTTATTAAGATAATTTTCTTTCATGTCTAACAACAAAGCAGAATGCACTTTATAAAATGAACATAAATGATCAGTGCTACTCACCAAGCTGGCTGTAAGGGAAGGCGCAGACTGCCCAAGGGCCTGATTGCGCATCCGAATAAGATTGGAGGCTTCTGAAGATGACTGCCATGACTGCTGGAAAACATAGTTAGGTAGAAGGTACCTTCCTATCAAAAATCAAAAGAACGACCTTATTTAGTATTAGAACAAAATGGTGAGGTTATATATTTATAGTCTGAAAAACACAACTTTTTTTCATTCAGATTCATTAGTTCAGATGCCAATGTGCGCTACTCTAAACTCAATACCACATGGCTCTACCAACCGAGATGAAGAATTTCAGTCAACCATTAAATATTTTTAAGATTGTGAAAAGAAATACATTCAGAAATTATCAATTCCTTGATGTCAGTTTTAAAAGAGGCAGTCAGGGTTTGGAAAACGAGAAGTTTAACACCTCTAAAGCAGGGCCAGCGCTATCATTAGGTGAACTAAGCTATAGCCTAGAGTGCTGGCCCTCCAGGGATGTCCACTGCAGCCTCTGCCGCTGCCCCTCTCCAGGACCTACAGCATCAGAGCAATGGCCACAATCAGCCCTGCGGCGCTTACCTATAAACTCTGGAACCACGGGGCTGTTTACTTCTGCCCCTCGGACTGCCTGATGCCGACTTCCTCTTTAAAGGCCAACGCCATGGGGCTATTTGCAGCCATTGCGTCCCAGAGAGGAGCGGCAGCAGCGGGTGCCGCAAGGGGGGACGCAAGAGATGAGGTTTACCTAGGGCGCCTCATCTCCTTGTACTGGTCCTGCTCTAAAGATAAACCCCATTATCTCAATAAACGATGGCAGATAAAAACCATATGAACTATCCACTCCGACCACCTGTAAGAACTACAGAATTCTACAATCCCTTCCTCTCTCTCAGATATCCTCTGTACTTGTCCCAAGCTTTTTTGAATTCAGATACAATTCTCATCTCCACTGGGAGGCTGTTCCACACATCCAACATCCTTTCCGTAAAGAAATATGTCTTCAGATCACTCCTGAGTCTATTCCTTTTCACTTTCATCTTGCAACTCCACAATCCAGAGCTTCTGTTTGATTGAAAGAGGGCCATCCCTTGTGCATTTATTCCGTAGGGATATTTAAATGTCTCTATCCTATTCACCCCTCTCCTACCTTTCCATAGATAGAAAATATTTCTTTACATAAAGAGTAAAGGACACACGAAATGTCCTCCAAGAGGAGGTGGTGGAAACAAAAATTATAATAGAATACAAGGAAGGACAGAATAAACACAAAGAAACCCAGGTTGCAAAGATGTGAGGATAAAGCCTGAGGTTTAACTCCAGGAATTAAACAATCAGACCAGAATGGCCTTATAGCTCCTATCTACCATCATCTCATGCTTCTACCACTCTTTACAACATTTTCATCTGTTAACACTACAAGTGCGCCTGGAGCAGCACTCCTACAGACCAATGGTTCCCAAACCTATCCTGAGGGGGCCCCCGGCCAGTCGGGTTTTCAGGATATCCATAATGAATATGCAAGAGAGAAATCAGCATACAATGAAGACACTGCATGCAAATCTCTCTCATGAATATTCATCATGCATATCCTAAAAACCTGACTGGCTAGAGATCCTGCAGGATGGGTTTGGGAATCATGCTGTAGGCAATGTAAAGCGTTTCCCATCCCACATCTACTGTTCAAAAGATCCCCTATTCCTATGTTTAAGATTTAATTTCATCACTGGTGCTTGCTTCTGCTGGTAGGAAATTCCATTCACTGACCATCCTCTCTGCACAAAATGCTACCTTTTAGTACCTTACAGAAATCTGCCAGGTATGTGGCTGCTAAGCAGAGTTTGCATTATGGATTGTCTAACATTTTGGTATTCTTCCTCTGAACAACTTCCACCTTTCCAACATCCTTACCAAAAATGTGGCTCCCAGAACTGAACACTTTACTCAAGGTGGCAGTCTTACCAGTGACCTGTACAAAGACAGGATTATCTCACTTTCACAGTGGAGATACCTCTGTGTACGCAAGCATGTTTTTACTTATTCCTATGTATTTTGTCACATAGAGCAGCTTTCAAATCATCTGAGATAATTACTCTTAATCCTTTTTTGTTTTGGTAGTTTGCCAGTTCAGAAGGAACCCACCCAGACACCCTTGGTTTTTTTAAAATGTTTTATTTACTTGTAGAAAAATCTAGCTTTTTATTTCTTATAATATCAGCTAAATGAGGCTTAAACGTGCTGAATTACTATATTTCATATCTTCCATCCTTTCCTCATTGTGAAAGCAGCATAGATAGTAACATAGCAGGTGATGGACTACAAGGACCCATCTAGTTTGACCAGTTACTTTCTTTTGTTCAGGTTCTCTCCCACACTTCAATCCAACAACTGTTCCTCTTCACCCAAGCCTTTTAACCATCCTCTCAACCCTCATTCCTCCAACGCTCCCTATTGGAACCAACTTTTAAAAATGATTGGGGTGCTAAATTAAGCACAAAGTGTCCCTTCATGCAAATTATCCTTTTCAAATACCCACTGTATCCACAGTGCTGGTATCCATGTTTCCTTCTGGCTGAATCTGTTTCAAACATGTTTAAATTCTTTAAAGTGCAGGCCACGACAGGAAATGTCTTCCTCTTTGGTTCCTATTTACTCTAACACCCAGACCTCTTCTCATATTTTACCAACAAGCATTGTAATAAACCATAAAGCCAATAAAATTAGTGAGGCTACTATCCAAACATCCAGCTACCCTGTGCTTCTGGATATTAAGATTGTAGCTATGACTGCTCAGTGTAGGCCACCCTAGCCTTCTCCCCACACTGCTCTCTTCTCGCCTTCTCATTGGTTCTCAATCCAAGTTTTTCTTATTGGTCAACAATAAAATATCCCACCCTCATTTCTTAGATCTGCTTTCTCCACATCCACTTACCAATGCATTCTGTGTCCATCCCCAATATCTCCCTTTTATTCAGCTGACAAAGGCCAAATTACCAATCATGGGAGTTTTTTGCCATGTTCTATGGGCCAAGAGAGGCCCTCTTTTTAATTAAAAAAAAAGGAAATCATTAACTGGGCTAATGCATGACATTGCAAGATTGTATGGACCGCTTCTTCAGATGAGAAGTATCAGAATCTACAGATCTTCTTCTGCTCCCTGAAACATGGCTCAGAGAGGGGGAGGATGCACTCCTGCTCGCTGCTTTCCTTCTAGCTTTGCTGCTGTTTCCGTTCCTCGCATCGGCTGTATGGACAGGGGTGCTGCGGCTCTTTACCATTCCTTTCTCCCACTCACACAGGTCACCTTTCCCCTGTTGCACTACCCTGAATCCCTTCTCCTCTGCCTCCAGACCTCACCAGCACTCTATGTTCTGGTCATCTACTCCCCTCCGTCTCTGGGATTCACTTCTGCTGACCATCCCTGACCTATCTTTGAATTACCCTCACCTGCTGATTGCAGTGGATCTGAACCTGCATCTAGACGCACCTTCCTCTTCCAGAGATCATTCCTCTATCTCTCTCCTTCGGGATTTATCTCTCACCCAGTGTGTGAACATACCGACCCATACAGCTGGTCATACCCTTGACTTAGTCATTACTCCAACTAATTCTATCCTTCTGCTTAGTCATCTACACTCTACACAATTAGAGTCCAGGACTGGTCATTATTGTTTTTCCTTCCAATGTCTCCTTCAGCTGCCCTGCCCTACCTTCCCCCCTCATCCATCCACTGATCCACCGTTAGTCCCTGCGCGGTACTCCCATTGGATTACCCCTCTCACCCTTCAACACTTCCCAGCTGCTGCGGAACTCTTCTCTACAGATTTTCCCTCCCTTTCCCCTGACTCACAGGTCTCCCACTGGACTTCTAGTCTCTCAGCTGCCCTAGACCAGTTAGTACCATTATGGCCCTCTCCTCAACGTCACCATCCTTGGCAGCCCTGGTATCACTTTGGCTTCGTCTTCTCCGCTCCCAGCTTCATCTCGCAGAGCGACTGTGGAGGAAAACCCATTCTCCTTCCACACTGCAAACTTTCAAGGAACATCATTCGCTTTACCGGGCCCAGGTCCACCTAGCCAAGCAAACATATTTCTCTGCTACAATTTCCTCTGCCCCAAACCCCACTCATTGCTTCTATTCAGTTCTCAGGTCTCTCACAGCACTCCAGTACAGCTCTCTTCCAGCACCTCCTCTGCCAGCCCCTAACCCTTCGCAACTGGCCTCCTTCTTCACCTCAAAGATCCTCGACCTTAGGATATCATTGCCATGCTGTCCCCCCTCCCCAATATCCTCTTCTCTTCCACCCTCTCCTCCTCCTGTCCCCCTGCTCTCACATGTTTGGGTCTACTTCTATCCACTCACCATGTCTGAACTCATTAAAACTATCTCCTCCTCTCACAAGACCACTTGCTCCCATGACCCTGTACCTTCATCATGGCTTCTTGCACCCTCTCTTGCCCTCCTTCCCTCTATCCTCACTATGATTAATGCCAGTCTTTCTACTGGAACCTTCCTGCATCTCTGGAAGCATGCCTTAATTCGTCCCCTCCTCAAAAAGCCCTCACTTGATCCTCTCATTCCTGCACACTACCGTCCAGTTTCTAATCTGCCTTTTCTTTCAAAAATACTCAAAAAAGCGGTCTTTGCTCAACTGACCCATCACCTAGACTCCACAAACTTTCTCCACCCCCGCCAATCCGGTTTTCGCCCTGGTCATAGTGTAGAAACGGTTCTTTCTTTCCTCAATGAGATACACATTGTTCACGATAGTGGTGACCTCTCAGTGCGGTATCTCTGGATCTCTCAGTGGCTTTCCATCAGGTTGACCACTCTCTTCTCCTCTCTCGCTTGCATGAAGCCGGTCTTCGAGGCACTGTTTCACTCTTATCTGTTCTCTCGGTCTTATGCAGTCCTCTCTTGTACTATCCCAGCTGTCTCTTCTGACCCTATCCCCCCTCACTGTGGTGTTCCCAAGGGCTCGGTCTTGGCACCTCTCTTGTTCAATGTTTTTCTGGTACCACTTGCCCTCTTGGTGCAACAGTTTGGAATATCTGCCTACTATTATGCTGACGACCTTGTTCTCCTCCATCACACCTGTCCACTTCAGCCGGATCTTTCCCGCCTCAATTCTTGTCTCGTCTCTGTTGCTAACTGGTTGACCACCAATTGTTTGCACCTCAACCTGACCAAAACACTTGCTATCTGGTTCGCTCACGGCAGTCCATGCCCCCAGATAGCCCCATCCCTTGCAGGCTCCCCATCCCCTTGGTGTCATGTTTTCGTTATCTCGGGGTTTTCCTTGATCCTGATCTTTAATTTCATGATCATATTTCCGATGTCACTAGAAACTCTTTCCTCTTTCTCCGCCAGATCCGAGCTGTTCGTCCTTTCCTCACTCCACAGGCTATCACTACTCTCTTGTTGTCCCTTGTCATGTCTTGTCTTGATTTCTGCAACTCTGCCCTTGCTGGTGTTCCCCAGGTTCAGCTACATAGACTAGAGCATATTCAGAACACAGCAGCCCGTATCATTACTTATTCCACTCCTCATGAGCATGTAACCCCCCTTCTCATCCACCTTTACTGGCTTCCTGTAGAATATTGCATTAGTTTCAAAATTCTCACCATGGTTCATCAAGTTGTTTACACCCATAACCCACAGTATCTGGCAGATCTCCTACAGTTTCACACCCTCAGTTGCAATCTTCAGACTACACACATAAATTGCCTCCACCTCCCCTTCCTGTGCCCATCTGCAATCCACCCGTACCTCCGCCTTCTTCTTCATTGGTCCTGCACTATGGAATTCCCTACCCACTTCACTCAGGCTGGAGCAGAACTATCGTAACTTTAAAGTCCGTCTAAAAACCAATTTGTTCTCCTCTGCTTTTGACCTCCCTACTCCCCCTGTGTGACCTTTTTCAGTGTTGTCCATTTTCTCCATCTGGTATGCTTGATTACACTGCTCTCTGTCCTGTCTTGCATTGTAACTTCCCTTCCTTCTCCAGCCTTTGGCCATTTTTATATTTTATTGATTGTACACCACTTTGTTGTTATGAAGGTCAGTATACCAAATGTAATAAACAAACATTCCAGTTTTCTCCAGGAGCAGTCTTGCTACCTGCATGCTGTAATAAAAGATAAGCTAGACATGAATAAGCCTGCATGGTTTACTGTGCTATTTCATTTCTAAAATGCTTTGCTTGTGCTAAAACCTCTAACACCTGAAGACTGGCTGTTGCTACCACAAAGTACCCATTTTTATTTTCCCTAGTACAAAGAATGCAAAAGGCGGCTCAAAGTTTGAGGAAGGTCCATGTCATCATGACAACATTGTTTTTTGTTTTCTGGCTGCAAACTCTATGTTTGACAGAAACATATACGATTGTATCAGTGGTGTAATTTGCAGAGGGGCCTCCATGGTGGCAAGAGGAACCCCCCCACCCCCCCCTCCATCCCTTATCCTTCTGCCAGCTCCTAGCCCTCCCCAAAATGAAAAGTACCAACCAAAAATCCTAGAACTGCGGTCCAAAGCAAAAATTATTTTTGATCACTAACCCACTGTTAGCTAGCATAAACTGAATCCATTTTACTTTATTTAAATTACTAAAATTATCACAGTACTTCCTCTTTCTATAAATGGAGCAATATTACTTTCCTTTTCAGTATTGCAAATTTGGTCAGTGGAAATTTTTGCACGGGCTGAAAACTTTGCACAGAAGCCATCTATTCTTAGAGGGAACATAGCCTCAGCCATCTCTTCTCCAAGCTGAAGAGCCATAACCTTCTAATCCCTTCCTCAAAAGGAATAATCCTTCTATCCTATTTATCATTTTAGTGACCCTTCTCTATACCTTTTCTAGTGCCACTATATCTTTTTGTAGATGTGGAGACCAGAACTGCACAAAATAATTCTTCACTGAGAAATTTCACCATTTAGCTTTACTCTGTTTTCTATCTTTTAACCATTTCCCAATCCACAATAGGACACTGCTTCCTAACCCTCGACTTTTTAAATTCCTCATGAGGAACCTTGTCAAAGACTTTCTGAAAATCCAGATACACACTTCTCCACCAGCTCACTTATCTACCCGTTTATTCACACCTTCAAAAAATATAGCAGATTGGTGAGAAAAGATTTCCCTTTGTTAAATCAATGTTGGTTTTGTCCCATTAAACCATGACTATCTATATGTTCCGAATTTTTGTTCATTATGATTTCTACCATTTTGGTTAGCACTGATGTCAAGCTCAACAGTCTGTAGTTTCTGGGCTCACTCCTAGAACCCTGTTTAAAAATTGGTGTTATGTTGGCCACTCTCCAATCTTCAGGTACTATAAATGATTTTAATGATAGTTTACAAATTACTTATAGTAGGTCTGCAATTTAATTTTTGAGTTATTTCAGAACCCTGGGATGTATAACATCCAGTCAGGTGATCTGCTACTTTTTAGTTTGTCGAATTGCCCTAATAGATATCTTCCAGTTTTACTGAGATGTGTTTCAAGTTCTCCAGTTCTTTACCTTTATTTATCATTTCTGGCATGAGTAACTCCCCTTTATTTTCTTCAATAAAGATCGAAGCAAAGAATTTATTTAGTCTCTCTTCCCTTAGTGTCCCCCTTTTACTCCTCTGTCATCTGATGGTCCAATTTACTCCCTCATAGGCTTCTGTTTTTAATGTACCTGAAAACGTTTTTATGATTTTTTGTTTCCATGGCAAGCTTTTTTTCAAATTCTCTCATTGCTAGTGCTTTGCAACTAATTTGCCAGTGGTTATGCTGTTTCCTATTTTCTTTATTTCGATACTTTTTCCATTTTTTGACAGATATCTTTGGGCTATAATAGCCTCTGTCACTTAACCTTTAAACCACGCTGATAGTCATTTGGCCTTCCTTCCAACTTTTTAAAAGCATAGAATGCATCTGGTCTGGGCTTCCAAGATGGTATTTTAAACACTGTCCAGTTCTTATGAAAACTCAACCTTTTCAGCTGCTCCTTATAATTATTTCTTAAACATTTACCTCATTTTTTCATAGTTTCACCTTTCAAAATTAAATGCTGATGCAGTAGATTTCCTTACTGTTCTTCCTTTATTTATTAAATCAAATTTTATAAAGTTATGATCACTATTGCCAAGAGGTTTCAACCCCATCACCTCTCGTACCAGATCCTATGTTCCACAATGGATTAAGTCCAAAAATAGCTCCCCCTCAGTTGGTTCCCAAACCAGATGCTCCATAAAGCAGTCATTTATTTCATCTAGAAACTTTATCTCTCTAGCATGTCCTGATGTGACATTCACCCAGTCGATACCAGGATAATTTATATCACTGATTATTACTATGGTTGCCTGTTAGCATTTCATCATCTCTCTGTTCATTCTGGCCTAGCAGATGGTAGTGCAGCCGCACTGCTATTCCCTTCCCCTTCTCTTTCTCATTATGGAATTTCTATCCATAATGATTCTACAGTGCATTTTGCTACCTGCAATACATTGGCTTATTTGACTCAATGCACTTTTCAAGATGTAGCTTCACCCCTCCACCAATTTGATCTACTCTATCACTGAAATATAATTTGCACTCTGATATGACTGTGTTCCATTGGTTATCCTCCTTCCACTAGGTCTATAAAATACCAGTTATATTTACCTCTTAATCCAGTGCTATATACTATAACTTTTTTGACTTAGCATTTGTATAAATGGTTTATGGTTTATTTTAACACTTGATATATCACCTTACTTGACAATCATAGTGGTTTACAATAAACATCAGAAATACAATAAGTAGAAACTGGAAAAGAACACCAAAGATTTAAGAGGATAGAAAGTAAGAAAGAGGGAGGAGGAAATTAGGAAGGGGGGATCCTATACAGATTCAATCTTAAGATGAATGGCCAGCTGGAAAAGATGAGTTTTGAGGTCAGCTTTAAATTTCAAAAAGGAAGATTCCATACGTAGTAAGGAAGGGAGGGAATGCTAGAGATGAGGAACTAGAAAAAAAGAATGCAGTGTGACAGGTACTTTCAAGATAAGCCTGAGAAGGGGGAGGAATGAACAAATGGTTAGTATGCACTGAACGTAGGAATCAAGACGGAGCATGGGGGATAAGGTCAGAATAAAGGTACTCCGGGGAACCAGCGTGCATGATCTTATTAGTGAGACTAGGCAATTTGTATTGAGAATGGTATACAATAGGAAGCCAGTGGGACTTGATGAGTAAAGGAGTAACATGGTCAAATCTTGAGGCATGATGTAATGATCGTATGGAAATGCTTTGAATGGACTGTAATCGACGAAGCTGATACTTCAGAAGACCCGTGTAAATGGTGTTGCAGTAATCCAATTTTGAAATTACCAAAGACAAAAGCAATATAACTAAAGATGAAGAAGGGAGAACGAAAGGAACGAATCTGGCACAGGGTAAAGAAACAGCATTTCGCTAAGGAGTTGATATGAGAATGAAAGCTAATTGTAGGATCTGAGGTGACACCAAGATATCTCAGGGAATACTCCAAAGGGATAGGGAAGGCATGGATGGTAGGTGATAGACCTGGGGAAGGGAAGGAACCCAACAGCCATAGAGCAGATGCTTTTGCAGGATTAAGCACTCTACATAACAAGGACACCACCTTTGTCCCCCTCTCCCCACTGCAAAAACCTTTAACAACACTACAATCAAAACCAAAACTGAAGTCAGATACCTTGGGGGTCACGCTCGACTAATATCCAACATTCAAACCACACATAAATAAAATCACCCACACAATTTACCACAAGGCGAAGACTCTCCAGTGCCTCTGACCACTCCTCAAACCTACAGACTTCCGTACTGTACTACAAGCCTCTATAATACCTCACCTGGATTACTGCAATGCCACCTGCCAAGGACTACCACAATCCATACTCCTACTACTCCAAACATTACTCCATTTGACTGCCAGAATTCTACAAGCAGCAGCAAGGCAAGATCACATTACCCCAATACTAAAAGAGCTCCACCTGCTCACAGAGCCATATAACATACAAAATCATCAGGCAAGAGCTAACTGTCATCAGCCTCTGCTCCCTGATTGGGGTTACACAGCCCAGCAGAAATCCATCTGTCCTGCTTATTGAACTCCAGCCTAATTGGGGCTGTCTGAGAGGGGGAGGAGTCAGCTCCATTTCAAAAACAGCTGCCTTCAGGCAAGTAAAGAGCTAACTGTCATCAGCTTCTGCTCCCTGATTGGGGTTACACAGCCCAGCAGAAATCCATCTGTCCTGCTTATTGAACTCCAGCCTAATTGGGGCTGTCTGAGAGGGGGAGGAGTCAGCTCCATTTGAAAAGCAGCTGCCTTCAGGCAAGTAAAGAGCTAACTGTCATCAGCTTCTGCTCCCTGATTGGGGTTACACAGCCCAGCAGAAATCCATCTGTCCTGCTTGTTGAACTCCAGCCTAGTTGGGGCTGTCTGAGAGGGGGAGGAGTCAGCTCCATTTGAAACTACAGCTATCCTGCTATCACTGAATGACCTCTCATTCACCATATAAGCTGTAGTTATACTGCTATCACTGAAACACTGGTATTATCACTAGCATCATTATCAAGTATTATCACTAGTATTAATCACTGATGTTAATGTTATAGCTTCTTTGTCACTCTATAATCTGCAACTATCCAGCTATCACTGAAATACTGGTATTAATGTTATATCTTCTCATTCATCAAGTAAGCTGCAGTTACCCTGCTATCATTGAATTACTTGTATTAATGTTATAATCTCTTATTCACCCTGTAAGCTACTATTATACTGCTATCACTGGGACACTGGTATTAATATTATAGTTTCTCATTCTCCCTGTAAGCTACAGTTATCCTGCTATCTCTAAATAGCTTCTCATTCACAATATCATCTGCAGTTATACTGCTATCATTGTGACACTAGTATTAATGTTATAGTTACTCATTCTTCACGTAAGCCTCAATTATCCTACTATCACTGAAACACTAGTATTATCAGTAGTATCTCTACCATAGGTAATTATCACTGATATTAATCACTAGCACTATTCTATTTATTGAACCTATTACTAGTTAAAACATAAAAAGTAAATCTAAATACAAACCAAAAATGCATAAACAATTCCTTTCTCCCATCAATGCTATACTTATAAGTATCACAATCCTTACACTGATTAACCTAATAAAATCCATAGATAATAAGAATAATAGACCAATTCCCATAATACAAAGAATATCAAAACATGATAACTTAATACACCCATTCATAATAGGAACCAACCTTAGATCTAGACAATCTAGACTTTTATATATAACAACAAAAATAGGCAACACACCACACTCACCTCAGACACAGAAATACACAATTCTCACCTGCCAACTCATTAATGCAAGATCTATGAAAAACAAACTACCAATTTTTGTAGACATTATCAATGATGATAAACCTGATATCCTTTGTATAACAGAGACCTGGCTCAAAGATACTGACTCAGTATTCTTAAACCAATTAAAGACACCTGAATATGAGATCTTCCATACTCACAGAACACTAAAAAAAGGAGGAGGAGTACTTATAATAATAAAGAAAAACCTCAATGCAAAATTAATATCATCTAATAATATAGATAATGTTGACATACTCACCATAAAAATTAAAAACACAACTATATCATTAATATATCGACCGCCAGAATACAACATAGATAAAATTTACAATTTAATTGAATTACTAGCATCATCCACAGATACAAATCCTGTAATACTTATGGGAGACTTTAATCTTCCTTCAATACCCAACAATCACTCTAATCAATTCTTAGAAATGATAAATAATTTGGACTTTCACCAAATAATAACTGAACAAACACACAATAAAGGAAAAACTCTTGACATGGTCTTCCTACCAAACTCTCTACACAACCTATATAACTCTGAATCCCTCTCAAACATTCCAGTCCCCTGGTCTGACCACTATCTTCTAAAATTCAATATAACCATCACCTACAACAATCAAACTAAAAGACCACAACGTCCTCAAACTAATAGATTCAGAAAATTCAATGAAGAAGAATTTCTAGATCAAATAATACCACAACTAACACAAACACCCACAAATCTTGAAGAATCTATCAAAAACTGGAACAATATAATCTCTAAAGCAGCTGAAAGTAATCCAAAAACAATCACACCAAAATATAAACAACAATAAAATTGAAAAAAGACATGCTCCATGGTTTAATATATCTATCAAAACATTAAAAAGACAACTAAGAAAAGAGGAAAGGAAATGGAGACAATCAAAATCATTAATAAATCATGAGAACTACACTAATACACTACAAATTTATAAACAAACAATAAACAACTCCAAACAAAATTATTATTCTAATATAATCTCAAGAGCCACTAATCGCCCAAGAGAACTATTCTGTATAGTACAAAAACTAACAAACAAAACACTAAATTCTGATGAAATATCAATTGATATCTCCCCACAAGAATTAGCTCAATACTATATCAATAAAACAAAGCTACAAATAACACCTCTACATATTACTCAACCACAAATTCAAACACAAACAAAGCAAGCTACATTTGATAACTGGACCAACTTCAACTTAATATCAAAATCTACTCTCAAAACTACAATAACTAACATTAATACAACAACCTCATACCTTGATCCATGCCCAGTTGATTGGATAAAGAAGACTTTCTCAATACTCTCTTCTTTCATTCTACCCTTAGTGAACCTATCCTTACAAAAAGGCTACTTACCACCATCTCTCAAACACGTTCAAATACGACCTATACTTAAAAATAACACATTAGATAAATTATCCCCAAAATCATACAGACCCATATCAAGTATTCCTTTTATGGCCAAACTTATTGAAAAAATTGTACAAATTCAACTACAAGACTTTATTGACACATTAAACCTCCTTGATGAACATCAATAT
This sequence comes from Ichthyophis bannanicus, assembly GCA_033557465.1. NCBI lineage: Eukaryota > Metazoa > Chordata > Amphibia > Gymnophiona > Ichthyophiidae > Ichthyophis > Ichthyophis bannanicus. Next base: position 304,228,836 of record CM066032.1, on the reverse strand, counting down.
GGCTTTAGACCCTTCCATGGAGTAGAAACCTTGCTAACGATCCTTTATGACACAATATTAAGAGGTATTGATAATCCTAAACAAGCCTTTATTCTTGTTTTCCTTGACATATCAGCTGCATTTGACAGTGTTAATCACTTAACAATGTTAAACAGACTTCAACAAATTGGAATTACATCTACTGTTTATAATTGGTTCAAATCATATCTATCAAACAGAACTCAAACAGTAAGAATCCACACCCAAATTTCTAACACCTTCAAACAAACTCAAGGTCTCCCGCAGGGTTCTGCATTATCTGCGCTATTATTTAATATTTACTTACAACCAGTTTGTAACATCTTTAAACGTCACAATGTTTATTATCATATCTACGCTGATGATATAATGTTCTACCTCCCATTTGAAATCCCACACCCACCTCTTCAAAAAATAACAGAATGTTTCAATGAACTAACTGAATGGCTCAAAGAACAAAATCTACTTATCAACTTTACTAAAACTGATATATTATTCATCACTAAAAATCAAACATACATACCCCCAAACACGATCACACTAGATACTCATGAAATAAATACAAAAAAAGAAATAAAATATTTAGGTGTGATACTTGACAATAATCTAAATATGGATTCACATATAAAATATCTAACTAAAAAAATACATTACAAACTCAAAACACTAAAACAATTAAGACCATTGATTCATCTACAAGACTTTATTAATATAATTCATGCTATCATCACCCCACATTTTGATTATGCAAACACAATACTTAATGGCATTTCAAAACAAAATATTAAAAAGATACAAATAATTCAGAACATAGCTGCCAGGATGATTATGAATATAAGCCCACTTGAACATGTTACACCAATTTTGGCTGAACTTCATTGGCTACCTATTTACTCCCGAATCAAATATAAAATTCTTGTCACTACATTTAAACTTATAAATAATCTTGCACCATCGGCACTCAATACACTGATTAATATAGACATCGATAAACGATCCCAAAGAAGCAGAAACTTAAATACCTTAACAATACCAAAAGATTTCACAAAAGCCAGAAAACAAACAAATAAGAGAGCTTTCTCACACTCTGCTCCAATTCTTTGGAACAATCTACCTGACAACATTCGCCTGCTATCTGATATAAAGGAATTTAGAAAAAAATTAAAAACTCACTTATTCATATTACACTACAATACACCCTCAGAACAGAATACTCAAATAGATACAGGCTAACATTTATACATTATTATTACATACTCTATTTTCAAAATAAATATCACTAATACACTATTAACCATACCACACTCTCATTCACATGATGATTATAGATTTAAACTAACAATGTATATATGTTCTAATATGTTATAACCTTTAATGTTACAACATTCCTTGTAAATTATAATTATCTGTTCTATGTAAACTGACTTGGTATATTACATACCAATTAACCTACTGTTCCATGTAAACCGCACTTGATACTAGGGAAAGAGCGGTATATAAATAACTGTTAAATAAATAAATTAAATAAATAAATAAACTAACCCACAAAGCAATCCACAAAGACTCCCAACACACCTCCACTCACTTCTTCAGCTCTCACAACCACACAGCTCAAGACAGACCTCCACATTGAACACCCTAGTCATCCCCCACATCAGAACCAAATCAATCAGCATACATGTGAAACAGCCTTCCAGCTATACGTACCCTCCATATGGAACAAGCTACTGGACCAACTCAGGATTATCACCGACCTAAAGCATTCTGAAAACATTTAAAAACACATCTGTTCACAGAACACTTCAACCCGAGCACATGACCACCCCCCCCCCCCACTCAGAAAGAACTTTACAAGATAACTACCATTACAACTGTACATAGCCAGAAATGTATTAGTTAAATCTATGGATCTGTTATATAGTTAAGAACCCAAGAGTTCATAGTTACATGTTTGTATATAGTTTAAAGATAAAGTTATAATGTACCTTACTTTTGTTCCATGTATACCGCCTTGACCCAGTGAAAGGCTATATATAAATACAGCTAAATAAAATAAAAATAAAATTAAGTATTAAGCGATGAGCATGAAGCCAGGAAGAGACCAAGTCCAGACAAGAGTTCAAAATAGTACGATCAGGTGACACTGCAGAAGTGTGAAACAGTAGCAGGATGTCATCTGCATAGAAATATGCGGAGATACCCTGCTACTGAATCAGAAGAGCAAGAGCAGCCAAGAAAACATTAAAAAGAAGAGGTGTCAATACTGAGCCTTGAGATACGCTACAAGACAGGGGAAAGAGAGAAGAGTTTGATCCCTGAAACATGACAGAATAAGATCAATTAGAAAGGAATGAATTAAACCATTGCAGGACAGTATCACCAAGTCCAACATCCGCAAGATGAGAAAGAAGAAGGAAATGATCAACCAAATCAAATGCACTAGAAAGATCCAAAGATATGGCCAGAAAAATGTCACCCTTTTCCCAGGAAACATGAACCTCATTAAAAACAGAAAGAAGTATAGCTTTGGTACAATGACCCCGTCTAAATCCAGATTGCCGAGGATGAAAATAATTGGATTTTTCTAGATGATTAAAGAGCTGAAGACAGATCAACTTTTCTAAGATTTGAGAGAGAAATGGAAGATTAGAGACTGTATGAAAGTTGGCATTAATAGTACAATCAAGACTAGGATTTTTCAACAAGGGCTGAACAACTGCTGATTTCCAGCAGTGAGGAAATGTACCAAAGGAAAGATTAGAGTTAAATAGAGTCAACATAAAAGGAAGAAGGGCCAAGGAAGGTTCTAAAATCCAAGTTGATGGAATAGGGTCCTGCAGAGATGTAGGAAAGAGGAAAGAACTTTGGAAAGGACTGCCATAATGACAGGATTAAAATGTGTCTAGGTATGGAAAATGGAATGATCATGAGAGGAGGCTATATCTTCATCAGACGGAGATCTTTGGAAGAGAGAGGGAATAGTTAAGAGGAATTGAATAAAACCCATCCAAAGTGTATGAATCTTACCTGAGAAATACTGAGCAAGTTGTTAAGCAGTAAGAGAAGACAGAGAAGGAGAAGGAGAAGGAGTCTTAGAAGAAGAGGAGAAAAGATGCGAAACAGTAGAAAACAGATGCTTCTGTCTATTTTGAGCTGTCGAAATTAAATGCCTATAAGGTCCTTCAACGAGGACCTTAAAATAACAGCATCAAAAGGTGGGCCCACGCCTGAGGGCCTCACCAGAGGGCTCTTAAGCGAGGATCAGAGGCGAAGACTACAGCAAACAAGGGCTCTGCAAACCGAACCTCTCACCAGCGGATCCAGGTGAGGCCCTGAAAGCAGCATCTGCAGGAAGGCACAACAGCTAACCCAGCTCTCAACAATAATAAGGTAATCCTGCATCACCACCTAACTCTGCAACATGGCTCACACACTATACGGGCTGGCCATCCTAAGCTTCCTCTTACTTCCTACCACACAGACCTCTGCTCTCACAACTAATAACCCTCCATTCCCCCTAATTCCTCATCTCACAAACAGACTACCAAACATATGGAATCCACCTAACTCTCACCATGACAGAAAATACAGATGCCTCATTAGAATACAAACAGCAGCTCCAAAGACACCATCATCCAAACACAAGAACCTTGAGCAGCTTCACAAGCCAATACGATGTACCCTCATTAATACATGCTCTGCCTGAAACAAAATACAATCCCTCTTTGACCACGTAATGGACAACCTCCTAGATCAGTGGTTCTCAACCCAATCCTTGGGACCCACCTAGCCAGTCAGGTTTTCAGGATAACCACAATGAATATGCATAAGAGAGATTTCCATGCAGTGCTTCCATTGTGTGCAGATCTGTCGTATGCATATTCATTGTGGTTATCCTGAAAACCTGACTGGCTAGGTGGGTCCCGAGGACTGGGTTGAGAACCCCTGTCCTAGACATACTATGCATCACCGAAACCTGGTTTTCCAAAAATGACAATGTCATACTCAACCATCTCAACATCACCACCCATAACATCCACAACTGCCCCGGACATCCAGCAGAGGAGGAGGAGTATGTATTCTCACAAACAAAAACCTTGGATTCAACACAATGAACAGCACTTCTATCCCCAACCTTGACTTCATCACAATTTCTAACAAACACCTTACCATCTGCCTGGCTTACAGACCCTCTCTCACCAATACTGACAAGCTAGTTACATTATTGGAAGAAATCTTCTCTCACTCATGCAAAGATTACATTTTACTCTGAGATCTAAAATCTCCCATCTGCCTCCAGTAGCCACTCCTTAGCCTTCCTCGATGCTATGACACGCCTAGAGTTCACGCAGCTCATATCTACCCCAACCCACTCAAAAGGTGGCATCCTAGATATGGTCTTCTTCCCAAATCGGCTTTTGAATGCACTCAGATAAACTCCACCATCAGAACATCCAGTTCCATGGTCTGATCACATCATCATCTCATTTGAAATACCCAGCTCATCCACGCAACTCCCACCTTAGAGCCCCATTACAACATTCCGGAGGTTCCTGTCATTCAATCAATAAGCATTCCTTCAAAAAGCAAATCCCAACCTTAACCAAATTACCAACACAGACTGACACTGAAACTAAAATCTCCACATGGAACTCAACCATCTCAGCTGCCACTCTTGCTCCGCCTAAAGCATCACACAAAACGCAGACCACATGCTTCCTGGTACTCTGCAGCTCTAAAAGCGCAAAAGTGCAACCTGCACCAGCTTGAATGACAGTGGAGAAAGTCTCAAAGACATCAAATCAAATCTCTTTACCTATGGGAACTAAAGTTATACTATGATGCAACCATTAATGAAAAAGGAGTACTACAACAACTTCCTCTCACACTCCATCAACAAACCAAGAGAACTCTTTGATATTGTTAGATCACTCACCAAAATCCCATCACAAATAAACCAGAACTACGCTCTCAGCCCACAGGACATTGCATCCTACCTGCTGACCAAGCACAACTCATCCACTCCCCACAGCCCGACCATACCAATTTCAAATGAAGAGACCCCCCCCCCCCCAAGACCACCACTGGACTACCTTCAACTTATTAGGAGCTCAACAGCATAATCAGCAACAACACCACCACAACCTCCCCACTTGATCCTCGCCCAGTCTCATGGCTCAAAATTATAAAAGACCAATTCCTATCAATCCTTTATTTTATGTATTTATTTATTTAACAGGTCTTTTATACTGCTTTATCATTTCAATCAAAGCGGTTTACATTATAACTTAAACTTGGTAATTTACATTAAACAGGGACATTGATAACGTGGAATTTTTCTGAGGCAATGGAGGGTTGAGTGACTTGCCCAAGGCCACAAGGAGTGCTAGTGGGAATCGAACCCTGGTCATTAATGTTCCCAAGCCAGTGCTCTAACCATTAGGCTACTCCTCCACTCCACTTCTGACATTGTCCATGCCTCCCTCTCTCAAAGATTCCTTCCTCCCTCCCTCAAGCAAGCTTCAATTAGATCACTACTAAGGAAACCAAACCTTGACCCACACTCACCAACCTCCTATAGACAAATAACCAGCATACCATGCATCTCCAAGGTCACTGAAAAAGCAGTACAAACCCAACTCCAGGATCACATTAACCTGCATGTGCCTCTAGACATGCATCAACATGGTTTCTGACCCAACCACGGTACAGAACACCCATGACCTCCTTCCTAAACTCACTCGTAACAGGCATTGAAGCAATCACCCAGGGATTCATCCTACTCTTTCTAGACATCTCTGCAGCTTTTGACACCGTATCCCATCAACTTCTCCTCAACCAACTCCACTGCATTGGAGTCCATGGTGCCCCCCCCCCCCCCTCAGATGGTGCCACTCTTAGCTCACCAAACGAACTCAATGAATAAAAATTCAATCACAAACCTCATCAGCTTTCACCTTACACTGAGGAGTACCCGAAGGATTTTCCCTCTCTTCTCTGCTATTCAACATTTACATCAATCCACTCTGCACCATTCTTCAACAATTCCAAGTTGAGTACCGAATATACAAAGACAGCATCATGATCTTCACACCATTCTGCACATCCGCTCCTGACTACTCCATACTCTCAAATTGCTTCACCGAAGTAATCAAATGGCTTCATCTCCACAATTTATCCATCAACCTCAATAAAACAGAGCTCCTCCACATCACAAAAGACCCCAACTTCATCCCCCCTGCTTCTATCCGAATTGGCAACAGCAATATCTGAGACAGCTCTCAGATAAAATACCTTGGAGTCATATTTGACCAGCAACTAGACTTCATACCTCAAATCCAAAGCATCACTAAAGTAATATACTATAAGCTTAGAACTCTATGGAATCTACACCCCATCCTATCCACCGACACTTTCCGCTCAGTCTGTCAAGCCATCGTCATACCTTTATTCGACTATCGTAATTCCATATTTCAAGCACACTCTCCTCCCATTGTAACTAGCTCAGAATACTGTGGCTCGTACCATCTTCCGAGCCTCAAAGCAAACCCACATCACTTCTATCCTCAAACACTTTCACTGGCTTCCTATCAGTTCAAGCATACAATATAAAGTACGAACCATCATCCACAAAACCCTAGAAAACCGAACACCTCCAAACACTAATTCACACCTCGAACGCCAAAAAACCAAGAAGAAAGAGCACCCAAAACCTCCTCAGTCTTCCAACACAAATACGAAACTGTAAGAAAATCATAAGAATGAGAACATTCTCTCCCTACGCCTCTACCTTCTAGAATTCACTATCCCCCTCGATTCACAATACCAATTCAGCCATTGACCTTTGCAAAAAGACTCACCTCTTCTTAGGATACTACGGAGATGGGCACTCCCCAATTTCTACCCAACGCCTCCATGTACAAACAGGCATTTCACCCCACACCCATAAAGCTCACTACCTCACAACCTCACACTCCCAAACCCTACCTCCCAACCCCCTTTCTCCTTCCCTTTGTACACAATTCCTACATATGCCCTGAGCAATGTAGCAAACTCTAAATTGTGCTCTGTTCCGTGTTTGCATTGCATTCACGTTTATTACTTGCACAATGTTACACATGTTGATTGTTAACTATTTTAATGTTTCCTTCAGTTGTTCCCTGTATCAATCTTGGTTCCATATAAACCATTTTGACTTGTAGAAAATTGGTATATTAAAATCTGTTAAATAAATTTAAAAAAAAATTTGCTTAGCGGTTAAAATAGCATGACAGTAGATGGTATGTGTCTCCTGAAACGTAGCATGGGAAGAAGCAGTCATATGATGCCGCCATTGGCATTCTGTATGGCATAACTGATGCCACAGAAGACGCAATCCTGCATGGAACCAGGATTGAAACCAGGGCCTAAAGGGGTGAGAATTTGCTGAGGGCAAAGCTAGATTGTTCAAGGCCCTCTCAAGAACAGAATTCCAAGTAACAGCCTGGTCATCAACTGAGATCAAATCAAAATCATCTGGAAAGAGCTGATCAGCAGGTGGAAAAACTTGTAAAAGTGCCTTGGAGAAATGACGCCCAGGACGTAAGGGCAGATTCAGACTCTGACTGCAATGTAGAGATCCTAAGCCTCAGGGATGAGAAAGAGAGAAGAGAACAGAGAGATGATCTGTCCAAGGATGGGGAACACCCACCAAACGAGAGAGAAGTCAAAGGATGACATCATGAGGAGGTCAAAAGTATGGCCAGCTATGTGAGTCAGAAATGGAACACGCTGAGCCAAGCTGAGGTCAGAAAGATGCTCCAAAAAATATTTATATTCTGGACAAGCGGGCTGATCCATATGAACACTGAAGTCCCCAAGAATCAAAAGATCAGAATATGTAGTGGTAAGATCAGCTAAGGTCTCAAGAAGAGATTCCCACAGTCCCAAGAAAAGGGAAGAGGGCGCATAAATCAATAATATGTGAAATGGATGAAGTGTGGGAAATTGCACTAGAAGAGACTCAGGATAAAATGAAGGACCCAAAGATATCTTCTGGAGATTCAGAGAGTCACGGTAGATAATAGCCACACTGCCCCCAGATCTTAAGGCACAAGATTTAGAGAGGGCAGAATAACCAGGGGACAGGCAGCGATAGAGCATCGGTTCCTCACCCTCCCTGAGCCATGTTTCTGATAGAAAAATCAAATACATTACAAAGGGGGGGGGGGGGGTTTGTTCTTAATGACAATCTGCTCATCAGTTGACAGAGACAATTTGGAATTTTTCAACTCTGCCTGCTGTTTGCTTAAGGACACCTGGTTTACTTTTATGTTTATTGCAACCATAAGAACATAAAAACATAAGAACATAAGATATGCCATACTGGGTCAGACCAAGGTCCATCAAGCACAGTATCCTGTTTCCAACTGTGGCCAATCTAGGTCATAAGTACCTAGCAGTTTCCCCAAAAGACACAGGTTCCACAATGCTTGTATTGAGTCAAGCAGCGATATCCCAAGCCCCTTTTAATAATTGTTTATGGACCTTTCCTCCAGGAACTTGTCCAAACCTTTTTTTTAAACCCAGCTACACAAACCGCTTTTACTACATCCTCCGGTAACAAATTCCAGAATTTGATTACACGTTGAGTGAAAAAATATTTTCTCTTATTAATCTTAAATAGTTTACCCTGTAGCTTCATTGCATGTCCCCTAGTCTTTCTATATTCTGATGATGTAAACAATCGATCTATGTTTACCCGTTTCACGCCATTCATTAATTTATAGACCCCTATCATATCTCCCCTCAGCCGTCTCTTTTCCTGGTTGAAGAGCCCTAACCTTTTTAGCCTCTCTTCATAGGGGTAATTTTTCCATCCCCTTTACCATTTTGGTGGCTCTTCTCTGTACCTTTTCTAATAATGCACTATCCTTTTTAAGATACGGCGACCAGAACCACTCTATCAAGATGCTCTAATCTTCCTGTTGTGGTACTATCCTTCAAAGATACATTATTCCAAACCATGCACTCCTGAATGACTGCTGGTTTTCCCCCTAATATCTAGTTTAAAAGCTGCTTTATCCACTTTTTAAAGGATAAAGCCAACAGCCTCGTTCCACACTGGTTAAGGTGGAAACCATCCTTCTGGAGAAGGTCCCCCTCTTCTCCAGAATATTGCCTCATTCCGGACAAATTTAGAGACCTCTTTCCTGTACTATCATCTCATCCAGAGCAAGGCAAAGAAAAACTCAACCCTTAAGTAGTGAAGAACAAGTTTTATTAAACCACTCCACGTGGCACAGGAAGCATTTCTGAAAACGCTACCCTGGAGATTCTAGATTTCAACTTTCTACCTAAAAGCTAAACTTGGCTTCTAGAACCTCCCTCTCACACTTTATCTTATTGGTGCCCACTTCTACCAAGACAACCGGCTCCTCCCCAGCACCATCTAGAATCCTATCCAGGTGACATGTGAGTTATCCAGCCTTTGCACTAGGCAAGCAAGTGACTAGTCCGTCATGTCCACCAGCCACCCAACTATCTACATGCCTAATGATTGAATCATGGCCACCCTAACTCTTCCTCTCCTCAGCAGAAGCTCCTGGAGACACATCCTCGGTGCAAGAGGATACCACACCCCCTGGAACACGAATCCCAGGCCACACCAAGGTGATACTCTTCTTCCAGGTGACCTCCCTCCTCCAAGGCAGCACTGAGGCTGCCAGACTGGAGATGGGATTTTATTTTTTTACTATGTCCCTAATTAGGCTCCTCTATATATCTTGCTATCTTCTTCAGCTCCTCCAAGTCTGCTACTCTAGCCTCCAGAGATCAGACTCATTCTCTGAGAGTTAGGATGAATGGAGAGAGTACATATGATCTCTCACTGACTGGGAAATAATCATATAAGTGGCACTCAATGCAAAAGATTGAATATCCCTCATCTTGCTGCTGGACAGTTGTCTGCATCTTTATATTAGTGAGGTTGGTTGTTTAGAAATGTTAAAGGAGTAGGGGTACCTAAACTAATATAACAGCTTTTAGGATTATTTGGTATATTTTATTGCTTCACTTATTGATGAAAAGACTGTGGTGTCAGATTTCACTCTCCCTCTTAATTGAGAGAACTAGCTTTAAATTAAGGGATTTGCCTGGGGTGGGTGGGGAAATGCCTAATTATCTGACTGTTTCCTTTTAAGACTATAAGGACCTACCTACAGTATATCTAACAGAAGTTAAAACCTCAAAAGAAAACTGCTATTTGCCAATTTAGAGCCACCTATATCTAACAGAAATTAATTTAAAATCTCTACAGCAAAACTATAACAGCCTACCTATATCTATCATAAGTTAATTTAAAACCTCAAAAGCAAACTGAGAATTAGTTTTGCTTTTTTAATAAAATCAAAACCAGACTTTTCCAAATCAATCCACATGCTCCCCTTTATCTCAAGCTTTAAGTCACCAAGTTTGCCAGCAGACTATCACTTATACATAGAGGCTTTGCTTGCTCTCAGCTTTCCCTCAGAAAAGAGGGTGCCTGAGATCTTCCCATTGCTATATATGTTGTTTCTAGAGGAAATGCTTACAACAAGCCCCTTTGATGATTAACACTGCAATTAGTCTGCTAGAGCAGTACTCTCAACGTTTTTTATTCTGTGGCACACTTTTCAGTTCATTCATGCCTCATGGCACACCAAAGCAAATTTTGCATGATCCTCAACTCTGCTCCCTCTCATCAGTATAAAGCAGCAGGTTTTTTTTTTTTTGGTTTTTTTTTTAACTTGGGTACTTAATTCTGCTGGTTTCAAATCTGATGCCTGAATATATGAAGCCAATAGGTCCTGCAAGATTACTGGACCCCATGCATTTATATCAGATTGAAGTCCAGAGAGGAGGCATGCGTGTAGAAAACATTGGTGTCCTGCCTGTGGAAAGAAAGGAGAGAGGGCAAGATTACCATTTTTTGGTGGGTATATCTGCAGTGGTGTACCGGGGGGGAGGGGGGGAGGTAGGCACGGCCCATCTAGGAGCTGGCCAGGAAGTGGATGACGTTTCCAGGCTGTCACAGAGGAGGCGGGCATGGCAAGGATACCTTTTACTGGCTTTTTATGCTGCCTTCTCTCCTCGCCCAGCAGCTGTTCCCTCATGACCAAAGTCTTGGGCTTCTCGCAGGAAAAGAGGCAGTGTGGCAAACCAGAAAAAGGTATGCTTGCCTCACGTGCCTCCTCCATGAGGGCCCGGGGTGGGGGGGCATTGTCCAGCAGGAGTGCTCGCTCCAGGTGCCCATAACATTGGAACACCACTATATATCCGAGACTTGTTTCTTGTAGTACCAATAGTGTGTTAGCAAGGGGGGGGGGTTGGGAGTGGGAGGGGAACAGTCTAATGGACTGTCTTCAAGAAAAATTTTAAAATCTAATCTGAAACTATTTAAAACCACATTTTTAAAATTTTGTTGGTTCCAAGGAAATGTTTTTAAGCCAACACAAAGTACTCAGGGCGAATGAGTATGTCTTTACTACAAAAAAAAGTAGGCAGGCACCAGGAAAACAAAATGTAGCCAACACAATCCAACTATCCCCAATATGTACATGCTAAGCAGTAAAGGAATTACATTTGGGTTAAAGGTTTTCAGCTGTGTTCCAATACATCCAGTTTACTCCAGGAGGCATACAGCTACTGCATCACTGTGTTACATATTCTAATAACCATACCGAAAATTAAATGCTTTCTTCTACCTTTATTGTCAAAGCTGGGTTTTTTTCCCCAATTATGTTTTCTTCTAACTCTTTCCGCAGGCTTTCCTTTTTTTATCTTCATCACTTCCTCCCTTATCCTTCCCTCTGACATCAGTCTTACCCCATTTTTCTTCTTATTTCTTTAGTACTGTAAATCTCTTCCTTACAGCATCATCTCTTCAAACTCTGTACAATCACAGCATGATGTCACCTCTCTTCTTCTTTGCTTCTTTCCTTTCCCATCTTTCACCCGCTGATTCTCCTTGCTGCAACACTTGATTGTCTCAGATCTCCATCTCCCTCTACGTTGCTTCTCCATCAATCTCTTACTTTCTAGCTCTTTTCTTCCCTAACAGTTATCCGTAACTTCTGCACAGCGCCTCTAGGACAGAAGAGAAAGGGACTGCAGCAGCTAGGGTAAGTGCTCTCATTTGCTCTGTGATGTCTGCTCCAGTCACACTCATCTCTTCCTATTCTTGAATGACAGGAGGGAAGGGGAAGTTTCAGGAGCAAAGATCCAAGCTCATCCCCTCCCCTCCTGTTCCTACATGCTGGCTGGGAGGGAAGCGTTGCATTGGGAGGCACAGGGCTGGTTTCTAGGCTGCTTGCAATAGTATTGGGAGAAGAACTTCACGAGACTTCATGTCTCCACCCAGGATATTCCCAAGGCACACCGGTTGAGATCTACTGTGCTAGAGTGACCCTTTCAGCTATTCTACCTATGTAGCTATAGATTTGTTAACACCTGTTAATCTCAGGCAATTTAGGGCTGAGTGGTCCATTCTTCCTCTGCTCCTGCAGAAAGCAAGCCAGTCACTCTAGTACCATAACAGTTCCAGTGGCAAGATTCCCAAACTGCGCTTCTCATATTACTGACAGGCAAACTGGAAGTCTGCATCGGAGGAGGACAAAAGCAAGAGATAATAGAAGGCAGGAACTGCAACACAGCACCGGAGAGTTTAGGTAAGTGCTGCACTGGGGTTTCCATGCCATTGCCGCCTCTCCAGGCCCTGCAGAGGGGTGGCAGTGGTAGCAAAGAGTGCCCCCAGACGTCCGGCGCTCTAGGTGGCCTCCCTAGTTTGCCTGATGGTAGCACTGGCCCATGCTGTCTTCCACCTTGCTTCCAGTGTACTATAGCTCTTGGCCATAGGAGAAAATACTTCCAGTGCTGTGCTGTGGTCTACAGCTTAGAAATCAATATAAGCACTTGGTTCAACCTTGTTTCTAAGGTCTGTGTGCTGCTGACACTGGCAATCTGCATGCTTAAATGAGCACCATCAGGGGTGGTCAGCTGGGAACCTGAAAATCACTATAAAAGAAAGACCTTATTAGCACAATATTATATCCTGCCATCTATTTAGCTGCCCCTTGCATTTTCCAATGCCCTCTGGCTGTTGAACTTAAAGAAAAACCTTGCAGAAAGGTTTCCCACAGTCCTGTGATTATGCTGATAATCTCAGCCGTAGTACAGCAGCAAAGATGGAAAGTGCAGCGAGAGACTCCGCTGCAGCTCATCAGAAACAGGCTCAGCAGAACAGATCAAGGCTCTTATGTTAGGAACATCTCCACACGTAAATACCGGCGTGTGCGTGCGTAGATCAGCTCCACATGCAAACCGCTTTTTACCTGTGGAGATCGACACCAAGGGGCCATGGTGGAGGCCTAACAAAAACAGACATGGACCTCCCATTTTGCAATGGGAAATCACATCTATATAAAAAAAATCCCCATCGGCTTTTGCAGCTGCCCCCAAGGCACACGCCTATGCCAGTTTGAAGAGACAAGGCAAAGGCCAATGGAGCTCCTTCCTCCCATAGCTAGGGGTCAAAGGCACCATTTTGAACCCAGGCACTCGAGAGAGCGGGGGTGACTGGGGATAACCCCGCTCTCTGTAAGAGCTAGGTGGTGTCAGAGGGGTGGGGGTAAAGATATTGGTTGTATTGTGAGGGTGTATTTGTTTATTTATTTATCTGTTTTTTATACTGCAGCCTTTATTTATTTATTTAGACAGATTTGTATACCACCTTATCCTACAATCAAAGTGGTTACATGACGTCACAATTGGGGTTACATTTAACATGTGGGCGATTTACAACATCTGTGAATCAAAGCAGTTTACAGGGAACCAAAAATTAACTGTTTATATAGAACCTTTAAACCCTTAATAACGTCAAACAGCACAATTACAATTGATAACTATAGTCTCTGGACCATAACATATTTACAAATCAGAGATTATGTTAAACTGGTGTTGTGTACTGTTGGGGGAGGTGGAGGGGAGGATTAAAATGGGAAGTTGGTACTATATGACAGGCGAGTAAGTATCAGTAAGTTTTGCATTTCCATGGGGGAACACCATTTAGATCTTGAAGTGTTCTTTGAATAGGAATGTCTTGAGATTTTTGCCGAATTTTGTCAGTTCATATATTTCTCTAAGGTGATTGGGGAATGCATTCCATAGATCTGGAGCATAAGTGGAGAAGGCTCTGTTACGAGTATTTTGGTTCATTCGTTTTATTTCTCTTGGCAAATAATTTCTGGTTGCATTTGCATCTTTCTCTGGTGGTTGCTGGTGTATGGATGAGGGACTTTAGGTATAGCGATGATTGGTCGTGTAAAGTTTTGAATATGTTCATTATTGATTTATATTTAATTCAGCTGTGTACAGAAAGAAATTGGGATAATGTGGTCGCTCTTTCTTGCTTGTACTATGGTGTGTGCTGTGGTGTGTTGGGCCATTTGTATCTGGTGAAGTTCACGTTTGGGAGGTCCCTGGTATATGCTGTTATTGAAATCTAGGAGGGGGAAGATGAGTGCCTGAAGTACTGAGTGGAAGTCGGACGTTGCTAGTAGAGGTTGAAGGGTATTTTTATCTTGTAGTATGTAACTCTTGTGGTTCTGGAGATGTGGGAGGAGATGTCAAGTTGCTGGTCAATTGTTGTGCCCAAGTATTTCATCTCCTGTTTGGTTTTTAGATCCATGTCATGGATTTTGAGTGTTTTGGGGGGTGAGAACACCTTGTTTCTGGAGATATGGAGCACTTCTGTTTTTTCGTAATTGATCTGGAGCCCATGTTCATGTAGCCAATGTGAGATTTCTTGAAAGCAGATAGTTATTTTGCTTACATTTGGAGTAAGAGTGTCATAAGGTGTGAACATCATGATATCGTCTGCATAAATCATCTATTGAATATCTATTGAATCATCTATTGAATATCGAATATGTTTGTGGAATATGGTACACATGGGTTGCATGAATATGCTGAAGAGTAGTGAGGATAGTGCAGAGCCCTGTGGAACTCCTTTATATTGTCTGTATGAGGCTGATTTGTTTGGTCCTATGCAAATTTGTTGGTGACGGTCTGAAAGGTATGATTGGATCCATTTGAGTGGGGTGCCACTGATTCCAATGGCTTGTAGTCTTGCAAGTAGGAGTTTGTGTGGAATGGAGTCAAATGCCGTGGTTATGTCCAGGAAGATTAGGATATAGGCAGTTAAGCTTCTTTATGCCTTTTACTATTGTATCTAGTAGTGATGTCAGAAGTGTTTCTACTACATGGTATGGTCTAAATCCATGTTGGTGTTGATCTAGTGGAGCGTACTTGTTGATATATTTCTGAAGTTGCTGTAGTACTATTCGCTCTATTATTTTTGAGATGAAGGGGAAGCTGCTGATGGGCCTGTAAGAGGCAGGGTCTCTTTTCTCAGCTGTAGGGTTTTTTTTAGAATGGATCGTATTGAAGCCATTTTTAGTTCCATGGGTAGGAAACCTTGTTCAAGTGAGATCTGTGCCATCTGGCAGATGATTAGTGCTAGCTCAGATTTGGCTATCTTAATCCAACTGATAGGGCATGGATCCACTGATGAAGTAGTAGTGTTGAAGCTGCTAATGATGTGTTCTATGTTTTTGTCAGAAATGGGGTCGAAGGCTATCCATTGATTCTTGGTGGATTTATTTTCTAGTGGCATGTATTGTGTAGTGTTGGTGGGTCCTATTCTACTTCTGAAGAAGTCTGCCAATGTTTGTGGGTGGGGGGTGTTGTCAGGTTTCTCTTGATTTGGTGCTGTGGTGAGGGATCACACAATATTAAATAGTTCTCCTGAGAAGTTCAGCAAGCTCATTAAGATTTTTGTGTGATGATCCTTCTTTGCAGTGTTTACCATGTTGCAATATTGCTTTAGCTTCTACATGAAGCTCATTTATAATTTTGGTTGTTTAGAAGTTCTCCATTGTCTTTCAGTTCTTCTCAGTTGTCATTTTAAGTATCTGAGTTCTCTCGTGTACCAGGATGCATTTGGCTTGCATCTGGTCAGTGGTGTGAATGATGCGTCACTTATGCTCCAATTCCAATTTGTGATCAGTATATCTGATAGTTGTGTTGAGTTGGATGTGGGGTATAGTTTTCTCTAAGAATGCTTCTTTGTCGAATGCATGAAATCTGCATTTCATGTTGTGTATGGTGTTTTTCATGTGGGTGTAAGAGTGGTGAGGGGTGGAGAAGTTGATCATGGCCTGGTCTGACCATGGAACTGGGAGGGTTTGTGTCACAGAGATATTGTTGTCTGTTAGCATGTACTTAGGTATGAAGATGAGGTCTAGTATATTTCCTTTCATATGAGTGGGATTGTTTACTATTTGTTGGTAGTCCAGAGCATTCATCGCCATCAGGAATGTGTTCGCTTGGTTTTTGGGGAGTGTGGTTTAATTGAAGTCACCTAGAAGTATAAGAGGTATTCTTTGGGTGGTGTTCTCACATTCTTCTCTAGTTTCTTGGTTATATTGTTGGTGATGGGTGATGATGCTCAGCATAATAGGCATATTGAGAGGCAGTCATTTATTATTGACAAGATCTCTAGTTTGTCCTATGGATGTGGATGTTGTGACTTGGAAATTTAGGTTGGTTTTAGTGAGGATTAAAACTCTTCCTCCTCTTTTGTTTATTCTCCAACAGTTCAAAATTGTGTAGGTGCTTGTTAATTGGTTGAGGAGCACAGTGTCTGTTGTAGATGGCCAGATTTTGGTTATGCAGAGTAGATATGATTCATTTATCTTGAGGATGTCGGTGATGATTGGGATTTTATTGCGTACTGAGCATGCGTTGATGAGAGTGCATTTCAAGTAATGCTTGTGGCTAGGAGTGGTTCTTCTGTTGCTAAGGGTGTGTAATATGGGGTGTATTTGTATAAACCCGTTGGAGTCTCTGCACCAAGGTTGTGGTGTGTGTTGTAAGTTTGTTGATGCTGTGTTCTGGTAACAATTGGAATCTATTGGGTAATGGTTGTTAGAGCAGTAGAAGAGTTAGTAAGTAGAAGGATTTCCAGTAAGGGGATTGTGTATGAATAGTTGTTGAACATGATTGCTTGGAACTTAGGCCTCGCAGAATGTTGTGGGTTGGTTTTAATGTGGGATATGACTGAATGTAGATGGTGTCAGCGTAGGCATTATGTAAATATTTGTTGTTAACCTTGTTGTGGTGTGCTCTTAGTTTCTGTTGTGTTAGACAGGTTGCTGTAATGCTCCTTGAGTTCTTGGTTAATTGCAAGCTCTGGAGGGATCCTAAGGCGGAGGGAATTTAAAAGGCTCTGGTGATGTTCTTCGGCATGGTGGGAGTTGTTTACTTCCCTTCTGTGCAGGTTAAAATGGGCTGCAGTCTGGCCAGCTGCATCCAGTCAAGTTCTTATGACTCTGGGAGATGCTATTTGTCGCGGAGGAACTGTATTGTTGATGGAGTTATGCAGAATGAGTGAGGAGTTGAAATTTGTGTCAAGGAACTGGAGGTCATCTTGTGCTGGAACTGGGAGGAGGGGGAAGTCTGTACCAGAAAGTATAAGTGCTGACAACTACAGTGCAGATTGCAAGCTTGGCATCTGTGCATGTAGTTGCTGGTGCTTAAACATGTAAAACTCTGCAGGACCATGCTCTTTTAGTGCTCGGCTGTCTTCATAAAACTGCTATTGCCCCTATAAGTAATACATGTGTATTTGCAGGCGTCCATATAGGAATTTTACAAATGGTTCTATGTGTGGCAGAACCTACTGTAAAAAACTGGGGGAAATTAGCAGGTTTTGATCTGGATGTCTCAGTTCCCCTCTCTATGAGTTATCTAAAACAGGACTTCACATCGGTTACTTAAGTTTTTAGGGATGCAATTTCCTTGTCCCAGGTGGTGCAGGTCCCGGAAGTGTCTGACTGTTTGCATGATTTTCCTGTTGTGTCGGCGACTGGGGACAAATGTATCTTTAAATGATATTTGGAAAGTTCTTTCTCGGATTGATGCCTCTTTGAGTGGTACTATTTCCCAGTTTTCCCAATTTACCAAGGAAACCGTGGCAAAGTTAGGACAACATGATTCTCAATTATTGGTTTTTGATTCTCATCTTAAAAAAACTGAAGTTCCATCTTCTAATTTGCAAGGCACTGTTGTATCTTTCATGAAGGCTAGCCTTGCCCTCCACCAACAGCAGGAGCTGTTGGAAAATGCTTATAGAGCCAAGAACTTGAGATGTCTTAACTTCCTTGTCGCTTGCTATTTATCACCGTTATTCCTTTTTCAGAAATATTTGAGTGAAATGTTAGGCTATCAGGATGCTGTAAAACTTTCTTTAAATAACTTGTATTACTTAGCTTGGGCAGTAAAGGTTACTGATCTGGAGGGGGGCCATGATAATTTGTCCCCGATAGAAAGTTTGAATATTTCTGAATTTATAGAGTCATCACAAGATGAGATTTCTACTCACGCCACTTTTGCTTGTATCCTTCAATTCTGAGATGGAAAAAAAATATGATTTTTCGATTGTGTTTTTCAAAGAAGGATGCACTCTTTTGTGGACATCAGTATCTTCCCCGATGTCTCCAGGCAAACTCAGTCTTGAAGGACTACCAAAAGGGACTGCTATAAGTGGAAGTAGTTCTACACTTGTGTGTACAATCTTCTGGAATAAACTCTAAATCTTAGGTAAAGGGGACTTCTTGGAGTTAAAGCTGATAAATCTGTGTAGTTTAGAATTCAATGTTTTTGCTAAGTCAGTCAGGTCTTAAATACAAAGCTCACTGGTGGTACTAAGCCAAAGAAGAGTATAGTTTAGTATTGAACGTAAAATAAGCGTAATAAACTTTGAAATAAATTTGTTTCTAGAGAGCTTTTTTACTTAAATCAAATCAGAATATAGCTTATCAAACAAGTAAACTAGTCTATGAGTAGAAAGAAAAATAGACTTGTTTCTAGTGACCTTTACAAAGAGTCCTTCCAATTAGAAGGCAAAAGATCTGTGAAGTTGCCTTAAATAGGTGTTAAGGGCAAGTGACAGATCAAAGGGGCAATTTAAAAGGCCCCTTCTATCAAACCAAGGGCTGTGTGTATCACTCAGGAAATTGGTAAGCCTTTAACCTTAGAAGCACAGGACAGGGCACTGTGTAGCAGCCAACTTTTAATAAGTCTTCTTTCTCTCCCTCCCCCTCCCGACTCCCACCCACGCCAGAGATAATCATAGCTTTATAGGTGCTGAAACCTCTTAAAGGGAAGGAGGAGCCCATATTCACTCTTAGGTGCAGCTGTTTATCCTCATCAGGCAAACATTAAGGACCTGAAATTAATTAATGTTCAGGCGAACAAAGTCCATGTAAAAAGGGGAAGGGGAAAGCGATGGCAGTGGGAGTGTACTATCGACAGCCTGGCCAGAATGAACAAATGGATGATGAAATGCTCAAAGAAATCAGCAAAGCCAACAAAAGTTACAGCACAGTAATAATAATGGGTGATTTCAATTCCCCAGTATCAACCGGGTCAATGTCACAGCAGGACATGCTAGGGAGATAAAATTTCTAGATGAAATAAATGACTGTTTCTTGGAGCAGCTGGTTCATGAACTGACAAGAGGGGAAGCCATTTTGGACCTAGTCCTTAGTGGAACACAAGATCTGGTGCAAGATATATGGGTGTTGGGGCCACTTGGCAATAGTGATCATAGCATGATCGCGTTTGATTTAATAAATGAAGGAAGGATGGCAAGGAAATCCACAGTACTAACTTTTTATTTTCAAAAGAGAGACTATGATAAAATGAGGAAAATTGTTAAGAAAAAACTAAAAGGAGCAGTTGCAAAGGTTAAAGATTTCTATCAAGCATGGGTGTTGTTTAAAAATACTATCTTGGAAGCTCAGACCAGCTGTATTCCGCGCTTTAAGAAAAGTTGAAGGAAGTCCAAAAAACTTCCAGCATAGTTTAAAGGTGAGGTCAGATAAGCTCTTGCCAAAAAAGCATCTTTCAGCAAATGGAAAAAGGAGCCATATGATATAAAACTAGAAAAAACATAAGCACTGGCAAGTTAGATGCAAGGCAGGCAAAGAGAGAATTTGAGAAGAAGCTAGCTAGGGAAGCAAAAACACATAATAAAGACTTTTTCAAGAAAATTTGTAGCAAAAAAACCTGTGAGAGAATCAGTTGGACCATTAAATGATAGAGGGGTAAAAAGGGGCACTAAGAGGTGATAAGGCCATAGCGGAAAGACTGAATGAATTCTTTGCTTTGGTCTTTACTGAGGATGATGCACGAATGTTACCCATCACTGAAATGGTATTTAAAGGTGATGCTGCAGAAGAATTGAAAAAATATCTATACAATAGGAAGATGTATTACAATTATTTGATCAAATGAAGAGTAGCAAATCACCTGGACTGGATGGTATACATCTGAGGGTATTGAAAGAACTGAAATATGAGATTGCAGACCTACTATGAGTAATCTGTGAACTATCATTAAAATCATCAGTAATACCTGAAGTTTGGAAGATGGCAATGTAACGCCAATTTTTAAAAAGGGTTCCAGGGGTGATCTGGGAAACTACAGACCAGTGAGCCTGATGCTAGTACTGGGAAAATGGTAGAAACCATTATAAAGAACAAAATTACTGAACATGTAGATAGTTATGGCTTAATGGGAGACAGTCAACATGGCTTTAGCCAAATAAGGTCTTGTCTTACTTATCAGTTATGTTTTTTTGAAGGTGTGAATAAACAGGTAGACAAAGGTGAGTGGGTTGATACAGTGTATCTGGATTTTCAGAAAGCTTTCGACAAGGTCCCTCCTGAGAGATTCTTGGCAAAATTAAAAAGTCATGGGATAGGAGGCAGTGTACTCTTGTGGATCAGGAACTGGTTAAAAGACAGAAAGCATAGGGTAGGGCTAAATGGCCAATTTTCCCAATGGAGAGAGGTGTAGTGGAGTAACCCAGGAATCTGTGCTGGGTGCACTGTTTTTTAACATATTCATAAATGACCTGGAAATGGGAATATCGAGTAAGATAATCAAATTTGCAGATGACACAAAATTATTCAAAGTTGTTAAAACCCAAGAAGATTTTGAAAAATTGCAAGACTGGATTTTGATAAATTGGAAGACTGGATGTTCAAATGGCAGATGAAATTTAATGTGGACAAATGCAAAGTTATGCACCTAGGAAAGAACAACCCATGGATAACATGTTGAAACCCTCCACCCAGTGTGCAGCGGCAGCCAGAAAGCAAATAGAATGCTAGGAATCATAAGGAAAGGAATAGAGAATAAAACCAAGGATATTATAATGCCTCTGTATCATTCCATGGTGCGACTGCACTTTGAATATTGTGTGCAACTCTGGTCCCCGTATCTTAAATAGAATATAGCGTTGTTAGAAAAGGTACAGAGAAGAGACACCAAAATGGTAAAGGGGATGGAAGGATACCCCTATGAAGACAGGCTAAAAAGGCCACGGCTCTTCAACCTGGAAAAGAGACGGCTGAGGGGAGGTATGATAGAGGTCTATAAATTAATGAATGGAATGGAACAGGTAAATGTAGATCGATTGTTTATGCCATCAAAATATAGAAAGACTAGGGGACATGCAATGAAGCTACAGTGTAACCTATTTAAGACTAATAAGAGAAAATATTTTTTCATTCAACGCGTAATCAAACTCTGGAATTTGTTACCGGAGGATGTAGTAGAAGCTGTTAGTGTAACTGGGTTTAAAAAAGGTTTGGACAAGTTCCTGGAGGAAAGGTCCATAAACCATTATCAAAGGGGATCCGGGAAATCCACTGCTTGCCCCAATACAAGCATTGTTGAACCTGTGTCCTTTGGGGAAACTGCTAGGTACTTGTGACCTGGACTTGTGACCTGGACTGCTAGGTACTTGTGGCCACTGTTAGAAACAGGATACTGGGGTTCATGGACCTTGGTCTGACCCAGTATGGCATATCTTATGCTCTTATATTCTTAAACTCAAGTTAGGTGCAAGACTTTTTTATCTTTAAAACCGCACGTGCTTTAACTGGGCACTACTACATTTTTCTTAAACATTCCTTGTAAATGCTTGGTGAGGTCGGGGGGATCAGTTATGTCTTCTTGGAAGTAGCACAATTAGAGGAATTTTTGAAAAGTCATTCTGGTGTGCAGAATCATTCCAGTGTACAGATATGCGCTGCATAACATCCATTCATCTAATGTCCGACTGCATATATGTTCGTGATCGGAGAGCGGGACATAGTGGGACGTAGTGGGCATAACCAGAAGCGATTGCGATTGCGAAGCTGGGCGTACTTACTCACCAATAAAAAGTTTGCCTCTGTGTTTAAAATTCATGCATCATGGCTCCCAAATGCAAAATCAGTTCTTCTGATAATAGCAGCAAGAGGCAAAGGAAGAGTATCGATTTGGAAGTGAAAGAAAAAGCTATTAAACAGCATGACAGAGGAAAACCAATGAACACCATAACTCATGATATGGGCATGTTACACTCGACGATAACAAAAAAGACAAACGCAACGACCAAACCAGCAATCCCCCCACACAAAGGCGATTCAAGAACTTCGACACAGACGCCTTCCTACTAGACACGTTAAATCAACTATCAACAGAAACAGACAACCTGGAGACTCAAATAACCAACTGGAACAACACACTATCCAACGCAGCCACAGCTACAGCTACCAGACCAAAGAAACACTGCAACAACATGAGACCTCACAAGCCCTGGTACTCCACAAACATACGACAAGAAAAAAGAGATCTCAGAAAAATGGAACGGAGATGGAGAAAATACAAGACACCCGAAAACCAGCAGATATACCTAACAAACCAGAGACAATACACCGAACACATCTACCAATCCAAGAAAGAATACCATACGAACATGATAAACACCTCCATAAACAAACCCAGGGAGCTTTTCGAAATAGTGAAAATCCTCACAAAGGAACAGAAAACAGAGGAGGAAATACAAATAGACCCGCAAAAATTTGCGGATCACATCAAAGACAAATTTCACTCCACAGACCCAATTACAACCAGCTCTTCAACCCAGCCGGATTCACACCCCAAGACTTGGGACACCTTCCGCCCTCCTTCAACAGAACAACTCTCCCACATCATCTCAGCAATCAGAACAAGCACCGCTCCCACGGACCCCTGCCCAGTATCATGGATCAAGGCCACCAAAGCAAGCTTCATCCACATCATACACGACATTGTGCGCAATTCACTTACCCAGGGTCTCCTGCCAGCTCAACTAAAACAAGCTACAGTACGCCCAATACCGAAGAAAACAACCCTCGACAAGAGCAACCCAGCAGCATACAGACCAATATCCAGCATACCCTTTTTGGCAAAAATCATTGAAAAAGTAGTGCAACAACAACTGCAGGAACATATTGACAACCATGCTCCTCTAGACGATAACCAGCATGGCTTCCACCCACAACATGGAGTCGAAACGCTGCTGATTTACCTCATGGACAACATCCTCAGAGTCATAGACAACAACACTAAAGGTATCCTAATGATCTTCGTTGACATCTCCTCCGCCTTCGACACAGTTGATCACCTAACCCTCCTGGAAAGACTAAGGAAAATTGGACTTCATGGTACCACGCTAAAATGGTTCCAATCCTACCTCACTGACAGGCAGATCCAAGTCAAGATAGGACACAACACCTCTCAACCCATAAAAGTCCGCCAAGGAGTACCTCAAGGGTCCGCCCTCTCGGCACTACTATTCAACATTTATATCCAGCCAATATGCGACATCCTGAAAGAGAACAACATCCAATACACAATCTATGCAGACAATATCATGATATACACACCTATCTCAACCAACAACCCAGACTACAAGAAAATAACCGACTGCCTAACACAAATGACAAACTGGTGTACGAACAACAACCTCTCAATCAACTACAGCAAGACTGAGGCACTAATAATCACTCGCAACCCAGACTTCATCCAACCACCGGACATCAGAATAACAGACACAACTATTCCAATAAAATCCGAAGTAAAATACCTTGGAGTAACCCTGGACAACGAACTAAATCTCAAGTCACACGTTAACAAAACGGTCAAGACTGCATATCACAGAATGAGAATCATCAGACGGCTTAAACCCCTCCTCGCCACAGAACACTTCCGCACTGTATGCCAAGCTCTCATCACACCATTAATGGACTTCTGCAACCCCATCTACCTTGGCCTACCAAAACAAACCCTTAAACCCCTTCAACTAGCCCAAAACACCGCAGCACACATAATCTCAGGCTTAGCAAGACATGAACACATTACCCCAGTTCTCAAAGAACTACACTGGCTCCCGATCAGCTCACGCATCAAATACAAAACAATAATAAACATATTCAAAATCAAGCACCACATATCAGCCAACAGCCTGCACACCCTCATTCATCCAGACACCAGCACCCGCCCAAGAAGAAAAGGAACCTCCAACAGAGTCAACACCCCGAGAGACTTCAGAAAAACACGAAAGGTCACAACAGCGAGAGCCCTCTCCCTGGCAGCCCCAACAATCTGGAACTTCCTCCCAGACGAACTGAGATCGACAACGGACCTCAAAGACTTCCGCAAGCAGCTGAAGACAACGCTATTCATAGAACATTATGGACACATCACTTAATCCACAAGGACTAACCAACAAAGGCCCCCTCAACCCTGACGAGAGATTGCACAACGGCACAGGATTTAACTCAAGCCCTATCTGGACTGCACCTTGTAATATAGAACATGCTGTATCATAGCGCACTATGTACATAGCCCACCATAATCTATACACCTCCCACATACGCACATTTTAAACAATACAGCCACTGCATGAACTTCCCCCCACACGCACATTATATCCTCCTGCACTGCATGAACTTCCCCTCACACCCTTGATTGTATTGTTGTGATACCGCCTTGATTTTACGATAAGACGGTCTAGAAATACTGTTAAATAAATAAATAAAATAAACAACTATCCTTAAGAACAAAGAAAAGATTCTCCAAGCGATTAAAGAATCAGCTCCATTGAAAGCTACAAGGCTAAAGAAAATGCGAGAGGGACCTATATGGCAAACAGCATGAACCTTGACATAGACAATAAGGACACTGAAGAACTCCTAGAGGTGGTACCTGAGGAACTAACTCATGAAGGGTTGCTGGAGCTGGAACAAGAGAGAATAGCTGAAGAAGAAGCAAGGGAAAAGGAAACTGCAGAAGGAGAAGAACAGGTGCAGAAAGGGTTCACTATTAAGGGGTTTGCGAAATTCTTTGCAGACCTTAACAGCATGCTGAAGAGATGGACCCAAACAGTGAACGTTTTCCTTGATAGACAGGAATGCTCATGCAGCGTTTGCAGCATATAAGGAAATATATGAAGAGAAGAAAAAACAAACTAAGCAAACACTAGACATATTCCTGAAGAAGCCAACACCTCCCCAAGAAGGGCCTCAACCAGGTCCTGTCATTGCTGGTGACAGCTCATCAATGATAATTATTTGACCTGAGAATCTTCCAGTGGGACACTATGAGGAAGCCAAGGACAGCAATGTGTATGATCCTGCACCTCTTACTTAAATTGTGTGTGATATAGCCTAATAAAGTGGTTTACATAAACATTTAAAATGTGTATGTAGTATGGTGTTCACACAACGTCCGATTCACATAACGTCCTATTTCGTAGAACGTATCGTGGGCGTTAAGTGACTCATAGCTGTACAAAATAGCACGGTCACCTAGTTGCATGTTTTGCTATTCTGCATATGTAATTATGGGTTTAAGTAATTATGTCTTTGGTAAGCAGTGTTTAATGTAATTTTTGCCTGTTTATAATAGGCCAGTGGTTCCCAACCCAATTTGGGTACCCCCAGGCCAGTCAGGTTTTCAGGATATCCACAATGAATATGCATGAGATAGATCTGCATACAATAGAAGCAGTGCATGCAAACCTATCTCATGTATATTCATTGTGGATATCCTGAAGACCTGACTGGCCTGGGGGTGCCCAAGGACTGGGTTGGGAACCACTGTAATAGGCTATCAGCTCCCCTGGCTGTGGACTGGTGAGATAATTGTTTTCCTTTTTTTTTTCTTTTGGTTATGTAATGTGGGATTCTCATTCTTCTTTGTTTACTTGTTTGTAAACCAATTAAATGCATAATAAAAAAAGGTTTTTAGAGATATACTTTTTTTTGGTGCCTTAAAAAATATAGTGCATGCTAATTTGATTTAAGATGCATTAACCTATGCATTGACAAGCTCAAATTCATTACTGTGTTAAAAAGCTATAGCACATGTTAATAAATATCCTGAAAAGTGAATGCGTGAAATGCACCAAATACACTCCCAAAAATCAGGAAAATCTGGGAAAAAATGAAAATAAACCAATATGTTTTTGGCCTGCACATATCCCTACCAGTTTGCATATCCTTGCTGTTGCACCACTCTTGTGAATCATCATCAGAGACTGCCAATTTCCCATTTTTTTCAGTGTCTATCACATACAAAACACTCAAGTATAGAAGCATTTACATCTATGTTAAATATCCTACTAAACTTATGGAGCTAGAAAAAAACAAAGAGAAACCCCTCTCCTTTCATTTCAATCATTTCACCTTGCTTCTGGATACATGAACAAACTTTACTTAAATCCCTTTTGGGATAAGTGCCATCAGCCAAAGCAGTACATTGCTCTTTTATTCACGCACCATTTACTGTTTACAACTAAAGAAAATAAGCATCTGTCAACTTTATTGTTTAACTGCATGAGCTTAGTTAATGGACCAGCTTTGAAGCCTAATGTAGGAAGGGTAAATATGTTGCACCAATCTGTGTGCTAAGCTTAAGTATTGGGGGGATGGAGAAAGAATTTCCTTTGCTGAACACATTGAAGTGGGTCAGAAGATGACAAAGGATTGCTTCCTGACTAGCTGACATATCCACCAAAACCATCAAGGAGAGGTCTAAACAGACACTTGCTCCCCGTAATGATGGAATAAGCACCCTCAGCAGCTCGTGAAAAGATTTCAAAAAGCCAAGTGTACTAGTTTTGAATTTTTTTTGGTTTCCTTATTTAATCACTCACTTCTGAAAGCTTTATTCCTGTAACCTGCGTCTCCTTCTCTTTGTTGTCCTCACTGTGCAATTACTGTCTTGTTCTTCTCACACCACTACTGTGCGTCTGGGAGTCGCAAGATAACACCACAAACAGAAAGATAATGAGGGGCGGCAGGAGTAACTTAATAGCAACACTGCCCAGCACACACCCCTCTCTAACATAAAAAATGCATCCTATGAAGGCGTCAAAGAAAACCGATGTCAGTGTAACTATCTGATGAGGCAGACATCAGCCTCGGATTGATTTCGGTCCATTGTGGAAGTAGCCCCATGGTAACATACTGCATCTACAGTGCATTGTAGGATGGTTTGTTGCTAAATCAAAATGTAAACATTCGTGTTACTTTCCTTCTAAAAGGAAGGAAAACTTTGCAAAAGCAGGGATTTCACATCATTCTTATTCCAGCAGGATTTAAAAATGAGTCACTTTACCAGTCTGATATCTGCAAAAAGGTCATAGTTACCCTTCATCCCAATGATTTATTACAGTCCTAGGGTAAAAAAAACTAAAAACAACAAAACCTACTGGCATTCAAAAACAGCAGAATATTGTTTGTTTTTCTACACTGGATTCACTCAATCCATTTTTGGTTTTAGCTCTGCCTATTAGACATTCTAAACTCTCTTTAATTTCTACTCTAAACCTGTTCTTAGAATATATGTCTTCCTGTTTACTGCAACTTGGGAGATTCATTGCCTTCAGGTAATCCCTCTAAACTCAAGCTCCTTTCCTCTTCGCAGACGGAAGCAACCGATCAAATTAGGAAGAAAATGGTGCAATGGAGGGAGACTATAAAATCAATCAGTTCTCACAACACTGCCAATATAGCCACCTACCCCAAAAGCATATCTATTAGAATAATATATGTTTTTTTATTTCTCAAATGGATTCCGAGATCACTACACCTCTGTGAAGTATTCAGAAACGTTCACAGACACAGATGAACATGTGACACAAAAAGATATGCACATGCCAGACTTGAACGAGGGAAATAAAGCAT
The DNA here is from genome assembly GCA_033557465.1 of Ichthyophis bannanicus. Taxonomy (NCBI): domain Eukaryota; kingdom Metazoa; phylum Chordata; class Amphibia; order Gymnophiona; family Ichthyophiidae; genus Ichthyophis; species Ichthyophis bannanicus. The sequence continues at coordinate 304,200,670 of CM066032.1, read as the reverse complement.
TGACCTCAAATAGCAGCGACAATGACAGACCTTCCAAACGGTGACAGGATTCCATGTGTCTTTGTAGCGGAAAAGGAGGATAAATATTTGCCATGGCTAAATGAAGATATTTTAATACATTTTCCAAGAAGGGGAGGAATCACAGTTAAAGTGGACAGAGTCCATACATCTATATTGTGCAAACCTCTCCTAGACAAAACTGTCACAAAACCTTTTTGTTTTTTTGTAAAAAAAAAAAAAATTACAAGGGAGAAATAAGCAATGCAATCTGTAATATGATGGAATCTCAGGTCAAGCAAGGTCCCTGAACTATTACATTAAGGAGGCAATTTTAGAAAACGTCTGCTGTTGACATGCATAAAAAGCGTATTTACATGTGTAAATTGGCATGCATATACCAGCCCCGATTTTAGAAAAGATGCCACCTCTAAGGGGCATGTCTACTAAACATTAACGCACGTATGGTCTTTATCTGCCATCATGTTTCTATCCTTCTATGTTACAGTAAACAAAGTCCAAAATGATAGAATACGCCCCTTCATTACATTTTCATATGAAATGGCATATATATTTTGATATAGCATAATGAACGTGGTCTTTTAAGATGTTTCAATTACTCTGCAATTTAATATCACCATTTATATTCTGCCTTTCCCACATACTGTCCAAGGTTGCTCGGCTGGAGACCAGTGCTCGTATCAGCTGATCCTTGAGCCGGCATTGTTCAGGGCTATTTCAAGAAGTGATGAATTTAGGCCCTGACAAAGAAAGACAATGGTTGCCTATGGTAACCCTAAACACCTTACCGGACAGACTGATCCATTTTGGTCTTCATCTGCCATCATCTACTAGGCTGCTATGTAAGGTGATCTTAATAGTTTCCATGATATTTAATGAGGCTTCCCTTACATGTTTGTTGACAGCTGCAAAATTAATACTAACCAGGGATTGAAATTAGCAGAAGCCCACAAGCAAATCTAAAGATTTAGGTAACGTATTGTCAATAGCCACAGTGGAAAACCCAACAGTAATTGTTTGTATGCTAAAATTTGTCAAATATATCGATAAACCTGAATAGGCTCTCCAGGCCTCTATCTGCATAATTATCCTGTATTTCTGAAGTGGGAATAGGCTAGGACAGCAATCTTCAAATACTGGCTTGAATAACTTAACAACCATCATATTACATTTCATCCTTGGTAGAAGCCAGTTGCTACCACTGCAGGTGCTTGTCATTTTATGATACTGTTTAAAATTAGACCATAATCGCAGGATCATTTTAAACTGGTTTTAAAACTGAACTTTGACAGGTAAACAGAACATTGATTGTAAATTTGGTGTGCCATTAGCATCTTTCCCATAGCTATTTTCTCTGTGGTTTCTTAATACCTACTGAAGGCGGTGATCAGAGACCACAGTAATCGCAATTACGGAAGTATTTTCGAAAATGTTCTGCTAAACATGAAGTCTGCTCTAAACTAGCGCAGGAGTGCACGTGTATTTGTCTGTTAGTGGAGCCAGAGGACCCATTTTGCAAATCTACACGTGTGAAAAATCAACAAGGGAAAGAAAATCAGCAACTTCCATGTGTGCGCGCCCGTCACTTACCCACATATGTCAGCCAATGAAGGTGCCGTCATCTTCATCTTCATCGAATTCCAGTTTGCAGAGGGGAATAAACAACAGGGGACTGAGGAGGACAATTCCCTTAATCCCTCCTGTAAATGGCTGGCCAAAACCTTTTTATTTTAAACCATACATGCCAGGAAGCAGCTGTTAATCCTAATGAAGATCATTGCAGTCCGACACCTGTATTCCTTATAGGAAATAGAGAATTCATGTGTAGATTTCTGACCCAACCAGGCTACCCTTTAAACATGCCGCTGACAACACCCCCCATGCAATTTCTACAGAGGCCACAAGTAAATTCAGTCCTTTAAAAAACACATCCAATAAAACTAAAAAGAAACATGATGACAGAAAAAGACCATATGGCCTATCTAGTCTGCCCTTCCATATCACCACTACAAGAGTCTCCTTTTTTCCTTTAGAGAGCCTCTGTGTTTGTCCCATGCTTTTTTGAATTTACATACTGTCCTCATCTCTACCACCTCCATTGGGAGACTATTCCATGCATCTAACACTCTTTCCATAAAGCGGTTACTCAGGGACAGCAGGAATCAGTCCTCACTTATGGGTGACGTCGGCACCAATGGAGCCCACGTGGAGCAATTCCCCAGTTTTCAAAGAAAGCCTTTGGGATTGCTGCCACACATGCATGGTCCTCTTCCTGCCCAAAGGTGCCACCTTGCTCAGTCAGGTCCCCTAGCTAGAGCCCTACTAAGCAGATGGCACGGAAGGACAAAAATAGTAACACTTCAGGGAAGGTGGGAGGTAGTGAGGCGTGATTCCTGCTGTCCCTGGAGAACACCTGTTACAGGTGAGTATCTACACTTTCTCCAGGAGCAAGTAGGAAGTCAGTCCTCACTTATGGGACTCTCTAGTTACAGGCTACCGAGCCTGTAATCCAAAATGCCTCCGCGAGGCCGTGAGCAGAGGTCGATGCCCAAAGGAGCCCAAGTCTTCGGGTCCGCGGGGCGAAGCTCTTGATAGCCATCGTAGAAGGGTAGGAGGGCAGGAGTTGCTTATACCCTGAACAGATTATGGAGTACAGCCTGGCTGAAGGCGCTGTCCCGGTGGGACTCCCTTTCCAGGCAGTAGTGTAGAGTGAAAGTGTTCACTGAAGACCAGGTTGCAGACCAGCAGATATCCGTTATAGGCACTAAGCACAGCGAAGCCACCAAAGCCGCCTTGGCTCGGATGCCGTGCACGATGACCCGCTGATCCAGTGGGGCGCCTGCCTTTGCTTGGGCGAAGGCAATGAAGTCTGCCACCCAGGCGAAGATGGTGCACATTGACTGCCTGCCCCAGGCACTTGGGGTCATAGGCGACATAAAGCCGATCGGACTTGCGATGAACTTGGGTACACTGCAGGTAGAAGGCAAGAGCCCTTTTGCAGTCGAGTGTATGCAATACCGCCCATGCTCGGTCGGCATGTGGTCTCGGGAAGAAGGTCAGTAGGACTATCTGCTAGTTGAGATGAAAGTCCAAGACCACCTTTGGTAGGAACTTGGGATGGGTGCGGAGGACCACCCTGTTCCCATAGAACCTGGTGTATGCAGCCTCAGCCATGAGGGCCTGATGTTCGCTGACTCGGCGAGCCAAGGTCAAAGCCACCAGGAAGACCACTTTCCAGGAGAGATGCCAAAGTGAGCACATCGCCATCGGTTTGAAGAGCGCTCTCGTGAGCTGCATCAGCACCATGTTGAGGTCCCACTCTGCCGGCGGAGGCCAGATTGGAGGCTTGGAAAGCAATAGACCTCGCATGAAGCGAGAGACCAAGGGCTGACCCAAGAGAGGTTTTCCCTCGATGGGGAGGTGGTTCACCGAAATGGCGCTCAGGTGTACTCTGACCAAATTGGACTTCAACCCTGCCTTCGAGAGATGGAGGAGGTACTGGAGGATCCACTGGGTACAGCAGGAGAATGGGTAGATCTGAAGCTCAGAGCACCAGGTCAAGAAACGTCGCCACTTAAATGCGTACGCCCATCTCGCTTGAGTCCTTCCTCGATGCAAGGAGGATCTCCTTGATGTCCTCCGGGAGATGCAGTGGGACTAAGGTGACCCGTTCAGCCACCAGACTGCAAGGGACAGCGAGGCCAGGTTCGGGTGGAGCGCCCAACCCTCCTCCTGCATCAACAGGCCTGGGGCGCAGCCCAGGGGGACTGGGGGCTCGGACACGAGCCGAAGCAGAAGCGGGAACCACAGCTGCGAGGCCACGAGGGGGCCATGAGGATCATCGAAGCTCAGTCCCACTGAATCTTGTGGAGGGTCCTTGCAATGAGAGGAGTGGGAGGGAACACATAAAGAAGGCCGGAGGACCAGCTCAAGAGGAACGCACCTGGGGCCATCCTGCTCAGATGAGGAACTGGGCTGCAGAAGCGGAGAAGCTGTGCGTTTTCCAGGCTGGTAAACAGATCCATGGATGGGGACTCCACCGATGGAACAAGACGTCAGCGACCTCCGGATCCAAGTGCCACTCGTTTGGGCAAAGGATCCTGCTGAGTTTGACTGCGAGGACATTCTTCTGGCCTGGGAGGTAGACCGCTCGCAAGGTCATCCCCTGGCGAGATGCAAAGGAGGATCACCTCTCCGCAGAGGAGGCATGATCCCGTTCCACCCTCCTTGTTGATATAGAACATGGCTATCCTGTTGTCGGTCTGCACGAGCACCAACTTCCCCCTCAGATGGTCTTCAAAGGCCCTCAGGGCCCAACGGACTGCCCGTAGCTCGAGCAGGTTGATCTGCTGCCGAGACTCCTCGGTCGACCACTGCCCCTGGGTGCACAATGCGCCACAGTGGGCTCCCCATCCCAGCAGGGAAGCACCTGTCGTTAGGATGATCTTGTGCTGTTTGGTCTGGAAGGTCATTCCCTGAAGGAGACTTTGGGGGTCCCGCCACCAACCCAGGAAGCCGTGGAGACTGCGGGAGACCCAGATAGGGTCTCTGAGACAGCCGAAGGCCTGGCTCCACTGTGCCATGAGGCACCACTGGGCTGTCTGCATGTGCATGCGGGCGTGGGGGACCACATGGACGGTGGAGGCCATGTGCCTGAAGAGGTGCAGCATCACCCGCACCATAACCCAAGCCCTGTTTTGGACATGGGACGCCTCGGCCCGAAGATGGTCTGCTCAGTCCGGGGGAAGGAAGGCGGTTGCCCGCACCATGTCAAGGCATCCACCGATGAACTCCAATGTCTGCACCAGCTCAAGGTGGGATTTGGAGTAGCTGACCAGGAAGCTGAGGCGCTCGAGAAGAAAGATCATGCGCGATGCCGCCAGATGGGCTTCGCCGATCAAGGACCCCGTGACGAGCCAATCGTCGAGGTAGGGGAAGACAGGTATGCTCTGCCGCCTAAGGGAGGCGGCAGTCGCAGAGAGGCACTTGGTGAAAACCCGTGGTGTGGACGCAAGCCCGAAGGGGAGAACTCTGTACTGGTAGTGTTCCCCCTGCACCCTGAAGCGCAGGTATTGCCTGTGCTGGGGGTGAACTAGGATGTGGGCATAAGTGTCCTTGAGGTCCAAGGAGCATAGCCAATCGCCCTGCTGAAGGAAGGGCAGCAGGATGCCAAGTGATAACATTTTGAATTTCTCCCGCACCAGGAACTTGTTGAGGTTTCTGAGGTCGAGAATGGGACACAGGCCCCACGTCTTTTTCAGGATGAGAAAATAGTGGGAGCAGAACTCCTGACCTCGAAGGTGCCACGGTACCTTCTTGACCGCTCGTTGGGCGAGGAGATTGGACAGTTCTTGCTGCAAGAAGGTCTGGTGTGCAAGGAGCCGAGTAGGCTTCGCTGGGGAGAAGGAAGGAGGGTGCATGTCCAGGCGGAGATGGTATCCATCTAGGATTACCCGGAGGACCAAGGTGTCCGACGTGATCGACGCCCACTCCGGGGTGAACAGGGACAGGCATCCCCCCACTGACGGAAGAGCTGTCACGGGGTGAGAGGCTATGCCAACGGCGTCAAAACCCTTGCGTAGGCTGGGGTGGCGCCAGTGGTTGAGCTTTAGGTCCTTTAGGCTTACGATGGCCATGTGCACCTTCCTTGCCCTGTGTGCTTGGAGCCGGTACAGAGGTGGGCGGAAAAAGTGAGTAAACCTGGTAAGGGAGCCCCTTCCTCTGGAAGAACGGCTTTTTGGGCTGCTGTTTCTTCCTAGGGAGGGAGGAGGTTTTGTGCGAGAGAGAAGTTTGAGTTACGAACTCCGTTTCTATCTCAGTGGGCTTATCCTCCATCAGTTTACCGAACAGCTGTTCGCCAAGACAAGGGATGTCCAGGAGTTTCTCTTGGACCCACTGCTCCAAGTCCGAAGACTGGAGCCATGCCTGTCGCCGTGCCCCGATGCCTGTCGCCGTGCCCCGATGTCGGCCGCCGCCACCCGGGCAGAGGACTCAAATCCATCATATGTGGCAAGGGAGAAGTACTTTGAATTCTCCGTGATGGATTTAAAGAGGGTTTGGAACCTTAGGAGGAGTTCACTCCCGAGGCCTGTGGCGAAACCGCCGAGCTCCTTGGCGAGGTCCCGCAGGAACAAGCCCATATAGAGTTGGTATGCCTGGATATGGCATGCGAGCATGGAACACTGATAGGCCTTACACCCCAGGGCGTCAAGGGCTCTCGACTCCCTACCTGGGGGGACTGAAGAATGAGACTTTGGGCACTTTTGCTTCCGCATCACCGACTCCACAACCATGGAGGTGTGCGGGAGCTGGATCTTCCGGAACCCTGGGCCATGCCGAACTCTATACATGGCATCGAGGTGCTTTCTCACAATGGGGACTGAAGTAGGTATCTCCCACATGCGGAGGAGCAGCCTTGACAATATAGGGGGAACTGGGACAGTAAGAGATTCCCGAGGTTGGGACTCGTACTGTAAAATATTGAGCTCCTCGGCTCATGGTTCCTTTTCAGCCTGCGTAGTCAGATTGAGGGCCCGTGCCATGTCCCGCATGAACGCCAAGAACGGCGTGTCCTCGGGCGGTGAATGCCTCTGATAGGCGGGCGGGGACGGGTCCGATGGGAGGTCCCTGTGGGTACGGGTCTCCGGGGAAGTATCACTGTCCGACTCCCAGCCCGAGAGGTCTGAGGAGGAGTCTGACCCGGGCAGGTCATCCCATCCAGAGGCCGAGGTCCGCTTGGAGCCAGAGGCCTTGGAGGATTGCGTTCCCTAAGACCGGGAGGGTGAGTGAGACCGACACCGAGGACCCTCACGAGGCCTGTGTCTCTCGGGGGTTTCCAGGGCAAATTTTGGTGTCCCTCTCGAGGGAATCTCGGTCTCAAGTCACGGGCCACCCATGCTGGGTGTGAGCACCTGCTGGGCAGCTAGAAAGGCAGAAATGTTGCGCTCTGGTGCCAGCATTTGGGATTCCCAAGCGGGCATGGGACCCTGTGATGCCGACACCGGGGTTACTGGGTCTGGCATGGAGGAGGAGAGGGGGGTCCTCCCTGGGACGACCCTCAGGAGACCAGGCGCCATCGCTGGAGGCCTCTGTATCTGTATGAGGTACCTTTTGAGGCTGCTCCTTGTTTGACTCTCGGGAACGCCATGGTGGACTGAGCGACCGAGCGCAGGCGCGCCCTCGCTTATTTGGAGCCCCAGACAGCGACTTTGAGGCCTTCTTCCTCTTACACCGCTCCATGTCAGGGGACCCTTGGTCAGAGTGCCGCTGAGAATGCGGAACCATAAGAGGAGATCAAATCACCAGAGAGGGGCGACCGAGGGTGCTGCCACAGATTCCGGGGCCACCTTCCGGAAAATGTCATCGGACTTCTGCTTACGGCTGAGCGGGACCTTGGAGGACATTTTTCTTACAAAAAGAGCAGAGCTCCGGGTCATGGTCTGCCCCAAGACACCAAAGACAACAGTCATGGGTGTCCATGAGTGACATGTTCTTCCTCGCTTGAGGAAAAAAGGAGAGCAAGGGGGGACGGAAGAGGACCAGTGCAACCAGAAAAACCAAGGCCCAGGGGCCAAAAAAGAAACACTTTTTCCGAGAGACGAGGACATGCGTCTGAAGGGCTCCATGGAAATAGGGAAACTGAGCAAGATGGCACCTTTGGCAGGAAGAGGACCATGCATTCAGGGCAGCAATCCCAAAGGCTTTCTTTGAAAGCTGGGGAATTGCTCTGCGCAGGCTCCAACGGTGCCAACGTCACTCATACGTGAGGACTGACTTCCTGCTTGTTCCTGGAGAAAAAAATATTTCCACATATTACTCCTGAGTCTATCCCCTTTCACCCTCATCCTATGTCCCCTCGTAGCAGAGCATGCTTTCAGTCAAAAGAGGCTCTCCTCCTGTGCATTTATGCCATGAAAGTATTCAAACGTCTCAATCATATCACCTCTGTCCCGCCTTGGATTGTTGCAGCCGAAATGCATGACCCTGCATTTTTTAGCATTAAATCTCATCTGCCAAATTCTAGACCATTCTTCAAGCTTAGTTAGATCCCTCCTCATATTATCTACACCTTCCTGGGTGTCTACTCTGTTGCCGATTTTGGTATCATCCGCAAAAAGGCAAACCTTACCCAACAGCCCTTCCGCAATATCACTAACAAAGATGTTAAAAAGAGTGTCCAAGGACAGATCCCTGCGGGACTCCACTGGTAACCTCCTTCTCCTCAGAGTGAGCTCCATTTAGCTATACCCTTTGTCGCCTCCCACTCAACCAATTTCCAACCCAAGCAGTAACTTTAGGGTCCATCCCAAGGGTGTTCAGTTTGTTTATAAGTCGCCTATGTGGAACAGCGTCAAATGCTTTACTGAAGTCTAAATATACCACATGTAGAGCTCTCCCTCTGTCCAACTCCCTGGTCACCCAGTCAAAGAAATCAATCAGATTTGTCTGACAAGACCTGCCCTTGGTGAATCCATGCTGCCTCGGATCCTGCAGTCCAATAAGATAAGTAGAAAGTTGCCCTCCTTGTCTTCCAACAGTAAAAGGACCCAGCTCTTTCAGGAGATAGTTTGCCCGGGCAGGATGAAATATGAAAAGAATGGCATGTTGCCAGTAGAATAAACAGTTAAACGTCCATCAAAAGTGAGTAAATTGAAGGCCAAATTTCCTTTCATACAATCTGCAAGTAGAAAGTTCCAGCTTACCCACACCTAAAATAATGCACATCTCCTTTCTGCTTATGTAACCGACTGCAGGTTTAAAATCTGAAGATAGTTTAGTGGAACAAAGACCCTTTAGGGTTTCAAGCTCAGGGACAGCGTTAGGGGAGGGCAAACAGGGCAACTGCCCTGGGCCACACAGCTATAAAGGGGCCCCCAAGGAGCAGAATCAGAGATGGTTCTGTTGCTTTGGTGGCCAGATCTCATTAAAACTGTGTCAAAGAAACTCCAAGCCAGGGCACAGTCATGCTGCCCTTGCCCATCTGACCAGGGCTGACCCCAGAGTTGGTTCAAGGTGTTGGCACCCTAGGCAAACCTTAAGCTTTACAACCCCCCCGGTATCAAAATCTGCTCTTTAGCTTTGAATGCCCTCTTCTTTGCTGCACCCCCTCCTCCCCCCCACCCCCCCACCATCCACCTAGTTTGCCTAATAGTTGGGCTGGTGGGGTTTTGGAGGCGTGCACATACTCAAAGGCTTCAAATGCTTGTTTCTGTTATGTGTGCTCGTGCCTACAAGTTCGGTAAGAATTTTGGTGGTATTTGCCACTGTGGTAGGATGGGGGTAGATTTGAAACAATCATATGGCGGAGAGAAGAGAAACTGGAGAAGCTCGATATGGGGGGGCTAGGGAGACAGAGGGGAGATGTTGGATACAGGGGGAGGGGACTACAGAGAGGAAGAAATGCTGGACACAGGAGCCTAGGGAGAGAGAAAAAGAGAGAAATGTTAATCATGGGGGCTTAAGTAGAGGGGGAGAGAGAGAAAGAGAGAGAGGGAGAAATCCTGGACATGGGGGCCTAGAGAGTAAGAGAGAGGTCCAGATACTAGACAAGGAGGCATAAGTGCGGGGGGGGGGGGGAGGAAGAGTGAGAGAGAGAGAGAGAGAGGGAGAAATAGTGGACATGGGGGCTAGGGGGATAGAGAGATACAAAATGCTGGATTTGGGACCAAGGAGAAAGAGAGGCAGAGAAATGCTGGATGGGGGTGGGGGTGGAGTTTGGGAGAGTTAGTGAGACTGGGGAATAAGAGGATTAGAAAGGAAAGAGAGATGAGAACGGGAGGCTGTGTGAGGACTGAAAAGATGTAGATGTAGTAAAAAAAGGGAGATAGAAGGCTGGAAGCTAAGGAGGAGGAATGAAATCTGGTAATAGGAAAAAATAAATGGAAGAAAGTTGAAATAAAGACAAGACAAAAGGAGAGAGAAGAAATGGCAAATGGACAGAAGACCCCGGAAAGAGAGTTAAGAGAAGTGAGAGAACAGCAGAAACCAGAGACTGGAAACACCACGATTAGAAAAATAAAATGGTCAGACAACAAAGGTAGATAAAAGTTCTGCTTTCAATTTAGTGATGGGAATATATCTGTTTTCTGCATGTGTGACTAGTGGCAGGTATTCTTTTAGCACCGAGTGGCTTGTTCAGCTTTCTCCACAGGTGTTCTCAGGCCGTTTGCAATATTTATGGAAAATGGACAAGCGACCCTAGAAAGCAAGTTAACATACCTTGCACGGCTGGACTTAAAAGAAGTTTAGACACAATCCTGTAGGAAGTTTTATAAATAAACATTAGCTAGATAGACTTGAGAAAGGGGGGGGGGGGGTGTGAGGGGGAGGGAGAAGAGGGGATTGAGGGCCCCCTCCTTAATTTCTGCCCTGGGCCCCTGCATTTCTAACACTGGCCCTTTTCAAGCTTGACTTTAGTTAAACACAGGAGTAACATTACAAGTATACAGGCTCTCTTCAACACAAGTAATCAGTGTGGATGCAAAAGCTCCTTGGCAAGGATTACAATAGGTATGATGTGTCACGCCATGAGGACTTGCGTACATCAGCAAGACTAAGAGATAATCTATCAGTAGCTTAACTAGTGGCAGGGTCTTCCAAGATGGACAGGTCACAGCTGAGATGCCAGACTAAGACAAACCACCCATCTGCGCAGCAGCAGTATGGGGCAGTTGCAGTGACATTTCTGTGACAATGACGACAATCCTGGCATTACCTGCATGAAAGAAAGGCCTGGCAATCTACTTCCACATCATGCAACAAAAATCCAGTGGATTGTCACAATAAAATAAACTGTAATATAGTGCTGGAAGATGAGCCTCCCAGGTTGCAAGGCAGTGGGATACTGGGGAAGAGCTGAAGGCTCTTCAGAGTAAGGCCAGCTTTTATGATGTGTTTGAAACAAAGCCCTAAGGATGTCTGACTGCTGATGTGGTTGCGCATGAAAAGAGTGTCAGAAACTTCAAGGATGTAATATATATTGGGACATGGAACATACAAAGCATGAACCAAGGGGAAAGCAGGTGGTGGTCAAGAATGAAATGGAACATGCACAACTCAATCTGCTGGGTGTCGGTGAACTGAATTTGATTGGCATCGAGCACTTTGAATCTGATGATCCCATGGTATACTAAACCAGAAAGGAAAGACAAAAAAGAAATTGTGTTACATTTATAATTAAGAAAAAATAACTTTTGAGAACTGTAATGAAATACAATGCAATCAATGAGTGCTTAAGGTGAAATTAGACTTACCTGCTAATTGTTGTTCCTGGAGTAGATACAGTCTAGTCCCAGACCTCTGGGTTGTCTACCTTATTCAGCAGCTTGGAGACTGAGGAACCTCCTTCTTTTAATGATGTCATCAGTATATCTTCCTGGGAGCCGCCTCTCTACGCCAGTTCCCTATTGACAGAGCAGACTCACCGGAACAACAAATAAGCATAAACCGAAATTAAGAACAACTTTGTCATCCTATCTAACCCACTAAACAAATAACTCTAACCGTTAAACCAGCAGAGGCCATCTCCCCACCTAGCTGGAGGACCTAAGGGGGTTTTTTTTGTACGGTAAAGGCACCCCTCCCCCACCCGGGGGCGTAATCCCCCGCCAAAAAGAAAATCTTCTCACCTGTAAAATATCCAGACCTTCCGCACTCAGCTCTTCAGGCTGGAACCGCAAGTATACAGAACTGGGGAGGGACACGGGACTAGACTGTATCTACTCCAGGAACAACAATTAGCAGGTAAGTCTAATTTCACCTTCCTGATCGTATCTCCAGTCTAGTCCCGGACCTCTTGGTCTGTACCAGAGCAGTAAATCAACGGGAGGGCCCTGCCTTTCCAGCCTAAAGGACAGCAGCTCCAAAACAAGCGTCGTGTTGCGCTTGCACATCAAGCCGGTAATGCTTCACAAACAAATTCAAGGACGACCATGTCGCCACCTTACAGATCTCCAACGGAGTCACTGACCTGAATTCTGCCCACGACGCCGCATGGGCCCTAGTAGAGTGAGCCCGAAGCCCCTGAGGGACCGGCCTACCCTTCAACACGTACGCCGACGCAATCGCCTCCTTGATCCACCGGGCAATGGAAGCCTTTGAAGCCGATTCACCCTTCTGTGGTCTGGCGAAAAGAACAAAGAGTCTCTCAGACTTGCGAAACTCTGACGTCCTACGTAAGTACTTCTTTAACGCTTGCCGGACATCTAAGGGATGCGGACCGTTCGGGGACGATCCCCCAGCGTCGTTCTGCAACACCGGCAAAGAAATCTCCTGATTTAGATGGAATGCCGACACCACTTTGGGCAGAAACCCTGGCACAGGTCTCAGCACCACTCGAGAGCCAAAGAACGAGAGGTAAGGTTCTTTGCAAGATAACGCTTGCAACTCTGAGACCCTCCTAGCCGAGCAGATGGCCACCAAGAACACCACCTTCAGGGTAAGATCCTTCAACGATGCACGAGAAAGAGGCTCAAACGGCTCCCGTTGCAACGCCTCCAAAACGAAAGGAAGATGCCACGTAGGCACAAGCTGTCGAACTGGCGGCCTTAACCGAGACACCGCTCGTAAGAAACGCTTGATATCCAAGTGCTCCCCTAGCGACCGCCCACCTATCTTACCCCGGAAACACGACAGAGCCGCGACCTGAACCCTAAGAGACGCCGCTGCCAACCCTTTGTCGAAACCATTTTGGAGAAATTCCAAGATCTGCGGAACAAGCGCTCTCAAAGGCTCGATCTCTCTTCCGCTGCACCATCCTTCAAACACTCTCCAGACGCGAACATACGCCAAGGACGTCGATCGCCTACGTGCCTTCAACAAGGTGGAAATGACAGACAGAGAATAGCCCCTCGCCGTCAACCTAGCCCTTTCAATAGCCAAGCCGTAAGCGAGAAGCGATCCACGTGCGGCATGAGCAGAGGCCCCTGAGACAACAAATCCGCCCTGGTCGGAAGACGCCACAGCCGTGCTACCAAGAGCCTTATCAAATCCGCGTACCACGGGCGGCAGGGCCAATCCGGAGCTATAAGTATCACCTGTCACCTGTACCTTTCGATCCGCTGCACGACCCTGCCTACCAAGACCCACGGCAGAAAAATGTACAGGAGTTGTTCCTCTGGCCAGGCCTGGATGAGAGCATCGAGACCCTCTGACATCCTTTCTCTTCTCCTGCTGTAAAACCGACTGAAAGGTTGCCATGAGATCCATGATGGGTAGACCCCACCGACGCGTCAGCATGTGGAACACTTCCTGATGAAGAACCCACTCTCCGGGATCCACCTTCACTCGACTGAGAAAGTCGGCCTCGACGTTGTCCATTCCTGCAACATGAGCTGCCGATAGCGCTGCTAGATTTTCCTCGGCCCAGCCGCATAATTCCTCTGCCTCGGACTCCAGCGCTAGACTGCCTGTTCCCCCCTGGCGATTGACATACGCCACTGCGGTCGCGTTGTCTGAAAACACCCGAACCGCCGTCCCCCGGAGGAAGACTTGAAAACTCTGCAGGGCTAACGATACCGCTCGCAACTCTAACCTGTTGATCGACCAAGACTGCTCCTGCTGACTCCATTGTCCTTGAGTAAACTGGCCTTGGCAGTGCGCTCCCCAGCCCCAAAGGCTGGCATCCGTTGTCAAAGGCAACCAGACTGGATCCTCCAGCGGCCTCCCCTTCTGCAATGACTCGGGCAGTAACCACCAGCGCAGGGACAGCCTCGTCTCCTCCGGACAAGGGAGCCGCCGCGATAGCGGGTCCTGCTGGTGAGACCAGCGCCTGAGTAACGCCCGTTGTAACGGCCTCATGTGCGCCCTCGCCCAAGGCACCACCTCTATAGTGGATGCCAATGTGCCCAACAACTGAAGGTACTGCCAGGCCGTGGGAGCCCTGCTGCTCAAGAAGCGCTGCACTAGCTGCCGCAGACCCTGCGCTCTTAGGGGAGGCAGAAAGACCTGCCCCTTCTGTGTGTCGAACCGAGCACCTAAGTACTCCAGGCATTGCGAGGGAACCAGGTGGCTCTTTGACATATTTACCACCCAACCCAGGCTCTCTAGGAACTGTACTACCCTGGCCGTCGCCGTCTCGCTTTCCCTCCTGGATTTCGCTCGGATCAACCAATCGTCCAGGTAGGGGTGCACCAGAATTCCTTCCCGACGCAAGGCCGCAGCGACCACCACCATGATCTTGGTAAACGTACGCGGCGCCGGCGCCAAGCCAAACGGTAAGGCCCGGAACTGGAACTGCCCGAAGGGAACCGCAAAATGGAGATACTTTTGATGATCGGGCCTTATGGGAATGTGAAGATACACCTCTGACAGATCTAGGGAGGTAAGGAACTCCCCCGCTCGGACTGCGACTATGACGGAACGCAGGGTTTCCATGTGAAAATGCGACACTCGAAGACACCGATTCACTCCTTTGAGATCCAAAATAGGGCGGACCCCGCCGTCCTTTTTCGGAACCACGAAATAAATGGAGAATCGACCGCAGCCGGACTGGTCGGAAGGCACCGGAACTATCGCCCTGAGATCGAGAAGCCTCTGCAAGGTCACCTTACCGCCGCACTCTTGCTCGCCGACTTGCAGGGTGACCGCACAAAGGCCTCCCGCACCGGACACCGCAGCTCTAGCGCGTACCCTTCTTGGACGACTTCCAGCACCCATTGATCGGACGTGACTCGGACCCTGACTTCATTGGGATTTCCTAACACCAGAGGCAGAGGAAGATCCGGCCGCTCCAAATCCTCTCCCTGCCCCTCAAAATCCCCGGAACCCTTGATTGCGGCTTGGGAACCTGCCCCTCTGGCTGGGAGGAAACCTCTGGAACCGAAAACGATGAAAATCCCGCTGCTGTCCCTTGCCCGCGGGTGCCGACCTCCCAGTCTTGGGTTTGTCCTCTGGTAATCTGCCGCCCTTAGATTCACCAAGGTCCTTAACTAGTTTCTCCAAATCCTCGCCAAACAAGAGCTTCCCTTTAAAGGGAAGTTTACTCAGCCTCGACTTAGACAAATTGTCCGCTGCCCAATTACGAAGCCACAAATAGCGCCTCGCCGCTACAGCGGACGCCATACTCTTTGAAAGGGCACGCATTAGATCATAATGAATATCTGCCAAGTATGCCGAACCGGACTCCAATCGGGACGCCTCCCCGACCTGATCACTCTCTTGAGCATTGTGGGCCCTCTGAGACCACCGTAAACACGCTCTGGCCACCCAGGCCCCGCAGATAGACGCCTGGAGTGCCACAGCATTCACATCAAAGATCTGCCGCAGGAGGACATCCAACTTCCTGTCCTGAGAGTCGTTAAGGGCCGTACTGCCCTCAACCGGGATCGTGGTCTTCTTCGTTACCGCTGCAACTGCCGCGTCCACCTTGGGAGGCTTAAACACCTCTCTATCTTTCTCCACGAGGAGGTAAAGCCGATTCATAACTCTAGATCCCCGAAGAGGCGCCTCTGGCACATTCCACTCCTCCTGAATCATTTCCTGGAAAACCCTGTGCACCGGGAAGGCCCTTTGATTCTTCCGAAAAACTTGTAACAAGGGGTCCTCAAGAGTCTCATCCTCCCCCGACCCCGGGACCGGCATGTTCAACGCCATCAGCGATTCCGCAATGAGCGCTGGTAGCTCCTCCCTACAGAAGACCCGCACAACTCTCGCCTGATCCTCTTTCTCGGCGAGCTCACTTTCCTCGAGCTCCTCTTCGATGCCCAGGCTGCGGCCCTCGTCATCTGAAAGCTGCCCCTCTGACTCCCCCAAGGGGTCCTCAGGGCTCTCTGTTAGCCTTGCTTTCTTAGCGCCACCCTGTAACGTGCCCCCACTGTGAACAAGCGCCGACCTCTTCACCCCACGTTTCTGGGATTGCTCCACAACCTGCCCCTGCGAGACGCTACCAACAGCGCGCTGCAAGAGCGCTACAAAATCCGCAGAAAAAATAGATTCCAGCCCTTTAGGCCAGGCTGGCAGAGTGGGCGAAACGGCCAGCGCAGAAGAAGGACCTTCTAAGGGATCCTCCAGAGGTGTACCACTGGCTGGAAGGAGTGGCCCCCCTGCTTCGGAGGCCATGCTCCCCTCCTTGGTCTCCTCAGTGCCGTCCATGAGAGAGGCCTCCTTCACACAACTTCTGCACACACCGGAATCCGCAGCCGATGCCCTCCTAGCCCCACAAACAAAGCAATGGGGTCTAGAGGGCATTCCGGCCCGAAACTGCACCTGCTAGCCGCCTCTAAAACACTCAGGCTCGGGCCGTCTCCAACGGCAAGGCCCACACCCGCTGTAAAAGGAAAGGCCACAAACCTGGGGGAAGCCCTAGGGACGAAATCCCCTAATCCGGCAAACGCTGATGCCGCCGCTATCGAGGTTCTCCTCGCCCCCCCTCCCCCGCGAGCACACCGGACTAGGCCCGACTCTGCACAGGATTTTCCCGCGCCGTCACCATGCGGCCGGGCCTGCCGCCCGAATCGCGCTCAAACGCGCGGGCGGGAACTCTACTGCCAACAGACCCCCTTACCTTTGGCCGTTCTGTCTTTCCCCGACACAGGACAATTGGAGTGCCTGCCCCCACCGCCGATCACAGTCTCCGACCAGACTTGCACCGTTGCAGGGGGGGGCGAGGGAGACAGAGGGCAAAGTATGCACGCGCGTCCACTGCCTGACAGGCAACACGCTCAGCCTAGGCGTATAGACAGGCAGGGCCTCTGCACAAACGCCGGCTGGACTCTCTCTGCCGCTACTCCGCCGGAATAGGTCCTCCCAGCTGCAGTACTCCGGAGAATACCTCCACTCCGTGAGAGGGAACCCCTTAACCCCCCGGGCGCAGGGAACACCTCCAGGAGGGGGAGAGAGCCTTCTGTCCCAGCTTAAAGGTACAGTTTTAGATAGCTGGATTGAGTCTCTTCAGCAATAAGTCTTATGGATTTAAAATTTTCTCCACTATCCTAACACTACACTCAGTTTTTCCTCCAGTGAGCCCGGACCTCCCAGGCTCACCTTCCCTTCAGCTGCTTGGAGACTGAGGTAATTGGCGTAGAGAGGCGGCTCCCAGGAAGATATACTGATGACATCATTAAAAGAAGGAGGTTCCTCAGTCTCCAAGCTGCTGAATAAGGTAGACAACCCAGAGGTCCGGGACTAGACTGGAGATACGATCAGGAATTTCTATTGGTCTATGAGGAATGCTTATCAACACAACTATTATTCAGGTGTATGCATCAACAACAGATGCAAAAAGAGGACAAAGTTGATCAGTTCTATGAACAAATACAAGTTGAAGTCGACAGAACATGCAAACAGGATATAATGATAGTCATGGGCGACTGGAATGCAAAAGTTGGAAACAAAAAGGGTGACAAAGTGGCTAGAAAATATGGCCTTGGCAACAAAATCGAACCTAGAGAAAGACTGACAGAATTCTGCAAGACCAACAATATGTTCTTCTCAAACACCTTCTTCCAGTAGTAACTGTACACATGGACTTTGTCCAATAGACTGCACAAAAAACAAATTGACTACATCTACGGAAGTCTAAGATGGAAAAGCTCAATAACAAAGACAAAACCTGGAGTCGACTGTGGTACAGATCACCACCTACTAGTCGGCAAACTCAAGCTAATGCTGAAAAACAGCAAGCCACTCATAAATGTAGCAAGGCATAATCTTGAAAATATATCATTGGAATTTAAAGACTGCCTGTGAACTCAATTCGCCACTTTGGATACAAATGACAGAGCACCAGAAGAGTTATGGGATGACATCAAGAAAGTTGTACTCAAAGTGAAAAATCTCTACAAAAGGTGAAAAGGCAAAAATGGCCAAATAGATGACCAAAAAACCTCTGAAAATTGCTCAGAAATGCAAATAAGCTAAAACCAAAGGAGAAAGATGCAATCATGGAGTTTAACAGAAATTTCCAACATGCAGCAAGACAAGACAAAGAGAAGTACTACAGTGATGTATGCAAGGAAATAGAAACTATTACAGGAAGAACAGGATTGGCTTTTCTAAAAGGTACAAGAGTTAAAGAGAAAATTCTATCTTCAAATTGGAATGCTAAAATAACTTGAAGGATCCATGCTAAATGATGCTGGGAAGATCAAGAGAAAGGGGAAGAATACATTGAGTCATTATTCCATAAAGATCAAGCAAAGCAATGGCTGTTTCAACCTGGACCTTATGATCATGAACCACTGATGATGAAAAAAGTCATCAAAGCAGCACTGAAAGCATTATCATACAGCAAAGCATCAGGCATTGATAGCATTCCCATTGAAGTATTACAGCAATCAAATGCAGCTGTTACAAGGCTCTGTTAGGAAATTTATAAGACAATATCATGGCCAACTGGCTGAAAAGATCTTTGTTCATACTAATACTGAAGAAAGATGATCTGTGACTGTGGAAATCATTGGACAATCACTCTGATCCCATGTTCCAGCAAACATTCCATTCAAGAAGAGACTACAACCGCATCTGGAATGAGAACTGCCTGAAGTGCAAGCAAGGTTTCAGGAAAGGGTGAGAAACAGGCGACATCACTGCGAATGCGAGATGGATCCTTGGAAAAACAAAATAATAATAAAAGGATATCTATGTTTGTTTTATTAACTACAATAACATCTTTGATGCCATAAATCATAAAAAAACTTTGGGCCACATTAAGCAGCATGAGTATACAAGAACATATGATAGTTCTCATCCACAACTTTTATATTGATCAAGTAGCTAGTTTGAAAAAGATGTACAACAAAACTGTATACTTTCCTCATACTTGTTCAATTTATATGCAGAACAAATCAGAGAAACAGGGCTATATGGCCAAGGTGTGAAGACTGATGAAGGCTCATCAACAACCTTCGCTATGCTGACGATACAGTACTACGTTATTGACTGAAAGTGAAGATGATCTGAAATATCTGCTTATCAAGATCAAAGAACATAGGGGTATGTTTACTAAAGCACGGTAATGTTACCGGTGTTAATTGCAGCGTTAACGTGAGCAATGCCATATAAGGAAGTGGGTGTAACGGCGTTAAGATAGCAATGGCTGTTTAACGCATGCTAAAGGGCGCCTTGGCCATTTAGCGCACGTTAACGGGACATTTGCACGTTAAAGCAGACAAACGAAAAACATTACAAGGCTGACAATGCGCCTTAACCTAAGGTGCCATATAAGGTGCCCTAAGGATGTTAAGATGACCCAAGATATGGTGCCCAAAGGCAGTAAGGTGCCCCAAGTTGACAAGCATGAAATGTAAGGCAAAAAACTGATGTAACCCTAACACTGCACAGGGCACCAAGGAAAGGCAATGGACAAGTGATGGAAGGAAGTAGAGGTGGGAGCTGATGGACCTGCCAAATCTGCATGCAGCCGATCTGGCAGCCGGTAAAATGGACAAACATATTGGAGGCAGCTGTACCAATGCACACGATGTTAGCAATGTAAGTGCTACAATGACAGTGGGTGGAAGAGGATGGGAATATGTGTCCACCAGTGGAGGTAGAGGTGGCAAGATATTTGCAATGATAGGAGGACAGAGGAGTAGTAGTAGTGCCATGCAGAGCAGACACAGGAGAGGCAAGCATGAAGAGCCACAATGCAGAAAAAGGTACCAGTGCAGGACATGGGGTAGCAGCCTGCACATGAAGACGGGATGCTACACAGCTCACAGACGCAGATAGATGGACAGAAGGATGGCTGGCAACTGTGATAAGAACATAAGATAGGACATAATGGGTCAGACCAAGGTCCATCAAGCCCAGTATCTTGTTTCCAACAGTGGCCAATCTAGGTCATACGTACCTAGCAGTTTCCCCAAAAGACACAGGTCCCACAATGCTTGTATTGGGTCAAGCATTGATATCCTGGGTCCCTTCTTAATAATGGTTTATGGACCTTTCCTCCAGGAACTTGTCCAAACCTTTTTTAAACCCAGCTACACTAACAGCCTTTACTACATCCTCCGGTAACAAATTCCAGAGTTTGATTACACGTTGAGTGAAAAAATATTTTCTTTTATTAGTCTTAAATAGTTTACCCTGTAGCTTCATTGCATGTCCCCTAGTCTTTCTATATTCTGATAACGTAAACAATCGATCTAGTTTACCCGTTCCACTCTGTTCATTAATTTATACACTTCTATCATATCTCCCCTCAGCCGTCTCGTTTCCAGGTTAAAAAGCCCTAACCTTTTTAGCCTTTCTTCATAGGGGTATCCTTCTATCCCCTTTACCATTTTGGTGGCTCTTCTCTGAACCTTTTCTAATAATGCTATATCCTTTTTAAGATGCACTATATCCTTTTTAAGATACGGCGACCAGAATTGCACACAATATTCAAGGTGCGGTCTCACCATGGAACGATATAGAGGCATTATAATATCCTTTGTTTTATTTTCCATTCCTTTCCTTATGATACCTAGCATTCTATTTGCTCTCTTGGCTGCCGCTGCACACTGGGCCGAGGGTTTTAACACGTTATCCACAATGACGCCTAAATCTTTTTCCTGGGTGGTGGTTCCTAATGTGGAACCTTGCATTGTGTAACCATAGTTTGGGTTGTTCTTCCCTAGATGCATAACTTTGCACTTGTCCACATTACATTTCATCTGGGAGGAATGGCCTAGTGGTTAGGACAAGGTACTTCAGGCCGGAGGGCCGGGGGTTCAAGTCCCACCTGGGGACAGCAATCTCAGGCCGGAGGGACTCGATTTCTAGTCCTATAGGCACTCCTTGTGGTCTTGGGCAAGCCACTTAACCCTCCATTGCCCATGTTCCCTGTAAGTATTAGCGTATGTGTGTCATATCCCCTCGTGTTAAATGTATCTCCCAATTGACCGCTTTGACCCAGTGAAAAGCGGGATATAAATACAGCTAAATAAATAAATAAATAAATATGCCATTTTGATGCTCAGTCTTCCAATTTATCAAGATCCTCTTGCAATTTTCCACAATCCTCTTGGGTTTTAACAACTTTAAATAGTTTTGTGACACCTGCAAATTTGATAACTTCACTCGTTATTCCCTTTTCCAGGTCATTTATGAATATGTCAAAAAGCAGCGGACCCAGCACAGATCCCTGGGGTACACCACTATTCACCTTTCTCCATTGGGAAAATTGGCCATTTAGCCCTACCCTCTGCTTTCTATCTTTTAACCAGTTCTTGATCCACAATAGTACACTGCCTCCTATCCCATGACTCTCTAGTTATGCCAAAAGTCTCTGATGAGGGACCTTGTCAAAGGCTTTCTGAAAGTCCAAATACACTATATCAACTGACTCACCTTTGTCTACCTGTTTATTCACACCTTCAAAAAAACATAACTGAATAGTAAGACAAGATCTTCCTTTTCTAAAGCCATGTTGGCCGTTTCCCATTAAGCCATGACTGTCTACATGTTCAGCAATTTTGTTCTTTATGATGGTTTCTACCATTTTTCCCGGTACTGACGTCAGGCTCACCGGTCTGTAGTTTCCCGGATCACCCCTGGAACCCTTTTTAAAAGTTTGCGTTATGTTCGCCATCCTCCAATCTTCAGGTATTACAGATGATTTTAATGATAGTTCACAGATTACTAATAGCAGGTCTGCAATCTCATATTTCAGTTCTTTCAACACCCTTGGCTGTATATCATCCAGCCCAGGTGATTTGCTACTCTTCAGTGATGAGGGTACTATGTGCTGGCAGCTAACATCTGCAGAGATATGACTGTCACAGGAATGAAAAGAACTTGCCTCGGACAGGCCTAATAAAATGAGACCACAGAGGGATTGAACTCATGGCCTCTGGCTAGGACATCATTGTATTAATCAGTGGGCTATACCTTTATGGCTTCTGTCTCAGCAATGGCTGGCTACAGAAAGACTGCAGGTCACTGCACAAACTGTCTGCTGTGTCTACCAGGATAGGGTAAACCCACCAGTACCCATGATGCAATGCACATGCAGAACAGCAGTCTACATCTGATCACCAGATGGAGTATGCAGCTCTCCAGCACCTCAGCTTGGTAGGAGGACCTGACTATGTGTGATACTGGCACAGAGTAGCTACATGGCCATGCCATTGTGCCGGTTCTGTGTTCACCCTGAGGGTGAGGTGGGGCGGCCAGCACCAGGTCCGCAGTACCCGGGTTGCTTGAGATAGGCTTTGCTGCAGGGCCCTATCACTGCCAGTGTGTGACAGGTATTCCTTGCAGCCACACCTAAGATAATCCTGTGTCCATCTGTATTCCCCAGTCACATCTAGCCCTTGGGGACCAGGAGTCACCCAAGTTAAGCATATCCAGTGTGGTTGCCATGGTCAATTGTTATAAGAGCAGGGGGTGTCTGGACCCACATGCAGATTATGTAGCACCACCTACCAACCAGCCCTGTCTGGGTCAAGGTGGTAGACAGGATCTGCCCCCAACAGACCCACACTCTACATCTTTGCAATGGAGGCAGTAGAGGGGCATGATGAAGGGCTGTGGGACCATCAACCCCAGTCCTGCTGGCGAAAGGGCACCGTCCAGGGCAGTTGATGGAGATCTGTGCTTATCACACAGGCACTGGCAGACAGGCAGTAGGCCTGGAAAAGCTCAGCTGCCCCCCACCACAATCTGACATTCACCAGCAGAGGGCACAGTCAGTCTGCACCTGCTGCACAGCATTCCAGCCATACATATGCTGACTGCAGACAGTCCACTAGCCAGTCCATAGTGCATGTCTCCAGAGGAACTATGTGCACCCATAAGTGGGATTTAAGCACAGACACCAAGCAGGTATCTCAGTGATTGGGGCCCAGAACAGGGAACACACAGATATCATGTGAGGGAGACACTGTATAGCACTATGTGGGAACATAGACATGCCATGGTCACTGCTCAGTCAGAGTGAGAGTGACCTCCCAGCATGACATGCTGTGGCCACTCTGTCCATGCAGGTGGTGGTCGGGCACTACAATGTCCCAGCCATTGCCCCACACCCTGTGCAGATGCATCCTGCCCAGTCCGCCCTGTCCGGACCATACCCACAATACCTTGCTCCTCATTATGCACATTGGCAGGCTAACGCTGGAAACAGTGTAAGCATTGTGGGCCCGGTGAGGATTAGGCAGCCACAAAACAATGGATAGGCATACACACACTCCCACTCCTATTTCAGCATTGTGCAAAGATAGGGGTGGTTGGCAGCCCTGCCCGCCACACTAGTGCTGAGCACAGTGCAGGCATTGCTAAGGTATGCAGGTGCTAGTAGTAGTGCTTTGGTGGTAAGTGCTGCTCCGTGCCGAGCCCAACAGCCTGACTCTCCATGAGGCTTTGGATAATGGAGCCTGTGGGTATGGGTGTTTGTGCCCCTGTTGGCCGATGTTCTAGGGAGTGCACATGTTTATGTTGTATGTGCAATGTGGGGTAAAATGTAGGGACATGGTCTGCAAGAGCCACAGCTGGGACATGAACCTGTGACCTTCTGCCCCAGGACACACTGGCTGTGTGTACTGCACCATATCGTTGCCACAGAGGCAAGTCAGTCCCTGGGGATACCATGACTGTTCATCAGACAGACTTTGTCTGTTGCACTGCACCCTACTAACCTGAACAGAGCTTGGACTTGGTCTGCTGTGGGCAGATGCCACTGCCCCCTCCACCACCAGCACCCCTCCCCCACCATGCTGACATGCCCATATGCTGGTGGTGCGCAGTTCCAGGCCATCCAGTGTGCAGGTAGGCGGATTCCTAGGATGTGGGGTCTGGGGTAGGGGTGACTACATAGACATCCACACTTCTCCCCGGCACTGCCTGCCAATGTTATGTGCCCTTTGGGGTACCTGCTGGGTAATGTCCCCTGGATGGGACACTGTGGGACACAGACGCGTGGGCATATTTGACCTTGGTCAGTTGCTGTCTTGCTGATTTCCAGATTTTGCGTTCCTATGTGCCACCTAGGCATCTGCCTAGCCCACCCTGTGCCCCAGCTGCCCCACTGCATGTCCCGCCTGCAACCCCCTATGCTCCATTTGCAGCATCGCCATAGTGCCCTTTCATACCTGGGCACTATGCTGTTGCTGCACACGTAGCACTATCATCACTTTTTTTAGGCTCCCTGCCTATGCTGTACATTGCTGACACTTAAATGGTTTCTCTCTCCTGCAAATGTGCATCTAAGGACAGGTTTTCACTTGCGGTAATGTTCAGCCCTTCAGTTCCCCACGTTAGTGTAGCAGGAGCCTCTCCCCGCCCACTCCCCGCCCATTGACCCCTTCTCTCTGCCCTCTCTCCACCCTCTGCGGGACTTAACGCTGCCGGGGATGTTAACGACCACTAACGTTGCATCTGGTAACATTAGCGCACGTTAACGTTACATTTAGTAACGTTATCGTGCATTAACGTAGCCACTGCTACGTTACCGCGGTTTAGTAAACATATCCCATAGTCTTAAAATGGGCTTGCACCTTAAAGCGAAGAAGACAAAGATCCCGACAAATGGCAAAATCAATAATTTTATCCAGTATGCAGAAGAAAAAAAAATAGTAGACAACATTAACCCCCTTGGATCAAAAATGAAATGACAAACAGTCAAGAAATCCAATGACACATTGTCCTTGGCAGAACCGCTATGAAAGACCAAGATTTTCAAGTGCAGAGATGTATTTCTGCGAACAAAAGATTGAAGCCATAGTATTTTCAATAATGTTATATGGATGTGAAAGTTGGATAATGAAGAAGAAAGACAGAAAGAAAATCAATGCTTTCAAACTATGGTGCTGGTGAAGAATAATGGATATACCATGTATTGCCCAAAGAACAAATCAATCAGTACTAGATGAGATCAAACCTAAGCTTTCTTTAGAAGCTCAGATGACAAGACTTCAACTTTCATACTTTGGACACATCATGCAAAGAAGGAGATCATTAGAGAAAGACATCATGCTTGGCAAGATAGAAAGTCAACGCAAAAGAGGAAGGCCAGCAATGAGATGGATCGATACAATAACAGCAGCTGTCTGATTGAAGACCAAACATAGTTTATGACAACTATCCAGAGAATCACCATGAGTCAACACTGACTCGACGGCACTTAACACAACAATATGGATGCCACTCTTAACAATTAGCTGCCTGACTGAAGACTGAACACAATTTAGGACAATTATCCACAGGGTCACCATGTTGACAATTGACTCAATGGCACTGAATAACACAACAGTTCCAATGATACTTTCAGGTAACTTCAGTTCTGATCAAGTAATTCACATTCAGAAAATACAAACTCACAAACCAATCAACTCCAATCACTAGTTCAGATGGACCTCTCTGTATCTAAGCTCCAGAGCTCAATGGCCCTCCAATTCCTAGGAACATCACATTCATTCCTAGAAACCCATTTTCTAGTTCTAAGAACCAACTTCATTCCTCAAGAGTAGGCTACTGGTTGGTCCAGATTCCCTCATTTGTATCAGCTTACTTTCATTGGTGCACTCCAGTAGCTCCCACTGACCAGTCCTGACTCTACTGAGAGAACCATTTCCAGAAGTTGCGATTTTCCACATTTAGAAATAAATAACTAAAAAGACAACTTCATTAATACTGGTCTTCCAATTAATTCAAGATAGCAACTAGCTAGCAAACAGCACTAGCACTAAAACTTAATACAGGGATATCTGCTAGTAAAGTTTGTTTTTTGCATTTCTGATGGAATAAAAATCGACACAGTTGCTCTGTAAGAATGGATAGAAGTAAAAAATAAATACTGGTTAGTATTCATCTTTTACAGTACTTAGGAGGACAGATTTTTGTTTCAAATGGGATACTTGTCTAATATTCATTCGATATATATATCCTGCAGCAATCTATAATACTTCTGCAATGCCGCATGCTGATAAATTCTGTAAACTCTCATCCTACACGGTCTACTTAGCTTACCTGTTAGGGCTCCTCCAAGACTCCCTCTTCTTAACTGCTGCCCATCTGCACTCAGCTGCCTTTTTAATTTTGAAGATTTAGAAAAGCCAGAAGAAACTTCAGGATTACTGCATTTCCGATACTGCATAGACGGAGGCGAGAGAATATGATCAAGCTGTGGAAAGATGAAAATGTGCATCATTTCAAAAGCAGAGTTTGGGTCTTGCAAATGAAACGTAGAGCACCATACCTGGGATAACAGTGAAAAATGGGATTTAAGAAAATCATGTTTTCTTAGGCTTCCGTGGCTAGTATCATGATCTTTGTAGCTGTCTGGATCATGGCATGTCTTAGCAAATGGAATCAACATTTCAGCCATTCTGCTGTGGTTTTCTTCACGATGCATACCCACTTCACCCTGAAGAACGCTACAGCAGGATGGCCGAAACCTCATTTCCACTTACTAAAATACGGCATGACCCAGAAAACTGCAGATAATCATCTTTACTAATCCCAGAAATAGAGGGCAGCTAATGGAATAGTTTGACTCTCATTAATTTGATCTGCAAACTGCCTTCATCTTTATTTTGAAAGAACTTTGCTGCATTTCCCACACTTATTGAAAAAGCCTTTCATGAAATCAATCCATGCTTCTATCGCTGTACCCATGAAAAAATATTTCCTGATGTTTTCCCAATCTACCTCTCTGAGCCTCATATTATGAACTGCTTGAATCAAATTGCATTATACAATACAATAAGAATAAAGGTCAATTATGACATTTGATTACTATACTACAATTTCCATGTTCTAGTACACATGTATCTTAGGCATCTGCATTTTGTATGTTATTTATTTTAATTATATTTTATGTAATATCTTCAATAATTTAATGTTACATGTTCACTCTAAGTCATTTACAGCATACTTTAGAGTAGGCATCTCAAGAAATGTGAATAATGTATAAATGCAATATAGCTTCCATGTATCACCCACTAGAATGTTTATTCAGAGCAGTTTCCAAATTCTCGATGCCAGACTAAGAGGACAGTGTACCAAGGCGTACTGAATTTTGCAGTCTGCTTCATGTATAGAAATGCCAGTTTGTGCAGATAAATTGATCTTAGCCCTATAATCTTCCTGTTTTATTTGTGAAGCTGGCTTTACTTAATGCAAAGCCAAAAAACTGCACAAACTTATAGCCCCAGCATTGCGCTTCCAAAATGTTACGTAAACTCAAAGTTAAAGCGCTGCCCCTATGCAAATTCATAAAAAGCAGCTCTTTAACTATGTTCTCTGTGCTCAAATCTGAACAAAAAGCCCTTTTGCAGGAATATAATTATATCTCATGAGGTGCAGTTATATTTTTCCATAGGAATTTTCATACGAGTCCTAAGTTGTGCACGAAATTCAGTGCATTTTAATAACTCGACCTCTGAGAGAGGTACAAGTGTTATACCTACACAAGCCATCCATCAGGCAGAAAATATTTTACTGAGAAAGGAAATTGTTTATAGACGTAACACAGGTTATACCCAAACGTGTTCCATTTTATACTTGGAAAAACTTAAACACAGTTGTCTCATGTGTTTTGTTTAGAAGAATAAAAGTCAGTAAATGAATCAGAAACTAGATTTTACTTAATAATGCTAGCATGTGCCACCAGGTGGTGGTCTGCAATAATCAAAGAGCTACATGACACTGATTTTATTTTTCAAGAATGCACAAAGCTAATTATTGCCAATTCCAGATGATTTAAACATTTTATAGATTTCAAAGTACTTTAATCTACAAACATACATGAGCCAATCCATTTAGTTTAATGCTAAATATATTCCTACATATCACAGTTTTAGTTAAATATATCATAAATGGTGCAACTGGTTTGTGAAGGAGTCATGTTTTTATTTTAATTTTTTTAGCCAATTAATCTTTGGCTTACCACAACTTAAGTATTAGTGTGATTGGTCTAATATATTGCCATGTAACCCCTTGCTTCATAATTATTGAGCTTGATCATATCAATAATTTCTCAGGGAAAGGTTCAAGAAGGACCACATCTTCCTTTCAACCCTCTTGCAAATCAGACTTCTGAATGTCCAACTGGTGTCTAGTACTTTCAACATTTTGGCTCAGCAGCAGTGCTCTCCCCTGTCATGTAGGAAATTAAGGAGCCTGCTTACAAAAGTGCGATAAGCAGTTACCATGTCTATTAGTGTGTGGTAAGCGTTAACTGCATAGCCATAGCACTTACCACATGCTAATTTGTGGTGTAACGTCTTGCTATTTATTTATTTATTTATTTACATTCTCTTATATACCGCGCTATTCTGCATCAGTGCGGTTTACATTGAACAAACTGAAATTACATTGAACAGGGCATTATAACTTGGAGATAACTATTTTACAGGGAACATAGGCTATGGAGGGTTATGAAAGAGGGCGGGGAATGGATGGAGAATGGACAGCACCTTGCAGATAGTGCATGGTAAGATATAGCGCGCTGTCAGCACTGCACACAGTGCAAATGCACTTACTGCCGCCTGAAGTACACCATTCCTATTTGGCAGCTAGGAGTCAGGGGACTTGCTTTGAGGTATCAGAGAGTGTTGGGCCACAATAAGGGGATCCCCGACAGCACAGATTCAAAGACCACCATCTCTTCAGGAGAGGGTAAGTGTACCTGCGCTGCTGGCAATGCACTTATCATGCGGTATCTGTATTACTTATGCAGCAGCATGGGCAGATGCTGATCATAGCCCCAACAGTTATTGTACATTAATTTTTGAACCAATGTGCAGTAACTCCAAAACTTTACTGTACTTTAGTAAACAGGCCCCTTACTAGTTTAATTCATGGGCCTAGTGCCTGCCTCTCCAACTAGGTCGGGATACTGTGAAGGAGGTGTTCATAATCTTGGGTAGGAGATGGGAGATAGGAAGTCTGGCTATTGTGCAATGCTGACACCTAAAGGTTAGGCTCTAAGTCCACACATACCCAGTTCCACAGCAAGCCATGATCTGTGGTCCGTGGTTGAAGGATTGTTACCGCTATTGTTTGGCTACACAGAAAGAGGGGTTAAAAATCATAGTATGCACTCGGGTAATTGTGAAGTGACAGAATTCAAAATGACATGGGACAGACACAGTGGATCCCTTTATAGCAACAGGATAATGTTAAAATAAATGTAACTATCTCTTATATCTCAACAAATAGGGGTAACCAGCATGGATTGGTGGGTACACCCTAAACAGAGGCATGGGGCACGGAGTTGGCAAGTGCACCTACTCTTGCCACCTTGCTGGGGAGACTAGATGGACCATGTTGGTCTTTATCTGCTATCATATATTATGTTACTAAAGCAATGCAGCCATAGCAGAGACTGGCTCCAACTGAGATAAAAACCCAAAATAAGCAAGAGGAACCTGTCAGTCTGACTCATGAAAATAAACACAACTCTTTGTGTGTCCAAGTTTCACTGCTTTAGGGTAATCTCTCCACGTTCAGTCAGAGAGCAACTCGATACAGAAATTCAATAGTTTCACCCAACAAAGCAGACAGCTGCTAAAGAAGGTAGAATCATGGGCTCGGTTTGCCACAAGCAACCTTTGCATAATTTATTCTTTCAAGGGCCTTGAGAAGTTTTGCTAAATTCCAGACTTCCAACCCAATTCCAGTATGACTAATGAGAGAAGAAAGCTGTGTGTCAGTCAGATGCTTACGTCTTGAATCTTCCCATCTTCCACCTTATAATTTAACCATTACTGCATCAATTTTCTTGCCAGGTACACCACACCTTGACGTATGGTACAACATAACCTTGACCATCTTGAAGGATACCTATGTCTAATTCCTCTTTTTTTTTTTCAAATTGTTATTTTGTTGATTTTGTACTGTGCAAACAGAGTACATACAAAACTAGGTCACAAATAATCCACTAAGAGTAAAATTCCCCTGCAATCTACATTCTGCACGTCCAGTTACGACAACTAAGAAACGACTCCTTTTGTCCTTAAACGATCAAATATTTAACCATCCACAAAATCCAAGTGCGATATGAGGTAAGCATTTCTCCTATGCTTCTAGCGGCAATTTTCATAGGGATTTCCACAGGTAGTTTTGGAACCCCTCCCCTTGTAGGCATTTGCACAGGAACTTTCAGCTCAGCTGGCTTTTTCTAAAGTTTTGGATTTATGTTTTCAGTGCATTTCATGCATGTCTTTTAATAAAGTTCTAACGTGCATTGAAAAATGTTTAACGTGCTGACTTAGGGGCATGTGGTAAACGTTTGCACTTACTGTGCATTAATGGTAAAAACTAATGCACGGTAAGAGCAAAGGCTGCCTGCTGTTGGGGGGGTGGCCAGCAGGTCCCCTACAAGTACCACACTAAAATGCTCTTTACCTTGCCTTAAGTTAATTTTCAATTAGCACAATTAGCACAATTTGCACTTAACACATTCACTTGAGGCGGCATTACCAAGTGAATCTGTGTTAACTGCAAAATTGACCATTAGCACATGCTATGTACTGTGTACTAACTACAACGTGCAGTGTGTGCCCCCTATTCTTCCCATTACCTACACTGTCCCTGTTCCATCACACATTAAGCACTTAACGTGGGATTTTTAACACACTAGCTGTTTTAAGGAACGCTACTGGTTACCGCCGACCTAAGCTTACGGTTAGCACATACTAACTGCTTAGGGCACTTTAGTAAACATGCCCCTTACTGCGCATTAATTTCTAAGGAGCCCTAACAAACCAAATACATGCTAATGAAAGCACATCCCTCGTTCTCTACCATAGGAGGAAAAGTATGAATGATGCCCGTAGCAGGCTTATTTTTCCCCATGAGTGAAAGGGGCGATAACAAGGGTTGTGCTAGGGCAAGGGCAGTGACATTTACATCGACATTTCATTTTGAAATCTTCAGGCACTTTGCAGCCACAAGCACAATGAGGAGTTTGAAAATGATGCTACTGGAATTTTTAACGTTAATATAGGGTGGCTCAAAAAAAGCGAGAACATCTCGTAGCATATAAGCTATTTAAAAATTCAAAAAGACAGACGTAAACGATTGACAAATTAAAAACAAAAAAAAGGCGACTGGAAATTGTCGAAATAAAGACGTTATATAGCTAAAAAAGGTAAATAAGTAAACTATTTCAGCTTTTGATTTACGAGATGTTCTCCCTTTTTTTGGGCCACCCTGTATAGACAGGTTCTGACTACTGAAGGATTAGAGTGAATTCATTTCATATTTTTCCTAGTGAACATTATGTTCTTTCAGAACCTTTTTCAGATCATCAGTCAATTGTTGCAAAAGACAAAATTCCATGCATTCAGGGTCTGAATGCATGCTTGACACCATGATCTAACATCCCAACACAATCTGAGCATTTCAGGCATGGTTTGTGGAAACTTTATTAATCTTGCAAAGCCGTTCTGGAGAGCGATGCATACTACAAAAAAATTTAAACTAAATAATCTTGCATTCAAAATGTATTTCAAGAGACTTTCACTAAGGCTTTTCTGCCATACTGCATTTATGGGGAAGAAAGCTTAGTGGATCAGGTCCTTAGGGGGCCCTTTTACTAAAGTGAATTAAAAATGTGCAGATAATTGCAAATATTAATGTGCAGTAATTGTAGCCTCTGAAGTAAATGTTGGGGGCATGCTCAGCATCTTCCCATACACTTAACCCAAGGACAATATACTTACTGCACATTAACTGCATGGATGTACTTAATGTCATCTACTGAGGTAGCCCCAAACGATCTGAGTTATCTGCTGTGGTAACAGCGCTGAATAAATGACTGTGCGTTAACTGCAAAGCACAGTCCAGGCTATGCAGTTGATGCATGAATAAGCATGCACTAGGTGTCAAGCCAGCACATTACCTGCTACCATGGCTGTGCATTAACTGTTAGCAGATGCTAATTCACATGTAAACCGGATTACACATGTCAGATAAAGGGTTCCTTAGTGTTCTCAGTAATATCATCTGAGCCATTAAGCTTAGTAATATATATTTTTCTGAAGATTCATTTCCAGCTACAATCAATACCTGGAAATTAATAGACACTTTACTTCATTCTACTGCCCACATTGTTTCAAGAAACCTTAAAATTGGAAAGTCACGCACCCTACCGCCAAGGGTCAAGGAAGCAGCATTCTGAGGCTCTACTGGTCCAAGAGATGGAAACAGAGCTCAGGAAACAAGCCCAAATCCTTTCTAAAGTAGGACAATTCGGAGCCATCAGCGAGATCTCATTTTTTGATGAAAACATTTTCCCTCTCAAAGGCCAAAGATACACAGCTCTAGACAGCATATCTTCGATCAAGCAGCCCAACAGCAATGTGAATTTAGGCGGTAGTGCACCTTAACACAAGTTAAAAATTAAAGATGACGATATAGGGAGGGGGGTTCTTTAAGTATTCCAATACATAAAACTGAATAAAATTTAACATTTCCATTCATGGTTCATTTAACCTTATGGATGATGGATGTTACACAGCAATATAAATTTTCACAGCATATAATTAGCTTATTTACAAAGTGCAATCTACTATTATTATTATTTACTACACATCATAAAAACATTTCTGCAGATTACAGAAGTACATATATAAAATAATCACAAATATTGTCATCCTAAAATAAAATCAAATAAAATCAGCTTAATTCTCTGTCGAAACCTACTAAAATAATATAAAGTTATTCAAAAATTACTGTTTAAAAACTTGACCAAAATATATTTTTATTAATGTACAAAAAGGGTAGCATATCTTTCTTAAGCCCACATTTTGATGCTTCATTGCTTGTTCAGTGGCAACATGTTGGTAGGCTACTCTCCTTACTCCTAGAGTCCAGAGCTTTTTGGCATGGTTGGACTTACTTTCATGTTCTCTCCCTTCTCTAATTAGCCGGGAGGACGTATGTACCCTGGGTATCTTCTGGTAACTTCAAGCACACAGCACTTTGCTTTTTGCACAGGAGGCTGTGGCCATTTGGGTGCTCTCCATCTTGCTTTGGAGGCCCCATGCTCTGTGTGCCACATCTTGCCATTGCTGGCTATGCGCTCAGTGTTCTCTGTATCCTTCCCCAGAGGCCACCGCTCTGGGTGCTCCTTGTCTTGCTCTGGAGAAGCCAGGCATTCCCTGTCTTACTCTGTACACTGCGCTCCCTGCCTTGCTCTGAGAGGCCTCATGCCTTGTGCACTCCCTCTCTTGTTCTGAGGGGCTGCACATGCTGTGCACTCATCTTTTGCTCTGAGGGGTTGCACGTGCCGTGTGCTCCTTGTTTTGCTCTGACAAGCTGAATGCTCTGGGAGCTCCCTGTCTTGTTCTCTGAGACCGCACGCTCTGTGTACTCCATACCTTTCTGTGGGAGACCACACATGCTAGCCACTCCATGGCTTGCCCTGGGAGATCACATGCTCTGTGTGCTTCCTATCTTGCTCTGTGAAGCCACAAGCTCTGTGAAAATCCTTTTTTCTCTCTGGAAGGCTGCAACTTTGGGTGTTCCATGTTTCATTGTGGGAGGCTGCATGCTCTGGGAAGCTGCATACTCTGTGCCCACTCTGCTATGCTCTGTGCTCTTCCGGTCATATCTGGGAGATTGTATACTGTCAGGGTCATTCCAAAGCACGAATAGTGGGGATGGACGTCCCATTGGGATGTCCATCCCCACTATTCAGCCCCTCTTCCAACCCTGACTGACTTCCCTACACGTTGTATGGGGAAGTTAGATGGCGGCAGGAAAGGGGTAGTGCGGGGGCAGAGTTAGGGCACACAGTGGGCAGCCCCAGACATACAGGGCCGATTCCAATGTCGGCCCTGTACATCTGGGGCCGGTGGCCTGAACGGGGAACTTATTCCACCTCTGAGGTGGAATAAGTTCCCCTAGCCGGATGGATCGAGCAGGCCCGGGGCTCAAAAAAGGTGGGAGGGACAGAGGAAATTCCCCACAGCCCGACTCTGGCCTTGGAAGGCCAGATAGGGGGTCGGGCTATGGGGAATGAACATTTTGGTCCAGCGGCCGGGAATTGCTGCTTTTGAATGGAGCCACAGTGCCATGGCAACCAGATGCCATGGCGCCGTGGATTCATTCAAAAGCCCTGATTGAGTTAGCGGGAAAGGCCTGTACGTGTAGGCCGACCGGAAGCGGGGTCCCGGCATGCACATACAGGTGTGGACGTGATTCTGATCCTGCGGGGCTAGACATGCCCCGTGGGATCAGAATCCCAGCTTACTCTGTGTGTCCAGTTCCAAACAGGTGCACAGAGGGACGATACGTCCAACACGGAATTTGGGCCCTCTGTGTCTTTCCTGTTTTTGCGAGATTTGAAACAGCCTGACCTGCAGGTACTTCCCCCACCGCATGGCTCGAACTCTTAATAGACAGTTGATTGCAGTGAAGGGAGGAAATACCAGGTCAAACTCTCAAAGCCTTCAAATCCCAGGTGCCAGGGTGCAATTTATAGTTGCCATGGTGACCTGGTTGCCATGGTGATCCTGTAACTAGGACCTGTCCTCCAGGTGATGTAAACCCCTCTCGCACCGAGGAGGTTTCTCCAGGGCCAAGTGCCCATGCGGGAAGGGTTAGGACAGCAGTTATAGTTGGTGATTCGATCATTAGGCATGTAGATAGCTGGGTGGCTGGTGGACGTGAGGATCGCCTGGTAACATGCCTGCCTGGTGCGAAGGTAGCGGACCTCACACGCCACCTAGATAAGGTCTTAGATAGTGCTGGGGAGGAGTCTGCTGTCTTGGTACATGTTGGTACCAATGACATAGGAAAATGTGGTAGGGAGGTTCTGGAAACTAAATTTAGGCTTTTAGGTAGGAAGTTGAAATCCAGAACTTCCAGGGTAGCGTTCTCCGAAATGCTTCCCGTTCCACGCGCAGGACCCAATAGGCAGGCAGAGCTCCGGAGTCTCAATGCGTGGATGAGACAATGGTGCAGAGATGAGGGGTTCGGATTTGTTAGGAACTGGGGAACATTCTGGGGAAAGGAGGGGCTCTTCCGAAGGGATGGGCTTCACCTTAACCGGGATGGAACCAGGCTGCTGGCATTAACCTTTAAAAGGAGATAGAGCAGCTTTTAAACTAGATAATAGGGGAAAGCCGACAGTCGCCCAAGAGCGCATGGTTCGGAAGAATGTATCCTTGAAGGATACTACAAAAAGCAGAGAGGTTCCAAAAAAGAGTAAAGTAGCCCAAATGCCCTCGAGTATGGAGCAGACAGAACTTAAAGATCCCAAATTACCCATGTCTACCAATAGCCAAATTAATATGAATAAAATACAGTCTCTAAAATGCTTGTATGCAAATGCTAGAAGTCTACAAAACAAGATGGGAGAGTTAGAATATATAGAACTAAACGAGAGGTTAGATATGATTGGAATATCAGAGACATGGTGGAAGGAGGACAACCAGTGGGACACTGTGATACCTGGGTACAAACTATATCGAAATGATAGAGCTGATCAAATTGGTGGAGGGGTTGCGCTCTATGTTAGAGAGGGCATTGAGTCAGAAAGGATTAAAGTTTTGCAAGAAACAAAATTTGCTGTAGAATCTCTATGGATTGAAATTCCATGTAAAAAGGGGAAGGCGATGGCAGTGGGGGTGTACTATCGTCCGCCTGGCCAGAATGAACAAATGGATGATGAAATGCTCAAAGAAATCAAGGAAGCTAGCAAAAGTTACAGTGCAGTAATAATAATGGGTGATTTCAATTACCCCGGCATCGACTGGGTCAGTGTCACAACAGGACATGCTAGGGAGATAAAGTTCCTAGATGAAATAAATGACTGCTTCTTGGAGCAGCTGGTTCATGAACCGACCAGAGGGGAAGCAATATTAGACCTAGTCCTTAGTGGAACACCAGATGTAGTGCAAGAGATAAGGGTGTTGGG
The DNA here is from genome assembly GCA_033557465.1 of Ichthyophis bannanicus. Classification (NCBI taxonomy): domain Eukaryota; kingdom Metazoa; phylum Chordata; class Amphibia; order Gymnophiona; family Ichthyophiidae; genus Ichthyophis; species Ichthyophis bannanicus. The sequence continues at coordinate 304,164,861 of CM066032.1, read as the reverse complement.
GCCACTTGGCAATAGTGATCATAGCATGATCGCCTTTGATTTAATTAGTGGAGGAGGGATAGTAAGGAAATCCACAGTACTACCCTTTAACTTTCGAAAGGGAGACTATGATAGAATGAGGAAAACAGTTAAGAAAAAACTAAAAGGAGCAGTTGCAAAGGTTAAAGACGTACATCAAGCTTGGGTGTTGTTGAAAAATACTATCTTGGAAGCCCAGACCAGCTGTATTCCACGCTTTAAGAAAAGTGGAAGGAAGTCCAAAAAATTGCCAGCATGGTTTAAAGCTGAGGTCAGAGAGGCTGTTGTTGCCAAAAAAGCATCTTTCAAGAAATGGAAAAAAGAGCCAAATGATGAAACCTGGAAACAGCACAAGCACTGGCAAGTCAAATGCAAGGCATTGATAAGGCAGGCAAAGAGAGAATTTGAGAAGAAGCTTGCTGCGGAAGCAAAAACGCGAAATAAAGACCTTTTCAAGTACATTCGTAGCAAAAAACCCGTGAGAGAGTCAGTTGGTCCATTAGATGATAAAGGGGTTAAAGGAGCACTAAGAGGCGTCAAGGCGATAGCGGAGAGACTGAATGAATTCTTTGCTTCGGTCTTTACTGAGGAAGATGTAGGGATGTTACCCACGACTGAAGTGGTATTTAAAGGTGTGGAAGAATTGAAGGAAATATCGATACATCGGGAAGATGTCCTACAACTATTAGATAAACTGAAGAGTAGCAAATCACCTGGGCCGGATGGTATACATCCATGGGTGTTGAAAGAACTGAAATTTGAGATTGCAGACCTGCTATCAGTAATCTGTGAACTATCATTAAAATCATCTCTAATACCTGAGGATTGGAGGATCGCCAATGTAACACCAATTTTTAAAAAGGGTTCGAGGGGTGATCCGGGAAACTACAGACCGGTGAGCCTGACATCAGTACCGGGAAAAATGGTAGAAACCATCATAAAGAATAAAATTACTCAGCATATAGATAGTCATGACCTAATGGGAGACAGCCAACATGGCTTTAGACAAGGAAGATCTTGTCTTACTAATCTGTTATGTTTTTTTGAAGGAGTGAATAAACAGGTGGACAAAGGTGAGTCGGTTGATATTGTGTATCTGGACTTTCAGAAAGCCTTTGACAAGGTCCCTCATGAGAGACTTTTGGCAAAACTAAAGAGTCATGGGATAGGAGGCAGTGTACTACTGTGGATCAGGAACTGGTTAAAAGATAGAAAGCAGAGGGTAGGGCTAAATGGCCAATTTTCCCAATGGATAAAGGTGAATAGTGGTGTACCCCAGGGATCTGTGCTGGGTCCGCTGCTTTTTGACATATTCATAAATGACCTGGAAAGTGGAATAACGAGTGAGGTTATCAAATTTGCTGATGACACAAAACTATTTAAAGTTGTTAAAACCCAGGAGGATTGTGGAAAATTGCAAGAGGATCTTGATAAATTGGAAGACTGGGCATCAAAATGGCAGATGAAATTTAATGTGGAGAAGTGCAAGGTTATGCACCTAGGGAAGAACAACCCAAACTATGGTTACACGATGCAAGGTTCCACATTAGGAACCACCACCCAAGAAAAAGATTTAGGCGTCCTTGTGGATACCATGTTAAAACCCTCGGCCCAGTGTGCAGCGGCGGCCAAGAGAGCAAATAGAATGCTAGGTATGATAAGGAAAGGAATGGAAAATAAAACAAAAGATATTATAATGCCTCTATATCGTTCCATGGTGAGACCGCACCTTGAATATTGTGTGCAATTCTGGTCGCCATATCTTAAAAAGGATATAGCAATTTTAGAAAAGGTTCAGAGAAGAGCCACCAAAATGGTAAAGGGGATGGAAGGCTACTCCTATGAAGAAAGGCTAAAAAGGTTGGGGCTCTTTAACCTGGAAAAGAGACGGCTGAGGGGAGATATGATAGAAGTCTATAAATTAATGAACGGAGTGGAACGGGTAAACGTAGATCGATTGTTTACCTTATCAGAATATAGAAAGACTAGGGGACATGCAATGAAGCTACAGGGTAAACTATTTAAGACTAATAAAAGAAAATATTTTTTCACTCAACGTGTAATCAAACTCTGGAATTTGTTACCGGAGGATGTAGTAAAGGCTGTTAGTGTAGCTGGGTTTAAAAAAGGTTTGGACAAGTTCCTGGAGGAAAGGTCCATAAACCATTATTAAGAAGGGACCCAGGATATCAATGCTTGAACCAATACAAGCATTGTGGAACCTGTGTCCCTTGGGGAAACTGCTAGGTACGTATGACCTAGATTGGCCACTGTTGGAAACAGAATACTGGGCTTGATGGACCTTGGTCTGACCCAGTATGGCATATCTTATGTTCTTATGTTCTTATGAGTCGTGAGTTAAACACATACTTTTAAATATACATATCCAATCTAAGAGCAGCCAATGAAGTTCACACATTTTACATAGAAACATGATGGCAGAAAAAGACCACATGGCCTATCTAGTCTGCCCTTCCATATCAACCACTACAAGAGTCCCCTTTTTACCTTTAGAGCAGTGGTTCTCAACCTTTTTTGTACCATGACCCCTTTTACCATTGGTCAACTTGTGATGAACCCCAATGATAAAATCAAATGCGTCTCTCTTTCTTTACCGTTAACGCATTGTTGCTGTAATCATTTGTTGAATTATTAATATATTATAGGCGTTTGCATTATGTTATTATTTATAAAATTTACTTATTTAAACCACAATCATTAATCCCAATAACAAGTAACAATATTTGATTTCAAAATTATTATGATTTTGTAGTCAAATCACTAATCTGAAATAGAATTATTTTTTCTACCTTTGTTGTCTGACCAATTTATTCTCTGATCATGCTGGTCCCGATCTGAGGCTTCTGCTTTCCTGTCTTCTCTTAGCTCTCTTTCTGTGGTCTATGGTCCATCTGCCATTTCTTATCTCTTCTTTTGTTTTCTTCACTTCTTTCCATCAGCCTATTTCCAGTCCCAGTAACCCTCCCCAGTATCAGCCCCTTTCCAGTCCTCACTCCCAGTACCTTCCAATGTCAACTTGCATTCCCATGACTGCCACTGGTGTCCATTCCCTTCCAGTCCCCCTCCTTCCCCACTGACCAGTCCCTTCTAGTACAAATACCATGGCAGCCCCTCTCAGATCCACTCCCTTCCAGTTCCATTCTCCCATCCCCTCGTATCACCCTATTTGTAGCCGTAGCCCCCAGTTTTCTTCCAGGGCCAGCAGCTCTATCCTCCCCTCCCCACAATCAGCCCATTCCCAGTCGAAGCCCCCCAATCAGCTCACCTCCAGTGCTAGTCCCCCCCTCAACCCCATTACCAGTGCTAGCCTCCCCTAATCAGCCCAATACCAGTCCTGCCTCCCCAACAGCTCATTACCAGTCATAGCCTCTACTAATCAGCTCATTTCCAATGCTAGCCTCCCATCAGTCCATTACCAGTCCTACCCCACCCCATCAGCCCATTACCTGTCCTAGCCTCCCCTAATCAGCTCATTTCTAGTGCTAGTCCCCCCTCAACCCCATTACCAGTGCTTGGCTCCCTTAATCAGCCCATTACCAGTCTTCCCCCCCCCATCAGCCCATTACCAGTCTTACCCCCCCCATCAGCCAATTACCAGTCTTACCCCTCCATCAGCCCATTACCAGTCCTAGCCTCCTCTAATCAGCCCATTTCCAGTCCTAACCTTACCAATCAGCTCATTTCCAATGCTACCCCCTATCAGTCCATTACCAGTCCTACCCCCCCTTGATCAGTCCATTCCCAATCCTAGCCTTCCCTAATCAACCCATTACCAGTCCTAGGCCCCCCATCTGCCCATTACCAGTGCTAGCTCCCCCATCAGCCCATTATAATCCTAACCCACACTGTCTCTCCCCTATCTGTCCAGTATGTCCCCCTGCCTCTCCCCTTTGTCCATGTCAGCCCCTTCCCTCCCTCCCTCCATGTCAGCCCCCCTCTGTCCATGTCAGCCCCCCCTCCCTCCCTCCCATGTCAGCCCCGTTGCAGGTTCCCTGTCCCCTCCTCCCCTCTCCCCATGTCTGCCTCCTTCTTCTGCAGCTGCGGCTCCCTGTCTCATAGGGAACCGCGGCTGTGCCGGTGAAGCTGTTGTGGAGCTTTCTGTCTCTAAACGAGCTCCGTGAAGTTTTGTCCCGCCTCCAAAGGAAGTGGTAAACATCTTCCTTTGGAGGCGGGACAATGCTTCACGGAGCCCGCCGAGAGACAGGAAGGCTCCGCAACGGTTTTACAGGCATAGCCGCTGTTCCCTAACAGGCAGGGAGCCACGACTGCAAGGGAAGCAGTGAGTTTGCCGCGGCCGAGAAGCGGACTCGGCAGCGGCAACTTTTTTTTTTTTTTTTTAACTTGGGGAGTGAGGCGACCCCCACTAAATCTTGTGGCGACCTCCATAGGGGTCGCGACCCACAGGTTGAGAACCGCTGCTTTAGAGAGATCTGTGTTTGTCCCATGCTTTTTTAAATTCAGATACTGTCCTCATCTCTACCACCTCCACTGGGAGACTATTCCATGCATCTACCACTCTTTCCATAAAGAAATAGTTCTGCATATCACTCCTGAATCTATCCCCCTTCACCCCCATCCTATGTCCCCTCATAGCAGAGCTTGCTTTCAATTGAAAGAGGCTCTTCTCCTGTGCATTATGCCATGGAAGTATTTAAACGACTCGATCTTATCACCTCTATACCACCTTTCATCTAAAGTATTCATAATAAGATCACTAAGTCTGTCCTCATATGCTTTATAACGAAGACCACTAACCATTTTAGTAGCCACCCACTGTACCGACTCCAACCTGTTTATGTCCTTTTGAAGGTGCGATCTCCAGAACTGCACACAATACCCCAAATGAGGTCGCACCAAAGACTTATACAGAAGCACTATCACCTCCTTTTTTCTGCTGGCCATTCCTCTCCCTATGCACCCAAGCATTCTTCTAGCTTTCGCCATTGCCTTTTCTACCTATTTAGCTACTTTAAGATCATCAGACACAATCATGCCTAGGTCCCGCTCTTCTTTTGTGGACAGAAGTACTTCACCCCCTATACTGTATCACTCCCTTGGATTGCTGCAGCTCAAATGCATGGCCTGGCATTTTTTAACATTAAATCTCAGCTGTCAAATTCTAGACCATTTTTCAAGCTTAGCTAGATCCCTCCTCATGTTATCTACAACTTCCTGGTTGTCTATTGCAGATTTTGGTATCATCCGCAAAGAGGCAAACTTTACCTGACAGCCCTTCCGCTATATCACTAACAAAGATGTTAAAAAGAATCAGACCATGGACAGATCCCTGGGGCACACCACTGGCAACCTCCTTCTCCTCAGAGTGAGCTCTGTTTACCTGTACTCTTTATCACCTTCCATTCAACCAAATTCTAACCGAGCAGTAACTTTAGGGTCCATCCCTAGGATGCTCAGTTTGTGTATAAGTCGCCTGTGCAGAATGGTGTCAAAGGCTTTACTGAAATCTAAATTTTCTTGAAGATATAGTCAGGTTTTTTTAAGCTAGAAATCACTTTAGCAGCTGCATTCTCAATAAGCTGCAATGAGCCTAAGAGCGACTTAGGTAGTCCACAATAAAGAATGTTATAATAGTCTAATACGGGGATTCTCAAGCCAGTCCTTCGACACACCTAGCCAGTCAGGTTTTCAGGATAACCACCATGAATATGCATGAGAGAGATTTGCCTGCACTGCCTCCACTGTATGCAAACCTCTCTCATGCATATTCATGGCGGTTATCCTGAAAACCTGACTGGTTAGGTGTGTCTTGAGGACTGGGTTCAGAACCCCTGGTCTAATAAAGGCAGAAGCAATAACTGAACTACCATATGAAAATAGTCAAAGCTTAAGTAACAAACACTTTAATCCACAGACCATTCTGAACTTTAAAAACCTGCCACATATCACTCTTACTATCTGTGGTCTCATAAACCGTTTCGAATAAAAACGTCTCCCTAAATATTTTACTTCTGGTAACAGAGGTATTTTATTGTCAGCTAATTGTATTGAACAGAGAGAATGCATCAATTAAGATCACACATTCAAGTTCCCACCAAAGAAAGGCACCTACAATTTGATACTTTGCTCTAAGGTCCTCCCAGAGAATAGAATGGAAAGCTGATAAAAGGCTTCTCCAGATCCCTGGTTATAACGCCAGATTTTGACCACTTAAAGTACTATCCATGATCATAAATTACTTCACTTAGGCTCATACAGCTACTTGCAGGCCAGGCAAGAAGTTTGGTTTTGGGTAATTTGTTAAGTTGGCAGGGGGAAAAACGCTCATCATAAATTTGGAGAAATAAAATATAATGGCAGATAACATCTACTCTTTCCATTTACCTTTCCTGTTGCAACCAAGGGCTCTGCTTAATCTGCAGCTTTCCTGTCACTCCCTCACAGCTAACGATCTTCTGTGTTTATCTCAAGCTTTTCTAAATACTGTTAGTGTTTGTGTCTTTAGTGTCTTCAGTAGAGGCTGCCCAATGCATGCCCCACCCTTCCATACCAAATGCAGAACTTAAAAATCAAAGCCTTCACACTCCTAGCGGCTCCTCAGCCTGTCAACCTCTTCCTGAAATACCACTTCCCTGAGCATGTTCACTAGCAGACGCTAGTCACTGTGGGTAAGGCTTCTGATTTTAGGATGTACCGATAAATACCTGTAACACCCCGATAAAGTTTAAATAAGTGTATATTGGATCAAAAAAAAAAGAAGAAAAAAACATTTGCCCTCTCCTGGCTTGTCTTGTACCCTCCACTCAGTTTTTGCGTCTTTTGTGAGTTAACGAGTCAAAGCGACACAAACATACATCCTTGATTCCGCCAGAAAAGATACCCAGCAATAGTACCTGTAGCACGAAAACACCAACAAACACTGATTTTTTGTACCCTCAAAAAACATCTAATTAGCTGGAAAATAAATCTAAATTTACAATTTATAAACACTGTGGACTAGAAGCCCTACCCATAATCAGATTCCTACTGACTGCGATGCAGATGCCACTTTCCCAGCAAACTACAATCAGAGGAAAACTAAAAGTGGAATATATGCATTAAAAGGGAAAATACATTCAATGAAAAGGATGCTCAGAAGGAAACAAAGGTTTTTTGCTTGATATTCAGACTAGGAGAAGAGGGACCCTGGAGTGATAACATTACCATTTGACGAAGAGGTGGTGTTCAAAGTACGGGCACAACTGAAAGTATATAACTTAGGATGTAAGTCCACTTGGACAGGAAAATAACTTCTGTACCTGTCTGCAATGCACCTTATCTCAGATTTAGAAAGACGAGTAATTAAATCTCAAATCCAAACCCAAATGCAAGGATATACGACTGAATGAGGTGTTCCAGAACACTGAAAGAGTCAAAAGAAAGTACTGACTGTACACCTCAGCTTTGCTCAGGAGATGTTCCAAAAGGCTGCAGAAGTGCAGATGGAAAAAAAAGTTCTGGTACTCAAATGCAGAGCTCTTTCATTAGTACATGAGGGCCATGGGTCAATTTTAGCAGGCAGTGAAAACGGTGCCGATATTCTGTACCACCATGTACCACCCCTCAAAGAAAGCCCTGGTGGTGAAGGGGAAGAAGAAAATTATAGACCTGTTAGTAGGGCACTAGCAGTGAGCAAAATAATGGAAATACAACTGCAAAGTAGAATAGTGTAATATTTTGAACATAGTTTTACAAGATATCTTGATGTGGTGACCAGAACAGATCAGGAGATGCAGATGGTGTGGTCTATATGGATTTCAATAAAGTCTTTGACCCTGCACCACACAGAAGACTTGTGAGCAAATCTAGCATCTGGAATTAAAATTATAAACTGCAAGAATTTGGTTGAGCAACAAGTACTAAGAGTGATGGTCAATGAGGCCTGGAGAGATTAAAGTATCCAGCAGGCTGCCACAGGGATCAGCGCTTGGCTCAGTCCTCTTCAATGTCCTTGTAAATGATCTGGTGCAATAGCTAAGAGAGAAAGTGCATTATATGCAGACGAGAACAATCTGCTACCACACAGATATCAAAGGAGATGGACAAGATGAAATGTGGCATTAAAAATTTGGAAGAATGGTCCGTTTTGGCAACTAGACTTTTGTTTAAAAAAAATACAAAATGATGCACCTTGGATGCAATTCAAGGGCCAAATATCATGCGAAATGGGGAAAAAGCAGTCACCAAGTAATAAGAGTCCTGGGAGGCCATCTTCAAAGACTTCAAGGTAGAAATTGAAAGGAAAGAGGCTCAGGCAGAATGTGAGAATCAACTTTTTCAAGGAGGGGGATATACACCTGGACAAGACGTACAGCAAAAGTGACAGGTGCCAAAACAGTGGTAGAATTCAAACATATATGGAACAAATACCTCCTCACACTTATGAGTACTATAACCTTGATGCAATACGGTCATGTCATATGCATCTACTTGTGATTTATTTCAGGGAGCAATTTCTCCAAATGGGTTAGTTTTGCACATACCACAACAGCACTGAACATCACTCCTAAACCAGCATATGTGGAATATGATCTCAGTCTGAAATTTACTGCTAAAGCGCACTGTAATACTTGCATCAATGCCAAAGGGACCTTCCTTTTGGAGTTCATAAGATGTAACATGCATAAGCAACTTGTTGAGGTGCGAATGGAGATTCCTCTTAATCAGGCCTGTGGCTCCCTTACAATGGGAAATATTTCTTGCTGCCATGTTTTCTTGGTTTCTGACGGCATTTCTTGGTACTTCCGTAACATCTTCTCCACACGATTCACAGAACTGACACCTCTTATCAACGCCATTCGGGCATTTTCCTCCTTTATCGCTATGCCGGGTTTCCTTGCATCCAGCTTCTTATCCATCAGAATTTGAATGTCCCAAGTTATCATAACTTTTTCATTCTCCATAATTCTCTTATGGTGATGACCCCAGTGCTTCCCAGTATAACAGTGTTGTGGTGTTTACAAAGTTTCCAACGGATGAGGCATGCCACCTTATTGGGGATATATATGCATATATTCACACCTGCTCTTTGGCATCTTGGCATTAAGTGCAGCCATGCTAAAGGCAACAGACATGGTTAGCGCATGCCCATAAGACCTGGGTTAACTGTGAAGCATCATCAACACCCACGTGACACCCCTAATTGCCCTGTCCCCGCCCACTATTGCGCTAACTGGTTAGCATGGGATCACTAATGCAGTGTCCTACGCTAAGTGTCAGTGTGGTGCACTTGGTGTGCACTGAACCCTGCGCTACCCAGTAGCATGGTTTAGGAAACAACATAAGTACTAGTAAGTTTAATGCAAGGCATTGATAAGGCCGGCAAAGAGAAAATTTGAAAAGAAGCTTGCCATGGAAGAAAAAGCGCATAATAAAAATGTTTTAAAGTACATTTGGAGCAAAACATCTGTGAGGAAATCAGTTGGACCATCAGATGATGCAAGGGGAGAAAGTGCACTTAGAGAGGACAAGAGAGTCCACAGGAAGACACGTTCCCTTGCAAAAGCCAAGAAGAAGCACAAAGAAGCAAGGCGACCAGCATACCCTCTCAACGTGGAACAGACTTTATTGATAACACCCCAACAGTAGCAGTGTTTCCGCAACCTTTGCCTTCATCAGGGGGTTAAAAACCTCCAACACAAACAAACAAACATATTAAGTAAACAATATAAACATTAAAAACATATATACGAGGGACCCAATGTATACAGGGTGGCACAAAAAAAGTGAGAACATCTCGTAGCATATAAGTTATTTAAAAATTCAAAAAGACAGATGTAAACGATTGACAAATTAAAAAAGAAAAGATGGCAACCGGAAATTGTTGAAATAAAGACGTTATATAGCTAAAAAAGGTAAATAAGTAAACTATTTAAGCTTTTAACTTACGAGATGTTCTCACTTTCTTTGGGCCACCCTGTATATTACCTCCTAAACAAAAGTATAACTAAATATCTAAATACCAATATACTAAAATTAACCAATAAATAAAGCAAGTAAAAAGGCACATGCCATAAGTAAATGTTTTAAACCATAAATATTAAAACAATACTAGAAAGATAAAAACACCAGGAGGTTGGAAGTAAAATGAGTAGTGGGAATATCATTAAAAGGCATTTATACTCATGAAGATGGCATCTATTACCATGAAACTATAAGCAGTTGTGAACATAAAAAATAAAAAATCAAAATGCAATCTGTATGTGAAATAGTAACAGGAACTTACTATCTATCCACTTAAAAATACAAACATGTGCAGAGCCAATAATCCTTTTGCTAAAGATCTCACTAAAAATAAACAGGAATATTCCTCATTATATAAACATCAAAGTTATGATTGCAAACATAGCACACTATAAGAGAGATGCAGGCAAACGGAACAGGCACTAAAGAGAAGGCGTAGGATATTTCTCACCACCACAAGTGTCAGTTCTTGAAAGAGCTAAGAAACTGAACAAAACGTCACCAAGTGTTTTAAAAGGGCTCGTTCTGGCACCAAAGGCATAATGAAAGACCATGAAAAAACTATGAAAAGACAACCCGATTCTAAAACTAAGAGAATGTTTGGTCTTCTCTATCTTCATATTGGGGTCCCTGCCCTTCTCTCCCCCCTTCTTATTATTACAATTTCTTTACCTGTTTGAACTGACAATATTCTCGTTGATGTATCCCTTCTGTTAATATGCCACGTCAGACTACCTCATGGCACACAATTTTACTTCTGGAGCTTTTTAATTTTTTAATGCTAGACTTGCCTTTAGAGTAACTGTTTTTATTGAATCATGGTCCCTTTGGTGGTCGTCAGATGTTTTTGTATGTTTTTATTATTTATAAGAGGATTGTGGAAAATTGCAAGAGGATCTTGATAAATTGGAAGACTGGGCATCAAAATGGCAGATGAAATTTAATGTGGGCAAGTGCAAGGTTATGCACCTAGGGAAGAACAACCCAAACTATGGTTACACGATGCAAGGCTCCACATTAGGAACCACCACCCAGGAAAAAGATTTAGGCGTCATTGTGGATACCATGTTAAAACCCTCGGCCCAGTGTGCAGCAGCGGCCAAGAGAGCAAATAGAATGCTAGGTATGATAAGGAAAGGAATGGAAAATAAAACAAAAGATATTATAATGCCTCTATATCGTTCCATGGTGAGACCGCACCTTGAATATTGTGTGCAATTCTGGTCGCCGTATCTTAAAAAGGATATAGCGATTTTAGAAAAGGTTCAGAGAAGAGCCACCAAAATGGTAAAGGGGATGGAAGGATACTCCTATGAAGAAAGGCTAAAAAGGTTAGGGCTCTTTAACCTGGAAAAGAGACGGCTGAGGGGAGATATGATAGAAATCTATAAATTAATGAACGGAGTGGAACGGGTAAATGTAGATCGATTGTTTACCTTATCAGAATATAGAAAGACTAGGGGACATGCAATGAAGCTACAGGGTAAACTATTTAAGACTAATAAAAGAAAATATTTTTTCACTCAACGTGTAATCAAACTCTGGAATTTGTTACCAGAGGATGTAGTAAAGGCTGTTAGTGTAGCTGGGTTTAAAAAAGGTTTGGACAAGTTCCTGGAGGAAAGGTCCATAAACCATTATTAAGAAGGGACCCAGGATATCAATGCTTGAACCAATACAAGCATTGTGGAACCTGTGTCCCTTGGAGAAACTGCTAGGTACATATGACCTAGATTGGCCACTGTTGGAAACAGAATACTGGGCTTGATGGACCTTGGTCTGACCCAGTATGGCATATTTTATGTTCTTATATGTTCTTATGGTTTAAAACTTTTACTTATGGTCATTTGCCTTTTTACTTGCTTTATTTATTGGTTAATTTTAGTATATTGGTACTTAGATATTTAACTATACTTTTGTTTACAAAGTAATATATACATTGGGTCCCCCATATATATATGTTTTTAGCATTATTATTGTTTACTTAATATGTTTATTTGTTTGTGTTGGATGTTTTCAAATACATACCCCCTGACTAAGGCAAAGGTTGTGGAAACACTGCTAGTATTTTATGTAATCAATAAAGTCTACTCCACATTGAGAGGATGTGCTGGTCTCCTTGCTCCTTTGTACTCCTGAGAGAGGACAAGGCCATAGAGTAGACTGAATGAATTTTTTGCTTCAGTCTTTTCTGAAGAAGATGTAAGAAATTTTTCCATGCCAGAAATGATATTTAAAGGAGACATATCAGAGGAATTGAAACAAATCTCGATAAATCGGGAAGATGTAATAAGCTTTTTGATAAACTAAAGAGCAGTTAATCATCTGGACCGGATGGCATACATCCCAGGATGCTGAAAGAACTTAAATATGAGATTGCAGAACTACAATTAGTAATCTGTAACCTATCATTAACATCATCTGTTGTACACGAAGAGTAGAGCATGGCCAATATAACGCCAATTTTTAAAAAGGTTCCAAGGGTAATCCAGAAAACTACAGACCGGTGAGCCCGACGTCAGTACCAGGCAAAATGGTAGAAACCATTATAATAAACAAAATTACTGAACATGTAGTCAGTCATGGTTTAATGTCAGAAAGCCAACATGGATTTAGACAAGAAAAGTCTTGTCTTACAAATTTCTTATATTTTTTTGAAGGTGTGAATAAACAGGTAGATAAAAGTGAGCTAGTTTATCTAATGTATCCAGTACCTGCTTGTAGTGATTGTAAGCCGCTCTGATACCCCTCAGCCTTGGCAGTATATCAAGAGATTATATAAAACATAAAACATAATGTAACTTGATTTTCAGAAAGCCTTTGACAAAGTCCCTCATGAGAGACTTTGTCATGGGATAGAAGGCAATGTAATATTGTGGATCAGGAACTGGTTAAAAGACAGAAAATAGAAAGTAAGGCTAAATGGTCAATTTCCTCAAAGGACAAAGGTCAATAATGGAATACCCCAGGGATGCGTGCTGGGCCTACTGCTTTTTAACATATTTATTGTCGCCAACCTCCCCCTAGTGGCCGATGGCTGAACGGGGAGGTTGGGCATATAGTTAATTTTAGGAGAGGAGGGTTTTTTAAGGCCAGGTGCAGCCTGGTCTATGTAGTCCTGCTCCTGGTGCAAATAAGTCATGTAAGCCAAATGGAGGGAGAATAAGGCTTTTATTTCCCTTTTCACAAAAAGATTCGTTGGGCTACAAAAATTAAAGAAAGTCCTTCTTTTCAGGGCATAAACCAAACTCAAGGTACAAAGCAAACTGTTATAATCTTCACAGTTGTAGAAAGGAATTTAACCAAGGATTCTTTCAAGATTGGAGTAAATTACATGTCTGAACATTCTTCTTTCATTCAGCACAAATATGAAAACTTCTTAAGGTAATATCTGTAAGGCTCACAGTTCCGGCAGTGATTCCAAACTACCCACAACACACATGGAACAATCTATCAATTCCTCCTGAGATGAGGGAATAGGGTCTATAAGCTCCACTTGCATCGGTTCTAAGTCACTATTATCTCCTTCTGGGCTGGGGCTTTCTCTGGCTGTTATCACTGGCCAGTCCCTATTTCTGTTCCCTTGTTTTCCATACAATTGTTCTAAGGTTCTTAAATAAGCATGGCCTGTTTTATAGCCTCTATATCTTGGCTGATGAAACTCTGGCCTGCTTTCTCTTCCTTTAAACTGGGCATCTGTTTTATAATATTTATTTTATTTATTTATTTAAAGTCTCTTCTATACCGCATTATTCAGCATCAGCGCGGTTTACATTGAACAAAGAATTTACACATTTCCGATGGTACTTTGTGTTTACATTTGAACAGGAAGAAATAACTTGGATAACAGGGGAAACTATTTACAAATTTATAATTTATAAGGGCTTCTAGCAGCTGAACCTTTCTTCATGAATAAAGAATCATCATACCTTGGTTTCCTGTAATAGGCATAGCTGGAAGTGTCCTCCTCAGGTATTTCCCTTAGGACCCAGTCTCTCTGGCAATTTTTCTCTTGAAAGCTTCTGGTACCTTTCAATCTGGTCTCCGGGCTTTCTGGCAAGCGTAGGCCTCTCTCCAAGCCTGGCTTCCTGCTTCTTAACTCTATACCTCTGGAGTTTCTGGCTACCACGACTTCCACAGCACTGACTCTCCTCCGTCTGTCTTTCTCCCTGGGACCTTCTGGTTCACTTCCAGTTCCTGCAGCCGTGCCACTAGTCCTGGTTCCACTGCTCCGTTTCTCAGCAGTGCTCTGCTCTCCGGTGCTGCCCTGCTCTCTGTCTCCAGCCTCTTGCTTATAAAGATCTTCTGCCTTTGAGCTTCCCGGGCTAGTTCTCAAGTGCTGCTGATTAGCTAGGTGTGTCCACTCAGCCTCTGTAAGTGCACGCCTGCTCCCTCTAGCTGTTTTGCTAGACAATTGCATTCTCTGCACCTCATTTGTTTTGGGACAGACAGCTTCTTTTCCTATGTCCTCACTTTTATTAGCTCCTGCTCTATGACATTATAAATGACCTGGAAATGGGAATAACGAGTGACGTGATCAAATCTGCAGATGACACATAATTATTCAAAGCTGTTAAAACACAAGAGAATTATGAAAAATTGCAAGAAGACCTTGATAAATTGGGAGACTGGGTGCCCAAATGGCAGATAAAATTCAATGTGGACTACTGCAAAGTTATGCACTTAGGGAAGAACAAACCAAACTATAGTTACATGATGCAAGGCTCCACATTAGGAACCACCACCCAGGAAACGTATTTAGGCGTCATCGTGGATAACATGTTGAAACCCTCCGCCCAGTGTGCAGCGGTGGCCGAGAAAGCAAATACAGTAGAATGCTAGGAATCATAAGGAAAGGAATGGAAAATAAAATAAAGGATCTATATTGCTCCATGGTGCCATGGCACCTTGAATATTGTGTGCAATTCTGGTTGCCGTATCTTAAAAGGAATATAGCAGAATTGGAAAAGATACAGAGAAGAGCCACCAAAATGGTAAAGGGGATGGAAGAATATCTCTATGAGGCAAGGCTTAAAAGGTTAAGGCTCTTCAAGATGAAAAAGAGACAGCTGAGGGGAGATATGATAGAGGTCTATAAAATAATGAATGGAATGGAATGGGTAAATGTAGATGAGTTTTAAAGATGTTTAGATGAGTTCCTGGAGGAAAAGTCCATAAACCATTATTAAAGAGGTCTGGGGAAATCGACTGCTTACCCCTGGGACAAGCAATATAGAATCTTTATACCTTTTGGGAACCTTACAGGTACTTGCCACATGGATTGGCTCCTGCTGGAAACAGGATATTGGGCTCAATAGACCCTTGGGCTGACCCAGTGTTGCTCTTCTTATGTTCTTATTTATTTATTTTATTTATTTATTTATTTACATTCTCTTATATACCGTGCTATTCTGCATCAGTGCAGTTTACATTGAACAACCTGAAATTACATTGAATAGGGCATTATAACTTGGAGATAACTATTTTACAGGGAACATGGGCTATGGAGGGTTAAGTGGCTTGCCCAAGACCACAAGGAGCACCTGTGGGACTAGAAACCCCAGTCCTTCCGGCCCAAGGTTCCTGTCCTCTAGTGGGATTTGAACCCCCAACCTTCCGGCCTGAAATACCTTGCCCCAACCACTAGGCCACTCCTCCACTCCAAGGCTTGAATGCATGCTAACAAATGCACACCCTAGAATTCATGCATCACGCTTAGCCTCTGCTCAAATAGGACATAATAGTTTTGTATCATTTCCTTGACTAAAGGACAGTACTGCTCTTTATGCCAGCCAGGGAACTAAAGAGTTCACTCTCAGCGCACTGCAATCAAGGAAAAGCATTTGGCAAACAACAAGATAACTTTATATTCGATAGAACTCCCTTGAAACTCGTTTTCCTGTTCTGAAACTCTTAACTCATTCGAAAGATAGGACTCAGAATTATTGCAAATACTAACTCTTTGCTGTATATGAAATTTTTAATACAAGTTCAAAATAATTGTTTTTTTTATGTTTTGTATGTTTGCAGCTGTTCCATTCAGAAACCTCTATAATAAGGTCGTGATAGCAAAAGGAGTGGTTTTGGCTTAAACCCTTATATCTGTGCCTCAGATGTCAATGTTTTCTGAGAAAACAGCCGCATTATGTTGGCTTAACCTGAAAATGAGGTACTGAAGGCAAAAACACTGTTATCCAGAAAGAATGTCACTTTTAGCCATATAATGTCTATGATGGAATACATCACTTTGGTATTCTTCATAATTTTTGCAGAGAACTTCTTAATCTACACTTCTTTCAAGTACCTACCAATACAGACCAGCATGGAAAAGTAAGTCATTTTAAGGGTGTAATTGGCCCTCAGGGCAGCTAGGGCTCCTGGTGTGATGCAAAGAAAAACCAGGCATCACCGTCTAAATCCCCACAACTGGAGCTTGGGATGTGCAAACCCGTGACATTCACTGAGAGTCCATGAGGGCTACAAACAGGTCAGGTATACAGCATATTCCTAATGAATGGGCAAGCTAGATAGGCCATTATGTCAAAACATTTTGGTTGGTTTTCACATTTTGGAAAATGTTGCTAATTTTTGAACATTTTTCCATTTAGTTGCAGAAATTAATGCACATACATAAAATGGAAGGCACGCGTGTTGATCAGCTTTACCCACATTACTACTACTACTACTATTTAGCACTTATATAGCGCCACACACGCAACGCTGTACAGGTATAGATATATACAAGAGATAGTCTCTGCTCGTCAGAGTTGTGCTCGTCCAAGCTTACAATCTAGATGAGACAGTATAGAGCATTAGTCAATATAGTGAACACTCTTTATGCCCAAAATTAAACTACTTGCACATTCATGAATAGCACATCCTTAATGTCTATGTTTAATACATGCAAGACTTTATCTTGCATAAAGGATATCCTAAAAACCCCAACCAATTGTGGTTCTCGCAGACTGCAAGATCTAGACCTTCATGTCCCTGAAAAACAGGCACTCCTTTCTCACTGCAGCAATGCTGGAACAGATGGTATTCTGTCCCCACAGTTTGAGTATGCCTGATTACATTCAGTTTGTACTATGGTGACAGCCAGCAAACTAAAGCAAACTGCTTCCTGTTTTGGTCCTGTAATCTCGCACCTATAGGTTAAATACTGCATGTAATCCATTCACTCCACTCTCCTTGAGACCTGACAGGCTTCATGCCTCATGTCTCAGCCCAGGGTAGAACTTTTGACCCTACTGGTCAAATCCACAGCCCTTGTCCTTTTTGGGTAATCCTTTGCACCCCTCCCTTTAGCGAAAAAATCTCTTATCTTGGGTTTAGAAAGCAAACACTCCACTGCTCCTCCTCCCTCTCCATGTCTCCTGGAATTTCATCATCTGTTCACCATACTTCAGCATCCATCTCTTCAATCTTCAACATTCATTCTTTCAGTCAGTGTCCCAATTCCTATTTCTTCAATTAATCCCAGAATCCAACCACAGTCAGTCAATCACTCCTCTCAATGGGCATTTGCACAGCTGAAACAGCGTCAGACAGACTCTGCCTGTTTGCACTGGACCAGAATCAGTGCAATTCCCTTGGTGTCAGCTATTTACACTAAGTTCCTTGTTTTACTTATTTGTAACATACAGTTGGAAATTTAGAGACTGAATCTTTTCCTTAGATGCTGAACTGCATGGACTACGAAGTATGGGAACAGTACAGCTTCAGGAGGGGAGAAAATCTATTTTACTTTCTCTACTATTCATACTGTAGTTACTGTATACAGACATGGAAAGATTGTGAATGGAAACATTTTAAATATGATGAGAAAGTCTTTTATATGAAGTATATGATGGTTTCCTCTTGATAAGTGCAATGCAGCTTTCACTTCCCCTCTATACTAATTTTCTGATCTTTATAAACGTCCAGAGTAAAGCCAGCACAATGGTCCAGCAGCAGCACTGTTTACCATATCTAACTCCCAGTTTCACTTATGGGATGCTACAGTGAGGAGGATAACAGCACAATACAGGTATTCCAGTCACTGCTCAAGGGAGACACCTGCTGGCTGGCTCAAGTACATTTTTACTAGATTTCAGAGGGAATCATAGTCCATGCCTCTGAGAGGACTAATGTTACAATGAAAAAAAGAGGGGGAAAAAATCAAACTGTAGAACTTCCAGTGAGAGCAAAAATGAAAGCTCATGGCACTATAAATCCAGTTAGGTCAGGCTCCAGTTAGAGCCCAAAGATGCAGGTGAAAGCTGCTGCATGAAAAATTAAAATAAATGCCCTTCAGCCTGATAGATAACTGGAATAGAAAAGACACACACAAGTAGATTTAATAAAGTATATCTGTCTGTTGTAGGTCTTATCTTGCAACCTCTGACAGTTTTCAGCAAGAACTTTCTCCCTTTTTGTGAAATATATCAAAGCTATTACATGAGAGCAGCTAAAAATCAAAGCCCCAAGCAGAATCCTGACCACTTGCTTTTCAAGGTTGTTCTGTTTTGCAAGGGCAGAATGTGATGAACCTACAGCTGACTTCACAGCCAAGGTCATCATAGCTGAGCACTCAACACTAAAAGTCCTAACTGATAAAGGTCCTTCATTTAATACCTCATATAACAAGCTACAGTGCAATTTATTAAATACTTACTACATTCTTGGTGCAAGGTACCTTTTTCACATGATTGGTCTGGGTTATTTTAAAAGGCAAATTATCATTTTTTAAATCTTAGTGCTTCTTCTTGATAATTTTACAAGCAACCTAAGCGTGCAGAATAGTATTTTACATGGACAAGTAGGTGTTTAGCACAGTTACTTACCTGTAAACAGGTGATCTCTGGGAACAGCAGGAATAAGTCTTCACATATGGGTATGTCGGTACCGACGGAGCCTGCGCGGGAACGCTCCCCAGCGTCCAATCAGAAAGCTTTTGGGAGCATCCCACAGCGCCTGCGTGCTGCCTTCCCGCCTTTCCAACTGTCTCTCCTCAGTTGAGTTTTATAGCTGAGACAAAGAGGGAGAGAGAGGGAAAGGGAGATAGAGAGAGAGAGAGACAACTCCTAGGGGAGGTGAGTGGGTTGTGAAGACTTATTCCTGCTGTTCCCAGAGATCACCTGTTACAGGTAAGTAACTGTGCTATCTCCAGGAACAAGCAGGAATGAGTCTTCACATATGGGGACTCCCTAGCTTTTGATGCCAGGGAGAGAGCCCATAAGTTGTGTGTCCCTGGGACAGGGCTGCACTTCCCCCCTGGATCTCTGGCATCTCATGAGGGATGGTAGGTAGGAGTTGATTAAGTATGGAACAGGTGTTTGAGAACAGCCTGACCAAACAAGGCATCCCGGCGGGAGTCCTTGTCCAAGCAGTAATGGGCTGTGAAGGTATGAACAGAGGCCCAAGTGGCTGCTTGACAGATGTCGTTGATAGACACAGAGTTCAGATGAGCCATTGAGGCTGCCATGGCTCTCACATTGTGAGCTGTGACATGGCCCTCCGGAGAAATGTTCTTGCTCTGATAGGCGAAAGAAATACATTGGGCAATCAAGTTGGAAAGTGTTCTCTTGGAGACTGGTTGTCCCAAATGAGAAGGATCAAAAGCAACAAAGAGTTGAGAAGACTTTCTATGTTGTTGTGTCCTCTGCAAGTAAAAAGCTAGAGCTCTTTTTCAGTCCAGGGTATGAAGATTCCTCTCTGCACTTAAAGCAAGAGGCCCTGGAAAAAAGACAGGTAGGTAGACCTCTTGGTTGAGGTGAAAAGGCGAGACCACCTTAGGCATAAAGTGTGGATTAGTCCTAAGGACCACCTTGTCATGATGGAACCTTGTATAAGGTGGATTAGCTACTAGTGCTTGCAATTCACTGATGCGGCATGCTGATGTGATTGCAATGAGAAAGATAACCTTCCAAGAAAGGTATTTCAAGGAGGTAATAGCTAAAGGTTCAAAAGGCGGCTTCATAAGCTGACCAAGAACCAAATTTAAGTCCCATGCCACCGGAGGTGGTCTAATGGGAGGCTTTGTTAAAAGGAGGCTTCTCATGAACCTTGCTACAAGGGGATGAGAGGAAACAGGTTGTCCATTTAGAGGCTTGAGGTAAGCTGCAATAGCACTCAGATGGACTCTTACTGAATTTGTCTTAAGGCCTGCATTAGACAGATGAAGGAGATACTCCAGCAACGATTCCAGAGGTATGGCATGGGGGTTAAGACCCTTTTCAGAACACCAGATGGTAAAACTTTTCCACTTGAAGGCGTAAGAACGTCTAGTGGAAGGTTTTCTGGAAACATAAAGAACATCTTTCACTTGTTGAGAAAGATGAAGATCCTGGAGATCTAGGCCTTCAGCAACCAAGCCCTGAGATGCAGAGACTGGGGAATGGGATGCCACCACTTTCCGTCCTCCTGAGAGAGGAGGTCTGGAGCAGACCCTAACTCTAGGGAAGGAGCTTGAGAGAGATGTAGAAGCAGAGGGCACCATACTTGCCGTGGCCAATGTGGAGCTATGAGAATCATGTGGCCTCTGTCTCTATGAAGCTTGAACAGGGTTTTGGGAATTAGGGGAATGGGTGGAAAGGCATAAACAGGAAGTCTTGACCCCAATGAAGGAGGAAAGCATCCCTTGCCTGAGTCCCCTGAGCCGGAGTTCTGGAACAGAACCGGGGAAGTTTGGCATTCCACGGACTTGCAAAGAGGTCTATGTCCGTGGTTCCCCAAATTTGAAAAATCTTGGATACCTGGCCCATATGTAGGGACCACTCGTGTGGAAGCAGAACTCGACTGAGTCTGTCTGCCCAAGAGTTTTGAATACCTGGAAGATAGACTGCCAGAAGATGAATGTGATGCTCTCTAGCGAGGGCCCACAGTCGCAGAGCTTTGTTGCAAAGTGACAGAGAGCCAGTTCCTCCCTGCTTGTTTATATAGAACATGGCTACCTGATTGTCCATGTGGACAAGGACTGTCTTGTGGCTGAGCAGGGTGTGGAAAACTCGCAGAGCAAGGAAGATTGCTCTGAGTTCCAAGAGATTGATACGTAGACAAGTCTCCTGTAGGGACCAGATGCCCTGGGTGGAGAGGTCCTGAAAATGAGCTCCCCAGCCCATTGGAGAAGCGTCTGTTGTAAGAGTTGCTTGGGGTAGAGGCTGTTGAAAGGGACACCCCAGCAATAGGTTTTGAGGGGACTTCCACCACTGGAGGGACAAAATGAGGCGACTTGTGTTTGCTATTTTGTCTGACAGGCAGCCTAATGCCTGGGTCCATTGGGTGGATAAAGTCCACTGAGCTGCTCTCATGTGAAGGCGAGCATATGGTACCACATGAACAGTGGATGCCATGTGGCCTAGCAGCTGTAACATTTCTCGAGCAGTTAGTAGGGGTTTTGACTCTGCTTGAGAAGCTAACTGCATCAAGCGAAGGCAACGGGCCTGAGGAAGATAGGCCCTTGCCCTTGTGGTATCCAGCAACGCCCCTATAAACTCCAGGGACTGAGTAGGGATCAAATTGGATTTTGGGATGTTTATTACCAGCCCTAAATATTGAAGGATACGCATTGTGCAGGTTAGAGCAGTCTTGGCCTCTGATTGAGTGGGAGCTCGAATGAGCCAGTCGTCCAGATAAGGGAAGACAAATATTCCCAGGGTGCGCAGAAAAGCAGCAACCACTGCCATGCATTTCGTGAACACCCTTGGTGCAGAGGCCAGGCCAAAGGGGAGCACTCTGTATTGATAGTGCTTGTCCTGGAAAAGGAACCGAAGGAACCTTCTGTGAGTTGGATGGATGAGAACATGAGTGTACGCATCCTTGAGATCTAGAGAACAAAGCCAATCCTGACTCTGAAGGTATGGCAGCAGAGTTCCTAGAGAAACCATCTTGAATTTTTCTTTGACTAGGAATCTCTTCAACTCTTTGAGATCTAAGATGGGTCAGAAGCCCCCTGTTTTCTTTGGGATAAGAAAATCGGGGGAGTAGAACCCTGTGCCCTGTTGTTGAGAAGGCACTTCCTCTATTGCCCCCTGGGCTAGAAGAGTGGCAACCTCCTGCTCTAACAGGCTGAGGAGGGAGGTTGGAGAATTGAACTGGTGCACTCTTGTGAGATGGGATAAGTTTGAAAAATGAAGTTTGTACCCCTCTCTTATGATGGAGAGTGTCCAATGCTCTGCTGTGATTTGCCCCCATCTGGGAGCAAAGTGACATAACCTTCCTGGAATGGTGGAGGGCTCTGGTCCTTCTAGAGCCAGGAAGGTTAAGTTCACTAGCAGAAAGTCAAAGGCCCTGAGGGGGCTGAGATTGCTGGGCTGGAGCAGGCCTCGCAGCCTTTGCCTTGTTCTGTTTGGAGGATTGCTGACGTTTGGAAGGGAACTGAGCTGCAGAAGATGCTCTCTGACTATAAGCAGGATAGGATCTTCCCTTTTTAGAAAAAAGTGTTTTCTTGAACAACCTTTTCTTAGCAGGAGCAGCTGTAGATTTGGATAGTCTATCCAAAGCAGAATTTTCAGCATCCATCTGATTGGCTTTTGCTTGCCAATCTTTACCAAACAGATTCTCACCTGTACAAGGGATATTTCCCAATTCATCTTGGACCCAGATCTCCAAATCAGATACTTGAAGCCAAGCAATCCTACGTGCACCTATAGCTATAGCTGAGGCTCTGCTTACGCATTCAAAGGAGTCGAAAGCTGCACGGTTGGAGAATTTGGAAATATCCTGGGCATATTTGAGGCCTGTGAGAAATTCTTGCCTTTTACTGTCAGACATAAAAGGACTTAAAGTCTGCAAATGGTCAGTGACTTCTTTTAAGAACATTCCCATGTAGAGACTATAAGAATTAATTCTCGCAGCAAGCATGGAAGTTTGGAAGACTCTTCTACCAAAAGCATCCAGGGTTCTACATTCACGTCCTGGAGGATTAGAAGCATGTCTCTTGGCACTTCCAATCTTTCTCATTGCAGACTCAACCACAAAAGAGTGGTGAGGAAGCTGAGTTTTATGGAAACCAGGACAAGGAGGAACACGATACATGGTGTCCAACCTGCGAGAATGAGGAGAGGTGGTTAGAGGTGCTTCCCAAATCCTTAACATGTGATCATACAGAATCTCATGAATAGGTAAGGTAGCTGCCTCCTTAGGAGTTTTAGGATATTGTAAAATATCTAACTCCTTAGCTCTAGGCTCTGACTCTGGGGCCACTGTAATAGAGAGGCCCCGAGCCACCTCTCTGATAAAGACAAATCCTCTGGAGGAGACATCCTTCGTTTAGGAGAGGACTCCTCCTGTGGAAGAAGCATCACTGCATCGACAGACTCTTCCGAATCCTCAGAATCGTCAGAGGAATCGAAGTATCGTCTGTCGGGATGCTCTTGCAAAGCCCGATACCCGTACCGACCGGGATCGGTATCGGGAATCACCAGTACCGGGGTATCGGTACCGGAGGGCTGCAGAGGGCAGAGTACCAGCATAGTGGATACCGATGCCAATGTCGACACCACCAGTACCGGGATCGGTGCCAATGGCAATGCCGGAGCCGGTACCGGCTGAGTAGTCTGTTGCGGTACCACGGGCGTCGATGCCACAAGGAAAGCCGCCAGACTGCGTTAAATGGACAGAATCCTCTGATCCATCGACGCCGCCAATGCCTGGAAGTCGGTACCGGTGGAAGCCACCGGTGGAAGCCACCGGTACCCCAGAGCATGGCACCAGGAGATCTGTCGAGGCCACGCCATCGAGATCATCCTGGAACCCCGATGATGATGCTTTAGAGGCCGAAGCCTCCCGCCGGGGTAATTTTGCCGGTGCAGAATCCTCGAGGGCAAGGCCAGAGGCATCTCGATGCTTTGAAGGAGATTTGCCCTTCGAGGACTGGCTGGATTTATGTTTAGTTACCTGAGATCCATGTGAGGAAGAAGAAGCCCTGGAAGACGTCGATGCTACCGAAGCTGCATCAGAGGGAAACAGGGTACTGAGCTTGGCAGCTCGGTTCTGTCAACCTCTCTTAGACATCGTAGAACAGGACACACAATCTGTAATGGAATGGTCAGGGCCTAAACATTTTAGACACCAGTCATGGGTGTCGGTGATGGAGATAGTACCGCCACATTTTGTGCACTTCTTAAATCCTGAGGCAGGCTTTTCCATATTTAAGGAAAAAGGTTTTGGGCCTAAGGCCCAAAACTGAAGTGCACCTGAAGAAAATAAATGGAAAAAAGGTTTTTGGTTCTTTTTTAAAAAAGAAAAGAACAACGACCAGCGGTACCGGTACAGCGTCGAAGAAGGCAGACGCGACAGAAAAGAAATAAGAAAAAATAAGGGAATTCTTCTGGGGTGACAGGAACACGACCTGCTGGCTCTGCGGAAAAAGAACAACTGAGGAGAGACAGTTGGAAAGGCGGGAAGGCAGCACGCAGGCGTTGTGGGATGCTCCCAAAAGCTTTCTGATTGGAAGCTGGGGAGCGTTCCCGCGCAGGCTCCGTCAGTACCGACGTACCCATATGTGAAGACTCGTTCCTGGAGATATTAAATTATCCCAGTGTACACGCACATAAAAGTAGACATTCAAAAGGACTTTTCTGTAGAACAGCCACCACTATACGGACAAGTCCCCTATCAATGAATTTTCGGCACTGAAGACTCATACAAGCCTGGATAGTGCTGGGGAGGAGCGAGGGCTGATTAGTCGGCAATATTCACTTGCTATCTGAATTGCAGCAGAAAGGCTGGTCACCATTCTCCAGGTATATTCGGTGCCACCTGCTATTTGGACAGTAGTGAATGATTTAACACTAGAAGCCCCAAAAGGAATTTTACCTAGAAACCTCAAAGTGCGTCAATTGACACATTATCATGACGACTGCGTTTAGCATGAAATGCAGATGTGAATTAATGTGAAGTTACTTATTTGTTCAATACGTGCAGTATGTGACGTCATTACATGATGTCATTGTGTGTTTATTGTTTGTAATGTCGGAGTAAAACTGTAAACAGTGATTGAGATGTGCCACCTAGTGGGAACGCAAATTTATACCTAGAAGCCCCACAGTACGTCAACTGACGCATTGAAGACAATTGAGTGTGTCAATTGACGTACTTTGGGGCTTCTAGGTATAAATTCATTTTCCCGCTAGGTGATGCATCTGTCATTAATTTTCGATGCACATATTTGAACATCTTGACCTTGCTAATAAAGTCATGGAACATGACTGACATGGTTCTAGCAGTGGTGCTGGTAGACAACGTTGAAGATGCATTTGCGTCAATTGACGCACTTTGGGGCTTCTAGTGTTAAATGCCCTGGCATTGTCTTCCCTTATGCAATTACATGGAGAAATTCTCAAAATGGGGAACAGGCAGAGCATTGGCACTTCGGCAATGTGTTTTGTAGTATCTGCCAATTCTTTCCGTCACATGCATGCACCAAGTTACTCCCCCCTAAGAGGAGGTGTTAGTTTGGGTGATAACTTTTGGGTGGGCTATTTTATAAAGGCACATAGGTGCATCTCTTGCCTTTATAAAATGGGCACAGCATATGCACCTTTCCTGCCTGGTACCACCATCCTGGCTGAAATGTCATGGCCTAGGGATTTACAAATGTGTTTCTCCTATTCTTTGTCTATTGGGAAAAGCTCAGTGAATGAGTCCTCTGATGACATCAGCAGGTCTTAGTTGACCACTGCCCAAGATTGTAGCAAGTGGTCTCTTGTCAACACTTCCATGTACACAACAGAGGTAGAAACCTAGGTTAATTACTAGATGGCATCAGGATAGTCAAAATTAATTTTCTTTAAGTATCCAAGCTGGCATATCCAAGACTTTAAACAAAAGTGTATTTTTGTTCGTTGACAGCACCAGTTAACAGTCACTTGAAAGCAGCAAATATTTTCATAGAATGCATGCAACACGAATGCAGATCAATCTAGGTTCCTTGCAGCCAGTGAAGGTCAGGAGCTCATCAGTCCCATGACAATGCATTTTATTATGCAACGGCATATTTTCCAGTGGCTAACACCATGCATATTAACGTATTAACATGTAAGGTTGTGCACTTCCTCCTCTTCTACACAAAGATGGGAGTTGCATATGGTGTAGCACTTGTCAAGCAGACACATTCTCTAGTCTGGTAGACAGGTTTTCAGGCTGTCCCTAATAAATATGCATGAGATACATTTGCATGCACTGCCCCCATTGTATTCAAATGTATCTCATGCATATTCATTAGGGACAGCATGAAAACCTGAATGGTGTTTGGCCCTCCAGGACTATTTATTATTTATTTTATTTATTTATTTACATTCTCTTATATACCGCGCTATTCTGCATCAGTGCGGTTTACATTGAACAAACTGAAATTACATTGAACAGGGCATTATAACTTGGAGATAACTATTTTACAGGGAACATGGGCTATGGAGGGTTAAGTGGCTTGCCCAAGACCACAAGGAGCACCAGTGGGACTAGAAACCCCAGTCCTTCCGGCCCAAGGTTGCTGTCCTCTAGTGGGATTTGAACCCCTGACCTTCCGGCCTGAAGTACCTCCTGGAGGAGTGGACTGGAGTTGGGAACCTCTGTGTGTAAGCTAACTCAGTTTCAGGAAACAACAAATAGAATCTCAATTTAGTGTGCATTAAATCCGTGCTGTGCGGTAGCAGGCAGATACCATATGCTAATGCTTACTAAAATATGATAAAATACAGAGGCTGGGACTAGGAATGCTACACTACCAAAAGTTTTCATTTGTTACATTCAAGTAAGCGATCTCCCTGTTCCATCTTCAGGTTCACAGCTGAAACAAGATCACAGACGGACATGATTTCCACATTAGGCGGTCACTTTCTTTGATTTGTAAACAAAGCCTAATAAAACCAGATTACAATGGGCTACTGCTAGAAACAGGGGATGACCTATTAATAATATGATGAGTCCGTTGCAGAGATACTCCTAGACCACCTCCCATCCTGGCTTAAAAGCCTTCTCACGTGCAGAAAATTAAATTAGTGCTTATAATTAACATAATTAAAGTTATTTATTTATTTAGCAACTTCTTTTATAACACATACTCTACAAGTCACAGCAGTTTACAATAAACTTGAAAACAGGAAAGGAAGGCTACAAGTTGATAAGTAAAAGTTAGCTCAATAGCTTAAAGTAACAATGACTTGATTATAATTGATAGAAGATGAATTTAAACAACAGTGCAGTAGCAGTTAAACAACATATGCTCTTCTATACGGGGAGTTTAACTTGGAGGCTCTTAATGCATACAGGGGATACAAGTACATTGGTTCAAATAGCTGCATAGTTGTATATAGTTACATTAACTGGCCTGTATATAGTTATTGTTCTCCCTGTTCTCCCTGTTAAGAAACTTGTTCATTGTACATCCGAGTTATTTTTACCTGTTTATTGTAAGCACAAATCACTAAACTGAGATGTGTAGATTCAATGTTTATTGTAAACCGCACTGATCTTAAATAGCGCGGTATAAAAGAAAATGTAATAAAATAAATAGTATCCTGAGGTAGTGCTAAATGAGTGTAGAGCAGAAGTGAATACTGGTTTGCTGGGCTTGATTATTGTCTTATAGCCAGAAGGAGATGGGGAAAGGGCAGGGGGTTGATATTGCATGTTAGATCCCCAACTTCGTGGTTTATGTTTGTTCCGTAGAGTTGGATCCATAGTGCTGTAGAAATAGGTGTGCCTTTATTTTCCGGCAGAATTCAACAATGTCATCCAGGAGCCATATGTCATTGGGTAGGGAGTTCCAAATATGTGGGGCGAACAGCAAGAAGGCTTGTTTAGAGGTGGTTTAATTAGATCTGGTTTGAATAGGTGGGATTGCCAGCATCTCTTGATTGGCTCTGCACCTTGTCCTAGTTTCCAGAGGCTTTGAAATGAGGTTTTGGAGAACGTGGACTGATTAATGATGGAGTATTTTGAAAGTGGTTAATATAGTCTGTCAGACGGCTGCCTGGGTGATAATCTTCACAGTCTTGGCAAGTGCATATTATCTATATGATTTGCAAGGTATTGTGGGCAATGTAGTTCATTCACACCAGACACAGCTGCTGACAATAATTTAGTTGTGCTCTTGGGTAAAGCCAATAAGATTTTTATTTATGGGGTTATTTCTCCCAACACAGATATGCTTGGTAGCACATAAATTAGGTTACTTGCTTTCAGTGTTAACTTGGAAAAACAAAGTTAAAATCAGGAAAACAACAAATGAAAAGTCACAAAGCAAGATACAAACTGTTCTTTTCAGGTTAACTTCTGATTACTTCCCACATAGATACAGAAGTGATTCTCTCCTAGCTCACAAGCAATTAGGTAAGGCTTAATTGCTAGCAGTTACCAGCTGAAACCCCTTAGCTGGCTTGCCTTCCACTGTGTGGGTCAAATCCTGCTTCAGGAGCTTTTCTGAGTAGATTAAAGAACAAATTTGTATTTCTTTGTGATGGTTGCTGTACTTTATAACAGAAAGTTACCAACGGAGTTCAGATAGAGAGCAGTCCATATAAACAGGATCCTCATCTGCTATTATTCCCCCTTGTTCAACAAGCATGGGTTCAATATCATGGATTGGCACAGATGAATCTCTCAATGGAGCATTTTCAGGAGAATACTTGTTTCCCTGCCGTCTTTCAAGGTTATAGCTAGGGCATAGATCAGTGTTCATACCTGAGCTTCCATTGCTGCTAGAGTTCCTCTCTATATAGCCTGGCCAGTATGTAGTCCAGTTCTTATGTCCAGCCTTCCAATCCAGATCCCTGGACACTGGATCTCTCTTCACATACCTTCTGGCACGGGTCTTAGGGTCCCTTCCACGTGCAGCCGTCTCCCTCACAGGTAGCCTCTGGTGATTCCTAGCTCTGCAGCACCATTCCTCTGGTTTTCCCCAGTCCAATGGTGTATGCTGGCCCTTGGAATACCTCCCAGTATACGTACTGCTTTGGACTCTTCTAGACCTCTCAAAGGCTTTTCTCCTCTTTCTTCCAGAGGATCTCTTTCCCTCTCTGTTCGTCCGGTTTGGCTTCTGCTTCTGATGATCCTTCAGATGAAACTGATGATCATTCTCTGGATATCCAAGGTGATCATGAAGATGGTCATCTGTAGAATAAACTCTACTCTTATTCTGCTTAGATGAGTGCTCCTCCCTAACACAGCGCAGCTGTGCTGAATCAGGCCCTGCCCTTTGAGATGAGTGCTTAGGGATTACCTCATAGCCCTCCTGATTGAACACACGTTTCCCCACTTCAGCTCCTCTAATGGCTGTTGGAAACCTGGTGCATTCTGGGACTGGTAGTCTTTTATGGGAAAATTCTGTTTTCTTATTTCTACCAGAACTGACAGGTTGCTTGTTCAGAGTCACTTCACCTTTTCTATAGCTCCTTCCTGAGCTATGATAAGCTTCCTTATCACAAGCCCTACATCTAATTCTCATGTGTATTGGGAGTCAGTGCAAGTGGTGTAATATGGGTGTGATATTTCTGTGTGATGAATTTGATATTATCCTTGCAGCTGTACTTTGTACCATTTGTAGGGATTGAATGGTTGCCCTTGGGACACCCTGATAGTGTTACAGTAGTCAAGAACAGGCATTATGAGGGCCTGGCAGACATCTCTGAAGTCAGAGTGGTCGAGTAGTGGTCGGAGCTGGTTAAGTATTCTTAGCTTGTGATATGTTGCCTTCGTGACATTCCTGATGTGGTTTTGAAAGGTTAATCCTTGGTCCAGGGTGAGTCTCAGGTTCTTGACCTGATTTTTTACATCTAGGATTACATCGGTTAAGTTAATGGTTGGAGGCGGGTTGAACGTTAGGTTTCATGTTATGTGGAGGACCTCTGCTTTCTTGTGGTTGATGGTTAGGTTATGCTCTGTGAGCCAATTGCTCATGGCCTTGAAGCAATTTCCTATGTTTGTGTATTCCGGATGGTCTGTGCAGAAAGTGGTGTAGATAAGGATATCATCGGCATATAGGAGATATAGGATGTTCTTTTGTCGTATGACGGCACATATTGGTTGTATTGGTCTCCTTGAGGGAGACCTTGATTCTGTTTGTATTGGTGAAGGGTAATAGGTCCAACTTCCACTTGTTTAGGGATTATGCTTAGAGCAGGTTTTAGACCACGAAATTCTATTTTTGGTAGATTCTTTATTTATTTAGATTATGAGGGTTTATATTTCACCAATCTAAGCAAAGTATCCTTACCCTCAATGGACTACTTCAGTAAAATGAAACAATATCATAAAACATAACAAACATAAAACAGCCATATGATAAAAATAAGCACGTGTGTGCCAAGCTTATGAAGACACCAGATACTGAAAATGCTCAGCTAAATGCCACAGAGAATAAGAGGGCTTTCAGTTTCTTATGAAAAGTCAGGAGGTTAGTCTCAAAGAATGTTGAACAAAAAAAAAAAGCCCACTCTATCATGCATAAAGGCAAATGTAAAAAGGTATTTAATTTAGAGACGTGAAAATGTCATAGGTGGGGGGAAACCCACTCTCTCAACACCAATTAACAAAAATATCATCATAGGGAGGCGTGGTCTAGTGGTTAGGACAAGGTACTTCAGGCCGGAGGGCCGGGGGTTCAAGTCCCACCTGGGGACAGCAATCTCAGGCCGGAGGGATTGGGATTTCTAGTCCTATAGGCACTCCTTGTGGTCTTGGGCAAGCCACTTAACCCTCCAATGCCCATGTTCCCTGTATGTATTAGTGTGTGTGTCTCTCATATCCCCTCATGTTAAATGTATCCCCCCCAATTGACCGCTTTGACCCGGTGAAAAGCGGGATATAAATACAGCTAAATAATAAATAATTTTAATAATAATATAAAAACCTTGCACAATGAATTTGTGTTCCCCAAAACCTCTGCTTTTACGGAGAGGTGATATGCGCAACAGCAGAGTTTTTCCGATCCTCCTTGTCAAAAGGCAGGTTTCTGCAACACAATCTCCACATTCTTCCTACCGTCGACTTGTCTGCCCCTGCTGCCTTCTCAGCACTTTAGTTCAGGCATCTCTTTCCGGAGTCTACAGCACCTTCACCCCTTTTCTCCTTTGTGTTCTCTCAATCCTCTTGACTCCTTTCACTTCCTATCCTCCATTATGCCCTCAACCCTGTCCACCATGTGCTCTTCATCCTCCACACCCCTTGTCCTTATTCCCCTGCTTCTCTCATCTCTGTTCATCAGCTCTGAGCCATGACTGAAACGGTGGGAGCTACATACAAACAAAGCTTAAGTCTGTGCTGGTATCCTGTGCTCTGCTCACAGTGCAAGAGCCGCACAGGATGCCAGCATGCCACCTACATGCACAGAGGAGGACAGACAAAAGCAAGATGAAGGTGAAGAGTGCAGGGGCAGGGACGAGAAACAGCAACATCTGTGATAAAGGGAGAGGAAGGATTAGGGTATGGGACTTCCTCTACTCCTGAGAATCAAAGTCAGATCCAGCTGTGATGTGCTCAGCTCTAATGCGGGACCCTAGTTTCCTCATACGTGGGTAAGAGGTAAGTTTATAAAGCTCATTTTACAAGGAGAAAAGAGCTTTTAGAAAATTCTGCAATGGGCATACACATGTAAAATAAAATGTAGATGCGTAAAAAGCATGTGCCTGGTTTTGCGTGATTTGCGCACAGCTGCTCCTGAAGGCGTAGTTTCAGTGGCACAGAGGTGGAGTTGCACGTATGCGCATAAAGTGGATGCAAACAATTACGCCTTCATTGGAGCAGATGTAACTTTGTGTGTCAGCATTTGCTTGCTATTGGAGCTAGATCTGGCAGCCTGGTTTTTTTTATAAGTGGACTTCTCACATAAACACCCTTTTATAAAATTACCCCATATGGGCCATTTAATATATTATAGATAAAAGTGGTTGTCAATAATGATATTCTTATGACAGCATAAATCATGTATAGTGCCTTGTAAAAGTCAACAAAACCTTGTACATTCATCACATTCTGCTGGCTGAAAATACTTCTCAACAAGCATTAAAGTAGGAGTTTGTTTCATTGACCTACACACAGCGCCGGCTTAACTATTAGCCAAACTAGATGAATGCCCAAAGTAGCAGTTTCTTGGGGGGGGGGGTGCCCTTCTAGCAGCCTTGCCTACACAACATACTCTACCCTTTCAACATGACAAACAATTACAGAAATATTCCAAAGGTATTCAAGAATAAGTAAATCAAACTGTGTTAACAAAGACCATAATATATTAAATAGGGCCAACCTGTGTCCAGACACAGTAGATGAGCTGACTGGAATACTCCTGGATAAAGAATTGAGCTGTTTCTTTTGTATGAAGTGAAACTGAGGGAAGGATCTAAACAATATGAACAAGCAGCTACCAAAAGAACTCAGGATAAGGTTATTCAAATATATAGCATTAGGGAAGGCTATAAAAAATGTCATTGTGTTTGGAATTTCCTTTGGGTGCTGTCAAGTTCATTATTGTAAAGCAGAAATGGTTGGGCACCATCAAGAGACTGCCTCGATCAGGCCTGCCCTCTAGTCAGAAGCTATTGGTTAAGGAAACTCCTGAAGCAGGTCGCTTATGTAACTGTTCTTTCATACCGAAAGGGCAAATTACGTTGTGTAATTCAGAATGTAAGAACATTAGTAATGCCATACTGGGTCAGACCAAGGGTCCATCAGGCCCAGTATCCTGTTTCCAACAGTGGCCAATCCAGGTCACAAATACCTGTGAGGTTCCCAAAAGGTATATGAATTTCATGCTACTTGTCCCAGGGGTAAGCAGTGGATTACCTGAGTCCTCTTTAATAATGGTTTATGGACCTTTCCTCCAGGTACTCGTCCAAACCTCTTTTAAATCCAGCTACACTAACAGTTTTTACTACATTCTCTGGCAACGAATTCCAGAGTTCGATTATGCGTTGAGTGAAAAAATATGTTCTCTGATTAGTCTTAAATGTGCTACATTGCAGCTTCATTACATGTCCCCTAATCTTTCTACTTTTCAAGGAGTAAATCTACGTTTACCCGTTCCACTCCATTCACTAACTATAGAACCTCCATCATATCTCCCCTCGGCCATCTCTTTTCCAAGTTGAAGAGCTCTAACCTTTTAAGCCTTTTTTCAAAGGTATTTATTTATTTATTTGATTTTGTATTTCAAAATCGGTACGGTTTACACAGAACAAGAATAAATGTTTTACATTGAACAGGCATCAAAGAACAGTACAATAAACATCTAGCATTGCACAATCAAATGGAAATTACACTTACCTGGTAATTGTTGTTCCTTTAGTGACTCCAGTTTAGTCCTCCACCTCTGGGTTGTGCACCTCCTCCTGCAGCTTGGAGACTGGGCATGTCAAACTCATGACATCAGTGGATATAGCCGACTGGTCTCTTCCATCAGCCCCAGTGAACTATTGACAAAGCAGACTCAAAACAGCAACAAATAAGTAGCTATCATATTTATGTTAATCCTATACTTAAACCGAACGTAGACCCCAGAACTTATATGACAATTAACCTCCCCTCCAAACAGAAGGGTCTGGTTTTCCCATCTGCTCCTTTCCCCCCTGTCGAGCCAGAGACAAAGAACAGAAAGCACAGTAAAAACAGATATAGCAATAATCAAGACGATTGCCATCTTCTTAAATCTATACTCACCCGTAGTCTTTGCACTTCTTCCAACTGAACCTCCACTGCCATACGACCCCAGGTGGGAATGAGGACTAAACTGGAGTCACTAAAGGAACAACAATTACCAGGTAAGTGTAATTTCCATTTCCTTATCGTTCCTCCAGTTTAATCCTCCATCTCTGGGATGTAACAGAGCAGTACTATCGGGAGGGACCTTAGCAGCCGGAACGCAACACCCCATCGAGGCGATAGTGTTCACTGAAGTAATGAAGAGAGAACCAAGTGGCTGCTCTACACCTCTCTAGTGATGGAACTAAGCTGTGTTCACTGCCCATGAAATCGCTTGCTCTTTCAGTGGAGTGAACTCGCAAGCTCACCGGCGCTGGACAACTCCATAAGATACATGCTAACTCAATGACCTCCTTAATCCATCTGGAAAAGGATGCTTTCGCCGCCGTCCCTCCTTTGCGGAGTCCTCCGAACACCCCGAATAGACGGCCCGACGTGCGAAAAGATTCTGGAACCTTCAAATATCGCCGCAGTACCCCATTTATGCCCAAGCAGCGCAAACTAGGGTCGGAAACGTTCCCGTCCACTGATTCTAGAACTGGCTCAGACACTGTTTGATTTACGTGAAACGGCGAAAATATCTTCGGTGAAAAGGATAAACCTAGATGCAGGACCACCTTTTCTCCGGAAAAGCACGAAAATGGCTGCATACATGACCGTGCCTTCAACTCTGAAATTCTCCTCACCGAACAGATGGTTATGAAGAACACCGTCTTTTTTTTTTCTTTTTTCTTTTTAACATCAAAACCGTAACAGATGCCTAGAGTAGGGCTGAAAAGGTTCCTGTACTAATGCCCTTAAAACCAAGGTGAGATCCCACGTAAGGACTATGATTCTATGAGCAGTCCGCGTTCTGGTAACTGCTTGAAGAACACGCACGACCTTGACATCAGAACATAGCGACCCTCCTTGTACTTTGCCCCTATAACAAGACCGGGCTGCTAATTGAACTTTCAAGGAACTGGATGCCAGCCCCTTATCAAACTAGTCTCGTAGGAAACTTAACACTAAGGGTGTAGCAGCTGACGCCATGCGGACTGGAAGCCTGGAGTAGCAGTACTCAAAAAACATGCCATATGCGCACATTAGCCAATGACGTGGGCTTTTTTTTTTTTTTGCCTAAAGCAATGTCAGAGTGATCGATCTGGCATAACCTGCATTCCCTAACCGTGCCCTTTCAATCACAAAACCGTACGCAAGAAGCGATCTACCTGCAGCATTTGCAGCAGCCCCTGTATCAACAGACTCTCCGACATTGGAAATCTTCAAGGACCTCCGTCGAGTAACCGAATGAGGTTGGCGTACCACGGATGCCTTGGCCAGTCCAGGACCCCCAACAGCGGTTCCCGTTGCGGTTCGATACGCTGGACCACTCGCCTGATGAGCGCCCATGGCGGAAAGACAGAAAGGAGACCTGTCGACGGCCAAAGTTGTGTCAAGGTGTCTAATCCCCCTGATATCTCCTCCCGCCGCCTGCTGAAGAAACGACTCATTTTACTGACTGGGAGGCGCTATGAGCTCCCTGCTCAGCATCCCCCCTTGGTGAACTATCTGCGTGAATCCGTCCAGATGCAACTCCCATTCCCCGGCCTCCAATCGGACACTGCTGAGCCTTCACTTCGGGGCCGAACACTAGAAGCACCAGTGCTCCACCTTCCGCTCCAAGTGTTGAAATGACCAAGGGACTCCTGTTCGCTCCAAACACCCTGTGCGTAAAACATCCTTGCAATGATCCCCCTAACCAGCGAGGTTCGCATCTGTCAACATCGGGAGACCGTGCGGATGCTCCAGCGGCAAGCATGCCGCAAGATCTCCTGGGAATAGTCCCCTATGAAGGGATCGCCTGACCTGCGCTGAACATGGGTGCCGTTTGTTCATAGAATAGTTCTGTTGCGATCATCATCTTAACAAGGACCTTGGTGAGAAGCGCAAGCGTGCTGGCCTACGGAACTACCTCCAGAGCCGCCGCCACTGACCCAAATGGCCAAAGATAGCTCCAATGCGGAGGAAGCAAATCTACCAGAAAACCTGCATACTAACTTTTGAAGGGCTTGGCCTCTCCGCTCCGACTGAAACACTGTTCCCCATTGGCAGTCGACCCGTACCTTGAAGTACCCCAGGGCTTGGGGTAGACCCAACGACATTTGACCGCATTGACTATCCAGCCAAGAGCTTGAAAAAATTTTACTACTCTGCCCGTAACCTGGACACTCGTGGCCCAGGACTGTGGCAGACTTAGCCAATCGTTGAAATAAGGGAAACAAAAATTCCTTCTTTCCGTGACACTGCCGCCACCACCACCATTATAACCTTAGTGAAGATACGTGGGTCTGCCGCCCAAAAGGGCAAGGCTTGAAACTGAAAATGCCTCCACAGGAAGGCAAAAAAAAAAAAATGTGCCGCCCATATTGAAACGTGTAAGCATACTTCAGTCAGGCCTAGGGATGTTAAACCGAAACTCCCCCTGCGGGACCGCTACCACTACCGATCGGAACTGCTCCATTCCAAAGTGGAACGCTCGGAACCGTGATTTATTTCCTGGAAATCCAACACCGGGCGAGCAAAGTCTAGGATATACCCGACATGAACTATCTACAACACCCAGTGCCCCGCCGTAATCCGGATTCCGGCAGAAAGAAACACCCGAAGGCTTCTCCCTATCGACAGAACTGCCACCTGACCCCGCCTTGCTTCATTGTGGTTTTCGGGCATTTGCGGAAGAGGTAGCCGAGGATCCCCTTTCCTGCACTTTGAAAACCCCGAAACCCTTGAGCTCTGGAAGCCTATGTACCCCGTGGAGAAACTCCCAAACGAGCGGTTACTTCCTGACCATAGACAGATGGGAGGAACTTATTGCTCTCTATCCCCTATGATTCTAACTAATACCTTCCTTGTACGTAGGCGCCTCTGGTTCTCCACCGAACTGAAGCTACTACAAACCTTTTTTTTTTTTGTAAACACATCTTTATTTCTGTCTGACTGTCCATCAGCCTGTCTCAGGAGAAAGCAACAAAGTACCATCCATTTAAATCACTTGACCTGATGTGCCTCACTCTCAAACCTGCGCGCTAACCAGCATGGCCTATCGAATCAGGCCTTTCCTCACCTGTCTGCATCAAGCAACTGCGGCCTGAAACAGTTTTGAGCTGCATAACACCCGGAATGCTGACGGATGAGGTGGGAGATACATCCCTTGATATCATCCCAATCCAGCACTGAGGTCTGGCTGCCATGGTGAGAAGAGCTGTGAACCCTCTCCAGCAAACTCCCTCTGGACTCGGGTATGCAATCAGATCCCCAGCACCGTGCCCCTCCACAGGCTGCGTGCCCTAGCCTTTGAAGTAATTAAAATAAAATCTAATAAAAGTAACGCAAATAAAGTAACAAACTAAAAAGATGCCTCCCTAGGAAGAAACTGCTCCGCCCCGCTCCACTCTCTGGTGGCCGCCTCCACCAAACACCTAGCACACAGCCTTCGTGAAACACCCGTGGACCTGAGTAAGAAAAACAAAAATCAGACCTAAATATAGCAGGAGAGTTTCACATTCAAATACTGCCCTGTTGCCATCCAACCAGAAACTTATGAACCCCGGGCCAAGGGAAGGACAGGAACCACCATAAGGTTTGAATCTATACTGGAAGCATCAGCTATGAGGCGGAGCCTCATCCAGAAAAAAACAAAGGCCCCAAGCATCACAATGGATTTCTGGATCTCCCTGAGCATGGGTGCGACTATATATAGATATATAGATACATACATACATATATACCTATATCTCTATATATCTATATATACTTATTTATTTATTTATTTATTTATTTTAATCCTTTTTTTTTTTCATCTGGCCTTCTCCTCTCAGAGAATGGATAAGCACCCTGCCGTAGCCAAAGAGCTCCGTGCCAAAAGCACTAGCC
Source organism: Ichthyophis bannanicus (assembly GCA_033557465.1). Taxonomy (NCBI): domain Eukaryota; kingdom Metazoa; phylum Chordata; class Amphibia; order Gymnophiona; family Ichthyophiidae; genus Ichthyophis; species Ichthyophis bannanicus. The sequence continues at coordinate 304,127,271 of CM066032.1, read as the reverse complement.
ATATTTCCAACAATGGAACTGTTTGAACTCAATCAAATTCGTAAGGCCTAAGGGGTCCGTTTTGGGAGTAGGACCCCCCCAGGCAGTGCCAAAGCTTGCCAGCATCCGGGAGGGCAGACTCCCCCGCACCGATGCTGAAGATCGCATTCCTATTCTTCCTTGCCAATGCTACTTGCCAGGAAATTGAGGGGATCAAAGCGGAACTGGACCAAAACAAAAATAAAAAATACCGAAGGACCTGAGGTCCCCCCCATCAGCTCCCAAATGCAATTAATCTCCCCCAGGAATGAAGGAATAATCCCTGAAATAAATCGAAAGTAAACTCTTTCAGAATAATTATAAAAACGCAATTGAAATAAATGAATGCCCCCAATTTAAAACCCAGCAAGCCCAGCCTGAGGCAATGGAAATAATTGAAGCTGCCTCACGCACAAAAGCACAGGAATCACCGGCCTGCGTTCAGCAGGCCTGCTTGACCGCCCGGAAACACAGAAAAAACAAAAATCCTCGACTCTGGGCTGAACCCCTTCCCTGATGATCGACTCCACATCGGAGCACCTAGCCCACTCCGGGCTGAAATTGCTGGCCTGATTTATTTTTTATTTTTTTCAGGAACGTATAAAAATAAAGCACTTCCAAAATTGCTCTAAGTAACACCAAAATAAACTAAATAAAGTAAATTATTTATTTATTTAGACAGTTTTGTATACCGCCTTATCCTTCAATCAAAGCGGTCACAACACAATTGAGGGATACATTTAACACATGGGGATATGAGACACATACACTAAATACTTACAGGGAACATGGGCAATGGAGGGTTAAGTGGCTTGCCCAAGACCACAAGGAGCAACTGTGGGACTAGAAACCCCAGTCCTTCCAGCCCAAGGTTGCTGTCCTCTAGTGGGATTTGAACCCCCAACCTTCCAGCCTGAAGTACCTTGCTCCAACCACTAGGCTACTCCTCCACTCCTAACGCCGAAAAGAAATCCAGCTCAAAGCAAAAAACCACTTCTGCCTCATGGCTGGGAAGAAAAGCGCGGGAGAAATGGCCCGCTGCAACAACAGGGTCTGCAGGCCGCAATGCACACCGACGCGGGCCCGCAGCCTCGGAGCCTCTCCGCAGCTCAACGGAGCACTCACCTCCAAATATACCCCCGAGCCATTCTCCGTCCGACCGTGGTCTCCGCCACCCTTCCATCTGCGCTGCTACCCACAGCGCGGAGAGAGCTTTCTGGCTCTAGCAGTGAAGCTCCAGTCACAGCGCGAGCCCCGGAGGTAATCGGCAGATGTTCTGCCCCACTGCACAGCTCCCCCCCCGTTCAGGGGAGAGCAGCTCAAACCGGCGGAGAGAGAATTTAAATAGAGAGGGTCAGCGCTGTTCAAGCCCTGCACCTGAATCCCCCCAATTATTTTTTTTTATTAAAGTAACAGTACCAAAATAAAATATAATAAATAGGTGAGAAAGAAAATTCAAACAACTAACTATCCTAACAACTATTCCTTATGTATTCCCCTTGTGAGCCCAGCACCTACGTCCTCCTGCTGCATGGAGACTGGACACACTGGGGCTGATGGGAGAGACCAGCTGGCTATACCCAGTGATGTCACAAGTTTGACATGCTCAGTCTCCAAGCTGCAGGAGGAGGTGCACAACCCAGAGGTGGAGGACTAAACTGGAGGAACGATAAGGAACAATGAAAATTTCACATTAAACAGGGGCATCAACTTGGGTAGTAATAGGGAGAACTAAGTTACAAGCTGCTATGTGGCCGTAAGCAGTAGGGTGGTCACAGCTAAGGTTGTCAGGCAAGGTCTATAGTATAGCTATGGTATATGGTCATAGTACAGTTGGAAAAGATGCGTCTTTATTGCTTTCCTGAAGGTTGAAAGGTCGGAGATGGAATGGATCAGGGCAGGGAGGCTGTTCCAAAGAGTTGGTGCGTATAATGAAAAAGCTTTGTTCTTAGCAGCTGGGAACTCTTTCTTATTGCTGAAGGGGTGGTGAGTATGTTTGATACCTTTCCATGCTTTTAACGATTGAAACAAATTGCTCATTATAATGCAGTTTGAACTGTATTTTCAGAAAGCTGAATATGTAAAATTTACCAGGATGTGAAACTAGACTAAAGGATATACCCAGACTAAAGTCTGAATGATTTGTGTGATTTTCTATGTCTAAATAAAAAGTAATAAAACAAAAAAAAAACCAGTAGTTGGCCAACAGCCAATGTCCTATTTTATTACTTCCAAGGAGAATTAAGCAGAATCGTACCTCCTAGTTATACATCTTCCTCCCAGTTCCCCATAAATGGAAATATCAACTGTACATTTATATATAAATATGCATGATATAATCTGATTTGTATTGTACTTGCAGTAAAGCAGTTACTTACCTGTAACAGGTGATCTCTGAGAACAGCAGGAATAAGTCTTCACATATGGGTACGTCGGTACCGACGGAGCCTGCACGGGAATGCTCCCCAGCATCCAATCAGAAAGCTTTTGGGAGCATCCCTCGCGCCTGCGCGCTGACTTCCCGCCCTTTCCACTTCTTCTCCTCAGTTGAGTTTCATAGCTGAGACAAAGGAGAGAAAGAGGAAAGGAAGACAGATAGATAGATACAACTCCTAGGGGAGGTGGGTGGGTTGTGAAGACTTATTCCTGCTGTTCCCAGAGATCACCTGTTACAGGTAAGTAACTGTGCTATCTCCAGGAACAAGCAGGAATGAGTCTTCACATATGGGGACTCCCTAGCTAGAGATGCCAGGGGGAGATCCCATAAAATGCATGTTCCTGGATCAGGAGTACATTTCCCACACAGGAATCTCCGGCATCCCACGAGGGAATGGAGGGTAGGAGTTGAAAATAGAAGAGCTGTAAGGAAAACAGCAAACCCAAGGACTACAGAGAGGAGTCCATGGCATGTATGATAAGTACCATTAAAATTACAATATGGAGCTTACCTACTGGATTGTAGGAAGTAGAAAGCGTGAAGGAGTCTACTGGATATGCAGTAGCGGAATCCTCAAGGTGACCTCACAGCAGTGAGGGTGAAGGTCCAGACCTGGAATTAGGAGGTGATCCAGGTGTCAACTGGGGTAGGATTAGAACGGCAGGTCTTCAATGGAAAGCTTTATGAGAAAAAGCTGAAAATTCTTTTAGGTACAGAATCATAATATTGAGGACTAAAAGAAGAAGACTGACCGATTTGGACAACTAGCCCAGTCTTGGAGGGAAGAAGGGGTATGGAAAAAAGCCCATATTCCCAAGGAGAACAATGTGTACTCTAAGCAATGAAGATGTACACTGTCTTTCCTAGCTGATGAGAGTTAGGAAAGATATTGAAGCTTGAATCTTCAAGGATAGAGAGACCTAGAGCAAAGCGGAAGCTGTTATCACCACAGTAGTGGTTGTGTGCATAACAGTCCCCACATACTAAGGAACAGTATGAAAAAAGGGAGCTCACTGTCTGTAACCTCTGAGAAAGGTACAATTGCTATAGCATAGACAGTGAGGAGATAGTATTTAATACATATCGATCTATAAAAAGTCTCCCAACAGATATATATATATATATATATATATATATATATATATATATACCTATATATATATATGTATATTTAGATATATATAGGTGCATAATTATGCACACACAGCTTACAGACATATGTATGTAGAGGCATATATAGAGATATTTACATACATGAGAATAAGTCCGAAGATACAGTAAGCCCCATAAGAACATTCACATGGGGAATGTGAAGGGGAAAGATTCATCCAATAACAAGAGGTTGAAACTCACTTGACAGATATATAGAGAATCTATTTCCGGGGGCTAAGAGGATGCAGGAATGCAATCCAGTAATAACCAGGATGATTGTGTGAAAAACAGAGGATAATATCAGTCTGTAAAGAGCAAGTCGGGAGTCCTTTAGAACTCTGACCTGATAGATGGGTAGAAACGCATAGAGGAGATACCAGGAGGACCCACTGGAGGGACATAGGGGTATCATGCGTTACTAATAGCCTTGGATATTCACGCAGAAAAAGCTTATATTCTGAATTATAACAAGAGACAAGAGGGTGTGGAGAGCCCTCACAGTCATGGGAATGATTATAAGCTTTTTTCTATTTATTTATTATTTATTATTTATTTATTACAAGTTCTTATATACCGCACTATTCGGCATCAGCGCGGTTTACATTATAACATAAAGACCATAACAACAAGCTGTTTGGTTTACATCGAACAGGAGTACAAACTTGGAGAACCGGGGTAAACTATATACATGAGATAATTACATAGAACAGAATAGAGTCTTAATAATATCAAGAACGGCATGGTGTGTTCATGAGTGGGTCACTTCCTCTGGTTCAATTGCTGGTAGGGTAGTATTGAAGGAAGAGGTGGTATTTGAGTGCCTTCCTGAACTGGAGTAGGTCAGTAATGGCCCTTATGTCGGAGGGTAGAGCGTTCCAGCATTTGGGTACATAGAAACTGAAGGCTCTGTTTGAGGTTGTCATGTTGCACTTTGTCAACGCCTTCGAGGTTGTCAGTAGGTTTACGGCTGTTGTTCTTCTGGATCTGTTGGGGGGTACAGTGTGAATCAGATCTGTGAGTGAGGAGGATGAGATACCCTTGATTGCCTTGAATGATAGGACTAGGGTTTTAAAGATGATCCTCCCATGGATGGGGAGCCAGTGAAGCTGTTTAAGAATGGGAGTTACGTGATCGCTTCTGGAGGCTCCGTAGAGGACTCTTGCTGCGGCATTCATGGCCATCTGTAATGGGCTAAGAGTGGATTGAGGGAGACCTTGTAATATGGCATTTGCAAAGTCGAAGTGTGGCAGGATTAGCGCTTGGTATATGGTTCGGAAGTCATCCGGGTCCAACAGGGAGCGCATATGCCTAAGCGAGCGTATTTTGAAGTATACAGCTTTGACTATGTTATTTATGTGATGTTTCATATCCAGACGTTGGTCCAATGTAACTCCAAGGTATCTTATTGTTTCTTTAGCTTGTAGGTCAGCTTCCTTGACACTGACGTGGGCTGGAGGGGTGAAGTTGGGGTCTTTGGAGATGAAGAGCACCTCTGTTTTTTTATGTTGAATGCGAAGGTTTTGTGATTGGAGCCACTCTATATATTCTACTATATAGAATAGCCCTCAGAGACAAAGATCAATGCTCTGTAGCAAGGGCCCATAGTAAAAAGCTTCCCTGAAGATTGCAGAGAGCATTGTGCAGGAGAATTATGAGATAAAACTGACTGAAGTCAGGTGTGTTGCCACATCCTAGGAAAAAGAGATGGCTAGAAAGAAGATAATGTGAGTAGCCTAAGTGAGTAGGATTATTCAAGATAGATGAGGACTAGCTTGGAATCACTACTGAGGCTAGACAAAAATTATGGAAGATAGACTGGAACTTGTGGAAAAGTACCAGTAGTTCAATCACTGGAACTCCTGCATGCACAGCAGCTGAAAAAACAGCAGAGAAAATCTTCTTGTACAAAACAAAAAGAAACACACAAAGGGAGAGGAGATATTCCTGTCCCTGCCTGATGAGTTATCTTGAGAATGTATTCAAGGAAACAAAAAGTCTACACTGGAATGAAAGGCTAAAGCAGCTTTTCAGTATGGTACCACTCAGTCAGGGGAAACCCTGGATGAGAGGGTAGAGAAAAACAGGTAATTGGAGGGTGAGTTACCCATAGGGTGAGTCAGCTGAAGGAAAAAATGTTCATGTTGGGACAGAAACTATCATGGGATAGTTGTAACTTCCCTTCTTGGTAGTAAGAAGAGGAGAATTCTGTGACCCATGGACAAGAATATCCTGACAGCTTAGCATACTGAAAAGGAAAAACTCCAGTGTAGAGCTTTAAGAAAAAACAGTGAACAAACTTCTGTTAAGAAGAAGTTAATTGTAGATTGTAACCCTCAGAACCTATGGTTGCTGGGTATGTTGAGACTGGCTAGAGTTTGGAAACTTCAGACTAGGACGAGGTGTCCCTTGTTTGGGCACCTCTGGATGATGGGCAGGAGAAGAGTGAAACCTTCTTTTCTTAGGGAAAGAAGGCTTGATAGGACATTTTCTACCTCCTGGGGAAGAAGAAGGCTTAGAATGGTCTCCAGAACCAGGGAAGTCAGTGGAGCAATGAGCAACCTGACGTAAAGCCTCCTTATTGAAGAGATTTTCTCCAGTACAAGGAGAATTACCCAGTGTATGTTGTGCCCATCTGTTCAAGTCAGAAGCTTGGAGCCAGGCTCTATGACGTGCTCCAATGGCAATAGCAGAGGATCTGCTTAGAGACTCAAAAGAGTCTAGAGAAGCACGAGAAAGAAACCAAGAGATATTCCGGCTATGACTAAGAAGCAAGGAATAGTCAGCAGCCTTAGGCTCTGACAAAAAAGGAGTCAAAAGAGATAATTTCTTTGTGACCTCCTGGAGTGTTAGACTCATATAAAATATATAAGAAATAATTCTTGATGCCAGCATAGATGATTGGAAGGTTTGACGTCCAAAGTCATCAAGTGCTCTAGAAGCACGACCTGGCGGATAAGAAGAATGCTTCTTCTTGCTTTTTAACTTCCTCATTGCTGATTCCACTACAATGGAATGATGGGGACGTTGATTCTTTTGAAACCCTGGAGAGGGGGGCACCTGATACAGAACATTAGTTGCTGTAGAAGGTGAGGGATCCCTTAAAGGTGATTCCCATATTTTCAGAAGAAGATCCTGCAAAGAATGATGTAAAGGAAGCATTATATTTCCCTTTTCTGCAGGAGAGCCTTGGTTAAAATTACAGCCAGGGATAGGAATATCAAGAAAGGTTGCCATGTCAAGGAGAAACTTCTGAAAAGAAGGATCTCCAATGGGAACCATCCCTGGGAAGGCTAAGGTTGAAGATGCAGCCTGAGCACCAGAGGATGTACTGGTCTGGTGCAGAAACAGAACCTTACTAGATGGATAATGATACTGGCAGTCACGACTTGAGGCAGTTAGTACTGCATTGTCTATGCCAGGTATCAATTCCAAACTAGGCATAGAAAGGATCGATGGCACCGATGTAACTGCAGGAATCTACATCGATACCGATACCGGTAATGGCATCGAGGCCGTCATCGGAGGCTGCTCAAGCGGTACCGAGACAACCAGAAAGTCTTGGTGAGTATCCTCGGTACTGCGTATCCGGAAACGATAAGGGTTGGTTTCAAGGCGCGTCGGTACCCAGTGATCTAGACTAGATATCGATTCCAGACTCGGCATCGAAGGGAGCGAGTCTATCGATGCATGTCTAGAGTGCACCGATGTCGGTGGTGGTACCGGCGATGCTGATACAGGGAAGTCAGTCTGGGTCGTATCAATCGGTCCCGAAGGTACCGAGGACGCCAGATGACGATTCCTGGTGAAGAGTGGAACACTCGACACCGGAGCCGATGCCGGGGTATCGGTACCGCTCGAAGCGGATACCACCACCGAGCATGGCTTAGGAAAGTCAATCTGGAACGTATCGATCGGTCCCGAAGGTACCGAGGACGCCAGATGACGATCCCTGGTGAAGAGTGGAACACTCGACACCGGTGCCGATGCCGGGGTGTCGGTACCGCTCAAAGCGGATACCACCCCCGAGCACGGCTCAGGTATGTTCTGTGAGGGGTGAGCCCCAGGAACAACCTGAAACCCCTGAAATGCTTTGGAGCCCGAAGACTCCCGCCGGGGTTTTAATGCCAATGGGGTCTTGAGGGCAAGGCCGGAGCCGTCACCATGCTTGGCATGAGACCTACCACTCAAGGATTGGCAAGTCTTAACCTGATCCTGTAGAGAAGAAAACCCCAGTGCCCTCACTGCAGGAGGGAAAACGGTATCGAGGGAAACTCGAAAGAGGGAAGGTCTTCTCTCAGTATTGCAGCCTGATAGTTCAGGGGAAAAAGGGTCAGGACCCAAACAGGTTAGACACCAGTAATTGGAGTCTAAAAAGAAAACTGTGTTTCCACAGTGAAGGCACTTCTTAGAGAAGAAGGCTCCATGAAGGAGAGATCTTGTAGGCCCAAAACGTTAAGACAGAAACAGAGGGAAAAATCTCTCTGAGTTTAAGAAAAAAGAAAAGAAAAAACCACCGGCGGTACCGGTGTCGGCGGGAAAAACAGCTGCGACCACAAGAAAACAAGAAATGAAGTATTTAAAGAAAAAAGTTTCTGCGGTAACAGGAGGATGTCCTGCCGGCTCTGCGGAAAAACGAAAACTGAGGAGAAGAAGTGGAAAGGGCGGGAAGTCAGCGCGCAGGCGCGAGGGATGCTCCCAAAAGCTTTCTGATTGGATGCTGGGGAGCATTCCCGTGCAGGCTCCGTCGGTACCGATGTACCCATATGTGAAGACTCATTCCTGCTTGTTCCTGGAGATTTATGTTTGTATTTATTATATAGCTCATGCCTTTCCACTAATAATTCAGGGTGACTTAAAGTCCCCAGAGTTTGCACCTGAAGCAGTGAAGGGTTAAGTGACTAGCCCAAGGCCACAAAGAGTACAAGTGGGATTCAAACCCTGGTTCCTTGGGTCACCTGGCCGCTACTCTAACCACTAACACAGTAACACATGATGGCAGATAATGACCAGTATGGTCCATCTAGCCTGTCCAGTAAGGTGGATAGAGTAGGTGTACCCACAGCTCCCGTGAAGGTCACCCCCCTCTATTTGTTGAAGTATAAAAAATATTTAAGTTTATTTTGATGTTGTCCTGTGGCTATAAAGGGATCCACTGTGTCTGTCCCATGCCATTTTGAATTCTGTCACTGTATTTGCCCCCACCACCTCCAATGGGAGAGAATTCCAGGCATCCACCTCCCTTTCAGTGAAAAAGTATTTCCTGACGCTGCTTTTGTTTACCTCCTTGCAGCTTCATTTTATGCCCTCTAGTTTTACAGCCTCCCCCTTCTCTGAAAAACGTTTGGCTGTTCATTAAACAGGTACACTAAAAAAAATATTTTTTAAACTACCTCTAATGTTTCGATTGATTTTTACGTTTTTTGGTGCGCTGAATCCAAATCTGGTAACCAATTTGCTCCATCATGTACAGATTTTTTGCTACATTGGGTTAGCAGTTTGAGGTGAACGTTTCAGATTGAGTGCGATCGAGATAAAAGTTTCTTGGATGAATTCTTTATACTAATTGTTTAGTAGTTATTCAAATAAGAATAAAGAAAATTGTAACAAGGCAGCACATAAGAATAGAGTAATGTCAACAAAACACACTGTGATGGTAGCAAAATTGTCTGCACTTAAAACAGCCACATACATGTGCACAAACATTGAGCATATAAGAGCGAGGTTAGACACAAAGCAAAGCAAAGAAATGTGCAAAAAATGTTGTACAGGTATGTATGTAAGAATAGAAAACGCAAACCGCACCATTGCAATACATGAAGACAAACACCCGATGGTGTGAAAATAAAATTCTAATAAATGAGATCCGACACTGTGGTAATAACTAGCAAATTTTTATTTCAAAGTTTAGTAAAAACATGATATTTGTCAACACAGTTTAGATTTTAAAGTCATTCTTGGGTCAATCAATCTCCTGGTGGGCCCGTTTCTTCTTCCCCCGAATGCTTCTCTTGGTGCGCTGCTTGGCGTATTTTTCATCTGGGGTTTCCCGCAGCAGCAACCAGCAGAAATCAGCCATCATAGTGGTGTTCCATCTTCCTTGGTACCTTCTCTCTGCGTCCTTGATGTCCTGGTGAAACCTTTCACCTTGTTCTTCACTGTACGCCCCCAAGTTTTCGGGAAAGTAGTTCACATGGGAGTGCAAGAAATGGACTTTCAGGCTCATGTTACAGCCTTGTTCTTTGAAGGTATTGAGCATCCTGGCAACAATATCCTTATAGTTCTCATCCCGCCTGTTCCCCAAGAATTTGAGAACAACATCCTTGAAGGAATCCCAGGCTTCTTTTTCCTTCTCAGACATCGTTTCAGCGAATGCTCCATCTGAAATGAGTTTCCTTATATCAGGGCCAAAAAACACTCCTTCCTTTAGCTTTGCTTCAGAAAGTCGGGGGAACTTTGAGCAAAGGTACCGAAAGCACTCACCATCTTTTGGAAGGGACTCGATGAATTGCTTAATGAGACCCAACTTAATGTGGAGAGGTGGTAATAGAATTTTATCACGAGGTACCAAGCTCTCATGAAGAACATTTTTCTCACCGGGTCTCACATACTCCCGAATTGGCCAGTCTTTTTTCCCCCAGTGTAGGTCGCGGGCCCGGCTATCCCACAAGCAAAGGAAGCAGGGATATTTGGTGAAACCGGATTGCTGCCCTAATAGCATGGATAGAATTTTAAAGTCTCCACAAATCATCCACTTATGCTCATCATAACGAATCTTCTGAAGAATCAGGGCCAAATTCTCGTATTTTTCTTGGAGAATAACAGAGTGAGCAATAGGAACTGAAGCGAATGTGTTGCCATTATGAAGAAGAACACCTTTTATGCTGTCTTTTGACAAATCAATGAACAGCCGCCATTCAGCAGGATCATACTTGAGTTTAAACTTTTCCATCACTCCGTATATATCGTTGCAAAATACCAAATCTTCCTCTTTGCTGAAATACTTCAAAAATTGTGTCTCGCGGTTGCGGTACCAATAAAAAGTTGTTACTGGTGACAATAGATTTTTCTGTTTAAGCCGAGAACCTAGCAGTTGGGCAGCATCTTTTGGGAGTCCTAAATCCCGGACTAAATCATTCAATTCAGCTTGAGAGAAAAGTTCAGGTTTCGGATCTGGTTCAGTTTCAAACTCGGAAGTACTGGACTCATCGGGAAAAGCCATCTGATGAGTCTCATCATGATCAGAACCGTCCACACAAATATGATCCAAAGATTTTGTTGGTTCAGGCACAGGTACTTCGTTGCTATGAGGCATAGGCCTAATTGCTGAGGGAAGGTTGGGGTAACTTATTACGTTCTTATTTTTTAAGTTGTATCCCTTCACAATGCAAGAGCAAAAATAGCAGTCACTGCTGTGGTCTCTTTGTTCACGCCACATCATAGGTATTCCGAAACGAAATGCTTGTTTTTTACCTTTCATCCATAAGCGTAGATCTTCCTCACATGTCTTGCACACTTTGTGAGGAGCCCACGGTTTGTCTTGATCGCCTAACTTCAAACCGAAATAGGCGAAATATACTTTTTTAATAAATGCAGAAATGCTCCTCTGCCGCTTTTTCACGGTATATTCCCCACAAATAAAACAAAAACTGTCCGGAGAGTTGACGCAACCTCTGGCTCTGTGAGCCATCACAAATACACAGCACTGCAAACTACAACTGTAGTGAACCACTTCGGAATAAAGCTGGATTACGACTGAGCAAACAAAAGGTAATAATGAACTTGCAAGAAACTGAAATTTGACAGGAACGTTCATGTCGCAACCACCGTGTTTGAGCGAGCGAGCGAACGAGGCGAGGCGAACAGGAAAGAACATGCGCCAGCGCGAGTACTGGATTTAGCCCCCCGCCTCCCAATTGTCCTGTTAATGTATAAAATGAATACAAAACACTCTAAAATATCATGAGGGAGTGTTTCTAGTTAGTTAACCATTACAACCTCTATTTTGGGCCAAGAAAATAAACTGCAGTCGGCTAAAAAGAAATTATGTGAACATTCCTTATATGGGTAAGAAATCTAATTTTGCAAGAAAACGTGACGTGATGGAACATTTTGGCTATTTTTCCTGGATTCAGCACCCCAAAATCTATAGGAATCAGTTGCAAAACTGGAGGCAGTTTTTTGGTAGTGTACCTGTGTTACTATCCTTTAAATATTTCTAATGAACAAGATTGCTGGTGAGCGCATGCCAAAAATGCATGTTGTACCTGCAATTTCCACTGCTCTGCCCAGTCTCCACCTTAACCCTTGCTGCATGCGTACTGCGTGCGTGATTTATAATGCAGTCACATTTTTAGCATGTGGTACATTTTACCAGTAAAGAGGCCCCTTTATATCTGCACTGCAGATTATCCTCTCTGAGTCTACGTTCTCATTCTTTTTTTTTTGTTGTTGTTTTAATTGTATACTAGTTTGCCACTGAGCAGAAAACAAACAAACCATAAAAAAGTAATCTGAGATATCTAAAAGAGCCCAGCTCCTGTCAAATTCCTGAAAGAAATACATTCAGCAGGCTGTTCTTACACGAAAGGGCCCTACACAACATTGGGCCATCATATTTCTAATCTAGAGGAGCTTTCTTCATATTCCTCATCAAAAATATTTTTTTTCTAACCTGTAATTACCATAGGCATTACCAGACAAGACAATGAGACTCATTTTCCATAAGCACCTACTTTGAAAAAATTTGTGGTTGCAGCTGTGAAGTTTAAATTCAAAGCACAAATAGTTTATCATCATTATGGTCCTTTCTTCTTTCATTTCGACAACTCTATTAAACACAATTAACAAACTTAATACTGCTGCATCTATAACCCTTATACAACTAAAACTTGAACCACAACTTGCAGATTTATTGTAAAGAATATATATCAATGCATCAGGGCCGGTGTTAGGGGTTGGCAAACAGGGAAATTGTCCTGGGCCCCAGGTCTGCCTTAAGCTGAAGGAGGCATAGCTTGCAGGTGAGCTTTGCGCCCCCTCATCAATTTCTGCTCTGGGCCTCTGCATGTCTAACGCTAACCCCGATACACATACATCCAGTAACAACCATTAAAAGGATGTGGAGTCCAACAGACTGTCAAGTAAAACAAAGGCTATTCATTACTTGGAGACAACTGCTAGATTCCTGTAGTCATCTGTGACAAGATATTTTGCAGAGATCTGCATAGGTTTTTTTAGTGACTTGCATTGTAGATTTTTAAAGCACAAACTAGATATTTTTAGTGATGAACAAGGTGCTCCTCTGGACATACTGTTTCAACAGAATTGCAGATAGCTTAGAAACATAGAATCATGATGACAGAAAAAGAACACATGGCCTATCTAGTCTGCCCTTCCAAATAGACTACTACAATAGTCCCCTATTTTCCCTTAGAGATCCTCTGTGTTTGTCCCATGCTTTGTTGAATTCAGATACTGTCCTCACAGGGGCGGCTCAAGGCAATCTGCTGCCTGAGGCGAAGGATGAGATGGTGCCCCCCTGCCCCGTAGAGGGGGGGGGGGGTAGTGCTTTTTCAGAACTCCAATCAGGGACTGAAACAAACCAACTAGCTGATTAGATTATATGGAAGAAATGCAAGATGTTTGCATACCAAGGAACTAAAAGATAGCAAAAACCAACAGCACAGTTTATAAAACTAAATTATAACTCATTTTTATTTTGTTGTTATAAACTGCGTTATGGCTCTTGCTTTTTCTTTTTCAACATATATTTTGCATCCACAGTGGGTACAGAGCAGAACCAGGACATTCACCCACAGAACTCAATATCTTAAAAAAAATCTACTTCTGATCATCTCACTAACAACAACAAACATTCTCCAGTACCAGGCATATTGTGAACTAATACAAAACCCTACAACAAAGAGTAAATCTACCATACCATACCATATCAGCACAAACTTCCAAAACTCACATAAGGAGCCCATCCAAAAAAAGTGTCACTGTAAATACTACAGTGGGCCCTGGAACATCCATACACCTATTTGAAAAGCTGAACAAGTCAAATTACTACAGTACAGTATAGATCTTTATGTACAAACTCCATGTTAACAGAACACCTGGGCTCAGTCACACACTCAGAACACAGACCCTCACCAAGTACAGAATAAGTAACCACAATCTAAAGTAAAAATAAAAATATGTAGACAAAATTTAAACTGAAACCCCAAGAAGTCAGACTCTGCATGCAGTGCAACATCAGATAAATAAGAGATGCAGTTCCCCCATACTGGATAAAATAGAAAAATAGCACAAAGTTCAATCAATAAAATTAAATAAAATTATTTTTTCTACCTTTGTCGTCTGACCATTTTATTCTCTGATCATGCTGGTCCCGATCTGAGGCTTCTGTTTTCCTGTCTTCTCTTAGCTCTCTTTCTGTGGTCTACGGTCCATCTGCCATTTCTTATCTCTTCTTTTGTTTTCACTTCCTTCCATCAGCCCATTTCCAGTTCCAGTAACCCTCCCCAATATTAGCCCCCTTTCCAGTCCTCCCCTCCGAGTACCTTCCAATGTCAACCGCCTTGCATTCCCACGACTTTCACTGGTGTCCATTCCCTTCCAGTCCCCCTCCTTCCCCACTGTCCAGCCCCTTCTAGTCTAAATACCATCCCAGGTATCAGCTCACGTCCACTCTCAGTGCTTCCACCCCCCCCCCCCAGTCAGCTTCCTTCCAGTCACCCTATCCTCTGTCCTTCCCCCTTCCAGTGCCATTAGCACATGTCAGCTCCCTTCCAGCCTCCTCCCCATTACCCAGCCACCTACCACTCCCATCCCCAAGTGTCAGCTCCCTTTCAGTCCCCCTTCAGTACATCCCAGGTGTCAGCTCCTTTCCAATCTCCTCCTCCCCCCCATATCAGCTCCTTTCCAGCCCCCTCCTTCTCCCATGTCAGCTCCCTTCCTGCCCCCTCCTTCCCCTGGCAGACTCTCTCTCTCTCAGTATCCGCTCCCTTCCAGTCCTATTCTCCCATCCCCCCCCCCCCCCGCATCAGCCCATTTGTAGCCCTAGCCCTTAGTTTTCTTCCAGGGCCAGCAGCACTCTCCTCCCCTCTCCCATTAGCACATTTCCAGTCCCAGCCCCCTTATCAGCCCACTCCAGGCCTAGCCCCCCCCCCCAATCAGCCCATTACCAGTCCTAGCTCATTTCCAGTGCTAGCCCCCTATCAGCCCATTACCAGTCCTAACCCCCCCCAATAAGTCCATTTCCCATCCTAGCCCCCTAATCATCTTATTTCCTGGCCTAACCCCACCTAATCAGCCCATTACTAGTCCATTACTAGTCCTCCTGAACAGCCTGTTTCCATCCTTAACCCCCTATCAGCCCATTTCCGATTCTAACCCCCCCGATCAGCCCATTACCAGTCCTAGCCCCCCTCCCGATCAGCCTATTTCCATTCTTAAGCCCCCATCAGCCCATTTCCAATTCTAACCTCACGATCAGCCCAATACCAGTCCTAGCCCCCCTCCCGATCAGCCTATTTCCATTCTTAACCCCCCATCAGCCCATTTCCAATTCTAACCTCCCAATCAGCCTATTTCAATTCTTAACCCCTCCATCAGCCCATTTCCAGTTCTAACCTCCTTGATCAGCCCATTATCAGTTCTAACCCCCTTGATCAGCCCATTATCAGTCCTAGTCCATCAGCCTATTCCCCATTCTTAACTCGCTATCAGTCCATTTCCAGTTCTAACCCCTTGATCAACCCATTACCAGTCCTAGCCCCACATCAGCCTATCACCCATTCTTAACCCCCCATCAGCCCATTTCCAGTTCTAACCCCCTTGATCAGCCCATTATCAGTCCTAGCCCCCCTCTTCGATCAGCCTATTCCACATTTTGAACCCCCCATCAGCCAATTTCCAGTTCTAGCCCTCCCATATCAGCCCATTACTATTTCCACTGCTTACCCCCCCCCCCCTCATCCCAGCCCAGCCCCAGACCTTCTCCAGGGGAATTTAAACAACAACAAAAAAACCCTGAGAGGAAATGCCTGTTTCCCATCAGCACCGGTGAGCTCAACGTTAACAGAGCTGCGGGAAAGAGAAACACTCTCCCTTCGCGGCTCTGAAAAGCTGAGCCGGCATGGGGAAATGTCAGGCTCTTCCGGGGAGGTTCGGGGCCGTGGGGCACTTCATTCTGCTGCTGCAGCAGTGGCAGCAGCTTCAACGGCCGGGTTTTTGTTTTGTTTTTAGATTTTGAAGGCCGAGTGAGGCAGCCTTTTTGGGGACATATTTTGTCGCCCCCAAAAAGTTGCCGCCTGAGGCTACCACCTCACTTGGCCTCTTTATAAAGCCGCCCCTATGTCCTCCATCTCTGCCATCTCCACTGGGAGACTTTCCATGCATCTACCACTCTTTCTGTAGAGTCTATCCCCTTTCACCCTCATCCTATGTCCCCTCATAGCAGAGCTTGCTTTCAATCAAAAGAGGCTCTCCTCCTATGCATTTAGGTGCAAAAGTAAGGATGAAAAAACCCCTAAAAACTTCGGTCCATGCATTTTTTATGATGTGTGATAGGGTCTTTACATTTCATCTAAGAGCATTGTCTCCAATGGGATCCAGTAGAAGAATGTTAAACACTCCCGCCATTATTGTACTGATTGTTACCCAAAAGGCCAAGAAGCAATCCTTCACATTTTCTGCACTGGATATTATATGAACAGAGCAGATGTACATGTAAATCAGCAGTATAAGCTCCCCAACCTCTACTGGATGTGAACAACAAAGAATGCATCTACCTCTTGGGATCTTGTCAGATTGGCCACTGCTAGATACAAGATGGGGAGAGGGATTGATGGACCTTTGGTCTTACCCAGTATGGCATATATTATGGGGCTGATATTCAAAGTGATTAATGCAGTTAGCAGACCTGCTAAACACATTAATCACGCTTACTGGGATTATTGAGCGGCAGTAACACTGGCTAGCATTGGGGTGTTCTGGGGGCTACACCCAAAGATAATTGGGGAGTGGCAATATTCAGCTGTTGTCTGATTATCCCTCAGTAGGGAAAATTAGGAACATTAAAGACTATCTTAACTTTCACTACCAAAGCTAATTGGGCAGCAGCTGAATATCATCACTGCCTGGTTAGTATTCGTGCTGTCCAGATGACCCAGATATTCAAGGTTGGTGGCCGAATAGGGCCCTGGCATGGCATATTTGAGTCTTTAGTGGCAACGGATAGCCACTTTCGAATGGCTAGTCGCTGCCACTGAATATTGAGCCCTATGTTCCTATGTACTTCTCCATCAGTGTTCCTCAACCAGGTTCTGAAGGCACCACCTTCCAGGGACACAGCGAGCAGTGCATCTATGTGCAGTTGTATTTCATAGTCACAGTACTGTCCTCGAGACAGGGGCATAGCTACGGATAGGCCTGGGTAGGCTGTGGCCCAACCCCTTTGGAGCCAAGTCCACCCAGATCAGTGGTAGTACTACTGACCAACGAGAAGAGAGCTAAAGTGGTATCAACATCCACACTGCCTAGTGTCCACCCAAAAAAAAAAAAAGTCATGACTACATCACTACCTCAAAGGCAACAATTCATCTGGTTTTTAGGTATTTGAACTGATCATGAATAAAATATATTTGTATTTGATGGAAGCAGTACACATAAATCTCTCTTGCATTTTCATTGTGAATATCCTGAAAACCAGATATGTTTGTGACCCTCAAGGACCAGATCTGCACAACACTGTCTGGTATAGCAGCTGGGCAATTTGGTTATGAATTCATATTTTAAAGAACATACTGAAAAATCTCTTTTTATTCAACAAGAGAAAGTAAAAACATAAAATATATTATCTACAGCTTCTGACTTTTCAACAAATGAGGAAATGAAAATTTCAGGAATCTGTTGCTGGTTGCAGCCACAATTTCATGCCTACAAACAACATCATGATACCAAAATAACATGCTTGGCAACAAAGAATAAGATTATACCTTTACTTTCCAGATCTGGGACAGCAAATGAGTTTAAATGGGCTAAATAAAAACAAACAGAAATCTACTTCATCTTCATCTACAGTTGACATCATCGGCGTTTGGTTACTGAACACATATGCTATAATTTGTCTTCAGGGAGGAGTGTTTCCTGTTTACCATGAATACCAATGGAGAAAAAAAATCTATTTCCATGCCACGTTCACTTTCTAATAAAAGGCTAACAAGAACGCTTTCATTCGGCCATTTATTTCACAGGCTGCAAAATCTGTGTGGCCCACCCACTGTCATCAGGATTTAATTTTTTCTCTCAGTTATGATAAATAAAACAAATAGAATATAAGACAGTAATGACCTCGGATATTCAGACCCATTCAGTTCCTCGCGCTCTCGAAGTTCCTGACTGGAATACAGCGATGGAACTCAGAAACAGGCTGACAATTCTGTTCATTATTCTGCCCCTTCAACAAATGTTAAAACATTCTTTTGGCGCCAGCAGTACACAATAATTCATTCATACTAATGTTGGTGCTCAAATGTTTTGAGTATATAGATGTAAAAACAACTCATAAGGTATATTATGTGCCATGGGCTATGATGATATATTTGTTTAGGACTATGCTTCCTGTATTTTTTAAAAAATGTTGTGCAATGTTGTGGATCGAATGACCTGCCTATTCATAATCACTTCTCTTAGAAATAACATTTATCAAAAGGTTTATGGAACATTATGCAAGTCAGGTACGAAGAGAAAAAAGGAAGGGGAAAACCTCCCTACAGCAAAGACCACCATGTGGAGTTTCTCAGAGTGTCACACTTCTTTACTCGGTAGGCAAACAGTCCGGCTGTAAGGGTCTGCATGGTTAATTCGCCCTCTGCTTTAGGGAGCAGAGGTTTAATATAAATGTTTTGATAAGCTTCAGTATAGGACTAGTGGCTAGATGATAATTTAGCATCTACAATGTCTTGCAAAACTTCATACCCTTGTGCATTTTTTACATTCTGCTGGCTAAAATATGCAATTGAATATGCTTTAAAGTAGGAGCTTGTTTCACTGATCCACATAGCATACGCTCCAGTTTCAACAAGAACGAACTATTACAAAAAGTAATTAAGAATAAGAAACCAGAAAGTCATGAAATTCAAACAATATATTGCTAGGCATTTAAACCAGAGGATTGGGGAGGCGCATGGACTCAGATGAGTGTGAGATGTCACCTCCACCCCCCCCCCCAGATGAGTGTGAGATGTCACCCCCCCCCCCCCAAAAAAAAAAAAGCAAAACAGTAGTGGGGAAAACAACCAAATAAACCATCTTAGCTACTCACTTCTCAGCAACAAGGTAAAACAAGATAGTAGGGAAAAGGCTAGGCCAGTGGTTCTCAACCCAATCCAGTCAAGTTTTCAGGATATCCACAATGAATATGCATGAGATAGATCTGCATGCACTGAAAACCTAAGTGGACTAAGGGTCCCAGAGGACTGGGTTGAGAACCTCTGGGCTAGACAGATGAAGAGTTTCAAAAAGAAATAGCTAAAAAGCAATGAAGTTATAGATCTGCAAGTCCTAATAGAAGAAGCAGACTTAGAAATTGTTGCTATTACAGAGATGTGGTTTAATGAGTCCCAGCAATGGGACACGGCCAAACTGGGATAAGCCACTCATACACACAGTAACAACAAATGGAGTCCACCATAACAGAACTCGGAGGGAAGAAAAGGAGAAATAGGAGGAAAAAAGACCTCGGTGTCAAAAGAGCCAAGCAATTTCAGGCTTTTCTTAAAATCATAAAAGAACAAAAGAGAGGAAATCCTCTGCAGACAACAAGCAAGGCACTAGAAGAATAGAGAATGACCACAACCATACCAATGATGTCTTCACAAATGCAAAAAATCTTTATTCAAAAGCCTGACTTTGGACAAGTTTCGGCACAAATGCCTGCAAATGGCAGCCTTTATATATTTTTGGAGAAAGACCACATTGTTAGTGTTCTTGCAGTTAGTATTCTTGCAATTACGCATTTGAGTGGACGAGGGTTTTTGTGTATCCTTTCTTTTTAGTTCCTTTTATACATTTTATGTTTCTTGTTCTATTTATTTTTTATAGTTTCATGAAATTTTTTTTACTATTCCCCCTTTTTTTGATGTGAGCATTAACTTCCTTTATTTCAACTGATTGCCTTTTAATTATAATTTATAATTCTCACTCCCTACTCTAGGCTTCTCAGCGATTCCGACCAGCATTTAGCACTGGTATGAAATCCAATTAATTATTGTTCATTTTCTCCATATTTTTATTGTTAATATTTGTTTCGTTATTGTCAACATCTGTTTTTTATGATTATACCCTTTTACATATTAAACCTCTTTTTATCATCTATCTTTGTTGAAACTCTTCTTTTTTGAATGCCATCTCCTGTTATTTTTAGGTTTTTGATTGTATAGGATACTGTATATACCTTTTGTCAACTTTTTGATGATCAGTCTCACTGGTAACCCTCTGCTTGCATTTTTATTATTTATGATTTTATTACTTTTATTGCTTTTTCATTTATTTCCATGTGAGCCCCATGTGTTCTTTATGACTATTTTTAATTGTCATTTTATTATTTTTGGTATCATTGTTTTTTAAATAAGTATGTTTATATGCTTTTATGTGAATTTATGTTCTTTTGCTTTTTGTTCATACTGTTTTAGAGCCCTGATGCAGGCATTTGTGCCGAAACCTGGCCAAGTCGGGTTTTTGAATAAAGACTTTCTGCATTTGTGAAGACATCATTGGTGTGGTCATGGTCATTCTCCACTCTTCTGGTGCCTTTAGCTCTCCCACATCACATCACCGGTTCAGAAAAAAACCTCCTTATTCTCGTTGGTAATGTTACTTTAAATTCCAAAATATGTTTCACATGCAGTGCTTTTCCAAAAGCCCTCTTATCCAACAGAGATGTGTTTTGCCAGGAGCTTCATTAGGGAATGATATCCAATTACTAACAGGAGACAAGAAAATACATATTGTTAAACTCTCCTTTTTTTAAAAAAAGTATTCAACCACAGAATACCTATAGCCAGCACTCCTAATTGATGTAACCATATGTACCGGGCAAGAACTAAGATTAAGCTCACAGACATTTCCTCAAAAATCACATTCGTGTAAAAACTGTATTGCAAACAATATGTTTCCCTCTCATACAGGCACAACGTTGCCATATTAGCTCCCTTTAGACATCTACCCGATTTTCCCTCTCACATTAACAACCGGATTGCAAATCAGTCACTACTACCAACCTTGTAATGCGATTCCCAACAGGGCTAAAATGGCATAGTACTGCATCCCGTGTCATCAGTAAAGCTGGGATCACTGTGCCTGTGATACTCGTGTTAAAGGGGCCCTCCTATTTCTTATTTTCTCCCCTCTGAGGTCTACTATAGTAGACTTCATTTGTTGTTACTAAGTGTAAGCAAAGTTTTGAGTAGCTTATCCCAGTATGGCCATGTCCCATACTGGGACTCATTAAACCATGTCTCTGTAATAGCAAAAATATCTAGGTCTGCTTCTTCCAATAGGGCTTGCAGATCTGGAACTTTATTACTTAGACTGTGCGCATTTGAGGAGATGAGGGGATATGACAGAGACATTCATATATCTCAGAGATGTTAACCAGGGTGGAACCAGGCTGCTGGTGCTAACATTTAAAAAGGAGATAGAGCGATTTTTAAACTAGATTTTCATGGAAGCCCACAGTCACTCAGGAGCACACTGTTCTCTGTGAAGTGTCCTTAAAAGACACTGACAACACCCTAAAGATAGAATATCCAAACAGAGATGTTATGGAAAAGGGTGAAGTAGGCCAGGTATATTTGAACAACAGAGATAAATGATTCCAAATTACCCCATCAACAGCTAGGCAGGGTGTGAATGCAAACAAAACACAAACTTTAAATTATCTTTATGCAAAGTGCAGAAGTCTAAAAAAAAGTATGACTGGAGAATTAGAATGTATGGCACTAAATGAAGAAATAAACATAATAGATATCTCAGAAACTGGCAGTACAGTGTGCATCAATCAAGTGGAAGGGTGGTGTTATATATTAAGGATGGCTTAGAGCTAAACATGCTAAAAATCCTGCAAGAAACAAAAGACAGCATGAAATCTTTACAGACAGAAATTCCACGTATGATGTGGAAGATCATAGCAGTGGGGGTATATCACCATACATTTGAACAGGATGAAAAGATAAACAGTGAAAGGCTAATGTGGCTACAACAATAATTGGCCACTTTAATTATCCCAATATTGACTAGATAAATGTCTCATCAACAATGCTAGGGAGGTAATGTTTCTAGAAACAACAAATGCCAGTTTCAAGGATCAGTTGGCCCTGGAACTAACAAGAGGAAGAACTATTTTAGGTCTAGCCCTTACTGAACCACAAGATCTGCTGGGAGGGATAACAGTGGTGGAGATGGTTAACAATAGTGATCTTAAAGCAATCAAATCAGACAATCACTAAGGATGGTGCTACAAAAAAAACACTGTTACAGCATTAAATTTCAAAATGGAGACTATAATAGTATAAGGAAATTACATAAAAATTAAGTAGAAATTATATTAAAACAGATTGGAAGATTTTCGTTTTCTCTCATTAGTCTTGAACTTATTGAAGTAGGATTTTATCCTCCAGTTGTATTTGCCTCTACAGCAAGTTTCTTTTCAAATTCTCTCTTGGCCTGCTTTCTTACAGTTTTACATCTTACTTACCAGTGCTTACGTTTATCCTTTTTTTCCTCGTTTAGGTCTGCTTTCCATTTTCTGAGTGATGCTCTTTTGGCTTTAACTACCTTTTTCATCTCACCATTTAACCACATTGATCTTATTAATGCATGCAATATATTTTATCAGGGCTTCCAAAATGGTGTTTTGTATGCTTTGTACAAACGTTTGATCCTGGCAGCTGCTCCTTTTGTTTTTAAAAACCCTGTTTTTGATCCTTTCAGAGTATTCTACACTCTCATATATTTGGACTATTTTTATAGCATGTACTTCAATTATATTGTTCATCAGCGTTAATTCCTGGCTCTCACTCCTCTAGTCAGCTCTTCCTGTTGTGCCTTTCTAAGTTCTGTATGCCAGTTATTTTGCATAGTGTTGTTATGGGGAT
This sequence comes from Ichthyophis bannanicus, assembly GCA_033557465.1. NCBI lineage: Eukaryota > Metazoa > Chordata > Amphibia > Gymnophiona > Ichthyophiidae > Ichthyophis > Ichthyophis bannanicus. The sequence continues at coordinate 304,104,501 of CM066032.1, read as the reverse complement.
CATTTCTCTCCGGCTTTTTTTTTAATCAGAACAAATCTCAGATAAGCAAAATAGAAAATACACCAAGTAGTAGCTGTTTCCGGAGTAAATGATATCATGTGGGACATTCAAGCCAAACAGAAATGCTGAATAGGAAGCACTGGGAAGAGGAAAAGAGCAGGGTGACAGAAAGGAAAATAAAACATGCATCATAGTTGATTTAACCTTGAGCAAGCATTGGAAAGGCAGGAGATGTATTGGCATAAATAAATAACCAAAATATTTTGAAACAGCAGAACAGCTAAGGGGAAATGAGTTTAAGCTGACATAATTATAGTGTCATTTAAGACAAATGGCATGGGGCAGAGATGCAAGAAACAGCTCCTCAATTACAACAATGAAAAAAAAATATTCTCATATTTCCATCCTCAAAAACATTCTCCTGAGTCTAATCTGTTTCAATGGTACAATAAAACATGTCTATCATTTATCTTAAAAAAAGCCCCCCCCCCCGCCATTTTTTCCTTGCAATACTAAACAGTAACCAGGGGTGATTCTATCATTGCAGGCTGAGGCAGCTGCTTCAGGTGGCAAATTTTGGGAAACGACAAAAATGCCCCAACACACCCCTATATCCCACTCTGCAAAAAATGGGTTTGATGGACTTTTGGTCCGAGCTAGTATGGCAGTTCATATGTTCTAAGCCCCCTCACCCCAAGTCAGCAGTCTCTCTCTAGCCCCCTCATGCCAAGCATACTGTCTTTCCCAAGCTTCCTCCCATCACCCAACAGCAGTATCTCTCTCCAAAGACCTCATCCCAAGCACATACGTTTTTTCTCTCTCGCCCCCTTCATCCTCAGATTCCAGTCATCAGTGTCAAGAAGGCAATAATATATGTTAAACAGTACTGAACTTATCTTCATCAGTGACTTGGGATGGACCCTAAAGTGACTGAGTAAAAGACTGTTTGAGTAGGAGGCAACAGATGGAGGTAGAAAATAGAGTTCACTCTGAAGATAGGATGTTACCAGTGGCGTACTGTAGGGATCAGTCCTTGCTCCTATTCTTTTTACCATTTCTGTAAATAATTTGGAAGGTCTGTTGGGAAAGGTAGGCCTCTTTTTGGATAATACAAAAATCTGCAATAGGGTAGACATCCTGGAAAGTGGGATAAACATGAGGAGGAATCTAGCAAAGCTTGAAGAATGCTCAAAATGTGGCAGCTAAGATTTAATGCTAATAAATGCAAGGTCATGATGTGGCAGGTGCAGGCCTGTGACCCACGGTGTCTGACATAGGCAGGCCAGCATGGCTAGCTTGACCTGTAAATGAGGCCTGTGGAGAGGCATATAGGATTGCACATCCCCCAATATGCTGCTATTGTAAGAAAGAACTCAGTAGAAATATTGAATTAGCTTAGATAAGCAGAATTGCAGAATTAAGAAATGGAAAAATACAGAAAAGATGTGTTTTAAAGTTACTGATAAGAAAAAGTACATTTGCAGAGAAATATTGAGGAGTGCTGACAGATGAGTTACAGAACCTTGCTCTTCTGCACGCACAAATGGTCCCATAGCCTTGAAAGTGTGAAAGTAACAAGTTGATGAACTGACCATTGTAATTGGGACTAGAAGGGGGGCAGGCAGGTGTCATGCCTACAGAAGCCCACAGAAGGAACATAATTGGAGAAACTTATCAGTACCGGGACCAATAGAAGGGCTACGGGAGGTACGGGAGCGTACCGGGACCAATGAAATGTTTTTCTATACCTAGAATGGAACAGAAGTCTATAAAAGTTGTTGTAATGCTTGAAAACTTTGCTCAGCCATTTTGAAATTGTCTTGCTTGAGACTTGTGCACAAATAAATGATTTGGACCTTCTGAACAGACTCCTGGTATCATTGGTTTGTCTGCGCTTTGCTGCTACATATTCCTTGGTGCGTTGGCCGGGAAGTTGTGGAATCAAAGTGTATATAGGGCAATATACCACGACTTTCCGCCTCTATAGGCTTGGTCCTGCCGGGATCGCGCCCTTCCGACGAGGGCCGCTCCCTGGCGCCACCGGTCCCTTGTATCGGAGGGAGCTGGTCGGACCTCGGCGGGCGACGAGCCCGGCTGGAGTCAACGCCTCGAACCCGAGTGAGGGGAGTCCGAGGTCCAACTCATGCGCCTGCTTGGGAAGTTTTGAGGACCGGATCCGGTGAGTATAGTTTTGATTTTGGGTCTAGACAGAAATAGAAAGAGCAGTACTGCCATTGGAACTTGGAATTTGGAATTTGTAATCTCGAGATATTGGGAATTGGTAAGAGAGCATGATCAACTCTCAAGGAAGAGCCGAGTAACCCCGCATGGGAATTCGCTGGGTGAAACCCTCATCCTTTTTGTAATTGGGAAAAAGACTAGTCAGAACAGATAGAAACGAATGCATTCTGGGATACATTGCTAGCATGATTGTGTGAACGAAGTGTGAATGAGAGGTCTGGCAGCACGGACCAAGTGAAGGCGGACCCCTGAGTAGCGCATTTCCTGACCGGGCGACCGCGTTCAGGTCGCGAAAAGGGGGAAGCGATTGTCGTCTTGTCTTGTTATTTGTACTCCCTATACGTTTCCAGGACCGTGCGGACCCCTTACCCACGGTCCGCCCTCCTTTTCCCTTCTGTCTGTTGTTGCGCGCACACATCGAAATGGGAGGGGCGGAGTCTACTAGAAACACTCCATTAGAATGTATGATCGCACATTTTAAAGAGGGATATTCAGGAGATTATGGTATTAAAATGACAGCAGCCCGTTTGCAGATTTTGTGTACTAGGGAGTGGCCCGATCTAGACCCCATCTGGCCCCGAGAGGGAACGTTCAATGTAGAGATTATTCAGTCAATACACCGTAGAGTGCGGATAGCGCACCCCGATCAGTACCCCTATATAGATTCCTGGTTAAGTATTTGTGAAGATCCGCCCCCCTGGGCGCAGCGCTGTTATGAGGAACAGTGCAGAATAATGTTAGCGAAAACAGATTCTAGACAGAAAACGGAACAGCCTAAAATGAAAGAGCAGGACAAGAAAGCCAGAAAGAAGCCCATACTGGTAGATCCTGATTCCCCAGAAATAATTCTCAGGCAGCCCCGAACCCCAGGTCCAATAAGAGTAGCCCGGCGTCCTGCCCCAGAACCCCAGAGACGGCCAGAGCCGGGGCGGGACCCAACCCCTGATCCCCCTCCCGGAGGAAGGAAAGAGGAAGAATTAGTGGAAAGAGAAGAGGAGGATATAAAAAGTGAGTCAGAAGCGGAGATAGAAGAAGGAGAAAAAGAGAATCCCCAGACGAGGAGGACAGTGTACAAATAATTGAGAAAGCCAGCGCTAGCACTAGCACGCCAGTAAAAGAGAAACCCAAAGCAAAACCTGTTGAGAAAAAGAAAGTGACTCCTGCAAAGGCAACGACAATAACCCTTAGATCCCAAAAGACAACTATGGCGGCCAAACTGTTTCCCTTACGGCAAGTCCCGGGAGTGCCCGTAAAGAATGATAATGATGAAGTGGTAGCGGGACCCCTAACTTATGTATATATCCCTTTCTCTACAACTGATTTATTAAATTGGAGGTCGCATTATGCCTCCTATACTAGTAAGCCCCAGGAGCTGACAGAATTAGTAACTAGTATTATGGAAACTCACCAACCCACTTGGCCAGATTGCCGTCAGCTCCTGACCACCCTATTCACTACAGAAGAACGAGCAAGAATTAGAAAAGCAGCTATTGAATGGATGGCAGAAAACCCTGTAGCTCCGGCACAGGGGCAGAATATAATAGACCGTCGGGAAGCAGCTCAGAGAGAATTCCCGAATGAAGACCCCCAATGGGATCCAAATACAGATGAAGGATCCACAGCCCTAGTCCATTTTCGCCAAGGCTTTTTACAAGGCCTGAGAAGGGGGGGCCAAAAAGCTATGAACCTTTCCAAAGTTGCAGGAGTTATCCAAGGGATAGATGAGAGCCCAGCAGATTTTTATGAAAGATTAACTGAAGCCTACAGAATGTATACTCCCTATGATCCCGAGGCACCAGGAAGTTTATGTATGGTGAATTCTGCTTTTGTAAACCAGTCTCAACCAGACATTAGACGTAAATTACAGAAATTAGAAGGGTTTGCGGGCATGAATGCAACACAGTTAGTGGAAGTCGCTCATAAAGTGTATGTGAATCGTGATACTGAAAGACAGCGAGAATGTGATAGAAAGATGAAGAAGAAAGCTGATTTTTTGGCTGCGGCCATAGTTGAAAAGAAAAGGGGAGGTGTCCCTAGTCGAAGGAGCAGAGGAAGAGGGCGGGGTCAAGGCGGAGGCCGGACCCAGAGACTAGGCGTGAACCAATGCGCCTATTGCAAAGAGGAAGGACATTGGAGAGATACGTGCCCGCAACTCGAAGACGCCCAGCAAGATGACGACAACGATCATCAGTGGCGAGAAGAAAGACGAGGCCGTCCCCGAGGCCGAGGAGGAGCCAATCGAGAACAATACCAGCGAGAGAGAGGAGGAGCCATTCAAGCATTGGCCACACCAGCCCATGATGAGGATGACGTGGATTAGGACAGACCGGGCTCCAAGTTTGCTTTAGGTCTCCAGGAGCCTATGGTCGGAATACAAATAGGAGACCAAATTATGAACTTTATGGTTGATACTGGAGCTCAGCATTCAGTAATAGACAAAAAGATAGCCCCATTCACTACAAAAGCAGTCACCATTATAGGAGCAACTGGTGCCAAAGCTACAAAGTCTTTTCTTCAAAACCGAATATGCAGTCTAGGAGGACAGCAAGTAACTCATCAATTCCTTTACATGCCCGAATGTCCAGTACCACTACTGGGACGAGATATGCTAGCCAAGCTTCAAGCACAAATATCTTTCTCTGAACAAGGAGAAATGCAAATGACAGTAAATTCCCAAGCCAAACCAGCAGGAGTAATGCTGCTGACCGTGCCCCGAGAAGAAGAATGGAGGTATTACGTTGATGACTCCATCCAAGATACCTATTTTGAACAAACTCTAAAGAACATCGATGCTCCACCTGGAGTATGGGCAGAAGGCAGTCCCCCAGGCCTAGCCAAGCATATAGCTCCAGTGATTGTAACCCTCAAGCCTAGTGCTATACCAGTGCACGTCAAACAGTACCCTCTCCCAAGAACTGCAATTGAAGGCATCCATCGCCACCTACAAAGATTGCTCGAGTATGGCCTACTAAAAGTATGTCAATCCCCATGGAATACTCCACTTTTGCCAGTAAAGAAACCTGGGACAGATGATTATCGCCCAGTGCAAGATTTGAGAAGAGTAAATGATGCAGTTGAAACCATACATCCAGTTGTACCCAATCCTTACACTCTTCTAGGACTGATACCTGCTGAAGCTACCCATTTCACTGTACTGGATTTGAAAGATGCCTTCTTTTGCATAAGATTAGCCCCTGTAAGCCAAATATTGTTTGCATTTGAATGGCAGGACCCCATCTTTGGAAGAGGGTGCCAACTCACCTGGACAAGATTACCCCAAGGATTCAAGAATTCGCCTACCATCTTTAGTGCTGCACTGAATCAAGACCTTTCAAGCTATCCAGTAGCCCCGGGGAAGAGAGTGCTTCTCCAATACGTGGATGATCTGTTGATAGCTGCCATATCAGAAAGTGAATGTATACTAGCCACCAAAGACCTCTTGCAGTTACTAGATGAAGCTGGATACAAAGTTTCCAGAGCCAAAGCACAGCTATGCCAAAAAGAAGTGAAATACTTGGGTTTTCGTATTACCCAAGGAAGCAGAAGATTAGGCAGAGAAAGAAAAGAAGCAGTATGCAGAATTCCAACTCCAACAACCAGAAAGCAAGTCAGAGCCTTTCTGGGAGCAGCAGGATATTGCCGAATCTGGATACCCAACTTTGCCCAAATTGCCAAACCACTGTATGAAGCTACAAAAGGAGAAGAGAAGTCACCACTGGAGTGGGGACTTGAGCAGGATACAGCCTTCCAGAAGTTAAAAGAAGAACTGATGTCATCACCAGCACTTGGACTACCAGATGTCCACAAACCTTTCCACTTGTTTGTACATGAAGCACAGGGAAATGCCTTAGGCATGTTGACTCAGAAATTAGGAAATTGGGAACGACCTGTAGCCTACCTATCGAAACAATTGGACCCTGTGGCCAAAGGATGGCCACCCTGCTTGAGAGCAGTTGCAGCTACAGCGCTACTAGTGAGTGAAGCAGACAAACTCACATTAGGACAGAACATACGAGTCACTGTGCCACATGCAGTCCTTGCCCTTATGGAACAGAAAGCAAATTATTGGCTCACCAATTCCCGAATGTTGAAGTACCAGAGCATGTTATGTGAAAACCCACAGATACAACTCGAAGTGAGCCATGCCCTGAATCCAGCCACCTTGATACCCATCAGTGAAGAACTCCCAGAACATGACTGCATCGAAGTCATGGAAACTGTGTTCTCTAGTCGACCTGACCTAACAGATGTGCCCATAGACAATCCTGACCAGATCTATTATGTTGATGGGAGCAGTCTCATCCTTGACGGACGACGCTGTGCCGGATATGCAGTCGTCACTCAACACGAAGTAGTTGAATCATCAGCCCTAGCCTCAGGCACATCAGCCCAGAAAGCCGAATTGATAGCACTCACCAGAGCATTGTTATTAGGAGAAAAACTTGTGCTAAATGTATATACAGATTCCAAATATGCTTTCACTACCTTGCATGCCCATGGAGCTCTCTACAAAGAAAGAGGACTCATCACATCCGGAGGAAAATCAGTCAAATATGGTCCCGAGATATTGATGTTACTTGATGCAGTCTGGGCCCCAACACGTGTAGCTGTCATGCATTGTAGAGGACATCAAGCAGGAAAAGGAGAAGTTGCTCGAGGGAATAGATTCGCAGATGCCTCAGCACGACAAGCAGCTATGACAGGACAGATTGCCCCACAAGCTATGCCAATGCAAGCAGCATTGTTTCCAGTACCTTTGAATCTATGGACCCCACGATATACCACCAAAGAATTGGATTACTATTGTGACAGAGAAAATGGAGTACTGAGAGATGGATGGATTGAGCTGCCACCAGAAGAGGGCAGTCAACCTCCAGGACGAATAGTAATTCCTGAACTATTAGGACCATCTTTTGTCAAAGCTTTTCACGAAGCCACCCACTATGGGAAGAGTGCTATGGAAAAAGCACTCAGACCACATTTCTACATCTCTCTGATGACAACCATATCAGCCTCAGTAGCACGTCAATGTCTAACCTGTGCCAAAAATAATGCCAAGCAAGGCCTTATAACGGCACCCCGAGTTCAGTCAGGAGGTGTCACCCCCATGCACAACCTCCAAGTTGATTTTACCGAAATGCCAAAAGCCAATGGATACCATTACCTATTAGTATTAGTTTGTACTTTCTCTGGGTGGGTAGAAGCATTCCCAACCAGAACTGAGAAAGCCCGAGAAGTTACCAAAGCCTTAATGAGAGAGATTGTCCCCAGATTTGGAATCCCAGCAGTAATAGGGTCAGACAATGGACCCTCATTTGTCTCCCAAGTTACTCAGCAGTTAGCAAAAGCTTTGCAGATACAGTGGAAGCTCCACACTGCATACAGACCCCAGAGTTCAGGGAAAGTTGAGCGAATGAATCGTACATTGAAAGCCCAAATGTCTAAGCTTTGTCAGGAGACACACTTGAAATGGCCCCAAGTGCTCCCCATAGCTCTACTCAGAATACGCTCAGCCCCTGTAAAGTCAACAGGATTTTCCCCTTTTGAAGTTTTGTATGGTAAACCCCCACCAATAGTGCAGGGAGTCAAAGGAAATCTAGCCCAAATTGGTTCAGAAGTAACCAGACAAGAACTCCTAGCTCTTAGTTTTGTTCTGCAGACTCTCCATACGTGGATCCAAGACCAGTTGCCTATCAACTTGACGGAACCCTTGCATCCCTACCAGCCTGGTACTTCGGTGTGGATCAAAGATTGGAAGAAGATACCGTTGGAACCCCATTGGAAGGGACCGTACACCGTCATCCTGTCTACCCCAACTGCAGTAAAGGTAGCCGAGATCGACGCCTGGATCCACCACAGCAGAGTCAAGCCCGCCGCCGATCCTGAACCAGAGCAGTGGACAGCAGAACAGCATCCTGATGTACCCTTGCGAGTTACTCTAAGACGGCAACCAGCAGCCTAGACACTTCATCACAAGTGCTTTGCAGTAGCCAAGTCTTTCGAAGAGGATTGCTGTTTTCCATGCAGCAACAGTTTTGTTTCAACGAACCCAATTTGTGTGTGATTTGACACACTACTTTGAGACTACATTGACTAAGCCAGACTTCACAAGCCGACTGAAATTGCTAATAAGTTGGTTAATGTGTACTGGACACCTTGAGGATCTTCAATCAACACTCAGCACCCGTTAAATTGCTTCATTAGCAAACGGGACGAAGAATAAAAGACCGTCGTGATCAAGATCAGCAAGCTGAGGATTCAGAAGAACTCCAATCAACATCAACATGTATCTTCGTTTTTGCTTTGCCTTGGTTGCCTTCTTTGGAGGTTTTGAACTGACTTATGCTTTACCTCCATGCACTGCTTGCATTACTTCTACTAGAACTGGACTGAAAGTAACTCAGACTTTGCTTTATCATTCTTACTATACCTGCAAGGGAACAGTAACTCGGTGTATCTATAACACCACTGAACTAAATGTTTGCACTCATGGCAAAATCAAAGCATGCTATAATCCGCATCAGAATCCATCCTATTACACGTTGGAAATAAGATGGAAGGATGCAGATGGACCTATATTAGCTGCTACACCACCACTTAAGGACATTACTAAACCTGCTGTTTTGAATTTTGATGCATGTAATGCCATTAATAGAGATAGTCAGTCCACCTGTGGTACATGGGAGAAAGCGTATCGAAATGACCATAAGTATATGTGTCCAGAAGGTGCCACAAATTGGTGGAAGTGTACAGGTAAAACAGGATCAGGCTATAGTACTGCTACAGCGGCAGACTACTATTGCCCGTATTGGGGATGTGTTTTTTATGCTACCTGGAACACTGGTATAACTGATGAGAAAATAGATAAACGGATGGCTACTCTAACCAAGCCAACCACTAATGATAAATGTCAGAAAGATGCTTGCAACCCCTTACATTTGCGTGTACATAACCCCCATGCATGGAAACAAGGATATAAGTTTGGTTTACGTATTGCAGGAGGAGGAACAGATCCAGGGACCATTGTGTATGTTAGATTGAATACTCAAGCCCATAAGTCATCTAAATATCATATTCATAATACCTTTTATGAAGCTATGCATGTAAATAAGTTTGAGATCCCTCACCCTTCACAGAATTTGTTTCTAGAATTAGCCGGAGCAGTAGTATCTAGTCTTAAGATCACAGATTGTTATTTCTGTGGCGGAACCCAAATGGGAGACCAATGGCCCTGGGAAGCCCAAGAATTGAATTATTCCATGATTTACAATCAGACTGAATTACACAAGACAACCAGTGAATGGGTGTTAGCGCACTCAATCGTTGGACGTCTCTGCTTTGCCAGAACTGGACCCCAGTTCACCCAAAAGGTAGGACAGCTGGTCTGTCTTAGCCAGAAGTACTATAATGCCACGACTAAGAAGGTAGCATGGTGGTCAGGAATCAGACATCCTGAACCTCCTAACCCATTAGCCAGATTTCCTGAACTTGCAGGTCTATGGACTAACCTTGCCAAAGTCCAAGCCTGGCAAGCCCCACCTGGCCTATATTGGATCTGTGGAAACCGAGCATATGCGCAACTCCCACCACAATGGGGAGGAGCATGTGTCTTAGGAACCATCAGACCTTCGTTCTTCCTGTTAAACACTGAACATGGAGAACAATTAGGATACCCTGTATATACAACCCACAAACACAAAGGAGCATCTAGACAGAAAAGAGAGGCCTTACAGATAGGCAAGTGGGAGAAGTGGCAAGGTGATGATTGGCCACCAGAAAGAATTATTGAGTATTATGGACCTGCCACTTGGAATGATGATGGTATGTATGGTTATCGTACCCCAATTTATATGATCAATCGTATTATTCGCTTACAAGCAGTAGTTGAAATAATAACCAATGAAACTAGTCATGCTCTCACGCTCTTAGCTAGACAAAGTACTCAGATGCGCACTGCCATATACCAGAATCGCTTAGCCCTTGATTACTTGCTAGCAGCTGAAGGAGGAGTATGTGGTAAGCTGAATTTAACCAATTGCTGTTTAAAAATAGATGATAAAGGTCAAGTAGTTGAAGAAATTGCTAAAGATATGCAAAGACATGCTTATGTGCCAGTACAGACTTGGCACGCCTTGAAATTTCCTAATTGGTTTGCTAACCTTTTCTCTTGGCTGGGAGAATTTAAGACTTTCGTTATCTTAGTACTAATCCTTGTTGCTGTAGTCCTCTGCTTACCATGTTTAATCCCATGTTGTATGCGTTCCCTTCATAGTGCTATTGATAGTACAGTAGAGCGGAAGACCGCAACTAGAATAATGGCTTTATACAAAGCTAGCCCTAGTGGAACTAGTAAGAATCCTTTAATCAGGATTTGAATCTTCTGGAAAGTGATTTAATTCTCACACCTTATTGAGTAATAGGGTGAGATTAATCAAAGGGGGGAATGTGGCAGGTGCAGGCCTGTGACCCACGGTGTCTGACATAGGCAGGCCAGCATGGCTAGCTTGACCTGTAAATGAGGCCTGTGGAGAGGCATATAGGATTGCACATCCCCCAATATGCTGCTATTGTAAGAAAGAACTCAGTAGAAATATTGAATTAGCTTAGATAAGCAGAATTGCAGAATTAAGAAATGGAAAAATACAGAAAAGATGTGTTTTAAAGTTACTGATAAGAAAAAGTACATTTGCAGAGAAATATTGAGGAGTGCTGACAGATGAGTTACAGAACCTTGCTCTTCTGCACGCACAAATGGTCCCATAGCCTTGAAAGTGTGAAAGTAACAAGTTGATGAACTGACCATTGTAATTGGGACTAGAAGGGGGGCAGGCAGGTGTCATGCCTACAGAAGCCCACAGAAGGAACATAATTGGAGAAACTTATCAGTACCGGGACCAATAGAAGGGCTACGGGAGGTACGGGAGCGTACCGGGACCAATGAAATGTTTTTCTATACCTAGAATGGAACAGAAGTCTATAAAAGTTGTTGTAATGCTTGAAAACTTTGCTCAGCCATTTTGAAATTGTCTTGCTTGAGACTTGTGCACAAATAAATGATTTGGACCTTCTGAACAGACTCCTGGTATCATTGGTTTGTCTGCGCTTTGCTGCTACAATGAGACCTCATTTGGAGTACTGTGTACAATTGTGGAAACCGCATGTTCAGAAAGATATTAACAGGATGGAGTCAGTCCAGAAGGCAGCTAGGAAACAAAGGGACACAAGACTGCTTTTAGATCCTTATCTCCTTAGACTCCTGTTCACCTTCCATGTGTTTCCTTACTAGTCCCCTAGATATATCCTAGTCCTCAGTTGTTGTGTTGTCTGTCTTGACTAGACAGTAAGCTCTTATGAGCAAGGACTGTCTCTTACATGTCTCTGTACAGAACTGTGTATGCCTTGTAGCAATGTGCAAATAAGTAGTGGTAGTAGTACAATGAAAGTGAAAGGGATTCCCAAGGAATAATCTGATGAAATATTTATTTACGGAGAGGATGGTGGATGAATGAAACTATCAGAATTCAAGAAAGCATAGATCAAATACAGAGGATCTCTGAGAGAGGAAGAGATTGTAGAGCTTATGAATGGGTAGTCTGAATAGACCATATGGTCTTCTTCTGCCTCATTCTCAGTGTTTTCATCTTTATGTTCCAAATTGGAACTGGCAAAATATGATTAAAGCTATAAAGCATATGAAAATGATAGCGTGGCTCACTGTTACCTTGGATGCTTTGGAGGACAGGATAAGCATTCCCCTGTTATAATGGGCTTTGAGGGGAACTGCACAGAAACAGCTGTACACCGAAGGGACTGGAGCATGATGTATGTGCCTATGCAGTTGAGCTCCACGTTTGCACCTAGTAGAAGGGATGCTGATATACACGGACACAGCAGCAGTAGGCACAGCACAGCAGAGCACACACCTCAAGAGACCTGCTGGTTCATCTTCCTCTATGCTAATTCATTTAAAAGCTAACAGAGCATCAGAGAGAAGAGAGGAGGAGGAGGAGTGGCCTAATGGTTAGGACAAGGTACTTCAGGCCGGAGGGCCGGGGGTTCAAGTCCCACCTGGGGACAGCAATCTCAGGCCGGAGGGACTGGGATTTCTAGTCCTACAGATGCTCCTTGTGGTCTTGGGCAAGCCACTTAACCCTCCATTGCCCATGTTCCCTGTAAGTATTAGCGTATGTGTGTCATATCCCCTCGTGTTAAATGTATCTCCCAATTGACCCGGTGAAAAGCGGGATATAAATACAGCTAAATAAATAAATAAATAAGAGAGATGGTATGGCCGCAGTGCAGGTGTAGAGAAGATAGAGAGGATTCATTTGGAGACACAGAAAACATTTAAGCACCTGCTGCTGCGGCACTGAGCATCCCACCTAACCCCAGCATACCAGCCTTCATTGGATTGAGTCCATTGATCACATGACCCATAGGCAGCAGAATGGGGTGAGCCATAGGGACCATGGCCCTATTTTACCTAACACATAATCAGCAAATAAAGAGCATGGTGGCAGGGTTGGAGATTGTTTTGTTTGGCCCCTCCAACCAAAAAGATGTTCCGCTATCCTTGACATGACCAGAATCACTGACCCACTGGGGCATGTGCAAAACCTCAATCTGCCCATGCTTACCCTGCACCATTCTAGATCTTCTTCCTCCCCCTCCCCTCGCAATAATCCCTTACTGATTCCTCACTAGACAACCTGAGCAAGATGCACTGGAAGATCCAAGACCATAGATTCTCTTTTCCTTTCTCTCCCCCCCCCCCCCACCCCCAAATCTTGCAGGCTTAGGAGTGCATGTGGCTCTCAAGCACATTAAAAACATCAGAATGGCAGCACCTCTTTAAAGCAAATTAAATTTATTATAATCAATGCAATTTTTTCAGAAATCTTTAGAATATACAAGTGGAGCATTCCCCAAAGTATTCTTTGTTATACGTTTTCATGGCACACTCAAGAATGCTTTATGACTGCATGACGCACATGTCTTATTTCTTGCAGGTCCTTATGGACTGTCTGTGAAAAAGCAGCTGCGAGATGTGGGAAGTATGTGAGTGACAGAGTTTGTGGGGATTTGCAGGGTGGATCCTAGCGCTAGGTGGACTAGGCTTCTGTGTTGAGAGCAGCACTGGTGTGGCAGCAACAGGAAGTAGATAAGATCATGGCATGGCGCTAAAATATAGAATCAGTGCATGTGTGCTCATGGCTTGCTGCATCCCTCCCCTTCCTAAACAGAAAGTCTGAGTTGGAGAGGGTGGGATGTGCATAGCCTGTGCCCTATACTATCTTCTTCAGGCAAAGGTAGATGTAGTGTGGCGAAGGCGGCAATGACAGGAAAGGGAGGGGAAGAGGGAGGAGATGCTGGACATGGTCTGAAAGGAAAATGAAGAGAAAGGGAGATACTTGATATAGGGAGTAGAGTGGAAGAGAAGGGAAGATAATGGGCGGGGCATAGGCAAGTGAATGACAGGAAAGATGCTGGACTATGTGGGAGAGAAGAAGAGGAGATGCTGGATATGAGTTGTGGGAAAGGAAAAAGGGGATGCTGGACTACAAAAGTATAGAAGGGGATGGGAAGAGGGGGGAGATGCTAGGGATGGGGAGTAGGGATAGGAAGGGAAGAGAAGGGGAGGCACATCCCTTAATTTATAGTTAGTTTTCCCAATTAAGAGGGAAATTTGCCATCCCGGGATATTTTCATCAGCAAGTAATTAACTTAACATAGTAACAGAGTATATGATGTCAGATAAAGACCAGTATGGTTCATCCAGTCTGCCCAGCAAGGCAGCAAGAATAGGTGCACCTGTGCAGGTCACCCCTCCTCATGTGTTTGTTTAGGGGTGTACCCACCACTCCCTGTAGGTCACCCCTATTTGTTCAGTTATAAGAGATAGTTATGCTTATTTTGATTTTATCCTGTTGCTGTAATGGGATCCACTGTGTCTGTCCCATGCCATTTTGAATTCTGTCATTAATATATTAAAAGTTCAGTTGGAAATCAACCCAAAATATTAGCATATAATATATCAAAACATCCTGAAGGCCTTCATTTTAGTTTTTAAAATGGGTTCTAGGGGTGATCCGGGAAACTATAGACCAGTGAGCCTGACATCACTGAACATATAGATAGTCATGATTTAATGGGAGAAAGCCAACATGGCTTTAGCCAAGGAAGAACTAATCTGTTATATTTTTTGAAGATGTGAATAAACAAGTAGATAAAGGTTAACCAGTCAATATAGCGTGTCTGGATTTTCAGAACACCTGTGACAAGGTCCCTCATGAGAGACTCTTGGCAAAATTAAAAAGTCATGGGACGGGAGGCATTGTAGTATTGTGGATCAGGAGATGGTTAAAAGATAGAAAACAGAGGCTAAGACTAAAGGGTCAATTTTCTCAATGGAGAAAGGGATTGTTCAGTCTCTTGCTTACCTGATACGAAGCTAGTGGATCTCACGCATAACCTAGGCAGAATCTTAGACAGTGCTGGGGAGGACATCGGAAAATGTCCTAGAACTTCCCATCCCTAATTAAGAATAACTTCCCATACAGAAATTCCCTAATTAAGCTTTTTCCAATTAAAAAATAGGGAAACAATCAGGCCCCATTTTTTTTAATCAGCAAAGGTGTACGACAAGGCTGCATACTATCCCCCTACCTCTAATTTATATGCAGAACAAATCATCAGAGAAGCAGGACTGAAGATTGGTAGAAGACTCATCAACAATCTTTGCTATGCTGATGATACCACATTACTGGCTGAAAGTGAAGACAATTTGAAACATTTGCTTCTCAAGATCAAGGGATATAGTCTTAAAATGGGTCTGCACCTTAACATTAAGACGACAAAGATCCTGACAACTGGCAAAATCAATAAGTTCATCATTGATGGAGAAGAAATTGAAATGGTTGATAATTTTACATAGAAACATGATGACAGAAAAAGACCACAAGGCCCATCTAGTCTGTCCTTCCATAACAACAACTACAACAGTCCACTTTTTACCTTTAGAGATCCTCTGTGTTGGTCCCATGCTTTTTTGAATTCAGTAACTGTCCTCATCTCTACCACCTCCACTGGGAGACTATTCCACGGATCCACTACTCTTTCCGTAAAGAAATATTTCCGCATATCACTCCTGAATCTATCTCCCTTCACCCTCATCCCATGTCCCCTCGAAGCAGAACTTGCTTTCAATTGAAAGAGGCTCTCTCCCTGAACATTTATGCCACGGAGGTATTTAAACATCTCAATCATATCACCTCTATCCCGCCTTTCCTCTAAGGTGTACATATTAAGATCCTTAAGTCTGTCCTCATATGCTTTATAATGAAGCCCATTAATCATTTTAGTAGCAACCCTCTGCACCGACTCCATCCTGTTCACATCCTTTTGAAGGTGCGGTCTCCAGAATTGCACACCATACTCCAAATGAGGTCGCACCAAAGACTTATAAAGAGGCATTATCACCTCCTTTTTTCTGCTAGCCATTCCTCTCCATATGCACCCAAGCATCCTTCTAGCTTTTGCCATTGCCTTTTCTACCTGTTTAGCTACTTTAAGATCATCAGACACAACCACGCCTAGGTCCCGCTCTTCTTTAGTGGACAAAAGTACTTCACCTCCTATACTGTATTGCTCCCTTGGATTGCTGCAGCCCAAATGCATGACCTTACATTTTTTAACATTAAATCCCAGCTGCCAAATTCTAGACCATTCTTCAAGTTTAGCTAGATCCCTCCTCATGTTATCTACACCTTCCTGGGTGTCTACTTTATTGCAGATTTTGGTATCATCTGCAAAGAGGCAAACCTTACCCGACAGCCCTTCCGCTATATCACTAACAAAGATGTTAAAAAGAATCGGACCAAGGACAGATCCCTGGGGCACACCACTGGTAACATCCTTCTCCTCAGAGTGAGCTCCATTTACTTGTACTCTTTGTCGCCTCCCACCCAACCAATTTCTAACCCAAGCAGTAACTTTAGGGTCCATCCCTAGGGTGCTCAGTTTGTTTATAAGTCGCCTGTGAGGAACAGTGTCAAAGGCTTTACTGAAATCTAAATACACCACATCTAGAGCTCTCCCTCGGTCCAACTCCCTGATCACCCAGTCAAAGAAATCAATCAGATTTGTCTGACAAGACCTGCCTCTGGTGAATCCATGCTGCCTCGGATCCTGTAATCCGCCGGACTCCAGAAACCTCACTATTTTCTCTTTCAGCAGTAAGTTTTAACTTACTTGGATCAACAATCAATAAAGAAAGGACTAGCAGTCAAGAAATCTGATGACGTATTGCTCTTGGTAAAATGGCTATGAAGGAGTCACCAGAACAGCGCAGGGAGGACACAGCCACACCACTTAAAAATAAAGGAACTTTTTAGTTCGTAAAACCTTCAAAAGGTACAGACCTGACTTGGCCAAGTTTTAGCTGTCAGTCACTTAAGAGTCATTGCATGTATACTCCAATGGCAGTCAGGACATAGAAACAAATAAAAACCAGTAGCCGAAAGCTCAATAAGTGCTTCTCAGGTATGCCTTCGGTATCTACTGAGAAAGTGAAAGTAAAAATCACTAGAGCACATGACTCACCAGAACAGCACAGGGAGGACATGGCCACACCACTTAAAAACAAAGAAATCTTTTATTTCGTAAAACCTTCAAAAGGTACAGACCCGACTTGGCCAAGTTTCAACTGTCAGTCACTTAAGAGTCACTGCATATACACTCCAATGGCAGTCAGGACATCGAAACAAATAAAAACCAGTAGCTGAAAATTCAATAAGTGCATCTCAGATATGCCTTCGGTATCTACTGAGAAAGTGAAAGTAAAAATCACTAGAGCCTCATTGTATGCAGGGACATAGTCTTGCTTTTCTTATGGAGAAATCAGAACTACATGTCCCTGCATACAATAGAGTAAACCCAGAACTGGATCAAGCCTGTTGAGTGCATCTGGATCCAGTTGGCAACAGTAACACATATAACACACAAAGGATCATTGGGGATAGTGGGAGAGGGGGAAGGATGAGTGGGGCCTGATTGATTAAGCTTTTTCCCATAAAAAATGGGAAAACAGTCTTAATAATTCAGGCCCTGAAAACCTAAAAAAGTAACCATGATATACTTTTTTAGGTGGGTGGGGATGTACACTATTACCTAGATTTCGCTGGCTGCCCCACAGATATTTAGGCTAGCCCCTAGATTCCAAGAAAATTTGTCAAGACCTCCTGTTATAGAGATACTGTTAAGATAACCAGAACTTGTATTTTTAAACATTACATATGCATTTGATCAAGGTGCAGTCAGAATACGGGTGTCAATTATTTGAAAGAGAAAAAGCCTGCCCCACCCCTTGCCACACGCTCCAAAATAACTGTAGTGATGGCAGCAGTGTAAACTTCAGCACCTGCTGGCCATATCGGGTGGAGGGGAAGGTGGGAAGTACAAGAGGTTGCACTATTTAACCCTCACTGAATCACAGTTCTCTCATCAATTCTCCAACACATATTCTCCCGCATACTATCATAAATCCAAACATATAAGGGGTCATTCTGAGCAATGAATAGTGGGGATGGATGTCCCCCGCTATTTGTGCCTGCTCCTACCCCCAAATAACTTCCCCGTCAGTTGTGCGGGGAAGTTAGACGGGGGCGGGGAATGGGCAGCCCGGGGGTGGAGTCTGGGCAGACAGTGGGCAATCGCTGGCCATGGACGTATAGGGCCGATTCTAATATCAGCCCTGTATGTCCAGGGCCGGCAACATGTGCAGGTAAGTTATTTCACTTCAGAGGTGGAATTACTTCCCTGGACGTGATTTTTTTAAGTGCCTGAGGCTCGGATGGGGCGGGGGGCCAGGGGTCATTCCCCGCAGCCCGATCCTGGCTTTAGGAGGCCAGATTGGGTGTCAGGCTGCAGGGAATAAACCCCTTTTTCAGGTGGCCAGCTTCACGTTTTTTAAATGGAGCCACGGTGCCATGACAACATGACACCATGGCACCGCTGCTCCGTTTAAAAGCCCTGACTTGTCGGGCTGTACATATACATGCAAGCTGGACAGAATCGCAGTCCCAGCCTGCACGTACATGCCTGATCGCGATTCTGATCCCGCGGGGCTAGACGTGCCCCATGGGATGAGAATCGTGATCCCTCTGTACATCCGGCTCAGACCAGATGTACAGAGGGGATCTACATATGTGATGGAATCAGGCTGATATTCTGTATCTACAGAACCTGTCCTCCAGCACCTTCTTCAAAAACAACTGCAGGGAGGGCTCAAGATGTCAGCACGAGCACAGTTGCGCTAGCCGCACTTTGGCTGCTGTCTCTACTTACCGTCTCGATGACTTGGGCGCGAGCCAAGGGGAAGAGGAACGTTGCGGGGTCTGCTTCCACTGGCTTCAGGGCAGACCAAGTTCCAGTTGGTGATGCCAGCCTCCACAGATTTTCAGTCTTCTTTGGTGTCTTCCACGATGGTGTCTGCGGATTCTAGCAGCAATAGGCTTCTCTGAGACCCGAGTGGCATTCAGCCCCGCCATGGCCCAGACTGGAAGTTACTGGCATGATGAGTCTGACTTCGCCTGAGGGACTTCTCTGGGCTGAAGGTTGGAGGTGGAAGCTGCTTCGGCAACTGTACCCTCCCCAGTGGTTTTGGGGAGAGGCTCCAGCCCTTCTGTGACAGCATCTGCGGCAATTAGACCTGCTGTCCATTTGTCTTTTCTTCACTTTTCTAGATTTTTTCCATTATCTCTCTACATCTGCTTTAACATACTGATCTTTCCCCTTTTGCTCTTTCCTCCATTTCTTTCTTTATTCCTTTTTCATTCACTCATATTTCACACTTCCATCCTCAATCCACACTTACTTCTCTGAACCATTTCAAGTCTTTTTATATCTTTTGTGAGATACGGTCTCGAAAAATGAATACAATACTCCAAGTAAGGCTTCATAAATCCCAAGTCATTGGTATCTCCTCCTTGCTGCTGGTTATTCCCCTCGGTATGCAGCCCAGCATCCTTCTGGCTTTGGCTACTGCCTAGTCGCACTGTTTCGCCACCTTGAGATCCTCACACACTAGCACTCCGAGGCTCCTCTCCTGGTTCGTGCGCACCAACCTCTCTCCCTGCCATACTTGGTCAGAGCAAGGCCCATCCAGGCCAGTATCCTGTCTCCAACAGTGGCCAATTTAAGTCTGCACTTATTCACATTAAATCTTAATGGAGACGACCAATTTCTGATAACAGTTCACCATCTTGAGACCTATCCCCATACTGCTCAGTTTATTGACATGCTCCTATGAGGAACAGTATCAAAATCTTTGCTGAAATTTAGGTCTATCACATCCATTGCATGCCCTTGATCTAGTTCTCTAGTCATCCATTCAAAAAATTCAATCAAATTTGTTTGGCATGATCCTCCCCAATGGACTGCATGATCTTGCCTCGGATCATGCAAGCCATTGGTTTCCAGAAATTCCACTATTCTTTCTTTCAAGAGCGCCTCCATTACTTTTCTCATCACAGAGGTAAGGCTTAGTTTGTCACCTCTTCCCTATTACCACTTTTGTGAAGAGGTACCACATCAGCTCTTCTCCAGTCCTGCAGAACCTCTCTCGTCTCCAAGGATCTATTAAACAGATCCTTTAAAGGCCCTGCCAGAGCCTCTCTGAGCTCCTTCAGTATCCTGGGATGTATCCCCATCCAGTCCCAAGGCCTTGTCCACTTTCAATTTTGTAAGCTGTTCAAAAAACCTGTGAATGGTATAGTATCTACTCGTACTCCCTTCCCATTTGTGTATTTGTCAATCTTACGTGGTCCTTCTCCAGGATTTTCTTATGTGAATACAGAACAGAAGTATTTGTTTAGCATTTTTGCTTTTTCAATGTCACTTTCCACAAATCAGTCTTCGGTACTTTTGAGTCTGGCAATTCCACCTCTGATCTTCCTCTTCTCCTGAATATATCTGAAAAAGGTTTTGTCTCCATGCTTCATATCTTTAGTCGTCTTTTCTTTCGCCTTTGCTTCTGCTATCCATCTTTCTCTCTTTGTCTCTTTTAGGTTTATCCTGTATTCTTTTCTCATCTGAGTATCATCGGAGTAACAGCAACATAAACCCTCTCAGTATCAGGCATATTGTAAAGTAATACAAAACTCTACCAAAATCTCACTCAGGACTTAGAGCAAATCTACCATGCCAGCATTAATTTCCAAATCTCACACATCCATTAAACTTTGCAATGAGCCCTAAAATATCAATACACCTACTGGGAAAATTGAACAAGCTGGATTAGTATGGGCAGCTACATAGAAAATCCAAGCTCAGAATATCTGGCCTCAATCACACAAACTGAACACAGACAGACCGTCACCGAGTACAGAATAAGTGACTACAAACTGAAAATAGAAATAGGTAGACAAAGATTAAACTGAATCCCTAGCCGCTTGAGTGTAACACCAGAGAAATTGAAAAAGAGACATTTCCTCCTGTACTGTGTGGAGGAGTGGCCTAGTGGTTGGGGCAAGGTACTTCAGGCCGAAAGGTCAGGGGTTCAAATCCCACTAGAGGACAGCAACCTTGGGCCGGAAGGACTGGGGTTTCTAGTCCCACAGGTGCTCCTTGTGGCCTTGAGCAAGCCACTTAACCCTTCATAGCCCATGTTCCCTGTAAAATAGTTATCTCCAAGTTATAATGCCCTGTTCAATGTAATTTCAGTTTGTTCAACATAAACCGCACTGATGCAGAATAGTGCAGTATATAAGAGAATGTAAATAAAAAATAAAAAAAATAAAGACATCAGATGTTAGGGTCAACTACCCCAGGCACAACATCAATTGGCAATCGCAAACACCAATGACAGCTGGGTCACACACCTCTGGCACCCCTCCTGCAACCTATAGATTAGTGCCCCCTCCATAAGGAGCCTACGCAAAAAAAGCAACAGTATAAATACTACAGCGGGCTCTGGAACATTCAAATACCTATTTGAAAAGTTAAACAATTCAGATTACTACAGTGCAAATTCCTACGTAAAAAACTCCATGTTAACAGAACACCTGGCCTTCATCACACATTCAGAACACAGACCCTCACCAAAATACAGAACAAGTGACCATAGCTTAATAATAAACATATGTAGATAAAAATTAAACTGCAACCCCAAAAAGCCAGATTCTGCATGAGAGAACTAAAAAGAGATGCATTTCCCTGTACTGTATAAAATAAAAGATTGAAAATAAAATTATTTTTTCTACCTTTGTTGTCTGACCATTTTATTCTCTGTTCATACTGGTCCCAATGTGAGGTTTCTGTTTTCCTCCGTCTTCTCTTAGCTCTCTTCCTATGGTCTCTAGTCTATCTGCCATTTCTTGTCTCCTCTTGTTTTCTTCACTTCGTTCCATCTTGGATATTGATCTTTTCCCTTCAGCTTTCTTCCATTTATTTTTCTCTCTGTCTATCCAGTCCTCAATCCCCCTCTTTTTTATTCCATCTACCTACTGCTTTTCAACCCTCACCCCAGTCCTTCCATTCCCCACCTTTTTTTCCTGCTCCATTATTCCGCATTCTCACTCACTCTCCCCCCTCCCCTTTTCCAAGTCAGTGGCAGAAAGATCTCATAGCACCATGCCCAGCTTTTTCTTTATTTCTCCAAGTCAGCACACGGCAGCCACGTGCGGTGAATGGAGCCACGCACTGCAAGTGAATGCTACGGGCAGCATTGGCTGACATTGCTGACTCAGAGAAAGAAAGATGAAGCTGCACGATGCTGAAGCTGCATGCACAGTGAGTTGTACCAGCTCCTGGGCCCACCATCTGAGTCCCCACTTAATCTCCCCATACCCAGCCAATCTTAGATTCTGTCTTCTTTTCTCCCACCCAATTTTTAAAGTCTCCACCTAAGTCCCAGTCCTTGCTCTCCCCTATCTCCCTTTCCCCAGTACCACCTCCTACATCCCTTCTGCACACCCACCCAGCTACTTCCTTCTCTGATATTCATTAATCCTGCCTTTCCCCAGCATTTATTCTTATGACCCTCCCTCTCAACTGTTCCTGCTGTATGACCTTTTTTTTCCTCTTCCACACAAAATATCTGTCCCCCTCTCCATCCTCACTCCCCAGCTTCTTTTTTCTCTCTCTATCACAGCCTCACCCCCTTCATCTTCCCCAAGTCTCAGCTCCATTCTTGTTCCATTCCCTCTCAGCATCATCTTCCTTCCAGTCCCAGTCCCCTATCCCCTAGCATCAGCCCATTTCCAGTCCTAGCCCCCCCCCCCCAGTATCAGTCCCCTTCCAGTCCCAGTCCCACCCAGCATAATCTCTCTTCCAATCCCAGGCTTCCCACCCCTCAGCATCATCCTATTTCTAGTACTAGCCCCCCAGTATCAGTCTTCCTCCAGTTCCAGTTCCTCCCCCAGCATCAGTTCCCTTGCAGTCCCTCCATCCCAAGCATCAGCCCTTTTCCAGTCCTGGTCCCCCAGTCTCAGCCCCCCTCCAGTCACAGCCCCTCCCAGCATTATCTCCTTTTCAATAGCAGTCTCCCTATCCCCCATTGGCCTATTTCTCATTCTAGCCCCCCCCCCCCCCAAAAGTGGCCTCACACCATAAGGGGCCCTGCATAGGCCTCACTGGCTTCAGAGAGAGCCGGTGAAGCCCTAAGTCCTGACTCACCTCTGCACAGCCGCAGGAGTAAACAGTGTTTACCTTTACTCCCACGGCTATGATAAGTCGCAGATACCAGCGCCGCTGTTCCTGGAAGTTATATAGGGACACTTCCTGTCTCTTGCATAAGACAGGCAGTGGCCTTGTTTAATCCCATGGCTGTGCTAACTAGCATCTGTTGAGTGTCTGGAGGTTAAAGGAAAATGTGTTCATTCTTGGACTCCTTCCAGAGTGGTACTCTTGATCAGCCAATTGTCCAGATAGGAGATGACGAACACTCCCAGCATTCTGAGGCATTCTACTACCACAGGGCATTTTGTGAACATACAAGGTGCTGAGGTTACGTCAAAAGGCAACACACGGTACTAGAAGTGTTGTCCCCTCAGGATGAATCTGAGATACCTCCTGTGAGCAGGATGTATCTGAATGTGAGTATACACATCCTTCAGATCCAGGAAGCATAGCCAAACTCCTTTTTGAAGGTAAGGAAGCAGGGTGCCGAGAGAAATCATTCTGAACTTTTCTCTTACCAAGTTCATGTGCAAATCTCTTAGGTCTAGGATGGGACGGTATCCCCACCATTTCTTGGGGATCAGGAGTACCTGGAATAACCCCCCCCCCCCCCCCGACCTCTTTGCTCTGGTGGCAAGAGCTCAAGCGCAAGATCTGACAAAAGGGCAGTGATTTCCCTTCTGATGCAGAGGGTTGAGATGATGCACTCTCAGGGGGCAATTTGGTGGCAGTTCCAATAAATGTAGTTTGTAACCACTTTGGATGATCTGTAGAATCCATGAGTCTGAGGTTATGAGGAGCCACTTTTGGGCAAAAAAAGTGAGTCTTCCTCCGACCAGAGGGTTTCCTACTGCAGTTACTGGAAGAATGGCTATGCTCTGAAGGAACCAGTCAAAACCCCGCCCCAGGTTTGGCTGAGGAGCTGGCTGGGCCTGCTGAGGCTTAACACTGCTGTTGGCAACAAGCCTGTTTGGGCAGGGAGGTTTGGGGCCCATGAATGTACCTAAGCCTACGAGAGTAATAGGTCTTTTTCTGTCCCCCGCCTTAGTACCTTCTGCAATAGAAGGCCAGCTAGAACATGCTTCTCGAGAGATTACAAAGGGTAATGTGCTGCTTTTCTATGAAGCCAGTTTTCTCTTCGACCTGTTCAAGAGATTCTCTCCATGGCACAGCATGTTAGCATGTTTGTGGACTGGAGCAGGAGAGTCTCCAGACGCCAATACTGTTCCTATGATAGAAGCTCTCAATGCCATTTTGAAGATGTCATAGGTCACCTGGACCATGAACTTCCAGCAGTCCTTGCTGTGAGCCATTTGGGAGAAATACTGCTCCAATTTCTCTCGGAGGGAGAAACTGAGACAGCTCGGTGAGGTCGCACATGATATTCTTCAAATACATGCTAATGTAGTGCTGGTAAAAGGCCATGCGGGCTACTAGTATGAAGCTCTGAAAATACCTTCTCCCTAGGAAGAGAGCACCGGGAGCACCAAGGAATGAGTCTCAATACTCTTAGACCTCTTTAGGATGGATTTGATCACCAAAGAATGGCGAGGAAGCTGAAGCTTCTCAAATCCGGGAGCCTACTAAAGTCGGTACATGGAGTCAAGCTTGCTATTAAATGGAGGCACAGCAAGGGGGTTCTCCCACATTCTCATCTGTACTCTCTGCAGGATGCAGTGCACAGGAACTGTCGCCGCTTTCTTAGGAGCCAAAGAGTACTGCAGAATCTCCGACTCTTCTGCCCTAGGCTCATCCTCAGTCTCCAAAGAAAATGGTATGGCCTTTGCCATATCTCTTGCAAAATCCTGGAAGGTCACGTCCTCAGGAAAGGACTTGCGCCGCTCATGTGTTGGAGAAGAGTTTGATGGGAGCTCAGGAGACCTGTTCTTCGACAGATCTTCCGATTCCACATCTGTCATCCATCTTTCTGACTCAGACTCAGAGAGGAAGTCGAAGTACTTCTGAATTTCTGCTTGGATCTCTTTCCTAGTTCCAAGCGGATCAGGAGTTCCTTTGGGAGCGATAATGCACTGATGCTCTTCTAGATCTCCAGGGTGCATTGGACCCCGAGACACTAGAGAGGGATACTGGCCAGGCAGGCACTGGTGCCAGGGCCCTTCAATGCCCCAATGTCGATGCATCTCCCACAAGCAAGGCATGCTTCTCAAGGATGGGCTGCATGACAGCCCATGTTGATGCCATCGACATCGAGGCCCCAGTGTGCTGCACTGCAAAGAGCACCGCGATGCGTTCCTCGAGAGTTTGCAGAAGGCCTTCTCTGTGGCTGCTAATTCCAAAGGCTTGGGCCCGCAGCATCATCACCCAATGTACTCGGTAACTGTACAGAGCTATCAGTGGCCTGGTCTCAGCTCTCGGTAGGCTGATAATGCCTCTCCGATGTTTTGGAGGATGAGCTCTCCTCCCTTCAGGGCAATTTTGAGGGGCACCATTGCGGACCCTCATCGCTCTCAATTCTCAGCCTCGATTGGTTTCAGTGCCAATGAATCAGAGTCTCAGTGCTCGGTTTGATCACCTCTCGGCATCGACTAAGATGAAGCCAAATCCTTCCTTGTCTTCAGGTGGAGATTGATCAATGGCCGATGCTCCAGGGCACTACAAGTGCTCAGCTCCAAGTGGGCTTGAGAAAGCGTAGTTACTCACCTGTAACAGGTGTTCTCCATGAGCAGCAGGAATCAGTCCTCACTTATGGGTGACGTCGGCGCCGACGGAGCCCTCGCGGAGCAATTTTCCCCAGCTTTCAAAGAAAGCCTTTGGGAATTGCAGCGCGCATGCGCGGTCCTCTTCCCGCCCAAGGGTGCCATCTTAGCCAGTCAGATGACATAGCTAAAAAAGACAGCATAAAAATTTGCAAAAAGAACATAAGCAGACGATTGCAACTCCAAGGGGAGGAGGGGGGGTAGTGAGGACTGATTCCTGCTGCTCCTGGAGAACACCTGTTACAGGTGAGTAACTACGCTTTCTCCAGGACCAAGCAGGAAGTCAGTCCTCACTTATGGGACTCCCAAGCTCAAGGCTACCGGAGACCCTAAGCACAAAAATGAGCTCCCTCTAGCTCAGCAGCACAGAAGGAAAGAATCTTCGCTGAATTATCACCCACCGGTAGCCCACATCCGGGATGGAGGGTAGGAGTTGCTCAGACCTCAAAGAGATTACGGAGGACTGCCTGTCCGAAAGCACTGTCCCTGCGGGACTCCCTCTCGAGACAGTAATGGACCGCAAAAGTCTGGCTCGAAGACCAAGTAGCGGCCCGGCAGATGTCTGCCAGCGGAACAGAGCGGAGGTAAGCCACTGACGTAGCCTTTGCCCGAACGCAATGAGCCGTGACTCGACTTTCTAAGGAGAGTCCGGCTGCCCCATAAGCCCAAGAGATACAGTCCGCAACCCAGAGGGACAGAGTACGCTTGGAGACCGGGAGCCCCAATTTATTGGGGTCAAAAGACACAAAAAGCTGAGCAGCTTTACGGTGCTCCCGCGTACGGTCAAGGTAGAAGTTCAATGCCCTTCTACAGTCCAGGGTATGGAGGACCGTTTCAGCTCGGCTGGAGTGTGGTCTGGGAAAGAAGGTTGGAAGTACCACCTCCTGATTGATGTGAAAAGGGGAGACCACTTTTGGAAGAAATTTTGGGTGAGTCCGTAGGACTACCCTATTTTTGTAGAACCGAGTGTAAGGGGGATCAGACACGAGGGCCTGCAATTCACTTACGCGTCTAGCGGAAGTGAGGGCTATCAAGAACAGTGTTTTCCAAGACAGAAAACGGAGAGAACAGGTAGCCATAGGTTCAAAAGGCGGACAGGTGATCCGCTGCAAAACCACATTCAGGTCCCAGTCAGGCGCTGGCGGGCGCAGAGGTGGTTTAAGTAGAAGGAGACCTCGGAGAAACCTCGCTACGAGAGGGTCGCTGGAGAGAGGTCTACCGTCCACCGGCACATGATGTGCCGAAAGAGCACTGAGGTGAACTTTGACGGAGTTGGACTTAAGTCCCAGATTAGAGAGGTGTAGCAAATACTGCAAGATCACCGACACCGGGCAGGAGAAGGGATCCTGAGACTGTTGGGTACACCAGGCGGCAAAGCGACGCCATTTAAGGGCGTAGCATTTGCGGGTAGAAGGCCGTCGCGAAGCCAAGACGACCTCCTCCACCTCTGCCGGCAGGAGAAGGGGAGCAAGGACTACCCTCTCAGCAGCCAGGCCATGAGGTTGAGAGACCTGAGGTTGGGGTGTAGTAGAGACCCCTGATCCTGAGTGAGGAGATCCGGTTGTACCCCCAGAGGGAATGGATCCTCCACCGCTAATTGCAGTAGCAGCGGAAACCACGGCTGTCTGGGCCAGCGAGGGGCCACCAGGATCATGAAGGCTTTGTCTCGGAGAACCTTGAAAAGAGTCCGAGAGACTAGCGGGATGGGAGGGAAAGCGTACAGAAGGCTCCCCGACCATGAAATTAGAAAAGCATCCGCCGCAACCCGAAGGGGGTGTGGCTGACGAGAGCAGAAGCGAGGAAGCTGCCGGTTGTGAGGACTGGCAAAGAGATCCACCGTGGGGAGGCCCCACTTTAGGAAGAGCTTCTGAACTACCAAGGGATCCAGACGCCACTCGTGCGGCTGGAGGATCCTGCTGAGTTTGTCCGCCAGGTAATTCTCTTGGCCTGGGAGATAAACTGCCTTGAGGAGAATGCCGTGACTGACGGCCCAAGAGCAGAGCTTCTGTGCCTCCCGGCAGAGGAGGAAGGAGCCCGTGCCCCCCTGCTTGTTCACGTAGAACATGGCAACTTGATTGTCCGTCTGGACAAGGACGGACTGGTGGGAAGTCAGGTGGGAGAAAGCATTGAGAGCCAGGCGGATCGCCCTGAGCTCCAGGAAGTTGATCTGCTGAGCAGACTCCCACGTGGTCCAGAGGCCCTGAGTACGTGCCCCTTGGCAATGTGCTCCCCAACCCAGGAGGGATGCATCCGTGGTCAGCACCCGGGTCGGCTGAGGTGACTGGAAAGGCATTCCGAATATCAGGTTCGGCTGCCGAAGCCACCACCGGAGAGACGAGATCAGCGGCTCGGAGACGCGCACTAGGTCTGCTAGGCCGCCTGTGGCTTGTCGCCACTGCTGGCGGAGACACCATTGAGCAGGCCGCATATTCAGGCGGGCATTGGGGGTCACATGGACGGTGGAAGCCATATGGCCGAGCAGTCTCAGGAAGCGCCTGGCGGAGACCAGGGGCTGGCTGCGAAAACGGTCGGCTAGGTCCATGAGCCGTTGAGCCCTGTCGAGCGGTAGGTACGCTCGTGCCTGAGGAGTGTGGAGCCTTGCGCCGATGAACTCGAGATCCTGTGAGGGGAGCAAAGTGGACTTTGCGAAATTTATAACAAAGCCCAAGTACTGCAGAAGAGTCACCGTGCGGCGTGTGGCGCTGGTGACCTCCGGAGCGGACGCCGCTCTGATGAGCCAGTCGTCGAGGTACGGAAAGACATATAGGCCGTGAAGCCGGAGATGGGCCGCCACCACCGCGAGACATTTTGTGAAGACTCGCGGTGCGGAGGACAGGCCAAAGGGCAGTACTCTGTACTGGTAATGATTTCCTGCCACCACAAACCTTAGGTATTGGCGGTGGCTTGGGTGGATGAGGATGTGCGTGTAGGCATCCTTTAGATCCAAGGAGCATAGCCAATCTCCCTGCTGGAGGTAGGGCAGAAGGATTCCAAGGGTAAGCATTTTGAACTTCTCCCGCACAAGGAACTTGTTGAGGTTGCGCAAGTCCAGGATGGGTCTGAGGCCCCCTGTTCTCTTTGGTATTAGAAAATACCTGGAATAAAAGCCTTGACCTCTCAGGTGGTGTGGCACCGGTTCCACCGCCTGTTCCTGCAGAAGACCTGCTAACTCCTGAAGGAGTAATTCCCTGTGCAGAGGGGGCCGTGGAGGTTCTCCCGGAAAATAGGAGGGAGGGACCTGGTGGAAGTGGAGAAGATAGCCTTCTCGCACGACTTGAAGCACCCAGGCATCTGCGGTGATGCTGGACCACCTGTTGGCGAAGTGAACCAGCCGGCCTCCGGTGCTGGGAGGAACCAGCGGGGGGGGGAGAGGCTATGCTTAGTGAGTCAAAAACCCCCACCCTGCTGAGCAGGGGCTGGTGGTGCAGGCTTGGGGGCTTGCTGCCTACGGGACCCGTTACCCCGTCCCTTGGCCTGCTGGCCCTGTTGGGGAGCTGCAGGGGCCTGATAATGGGGGTATTGTTTGTAGGCAGCCGCCTTCCTCGGGTAAAAGGACTTTTTCCCCGAGCCCTTCTTTTTCTGGGAAGGGGCAGAGGTCTTCCTAGAAAGCCTGGTCCTGGTGAGAGTCTCAGTCTCAATTTGTGCAGCCTTTTCAGCCATGGGCTTGCCAAAGAGGTTTTCGCCTCGGCAGGGGACATCGACCAACTTGTCCTGCACCCAGGGCTCAAGGTCTGACGACTGAAGCCAAGCCTGTCGGCGGGCACCGATGCCGGCTGCGGCCACTCGAGCCGATGCTTCAAAGCCATCATAGGCTGCTCGGGACATGAACTTTGAGCATTCCCGAATGCCAGTGGACAAGGCCAGGAACCTCCGCAAGGGTTCCTCGGACAAACCAGCGGAGAATCCGGCTAGCTCTTTAGCCAGATCTCGGAGATACATGCCCATGTATAGCTGGTAAGTCTGGACACGACATGCGAGCATAGAGCCCTGGAAACACTTCTTACCAAGGCCATCCAGGTTACGGGCCTCCCTGCCAGGAGGCACCGAGGAGTGCATCTTCTGGCTCTTAAGACGATGCATGGCCGATTCCACTACCATGGAATGGTGTGGTAGCTGTGCCTTTTGAAAGCCAGGGCTCTTGCGGACTCGATAGATAGAATCGACCCGCTTGCTCAGAACCGGCGAGGAGGCCGGACTCTCCCACATGCGGAAGAGTAGTCATTCCAGCATAGGAGGAACCGGTACAGTAAAGTGTTCCCTTGCGGGAGAGTCATACTGGAGGGCGTCGAGCTCTTCGGCTCGAGGCTCCTCCTCGGGGTCCGCAGGGAAGGCCAAAGCCTTGGCCATATCCCTGACGAAGTCCGAGAACCGGGCATCCTCCGGGGGGGACTGCTTCCGAGGCTCGGACTCCGGTGAGTCCGAGGGGACACACCGAGTCCGGAAAGAATCAGGCGACTCTTCCTCTTCAGACTCCCAGACCGACTCCGACGAGGACTCGGTGGGGTCGGCCCGGGCAGGGCGCGGCGCCTGCCGCCCCGACGCCGAGGGAGTCGGCGTCGGCGACCTCGGTCCCGAACGGGAGGCCGAGGGTGACCTCGACCGAGGATCGACTCGAGTTCGCATCGACTCGAGGATCGGCTCGGTCTCCGGGGTCGACTTGGACGTCGACGTCCCGGCGGTCGGGGCAGCGGCGCCAGCGAGGCCAGCGAGCAGTGCCCGCTGCTGGTCCATGAAGGCAGACAGTCTGCTCTCCAAGGCCGTCAACCTGAGTCCGAGCTCAGGTGACCCAGCAGCCCCCGACTCGGGCCCCGACGGCGTCGGGCCCAACGTCGGCTGTCGCGGAGGCGAGTCCAGAAGGACCACAGGACTTACCCGAGCAGGCATCTCCGACTCCAGGCGAGGTCGCTTCGTGAGGTGCTCCTTCTCCAAGGACCCGGGGCGGCTGTCGGGGCTATGCGACCTGGCCCTCGCGGAACCAGGAGCGTCCACCGACGCCGCCCTCGCGGGTTTCACCTTCCGACGATGGTCCCCGGAGGGAGAACCCCTGTCGGAGGAACTCCGGCGACGGTCTGAGCTGGAGCCTTTGGACGCGGAGGCCTCCGACGAGGTCCGGGTACGGCTGGAGTCAGCGAAGATCCTATCACGCTGATGCCGCCGACTTCTCAACGCTTTGGAGGACATTTTGCCGCAGGGCCCACAGATCAGTTCTTCATGATCCGGGCCCAGGCAGCGGAGGCAAAAGTCGTGTGTGTCAGTTAGTGACATATTTCGGTCACACTGACCACACCGCTTAAAACCACTGGCAGCCATCGGGGGAAAAAGGGCCCCTGCGAGGTCAAAGGACCGGGCTGCCAGGGAAAAATCGAAAACGAAAGCTGACTAAGTCAGAAAAAACGAAAAAAAGGAAGAGGACTCGTGACCGGCGTCGCGAGTCCGGGCGGGAAAAAGACCGGCGTCGAACCGAAGGAAAAAGAATGAAATAATGAAGAAATATCGACTTTTTCGCGGGGACAAGACTGGGACATCTGTAGGGCTCCGCGGAAAAAAGAAGACTGGCTAAGATGGCACCCTTGGGCGGGAAGAGGACCGCGCATGCGCGCTGCAATTCCCAAAGGCTTTCTTTGAAAGCTGGGGAAAATTGCTCCGCGAGGGCTCCGTCGGCGCCGACGTCACCCATAAGTGAGGACTGACTTCCTGCTTGGTCCTGGAGAACTCCTCAATGTCAATGCACCACCAGTGTTCAATGCCTTTAAGCCGTGGAGACCGGTGCTGATGCCGCTGGATCGGACTTGAGCAACAAAAAGTGATTTGCACTGTTTCTCTCAACCTTTGAGGCCTCTTGTTATCTGCAAACACAAATTACAAGAAAGAGGGCTGATGATCAGGTCCCAGGCATTGGATGCACCAGCTATGTGTATTCGTGTTGAATATGGTCCTAGCTCACTGGGTACACTTCTTAAACCCACTGACAGGTTTCTGGGACATGTTGTCTGGAAAAATAGCTGCAGCAAAATCAAACAGTTCAATTTTTGAAGCAAGGCCCAACTGGAGAATCGGCGCCTATAGGGGCAGAGGTACCACGGAAAAAAGAAATAAAAATAAACAAATCGAGGGGGGAAAAAAACTTTAATAGGGAAAAGAGAACTCTGCCAGCAGGCAAACGGCCAAAACCTGAGTGCAGAAACCCTCGTAGGGGCAAAGAAAAAGTTTACCAAGTGGAGAGCATCAGGAACATGTCCGTAGGGCTCCAAAGAAAAAAAAAACTGATCCAAGATGGGGCCACGGTGCCAGGTGGGAATGAGGCATGCAGGTGAGATGAAGCCTCCCAAAAGCTTCTAATAGAAGATGCAGAGCATTCTCACACAGGGACTCTTGTCGGGGATGTCACCCATACATGAGGACTCATTTCTGATTGTCCACGGAGAATATTCAGGGCTGGCCCTGTCCACTAGGTGAGCTAGGTGGCCACCTAGGGTAGCAGATCTCCGTGAATGGCACAACACAGATGGCCTGCCGTGTCCTCCCCCTATGCTGAGCTGTGCTATGCTGCCGTCACCAGCTGCCTCCGATTCCAGCGGCGGGGTCAGCTCAGCAGCAGCGGCCCACAGCAGGCCATGTGCTTCGGCACACATGTACTGCCACTTCTGACCCCTCCAACATAACCTCAGGGGGTCAGAAGCAGGCAGCCATATGTATCAAAGCATATAGTCTGTCGCTGCTGCCAGCACGGGGGGAGGGTTGCATGGCACAGTGCATGGGGGGGGGCAGTGGCAGTCCAGCCCTGAGAATATTACATTACTAAAAGGGTGGTGAATGCAGAGAACAGACACCCACCAGAGATGGTAGAAAGCAACACAACAACAGAAATCAAAACGCATGGGATAAATACAGAGAAACCCTGATAGCAAAGAAATCAGAGGAATGTCAGGGGGCTTTCTACTTGGCAATGAGGTAGGTAATTAGGATACAATTAATGGTCTTTTCTACTGTCACTGTCTTAAAACCATAGCAGGAAAAGGGCTGGGAGATTTCTGTATTGCAACATATCATCCTTCACTCTCTCAAGAGCAAACGCAAGGGGAGAGGTGATAAAGAACAAACCAAAGGTAGAAAAGGAGGCAAAGTCTTGTATTACTGCAGACTATGGAATAGCCGGAATTGGTGCCAGTAGGTTAATGAATATCAGGTACTCTCCAACATGGCCACATTGAACTGTTTTTTTAGATTGGAAATTTGTAGTAAGGCATGATACGGTAAGGGCTGGGCGAAAGGTATTGAGTGGTTATCTGTCAAAGACATGAGGAAACAAAAACAAGCTGACTGACAAAGCAAATGTCGAGTTTCTACAGCTGAAATAAGACCCTGCAGTGCGCAGGGATAGCTGGGCACACTAGGTGGGTCAACTGGTCTCTTTTTGCCGTCAACTACTATGTTATTTGTACAGTAACCACATATGCTTGGTCTCTCGCCTTTAACAGCACAGTGTTACATCAAGCTCTGATACTATATAAAAATATTAGCATTAAAAATAGTGTAATTTCAATATAACACCTTTAAAAAGGTGCAGTCTCTTCTGTAGATTTTTCATTATTAGAAACATCAAGATACAAGTATACAGGGTGGCCCAAAAAACGTGAGAACATCTCGTAAATTAAAAGCTTAAATAGTTTACTTATTTATCTTTTTTAGCTATATAACTTCTTTATTTTGAGAATTTCCGGTCACCATCTTTTTTTTTAAATTTGTCAATGGTTTACATCTGTCTTTTTGAATTTTTAAATAACTTATATGCTACGAGATGTTCTCACTTTTTTTGGGCCACCCTGTATACATCTTTAGGTATTTTTTCCTCAGAACTTACTCCAAATTGTTTTTCTGACGTTCCAACAGTGATTTTTCTTCTTATGCTCTCTTTGCTTTCTTTACAATGTGTTTATAGCTGCAATGTATAGAAATTCTGAGGTTTTACAGTTCAGATTTGCCCTTTATTTCCCCCCTCATTGGTCTTCTTTCATATAACACACTATGATGCCCACATGTCAAAGACTATTGTTTCTTTTTTATACTGTAATATGTTAGAAAAATAAAATAATTTCAGAAACAGGGCAATCACACCGAGAACACACAAAGAGTCGCCTGCAGAGAGATACTATTGAGGCCTAGAGAATAACGGCCCCCATGCTTCTATTCAGCCCATCTTTTCTCTTTCACATTACTCCACAAGGGCTGTAATGAAAAGAAGCAGCCAGAACAGGACGACAATCTAACAATTATTTTCTGGATTCCTATGATTTCATTAAAAAGCAACAACAGCCTCGACAGAGAACTCAGTCCAGTAGCAATTAATCCAGAATGTGCCCACCATATGATTTTTTTCAGGTGGATGGAAGGGGCAATATTATTTTTTGGAAACTGCAATTTTAATCCTTGCTTCATCTTTTTTAAATAAAAGTATCCAGTAATCTCAAATTCAAACCAATATGTCTCCCTTTGTGTACATATAAGACATTTCAATCAACACCTGAGAATATGCATTTTATAAACCTGAGTATAAAATAATGCACCTTCTCTATCAAGGTATTTAATATTGTAGAGAGCAAAGAAAACACCTCCAAGACGAACTCAAAAGCATTCAAGAGGGTATTTATTGCCAAATGTAGCAAGTCAGTGACATGTAGTGTACACAAGTTTTTAAATACCTTATTGATCTAGCAGCCTACAAATTAAATATGAAAGGTTTACGCTATAGCATTTTCTAGAATGCCTTTATCTGCATCTGCAAATCAGCCTTTTCAATTTCTGACTAGCTCAGGGGTAAGCAGCTCTAGCCCTCAAGTGCTGTGAGCCTGTCGGGTTTTTATGATATCCACGATGAATATACATGAGATCATCGTTCCCTCTAAACCAGGGATTCCCCCTAACCTGTCCTGGGGCCTTCCCAGACAGTCAAGTTTTCCACATATCCACAATAAATATGCATGAGAGAGATTGGAGGCAGTGCATGAAAATCTCTCTAATACATATTGATTGTGGATATCCCGAAATCCCGACTGGGAGGTAGGCTTGGGAACCCCTGCTCTAAACTGTACATGTGTGCGCGTGCACATAGACTGTGAACTCTGCACAGGCAACAGAAAAGAGGAAATCCTCCACAACAAGCAACAGTAATCCAACAGAGGAGCAGAGAATAACCACAGCTACACCAGTAAAGTCTTCGTAAAACCAATTTTATTAAAGGGACCTGACTTGGCCAAGTTTCGGCATGAAAGCCTGCATCAGGGGTCTAAAGTATAAAAACAAATACATTAAAATAAGAAACATTAAAAACATCTCAAAAGAATGTAAATCAGGAACAATATAAATATTAAAAATGAATCCTAACACAGAAACAGTAAAAAATGCCAAAACATGTAAAGGAATAACACAGACAGCAAAATGAACATTAATAGGAAATGCTTAACGTCATAAAAAAGAGGGTTACCAGTGGAGTTAGTAGTCAACTCCAACATGATACACATGCACAACAGGTGATAAAATATGCACAGATCTAAAAGACAACAACCATATTAATCAAAATTTAGTACATAATAAATAAAACACTGCTAAAAATATATAAATCATGATAAAAGCCAATTAAGAACCAATCAAAAGCAAATAGTAGCACTGCGGGCATATGCAGACATAAATGTGGAGCATGATCACAGATTAAAAAATTTAGAAAAGATGTCAGAGTATGTAAAAAGCATGGAGATATAAAAACATAACAAGAAAATATGAGCACACCATAGTTTAATGTTTTACATCTCCATGGTTTTAAGTACTCGTACATCCTTTTTAAATTTTCTATTTACGTGTTTTGTATGGTATCTATCAGGGTCATTCCAAGGCACAAATAGAAACATAGAAACATGATGACAGAAAAAGACCACATGGCCTATCTAGTCTGTCCTTCCATAACAACAACTACAACAGTCCACTTTTTACCTTTAGAGATCCTCTGTGTTGGTCCCATGCTTTTTTGAATTCAGTTACTGTCCTCATCTCTACCACCTCCACTGGGAGACTATTCCATGGATCCACTACTCTTTCTGTAAAGAAATATTTCCGCATATCACTCCTGAATCTATCTCCCTTCACCCTCATCCCATGTCCCCTCGTAGCAGAACTTGCTTTCAATTGAAAGAGGCTCTCTCCCTGAACATTTATGCCACGGAGGTATTTAAACATCTCAATCATATCGCCTATATCCCGCCTTTCCTCTAAGGTGTACATATTAAGATCCTTAAGTCTGTCCTCATATGCTTTATAATGAAGCCCATTAATCATTTTAGTAGCAACCCTCTGCACCGACTCCATCCTGTTCACATCCTTTTGAAGGTACGGTCTCCAGAATTACACACCATACTCCAAATGAGGTCGCACCAACGATTTATACAGAGGCATTATCACCTCCTTTTTTCTGCTAGCCATTCCTCTCCGTATGCACCCAAGCATCCTTCTAGCTTTTGCCGTCGCCTTTTCTACCTGTTTAGCTACTTTAAGATCATCAGACACAAAACACGCCTAGGTCCCGCTCTTCTTTAGTGGACAAAAGTACTTCACCTCCTATACTGTATTGCTTCCTTGGATTGCTGCAGCCTAAATGCATGACCTTACATTTTTTAACATTAAATCCCAGCTGCCAAATTCTAGACAATTCTTCAAGCTTAGTTAGATCCCTCCTCATGTTATCTACACCTTCCTGGGTGTCTACTCTATTGCAGATTTTGGTATCATCTGCAAAGAGGCAAACCTTACCCGACAGCCCTTCCGCTATATCACTAACAAAGATGTTAAAAAGAATCGGACCAAGGACAGATCCCTGGGGCACACCACTGGTAACATCCTTCTCCTCAGAGTGAGCTCCATTTACTTGTACTCTTTGTCGCCTCCCACCCAACCAATTTTTAACCCAAGCAGTAACTTTAGGGTCCATCCCTAGGGTGCTCAGTTTGTTTATAAGTCGCCTGTGAGGAACAGTGGCAAAGGCTTTACTGAAATCTAAATACACCACATCTAGAGCTCTCCCTCGGTCCAACTCCCTGGTCACCCAGTCAAAGAAATCAATCAGATTTGTCTGACAAGACCTGCCTCTGGTGAATCCATGTTGCCTCGGATCCTGTAATCCGCTGGACTCC
Source organism: Ichthyophis bannanicus (assembly GCA_033557465.1). Lineage (NCBI taxonomy): Eukaryota > Metazoa > Chordata > Amphibia > Gymnophiona > Ichthyophiidae > Ichthyophis > Ichthyophis bannanicus. The sequence goes on along the minus strand of CM066032.1, from coordinate 304,067,690 downwards.
AGAAACCTCACTATTTTCTCTTTCAGCAGCGTTTCCAATAATTTACTCACCACCGAAGTTAAACTAACCGGCCTGTAGTTTTCAACCACATCCTTACTTCCGCTTTTGTGTAAAGGCACCACATGAGCCTCTCTCCAGTCCTTTGGCACCACTCCCGACTCCAACGAGGCATTGAAAAGGTCAGTCAGTGGAGTTGCTAGAACGTCCCCAAGTTCCCTCAGTATTCTAGGATGTATCCCATCCGGTCCCATCGCTTTGTCTACTTTAAGTTAAGCTTGTTTCTCACGAACACAGTCTTCTGAAAATTGTTCAAGATGTCCCTCGCTTCTGTTCTTATTTGTGGGTGTTTTCTGAGGTCCTGCTCCTGGTTCTTCATCTGTGAACACAGAACAAAAATATTTGTTAAGCAATTCCGCTTTATCCTTATCAGCTTCTACATATTCCCCCACTGCACCCTTGAGTCTGACAATACCACTTTTGCCCTTCCTCTTCTCACTAATATATCTGAAAAATGTCTTATCCCCCCATTTTATTGCATTGACTATTTCCTCCTCCTTTTGAATCTTTGCCTTCTTGACTACTTTGCTAGCTTCTCTAAGTTTTTCCAAATACAGATGCCTGTCTTCCTCTCTCTGTGATCTCTTGTATTTCATGAAGGCTTCCCTCTTTTTCTTCACTTTTTCAGCTACTTCCTTCGAAAACCATAGCGGTCTCCTGTTCCTTTTGCCTTTATTTACCATTTTAACAAAAAGGTTGGTTGCCCTTAAAATACCCCCTTTCAGTTTTGCCCACTGTTTTTCTACATCCCCCAGCTGTTCCCATCCCACTAACGACTCCCTGAGGTATTGGCCCATCTTCGCAAAGTTAGTCTTCCTAAAGTCTAAGATCCTCACCTTGGAATGGATTCTAACAGCCCTAGTCCTAATACTGAACCACACCATCTGGTGATCACTGGATAGCAGGAACGGATGTCCCGTTGAGATATCCATCCCCACTATTCAAGCACTTTCCTGATAGCGATATGGCTGTAGTTATTCTCCACTCGTTGTACGGGGAAGGCAGACGGGGCGGGAAAGTGGCAGATTGGGGGTGATTTTAGGGCGGGCAGTGGGCAGTCGTCTGCCCCGGACATACAGGGCCGATTCCAATGTCGGACCTGTACGTCCGAGGCTTGCAGCTTGAACAGGGAACTTATTCCACGTCCAAGGTGGAATAAGTTCCCCTAGTCAGCAGGGAACGGCGGGCCCGGGGCGCGGAAAGGGCAGAGGGGGGCAGAGGACATTCCCCACAGCCCAACCCTGGCCTTAGGAGGCCATATCGGGGGTTGGCTGTGGGGAAAGCACCTCTGCAGTTGGCGGCCAGGGATCGTAACTTTACAATGGAGCCGCAGTGCCATGGCAACCAGACGCCATGGGCCACAGCTCCATTGAACAGCACTGACTGTGCTATCCGGGCAGGGCCTGAACATGCAGGCTGGACTATATCAGGGTCCTGGCCTGCATGTACAGGCCTGGTCGCAATTCTGATCCCATGGGGCTAGATGTGCCCCGCGGGATCAGAATCGCGGCTCCCTCTATGAATCCGGTTCCGACCGGGAGAACAGTGGGCCGACACGTCGATGTCGGAATTGCGATCTATATGGGTTTTTTGTTCTCTCAATACATACATATCCTTTTGTGTACCCGGTTCATTTACTCATGGATTGAATCAATGTTTTTATCTCCCATTGTAGGCATCGCTGTTCTGTGACCAGTTTTAGTTTTGGTAGGGCATCTGCCTTATTTGTTTTCTATGTTTATGTTTCTCCATTATAATCTGTGATCATGCTCCTTTATGTTTTGTGATCATATTCCTTTACACGTTTTGGCATTTTTACCCTTTCTGTGTTATGATTCAATATTAATATTTTAATATTTATATTGTTCATGCTGTTTTTAATGTTTCTTACTTTGATGTATTTATATGTTTTTATACTTTAGACCCCTGGCACACGTTTTCATGCCGAAACTTGACCAAGTCAGTTCCCTTTAATAAAATTGGTTTTACAAAGACTTTACTGATATGGCTGTAGTTATTCTGCGCTGCTCTGTTGGACAACTCTGCATAGATGGCAACACATACTATTACACTTCCTGTGCATTTTGCAGTAGGACAAATTTGAATCAGGTCTTATAGAGTAGCACAGAGTAACCAAACTAATTTCATCCTGACCTAACCAAATGAGCATGACTACTGTCACAGCCTCTCCTGGTGGCGGCGTGCTGAAGGGTCAGGGCGGACATTTATTGTTTGTTGAAGCTGGAAACTCTAACTTAGACCAGGTGCATTATGGTCCTTGTAGTTCCCTTCTTTATAAAGAATAGTTGTGTGAGCCTTGTGCTGGGTTAAATATAAGGTTTTATTCCCTTGATGCGCTAAGGTTCTCCAAGAAGACAACAGAATTCACCTTGATTCAGGGTTTCTACCAAAGTATTTACAAAGTCCAAAACTGTTATAAGAGCTTCACAGTCTTTTCCATTCAAGCAGGATTTTTCAATATTAACAGGTTAACTAAACACAAAAAGCTTCTTCTTTTCAGCTCAACAAAGCAAAGACATTTTTAAAAGCATGTCTTATGCTATGACTCTGTGAGAGATTCTATACTCTCAGCTACACAGAGAGTACAGTCCATAGGATATTCAGGTAGCAATGGTTCTGGTTCTACAAGGTCTGTTTGCATATCCTCTTGCTCAGATATGGTGTCTGCTAAGCCTGAGCTTTCCCTAGGCAAAACTGGATGTACCTCAGTAGTTCTCTCCAAGACTTTCCAGCCTGGCTGGACCTGGTCTGGCAAACAATTAATATGGCTTTTATCTAGGACCTTCTGCACAGGTTTCCAAAGCTTTCCCCAGCTTTGTTTCTCATATCTATGGCTCTCGGGTTTACAAGCCTTTCTAGGACCTGGCACACATTCAGGAAAGGAGGTGTGAATGTACCTTTGTTCTCTGAGGCATGCGTTGCCGGTATTCCCTCTACCAGGCACTCTCCTGCTTACACTGTCTTCCCTAGAGACTTCTTTCTGGAGCTTTTCAGCATGGGCTCGTCCTTCCTGGAAGTTGTCCCTTCCTTGTAAGGACTGCAAGCTTAACTGCCTTTCCTTCCGTAGTTGGAGCTTTCCCCTTTCTCTCTCCTTAGTAGCAGGAGTTTCTGTTGCTCTCTGTATTTGTGGTCCTCTCTGCTCCTGTGGTCGTCTCTGTATTTGTGGTCCTCTCTGCTCCTGTGGTCGTCTCTCTATTTGTGGTCCTCTCGCTATTCTCCTGACCGAGCACTGCTTATAAAGCCGTTTCTCTAGTGAGCTTTCTGGCCCTCTACTCAGGTGTGTTTGATTAGCTATTGCATCATTACAATCTGGGTGTGTCAGCCTACCTTCTGCAGCCTCATGCCTACTCCCTCTAGCTGCACTTCTTGGTAACTGCATTCTCTGTAAATCAGTTTCTTTAAAAGAAACGGAGTTTTCTCCTAACTCCATAGCTTCAGTAGTGTCAGCTTCATCACACTACTTAGCTTAAATTGGTGCTCTGCTCATTTGGTTGTTTGGGTCCCTTCCACAGGATTGCGCTATAATAATAATCATAGATAGTTAAAATTTAACAACCACCGTGACAAGGACGCATTGGGCCCGATATTCAAAGGCCATTTACACAATTTACAGCCTAGTAAACCATGTAAATGCCTTAGATGGAGATATTCAATGGCACATACACAGTTTGTGCCATAGAATATCCCCGTCTAAGTCCCCTACGTGCCACAATGCTATCCGGTTAGCATCGGCGCATGTTGGGAGCATCAGGGATGGAACAGAGGCGGTGGCTGCTGCTAACCGGGTTGCAGCGATATTGGCCCACTATCCGGTTAGCGATCTGTGGCTAAAACTAGGCTAGCTTTTGGTTCACCTAATTTTAATCCAATATCGCCGCTACCCGGTTAGGTTCTGCAGATGAATACACTGGGCGCCAAACACGGATATTCAATGCCATCACCGCGGCACTGATTATCCGGGTCTAAGGGTTGGTGGGCAGAGCTATGCGCTGATGCGGCACATAGCCTGCCCAAATGAATATCGGGCCCATTATGTCTACTGTAATGTTCGGCACCTGAACAGTGGTCTGAAGGAAGGCAGCCTCGTGCGAGTTTGTTTGTGTACATATATCCAATTCCCAGACAATACTATTCCATGGGACCTAGTTATCTCTCATTCCATTTCCCTCTGCAACCAGAGATACTCTGTATCCCAAAATAATGCAAAGTCTGCACCAAAAGTGAAAGCGACGTAGAATAAAAGGCCTAAATGTGTATATCAAAGGAGAGGAAAAACCATGATATGTGAGAGATACATTTAAATACATCAAAGATATTAAAAATACACAGGAAAAGAATTCTCCAGCAGAAAAGGTGATGGTTTGAGGTCAGACGAGACAGGGTATAGTGTGTACAGAGCAGCCTCCCCAGGGTGGAGCATCTGTCTCGCTCATTCTTGGTCTATGGAGAAAACCAGTAAGGATGTAAGTTCTTTAAATGAATGCAATAGCAACTACACTGACTCTGACTTGTCCGTTTGAAAAAGTAATTGCTATAAAACAGGCAGGTGCCATTTTTACTTAAGAGTAAACAATTTAATATTTTTTAAACATTAACCATAATAGTTAATTTCCTTCATTTTTTCATCTTGTTATGATTACAATTTCCGCTGTACACAAATTGTCCAGAGATTTGATGAGTAGAAATGTTTGCACATGTGCTGAAATTTTGCACACAAACCAGTCCTTAGTGGGAGCACTGTATGAGAGGTTTTTGCATGCAATAAAGACAATGTATAAAACTGCAACTCCAGCATATTAGCCCAATCAGTTTGCAGTACATAAGGACTGGAGTTGCCTACCCACAGACTAGTTGGTAACCGTCTCTCCCGAAAATCTGAATGTTTAGTAGACCTAAAACTGAAAAGCGGTATGGCAATATTTAAATACTGTATTGCCTTCTCACACCACCATCCAGATAGAACTTCCCTCCCCGATTACTCCCACATTCCATTAAATATGCAAAATTCATCCAGGAATTGGTAACTGTGGCCAGCTCTCATAGACTGACAATGATGAATGTATTCTCTACATTTAACAATATGAATAAAATGTTAGAAATAAACAAGAGCAATGAGACCTGAATTTCATTCATGACATCATAGAAATACCACTGTACTCGGCAATGCTAAGACAATGGTGTAGTACAAGATATTCGTGTTCCCACATTGCAAGAAGGACACGGAGAAATGAAACAAGTCCAAATGGAGCAATAACAGTCAATAAAAGCTTAGATATAGCCTTTGAGGATAGTCCAAGGATTTGTTTTTACTTTGTCTGAATAATAAAAGTTTGAATACATAAAAGTATTTTACAGTGATGATGGTGAGGGATTGTGTTCCTTTCAACTACTGAGAAAACAGGCAATGGCCTGAAATTATAGCCAGGGAGATTTAGGTTCAGCATCAGAAGGTGTTTCCTAACATCCCCAATTATAAAGAAGACACAACTGAGAGGGCCATAGGCTGGAACAGCCTCACCCATATTGAAATGTGTTTTAAAATTACCCTTGCTATGTCCAAAGAATTCTAAGCAGAGAACTTAGAGGAATGAAAAGGGATTTCATTCCACTGCGATGAGTCAGCTTTGGTCTTATCACAGAAGGAGAGGTTACCTGAAGTATTCCACTACCAACAAAGGAAACCCCGTTGCTCAGGAAGTCTCTTAAGTGTATCCTAGAAAGGGGTATGGGAGTCAAGGAAGCCCCCAGTTGCTCTACTAGTGATTTTTTGATTAATTGTAACATTGCGACTGTTTTTCATGATCCCGTGGGCCATTTCCCTTGTGGCTCTTGCAAATATTGTTTGAACACTATTTCGGGTCTGGTTTGGCTTGATGATCATACCCAAATTACCTACGGCTCGTTGGTACACTGATTGCACTTCATCTTATGTTGTGTATTTGATAGTGTGCCCTTGCAACTTGTATTATGTTGGCCGCACATCACGATCATTTAAAGTATGACTGGGAGAACATGCCTCTCGATTAAGAACAAAACTGCTTTCGGACCCTTTGGTCGAACATTGTTTGAAGTTGTCACATATTTTTGAGGAACTTCGTTGGCGTGTGTTGGACTTTGTACCATTGAACCCACGTGGTGGTGATCGACTTCAAATCTTACAGAATTTGGAACAGAGGTGGATTTTCCATCTTAATACCGTACATCCACAAGGTATGAATATGCAAGTGGATTGGTATACGGTACTGTAATGCTGCCTTTTACCATTCAGGAATAACTCTGAGTTTGGGGGCGGTCTCTGTTCAGTGATTCCTCTCCTTCTTATTTTGATTGGCTCCTTTATTTTGCACCCATTTGATTGGTGCATTCTGAAACAGCTGGGTGAACGTTGGCGGGACTGGTGTATAAAAAAACCCATTCTCCAGAGAAACAAGTTTGATGGCTGATTTCTTACCACACAGTGGCTTTGACCTGAAGCAGGGGGATTACTGTGAACACCCCGAAACGTGACACGTCGTATTACTGCTGTTTGTGGCGTTGTTGGAGCAGCACTTTCAAGTTTGTGATTCAGCTAAGTAACTGATGCTATCTTTAAAAACGAAAACGTTTGTTTTTTATTTATTAAAATGGATGGGCCACAACGGTGAGAGGTGAATTCCTCTTTGCTTGGTTGGCCTTTCCGACAAAAAAAGTTGTTACACAGATTATTTTCACTGATTTGGGTAGAAGGTTTATTTAAAACCGTGATCACTGCTCAGTCAGGGTGAGAGTGACCTCCCAGCAGGACATGCTGTGGCCACCCTGTCCGTGCAGTTGGTTGTCGGGCACTACAATGTCCGAGCCATTGCCCTATGCCCTGTGCAGATGCATCCTGGCCAGGCCACCCTGTCTGGGCTATACCCATGGTACCTTGCTCCTCATTATGCACATTGGCAGGCTTACACTGGCAACAGTGTGGGCTGAGGAAGGTGTTGGCAGACACCACACACTGGATAGACAAACACACGCTCCCACACCTATGCCAGCATTGTGCAAATATAGAGGCTCTTGGCAGCCCTGGCCACCGGACCAGTCCTGGGCACAGTGCAGGCATGGTTATGGTACGCAATGCTGTTGGGGTCACTCCCCAGGGTGGTAAACACTGTCAGACACCAGACCTGAAGCACACTCCACAGACATCAGAAAGGTTGCTATGATGCAGCGCAATCAGCAAATTGTGCTTAACTTAGGAATTGCTATCTGCCAGTAATCATAGCAACCTTTTGATAGGTGTGTACCGTATTCCCAGGTTTAAGGTGGCATTGCTAAGGTATGCAAGTGCTAGTATTGGGAGATGCACACAGGGCCCAACATCCTGCCTCTCCAGGAGGTTTTGGATAATGGAGCCTGTGGGTGAGGGTGTGTCTGCCCCTGTTGGCCGCTGCTCTAGGGCAGAGGTTCCCAACTCCAGTCCTGGTGGGCCAAATACTGTTTGGGTTTTCATGCTGTCCCTAATGAATATGCATGAGATACATCTGCATACCATGGGGGCGGTGCATAGACATGCAGCACAGCCGTGTTTATTAGAGGCAGCATGGAACCTGAATGGTGTTTGGCCCTCCAGGACTGCATTTGGGAGACTCTGCTCTAGGTAATGCGCATGTTTATGGTGTCTGTGCTCTGTAGGGTAAAATGTAGGCGTATTGGGCATGTTTCTGTTATCTGCAATAAAGGTTCTGTCTGTATTAGCACGTTTTAGTAGTGGGTAAAATATGGGGACTGGGTTGGCAGGAACCACAGCTGGGACTTGAATCTGTGACCTTCTGCTCCTGAACACACTGGCTGTGTTCACTGCATCACCATGTTGCCACAGAGACTGTGCATTCCCTGGAGATACCATGACTGTTTGTCAGACAGACCCTGTCTGTTGCAGCGCACGGCACCCACCTAAACAGGGCTAGGCCATGGTCTGCTATGGGCAGCTGCCACTGCCCCCTCCACCACCAGTACCCCTCTGTCACCATGCTGACATGCCCTTCTGCTGGTGGTGCTGGTGGTGCGCAGTCTCAGGCCATCCAGTGTGCGGGTAGGTGGCTGCCTATGGTGCAGGTTCTGGGGTAGGGGTGCCTGCATAGCTGTCCACACTTCCCCCCATCACCGCCTGCCAATGTTCCATGCCATTGGGGGTACCTGCTGGGTATTATCCCCTGTGACACCGTGGGAAGCACATTCGTGCCCATGTTGGGCCCTCAGCAGTTGCTGTCTGGCTGCTCTACTGTTTCAGCATTCCTATGGGCCAGCTAGGTATCACCCTAGTCCGCACTGTGGCCCAGCTGCACCACAGCATGTGCCGCCTGCAGCCCTCTGTGTTCCCTTTTCCAGCATCTGTCTAGTTGCCCGTTCAGACATGCCCGCCCTGCTGTTGTGGAACATGTGCACGCCATAGGAAACCTGTCCAATTAAGAGGAAAACCCTGCTCAGCGCAATTTCACTGTGGGCTCATTCACCTTGTATGGGGACGGAGCATAGACCCTTCCAAAATTCGTATCTTTTTTTTGGAGCTTTCTTGGGAGTGTTTTTTGATGTTTCCCATTGATATCACTATTGCCCAGCTTGGGGTTTTTTTTTTTTTTTTTTTACATTTTCGTCTGTTCATTTTCACTGTTTATTTGCCCTTTTGTTCCGTGCACATTTATCACTTTTTGTAAGTTTCCCTGCTTTTGCTGTACATTGCTGACGGAAATGGTTTCTTTTCCCTTTAAATCAGCTCTAACGCCAGGATTTCACTGGTGTTAGTTTTCAGCCTCGGATTTCACAGTGTTAGTGTGCACGGAGCCTCTCCCCTCCCACTCTCCGCCCATTGGCCCTCTCTTTCCGCCCCTGGGGAGCCTTCCTCCGCCCTCCGGGAGCCTTTCTCCGCCTTCAGCGCTCGTTTGCACCGCTGCACGCGTTAACGCATGATAAGGCGCCTTATCGCCCGGTAAAGCACCATTATCACGCGATAAGGCGCCTTATTGTGCGATAACGTGACAGCAGCGCAAATAGCGCCCTTTAGTAAACATACCCCTATGTTGTTATAATTTTACTATTTCTGATAAATCTTCAAAATTTTTCAAAGCTATTTGTCAGTCTTGCCATTATGAACTTAAGTAAATCACCACCATTGTGCTGATCGACCACCATCAATATCCACAGGAGTAACTCCAGACTGAAGAAATGAAAAAAGCTTAGTAAAGCCATGATAAACGAAAATGTATATGTGCTATTTGCTTAAAAAAATACCAAGATCAAAAAATAGGAGAACTAGGGAAAGTACCAAAATTAGAACACAAGAAATTCTAGGAAAACAGGCAAATCAATATTTTGAACTATCTGGTTGTTGCTGCCATTTTAGAATTTGAGTTCAACAGGGGTCACTTTTGTCACCTTAGGGGGCCTGTTTACTAAAGAGCATTAGCCATTTGCAGTGAACATGGGGCGATCGTTTCAAAAGCACAGTGTTGACTGCCAAAGGCCTGCGGTATCTGCAGGGGCTGTTCTCAGAATTTCCCCTGCAGATACCACAGAGGAAAAGCTGGCTTCGCTGGGGACAGCTTCACAGAAGCAGCTATTGCCACCAATTCAGGTGGTGGTAGCTGACTCCATGAAGCCTACAAATCAAAGATGCTACTGCATGAGGCAATTACCCATGGTAGCTCTGCCCAGCAGTCCCGCCCACTCTCCACCCTAAACCTACCTGCACTTTCCCTGTATTAGCTGCTACCTTTGGGATGTGTTTCTGCATTAGCCCCACAGTAGCAGCTAACACAGTTTATGGTTATGGTTTCATTTATTTACTAAACTGCCTTTTCCAGGGTATAAAAGCAATTTACAAAAATTATTTAAATTAACATATAAAAGCATGAAAAGAACTCCAAGGTGAGTTACAGTTCAAGCAGTAAGTTGGTCCCTGCCCCACAGGACTTACAATTGAAGTGGGTACCTGAAGCAAGGGTGAACAAAGGGCTTTTCCCCAGGCCACCTGCACTAACCCATTAGACTTCTCTTTCATAGACTATTTTTCAGATGTATCTTTAAAATATAGCTAATAAGCACATCAAAAACAACAAAATCTACATGTACAGAAAGGCTACATTTTTATCACAGTTGATATTATTCTTCAAACTATTCAACTATTGTTTGAAGCCCATGTCTTTACAACTGTCAAAATTTCCTTTTTTGCCTTATGTCAGTTCGGTTCACTAAGAACTTATCTGGACCCACGCCGATACATCCCCTCATTATATCCACACTACTGTAATTTCATCTACTCGGGACTCCTCCTCCATAGCTACAACTCTGACCTCTTTTTGGTGGTCTTAGGCATCATGGCCTGACACAGGTCTCAGGAGGTGCTGTCATGGTTCAATCCCAGGCAGCGCAGGCAGCAGTCATAGGTGTTGGTCCCTGACATGGTTTGAATCCACCGGGGGACATGATGGAAAGCACCCAGACGGGGTCGCCGACCCCCCCAGGCGACAAAAAGCGTGAATGCTAGTCGAGGGCAAGCCTCGATCAAAAAAGGAAGGGGCCGAGAACAGCGCCGAAATTGGCTCCGGCTCGAGACAGGAAGAGAAACCGGTACGCAAACCTGGAAAGCTAACTTTTAAGGACAATTAGCAAGAAATTTTTCCGAGGAAACAGTACAGACGTCCGTTGGACTCTGCGGAAAAAAAGGAGACTGAGCAAGATGGCCTTATGTGAGGACTGACTTCTTGCTTGTTCCTGGAGAAACATAAAATATGACTAATACAAAAACATGGCAGTGTACACATAACATAATGAAGATAGCCATATACAGAGACCTCTAGTGGCTCTGCCAGGTATGGGTGGCAACATTTTCTACAACTCAGAACTTTCTAATATTCAAAGGGTTTCCTCACCAGCGAGGTAGGAGGAATGCCTTGAAATGGAAGGAAAACTACATGGCACAAATGTTACAGCCACAAGGAAATTTCCTGTCTTTGGCTGGCTTCAACATAGTCTTCTGTGCTTTGGTTAGCTAAACATTGTTGTTATTGTTGTTAAGTGCCATCGAGTCGGTGTCGACTCACGGTGACTCTCTGGATAGTTGTCCTAAATTGTATTCGGTCTTCAATCAGGCGGCTCATTGTTGACAGACTGGCACCCATATCAATCCATCTCACTGCTGGCCTTCCTCTTTTGTGTTGACCTTCTATCATGCCAAGCATGATGTCTTTCTCTAATGATCTTTCTTCGCATAAGGTGACCAAAGTATGAAAGTTGAAGTCTTGTCATCTGAGCTTCTAAAGAAAGCTTAGGTTTGATCACCTCTAGTACTGACTGGTTTGTTCTTTGGGCAGTCCATGGTATACGCAGTATTCACCGCCAGCACCATAATTCAAAGGCATAAATTTTCTTCCTAGCTTTTTCACTGTCCAATTTTTGCATCCATATGATGTTACTGAAAATACCATGGCCTGAACGAGTCAAATCTTTGTATGGAGAGAGACATCTCTGCTTTTCAGAATCTTGTCTAGGTCCTTCATAGTCATTCTGCCAAGAGCAATGTGTCGTCAAATTTCTTGATTGCTTGTTGCTTCTTTATTGATAGTTGATCCAAGTAGGTTAAAGTTGTCCATGATTTCAATTTCTTCTCCATCAACAATGAACTTATTGATTTTGCCAGTTGTCATGATCTTTATGTACTTTACATTAAGATGCAGGCCCATTTTAAGACTATGTTCCTTGATTGTGAGAAGCAAATGTTTCAGATCATCTTCACTTTCAGCCAGTAATGTGGTATCATCAGCATAGCGAAGGTTGTTGATGAGTCTTCCACCAATCTTCACACCTCTGTTGTCTTCATACAATACTGTTTCTCTGGTGATTTGTTCTGCATATAAATTAAACAGTTAGGGAGAAAGTTTGCAGCCTTGTTGTACACCTTTGCTGATTATAAACCATTCTGTTTTTCCTTGTTCCGTTCCAACTGTTGTTTCTTGATTAGTGTACAGATTTTGCAACAGAACGATCAGGTGTTCTGGTATACCCATGCTTCTTAATGTGGCCCAGAGTTTCTCATGGTTTACACAGTCTAAACCCTTGTTGTAGTCAATAAAGCACAAATAGATATCATTTTGGTATTCTTTAGTCTTTTCAAGGATACATCTCACATCCATGATGATGTCGCTCGTTCCTCGCCCTTTCGGGAACCCTGCTTGCACTTCAGGTAGTTCTTGTTCCAGGTATGGTTGTAGTCTCTGTTGAATAATCTCCAGTAGACTCTTGCTGGCATGTGGGATCAGAGCGATTGTGCAATAATTTCCACAGTCAGTTGCATCATCTTTCTTTAGTATTGGTATAAACACAGATCATTTCCAGTCAGTTGGCCATGATGTTGTCCTCCAAATTTCTTGGCAGAGCCTTGTAAGTATGACAACAGCTGCATCAGATTGCCTGGTGCTTTTTTCTTTAATAAGGCCTTCAATGTTTCTTCGACTTCTTCTTTCATCACCAATGGTTCCGGATCATAAGGTCCAGGTTGAACGGCTGTTGGTCCACTTGATCTTTATCAAATAAAAACTCTGTATATTCTTTCCACCTTTTCTTGATCTTCTCAGCAACAGTCAACATAGATACTCATGTAGTTTTAGGAAAACTGATTTTGTTCTTCCTCTAACAGTTTCTGCTTCTGTTTCCTTGCATGCATCATTGTAGTACTTTTCCTTGCCCTGTCTTGCTGCACATTGGAAATCTCTGTTGAGTTCTGCAATTGCCTCTCTTTCTCCTCTGACTTTAGCTTCTCTGTGTTTCTGGGCAATTTTCAGAGTTTCTTCCATCATCCATTTTGGCCGTTTTTGCTTTTTCACCTTTTGTAGAGACTTCTCGCTTTCTTCCAACATAACCTTCTTGATGGCATTCCATAACTCTTCTGGAGCTCTGTCATTTGTATCTAAAGCAGCAAATCGATTTTGCAAGCAGTCTTTAAATTCCCGTCTTTAAATCCCATCTGGACAGCAGCAGAATGTGACAGTGTTGGCGGCAGAGGATCACATTTCTGTGACAACGGCAACAACACTAAACTTAAACTACGCGGAGGAAAGGCCTGGCAATGTACTTCTGTATCTTGCCATGAAAACCCACTGGATAGTCACAACTAAACAAATTGCACTATAGTGCTGAAAGATGAGACCCCCAGGTTGGAAGGCACTCAACTAGCTACTGGGGAGGAGCTGAAGACTCTTCAGAGTAAATCCAGAATTTATGATGTGGTTGGATCAAAGCCCTCGGGACATCTGACTGCTGATGTAGCTGCGCATGAAATGAGAGTCAAAAGCTGCAAAAATGCCTTACAAATTGGGACATGGAACATATGAAGCATGAACCAAGGGAAACTGGAGGTGGTCAAGAATGAGATGGAACGTGTACAACTTGTTCTGTTAGGTGTAGTGAACTGAAATGGACTGGCATCGGGCACTTTGCATCAGATAATCACATGGTCTACTATGTTGGAAATGAAAGACAAAGAAGAAATGGTGTTGCATTTATAATAAAGAAGAAACTTGCAAGAACTGTAATGAAATACAATGCAATCAGTGAACGCTTAATCTCTGTTCGTCTACGAGGAATGCCTATCAACACAACTATCATTCAAGTATATGCCCCAACAACAGCTGCAGAAGAGGATGAAATTGATGAGCTCTATGAACAAGTACAAGCTGCAATTGACAAAATATGCAAACAGGATATCCTGATAGTCATGGATGACTGGAATGCAGAAGTTGGCAACAAAGAAGGCAAAATGGTTGGAAAATATGGACTTAGCAACAGAAATGAAGCTGGAGGAAGACTGATAGAATTCTGTAAAACCAACGATCTATTCATCTCGAAAGCCTTCTTCCAGCAACACAAGTGGTGACTGTACACATGGACTTCACCCAATGGATTGTACAAAAATCAAATTGACTACATCTGCAGAAGTCAACGATGGAAAAACTCTATAACATCAACAAAGACAAAATCTGGAGCTGACTGTGGTACAGATTACCAACTACTAGTATGCAAACTCAAGCTAAAGTTGAAAAACAGCAAGCAATTCATGAATGTAGCTAATTCATTATATCACCATTAAATAACTGTACAGAAGAACGGGGGCAGGAGGTGGCCTCTGGGCAAAAGGAAAGCTAAGGTTTCCCTGATCCTGGAACAGAGATCAGTGGATTCGGAGGACAACCCCCTTCGAGGGCCAGGTTTTTATGGGAAGAGGTACCTTGCTGCCTCAACCATTCTCCAGCAACTCAAAGGTATCTGACTGAATTTTAGAGGAAATAGGATTTCTCTTTATTTGGGAAATATTGCAGTCCGTGCAGAATTGGAGTTTCTCAAACTAAGGGTGGAACAAAAGGTGAAGTAGACTGTGATTTAACATTTCATACTCTGAAAACTAATATAAATTTTCACTTGTACTATTTAAAGGCTTTAAGAAAGCTAGATGGTTCAGAACAAAACCTGGACCACACATTTTTGAAAATGAAAGGGAGGCGAAGTGATCAATCCTACATGCCAAAGGCCTCCCAAGTTTTACTGGTTCTGAGCCCAAGAACTTGGTATCCTATAGGAATGTACCCCTGGTCTCCCCACAGAGTATGCAGACTCAATGAGGGGCCACAGGCTGTGAGAGTTACACATGTTTTATAGCTTACTGTAGAAAAAGAAATGGGCCATATTTTGGCAAATGGCACCAGCTAGGCATAGTTTAGAAATATATTTACTACTACTTATCATTTGTATAACACTACAAGGCGTACACAGCACTGTACATATACAAATACAGAGACTGTAAACTCTGTGATCCCAGTGCTCAGTCAGGCATCCATAGCGGACTCAAGGTTCACAGCACACCTCATTGCTCTTTTTGAGCTCTACATTTCCTTCCTGTACAAACAATGCAACAGTCTGAGAGGGAAGGAGGAGAAACTATGGAGCAGTGGTTCCCAAACTTGGGGTTGGGACCCCAAATGGGATCACAGAAACAAATCAGCACAACCAGACTATCTGAGAGCCTAATACAACCCACCAACAAAATCTCTTAGTTAATAAATATATTAACCCACAATGGTCTCACAAATTTCTCACTAAAGACTCTAACCACTACTAACACTCAGGTTAAAGAGTGTTAGTAGTGGTTAGAGTTTTTAGTGAGAATTTTGTGAGACCATTGTGGGTTATTATATTTATTAACTAAGCGATCACAGAAACATAGCCATTTTCCCTTCTCTCTGGTCTTTCACTGTGACCTATGCAAAGTAGTGGCAATCATCAGTCAGCATGTGG
The DNA here is from genome assembly GCA_033557465.1 of Ichthyophis bannanicus. Classification (NCBI taxonomy): domain Eukaryota; kingdom Metazoa; phylum Chordata; class Amphibia; order Gymnophiona; family Ichthyophiidae; genus Ichthyophis; species Ichthyophis bannanicus. Next base: position 304,052,300 of record CM066032.1, on the reverse strand, counting down.
CCTGTGAGCCAGTGAACATTCACAGGCCCTTGCCCCTTGCTGGGTAAGCTTTCCTGTTAAGACTGGAAACCCATGCTGAGTACTGGGGTCTGTAAGCACAAAGGACACTGTGCTGACTGCTGCTGCTCTTTCTACTGCTTTCTGTTTTAGATGAGTGGAGGGAGGGAAAGGAATCTGGAGACCTGCTATATTGATTCCATCATCATCTGGGGTCACAGGCATTTTCAGTTTTTAAAATTGGGTCGTACGGGATAAAAGTTTGAAAAGCACTGCTCTGGGGGCTTACTGGCGAGAGGGTGGGATGACAGGCTTCTAGATCAAGCCTCACCAGGGCACTGGAGGCCTCTTCCTCACTTGGATTTGTTCTACCCACCCACCAAGGACTCAAATCACTGGAGAACAACCAAAAGAAGGGAGGGCAATCACAACCCTAAAGAGCCAGCCGACTGCCTCTTGGTCCTGAGCTGTGTTTGGCAGAATCGTTGCATTTCACAAAGGGAAGCTTTGCTTTAGCAATAAGATTTTTTTTGAATCTGTAAACAAAGCATGTTGATAAAGGTGAACCAGTTGGCATAGGGGTATGTTTACTAAACCGTCTTAACATCGCAGCGGTTGTATTATCATGTGATAACGTCACTTATCACGCGGTAATGCGGCGGCGGCGGCATTAAGGCACACTAACGCTGTGAAATCCTGGTCTGAAGGGTGGAGTAAGGCTTCTCAGAGGGCGAAGAGAAGGGGTCAATGGGCGGAGAGTGTGCGGGGAGAGGCTCCAGGCACACTAATGCTGTGAAATTCGTGTCTGAACACTAACGCCAGTGAAACCCTCGCGTTAGGCACATTTGCAGGAAAGAGAAAGCATTTAAGTCAACAATGTGCAGCAAAGGCAGGGAAACCCAGAAAAGTGATAGTTGTGATATATGTGCAGGAACCAAAAAGGCAGATAAACATATAAAATGACCCGAACCACATTTAAAATCCCAATAACCAAGCTGGCCAATAGTGATATTAATGATAAACATAAAGCAACACTACTGACAAAGCGTATAAATTAAGAAATCATGTTTGGAAGGGTCTATGCTCTGTCCCCCTACAAAGTGAATGATCCCACATTGAAATAGCGCTAATCAGGGTTTCTGTCGTTTAGATTGGGCAGGTTTGTTATGGCGTGCACATGTGCAGCAACAGCAGAGTGGGCACGTAGGAAAGGGCAACTGCACTGATGCTGTAAATGTGGTCCAGCTGGGGCACAGTGCGGACTCGGCAGATGCCTAGTGGCACATAGGAATGCCGAAACTGTAAAGCAGCAAGACAGCAACTGATGAGGGTCCATCATGGGCATGAATGTGTGTCCCACAGTGTCACAGGGGATATTACCCAGCAAGTACCCCCAAGGGCACATAACATTGGCAGGTGCTGCCGGGGGAAAGCGCGCATGTCCATGAGGCACCCCTACCCGAGAACTCACAACATAGGCATCTGCCTACCGGCACACTGGATGGCCTGAGACTGCGTACCACCAGCACCACCAGCATAATGGCATGGCAGCATGGTGGCGGAGGGTGTGCAGGTGGCGGAGGGGGCAGTGGCATCTGCCCACAGCAGACCATGGCCTAGCCCCGTTTAGGTGGGTGCCGTGCACTGCAACAGACAGGGCCTGTCTGACGAACAGTCATGGTATCCCCAGGGAATGATCTGTCCCTGTGGCAACAGTGTGGTGCAGTACCCACAGCCAGTGTGTTCAGGAGCAGAAGGTCACAAGTTCACATCCACCTACATGCATTATCTGACTTTTATCTATCCTTCCAATGTAAATAGATTATGTATATAGTTGACCCTGTTTTCCATGTTTATACTCCTGTTCGATGTAAACCTGACAGCTTGTTGTTATGGTCGTTAAGTTATAATGTAAACCGCACTGATGCTAAATAGCGCGGTATATAAGAAACTGTAATAAAATAATAAAAATAAAATAAATAAATAAACCCTGTCCCCATATTTTACCCAGTACTAAACCATGGTAATAAAGATGGAACCTTTATTGCAGATAAAATAAACATGCCTGAAACGCCTATATTTTATCCTACAGAGCACAGACACCATAAACATGTGCAATCCCTAGAGCAGACTTTCCCAACTGCAGTCCTGGAGGGCCAAACACCATTCAGGTTTCATGCTGACCCTAATAAATACACCTGTGCTGCATTTGTATATGCCGCCCCCATTGTATGCAAATGTATCTCATGCATATTCATTAGGGGCAGCATGAAAACCTGAACAGTGTTTGGCCCACCAGGACCGGAGTTGGAAACCTCTGCCCTAGAGCAGCGGCCAACAGGGGCATAAACACCCACAGCCACAGGCTCCACTATCCAAAGCCACATGGAGAGTCAGGCTGATGGGCCCTGCGTGAAGCAGCATCTCCCAATACTGGCACCTGCATACCTTAGCAATGCCGTCCTAAACTTGGGAACACATTCCACGTATATCAAAAGGTTGCTATGATTAATGTCAGCTAACAAATCCTAAGTTAAACACAATTTGTTGATAGAGATTCATCATAGCAACCTTTCTGATATCTCTGGAGTGTGTTTCAGTTATTGATTCTGACAGTGTTTACCACCCTGGGGAGTGACCCTAACAGTAATGAGTACCATAGCAATGCCCGCACTGTGCCCAGGACTGGTGTGGCGGCCAGGGCTGCCACAAACCTCTATTTTTGCACAATGCTGGCATAGGTGTGGGAGTGTGTGTCTGTCTATCTAGTGTGTTGTGGCTGCCTACACCTTACTGAGCCCACATTGCTTGCACTGTTTCCAGTGTTAGCCTGCCAATGTGCATAATGAGGAGCAAGGTACTGTGGGTATGGCCCGGACAGGGTGGCATGGGCAGGATGCATTTGCACAGGGTATAGGGAAATGGCTGGGACATTGTAGTGCCCGACCACCACCTGCACGGACAGGGTGGCCACAGCATGTCATGCTGGGAGGTCGCTCTCACCCTGACTGAGCAGTGACCACGGCATGGCTAGGTTCCCCCATAGTGCTATACAGTATTTTTCTGAAGTGATATTTATGGGTTCTCTTTTCTGGGGCCCAGTCACTGACATACCTGCGTGGTGTGTGTGCTGACATCCCAGTTTTGAGTGTACACAGTTCCTCCAGGAACATGCACTATGTACTAGCTAGCGGACTGTCTGCAGTTAGCATCTGTATGGCCGCACCACCTTGCAGGATGCAGCAGGTGCACACTGACTGCCCTCTGCTGGTGAATGTCAGATCATAGTGGGGTCAGCTGAGCTGACTGGGCCCACTACCTATCTGCCAGTGGCCCTGTCCCAAGTGCAGATCTTCAGCAGCTGTCCGTTCGCCACCAGGACTGGTGTTGCTGGTCCCACAGCCTTTCCTCATGTATCTCCACTGCCCCCTTGCAAAGGGTGAGAGTGCGGGTCTGTTGGGGGCAGATCATGTCCCCCACCCTGACCCAGAGAGGGCTGTTTGCTAAGTACATTGTCGCCATGTGAGCCCTGACACACCCCTGCTCCATAAACAGGTGACCATAGCAAGCCCAGTGGATATGCACTATGTTGTGTGCATCATGGTCCATAAGGGCCAGACATGACTGGCAATTACAAATGGACACAGAGACCTCCTAAAGTTGTCTGCAACAAATACCTGTCACACACTGGCACTGATGGAGACCTGCAGCACAGCCCACCTCAACCAACCCGGGTACTGCGGACCTGGTGCTGGCCACTCCACCTCACCCTCAGGGTGAGCACAGAACACGCACATTGGCATGGCCTGTGGGTACTCTGTGCCAGCAACACGCATGGTCATTTCCCCCTGCTGTTCTGCATGTGAATTGCATTATGGGTACTGTTGGTTCTATCCTATCCTGGTAGCCACAGCAGACAGTTTTATGGTGACGTGCACTCTTTCTGTAGCCAGCCATTGGTATGATAACACCCATAGTGATATAGCACAATGGTTAATGCAATGACTTCAGCAGCAGAGGTCATGGGTTCAATTCCTCTCTGTTCCCCTTTTTTTATGGCTATCCTACACAACTACGTTTCATTCGTGTAACAGTCATATCTGTGCAGATCTGTGCTGCCGCCACATTATACCCTCATCACTGTTGCCATCCATCCTTCTGTCTGTCTATGTGTGTGTTCCAGCTGTGTGGCGTCCTGCCCTAATGTGCAGGCTGCTACCCCATGTCCTGCACTGGCACACCTTTCTGCACTGCGGCTCTTCATGCTTGCCTCTCCTGTGTCTGTTCTGCATGGCACTGCTCTCCTCTGTCCTACTGTCATTGCACTTATCCTGCCACCTCTACCTCCTCTGGTGGACACGTATCCCCATCCTCTGCCACACACTGTCATTGTTGCACTGTACATTGCCATCACCCTGTACATCGGTACAGCTGCCCCCGATATGTTTGTCCACTTTACCTGCAGCCACATGGGCTACACGCAGATTTGGCTGCTCCAAGAGCTCCGTCATCTATTTCCTTCCATCACTTGTTCATTGCCTTTCCTTGGTGCTCTGTGCAGTGTTACGGTTACATCTGTGTTTGAGCCATACATTTCATGCTTGTGACTTTGGGGCACCTTTGTGCCCCTGGGCAGCATTTCCTGTGTCACCTTGGCATCCCTGGGGCATCTTTTCGTGGCACCTTAGGTTTGGCCAGCTTATGGGGCGCCTTTTATGCTGCCTTGGAGGGTGCCAACCTTTCCTGCCGCCCTCTGGGGCACATTATGACCTGCCTTGGATGACATGGTGCTTTATGATGTGCCTTATGGTGCGCCCTAAAAGGTGCATTAGGTTGCGGCACTGGGGTGAGGCTTTTTTGGCTGGCAGTGCAAATTGTTGGGATGTATCTGACTGTTACAAGCAGGAAAAGGGATTGCCTCAAACAGTCTTTTAACTGAGCCCACTGCGGGATCAAACTCATGACCACTGGATCAGCAGTCAATGTATTAACCATTGTGCTACACCTCTGTTGCTGTGTTTGCAGGTCAGCGCGCCTAATTAAGGCTAACGCACATTAACGTGCCACGGCTCCCTCTATCACGTGATAACGGACTTTATCACGCGATAACCCGAAATGCTACCTTAAGACCGAAACGCCCACTACCTTATATGGCATTCGTCACAGTAAGACTGCAACTAACGCCGGTAACATTAAGACGGTTTAGTAAACATACCCCATAGTGTATCTGGATTTTCAGAAGGCATTTGATGAAGCTCTCATGAGACACATCTCAGGAAATTAAAAGGTTATGGGATAGAAGGCATGTATAGTAATTACTGATAAAACAGGAATCTGAGAAGAACTAAATGATCGACTTTCCATGGGGAAAAGGTCAGTAATAGAGTGCCCCAAAAGATTTGGACTGGAACCTGTCCTCTTTAAGATATTCATGAATGAAATGGAAAAAATAAAACAAATGTGCGAGGTGATGAGTCATTAAAACAGAAGGATTGTCTGGAAGTGCAGAAGGATCTTGTGAAACTAGAAGACTGGACATCTAAACGGCAGATGAAATTTAGTATGGACAAGAGCTGCTGATGCACACAGGGAAAATAATCCCAACTTAATGAACTTGTTCTCGGCTGATATTTGAAGCTAAACAGGGTTGGGCCTGGCTAATACCTGAATGGGCGATCACCTTAAAATACCAGGGGCTGTAAACTCACTGTGATGGTAATCTACTTCCAGCCACACTTTGGCAAGAAAACCCAGAGGCTGGGTTGCCAGGAGTCAGCATGGACTTAACAGCACACATTGCATTTTTACAGGTCACAATGCCGAAGTCTTTGTCGATAATATGTTAACATTTTCAGCCCACTGTGCTGCGACTACCAAAAATGCAAATAGAATGTTAGGAATTATTCAAAATGCAAAAGAGAATACCCAAGAATATCATTATGCTTCTGGATAGGTCCCTGTATTGTGTGCAGTTCTGGTTGCCTCATCTCAAAAAGTGTATAACCAGAACCAAAGAAGCAACAAAAATGATAAAGGGGATGGAACACCTCTCTTAAGCAGGTTAGGACTCTTCGGCTTTAATAAAAATGAGTCAGAGGATATATAATAGCAACAAATAAAATCATGAGTGGGCTGAAACAGTTAACTTGAAATGTTAAACAAGCATCCCTAACACTAAAACAAGAGGAGATTCCATGACACTAACAATCAGCAGATTGGAAACAAGCTATAGAAAGTATTTTTTCAAGCAGCACTCCATTAAGCTGTGGAATCTGTTGCTAGAGGACAAGTCCAAGGCGACTCATATGGTGGGGTTCTAAAGAGGTTTGACAAGTGCTGGAGGAAATGTACATGAAACATTTTTAGTCAGGTAGACTTTGGAAAGCTAGTCATTTATCTCTGGAAATGAGTTGTTAGAAACAAATCTACTTTTTGGTATCTGTCAGGTCCTCATGACTCGGACTGGCCACTGCTGGAAACAGGATGCTGGACTCCATGGACCTTGGTTTGACTTAGCATGGCTTATCTTTTGTTCATATGTCCAGGCAGCCTGCGGTTACAGGCATAGGGGTGACCTTGAACTGGACAAAAAGTAGGCAGAGGACTTCAAATATATCTCATATTACAAAATACAAATATCAAAAAACTTTCGATATACTAAACTCCACATTTACCCTATGACACTCATGATGGCTATGACAATGAAGAACAGAACCCACATACTCACTTTCAATGATAATATAATCTTCTTCAGAATTATAGCATAGCCATTGACAATACCCTGTAACAACACAAACCCTTCATAACAGAAAAACATTCCTCCTACTCCAGTTCATATACATTACATTGTCCAAATATTTTTAGAAACAAATTCTCTATACTTCCACTCAGAATAATGTTGTCGAAATCCACTCTTGTTGCATAGTAAAATCTCTCTCAATTGCCGTCTTCTTCATACGCCATACACCATACAATGCATCACCCAAGACAGTCTATGGGACTCATTCTTCATTGCATAAACAGCTGTGCTTCTTGCAGGTAAAGCCGAAGAGCAGCATCTCTGAATCCCCAAGACACAATCAAATCCCTTCATTCTTCAAAGAGAACACACTGAAATCCAAGGGGCTGCACCTCTGAATCCCACTTCGGGACTTCGTTAGAAATTCAAAGAGCTGCACTTCTAAATCCTGACCACAGACCATGGTTTCGCCATGCCGGCTTCATAAGGGAACATTTTTCTTGCAGTGAAGTGAGTTGCATACGGTGAACCTGTTTGGAGAACTTGATGTTCCCTGATAAAGCCAGCATAGTGAAACCATGGTCCGATTTTTATTGGTTTGTTTGTATATTAATTGTGCTAATAATTAATATAATAAATTTGTGTGTTTTGATATAAGAAAATTCAGTTTTATTTGAGATTTAGTAAATTATTGTCCACAGTGCAGTGCAGTGAAATGTAGTAAATGTTTGTCCACAGTGCAAAGTTGTTGATATAGGTTTTTACACCTTACAGTGGTGCAATATTTAATTAACATCTCATAAATTGTCCAGAGTAACGTTATACTGTGTATGAATTAGAGTGTGTTTTCAACCTTTTAAGGTGAATAGGCTGCATTGTATTTGAGCGTATATTGATTTTTGCAACCAGGTTTGGTGCTTTTGTTTTAATTATCGTTCATGAGCTAAATCTGCATATATTGGAGACCCACTGCCTCATGCATATCTCATTATGGTAATCCTGAAAACCTGTCTAGGTTTGATTCCTGAAAGAGTTTTGAGAAGAATTGACTTACAGAACATAAAAGATAAATGACATAAAATATAATATGTATCAGTTCTTATTTCTTAACTAGTTAAGCACCCGGGCCTTCTCACACTGATAAGATCAGATTTTGCCCCACAAAGGCAGCTAACCCTTAGAAAGAAGAGACTGTAGCAAAATTCATCGTCTTTTCTGCCAGCGCTCACGGCTGTGAGAATCTTGAGGAGGAAAAGTGGTTTGTCAGCCATTTTCTTGGTTAATTCAACAGAACTGCAAGGTGTTAGGCTGGAGAGATCTTAAAAACACACCTAAGCACATGTCATAAGAGCCATCCCTTCATGCATCAATAATGAGCATTTTAAACTTCGCCCCAAGCAGGAAGGATTGCTGGGTTAAAGATGCACTACAAAATTTAGCAATAGCACTTCTGCAGGCCATTTAAACACATATTTTTTTAATTCCTGTGTCACTGATTAGCAGGATTATCTTGCTAACCAGATTCCCTTGCCACTTGCAACAAATGAGCTCGCGCTGCTTATCACAGGTCACAAATCTTGTGCCAACAGATCATTATCAAAGCCGTAAATCAGTCCACAATTATGCCTTCAGGGAAGGATAAGTAGGAGTCTGAAAACGAATGCTGAGAAGCTAGAATCTAACTCCCCATGCAAACATTATCAGTAATAAGGGAAGCAGAAAAAAAAACATTTTGTAAAATGTACATCACAGGGGGTACTGCTGAGCACAGTATGTGATACAAGCAATTCTGAGAGAGTTCTCACGTGTCCAAGTATTCTACAGACTTATAGTTCACAATCCCAAATTCTACAGAGGGAATCATTGTGGCTATATCATCTAGTAAATATGAACAGATTAATGTTGCCTTTGCACCAGCTAAAGGAATTAAATGCTATATACAACACTCCCCCCCCCCTCTTCCCCTCCCAAACAACACTGGAAGAGTAGCCTAGTGGTTAGAGCGCTGGCTTGGTAACCAAGAGACCAGGGTTCGATTCCCACTAGCACTCCTTGTGGCCTTGGGCAAGTAACATAACCCTTCATTGCCTCGGAAGAAAGGCCTGGTAATCTACTTCTGGTCACACTGTCAAGAAAACCCAGGAGATGCTGGGTAGCCAGGAGGCAGCATTTACTCCAAAAGCATTAAAGACTCCCCACCAAACTTCCCAGAAAATGGTGCCAGGTAAGGATTCTGGATACCAAGCACCTGTGCTAATGGACACAATTTAAAAATTAGAGAATGGCCAAACCACTTAGTGACTGCAGAATTACATGTCAAAATTTCAGCTCAAACGTCTGATACTGAGCAGAGGATGGTGATTTCAGAGCAAAAACTGAGATACATTACAAAACCACAAAACAGAGCTGCTAAAACAATCTTTGTGCTCTGGGTATAGCAGAGTGGGCTGAAGATTCTGATATCACTGCTTATTTGCAGGAATTACTCCCTGATTTACTGGGCATGCAGTTTGATTGCAAACTGAGAGCTGAAAAACTGAAGTTCCCTAGGACGACAGTTCTCAAACTGCTCATCTAGCAACAGGTGCTAGAAATCATAAAGAAGGCAAAACCTAAACCCCACCCTCTTCACTGGCAAGGGAATAAAGCATAGTTACTCACCTGTAACAGGTGATCTCCGGGAACAGCAGGAATTTAGTCTTCACATATGGGTATCGTCGGTACTGACGGAGCCTGCGTGGGAACGCTCCCCAGCGTCCAATTAGAAAGCTTTTGGGAGCATCCCACAGCCCCTGCATGCTGCCTTCCTGCCTTTCCCAACTGCCTCTCTCCAGTTGAGTTTTAAAGCTGAGACAAAGACAGAGAGAGAGAGAGAAAGAAAAGAAAACAGAGATACAACTCCTAGGGGAGGTGGGTGGGTTGTGAAGACTAAATTCTTGCTGTTCCCGGAGATCACCTGTTACAGGTGAGTAACTATGCTATCTCCAGGAACAAGCAGGAATGTAGTCTTCACATATGGAGACTCCCTAGTTACAGATGCCAGGGAGAGACCCCAGAAGTTGTGTGCACCTGTGAAAGGGCTCCACTTCTCCCCATGGATCTCTGGCATCCTACCGGGAAAGGTGGGTAGGAGTTGATTAAGTATGGAACAGGTGTTGTAGAACAGCCTGACCAAACAAGGCATCCCGGCGGGAGTCCTTGTCCAAGCAGTAATGGGCTATGAAGGTATGAACCGAGGCCCAAGTAGCTGCTCGACAGATGTCGTCAATAGACACAGAGTGTAGATGAGCCATTGAGGCTGCCATGGCTCTCACTTTGTGAGCTGTGACATGGCCTTCCAGAGAAAGGTTCTTACTCTGATAGGCAAAAGAAATACATTGTGCAATCCAGTTGGACAATGTTCTCTTGGAGACTGGAAGCCCCAAATGAGAAGAATCGAAAGCAACAAAGAGTTGGGAGGACTTTCTATGTTGCTGTGTCCTTTGCAAGTAAAAGGCAAGTGTTCTTTTACAGTCCAAAGTATGAAGATTCCTATCTGCATTTGAAGCATGAGGCCTTGGAAAAAACACAGGCAGGTAAATCGCCTGGTTTAAATGAAAAGGTGAGACCACCTTTGGCATAAAATGTGGATGAGTCCTAAGGACTACCTCATCATGATGAAACCTCGTGTAAGGAAGATCAGCAACTAATGCTTGTAATTCACTGATGTGACGTGCTGATGTGATTGCAATGAGAAAGATAATTTTCCAGAAAAGGAATTTCAAGGAGGTAGTAGCTAAAGTTTCAAAAGGCGGCTTCATGAGCTGCCCCAGAACCAGATTCAGGTCCCATGCCACTGGAGGTGGCCTAATGGGAGGCTTAGTTAGAAGAAGGCCCCTCATAAATCTCGCTACGAGAGGATGAGAGGAAATAGGCTGTCCATCTAAAGGCTTTAAAGAAGCTGAAATAGCACTTAAATGGACTCTTACTGAGTTAATCTTAAGTCCTGCATTAGATAAATGAAGGAGATACTCCAGTAATGATTCCAGAGGTATTGCAAGGGGGTGAAGACCGTTTTGCGAACACCATATGGAAAACCTTTTCCACTTGAAAGCATAAGAGCGTCTTGTGTAAGGTTTCCTGGAAGCACAAAGGACATCTTTTACTTGTTGAGAAAGGTTAAGACCATGAAGGTCTAGGCTCTCAGCAACCAGGCCCTGAGATGCAGAGAGTGGGGATTGGGATGCCACAACATCCCGTCCTCCTGAGACAGGAGATCTGGAGCAGATCTTAACTCCAGAGATGGAGCTTGAGAGAGATGTAGAAGCAGAGGGTACCACACCTGCCGTGGCCAATGTGGAGCTATGAGAATCATATGGCCTTTGTCTCTCTGAAGCTTGAATAGGGTTTTGGGAATTAGGGGAATGGGTGGAAAGGCATATAGGAAGTCCTGACCCCAATGGAGGAGGAAAGCATCCCTGGCCTGAGAACCCTGAGCCAGAATTCTGGAACAGAACCGGGGAACTTTGGAATTCAATAGACTTGCAAAGAGGTCTATGTCCAGAGTTACCCAAAGTGGAAAACGTTTTGCTACCTGGTCTGAATGGAGAGACCATTCGTGTGGAAGTAGAACTTGACTGAGTCTGTTTGCCCACGAGTTTTGAATGCCTGGCAGATACACCGCAAGTAGATGAATCTGATGCTCTCTGGCGAGGGCCCATAGTCGCAAAGCTTCGTTGCAAAGCGACAGAGAGCCTGTTCCCCCCTGCTTGTTCAAAGAGAACATAGCTACTTGATTGTCCGTCTGAATTAGGACTGTCTTGTAGTTCAGCTGGGTGTGGAACAAGGAAGCAAGGAAGATTGCTCTGAGTTCTAGGAGATTGATATGTAAGTGGGTGTCCTGTGGAGTCCAGGTGCCTTGGGTGGAGAGATCTTGCAGATGAGCCCCCCAACCCACTTGTGAGGCGTCTGTTGTTAGAGTGACCTGGGGTAGGGGTTGCTGGAAAGGGGACCCCACCAACAGGTTTTGGGTTGACTGCCACAATTGTAGAGACAAAATAAGACAACTTGTGTTTGCTATTTTGTCTGAAAGGCAGCCTGATGCCTGAGTCCACTGAGTGGATAGAGTCCATTGGGCTGCCCTCATATGGAGGCGAGCATAGGGAACCACATGCACGGTAGATGCCATGTGGCCTAGTAGTTGTAACATTTCCCGAGCAGTGAGATGAGTTTTTAACACTGCCTCGGAGGGTAGCTGCACAATGTGAAGGCAGCGGGGCTGTGGAAGATAGGCCCTTGCTTTTCTGGTATCCAGCAAAGCTCCTATAAACTCTATAGACTGAGTGGGAGTTAGGCTGGATTTTGGGATGTTTATGACCAGGCCCAAATACTGAAGGATATGCATTGTGCAAGATAGAGAAATTCTGGCCTCTGACTCTGATGCAGCTCGAATGAGCCAGTCGTCTAAGTAGGGGAAGACGAATATTCCTAGAGTGCGAAGAAATGCTGCTACCACAGCCATGCATTTCGGAAACACCCTTGGTGCTGAGGCCAGGCCAAAAGGAAGCACCCTGTATTGGTAGTGCTTTCCTTGAAAAAGAAAACGAAGGAATCTTCGGTGAGTTGGATGGAAGAGAACATGAGTGTACGCATCCTTGAGATCTAGAGAACAAAGCCAATCCTGACTCTGAAGGTATGACAGCAGAGTTCCCACAGAAATCATCTTGAATTTCTCTTTGAACAGGAATTTGTTCAATTCTCTGAGGTCTAAAATGGGTCTGTGTCCCCCAGCTTTCTTTGGAATAAGGAAATAGGGGGAGTAAAACCCTGTACCCTGTTGGGAAATGGGTACGTCTTCTATTGCCCCTGGGCAAAAAGTAAACTGACCTCTTGACTCAACTGAGTGTTGGGTGAAGTCTGAGAACTGAACTGTCTTACCACTGTAGGAGGGGGCATGTTGAAGAAATGAAGCTTGTACCCCTCTCTTACAATGGAAAGAGTCCATTCTTCTGCTGTTATCTGCCCCCATCTGGGGGCAAAATGACACAACCTTCCTGGGATGGCGGAAGGCTCTGGCCCGCTCAGGGCTAGGAAGGCCAAGTTCTCTAGATGGGAGTCAAAGGCCCTGTGGAGGCTGAGTCTGCTGGGCCGGTTGAGGCTTAGCAGTCTTTGTTTTCCTTTGCTTTGGGGGCTGCTGTCCCTTTCGGGCAGACTGACCTTCAGAATGCACCTGCTGGGTATAGGAGGGGTAAAACCTCTTCTTTTTAGAGAAGAATGGTTTCTTGTAGGATTTTCTCCTTGCAGGATCAGCTGTAGCCTTGGATAGTCTATCCAAAGTGGTGTTATCTGCATCCAGCTCATTAGCTTTCTCTTGCCAATTTTTGCCAAAGAGATTTTTGCCTGCAAGGGATATTCCCCAGTTTGTCCTGTACCCAGAGTTCTAAGTCAGATGCCTGGAGCCAGGCAATCCTACGAGCACCTATGGCGATGGCAGAGGTTCTGCTTATGCACTCAAAGCAGTCAAAAGCTGCACGATTAACAAACTTGGAAACATCCTGGGCATGTTTGACAAGTGTAAGATAATCCTGCCTTTTATCATCAGGAAGGAGAGGGCTCATAAGATCTAGATCTCCTGTAACCTCCTTAAGAAACATTCCCATGTATAAGATGTAGGAACTAATCCTGGCAGAAAGCATAGAGGCCTGGAAAGTTTGACGCCCCAAGGCATCAAGAGTTCTATATTCACGTCCTGGAGGATTAGATGCATGTCTTTTTGCACTCTTGATCCTTCTCATAGCTGACTCCACCACTATGGAGTGGTGTGGCAACTGAGTTTTCTGAAATCCAGGACAAGGAGGCACTCGATACATGGTATCCAGCCTACGGGAATGAGGAGAGGTGGTAAGAGGTGTTTCCGACATTCTTAACATGAGATCATGCAAGATCTCATGAATAGGCAAAGTAGCTGCCTCCTTGGGAGCTTTAGGGTATTGTAAAATCTCCAACTCCTTTGCTCCGGGCTCTGTTTCAGGAGCCACTGTGATGGAAAGACCTCTAGCCACCTCCCTGATGAAATCCTGAAAGGATATATCCTCTGGAGGGGACATCCTACATTTAGGAGAAGAAGGCTCCTCAGAGAGAAGTACTCCGGCATCGACAGAGCTGTCAGAGTCCTCAGAGTCATCGGAGGATTCAAAATATCTTCTGTCCGGGTGCTCTTGTAAAGCACGATACCGGTACCGATCGAAGTCGGTACCGGAGGGGTCCGGTACCGGTCTGTCAATACCGGAGGAAATAGCATGACTCAGTGTTGGTAACACACTTGCCGATGTTGATGCTGTTGGTACCAGTACCGATATCGGTGCCAGAACCTGTGTCGATACCGGTTGAACTGTCTGAAGCGGTCCCGAAGGCACCGATGCCACAAGGAGAGCTGCCAGACTGCGCTAATAGCCAGGAATCTCTGATCAATTGATGCTGCCGATGCCTGGGTGTCAGTACCGGACGAAGCGGCCAATACCCCAGAGCATGGCACCAGTAGTTCTGTCGAGGTTGAGGCCTCGAGAACATCCTGCAGCCCTGATAGTGCTTTGGAAGCCAAAGCCTCCCGCTGGGGCAATTTTGCCGGTAGAAGTCCCTCAAGGGCAACGCCAGAGGCATCTCGATGCTTGGAAGGAGATCTACCTTTTGAGGACCGGCCAGATTTATGTTTGGTTACCTGAGATCCATGGGAGGAAGATGAAGCCCTGGAAGACGTCGATGCCACAGATGCTGCTTCGGAGGGAAAAAGGGTGCTAAGCTTAGCAGCTCGGTTCTGCCGACCCCTCTTCGACATCATCCCACAGGCAACACACTCCGAGATGGTGTGGTCAGGACCTAAACATTTGAGGCACCACTCGTGAGTGTCGGTGACGGAGATGGTACCGCCACACTTGGAACACTTTTTAAAACCCGAAGCGGGTTTTTCCATGTTGAGGAAAAATTGGGCCTAGTGCCCAAAATGGCGCGTGGCACCCGAGAGAAAAAAAGGCTGGAAAATCCAGAAAAAGATTAAAAATTTTGGGGGTTTTTTGAAGAAAGAAAGAAAGAACCGGCGGTACCGGTATAGCGTCGAGGAAGGCAGACGCTACCCCAAAAAAAGAATGAAAAATTTGGGATAATTTCTGTGGTGACAGGAAAACGACCTGCTGGCTCCACGGAAAACGAAGAACTGGAGAGAGGCAGTTGGGAAAGGAGGGAAGGCAGCACGCAGGTGCTATGGGATGCTCCCAAAAGCTTTCTAATTAGACGCTGGGGAGCGTTCCCGCGCAGGCTCCGTCGGTACCGATGATACCCATATGTGAAGACTACATTCCTGCTTGTTCCTGGAGATAATCATAATCCTAGCATATGTCAGCAAAACCATGGCAGCAAATGGAAACAATTGCTGGCCCTTTGGGAACCTGTCACGAAACTCCATGCTAAAAGTTAGCCAGGATCATAATTGACAATGTTAACACATACTTCAACGGTCATGAAGAGATATTTACAGAACTGTTTACATAATTCTGCCCACTAAAGTTAGATTAACGGGCTATAGTTTTCAGCTTCCTTGACCCTACATTGTGCAGTAGGTGAGCATCCACTCTCCTCTAGTTACTCGAAACTTTTCAGTTTTTGAAGATAATTTTGAAAAGCCATTTACCCATGCAATCCGTCTTCCTGCCTTTCCCTGGATAATAGTTTGCATCAGGATCAAAGCCTTTATGGAAAAGTACATGGGCTTGAGGCAAAGTTAGGTATAGGGGAGGCAACAAAACTGTATTTTCAAACCTACCCATGACTGCAGAAAAATAGGTGCACTTTTTTCCTGCTAGATAAACCTCTGCAGGTACCATTTCCCTAGGCAGGTTTCGAAAGAAAAGTACATGCTTTTTTTTTGGCTTGTTTCACTCAGTACAGTGTTAAAAGGTTGCAATTTGTCCAAAATAGTGCAGCTAGAATTACCTATGACACTAAACCTTTTGATCTTATCTCACCACTTTTAAAGAACTTGTCATGATTTCCAGTTTCCTATACATTCAAATCTAAGATCCTAACTCTCAGGTATTTAATTTACAGCTCTGGAATTCCTTCTTAACTTTCCTCATTGATTATCCTATACTGCCCAAATCCGTCTTTGAGGTCCTCCCAGATGAATTGTTTTACAATTCTCCCCCCCCCCCCCACCCCGGCTTTTAGCTTTATGGCCCCATCATTGTGGAAGGCATCCCCCTTGAGTTACGTTTAGAGAGCTCCAACAAGAAATTTGAATTAAGGATTCAAAACTGTCTCAGTTCAAAAGGTTTTGGTGAGGCTTGATCGACTGATTTTCCTATTCGGCGCTCGACTTTGCACCTGGACGTTCCCCTATTCTCCTCTTTTCTCCCTGATATTGTTGAGCATTTGGGATGAATTGCGATGCTACTCATTTCTCCATAGACAATCTGAGTCAGCCACGCCTAGGTGTGCCAGACACAGGGACGGAGTAGCTCTCCCATAGCTCTGAGAAATCCCTTTTTTGTTTGGATTCCTCTGAGCTTCCTCCCTCCCCTTCCTGTTTCCTGGTCCTGCCCCTCTTGCTTCAGTTTTTTCCATTCGCTACCTGGGATGGATGGATATCAACAGCTCGCCAGACTAACAGAAAGAAGAGAACAACAACAAAAAAAAATTCCCTTACCAGAAGATGGAGCAGACTAGATTGAAAAGATGCCTCTGTTGCAGCAGACGAATGAGCCACAGTGACTCTCTGGATCGATGCCCCAGATGCACAGATTCAGCACACGTGCACTGCATCCAAAGCAAGGAGGGGGGGAAAGCTGCCCAGAAACTATCATCTGACCGAGGCCGGAAAGACAAGCGCTGCGAGAAGCGGGCCAAGACTGCTCCACCGGAAACAAGCGGAGCAAGCTCAACGACCACATTAATGGGGGACCAACAGAGCCCCCAGCAGTTCCAGCCATGTGCACCACAAGTGAGGAAGTAAACACCAACTTCGGCACCCCCTTCAAGCATGCACATGTCAGCCACCGGCACCTTGATCACCCCCACCACTTCCCGGGCCAAGGGTGCCCCTTCCGCACTTCTACAGCCTGCCCCAATGCCCCTGGCAGCCTCCAAGGCTTACTCCAGGGATCTCAGCAGCAGTGGTAATCTCCGCACCCCTATCTCCTGTTCTGGGCCCAGCGGCAATCTCAGGATGCCGGCAACACTGATCGCACACCCGGACCCATGCGGAGCACCTCCAGAGGATTCCAGCAGCTGGGAGAACAGATCTGAACATGAACATTGGCACCATGCTTCCAAGGGGCACCAGCTTCACAGCTTTTCCTCCCATCATCATCGCCATAACCTCTCCCACCGGGGCCTTCGCAGAAACTGGAGACCCTTCCACAGCTGCTCCTCCTCCTCTTCCCCCTCCTCGCTGGAACCCCCTCAAAAACATCAGAGTCTGTGTATGGAGGAGAGACTAGAAACACAGCCAGCAGGGGAGAAAGCAACAGCACAGTGCACTCTAGTGGCAACACACAGTAGTAGCATGTCAGAAATTCCTCAGAATGCCCTACAAACCCAGACCTGATGGAGCTATGGGGAAGGTTCATGGTGTAGCAGCTTCTCACTTCCCAATGCCCATGAGACCCAGACCTTACCTCCCCAGCATCCAGTTCTGACATTGCAACAACTCAGGGGTTCCTACATACAACAGCTACCCTCGACCAATCCACCCTACGAGAACCCTTTTATAAAGGCGAGATCATCAATCCTGACTCCCCCCCTGGAACTCAGATGATGACAACTCAGCACTGTCACCAGGCTCGAAACAATCACCAGGTATCCCGTCGAACCCTACACAATCTTCGCTAACCCTATACTCCCCATGAAGGACCTGACTTATCCAAAATTCCTTCAAAAACGTTTGACACAGCTGGGGCTATCACCAAAGGACATGCCAGACTCCAGAAATGAAGTCCTAGGACTCCTGAAGTATATGTATGCGGACACACTTAAGACCACAGTAGCTGTGCCTATCCACCAGCTGGGTACTAGACTGCAAGGACAGACTCTGGCAGAAACCCGCAACAAAGAAGCTTGATGTAAAAAAACAAGTCCAGATGGCCCTGGGGTTCAAAAAATCGCAGCTGCCACACCAGTCCATCGTAGTGGAGTCAGCACTGAAGCGAGCCAAGAGCTCCCACCAGCATTCGAACATCCCACCGGGAAAAGACCCAAGAATCCTGGATGGGATCATAAAGAAGGTATACCAGGGCGCCATGCTGAGCACCAGAATTGCCTCTCACCAATTCCAAATGGTCATGTACTAGGAAACTCTACTGACCAAAGCAAGGGATTCCTTGGCCTCCCTGCCTCCGGAAACCCATAACATCCTGACTCCAATCCTACATGACATGACAGACTGTGGGAAACACCTAATCGGATCAGCGTTCAATGCCTTCAAGTCTGCATCACACATGGCAGGCTCAGCAATCACTGCCAGACAGCTTGCTTGGCTGCGAGCATCCGAATTGCGCAAAGACATCCATGAATGGCTAGTCAATGCTCCCTGATCAGGGCACAACCTCTTTGGCAACAAAGTCAAGGAGGCAGTAGATGGTATAAAAGATAACCACCAGTGGCCCGCAAAATGGCACAACACTCAGAGGCCATATTACCCGCCATGTAAGTACAATTCCTACAGTCGTAACCATGCCAGCTACCAGAAACCACAGCGATACCACTCCTCCTACCAACAAAACCTGCATCAGAGAGAGAGAAAAACAACAAAAATCCCAAGCCTCCTCATCAGCAAAGACATTGCCGGGTTTTTGACCATCCAGCCCTGGGGACTGTGCCAGTGAGGGGCCGCATCACACACTTCGCAAAGACTTGGGAAAATCTCTATTGACCGGTGGGTCCTCGAGATCATCAGAGGAGGCTGCCACATCCAATTCCAAGCAAAATCCTTACCCAGCAAGACAACAAGGGAGGGGACCCTCCACCTCCTGGCAGAGGTGCAAGGCCTCCTTCATATAAAAGCCACAGAACCTGTCTCCATCCCCCAGACCAACCAAGGCTTCTACTCCCACTACTTCCTCGTCCCGAAGAAGTTAGGGAGTTGGTGACCTATCCTCAACCTCCGAAAGCTCAACAAATATGACCTCAAGGAGAAATTCCAGATGCATTTCCTCTGAACCATCCTCCCCCTCATCCAGGAGAATGACTGGTTCATATCATTGGACCTCCAGGACGCATACACCCACATTCCCCTTCACTCATCACAAAGGAAGTTCTTACTATTCCGGTTGGGCGACAGACACTACTAATATAAGGCATTCTCCTTCGGCCTCTCGTCAGCACCATGAGTCTCACAAAGTGCGTTGTGGTAGCTGTGGCACACCACCGCAACACGGGAATCCGTGTCTTCTTCTATCTCAAGAACTAGCTCATTTCCGCACATTCATAAATGGAAGGTTATGAAGCAATCCAAACCACGGTCTCTCTCCTCCGTTTACTAGTCTTCCTGATCAACACCACAAAATCACAGATGACCCCACGCAAGTATTGGAATTTATAGGGGCACAGATACACACCACACGGGCCAGGGCATTTCTCCTTCCACAGAGGGTAAACAAGATCATAGTGCTGGCTAGCCAGATTGCTGAAGCAAGCATGACCTCAGCACACATCTTCCTATGCTTGCTGTGCCACCTAGCGGCTGCAGTCCACATTGTCCCACACGCCACACTCCACATGTGACAAATCCAATGGCAACTGAGATGCTCCTCGGACCAACACAGGCAACCTCTGCACCACAAGATCCATGTAGACTGCGCCACCTGAACAACCCTCAAATGGTGGAGAGAGGGAAGAAACCTGACATGGGGCAAAACATGCTTATCACTGATGCATCGAAGTGCAGATGGGGGGCACACATGCTCGACTTCCACACCAGTGGAACCTGGTCCCCAGCCAAGACACACCTTCATATCATCCTCCTTGAGCTCGGGGCCATCAGAAACCTGCTAAGAGCCTTCCAACCATAAACATGCAAAGACACATGGGCTCAATACCACTGTGTAGGGAGGCCCATCGGATCTGGACCCTTTCCATCTCCTGGGGCTCTCATCTCCAAGCCGCATACCTCCCAGGGGATGACAACACACTAGCTGACACCCTGTGCCGGCAGTCTGCACTGTACAAGTGGTCACTGAAACCCTCCATTGCCTCCTGCCTGTTTCGGCTATGGGGGAAACCCTCAATGGACCTCTTCACCAGTGAGGACAATGTGGAGTTTTAAGCCTTCTGCTTCAGGCAACCCTCCTCCTGCAGGACAGCTGCAGACACATTCTCCATCGACTGGGACTCACAACACTGCTACACCTACCCCGCAACCCCACTCATTGCCAAAGCGCTGCAGAAAGTCAGACATGATAAGGCAACAGTGATCTTCGTAGCATCTTTTTGTCTGAGGCAGCCATGGTTGCCACATCTGCTACAACTATCCAACATATACCTGTGCCTGCCAGCCTACCTGGATCAAGTCATGCAAGACAGTGGACGCACGCTCCACCCCAACCTAGAGACCCTGGCACTGACTGCATGGATACTGAGCAGGCGACTGAGACCAAACCAACTGTCACAGGATGTCATGGAAGTACTCCTGGCAGCCAGGTGCCCAGCAACACAATGCTCATATGCCACAAAGTGGGAACAGTTCCACACACAGTGCAACAATGAGCAGGAGAACCCATTTGTTTGTCCCATACTGGCACTACTAGAGAATCTCCTCGCCCTCTCCCAGGGGAGACTAAAGCCCTCATGAATCAGGGCCCACCCGAGTGCATTGTGGCATACCACAACAAGGTGGATGAAAAGTCCACTTCTGTGCACCTGCTAGTCACACGATTCATGCCTGGCCTCAATCACCTGCATCCACCTGTGAAACCACCCACACCGGGATGGGACCTCAATGTCATCCTACAGCAACTGACAAGTTACCCATTCATACTGCTCAATCAGGCAAAAGTCAAATTCCTCACATAGAAAACCTTCTTCCTAGTGGTGATCACCTTAGCATGTTGCATCAGTGAACTCCAGGCTCTGATTGACTACCCACCTACACGCGGCTCAGTCAAGACTGGGCTATTCTCAGGAATCATTCAAATTTCCTTCCAAAGGTTGTCTCCACATTCCACCTCAACCAGGCAATCATGCTACCCAGCTTCTATCCACATACAACACAGGAGGAACTACGCATTCACATGTTAGACAGTACCCACACCCTCCGGATATATCGACAGAATGAGAGCCACCAGGAAGATGTCACAACTGTTCCTCGCATACAAACCCAATAGACCGGGCGCCCTAGTCACAAAGCATATGCTATCCCGATGACTCGCAGACTGCATGTATGGGCTGACATCCACCCAACAGAGAGGACATATGTGCACCAGTTGTGGGCAATGGCTGCCATCCTGGCCAACCTGCATGCCGCATCCCTCACGAACATCTGCAATGTAGCCACTTGGGCGTTCATCCATACCTTCACCAAACACTATTGCCTTGACCGCATCCCTGAGGATGCCGCCTCCTTTGGCAAAGTGGTACTGCACACAGCAGAATGACAAGATGGCCCGAAGTAAGGGCCGCAAACGAGGACTTTGTTTTCATGACTTCTGACTGATCTGACTCCAGCCAACCACTCAAAAAAATTTTGTTTTGGTTGTGTTTTCCTCGTTATCTCTTAGCCAATAGGGCATGTTGTGCCCCAGAACAACCATGTAAAAATATGTTTTTCCAGTTCCTTTTGCATTATAGCTCGCTTGATTTTTGTTGAAATAAATTGAGCATCCGGTTCAAGAGTACAGCCTTCCAGTAGTCTTTTTTCCTCCTCAGATGCCTGAACGCACTCACAGACTCATCCTACCACAGCACCATAGGGGATGCGGGAGGGGACTGAGGTACAGAGCAACTTCTCCGATAGCCCCCCTCCCTCCTTGCACACCAGCTTGGGAGTCACCTAGGTGAGGCTGACTCAAAATGCTTGCCCATTATGGTAAGTAACCCTTCTTTCCCCACCTTCTGTGTCTCCCTGTCTGCATTTATACTGTCAAATTCACATTCAGATTTTAAATACAACAGGCTGATGCAGAAAGCCGGCGCTACACCTGTGCTGAAGCAATTTGTACATTGATAACACCATATACATTTTAACGTGCGATGCAAGGAGGATAGGGTATGCAAATGACCCCCCATGTTAACCAAGCACATACAAATGAACCACTGCAGCATTAAACTGGGAGAGCAAGCCAAACACATGCACGCAAGAAGCCTGCGCTAGTTTGGCTTGCTCTCCAAGCACCGTGTGGCTAATTTATATGAGTATTTTGATAGCATCTGGGGGCCATACCTAACAAAAAATAATCCCTGGTGGCCCAGCAGCCAATTCCACCCCCCTCCAGACAGTATTATGATGGCACAGAGGACAATCGCAGCAGTGGGAAAATCCCCCCAATGCCATCAAAACACTGACAAGGCTGGTGCCCCAACAAAATGTCATACTGCTATGCCTTATATGGGAGTCTAAACCTGTCCGGTGCATCCCAGAATGCACTGCGCGTGGCCAGGGGTGCCATTTTACAAGATGGCGGACCAGAGCAGGAGTGCATAGGCAGCGCTCCCACCTATTTTAAGGTAGGGGGAGGGTTTGGATTTAGGGGCTGCTAGACCACCAGGTAATTTTAATTTTATTTGGGGTTGGGGGGTTTCAAGGGGCAGCTAGACCACCAGGTAATTACTTTTTGTCGGGCACGGCCCCCAACAGTATTTTGATGGCATCAAAATACTGCTGGGGGGGGGGGGAAACAGGGACGCTGGGCCACCAGAGATTATTTTTTGTCAGGCACGGCCCCCAAAAGTGTTTTGATGGCACCGGGTGCTGTCCCCGATGCCTAGATCATCTTCTCCTCAGATGATCAGGTATCGGGGAAAGCACCCGGTGCCATCAAAACTTTGTCGGGGCCATGCATTACAGGTTACCGTCTACTCAGACTCTGCAGTAAAAGTTTTGGCGCTATGGCTGGTTGCAAAATCCTCTACGCCTGTCTCTGCATCAGCGTAGCCATGATTTACCCACCAGATCAGTTGATTAAAATACATTTAAATAATTCAAGTTCATTTAAATATATTTAAATATGCGTGGCATTAATTGGGCGCCTAAGTCAGTGTTTACGTCTGTTTTCTGCATTTAAGGGATCATAAAGTGTGCTTAAACGTGGCATTAGGGGCTCGTACAGCTTGAGCTAGCTTTCTGCATCAGCCCGTTTGTTTGTAAATTGCTTTGATGACTACTTTGTAGTCATAGTAACATAGTAACATAGTAAATGACGGCAGATAAAGACCAGCATGGTCCATCTAGTCTGCCCAGCACGATGGCAAGCATAGGTGCACCTGCCGCTCTGTGCAGGCTACCCTCCTCACGTCCCTGTTTAGGGGTGAACCCA
This sequence comes from Ichthyophis bannanicus, assembly GCA_033557465.1. Classification (NCBI taxonomy): domain Eukaryota; kingdom Metazoa; phylum Chordata; class Amphibia; order Gymnophiona; family Ichthyophiidae; genus Ichthyophis; species Ichthyophis bannanicus. The sequence continues at coordinate 304,029,068 of CM066032.1, read as the reverse complement.
CCACTCCATGCAGGACACCCCTATTTGTTGAGAAATTAGATGGTTCAGTTTACTTTGATTTTATCCTGTTGCTGTAAAGGGATCCACTGTGTCTGTCCCATGCCATTATGAATTACGTCACCGTGTTTGCCCCCACCACTTCCATCGTGAGGGCATTCCAAGCATCCACCACCCTTTCTGTGAAAAAGTATTTCCTGACATTGCCTTTCAATGGCAGTGCATCAAATAAATAATATAAATACATAAAGTCTATAAATCAAAGTACTCAATGGACTTTGCAACTACTCGTATAGTTTTGAAAATTCCCCCTACATCTTTAAAGGCAGATCTAACTCCTCTTTTGGCCCACTAGAATGTGATTGTTGAAAACAGAGGACTAACAACCCAAAACCAATTACAAGGAGGTATCAAGATATTTTTGTGGAACTGTTGAGCTGAATCGGGTTTATTTCGTTTTCTGAAGATGCCAATAGCCATCATGATAAGAAAAACCAGCACACAAACAATGCAAGCAAAACGTCTTTGTTATGTGTGTTTTGAGACTACTGATTTAACATATTCCCCCACAGCTGACAAATGCCATTCCAAGTGGGACAGAAATGAGGAAAAGAGAGAAAACATATTGTTCACAACAGCCCAGCTGCTGACCAGGAACACAGTCCAAACAATACCGTCTCTTTTCATGAAATGTTCAATATTGCTTCACCCTCTACCATCTAAGTAACTGAAAAGGCACAGCAGCCTACAAACTATAGAGACATTAAGATACATTTTGAGATCATGATTTTGCAAGCTGCAAATCCCCTTGCAACATATGAGTATCGCAAAAAGGATTCTGTCATTTTTACTGCCCTGCCAATGGGGAATGGCTCTACCTAAGTGTCATTTATAAGATAAAATCACACACTAGTCATAGGGAAATTTTATTTTGCTGCTAACAAAACTGGCAAGTTTTTCAGTTCCAGAAGGGAGATTTTTTGGCCAGTCCTGCTTTTAAACTTGCATCCCAAAGCAATGTGGTTTTTGTAGTTCCAAATTCTGCCCATTGCAATAAAAACATCAAAAAATGGGTTGATGGAAATCCAGGATGCGTAAAATCTCTTTCATAGAACTGAGAAACTTGTCAGCTCCATACTAAGTATATTGAGGCTGACAGAAGATTTATGTGACTAAAAATTGGCTTTTACCCACAAAATCTTGGGTTTCAAAAATATCTTTCCTCCCTCCCCCTTCTTTTTTTGCCTGGATAACTGTATCCACGCAAAACTGCAGTGTGGACAAAGTTACCTGAACCAAATGGAGCCCGGTCTGAAAATCACGTGATGTTACCTGTACATTTATTTCTAATGTCTATGCATGCTGCACCAAAGGAAGCATGGATTGGGAGACACTAGGCACATAAAAGATCCTAAACCAAGAAGAAAGGGGAACATGTAGGGCTACGACATAGCAAAGTAACCACTTACTGGTTGCGAAGGAAGGGCATGAGGTGTCACCCAATGATACCAGTGCTACAACAGCAAGCCAGAGAGGCAAAAACGTGGCATCAAAATCATTGACATGATAAAGATAAAGAAAGGATTTAGCATTTCTTAAGTTTATTTGACCAGGCACAGTTTTGATCTGCATGACTAGAAGGTTGGTATGCCAAAATGGTAAGTCATTAAAAGCAGAAGGAGAACAAATTAAACAAAACATATGGACATTTGCCAACGTACCTAATGACTTCACATTAGAGCATGGGACATATCCACTAAGGGGCCGATTCAGACCTGGACGCACAGAGTTAGCCGGGATTCTGATCCCGCGGGGCACGTCTAGCCCTGCGGGATCGGAATCACGTCCAGGCCTGTACATGCAGGCCGGGACCCCAATTCAGGTTGGTCTGCACATACAGGCCTTGCCCGGATAGCTCAGTCAGGGATTTTGAATGGAGCTGTGGCGCCATAGCATCCCGTTGCCATGGCACTGCAGCTCCAAATAAAAGCCATGATCCCTGGCCGCCAGACCAAAGAGTGCATTCCCTGCAGCCCAACCCCTGATCTGGCCTCCCAAGGCCAGGGTCAGGCTGTGGGGAATCTCCTCTGCCCCCTGCCGCCTCTTTTGGGCCCCAGGCCTGCCCAATTCACCAAACTAGGGGAACTTACAAGACAAACGTTAATATTTAAAAGTGTGATGTCCAAATATGCATTTTTATGGGATTATTCTGGGAAGGATCGTATTGAGATGACATTGAAATTTAGATTTGAAGCCCACCATGGGGAAAAGGAAAATACTTGCTCTACCCTAATACGAGTATAACTCGCTTACTACTGGAAAGAAGAGCTAAATACCACTAAATAAATTCTTGGCGTGGGGGAGCACTAGGAGTCTAAAAACGAATTGCAAAGGGGAACAAGACAGAAGTTTCACCTATGGCATCTAATACACTTGGCACCGGCCCTAAACATTCTTTCAACAAGAAGTGACCTCAGAATGGGAAATTATACTTCATTTTCTATCTTATCAGGCAACATGGAAACTTCTGTGAATTTACCACATTGGCATTTACAGTGATCAAAAGAAAAACATTTCCTAGTGAAAAGGGCCTGTCAAGCAGATCCTGGTTAGAGAGGAAAGGGGAACCTTTACTGTCACAAGCACAATGGCTTGATTTACTAGGCCCTGAAAAAAAGGGGTTCCTCATTCTGAAATTGTCCAGGAAGAGAAAACGGTATTGTAAATCTGAATAAAGATAAGACTATCATAGAAACAGATAAAAACCATACGAGCTATCCAACCATATCATCCATACCAACTACTAAGCTCTACTATCCCTTCTTTCCCTTAGAGATCCTCTGTGCTTGCCCCATGCTTTCCTTGTCTCTGGCTGTTCCACACATCCATCACCCTTTTCATAAAGAAATATTTCCTCAGATTACTCTTGAGTTTATCTCCTTTCACCTTTAACCTATGCCTCCTCGTTCCAGAGCTTTTTTTCAATTGAAAGAGACCTGTCTACTGAGCATATATGAAAGAGAGGTATTTAAATATCTCTATCATATCTTCTCTCTTTCTGTCCTCCTTCTAAAGTACACACTTCAAGTCTATCCCCAAATGCTTTATGATGAAGATCACTGATCATTTTAGTCGTTGCCCTCTGTAGGGCTGGCACTACCATTAGGCGAACTAAGTAGTTGCCTAGAGTGCTGGCCCATCAGACTGCCCGATGCTGACTTCCTGTTTACAAACAGGAAGTCAGCATCGGGCTTCAGAGAGGGGGATGAAGCAGACATCTCCGTGGTGCTGAAGCTTAAAGGTAAGTGCCGCGGGGCTGTTTGTGGCCATTGCTGCCATTGTACGTCCTGGAGAGGGGTGACAGCGGCGATAATGGGCACTGGGAGTGGGTGGGTGCAAAAGATGAGGCTCATCTAAAGTACCTATAGTAATCTGTTCATGCCGCCTCTGGCCCTCTATAATGCCATCCAGTTTATATCCTTTTGAAGAGGCGGTCTCCAGAATTATACACAATGCTCCAAATGGATGTCTCACCAGAGACTTATACAAAGGCAATATTCACCTCCTTTTTCCTGCTGGCCATTCCTCTTTCTGTGCACTCCAGCATCCTGGCTTTTGCCATGACCTTTTCTACCTGGTTGGCTACTTTGAGATCATTAAAAACAGTCACCCCCAGCTCCTGCTCTTCTTTCATGCACAGAAGTACTTTACCCCCTACTCATGACCCTGCAGTTTTTAGCATTTAACATAAACTGACATTCTCAGGAGAAATCTTATAGTCAAATTAAATTAACTAAATCAATAAGTAAATAGAAACAAGTGAGGGAATTAAGGTCAGAAATGACATAAGCAAGCATAAGGCTGAGAATATATTTATCTATTGTGTTTTAGGCAGGGCCGGATTTACCTTGAGTGAGGCCCTACGCCAACAAAAATTGTGGGCCCCCAGCAGGGGCGGCCCAAGGGGGGTGCGGGGCCTCATTTGCATAAGGGGCCTCATTTGCATAAATATTTGCATAATGTTACCATATACTAACTTTTAGTAAACGTGCCTCTTAATGAGTGTATGGATAAAGAAAGACTAAAAGATTTCTACATTACTATAATCCAGTGCCAACTGCCAGACACATTAGGAACTACTACAAACACTGCCCATTTAGAACCCATAGCAAACCCGCCGTATCCTAACAGCACTACCAGGACTCACAAAGCACCATACTCTACCAATCAAAAGGCAACACTGCAAATATTAAACCAATACATTTCAGAGAACAACAATACATGACCTACTGGGGAAAGAGAACAAGTGGCAATGTCAAATAGGAATTATATAAACAGAACACCTCAGCTCAGTTACACATGCAGAACATAGACCATCACCAAACAAGTAATCACAATTTAGAAACAGGAAGACAATAATTAAACTGGGAATCCCAAAAGCCAAACTTGGAATGTACAACACTGTAGAAATAAAACTATACATTAATTTGCTCTTGTACTAAACAAAGCGCAGAGTTAATGATGCACATTTACCAGAGCTGACATATTCCAATTAATAAATTCAAAATAAAGAGATATTTTTCTACCGTTTGTGCATTTTTTTCAGCTGCAATTGCTCCAGCCACTTTCTTCTGGTTTCTTCGTGTCTTCTGCTAACTCTCCATCGTCTGCTGTCCATTTGTCCTTTCTTCTCTCTTCTAGTTTTTTTCCATTCTCTCTCTACATCTGCTTTAACATACTAATCTTTCTCCTTTTGCTCTTTCCTCATTCCTATTTCATCCACTCAAATTTTACCCCTCCATCCTCAATCCCTACTTACTCTCCAAATACCCGGCCAATTGTAGATTTTTTATCCCTCCCACACAAAATATTTTTCCCTTCTCCATTTCTACTCTTCCAGCCCCATCCCATTCTAATCCTCCCCCAACATCAGCTCCCTTCTAGTTCCAGCCTCACCCAGCATCCATTCCCTTCTAGTCCCTGCATCAGCCCATTTCCAGTCCTAGCCACCCATCAGCCCACAGCCCATTACCAGTCTTAACCCCCCCAAAGCCCATTACCAGTTCTAAACCCCCCCAACAGCCCACAGCCCATTACCAGTCCTAACCCCATCAGCCCACCTCCAGTCTTAACCCCCCAGCCCATTTCCAGTCCTAGCCCCCCCATAGCCCATTACCAGACAGCCCCATCAGCCCACAGACCATTACCAGTCTTAACCCCCCCATAGCCCATTACCAGTTCTAACCCCCCCCAACAGCCCACAGCCCATTACCAGTCCTAACCCCATCAGCCCACCTCCAGCCTTAACCCTCAGCCCATTTCCAGTCCTAGCCCCCCCACAGCCCATTACCATACAGCCCCCATCAGCCCACAGCCCATTACCAGTCTTAACCACCCCCCCCAATCCCTTTAACAATTGTTAACCATCCCAACAGCCCACAGCCCATTACCAGTCCTAACCCCATCAGCCCACCTCCAGTCTTAACCCCCCCAGCCCATTTCCAGTCCTAGCCCCCCCACAGCCCATTACCAGACAGCCCCCATCAGCCCACAGCCCATTACCAGTCTTAACCCCCCCATAGCCCATTACCAGTTCTAACCCCCCCCAACAGCCCACAGCCCTTTACCAGTCCTAACCCCATCAGCCCACCTCCAGCCTTAACCCCCCCCGCCCATTTCCAGTCCCAGCCCCAGCCCCCCCAATAGCCCATTACCAGTCCTACCCCCCCCCCCCCCCCCATCGGTCTAAAGTAAAATTTAATTTTAAAAAAAACTGCTGGCTGCCGCCGCGGGGCCCCCTCTGCTGCCGCGGCAGCATGGACTGACCCGCGGGGCCCCCTCTGCAAGCTGAATCAATCGGTCCGTCCGTTCCATCAGCCCCTGTGGGCTTAACAGAGACGCGAGGGAGACACTCTCCCTTTGCGCCTCTCAAAGCCTGCATGGAGGGACGGACGGACGGACCGACCGATTGATTCAGCTTGCAGAGGGGGCCCCGCGGGTCCGTCCATGCTGCCGCGGCAGCAGAGGGGGCCCCGCGGCAGCAGCCAGCAGTTTTCTTTTTTAAATTTTATTTAAAAAAAAAGCTAATTTGTTCGATTTTTGTGGGCCCTTGCCAGCTGTGGGCCCTACGCCACGGCGTAATGGGCGTATAGGTAAATCCGGCCCTGGTTTCAGGTGTTCATGTCATCTGCAGACAGACAGAGGAGATCTGTTAGAAAGCATTTTCACATGTAAATAGTGGCATTTACAAAGTAGATTTCGTACACATATAAATGCAAATATAAAAAAACTACCATTTACATGTGGAGATCTGCATCACACAGAGAATAGAAGGAAACTTGATTTGGGCATGTATAGGCCAAAAATCTACATGTGCATTCCTCATCTTGCACGGGGAATACATATTGCTCCAGTGGTTCAACAACTCCACTGGCTGCCTATTGAGTAGCACAGTTGGTTTCAGTTACTAGTGATGTATTTTAAGATTGTTTATAGGTTGGGCATATTTGGCTGGACTCCTCTTGGCTTCATTGTCACGCTGCATTTTATTTCCTCGGCCCCTCTCTATGGAACAACCTTCCTCCCCCACCCGACCTATGCCTGCAACCCTCTTTCACCAGGTTCAAGACACCACTCAAAACCCTCCTTTTCAAAAAAGCCTTCAATCTGCAGCCCGAATGCGCCCCCTTTCCTGTCCTCTTTTCCCCCGTTTATTCTTGTTTTATGTGTGCTCCTTGCTTTTTCTATTATTGGAGTTCCTTTCTAACTTTTAAATGAACTATGTTTTTATATTGTAAACCGCTCTGGTGCCCTCACAAAGGGCAGTATATCAAGTGTTAATAAACATAAACATCTTCCCAGCATACTCTCGGGTCTCAGTATGACTCTTTGCCCCTGTAAAGGAGCTGAGAGTGCACTGGCGAAGGAAGAGGACTCTTTTGGTGTAATGTGGAAAAAGCTACCAATGACCATCTGTATGGGAGAGGATTACCTGTGTTTCAGGAAGCTGGTCAAGGGTTAGTTGTGGGATCTTCTTGCATTTGGGATAGCAGAATAATGTTATTGTGCATCTGTGGGCTTACTGTATGTTTTATGTGTTTTATTTTGAAATTTTATTTGTGATTATGTTGATCTTATCTATGTTGTAAATTACTATAGGTCCTTATAAAAGGTAGGACAATAGAAATTCAAATAATAAGTAAAAGGGGGATATTCAATGTGATTAATGAGGCTAGCAGACCTGCTAGGTGCATGAATCGTGGTCACTGAGATGTTCAACGGCACTAATATTCCCGGGTGTCACTGCTGCATGCCCCGATGCAAGCCAGCTAGCACTGGGGCGTTTCGTGAGCAGAGCAGAGGTAGCACCCAGTTCAGCACTTAGCTTTCTCCGTAGAAGCTTAACCAGTCAGCGGCTGAATATTGCTACTGCCCGGTTAGCTTCCTGCTTCTCCAGCTGTCCAGGGCATCTGGGTGTTAGTTTCCGTGGTGACGACTAGCTGCTGAATATCCCCCTCAAAGTAAAGAAATACATGTAGAAGGATAAACAATTCCCCATTGGCTTTTGCACTTGCTCAGAGTCATGTACAGATTTTAAATACGCGATTGTTTCAGCCTGAGTTTTAAACAAGAGATTAAGGGAGCAATTCTCCTTAACTCCTCCCCCCTCAGTTTTTTTTTCTCTCTCAAAATTTTAGAAACAACAAACAGCAGTTTCACTAGCTGCCGACAATTAAGAGAGATCTAGTTTTGCAAAGCAGCCCCGCTCTGCAGGTAGGTGCTGTCACTTCCACGTGCACAGCAAAGTGCAGCTGTGTATCTGTGGAAGCTGATGAGCTGAAGCTGCTCTTTCTGTGCACATGTAAATTTGTCAAATGGCTGCTCCTGCTGACAATGCCAGCAAATATACATGCACTCCCATACTTCCTAAGACAGTGTCCAAAAGGCTCTACATTCAGCAGTCTTTTCAAATACAGGAGGAACCGAGCATGTCTCAACATGGATGTCTAAGTTCCAGTCTCCAAGGCTTATCTAAAATGGACCTTATATCACCCATTGCAGACCCTTCCACAATATCATCAGTAAAAGACATTGATACGTATGGGGCTGAACACGGATCCTTACGGCACTTCAGAGTCATCTTTAACCAATCATCTTTCTCTAGGTCCTATAACTTAACCAACTTTTTGTTCACTTTAGAAAATATGTTTACTCCCATTCACAGACTGATATACTGGGTTATACTGGAAACAAACTTTATTCTTACAATACCAAATCAAGGACTACTAACTACCTTAATCAGGAAGCTTCAGCTACCCTTTTTTTTTAAACAGCAGTCCCAGGGGGTGCATGAGACCATAACAGGGGGTCTATAGGACACAGAAAAGACTAAACGAGAGAAAAACTAGCGGAAACAGGAGGGGGAAGAACAAGGCTAGTGGGACAGGCTTGGCACGGGAGGGGGGGGGGATCCAGCAATAGTGGTGGGAATGAACTTGGGGTCCTTAAACTCTTTGGAGGCAAATACACTTATGTCAGGGGTCTATAAAAAGGACATAAACAATATCAAACACGCATATAAAAGCTAATAAAGATACATAGCAAAAAGTATATATTTTAAAACATCCAAAACACGCAGTAATATAATAGAATACATTTCAAACAAATAAAAAGGGAAGTAAAAAATATTTATATATGAAATATGATATGCATAAAGAACAGATATGACATTAATATAAATGGAACAAAAAATCATTAACCAACATATGGTGCAATCAGTGGTACATAAGATAATGAAGTATCAAAGTAAATAACCTAAGAAAACAAAACAGAAAGCATACGGTACATAAAAACACAAAAACCATATATAAACATGGTTTAAACATATATAAACCATATATAAACATAAATATGAATGCATAAAGCCAAAAAAGACCACATTACCAGAAGCAAATAAGTGTTAAATAAATAGTAACTAGAACACCTAAAAAATAAAAATTGAAAAAAACCCTTAACAAACATTACTTGTTATTATAAATAATACTTAAAAAAGAAAGATTGATGAGTGTATGATACAACACGTCATATCTACCCCAAGAAGAAATCACAAGCATTAGAAAAAATGTGTACTGAGGACTTCCGGTGACGTCACAGAGCTAATGGCAGCATTCTAGCCGAGCTCCGTCTGAATCCCACATATCTAAGCAAATAGAAGCAATCCCTCAACCAGCATAGTGGACGGGAACAAGCCCACTGACCTCCCGATGTCAGTGAGAAAGAAGTTGGCGGGGTTCCAATCGACATATGAAAGATGGGAGATAGCAGCAACGACGAGCATGGCAAATCCGTTGGAGGCAGGCGAACCGGACAGCTCGGCAGAAGAAAGGTTGGAGAGTGGGAGAGAACAGGAGGGTCCGATATGAAGAACTGGCTGAAAACTTTCACAAGAGAGATTCAGGCTGATCTGAAAGCGTTGAGGCAGGATCTGAAGGAGACATTGCTGAATATACAACAGGATCTAGGGACCTTGGGGCAGCACGTGCAGGAAATGGAGGAGCATGTGGAAAGCCATGCAGTGGGGCTGCAGGAAATGGCAGTGGAGCAGAGCATGCTTAAGGCCCAGCATGAGGAGCTAAAGGAGAAGCTCAAAGAGATTGAGGATCGTGTGCGATTTAGAGGGATTCAAGAGACAGATAACTTTAAAGACTGTTATCAAGTGGTTCAGTGGTTGTTTCTTCATATCCTGCAGCTGGAGGGGAGCGGAGGGGAAATAGTAGACCCCGTGAGCTTGGGACCAAGGAGAGACAAACAGCTGCGAGATATAATTGTATGCGTGAGCTCTTTTCCAGTTAATGAAAGGATACTGAATGTTGCAAGGAAGTATGGCCGCATTGCCTGGGAGAAAATGTGAAGTGGAAGTTTTTATTTACTTATCCCGAGCCACCCCGGAGAGACGCAGGGGAATGAAAGAGGTGACGACCTATTTAAGGCAGAAAGGGCTGCGGTATAAGTGGATGCTTCCCTTCGGACTCCTGATGACAGTAAATGGGGCATCCAAGAAGGTGAAGATAGCGGAGGAAGTGTGGGCAGTGTTTCATGAGCTGGGCTGTGAGAATCTCCCAAAGCCAGCGGACAGGGAGCGACTACAAAGGAGTAAAGATACAACGAGCAAGGTGCAAAACCTGTCGCAATGGCAGAGAGTGGCAGCGAAGGGGAAGAGGTTAAAGAGACTGTCCCAAGAAAGGAAGGAAACGCGGGCAGATGTGGATCCATGAGAATAACGACAGAGAGGTGGGGAGCTTACTGGTGGTGATTAGCGCATTTTGGAGATTAAATGAGAGTTTACTTAAGTGGAAGGAGGTAATAGCGGATATAAGAGGGTAATACGGGAGTATCTTTCCTTTAATGACAGAGGAGAGGTGTGGGATGTAACACTCTGGGAGGGACTGAAGGTGGTCATTCGAGGGCGGTTTATCATGTGGGCGGCAAAACTAAAAAAGGCCAGATATCAAAGTGAGGTAGAGCTGGGCAGAGTCATTAAAGTGGCAGCTACTTCTTACTGACACACGGGAGTGAGGAGGGACTGGAAGAAGTAGAGATGTTGTGTGGGGAACTACAAGGGTTGCAAGCAGACAGGGTTGCTTTTGAAATGCAGCAGATAAAGCAAGTTTATTATGAATTTGGAGACAAGCCAAGGCTGAAGGCTGTGGCAGAGGAAGTTTAAATCTATGATATATCAATTTCAGGGGAAGGATGGGACAGTGTATCCGGATGAAAAGCATAGTTACTCACCTGTAACAGGTGATCTCCGGGAACAGCAGGAATTTAGTCCTCACATATGGGTATCGTCGGTACCGACGGAGCCTGCGCGGGAACGCTCCCCAGCGTCCAATCAGAAAGCTTTTGGGAGCATCCCACAGCGCCTGCGTGCTGCCTTCCCACCTTTCCCAACTGCATCTCTCCAGTTGAGTTTTAAAGCTGAGACAAAGAGAGAGAGAGGGAAAGGAAAGAGATAGAGAGATACAACTCCTAGGGGAGGTGTGTGGGTTGTGAGGAATAAATTCCTGCTGTTCCCGGAGATCACCTGTTACAGGTGAGTAACTATGCTATCTCCAGGAACAAGCAGGAATGTAGTCATCACATATGGGGACTCCCTATCTTTAGGTGCCAGGGAGAAACCCCAGAAGTTGTGTGTCCCTGAACAGGGCTCCACTTCCCCCCATGGATCTCTGGCATCCTACCAGGGATGGTGGGTAGGAATTGATTAGGTTTGGAACAGGTGTTGGAGAACAGCCTGATCAAACAAGGCATCCCGGCGGGAGTCCTTGTCCAAGCAGTAATGGGCTGTAAAAGTATGAACCGAGGCCCAAGTGGCTGCTCGACAGATGTCGTCGATAGACACAGAGTACAGATGAGCCATTGAGGCTGCCATGGCTCTCACATTGTGAGCTGTGACATGGCCCTCCAGAGAAATGTTCTTACTCTGATAGGCGAAGGAAATACACTGAGCAATCCAGTTAGACAGTGTTCTCTTGGAGACTGGAAGTCCCAAATGAGAAGGGTCAAAAGCAACAAAGTTGAGAAGATTTTCTATGTTGCTGTGTTCTTTGTAAGTAAAAAGCTAAAGCTCTTTTACAGTCCAAGGTATGAAGATTCCTCTCTGCATTTGATGCATGAGGCCTTGGAAAAAACACAGGTAGGTAGACCGCTTGGTTCAGATGAAAAGGCGAGACCACCTTTGGCATAAAGTGTGGATGAGTCCTGAGGACTACCTTGTCATGATGGAACCTTGTATAAGGTGGATCAGCTACTAGCGCTTGCAACTCACTAATGCAGCGTGCCGATGTGATTGCAATGAGAAAGATAACCTTCCAAGAAAGGAATTTCAAGGAGGTAGTAGCTAAAGGTTCAAATGGTGGCTTCATGAGCTGCCCAAGAACCAGGTTTAAGTCCCATGCCACCGGTGGTGGTCTAATGGGAGGCTTAGTTAAGAGAAGGCCTCTCTGAAATCTTGCTATAAGAGGATGAGAGGAAATAGGTTGTCCATTTAGAGGCTTAAGGGAAGCTGCAATAGCACTCAAATGGACTCTTACTGAATTAGTCTTAAGACCTGCATTGGATAAATGAAGGAGATACTCCAGCAATGATTCCAGAGGTATCGCAAAGGGGTTAAGAGCCTTTTGCGAACACCATATGGTAAACCTTTTCCACTTGAAAGCATAAGAGCGTCTTGTGGAAGGTTTCCTGGAAGCAAGAAGAATATCTTTCACTGGCTGAGGGATATTAAGATCATGGAGATCTAGGCCTTCAGCAACCAAGCCCTGAGATGCAGAGACTGGGGATTGGGATACCATAACAGTCCATCCTCCTGGGATAGGAGATCTGGAGCAAACCCTAACTCCAGGGAGGGAGCTTGAGAGAGTTGTAGAAGCAGAGGGTACCACACTTGCCGTGGCCAATGTGGAGCTATGAGAATCATATGGCCTCTGTCTCTCTGAAGCTTGAACAGGGTTTTGGGAATTAGAGGAATGGGTGGAAAGGCATACAGGAAGTCTTGACCCCAGTAAAGGAGGAAAGCATCCCTGGCCTGAGCCCCCTGAGCCGGAGGTCTGGAACAGAACCTGGGAAGTTTGGCATTCCACGGACTTGCAAAGAGGTCTATGTCCGTGGTTCCCCAAAGTTGAAATATCCTGGACACCTGGTCTGCATGCAGAGACCACTTGTGTGGAAGCAGAACTCGACTGAGTCTGTCTGCCCAAGAGTTTTGAATCCTACAAAATTAAATCACCACCCCCTTCTTTTTATGAATCAACTCAAATATTTGTCGGACGTTACCAGAAAGGGACAAGTACTACAAACTATGTCCTCCACTCGGTTCCCTCCTTTTTAATAAAGTGCAAACTTCAAAAATTTATTGTAAATAAAGATGTGGAGTAGAATTCCACTACTTAGCTCAGTCCAGATGTGTGAAAATCCTCAAAAACCTGGCAAGATGTGCACGTTTCGGGTTTTCACCCTGTTTCAAGTGCCACCATCATGTCTTCTCGTAACCGTTCACAACGCTGAAACACAGCTGATCCATTCAAAGGGTTTCCTCTTCAGTGAATGGCTAAACTCTGCCATCAATCAAAAAGATCAACCAATAGAGCCTGCTGGGTATACCCACTACTACAGGGAAACCTCACGGTCTATGGGATGACATCAGATGACGCTAGACCAATCAAGTTCTTTATTTAAGAGTTTTGAATGCCTGGAAGATGCCAGAAGATGAATCTGATGCCAGAAGATGAATCTGATGCTCTCTGGCGAGGGCCCATAGTCGCAAAGCTTCATTGCAAAGCGACAGAGAGCCTGTTCCCCCCTGCTTGTTCACATAGAACATGGCTACTTGATTGTCCGTATGAATGAGGACTGTCTTGTAGCTGAGCAGGGTGTGGAACACTCACAGAGCAAGAAAGATTGCTCTGAGCTCCAAGAGATTGATATGTAGATAACTCTCCTGTGGAGACCAGGTGCCCTGGATGGAGAGGTCTTGCAGATGAACTCCCCAACCCATTGGAGAAGCATCTGTTGTGAGAGTTGCTTGGGATAGGGGTTGCTGAAAAGGGGACCCCAGCAACAGGTTTTGAGTGGACTTCCACCACTGGAGGGACAAAATGAGGCGACTTGTGTTTGCTATTTTTTTCTGACAGGCATCCTGATGCCTGGGTCCATTGGGTGGATAAAGTCCACTGAGCTGCCCTCATGTGGAGGCGAGCATAGGGAACCACATGCACGGTGGATGCCATGTGGCCTAGTAGTTTTAACATTTCTCGAGCAGTTAGATGAGGCTTTAGCACTGCTTGAGAAGCTAACTGCACCAAGCGAAGGCAACGGGCCCGGGGGAGATAGGCCCTTGCCTTTGTGGTATCCAGGGAAGCTCCTATGAACTCTAAAGACTGAGTGGGAGTCAGACTGGATTTTGGGATGTTTATTACCAGCCCTAAATACTGAAGGATACGCATTGTGCAGGATAGAGAAGTCCTGGCCTCTGACTCTGTTGGGGCTTGAATGAGCCAATCGTCTAAGTAAGGGAAGACGAATATCCCTAGAGTGCGGAGAAATGCTGCTACAACAGCCATGCATTTTGTGAACACCCTTGGTGCTGAGGCCAGAGCAAATGAAAGCACCCTGTATTGGTAGTGCTTTCCCTGAAAAAGGAACTGAAGGAACTTTCTGTGAGTTGGATGGATGAGAACATGGGTGTACGCATCCTTGAGATCTAGAATCCTGACTCTGAAGGTATGGCAGCAGAGATCCGAGAGAAATCATTTTGAATTTCTCCTTGACAAGGAATTTGTTCAATTCTCTGAGGTCTAAGATAGGTCTGTAACCCCCTGTTTTCTTTGGAATAAGAAAATAAGGGGAATAAAACCCTGTACCCTTTTGATGTAGGGGTACTTTTTCTATTGCCCCTTGGGCAAGAAGGATAGCGACCTCCTGACCTAATAGGTTGATGAGAGAGGTCGGAGAATTGAACTGCCTTACTATTGTGTGAGGGGGCATGCTTGAAAAATGAAGCTTGTACCCCTCCTTTATGATGGAGAGTGTCCAATGCTCTGCTGTTATTTGCCCCCATCTGGGGGCAAAATGACATAACCTTCCTGGAATGGTGGAAGGTTCTGGTCCCTCCAGAACCAGGAAGGCTAGGTTCTCTAGATGAGAGTCAAAGGCCCTGTGGAGGCTGGGCCGGTTGAGGCCTAGCAGCCTTTACTTTCTTCTGTTTGGGTGGTTGCTGACCTTTCCTGGCAAGCTGACCTGCAGAACGTCCCTGCTGAACATAAGCAGGATAGAATTTTTTCTTTTTAGAAAAGAATGGTTTCTTAAACAATTTTCTACATATTTTCTATATGCAGGATCAGCAGTGGACTTGGATAATCTATCCAAGGTGGAAATTTCAGCATCCATTTCATTGGCTTTTTCCTGTCAATCTTTACCAAACAGGTTCTCACCAGTACAAGGGATATTTCCCAATTTGTCTTGTACCCAGAGCTCTAAATCAGATGCCTGGAGCCAAGCAATTCTACGTGCACCTATGGCCATAGCCGAGGTTCTGCTTATGCACTCAAAGCAGTCAAAGGCTGCACGGTTTGAAAATTTCGAAACATCTTAGGCTTTTCTCACTTTGGTCAAACATGCCCGTCTTTTATCCTCAGGGAGAAAAGGACTTAAAGCCTCTAAATCATCTGTGACCTCCTTCAGGAACATTCCCATATAGAGACTATAGGAACTTATCCTGGCAGAAAGCATGGAAGCTTGGAAGACCCGACATCCAAAAGCATCCAGAGTTCTGCACTCACGTCCTGGAGGATTAGAGGCATGTCTTTTTGCACTCTTGATCCTTCTCATAGCTGACTCCACTACAATAGAGCGGTGAGGAAGCTGAGTCTTATGGAATCTAGGACAAGGTGGGACTCGATACATAGTATTGAGTCTACGAGACTGAGGAGAGGTGGTGAGAGGTGTTTCCCACATCCTTAACATGAGATCATATAGAATCTCATGAATGGGTAAGGTAGCTGCCTCCTTAGGAGTTTTAGGATATTGTAGAATTTACAACTCCTTGGCCCTTGGCTCTGTTTCAGGGGCCACAGTAATGGACAGGCCCCGAGCGACCTCCCTGATAAAATCTTGGAAGGAAATATCCTCTGGAGGAGACATCCTGCATTTAGGGGAGGAGGGCTCCTCTGGGAGAAGCATCGCTGCATCGACAGAACTGTCAGAATCCTCAGATTCTTCTGAGGACTCGAAGTATCGTCTGTCCGGATGCTCTTGAAGAGCCCGATACCCGTACCGACCAAAGTCGGTACCAGGAGTAACCGGTACCGGGGTATCGGTACCGGAGATCATCGGATGACTGGGTATCGGCAAAGCAGACACCAATGCCGATGTCAATGCTATTGGTACCGGTACCGATACCGAGGCCGGTGTTGGCACCGGTGTAATTGTCTGTCGCGGTTCCGAGGGCTTCGATGCCGCAAGGAAAGCCGCCAGACTGCATTCCATAGACAGAACTCTCTGGTCTATCGACGCTGCCAATGCCTGGATGTCAGTACCGGAGGAGACCGCCGGTACCCCAGAGCATGGCACCAGTAGTTCTGCCGAGGTCAAGGCCTCGAGAACATCCTGGAACCCCAAACATGCTTTGGAAGCCGAAGCCTCCCGCCGGGGTAATTTTGCCAGTGCAGAATCCTCGAGGGCAACGCCAGAGGCATCTCGATGCTTAGAAGGAGATCTACCCTTCGAGGACCGGCTGGATTTATGTTTAGTTACCTGAGATCCACGGGAGGAAGAAGCAGCCCTGGAAGACGTTGATGCCACCAAAGCTGCATCAGAGAGAAACAGGGTACTGAGCTTAGCAGCTCGGTTCTGCCGACCTCTCTTAGACATCATGGCGCAGGACATACAATCCATGATGGAGTGATCAGGACCTAAACATTTTAGATACCATTCATGGGTGTCGGTGACGGAGATGGTACCGCCACACTTGGTGCACTTTTTGAAACCTGGAGAGAGGCAGTTGGGAAAGGCGGGAAGGCAGCACGCAGGCGCTGTGGGATGCTCCCAAAAGCTTTCTGATTGGATGCTGGGGAGCATTCCTGCGCAGGCTCCGTCGGTACTGACGATACCCATATGTGATGACTACATTCCTGCTTGTTCCTGGAGATATTAAATTAGGGATATTTTTGTTCAGTTTTACCAGGAGCTTTATACGCAGCAGGAAGAGCGGAACAAATTCAAGGATATTTGGATGGGACTACGTTGCTAGTATTACCGGAGGAGGCACAAGCTAGTCTGGAGGAAGAAATTACAGAAGAAGAAATTGGGAAGGCGGTGAGGGAGTTTGCAATGGGGAAGGCCTCGGGGTTGGAGGGTCTACCAGGAAGTTTTTATAAAATATACTTGGAGGAAATTATGAAAGTACTGGGTCACCTCTTTAATGGGAAAGGGGAACTGTCAAGAGGAACTCTCAAAGGAAATGCTTACAGCAGGAATTACGATCTTGCCAAAGCCAGGGAGGGATCTCCTGAATCGTAATTCTTACCGCCCCATTTCATTGCTTAATGTGGATATCAAAATCTTAGAGAAGATATTGGCAGGGCGGCTGGCACCCTGGTTGTCAGTGCTGATAAATGGGTATCAGACAGGGTTCATACCGGGTAGGCAAGCAGCAGATAACATAAAGAGGGCGATAGAAGTGGTATAGGTGGCGGTTCAGAGAAAAGAGAGTTTCATATTGATGTCAATTGATGCCAAGAAGACATTCGATAGGGTACATTGGGATTTCTTAATTGGGGTGATGAGAAGGATGGGACCAAATTATGAGAAATGGGTGAGAGGGCAGTATGCAGGGCTTAGGGTGCGCGTTAAAGTGAATGGGTGTTATTCAGGGGATTTCGGTCTGGGAAGGGGAACTCGACAAGGGTGCCCGATGTCGCCCCTGCTGTTCACCTTGGTGGTTGAGCCATTGGTGCAGAGAATTAGGGAGAATGCCCAGATTCAGGGTTTGGAACATGGGTGTGAAGGTCATAACATATCTTTATTCACTGATGATATTTTATTGTATTTAGGAAGGCCACAGCTGACATTCCCAATGGTGATGGCACAGATAAATAGATATGGGGAAGTGTCAGGGTTTAAAATAAACATTGATAAGACGGAAGTGTTGAATGTGACTATACCACGGGAAGTCGAAGATCAATTAAGAAAGCCACCCAACGCAATGGATAATCCTAAGTCGCTGAGCTACTTGGGTGTTCAGATACTGGCGAAATATGTAGAAGTGATTAAGGTCAATTATCTGCGGCCATTGGGGATGATAAGTAAAGTGTTAAATGGGTGGATGAGGTTGGAAGTTTCATGGCTGGGTCGCATAGCGGGAGTAAAAATGAATATCCTCCCCCGCCTGTTATACTTTTTTCAGGCGCTGCCGGTTGCAGTGCCAGATGGAGCCGTACATACATTGCAGAGGAAGGTTTTTTAGTATATTTGGCAAAAGAAACTGCCGCGAATAGCAAGAGAGGTTATGTGTGCTTCTAGGAAGGAAGGGGGTTTGGGGGTTCCCAACTTTAGGGATTATTTTAGAGCAGCCCAAGTAAGGCATGTAATGGTTTGGCGCTCAAATACGGGGGTTAAACCCTATGTAGCACTTGAGCAAACTTATGTTAAGGGGGGAAGATTGGAGGCTTGGATATGGGCTTTAAGGAAAGATCGGAGGGTAATGGGGATGGCAACTCCAGCTATGAGACAAGTTGTAGGGGTTTGGGATGGGGTGTGGGCCCAGGAGGTTAAAGGGAGAATAAGTGTTTTTTCTCGGATGACCCCCTGGAGAAGATGGAGGGATTTCACTAATGGGTGGGAGGGGGGATTTTTGATGAGTGGAGGAGGGTTAGAATGTTTCCATCAATTAGTGGAAGAGGGCGAGATTCAGGGGTTTGAGGAGGTGAGGGTGGACTATGACTTGGAGGAAAAGGATAGATTTGTATACATCCAGGCCTGTCATCTTCTTA
The DNA here is from genome assembly GCA_033557465.1 of Ichthyophis bannanicus. Lineage (NCBI taxonomy): Eukaryota > Metazoa > Chordata > Amphibia > Gymnophiona > Ichthyophiidae > Ichthyophis > Ichthyophis bannanicus. The sequence goes on along the minus strand of CM066032.1, from coordinate 304,010,523 downwards.
GGAGGGCATTAGGGAAGGATAGTTTGGATAGAGAATTGTCAGCAATGGATTTAATATGGTACGGGAAAAAGGCATCAAAAGGGCTGATTTCGGCACTGTATAAGGGGATAAGAGAGCAAGGGAAAAAGTGGTTTAAATATATGATAGAGTGGGAAGCTGACTTATGGGGGACAATGTCAATTAAGGAGTGGAAAAAGGTATGGGGCCAGGTTAAAAGGGCCCCTTGGTCTAGCAATATTAGAGAAAATTATTATAAAATTCTGTTTAGATGGTACTACACACCCGAGAGATTACACCGGATGTTTCCCTCGGTATCGCCGTATTGCTGGAGGGGGTGTGGGGAAGTGGGTTCGTTCTGGCATATTTGGTGGGAGTGCCCAAAGATACAAGAGTATTGGAAGAAGATACAGGGGTGGATGCAGGCGAAGCTAGAGGTGGGGGTAGAATTGAAGCCTAGTATATACCTGTTATCATGGTGGGAGGATTCCCAGCAGCAATACCGAGGTAGGATGGTGATTGCTTGTTTAAGCGCAGCACGTTGTGAACTGGCAGCAGCATGGAAACAGGTGGAAGCCCCAAATATCGAGAAGTATGAGGGAGGCTCCGGAACATAGTGCTCATGGAGAAACTAACAGCGGCCTGGAGGCAAAGGGTGGGCCGCTTTGAATTTGACTGGGGGGAGTTATGGCGTGTCTTAGAGGGGGGCGGGGGGATGGTGAGGAAGGGGGGGAAGGGAAGGGGAGGTTGGGGGGGGGAAGGGAAGGGGAGGTTGGGGAGGGGAAGGGCATAGGTTAATAAACAGCACAGACATGTAAAATTGTATAAGGAGGAGGGAAGAGGGGCAGAGGTCTGGTGAAATAGAGAAGAGGTATGATTCAAAGTTAAGCACACAAAGAGAACAGAATAATCTGGAGGACACAGCGTAAAAGGACAATGGCTCTATTGCACTAATATAAGGCAGTACTTAGTATGATCTAATGAGCAAATATTGTTCAACTAAAGGTATGGGTTTGCTTTAAGTTCTTATGTCCCATTGTTTAAGAAATACTAAGAAAAACTCCCAACCACACTCTCAAAACAACAAAACAAAAGACAAAAATACGTGAGAAAAGAACTCCGCAAACAAACTGACAAGGAGCCTATCACAACAGGCAACATTGTGTTCAGAGGAAAAAAGACCTCAGCCACCCCTTCTGTCAAAATTAGCAGAAAGGACGAGCCAGAAATATGACATAACCAAGACAGAAATCCTGCCACAGCAATGCTCCAGTCATGAACTGTACTCAAGATAACATCAGTGGTCAGTGCTCCCTTTTTGTAATTCGTGAGAACATTGTTTTTTCTTCTTTTTTCTTTCGTTTTGCTTTGGCAGTATTCCTTTTGTCTGTGGAATGGCTATGCAATGTTCTTTATGAAGAGCTCCCTGATGAAGCCGCATGGGCGAAACACCTGGTGTCGGAGCTTCACTGCATCTGTTGCCCTGTTCCTATTGGATTTAATATTTTGCTGCTGTTTTTTCAAGGAATTTTTGGCTACTGTGGCTTACTATTTTGCTGACCGCTACTATTACTGCTAGGAGTGGCTCACTGTGTGTCTTTTGGATTGTTGGGGTTTTGTACTTTGGGCCCAACCTCCTTTTTTGCTACAGGTTTTTTTTCTGACCACTGATGTTATCTCGAGTACAGTTCATGACTCGAGCATTGCTGTGGCAGGATTTCTGTCTTGGTTTTGCCATATGTCTGGCTCGTCCTTTCTGCTAATTTTGACAGAAGGGGTGGCTGAGGTCTTTTTTCCTCTAAACACAATGTTGCCTGTTGTGATAGGCTCCTTGTCAGTTTGTTTGCGGAGTTCTTTTCTGACGTTTTGTTGTTTTGAGAGTGTGGTTTGGAGTTTTTCTTAGTATTTTTTGAATTTGTGGCTCCCTGAGGATATTTATTTTCCATTGTTTAAGAGGTCATTATTTAAATGGTTTCTCTATGTTTGTATGCATGATACAGGTATAAATGTGAATTGTAAAATTTGGTTTGACTATTAAAAATTGTAAATAATAAAAAAAAAAGAAAAGTGTGTACTAAAAAGATAGGAGTTAAAGGAAGAAGAATGCAAAGATGGAGGGAAATAAGGAAAGGGGGGAGGGAAAAGAAAGGGGGAGGGAGGAAAAGGAAGGGGGAGGAAGAAAAGGGATGGAAAGGGAAAGAGGAAGAAAGGGATAGAAAGGCAAAAAGGGAAAAATGAGGGAAAGAAGATAGGGTTGGGGAGAGGGGGGAAAAATAGCATACTTCCAACCTTATGAAAAAACAGGCTGGGCAACCCTAAAGCACTTCAATAGTTTGTACAGATATTGCTAATGATGTGCACCACAGAAAACTGTATTCTAATCCCAAATTATATTGCAGTGCCAACGCAATTAAAGAATACATGTCATACCATGTGTTGTAAAATCATTTTAGAAAGCATTATTGTACAAACTATATACACGAGGTGCTATCAAAAAGTTCCCAAACTCGCGTCACTGCACAGGAACAGAACACAGTATAGCAGTGCGCCGCCATGTGGCAGTACAGCAGCCTTGTGAGTCAGTGTGCTATGTGGCACGCTGCTGAGTGGACATGTGACCATGCTACGCATCCTTGTTTACCACGAGTTTCACAACTTTCTTGCCACTGAAGATGAATGAGACACTCAAGCAACGTGTGTGCATTAAATTCTGTGTTAAAATTGAATGCTGACAATAACTTTTTGAAACGTGTCATTACTGGGGATGAAAACTGGGTTTATGGGTATGACCCAAAAACCAAACAGTCCATCGTCACAACACCCCAAGAAAGTGTGGCAAGTGAGAAGCAATATAAAGTCGATGTTGATTGTTTTTGTCAACCAAAAAGGAATCCTTCTGCAGGAATTTGTTTCTCAAGGACAGTCAATGCAGACTACTACAGTGGCATGCTGCAGGGACTGTTGGGGGCAACTGGGAACTGCATGATCCACCATGACAATGTCCCAGCGCACAGGTCCATCACAGTGCAGCAGTTTTTGGCCTGAAACATGGTTGTCATCCCTCACCCTCCCTATTCTCCTGACTTGGCCATCTGTGACTTTTTCCTCTTCCCTGGAATGAAAATGAAGCTCAAAGGGCGCAGATTTGACACCACTGCAAAGATTCTGGAAGAAACGAGGACTGTGCTGAAGAGTCTGAAGAAAGAGGACTCTCAGAAGGCGTTCCAACAATGACAGGACCACTGGGACCATTGCAACTCCCAAGGGGACTACTTTGAGGGGGATGGTGGCCTCTAAATTCTCAGGTAGCATTTTTTATGGGGTCAGTTCGGGGACTTTTTGATAGCACCTTAAAGTGCAAATGTACAAATAAATGTACTCCAGCCAGATGTATGCTTAAAAGAATACCGTCCTACGTGCTGCAAGAGCAAAACATCGTAATTCACATCACCATAATGAAACAAAAAAAACAAGTTTCGGCCAAAGGCCCAAAATTCTTTTTTGAATTGGACCCATGTAGCCAATACTGAGTGATATGTGGAGCCCAATTTAGGTAAGGGGATGTCCAGACCCATTGGGACCTGATTCTGGACCGCGTGAACAAAACGATCCTGCGGTGCACAGAATCAGGTCTGTGGATGGCATGCCCCTGCTGCCTACTACTACTACTACTAAGCATCTGTATAGTGCTACAAGTCGTATGCAGCGCTGCACAGACATGTAAGAGACAGTCCCTGCTCATCAGAGCTTACAATCTAGTCAAGACAAACACAGACGGTGTAGGTAGGGATAAAGCAAGAGGAAAGAAAAAGGAGATCAGGTGAGTCAAGATCCAAAAGCAGCAGCGAAGAGGTGGGTTTTCAGCCTGGATTTGAAGAGGGTTAGAGAAGGTGCCTGGCGTACAGACACAGGTAGTTTGTTCCAGGCGTAAGGCGCAGCAAGGTGAAAGGAGCGAAGTCTACGGGGACATCCTCCTAAAAAGGGGATTGACAACAGGAACCTGGGAACATCAGCTTATGGGTCAAAAAGTTTAAAAATGTGTATGTGTAAAAACTGCGGCTAGGATGCAAACCAATAAACTATATACCCAACAACATGCCCTTTGTGTTGAAAGCATCTGGATGCTAAAAAGAATCGTTTCCTAAAAAAAGGGGGGATAACTACAGAAAACTGGACTTAGCAGCTTACGAGCCCAAAGAAAAAGAAAGATGCCGCACATGCGCTGTGAATAAAAGTGAAACCTGCTCCATTTATGTGTTAATATCTTATCTTTTATTTCTTATTGTATATCATCTTTCATATGTTAATATTTTTTTACTTTCCTTTTTTGTTTGAAATGTATTCTGTTACATTACCAATTCTCATACATACAAACTGTATACATGAACATCCCTCTTACATATATCTTTATTTTCCAAAACGATAAAGACACCTTTATATAAATATTAAGCCCCTTACTACATATTACTAAAGTAAAAGTAGGACTCTATTCTCAATTCTCATATATACAAATTGTATACATGAACATTCCTCTTACATATACTTTTACTTTATGGTTGTGACATTGTGGCACTCTTTTTGGATGTATAATAAGTTATTATTTGGCATTCATCATGACAGAAGAGCAAGCACCGGTTAATGTGCCTGATCCATTGACTGTTTTCAGTTTTACATCTCAAGAAGCTGAGAAATTGTTGGGAGGGTCCCGACTTTTTGCAGGGGGTCTTCCTTCCCCCACCACAATTGATTGGTCCCATTTGTTGAAACAACAGAAACGATTCTTGGAATGAGAAATGTTAAATGTATCTTCAGTGTATGGTAAATGTACAAATTTGAATTTTAATGTTTATGGTTTGTATTATATATAAATGAAAATATAAAATAAGTAATAATACATAAAGTGCAATAGATAAATAATAAATAATATATGGATCAACACTCATATGTAGTAAGGGGTTATTATTTATATAAAGGTGCCTTTATCATTTTGGAAAGTAAAAGTATATGTAAGCGGGATGTTTATGTATACAGTTTGTATGTATGAGCACTGAGAATAGAGTCCTACTTTTACTTTATGGTTGTGACATTATTATGGCACTCTTTTTGGATGTATAGATAAGTTGTTCTATTATAATACTGCATGTTGTGGATTTTTAAATATATATTTATTTATTTTATTTTATTTTTTTATACCGCGCTCTTTAAAATCAGTGCGGTTTACATGTATACTAACAGGCACTTTTTATTCCCTTGTCCCCAAAGGGCTCACAATCTAAGTGTACCTGAGGCAATGGAGGGTTAAGTGGCTTGCCCAAGGCCACAAGGAGTGGCCAAGGGACTAGAGACCCCAGTCCCTCCGGCCTGAAGTTGCTTGTCCCCATGCGGGAATTGAACCCCCGGCCTTCCGGCCTGAGGTAACCTGTCCCAACCACTGAGCCACTCCTCCCTCTGTTTATTAGTTTTTTATATGCATGTTTGATATTGTATATAGTTATGTCCTTTTAGAAACCCTTGATGCAGGCATATTTGCCGAAACCTGGCCAAGACGAGTCTTTAATAGAAGATTCCTTTTGTCTGGCTGTGGGTCCTCCGCTCCTTCTTCTGGTGCCTGTTCTTTGTGAAGGTTGCCTTCCCCTTTTGTTCTCCTGTTTCATTGGTTAATAAGGGGTATATACAACCTAAAAGGTTGGGAACCTGTGTCTTATTGCCTGGACCAGCTCAACCATTAGGCGAGACTAGGTGGTCACCTAGAGCAGCAACTTCTGAAAGGGATCAAAGAACTGCAGCAGTCAAAGCTAAACAAAAGACCGTGACAGCCACCCAACTCAAGAAGCCATCAGCACATTCTTTTACCTGAAGTATGACAACCAATCATGCATTTTTACAGGACTGGTGTGGGACAGATGGTGTTGCAATGATCTTGGAGAGGGGGGAGGGGGAAATAAGACTGAAGGTTCGTCTAGAGTGCCGAAGACCCTCACAGCAGCCCTGCTTATTGCATAACTTATCATTATGACATAAGAGAAGGAAGATCCATTATTATGATCAGTTGCCAATTTTCAGTCTGCTGAAATTTCTTCGTTATTTTTATTTCACTATGCACACAAATGTTACAGTATCTTACAGTGTGAAAATGTGTTCACTTTGACATTAACGGTTTTCAGAAGACAAGCTGAAATGAGAGATAAGTTTAACAAGATCAACAAAGTCCTGCTCCTGCGACCCCAACCCAGACAAGTTGCCAAAAACATATATTTTATCCACTAAATGCTGTAACCTTCTAGTTTCAAATTCGAGGCACAAGTGAAAGACTGATGATAAATTCATAATGTAAGACAATGACCTTTAATAGTATCCATTAAAATACCAACAGGGCATAGAGAGGAATGTTGTCCAACGCTGTTCTCTACCTTGATTTCATGCTCAATAGCAGTTCATCAAGTTGAGGAAGACCCATTGGCTCACTGATGAATAATAATAAAGGTCAGAGAGTTTATCTCGTGAATTTATCATCATGGACTGTCCTTTATTACACACTAGTTTCAAAGGTTGTAAGATTGAAATGAGAAATGGAGCAGCATCTCCACTACAGAGATCCAGTGGCACTCTGCAAGTAATATGTTAAAGATAATCCTTAGCCAAATGCTTTGTATAAAACATTAAGGGACAGGTTTATTAAATGCCATACTGGAAAGTTGCATGTGGTCTGCATTACCAGCAATGGGAGGCCCACGCTAACATCAAGGGGCATGTGCTTCTGACTCCCTGCAGTAGTACTGGCCCAAGATGCAGCACTGCGCAAGCTGGCATGCAGGCACACTTAATGTCACCCACTGAGGTGGCATTAAGTACACCCACTCTAAGGGCAGCAAGTGCGGTTAGTATGAGCTAATAATGTCCATGCTAGCCATGACTTGCCCCTCCGTTCCACCCTAGCAGAAACTTGTGTATTGTAGTGAAAAGGAGTATTCGCCATACTCCTTCCAGTTGAGATTTCAACCCCAATCTGTGAGAGAAGTGGATTTGCAGACAGGGGCAGAACAGACTCCATAGTAAGTTGACCTGCAGCAGATGTGCTTTCTGCATCTATGCAGTAGCAGCAGGAGTCTTGGACAGTGCAACATGGAAGAGAGATTTGAAATGAGAAACCCCTGGAGTGTGCAGTAATACATTCTGCCCTGCGACTGCACTGCAGAGACAAAAAGAGAATTGACCAGCTGGATGTGCATTTGGTTTGAAAACTTTTATGCACGTAAAGAATGCACCTCGAATCAGTATGTGTGACGTTGATTTAGATGTGTTAACACATGTAACAAAAATGTTTTAATCAAATTATAAATCCATTAATTTCTGAAATAAAAACAAAAAGATATGAACTGATAACGAACCAAAATTGTTTTTTTTAATGTACATCCCAAAGTTAACATAAGCCCCTTTTTCCAAGGCACTCCCTGAAAACAGGCAAGAGGACCACCTCTGAATAATGCAGAGCACCTCCAAACTCAATACAGACATGGATTCAATATTCTTTCCTCGGAAAGGAAAGCACAGCTCTTAGGCCGAAGGGAGTTACAAATGGTCTCTGATTAAACATCTATAAACAAGTGTGGTCCCAAAACAAAAGTAACTTTTAATGACACAAAAATAGGAACTATGAAACAGTAACAAAAAGCAGAATGCAACAGAGGAGGCTGGGGAGGGGATGAGTACAGAGGATGGAAATGGGGTCTCTCAAGCTCCAACCACCAGAAGGTGAACCCTAGAGGCAGGGTTTTGGCACCCTTAAACTTACATAAGAACATAAGATATGCCATACTGGGTCAGACCAAGGTCCATCAAGCCCAGTATCCTGTTTCCAACAGTGGCCAATCTAGGTCATACGTACCTAGCAATTTCCCCAAAAGACACAGGTTCCGCAATGCTTGTACTGGGTCAAGCATTGATACCCTGGGTCCCTTCTTAATAATGGTTTATGGACCTTTCCTCCAGGAACTTGTCCAAATCTTTTTTAAACCCAGCTACACTAACAGCCTTTACTACATCCACCGGTAACAAATTCCAGAGTTTGATTACACATTGCGTGAAAAAATATTTTCTTTTATTAGTCTTAAATAGTTTACCTTGTAGCTTCATTGCATGTCCCCTAGTCTTTCTATATTCTGGTAACGTAAACAATCGATCTACGTTTACCCGTTCCACTTCGTTCATTAATTTATAGACTTCTATCATATCTCCCCTCAGCCGTCTCTTTTCCAGGTTAAAGAGCCCTAACCTTTTTAGCCTTTCTTCATAGGAGTATCCTTCCATCCCCTTTACCATTTTGGTGGCTCTTCTCTGAACCTTTTCTAATATCGCTATAGCCTTTTTAAGATACGGCGACCAGAATTGCACACAATAAGTGTGGTCTCACCATGGAACGATATAGAGGCATTATAATATCTTTTGTTTTATTTTCCATTCCTTTCCTTATGATACCTAGCATTTTATTTGCTCTCTTGGCCGCCGCTGCACACTGGGCCGAGGGTTTTAACATGTTATCCACAATGACGCCTAAATCTTTTTCCTGGGTGGTGGTTCCTAATGTGGAACCTTGCATCGTGTAACCATAGTTTGGGTTGTTCTTCCCTAGGTGCATAACTTTGCACTTGTCCACATTAAATTTCATCTGCCATTTTGATGCCCAGTCTTCCAATTTATCAAGATCCTCTTGCAATTTTCCACAATCCTCTTGGGTTTTAACAACTTTAAATAGTTTTGTGTCATCTGCAAATTTGATAACCTCACTCATTATTCCCCTTTCCAGGTCATTTATGAATATGTCAAAAAGCAGCGGACCCAGCACAGATCCCTGGGGTACACCACTATTCACCTTTTTCCATTGGGAAAATTGGCCATTTAGCCCTACCCTCTGCTTTCTATCTTTTAACCCGTTCCTGATCCACAGTAGTACACTGCCTCCTATCCCATGACTCTTTAGTTTTGCCAAACATCTCTGATGAGGGACCTTCTCAAAGGCTTTCTGAAAGTCCAGATACACTATTTATTTATTATCTCTTTTTTATACCGTGCTCTTTAGAATCAGTGTGGTTTACATGTATACTAACAGGTACTTTTTATTCCCTTGTCCCTGAAGGGCTCACAAACTAAGTGTACCTGAGGCAATGGAGGGTTAAGTGGCATGCCCAAGGCCAAAAGGAGTGTCTAGAGACCCCAGTCCCTCTGGTCTGAAGTTGCTTGTCCCCATGCGGGAATTGAACCCCCGGCCTTCCAGCCTGAGGTAACCTGTCCCAACCACTGAGCCACTCCTCCCTTTGGCCTTCCTATATCAACCGACTCACTTGGGTACCCCCTAAGCTAGTGCCTCATCTCTTAACTCAGCCCTGAGAACCAGACCTACCACTTCCAAAGAGCCTTGGTGGGGCCTGTAGCCATGGTAACAGGGCCTTGCGATAAAGCATGCACGCAAGTCTTTATTATAAGCTCATAAGGAGCTGAAATCAGCACCCTAGGCACTTGATTCCCATATCTAGACTACCCAGGCCAAATCAGCGACCTTGTATATTTCAATTCTCCATGAGGAAGCAAAACACCTCTGGGTGAACTACTTACTTTCTAGGTCTATCGTGTGTAACCACTGCTACCTGACCTTGAACAGCACTGAGGGACAACCCTTTCTCCAACCTCTACTGGGAAAAAGACACTTTCAGCTCTCACAATCATGCCCATCCATGGCACCAAGTCACAAGTTTCTCCACACCTGTCCTAGGCTAAGAAAGCTGTGACTGGGCTCTACATCCATATCAGTTTCTTTCGGTTTTAAATTCAAATTACTTATGCTGGCTTATTATGCTTTTACACAGGATTTCCCAGCTCTCTTCTGATTCCCTACACTCCATCAAGAACAGTAAGATCCTCCCAAGCAATTTATCTAGCCTTTCCTGGCAAAACAAGGCTCCGCTTGGCATTCTTTCAGAATGCTGCCTTTAGTTATCAGGTGCCACGTCTATGGAACTCTCTCGCACAGGATCTCCGCATGGCGTCTTTTTTTAATAAATTTAAGAAAGGTTTTAAAACATGGCTCTTCAATGAGACCTTTTAAATACTTTTTTAGATCCTGGTTTTAATGAAACAAAGTCTCCCTTTTCTGTATGTCTCACTGCACAATTTTTTTTGTTACTGGTTATATTGTTGTGCTATTCATTCCTACCCATTGTATCTTTGTCTTGATTTTATGATTTTTGTTCCTACTGTTAATTTACTGGGTTTCCTTTTCAATATTGTAACCCACCATGATGTGATATTACGAATGGTGGTATACCAAATCCTTAAATAAATAAACCAGCTGTCCTCTATCAGAGTATTTATTTATTTATTTCATTTTTCATATACCGCTTTATCATTTCAATCAAAGCGGTTTACATTGAAACTTAAACTTGGAGTAGGAAAGAGACAAGCCCTAGACTGTATACAGCTTCCCCCCTCCCCCTCCAAAGAGGGCAGAATATCTGAAGCCCCCTTTGCTCATCGGTCAAGGGACACGCCCAGACCAAAGGATCCTGGAGACAGACGAGGGGAGCAGATGACCCAGTCAGGTGCATGTTTGAGGAAGGAGGTGGTGACCAGTCAATACAGTCCATAGAGGCCCAGAGAATCCAGCAGCCACTGAAACGGATGAGGAAAACCTACAGTACAGGAGAGATCAGACAGTGGTCCAAATCTAAAGAAGAAACTGTAAAGAGGTCACAAGGGGTGACTGAGTACTTTGCCTAATAGTCTGTTATGGTTAAGAAAGGCATTTGTTTGTTTGTTTTTTAAATTGAGAACTTAACTTCTGGGAAGTGGTGCCCTCCCCTTCAGTTAAAAAGCGCTACTGAAGATGGTTTGAAGTGGCATGAGAGAGTCACTGCTGTTTCAGGAAAACCTTAAGTGCCTTTATATTTGCTGGCCCTGAAGAAAACCTAACATAAGGGACATGCATTTTGAAAGAGACCACTGCTCCTGCTAGAGGTAATAACTCTCAAGTGTTGCCATTGACTCTGAACCGTGCAGATAGCACCAGTGAATGCCTGTTCTCCTATCTGTCAGTCCCACCAACCGTCAGGCTCAGTTCTGTGTGGTCAGCATGGATGAGCACTGGCTTCAACCCAGCATGGTCAACCTGGATAAATGCTGCTCTCGGCCCAGTGTAGACAGTATGGATAAGTGTTAGATGTCGCCACAGTTGGCATAAATGAGCATCAGACCTCACAGGAACTGAGCCCTTTCTATCCTTCAATAGGGCAGGATACCAACTGGTATCTCTTCCTTCCTCAATCCAGCTCTCTTCACTGAGGCACTTGGCCTTGCACCACTGAGCCACAGGATGCATCTGGGCAAGGGTTTCATCAGAGATTTCTCCCCTTTCAAACCCTAACACATACCTTCTCGTTTTCTAGGCCAGAGGAGCACGTTTTTGATTAAGCATGTGGGCGCTGGACTGCTCAACCCATGGAGTGCTGAAGTCGTACCCTTGAGCCCTGTTGCATATCGTTATGTAAGTGGAGAATCCTCCTTACCCTGCCGATTTACTCATAGCATGTGGAGGGATAAGATTGAGGACAAGGCTTGTACCGATCTGGGTAAGAACACGGAGGGCAGGGCCAGCTTACTCATCAAGTAGACTAGACGGTCATCTAAGGTGGCGAGTTCTGGGGACGATGGCAAAGCAAAAACAATAAGTCCTGAGAGCCATACAGATTCAAAGAACCATCAGACCATATTTTCAGCCAGATAGTGGGTCATTTTCAAATCAATCATTTACCTAGGTAAGAGGTTTTTAGCATTTACCTTTAGATATATATCTATAGACATGAAACAAAATTTAATGTTTACAGTATGATGTCCAATTAGCATTTTTACTGGATTCTTCCAAGAGGAATAGTTTGCTGGCTTCATTATCAAAATCTCGGGGGGTGGGGAGGGGGGGGGCTCTAGAGGCCTGAATGATAAGATGAGGCACAATATTGAGGGGGTTTCCCCGGCCCTGGGGGAGGGAGGCTCCAGCTGCTGCTGCTTTTATCAGCAAGCCCAAAGCCAAATCAAAACTAACTCAGGAGACACTGCCCATCACAAGAATTGGTAGCAGAAGACACAAGATCTGAAACCTGGTTTCCTCTGTTTGCAGCCCATTGCTCTTATCTCTAGGCCACTCTGCATGCCCCCAAGAGGGCCAGCTGCTGTTCCGTCCCCCTAAGTCACCCATGCCTACCATACTTTTTTGATGGGCATCAGGGTTCAAGCTGGGACCTGGCATTTCTGGCATCTTACTGCTGTACTTTCTCCTCTTTGCAAGCAGTCATTCTTGCTACTGCACCGCAATCAGAGGCTCTTGAGTCCCTTGCTCTCAAGGGCAGAGGGTATCTCTGTGCTACTGGAGGGAATACAAGCCCCCGAAAGGCTGGTTCCTCTGGAAAAGGAAATAAGCCACACCTGTCATCTTAATTATTAGGCCTCAGCCCTACACTTACAATATAGAAGTAAATCTGCAAGACCCTCTGCCACGGGAACCATACTGTAGCATACTCATTTAAATAAATTTACATAAAGGCCAAACGTAACTTGGTGAGGAGCTGGGGGGGGGGGGGTTCTTGAAACAGCCTTATCTATTTCTTATAATCTCCAGTGATGACAGAGTTTTATGGGTGTTGCTTCAGGGATGTTTGAATTCACACGGGAATACCCAGATTGCTTTTGGTTTACTGCTATTTTCAAGTTTATATCCTGGTGTGTTTGGAGCATTACTGTTTGCATTCTTAATCGGGGGGGGGGGGGGGGGGAGAACCTGGGGAGAAAACGTGAATTGTAAAATGCTGTTTTGTGAAATGGTTGGCTGCTGGCCCCAGGCACTGGGGAAAGTTGAGTTGTGTATTGCATTGCTTATGCTAATACACAGATTATACAGAACATTAAAAAACACATGCAGCTCATATTCACCTTGATAATCATCCTGCATGCCTTATCTCCCACAGCACCCGCATTTCCCAAACAAGCAAGCTTCTTCTGATTGTAGCTCACTGCTTACCACTGGGCTTCAGACAAACAGCCAGCTGGCGAGCACAGCCATTCCAATCTAAAGTCCACCTTGTGCCAACAAGTGACCAAACGTTTCCGATTATCTGTTAACATATTTACTCTTCCCTTGGCTTCCAATATCACTTCTATGCAGACGATTCACAAATTTATATCTCTTCACCTGACCTTTTTCCTCCCCTTCAGGCCGTATCTCCTCCTGCTTATCTGATACTGCTGTCTGGATGTCTCAGCACCATCTGAAATTGAACATGGCCAAAAGTGAGCTTCTGACTTTTTCCGATAACCCCTCCGCCCTCCTCCCCCCCTTTCTCCATCACGGTTGATAACACACCTGTTTGTCCTGTCTCCTCAGCTTGCAAATCTTGGGGTTGTTTTTGACTCCACCTTATCATTCTCTACCTTTATCCAACAAATTGCTAAATCCTGTCATTTTTCTCTCTATAATATTAACAAGATTTGTCCATTCATCTCTCTGTGTCCATTCATCTCTCTGTGCACATTCCGGTACATTCTCTTATTATCCCCGTCTTGCTTATTGCAGCCGTCTCCTCGCTGGTCTCCCTCAATCTCATCTTTTCCCACTTCAATCTATTCAAAACTCAGCTGCGCATCTAATCTTCTCCCAAGCTCATTACTGTCACATTACTCTTCTTTTAAAGTCCTTCACTGGCTCCCATCCGTTGCCGTATTCAGTTCAAACTACTTCCCCTCACACACAAGTGCATTCACTCTGCCGCTTCTCTTTACCTCTCCTCTCTCCCTACACCCTTCACCCCCCTCCCGTAATCTTCATTCATCTTCTTTTCTTCTCTCCATGCCGCATTCTACTTCTGCTAACTCTCAGCTTTGTTCCTTTGACCTTGCTGCCCCTTTTGCTTGGAATAACCCCCCCCCCCCCTTTCCCTGCGTCAAATTCCTTCATTCACCCTCTTCAGGTCTAGGCTCAAGACCCACCTCTTTGAGACCACCTTTGGCTCATAATTCTTATGTTTCAGGTCCCTATTCCCCCTTTTATCCCTCTTCTTTCGTACTACTGTATGTCCGTCTTTTTAGATTGCAAGCAGGGACTGTCTTTTCTGTGTCTGTACAGCGTTGCATACGCCTGGTAGCACTTTATAAATGTTCATTAATAATAATAATTTCTCGACAATGAAATGCTCCCCATTCTATACTCATATTTGTTTGGCCTTTATTTGAAAATGAGTAGGCTACAATATATACCGTGGGAAGCTCTGAAGTAGCTGGAAGTGATTTTAAGAAAGAAATAAAAGAACGAGACTTGGAACACTTGAAACAAGAGACAGCAAGTTTTAAGGACATTTCAGCTGAATAGTTAGGAAATATGAATGGATTAAGAAAATGATTTCTAAGTTAAAATCAAGAAAAATTGGAGGTTGCTTTTAGAGTAATGGTACACATTTTGGGGCATGTTTTCCGAGGTGCATGCTGCTAGCAGGCCACTGTGCTGCCAAATTAGTGCGCAGGATCATGCTACTTTTAGGGACATGTGTGTCATCCCCTGCCAATAACTTGATGGTAAATGTACAGCATCATGCTAACCGGCAGGTGGGTGCACTTAACATCACCCATTCAGGTGGCATTAGGAGCATCCACACTAACAATCATGGGCATGGTTAGCGCAATCCAAAATGCCCACGCCAATTGTGACACGCCGTCAACAACAACATTACAGCCTTAATCTGCCCAGTCCCTGCCCAATCAAGCACTAACCAGTTAAAGTGGGATTTTTAGCACAAGGCTCTGTGCTATTAGAACAGCACACTTAGCACGCATCAAACACCGCGCAAATGGTTAGTGCACTTTAGTAAACATGCTCTTTTAGGTACTATTTTTTAGGTACTATTTTTTACATTTTATTTTATACCGTAAGACATCAGCATCTATGCTAACAGTAATTACAGATGTTAATGTAGGTACGGATGTCTTTTACTCTATAATATAAAATGTTTAAAAAAATACATTTTATTAAACCCATACTCTAAAATTATCTTGCAATAGTAATTTATTCCAGTGCAGTTAGACATGTCCCCAAAGACACATCAATTTAAAGAACATGCTAGGTACTGACTGAAACTTGGAGAGTTCCCAGGTATGTGCATGCTAGAACATATTGGCTAAAAGATATGGGAAGATAATATTAAAAAAAAAAAAATATCTAGTTGCTCTGTTTAGTGACAAACAAAAACTGATCTAACCTGTCTGAAACAACAATGGTCTCACTTCGGTGCATATTCTCTGATTCAGACAAACCCACTCTGTGTAAGGGATATGTGCCAACTTCTAAAAATTAGAAAACACAAACCAAAGCAAGCTGAGCAAATCCCTGTTGCTTGAAAAAATTTGAATTTTGGTCTATGTCAGTGGCTCAAACATACCTGACGCATGTTACCATGCAAAGGACATGTGCTTGATTTCCAGATCAGGTCTTCCGCTGTCCCAAGTCAGTCAGGACTAAGGAAACTACAGAGACAGCATTCGCAGGCCCTGGAAAGAAAGGTCCCAGCCATTGTGCAATGACAATACCTAGTGGCCACATTAAGGGCCATGATTGCAGGGTTCCAGAAGGACCATAGTGCATAGTCTCTAGGCAAGGACTGTCTCTGAAATGGCTTCGCTAGGTGAATTGGGAAGAGATTTTAAGAGGGGGGAAAAAGACCTGGGTCATTGCAGACAAAGGCTGATGATGTTGGACTGCAGTCCCAGTTTCAATTGAGGTAGAAGCCAAAGGAACAGGGTGAAATTCATTTTCATTCAATCCCAATAACTGATTTGGAAAGTGAACAAACAGCCCAAGGATTATTTTACCAAAACTAATGCATTTAATATTATATTTATTCCAATTAGAAGTGGGGAAAGCATGCAGAGCATAGCTCATGGAATTCTTTCCAACCCCTCTGCATGTGTGTGTACATCTTTGTGCCCACGCATGCTCTTGCTCACCTGTCTGTGTATATATTTGCATTGCCTCTTTGTATGCCTGCTTTGTTTGTATTTTGCACATGTGTTTGTGTGGAGCAGGGAGGTTCTCTCTTTTTCGTATGTGTATGGGCATGGGTGTGTGTTGTGTATGCTTGTGTGTGTTTGTATGTTTGTGTATATTGTATAGGCTTTCTGATTCTCTGATCAGGAGTGGAAATGAGAGGGGAGGGCAGTTTGATAGGTGTAATTCCATAATCACTCTTTTACAGTGAATCACTGTATATATGTTGCAGCTGTTGGAAATGCTTTGCCATAGAAAAGTACTGGGGCACTTTATGGATGGTTCATTTTAAGTTTTACCAATCAGGAAAAGAATGAAAGGTTTCTGCAACATTGAAGCTGTGCTGGACCGTAGAAATTCGCTGACCTGAGGAAGGGTCGCTAATGGGGTGGACCCGAAACATGGCACGTTGTGTTTTTTGCTGGATTCCTTTGCTTCAAGAGCGTTTTTCGCCAGAGATAAGTGTTAGGTTTTTGAGCACATTTTCTAAAAATTTATGATTAAAAGGAGTACCCGCTGCGGGGGACGGTTTACTATCTGTCCGCTTTTGACGGGTTGCTCCGACAAAAAGAAATTTTCTCATTCATAATATTGGTCAGATTTTAGATTGATGGTTTATATTACTGGCCAAGGCTATTTTGGAATGGTGATTAACAGATATTAGCTGACAATATACATAATAACCAATAATAAAACTATATAATCAAGTCAGTAGTTTTCATAGTAGAATTAACGAAGGAAATTAAATAAGATAGACTAAAATGTGTCTTATCAGGAATAGGAAATTATTTGCATCCCTGTATATATATGTGTGTGTGTGTGTGTGTGTGTGTGTGTGTCTGAATTTCTGTGTATAGTGTGCATATCTCTGCTGTGGGGTGTCAGGGCAGTTTTGGGGGGCTAGTTTTGTGTGGGCGGTGCAGTTTTCAGAGTGGAGAGGCAGTTGTGGGAGGTGCAGGGGTAGGTTTTGGTGATGGGGCAGTTTTGGGGCTACAGGGATAGATTTTGCTGGTGGGGCAGTTGTGGAGACATAAGAGTAGTTTATGGTGGTGGGGCAGTTTGAAAGGAGCAATTCCCTAACTGCTATATTTCACTATCTGTAAACTTCTATGCTACAAAAGCTGGAACCATATTTGGACGAGCTTAGTTCTCTTGAACCCCTGGTCCATTTTTATCCATTTTCAAACTCCATGTGTATTTTTACCATTTTTTCTCACATGCCAAGTTTCATCCCACCCATTCTGTTAAATGTTCAGAATTATTTTGCCCCCAGACAGACTTTTTTGACCTCTTTTATAAAATTCTTTTCAACTTCTTCTGGGTTGGAAATAACAGCAAAAAAGGTTTAATTACATTTACTTGATGATAACTGCCTTTCCTTGAAACATGTCAGTCCAGACCTGACGAATGCGTTATGCCCCATCTGCCAGCAGATGGAGACAGAGCTGAACTGGACATCAATCGGTATTCTTATGTCAAAGTTAAGGATCATTTGCCCCATTCTCTCTGGTGATGCCTTTCCTGAGGCCCAGATCCTTTCTGAACAATATCCTAGCGGGAAAAAACTATTTTCCAACTTTATTACTTAATATGTCACCAATCTAGGCTGCCTAATGTCTAGCATTTTCTAGTCACCATGGCTTCTGGATTGGGAACAAGTCTGACAGGTCTCAAGGAAAGGCAATTATTAGATAAGCATAACTGAACCTTCCTCTTTGGCCTTGCCAAAACAGTTCAGGTGAATGGAATGTACAATAGCTATATCCTAAACCAGGCAAATTCTTCATTCTTGAATGCCATGATATGCCAGTGGCCACCCCACAGGTGCATTTTGCCACCTTCTCGGCCACTGAGTGTGCTTCACAGCCTTCTGGCACCTGTTTTCCTTTTGATAATCTAGGCAGACACCCTACTATGTCCGACAAGCGTTGAAGAGTGCCAATCCCGGCCTCCATTGATCAACTTCAAGAAGAGCTTACAGTTGTCAGAGTTGCCAATCTCAAGCCTATAGAGCACATTTCACCTTTATAAGTGCCAATCCTCTCCCAGTTAGATAACATCGACGAGCACTGGCCTTAGCTAGCACTGTGATCATTAATGAATGCCAGTTTTTCCTGACACAACCAATCCCAATAAGTGCCAGCCTTCGTTTGGCAAAGTTGGCATCATCTGGTATGGCAGCCTTGATAAATGCTGGCCTTTTACCTCGTGCTGTCAGTGTCAATGATCACTGGCCAGCATGTCAGTGTTGACCGGCACAGAGTTTTGCCTAGCGCCACTAAAAATGATGAGTGTTGGTTTTTCAGTAGTGCAGAAAAGGAGACAACTGATGAAACGGGAAACAACATAAGCACTAGCAAGTTAGATGCAAGGCATTGATAAGCCAGACAAAGAGACCTGCCATGGAAGCAAAAACACACAATAAAAACTTCTTCAAGAACATTCATAGCAAAAAATCATAAGACAGTCAGTTGGACTATTAGATGACAGAGGGGTAAAAGGGGCACTAAGGGAGGACAAGGCCATAGAATTCTTTGCTTCAGTCTATACTAAATAAGATGTAGGCAGGTTACAGATGCCTGAAATGGTATTTAAAGGTGATGCACTGGAACAATTGAAAGAAATATTGATAACCTGGGAAGATGTAGTATAAGCATTTGATAAACTGAAGTGTAGCAAATGACCTGGACAAGATGGTTTATACCCAAGGATGTTGAAAGAACTGAAATATGAGATTGCAGACCTACTATCATTAAAATCATCTGTAGTACCAGAAGACTGGAGAATGGACAATGTAACACCAATTTTTTAAAAGGATTCCAAAGGTGATCTGGGAAATTACAAACCAGTTAGCCTGACATCAGTACTGGGTAAAATGGTAGAAACCATTATAAAGAATAAAATTACCAAACCTAGATAGTCATGATTTAATGGGAGAAAGCAGACATGGATTTCGTCAAAGAAAGTCTTGTCTTACTAATCTGCTATATTTTTTTTGAAGGCGAGAATAAACAGGTAGACAAAGGCGAGGTTGTTGATATAGTGCAGCGATGGCGAACCTATGGCACACGTGCCAGCTGTGGCACGCGAAGGCCTTGCAGCTGGCACGCGGGAAGGTCCGCAAGTAAAATTTAAAAAAAAAAAAAAAGCTGTCTTCTCCCGCTGCCGGGGCCGCCGCGGCAGAATCGAGTGTGCCGCGGGCCCCCCCTGCCCAGCACAGCCTGCCCTCCCCCTCTATCCGCTCTCTCGTCGCAGCTCACAGTGACACGCGCCGGCTTTCAGAGAGCGAGGGAAGAGTTTCTCCCTCGCTGCTCTGTTAAGCCCGCGGGGGCTGATGGGAAGTTCCCATCAGCACCCGCGGGCTTAACAGACCCGCGAAAGGGAAACTAATCCCTTCGCGCTCTGAAAGCCGGCGCGTGTCACTGTGAGCTGCGACGAGAGAGCGGATAGAGGGGGAGGGCAGGCTGTGCTGGGCTGGGGGGCCCCCGCGGCACACTCGTTTCTGCCGCGGCGGCCCCGGCAGCGGGAGTTGACAGCTTTTTAAAAAAAAAAATACCCTCGGCTGGGCTGGGCTGGGCTGGGCTGGGGGGGGGGTTAGGATTGCTGATGGGCTGGGGGGGCTGGGGGGGTTAGGAGTGCTGATGGGCTGGGGGGGTTAGGAGTGCTGATGGGCTATGGGGGGTTAGGAGTGCTGATGGGCTGGGGGGGGTAAGGGTGCTGATGGGCTATGGGGGGCTGGGGGGGTTCGGAGTGCTGATGGGCTATGGGGGGGCTAGGACAGGAAATGGGCTGATGGGGAGGGGTTAGGACTTGAGGTGGGTTGATGGGGTTAAGACTGGTAATGGGCTGTGGGCTGTTGGGGGGGTTAGAACCGGTAATGGGCTATGGGGGGGTTAAGATTGGTAATGGGCTGTTGGCTGATGGGGGCTGTCTGGTAATGGGCTATGGGGGGTTAGGACTGATAATGGGCTATGGGGGGGGCTAGGACAGGAAATGGGCTGATAGGGAGGGATTAGGACTTGAGGTGGGCTGATGGGGTTAGGACTGGTAATGGGCTGTGGGCTGATGGGGGGGTTAGGACTGGCAATGGGCTATGGGGGGCTGACTGGAAATGGGTTGATGGGGTTAGGACTGGAAGTGGGTTGATGGGGGGGCTAGGACTGGTATTGGGTTGGGGGGTTGCTAGGACTGGAAATGGGCTGATGGGGGGCTAGGAATGGAAATGGGCTGATGCAAGGACTAGAAGGGAATGGATGCTGGGTGAGGCTGGAACTAGAAGGGAGCTGATGTTGGGGGAGGATTAGAATGGGATGGGGCTGGGAGAGTAAAATGGAGAGGGAAAAATATTTTGTGTGGGAGGGATAAAAAATCTACAATTGGCCGGGTATTGGGAGAGTAAGTGGGGATTGAGGATGGAGGGGTAAAATTTGAGTGGATGAAATAGGAATGAGGAAAGAGCAAAAGGAGAAAGATTAGTATGTTAAAGCGGATGTAGAGAGAGAGAATGGAAAAAAAAACTAGAAGAGAGAAGAAAGGACAAATGGACAGCAGATGATGGAGAGTTAGCAGAAAACATGAAGAAACCAGAAGAAAGTGGCTGGAGCAATTGCAACTGAAAAAAAAATGCACAAAAGGTAGAAAGATATCTCTTTGACAAGTTATCAGCATGCATGCAACAACAAACATCACATTAATTTTTTTCATATATAGATTCTTTGGGAATACACACCGAGTCCTGACACAGTTAACAGTTTTAAGAAGTTTATCTTTTTTTTACTCAGGATACATTTGACATGTTATGTGAATAATACATTTAAAATATATTGTGTAACTGAATCAAATTCTTCCTAAATTCATTAAATTGAATGAAATCATTAAAACATTATAAATTGCCAATAAATTGAAATGAAAACCAAAGGATTGTGAATCAAATTGATTCTCTGACAATACAAAGATTCCAACCTTTACAAATGATGTTACATAGTTCAGGCAACTTTATAAAGAGTTTTTAGATACTAAAATCTTGTTGTTAAGCTTTAATTGACGTGCTGGCACTTTGAGGAAATTCTTTGGTTTTGTGCGGCAGTTTGGGCACTCGGGCTCAAAAAGGTTAGCCATCACTGATATAGTGTATCTGGATTTTCTGAAAGCCTTTGATAAGGTCCTTCATGAGAGACATGGTGAAATTAAAAAGTAATGGGATAGGAGGCAGTGTACCATTGTGGATAAGGAACTGGTTAAAAGATAGCAGAGTAGGGCTCAATGGCCAATTTTCTCAGAGGAGAAAGATGAATAGTGGAATACCCCAGGGATCTGTGCTGGGCCGGCTGCTTTTTAACATATTAATAAATGACCTGGAAATGGGAATAACAAGTGAGGTGATCAAATTTGCAGATGAGAGAAAATTATTCAAAGTTGTTAAAACATAATAGGAATGTGAAAAATTGCAAGAGGACCTTAATAAATTGGAAGACTGGACGTCTAAATGACAAATGAAATTTAATGTGGACAAGTCCCAAGTTATGTACCTAGGAAAGAACGACTCAGACTATGGTTATACAATGCAAGGTTCCACATTACGAACTACCACCCATGAAAAAGATTTAGGTGTCATTGTGGATAATAAGTTGAAACCCTCTGCCCAGTGTGCAGTGGCAGCCAAGAAAGCAAATAGAATGCTAGAAATCATAAGGAAAGGAATGGAGAATAAAACCAATGATATTATAATGCCTCTGTATCGTTCCATGGTGTGACCGAACCTCGAATATTGTATGCAATTCTGGTCGCCATATTTTATAAAGGATATAGTGGAATTAGAAAAGATACAGAGAAGAGCCACCAAAATGGAAAAGGGGATGGAAGGATACCCCTATGAGGAAAGGCTTAAAAGGTTAGAGCTCTTCAACTTTGAAAAAAGACAGCTGAGGGGAAATATGGTAGAGGTCTATAAATTAATGAATGGAATGGAAGGGGTAAATATAGATAGGTTGTTTACTCCATTAAAAAATAGAAAGATTAGAGGATACACAATGAAGCTACAACGTAACTGATATAAGAGTAATAAGAGAAAATATTTTTTCACTCAATGCGTAATCAAAGTCTGGAATTCATTACTAGAAGATGTCGTAAAAGCTGTTTGTGTAGATGGATTTAAAAAACATAGAAACATAGAAACATGATGACAGAAAAAGACCACATGGCCTATCTAGTCTGTCCTTCCATATCAACAACTACAATAGTCCACTTTTTACCTTTAGAGATCCTCTGTGTTGCTCCTATGCTTTTTTGAATTCAGTTACTGTCCTCATCTCTACCACCTCCACTGGGAGACTATTCCATGGATCCACTACTCTTTCCATAAAGAAATATTTCCGCATATCACTCCTGAATCTATCTCCCTTCACACTCATCCCATGTCCCCTCGTAGTAGAACTTGCTTTCAATTGAAAGAGGCTCTCTCCCTGAACATTTATGCCACGGAGGTATTTAAACATCTCAATCATATCACCTCTATCCCGCCTTTCCTCTAAGGTGTACATATTAAGATCCTTAAGTCTGTCCTCATATGCTTTATAATGAAGCCCATTAATCATTTTAGTAGCCACCCTCTGCACCGACTCCATCCTCTTCACACCCTTTTGAAGGTGCGGTCTCCAGAATTGCACACTATACTCCAAATGAGGTCGCACCAAAGACTTATACAGAGGCATTATCACCTCCTTTTTTCTGCTAGCCATTCCTCTCCGTATGTAGCCAAGCATCCTTCTAGCTTTTACCGTCGCATTTCTACCTGTTTAGCTACTTTAAGATTATCAGACACAACCACGCCTAGGTCCCGCTCTTCTTTAGTGGACAAAAGTACTTCACCTCCTATACTATATTGCTCCCTTGGATTGCTGCAGCCCAAATGCATGACCTTACATTTTTTAACATTAAATCCCAGCTGCCAAATTCTAGACCATTCTTCAAGCTTAGCTAGATCCCTCCTCATGTTATCTACACCTTCTTGGGTGTCTACTCTATTGCAGACTTTGGTACCCAACAGCGCTTCCGCTATATCACTAACAAAGATGTTAAAAAGAATCGGACCAAGGACAGATCCCTGGGGCACACCACTGGTAACATCCTTCTCCTCAGAGTGAGCTCCATTTACTTGTACTCTTTGTCGCCTCCCACCCAACCAATTTCTAATCCAAGCAGTAACTTTAGGGTCCATCCCTAGGGTGCTCAGTTTGTTTATAAGCCACCTGTGAGGAAGAGTGTCAAAGGCTTTACTGAAATCTAAATACACCACATCTAGAGCTCTCCCTCGGTGCAACTCCCTGGTCACCCAGTCAAAGAAATCAATCAGATTTGTCTGACAAGACCTGCCTCTGGTGAATCCATGCTACCTCAGATCCTTGTAATCCGCTGGACTCCAGAAACCTCACTATTTTCTCTTTCAGCAGCATTTCCAATAATTTACTCACCACCGAAGTTAAACTAACCGGCCTGTAGTTTTCAACCACATCCTTACTTCCGCTTTTGTGTAAAGGCACCACATGAGCCTCTCTCTAGTCCTTTGGCACCACTCCCGACTCCAACAAGGCATTGAAAAGGTCAGTCAGTGGAGTTGCTAGAACGTCCCCAAAAAGATTTGGACAAGTTCCTGGAGAAAAGGTCCATAAACCATTATTAAAAAGGACCCAGAAAATCCACTGCTTTCCCTGGGACAAGAATTGTGGAACCTGTATACCTTTTTGGGAACCTGCAAGACATTTGTAACCTGGATTGGCCACTGTTGGAAATGTGATACAGGGTTTCAGTATGGTATTTTTTATGTTTGTATATTCAGACACCCCTGATTGAGGAGCTAAGATCTTTCTAGCCAGAGATTCCCAAATAATGTTCCCTCGTCTATATATCCAGGCAAGGGGGTCTAAGCTCTAACATACCATTTTCCTAGCCTTCTCAGGTGTTATGGTATTGGAACAGTCTCTTGAGCCTTGTACAGCTTATGTATATGTGATGAGTCCTGTTCTTTGCACTGCTGCTAGGTTCAAAAAAAGCACATAGAGGAGGGGATTAACATCTAAGATCTAGAAAAGCTTGCACAAACTATGGCACCAATTCTCACATTTCAGGTGTATGCTGTTCCTTTCTGTAGCTCTCAGTACTGTCAAGCCCCAGCCCTCCGCCTAGGGCTCAGAGGGTTGGGGTTGCCATTATATGCTCCTTGCAGAAGGTGAGATAAAACCTTTTGCTCCCGCTATGCCTGCTGGGAGTGGTAGTTCCTTTGCCCTCTGATAAGGAAATAGTTGTGAGACCAGTGGTAAGGCAAAATGACAAGAATTTATTCCCCAACAAAATGATTCAGTGCAGATTAAATCAGGATACTCTTCAGGTATTTGCTCGAGGATATTTACAGAACTTAAACCGATTGAGCTTCACACTCTTTGCTCACCAATCGTGCAATGCATATCACATGTAACAGATAGAAAACCTAACAGCTTCTTCTCACAAAGAAAAATATCTTCTTTCCCTTTGTTCACACTCAGCTCCCTCATACACATTTAGCAAAGGGATTCTATATCATCTGCCAAACATAGTGTACAGTCCATAGGCACTTCTGCTGAGTCACTCTCATTAAAGTCCTGTTGCATCTCTTCAAACTCTAGAACTAAGGAGTTTGGCTTTAAGCTGTTATTATACGGCTTAGGACAATTTCTCCCTAAGACCTCTGGTGCTTCCTTTGGGCACAGTTCTATATGGTAAGGATTGGAAATACCTGAGGTTGTGGAGATTCCTCTCTGGCTTTGTTCAGCTAGCTTTTTCCAGCTGTAGGGAAACACTCTCTGATTCCCTGTTTGGAGTTCTTGTCTGGAGCACTGCTCTGGTTCCCAGTCCCAAACTGAGCTTTGCAAACTCCTGGGTTTAGTGCTAGGTTCCCACCTGTGAGCTCCTTGAAGCTTTTTATCTGGCAATGAGGTCTGAAGGTCTCTCTGCTCTCTCCCTCTAGGCAGGTTTCTGACAGCAGTCTGTCCCTTCTCTCCTTCCGCTCTGTCTGCTTCAATTCCAGAACTGCAGCTGGGTTTCCTCGAAGGTCTCCTCCCAGCTCTTCTCCAACCGTCTCTCCAACCACCTCTCCAGTCAATACTCTCATCAGCACTATTACCGGCTCTCTCAGCGAGACTCCAATCACCAACTCCCTCCTTGCTTTCTCCTAGCCAGGGTTTATATTCCTGTTCCCTGAGCCTTGGGTCTGCCTTCCTGAACAGGTGCGTGTAATTAGGTTCCAGGCTTGCAGTTACGTCAGAGATTGGGTGTGTCAGCCTAGCTCCTGTTTCCCTATGCTTGCCTCTCTTGCAAATGCTGAAACATGTCTGCAGCCTGACTGTCAGTTTGTTTAAAGAAAAAATCATCCTTTTCTTCTAATTCCATATGTTCAGTATGGGCTTCTTCATCACAGTATCTTTGCAGTCTGCCATCCAGGTGCTAGCATGACCTGACCCAACTTGATTTCTATGATATAGGAAAGTTGATTATAACCCCCTTAGCTTCAAGAGAAAACCAATGCATGGAATCTAGGAGCTGCAGTCCTGAGGGCTCTGAATTGGTAATGCCCAGATGGAGCTCATTCCACACTTGGCTCCAGTTTGGAGAATAGCTTTCCAAGAGGGCAAGCTTGCCTGTATGCAGGAAAGCAGACAGGAAGATTCTCAGCAACAGAAAGGCAATGCCCTTTCTCTACTTTCTTCACCCCTCCAGTCATTTTGTCTTCTAGCTCATCACCTGCTCTTGAGCTTCAAAATTTTCTTCCTCTCATGGTAACATAGTAAATGATGGCAAATAAAGACCTACATGGTCCATCTAGTCTGCCCATTGAGGTGGCAAAGGCAGTACCACCAGGTTACCCGCCCCCCCCCCCTCCACTGTGTCTTTGTTTAGGGTTTCACTAGCCACTCTGTGCAGGTTACCTCCCCCCCCCCCCTTGTCTTTGTTTAAGAGTTTACCCACCACTCTGTGCAGGTAGCGTAGTTACTCACCTGTAACAGGTGTTCTCCAGGAGCAGCAGGAATCAGTCCTCACTTATGGGTGACGTCGGCGCCGACGGAGCCCTCGCGGAGCAATTTTCCCCAGCTTTCAAAGAAAGCCTTTGGGAATTGCAGCGCGCATGCGCGGTAGTCTTCCCGCCCGAAGGTGCCATCTTAGCCAGTCAGATGACATAGCTAAAAAGACAGCATAAAAATTTGCAAAAAGAACATAAGCAGACGATTGCAACTCCAAGGGGAGGAGGGAGGGTAGTGAGGACTGATTCCTGCTGCTCCTGGAGAACACCTGTTACAGGTGAGTAACTACGCTTTCTCCAGGACCAAGCAGGAAGTCAGTCCTCACTTATGGGACTCCCAAGCTCAAGGCTACCGGAGACCCTAAGCACAAAAATGAGCTCCCTCTAGCTCAGCAGCACAGAAGGAAAGAATCTTCGCTGAATTATCACCCACCGGTAGCCCACATCCGGGATGGAGGGTAGGAGTTGCTCAGACCTCAAAGAGATTACGGAGGACTGCCTGTCCGAAAGCACTGTCCCTACGGGACTCCCTCTCGAGACAGTAATGGACCGCAAAAGTCTGGCTCGAAGACCAAGTAGCGGCCCGGCAGATGTCTGCCAGCGGAACAGAGCGGAGGTAAGCCACTGACGTGGCCTTTGCCCGAACGCAATGAGCCGTGACTCGACTTTCTAAGGCGAGTCCGGCTGCCCCATAAGCCCAAGAGATACAGTCCGCAACCCAGATGGACAGAGTACGCTTGGAGACCGGGAGCCCCAATTTATTGGGGTCAAAGGACACAAAAAGCTGCGCAGCTTTACGGTGCTCCCGCGTACGGTCAAGGTAGAAGTTCAACGCCCTTCTACAGTCCAGGGTATGGAGGACCGTTTCAGCTCGGCTGGAGTGTGGTCTGGGAAAGAAGGTTGGAAGTACCACCTCCTGATTCAAGTGAAAAGGGGAGACCACTTTAGGCAGAAACTTTGGGTGAGTCCGTAGGACTACCCTATTCTTGTAGAACCGAGTGTAGGGGGGATCAGACACGAGGGCCTGTAATTCACTTACGCGCCTAGCGGAAGTGAGGGCTATCAAGAACAGCGTTTTCCAAGACAGAAAACGGAGAGAGCAGGTAGCCATAGGTTCAAAAGGCGGACAGGTGATCCGCTGTAAAACCACATTCAGGTCCCAGTCAGGCGCTGGCGGGCGCAGAGGTGGTTTAAGTAGTAGGAGACCTCGGAGAAACCTCGCTACGAGAGGGTCGTTGGAGAGAGGTCTGCCGTCCACCGGCACATGATGTGCGGAAAGAGCACTGAGGTGAACTTTGACGGAGTTGGACTTAAGTCCCAGATTAGAGAGGTGTAGCAAGTACTGTAAGATCACCGACACCGGGCAGGAGAAGGGATCCTGAGACTGTTGGGTACACCAGACTGCAAAGCGACGCCATTTAAGGGCGTAGCATTTGCGGGTAGAAGGCCGTCGCGAAGCCAAGACGACCTCCTCCACCTCTGCCGGCAAGAGGAGAGGAGCAAGGACTACCCTCTCAGCAGCCAGGCCATGAGGTTGAGAGACCTGAGGTTGGGGTGCAGTAGGGACCCCTGATCCTGGGTGAGGAGATCCGGTTGCACCCCCAGAGGGATTGGATCCTCCACCGCCAGTTGCAGCAAGAGCGGAAACCACGGCTGCCTGGGCCAGCGAGGGGCCACCAGGATCATGAAAGCTTTGTCTCGGAGAACCTTGAAAAGGGTCCGAGAGACTAACGGGATGGGAGGGAAAGCGTACAGAAGGCTCCCCGACCATGAGATCAGAAAGGCGTCCGCCGCCACCCGAAGGGGGTGAGGCTGACGAGAGCAGAAGCGAGGAAGCTGCCGGTTGTGAGGACTGGCAAAGAGATCCACTGTGGGGAGGCCCCACCTGAGGAAGAGCTTCTGAACAATCAAGGGGTCCAGACGCCACTCGTGCGGCTGGAGGACCCTGCTGAGTTTGTCCGCCAGGCAATTTTCTTGGCCCGGGAGATAAACTGCCTTGAGGAGAATGCCGTGACTGACGGCCCAAGAGCAGAGCTTCTGTGCCTCCCGGCAGAGGAGGAAGGAGCCCGTGCCCCCCTGCTTGTTCACGTAGAACATGGCAACTTGATTGTCCGTCTGGACAAGGACGGACTGTTGGGAGGTCAGGTGGGAGAAGGCCTTGAGAGCTAGGCGGATCGCCCTGAGCTCCAGGAAGTTGATCTGCTGAGCAGACTCCCACTTGGTCCAGAGGCCTTGAGTACGTGCCTCTTGGCAATGGGCTCCCCAGCCCAGGAGGGATGCATCGGTGGTCAGCACCCGGGTCGGCTGAGGTGACTGGAAAGGCATTCCCAATACCAGGTTCGGCTGCCGGAGCCACCACCGGATAGACGAGACCAGCGGCTCGGAGACGCGCACCAGGTCTGCTAGGCCGCCCGTGGCCTGTCGCCACTGCTGGCGGAGACACCACTGAGCAGGCCGCATATTCAGGCGGGCATTGGGGGTCACATGGACGGTGGAAGCCATATGGCCGAGCAGTCTCAGGAAGCGCCTGGCGGAGACCAGGGGCTGGCTGCGAAAGCGGTCGGCTAGGTCCATGAGCCGCTGAGCCCTGTCGAGCGGTAGGTACGCTCGCGCCTGAGGGGTGTGCAGCCTTGCGCCGATGAACTCGAGATCCTGTGAGGGGAGCAAAGTGGACTTTGCGAAGTTGATGACAAAGCCCAAGTGCTGCAGCAGAGTCACCGTGCGGCACGTGGCGGTGGTGACCTCCTGAGCGGACGCTGCTCTGATGAGCCAGTCGTCGAGGTACGGAAAAACATAGAGGCCGTGAAGCCGGAGATGGGCCGCCACGACCGCGAGACATTTTGTGAAGACTCGCGGTGCGGAGGACAGGCCGAAGGGCAGTACTCTGTACTGGTAATGATTTCCTGCCACCACAAACCTTAGGTATTGGCGGTGGCTTGGGTGGATGAGGATGTGCGTGTAAGCATCCTTTAGATCCAAGGAGCATAGCCAATCTCCCTGCTGGAGGTAGGGCAGAAGGATTCCAAGGGTAAGCATTTTGAACTTCTCCCGCACAAGGAACTTGTTGAGGTTGCGCAAGTCCAGGATGGGTCGGAGGCCTCCTGTTCTCTTTGGTATCAGAAAATACCTTGAATAGAAGCCCTGACCTCTCAGGTGGTGTGGCACCGGTTCCACCGCCCGATCCTGCAGAAGACCTGCTAACTCCTGAAGGAGCAACTCCCTGTGCAGAGGGGGGCGCGGAGGCTCTCCCGGAAAATAGGAGGGAGGGACCTGATGGAAGTGGAGAAGGTAGCCCTCTCGCACGACCTGAAGCACCCAGGCATCTGCGGTGATGCTGGACCACCTGTCGGCGAAGTGAACCAGCCGGCCTCCGGTGCTGGGGGGGAACCAGCGGGGGGGGAGAGGCTATGCTGAGCGAGTCAAAAACCCCCACCCTGCTGAGCAGGGGCTGGTGGCGCAGGCTTGGGGGCTTGCTGCCTACGGGACCCGTTACCCCGTCCCTTGGCCTGCTGGCCCTGTTGGGGAGCTGCAGGGGCCTGATAATGGGGGTATTGTTTGTAGGCAGCCGCCTTCCTCGGGTAAAAGGTCTTTTTTCCCGAGCCCTTCTTTTTCTGGGAAGGGGCGGAGGTCTTCCTAGAAAGCCTGGTCCTGGTGAGAGTCTCAGTCTCAATTTGTGCAGCCTTTTCCGCCATGGGCTTGCCAAAGAGGTTTTCGCCTCGGCAGGGGACATCGACCAACTTGTCCTGTACCCAGGGCTCAAGGTCGGATGACTGAAGCCAAGCCTGTCGGCGGGCACCGATGCCGGCTGCGGCTACTCGAGCCGAGGCTTCAAAGCCATCATAGGCTGCCCGGGACATGAACTTTGAGCATTCCCGAATACCTGTGGACAAGGCTAGGAACCTCCGCAAGGGTTCCTCGGACAAACCAGCGGAGAAGCCGGCTAGCTCTTTAGCCAGATCCCTGAGATACATGCCCATGTAGAGCTGGTAAGTCTGGACACGACAGGCGAGCATAGAGCCCTGGAAGCACTTCTTGCCAAGGCCATCCAGGTTACGGGCCTCCCTTCCAGGAGGCACCGAGGAGTGCATCTTCTGGCTCTTAAGACGATGCATGGCCGATTCCACTACCATGGAATGGTGTGGCAACTGCGCCTTTTGAAAGCCAGGGCTCTTGCGGACTCGATAGATAGAATCGACCCGCTTGCTCAGGACCGGCGAGGAGGCCGGACTCTCCCACATGCGGAAGAGCAGTCGTTCCAGCATAGGAGGAACCGGCACAGTAAAGTGCTCCCTCGCGGGAGAGTCATACTGGAGGGCGTCGAGCTCTTCGGCTCGAGGCTCCTCCTCGGGGTCCGCAGGGAAGGCCAAAGCCTTGGCCATATCCCTAACGAAATCCGAGAACCGGGCATCCTCCGGGGGGGACTGCTTCCGAGGCTCGGACTCCGGAGAGTCCGATGGGACACACCGAGTCCGGAAAGAATCAGGTGACTCTTCTTCCTCCGACTCCCAGACCGACTCCGACGAGGACTCGGTGGGGTCGGCTCGGGCAGGTTGCGGCGCCAGCCGCCCCGACGCCGAGGGAGTCGGCGTCGGCGACCTCGGTCCCGAACGGGAGGCCGAGGGCGACCTCGACCGAGGATCGACTCGAGTTCTCATCGACTCGAGGATCGGCTCGGTCTCCGGGGTCGACTTGGACGTCGACGTCCCGGCGGTCGGGGCAGCGACGCCAGCGAAGCCAGCGAGCAGTGCCCGCTGCTGGTCCATGAAGGCAGACAATCTGCTCTCCAAGGCCGTCAACCTGAGTCCGAGCTCAGGCGACCCAGCAGCCCCCGACTCGGGCCCCGACGGCGTCGGGCCCGACGTCGGCTGACGCGGAGGCGAGTCCAGAAGGACAACAGGACTTACCCGGGCAGGCATCTCCGACTCCAGGCGAGGTCGCTTCGGGAGGTGATCCTTCTCCAAGGACCCGGGGCGGCTGTCGGGGCTATGCGACCTGGCCCTCGCGGAGCCAGGAGCGTCCACCGACGCCGCCCTCGCGGGTTTTTCCTTCCGTCGATGGTCCCCGGAGGGAGAACCCCGGTCGGAGGAGCTCCGTCGACGGTCGGAACTGGAGCCTTTCGACAGTGAGGCCTCCGACGAGGTCCGGGTACGGCTGGGGTCAGCGAAGATTCTTTCGCGCTGATGCCGCCGACTTCTCAACGCCTTCGAGGACAGTTTGCTGCAGGGCCCACAGATCAGTTCCTCGTGATCTGGGCCCAGGCAGCGGAGGCAAAGGTCGTGTGAGTCGGTGAGTGACATATTTCGGTCACACCGACCACACCGCTTAAAGCCACTGGCAGCCATCGGGGGAAAAAGGGCCCCTGCGAGGTCAAAGGACCGGGCTGCCAGGGAAAAAAACGAAAACGAAAACTGACTAAGTCAGAAAAACCGAAAAACCGTTAGAGGACTCGAGACCGGCGTCGCGAGTCCGGGCGGGAAAACGACCGGCGTCGAACCGAAAGAAAAAAGGATAAATACAGAGGAAAATCAACTTTTTCGCGGGGACAAGACGGGGACGTCTGTAGGGCTCCGCGGGGAAAAAAAGAAGACTGGCTAAGATGGCACCTTCGGGCGGGAAGACTACCGCGCATGCGCGCTGCAATTCCCAAAGGCTTTCTTTGAAAGCTGGGGAAAATTGCTCCGCGAGGGCTCCGTCGGCGCCGACGTCACCCATAAGTGAGGACTGACTTCCTGCTTGGTCCTGGAGAATACCCCCTTCTGTGCCTTTATTTAGGGTTTGCAGTTTACCCCTCTCTATTTTTGAAGTGTAAAAGTTAATTAAATTTGCTTTGATTCCCTTCTTGATATAAAAAGGCTCCTCTCATTCAGCCATCTCTATTCTCTCTGAGAGCACCTCACATTCATCCTTGTTGTATCTCCTCCTCCTTCTCTCATCTGGGGATATCGATTGCAATCCTGCCCCTCCCCCCCACCCCAGGCATTTCTCACATTCTCTGTGCAGATCCAACTGCAACTCCTCAAATCTTCATATCCTTCCTTCCCTTCTCATGCAGCTAGTCGATTGTCCACTCTACCTCCAACAAGCTTATCTACAAATCATGACCTCTTTATCTCTACTATGCTGCATCTTCTTGCTTTAACCAAGACTTAGCTTCTCTCTGAAGACTCTGCTTCAGTTGCTGCCCTCTGTCATGGAGGCTACTTTTCTCCCATTCATCTTGCTCAGTTGGCCACTGTGGTGGTGTTAGGTTGCTCTCTCTCTTTCTTGCTGGCTTCAATCCCTTTTTCTATCTCAGCTCACTCCTTTGAGGTCCACTCTATCTTCTTATTTACTCCATTACCTTTACAAGTACAGTTGTGGTCAACATTATTGCCACCCTTGCAGTTCAACCCCTTAATGTCCAATGTTGCTGTTGAATCGGTGTTGACTCATGGCAACCCTCTGGATCACGGGCGGCTCTAAAATGAGGCAGAGTGAGGAGATGGCCTCAGGCGGCAAACAATGCCCCCAAAACAACCACCTCACTCTGCCTTCAGATTTAAAAAAAAAGAAAAAAAAAAGGTAGATAGGCTGTTGCCGCTGCTCCAGCCGCAGCAATAATTTAAAATTAAAAGGAAACCGGTGTGGAGCCTTACAGCCCAATGGAACCCCTGCTGCTGTATCCCGCTCTAGTGTCTCTTCCTTTTGGGGGCGGGATGCAGCAGCAGGGGTTCCATAGAGCTGGAAGGCCCCGCACCGATTTCTTTTTAATTTTAAACTATTACCATTATCGCAGCCGCTGAGGAAGGGGAAGGAGGGGGAGCAGAATGGAGCAGACACAGGGGAAGGAGGAGTGGAACAGAGCTGATATGGGGGGGCGGAAGGAGGGGGAGCAGAACAGAGCTGACACGGGGGGGGAAGCGGAACAGAGCTGAAACGGGGGAAGGAGGGGGAGCGGATGAAGCTGACAGAGGGGGAAAGAGGACTGGAAGCGAGCTGACAGAGGAGGAAAGAGAGGGCTGGAAGGGAGCTGACAGAGGGGGGAAAGATGGGGCTAGAAGGGAGCTGACAGAGGGGGAGAGGGGGCTGGAAGGGAACTGACAGAGGGGGAAAGCGATTTATTTATTTATTTATGGATGGAAGAGAGCTGACAGAGGGGAAGGAAATGGCTGAAGGGGAACTGACAAGGGGGGAAGAGATGGCTGGAAGGGAACTGACGGGGGGAAAAGGGACTGGAAGGGAACTAACAGAGGGGGAAAGAGATGGTTGGAAGAGAGCTGACAAAGGGGAAGGAAATGGCTTGAGTTCTGTGGTGAATGTCCTACTTCTGCTCTGTATCCATTGTCAAAGGAGAGGTTCTGTGGATGCAGAATATATATTCAAAAATAAAAAGTGAGAACCATAATGCAGTTTATAACAGAATAAAATGAGTTAGAATTTGGTCTTATAAACTGTGCTGTGGTTCTCACTTTTTCTTTTAGTTCCCTGGTGTGCGAGATTCTTTTTTATGGAATATATATTTACGCTAACACCATGCTGGTCTAGTGTACTGTTTCAGGAGTTATGTTGGGGTTGCCAAGCCCTCCTTGGTGTTTATGTTGGGGTGGGAGGTGTTGTGTTGGGATCACAAAGCCCCTCTTGTTTTTCAGAGGGTGGGAAGTGCTGTGTTGGGGCGCCAAGTGGCTCTTGTTTTTGTGGAAGTGGGAGACGCTGCATGGGTGCTGTTGAGCCCATCTTGTTTGGCATATTTAGCAGCATGTTTCCTAGGCTCTGCCCTGGTAACATATGAAGATAAGAACAAAAGAAATGCCATACTGGGTCAGACTAAGGTCCATCCAGCCCAGTATCCTGTTCCCAACAGTGGCCAATCCAGGTCACAAGTACCTGGCAAGTTCCTAAGAAGGTACAGAAGTTCCACAATGCTTGTCCTGGGGTAAGCAGCGAATTTCCCTGGTCCTCTTTAATAATGGTTTATGGACCTTTCCTCCAGGAACTTGTCCAAACCTTTTTTAAACCCAACTACACTACTAGGTTTTACTACATGCTCTGGTAACTAATTCCAGAGTTTGATTACGCAGGGTCATAGGCTAACTGCAGGGAGACAGTTATATTCTCCTGCAGTTACCGCATTTCAGTGTGGCAAAACAGCTGCCAGTTCAACTAAGGCCACCTGCTGAGGTGGCATTAGTTGCACTCACGCTACTTGGGCTCAGCCATTATGTTCGTTTCTGCTGACAATGCAGATGCCTGTGTGTTAGAATTCTCTCTCTTGTCTCACTCCACAGTAAAATATAATTTTGGGAAAGAAATCCAGTAAACCTAATAGTAATGGGAAAAAGCATTTTTTTACTACATATGTCTGTTTTTAGCTTGTACTGATATATTCCCTATTCAGTGAAGATCTATCTTTGTTCTGCATATGTGTGACTGAGGCTACATGTTCTGATAGCATGGAGTTTCTATGGAGGGATCTGTAGTAATCTGGCTTGTTCAGTTTTCTGGATAGGAATATGGATGTTCTAAGGCCCACTACAATATTTATGGAGCTGCCCTTTTCTGGATACGCTCCATGTTGTGTGAGTTTTAAAGTTAGTGCTGTTATGGATAGTAGATTTTCTCTATGGGTCCTGTACTTTGGCTTCTTGGTGTAGTCAACTGTAGGGTGTTGGTTGGAGGTTCTGTAATATGGATTGTCTTTGAGATTTGCAGTTTTGTATTCTTTATGCTGCCAGACTGAAAATTTTAAAATATTTGGTCAATTCAGATTCAAGGAAATTTCAAATTTTGAGGGAATTTCTTAGTTTAATTTTCTTTAGTAGCCTGATAGCTTCACCGCTGTTGAGTTCTGGACTTTTCCAACTCTAGCACAATCCAATCCAGCATTTGAATTCATAGCTACCAGGATTAGTTTATCTCATTTTATATCTTTCCTCCTAATCAATAATCTGGTCATAGCAAAATAAATCTAATGTGCAGATAATTATAATGGTTTGATTGGGGGGGGGGCTGTGCAAGTGGCTTTTCGTTAATCAAATGTAATGCTTTATTATGCTTGCTTTATTGTAACATTTGGTTTACTAAATTGCGTGTTTATGTTTAGAAGCCGCCTAGGATTTTAGATTGTTGGTATATACATTTTAAACAAAGTATACTAAATTTATACAAATGATGCTGCAATAAATCTCCACACATGGTACTGCATCATCCTCACGCTGTCCCTGGGGGAAAGTAGGTGGGGGGGATACTGGGAGATGGAGGAAAGCAGAAACCTCAGATTGGGACCAGCATGATCAGAGAATAAAATGGTCAGACAAAGGTAGAAGAGAATTTTATTTTCAATTTAATGATTGCACTTGGTGCTATCTTTATAATTTATACATTACATGGAAATGCATCTTTCTATTTCTATGGTACTGCAGTACATTGTATGCAGAATCTATATGGGGTTGCAATTTGTTATCTACACATGTTTATTTTTAGATTATAGTCACTTATTCTGCATTTGGTGATGATCTAGGTTCTGAGTGCGTGTTCTGTTAACATGGAGTTTGTATGTAGGGATCTGTACTGCAGTAATCTGAATTGTTCAGCCTTTCAAATAGGTGTTGGATGTTCCAGGACCCACTGCAGTATTTACAGTGATGCTTTTTTGGGTAGGCTCCTTATGTGAGTTTTGGAAGTTGGTACTGATATGGTATGGTATGCTATGGTAGATTTGCTCTATAAATCCTCAGTGACTTTGTTGTAGGGTTTTGTATTACTTCACAATAAACCTGGTACTAGAGAATGTTTGTTAGTGATATGATCAGAATCAGATTTTGTTTAAGATATTGAGTTCTGTGGGTGAATGCACCCACTGTTGAGGGAGGGGGTTCTGTGGATGCAAAATATATGTTCAAAAATAAAACGCAAGAACCATAACGCAGTTTATAACAAAATAAAAATTAGTTATAATTTTGTTTTATAAACTGTGCTGTGATTCTCGCTCATTCATTTAGTTCCTTGGTGTGCAAACATCTTGCAATTCCTCCATATTATCTAATTGGCTTTTTGGTATGGTTCAGGCCCTGACTGGAGTTTTGAGAAAGCCTCCCCCCCCCCAAACTATGGGGGAGGGGGAGGCACCATCTCATCCCTCGTCTCAGGCAGCAGATTGCCTTCAGCCACCCCTGCTCTTGATAGTTGTCCTAAACTGTGTTTGCTCTTCAGTCAAGTGGCTCATTGTTAATAAAGTGGCACCCATTGTGGCTTTTGACTATACATGCACAAATATCTCACACATAAAAGAATCAAATAAAACAAGACCAATTTAAAAAAGGAAATAGTATAAAAACTGGGACATTGTCAGGACATGATTATTCAGTAATTAAGTAAGACCCAATCTGAAATCTAATACTCTGACCTACATCAACTACTACTTCTCCAAATACTTTTTGATTTTTTTTGGATTCCTTGCCTTGAATGGAACCACTTTCTCGTGACTCGCCTTCTGTTTTTACCTTATAATCAGGCCTCCCAGTCTAAAAAAGCAAATGGAGGATCAACGCAACAAAGTGAACCTCCGATATACTTATCTTTATAGAGTTCACCTGCACTGTGCCCGGCCTCTGGACTTCAGGTAACTCTCCATTGTCTCTACAGGTCATGCTATGTAGTAGTTTTCAGCTCTTAAATCAACAGGGTGCAGAACTTTCCCGCTTGAGGAAGAGTTGGAAGATTTGGAGGCTTGAAACATGATGTTGTGTTGCGATCCTAGGAAGGATTCAGTAGCATGAGACTGCGATCCCAGGAAGGATTTAGTAGTGTGAGACTGTCTGGACATTTTTACTAATTATTGTTGGAAGTCTATTATGTGTCAGGCATGTAGCAGCTTTAAAACTTTGAGGAAGTGACTGAAGGTCAACGTGGTCCCTCGGAAGGATTTGGAGGAATAATTATTCTAGCGGGAGTCTAGTAGTGTTGGGGATATACAGAGACATTAAAATAATCGGAGTAAGGATGTGAAGATCTGTGCCCCATATTTATTATATAGGCTTTCGGTGAGAACTTAATACTGTGAGAACACAGGACTTTTAAACATTACTTAGAGTCCGGTATCAGGATGTGAAATACAGTAATATATTCTGCAAGGGAAGCAGAAAGATTCTGCACCCTGAGTTGATTTAAGAGCTGAAAACGACTATATAGCATGACCTGTAAAGACATTGGAGAGTTTCCTGATGTCCAGTGGCCAGGCACAGTGCATGTGAACGCTACAAAGATAAGTATATCGGGGGCTTGCTTTGTTGTGTTGTTCCTCCGATTGCTTTTTAAGGCTGGGAGGCCTGATTATAAGATAAAAACGGAAGGCGAGGTTGATGTAGGTCAGAGTATTGGATTTCAGAATGGGTCTTACTTAATTACTGAATGATAGAGTAGTTGACTTCAGTAGTCTTTCTAGGGATAGAACATGATTATTGGCACCCTTTGAAACAATTCAAATCAGTCTGAACAGAAGAACCACATTCCCATTGCAGTAAAATTAAACGCACCTGTGATCAAATGTTAGTGCTCACATGACTTGAATCAACCAATGAATGATGGCTCTAATGTTTAAAATGGCCACATTCACTCTGTTCCATTTTCACAATGGTGAAGACAAGAGAGCTGCCTGAGAACATCAGAAAAGCCATTATCACCAAACATTAAACTTCAAAGGGGTACAAGGCAATCTCCAAAGACTTTGGTATTCCTGTATCTATATTTCACAATGTTATTAAGAGGTTTTCTGCTCATGAAACTGAAAAGAACGTCCCAAGAAGTGATGGGAAGAGGAAATTAATCCAATAAGTCTTCAAAGGTTAGTGTGAACTGTTGGAAAAACACCACGTACAACATCCAAAGAGCTTAAGGCTGACCTGGAGCATTCTGGAGTGGTGGTTTCAACCCAGACCATATGCTGCACACTAAAGAAGGATTTCATGGGTGAAGGCCAAGGAGGACCCCACTGCTCAAAGACAGATCAAATGACATGCCTGTTCTTTGCCTAAACCCATCTTGAGAAACCACAATCCTTCTGGAAAAATGTTCTGTGGATAGATGAAACCAAACTTTGGCTCTTTGGCAATGCAGACCAGTGATACATTTTCAGGCGAGGAAATTAAGCTTATAAGGAAAAAAGCACCCTTCCTACAGTAAAATATGGTGGAGGTTCCATAATGTTGTGGGGCTGCTTTGCTCCCTCGAGAACTGCAGGCCTGGAACATATTAAAGGAATCATGAAGTCGGAGGACTAAGGTATTTTGGAGTGAAATGTGCTACCTAATATCAGAAAGCTAGGTCTGGGTCAAAGGTCATGGGTTCTCCAGCAGGACAATGACCCAAAACATACATCCAAAAGTACAAAAGAATAGTTAAAAAGGAACAATAGGACCATTTTAAACTGGCTAGCAATGAGTCCTGATCTCAGTCCAATCGAGAACCTTTGGAAAGAGCTGAAATCTGCCATTGATAGAAGGAATCCTGGAAACATTCATGAGCTGGAACAAATCACAATTGAAGAGTGGGAGAAGCTACCAGCAGACAGACATACAAAACTTATAGATGGCTAGAAGAAATATTTGGAGGCTGTCATCACTGCCAAGGGTTGTGCAACCAAATATTAGTGAAGGGTGCCATTAATTCTGTCCAGGTCATATTTTGCTTTTTTCTCAGAAATTACTGTCTATGTTGCACAGACATCTTTTTTTGTTGTATACCTTTGAACTTGCTATTAAAATAGTATTATGACATACAGTTGGAATATTTCCAATTATTTCTCAAGATATTGTACACAACATACCTAACATGCAAGGGTGCCAGTAATGTTGATCATAACTATAGCTGTTGTAACTCTGACGCTATTCCTCAAAGCTCCTCACCTTAACCTCCTCATTCAACTTTCAGCTCTGTTCTACTGCCCCTACTCACCAGCATGGCCACTGCCTTGGCTTTGTCTTTGCCTCCAACAGATCGCCCTCTACCTCAGTTCTTCCTCTATCTGATTATCATTGGTTAACTTTTACTCTTAACCCCACCCCCATCCCCACAAACAAAGTCTCGTTCAATCTTTACTAATACATCTAAGAAACCTCAAGCTATTGACACTTCAGCTCTCACTAATGCTGTCTCATCTCCTTTCTCATCTGAGTCATCAATAATGCAGTCACTTCCTGTAACACTATTCTCTGTTTTGAATGTTCTTATTCTTACCATTCCATGTACAGTACCTTACCTTGGCGGCCCTCCGAAATCCTCTACCTACATTCATGTGCCCGCTCTGTTGAGCGCCTTTGGCAAAATCCAGTGCTCACACTATCTTCATAGATTTCAAATTCTTGCTAACCTCCTTCCAGTCTGCTTTATCTCTCGCCTCAAAGTGCCTCGCCTCCAGCCCCTCCTTTGCTTTCTGCCCAGACTGTAGTTGACTACTTCCATGAAAAGGTTCACAAGATTAGTTCTGAGTTCTCCATTGTATCACCAGTCTCCCCTTCTCCCTGCTTCATTCTCAAATCCTTCCATCAATCCCTGCCACCCTTTCTTCTTTTTCTAAAATCACAGAGGAGGAAACTGCCCATAGTCTCTCCTCCAAACTTACTTCCTGCTCCTCTGATCCCATTCCCAATCGTCTACTAAGCTCTATCTCCCCCACTGTCATCCTTTCCATCTGTCATATCATCAACCTACTACTGGTCTGGCAAGGCTGAAGAAGAAGTTTAGTCTAGTTACTTTTAAATCTGCTTTAAATTAAAAAAAAAGGTAAAACAATAAACACAATAAATAAATAAGCCCAAAATACATGTACTGTAATACAATAGCATCAATTAAAAGTATCCTAATGATCAGAGCAGTGGGCTAAGAACCAGGAAAGCCAGTACAAATCCTATTTCGCTCCTTGTGACCTTGCACAAGTCACTTAACTGTACATTCTCAGCTACAAACAGACTGTGGGCCCTCCAGGGACAGGAAAATACCTATTGCACCCTATTGAGCCACTCCTGAAAAAGAAGTATGAGCTAAATCCAAAACACCTTCCCTAAAACTTGAGAAAACAATTATCAAACTTCATTTCTGCTGATAAATGCTTATTTATGCACACCAACTTATTATCTAAAATTGCTTGTGAACTTGCAAGTGCCTGCGTGGTTTCCTAACTTACTCCATTTAATATAAGTAGGAAAGAAACGTACTCAGATGCAACGCTGGGAGTTCTATCCTAAGATCACTCTACAGCACTTACAGACAACTTACAGACAGAAAGACCGACAAAAAAACTTCATCTCAGGACAAAATTGTTCTATATGCAATACAGCATACAGTACATGAAACCCGACTTTGTATAGGTCATCCAGCTAGGAAAAGAGACATCCAAGTTGAGAGGTTTGCTATTTGAAGTGTATTTTGCAAGAGACTTTTTTTTCTGGGCCAGGGTTTAACCAAGACCTGCTGCTTTTCATCCTTTTAAGCTTATCTGCTGCTACACTAAGACCCTTATACCACAGTGTACTTACAGGTAGCAATAGTTATTAAATAGAAATTACACTTACCTGGTAATTGTTGTTCCTTGAGGAACTACAGTTTAGTCCTCCACCTCTGGGAAGTGCACTTCCTCCTGCAGCTTGGAGACTGGGCATGTCAAAACCGTGACATCACTGGTTATAGCCTGCTGGTCTCTCCCATCAGTCCCCAGTGAACTATTGACAAAGCAGACTCAAAGGAGCAACAAATAAGTAGCTATCATATCCAATTCAACCTTAAACTCAAACTGAACGCCTAACGTAACGTAATTAACAACTGAACCCTCTCTTTCTAAAGAAGGGAACTGGTTTTTGAACCTTCTGTATGCTGCTCTTTGCTTAGCCAAGGGCAAGAGAGAAAAGAATAGGCAGAAAAGGTAAATGAAGAAAGGAGACGAAGAACCAATGAAAGGCTCTACTCACCTGTAGTCTTGTACTTCAGCCAACTGAACACCCACCATAAACCAATCCATCCCCGGGCGGGAATGGGGACTAAACTGTAGTTCCTCAAGGAACAACAATTACCAGGTAAGTGTAATTTCTATTTCCTTATCGTTCCTACAGTTTAGTCCTCCACCTGTGGGATGTATCAGAGCAGTAATCATTGGGAGGGACCTTTCCAGCCAGAACGCAACACCGCCGACCCGAAACAGGCATTGTTTGCCGCCAGGACATCTAGGCGGTAGTGCTTACTGAAAGTATGAAGAGAAGACCAGGTGGCCGCTCTACAAATTTCCACCGGTGGAACCAAACTGTGTTCTGCCCAGGATGCTGCTTGCGCTCTAGTAGAGTGAGCTCTCAAGCCTGCCGGTACTGGACGACCTTGCAACAGATATGCTGATGCAATTGCCTCCTTAATCCATCTGGAAATGGAAGCTTTCACAACTGCCTCCCCTTTGCGGGGACCTCCAAACAACATGAACAGTCGGTCCAATTTGCGAAAAGCCTCAGAGGCTTTTAAATACTGTCGCAGCACCCTTTTTATGTCTAAACGGCATAAACTATGGTCCGATATGCCTCCCTCCGCCGAACGGAGAGTTGGAAGAAAAACTGCTTGATTTAGGTGAAACGGAGAAAATACCTTTGGTAAAAACAACGGGACTGGTCGCAACACCACCTTTTGCCTGGAAAAAGACAAAAACGGTTCTCTACATGACAGCGTCTGCAACTCCGAAATTCGCCTCGCTGAACAGATGGCTACCAAAAACACTGTCTTTAAGGTTAGATCTTTAACTGACGCTTGATGCAAAGGCTAACACTCCTAAAACCAAGTTAAGATCCCACGGCGGAACTGTGACTCTACACGAGGGCCGTAGCTGGGATACTGCTTTAAGAAAATGCAACACATCAGCATGCAAACCTAGAGCCACTCCCTGGACTTTGCCTCTATAGCATGAGAGGGCTGCCAATTGAACTCTCAAGGAACTGGCTGTCAGGCCCTTATCAAATCCATCCTGCAGGAAACAACACCAAGGGAACGGATACTGTAGCCACGCGTACTTGCCTCCGTGAGCACCGGTCCTCGAAAATACACCATATGCGCACATATGCCAGAGACATGGACTTTTTCCTCGCACAAAGTAAAGTAGCGATGACTGCTGGGGAGTAACCTTTCTTCCTCAACCTTGCCCTTTCAATGGCCATACCGTAAGTGAGAACCGATCCACCTGAGGCATGCAAAGCGGACCCTGTAGCAACAGATTCTCCGACGTCGGTAACCTCCAGGGATTCCTGTCGAGCAACCGAATTAGAGTGGCGTACTACGGGAGCCTCGGCCAGTCTGGGGCCACCAACAATACTTTTCCCCGATGAGCCTCGATCCACTGCACTGCTCAACCTATGAGTGCCCATGGACTAAAGACATAGAGGAGACCTGATGAAGGCCAACGTTGTATTAGGGCGTCGATTCCTTCCGACATCCTTTCTCGCCATCTGCTGAAGAACCGACCTGTCTTTGCTGAGTGAAAGGTTGCCATGAGATCCATTATCAGTGGTGACCATCTGCGAACTATCTGGGCAAACACGTCCGGATGCAACTCCCATTCTCCGGCATC
Organism: Ichthyophis bannanicus; assembly: GCA_033557465.1. Classification (NCBI taxonomy): domain Eukaryota; kingdom Metazoa; phylum Chordata; class Amphibia; order Gymnophiona; family Ichthyophiidae; genus Ichthyophis; species Ichthyophis bannanicus. Next base: position 303,967,839 of record CM066032.1, on the reverse strand, counting down.
CACCCGGACGCTGCTGAGAAAATCTGCCATCACATTGTCTTTCCCTGCAATGTGTGCCACCAAGATCGCTGGCAAACGAGGTTCATCCCAATAAAAACAGTGCCTCTGCTTCTTCTTCCATGGCCACACTTCCTGTACCGCCTTGTTGGTTGATGTAGGCCGCTGTCACGGAGTTGTCGGACAGCACTCGAACCGCCCGACCTGTCACCGTAGCTTCAAACATTTTCAATGCCCTGCAGAATGGATAAAGAAATCCAAGGAGGACATAAGCACGCCCCTAACCCACATTGTTAATAAATCCCTCAGACAAGGACACATGCCAGACATCCTCAAAACCTCCATCATCCACCCAACCCTAAAAAAACACAACTTGGACCCCCTTGACCCCGCCTCCTTCAGGCCTATAGCAAGTCTTCCATTCACAACAAAATCATCGAGAAGATAGTTCAACAACAACTTCAAGACCACCTGGATACCAACAACATACTGAACCCGCAACAACATGGTTTCCGTCCATTCCACGGAGTCGAGACCCTCATGACATCACTAATGAACACCCTCATCAAGGGCACACAGACCAAGCACTCTGGCTATGCTATGATCTTCCTGGACATATCGACAGCCTTTGACACCATCTACCACAACATCCTCCTATACAGACGCCAAGAAATTGGCATCAACAACATCGTACTTCAGTGGTTCCACTCCTACCTGACCAATAGACAGCAACTGATCTGCACAAGCATAGCAACCTCTCCCCCCTTTCAACAACACCAAGGAGTACCCCAAGGATCCACACTATCCGCCATGCTCTTCAACATCTACCTGCAACCACTCTGCTTAATCATACGAGCCCATAACATCAACTACCACATCTACGCAGATGACATAATGCTCTATGGACCGATCACAACCACCAACCCAACCCAACAAACAATCAACTAACAGACTGCTTCATAGAAGTCTCCAGGTGGCTACAAAAGAACAACCTATCCATCAACATAAAAAAAAACAGAAGCCCTCATAGTAACTAAGGACCCAAACTTCACGCCACCACCACACCTCAACTTAGGAACCACACAAATACAAATACAACCACACATAAAATACTTAGAAATCATCATAGACCAAGCGCTCACACTCAAGCAACAGATCAAAAAGACTACCGGAATAATATTCCACAAAGCAAAAACAGTACAACGCCTCAGGCCTCTCCTTGATCCACAAGACTTCAGGACAGTCATGCAAGCTATGACGCTCCCCCACCTGGACTACTGCAACATAATCTATCATGGACTACCTGCCACCCACACCAACCCACTACGAACTGCCTTAAATACCACAGCAAGAATTATCCAGAAAGCAAAAAAACAAGATCACATCACCCCAGTCCTGAGAGAACTGCACATACTCCCTCTCTAAGCAAGAATCAAATACAAATCAGCCCTACTTATCCACAAAGCCCTCTATTTATTTATTTATTTTATTTATTTATTTAACAGTTCTTATATACCGCGCTATTTGTTATCAGTGCGGTTTACATAAAACAGAATTTTACTCAGACATTTAGGACATGTCTTGAGTTTACAAATAACAGGGAACGTAACATGGGCTTACAACTGGGGTAAACTATGTACAATCCAACAGAAAACATGGTTGCAATTTTTATTTACATTATGGTAACAGTAATCAATCTATTACTATTACTCTATCAAACGCAGACCTCCCAGCTCTGAACTCTACTGCCCCAACCCACCCACAATAGAACAACTAGACAAACCACCAGCAACACCCTCACCATCCCCCCTGAACGAACTAAATACAATCAACGGACCTGCAACAGAGCCTTCGAACTATACGCGCCTTCCCTCTGGAACTCCCTACCAAGTCAAATCAGAAACAACGGATATCTTTCAACATTCAGAAAACAACTAAAAACCATCCTGTTCCAGGAATACCCTGGACTAGAAACAAACATCCATCACTGACTCCCCCTCCAGACCCTCTACCATACCCACAGATCTACCTACTAAGAGACTGATGTCCATTGTTTAAGTCCTTAATGTCATGATCATTAATGTTCAGATCATTAATGTTGGCCTCCCCAGTGACAGCCCCCCATCCTAAGAATTGATTACTGCCCCCCCCCTTTTTGTTAAACTGCTTTGACCCGGTGAAAAGCGGGATATAAATACAGTTAAATAAATAAATTTAAAAAATTAAGGCCACGCTGCTTTCCACCGGAATAGTGGTCTTCTTTGTGACCGCTGAGACAGCCGCATCAACCTTTGGGGAACGAAACCTCTCTTTGTCCTTATCCACTAATGGATAGAGTCTGTTCATGGTCCTGACCCCTCTTAGTCCTGTTTCTGGCTGATCCCACTCGTCCTGGATCATTCAATCTACCACCCGGTGGACGGGAAACACAACCTGAGTCTGTCTTACCGCTTGAATGATAGGATCCTCCACATCTTCCTCTTCCAATGGTTGTGCCGTAGCGAGATTTAACGTCTGGAGGGATTCCGTGATAAGCGCCGTCAGCTCATCCTTCCAGAAAATCCGAATGATTTTTGCCTGGTCCTCAGGCTCAGGTAGTTCACCTTCTTCCAATTCCTCTACACCGGCTTCGAGTTCTGTCTCGGCCTCATCCGTCTCATGCCACTCCCAATCTGAGGGAGAAAGGTCCTGATGCCGAGATCTCTTTGGAGGTCCCGAAGCAATGCTAACAGGCTCCCCCATTCGAGGCTGCTGCATAGAAGTCGCTATCGTCAAGGGTTCAGGTAACTTCCCCTGACGCCTCAAGCAGAACGCCTGATGCATAATTAAAATATAATCCGGGCAGAAATCTCCTACCTGTGGTCCCAAGCTCATTGTAGGTAACGCACTTGATGGACCCGCGATGCCCTCCTGACAGGATCGTGGTGGCAAGTCCACCAGCACTTCTTCTCCGGTCCCAGCCAATGGACCCACGGGATCTAAAATCACCGAACTCTCCATCTGCTGTTCCACGCTGGTAGACACAGAGGCACAGCCCCGACAAATTCCGGTGTCAGCGACTGTGCCTCTGCGGGTACTGCAGACCACACACTATGGATGCGACGTCATTAGATATACACCCAACTGCTTGCCAAGAAAAAAGCAAGGTGGAAAATATAGCTGTTCCCCCTTTACTTTTTTTTTTTTTTTTTTTAACAGAAGGGAAAGGAAACCTCAAGTGAAAAATAAAGCAAACCGGCCAAGAAACCCCCGCAACAAAAATGGAAGGGGCCCGAAAATTAAATAAGTAAAATGTAAGATAGTAAATGAAAACAGCAATTTATCATTGACCTGTGCCCCAGCGCTTTCCCCCCAAAATGCTGGCTGTCACAATCCCTGCCACGCGGCACCGCTGGCGAAGACAAAATGGCTCCGATCCCAGTCGGGCCTATTTGGCGCAAAAAAACACAATCTCGCTGCAGCTATTCAACTGAGCTCCCTCACCTCCCAGCACGAGGCCCTTAGCTGTGCCGAAGGACGAAATGAGGCGCTCGTCTTACCTCAGGAGCTGCAGTCTCTCAAGCAGGGATGCCGTTTGGCGGAGACACGAGCGGCAGCCGCTGCGAGAGCTGCTCCGCCGGACCCGGCTATGCAGGCAATCCCGTCGCGGGGACACTCAGTCGGCCTACACACCCTCAGTGTGCAGCCACGGTCTGCGGAGCTCTCCCCTGTACAGTTCAGGGGGAGAGACCCAACCAGCGGGCTGGTTGATCGCGGAAAGAGAGAAGACAGAGGCAAGGCCAGATGGGGGTTCTCTTTTTTCTTTTAAAGGGCCAGATCCTCTGCCCAAAAGCAATTGAAGTAAGTTAAATAAACCAAATTGAATTAAATGAAAGCAAGTAAATTAAATTGAAGTAATTTTTTTTAAAGATCTGTTTATTAACACACCGCAATAACAGGGAACAATAAAACAAACACATTACCTCATTTTCCTATGTACAACACCCTGGGCGGGGTTGTTCCTTATCCACCACCCTGGGGCTAAACAACCATAGAGTACTATTCACTACGCAGTATGTAAAAAGTAAATTATGCACATATCCCCACTCCCCCCCTCAGCCCCTCCCCCTACCCTCACCCCCTATTCACAGTGCCAGCAGCCCTCCTCCTTGAGGGAGGAGTGGTCTAGTGGTTAGGACAAGGTACTTCAGGCTGGAGGGCTGGGGGTTCAAGTCCCACCTGGGGACAGCAATCTCAGGCCGGAGGGACTGGGATTTCTAGTCCTATAGGCACTCCTTGTGGTCTTGGGCAAGCCACTTAACCCTCCATTGCCCATGTTCCCTGTAAGTATTAGTGTATGTGTCTCATATCCCCTCGTGTTAAATGTATCCCCCAATTGACCGCTTTGACCCGGTGAAAAGCGGGATATAAATACAGCTAAATAAATAAATAAATAAAATTCTATTAATCACAAGGGTGGTTAACCCCCGTCCTCCCGTGGGGGCCTCCTAGCAAGGACACCTCACACTAACCCACCTTTAAGACCTCACTTCTAGTCTTAGGCCCCAGTTCCTGTCCTTGTCAATTTTAAATTAATCCCAATATAATCAAAAAATACTCTCACTTAGTTGCAAAAGGTAAAAATGAGAAATTATATGTGTTATCTTATTTATGTCCTGATATTTCAAACAAAATACTGGTGGTTTTGGCTGACATGAGGTCTCAGAACTTGCGGGCTGTCAGAGGCTGTTGTTTTATTAAAGCTCACTGAACCAAACCCTTAGCACACATCACCGACCTCCACACCAGCCTTTCCACCATTAATTTTTTTTTTAAAAGTTTTTTTCCAAACTAAAGCAAATAACTTGTGCAGTCCAAAGAAAACAGATCAGGCTGGCGATTTTTTTAAATGAAGGTAACAACTCTGTTACTTAGCTTTTTCTGAAACAGCTTAATAGTTGATCAAGCTAGAGCCCGCCAAATCCTCAGATGTTGAAAGCTGGCATATTTTTTTTATTATATTGGGATTTCCTTTTACTCTCGAGAATAATAGACCATTGTTAATTTGAATTTTAAATTAATGTCTAGAAAACCTAAACCCTGACTAAACTGCTCCTTATCTGTTCCTCAAGTGAGCCCCGCACCTAAGCTCACTACGTCCTCCTGCTGCATGGAGACTGGACACACTGGGGGCTGATGGGAGAGACCAGCAGGCTATATCCAGTAATGTCACGATTTTGACATGTCCAGTCTCCAAGCTGCAGGAGGAGGTGAACTACCCAAAGGTGGAGGACTAAACTGGAGGAACAATAAGGAAGAGGTTTTCTACTCCTTGGTTTTAGAGGAAAGCGGTGCCATGGCCAATATACCTTGACTAGGCACCAGGGTTCAACCACGGTCTGTTACTTCATAGACAAAAGACTGAAATCTTCTATTCACTGCGTAGTGGTGACCCCAAAAAAGCAAACAGCATGCTAGGAATCATTAGGAAAGGAATAGAAAATAAAGCACCTTGAGTACTGTGTGCAAATCTAGTCTCCACATCTCAAAAAAAGATGTAGCAGCATTAGAAAATATACAGAGAGGGGTGACCAAAATGAAAAAGGGAATGAAACAACTCTCCTATGAGGAAAGGCTAAAGAGGTTAGGTCTCTTCAGCTCGTAGAAGAGATGGCTGAGGGGAGATATGACAGGTCTATAAAACCCCGAATGAGAGTGGAATGAGAGACACCAATCAGTTATTTACTCTTTCAAAAGAACAAATACTAGGGGATACACCATAAAGTTACAGAGTAGTATACAGTGGTCAGAAAAAGAAAGAAATAAGAAAACACGTTTGGAGTTTGCACAATAGCATATGGCGAACCCCCCAAAACAATCGAAGAAGGTTCTCTGGTCAGATGAGATGAAAATTGGTGAAAATTGAACTTTTTGGCCATCATGGGAAATACCATGTGTGGTGCAAACCTAACACTTCCCATCACCCTGAGAAAACCATTCCCACAGTACAGCAGCAGCGTGGCAGGCCAGGGTAGCAGCAGCGCTGTGGGTCGGGGGGGGGGGGGGAGGAATGTATTTAACAACATTTAGACAGCACAGTTGGAGAGTTACATTTAGCATGAGTACCTCTAATAAGGAGACAGGAACAATCTGTGAAGCACGGTGCTCCTCAAACTTAACCAATGAGAAACCAAGTTTGGAACTGTTCAGCAAGAATAGACATTTTACAAAGAAATACAGTCAAACACAGAGCTACATCACTTGGGGGTTTGAATGTATAAGTAGTGGCACTTACATGTGATCCAAAACTGATTTTTGGGTTTTGGAGGTGGTTTTTAAAACCAGAGAGGTAAGTACAATTCCCCTCAGTGTAACTCAGAGCAGGTGTAAATGCCGATGGCAAATTTTCTAAATTCTACATCTATTGCCATTGCAAAATAGGACATATCTGCACATTTTTCTAGAACATGCTCCTTTGTATTATAAGTATTTTATTTATTTAAAATTACTTATATACCACTAAACAAGCCAAACAATCCAAATAGTTTACATAAAATCATTCAACAAGTAATGAAACATAAAATTAGACAATGCAAAGAAAAAACATATTTCGAACAAATTATAACCAAAAGCAAACTCTCCCAGTGAACCTGTCCACCTTCAGCAATCTTCATCAAAAGGGTGGGTCTTTATCAACATAAAAGTTTAAATAATGTTTGTAATCATTTCACAAGCAGAAGATGTTCCACAATTCTTGAGCTACCACGGAGAAGGCACAGGCCCATAATCGCACCTTACAGAAGGTCTTTAACAGTAGGAAGTTCCCATAACACTGAGTAGAATGTAGAGCCCGTGATGGCCCATACCACTGTAGGGAACCCACTAGATAAGGCGGCCTAGTCAGCCTCAGTATTCCAAAGTCCTAAATTACTGTTTTAAATAGGCTCTGAGCCCTAATAGGAAGCCGCTGCATCCTGATCAACTAAGGTCTAACAGTACCCCATCTTTTACTCCCAGTCACCTATCTGACAGCAATATTTTGCACTATCTGAAGTTTCTTTAAGACCTTACAGGCGGTCCTACAGTAACTGCTTTCCTAAATTATTACTTAGATGCACAGGGTTATTTACAAATGTCCTGTAACCCTTCTAAAAAGATCGTCCTAATATGCAACCTTTTCATTACTAAGAAAATGCTATGGAAACTTCATTAACAAAACACTTAAAGAGCACCACTGATTAAACCTGTGTTTGGTCTGACAAGATATAACCAGCTGGAACATGACCAAGCAAAATGTTACAGAGAGATATTTGCATCTCCTCTAGATACTCTCAAACCTGATTCCAAGATGTAAATAACAATATCTTCTACACCCTGAGCCTAGAGACACTTCACCCCTGCCCCCACCCCCCAAAGCCTCAATTAACTGTCTCTATGCAACAGGAAATGTGTCATGCTATATTCAGCCCTACTCTTAACTGCTGATGTTTCCAAAGCATTTACAATGGGTGGATCAAAGGATAAAGCCCTCATTGCCCGTTTTTGCATAGGCTAGAGAGGACTGAAAATACTAAGCAGCTCCACTGTTCAGATGCAATGCTGGAAACCCTTGTCCATAGTTTTCCATAAGACGGCTCCAATATGCAGCACACAGGTGATGCTTTTAGACTCGACAGAGACAAAGGAAGGAATGAACAAAAATGCAATGCAATGCAATGAGTGCCTTCGAGTCAATGCTGACTCCTGGCGACCCAGAAGCTCCAAATAGTCTTCTTTTCAGAATACCTTGAACTGACCCTTCCCCATCCCACTCCCAACCTCCCTTCCCCCCTTTCTCTGCTTCAAACTCTGTGTGTCTGTTAAAAACAGGATTCCCAATTTATGCCTATATCCAAAAATTAAATGCCTTGTACGTTTTCACACAACACGTTTTGTGCTCTCTCCCAATACTTACCCCAAATTGCTTCAATTTCTTTCAGCTTTCCCTTAGGCTGTAAGCTTATACATCCAGAGGACATTGCCCAGTCACCTACAGAAACCCTTGACATCAAGCAATATCTCCCTTTTCTAGTTCACTGCTATTTCACACCGAGCAGCAAAGCCGGCTCAAGGGTTTTTGCCGCCCTAGACAGCCCTCACCCGGGCCTCCCCCCGACCCACAGCGCTGCTGCTACCCTGGCCTGCCACGCTGCTGCTGTACTGTGGGAATGGTGTTCTCAGGGTGATGGGAAGTGTTAGGTTTGCACCACACATGGTGTTTCCCATGATGGCCAAAAAGTTCCATTTTCATCTCATCTGACCAGAGAACCTTCTTCTATTGTTTGGGGGGTCCGCCATATGCTATTGTGCAAACTCCAAACGTGTTTTCTTATTTCTTTCTTTTTCTGGCCACTTTTCCATAAAGCCCCGTTCTGTGGCGTGTATGGCTTAAAGTGGTCCAATGGACAGATACTCCCATTTCTGTTGTGGATCTTTGCAACTCCTTCAGTGTTATCCTTGATGTCTTTGTAGCATCTCTGATTAATGCCCTCCTTGCTTGTTCTGTGAGTTTTGGTGGGCGGCCTTCTCTTGTCAGGTTTGTAGTGGTGCCATATTCTTTCTATTTTGTTATAATGGATTTAATGGTGCTCCGTGGGATATTCAGAATTTGGGATATTGTTTTATAATCCAAACAAATTTTATAAAGCAAACAAATTAACAAATAATAGAGCCTTTTCACATGCAGCCCCAACCATTTGGAATTCCCTCCCAGAGGATCTACGAACACTAACCGAGATCATGGAATTCCGTAAAAAATTAAAAACCTATCTATTTACCAAGCACTACAACAACATAGATAACCCTTCACTCGATTTAGATAAAGGCTAACTAGATACCTGACTGTGTCAAATAAAACCCCATTCACTTAAACAGATAATATACATAGCTGAAAATATATGATGATCCAATCTCTAATGTCCACATATTTGTACCTGTATATAGTTTAATCTGTACCTGTATATAGTTTAATCTGTTCTGTATTTACATAAGCTGTTTAGTTAATACATTGTTTGTTGTTATAAGATGTTCCATGTAAAACAAACCCTGCTTTGTTGATGTTGTTTATTGTAAACCGTAACTGATCTCTGGAAGATGCGGTATATAAATGAGTGTTAAATAAATAAATAAAATAATCCAACCCTGATCTATACTTTTCCACAACTTTGTCTCTGACCACTTTGGAGTGCTCCTTGGTTTTCATGTTTCTTGCTTAGTGGTGTTGCAGAGTCAGGGGCCTTTCAGAACAGGTATATTTATACAGGTATCATGTGACAGATCATGTGACACTGATTGCACACAGGTGGACCCTAATCAACTAATTATATGACTTCTGAAGTTAATTGTTTGGACCAGATCTTATTTAGGGGTTTCATAGGAAAAGGGATGAATACATATGCACTCACAACTTTTCAATTTTGACTTTTTTTTATGATATATACAAGGTATTTTTTATTGTCATTCCACTTCACCAATTTTGTCTATATTGTTAGGTCCATTACCAACCATCCAATTAAACCTCCATTTTCATTCCAGGTTGTACATAATGCAACAAAACAGGACAAAAACTGAGGGGATGAAAACTTTCACAAGGCACTGTATATCTAGACATATAGGAGGTAATAAAGTGGTGTTAACGTACACAGTATTACTCATGCAATTCAAAGGCTCCTGTTCCTGAAGCTCCAGTTAGTTGTAGGATTAAACACAAGCATGATAGAGCATTGACAAGGTCATTGAGGGTTAAAATGAAGCAATCATTACAATCCCCCATAGTTTATTACGAAGCACTACTATTACGGAGATTTTTAAAAATCTTTCTCCTTAGTCTGATGGTTAGAGCAGTAGACTGAGAAGCAGGGAACCTGGTTTGAATCACACTATGGCTCTTTGTGATCCTGGGCAGGTCACTTAACCCTCAATTGCCTCAGGTATAAACTTGGATTGTAAGCCTTCTAGGGACAGTGAAATAGATACTTTAGCTGAATGTAACTTGCCTTGAACTACTTCTGGAAAAGATGAGCTAAATCCAAAAATTCCCTCCGCTAGTGATGGTAACAGCAGACTAAAGACCCCTTTTACTAATGCTATGTGTGTACTTTCTGCTGCCACATCTCATTTTGTTCCCAAGATAGCGCACACTAACGTCTATTAGCATACACTGTTCATCAGAGGTGCCTAAAATCAGGGTACAACATCTTATGAGAACCCCCTTGCAGGCATGGGAGTAACCTTCATAATAAAAACAATGTAGAAATAAGCATATGGTCTGGAAAAGATGAGCACATGAAAAGAAAAGTATGTTTATGCCTCATCTGGTAATTGCTTCCCCTTGAGTCTTGACAAACTAGTTCAGACCAGTGGAATTTGCTATACTACAAGCAGGTAGAGTGACACTGTACAGTATATGGTGGAGCAATGAGGAAGCCAACTAGTATGCTATCGCCACAGCTCCGCCCCTGATCTCCCGTGGCTCAGGTAGCCCGTAAAAGGCATTGCACAGTAAGGGAAAACCCTCTCTTTCATCGGGGCAGCAATCACAGCAAGTCCCCTGCAACAGTCCAGCCGAACTCCCTCTGCACTACCAACATCAGAGAGGTGAGCCTTCCTTCGGACTTGTTGCCTCAATTTCTGCTGCTGCCTTCTCTCCAAATTGGACTTCCCTCTCCTCCATGCAGCTCTAGCTCCGCCCCTGATCTCCCACAGCTCAGGTAGCCCTTAAAAGGCAACGCGCCTCTGGCGCCCCCGGTGCCTGAGGGCCTCGCCAGAGGCCCCTTTGGTGTGGCCCTTAGGTGGGGAGCTGAGATTTGAATGATAGCACATTTAACTGGGCTGTAAGTATTTTATCTTGTAAATCCCAGATGCTGTGGTAAACCTGTAACGTAGCTCTTCACTACCTGTATAGTTCATATGACGTTGGGCTTTTAGCTCCACAGTCTGTGCTATCTACGAGTCTATATTTTGTTTTGTTTGACTTTGCTTAGTAACGCTCCACTTGGCTTTGGGCATTGTATTCTACAGTCTTATAGTTATTTACAAACAGTAGCATGCCTCGCTATATCGAGTTTGTGGTAATAACTGAGTGCCTTGAAATAGCGTGTTATCTACCACTAGATTAATACTAGCAACCACACTCAGCTCAACACATCACACTGCATTAAAACGTCTTGTCAATTCAATATCACTACAACCTCTGCTCTTTGGGCACACCGCAACTTACAATATGTTTCCCCCAAAATCCATTAGTGCCAGGATGGTATGCATCATACCCATCCTTATAACCGTGTCTACTATAACAACAGCATTAAAACCCACTTACACAAAAGCCATCCCAATCATACACAACGCAACTTACTCACCCCACCAATCACCTACTTCCCCCATACTCAGAAAATTAACCACAATAGATTAATTAGCATCAGAACAGAGACCAACACCTGCACGTCACCAAATACACACACATCCCACCAAAGAATCCTTAACTGCTATCTTGCAAATGCAAGATCAATAAGAAATAAGGTATATATCTTCTATGACATAGTCACCGAACAACAACCTGATTTGCTCTGTGTGACAGAAACATGGCTATCAGACTCAGACTCGGTACTCATTAACCAATTAAAGACTCCCGGCTATGAAATATTCCACACACATAGAGCCCAAAAAAGAGGTGGAGGGGTACTCATAATGATAAAAAACTCACTCCAAGCAAAACTCACCTCCTCAATAAATTTGGACAACATTGATGCTAACATAATAAAAATAAACCACCTCTGCATATGCCTAGCGTACAGACCACCCGACCATAGAATAGATAATTTGAACAGGCTTACTTAACTCCTCAGCTCCTCTTCAGAAACGAACCCTTTGATTCTCTTGGGCGACTTAAACCTACCTTCAATACCAACACCATGCTTTACTTCATTCATGCACACCATGGATGACCTGGAATTCCACCAAATCATCAGTTCTCATACTTACAAAAAGTGTAACCTCCTTGATGTTGTTCTCCTTCCTAGAACCCTTTCTGAAGTATTTAATCCAGCATCAATGCTCATTACAGAGGTCCCTTGGTCTGACCACCATTTGATTAAATTTAACCTTCAATACGCAGACAATTACCATAACAAAAAAGCTCAGCAACCTCCTCCACATAGATTCAAGAAATTCAATAAAGACGAATTTCTAGACAAAGTCATACCCAACTTATCCACCAATTCAAGCACACTAGACGAGACAATAGACAACTGGAACAACACCATATACAACACAGCCAAAAATGACAACCTACGCCCCAACCCAACTAGAAAACAAAAAAATGCTCCATGGTTCCAATCCTCTACCAAATCATTAAAAATAGAATTAAGAAAATCTGAACAAAGATGGCGCCGCACAAAATCACTAGAACACCTAGCAGAATACCAGGCACTACTTACAAAATACAAGAAGTCCATTGACAGTTCTAAGAAAAATTATTACTCAGGTATACTATCAAAATCTCTAAACCGTCCCAGAGAGTTATTTACCATTGTGCAAAATCTAACTAGTAAAAATTACAATTCGTCCTCTACTGATTGAGACATATCTCCTCAAACACTACCACATTCTATATGAATAAAGTTACCCCGATAGCACATACTCCCACTACAATCATAATAACACAATCTGACCCTATCAACTCCTGGTCAAATTTTCATCCAATCTCAAAAGAAAACCTAAAGAACACCATCACTAAACTAAATAAAACTACATCATACCTTGATCCCTGCCCAGTCCACTGGCTGAAACCTGCTTTACCGGAGCTCTTATCATTCATCCTCCCGATGATTAATCTCTCCCTCGAGCAAGGATACCTGCCACCAATCCTTAAACACGCACAAATCCGCCCAATTTTAAAAAACAACAGCCTTGATAAAACCTCCTCCAACTCATACAGACCCATCTCTAGTATCCCATTTCTGGCAAAACCTACAGAAAAAGTGGTCCAAATGCAACTCCAGGACCACACTGAAACATCAGCCCCCCTGGATGAACAGCAATACAGTTTCCGACCCCACCACGGAGTGGAAACTCTCCTCATGGTTCTAATGGACACATTGACACATGGTATTGATGACTCAAAACAAGCATTTATCCTCCTATTTTTAGACATCAAAGCAGCCTTCGATAGTGTTAACCACCTACTAATGTTATCCAGGCTCCAACAGATAGGTTTAAAAACAGTACTGAACTGGTTTGCATCCTATCTAAATGACAGAACCCAAACGGTACGAATCAACCAGCAGACCTCGGATACCTTCAAGTAGTCGCAAGGACTCCCCCAGGGTTCTGCACTCTCCGCCCTCCTCTAACATTTATCTCCAGCCCATATGCTCAATTTTTAGGAAACACCGCGTAAATTATCATATTTACGCGGATGATATAATGCTTTATATCCCATTTAAAATACCAAACTTACCCAATCAATGGCTCTCAGACTATTTTAATGACATCTCCCTATGGCTAACATCCCATCAGCTATACATCAACCATTCAAAAACAGAAGTCTTATTCGTTACCAGAAACCAAAGCTATATTCCTCCATCATCCATCCGACTACAGAACTCTAACATCACGGTGAAGAAGGAGGTGAAATACCTAGGAGTCAAACTTGACCAGACTCTAAGTATGCAAACACACATCAAGAATAGTCACTAAAATTCATTACAAACTCAAACTCTTAAAGCACCTCAGACTTCTAATCCACTTACAGGATTTCATATCAGTAATACAGGCGCTTATTACACTTCACTTTGACTTCGCAAATGCAATTCTCCAAGTAACGTCCAAACACTCAATTAGAAGGCTACAATTAGTGCAAAATGTTGCATTCGCAAATGCAATTCTCCAAGTAACGTCCAAACACTCAATTAGAAGGCTACAATTAGTGCAAAATGTTGCAGCTAGAACCATTAAAAATATCAGTGCCATTGAACACATCACGCCAACCCTCTACGAACTACACTGGCTACACTGGAATTAACCTTTAAAAAGGAGAGAGCAGCTTTTAAACTAGATATTAAGGGAAAGCCGACAGTCGCCCAAGAGCGGATGGTTCGGAAGAATGTATCTTTGAAGGATACTACCAAAAGCAGAGAGGTTCAAAAAAAGAGTAAAGTAGCCCAAATGCCTTCAAGTATGGAGCAGACTGAGCATAAAGATCCCAAATTACCCATGTCTAACAATAGCCAAATTAATATGAATAAAATACATTCTCTAAAATGCTTGTATGCAAATGCTAGAAGTCTAAAAAATAAGATGGGAGAGTTAGAATATATAGCACTAAATGAAAGGTTAGATATGATTGGAATATCAGAGACATGGTGGACGGAGGACAACCAGTGGGACACTGTGATACCTGGGTACAAACTAAATCGAAATGATAGAGCTGATCAAATTGGTGGAGGGGTTGCTCTCTATGTTAGAGAGGGCATTGAGTCAGAAAGGATTAAAGTTTTGCAGGAAGCAAAATCTGCTGTAGAATCTATATGGATTGAAATTCCATGTAAAAGGGGGAAGGCAATGGCAGTGGGGGTGTACTATCGAGCGCCTGGCCAGAATGACCAAATGGATGATGAAATGCTCAAAGAAATCAAGGAAGCTAATAAAAGTCACAACACAGTAATAATAATGGGTGATTTCAACTACCCCGGTATCGACTGGGTCAGTGTCACGTCAGGACATGCTAGGGAGATAAAGTTCCTAGATGAAATAAATGACTGCTTCTTGGAGCAGCTGGTTCATGAACCGACCAGAGGGGAAGCCATATTAGACCTAGTCCTTAGTGGAACACCAGATCTAGTGCAAGAGATAAGGTTGTTGGGGCCACTTGGCAATAGTGATCATAGCATGACCGCCTTTGATTTAATTAGTGGAGGAGGGATAGTAAGGAAATCCACAGTACTACCTTTTAACTTTCGAAAGGGAGACTATGATAAAATGAGGAAAACAGTTAAGAAAAAACTAAAAGGAGCAGTTGCAAAGGTTAAAGACGTACATCAGGCTTGGCTGTTGTTGAAAAATACTATCTTGGAAGCCCAGACCAGCTGTATTCCACGCTTTAAGAAAAGTGGAAGGAAGTCCAAAAAACTGCCAGCATGGTTTAAAGGTGAGGTCAGAGAGGTTGTTGTTGCCAAAAAAGCATCTTTCAGGAAATGGAAAAAAGAGCCAAACGACGAAACCTGGAAACAGCACAAGCACTGGCAAGTCAAATGCAAGGCATTGATAAGGCAGGCAAAGGGAGAATTTGAGAAGAAGCTTGCTGCGGAAGCAAAAACGCGAAGTAAAGACCTTTTCAAGTACATTCGTAGCAAAAAACCTGTGAGAGAGTCAGTTGGTCCATTAGATGATAAAAGGGTTAGAGCACTGAGAGGCGACAAGGCGATAGCGGAGAGACTGAATGAATTCTTTGCTTCAGTCTTTACTGAGGAAGATGTAGGGCTGTTACCCATGACTGAAGTGGTATTTAAAGGTGCGGAAGAATTGAAGGAAATATCGATACATCAGGAAATATCGATACATCAGGAACTATTAGATAAACTGAAGAGTAGCAAATCACCTGGGCCGGATGGTATACATCCAAGGGTGTTGAAAGAACTGAAATATGAGATTGCAGACCTGCTATTAGTAATCTGTGAACTATCATTAAAATCATCTCTAATACCTGAAAATTGGAGGATCGCCAATGTAACACCAATTTTTAAAAAGGGCTCCAGGGGTGATCCGGGAAACTACAGACCGGTGAGCCTGACATCAGTACCGGGAAAAATGGTAGAAACCATCATAAAAAATAAAATTACTCAGCATGTAGATAGTCATGACCTAATGGGAGACAGCCAACATGGCTTTAGACAAGGAAGATCTTGTCTTACTAATCTGTTATGTTTTTTTGAAGGAGTGAATAATCAGGTGGACAAAGGTGAGTCGGTTGATATTGTGTATCTGGACTTTCAGAAAGCCTTTGACAAGGTCCCTCATCAGAGACTTTTGGCAAAACTAAAGAGTCATGGGATAGGAGGCAGTGTACTATTGTGGATTAGGAACTGGTTAAAAGATAGAAAGCAGAGGGTAGGGCTAAATGACCAATTTTCCTAATGGAGAAAGGTGAATAGTGGTGTACCCCAGGGATCTGTGCTGGGTCCGCTGCTTTTTGACATATTCATAAATGACCTGGAATGTGGAATAACGAGTGAGGTTATCAAATTTGCAGATGACACAAAACTATTTAAAGTTGTTAAAACCCAAGAGGATTGTGGAAAACTGCAAGAGGATCTTGATAAATTGGAAGACTGGGCATCAAAATGGCAGATGAAATTTAAGGTGGACAAGTGCAAGGTTATGCACCTAGGGAAGAACAACCCAAACTATGGTTACACGATGCAAGGTTCCAAATTAGGAACCACCACCCAGGAAAAAGATTTAGGTGTCATTGTGGATACCATGTTAAAACCCTCGGCCCAGTGTGCAGCGGCGGCCAAGAGAGCAAATAGAATGCTAGGTATGATAAGGAAAGGAATGGAAAATAAAACAAAAGATATTATAATGCCTTTGTATCGTTCCATGGTGAGACCGCACCTTGAATATTGTGTGCAATTCTGGTCGCCGTATCTTAAAAAGGATATAGCGATTTTAGAAAAGGTTCAGAGAAGAGCCACCAAAATGGTAAAGGGGATGGAAGGATACTCCTATGAAGAAAGGCTTAAAAGGTTAGGGCTCTTTAACCTGGAAAAGAGACGGCTGAGGGGAGATATGATAGAAGTCTATAAATTAATGAACGGAGTGAAACGGGTAAACGTAGATCGATTGTTTACCTTATCAGAATATAGAAAGACTAGGGGACATGCAATGAAGCTACAGGGTAAACTATTTAAGACTAATAAAAGAAAATATTTTTTCACTCAACGTGTAATCAAACTCTGGAATTTGTTACCGGAGGATGTAGTAAAGGCTGTTAGTGTAGCTGGGTTTAAAAAAGGTTTGGACAAGTTCCTGGAGGAAAGGTCCATAAACCATTATTAAGAAGGGACCCAGGATATCAATTCTTGAACCAATACAAGCATTGCGGAACCTGTGTCTTTTGGGGAAACTGTTAGGTACGTATGACCTAGATTGGCCACTGTTGGAAACAGGATACTGGGCTTGATGGACCTTGGTCTGACCTAGTATGGCATATCTTATGTTCTTATGTACCTATCCAAAGCCGCATCAAATATAAAATCCTCTTCACAACATTTAAAATTATCAACAACTTAGCACCTTCATTCCTAAATACACTTATCAATATTGAAAAACCCACCAGAACACAAAGAAGAAATAGTAATAACAAACTTAAGTCCCTAAGGACTTTAAAAAATGCAAGAAAACGACAAACAGTAAAGCATACTCGCACTCTGCACCGACACTCTGGAATGAGTTACCTGCTGAACTCAGAGAGGTCAATGACATCAAAATGTTCCGCAAAGACCTAAAAACGTATCTGTTTATGCTTTACTTCAGCCCTCAATCTCTCCATCACAAAAGATCTGCAAACAACACATCCCAAAATGACAACAGTCTCCCTGAGCAGCTAACCCCTTCATCCGACGGCACAGTATCCCTCATGTATATGCCTTCCAACCTATTGTGAAACATCATTACAGCTTAATGTAAATCGTTCCAACGGTTTAAGGTAATTAAGATTAGTATCCTAACCTAATGTAAATAGTTGAAGTAAACGAACTAAGTATTTGTTTGTAAACCCTACAGTTTTAATGTAAATAGTTCCAACAGTTATAATGTAATTGAATTGCGCTCTTGTTTTGTACAATTCATTTTGATGTTCCTTGTAAACTGTATTTGAAACTTGGGAAAACACGGTATATAAATGTATTTTAAATAAAAATAAATAAATAAATAAATAATGTAAAAGCTCAACATTAGAACCACACATCATTCATTCAAATAACTATCTATATTATTTCCCTTGATACAGCTGATATTTATTTATTTATTTATTTAGAATACATTTATATACCGCAGCTTCCAGCGATCAGCAGCGGTTTGATTACAGATTGAAAATTGCCCAATCAAGACAGATAATTTCATAGTTACATTACATTGATTTGAAAGGAAAGCACGGCACACAGTAATAAGGTCATAGGAGAGGAGACAGATATTTACATATGTACATTTTTCCTAACAGAATTCCTGTTGCAAATAGTGACATCTTGAATTCCCCTGTGATTTACATCAAATTGTAATAGCACTGGAATAGATGAGTCTTTAGCTTTTTTCTGAATGCATTAAGGTCTTTGGTCGCTCTGAGCTCAGGCGGCAGTTGGTTCCAGAGGGTCGGGGCAGTGTAAGAGTATGCTCGGCGGCTAGTGCTAGATTTGACGGATCTGATGTCAGGTGGAACATGAATGGTGTGTAAGTTGATGGTTCTTCTGATTCTGTTGCGTGGTTGCGTGCTGATAAGGGTGGAGAGAAAGGATGGAGCTATGTTATGTATGAGTTTGTGTGTAGTTATCAATGTTTTATATTGTATCCGGGCCGTAATAGGGAGCCAATGCAGCTCGATCAATACAGGTGTGATGTGTTCAGCAATGCTTTTTCGCATGATGATCCTCGCTGCCACATTCTGGGCCATTTGTAGGATGTTTAGCGTTTTCTTTGGGAGACCCTGGAGGATGGCGTTGCAGTAATCTAAGTGTGGAATAATGAGTGCTTGCGCAACAGACCTAAAATCGTGAGGTTCGAGGATGTTCCGTAGTGGTTGTATGACTCTATGTTTGTGGAAAATGGCCTTGTTGGTTTTGCGTAGGTGCTTTTCCATCTTTAGGTTGTTGTCAAATGTGACTCCCAGGTATTTGATCTCATTCTTTGTGTGGTAAGTATTGTTACAGAGTGTGATTGTCGCGGGCGGTTCAAAGTTTGGTTTGCTGGAAATAAACATCACCTCAGTTTTCTTATGGTTGATTGTCATGTTGTTTTGCTGTAACCATTGCAACATTTCATTCAGGCATGTTTCAAGTAGCGTATAGTTAGGGTCTACTGTATCCAGTTGCGTGTATATCATGATATCATCCGCATAGATGTGGTATTTGACGTTATGCTGTTGGAAATATCACAGAGGGGCTGCATATAAATGTTGAAAAGTAGTGCCGAGAGAGCTGATCCCTGAGGTATGCTCTAAATATTACATCATGCTGTTAAGCAACAGATCATATCTGGACTGCCCATTTGACTGGCAGGATCCTGGACTAGTCTGCAGGATTCAAGGAACAGCAAGCAATAGGGGAGGCATAATTGTACTTTCCTCTTTGTCCATTCCAGACCAGTACAGACCAGTGTGATATACCCTTATTTAGGGTAGGAGAAAAACACAGTAGCTTTTTTTTTTATTTTTTAAAGTGCACCAAGCCCCACATCTGTGCTGTCGAAGCCCACTGGCTGCAAAGGCGATCCTAGATGTGTAATGAGCAAGAGGACATCTTACTGGCATGTAAACCCATCTTTTCTCTGAACAATTTGGTCCACTCACCTAACCCCATTCAAATTCATAACCCAACCAAAACAGAATCTCTAATGTAAATAGTTCATTATGTTAAGTTTAAATATAAAGTTTTTACTAAAAAAATATTATTTATACTAATAGACAATAATT
The DNA here is from genome assembly GCA_033557465.1 of Ichthyophis bannanicus. Classification (NCBI taxonomy): domain Eukaryota; kingdom Metazoa; phylum Chordata; class Amphibia; order Gymnophiona; family Ichthyophiidae; genus Ichthyophis; species Ichthyophis bannanicus. The sequence goes on along the minus strand of CM066032.1, from coordinate 303,948,143 downwards.
ACCATGCTATGTGTTCAATGTATGTTCTCTGTAAAATGTTCTGTTCTATAGAAACCGCTTTGATCGGGTGAAAAGCAGTATATAAACCTAGCTAAATAAATAAAATAAAAAATATAAATGTACAGGAAAAATGCCTTTCTGGATATCCAATCTTCCATCACCTCTGTATGACAGTCTCTTATCACTTGGCAACTATAATTTATTTTATTTTATTTATTTATTTGACTGTATTTATATACCGCTTTTCACCGGGTCAAAGCGGTGAAACATAAGGGGGGGGGGGGATAATCAGGTATAAGGGTGGGGCCGTCACCAGGTGGTCAACATTGATGATTTTTGGCATAAGACGAATTTTAGACATGGACAACATAGTACATTTTCAATCATAGTTTCATGATGGGTGGATTCGGAGGTTGGTGCCTTCTAACCTAACTAGCAAAAACAAAAATCCCAAAAAACCAAGACAACTGTCTAGTCCGGAGGAGAAGGGAACTACTCCATCCTAGAGCAGTCCTTGGCCCAAGCATGACCTCCCACCTTCTGGTCCCTGTTCCTTTGCCCAGAGCGGAAACAAGGTACTTGAGAGACATTGCTTTCAGAATCTATCTCTGAACTACCACTGCAGAAGTGCCCTGACTTTCCAGAATAAGACCATATTGGTCTAACACAGTCACAATCAAGGAACTCTGTGGGGAAGCTCATATGTTATACTTCCTTTCCAGATATCATGCTGAGCCTTGATACAGTTGCTGGCTCATTAGAGAGGAATAATACCCTAAAATGTTCTCAAGAGAAGGACTACAACCATTACTATCGTTAATACCTAAGATATGGCCTAGGAATACCAATAGGCCACTGAGAATACCCCTCAGCTTACCTCAGGCTTGGAGTACAAAAGTTCACATTCCCTTCTACTGGTGAAGAGACCTGACATTAGCCCTCATGTGGGCCAACTCCAACTGCTCTTTAGTATAGCAGCCAGGTAGGTGTCCTTAGGGCACACAAGGTCCTAAGGCCTCCACACTGCCCATAAAATACGAGTATTTTCCAGTTTTGTGAGAAAACACTCATATTCAACAACAACAAGCCAGACTAGAGTCTACAGTGGGCAGATGATCCTATGGCAATAATAAACCAGGCACAGGAACCTATTTCAACTCTGGTAATCTTTCAAAATGACCATAGAATAGATCCATAAGAAAGCTGAGCAAACCATGCCATAAAGCAAGTCTCCTCCTGTAGAGATCCATATAGATGGATCATGCATAGTACACCCCGGTTCATTTTCTGTTTTGCTAGCATAAGTTTGAGCATGATCATCTTTGTTAATAAAATGATTTTCTACAGTTGGAATCTTTGCCCTGAGTATAAAAGTATACCAGCCACTTCCACCAGTATCCGCATGAGCTGTCCTCTATGCATTACTATCTTTGATGGAATGCACATCAGCTGTCATTGACCCCTGATTTAACAGATTATGGTGATCGACTGTTATCACCCAACACACTGAACAACTTGACACACGGTATCGACAGGCCTGTCTCTAGGCAGTAATAAGTACTGCCCTCAGAGTGCTATCAACACCTATAGATTTATTTTTTAAACTGCCCCTCCAAGAATCAGGATCCTAAGTGCTACCTCCCCCAACACTTTTAGTATCAACAAGCTCCATTTAGGTCAATATTGGCCTACCATTGACATGCCAAATGTTGCAGATGGAAAGGGTCACTGGCACTGTCTACTATTTCTGACCTCAGAACGTGCTGTCGCCCCCCCCCCCCTTTAATTGGCAAAGAATTAAAAGCACAGCATTGAGTGCTGGCTCATATCTAGGGTAAACCGTCCTGATGGTGGCCAGCCAAATGTGGCCCCACCCAATGAATTCCAGTTTTCTCCCAGTACCATACAGTAACAAGGGATGCTAGATTATTGTAGAACTAACAGCACTCTAAGCACTGATTCCACCATAGCATCCAGTGCACCGAGCGCACAGTAGCACATAAAGCATTGAGCCCATGCAAAGTCTATGACATCTTACAGCCACACCCAGCATACTAAGTATAAGGAAACCCACATGGTTCTGATGGATGCATCTGGAAACAGCACCCACAGAGTTGCATCTTAGAACTGCACTCACGGTGATGAGTTTTACAACAGCACCAACAAAGCTGGGTCTTACAGCAGCCCACACCATACCGAGTGTTAAATCAGCACACACGTTGTTGAGCAGTACCTGCGATGCTGGAACACACAGTACTGACTCTACAGCAGCACAAAACCAGTGCTGAGATTTAGAGCCGTACACACATAGTGCTGAGTCTTAGAACAGCACACACTGCACTGAGTCTCTGAACAGCACAAACAGTGAGTCTTAGAAGCAGTGCATTCACACCACAGAGTTCCTGCTTACTGCAATGTCATTAACCGAGAGGAAAGCATAGCTGCCTGGTAGTAATGCATGCTACTGACCCTCAGCACAGCTAATCTTAAACCTTTCATTTAGTTCCTACTAATTTCCTTCCTCTCTTAACCTTTTATTAATTTTATTTTTAATCTTCACAACCAAATCTCTACAACAAGAATATTTCACAAAGAAACATGACAGCATAAAAAGACCATATGACCTATCTGGTCTGCCTTCCATAACTACTATAGTCCCTTTTCTTCTTTTGAAGATCCTTTGTGTTTGTCCCATGCTTTCTTAAATTCAGATACTGTCCTAATCTCTACTACCTCTACTGGGAGATGATTCCATGTATCTACCACTCTCTCCGTAAAGAAATATTTCCACATATTACTCTGAGTCTATCCCATTTCACTCTCATCCTATGTGCCCTGGTTATCATGCAACAGTATTCACTTCTTACAAACTATGCTGCTTTTAGATGGCTTACCTTTGTTCGAGATCCAGCCCAAATGCTACCAAGACAAGTTCTGTTCTGCTGCTACAACTGTCAAATGTAGTAATTAGCCACCTGGCCCAACAGAACCGCCAGGGAAGAATTTGGGTGTATCTGATTGCAGCCTTACTGCCTAAACAGCAGCACATACAATAAAGAGAAAAACTCTTGAGAAACAAGAGAAAATGTTTGCTAAGATCAAGATAGTAAAGCAGGCTTATTACTCCTTTCTTAAATTTGAGGAGTATTCTGCTTACTCCATGCACAAGCACAGTCTTTGAAGAGAGGGTCCAGCTGTTAGTGTAGCTGGGTTTAAAAAAGATTTAGAAGTTCCTGGAGGAACAGTCCATAAACCATTATTAAAGGGGACCCAGGATATTTACTACTTGCCCCAATACAAGCATTATGAAACCAGTGTCTTTTGGGGAAACTGCTAGATACTTGTGACCTAGATTGACCACTGTTGGAAGCAGGATACTGGGCTTGATGGACCTTGGTCTGATCCAGTATGGCATATCTTATGCCAGTGTTTCTACTCATGGTATGGCGTCTTCTATGGTATACATCTATTTGACAGAGTGCTGCAACTTTTACCCTGCAGCCCTTCAGTTCTGTTGGGCTGCAGGGGAGGCAATACCTCTGGAGTTTCCCAGGACTTGTGATGGCACTGACAGCAAAGTGCCTGATGCCGTCTTCCTTTCTTTGTCTTCTTGCAATATTAATTGCTCCCTGGCCAGTTGCTCCAAGCCAAGACTGTCTACCTGACCACAAGGGACTCCTCCAAAGATCCCAACGGAGGGGTGGAGGTAGCAACTGATCGCCAGCTAAGGCCCACAACAAAATCCTCTAATCCACAATCCCAGGATCTGCAGAGTCTGCTGCCCTGCCAGAACATTCTTTAGCTTTAGTGCACCAAATGCATTTAGACAGAAGGATACTGATGGCTTCCTCACTGCATCAGCATTTATAGAGAAGTTGTACAAGTTTGAGCTGGTAGGAAGGGGTAAATCCCATTGGTCTGGATTGGTTTGGCGTGGATTAAGATGACATAAAGCCTTTTGAACACCTGTGCAAACAGTATAAAATTACAAACAGAAAAAAAAAAGGAAATCTATTAGGAAAATAACTGCATGGTATTGTAGTGTATGGTGGGTATTTATTTATTTATTTAGCTGCATTTATATCCCGCTTTTCACCGGGTCAAAGCGGTCAATTGGGAGATACATTTAACATGAGGGGATATAACGCACATACGCTAATACGTACAGGGAACATGGGCAATGGAGGGTTAAGTGGCTTGCCCAAGACCACAAGGAGTGCCTATAAATTGACCACAAGGAGTGCCTATAAATTGACATGACTTGCCCCTGCTTCCTCTCTTCTGTCTCTGAACATTTAACCCAAGCAGATAGATCAAGGCTTCTCAACCCTCTCCCACAGACACACCTGGTCAGTCAGGTTTTCAGGATTACCACAAGGAATATGCATGAGATATTTGTATGCAAATGTCCCTTATGTATATTCACTGTGGTAATCCTAAAAACCCAATTGGCGAGGTGTGCCTTCAGTAGAGGGTCAAAAAAGCGTAGTTACTCACCTATAACAGGTGATCTCCAGGAACAGCAGAAATTTAGTCTTCACATATGGGTGACGTCGGTACTGACAGAGCCCGTACAGGAATGCTCCGCAGTGTCCAATAGGAAAGCTTTTGGGAGCATTCCACTGCGCCTGCATAGCTGTCTTCCCGTCTTTCCAGCTCTCCCTCTTCAGTTGAGTTGTAGTGGAGATAAAAGGAGAGAAAGAAAAGAAGACCTACAACTCCTAGTGGAGAAGGGTGGGCTGTGAAGACTAAATTCCTGCTGTTCCCAGAGATCATCTGTTACATGTGAGTAACTACGCTATCTCCATGAACAAGCAGGAATGTAGTCTTCACATATGGGACTCCCTAGCTAGAAGATGCCAGAAAGATGACCTCAGAATCTGCTGTGGATTTTCACAGGTATGCGTCACTTCCTCCCCTAATCTGTCAAGAAGAATCATTTCCCAAATTCAAGTCTCTCCTGAAAACCCACCTCTTCTGTACTGCCTATGACCTCCCTTACCCTGACCCCCCTGTTTCCTCCTCTCCTTCCACTTAGGCTCTTTTTCTCTTTAGTCCTGTATGGATGTGCACTTTCCTGTCAGGCGCTGTAGTTCCTTTTCTGTTTCTGGCTTTTCTTATATATATTATTGTTATTGTAAACCGCCCACATGGCTCCCGATCGGCGGTCTATCAAATGTTTTAATAAAGATAAAGATAAAGAGGTCATGCACCCCAAATGGATGTCTGGTATCAAAACCCAGGACAGAGGGTAGGAGTTACTCTAAGTCTGAAAGTGATGCTGGAGAACAGCCGAGGGAGAGTCCTGCCTTTTCAAAAGCAAAGGTAATGCAGTCAGCTATCCACTTGGAGAGAGTACGCTTGGATACTGGAAACCCGAGGTGACTAGAGTCAAAGGAGATGAACAGCTGAGAAGCTTTCCGGTGCTCTCGAGTCTTCTGAAGATAAAAAGTTAAGGCACGTTTACAATCCAGAGTATGGAGGGTTGTTTCTGCCTTAGATGAGTGCAGTCCAGGGAAAAACACAGGAAGGTAGACCAACTGGTTCAAGTGGAAGGGCGAGACCACCTTCTTTATTTCAATACTTTATATACTGCCCATTGTCAGGACATTAGAGCGGTTTACAAAAGAAAAATAAGTCTACGCTAAAGAGAAAATGAAAAGAATGCCATACAATATAGGAAAGAAGAAAGAGTAGTAAAGCAACAGCAAAGCTAACAATGAAAAACTAACATGGAGGGGCATCACAAAAGGGTATCATTTGGGAGGAGGTTAAAAGCCTGCTGAAATAAATGTGTTTTTAACATGTTCTTAAACTCTGGCAGAACTGTGTATTGATAGTGTCTTCCCTGAAACATGAAGCACAGGAATTTTCTGTGCTCTGGATGGATAAAAATATGAGTGTACGCTTCCTTTAGATCTAGAGAACAGAGCCAGTCCTGACTCTGGAGATAGGGAAGAAAGGTCCCCAGGGAGATAATCTTGAACTTCTCCAGTAGGAGATGCTTGTTTAGTTCCCTGAGGTCTAGAATGGACCTGTGTCTCCCTGTTTTCTTTGAAATAAGAAAGTAGGGAGAATAGAAGCCCATTCCCTACTGGCATGTTGGAGCATCCTCTATTGCACCCTGCAGTAGAAGAGAGGGCAACTCTTGTAGTAACAGAGTAGTGAGAGAGGGCTGAGAGCAGAACTCTCTTGGTGAAGTCGATGGGGGCAAACTTCGAAGATGAAGTTTGTATCCCTCTCAGACTATGGATAATGTCTATTGCTGCGAGGTGATGAGATGTCACCTGTGGGCATAGTGACAGAGTCTGCTGGGGAAGTCAATGCAGGCTGTATCAGTACCAGAGCCAGTACCGATGTCTGTGGAACAGACTGTAAGGGTTTTACTGGAACCGAGGCCGCCAGTAAGGTCGCTAAGCTCCGCTTGATGGCAAAGATGCAGTGATGCATGGAGCTTGCCTATGCTTGGGTATTGGTATCAGAATTGTGGTTCACAATCCCTGAGCATGGCATCAGGAGCCCTCCAGAGGTGCAGGCCTCGGGAGCATCCTGGGACCCCACTAAGCTTTTAGAGGGAAACTCTTCCCGCCAGGGTTCTTTGGCCGGTGTGTCCCCCTCCAGGGCAATGCCGGAGGCATCTCGATGCTTAGAAAGAGATCTATCCTGAGGGGGGGCAGCCAGTCTTCGACAAAGACTTAAGTTTCATACCTGAGATCCTTGCGAGGAAGATGAAACTCTCAATGACGCTGATGCTAAAGAGATGGCGTCGGAGGCAAACAGCTCGATTTGGCATCTTTCTACAGAGAGGACATTCTGATGGCTGATGATCAGGCCTTAAGCATTTTAGACACCAGTCATGGGTATCTGTGGCGGAGATGGTACCGCCACACTTAGAACACTTCTTAAAACCACTAGATGGTTTTTCTATTGTGTCTGTGACAAAATGGAAGACCTAGGCCTAAGATGGTGTCGATGCGCCCGAAGAAAAGGAGAAATTCTTTTCTTCACAGATTTTTTTTTTTTTTGAGAAGAAAGAAAGTACCGATGGAGGTTGATACCAGCGTTAACGGGAAGGCAGACATAAACCACAAAAATATGAAAAACAGGAATTTTCTGCGGTGACAGGAATTGCTCCCTGTCGGCTCCGCGGCAAATGAAAAACTGAGGAGGGAGAGCTGGAAAGGTGAGAAGGCAGCTACGCAGGTGCAGTGGGATGCTCCCAAAAGCTTTCCTATTGGATGCTGGGGAGCGTTCCCGTGCGGGCTCCGTCGGTACCAACATCACCCATATTTGAAGACTACATTCCTGCTTGTTCCTGGAGATGCACCAACATAGATGACTTCCTTCAATATTGGTCAGCTGATTCAATGAAATCATGACAGCAATATTCACACCCATTACAGATAATACAATCATAATAATGGGAGGGGTATTACATCAAAAAAGGATGAAAAAAATCTTTCTGAATTTTGTGAACTGATATATACCTCACAGATGCTGAAAAACCTGGCATTTTTGTCTTTGGGGAGGTTAATATAGAAGTTACCTGTGATCATGCCATCCTGAGTGTGCCCAATCTCATCTAATCTAGGAAGCTAAGGTCGGGCCTGATCAATACTTGGAGAGGAGACCACCTTGGTATACCACATGTGTAAGGCTTACTGTACTGCGTGGAAAAAAGACCTGGCAATCTATTTCCAGTTGCACCCTGTCAAGAAAGCCCAGATGATAGTCACAACATGAAGCGCTATCCAGTGGGTTGCCAGGAGTTGACATCAAATTTAGGGTCATGACCCAGGACTAAACTGTAACAGGGTCACAGTTCCATTCCCACACCCACTCCCATCTCAAAGCTATTATGTGGTGAGGAGAAGGCATTGTGTCTGCTGTAGTGTGGTTTCACACCTGAAATCAGTTCATGCATAGTTAACTTGGCTCAGTGTTATTCTTGGTAAGTTGCTGCTGTGTGGAACTCATATTTCCACAATGATTTTGTACTACTCCCTGAGCAGCACAGGAGTAGGGGCAGTGTGCAGTCCAAAGTCACTTAGAGTTATGATGAGCTAAGTCAGCCATACAGGATAGGAAAAAAGCATCAGAGAAGAGTCAGCGAGGACAAGGAAGAAAGAAAGATTGACTCATATTCCTGAGAGAATTCTGTACCAATATTTAGAAAGTTCTGTGCACAATATTTTAAATTCTGCAAAATTCTGCACACTTTGGGGGTAATTTGATAAACGTTTCCCAGAAGTATAAAATTACCCCAGGGGTTACATGCATCATATTATGCCTGGTGACAAGGCAGTACATACTGTACTTTTATGCAACGTGAGTGTAGGCGTGGTCTGGGATGAGCTTTGCGTAGAGGGCAGGCAGAGCCACAAAGTAAAAGCATTCTTTATAAAGTATGCACAGCTGCACAGATTGTACACATGAACATTTCCACTGGCTCCTGTGCTGGCATAAATATCTTTGGCGTCAATCTAGCTGTGATGTATCCCTAGTATTTTATTTGAATTGTTTATTTATTGAAATTTTCATAACACGGTTTATAACTCTACAATCCAGGATAAAGAACATCACAATATACATAATAACATAATCAAACTAACCCCATACCACTGTTCCCCCACTAGTCAACCCCTCAACCTTCCCCCTCCTCTCCCCTCCAAACCCCCATCCCTTATCTGACACCTAAACTCCCCTTAACCCTCCCCCACCCAGCAAATCCCAAACATCCCTGATTTTCAGCCAGTGCAATCCTAACATTACTTTCACCAATGATTATGTGGCGACCAGATCGTAAGATATTAATCATAATGGCGATTCCTATATGCAGTCAGTTCACACACATGGGATATAGACTAGTTTTAGCATAGTCTCCTCCCAGCAGGACACTTTAGAATCCTTCCACATTTCTGCTAACTTCATCCGTACAGCAACCCATATCATACCACCCAACCTCATAACATCATTATCTATATCCTCTGACAGCAGGTTGAGAAGCATGATCTGTGGATTCAAGGCAACTTCCACCCCCGTCATCTCCTTTAAGAAACTCACAGCATTGAACCACAAACTCTGCACCTTCACAAGGCCCCACAGCATGTGCACGAAGTCCCCATCCCTCCCCACAACCCTTCCAACACAATGTACTATACCTCCTGAGCATCCAATGCATCTGCACTAGCATATCATACATCCAGTAAAGCACTTTATACCCATTTTATTTATTTATTTATTTAGACAGATTTGTATGCCACCTTATCCTTCAATCAAGGTGGTCACGTCACATCACATTACAATTGGAGGGTTCCATTTAACATTAGGGTACGTGTAAACATTTAGACAGTACAGCTACACAACAGTATTTAGACAGCATTTTCTTGCACCTGAGCTGACACTAAGACCCTCTTAACCCGATGAAAAATCGGAGCCCATTGATCCTCCCCAGCTCCTCTCCAAGATCCCATTACCAGACTATCATAAAGTCCATCTTCCTTATCGTACTCCCCCCTAAATTCCTTAATTTATACATTTTAGGTAATAAACTCCTTGATTTCCAACAGGTATACATAACTTCTCCAACTCATGCTCCACGGCCCTCACCCCATCCCACACTCCATTACTACATAGATAACACATGATCTGAAGATACAGATACCAGTCAGAGTCTCTAAGTCCAAAGCTTTCCATAGCCTGCTCAAAATTCAACACACAACCATCTAGCCCCACCAACTGACCCACCCTCTACAACCTCCCCTATGCCCATCTATTAAGAACCACATTTCCCCAACCCAGAGGAAACTCCTTATTGTACCGCAGAGGCCATACGCCTCCACCATCTCTATCCAGCACCACAGTCCTAAACCTCCTCTATACCTTTAAAGTTAGAGCTGTAAATGGGCTCACTCCCTCACCTCCTTTTCCCCTTTAGCCTATATATGCCATATTCCATAAACACGAAATTCACTACAGAATATATGCAGATGACATTATGATATTTACACCTTATGACATCCCTGGTCCAGACCTAAGCAAAATAATAACATGCTTCAATGAGATCTCACAATGGCTAACAGAGCACGGGTTTCAAATCAATTACAAAAAAACCCCAGAAGTACTTCATATCTTCAGAAACAAAGCATAATCCCCCTCACAAAACACTTAGGGACCAATATTTGAAAGGCATTTACATGTTTGCAGCCCAGTAAACCATGTAAATGCCTTTTAATCGGGATATTCAATGACACTTACATGATTAGTGCTGTTGAATATCCCCCTCTAACCCCGCTACACGCCCCAATGCTATGTGGTTAGCATAGGGCATTCCGGGGCAGAGTGTAGGCGGAGACTGTCGATAACTGGGCAGCAGCAACATTGCATGCTGCCCGGTTAGCGACCTGTGCCTAAAAGATAGGTGAGGAAAACCTTCACCTATTTTTAAGGCACAGGAGCTAAATCGGGCAGCATGGAATAACGCCGCTGACTAGTTAACTACAGCGTGTGCGGGGATCCTTGGATATTCAATGCCAGGGCCGAGGTTAAGAGTCAGTGGGCAGAGCTATGCACCATAGCAGCGTACAGCCTGCCCAGATAAATATTGGGCCTTTAGAGTCAACAGCACTGAACTAGAAAGCACAGTTACTTACCTGTAACAGGTGATCTCTGGGAACAGCAGGAATAAGTCTTCACATATGGGTACGTCGGTACCAACGGAGTCTGCGCGGGAACGCTCCCCAGCGTCCAATCAGAACGCTTTTGGAAGCATCCCAACACACCTGCGTGCTGCCTTCCCGCCTTTCCCAACTGTCTCTCCTCAGTTAAGTTTGAAAGCTGAGACAAAGAGAGAGAGAGAGAGCAAGGAAGGGAAAGATAGAGATATATAAAAATGCAACTCCTAGGGGAGGTGGGTGGGTTGTGAAGACTAATTCCTGCTGTTCCCAGAGATCACCTGTTACAGGTAAGTAACTGTGCTATCTCCAGGAACAAGAAGGAATGAGTCTTCACATATGGGGACTCCCAAGCTCAGATGCCTAGGGGGAGTCCTAGCATGTTGCAAGTCTAGAACGAGCCATGCTATTGCTTAAAACCTCAGGGATCCTGGGATGGAGGGTAGGAGTTGAAAACAGAAAAGGAGCTGTGGAACAGCTGCTAGAACAGGGTTACTAAAGAGAAATACCCTGTATAGAGAATATTTTGTAATCTGGGCCTCCCCTGTTGATCTTGCACAAGTTCACTGAGGTACATATGGATCTGTTGAAAGAGTGAATGTGCTAAGGGGGTACCTCACTGAGAAGTGGAGGTAGTAAGATTAAAGAAAAACAGTGGAGGTCAGAACTATTTAGGGTGAGAAATAGCCCCAGGGGAAAAACTGGGGTAGTATAAGAGGTAGAACTTCAGCGGAGACGCAGAAGGTAGCATGACAGAAAGCTTAAGCTGATCAGGTCCAAAAGCAGTACAAATTTAGGACCAACAGGAAAATTGAGTCTGACCTAACTGGACTGGGATGGAATCAGTCCATGTAGGAAGGAAAGGGTATGGAGACCCCTGTATCTGACAAGTAGTAAGGACAGACTCAGGAGCGCTAAGCTTTAGATTGACTGAAGCTCGACAATGTCTTTCCTAAATGGGGTCAATTAGGAAAGAAGAAGGTATATGGAGAGCTTCAGGAGTACCTAACCTACATGGCAGGTGTTAACTACCACAGGAAGTGGTTATAGGTGTAGACCCCTAAGTATGCTGGCATAACATTGATAGGGGTATTGCCCGTCTGTCAGGATCATATAGGAATGAAGGACATTTGAACCTGACAGAACAGATAGATAAGTATATGGATACATATCTATCTGAAAATATATATCTCAGTAGATGTAAAAATATATCTATGTATATATAGATATAAATATTGGATATATACACATATAGGATGTATATGCATATATCTACAGGAGATATGAATGGGCAGAAAACACATAGATAGATAATATATATATATATATGAATATATAGACCTATAGACACATATCTCCAGGTATGTTGAAGGAGAGAGGTCTATAGAAACTGTTCCCCTTAGGAGGAAGATTCATCTAACAGCAAGAAGGTAAATACCTGCTTGAATAGATATACAGAGAATTCTCTTTTCCTGGTTATGATTGGCGGAGTCAGAGGAGAGGTCTCCCTGACAAGAAGAAGCTTTGAATAACCAGGATGGTCTACGTGAAAAAGGCAGAGGATAATTCCAGTCTGTAGGCAGGAAGGCCAGATTTCTCCAGAATTGCCATATGGAGAATGGATAAAGGACGCCACTGGAGGAAGATACCCTAGCGACTTGCCCTTGAGGGCAAGAAGGGTATTGGGCATTCCCTAACCGCCAGTGAAGAAAATTATCTCTGAGGAGAAGACCAGAGGGGATGTGGCTAGGGAACTGGCCCTTCTTTAGGTTTTCACGTAATGAAAAGCCCGAGACTGATGCCTCAAAAGAGATTTAAGATGAGATGGTAAGGGTAGGAATACCTACCAGTCATGGAACATGACTGGGGGAATCCTGTTAACCATCTGGGGTTATCTGTTAGGCAAGATAGTAATGCTCTCTAGCAAGGGCCCATAGTGCAAAGCTATATTGTAGAGTTGCAGAGAGCATGCTGCAGGTTGGTTAGAAGAAAAAGTGGCTGTGGAAAACCAGCAGGCAACCAACTATTCTGCCCAGGACAAGGGGGCGAAGAATAGAAGTTAACCAACCAAGCCTTGCTAAGAGGGTTTCCCAAACGAAGTTGATAACCTGTTTGGGACCTAGCAGTGAGGCTAGAAGGATAGCTAGTGGAGGAGAATCCCTGGTTGTGTGGTGGACATAACCAGTGACTTAACACTAGGAATTGCTGTATCTGCAGCAACATACCAGGGCAGCGGAGAACATCTGTCTTTTCTCTCCCTCTTTTGGATGTGGAAAAGAACAACAGACCTAGTAGGATTTCCTATTGTCTGATGGGCTGCCCTAAGGTAACAAGGGGGGGAGACAACTCCAGAGGGGAGGATCTCCCTGTAGAAGAAGTAAAGGACTATAGGAGTTTACCAGCGTAAAAGGGGTCCCTCTTACAGACCAACTGGTATAGTAAGAGGGGGTAAGCCAATGTTGAAAAGACTAACTATGGAGGAAGTCTCTGACAGGTGAGATGATACATGCCAGTACAGGGAAAACAACTGTCTATTAATAGTTGTTAGTTCTCTTTCCTCCAAGAGGAAGAGGAAAACCCTGTTAAGTATGGGCATGATCATCATAAAAACCCTTAAAGGTTGAAGAGAAAATATCTCACATAAGAGATATGAAAGAAGGTTAGAATAAAGTTAGTGCAGACACTGCAAATAAAAAGGAGCAGACTGCTACTCTAACCCACAATCAAGAATTGCAATGATGAACTATTTGAAGTCCTGCGATTGTTGGGTTTGCTGACCCTGCTGAAGTTGCGGATTCATCAACCCAGGATGAAGTTTCCCCTGTTTGGGAACATCTGTATGATGGGCAGAAGATGGATAAAACTTTCTTCTCCTAGGGGAAGAAATTTTGACAGGACCTTTCCTACCAACTGGGAAAGGAGAAGGCGTTGAACAGCCCCTGGAAACAGGATAGTCAGTTGTTAACTGAGCAACCTGGAATAAAGACTCCTTGTTAAAGAGATTGTCTCCAGTGCAAGGAGTATTTCCCAGTCTAACTTGTGCCCATTTGTCCAAGTCTGAAGCTTGAAGCCAGGCTTTACGTTGTGCTCCTACAGCTATAGCAGAAGTCCTGCTAACAGACTCAAAGGAGTCTAGGGAAGCACGAGTAAGAAACCTAGAGATATTCTGAGCATGACTAACCAGTGAGGAATAGTCTGCACACTCTTGGGCTCTTGAAGAAAAGGAGTCAAAAGATGTAACTTCTTTGTAACCTCCTCAAGAGATAAACCCATATAAAAAATATATGAGAGAATTCTTGCTGAAAGCATGGATGCCTGGAAGGTTTGACGTCCAAAGGCATCTAAAGTTTTAGTACTCTTCACCCGCCTCATTGCTGATTCTACAACAATGGAATGATGAGGAAGTTGAGTCTTTTGGAATCCTGGAGAAGGGAGCACCTGATATAGAAGATCAGTTGCTCTGGAAAGTGGGGGTACCTTCAAAGGAGCTTCCCACATTCGAAGAAGGAGGTCCTGCAAGGAATGATGCAAAGGTAGCATGATGTTTCCCTTTGCTCTTTCAGGACTATAAAGGGATCCTGTATTGTCTTGTGTAGGACCCTGTCCAGGAACAGAAATGGCAAGAGATTTTGCCATATCCAGGATGAAAACCTGAAAAGAAGGATCCACAGAGGGAACTTCCCTTGGATAGGCTAGAGCTGATGCAGAACTAGCATTGGCACCGAGGGATCTATCCCAGCTTTTAGGAATAGAAGATCCTGGATGGTGCAGTATGGAATCCTTATAGGATGATCACTGGTACTGTGAAATGACGGGACCAGCGCTAGTCGGTAGCAGATCGACCATGCTAGGGATCGATTCCAGACTCGGTATCGAGGGAAACGATCCTGACGAGAGAAGCATGGAAGGCACCGACTGCAATGGTAAAGTGGACCTCGGTACTGGCTTCGGTACCGTATCCGATACCGGTGGATGAAGGCCAGCCGGTGGCAACTCTAACGGTATCGTAAGAACCGAAAGTTGCAGCACCGAATCATCGGAACCAAGCCCTCGGTACCGATGGGTGTCAGTACCAAGGCGAGTCGGTACCCAGTCCTCCAGACTGGAGATCGATTCCAGACTCGGCATCGAAGGAAGCGAGTCTATCGATGCACATCTGGAGGGTACCGACGTCAGTAGTAGTATCGGTGCCTGTACCGATACTGGAAGGTCGGTCTGGAGCGTATCCACCGGCCCCGTAGGTACCGAGAACACTAGACGACGATCCTTGGCGAGGAGTGTTTCATCCAACACCATTGCCGATGCCAGGGTATCGGTTCCGCTCGAAGCGGATGCCACCACCGGGCATGGCTCAGGTATGTTCTGTGAGGGGTGAACCTCAGGAACAACCTGAAACCCCACACAGGTTTTGGAGGCCGAAGACTCCCACCGGGGTTTTGAAGCCAGTGGATTCCCGAGGGCAAGGCCATAGGCAGCTCCATGCCCTGCATGAGAACTGCTGCTCGAGGACTGGCTAGTCTTAACAGACTGTTTTTGGGTTACCTGATCCTGTGTAGAAGAAGATATGGTCGGTACCCTGAAGTTGGATGGGGACCGTGTGTCGAGGGGAACTCGGTGTTGAAAACTTCTTCCCACAACAGTATTGCCCGAGGGCTCCAGAGGAAAATGGTCAGGACCCAAGCAGGTTAGACACCAATTGTGAGCGTCTAAAAATAAGGTTGTACCGCCACAGTTTTTACATTTCTTGAGGAGAGTGACTGGCGGTTCCATGAAGGAAAATGGAGAGGCCTAAGAGGCCTGACAAACCGTGAGACACTACAGAGAAAAAATATTCCTTAGGAGGGAAAAATTTTACAAGAAAAGGAAAAAGAAACACCGGCGGTACCGGTGGCGTCGGGTAAGGCAGCCGCGACCACAAGAAAACTAAAAAATAAAAGAAGAATTTTCTGCGGTGACAGGAGGATGTCCTGCCGGCTCCGTGGAAAAATGAAAACTGAGGAGAGACAGTTGGGAAAGGCGGGAAGGCAGCACGCAGGCGTGTTGGGATGCTTCCAAAAGCGTTCTGATTGGACGCTGGGGAGCGTTCCTGCGCAGACTCCGTCGGTACCGACGTACCCATATGTGAAGACTCATTCCTGCTTGTTCCTGGAGATACCAAGCATGAAGTGAGATACCTGGGCATAATAATTGACCAGTGGCTCAACATCTCTCACATTAGCAAAACTGCAAGAGCCATGTACTATAAAATAAAAACCCTTCGCAACCTTCGTCCTCTACTGTCAACCTCGGACTTCCACTTAGTATTTCAGGCACTCATCTTCCCACACCTGGATTCCAGTAACAGCATATACCAGGGACTGCCAAAATATGCACTTCATCAGCTGCAGATCGCCCAACGCATTGCAGCAAGCACCATTGTAGAAGCGATGAACAATAACCACATCACACCAATTCTAAAAGATTTACACTGACTCCTTGTACCCAGCCAAATTAAATATAAATCAATAATGAGCATCTTCAAAACCCTACACAACCAATCACCATACCTAAAGTCTCTCATCTGAACACCAAAATCCACCAGAAACAAAGAGACAACCGAAACTTACTGGACCTGCCACCGGAAATAACACGGACAAATCAAGCAACACACTACAGAGCCTTCTCCATGTATGCGCCTAATCTCTGGAACGCGCTCCCTAAAAGGTCATGCAATTCTCAGAGTTTAACAGCCTTCCAGAAGGAACTCAAAACATTTTTGTTCAAAGAACACTTCAAAGAATAACTGATGTGACACTAGATGACAGTAAAACCTTCATATCCCCGACCCCCAACAATAAGTCTCATCCTACTCCTCTCTACACCTTCCTTCCACCTCCCAGACAACAAAACAAGATTTCTCCTGCACAACTCTATGCTCCAAACAGACTAAATTGTGGACATTGTTAGTTATAGTTATCAAACCTAATCCCAAGCAGCCTAATTTGTTATCATGTTGCTGTTTATTGATTTTCATTTCTAAATATAATCATTCTGTTTTCTGTACTTTTTCTATGTAACACAGTTCATGTTTTTTGTTCTATGTAAACTGCTTTGATTCCCAAATAAAGCAATATAGAAAAGCAGAAAAATAAGTAAAATAAATAAATAACCACGAGATCTTTCTCAATGACACTACCCCACTAGGCTTTGCTCAACAGCTACGCATGCTTTTCCATCTGAGCTTCCCCTCCAAATACCCCTCACACTTGAGCCGTTTCATAATGTACCCAACATTCTGTTATACTCTTGTCATTTCCATCATTAACACCGGCAAGGAGGTCATTCGGCTTCTCAAAGAATATATACAAACAAGGATATTTTATGTTCCCTCCTTCTTACCTCTATCCCCCCTCCCCCACCTCCAACATCCCCGTACCCATGAACTCTCTCCACCAAGGGCTCAATAACCATCGCAAGTAAGAGTGGACAAATTCCCCAGAATACCCTCCATTAACGTAATCCTAGCTTTATGGTCTTTATACAGCGACCCTACCCACTCGATAAATCTGTACACCAACCCCATTTCTGCAGAATCTGGAATATGAACCTCCATTCCACCCTATCAAACGCTTTCTCAGTATCCACTGCTATTAAGAGGGCATCTTGATGTTATCACCTTGCAAACCATATTAAATTCACCACTCTCCTTATATTATCGCCTGCCTTCCCGGTACAAACCCAAACTGGTCCTGATCCCTAGTATTTTATAAAGACATATAAACGCCTATGTTTCCTTATAAAATAGGCTAGAAAATAGAAATTACACTTACCTGGTAATTGTAGTTCCTGGAGGGTCCAGTTTAGTCCTCCACATCCGGGTAGTGCACCTCCTCCTGCAGCATGGAGATTGGACCAATCAGAATCTTTCCCTCTCAGGATGTATGCTGCTGGAGCTCCCATCAGCCCCCAGTGAACTAGTAACAAAGCAGACTCAAAGCAAAGAAGCAACACATAAATCAAGTATAAATAGCTAGCCAAACTACAAGCTATACCCTTTTTTGTTTTTTTAGTAAGTTTCATTTGACCCCCTCCCCAAACGAGGAAGCCAGAACCCTGCACATCGTTTCTGCTTCCATACCGGAAGCCAAAAACAGTCAGCACTATCGAAAAAAATGAACGTAATCGCTGGCAAACCAGAAAGAGAAGAAGGACCCTACTACAGGGACCCGACGAAAATACCTGAAACTTCTCGCTCCCTTGCCAATAGCGCGCCACAACAAACCTGATACTTGGGCGGGACGGAGGACTAAACTGGACCCTCCAGGAACTACAATTACCAGGTAAGTGTAATTTCTATTTCCTAAGCGGTCCTCCAGTTTAGTCCTCCACATCCAGGATGTAACAAAGCAGTCAAAAATGGGCGGGACCTTTCCACCCGGCGTGCAATACAGTTGACCCAAAAGAAGAATCCCGCGCGGCCAGCACGTCTAAGCGGTAATGCTTACTGAAGGCATGCAAAGAGGACCAGGTAGCCGCTCTGCAAATTTCCACCAGCGGAACAAGACTATGCTCAGCCCAAGATGTCGCCTGCGCTCTAGTAGAGTGGGCTCGTAAGCCCAGCGGAGCCGGCCGACCCTGCAAAACATACGCCGAAGCAATTGCCTCCTTAATCCACCGAGCAATGGACGCCTTTGCCGCCGCCTCCCCTTTGCGGCTCCCGCCAAAAAGAACGAACAACCGATCTGTCTTACGAAAGGACTCCGACACTCGCAAGTAGCGACGAAGAACACGCCGCACATCCAAGCGATGTAAACCACTGTCCGACGAATCTGCCGCATCGGAAGGAAAAACCGGTAGAAAAACAGGCTGATTCAGATGAAAGGGAGAAACAACCTTAGGCAGAAAGGAAGGAACCGGCCGTAGAACAACTCTATCTCTAGAAAAAGACAAGAATGGTTCTCTACACGAAAGTGCCTGCAACTCGGAAATGCGCCTCGCCGAACAGATGGCCGCCAGAAAAACGGTCTTCAGAGTCAAATCCTTAAGGGACGCCCGGCGAAGAGGTTCAAAAGGCGGATGAGCCAAAGCTTGTAACACCAGATTCAAATCCCAGGAGGGAACTAACACCCTGCGCGAAAGACGCAGCTTGAACACCGCCTTCAAGAAATGCTGCACGTCTGCGTGAACTCCTAGGGGCATGCCAAGAACCCTGCCCCTGTAGCACGCGATCGCCGCCAACTGCACTTTCAGGGAACTGGCCGCCAAACCTTTGTCAAAGCCGTCCTGGAGAAAACTGAGAATCAAGGATACTGGGGCCGTCGCTACCTGAACACTATGGCGCGAACACCAATCCTCAAAGATCCTCCACACTCGCACATACGTTAGCGACGTGGAGCTTTTCCAAGCCCGAAGGAGAGTGGCAATAACCGCCGACGAATAACCTTTCTTCCTCAACCAAGCCCTTTCAATGGCCAAACCGAAAGCGAGAATCGAGCCACCTGAGGCATCCGCAACGGTCCCTGCAGCAGCAGGTCCGGCAAGGGAGGGAGAGACCATGCCACTCCGTCGAGCAACCTCACCAGGTCCGCATACCACGGCCTCCTGGGCCAATCCGGGGCAACTAACAACACCTGTCACCGTTGTGCTTCTATGCACTGCATGACCCGGCCGATCAACGCCCAGGGCGGGAAGACATAAAGAAGGCCGGACTCCGGCCACGGCTGGATGAGGGCGTCGATACCTTCGGACATGCGCTCTCTCCTTCTGCTGAAGAATCGACCTGTCTTGGCTGACTAAAACGTTGCCATCAGGTCCATGATTGGCGGTCCCCATCTGCGAACAATTTGTCCATAAATCTGCGAGTGCAGCTCCCACTCCCCGGGATCCACCTGCACTCTGCTGAGAAAATCTGCCATCACATTGTCTTTTCCCGCGATATGCGCTGCTGAAATGGCCGGCAGACAAATCTCCACCCATTCGAACAATGCTTCTGCCTCTTTTTCCATGGCCACGCTCCCTGTGCCGCCCTGCCGATTGATGTACACCACCGTCGCCGAGTTGTCCGACAGTACTCGTACTGCTCTCCCCGTTACCAACGTCTCGAGGGCCTGCAGTGCCTGTCTCACCACTCGCAACTCGAGCCGGTTGATCGACCAAGAGGCCTCTAGGGGAGACCACGTCCCCTGTGCGTACTGACCCTCGCAGTGGGCACCCCAGCCCACCAGACTCGCATCCGTTATGACCGGGATCCAACTGGGCTGCTCCAAAGGCAGACCCGCTCGCAGGGATTTCGAGCACAGCCACCACCGGAGAGACAGCCTCACACTCCCCGGGCAGTGCAGCCTTTTGTTGAGGGAATGCAACTGGTTCGACCAGCGCCGTAACAGGGCTCTCTGAAGAGGACGCATATTTATTTATTTATTTATTTATTACAATTTCTTATATACCGCACTATTGTCAGCGCGGTTTACATACAACAAAATGACCATAACAAACTGTTTGGCTTCACATAGAACAGGAGAAAACAACTTGGATAACATGCTGCTGATTTACATAGAACAGGGGTAATAACTTGGATAAACGGGGTATGCAAACTAAACTACTTACATATGTACAATGAGATCGAGCATATGAAACGTGGCCCACGGCACCACTTCCAACGTCGCCGCCATCATTCCTAACAGCCGCAGGTACCACCAAGCGGACGGAGCGGGCATCCTCAAAAAGGTGCGAACTAAACGCTGCAAGGCCTGCACGCGGCACTCCGGCAAGCACACCAAACCGCTCGCCATATCGAAATGAACCCCAAGGTATTCGAGGGACTGACTTGGCACCAAATGGCTTTTCTTTGCGTTGACCACCCAACCGAGGGACTGCAACAAGGCTACCGCTCTGCCCGTGGCCTGCACGCTCTCCTCCTCGGACTTTGCCCGAATCAACCAGTCGTCGAGATACGGGTGGACCAAAATGCCTTCCTTTCGCAAGGCCGCCGCCACTACCACCATGACTTTGGTGAAAGTACGCGGAGCTGTGGCTAGTCCAAACGGCAATGCCTGAAACTGAAAGTGACCCCACGGAAACGCGAACCGCAGAAACTTTTGATGGACCACTCTGATTGGGATGTGGAGGTAGGCCTCTGAAAGATCTAGAGAAGTTAGAAACTCTCCCTGGCGCACCGCCACGATGACGGACCTCAAAGTCTCCATTCGAAAATGCGGGACCCTGAGACAACGATTCACGCCCTTGAGATCCAGGATAGGACGGAGCGACCCGTCTTTCTTTGGCACCACAAAATAAATGGAGTAGCGACCTACGCCGTACTCGGACGCCAGGATGGGAATCACCGCCCCCAAGGCTATGAGTCGGTCCAATGTTACCTGAATTGCTAGCGCCTTCTGCTTTCCTTTGCTGGGGGAAAGGACGAAGGAATCCCGAAGCAGACAAGCAAAACCCTCTCTGACTACCTCCAGCACCCACTGATCTGAGGTAATTTGGGCCCAGGAAGGAAGAAAGTACTGCAGCCGACCTCCGATGACTGGACTTCCCCCCGGGGCCCGCCTCGCTTCATTGTGGTTTGCGACCAAAGGAAGAGGAAGAAGAAAAGGACGCCACTGCAAATCCTCTGCCCGCTCCCCGAAAACCTCGAAATCCTTGGGACTGGGCCCCAAAACGTCCGCGCTGTGAGCCCCACAGACGAGAAGATCGAAACCTTCGAAAGTCCCGAAACTGTCCCTGCGCGGCAGGCAAATTTCTAGTCAGCTTAGGCTTATCCTCAGGTAGCCTACCACCCTTGGACTCGCCAAGGTCTTTCACCAACTTATCCAGATCGTCCCCGAACAACAATTTGCCCTTAAATGGTAGCTTGCTGAGACGAGACTTCGAAGATCCGTCAGCCGCCCAATTTCGCAACCAAATAGATCTCCGCGCCGCCACCAGGGAAGCCATACTATTTGCCAACGTTCTGATCAAGTCATAATGTACGTCCGCCAAATAAGCGGAGCCGGATCCAAGCAGGAAGCTTGCTGCAACCGCTAAGCCCACCTTAAGCAGGCTCTACCACCCATGCCCCACAAATAGAGGCTTGCAACGATAGGGCATTGGTTTCAAAGGCCTGTTTCTGTCTTGTGTATCCTTCAAGGCCGCACTGCCTTCAACGGGAATGGTGGTTTTCTTGGTCACTGCTGACACAGCTGCGTCCATCCGCGGCAACTTAAACTTATCCTTGTCCTTGTTCGCCAACGGATACAGGCGGTTCATAGTCCGAATGCCTTTCAGCCCTGATTCAGGCTGATCCCACTCAGACTGAATCATCTGCTCAACCACCCTGTGTAGTGGGAAGACCACCTGAGACTCCCGTACCTCTTGAATGAGGGGATCCTCCAACCCATCCTCTTCAGCCGGACGAGCTTCCGCAAGGTTGAGCGTCTGAAGAGACTCCGTAATCAAGGGCACCAGCTCCTCCCTATGGAACACTCGAATGATCCGGGCTTGGTCCTCCGGCTCTGGGATTTCACCCTCTTCCAGCTCTTCGCAGTCATCCTGAGGATCCACTTCTGCCTCAGGTTCCTGCCAATCCATATCCTCCTGCTCTAATTCCGCACACCTAAACCGCTTAGCTGGCTGCCGGACAGTCCGCCTGAGCTCTTCTCCTTTAAGGGATGGCAGAGGCGAAATTACTGCCTCTGGCAACTTGCCCAAACGCCCCAAGCAAAAAGCCTGATGCATAAGAAGGACAAAATCCGGGGAAAAATCTGTCAAGGAAGACTCTGCTGCTTCAACCGGAAGCGGGTTCCCCTGCCCTCTCGGGGTAACAGCCGAAGAAGAAGCATGCGGACCCGGAGAAGGCTCACGCTCTGTCTGCCCAACCGGGCTACCAGTGTTGGATAGCGCCTTACTCTCCATTTGTTGCTCTAACTCAGAGGAGACCGAGGCGCAACCACTGCAAATGCCAGACTCAGATACTGCCCCTCTGCGAGAACCACAGATAACGCACTGCGGCCGCGCAGCCATTCAAATATAGGGAGCCACTAATGTGGAAAGAAAAGGCTAAACTAAAATAAAGTAAGAGAAATGTAAAGCAAAAGAAACTCCCCCCGTTTTTGTTTTTTTTTTTGTTTTTTGTTTTTTTACAAACCAGACATCTGAACTTCAAGTCCCAGAAAACAAAAACGCCAGCCCGAAACGGAGCTAAACGCAGTGGAAAAAAGGAAACCCCACTGCAGAGCTCTTTACACCGGGCGGGAAAGAAAGGACTAGAAAATGGCCGCCGCAACCAGCAGCCATCGGAGGGAAAACAAAAAGGCGCAAAAACAGCACCTCGAAGAAAAGAGTAGCCCAAGAAAGAGTGATCTTCAGGAGCCCACCGGAGCTAAGGCAGTAACTCACCCCGCTTGCACAGACTCTCCTTAAGCCGGGAGACCGCTCGAATCATGAGCGACGAAACCGGCACCACTCCGGGCTGTCAACAGCAAACAACAACCCGCCAGTATTTTTTGCACTCCGGTCCAGAGAACGGGAGCCGGCTGCCGACGCCGGGGCCCTCTGAGTCCAAACGGGCAACTGGCAATAGCAGATCTCTCCCCCATACCATCGAGGAGGAGAGATCTAACAGTACTGACTCTGACACTTCTGCAGGCAATAAAAGCAGAAGGGCAGTGCAGAAACGGCTCCTCGAGTGTCAGCTCTGATTTAAAGGCACAGCTACCTATTAGAAAAGAAATTTAAAGTGAGTATAGGAGAACCAAACAAACCCCCAAAAAACAATCTAACTAGTGTTGCCTCCAAAGTCCCTTAGTGAGCCTAGAGGCAGTCTCACACGTCCTCCAGCTGCAAGGAGACTGGACACACTGGGGGCTGATGGGAGCTCCAGCAGCATACATCCTGAGAGGGAAAGATTCTGATTGGTCCAGTCTCCATGCTGCAGGAGGAGGTGCACTACCCGGATGTGGAGGACTAAACTGAAGGACCGCTCAGGAACAGACGCTTTTTGCCCTCTCAACACCAGCAACATGTTATAAAATCACCCCCATTATTTGTTCTTTTTTTTGCACAGAATTGTTCCATCAGAAGGCCTGGCGCATCCCCACTCCAGGTTAATATCCCTCAACTTTCTCCCTCCTCAAGTTCAACCTTCCCCAGCAATCTCACTCTCCAGGCTCCATCCACTCAAACGTAGCCTGAACTTTTCACTACACTTGGTCTCCCCCTTGCCCCGCATAGGTTCAACCCTAACCCCACCCCCACCCCTCAGCTTTTTCTGCCCTTCTCCATTGTGGACATCCCCAGCTTTGCTCCCCAGGCACCACCAGATTTCTCTCTCTCCTTATGTTCCCCCTCTTCTTACCCCCTAGCTCTTTCTCACTATTAATAACAAACATTTGTATAGCGCTACAAGGCATACATAGTGCTGTACATATAGATGTAAGGCACACTCCCTGCTTAGAGCTTACAATCTACCCAAGACAAAAAACATAGCAAAACTGGGGACTAGAATATGGCATGATACACATAAGTAGTGGACAAGAGAATAAGGAGCATTAGGATCTAAAAGCAGCCTCAAAGAGGTGGATTTTTTTGCCTGAATATGGCTAGACAAGGAGCCCAACGCACAGACTCAGGTAGATTGTTCCAGGCATTTGAAGCAGCAAGATGAAATGAAGTTTGGAGTTGGCAGTGGCAGAGCAGAGCAAGTTAAGGAAAATAAAAAGTATATTTATAATTACAATTTTAATTTTAACCCAAAGTTTTAATCAGTAAGCTAGGTTTATAACTTTACTTACAAATGTGCCAATCAGGCCTATTTATTGTACTTTTCTACAAAGTAAATTTTCTTCAAAATAGCAACATTTCTACTAACATAATTAAAATATTCTGGGCAACTCAACTCAAAATTGTACTTTAAAATCATTAGACATTTGAGAGTCTCTACATGCATGTGGGTTTTATTCTGTAGACAACACTTTGTTCATGATCTGTTGTAAAGTATGTGCGCTCGCTCGGCGAGGTGTGTGTGCACGCACACGCGCACAGCTTAGAGGGAACAGTGGTCCCAAGACAGAGCCCTGAGGTACATCAAATGAAAGTGGGATGGCAGTAGAGGACGATTCACCAGAACATACAATAAAAGTGCAAATGGAGAGATAAGAAAACCAGGACAGAACAGAGCCCCTAAATCCAAGCGAGGATAGGGTATCTAGGAGAATGTGGTGATCAACAGTGTCAAAGGCAGCAGAAAGGTCAAGAAGGATGAGGATCGAGAAGCACCTTTCAATTGGAGCATTGGAAGCTACTGCTCCCACCTCCCCCTGCCTCTATTGGCTGGCTTTGTCTGCTGTAGCCTATTGGCTGGCTTTGTCTGATTGATAGTTGCCTGTGCCCTGGGGAGGAAGCAGAATCAGATTTGTCATATGTGCTGAGGACTTAGGAGTTTAGGATTGCCAACCATCTAAGTTATTTTAGGATTCTATAACTTTGTAAAGTAGCTCTCTTAGTCAGAATGATGTCTAAATTGTCTGAGTATTTTTTAAGCATTTAGCTCTATAGCCCATCAGTGCTCCCCCTCACTGTGCAGAGTAAGTGGTAGGTTCCAGCCAATGGAAAGGCTGCACTAGTCACAGGAAGGGTGGGCTGATTTTCTGCACAGGGTCTGTGAGAAAGTCAGTAGAATAAGTGGGTTTCTTGGTAGGGGTGAGTGAGGTTGCTGAGAAAGGGTAGCAATGTAAGAGGAATGGGGTAAAGTGTAAGGAGGCTATTGTAGGCTGAGAAAAAGAACTGGTAGCCAAAGCAAGAACTGGGGGCATTGAAGTAGAAGAGTGCAGAAGCAGCATGGCACCAGTAGACAGTCGGAGATAGAATCTGTCTGAAAAGTGCTAGTGTGCATGTGTGTACCTGATTTGAGGGATCGGGGGGTGGATGAATGCATGTGTGTGTGACTGAAGTACAACAGAGTACATGCATGTGTATATATTTTTGTGTCTTTGATGGAAATAGTCTCATATAAATAGTGTTTCCCTTTGAAAATTTCAGCTGGAGTGGAGAAGTCCACTGGTACAAATGTGGAGGAGTGGGGCACGTGTTTTAAAATAGGGAATATTTAGGCGTCACAACTGAAGTAATACGATTGTTGGTCACTTTAGAGTAAGATAAGAGGAAAGGTAGTGAGGAGTCGCAGAATGAATGCACCTGTAGATCAGTAGGAGAAGTTTCAATTGGATGAGGAAACAGATAGAGGGGAAAAGAGGGGTTACATGAGCATAGCGACACTAGTGGAAGATAAGCCGTACAGCTGAGTTTTGAACAGACTGAAGGGGAGAGGGATGATTTAGAGGGAGACCAGCAAGAAGCAGGTTACAATAGTCAAGAAGGGAGGTGACTAGTGAGTGGATAAGGGTCTTAGTAGTGTGTGTAGAAAGGAAGGGACAAATTTTGCTGATGTAATAGGGAAAGAAGCATCAGGTTTTAGCTATCTGTTGGATGTGTGTAGAGAAAGAGAGAGCAGAGTCAAGATGACCCCAAATAGGGATGGGAGGAAGGTGGGGGAGATAAGTTTAAAGGGAAAGCTAAGGAGCTCAGTTTTGGCTATGTTCAGTTTCAGACGGCAGTGAGACATCCAGGCAGCAATGTCAGATAAGCAGGCAGAGATCCGGGCCTGGAGAGATTTCAGGCACAGAGAGGTAGATCTGAGAGTCAGCAGCATAAAGATGGTACTGAAAAGCATGGAAGGAAATAAGTGTACCAAGGGACCGAGAGTAGAGAGAGAAAAGGAGACGTCCCAAGCAATGTTCCCTCTAATTTTCTGTAGGCTGTGTGCGCATAAAATATCAACTGTGCAGCTTTTGAAGGAAGGTTAAATTTTTGTGCGCCACATAACGACACTCGGAGTTATATACTTTAAAATTTGACTACACGTCAGAATACAGTATGTAAACCACATTGATTTTAATCAAATTAAATGAAAATAGACAATTACTAAATGAAGCAGAAAATTTCTAGTAATTACAATAACAACTTTTAAATTTTAAGACTTCTGTGTTGTTTTCTATCAGAATCAGAACCGTAATTTTTGTGCGATCTGTTGTAAAGTATGTGCGCTCGCTCGGCGAGGTGTGTGTGCGTGCACACGCGCACAGCTTAGAGGGAACAGTGGTCCCAAGACAGAGCCCTGAGGTACATCAAATGAAAGTGGGATGGCAGTAGAGGACGATTCACCAGAACATACAATAAAAGTGCAAATGGAGAGATAAGAAAACCAGGACAGAACAGAGCCCCTAAATCCAAGCGAGGATAGGGTATCTAGGAGAATGTGGTGATCAACAGTGTCAAAGGCAGCAGAAAGGTCAAGAAGGATGAGGATCGAGTAAAGGTCCTTGGATTTTGCGAGGAAGAAGTCGCTGGAGACTTTGACAAGAGCCGTTTCTGTGGAATATAAAGGATGAAAGCCAGACTGCAGTGATTCCAGAAGGGTTCAAGAAGAAAGTCAAGACAGCAGTGGTGAACCGCTCATTCAAATAGTTTTGAAGCAAAGGAGAGGAGAGAGATAGGCCGATAGCTGGAAGGACAGGTAGGGGCTAGTGAAGGCTTTTTGAGGAGAGGTGTGACCAGAGCATGTTTGAAGGCCACAGGAACAGCTGCAGTGGAAAATGATATCTTAAGAATATGACAGATGGAAGGAATGATGGCAGAAAAGACAGAACTTAGTAGATGGATGGGAATGGGATCAGAGCAGCAGATAGTCAATTTGGAGAAGGAGAGAAGATTCGAAGTTTCCTCCACTGTGATTTCAGAAAAGGAAGAAAGTGTGACAGAAGGTGCATAAAAGAAATGGGATTGAAGTGGGGGAGGGGAAGGGGGAGGTGAACCTGTGGAGAATTCAAAAGTAATCTTCTGGACTTTGCCATAGAAACAGTCAGCCAAAAACTGGGCAGAAAGTGAAGGAGGATAGGGGGAGGAGGAGGGATCTTGAGGAGACAGTTGAGTGTAGCAAAGACATGGCGAGGATCAGAGGTAAGAGAGTTAGTCAGATGGACATAGTCATAGCACTCGCCAAGCAAGAGTACTAACTGCCCTCCTCAACTTTCTCCCCATACCACAGCCAGACCACCAGTTCTCTCTCTCCCTTTCAACAAGAACCCCAGCTCTCCTTGTCCTCAAATTTACTGCCTCCCTCCTGCTCCCATCTAAGTACTCTCCCCCCCCCACTTAGTTCTCTCCTTTGTTCTGACCCCCCAGCTTGCTCTCTGCCCCATCTCAGGCACGCACACACCCAACTTATTCTCTCCCCTGTATCAGGACACACATACAACCAGCATGTTCTCGCTTGCCCTCCTCCAAGGCAATACTCCCAATGTACTCTCTTCCCCAACAAACAATAACAGCTTGCAATGTCCCATTGTTCCAATCACCTGCCAAGAGTAGGTGGAGAATGGCTGCAGGTCTGGCCCCATTGTCATCCTCTGTCACATGAAATCAGACGACTGATGATTTTAATCGTGTGGTTGTAGAGTGTCCCACATGGTTCAAATCAGCAGTGTGACACGGGCAGCAGAGGAGGTGGACATGGCTCAACGTGCAGCTGATCTCTTCCTCCTCTTGGCAGGCTACCAGCACAGCAGCAAATGACAACTGGTATTTTGTACTGGACGGGGAAGGGGGGAGGGAGGGACACTGAACCATGTAAGCCACTACTATTGCTGCCTGTGCAGCATTCTGCAAAGGAGGGAAATTTTGTGCAAATTCTACACTGCACAGCTGTGCAAAATTCCCCCAGGAGCTGACCCACCAGAAGCCCTGAGATAGAGGAATGCTTTCACCTTCCAAGTCAGATTCGAAGGAGATCAGAACACCTGGCAGGCTCACCCATTACATAAATAAAAGGCAACCTGTTTGTTTTAAATCACATTTATGTAATATGCGTAATGTTAGTGTCTAAGCTTATTAATTGCTCGAAGCAAAGCAGTTAAAGCTAGCAAATCTTGGCATTCACTGTGACTGGAGACAAACCCAAATCAGATTATTGAAGCAGTAATAATTTCTGAATCAATGTTTTTCTTCCACTGGGTCCATAAAAAAAGTTTAAAAAACACTGAGCTGTAGCACTTCACTAACTCTTAGAAATAAAATTCTTTCCCTTCCAAAGGGTTCTACTTTAACATGGTGGAGAGCCTGTGTGGTAGCTTTACTACCATTAGGGTCACACAAGCCAGACAGGTCCTGTTGAAGACACAGACTAAATGTGACCCAATGGAGCAGTCCCAAGATGACGATTTGAATGGTTGTGTCATTGCAGAATGTGAGAGATGAGGAAGACCCAGACTCAGGGAACTGCAGCCCCGACCAAGACTGCACAGCATAAAACATAAGACATGCCATAAGTGGGTCAGATCAAGGTCGATCAAGCCCAGTATCCTGTTTCCAAAAGTGGCAAATCCACGTCACAAGTACCTGGCAGGTTCCTAAAAAGATAAGCAGATTCCACAATGCTTATCCAGGGTAAGCAGTGGAGTTCCAGGTCCTCTTTAATAATGGTTTCTGGACTTTTCCTCCAGAAACTTGTCCAAACCTTTTATAAACCCAGCTACGCTAACAGTTTTTAATACAATCAGCCCCCCTCATCCATCAGCAAGATGATTCACCTCATTCCCCCTAACAGAACCAGAATATCCACAATGGCGAACACCCTGGTGATCCCAAAAGTAATGACAAAATGCTCAAAGGCAACACCCAACAGGGCCTTCATGATCTACGCACCCAGAGCTTGGAATGCCCTCCCCACAGACATGCGAGTCATCAATAACCTGACCCAATTCAGGAAGGCACTGAAGCATCATCTGTTCATAAGATACTACCCTGAAACCAGCTGTGGAAACCAGGCAGTGAGCAATCATACCAGTCACCTAGAGCACCCTAATAAACAGACCCAGCAAGAAAAAGGATAGCTAGCCCAATCGGTCCAACCCGAATAGACTAGAGCCAGAAAATATAAGCATCAGTGCATAAACTGTAGATAGTTACCCTAGTTATATCCATGTTCTAGTCCCTATTCACTGTAAATACAATGCGGTCCAACTGCATGGTATAAGGCTATGTTGAATGTACACCACACTGATAAGAATAGCGCGGTATAGAAGAGAAGTTAAATAAATTAATCAATTAATTAATTAAATAAATAAATAATACATCCTCCGGTAACAAATTCCAAAGTTTGATTATTCATTGAGTGAAAAAATATTTTCTCTTATTAGTCCTAAATTGGCTATACTATAGCTTCATTGAGTGTCCCATAGTCTTTCTACTTTTTGAAAAAGTAAACAACCCATCTACGTTACCTGTTCCACTCCATTCATTAATTTATAGACTTCTATTATATCTGCCCTTAGCTGTCTCTTTTCCAAGTTGAAGACTCCTAACCTTTTAAGCCTCTCCTCATAGGGGTATCCTTCCATCCATTTTACCTTTTGGTGGCTCTTCTCTGTACCTTTTCTAATAATGCTATATCCTTTTTAAGATACAGTAACCAGAATTGCACACAATATTCAAGGTGTGGTCGAACCATGGAAAGATACAGAGGCATTATAATATACTTGGTTTTATTCTCCATTCCTTTCCTTATGATTCCTAGCATTCTATTTGCTTTCTTGGCCGCCGCTGCATACTGGGCAGAGGGTTTCAATGTGTTATCCATGATGACGCATAAATCTTTTTCCTGGGTGGTGGTTCCTAATGTGGAACCTTGCATTATGTAACTATAGTTTGGGTTGTTCTTTCCTAGGTGCATAACTTTGCCCTTGTCCACATTAAATTTCATCTGCCATTTGGATGTCCAGTCTTCCAATCAAGGTCCTCTTGCAATTTTTCACAATCCTCTTGTATTATAATAACTCTGAATAATTTTGTGTCATCTGCAAATTTGATCACCTCACTCATTATTCCCATTTCCAGGTCATTTATGCATATGTTAAAAAGCAGTGAGCCCAGCACAGATCGCTGGGGTATTCCAATATTCACCTTTCTCCAATGAGAAAATAGAAAGCCGAGAGTAGGGCTATGGCCAATCTTTTAATCAGTTCCTGATATATAATAGTACACTGCCTCCTATCCCATGACTTTTTATTTTCACCAAGAGTCTCTCTTGAGGGACCTTGTCAGAGGCTTTCTGAAAATTCAGGTACACTATTATCAACCGGTTCACCTTGGTCTACCTGTTTTTTCACACCTTCAAAAAATATAACAGATTAGTAAGACAAGACTTTCCTTGGCTAAATCCATATTGGCTTTCTCCCATTAAATCATGACTTATCTACATGCTGGTACTGCCATATCACCCCTGGAACCCTTTTTAAAAATTGGTATTACATTGACCATTCTCCAGTCTTCAGGTATTACAGATGATTTTAATGAAAGTTCACAGGATTACTAATAGTAGGTCTGCAAAATCATCTTTCAGTTCTTTCAACACCCTCAAATGTATACCGTCTGGTTCATGCTATTTACTACTCTGGAATTTCATTCTGTCCCTGCCTTCCTGGAATTTCATCTTTCCTTGGATAGACAACCCAGCATAGACCTTGATTTGGATTATTCGTTGCCCCTACAGAGTCAAACCTTTGGCTGACCAACATTAATCCATCAGCAGGTATGGGGATGGCCCTGGCTAGAGCTAAAGTTGGGAAGACTTTCCATGGAAAGATTTGTCCAAGTAACTGCTAATGTTACCCAGGCCAGTCTCTTGCATATCAGTTCTATTAATGTATCTAAAAATATGAGAGGGGTCCATGCCAATTAAAGACAGAGAATTCAGTGATAAGATTTTATGGAAAGGCAATTGGATGCTTCCTGCTACAAACTAGAACTTCAAGAAGTTTACTTAGGTCTACGTGGAGTATAATACAATTATGTAAGAAAAATTACTCCATACAAACATATACCAAAATTCTTAGTGATACCCCACTAAAATTTAATATGTCATTCTTATGCGGTTTAAAAATCCACAAATATAGTCTCAGACTTTAATAGCGCTTAAAACCATTAACTCGGTGAAACAGCGCTGTAATTGCATCAATGACTATTGTGGACCGCCAAGTTTTATTTTTTAATTTTTTATATGTGAATATCACCAATTCTCCACCACCGATTTGTGTTGAGCTATAAAAGAGCTTATCTTTTGTTGACGTATTTTCCAAAATGAAAAGCTTCGTCTGCTATATCATATTGTAACTTCTCCTCTACGCCTCCTTGGCGCCTAAATAGCGTTTCACTCCTCGCCGGAGTTTCTTCAGGAGGATCTAAAATGATACAGATATGCCAGAAAAATAGCTCAAAGTTAACCATGAAAACATATCATTCGTGACTATAATATTAAGATTAAAACCTGAAAAATCTTCTGCATGCCATTTGCCAATTTAGTGAGAAAAAAACAATATCAGAGTATAACTTACGCCAAAATTGCTGCCTGCGTTGTTCTATGAACTTCCTGCTCTGCCAAAAAAACGCCGCGCATGCAGACTAGGCTCATTGCCTATTTTTTATATCTGTGTGACAGCAGGTATCTCATTGGCTCTTGGAACAAGAATCCCGGAAATGGCTAACTGCAGACCTGCCACTCAACAGAAGAATTTAAACCAAAAGGTTTCACTGTATTAACAGTAAAAATCCAACGTTGTTCTTGAAAGAGCGATGTCTCATCCAAAGTTCTACCTCTCATCGCTATGTGGATCCGATCTATACAAAAGCAATGTAAATGGGCGTATTCATGCTTAAAATCCTCGCAATGTTGGACAATAGGTGCTGTCAGTTGTTTACAATATAGACGACTTTTGTGTTCTAACATGCGAGTCTTTAAAGAGCGACTCGTTTTTCCGATGTAAAGTTTATTACACGGGCACTTTATAGCATAGACCACTGATGTGGTATTACAAGAGGTGAGATGTTGTAAAACGTAATTGTGACCAAGGTATTGAAATTCCACAACCTCTTCTGTGACTTCACAAATTATGCATTCGCCACATTTACGATGACCGCGTTCCCCTCCTTCTTCTACCCCTAGTAAAGGGGATCGTAGAATCGATGGGCTAAGCTGCTCCTTCATATTGCTGTTCCGTTGCCATACGCATCTCACGTTTCGCTCCTATAAACCCGGAGCCGTTCTGACTACGTTTATGTGTTTTGAAACGATTTTCTGTATTTTATAACTAAGCGGGGAGAATTTTGTTATCAAATTTACATTGGCATCTTCTCTATCCTTTTGTTCTCTGTTGGTGGTTCTAAGTAGCCAGGATCGATGATTGAACAATGCCCTCTGATAAGCTCGTTTGGACACTTGCTCTGGATATCCCCGATCTGAAAAATCCTGTAACAGCTGTTGAGATTTTTCTTTGAAATCTGATGTTTCTGAGCAGTTTCGCCTATATCGAAGAAATTGCGAAAAAGGAAAGCCGTTCTTTAGCCGTAGAGGATGCCCACTTGTATAATGTAAAAATGTGTTTCGAGCACTGGGTTTCTTATAAATTGTGGTGTTCCAGCCTTGTGTCCCGCGGATGATTTCTAGATCCAGAAACACGATTACATTGGGGTCAATAGTATGTGTAAATTGTATGGCGGTATTACACCCATTCAACCACTGGATGAATTGAATTGCCTGCGCTTCCGACCCTTTCCAAAGAAGGAAAATATCATCGATGAACCGGGCCCACAATTTCACGTGTGGCAAAAACGGAGAGGTTTCCAGCCAACGATTTTCAAAATCCCCCATAAATAAGTTAGCTATTGAGGGGGCACAAGAAGCCCCCATCGCTATACCTGATTTTTGTTTATAGAGGATATTCTCAAACTGAAAATAATTATGAGCTATAGTCAGTTGGGTTACTTCCAAAAGAAACATTGGATCAGTGATGTCTCCTCTGTCTCGCAATTGCTTCGCTACAGTTTGAACTGCCTCATTTTGGGGTATACTTGCATACAATGCGGTAATATCAATCGGGGCAGCCGGCCAAACAATTTAAAAGGAAGCGCCGTTCCGGCACGCAGCCCTCTTACCATCAGCACCCCAACTCTCCACCAGCTCTCCCGGCGTGGATCGAGCGAGCCGGGGCACCAGGAATGCCTCCACCAGCTTCAACTGCCCAATCGGGGCAGCCGGCTGAACAATTTAAAAGGAAGCGTCGTTCCGGCATGCCCGCGCCTTGCGGGCCTCGTCAGAGGGCCCTTTGGCTCGGCCCTTAGGCGCGGGCCCGACGGGATGGGCCAACGTGAGACCCTCTCCTCCGCAGCCCCATTAACCACATCTTTCCGCCTCCAAAACGACCACCATTCCCAACTTGCCAACAGGATCGCCATCTGCCTCCCTGCCTGCTGCATCCGAAACCCGAAGATTCATCTGAACAACAACTCCACCCGTGACAAAACACAAAGCTGTTCCTCCCCAGGATTCGTATGTCTCCCACCACGCCTGACCAGAAGAGCTGCCTTCCCTTCGCAAGTACCCTGACATTAACACTATTATTACCAGTATCATGCTTTAT
The DNA here is from genome assembly GCA_033557465.1 of Ichthyophis bannanicus. NCBI lineage: Eukaryota > Metazoa > Chordata > Amphibia > Gymnophiona > Ichthyophiidae > Ichthyophis > Ichthyophis bannanicus. The sequence goes on along the minus strand of CM066032.1, from coordinate 303,913,978 downwards.
AACCTCTACTGTTACCAATTAACTGACCTCAATGACTGCTAGCCTGACCTTCTTCTACTATTGCCAGTAATCTGCCATAACCATTACGATTGTCCCCATTACTGTCACCAGAAGCTGCCCTCTGCTACCAGGTAATTTGCTGCCAAGTAATCGGCTGTAACCGTTGCTATTTTGACCAGCCCCACCGTTGCCAGTAATCTACTGTATCTGTTGCTATTTGACCTCTGCTACTGTTGCCAGTAATCTATTGCCAGTAATCTACCTAACCTCTACTACTGTTGCCAGTAATCTATTATATCTGTTACAATTTTGACCCACTGCTACTGTTGCCAGTAATCTATTGCATCTGTTACAATTTTGACCCACTGCTACTGTTGCCAGTAATCTTTTGTATCTGTTACAATTTTGACCTACTGCTACTGCTGCCACTAGCCTACTGTAACTATTGCGTGGTCTCTATCCACCCCTACTGCACAACCTTCTGAATTGACCCAACCCAACACTCACTCAAAATGGCTCTTTCTGCTACAGCCATAATTTTTAGCTACCTTCTCTTAGAATTGATCAGTAGCTCCCTAGCACTAACTAGCAGCCACAAATACATACCTATCCTATACAATTATGGGAGGAGATGGTCAAGAGACCCCACCCATAAGGTTATAAAAGACACACAACCAACCTACCAACACCTACTACACATTGCAATCCAGCACACCCTAAGGGAAAGGAAGGATAGCTTGTCCCCCCAGGATTTAAAAGCTGCCCTCATAAACGTGCGTTCAGTCCGCAACAAATGGCCTGTCATCATAGACTTACTAGCCCTCTATGATCTAGACATCCTTCTTATCACAGAGACATGGTTATCGAATGATGACATTGTCCTCATCAACCACCTTCTACCCCACAACTTCACTCTACACAGTTGCCACAGTGTCAACAAGAGAGGCGGAGGAGTTCTCATACTCACAAAAACCGACCTCAAATTCCACCTCTCCAACAGCACCAACACAACCAACCTTGACATTGTAGTCATATCAAATGATATATGCTCCATCAATCTAATATACAGAGCCCCATCACCTTCCCCTGATGACCTAGCCACTATAATCGAGCTAGCCTGCAACCCCCCTAACCTATGCGCCCCAAACTGGATACTAGATTTCAATCTCCCAACTCTTCATGACTCGCAAGAATCAACGCTCCATGAGGCACTTAAGGATCTAGGTTACCTACAACTAATTGACGAACCAACTCACACAAAGGGAAACAAGCTGGACCTGATCTTCGCCCCACTAACCATCCATGACGCCACCAATTTCACTCCGCCCACCTACACTGCAGTACCTTGGTCCGATCATAAACTAATTACTTTTGAAATTCCCTTAGACGATCCACTCTGGAAACACCACGGAAACAAGGCAAAACCCACGAACCTACCCCGACGACGATTCCAACCTTTCAACAAGAATACCATCCTGCACAACGCACAACCTCTCCTCAGTATGACAACAACTTGCCCAGATAAGCTAGTCTCCATTTGGAATGACAACCTTAGTGCCATTGCACTACACACAGGACACAACAAAGCCCCAAGGAAAAAAGATCACGCACCTTGGTACTCTAACGAACTACGGTCCTCTCTCCTCAAACTCAGAAAACTCGAAAGGAGATGGAGGCGATCACGATCTACGGAAAATCTGGAAGCCTACAACCTCCAGCTCGCAAGACACTGTGAGGCAATAACCGAGAAAATGAGACAAGCTCACACAGACACACTAATGCGATCACTTCGAAAACCTCATGACCTATTTAACCTTGTCAGAAACCTAATGAAAGAACCAGGCCCTGAGCAAATACCTCAGATCTCTGCCCAAGACTATGCCGACTTCCTCCAATCAAAATTATGCCAAACCGACAAGACCAACCCACCCTCCCTCATCACGGATCCATCAAACACAACGATGCTGACAATATTCACCACCCCATCTAATAAGCAAATCATTGACACCATCTCTACAATCAACACCACTACCGCTCAGACCGACCCCTGCCCAGCCTTTTGGATAAAGGAACTTCGGTCAGAATTTAGCCCATTCATAGCCAGACTCATGGACTCGTCCTTCACTTCAGGCACTTTCCCCTAAATCTCAAACACACATCAGTCAGACCCCTGCTAAAGAATAGCAAGTTGTACCCCCAGAAGGTAAAATCATATAGTCCAATTGCCAGCATTCCACTATTGGCAAAGATAATCGAGAAAGAAGTCCTTTTCCAGATTCAACAACACATCAACAATACCTCACCACTAGACCACTGCCAACACGGATTCAGAGAATCCCATGGGGTGGAGACGTTACCACCCTCTTCAACAATATTCTCAGCGCAGTAGATAACATACATCATGGAGTTGCCCTTATATTCCTGGACATAGCGGCAGCGTTTGACTCTGTGTGTCACGAAACCCTTCTGAAGCGACTCAAAGAAAAGGGCATCTGCGACCTAGCACTATCCTGGTGTAAATTATACCTTTCTGATAGATGGCAACATGTACAAACAGAGACCTCCACCTCTAAACCGTTCCACCAGAAACAAGGCGTCCCGCAAGGTTCCTCCCTATCAGCCTTACTGTTCAACATTTATATGCAGCCTATCTGCGACCTCATACGATCATTCAACGTCGAATGCATGATCTATGCCGATGACGTCCTACTTTACAAACCATTTCAGATTGACAAGACTGACCTCTCATCACTAACAAACTGTTTTAGCACAGTGGAAAAATGGCTCCAAAACCAGAACCTCAGAATACAACACAAAAAGACCGAACTGCTGTTCATCTCCAGAAACCCCAACATTTCCCCTCCAGCCTGCCTAAAAATTGGAGAGACAGAACTGCAATCCAAACCCTCAATTCGATAACTAGGTATTACAATGGACCAGAGGCTTGATATGAAGACACACATTAGCAACATGATAAAATCAACATACCATAAAATCAAGTCCCTCAGACATCTACATGGTTTCAGAAAGAACCATGGTGTAGAAACCCTTGTTACCTCCCTTCTTGATTCCTTATACCTCCATACCCAGAACCTCTCTCAAGGTTGCCTTCTCATATTCCTTGACTTATCTTCTGCCTTTGACTCCCTCCCTCACCATCAACTCATAAACAGACTCCACGAAATAGGACTGAGAGGCACAACCCTAAACTGGTTCCGTTCCTACCTAGATAACAGAACCCAACAAGTTCGCATTGGATACGATACCTCATTACCATTTACATTATAACAAGGTGTCCCCCAAGGTTCGAGTCTTTCCTCGCTGCTATTCAATATCTTCCTCCAACCAGTCTGTAAGATCTTTCAAAACTATGGTATCCAGTATCAACTATATGCAGATGAAATGATGTGCTTCACCCCTTTTAACCTTTCTAATCCTAACTTTTCTAAACTTAGTGAATGCCTAACAAGCCTACAAACTTGGCTTTCCCAGCACAACCTCTTAATCAATCAATCCAAAACTGAGGTCCTCCAGATATTTTCCAATCCTGCATACACCCCACCTCTCACCATTACTGTTGGCAATCTCACTCGAACCATAAAAAACCAAGTGAAATATCTTGGAATCATCTTGGATCAGAACCTTTCCTTTACTGACCAAATAAAGAAAACTACTAATATAATATACTCTAAGCTCCGTATCCTCCGAAACCTTAAACCCCTCTTAAGCCCAAACTCCTTTCGTACCGTCTGCCAGGCCCTTACTATCCCTATTTTTGACTACTGTAATCATATCTACCATGGCCTTCCTAAGAACACTATCCAACCGCTTCAATTAGCTCAGAACACGATAGCTCGACTCATAACTAATAACCCTAGATGTTCCCATATCACACCTGTCCTCTATGATCTCCACTGGCTCCCCATCCAATACAGAATTAAATTTAAGGTTCTTACTCTTACACATAAAATTATTTCCAAAGAATCTGCCCCATGCCTCTCCCCCCTCCTTCTTTCATCCAATAACACAAGACTACACCGCTCTATTACCAAAACCTTACTGATCATCCCTATAGATCAGAGAACCTGCAAACAATCTACTAATAACAGGGCCTTCTCCCTTTATGCCCCTTCCTTATGGAATACCCTTCCTCCTGAACTTCGGAACTGTTCATCCCACTCTGAGTTCCGTAAGAAGTTAAAAACCCATCTTTTCCTGGAACATTATTCCCTCCCACCTTAGCACTTCACTTGTTTTATTTATTTATTTTTATTTATTTATTTAGTAAACATTTGTATACCGCTGCTTCCTATGATCAGCAGCGGTTTACTTTACAGAATCATAATGTATCGTACAATACAGCGAGATCTTTCAGATTTACATTTTTGATTAGTCAATGATTTATATAACACGGAGAATCAGTTGGATACAATATACATTTGATTAGGGCACACCCCCTCCTTCTCCTCCTCCATCACTTAAACTCTATTACACTACAGATGTCCCCTCATATGTAAATAGTTGATCTTTGATCGCTGTACATAGTTATTCTTGTTACTATATGTATCCAATGCCATGTTCCATGTAAACAGTTGAAACACACTGCTATAAATTGTTCTATGTAAACCGTCTTGACTTGTAGAAAGACGGTATATAAAAATTGTTAAATAAATAAATAAATCTACGTCCCCTCCTTCAACCAGACGACTTTAGAACAATTTTTCAAGCACTAACCATTCCTCATCTTGACAACGCAAATGCAATCCTCCAAGGACTCCCTCAATCCACCCTGAGTCCGCTCCAACTGGCCATGAACGCTGCAGCGAGAGTTCTAAATGGGACCTCAAGGCGTGACCACATAACACCCATCCTCAAAAGGCTTCACTGGCTCCCAATTCATTACAGGATCACATTCAAGATTCTACTGCTAACATTCAAATCCATTAACGGACTTGCCCCCTCATCACTTGCTGCTCTCACGCACGTCACCCCCCCAAATAGAATCAGACGATCCACTGCAATAAACACCCTGGTAGTCCCCAAAGCAATGACCCACCGTACACAAGCAACTATAAACAGGGCCTTCAGTCTCTTCACACCCAGATGCTGGAATGGTCTCCCACCACATATAAGAGCAATCCCGGACCTAACCAAATTCAGGAAAGCACTGAAACACTACCTCTTCCTCAAGTGCTACCCGGAAGATGGTAAAACAACCCCCTCACTCACAACAACGCTTCACGGCCACATGTAACCACCCTCAATGTGTTGTATATACGTGTAAATACTTTTTCTGTTAGCCATTCAGATGTAAATAGTTAATACTGTTATCCAAGTTATGTTACCTGTTCTATGTAATTACGGTGTAACCACCCACTGTAAACTCTCCTTGTTCCATGTAAACCGCACTGATATCGAAGAGTGCGGTATATAAGAAAAATAAATAAATAAATAAATAAATAAATAAAATTGAACAAACTGAAATTACATTGAACAGGGCATTATAACTTGGAGATAACTATTTTACAGGGAACATGGGCTATGGAGGGTTAAGTGGCTTGCACTAGACCACAAGGAGCACCTGTGGGACTAGAAACCCCAGTCCTTCCGGCCCAAGGTTGCTGTCCTCTAGTGGGATTTGAACCCCTGACCTTCCGGCCTGAAGTACCTTGCCCCAACCACTAGGCCACTACTCCACTCCACAAATATGGCGCTGTGTACTTTATATACGTGGTAAATCAGAGGCAGGCCAGAGGCTGTAAAATCTAAAATTAAAAGAGAGCCAGAGTGCCAGCGTTGGAGTGCCACACCCATCAGAGTGCCCTCAGAGTGCCGCCTGAGGCCATCGCCTCAGGTGGCCTAATGGAAGAACCGCCCCTGTAATTAGATATCGCGTTTGTGGGTGGATGTCCTAGTTCTGCTCTGCACCCATTGTCAAGAGGGTGTTCTGTGAATGCAAAATATATGTTCAAAAAGAAAAAGCAACAACCATAACAGTTTAACAACAAAATAAAAATGAGTTATTTAATTTGGTGTTATAAACTGTGCAGTGGTTCTCGCGCTCTTTTAGTTCCGTGGTGTGCGAAAATCTTTTTTATTTCCTCCACATTATCTAATTAACTTTTTGATTTCGTTCAGTCCCTGACTGCAGTTTTGAGAATGCCTCCACCCCATCCGGCTCGGGGGGAGGGGGGGCAGGTGCGTCATCTCATCCCTCGCCTCAGGCCGCAGATTGCCTTGAGCTGACCCTGTGCGAGGGTACATATCATGTGTGAACTGCAATGTGCTCTCCATGCCCCTTTGCATCATGGGAAAGGAAAATGTGTTTTAGCAGTCAGTAGCTATTATGCCTGTGCATTAACCATCACTGCAGGCCCTTACCACCCGCTAAGACATGCATTAACCATTTATTGGGCAGCAGTAAAAGAATCCCTTAATCCACCAAATTGTTTTAACACACACTAATCAATGAATTAAGGCATGCTATGTTGATTAACATATATTAAATCAATTTAATGCATAATTGATTTAATACATGTTAATGTATTAGGAGGAGTGGCCTAGTGGTTGGGGCAAGGTACCACAGGCCAGAAGGTCAGTGGTTCAAATCCCACTAGAGGACAGCAACCTTGGGCCGGAAGGACTGGGGTTTCTAGTCCCACAGGTGCTCCTTGTGGTCTTGGGCAAGCCACTTAACCCTCCATTGCCCATGTTCCCTGTATGTATTAGTGTATGTGTCTCATATCCCCTCATGTTAAAATGTATCCCCAATTGTGTTGTGACCACTTTGATTGAAGGATAAGGTGGTATACAAAACTGTCTAAATAAATAATGTTTTCAAGGCACCTTAATGAACTGAATATGCACTAACAAATTCTCACCTCTAGTAGCAACTCTAAGTCATCAAATAATTTTTATTTAAAAGCAGGATCTTACTGCCCTTGGTACCAACCTCATCTTTTCTGCAGAAGAGCACAAAACCTCTCTTACAGAAATTCATAGCCTGAGGCAAACGGCCAAGAAAGGACCCTCCTCAATGGTATTTGCTGCACATCTTTAAGGAAATTTTATTTTTATCTATTTACATTCTCTTATATACCGCGCTATTCTGCATCAGTGCGGTTTACATTGAACAAACTGAAATTACATTGAACAGGGTATTATAACTTGGAGATAACTATTTTACAGGGAACATGGGCTATGGAGGGTTAAGTGGCTTGCCCAAGACCACAAGGAGCACCTGTGGGACTAGATACCCCAGTCCTTTTGGCCCAAGGTTGCTGTCCTCTAGTGGGATTTGAACCTCTGACCTTCCGGCCTGAAGTACCTTGCCCCAACCACTAGGCTACTCCTCCACTCCTACAAGAATGTAATGTTGCTTACTCCTTGCCACCTGATTGCATTAAGGATACAATGAGAAAGCATAGTTACTCACCTGTAACAGGTGATCTCCGGGAACAGCAGGAATTTAGTCTTCACATATGGGTATCATCAGTACCGACGGAGCCTGCACGGGAACGCTCCCCAGCATCCAATAGGAACGCTTTTGGGAGCTTCCCTCAGCACATGCGCGCTGCCTTCCCGCCTTTCCAACTGTCCCTCTTCAGTTAAGTTTGTAGCTGAGTGAAAGGATAGAGGGAGAGAGGAAAGACAGAGAGATAGAGAGATAGAGAGACAACTCCTAGGGGAGGTGGATGGATTGTGAAGACTAAATTCCTGCTGTTCCCGGAGATCACCTGTTACAGGTGAGTAATTACGCTATCTCCAGGAACAAGCAGGAATGTAGTTTTCACATATGGGGACTCCCTAGATGAAGATGCCAGGGAGATAGCCCCAGGAAGCTGCCACCTATAGTAAGGTGGGCCATGCTTCCTCCTATGGATCTCTGGCATCCCACCAGGGTTGGTGGGTAGGAGTTGAATTAGGTCTGAAAGAGATTTTGAAGAATAGCTTGGCCAAAGAAGGCATCCCGACGGGAGGCTTTATCTAGGTAGTAGTGGGCTGTAAAGGTGTGTACCGAAGCCCAGGTGGCTGCTTGACAAATGTCATCAATGGACACAGAGTGAAGATTAGCCATAGAGGCTGCCATGGCTCTCACATTATGAGCTGTGACATGGCCTTGAAGAGGAAGATTCTTACTCTCATAAGCAAAGGATATGCATTGTGCAATCCATTTGGATAGAGTTCTCTTGGAGACTGGACGTCCCAAATGACTAGAATCAAAAGCAATAAAAAGTTGAGAAGACTTTCTATGTTGCTGTGTTCTTTGTAGGTAAAAAGCCAAGGCTCTTTTACAATCCAAAGTATGAAGGTTCCTTTCTGCATTAGAGGCATGAGGCCTCGGAAAGAATACAGGAAGATAAATTAATTGATTTAAATGAAAAGGCAAAACCACCTTTGGCATAAGGTGTGGATGAGTTCTGAGAACAACCTTATCATGGTAAAACCTAGTATAAGGAGGATCAGCCACTAAAGCTTGCAATTCACTAATGCGACGTGCAGAGGTGATCGCAATTAGGAAGATGAGCTTCCAGGACAAAAGCTTTAGGGTTGTAGTGGCTAAAGGTTCAAAGGGCGGTTTCATGAGCTGCCCAAGAACTAGGTTTAAATCCCATGCCACTGGTGGTGGCTTGATGGGAGGCTTTGTTAATAGAAGACCCCTCATAAATCTTGATATGAGTGGATGAGAGGAAATTGGTTGTCTATTTAGAGGCTTATTTTTTTTTTTTTTTTTAGTGCCATCAAGTCAGTGTTGACTCATAGCAACCCAGCTACCTCTGGGTTTTCTTGGCAATGTATCACCGGAAGTACATTGCCAGCCTTTTCTTCTGAGGCAATGGAGGGTAAAGTGACTTGCCCAAAGTCACAAGGAGTGCCAGTGGGAATCGAACCCTTGATCTTCTGGGTATTAGGCAGTTGCTCTAACCACTAGGCTACTCCTCCACTCCTAGAGGATTATAGGAAGCTTCAATTGCACTAAGATGGACTAACTGAATTGGTCTTTAGACCAGAATTTGATAAATGAAGCATGTACTCTAGTACCGATTCCAAAGGTATCACAAGGGGGTTTAAGCCCTTTTGAGAACACCATATAGTAAAACGTTTCCACTTAAAGGCGTAAGAGCGTCTTGTGGAAGGTTTTCTAGAAGCCTGAAGGATATCCTTTACCTGTTGGGAAAGGTTAAGATCCTGCAGGTCTTGGCTTTCAGCAACCAGGCCCTGAGATGCAGGGACTGGGGATTCGGGTGCCATAGCATCCCGTTCTCTTGGGAGAGAAGGTCTGGAGCACACCCTAACTCCAGAGGTGTGGCTTGAGAGAGATGTAGAAGCAGGGGATACCACGTTTGTCGTGGCCACCATGGCGCTATGAGGATCATATGGCCTCTGTCTCTCTGAAGCTTGAAGAGTGTTTTGGGGATGAGGGGAATGGGTGGGAAGGCATAGAGGAAGTCCTGACCCCAGTGGAGGAGGAAGGCGTCCCTTGTCTGGCAACTGTGAGCCGGAATTCTGGAACAGAACCGGGGAAGTCTGGCATTCAGTGGACTTGCAAAGAGGTCTATGTCTGGGGTTCCCCAGATTTGAAATATCTTTGTCACCTGGTCTAGGTGGAGAGACCATTCGTGAAGCAGCAGTACTTGACTGAGTTTGTCTGCCCAAAGGTTTTGAATGCCTGGAAGATATACCACGAGAAGGTGAATTTGATGCTCTCTGGCGAGGACCCATAGTCGTAAAGCTTCGTTGCATAATAACAGAGAGCTTGTTCCACCCTGCTTGTTCACATAGAACATGGCTACTTGATTGTCCATTTGGACTAAGACTGTCTTATAGCTGAGCTGGGCATGGAATACTCGAAGAGCTAGATAGATTGCTCTGAGTTCTAGGAGGTTTATGTGAAGACAAGCCTCCTGTGGAATCCAGGTACCCTGGGTAGAGAGATGGTGCAGGTGTGCTCCCCATCCCACCTGTGATGCATCTGTTGTTAGGGTGGCCTGGAATGGGGGTTGTTGGAAAGGAGACCCCACTAAAAGATTCTCCAGTGATTGCCACCACTGTAGGGACAAGATCAGTCATTGTGAGTTTGCTATCTTGTCCGACAGATGTACTGTGGCCTGTGTCCACTGTGTGGATACTGCCCACTGGGCTGCTCACATTTGGAGACGAGCATAGGGAACTACATGAACTGTGGATGCCATATGTCCCAGTAATTGTGGAAGTTCGAGTAGTTAGGGAGGACTTTCCCGCTGCTTGAGAAGCAAGCTGCATTATGCGAAGACATCGGGGTTGTGGGAGAAAAGCCCTTGACTGTCTGGTATCTAAATGAGCTCCTATGAACTCCAGGGACTGAGACGGAGCAAGTTGGGATTTTGGGAGGTTTATGACCAATCCCAAGTATTGAAGGATTCGCATTGTGCGAGACAGTGCAGAGCTGGCTTCTGGAACCGTGGGAACGCGAATGAGCCAGTCGTCTAAGTAAGGGAAGATGAATATCCCTAGAGTTCGCAGAAATGCAGCTGCTACTGCCATGCATTTTGTGAATACTCTTGGTGCCGAAGCAGACCAAAAGGAAGAACCCTGTATTGGAGGTGTTTTCCTTTGAAAAAGAATCACAAGAATTTCCTGTGATCTGGATGGATCAGAATATGAGTATATGCATCCTTTAGATCTAGAGAGCAAAGCCAATCCTGACTTTGAAGGTATGGCAGAAGAATGTATTTATTTAATGTCTCTTATATACCGCGCTCTTTGAAAGTCAGTGCGGTTTACAGGTAACATAATCGTGCAGTGCAGGCGAGCAGACTGTAAAAGGGGGTGCTTGTTATGAAGGTACCACCATCTTGGCAAGTATGTAAATTAACTGTCTTGCAAAGGATTGTGGTTATTGAAGTCCATTCACACAAAGCTTGCCTTTTAAATAAATGAAGAAACTTGTAGTTGGTTGAGTGTAAGGCAAAAATTAGAGTTTATTTATGGGGTGATTATCCCACACACAGATATACTTGGTAACACATCCAGGATAACTTCTCCAGGGTTTATGCAATATAAACAAGGCAACTGAAAAATGCTTATGTAAATAAGTATCAAAGTCATTTATGGAACAGAAAGGCTTTCTTACAGTCACTGCTAATCAACTCCTTAGCAGTGCTGAGGTGAAACAAAACCAAAAAAGGAAAACTTCTTTTTACAAAAACATAGCTCTCTTTCTCCACACAGAAAAGAACTTTTAAATCCCACGTGTGCACGGCTTGTGCTGTGCTCTGCTCTACCAACAGGTGACAATTAGCTGCAATCAGTAGCTTGTTTTCAGCACACGTGCAAACTTTCCCAAAAGCTTTTCCTTTCCAACAAAACTTTATGGGAAGCCAGTATTTAGAATGTTTCCTTTTGATGTTTACTCTTATTTTTAGGATTTTCCTAAAATAACAACCTACTCAAAGAACAGTCCATATAAACATTCTCTTCATCGGATATTAAACCTTGCTCCTGAAATTGCATAGATTCACTTTCACTGTCTGGCTCAAGAGGGTTTTATGAACTGACCTCTATATGGAAAGAAACTGTTTCCCTGCTGTTTGCATTGCTCAAAGCTAGAGAAACGTTCACAGTTCATACCTGAATCCAGCCAAGCGTCAGGCTGCTTCTTCTGGTATTCTGGCCAGTATGCAATAGAGCTTCTGTGTCCTGTCCTCCAGTTGGTATCTCTGGACCTCAGGATCTTCTCTCCAGATGTCCTCCAAGAGGTATTTGGGCTCCTTTTCTCCTTAGCTGCAGCAGACCTCTTCCTAGGTGCTGCTTGAGGGTCCCTGGCTGTGGATCTCCAGACCTCTGGCTTTCTCCAGTCCTCTGAAGGTTGTTTCCCCCAGGAATTCTCCAGGCATACGTACTTCTCTGAGCTCCACTCTTAGACCGTCTGCTTCCTTGTCCTTGTTCCTTCAGGTTCAGGTTGTTCCTCCTGCTTCTGTTCCTCCTGGACTCCGTCTGGTTCTCCGCCCCCTTCTGCCTTCCTGAAGATTCCCCTCTAGTTTTAAAGGGCTTAGATTGCAACTCCTCCCTTGCATTCTTCAGGTGTTGTGGATTAAGCTCTCTCCTAGAGGCTGTTTGATTAGGGATGACATAATGCTTTCTCTGATTAGACTCATGCTTTTCCATTCTAGCTCCCCTAGGGACTTTCTGCATACTGGTGCATTCTGGAACATGTAGTCTTTTAGGGAAACAAGCTGTCTTATTTCTATAACCTGCCAGCACAGGTCCCTTAATCAGAGTAAATTCTCCTCTTTTGTCATTACTCCCTGAGCTTTGATAAGCTTCCTTATCACAAACAGGGGATTATATACAGGTTTCAACGGGTAACTATGTACAAGATACAAGACAGCTCAACTATTTACACATTGGCTAAGCTATATACACGGTGGTGGGTCTGGGGTATACTTCTACTCATCAGGGGGATCGGGGTCTAGCGGGCTGGGTTGCAGACTTGCGGCATAGCTGCGTGAGAGGTGCCTGCCTGGGACCGTGGGTATGTCTGACTGTGGGATGTCATCAGGTTCGGTGTAGTGCTGGAGGAACAGATGGTGCTTCAATGCCTTCCTAAACTGGGAGGGGTCATTGACAGCCAGGATGGCAGGTGGCAGGGCGTTCCAGCATGTGGGAGCATATAACGCGAATGCTCTGCTCCTAGCTGCTTGTGAGCATTTTGTGATTGCCCTCGGGAGTTTCAGGGTATTGAGAGCGGTTGATCTCCTTACTCTGTTGAGGGGGGTGGTATGAGATATGCGAGTGAGGTGGAGGAGCATTTGTGGATAGCCTTGTAGATCATCATTAGAACCTTAAAAGAAATCCTGCAGTGGACCAGGAGCCAATGCAGATGTTTCATAATTGGGGTTATGTTTTCCCTCCTGGAGGCTCCGTGCAGGATTGTAGCGGCCGCGTTCATTGCTAGTTGCAGAGGATTTAGTGTGTTTTTTGGGAGATCGTGTAGTATGGCATTCGCATAGTCGAAGTGTGGGATTATTAGCGCTTGGCAGACTGTCCGAAAGTCTTCAGGCTCTAGCAGTTGTCTCATGTGGCTAAGCGTCCGAATTTTGTTATAGATCGCTTTGACCATGTTGCTTATTTGGGCCTTCCTATTGAGCTGTCGATCCAATGTAACCCCTAGGTACCAAATTGTGGGCCTGCTGAGGAGCTCCGCATCTCGCACCTTCAGTGAGGTGGGTGGCTTGAATGTTGGGTTCCTAGTGATAAAGAGGACCTCTGTTTTTTTTAAATTTATTCAGAGTTTCTGTGAGTGTAGCCAATCTGTGACAGCATCGAAGCAGGCGGTTAGTGGTAATAGGTCTGGCTGATCTATCGAAAAGGGCATGTATAATAACACGTCATCAGCGTAGATTAGGCAGTTAATGTTGAAAGAACGGATGAGGTTGCATATGGGCTGCATGTAGACATTGAAAAGTAGGGCTGACAGTGAGGACCCCTGTCGTACGCCTTTCTCTTGGAGGAAAGGTGAGGAGGTGGAGGGACCGGCGCGAATGTGCTGCCATCTATCCGTTAAGTACGATGCACACCATGTTAGCGCAGTGCCCTGGACGCCCTTCTCACTGAGATGAGTGATGAGTATTTCGTGGCACACAGTGTCAAAGGCTGCTGCGATGTCCAGTAAGATCAAGGCAAACCCTTGTCTGATGTTGTCCAAGCCGATGGTCAACGTGTTGAATAACGTGGTCAACAGTGTTTCAACCCCATGTGATTCCTGGAAACCGTGCTGGCAGGGGTTGAGGGGTGCGCTGGTTTCAATGTGGTGGTGAAGTTGGCGTTGTACGACCTTCTCAATGATTTTTGCCAGAAGTGGGATGCTTGATATCAGCCTGTAGGAGTCCATCCTTGCTGGGTCCAACTTGCTGTTTTTTAGTAGCGGTCTGATGGCTGTTTGCTTCAGGCTATGGGGGAAGGTCCCCGTTGAGAATGATAGTCCGATGAGTTTAGAGAGGAAAGGGCTGAGCTCAGCACGCAGGGATTTTATCCAAAATGCTGGACAGGGGTCGTTAGGTGCTGTGGTGGTGTTTATGGCGGTGATGATGTCTTGTATGCTTTTTTCAGTTGGAGCATAGAAGGCAGTGATGATTTGCTTGATGTCCTTCATGGATGGTGCCAAGGTGGGTGGAGGGGTTGGGTTGGGTGAAATGAATGAGGAGGGTGTGTTGGTCTGGCCTGTCTTGGCGTGCAGGTAGTCAGCATATTCCTGGGGATCAGGGAGGCTTGGTTGTGTGGGAGAGGGTTCCTTCGATAAGGTCTTGATTAGGCTGAAGAGCTTGTGTGGTTTATTTAGGGAGTGCTGTAGTATCTCTGCATGGAATTGTTTCATTCTTCTTGTGACTGCTGATCGGTGTCTTCCCAAGTGAGCATTGTATAGTTCAAGATTCTCAGTTGATCGGGAGCAACGCCAGCGTCTTTTGAGCTTTCTGAGCAGAAGCAGCGATGTCTGAAGCTCAGGGGAGAACCAGGGCGCATTCTTTCTTCTTCCAGCTGGCTTATTAGGAGGTGATTTGACTACGGCATCCAGGCTTTCGTTCCACATGGAGATCATGTCGTCAAGGCTCTGTGCTGGGGGGTTTCGGAGAGGCTGAGCTCTGTCTAGGATTTCTTCCTTGTTGAAAGGCCGGAAGCATCTTGAGGATGCTTTGGTGGGTTCGCTTGAGGCCTGGGTTCTATTTATGTTGGGGTGTGTTGGTATCTGAAACCTTATCAGGCTGTGGTCGGACCATGGTACTGGGCTGATGGATAGATCAGGCTTGTGCATGGGGTCGATGACAGATTGTGGGGCGAAGATAAGGTCCAGTTTGTTTCCTTTTACGTGAGTAGGGGCGTTGACCAGTTGGGTATATCCTAACTCATTAAGGGCCTCGATGAAGGCGTTGGAGTGAGTGTCTTAGAGGAAGGTTGAAATCTCCCTTCACCCAGTTTGAAGCACGAGGGTTCTGTGGGTTATCGGCGATGTCTATAATTGTGTTTAAGTCATCTGGGGAAGGGGATGGGGCCCTATAGAACAAACTGATATTGCTGTGTTTATTCGATATGGTGATGGAGTCCAGGTTCATAGTGCTGCTGGCGGCGGTTAGCTGGAATTGTAGTTCCATCTTCGTTAGGATGAGTGCTCCTCCACCTCTTCTGTCAGCCCTGTAGCAGGGGTGAATGGTAAAGTTGGGGGGGACAAATTGGTGCAAGATGATGGCGTCTGACGTGGATAGCCATGTCTCAGTGATGAGTAGGATGTCCAGGTCGTGGGTGGACACCAGGTCAGTCACAGCTGGCCATTTGTTTCGGATCGATCGTGCATTTATAAGGGCGCACTTTAGGTTGTGGGGGTGGGTGTGTTGATCCCCCTGGGGCGGCTTGGTTTGCTGGAGGGCGACATAGATTAGGTGTAGGCCTGACACGCGTTTGGTCCCACCTGACTGGTGGCGGGGGGGGGCCCGGTATGCTTGTCTGGGGGGTAGGCAATATCACGCAGCCGATACAATGTATAAAGATTGAAGCATCATGCAGAAGGCTAAATGTATACAGATTGACTGGATAGACAACAACAGGCAATAGGTTACAGCTGTGTCTGGGTCTAGAGGATAGATCGCAGAGTTCCCAGAGAAATCATTTGAACTTTTCTCGGAACAGATATTTGTTCAATTCTCTGAGGTCTAGAATTGGTCTGTGTCCTTCTGCTTTCTTTGGAATAAGAAAATAGGGGGAGTAGAACACTGTACCCTGTTGGGGAATGGGCACTTCCTCTATTGCTTCCTGAGCAAGGAGTGTTGAGACCTCGATCCAGTAGATTGTCTAGAGAAGTTTGGGAATTGAACTGTTTTACGATTGTAGGAGGGGGCATGCTGTGAAAATGAAGCTTGTACCCCTCCCCTACAATGGACAGAGTCCAATTTTCTGCTGTTATTTGGTGCCATCTCTTGACAAAATGACACAACCTGCCTGGAATGTTTAGGGGTTCTGGATCTTTCAGAGGCAGGAAAGCTAAGCTCTCTAGGAAGGAGTCAAAGCCCTTGAGGGGGCTGAGCCTGAGGAGCTGGTTGAGCTCTCGGGCCTTTTGGCTTCTTTTGTTATCTGGATTGTTGCTGTTGTCCCTTTTGGGCAAGTTGACCCTGACCTTGCCCTTGCTGGGTATAGGATGGATAAAACTTCCTCTTTTTGCTGAAAACGGGTTTTTTATAGGGTTTCTTTTTGGCTGGAGTGGCTGTAGATTTTGACAATCTGTCTAAAGTGAGATTGTCAGTATCTATCTCATTAGCCTTTTCCTGCCAATTCTTGCCAAAGAGGTTTTCTCCTGTGCAAGGGATTTTCCTAATTTGTCCTGTACCCAAATCTCCAAGTCTGATGCCTGAAGCCAGGTAATCTGATGTGTTCCAAAGGCAATAGCAGAAGTTCTGCTGATGCATTCAAAGCAGTCAAAGGCTGCACGATTTACAAATTTGGAAATGTCTTGAGCATGCTTGACAAGAGTAAGGAAGTCTTGTCATTTGTCATCAGGAAGAAGGGGACTTATAAGCTCCAAGTCTCCTGTGACTTCTTTGAGGAGCATTCCCATATATAAAATATATGAGCTGATCCGAGCTGAAAGCATGGAAGCCTGAAATGTTCGACGCCCAAAGGCGTCAAGAGTCCTGCATTCACGACCTGGAGGATTGGATGCATGTCATTTTGCACTTTTCATCCTACGCATGGCTGATTCCACTACCATCAAATGGTGTGGCAGCTGAGTCTTTTGAAAACCAGGACATGGTGGAACTCAATACATGGTATCGGGTCTCCTAGAATGAGGAGATGTGGTCAGAGGTGTTTCCCACATTCTGAGCATCAAATCATGAAGAATTTCATGAATGGGCAGGGTAGCTGCCTCTTTGGGAGCCTTAGGGTATTGGAGTATTTCCAATTCCTTTGCTCTAGGTTCCTTTTCAGGAGCTACCTTGATTGATAGGCCTCGGGACACATCACAAACAAAATCCTGAAAAGACATGTCCTCTGGAGGAGACATTCTGCGTTGAGGAGAAGAGGAGTCTTCCAGAAGAAGTACTCTGGTACCAACCGAGATATCCGAGTCATCGGAATCGGAAGATTCGAAGCATCTCTGATCCTGATGTTCATGCAAAGCACAGTATCGGTATCGATCGAAGTCGGCACCGAGTTGGTCTGGTACCGATCTGTCGATGCCCGAACAAGTTGGCATGGGCAGAATTCCTACTGGGGCCAGTACCGTCAGTGCTGGTACTGGTATCGGTGTCAGTACCGGTGCCCATTGAACCAACGGTACCGCAGCTGCAAGGAGAGCTGCAAGACTGCGTTCGATAGCGAGGAATCTCTGGTCTATCGACGCTGCCGATGCCTGGGTATCAGTAACGGTAGAAGCAGCCGGAACCCCTGAGCATGGCACCAGTAGGTCTGCCGAGGTCGAGGCCTCGAGAACATCCTGGAGCCCCGTTAGTGCTTTGGAGGCCGAAGCCTCCCACCGGGGCTGTTTTGCCAGTATAGTTTCCTCAAGGGTAATGCCAATGGCTTCTCGATGCTTGGAAGGAGATCTACCCTTTGAGGACTGGCTCTTATGTTTAGTTACCTGAGATCCATGGGAGGAAGATGAGGCTCTGTAAGACGTTGATGCAATTGACATCGCATCTGAAGAGAAGAGGGTACCGAGCTTTTCAGCCCAGTTCTGTCTTCCTCTTTTGGTCATCCCCATACAAGAGGAACACTCCGATGGAGAATGGTCAGGGCCTAAACATTTGAGACACCAGTCATGGGTATCGGTGACGGAAATGGTACCGCCACACTTGGTACATTTTTTAAAACCACTAGCTGTTTTTTCCATTTTTCAGGAAAATGGGGCCTAATGCCCAAAATGGTGCCTAGCACCAAAAAGAAAAAGTTTCTGAAGAGAAACACTTCAGAAGTAAATTTGTTTTTTTTTTGAAAAAAAGAAGAAAAGAGAACCGGTGGTACCGGTAAGGCGTCGAGCGGAGGCAGGCGCGACCACTAGAAAAAGAAGTTTAAAGAAGACATTTTCTGCGGTGACAGGGTATGTGACCTGTCGGCTCCGCGGAAATCGAAGAACTGAAGAGGGACAGTTGGAAAGGAGGGAAGGCAGCGCACATGTGCTGAGGGATGCTCCCAAAAGCATTCCTATTGGACGATGGGGAGCGCTCCCGCGCAGGCTCCTTCGGTACCGACGATACCCATATGTGAAGACTACATTCCTGCTTGTTCCTGGAGATTATAAGATATGCCATACTGGGTCAGACCAAAGGTCCATCAAGCCCAATATCCTGTTTCCAACAGTAGCCAATCCAAGTACAAGTACCTGCCGTCTCTTTTCCAAGCTGAAGAGCCCTAATCTTTTAAGCCTTTCCTCCTAGAGATATCCTTTCCCGAAACTGGATGAATAAACTTTCTGCAAAATAAAGTAAATGGCTGGAGGAATCAGTACTCTTTCACTGTGTGCAACTGCATTAGTATAAATGTTACAGGCTGCAAAATCACTTTAAAAAACAATTAAAATGTAGCAATAAAATACTACAGTAATTTCAAGGTATAATATGGAACACACCTTAGTGATATGAATGTACAAAAATGAAGTACATTCTATCATGCCCAACTGAACTTAAAACAAAAATTCATAGCTACCATCTTTTATTAATTATTGTAAATGAATCCTGTCATTATGTCATCGCAAGTACACAAAAGCCTCTTAGAAATCAGCTCAACCTGTTTTGTCTGTTTTATATGGTCTTGTAATTAACTTCGGAAGCACTGCAATAGCTTGAACTAGGCGGCTGTGTCAGGTTCAGTGGGTCTTGCTTGCAGCCCTTAGGATCAATGTCCCTTCTCCCCACCTGGCACTGCTCTGGTCTTGCTGTTTGAAATGCCTATGATTGGCAGACAGATCCTGTGAAACTGCTGGTTCCTGAATGTTAAAACCATGAGATGGCTGGAACAATGTTAAGTTGGGAAGGCATGAGTTAAAAAAAAATGCAAGCTGCTTATGGTCAGAGGCCAGACAACTGATCACTAAGCCACAGTCTCTTGGGTTCCTGCGAATACGGCAATAACTTCATCAGAAGCTTGGGTCCAGCCCCAGAGGAAGACATTGAAACTGAGCCTCAAGTACAAGTACCTGAGGCTGGTCTGAAGCCTAAATCTGCAGGGATGACAGGAAGCCACTGGCAGCTCTGTAGGGGCAAGGAAGAATCCAAATCAAGGCCCAGCATGGGTCGTCTCTCCACGGAAACAAGGGAAGATGAAATTCCAGGAAGGCAGGGATAGAATGAAGCTCCAGAGAGAAGAGGGTTTGTGTAGGCAGGAATGGGCAAGAATGCCAAGTAGGTCAAAAATGGAGAAAATCGTGGCAGGAAGTCCCAAAGGTTTCTTGTCCCAGCAGGGTTTAAATATAATCGCCATCCGCGCAGACTGATCCGTGCAGCTCAGTAGTACCGGTAGTAGTGCTATCAGCCACTCTCACTCCAACCATTAGCTGAATAATGTTACTTGATGACTTTAAAATCAAGTCTCCCACTTTTGCGGGATCACATGAAAAATGGTATTGCTTGTAGTACTTAAACACAGATGTAGTTTTTATATTTGTAGTGACCTAGGATAAGTGATGACAATATTACAGTAATTTCTTTAAATAAATGACAATGGTCTCCCCCACAGTGAGCGCTCATTCTTTTTGTAATGACCAGAGTGGTGAAGGGCAACTCAAGTCTAGATCTTCAAGCCAACAAAACTTCATCTATCATTTTTCATGGACTTATTCCAGCTTCACATCCTTGCAATCTGCTGTCTCCTTGTTCATGATCCATGGGCCCGATATTCAATTGGGCAGGCTATGTGCCGCGTCAGCACAAAGCCCTGCCCGCTGACCTCTAAACCCGGATATTCAATGCTGTGGCAACGGCATTGAATATCTGGATTTGGCAGAGCCTAACCAGGTAGCAGCGATATTGGACCACTACCTGGTTGGCATTCATGGCTAGAACTAGGCGAGCCAAAAGCTCGCATGGTTTTAGGAGTGGATCACTAACCAGGTAGTGGTCCAATATCGCTGCTACCTGGTTACTGGCAATCTCCGCTCCCGCACGCCCAACATGCCCCGATACTAACCGGATAGCTTCGGGGTATGTAGGGGACATAGATGGGGATGTTCGACGGCACTAACCATGTAGGTGCTGTAAAATATTCCCATTTAAGGCATTTATGCGGTTTACTGGGCTGTAAACCATGTAAATGCCTTTTGAATATCAGGCTCCATCAGTTCTGCACCAAATGTTATGATGCATTTGGTTTACAAGCACGTCTGACAAAATAAATGAGAGCCTTATAAAATAAATAAATCAACAAAAAGCAGATTTCAAAATATAACACGGTACGGGGTGATGAAAGATGAATAAGTTAAGCATTTATTTTCACAGCAGCATTTAAAAAAAATATGTGGACTTAGCAGTTTATGTCACCGGATTCCATTTTTTACTTGGCAAGAGAAACCCAAGCATCGTCTCTCTCCAGCCCAAGGACGTGAGAATCAATGTGGCATAACACTCTGTACAATCCTTTCACTATGTAACTTTCAGACTGCAAAAGTCAGTCTCCTCCGTTTTCTAATCGTGGACTGAAAAAACAAACCAGTAACTGCTTCAGTTGTGCTCCATGTCTTCAGCTTACAATAGAACAGAGTCCAAGTCCTGTCAGGTTTGCACAACAGCCTTGTACTAACTAGAGGAATAAAAGAAAAATCAGATGATCATTTTAAAAGCAATTCCAGGTAATCCATGGATCAGATCTGATTTTGTTCTATTCATGGGGGACTGTTTACTGAGCTGCACTATTGGTTAGCATTACCCCATTTGTAACTAGGTCCCACTGAATAACATGGGACCTAGTTACAAATAGCGCATGCCAGAACTGGCGGTAGGCCCCCTGCAACCTACAGCTCAGAAACCCCCTCCCTCATTGCTATTAATGGTGGCTACATCCCAACCCCTTTTACCCCAAAACTCTTTTGTCCACTCTTTTCCCATGATGCAAGTATATCTCCTTCAAATCCATTGTTGTAAGAAAATTGTAGTGAGGGGTTTTAGTAAGTATGCCGCTAAATGTGACAAACGACAAGAAGGGCTCAATTGCCCCAAAAGAACACCTCCCAACAACAGCAATTTGGCGGCCCCCAACACAGAATTTTCCACCTTCATAAAAACAAGAGAGGCTGAGTGGTCCCCTATACCAGGGCTGGTGCCACCATTCGGCGACAGTGATGGCAATGCGGGCAGTGGCAGGATGGAGCGCCTGCCTATGGCGCTTCCAATGCTTGCACTGGCCCTGCCCTATACAGCATTCCCCACCCTCACAAAAACAAGAGGAGCATTGTGACCTCAACACAACACCACCTACTCCAACACAACATCACCTACTCTAACACCACCTACTCCAAGAGAGGCATGGCAACCTCAACATAGCTCCTGAAACTGCACACTGGACCAGCACAATATTAATGTAAATATATATTCTGCAAAAAATAAAGGGAACTAAAAGAAAAAGAAAGAACCACAGTGCAGTTTATAACACCAAATTATAAAAGTATAACATTTTATTTTGTTGTTCTAAACTGCATTAGAGTTGTTGCTTTTTCTTATTGAACATATGTTCTGCATCCACAGAAAGCCCTCCCTCGATAATGGGTGCAGAGCAGAATTATGGCATTCACCCACAGAACTCAATATATTAAAAAAATAAAAAAGCTGATTCTGGTCATCTCTGTAACAACAACGTAAATATTCTCCAGTACAAAGCACATTGTGAACTAATATAAATTGCTACAAAATTCACTGAGAATCTACAGAGCAAATCTATCATACCATACTAGCACCAACTTCCAAAACTTATACAGCAAGGAGTCAGCCCAGAAAAAAATAGCTCTGTAAATATCACAATGAGCGCTAGAATATCCATACACCTATTTAAAAAGCTGAATAAGTCAGATTACTACATTACAGATCCCTATGTTAACAGAACACATGGCCTCAGTCACACACTCAGAACATAGACCCTCATCAAAGTACTGAATAAGTGACTATAACCTAAAAATAAAAAAATGTAGACAAAAATTAAACTTAAACCCAAATGTAACACCAGAGAAATAAAAAGAGATGTATTTCCTCATGCTGTGTAAAGTATAAAGATAGCACATAATCCAATCACTAAATCAGAAATAAAGGGTCGATTTTCAGCACCAACCTCTAGCACTACTAAAGCGGGTAGCTGCAAGCGCTGAGCTTACAACCCGGATATTCAATTCCGGGGCCTTATCTGGGCTCTGGCACTGAATATCCAGGCTGCCCGGATTGCCGCAAAGCTAACAAGGAAGAGGCGATATTCAGCCACTGCCCAGTTAGCTTTTGCGGCAAAAGTTAGACCAGGGTTTACTGCACCTGAGTTTCGCCGCATATCGCCAACAAAGCAGCAACTCAATATCGCCGCTGCCTGCTTAGCAACAAGTGGCACTCGGGAACACCTCCAGCATGCCCCGATACTACCCACTTAGCACTGGGGCATGTAGTAGCAGCGGCACGTGTGAGATTGCAAACCGTGTAAATGCCTTGGAAGATATCCCCCCCCAAACCTTTTTTTTTACCTTTGTTGTCAGACCATTTTATTCTCTGATCATGATAGCTCCAATCTGAGGTTTCTGCTTTCTTTGTTTTCTCTTAGCTCTCTTCTACGGTGTCTAGTCCCTCTGCCATTTCTTGTCCTTTTAGTTTTCTTCCTTCAATTTTACTCTCTCTCTCTGTCCACTCAGATCTCATTGCTCCCTTCTTACTATCCAGTCCTCAATCCCCCCTTGTTTACTCCATCTACCAACCATATCTGAACTCACCCCAGTTATCCCATTCCCTACGTCTTCTTCCCTGGTCCATTACTCCTTAGTCTTTCACTCACTCTCTCTCTCTCCCCTTTACCTCCCAATGCCTCCCATGTCCAGCATCTCTTCTGCTTTTCTGTGATCCCCCGCCCCCACCTTGTCCAGCATCTGCCCTCTATTTCTCTGTGATATCTCCTTGCATCCAGCATCTTCTCTCCACCTTCGTCTCCATTTCGCTCCATCTCTCTATACCTCCTCCGTCTCCCTAGCTCCCTACCCCCATGTCCAATAATTCTCCTCCATCTTCTTATGTCTCTCTGTCTTCCCTTGCCTAGCATTTCTCCTTGGTCTTCTTATCTGGCCCCCACCTTTGTGTCCCGCATCACCTATTTCTCTTCCCTCTCCCTGCCACATGGCCCTCGCATTGTCCCTTCAATCGTCTGTCTCTCGTTCCTGCAATCTTACCATCCATCCCCCTCCTTGACACAGCCATTGACACCGCCACCACAACTGTCACACCATCTCCGCAAAGCAGCAGCCACAGCAACATTAAAATATACAATAAACATGGGCCTCTGCGACTCAGGCACTCCTCGAAGGCTCTGCTGGTCCTGCCCCCTCTAACATAAAAGCGTGTATCAGAGGGTGGGACCAGTA
This sequence comes from Ichthyophis bannanicus, assembly GCA_033557465.1. NCBI lineage: Eukaryota > Metazoa > Chordata > Amphibia > Gymnophiona > Ichthyophiidae > Ichthyophis > Ichthyophis bannanicus. The sequence continues at coordinate 303,890,421 of CM066032.1, read as the reverse complement.
GAACCTTAAGATTTGCTGAGGTCTTGAGTTATGGAAGCTCCGAGCTTATTGTTATTGCTGTTGTGGCCATGACTGCAGCAGTAGGGCAAGGGAAGGAATTGGATAATGCTGCTGTGTGTGTGTGTATTGTGCTGGCGTGGGGTGCATGTGTGTGTGTTTATGTGTGTGGTACACAAGGATGTGGGAGCCGGTGTATCTTCAGGGAGGCTGTGTCCTTTGACATACTGACATTGTGGCCTTTTCGCCCCAAGTATTCCTCCCTCCAACCTCTAACCTCCTATATTCCTCCCTCCAACCTCCTGCCCCTCTCCTGTCCCCCCCCCACCAGTCTCTTCCCCTTCCCAGACTCTGTCCCTTTCTCATTTCCCCTTTGCACTCTTACTCCCTGCCTTTCATTCGCCTCCCCCCCAACCCCCCCCCCCCAGTCTTCCTTTCCCTAAAACATCGCCCCTTTAAATTTCTCCCAACTTCTCTGCCTCTCTCTGGCCCAAACTCTAAACTGCCCTCAAAAGTTGCAATAAAGATAAAATAAAAATGCTGCTTTATTTAGCTGGTAAGTATGGATTCCAAAAAGGTGCGCCATTTAGCTCTGTCATTCCTTGAATCTTACCAAATGAGTGGGAAAATATCCTCCGTCCAGCACAAACACAGAGCAAAATCTGCTCCTCCACTATATATGCTGGTGCAGCAGTTAGCCTGTCAGTATTCTATAACTGAACCCCTTGGATCTCCCATTCCCTATTATCCAATGTTGTACAATCTTATAGTCACACATTCACTCTTTTTTGTTTCCACCATTATTAATGAGTAACACAAGCCAAAGCATTTCCCTGGACTGGTCTGGCAGAACTCAAAGAATAACACCTATCAGGTAAGGCTATACTTTTGCTTCGTCCAGACCAGTGGCATACACCAAAGCCCTTTTTATCTGACGGGGAAGAAACCCACCACAGTTGTCAGGACAGCCACTCCAAAGACAGCTAGTTTACTGGACATCAGGTCCAGTCTATAGCATTGTGAAAAAGGATGAAGAGATGTCCATGTCAGTGCTCTACAGATATCTTCTAGTGGAACAGATCTTTATTCTTTATTTTATCTTTATCTTTATTTTGCTTTCTAATATACCGCTCTACGCTTGAGCATCTGAGCGGTTTACAATACATAAAACGCTGCAGAAAGGAAAAGAACATCATAAATTGGACAGGAAAACGAAAATAGAATGAAACATTAAGAGGAAGGAACAGGGGAAGAGGGGGTGGGGTCAGCCTCAGCATGGAGGAGAAGGGGAAGGGAGATTGAAAACAGATGGGAAGAGATGGGTTGGGTTTTCAACATTGACTTGAATTTGGTGAAGGAGAGTTCCAGTCACAAATCCAGGGGGAAGGAGTTCCACAGTTTAGGGCCGAGAAAAAAAGGCAGAGTTACAGGTGGACTCCAAGTGTGCTTCTGAGGGGGAGGGAAGGATATACAGTTGGTGTGAATGAGCCAGAGTGAGAGCTGAAGGATATGTAGGTGGACCAGGTTTGAGAGGTATTCTGGAGTGACCTATACTCCATCCAGTGGCCAAATGTGCTTTTAGGGCTTTCAGAGTTTCATATTCATGCAAGCTATGCACCACCATGATGATCTCTCTTACCATCTGGCTAAGCTGCTTTGCCGCTTCAAAATTGCCAAAAAAGGACAAAAAGCCTGTTAGTCCTTCAAAAAGTTCAGTAATCTTTTGATATTTATGCCATGTTCTTCTATGTCCAGGTGATGTAGCACCCTGCTAGTGTGCTCACCCTCAAGTCACATGGGAATGGGCAGCTTGATTATCTGGTTGAGACAAAAGGGTGTAAATCACCATCAGCAAGAAAAATGGCACCCTATCCTTAGCCTGGAGTTCCAAGACCCTCCTAAGCTGATGTAGAAGCTACCAGAAAGACAGCCTCTCTCGAGATATCCCCCAACAATGCTGCTTTGAGAGGCTTTAAAGGATAGTCTCCTAGAGTGTTGAAGACAAAATTCAAGTTTCATAGAGGTTACCTTCCACTTCAAAGAAAGCGCAATATGCTTGGCACTCCACAGGACACACATCACTTGTTTATCTTTTAGCAGAAAAACTCCCGCTACAGGCCTTCCTATAACATAAGGGCACACACTGTATTCTAATGGAGTTAAAAGCTAGGCCTCTATTAAGCCCTGCCTGCAGGAAATCCAAAATACCTGAAACTTAAGCCCTCCACAGAAAAATGCACGTTTCTTCCTGCACCATGAATCAAAAATCCTCCAGAATCTATTTCTGCATGCTTCAATCTGTACCTGACCAGCCCCACAATCCACTTTAGCAATGCAGTCCACCTGGCATAACAGCAATGCTGATAATGAGATTCAGCTTGAGGTCTACCCAGGCCTTGTGGCATCCCATTCCTCCTCTTGCATGGCTTCCTGTTACCATGCAAACTCTACCAAAGGAGAGGAGGGGCAGATCATTGCAGGGCCTGGGCAAGCCCCACACTTAATTTCATTATTAGCATTGCTGTAATACTGGACAGACCGCATCGTTGAAGTGGACAATGGTGAGAGATGGACATCTTGGGCTGACTACAATGAACTTGCAGAACATATGTTTCCAGTTTCGCTTGTGAGTACTGCACACCGGGTTTAAACAACCTTCAAAAATTAAGGCAACGGCTTTATAGCCATTACAGGCAACCAATACAGTTGATGCAAAACCAAGTCCTAACAAAATAGAAACTGAATATTTTGTACAAAGTGTTAGCTACATAAATGCTTACATAAGAAACAGGGAACAGGAGGGTAGAAAAAACATGGGGCATATTTACTAAACTGCAGTAGCCTTTTGCAGCTATTACAATGTGATAGCTGCAAAAGGACCGTGGTAGTTGCATGGGGGCGTTCCCAGCCTTCCCCTGCAGATACTGTGGAGTGTGGGCACTTACCATGGAGACCCAGGATCCATGGCAAGGGCAAGGGGAGGACAGATAGTAAATCTGTAAATTTGTTACCGGAGGATGTAGTAAAGGCTGTTAGTGTAGCTGGGTTTAAAAAAGGTTTGGACAAGTTCCTGGAGGAAAGGTCCATAAACCATTATTAAGAAGGGACCCAGGATATCAATGCTTGACCCAGTACAAGCATTGCGGAACCTGTGTCCCTTGGGGAAACTGCTAGGTACGTATGACCTAGATTGGCCACTGTTGGAAACAGGATACTGGGCTTGATGGACCTTGGTCTGACCCAGTATGGCATATCTTATGTTCTTATGTTCTATCCAAGCACCAATTGTCTTCCTTATCCTAAGAACATTGTCAGTGCCGTGGATGTACAGATCCTGATCCCCACTGGGAACTGTCTGGGAGGGGGGAAATTGGTGATCCTCTTACAAAGTTAAAAGCCCAGCTAGCCATTTTGGCATGGTGGATGCCAAAAATAGGAATACCTACTCACCGCCTCCCCCTAGGTCCACCACGCAAAATGCAGATATTACAGAAAAGAGCCTGTGATATCTGAATTTCACCCGCGTTGGCTGCTACCATCAGGTGATAATTCCACATTAGCCCCACGGTAGCAGCTAACGCAGTTTAGTAGACATACCCCATCCCCTATTTTCTATCTAGTCTGCCTACCTGCTCAGCTCTGCAACTCTCTTACAGAGATCCCCTATGCTTGTCCAATGTTTCTCATATTCACAGACTATCCTAGTCTCCACAAGTCCCACTAGAAGAATGTTTCATGCATCCATCATTTTTTCTGAAAATAAATTTTCTTAGGATTAAACCCGAATCTACCCCCTTTCACCTTTACTCTATGACCCCTTATTCTAGAGTCTTCTGTGCATATATATCTTAGAGGTATCTCCCCATCCCATCTTTTCTCCAAGATAAACATATTTACATCTTTAAGTCTGCCCCAATATACGTTTTTGGATGAAAACTTTGACCATTTTAGCAGCAGCCCTCTGGGCTGACTCCATATAAATCCATATGAGTGATTTACATTAATCTCTAAGTCCAGTAACTCAGGTATGGATCACTGTTGCAAGATCACTCTTAGAAAGTTAATGATGAAAATTCCAAATAATAAACATTTGTGCAAAATAGTTGCTAAATACATTGGGTGTCATTCTGACCCATGATTAGTGGAGATATACGTCCAGGTCAGATGTATATTCCCCAATAAACACCCGGGTCGTATTCCACCATAAGAGCTCACCATACATACAATACAGATGTGTGGGGAGCTCTGTACGAGAGCAAGCCAAAGGAGGAGCGAGGGCAGGCTGAAGGCGTGACCCTGAACCCGGACGTACAGGACCGATTTCAGTCGCGGCCCTATAAGTCGGGGGGGGGGGCAAGGATGCATGGGGAACTTATTCCACCTCAGAGGTGGAATAAAGTCCCCTGACTTTAGCGGACAACATGGGATGAACATGCTGAAGAGGTGAGAAGGGGCTGGGGGTCCATTGCAGCCCGATCCTGGCCTCGGCAGGTTTGATCGGGCGTCGGGCAGTGGGGAAATAGGACCCCACTGCCCGACTTATAGGGCCGCGACTAGTAATTATCCTTGTGTATCATACCAGTTCATCCTTTCCTGACATTGCCTCACTCAATGCCTGCCTGACACTCCTTCATGACTGGATGTCCTCTAATTTCCTGCACTTGAACCACTCTAAGTTCTCTGCCACCTGGATCACTTTTCGGGCACCTCGCCCTCCTTTGACTCCTTCTTGCGTCTCCACCCCTATTCCTGTGGTGTCCTCCTTCAAATACTTTGGAGATTGACTTGACGCTGACCTTTCATTCTCCGACCATATCTCATTAGTTTCCTGTCAGGCATTTTACCATCTTCGTCAGGTTCGCGCAGTATGCCCCTTTCTGTCCCCCACCTCACTGACTATTCTCCTTCTCTCTTTCGTTATTTTCAGACTGGACTATTGCAATATTTCCTTTGCCGGGCTCCCACTACACCAACTTCACAGGCTTCAGCTCCTTCAGAATACCGCCGCTCATCTCCTCACCTTTTCATCCCGTTATGATCATGTTTCTCCTCTCCTGACTGGCCTCCACTGGTTACCTTTACACTTTCGGATTCAGTTCAAAATACTCATGATTGTTCACCATGTAATTCATTCAGCCACACCTCAGTATCTTGCCGATCTCCTCCATTATCACAACCCCCACCACCTCCTCTGCTCTATTCACAATTTCCGCCTGGTCCTTCCCTCCCCCAACCAAGCCCATATAGAACGTACTAGTTCCGCTGCTTTCTTCTTCCTTGGTCCCTCCCTGTGGAATTCCCTACCTCTTTCCCTCCGTGCTGAGCCTTCCTATGCTAGGTTCAAAACTGCTTTAAAGACTCACCATTTCCACCTGGCCTTTAACCCTCCTACTATTGCCCTCTGACTCTTCCCCTTTGACTCTTATTCTACCTTTCTCTTCTTCCTATCCTGCTGCCCTCCTCTTTCCTATCATTTATTGGCATTCCTTTCTATTTCCGAGTAGCCTTTTTTATTGTAGACTGCTTGTTGCTTTGGCTAAGCGGTATATCAAATTTCCAAATAAAGATAAAGATTTGGAAGCAGCAGACTAGTAAATCTGAAAGATGCCTTTGCACAGAGTACTATAGCGCTACAAGATGTACGCAGTAGAATTCCTATCTTCCAATTTTTTTCAAGCTAGGCACCGGATGTTCAGAAGATTGCTTTCCAAGCTGCATGTGCTCACTGTCAGTTACTTATTCAAATGCCAACTCTCCATAAGCAAGTGTGGAATAACTACCTCTGTGTTCACCCGCACAGACAGGATATGGAAGAGGGTCCACTTGTACTCACAAAAATATTCATTTGCCAGCAATTAGAGACAATTTCAATATAAACTAAACTATAAGTACCTTAGTTACTGGCCGGGTCTCCCAAGATAGACAGGTCTCAGCTGAGATGCCAGACTAAGACAAACTACCCATCTGGGCAGCAGCAGAATGAGACGGTGTTGTAAGCGGAGGGCCATATTTCTGTGACAAATGCAACACTGGAATTAACTGCACAGAAGAAAGGCTTGGCAAATCTACTTCTGTATCTTGCCTCAAAAACCCAATGGATAGTCACAAAACAAATTGCACTTTAGTGCTGGAAGATGAGACCCCCAGGTTGTAAGGCACTCAAATGGCTAGTGGGGATGAGCTGAAGACTTCTCAGAGTAAAGCCAGCATTTATGATGTTGCTGGATCTGCTGATGTAGCTGTGCATGAAAAGAGTCAGAAGTTGCAAAGCTATCTCACATATTGGGACATGGAACGTATGAAGCATGAACAAAGGGAAGTTGGAGGTGGTCAAGAATGAAATGGAATCAGGGCCGGCCCGTCCACTGAGCAAGAATGTTTTTTGCACAGGGCCCCGCATTTCAGGGGGCCCCGCGCAAAAAACATTCTCCATCATCCCAAGTAGATTAAAAAAAACCCGGCTGCTGCTGCCGCTTCTGCCGTGGCAGCGGCAGAATCAAGCGTTCCGCCGTGGGGCCCCCCTCCCCCCTGCCCGGAAAAGCCTCCCTGCAGCATCAGCTAGCTCCGGAGTCCCAAAGCGCGGGCTTTCAGAGCCGCGAGAGTTTCCCTTTCTCGTGGCTCTGTTAATCCCGCCGGGGCTGATGGGATTTCCCACCACCCTCGGCGGGCTTAACAGAGCCGCGAGAGGTCAGAGAAGCTCTCTCCGCGGCTGTGAAAGAAGCCCGCGCTTTGGGACTCCGGAGCTAGCTGATGCTGCAGGGAGGCTTTTCCAGGCAGGGGGGAGGGGGGCCCCGCGGCGGAACGCTCGATTCTGCCGCTGCTACAGCAGAAGCGGCAGCAGCAGCCGGGTTTTTTTTTAATCTACTTGGGATGATGGGGGGAGGGGGTTAGGACTGGTAATGGGCTATGGGGGGGGGCTAAGACTGGAAGTGGGCTGATGGGGGGGTTAGGACTAGTAATGGGCTATGGGTGGGCTAAGACTGGAAGTGGGCTGATGGGGAGAGTTAGGACTAGTAATGGGCTATGGGGGGCTAAGACTGGAAGTGGGCTGATGGGGGGGGGGTTAGGACTGGAAGTGGGCTGATGGGGGGGGTTAGGACTAGAAATGGGCTATGGGTGGGCAAAGACTGTAATTGGGCTGATGGGGAGGGTTAGAAATTTTAATGGGATATGGGGGGGGCTAAGACTGGAAGTGGGCTGATGGGGAGGTTTAGGACTGGTAATGGGTTATTGGGGGGCTAGGACTGGAAATGGGCTGATGGGGGGTTAGGACTGGTAATGGGCTATGGGGGGCTAAGACTGGAAATGGGCTGATGGGGGGTTAGGACTGTTAATGGGCTATGGGGGTGGCTAAGACTGGAAATGGGCTTATGGAGGGGGCTAAGACTGGAAATGAGCTGATGGGGGGGCTAGGACAGGAAATGGGTGATGGGGAGGTTAGGACATAATGGGCTATGGGGGGGCTAAGACAGGAAATGGGCTGAGTGGAAGGAGCGCTTGAAAAGCAAAAAGCTCATGGGGACGGGGCCATGAAATGGAAATGGGCTGAGTAGAAGGGGGGCTTGAACTGCAAATAGCTGATGGGGAGGGGGCTTGAAATGGAAATGGGCTGTGAGGGGAGGGAGCTAGGACTGGAAATGGGCTGAGTGGGGGGGCTAGGACAGGAAATGGGCTGATGGAGGGGCTAGAATAGGACTGGAAATGGGCTGTTGGGGGTTGCTAAGATTGGAAATGGGCTGTGGTGGGGGCTTGGATTGAAATGGACTCATGGAGCGGCTAGAACTGGAAGTAGGCTCATGGGGGGCTTGGATTGGAAATGGGCTGAGTGGAGGGGAGCTAAGATTTGACATGGGCTGATGGTGGGGCTAGGAAAGGACTAGAAATGGGCTGATGGGGGGCTGGGATTGGAAATGAGCTGATGGAGGGACTCTGATAGGACTGGAAATGGATGGGGGAGCTAGGACTGGAAATGGGCTGATGGTGGGGCTAGGATAGGATTGGAAATGGGCTTATGGGTGGCTAGGACTGGAAATGGGCTGATGCGGGGACTAGAAGGGAGCGGATGCTGGGTGGGGCTGGAACTAGAATGGAGCTGATGTTGGGGGAGGATTAGAATGGGATGGAGCTGGGAGAGTGAAATGGAGATGGAAAAAATATTTTGTGTGGGAGGGAAGACAAATCTACAATTGGCCGGATATTGGGAGAGTAAGTGGGAATTCAGGATGGAGGGGTAAAATTTGAATGGATGAAATAGGAATGAGGAAAGAGCAAAAGGAGAAAGATTAGTATTTTAAAGTAGATGTAGAGAGAGAATGGAAAAAAACTAGAAGAGAGAAGAAAGGACAAATGGAAAAAGACGATGGAGAGTTAGCAGAAGACACGAAGAAACCAGAAGAAAGTGGCTGGAGCAATTGCAGCTGAAAAACAATGCACAAAAGGTAGAAAAATATCTCTTTATTTTGAATTTATTAATTGGAATATGTCAGCTCTGGTAAATGTGCATCATTAACGTCTGCGCTTTGTTTAGTACAAGAGAAAATTAATGAATAGTTTTATTTCTACAGTGTTGTACATTCCAAGTTTGGCTTTCTGGGTTCCCAGTTTAATATTGTCGTCCTGTTTCTAAATTGTGATTCCTTGTTTGGTGATGGTCTATGTTCTGCATGTGTAACTGAGCTGAGGTATTCTGTTTATATAATTCCTATTTGACATTGCCACTTGTTCTCTTTCCCCAGTAGGTCATGTATTATTATTCTCTGAAATGTATTGGTTTAATATTTGCAGTGTTTCCTTTTGATAGGTAGGGTATGGTGCTTAGTGAGTCCTGGTAGTGCTGTTAGGATACGGCGGGTTTGCTATGGGTTCTAAATGTATCCAATCAAAAGTTGATTCCCCTGTCAATTTACCACCCTAAATAGTATCCCACCAAAAAAGTTGCCCCCAAAAAACTCCTCGATACCATGTATTTTTGTCGGATCATTCACCGTGAAAAGAAGCTTTTCCTTTCTTGAAGTGAACCCTCCATTTTAATCAGTTTAAGCCGATATTGGGCCATGCTTAAACTGATTAAAATGGAGGGTTCACTTCGAGAAAGGAAAAGTTTCTTTTCACTGTGAATGATCCGACAAAAATACATGGTATCGAGGAGTTTTTTGGGGGTAACTTTTTTGGTTGGATACTATTTAGGGTGGTAAATTGACAGGGGAATCAAGTTTTGATTGGATACATTGGGGTTGATTTCCAGGGGTGTAGTATATTAGGATGGGTTCTAAATGGGCAGTGTTTGTAGTAGTTCCTAATGTGTCTGGCAGTTGGCACTGGATTATAGTAATGTAGAAATCTTTTAGTCTTTCTTTATCCATACACTCATTAAGAGGCATGTTTACTAAAAGTTAGTGTATGGTAACATTATGCAAATATTTATGCAAATGAGGTCCCTTATGCAAATTAGGCCCCGCACCGAGTTTCCGCACATGGCCCCGTACCCCCTTGGGCCGCCCCTGAATGGAATGTATACAACTCGATCTGTTGGGTGTCAGTGAACTGAAATGGACTGGATTTGGGCCACTTTGCATCTGATTATCATATGGTTTACTATGCTGGAAATGGAAATGAAAGACAAAGAAGAAATGGTGTTGCATTTATAGTTAAGAAGAAGCTTGCAAGAACTGTAATGCAACACAATGCAGTCAGTAAACAGTTAATTTCTATTCATCTACGAGGAAAGCCCATCAACACAACTATAATTCAAGTATATGCCCCAACAACAGCTGCAGAAGAGGAAGATGTTGATGAGTTCTTTGAAAAGTACAAGCTGAAATTGACAGAACATGCAAACAGGATATCCTGATAGTCATGGGTGACTGGAATGCAAAACGTTGGCAACAAAGAAGAAGGCAAAGTGGTTGAAATATATGGACTTGCAACAGAAACGAAGCTGGGTAAAGACTGATAGAATTCTGCCAGACCAATGATCTATTCATCTCAAACACCTTCTTCCAGCAACACAAGCGCCAACTGTACACATAGACTTCACCCAATGGATTGTACAGAAATCAAATTGAATACATCTGTGGAAGAGAACGATGGAAAAACTTGATAACATCAACAAAGACAAAACCTGGAGCTGCCTGTGGTACAGATCACCAACTACAAGTAGGCAAACTCAAGCTAAAGTTGAAAAAGAGCAAGCCATTCATGAATGTAGCAAAATATACCACTGTACCAATATACCTTGAGAATATACCACTGGAATTTAAAGATTGCCTGAGAAATTGATTTGCTGCTTTAGATACAAATGACAGAGTTCCAGAAGAGTTATGGGATGACATCAAGAAAGTTGTATTGGAAGAAAATGATGAGTCTCTACATAAAGGTGAAAAAGCAAAAACGGCCAAAATGGATGACAGAAGAAACTCTGAAAATTGTCCAGAAACGCAGGGATGTTAAAGCCAGAGGAGAAAGAGAGGCAATTGCAGAACTCAACTGAGATTTCCAACATGCAGCAAGACAGGACAAGGAAAAGTACTACAATGACACATGCAAGGAAACAGAATCAGAAGCTATTAGAGGAAGAACAAGACCGGCTTTTCTAAAACTACGAGAGTTAAAGAAAATATTCCATCCTCGAAATGGAATGCTACGATCCATGTTGAATGATGCTGAGAAGATCAAGAAAAGGTGGAAAGAATATACAGAGCAATTATACCATAAAGATCAAGTGGAACAACAGCCGTATCAACCTATACCTTATGATCAGGAACCACTGGTGATGAAAGAAAAAGCCAAAGCAGCATTGAAAGCCTTATCAATAAACAAAGCACCAGGCATCAATGGCATTCCCATCGAGTTATTACAGCAATCAGATGAAGCTGCTACCATACTTACAAGGCTAAGCCAGGAAATTTGGAAGACAAATGGCCAACTGACTGGAAAAGATCTGTGTTTATACGAATATTGAAGAAAGGTGACTCAACTGTGGAAATTATCACACAATCGCTCTGATCCCACATGCCAGCAAGATTCTACTCAAGATTATTCGGCAGACATTACAACCATACCTGGAACGAGAACTGCCTGAAGTGCAAGCAGGGTTCAGGAAAGGGAGAGGAATGAGAGACATAATCGTGGATGTGAGATGGATCCTTGAAAAGACAAAAGAATAGCAAAAGGATATCTATATGTGTTTTATTAACTACAGTAAGGCTTTTGACTGTGTAAACCATGAGAAACTCTGGGCCACATTAAGAAGCATGAGTATACCAGAACACACTGATCAAGAAGCAACAGTTCAAACAGAATTAGGAGAAACAAAATGGTTTAAAATCAGCAAAGATGTACGATAGAGCTACATACTTCCCCCCTACCTCTTTAATTTATATGCAGAAGAAATCATCAGAGAAGCAGGATTGTATGAAGACAACAGAGGTGTGAAGATTGGTGGAAGACTCGCTATGCTAATGATACCACATTACTGGCTGAAAGTGAAGATGATTTGAAACATTTGCTTCTCAAGATCAAGGAATATAGTCTTAAAATGGGTCTGCATCTTAATGTTAAGAAGACAAAGAGCCTGACAACTGGCAAAATGAATAAGTTCATCGTTGATGGAGAAGAAATTGAAATAGTTGACAACTTTAACCTACTTGGACAAACTATCAATAAAGAAGCAACAAGCAATCAAGAAATCCGATGACGCATTGCTCTTGGCAGAATGGCTATGAAGGACGTAGACAAGATTCTCAAGAGCAGAGAGGTCTCTCTCCATACAAAGTTTTGACTTGTTCAAGCCATGGAATTTTCAATATCATCAAATGGATGTGAAAGTTGGACAGTGAAAAAGATAGACAGGAAGAAAATGGATGCCTTTGAATTACGGTGCTGGCGACAAATACTGTGTATACCATGGACTGCCTGAAGAACAAATCAATCAGTACTAGAGGAGATCAAACCTAAGCTTTCTTTAGAAACTTATACGACGAGACTTTAACTTTCATACTTTGGACATATCATACGAAGAGAGAGATCATTAGAGAAAGACATCATGCTTGGCAAGGTAGAAGGTCAACGCAAAAGAGGAAGGCCAGCAATGAGATGGATCGATACAATAACAGCAGCTATGGGTGCCAGCCTATGAACAATGAGCTGCCTGACTGAAGACCGAACACAATTTAGGACAACTATCCAGAGGTTCGCCTTGAGACTACACCGACTTGACGACACTTAACAACAGCTTGCAGAATGCATTTGCCCACAAATCCCCCCAGTGACTATCCAATGTTCAGTTGTCCTACAGTGATTTGCATCAAGAGAAATGGCAGAGTGGGTCACACAAAGGCAGGATTTTGTACTTCACGAGGGCTAATTTTGTTTAAATTGATAGTACCACAGACAAGCGCTGGCAGGATGAGAAGAAAGAGCTAAGTGAAACAGAAAAATAATGGGCAAAATTAAAGCTAGTCCTTGAAAGAGCAGCTAACCCTTCATGCTGGAAAGTTTAAAAAAACAAACAAACAACAATTAAGAGAAAATAGTCACTAGCAGAAAAGGGTGTAAACCAAGGGAAAAACAGCTACAGCAATTCAGCAAGTTGACATGGCATTTTCTTTTTTCTTTTTTTAAACAATGCTGGAGAAATAAGCAATGCAGAGGTAAAATTGTAAGCAAAAAGGAAAAATGAAAATAACATGAATAAAGCAAGCAGAAATTCAAAAGAAATATTTTTCAATACTATGTATTGAAGAGGAGGTTGGGGAAGAATGACAGCTAAATGTCAGAAGCACAAACCATAGTGAGATAGACGCGATCCCTTAACAGAAGAGTGGACTCACAAGGAGCTATGGAAACTGAACACAGACAAGGCAATAGATCTGATGGACTACATTCTAAGACAGGGTGTCAAACTCATCTTGATGTCAGGCCACATTAGAGAAAAATGAACATTAAAACAGGCCAACATGGAGGAAGGGAATCAGGAGGCAGGCAGATGCATTATATTTCTAAATTACCCGTCTCAATCCACGCAATCACAGATCTACTGGACTTCAGAAAAGCCATAAAGACCCATCTCTTCCTTGAATACTATGGTCCCATCTAGAATATAATGCCACATAGCAATATAACAACTTTATATAACGGACAACTGCTGATTGCTCCAGTATCCCATCAACCCACAGCAACGTTATGTATATAGTTAGCATCTGTTAAATGTATTATTAACCCTTACAATCCTCCAAATTTCAGTTCCCTGTTATATGTGAAAGCTTGTTGCTGAACTTGTTCCATGTAAACTGCTTCGAATTTATGATGAGGCGGTATAAAAAAAACCTGTTAATTAAATAAATAAATAAATAAAATTAAAATTATTCCAATTATATTTTACTCGTTTTAATAAAGGCTTTATCTAATATTACGTGGGCATCCAGTTAATTTATTTGGCCTCCTGCCTGCTCCCTCCTTCCCTGGGTCCACTCTCCGGAAACTCTAAGCTAAGAAAATACCTGGCCTCAGTCACACCCATAGAACACAGACAGATCCTCATATAAGCACAAAATAATTTACCATAAACAAAAATTTGCCTGAAACCCCAGGAAGCTCGACTATGCATGCAGTGCAACGCCAGGGAAATAGAAAGATACACACTCCAAAAACTTATATATCCCAATCACTAAACTGAAAATAAATCTTTTCTACTTTTATTGTCTGGTCATTTTATTTTTCTAAACACGTTGGTCCAAGTTTCTGTTTTCTGCTTTTCTCTGTGTTCTCTAACTTTTCGCAGAGTCTCCTTTCAATTTGACATTTCTTTTCTGTCCTCCTTCACTCTTCCCTCTTATTCCCTGGTCTTTCACCAAGTCTCCCCCTTCTTACTCCCCCTCCCCCACCCCTCCCCATTCAAGTATTCCACCTACTATCTCCCTTCTCTCTCTCTGTCTGACACCCCTCCATCCAACATCTCCACCCCGTTGCCACTCTCTCCAGCATCTCCCACCTCTCTTCCCTCTCCTCCCCTCTGATCCAGCATCTCCCACTTTTCTTCTCTTACCCCATGATCGCCCGTTTATACTCCTTTCACCCCACATCTGTCCTCCTCATTCCAGTATCTTCCTTCCTTCCCTGGATCCCCTCTTGGTCCAGCAGCTCACTTCCCCTGCACCCTTCTAGTGCCCCTCCCTGGGACGTGTGGCAGCGGCAATAAAACAATAGCAGAGTACAGGACCTTTGAGCTTGTGCTGAAAGTCCTGCTGCTCCCACCCCTCTGATGCAGACTTCTTGTTTCCAAGGGGCAGAAACAGCAGAGCTTTTAGTGCATGCACAGGCTCAAAGGCCCTGGGCCCTCCTATGATTTTATTGGCACTGCCACATGTCTCAAGAAGCTGCAGTAGCAGCTGGTGCTAGGGTGATAGAGGGGAACTGGTTCCTGCAATCCTATGGGCCAGATGCTCCTTGGGCCTGAAATGTCCGATGGGTCTGAGCTTAACACCCCTGTCCTAAGACAATAAGAAAGCTTAGCCTGATTCTGGCTGTTATAGTAATAGTTCCGTTCAAACGTTCTTTGGAGAGAAGTATGATTTCAAAGTAGTGGAAATGGGCAGACGTCAGAGGTGATTTGCAATCTGTTCAGGCTAGGTTGCCAACCTAGGACCTTTTTGAACTGCAGCAAATTCAGTTTTTTATGAATTTGCCAGAGCTCAAGGTCTTGGAGACATGAAAAAGGATGTCACATACAAGGAGCCATGGGAATTTTCAAAGCTCCTGGCTGTTGATCTCACAAGATCAGCAGACAGGAAGTATCAGTGCCTGGCCAGCAGATTTCAGAAATGCTCATGGAACTGAAATGGGGCATCTGGAGGACCTCATCCTGCCTGCCACTGAAAGAGAAAGAGGCCACCACTGACCCTGTTCTGTACTAGGTTCAGGGAGAGCTCATTCCTTCAGACTCCAAAAGAAAATCACTGCTTACCATTTCCAAGCTGTGGGGGCTGATGCAGCACATCCCCATCACATCAGTTGCTGAAGAAAAGGCCCACGTTACTTGGAGGTTATGGAGAAACAAGGTCCGGGAGCCTCCAAAAGGGAGAATTTATTTTCAGCTTTTTCACATGTTGTCACAACTGAAAATCTGTTAAATTCCCAGCTGTGATCAATATGCAAAACGTTTTTTGCAAAATTTAGCTAAAGATACAGATGAGCTAAGAGGTCATCTGCATCTCATAGCTAAACTTTACAAAAACTAGCATTAATCAGGTGGTCTTCCGGTTTGAAAGTTGGCGTTGTTCCTAAAACAGAGATACTAAGACCCCAGAGGGCTCAGGATAAGAATCAGGGAGATACCTCTTTTCATGATTGTTTAGGTCTTCTATGGAGACGGGCCCTGCCTTAGGCTAGTTCTGCCTAACCCAAAGAAAAGGATCTAAAGAAGTGCAGACCTAAAGATCTGATGCAAAGAACCAGCTCAGCCTTTGAGTTTCACTAAGGAGGCAAGTGGGACCAACATGATGTATCCCCATCTTAACTCCTGGAGAGTCTGGCGTGTTTGCATGTTGAACTGAACCCTGGTGCATCCTTAGCACTCAGAGCAGGAGGACTGAGAGGAAGTGGCTTAAGAGATTCCCAAATATTTTTGTCTTTGGAGGAGGAAAGTCATTTTCTCCTTGTTCTGGTACTTTCCCCAAGGAAGATATTTTGGAGGAGCGTTTTGGTTTCTTTCTTAAATAAAGTCCATTGGCACTAACACTGAATGATCTTGGTCTAAGTTCAAGAAATGTATTATGATTTTTTAAAAATTTGTTTATGAAGATCAGTACATTCAGCCATATCATAAAACAGTACAACTAAGTAGACATCAGCCCAGCTGGTACATACATCAAATATCCATAACATTCAACAATGATATCCACTGTCCCCCAAACCACTTGCCAACCACAGGTCACTTACTGACTATCCCTCCATCATTCCTTCAAGCATTTCTCAAATTTTGCCCCCTCCACCCTACTGTTTATCCCTCTCCCCCTTATTACCACATTCAACTGGAACCGGGACCATATAATCATATATCGCTTTCACCAAGACTAAGCCAGATGCTTATAGGCTTGCTTCTCCACCAATGCCACTTCATGCATCAAATGTATCCAGTGTTGCCTCAGAGGGTGATCCTCCCCACCCAATATCATAATATCCCTTTTTGGCCAGCAGTATCGCCATCTTCACAAATTTACTTTCAGTTTTGACCCCTTTCTGCTCCTGGAAAACTGCCCCATTCCCTAACAGTAGCGAGGAATAGGACCGCACCACCTTCCTCCCCATGGAATACTCAGTCGCCTCTTTCACAAAACCCAGGACACTCCAAAAGAGCATGCCTAAGGGTATCTTTCCTCATTTTGCATTTTTGGCAACTACTATCCTGCCACGTATTCAGCTGCCTCCTTTTCACCCTGGTGATATAGGCTCTGCGCAGGAGTTTATATTGCACCTCCTGTAGAATGGCATTGCATACAAGCTTGGGAATGTTCTCAAACAGCGCACCTAACTGCTCCCTCGTAACGTTTTCACCCAACTTACACCCCTGTTAACCTCTCCAAATGATCACTGTTGAAATATCTCAACCAATTTGGTACCAGGTTGGCAACTTATTCTAATACAGAGTCCTCATACATTTCAGTAGCTTGAAACCCCTGCCGATTTTTCACTCACAGCTCCTGCAAATACTGGCGCACCTGCATAAACTGCAGCAAATAACCGTTTGGTATATTCTACTTCTCTTTCACTTGCAAGAAGTTGAGGAATTCACCTCCATTCAAGGTCAGTTATCAGCCTACATCTTTACACCCCTTGGCCCTCCATTCTAAAAACCTAGTTTTCCCTATCTCCGGTTCAAAAGCCGGGTTTCCCACCATTTGTAAAAAAGGGGGTAATCTCCTGTGTCCCGTCCACCCTCTATCATCACCATGCCTTTCTAAAGGGCATAATCAGTCCTCTAGTTCCTACATTCTACTTTCCTACACCAGACCCATGTAGCAAATTAACAAAATTAAGTGGGGTACACCAATTATCCCAAAGACCCTCTGGTGCAAAGGCCGCCTGATTATAAAGCCAGATATCAGACAGCTGTACCATCCTCCATATCCCTGTCCAAAATCAGTTTTGTGTACCCAATCGTAGCACACCTACCTCCTCAAATGAATTGTCGAATGTGACTTCTAAGATACAACTCATCTATTTGTTACAACCA
Source organism: Ichthyophis bannanicus (assembly GCA_033557465.1). NCBI lineage: Eukaryota > Metazoa > Chordata > Amphibia > Gymnophiona > Ichthyophiidae > Ichthyophis > Ichthyophis bannanicus. Next base: position 303,873,194 of record CM066032.1, on the reverse strand, counting down.
TAAGGGCACTTTTATAGGATATAGCACATTTTGGGAACCGTTATCATCTTAACCAGGGTGATCCTACCATATAGTGAAAGCAGCAATTCCCTCCATTTTTCACAGAGCAACTTCATCTCCCAAATCTTATCCACCATATTCTTTTTGTACATAACTATAAGGTTCTGCACAGATTTTTTATTTAATTATTTGGTTTTATTTTTTTATTTTTTAGTGCCATCGAATCAGTGCTGGTGACTTGACGGCACTGCCTCTGGGTTTTCTTGACAATGTATCACTAGAAGTAGATTGCCAAGCCTTTTCTTCCGAGGTAGTGGAGGGTAAAGTGACTTGCCCAAGGTCATAAGAAGTGCCAGTGGGAATCAAACCTTTGATCTTCTGGGGACTAGGCAATTGCTCTAACCACTAGGCACTCCTTTTTGGTTTTATATACCACACTATTTCAAAATCAGCATGGTTTACACAGAACAAGAATAAACGTTTTACAATGAACAGGCATCAAAGGACAGAAGAATCCTTATTACTACATACTACCTTTCGCCCACAACAAAGGGACATTCTTTCCAGCCCATCGTCCAATCTTCCCTATTGTATTGTGATTTTTTGAGTATTTTTTTCTGTGAGAGCATCTTCTAGGAGACTACTGAGACATCTGAGATGCCTACTAGCCAATTCAATAAAGTGTGCTAGGCTTTGCACACTCAGCTTTTGTGCATAATTTTGTGGATTGCTATGAACACCCAATGTAAAAATTGAACATCCAATGTAAAAATGAGTTTTGTGTACAAGCTAACTATGCACAAAGCCTCTGGTAGATATCAGCACACGTCACATTTAAACCATGACAATGAAGCAATTGTGATAGTTCTCATTGATGGAGAGGACCCAGGAGCAGCAAGTAGGCAAAGTCCTCAGATTAGCGTGCTACTAATCAGGAGAACCCTGGATCCGGGTAAAGTTGAGCAAGGTCTTCTGCCTATATCAGCCATCTTCCCTTTGGTTTAAGCCCTCCAGTGCTAGAAAACCAGAACTTAGCTGCTCAGTACCCAAAGCCCAGGGAGGAAAGCCACAAGCTTGGAAAACCCAGAAAGAGGCTGGAGAACAGAAGCACGCAGGAACTCACCAAAAGATTCTGAAAGGAAGCAAGGCTGGAACACAGCAGCAACTTAGAACAACGTTGCAAAGGCCTTTGCAGAGAAAATTCAGAAAAGTAGTGAAGAGTCAAAAGTATCAAGCAATATTAGAATGATGCAGACCAGGCTCTGGCAGAGAACTTAGCCACAGCTGGTTTATATCTAGGTACTGAGCAGGAATGAGATGGCTCTTGAAAGGAAGTAGCAGCCAGTCAGTCGAATGAACCTACTGACACCTGCTGGCGGGAGGTTGGAAAAATCATCTGGGTAAGTTTCTTCCAGGATGAGAAGCATCTGCAGATTGCCAGTGGAACCTCACAGCAATTATCTATTCTGTACAGACACAGAGAAGTGCAATGAAAACCAGAAGACTGAGCACAGCGCTGGGGTTTTAAATCAGAGTCTGAGTAGTAAAGGTTTAGCGTGTTTTTCTGCAGTCAGTGCTAATTAGGAATTTATAGCCTTTCCCATACTGGGTCAGGCCAATGGTCCATCAAGCCCAATATCCTGTTTCCAACCGCGCCCAATCCAGGTCACAAGTATCTGGCACGATCCCAAATGGAGAGCATCATTATGCCTGTTTCTTTTCTTTACTCTGAGCATACAAGACCCGTACCTTATTCTGGCTTCCTTGAAGAGGAAGTGCCGAGGGGGAGATGTGCTGGAACAAAAACAATACTGGCCGGTTCACAAAACTGGTATTTGCAAAGACTGTATCAGCATTTTGATGTTATATGCACATACATCTGCACAAGTGCTGGATTGCTATTCTGTACATAAACAAACACTACGAACACTGAATGCGCAAAACCAAATTCCAGCACTCGCATAGATGTATGTGCATGCAACTGTGGGTACCGGGACAATTTTTGTGCACCAAATATAGCTGCGCCTATCGCAGATCCCATGTGTGTATAGATGTGGCATGCTCTCCTATGTCAGTGCATGATTTTTACACACAGCACATTTGTATTTTATTTGCTTATTGCACTGAGGGGCATAAGGAAACCCTGCGCCGAGCTTTAGCCTAGAGCCCTAATGCATGCTTTCTGCAGTGGCCCTCTAGATTGGGACAGGGGGAGGGTACGCACTCATGAACCCAGAAAAGAATTAAAGAGGAAGACAGAGAGAAGGAACTTGTCCACAGCCAAGAACCGTGAGAGAGAAAGAAATTTGAGAACTTTCATTTATTTTAATTTTGCATCTTGTCATTTTTTCAACAGTGTTATATACTTGGTGAGATCACCATAATAAAGGTGCTGCTTGTGCCAGAATCCCCGGGTATGGGCAAAGTTCTTTTGGATATTGTACAAATGAGAAGGAGTTTCTCGTGTTCTTTCAGTCAACTAGTGAAGGCCTTGTGGCATTTTGCCTCCCCCATACGTGTTTTCCTATCTTTTTTGTGTACCCTCTGGCGCAACCCTCAGCGCACCATAGGAGGGCTATTTTACTAATCATATCTGAAAACGGAAAATAACTACTCCCTTTTCACTTGGCCCATGCCACTGATCGTTTTATAAACTTATATGATACTTTCTCATTATAAAGTAAACTACTTTACTAGTATTTAAGTTATAATCTTCCCTTGAGTATTTAAGTCAGATTTGTTTGCACTATGATCATTATGGTAAAATAGCTCCATCATAATTAATCCCTTGCATCACACCCTGTAAGAAATAGATTCTAAAATAGCTCCTCCTCTCACCGGTTCCAGGACCAGCTGCTCCTAGCAGCAGTCATTTATGGCCTTGAGAAATTACCACTATAGCATGCCCCAAGGAGACACTGCATCCAGTCGTTAAACAGATAACTGAAAACGCCATTGCTGTGTTCCACACTTTAGTAGCCTGCTTAATCTGTTAGTCCCACTATTATACTCTTTTTCCGTCAAACACAGAATTTTTATCTAAAAAAATTTGAAAATGTCGTTTGTTTCCTATAGAACTTTTATTCAACATGACTCTACAAAATCCCTAAGATATAGAGCAGGGGTTCCCAACCTGTGGTCCATGGACCCCGGGGGCACCATAAGAACAGAACACATTAAAGAAAATAGAGAAAAGCTGGTAGGGATTGGCCGGAGAGAAGAGAGACACTGGAGGGAAAGACTGGGGGAAAGGAGTGAGAGAAAGACTGATGGGGACTGACTGGTTAGAAACTGGTGGAAGCAAGAAGGGGACAAGAAATAGTGTGTTTGTGGTCTGGGCGAAGGATGGGAAGCATTGTGAAGTATGTATGTTAATTATAAAATATGCTAATCTATATACATACTTTACACATGTGCATGTATAGCAGCTCCTGAGCAGGTGTAAATATCCATGACCTCAATATAGCCACAATTACTGCTGGATTTGTGCTAGTATTTTATAATGACATATAGACACCTATCTTTCTTTATCAAATTAGGCCAAAATAGGAGCCTTCTTGCTCTCTAAACCAAGGTGCCTTCTTATATTACCTTTCCTAGTATCATCTGACTACTAGTTTGATCTGCCCCGACATAATTTGTGCCTTGGTATTAAAACATCCTGTAATATTGTGATGGACATTATAGCTACTGCATCTAGTTAGAGCGCTAATAAAACCAGCATTGAGCACATGTGTCTCTCAAGTGGTTATTAATTCCTGTCTCACAGATACATACATCAAACGAGTAAAACTTTACATGTCAGAAGCTAGAGAAACTTCCACTGCCCGGACTCAGATCTGCCAGTAAACAGTCCATAGCTGTTATCTAATACTATATGCTGGAGAGAAAGCTAGAGACATTTATAATACAGGGTGAGACATGTCAGCTAAGGAAAGTAAGCAGCTCAGTGTCCATTACAAAAGGTATTAAGAGAATGCGATCCCTTAGGCAAACCCAATATTTACAAGGTAATTACAAGAGACTATTTTTGCATGCATTTGTGGAAACTGAGGACATGATCCATGAGAGAATTGTATTTGGCACAAATTCTCCCAAGGTACAAGAGAAGCTGATAAATCAGGGTGCTGTTCTCAGTCTACACAAAGCACGTGACAATGCAAGAACTCATGAGGCGGCACAAGCCTAGTTAAGGTTAACGACTGAACTGTGCATGGAACAGATAAAGCACATACATGCCTCAAAACAATTCCAACATCATAAAGACACAGACAGCTGGGTCCGCGGCTTTTTAACCTATTCATAAATAACCTGGAAATGGGAACAACAAGTGAGGTAGTCAGATTTGCAGATGGCACAAAATTATTCTAAGTTGTTAAAACCCAAGAGGATTGTGAAAAATTGCAAGAGGACCGTGACAAATTGGAAGACTGGACGTTCAAATGGCAGATGAAATTTAATGTGGACAAGTGCAAAGTTATGCACCTAGGAAAGAACAACCAAAAATATGATTACACGATGCAAGGTTCCACATTAGGAACCACCACCCAGGAAAAAGATTTAGGCGTCATCGTGGATAACATGTTGAAACCCTTCGCCAGTGTGCAGCGGCGGCCAAGAGAGCAAATAGAATGCTAGGTATCATAAGGAAAGGAATGGAGAATAAAATAAAGGATATTATAATGCCTCTGTATCATTCCATGGTGCGATCGCACCTTGAATATTGTGTGCAATTCTGGTTTCCTTATCTTAAAAAAGGATATAGTGGAATTAGAAAAGGTACAGAGAACAGCCATCAAAATGGTAAAGGGGATGGAAGGATAACTCTATGAAGAGAGGCTTAAAAGCTTATCTTTGTTAGTGATATAGCGGAAGGGCTGTCGGGTAAGGTTTGCCTCTTTGCGGATGATACCAAAATCTGCAATAGAGTAGACACCCAGGAAGGTGTAGATAACATGAGGAGGGATCTAGCCAAGCTTGAAGAATGGTCTAAAATTTGGCAGCTGGGATTTAATGTTAAAAAATGTAAGGTCATGCATTTGGGCTGCAGCAATCCAAGGGAGCAATGCAGTATAGGAGGTGAAGTACTTTTGTCCACTAAAGAAGAGCGGGACTTAGGCGTGGTTGTGTCTGATGATCTTAAAGTAGCTAAACAGGTAGAAAAGGCGACGGCAAAAGCTAGAAGGATGCTTGGGTGCATACGGAGAGGAATGGCTAGCAGAAAAAAGGAGGTGATAATGCCTCTGTATAAGTCTTTGGTGCGACCTCATTTGGAGTATGGTGTGCAATTCTGGAGACCGCACCTTCAAATGGATGTGAACAGGATGGAGTCGGTGCAGAGGGTGGCTACTAAAATGATTAATGGGCTTCATTATAAAGCATATGAGGACAGACTTAAGGATCTTAATATGTACACCTTAGAGGAAAGGCGGGATAGAGGTGATATGATTGAGATGTTTAAATACCTCCGTGGCATAAATGTTCAGGGAGAGAGCCTCTTTCAATTGAAAGCAAGTTCTGCTACAAGGGGACATGGGATGAGGGTGAAGGGAGATAGATTCAGGAGTGATATGCGGAAATATTTCTTTACGGAAAGAGTAGTGGATCCATGGAATAGTCTCCCAGTGGAGGTGGTAGAGATGAGGACAGTAACTGAATTCAAAAAAGCATGGGACCAACACAGAGGATCTCTAAAGGTAAAAAGTGGACTGTTGTAGTTGTTGTTATGGAAGGACAGACTAGATAGGCCATGTGGTCTTTTTCTGTCATCATGTTTCTATGTAAAGGGTAGGGCTCTTCAACCTGGAAAAGAGACGGCTGAGGGGAGATATGATAGAGGTCTATAAATTAATGAATAGAGTGGACCGTGTAAAGGTAGATTTATTTATTTAGCCAGTTTTGCATACCACCTTATCCTTCAGTCAAAGTGGTTAGGGATATAATGAGGGTCTACATTAAACATAGGTGACAAGACGTACATATATTCCTGGGTGTTGAGTCCCAGGTCTGAAATGTTGGTGTAAGGTGGCTGTATCGGCAAGGCTGCGTGGATTGGGAGTTAAGGTTCTTGTTCATATGAGGCTATGAACAGGTGGGTTTTGAGGGATATGCGGACGTCCTTGAGTCCTTTTGTGCTCTTAGTTCCTCAGGGAGCGAGTTCCATAGGTCTGGCGCCGAGAGTGAAAAGGCTCTTCTGGAAGTTGATTGCTTTGTTTTGTGGTATCTGGCCAGTGTGAGGAGTCTGTTGGTGCCTTGGGTTCACCTGGGTCTGCTGCTTGTGTCTTTGCTTATTGTGGTCTGTAGAATTTCTGCTGACAGTGGTGTATGGTTTTGAAGATGAGTAGTGTTGCCTTGAATTTTGCCCGTGCCATTATGGCTAGATTGATTCTTTATGCCATCAAAAAGTAGAAAGACTAGGGGACATGCAATGAAGCTACAGTGTAACCCGTTTAAGACTAATAAGAGAAAATATCTTTTCATTCAACATGTAAACAAACTTTGGAATTTGTTACTGGAGGATGTAGTAAAAGCGGTTAGTGTAGCTGGGTTTAAAAAAGGTACCCGGAGGAAAGGTCCATAACCAATTATTAAAGAGGACCCAGGTAATCCACTGCTTACCCTAATACAAGCATTATGGAACCTGTGTGTCTTTTTGGGAAACTGCTATGTACTTGTGACCTGGATTGGCCACTGTTGGAAACAGGATACTGAGCTTGATGGACCTTGGTCCGACCCAGTATGGCATTTCTTATTTCTTAAAAAGTTCACAGAAGTTATGTAGCTAGTATGGAACAGACATGCCTGGCAAAAATACCCTGCAAATGGTCAGATATGTCACAAATGCAAAAAAGAGCAATCATTTTGCCAAGATGTGTAAAACAGAGTGTGTGGGGCATCAATATGGAGTCGCAAGAGGACTCAAATGACTTATCCATTCAAATGGTTATTGGTATCCATTACTCGTAGCCACTCTAACTTCATAAATGTTATTGAGAAGAAGTAACCTGACCAAGTATTCACTAAAATGGCAATGAGAGAAACCCAAAGCAAATATAATTTAAACAGGACATAGGGGTGCAAGTAAATGTAATACCCTTAAATATATTTCAGCAGAAAAAAGTTTCAGAAACAGTGAAAACCACCACCGCAAGCTTTAAGGATATGAATGCAAACAACTAGATATGAAAGATATATGCGCTCTGGACTGTAACTACAAATATGACAAACGTTTGGATTTTTACACTGTGAAGACTGTAGTCAACTCAGTGTTGGGGCTCAGAGCTCGACTGGATTTAAGACTAACATATTAGCAGCCTAGTGCTCCTGGCTAGGAAAAATAATGTCAGCTTTCAGCTGGAATTCTTTTTCCCTTAGCATAACAGAGCCTGTGATGCTCACCATAAACTAAGTTATTCCTTTACCACAACAGGGCCAAATCATTGATCTTGTTTTCTCTCTGGAATTTTGAGCTGTAGAGGACTGGTTTGGAAGGACTCAGGGAACTAATAAACAGGTAAGCATAACTGACATTTCTCCTGCCTGCCAGGGGAAGGAGAAAGTCACGACATTAGGGCTGGGGCAGGGGCAGAGGGGGAATAGCAAAGGGCAGAGAATTTTGTAGTAGCAGCGGTGGTGGCGGTAGAGAAAAGAAAGCAGTGGATATGAGGCGAATAAAGCCTCTCTGATGCAGCTTGTGCGGTCATCCTCCCTGAATGTGTCAATTTAGGTGACCCGCCTAGTCTGCCTAATAATTGTGCTGAAGAACAATATTTATGGATTATCAATATGAAACCTCACTGTGACCCTGTGTTTGCAAGCAAGATGTTGGATTACTTGAGGCTGGTATTTATACCACTTCCCCCTCATATTCTTTTTACCACGCTTTGGTCTGGGATCAGATTTATAAAAATGTTCTTTTAACACGAAATCAGATTTATTGTCTGGAAGCACTCAAGAAACTAAAATTAACAGGTAAACATAATGGACATTGCCAGATATACCAAAGCATATACTCTCAAGGCCCAATCACCTCGCAACACTTTGCTCCAAATGTGGCATTTTCACCACTTTAAAGATCCAAACACTAGTGTATAGAAAAGACATGTAATGACGACCATCTCACAGCCCTACAGATTTCCTCTAGGATTGCAGTCCCCTTCTCTGCCTACAAGAATACTTGAGAACTAGTGGAGTGGGCTCTCAGCCCCTACTTCAAAAGATACGTGGACCCAATAGCCTACTTCATCCATCTCACCAACAGTGCCTTTGAAGTCATCAGACCCCTCTTCTGTCCTTCAAGTAGCACAAAAAGATGTTCTGTCTTCCGGAAGGATGCTGTAACCTTCAAATATATCTTAAGGGCACTCTTAACATCAAGCAGACGTAATGTCCTCCTGTCATTCTTCACTGCATCGCCTTGGAATACAGGCAGCATGATCTCCTTGTTCACAAGGAATACTGAAATTGCCTTCAGTAAAAGGGAAGGCACTAACGTCAATGAGACTTTGTCTTTATGAAAGACTAAAAAGCGAAGTTACCCACCTGTAACAGATGTTCTCCGGGAAGAGCAGGAATCAGTCCTCACATATGGGTGATGTCGGTGCTGACGGAGCCCGCACCGAGCATTTCCCCAGCTTTCAAAGAAAGCCTTTGGCACAGGCTACCACGCATGTGTGGTCCCCTTCCTGCCCAAAGGTGCCATCTTGTTCAGTCAGATGACATAGCTAGGATGGTAGTAAAAACTAAAACAAGGTAGGGAGGCAACTCCCAGGGGAGGAGGGAGGGTTGAGAGGACTGATTTCTGCTGTTCCCGGAGAACACCTGTTACAGGTGAGTAACTACACTTTCTCCAGGAACAAGCAGGAAGTCAATCCTCACATATGGGAATCCCGAGGACTGAACCCCAACAACACCACTGGCGACCCGGCAGGTAGCCATAAATTGCTGAAGGTGAGTCCCCACTGAGAGACTCTGCATGACCCCAAGCATCCAGCGACACTATCACTCTGGTCGCCTGAACACAGAAGGGTTGAAGGTCAGGAGTTGCCTGCACCCCAAAGATATTACAGAGTACTGCCTACCCGAAGGCACTGTCCCTGCGGGACTCGCTCTCCAGGCAGTAATGAGCTACAAACATATGAATCGAAGATCATGTGGTGGCCCTGCAGATTTCCGGCACTGGCACCGAGCGGACATTGGCCATTGATGTGGCCATGGCCCGCACGTGATGTCAAGTAATCCAGTGCTCAAGGGAGAGGCCTGGTCGCTCACAGGCAAGAGCACTACAGTCCACCACCCAAATGAACAGAGTCCACTTCATTACTGGAAGCCCCAGTCTGCTGGGATCATATGACACAAAAAGCTGAGGAGCTTTGCGATGGGTCCGAGTCCTTTTCAGGTAGAAGGACAGGGCCTGCTTACATTCTAGCATATGCAATATGATCTCCTCCCTGCCCATGTGGAGCTGTGGAAAAAAGGTGGGAAGGACCACCTCCTGATTGAGATGGAAAGGAGACACCACCTTGGGGAGGAATTTGGGGTGTGTGTGGAGCACTACCCTGTTCTTATAGAACCTCATATATAGCGGATGCGCCACCAAGGCCTGGAGTTCACTCACTCTCTGAGTGGGTGTAATGGCCACCAGAAAAGCCACATTCCAGGAGAGGTATCTCAAATGGCAGGTGGCCAGAGGCTCAAACGGTGGTCTGGTTAGTTGGGAGAGCACCATATTAAGGTCCCATTCCGCCGTCGGAGAAAGGAGAAGGGGCTTTGAGAGCAAAAAGCCCTGGAGGAATGTGGAGACCAGGGGCTGGTTTGAGAGAGGTTTTCCCTCCACAGGGTAATGGTGAGCAGCTATGGCACTGAGGTGCACCCTCACCGAGTTATTCAGGCCGACAAGCGAGAGGTGCAGTAAATACAGTAGCACAAGTTGCACACGGTAGGAGAAAGGATTTTATGCTCTCTCAGTGCACCAGACGGAGAATCTTCTCCACTTAAAAGCGTATGCTTATCTGGAGGAGGGCTTTCGGGAAGCCAGCAGGATCTCCTCGACATCTCCCAGAAGACTGAAAGGGGCCAAGGCTACCCTTTCAGCAGCCACACCATCAACGCTAGCGACCCCATTTTGGGGTGCAGGAGGGAGTCCTCCTCCTGAGACAGGAGGTTCGGATCCTGACCAAGCAGGACTGGGAGTGCCACCGACAGGGAGAGCAGCAGAGGGAACTAGGGTTGTCGTGCCCATCTGGGGGCAATCAGAATCACTGATGCCTGCTCGCTCTGGACCTTGAAAATGTTTTTTTGCTACCAACGGTGTCGGTGGGAAGGCATAGAGTAGGCCCTCGGACCACAGGATCAGGGAGGTATCAGCTGCCACCCTCCCCTGATATGGCTGGCGCAAGCAGAAGCAGGGCAATTGCATGCTGTCCAGGAAGGCAAACAGGTCCATCACAGGCCTGCCCCAGAGTCAGAAGAGCCTGTGCGCCACCCTTGGGTTCAGATGCCATTCGTGTGGCTGCAGGACCCTGCTGAGTTTGTCCACCAGGCAATTGTCCTAACCTGGAAGGTATACCACTCGCAGGAGCATTCCGTGGCACACTACAAAGGAGAAGAGGGCCACTACCTCCTGACAGAGGGAGCACAAGTCCGTGCCTCCCTGCTTGTTCAAGTAAAACATGGCGATTTAGTTGTCGGTCTGGATCAGCACAGGGTGGTTGCATAAGAGGTGGTGGAATGCTCACAAGGCCAGGAAGATGGCCCTGAGTTCCAGGAGGTTGATCTACAGGAGAGACTCCTGCTGTGACCAGCTGCCTTGAGTGCGGAGGTCCTCACAGTGTGCCCCCCAACCCAGGAGGGAGGCGTCCATGGTCAGGACCCTCTGTGGCACAGGCGCTCAGAAGGGCATCCCTGCCTGGAGGTGGCGCAGGGACTGCCACCAGTTGAGGGATACCGCTAGCTGGCAAGTGACCTTGATTCTGTCCCATAGCCTGCCCGTAGCTTGGGTCCACTAGGAGCGGAGGCACCACTGGGCTGCTCGCATGTGCAAGCGGACTAGAGGCCATGTGGCCCAGCAGGCGCAGGAGGAGTCGGGCCAGGACTAACTGGTGAGCCTGCACCTCTCTAGCCAGCTGCACGAGTCGCTGCACTCTTTCTGTTGGAAGGAAGGCCTTGACCTGCAATGTGTCCAGCTGGGCACCTATGAACTCCAGGTTCTGGGATGGAGAGAGGTGGGACTTGGGATAGTCGATGACAAACCCTAGGTGCTGCAGGAGGCTGATAGTTCACCCTGCAGCTTGGCTGGCCTCGAGGGCCGTGTTGCCTCTGATGAGCCAGTCGTCCAGACAGGGAAAGATGAAGGCCCCTTGTAGGTGCATGTGGGCAGCCACGGCCGCCAGGCACTTTATAAAGACCCTTGGTGAGGAGGCCATGCCGAATGGAAGTACCCTGTACTGGAAGTGCTCTTTTCCCACCACAAACCTTAGGTACTGTCTGTGGGAGGGGTAGATCAGGATGTCAGTATATGCATCCTTTAGGTCTAAGGAGCACAGTCAATCTCCCTGGTGGAGATAGGGCAGTAGGGTCCCAAGGGAGAGCACCTTGAACTTCTCCCTCACCAGAAACTTGTTCAGGGTTCGAAGGTCTAGTATGAGCCTGAGGCCCACTGTTCTTTTGGAGACAAGAAAATACCTGGAGTAGAAGCCTTTTCCCCACAAATGCCTGGGTACTGGCTCTACTACCCTGTCCTGGAGCAGACCTGCGAGCTCCGAGAGCAGCAAGATCTGGTGAAGGAGAGGCTGCACCGACTCTCCCGGGAAGAACCCTGGGGGTGTTTGCTGGAATCTGAGTAGGTAGCCTTCTTTCACCACCTGCAGGACCCACTGATCCATGGTGACCCCTGCCACCTGTAGGAGAAGAGTACCAGGTGGCCGCCTGTGGGCTGGGGAGGGTCTTCTGGGTTGGGTGAGGGCTGGCAGTTGAGGCTTCTGAGCCTTTGGCTTCCTCTGCCCATGACTGTGGTTCTTGGGCTGGGTGCCCTGTTGCTATTGCCCCAAGTAGGATTGGTAATGGCCCTGGTGAAAAGGCCCCTTCTTCCTTGGGAACAGTGGTCTCTTCCCCAATGGTTTTTTTTGAGAGAGGGCAGAGGTTTTCCTCGAGAGTCTTTACCTGCTCATGACCTCAGCCTCTATCTCGGCCACCTTGCCAGACATGGGCTTGCCAAACAAGTTCTCCCCAGTGCAGGGGACATCGAGCAATTTTTCTTGCACCTATTGCTCGAGGTCAGAGGTCTGCAGTCAGGCCTGGCACCAGGCCCCAATGCCCACGGCTGCTACCCGGGCTGTGAATTCAAAGCCGTTGTAGGTGGCCCGGGATAGGAATTTTGAACAGTCCCGGATCCCAGCTGTCAGGGCTTGGAACCTCTGAAGGGGTTCCCTAGCAAGGCCTGCAGAGAAACCTGCCAGCTCCTGGATGAGGCCCTTGAGGTACATGCCTGTGTACAATTCATAGGCCTGTATCTGACAACTCAGCATGAAGCCCTGGAAGCACTTGCGCCAGAGAGCGTCGAGGGCTCAGGCCTCCCTGCCTAGAGGAACAGAAGAGTAATTCTTCTGGGTTTTAAGCTTTTGCATTGCTGACTCCACGACCATGGAGTTATGTGGGAGTTGTGATTTTTGACCCGGGCCCTTCTTGACACAGTAGATGGCGTCACAGCACCGGCTGACCACTGGCACCGAGGCCGGAGTCTCCCACATCCGCAAGAGCAGACGCTCGAGGATGGACTGCACCAGGACTGTGAGAGTCTCCTTAGGCGGGGATTCATACTGGAGGATCTCCAGTTCTTTGGTGCACAGGTCCTCCTCTGACTCGATCGGGACCAAATGGGCTTGGGCCATATCCAGGATGAAGTTGTGGAAGGTCACATCCTGGGAAGGGGAATGGCACCGGGGCTCTGAAGGAGACAGCTCCAAAAGGGACATCTCGGTGCGCGGGAGGTGCTCGACTTGGGGCTCATCATCGGGGAAACCGGGGCTGAGTCGGACCAAGAGAACATCCTCTCCTGCAATTGTGACCTTTTTTTGTTGGCTTTCGGAGTCATGGCCCAGGAGAAGTCGCAGGTGGTACTGTCGTGGTCCGGACCAAGGCAGCGCAAGTGTGGCTGCAGCAGTCACACTTTTTGAACCCACTGGGAGACATGGTAGAGGACACCCAGCCGGGGTTGATGACTCCTGGGCGAAAAATGACATGAAGACAGGTCGAAGGCAAGCCTCATTAAAAAGGAGGGAAGAGCCAAGAACGTCACAAGGGACGGTGCCAACTTGCGGCAGGAAGGGGAACCGGTACACAACCGGGAAAAAAACACTATTAAAGGTAATTTTTGATGGAATTTTCCGCGACAAACAGGACAAGTGTCCATTGGGCTCCACAGAAAAAAGGAGACTGAACAAGATGGACCACTTGGGCGGGAAGGGGACCACATGCATGCGTGGTAGCTTGTCTCAAAGGCTTTCTTTGAAAGCTGGGGAAATGCTCAGTGCGGGCTCCGTCGGCACCTATGTCACCCATATGTGAGGACTGATTTCCTGCTTGTTCTTGGAGAAAAGGTTGTTTACAGGACCATGGCTACAGCTCTGAAACACATCGCGCTGAAGTAATCACCATCAGAAAGACCATCTTCAGGGAAACATCTCGCATCTTGGGTGCCTTGGCACTGCTTCATGTTACCATCAGGTCCCAAGTGAGGGTCCAACACCTTTCTGCAATACTTCAGAATACTTTGTCTGCAAGTTCCCCCTCGCTGGGTTTGAGAGGCGTCTGACTGAAGAAATCTGCAACCACATTGAATTCCCCAACTATGTATGCAACAGACAGGGCCACTAAATGACGTTGCACCCTCTCCATCAGCGGGGGCACTTCCTCCACTAACTGAAGACTCCTTGTGCTTCCCTTCCTGTTTACACAGGCCATCACAATAGCATTGTCCAACAGTATCCTCACTACCTGACCCTTTAGCCAGGGCCAAAAATAGGAAACTGCCATGCAGATAGCCCTTGTTTCCAGTCTGCTGATGGATCACATTCTCTCCACTGGGGACCAGCGAATCTGAGTAATTTGTCCATGACAATGTACTCCCCAACCTTCCAGCACCACATCCATAGAGAGAAGCATCCACCTTTCTAGTGATACCTCTTCCACCGGGTTTTCCTGCTGCTACCACCATCCCGGGCTGGCTCTGGCCTCCACTCCTAACCTTAATCGGCTGATATCAGATTAATCAAGACTGCTGATTTTAATTAAGAAAATCTTGGAAGTGGGGAGGGTTCCTAGGGAGCCTACTATTACTACTACTGCTGAAAAGCAATTTGGGGGGGGGCCAAGGTTGAAGGTTTACCTAGGGCATTTCATACCTTTTCCATCAGCCCTGGGGAGGACCTTTTGCAAATGGGACTTGGAGGTAGCACGTGTGACTGTTTGGGGACTCAGTGTACGGGTGTGTCTGCCTTACACATCCTGACTCGCCTTCTGTTAATCACTGTAACACAAGGAACTCTAATTTCACAATACTGTGTTAGAAAGCAGTCCTCAGAATGTTCTTGACTTTGCCAGCTTTAAAAGTGAATGCACGCAAAGGATGTTTTTCCTGAACGGAATGGAGAAACACTTTTTTAATATTTTAGCCTATGTAACCCTGACCTTTTCCTATAGAAGAACAATGTGACAGCCTGTCTTGTTCTCTTTATTTTATTGAGAAGGTGGGACAGCCAGTTTTCAGGGGGATTACATCTCAGCCTGTGGCACATGCTGACAGTGATGAATTTCTAAGATTTCGATCCTGTCAGCGGCGATAAGACAGGCAGTCATGTCTGTCAAGGGAATAGAAATGTTTATCTATCCCTGTCACTCAGTACACACAGCAAACTATTGATTTAGGAAGCAAATCAGAATACTAAAGTTCTGCCAAACATGCACACGTTCAGAGCCTCTCCCTCCGCATGCATCACTAGGAGGTAATTACATAAAGGACGTGAACATCACCCAGCACAAAAAAAAAAAAAAAAAGAGAGACACCCATTTCTGAAGTGTTCTTACATTTAACAAAATATACAACAGCATTCCAAGGAAAAAATATCCTAGTTAGAAAATATGTGTGTAGAAATATAGGCCTTTCGTACAGTACTGACGACTTGGGACATCATGGACGTTAACCTGTTTGAATGTCAAGCCATTGAACCATATTGAAAATATTGAGGTCATTATTCAACAAAATGTCTGGGGAGTAACTTGAAATGTCTAGTTTAGACGTGTCAAATTATTCTAATATTTGGCAGCCCTATATATGTTGCTAGTGTCACTGAATATTCTTGCATAAAATTATACATATGTATATTGATAGGTAGTGATGTTGACTATCGGGGCTCCTGTCTATATATAAGTGATATGTTTGACTCAGACAGCCCCGTAATACATGTCTGAGCCAAACATATAAAGGCACATATTTTAGATAGGATGCAGAGATCAGAACTGCGACATCAAGCTTAGGATGTAGTTCATTCTGATGGCATTTTAGGAACAGTTCTGCTAAAACATAGAGCAGTTTCTAAAACACACATCCTCGTGCAGCGGGAGGAACCATCTCCAAAATATAACCATGAGAAAAATTGATGCCAGACACCTGGGAATTTACACATGTACAGTAAATGCCGGCATTGCAGAACCAACACATGTAAATGTCAGCACTTACACATGTATCTTGACCATTTTGCAAACTTAGACGTGCAGATGCTCTCAATTGCAGGGGACTCTATCCTGATCCCATGTCAATTCAGGGGGAGGGGAAATAAATATTGGAGGATTAAGGGGAATGATACCACCTGTGAAGGTCTGGCTGACCTGAAATGCCTATTCGTATCTTGGAGCAGCTGTATAGCTGATGTGTCTGATTTTGGGCTTGCACGTACATTTCCTAAATGAAATGGAGAATACTTGTGTAGATTTTGGTTCCACCCAGTCCACGTCCCAGACACGCATGCACGCACTTTGGATGTGGCATGGTTATCCACATGTAAATTGGACCCTGTCTAAAATAACCATTTATACATGGCTAAAATTTACATATGTATATGATAACTTATTCACTTGTAAATCCCGAATGGGGCTTCAAAAATAACCCCCAAAATCTATAAATATAGGGGCTGTAAATCGGCATCTAAATGTATAATTTATATGTATTTGCAGACCCCCCCCCACCCCCCCGAGGGCCCCTAACCCGCCCTCCTTGCTCTACATATAAACATCCCAATTAGTGGTCTGTTTTCAGAGCAAAACGTGCAAAACTAATCATATGGCAGATGCTCCACTATAACTACTACGTTGTGGCTTAAAGAAATAGTGTGAAGTAATACCAAATTATGGAGAAATCCATTAATATAAAAACTATACAAATAAGTTTTTAGAACTCCAGAAAAGGTCTCAGACTCAATAGCGCAATAGTCACTTGAGTATATAAATACTGTCAAGCGCGCTGGCAGCATCAATGACCAATCTGGAGTACAACTAGTTTTTTCTATATAAATACCCTTCACCTAAAACATTCCACACTATTATATCAACTATGATTGCTTATCTTTCATGTATCTTGATGTTATTCCCCTACGCCTCCTCTGGCGCCTTTCTGAACGTTTCACTCTCTCAACAGAGTTTCTTCAGGGGGTCATTTAAACTCATATTACATGTGCACAGATGCTGCCCACGTTCTTCATTCACGTCTCTTTTTGCCCAATGGATGCTATCAAAAAAACGCCGCGCCATTGAGCAAGAAGAGACGTGAATGAAGAACGTGGGCAGCATCTGTGCACATGTAATATGAGTTTAAATGACCCCCTGAAGAAACTCTGTTGAGAGAGTGAAACGTTCAGAAAGGCGCCAGAGGAGGCGTAGGGGAATAACATCAAGATACATGAAAGATAAGCAATCATAGTTGATATAACAGTGTGGAATGTTTTAGGTGAAGGGTATTTATATAGAAAAAATTAGTTGTACTCCAGATTGGTCATTGATGCTGCCAGCGCGCTTGACAGTATTTATATACTCAAGTGACTATTGCGCTATTGAGTCTGAGACCTTTTCTGGAGTTCTAAAAACTTATTTATATAGTTTTTATATTAATGGATTTCTCCATAATTTGGTATTACTTCACACTATTTCTTTAAGCCACAGCGTAGTAGTTATAGTGGAGCATCTGCCATATGATTAGTTCTACATATAAACATAGCACCACTGGATTTATTTATTTGCTTGTTTGTTTATTCATTTATTTTAAGAAACGCACTTAGACATTCTGCATGATGCTGAACGTTTAAGTGCTTTTTAAATACCGAGCCTATAGTATACTATTTGCTTATCTGAATATATCACCTGCTTTTTCATTGGAAACTCAAGATGTGCTAGTGGCAGGTAACAGTAGGTACTGCCCTATTCCTAGAGGGCTTACAATCTAAGATTGTACCCAGAGCCGGCCCGTCCATTGTACAGGAATGTTGTTCACACAGGGCCCCATGCTTCAGAGGGCCCTGCACCAACTTCATTCCGCACTTGGCCGGTTTGCAGGGCCAGCTTCAGAGGGAGCTGGGGAGGCCCGAGGCCCTGGCTCACCTCTGCTCAGCGGCCAGAGTGAAGAGAGGCGTGTTCCTTCACTGGCTTCCTCTGAAGATGGTCAGGCAGGTGTGGGGCTCATCGGGAAGGGGGCTAGGATAGGACTGGAAATCTGCTGATGGGGGGGCTAGGACTGGAAATGGCTGACAGGGGTGTTAGGAATGGAAATGGGCTAATTGAGGCGGATTGGACTGGAAATGGGATGATGGAGGGCTAGGACTGGAAATGGACTGATTGGGGGGGCTAGGATAGGAAATGGGCTGATGGGGATGTTGGACTGGAAATGGGCTGATGGGAGGCTAGGATAGGACTGGAAATGGCTGATGGAGGGGTTGGACTGGAAATGGGCTGATGGAGGGCTAGGACAGAAATGGAAATGGCTGATGACAGATTGAAAATGGGCTGATGGGGGGTTTGGACTGGAAATGGACTGATGGGGAGGAAAGGAGAATGGGACTAGAAGGGAGAAGATGCTGGGCTGGGCTGGAATTAGAAGGGAGCTGATGTTGGGGGAGGACTAGAAGGGGATGGGGCTGGGGTAAGGAAGATGGAGAGGGGAAAATATATTTTGTGTGGGAGGGAAGAAAAATCTACTATTGGCTGGGTATTGGGAGAGTAAGTGGGGACTGAGGATGGAAGGGTGAAATTTGAGTGGATGAAAAAAGGAATAAAGGAGGAAATGGAGGAAAGAGCAAAAAGGGGAAAGATCAGTATGTTAAAGCAGATGTAGAGAGAGAATGGAAAAAATCTAGAAGAGAGAAGAAAGGACAAATGGACAGCAGACAATGGAGAGTTAGCAGAAGACACGAAGAAACCAGAAGAAAGTGACTGCAGCAATTGAAACTGAAAAATAAAATGCGCAAATAACAAAAGGTAGAAAAATACTTTTTTATTTTGAATTTATTAATTGGAATATGTCAGCTCTGGGAAATGTGCATCGCTAATGTCTGTGTTTTGTTTAGTACAAGAGGAAATTAATTTATAGTTTTATTTCTGCAGTGTTGTACATTCCAGGTTTGACTTTTGAGGTTTCCAATTTAATTATTGTCTTTCTATTTCTAAATTGTGATCCCTTGTTCTTTGTTTGGTGACAGTCTATGTTCTGCATGTGTAACCGAGCTGAGGTATTCTGTTCATGTAGTTTCTATTTGTCAGTGCCACTTGTTCTCTTTCCCCAGTAGGATTTGTATTGGTATTCTCTGAGATGTATTGGTTTAATATTTGCAGTGTTGCCTTTTGATAGGTAGGGTTTGGTGCTTTGTGAGTCCTGGTATTGCTGTTATGATACAGTGTGTTTGCTATGGATTTGAAATGGGCAGTGTTTATAGTACTTCCCAATGTGCCTGATGTTTGGCATTGGAGTATAGTAATATAGAAATCTGGTAGTCTTTCTTTAAGAGGCATGCTTACTAAACGTTAGTGCACGTTAACATTATGCAAATATTTATGCAAATGAGACCCGTAATGAGTTTCTGCACATGGCCCTGCACTCCCCCTTGGGCCACTCCTGATTGTACTTGAAGTAATGGAAAGGGAAGTGACTTGTCTAAGGAGTATTAAGATTTAAACTCTGGCTTTCCTGCTGCTCAAACTACTAGGCTATTCCTCCATGCCATCCTATAAAGTCCATTTTACATCGAACATTGAGATGGTAATTGAGACAACATCAACTGGTTGAATATGCACAATTCTCCCGGTATTTTACAAAGGGCTCTGCAAATATGAAGCCTTTTGTAAAAACGTATGGGTAGCCTTTTATAAAATCCCTCCATGATGTTAGCAAATAAATGTGAAATTGCCGGCACATACAGGGATAACAGCTGTTTTAGAAATACAGATGTGCACAAAATCTACATGGCCCTGTATTTATTTATGTATTTATTTATTTAACAGTATTTCTATACCGCCTTATCTTACAATCAAAGCAGTATCACAGCAAAAAATCAAAAGGAGTGATCGTGTTTTACATGCAGTGAAGTGTATATCGTGTTAGGAGTGTCTGATGAGTTGTGTGTTTGATTAGGTGGAACTATGTACAATGTGCGCTATAATACATTGTGTGCTATAATACATTTTTCTATACATTGTGAGCTATGCAATATCATGTGCTGTTATCCAATCTTCTATACGAGGGTCGGGGGGGGGTATGTTGGTTGTTCTTGCTGGTTAGATCATGTGACATGTCCATAGTGCTCTGTGAATAGCGTTGTCTTCAGCTGTTTGCGAAAGTCTTTAAGGTCTGTCGTTGTTCTCAGAACGTCTGGGAGGGTGTTCCAGATTGCTGGGGCAGCCAAGGAGAGTGCTCGTTCGGTGGTGTCCTTGCGTGTTTTTCTGAAGTCTTTAGGGGTGATGTAAGAGTAAATGCTGGCAACTACATGCACAGATGCAGATTTTGCAGTCTATATGGTAACTGTTGCCACTTACACCATCCAATAAAGACATCTTACTCTGGAACCCCTCCCCTCGACAACATAAGATCACTCCCCTGCCCCGAAACCCTCCTGACACAGAATTCAACCCCCACCCCTCCAAAATAACTTTATTAACCCCCCCCAACCCCTTCCATATTACTCTATATCCACTCAACACAATCTATATCCCCTCCATCTCTGGACCGTTACCAGCTCAGTCAAGGGCTCATCCTGATAATCAGTGAGCATTAATGATTCCCAGTCACTCCTGCTCCATGGGGTACCAGGGTTCCAAAATGGCACCCCTCCCCTCCCTCCGCCACAGCAGTACTGCAAGTCGACCTCTAGAAGTCAGAGCTATCATTTTGAATCTAGAAGGCAAGTGGGCAGAAGCCTCTGGGAATTGGTCCTGCCCCCTCACTATACCACTATGAAAACCCCAGTAGGTGTTCACCACATGGCATTTTTAGATAACAGTTATAGCTTCAGATAGCAAGTGTGTGTGTGGCGCAAAGGTGGTGTACCTGCCTGCCTGCCTGCATGGGATGTGGCGGTGGGTGCCTTGGTGCAAGTGGAGTGCAGAGGTCACGGTGCATGTGTGGGCGTTGAAGAGGCAGGGAGCCTGTGTGTGTGTGTGACATGCCTATATGTTTGTATGTGTATGTGGTGTGGAACTGGAGTGCATGTCCGTCATGCGGAAGTGGGGTGTCTGTGTGTTGTGGGGTGCCTCTATGTTCTGGGGGGAGGGAGATGCATCTTTTGGCAAATACATTCATCCCTTTAACCTCAGACACCTTGCACTCTTCCTCTTCCCAACCCCTTCCCACTCTCTGTTCCCCGTCCAGACTCTCTCCTCATCTCCCTTTCTCCTAGTACTCCCACATCCCTGCCCTCCATTGCCCCCATCCTCATTCCTTTTTACGTTTTGCTGCTTCACTCCCGCCCCCCCCCCCCTCCCTTCTAATGTATTTTTTTTTTCAGGCCACCATTCTGGCTATTCTCTTCTGCTCAAAGGAGATCGGATCCCCGCAAGCAATCAGAAGGTGACTTTCTTTTGCGCTTCTGCCCGAGGGAGATCGGGTCTCCCGCCTGCAGAACAGGAAGGAATGGCTAAAATCGCAGCTGTCTTATGATCTGGGATTATTTTTTTTTAAAGGGGTGAGGGTAAGAAAATCACACATGGCAGGTGCAAATTTCTGGTTTCTATGGCGACATGGCGCCTGGGATTTGTCAAGCCCTGCACATACACATAAGAGAAAGTCCTTTCTCCAAAGAGCTTACAATCTGCTAAAACAAACAGAACAGAGGAGTTAAGAAAAATGATTAACACACATATGGGTGGAGACAGGAGAATAATGAGGTCAGGATACAAATGAAGCCTCAGAGATGAGCTTTTAGCCTAGTGCAGCAAGGTGGGCGGAACAAAGTTTGGAGATGGCAGTAGAAGAAAAGGGCAAGAGAGGACTTACCTGGTAGACAAACAAACCTTCTTTGATGTCATTTCTGAAGGCAAACAGAATATGTCCAGGTGATAAGACTATAAATATCCCTTCCATGAAGTTATGGGATAATATCAGTCCAGGAAAGCAGCATTTTGCTAACACAAAAGCCTTACTATCCTATCATGGTAGCATTCACTTCATACCCACAAATGCTCTGACCAAACGAAAATGAAGGCCTGGCTGCCATAAATCCCCCAACCCCCTTCCAATCAGGAACAGCTTTGTATCCACATCCATGTAAAGTAACGTTTTTAACAAAAGAGGCATTTCACGTTCTCTGTAAAATATTTTGAAAGCCACAGCCTATTATCAACTGCTTCCTCCTTCGGCTCACCATCCCTATCTGCTTCAATTCCCACTCAAGGCCTCCCCTAGCAAACGCACAGCGGCCTAATCACCATTCCCTTCCTCTCATCCCTCATGGCAAATACTGCTGGCTCAGGCCTCCTCCCACAGACACACCACAGCCAGCCAAAGACACTATCCCTGACCTTTGGTCAGCACTGCCTGATGATTGCCTGCTTTCCCTTCAGCTGGGAGAGACTCTACCCCCCTCAGCTGAGGCCACATACCGTAGGCTGACAAGAACTACTATAGGCCACATAGCCAAAAACTACCTCCTCCAGCTCGACCACTGGCAGTATCTTTCCTCTGCAGCCAGCACAGGAGCTGTACTGAGACAGTAAAGGAACTGTAGGTTCCTGACTCCCGGCACAGTAACTCACCATGTACTAACTGAAAGTTCCATCCATGCCCTATCTCCACACATAATCCACCCCATTACTATCCCATATCATGCTAAGCGGTTACCAGAGTATTTTTACTGGGCCTGCATTAACTGCTTAGCACACTTGAGTAAACATTTCTCTTAATCAAGTTTCTGTGCCGCAAAATCCCGTTCTTAACGGGGAATTTGTCATGAAAAATAAAATCAAGTTAAAACGAAAGCAGTATTCCATATAATACCACAATCTGAACTACTTAGCAATGGATGCTGTCCATATCATTATATCTTTTTTTTAACTGGAATTCTCGATTCTTCACTTTCTGCAGGCCTTGGATGTTCACTGGATCTTCTGAGCAAAATATCATGTGGAGCACAGATTCTCCAATAAGACTATATCGGGTGCAACATCTACCAAAAAGGGGGGACATGTTTCAGTCAGTAACAATATATAAAAGATACCTTTTAAGTTTCTTCACATTTTTCTTTCATGAATGCATATGTAGTGCTAAACACCTACACTTAAGCTCTCAAGATATGCGATCAGCTGTTAAATCAAAATTCAAGTCACAAACTTGCAAATTAAAGGAAAGTTCTGCCAACTCTGCCTGCAATTATATGGTTTGTGGCCAGTAATAGCACCTTAACAGTGCAATCAGACTAAAACAATTATCCGCTCAAGACTTTACATAACATTTTAACATATAATTCTGGTCACAGTGAGAGCATCATGTGGGGTAGCAGCTCATTACAAGATCAGCGCAAGTGAGTCACAATGAGGTCATCAAGGAAATGCATGGGAGTTTTCAGTGTATGCCGAAGTGTATATGAAGCTCTCCTATAAAATCAGAAGAACATAAGATATGCCACACAGGGTCAGACCAAAGAGCCATCAAGCCCAGTATCCTGTTTCCAACAATAGCCCATCTAGGTCACAAGTACTTCTCAGGTTCCCAAAAGATTATAAAACAGAAAAGTATCTAAACCTGAAAATATTTTCTAGCACTTTCAAGAATGCATATAAATTTGTACTAAGAGTTGGTGGTCTCCCCCCTGTAAGAGAATCTAACACAGAGTGAAGGACAGTATTCCAGGTGAGAGCTTGAAGAGTGAAGTCGGTGATAAGACATTACAGTGGAACAGGGGGGCCAGAGGAAGATGAGGCACAGGGAGATGCGAGAAGTGAGAGCTGGTAAAGCATACTAAAGTGACCGTCCAGGGGAGAGGAAGTCCCTGAAAAGTGGAGAGCTGTAGACAGGAGGCAGAGGGAGTAAGAAGAAGATCCAAAATACAGTAGGAAAATAAACGTGCCGACAGAGGGAGAGGTCTGACATACAAGAAAGGAAAAGCATATCACGGAATCTATTAGGCAGATCCAGTAGAAGTAGAAGGTCGCGGGTTCGTGTCCTGACAGTGGACTTTGTTTTGGCCAATTTTCCCAATGGATAAAAGGTGCATAGTGGAGGACCCCAGGGATCTGTGCTGGGCCCGCTGCTTTTTAACATATTCATAAATGACCTGGAAATGGGAATAACGAGTGAGGTAATCAAATTTGCAGATGACACAAAATTATTCAAAGTTGTTAAAACTCATGAGGATAGTGAAAAATTGCAGGAGGACCTTGATAAATTGGAAGATTGGGCATCCGAATGGTATATGAAATTTAATGTGCACAAGTGCAAAGTTATGCACCTAGGAAAGAACAACCCAAACTATGGTTCCACGATGCAAGGTTCCATCTTAGAAACCACCACCCAGGAAAAGAAATTAGGCATCATCGTGGATAACATGTTGAAACCCTCCGCTCAGTGTGCAGCGGCGACCAAGAAAGCAAACAGAATGCTAGGTATCATAACATCTACTTACACCACTTGGCCCCAACTACCCATACTCATTTGGACCTATAAGCACATAGTATTTACGTTTGTAAGTCGTATCCCCTCTTGTTAAATGTATACCTCCTATTGTGTTGTGACCACGTTGATTGAAGGATAAGGTGGTATACAAAACTGTTTAAATAAAGAAATAAATAAGGAAAGGAAAGGAATGGAGAATACAACAAAGGATATTATAATGCCTCTGTATCGTTCCATGGTGTGACCGCACCTTGAATATTGTGTGCAATTCTGGTCGACGTATCTTAAAAACGATATAGCATTATTAGAAAAGTTACAGAGAAGAGCCACCAAAATGGTAAAAGGGATGGAAGGATACCTCTAGGAAGAGAGGCTAAAAAGGTTAGGGCTCGTCAACCTGGAAAAGAGACAGCTGAGGGGAGATATGATAGAGGTCTATAAATTAATGAATGGAGTGGAGCGGGTAAACGTAAATCAATTGTTTATGCCATCAAAATATAGGAAGACTAGGGGACATGAAATGAAGCTACAGGGTAACCTATTTAAGACAAATAAGAGAGTATTTTTTCACTCAATGTGCAATCAAACTCTGGAATTTGTTACCGGAGGATGTAGTAAACGCTGTTAGTGTAGCTGGGTTTAAAAAAGGTTTGGACAAGTTCCTGGAGGAAAGGTCCAAAAACCATTATTAAAGGGGACATGGGATATCCACTTTTGCCCCAATACAAGCATTGTGGAACCTGTGTCTTTTGAGGAAACTGCTAGGTACTTGTGACCTAGATTGGCCACTGTTGGAAACAGGATACTGGGCTTGATGGACCTTGGTCTGACCCAGTATGGCATATCTTATGTTCCTCTCCTCTCTCAACTGTCCTATCATTTTAATTGGCATTCTTTTCCCTTTTCTGATATGTTTTAATTTTGATTTTATTGTACACCACTCTGCCGGTATGAAGGGTGGTATATCAAAACTCAATAAACCATAAACTATAACTGCTTTTACAAAAAGAAAATGCTCAAAAGTGGGGTACAGAAGGGTTTTCAGCATTCTAAAACAATACAGTGCCAATTACACATTCCAATTTATTTTCCATAGTATTTACTCTTAATTCTTTGTTCTGGTATATAAATGGGCATTTATTAGATAACTGGAGCAAGCTGAGAATATACCCTAGCCAGTTCACAGTCTGCTTTCCTGACATCAATGCAGCTGCAAAGCATTTAGAATCACAAAGAAATACAAACATGATGGCAGATAAAGACCATACCGCATATCCAATCTGACTGTTCACACCAACTGCTACTGTAAGTTCTACAATCCCTTCCTCTCCCTCAAAAGATCCTCTTAGCCTGTCCTCAGCTCAGATACAATCTTCATTTCCATTACGTCCACTGGGAGGCTGTTTCATGCATCCACTCCTTTTGCATAAAAGCGTATTTCCTTAGATTACTTCTTACTCTACTCCTTGTCACCCTCCTTATTACCCCTCATTCTAGAGCTTTCTTTCCATTGAAAAAGGCCATTCCTGTGCATTTATACCAGGGAGGCATTTAAATGTCTCTATCATATCTCCCTGCTCTCACCTTTCTTCCAAAGTATACCTATTTAGATCTTTAAGTCTATCCCTATATGCTTTATGATGAAGACCACTGACCATTTTATTAACTACCTTCTAGACCAACATCATCCCGTTTATATCTTTTTAAAGATGTGGTCTCCAGAACTGCACATAGAACGCCAAATTAGGACTCGGAGATTTATGTAGAGTTACCATCATGTCCTTTTTCATGCTGGCCATTCTTCTCCCCATGCATCCAAGCACCCTTGGCTTTTGCCGTCACTTTATCTACCTGTTAGGTCACCTTAAGATCAGAAATGATTACCTAAATCTCACTTTTGTTTTGTACTCAGAACTGCATTCCCTATATTGTACCACTCTCTTGGTTTTTCACAGTCCAAATGAATGACCCTGCATTTGTTTTGCATTAAATCTTAGCTGCCACACTCTAGACCACTCCACAGGCTTTTTAGATCCCTCCTCAGCTTTTCCACATCTTGTAGGGTGTCTATTCTAATATTAGTGGAAAGCAATCTTCAAAGCTATCAAGCTATACATCCAGCGGGGAAAGAAATAGCATCCAAACATCCATTATCTAAGAGCTAAACATAACCCTACAGAAGCTGCTGTTTCGCCAAACAAAAGGCGTCATCAGGGGTTAAACCATAACCACAAAGATACTTCAAAACTATCCACACCGCCAATCTTCCGCCGTCCAACAAAGACGGCGTGTGACGCACCACTTTTCCTACACACCAACCAATCACAATCACCAACTCCAAATGACATCAATATCTATACAATCAAACATCAATCATCCACCACTCATACATACAGATTGGAACCATATAGTGCCCTCATACTGCCGAGCACTAGCCGATAAGCATAAAGAATCAAAAGAACAAAGTCCATTCTATTTTGTCATTCAACCCGTGAGGGTAAAGAGTCTTTAAGGTAAAAATCCACCATTGTTCTTTCCACAAAAGAGTTTTATTCCGATCTCCCCCTCGAACACTCTGTGGGACATGTTCCAAAACCGTGCAACATAAATCTTCAAATCGATGATGAAATTCAATACAATGTTGCATCAGAGGTGTATCGACACGTACTTTATGAAGGCTGTACTTATGTTCAGCTAGCCGCGTGCGGAGTGGTCGTGAGGTTTTACCGATATAAAGTTTAGGACACAGGCACCAAAGTCCATATATCACATAAGAAGTGGCACACGTCATGGCAACACATAGCCGCGGGGCAATCTTGTTATAAACGGCACACACTGTGCTCCTCATCAAACCACAGAAGGAACAACGATCACAACTTGAATGCCTTAAGGCTAAGGGAGCTAAACTCTCATCTCTTCGAGCCACCGCTGGGCACAGCCTATCTCGGAGATTATGCCCGCGGCTATATGCCATCTTCAGTGTATACCCCGCCAATATAGGATGTGCTGAAAAAAAAGACTCCACCGCTTACGCATCACTGAAAGACTCGAATGTTGTAAAACACAAACAACAGTAGAAGAAGACCATTGCTTCTGTTGCACTCGATCAGGGCAAAGGAGCCACTCACAATGATTATACTGTGCTCGTTTATATGCTTTACGCAAAACTCCCAAGGGATAACCCCGCTCTATGAACTTTTGTAACATCTGGTCCGCCTGAACCTTAAATTCAGATAAAGTTGAGCAAATGCACCGACAGCGCAAAAACTGCGAAAAAGGCAGACTATGCTTCAAATGCACGGGGTGAAAAGCTGTCGAAATGAAGTAAGGTATTCCTATCCGTTGGTTTAGAATAGAATGTAGTAAAGAAACCAGTTGTTTGTTTCAAAATCCTAACATCCAAAAAATGTAATTCATATTGCTGAATATTGATGTCAAATTGTATATGTACATTACAAGCATTCGGGTACTGAAAAAATGCATTCAACGATTCCCTAGAACCTTGCCACAAAAGAAAGATGTCATCTATATAATGGTACCACTTAATAACATTTGAGTCTTTCTCCTAGGATAGCGTCAGTGATGCGGAAGCGGTGGAGTCTTTTTTCAGCACATCCTATATTGGCGGGGTATACACTGAAGATGGCATATAGCCGCGGGCATAATCTCCGAGATAGGCTGTGCCCAGCGGTGGCTCGAAGAGATAGCACAGTTACTTACCTGTAACAGGTGATCTCTGGGAACAGCAGGAATAAGTCTTCACATATGGGTATCGTCGGTACCGACAGAGCCTGCGCGGGAACGCTCCCCAGCGTCCTGAAAGAAAGCTTTTGGGAGCATCCCACAGCGCCTGCGCGCTGCCTTCCCACCTTTCCTAACTGCCTCTCTCCAGTTCGAGTTTTAAAGCTGAGACAAAGAGAGAGAGAGAGGAAAGGAAAGATAGATAGAGAGATACAACTCCTAGGGGAGGTGGGTGGGTTGTGAAGACTTATTCCTGCTGTTCCCAGAGATCACCTGTTACAGGTAAGTAACTGTGCTATCTCCAGGAACAAGCAGGAATGAGTCTTCACATATGGGGACTCCCCAGCTAGAGATGCCTGGGAGATCACCCAGATTGTGAGTCCCTGGGAAGGGCTATACCTCTACCCATGAATCTCAGGCATCCAGTTCAGGGATGGAGGGTAGGAGTTGATTAGGTATGGAACAGGTGTTTGAGAACAGCCTGACCAAACAAGGCATCCCAGCGGGAGTCCTTGTCCAAGCAGTAATGGGCTGTGAAGGTATGAACCGATGCCCAAGTGGCCGCTCGACAGATTTGGTCGATGGACACAAAGTTTAGATGAGCCATAGAGGTTGCCATGGCCCTCACATTGTGAGCTGTGACATGGCCCTCCAGAGAAAGGTTCTTACTTTGGTAGGCGAAGGAAATACACTGAGCAATCCAATTGGACAGAGTTCTGTTAGAGACTGGAAGTCCTAAATGAGAAGGATCAAAAGCAACAAAAAGTTGAGAGGACTTTATATGTTGCTGTGTCCTGTGTAAGTAGAAAGCAAGTGCTCTTTTACAATCCAGGGTATGAAGATTCCTCTCTGGACTTGATACATGAGGTCCTGGAAAAAAGACAGGTAAAAAGACCTCCTGGTTCAGATGAAAAGGTGAGACCACTTTAGGCATAAAGTGTGGATTAGTTCTGAGGAGTACCTTGTCATGATGGAACCTTGTATAAGGAGGATTAGCCACTAAAGCTTGCAGCTCACTGATACGGCGAGCTGAGGTGACTGCAATGAGAAAAATAACCTTCCAAGAAAGGAATTTTAAGGAGGTAGTGACTAAGGGTTCAAAGGGTGGCTTCATAAGCTGGCCAAGAACCAGATTCAAGTCCCAGGCCACTGGAGGTGGTCTAATGGGAGGTTTAGTCAAAAGAAGGCCTCTCATGAATCTTGCTATAAGAGGATGAGAGGAAATAGGTTGTCCATTGAGAGGCTTAAGGGATGATGCAATAGCACTCAAATGGACTCTGATTGAATTTGTTTTAAGACCTGCATGGGATAAATGCAGCAAATAGTCTAGTAAAGAATGCAAAGGTATTGCAAGAGGGTTGAGACCCTTCTCTGCACACCAAATGGAAAACCTTTTCCATTTAAAAGCATATGAACGTCTGGTGGAAGGCTTTCTGGAAGCATGAAGGATATCCTTCACTTGCTGAGAAAGTTGTAAATCTTGAAGGTCTAGGCCTTCAGCAACCAGGCCCTGAGATGAAGAGACTGAGGATTTGGGTGCCACAAGGTTCCCTCCTCCTGGGAGAGGAGATCTGGAGCAGACCCCAGGTCTAGGGAGGGAGCTTGAGAGAGATGCAGAAGTAGAGGGTACCACACTTGGCGTGGCCAAAGTGGTGCTATGAGGATCATAGTCCCTTTGTCTCTCTGAAGCTTGAACAGAGTCTTGAGGATTAGGGGAATAGGTGGAAAGGCATAAAGGAAGTCTTGCCCCCAATGAAGGAGGAAGGCATCCCTGGCCTGAACTCCCTGACATGGAATCCTGGAACAGAACCGGGGAAGTTTGGCATTCCACGGACTTGCAAACAGGTCTATGTCTGGGGTACCCCAAATCCGAAAAATTCTGGCTATCTGGTCCCCATGGAGGGACCATTCGTGCGGAAGCAGAACTCGACTGAGTCTGTCTGCCCAAGAGTTTTGAACTCCTGGAAAGCAAAGAAATTGATTCAATTTGTCTGAAATGCCCCATTTCTGATTAAACTATGTTGCCTTGGATCCTGTAATCCTTTAGATTCCAGAAGCTACAATATCCTTTGTTTTAGCAGTGATTCCATTAATTTACTCTGCATTGGCCTCAGATTAACCAGCTTGGAATTCCCAGCCTACTCTTTACTTTGATTGGGACCACCACCAGTTCAAAGGGAACACTGAAAAAGTCAGTGTGGCCACCACGTTGTCTCTGAGAACCTTCAATTCTTTCAGACGTATCTCATCCAGCCCCATCACTTTAACTACTTTTAGCTTAGCTGGCTCCTGACAAACACAGTCTACTGAAAATTGTTCAAAATCTACCACACTTCCATTCCTTCTTGTGTCTTTTTTCTGTGGTCCTATTTTTGGCACCTCCTCAGTGAATACTGTAAAGAAATATTTGTTAAGAAATTCTATTTTTTCCTCATTAGCCTCTACGTATTCCTCTCCATCACCTGTTATTCCCACAGTGCCTCTTTAGTATATCCTTCTATCACTAACATATCTGAAAAAAGGTCTTGACCCCCCCTCCCCCATTTTACTGTATTGGTTATTCTTCTTCTATTTGCATCTTTGCTTTCCTGACTACTTCCCCAGCTATTTTTGCCTGCTTTCCTCTTTCTGGAATCTCTTGTAGTTAATGAATGCTAAATTTCTATCCTTTACCTTGTCGGCTTCTTCTTTCAAAAACATAACAGCCTCTTTTTCTTCTGACTTTAGTTGCTTTCGTAAGGGTCACCAAGGGCCCGATTCACTATGGGGCACGTCAGGGCCATCTGGATGGCCCTGACCAAAATGGGGCTGTTTGGACCCGATCCTGCACCACGTGAGTAAGATGCACCTGGGCCTGGATAGGGACCAGCGTGCCCCTGCTGCAACACGGGGACGTCTTCCCCATGGGCTGATCCTCCCAGCTGTGTGCCTACCCCTGCAACCCTGCTGCCTGACCCCGCCATCCAGGATCAGCAGTAAGGGGGGGGGGGGCGCTCTGTGCTTATTCCACCAGAATTGGAATAAGCAGGGCATCCCCAAGGTGATCCCCGAACGTACAGGGCCATCAATAGTATCGGCGCTGTATGTCCAGGGGTCAGTCCTACCCATGCTCCGCCCACTCTCTATCCCGTCCCCGCAACATGTACAGCAGCTCTGTGTGTGCAGCAGGGGTTGGAAGCGGAATACCGGCAAGGTGGATAGCAGGATAGCACGTCACCTGAGGGACATGCAGCCCCGCTATCCGCCTTATAGAATCAGTGTCTAAGTGCTTTGACAAGTACCAGATTGGTTTTTGTTGCTGATCATTGAAGGATACAACTTACACTTGCTTCAATATAGCATTAAAAATCTGGAAGTTCTCTACCTGGATTCCCTTTCTGGAAGGCTAGGGGATCAGCTACAAGTGTTCCAAAGAGTATATGGGGCAGAAGCTTTGGAGAAAAGGGGTTTTTTTTTCCTTCCAATTTCACAGGATAGTAGGGAGCTCCTTACTAGAATGATGCATAGGCAGGGCCGGCCCGTCCATTAAGCAAGAATGTTTTTTGCACAGGGCCCCGCGTTTCAGGGGGCCCCGCGCAAAGAACATTCTGCTTTTTTTAAAATTACATTTTAAAAAAAAAAGCTGGCTCTGGCTGCTGCCGCCGCGGCTGCAGCAGCAGAATGAAGTGTCCCGCGGGGCCTCCTCTGCTCGCTGAGCCCCTCTGCAAGGGCTTTCAGATTCGCGAAGGAAGAGTGTCTCCCTCGCGTCTCTGTTAAGCCCGCAGGGGCTAATGGGAAATTTCCCATCAGCCCCTCGCATCTAAAGGGGCAGATGGGAAATTTCCCATTAGCCCCTGCGGGCTTAACAGAGACGCGAGGGAGACATTCTCCCTTCGCGAATCTGAAAGCCCTTGCAGAGGGGCTCAGCGTGCCGAGGAGGCCCCGCGGGACACTTCATTCTGCCGCTGCCGCGGCAGCAGCCAGAGCCAGGCCAAGTTCAGCTTCCCTTCTTCCTAATGGCCCAATGGATACTTTCACCCGATGCGGCAATCGGAAGACTTTCTGATGGACAGCGGGTCAGTGTCTTCCTCACCTGTCAATGCCGCTCTGAGCCTTGAGGAGCAGAGACATCCTCCAGACCCCACCAAAGTGCAGACACTTCATTCTGCCGCTGCCGCTGCCGCGACGGCGGCAGCAGCAGCAGCCAGAGCCAGCTTTTTTTTTTTTTTAAATTTTGCCATAAGCCGATGGGGGGGGGGGGTTAGGACTAGTAATGGGCAGGGGGGGGGTTAAGACTGGCTGTGGGCTGATGGGGGCTGTCTGGAAATGGGGTTATGGGGGGTTAGGAATGGTAATGGGCTATGGGGGGGGTTAGGACTGGAAATGGGCTATGGGGGGCTAGGACAGTAAATGGGCTGATGGGGAGGGATTAGGACTCGTAATGGGCAGGGGGGGTTAAGACTGGCTGTGGGCTGATGGGGGCTGTCTGGAAATGGGGTGATGGGGGGTTAGGACTGGCAATGGGCTATGGGGGGCTAGGACAGAAAATGGGCTGATGGGGAGGGGTTAGGACTTGAGGAGGGCTGATGTGGTTAGGACTGGTAATGGGCTGTGGGCTGATGGGGGGGGTTTAGGACTAGCAATGAGCTATGGGGGGCTGACTGGAAATGGGCAGATGGGGTTAAGACTGGAAGTGGGCTGATGGGGGGTTAGGACTGGTAATGGGTTATAGGGGGGGCTTAAACTGAAAATGGGGTGATGGGGGGGTTAGGACTGGTAGTGGGTTGACGGGGGGCTAGGACTGGTAATGGGTTGGGGGGTTGCTATGACTGGAAATGGGCTGAGTGGAAGGGGAGGCTTGAACTGCAAATAGCTGATGGGGAGGGAGCTTGGAATGGAAATGGGCTGTGAGGGAAGGGAGCTAGGACTGAAAATGGGCTGATGGAGCAGCTAGGATAGGACTGGAAATGGGCTGTTGGGGGGAGCTAAGATTGGAAATGGGCTGTGATGGGGGCTTGAATTGAAATGGACTCATGGAGGGGCTAGAACTGGAAGTAGGCTCATGGGGGGCTTTGACTGGAATTGGGCTGAGTGGAGGGGAGCTAGGATTTGACATGGGCTGATGGTGGGGCTAGGAAATGACTAGAAATGGGTTGATGTGGGCTAGGATTGGAAATGAGCTGATGAAGGGACTCAGACTGAAAATGGATGGGGGAGCTAGGACTGGAAATGGGTTGATTGGGGGCTAGGACTGGAAATGGGCTGATGCAGGGACTAGAAGGGAATGGATGCTGGGTGAGACTGGAACTAGAAGGGAGCTGATGTTGGGGGAGGATAAGAATGGGATGGGGCTGGGAGAGTAAAATGGAGAGGGGAAAAATATTTTGTGTGGGAGGGATGAAAAATCTACAATTGGCCGGGTATTGGGAGAGTAAGTGGGGATTGAGGATGGAGGGGTAAAATTTGTGTGGATGAAATAGGAATGAGGAAAGTGCAAATGGAGAAAGATTAGTATGTCAAAGCAGATGTAGAGAGAGAGAATGGAAAAAAATACTAGAAGAGAGAAGAAAGAACAAATGGACAGCAGACGATGGACAGTTAGCAGAAAACATGAAGAAACCAGAAGAAAGTGGCTGGAGCAATTGCAACTGAAAAAAATGCACAAAAGGTAGAAAGTTATCTCTTTATTTTGAATTTATTAGCTGGAATATGAAAGCTCTGGGAAATGTGCATCATTAACGTCTGCGCTTTGTTTGGTACAAGAGGAAATTAATTTATAGTTTTATTTCTACAGTGTTGTTGTACATTCCAAGTTTGGCTTTTGGGGTTCCCAGTTTAATTATTGCCTTCCTGTTTCTAAATTGTGATTCCTTGTTTGGTGATGGTCTATGTTCTGCATGTGTAACTGAGCTGAGGTGTTCTATTTATGTAATTCCTATTTGACATTGCCACTTGTTCTCTTTCCCCAGTATTCTCTGAAATGTATTGGTTTAATATTTGCAGTGTTGCCTTTTGATAGGTAGGGTATGTGCTTTGTGAGTCCTGGTAATGCTGTCAGGATACGGCGGGTTTGCTATGGGTTCTAAATGGGCAGCATTTGTAGTAGTTCCTAATGTGCCTGGCGGTTGGCACTGGATTATAGTAATGTAGAAATCTTTTAGTCTTTCTTTATCCATACACTCACTAAGAGACATGTTTACTAAAAGTTAGTGTATGGTAACATTATGCAAATTTATGCAAATAAGGCCATTTATGCAAATGAGGCCCCGCACCGAGTCTCCGCACATGGCCCCGCACCCCCCTTGGGCCGCCCCTGTGCATAGGATACAGTCTATATCCCCGATGAGCCACCCAGAAAGCATTGTGACTCTGAGGACACTGTAGCTCGTCTTGAACTATTACTGAAATGTGTGAGCCTAATACTAAATAAATAAATAAATAACATGAACAAATAGATGTGAGTAGTGTGCAAACTGCTGAGAGAAGCTGCATGAAGTCTGAAGGTGCATGAAAGGAGTGCCTTGAGAAGAGCTTTGTTCTGGCAAAGACATTAGACAAAAATCTAAAGACCCAGGAAGGAGAGGAACTCATCCACAAATATGAGGGTCAGTGTGTGTGTGTGTGTGTGTGTTGGGGGTGCGTGTGTACTCATTCATTTCAGAGATTCAGAAGAAAGAGGGAGGATCATTCTGAGGAGAAGCTCAAGGGAGGATTTTATTCCATGTCCTGAGATTTCCACTGGAGAAAAGAATCGAAGACCATTTGCTTTTTTTTTTATTTGTTGTCACTACTTAGAAAACTATGAGTTAACACATGACCTTAGAATTTTAAAGCTACAGTCACCCAACAACTTAAATTTTTTAGCCCAAGCCACTAAGATAAAGAAGTCTGTGTTGTGAGTGATCAGACTCAGAGTAATGGACTGAGCCTTTCAGCTCCTGTGTAGGGGCCTTGAGGAGTAAATCTTCCCCTTTTCACTTGGGACAGAACTCTCTGTAGACCCAGAAATCACCTTCAAAATAGGAGTTTTCCAGGGGGTCTTGCTACACTTAAAAAATAGGTTCATTGCCCTTAAAATACCTCCTTTAAATTTTACCCACAGCTTTTCTACTTTTACCAAATTCATCCAACCAGATAACACCTTGAGGTACTCCCCCCATTTTGACGCAGTTAGCGATCCTAAAGTCTAAGGCCCTTGCTTTTGAATGAACCATCACTACCTGTGTTCTAATATCGAACCATACCATCCAGTAGTCACTGTATCCTAGATTATTAGCCACTGTGACATCAGAAACACCTCCCCATTCATAAGTACCAGGTATAATATCACCCCTTCCTATTGAGTTCCATTGTCAATTGCTGGACGCATTCTCCTTGTGAACAATCCACAATCTTCTTACTTCTAGATGACAGTAAAACCAGGACTTACCAACCGTCATCCAACAGACTGAAGTCGCCTAGCAATAACACTAGGGAGATGAAAGGGAACGACAGACAAACAATATTAATAGGTGGCTCAAAGTGGTACTAACAAGGTTTAGAAAGTAAGTGGATAGGGAAAAAGCACAAAAAAACCCCAAAAGACTGCTTGGTAATGATTGCCTACATCTTTCTGTAGCAGAAAGAAAGATTCTTAGGGAGAAATTTAGACAGAATGTTGCTAGGCATTTAAACTAGACAACAGTGGAAAACATAGCCGAGGAAGCCATTTCAGTAATTTGCTCATCTGCAACAAAGTAGATGAAAAGACAAGGCATAGAACTAAAAAGAGAAGCCAGACCACTAAATATGGCTGGAAAGAAAGGAGTACCAATGCTCGCAGTCTAAGTAACAGAATTCCACAGCTGCAAGCATTTATGTTGCAGGAGGATTTAGATATTGTTGCTATTACAGTGGCTTGGTTCCATGAATCCCATGAACAGGCTATGGCGGTACCATGCTATAATCTACTTTGAAGGAATATAGATAACCAAAACGGGTGTCTGAGGATCTCAAGGGTGAGGAATAGCACTTTATGCCAAGAATAAAATCAAAGTGACTGAAATGCAGGGAGCACGGGGAAAGGAGGAAGCACTGTGAAATGTCCTTGAAAGAGAAAATGGCACTTACTTCCACACCAGTGTTACAGACTTCCACCTCAAATGAAGGAAATCAGCGGAAATCTGTTAAGACTCCCGAAAGTTGAGAATGAAGGCATGGGAATACGTGGAGAAAAAAAAATCTCCCATAACCACCCCTCCATAGCCATCACCCAGCATCTCTCTCTCTCATTGCCTCCCCCCCCCCCCCAATCAGCCATCACCTTGGATCTCTTTCCACGATCACACTGTTTCTGCCATGCTGCATGAAAACATGGTGCCTCCCTCTCCACCACAACTGGTTCTCTACAAATAGCTTGAGCCATGCGATTGATGAAGTACCTGCTGATCTCGCTGTTTCAAGTCATGCGAGACCCAAAATGGTGAGATCAGCAGATACTTCCTCCCCCACGCAGCTTGAGCTCTTTGTAAAGAGGTAATCGTGGTGCAGGAAGAACTTCCATGCTGAACTCGCCCCATTGGCTCCTCAGCTACCATCTGTGGGATTATGACTGAACGCCTCTAAGTCAGAATCCCACCTAAACGGAACTCAGGGCATTCAAATCCTGGGCACCAGGGTACAATTTTCAGTCATCATAGCAACCTGGCACCTGAGATTTGTCAAGCCTTGTGCTAGGAGACTTCAACCTCCCAATGTGGACTGGAGTATCCCATCTGCAGAAACTGAAAGAAGTAGAGAGAACTTGGATGTCTTTCAAGGAGCTCTACTCAGGCAAGTGGTGATAGAACCCATGAGGAAAGGGGAGATACTAGATCTAGTACTCATAAACAGCGGCAGTGTCTCTAAAGTCCGAAGAGGGACTTACCTGGTGATAGTGATCATCATGCGGTATGGTCTGATATAAAAACTAAACTGTTACCCTAGACATACTAGGTTCAAAGTGCTGGATTTCAAGCATACTGAATTTAGTAAAATGGGAAACTATCTGAGGGAGTTGCTGCTAGGGTGGGAGGAGAAAAGGGAAGTGAAAAGTCAAGGAAGACAAACTGAAAGGAGCTATAGTAAAAGCAGCAGACCTTTATGTTAGAAAGAAAATAAAAGGAAAAGAAAACCATTGTGGTTTTCCAATGAGGATGCTGACCAAATTGGAGCTAAAGGCTTAGCATTCGCAAACTACAAGACATCAGAAAAGGAGGAACGTAGCAAAGAATATCGAACAAGCTGTAAGAAATGAAGAGAGGTATCAGGAAGGCAGAAGCGAGTGCAGAAGAAAGAATGGCAAAAGATATTAAGCAAGATGACTAGACCTTCTCCAAGTATATGTGGGGAAAAGAGAAAGGCCAGAGCTGGAATTCTAAAGCTGAAAAATGCTGAAGACAGATATGTGAAAAATGATAAGGAAAAAGCAGGAAATGCTACATAAATACTTCTGTTCGGTATTCATGGAAAAAAACCCTGGAGAAGGACCATGGATAAATAGCATAAGTACACATCAAAATGGAATACTGTAGATACACCACCGCTAATAGAAGAGAATGTTTACGAAGAACTTTCAAGAATGAAAGTAGACAAAGCCATGGGACGGAATGGAATACATCCTTGGATAGTGAGGGAGATCAGAGAAGTTTCTGACAGATTCTGTGAAGGATATGTTGAATTGATTCCTGGAGACAGGAGACGTTCCACGTGATTGAAAAAACGCAGATCTGGTCTCTCTTCACAAAAATGTAGCAAAGAAGAAATGGGAAACTACAGACTTGTGAGCCTCACCTCGAAGGTGGAAAAAGTAATGAAGAAGTTTCTGAAGGGCAGAATAGTATTTGCAAGACCCAAAGCAACATGGTTTTAACAACAGCAGTTCATGCCAAACAAATTTGACTGATTTCTGCAACTCTGTGACCAGAAAGTGGGCATGCAGTGGATATCATGTATCAGAAAAGCCTTTGATATAGTTTCTCATGGGGTCTTATAAATAAATAAACTGAGCAGCCTGGAGTGGGTCCCAGGGTAGTTAAATAGATTTAAAATTGATAGATGGAAAGAACACAGAGGGTGATGGTAAACAGAATTCATTCGGAAGAAAAAAAGGTGAGTATTGGAGTTCCTCAGGGGTCAGTCCTGCTGCTGATTCTATTCGATATCTTTGTGAGCGATATTATTTGAGAGTAAGAAGGGAAAATTTGCCTTTCTGCAAATGACACAAAGATCTACAACAGAGTGGACAACTTGGAGAGAGTAGGCCAAATGAGAAGTGATCTACAAAAGATAGAAGGCTGATTGAATACTTGGCAGTTGACCTTTAATGTGAAAAAGTTCAGTTTGATGCATTTGTAGAAATCGAAGGGAACTGTATGTATTAAGAAGGGAGAGGCTGATATGCATGGACTAAGAGAAAGACCTTGGAGTGATATCCGGCCTGGCATTGAATATCCTGGTTCCTTGGATTGCCAGGAAACTAACTGGGCAGCGGCAATATTCAGCTGTTGCCAAGTTAACTTCCACAGCAAAAGTCAGGCCAGCTTTTACAACGCCTGACTTTTGCCACATGTCAATAACCAGGCAGTGGCTCAATATTGCCGCTGCCCAGTTAATGATGGGTGTCACCCCGGCTTGACCCAATGCTAATCAGTTAGCATCAATCCCCAGATAAGGGGATTAACACAGTTAGCAGGTCTGCTAACCGTTTTAATTCCTTTGAATAGACACTCTGAGGGGATAATGTCTGGATGGGCGCCCAATTGAGTGAACACCGTATGGTATGATTTGAGGTAAAAGTCAAAGCTGAGTCCAATCGCAACAAACTCAAAGTCCTAGATTTCAAAAATGCTGACTTTAGTAAAATGGGAAAGCACCTGAAGGAGGAACTGGCAGAATGGGAGGAGATAACAGAAGTTCAAAGGCAGTGGACTAAACTGAAGGAGGCCATAACAAGAGCAAAAGATCTATATGTAAGGAAAGTATATAAAAGGCAAGAGGAAAAGGAAACAGATATGGTTCTCCAGAGAAATGACTGCAAAAATTAAGGCAACATTCACAATTTTCAGAAGATCACAAAAAGAGGAAAACAGAAAAGAAGATCAGATAAAACTGAAAAGAGGCAAAGAGAGAAAACAGAATGACAAAAGCACAAGTGAAAGAAAAACGGCTACAAACGTGAAGTGAGGCGACGAGACTTTTTCAGGTATATTGGGAAAAGGAGGAAGGCAAAGATGCTGAGCACCGATTCTTGGAAAGTGATAAAGAGGAATTGCTAAACAAATACTTCTATTCCATATTCACAAAAGAAAATCCTGGAGAAGGGCCACATGCGATGACCGAGGTAACAAGGGGACTGGAGTAGATGTAACACCATTCATGGAAGAAGATGTTTATGAACAGCTTGCAAAATTGAAAGTGGACAAGGCCATGAGACCGGACCAGATACATCCCAGGAAACTAAAGGAGCTCAGGGAGGTTTTGACAGGACCTTTAAAAAATGTGTTTAATAGCTCCCTGGAGACTGGGGAGGTACTGCAGGATTGGAGAAGGTATGACATGGTCCCTTTTCACAAAAGTGGCAACAGAAAAGGGGAGGCAAACTACAGGCCAGTAAACCTTACCTTGGTAGTGAGAAAAGTAATGGAAACACTGTTGAAAGAAAGGATTGTGTTTTTTCTAGAAACCAATGGTTTGTGAGATATGAGGCAACATGGTTTTACCAAAGGAAAATCATGCCAAACAAAAATGTTATTGATTTCTTTGACTGGGTGACCAGGGAACTAGATCAAGGGCATACAATGGATGTGGTCTACTTAGATTTCAGCAAAGCCTTTGATATTGTTTCTAATAGGAGGCTTCTGAATAAACTGAGCAGCCTCAGGATGGATCCCAAGGTGATGAACTAAATCAAGAACTAGTTGACTAACAGACTACAGAGGGCAGTGATGAATGGAACTCACTCTGAAGAAAGGAGGGTGAGTAGTGGAGTGCCTCAGGGATCAGTCCTGGGACTGCTAGTGTTCAATGTCTTTGTAAGTGAGATTGCCAAAGGGTTAAAAAGGAAAGTTTGCCTTTTTGCATATGATACGAAGATCTGCAACAGAGTGGACACTTTGGAGGGAGTAGACAACATGAGAAAAATCTACAAAAATTAGAATCTCAATTGTCAAGCATTTGACCAAAGAAATGCAGAATAATGCACTTGGGATGCAGAAATCCAAAGGACCTGTACACGACAGGGGACAAGAGGCTGGTATGTATGGAACAAGAGAGGGATCTCGGCGTGGTAGTGTCTGAGGATCTCAAGGTGGTGAAGCAATGTGACACGACGGTGGCCAAAGTTAGAAAGATGTTAGGCTGCTGACAGAGAGGAATAAGTAGCAGGAAGAAGGAGGTATTAGTGCTTCTGTACAGGTTATTGGTGAGGCCTCTCTTGGAATATCATGTTCAGTTTTGGAGAGCATGCCTTACAAAGGATATGAAAAGACTTTAAATGGTTCAGAGAAAGGCGACCAAAACAATATGGGACTTGCGCCAGAAGGCATATGAAAAAAAGACTTGAAGAACTAAATATGTATACCCTAGAGGAGAGGAGAGGAGAGGAGAGACAGGGGATATGATACAGACTTTTAAATACTTCAAAAGTATTAATGAACAAACGATCCTTTTTCAAAGATGGGGAAAGCTGTAGAACAAGAGGACATGAAATGAAGCTGCAAGGAGGTAAACTTAAAAGCAACATCAGAAAATACTTTTTCATGGAAAGGGTGGTAGATGCCTGGAATGCCCTTCCCAAAGGAGATAGTGGCAACAAAAACAGTGACAGAATTCAAAAAGGAACGGGACAGACACAGAGGATCCCTACATAGCAAGAGGATGGAATCAAAGCAAACATAAATAACTTCATAAATAGAGAGGAGTAACCTGACTGAAGCGGCAGGTACAACCTTAAGCAAAGGCATAGAGGGGCGTAACTTGCACAGAGCTGCAGGTGCAGTCCTACAACTCTAGCCATCTCACTGGGCGACTAGATGGACCATGCTGGTCTTTATCTGTCATCATTTACTATGTTACTATGTGCCTTAGTGAGCAGGCCCGATTCCAGGGCCAATCACTATGCCTTCCAGAAACCAGACAAGCCCTCCAATAAAGAAATTCTACTTTTGAATCTAACAAGGGTGATGCTTATGTTACTACTAATACTATTACCCTTTTATAAAGCACTAGAAGGTGTACATGGAGCTGTACAGACACATACACTAAAAAGGCAGTCTCTACTCTAAGGTACTTCAATCTAGGTCGACAGACAAAAATTGTGGGCAGATGGTTAATGAAGCAAATATCGACCTTGATGTGTAGTCAGGAGTTTTAGGCCAACATTTTTCCCCTCCTCTGCCTTCAACCATTGATGAATGGTTGGTCACATTGAAATCTAAGGGAATCTGTGGTACAAACTTTAATAAAAACCTGTTAAATAAAGAGGAACTTTTGTTAGGGAGTAAATAACGTAAAGCATCTACAGTTAGGAACAGCAATGGCTACTAGCATTATAAACACCACCACAGTGAGAGCACATAGGATGATGCAGGTGTGGAATAGCGGGAGATGTTCTGGGGAAGAGAAGTGAACACTGCATTAGTGGAAGAGAATATAGAAAGAGAAATATATGGCAGACCAAACCCAATGATGTAAAGACCTGGAGACTGTGATGAGGAGCAAAGCAGATGTAGTGGCTTTTTCAACTCCGACTATTTGGCCTGCTTTGAGATTCTCTGACCTGACTACAAACTTGCTGCCACTTCTAGGCACCCAGGCCCATCCTGAATTTCAAAAACTATTCTTGACCTCCCCTCCCCCGAGAGGTGTGTATTACTGGACTTCAGCTAGGCCTGTTTGGGAACCTGACATTAACTTGGGAGAAAAGGACAAATTCTTCAGCATCAAACCAAAAGTTTTAAATCAAAACTCCAGGTCATGTGTATTTTACTAAGCCTATGACTGTGGATAAACCTGGCTATGCTGCTAGTGAATAATAAACTTCCAGCCTATTGAATTAAATTTATCATTTATATCCATCAGACAAAAAAACCTTCCGTTCTATAGGGTGTATTGTTTCTCTCTGTATTGACATAAGAAACAACCAATTGTGTGATTAATTGAGGAAGACGGAGCTTATTGATAGTTTTGCAACCCATCTAAGGACCTCATGTACCCAGCTACTTTTCCCACAAACAACAGAATGGGAACACTCCCAAGTACATCTGGTTCTAGATGAATGTAGCTATAACAGTGTTTTATAAAGCATATCAGTAAGTTTATGTCATATTATATCATATTCCTCAAACCTAAGAGAGGAAGCCAATTATTTCTTGACTAAGCTTTTACTATACTGCTTTGCCCAATAATATTGTAACTTCTATTTTCTCACTTCTGAGTTTTCTTATCTCTTTTTTTAATTTTTGTATTTTAGCATATTGCAAAATGCTCTGATGTGTAAAAGAAGGGTGGTATAGCACATTCAAGATAAACAAATATTTGACTTGACTGA
Organism: Ichthyophis bannanicus; assembly: GCA_033557465.1. Lineage (NCBI taxonomy): Eukaryota > Metazoa > Chordata > Amphibia > Gymnophiona > Ichthyophiidae > Ichthyophis > Ichthyophis bannanicus. The sequence continues at coordinate 303,830,772 of CM066032.1, read as the reverse complement.
TGATTTTAAATAGGTTCTAATAGATTAGGAGAATTATTAGCGCAGTGGTTCTCAAACATGGGGTCAAGACCCCAAATGGGGTCACAGAAACATGGCCATTCCCCCTTCTCTCTGTATCTTCACTGTGACCTATGCCAAGTAGTGGCAGTCACCAGTCAGCATGTGGCCAGTGAGCCAGTGAATATTCATAGGCTCTTGTCCCCTCTTGGGTAAGCTTAAGAACATAAGAACATAAGATATGCCATACTGGGTCAGATCAAGGTCCATCAAGCTCAGTATCCTGTTTCCAACAGTGGCCAATCTAGGTCATACGTACCTAGCAGTTTCCCCAAAAGACACAGGTTCTGCAATGCTTGTACTAGGTCAAGCATTGATATCCTGAGTCCCTTCTTAATAATGGTTTATGGACCTTTCCTCCAGGAACTTGTCCAAACCTTTTTTAAACCCAGCTACACTAACAGCCTTTACTACATCCTCCGGTAACAAGTTCCAGAGTTTGATTACACGTTGAGTGAAAAAATATTTTCTTTTATTAGTCTTCAATAGTTTACCCTGTAGCTTCATTGCATGTCCCCTAGTCTTCCTATATTCTGATAACGTAAACAGTCGATCTACGTTTAACCGTTCCACTCCATTAATTTATAGACTTCTATCATATCTCCCCTCAGCCGTCTCTTTTCCAGGTTAAAGAGCCCTAACCTTTTTAGCCTTTCTTCATAGGAGTATCCTTCCATCCCGTTTACCATTTTGGTGGCTCTTCTCTGAACCTTTTCTAATAATGCTATATCCTTTTTAAGATACGGCGACCAGAAATGCACACAATATTCAAGGTGTGGTCTCACCATGGAATGGTATAGTAGCTTCCTAGTATTTATTATTTATTTATTATTTATTATTTATTTATTTATTACAGTTGCTTATATACCGCACTATTCGGTATCAGCGCGGTTTACAGTATAACAAAAACAACCTAAACACAAACTGTTTGGTTTTACATAGAACAGGAATATCAACTTGGATAATAGGGTTGAACTATATACATGAGGGGTCAATTAAATAACAGGGTTGGATTATATACATGAAATTTTAGTTGCACTGAGTTATATGCAACACAATGCTTACTTTAAGACGGAATTTGTCTGATCTGCAGGAAGGAGCTTGGGACTGTGATAAAGGCTTAGAATGGGTGTTATTAGGTGGGTATTTTAGGTTCCATTGCTGGCTGGGTAGAATTGGCGGAATAGGTGAAACTTGATTGCCTTCCTGAATTTAGTTAGGTCTGCAATAGCTCGAATGTCAGATGGTAATGCATTCCAGCATTTGGGGACGTAAAGACTGAAGGCCCTGTTTGCCGTTGTACAATTGCATTTGGTCAACATCTTCGGTGTTATTAGTAGATTTAACGCTGTTGATCTTCTGGATCTGTTGGGTGGCACAGTTTGGATCAGATCAGTCAGTAGAGGAAATGCGGTTGATGGCCTTGAATGAGAGAAGTAAAGTTTTGAAGATAATTCTTCCGTGTATTGGTAGCCAATGAAGCTGTTTCAGAATAGGAGTAACATGTTCACTTCTGGATGCACCATGGAGGATTCTTGCTGCAGCATTCATGGCCAGTTGTAAAGGGTGTAATGTGGAATGAGGGAGACCTTGTAAAATGGAATTAGCAAAGTCAAAATGCGGCAGGATCAGTGCTTGATATATGGTCCGGAAATCATCTGGGTCCAGTAGGGAGCGCAGATGCCTGAGTGAGCGGATTTTGAAATATACAGCTTTGACTATGTTGCTTATATGAGTTTTCATGTTCAGATGTTGGTCTAAGGTGACCCCCAAGTATTTTATTGTTTCTTTGGTTTGTAGTTCAGCTTCCTTGACTCTTACATGAGATGGTGGAATAAAGTTGGGATCTCTGGAGATGAACAGTACCTCCGTTTTCTTGTGCTGGATACGGAGGTTTTGTGATTGTAGCCAGTCTGATATTGCATTGAAGCATTCTACAAGTGGTGTAAGGTCCATTTGCACAGTCGAGAAAGGCATATATAAGAGGATGTCATCCGCGTATATCAGACAGCTCACGTTAAATGATCTAATGATATTGCAGATGGGCTGCATATATATGTTAAATAATAGAGATGATAATGAGGATCCTTGAGGCACACCTTGTGTTTGATGGAAATGTTTTGATTCTTCTGAACCGGATTTAACATATTGCCACCTACCATCTAGGTAGGACTTGCACCAAGCAAGTGCAGTATTGCAGATTCCCTTTTCTTTCAGCCGCCCAAGGAGGAGCTCGTGATGTACCGAGTCAAAGGCCGCAGCAATGTCTAAAAAGATGAGCACAAAGCCTTGTCTAATGTCATCAACGCCTGTGAGTATGCTGTTGAATAGAAATGTGAGAAGGGTCTCGACTCCATGATACTCTCTGAACCCGTGTTGGCAGTGATCTAAAGGAGCTGTGGAGTCTATATGATCCTGAATTTGCCTTTGTACCTCTTTCTCAATTATCTTTGCTAGTAGGGGAATACTAGCTATTGGTCTGTAAGAATCGACCTTTTGGGGATCGAGTTTGGGGTTCTTCAATAAGGGCCTGATTGAGGTTTGTTTGAGTGTTGTGGGGAAGGAACCAGTGGTGAAAGAAAGGTTTATTAGTTTTGCGATGACTGGGCTGAACTCCTTGCATAACTCCTTAATCCAGAATGCTGGGCAAGGGTCCGTTTGAGCTGTGGAGGTATTGAGGGAGGCTATTGTATCTTCGATGCTTTTTCGGGATGGTGTGGAGAATTTGAGCAAGGGGGTTAATCCAGTAGGTGTTTGAAATGAGGCTGTTGAGATTTTGTCGGTCTGTATGATCTTTGATTGGAGGTAGTCAGCGAATTTTTGTGGTTGGATATCCACATGTTGATCAGGAGATGGTTCCTTTGAAAGGGCTTGGACCAAGTTGAAAAGATCCCGTGGTTTGTTCAGAGATCTCTTCAGAGTGTCGGTGTGGTGTTGTTTCATTTTCATTGAGATTGCTTCTCTGTGCATTGAAAGGTGAAGTTGGTAGGTGGTCAAATCTTCAGTGGAGTGCGATCGGCGCCACTTTTTCTCAAGTCTGCGTAGTTGTGTTAGAGAAGCCCTCAGCTCTTGGGAGAACCATGGGGCAGTGTTTCTTAATCTCCTGGATATGTTATTGGACTGTGGACGTTGCGAGATGGCATTGAGGTTGAGGTTCCAGGAGGAGACGAGTTCTTCAGGATCAGAAGTGGTTTTGCTCAGGAGGGAGTGGGTTTGAGAGAGGATTAACTCTTTGTTGAATGTGCGGAAGTTTCTTGTTGAAGTGTGCGTTGTGCTGTTGCCCTTTTGGTTGCCAGACCACTGGCTAATTTTGGTGGGTATTTGGAAAGTGATAAGTTTATGGTCTGACCAAGGTACGTCAATAACATACATCATTGGGTTGTGGTCTTGCTCGAGGGCTGAAAGAGGAGCGAACACCATGTCCAAGGTATTTCCCTTTATATGTGTGAGTTTGTTGATGATCTGTTTAAATCCAAGGTCCTCCATGGCTTCGAGGAATGCAGTTGCATGGCTTTGATGAAGTGAAGGGAGATTAAAGTCACCCATAATCCAGATTGGTGAGTTAGGGTTGTGGGCATTAGTGGCAAGGTCAATAATTGTGGGGAGGTCCTCAGGAGATGAGGATGGTGTTCTGTATACTAGATTGATGGTGCATAGCTGGTTTTTGATGGCAAGGGAGTCCAGGTTGCTTGTACTAGATGATTCAGTGATATGAAATTGGAGGTCTGATTTGGAGAGTATTAGTACTCCTCCTCCTCTTTTGGTTTCTCTGTGTCTTATATGAAGAGAGAAGTTGGGTGGTAGGAGTTGATTGAGGAGGACGTTATCTTCTGAGGACAGCCAGGTTTCCGTGATCATGAGAAGGTCCAGATCGTAAAGAGATATCATGTCTAGGACAACGGGCCACTTTTTGCGTATGGAACGTGAATTTATCATGGCACATTTTAGGTTTTGGCAGAACTTGAGTTTTTCATACTTGGGTGACCTGGATTGTTGGAGTGGGATGTGTATGAGGTGGGAGCGGCGTGTATAAGTGTCGCTTCCTGGGTGGGGACCAGACCATCTTTTACCCGAGTTGCTCAAAATGGGGATATGGTTTTGCGAATGAGAGAAAGCATTGACGGATCCCAGCCAATGTGAGAGGAAATACAGGCTAATAAAGGCCAGAGAATGAGAAGCCATATTGCGTGTAAGGGAGTGTGAAATTGTGATATATTGAAGGCACAACTCTCAAGGAATTGTATACAGCAATAGTGGGAGGAGTACAGTATTGATAAGGAGGCTAGTGCAATGGGAATTGGGTCATACGATTGCACTTGTATACATATAGTAGTGAAGTGGAGGGTTATACGTGTGCAGTAGGTAAGCACACAATGGTAGCAGGTGTTGATACTCTTAACAGACTAAGTAGATAGTAGCACTGTATAACAATAATACAGACATGTGTAACAATGATACAGACATGGGATACAATGTGATACAATGATACAGTGTGAAACAATGATACAAACATGTGATGAAGAGATCGGTCTAAGACAAATTGAAAACTAAATACATGCTACCACGATGGAGCAGACTGGTAATGAAATGTAATAATCTGTTCAGTACCTCGGAGTTTAAGATCGAGGCCCAAGTTAGAGCATTATAGATGCGCAGGCTGGTTGGAGTAATGCACTTAGGCGACGTTGCGGTTCGTGTTGTAGTGCGAAATTGCCGCTGCTCCTTCTGCATCTAGAGGATCACTCCCAGGCTGGGGAGAGTCGATACGGAGGTGGGAGCTGTTGTTGAGTGGTGGTTGCCTGGTCTCACTTTCCCGGTCCACGCCTAAGGGCCACGCCAAAGGGCCCTCTGGCGAGGCCCTCAGGCACGAGCCCGCCAGTCGCGGGCGCGCCTGCCGGCGCGAAACTTTAAAGGAGCCTGCTGTGCCCCGATTGGGTGAGCGATGGTTCGTTGGCCCCTCCCGCCGCTGGTAGCTCGATCCCCGGGTAGGGGAGAGCTGCTGGTGATGGCGGGGGCTTGGAGAGGGTCGGCGCTCGCCGGCGCGAAATTTAAAGGAGCCTGCTGTGCCCCGATTGGGTGAGCGATGGTTCGTTGGCCCCTCCCGCCGCTGGTAGCTCGATCCCCGGGTAGGGGAGAGCTGCTGGTGATGGCGGGGGCTTGGAGAGGGTCGGCGCTCGCCGGCGCGAAACTTTAAAGGAGCCTGCTGAGCCCCGAAAGGGTGAGCGATGGTTCGTTGGCCCCTCCCGCCGCTGGTAGCTCGATCCCCGGGTAGGGGAGAGCTGCTGGTGATGGCGGGGGCTTGGAGAGGGTCGGCGCTCGCCGGCGCGAAACTTTAAAGGAGCCTGCTGTGCCCCGATTGGGTGAGCGATGGTTCGTTGGCCCCTCCCGCCGCTGGTAGCTCGATCCCCGGGTAGGGGAGAGCTGCTGGTGATGGCGGGGGCTTGGAGAGGGTCGGCGCTCGCCGGCGCGAAACTTTAAAGGAGCCTGCTGTGCCCCGATTGGGTGAGCGATGGTTCGTTGGCCCCTCCCGCCGCTGGTAGCTCGATCCCCGGGTAGGGGAGAGCTGCTGGTGATGGCGGGGGCTTGGAGAGGGTCGGCGCTCGCCGGCGCGAAACTTTAAAGGAGCCTGCGCTGGTAGCTCGATCCCCGGGTAGGGGAGAGCTGCTGGTGATGGCGGGGGCTTGGAGAGGGTCGGCGCTCGCCGGCGCGAAACTTTAAAGGAGCCTGCTGTGCCCCGATTGGGTGAGCGATGGTTCGTTGGCCCCTCCCGCCGCTGGTAGCTCGATCCCCGGGTAGGGGAGAGCTGCTGGTGATGGCGGGGGCTTGGAGAGGGTCGGCGCTCGCCGGCGCGAAACTTTAAAGGAGCCTGCTGTGCCCCGATTGGGTGAGCGATGGTTCGTTGGCCCCTCCCGCCGCTGGTAGCTCGATCCCCGGGTAGGGGAGAGCTGCTGGTGATGGCGGGGGCTTGGAGAGGGGCTTGGCTAGTAGACTGGAAACTCATGTTGAGAACTGGGGTCTGTGAGCACACACTGGACACCGACACAAAGGATCCTGTGCCGACTGCTGCTTGCCACTTCTTTCTGCTTCAGATGAGTGGAGGGAGAGGAAGAAGGCTGGAGATCTGCCAGTTTGATTTCATCATCATCTGGGGTTACGTGAATTTTCAGTTGTATTATGGGGTCATAAGGGATAAAAGTTTGAAAAGCACTGAGTTAGTGATTGGTTTAATGCAGCCTATCAAAGTCTGGAGGAATTTCAATTACCCATTTATGCTGATATTGGGGAAGAGGAGTTCTGAAATTATTAGGGCTGAGACTCAAAAATTAATATGTAAGCAAGAAAAACTCATGCTAAAACTTGGAACAGCTGGCAAACATTGTAGGGAAGTCAGTCCTTGGAAGGTGGTTTATGATGCATCCAACAGCAAAAAACTACAGACTAGCCTCGAGAGAGAACTTAGAGAAAACAGTGAATTTTTAATTTTAAAATAGCAATTTAGTAATCATGCATGGATATAGAACTGAAGGTAAAAATGGTAGTACACATTCATTTCCTCTAAACGCATTTTCTGGGTTCTAGCCATTTATCAAGAAAATATCCAGATCTCAAAAGACATGTCTTCTAAAATTAATTTTCTTATTTCTCAGTTTCATTCTTGGTACTTATTCATTCTGGAGGGGTGGCAGAGGAGGGTCCTAAGAAAATTTTGTCATGAGCATTTTGGACATCTACGGATACATCTGTCTCTTATGCTTCAATTCCCTGAATATACAAGAGCCAAGAGTCACTCTTCAGTGTTGCACATCCTCAGAAAAAATCTGAAGGAAGATTCCTGAGTTTTTCTCACAGTCTCCAAGTTCACCGAATTGAATCCACTAAGCTTTGCAAGACTAAAACATAGTCAAGAGGCAGCCTCCTTGTTATACTTGTAAACATGCATTCCAAATCACAGGATATGTGAACACTAAAGATCTGCTTTGGAAAAAGACATTGCCAAAAGTTTCCCATTCTCTTGTCTATACCTCTGTGCATTTCAGCAGGAGGACAGTAGTACTAGTACAGAGATATCCCAGAAGAGCGGCTGCTAACTTAATGGAAGGATTTGGCAGCCAAGCTTCAACTTTCCATTCTGGAGGAAGCCAAAGTGTCCATATTCAGCAAGACGGAGACTCATCATCATCGAATTCCAACCTAAAATTATTCCAGTTGCACACTGCTCTTACACAAGCTGGCCCGAATCTTTCATATGATTTATTACCCCCTTGTGAAGCAGAAGGGAGAATTATCTCAATCTGAATGTTTTTGTTTCAGTGCTGGACAGAAATGCGTGGTAGCACTAAAAAAAATGAACTTCTCAAGCAGAAAGAATCCGACGCTTATTTATGTCTTAGAGCACTATTTTGTTAGGGAAAAAACTAAGAAAATGGCACAAACAGGAGGTAGCATACAAATCAAAAGAGACTAACCCTACTACATAAACAATACAGACGACCACAAGCAGAAGAACAAACAAATCAAGATAATTATTTATTATTAGTTGTAATTTTAAGAACAAAAACTAAAAAATCAATCAATATATAGCTAAAAGAGCATTATTAGGCAATATGTCCCATTACATAAAATGGGACCTGCAGGAAACAATCCATGTTAACTCCATGTTGCTGTTTTTTTGCAGCTCTTGAAACCAACCACCTGCAATTATCCAGCTAAAAGGGGAACAACTCTGGTTGCAAGACTCTCCAAAATGACATCTCGCAGCCAACAAAGATCGGTTGTATGCAGTGCAGTGTTCTCCCCAGGTAGCATGAGAGAGTAGCTGGGGGGGGGGGGGGGGACCTGCACTATAAGCTGGCTGGCAGCAGATGACATTATGTTTATGGTTTATTAGAATTTGATATACCACCCTTAAAACAAGTACTAGGTGTCTTTCATGAAGTTCCATATACGATGCGCTTGTCATTGTTCATTTGAGTGTTTAATTCATTCATAGTGCAATGCAAATGCGACGTGTGCCTTCGAGTCAATGCTGGCTCCTGGCTACCCAGCAGCTCCTGGGTTTTCTTGGCAGTGTAACCGGAAGTAGATTGCCAGGCCTTTCTTCCGAGGCAATGGAGGGTTAAGCGACTTGCCCAAGGCCACAAGCAGTGCCAGTGGGAATCGCACTCTGGTCTCTCAGTTACCAAGCCAGTGATCTAACCATGCTACTTCCTCCACTCTCATTCCCGATATATATTTCAATATACTGTTACAGGTTTTTAAGTATTAATTATAAAATCACTTCCATCATTTTTCCATTCCTGCTCATTGCTTTGCCATGTTAATTAATCTGATTAAGTTAGCCAGGCGGTCAGTAAAATCAGTCGGGTGGCACACTCATTCAAAAAGGTCCTGTGACAAAAACTGACATGCAAACTGGTTAATTTAATCTGCAGGCTTAAAAGACACACAAACCAATAGTGGACCCGATGAAGAGGAATAGACAAAATAGTACTAGTCACAACAAACTTATGGACTTATTCCTGGACAGGTTCTTCAAGAAAATTTGCAAGCAGTGGCGTGACGCCTTTTAACATGCATAAGCATGTTCCATCAGGACAGCACTAGACGAATCCATTTGCTTATTTCTTTGATCTTTGTTTCATAATGCTTAAAGAGCTATATTAAGGTGCACTACAGGTTAATGCATGCTAACGTGTCTGTCTATAGATAGTGCAGAGCACAAGGTGTCTACTCGTTCCCTTCTGAAAAGACAAAACTACCAGTGGCACTCATACATTTCTCATCATATCCTTCTTGTTTTCCCCTCCGGTATTATGTAATTTTGATTACTGTGTTTATTTTCTTTTTGAACCCTTAGATAATTCTATTTAAATTTTGAGGCCTATTTACAAAACCATGAGAACACTGATTAAGGCCATCTTATCATGTGTGATTGGTAATCCTTGTGAATGAATTATAATATCACAAGAAACTAAGGCTCAAAGCAAAGAAAGTATTAATGAGCTGTGCCACATGCAAATGCACTCATTAATAACAGGGCTTAACATAGGCCATGATAAATTTCGGGATTTGCAATGGGAATGTGCATGTAGAAAATTGCGTTCCTCCATTTTGTTTTCTTCTGTTCCATTTTCTCTGTTTCGTCCTGCATTCAATACATGTTCTCTCATTGTAACGCACACTGAAATGGACAAGTTCATAATTAGTAGGTTTATGTTTCATTTGGTGCACACTAACAATCTCTATATTCAGCACTGCTCTCCATATAGGTAGCAATGCTGAATATACGCACTGGCCTGTGACTGCGCCAACACAATCCATTTATTTTAGGCCTGCTCTTCAGGAGGTGAGCTGAATATCGCTACTAAATGGATAATTTTAGAGCTGTCTTCTCCCTGTCCCTAACCTGGTCCACGTTTATACAGATAGAATTGGACTGTTTAGCTATTTAAATGGCTCGATACTATCGCCGTAACGTTTAAAATCCCATAAACCAACTAGGCATCTGCCACCTGCTGGCAAATGCATGATTAGCTTTGAATATCATCTAGCTAGTTTTTTCTACACCTAATAAACGCGCTTGAAAGAAAAATACTCCCTTGCTTGGACTTAAGTTTATTAAGATGTGGAGCAGTGTGATGCTTTTTTCCCTGGGTGATCAAGCAGTCAGGGTTGTTTCCTCCCAAACAATCTTCCACCCATCCCATATTCCTTTTTTTTCTTTTCTGAAATTTTGCGGCAACGACCGTGTGGACATCTAACCCCACCCCCTGCAGTCCCCTGTTACAACTGCATAGTTATTTGAGGGCACAATAAAACCACAGACTTTGTTCAAGGAGCACCGAGGTTAATCCTCAAACATTTGGTTATTGTCACTGTCCCAGTGTACTGCAGCAGCTCAGGGATAGATTCTCTAGCAAGAAATAGCATATTTGTATCAACCTGCAAACTGAATAAAGTACATTTTATTTTTCTTTATAAACAAATATGATTTTGACCTCTCATTCTGGGCAATTTTATTCATCTACAAGCGTTTTTTTGAGTAGGGGAAAGCAATCGGTGCAGGTTGGAGGAGGAAAGGAAAAAAGATCAGAGATGGGAAGGAAAGGGGGATCACCAAAGGGAAGATTCGTTCTTTGTATTTCCTCCCTACGACTACAACTACTGGCACTAAGGAAGGGGGGCAGTGCCTACCAAATGTCACAGGCACTAATTGCGAACTGGTCCCACTGCCCCCTCTGCCAGTATACTTCCTTACCCTTTGCCCCCCCCCCAAAGTAAGAAGGCAATCTACACCAATGCCTCTCACATACCCACATCAGCACCAATTGCCTCTCATTTACAGAGCACTAAACCTCTCTCATCCCTTCTCACACATGAACAGTCCCCATCTTCCCTGTCACAGCCTCTTTTTACCCCTCCACCTTCTCACCCTTGCACTTTCATCCCCATCTCTGCCAATTCTCACCCTCTTTCACTTTTCATTGCCCCAAACTTGTAGTTTCAACCACAAGGAAAGCATATTACTGCTGAGTCCAAACCCTGCGTGAAGTTACGATTGGCGTGAGGGAGAGGCCTGGACCCAAATCACAGCCGCCTTCTTCCTTCTTCTCCCATCCGCACAGTGCATGGGGGCTAGGAAATGTGGCAAGCTGCACGCCCACAACAGGCGGCCCAACCAGCTGCTTCCTCTGACCTTGATCTCCTGCAAAACTACACATAATCATGCAATCCCAAGCCACCAGCACCAGCTTATACTTTGTTTGCTTTTTTAAGTGCCCTCAAGTCAATGCCAACTTCTGGCGACCCAGGCCTTTTTTTCCAAGGCAATTATAGATATTTCTTCAGAACATCCTCAGTTGTAAGGAACAATGTTTCCATGATACTACATCCCCACCCTAAAATTAAAGTTGTAGGTTCATTGCATCCAGTCTGCCAGGAAATTTGGGTTCTGATTTGTAGGGACTGAGGTTAAAGAAAAGCACTGGTGATGCTAATTTGTATATATGATGGCACCAGCCATTTAAGCAGTGACCATAATGTAGACCTGCTTTTCTACTGCCCATCCCAAATCCTGCTTTCTGATCTACATATAAGTTCTATGAATAGAACCCAAGAGAGCACAGTCACTTATTTATTTTTATTTTATTTATTTAACAAGGTTTTATATACCGCCTTTCTTACATTCAAAGTGGTTTACATTGAACATTGCAGCTTTTAGAAATTTACATTGAACAGGTATCGAACTTGAAGTTAAGGGGGAAGATGCTGTACAAGATTTACAACAGGGAGTAACAATTAATGCAGAGGAGTAGGGTACAAAGGGACAACGGTGGAAAACATGTCTTTGTGAGTGATGCGTAAGGTGTTGTAGAAGGGAATTCTCCAGTGGCAGTAAGTGAATTAGTTGGCCGGGTGACTGCACGAGCTACGATCTGGGAGGAATTTATTTATTTATTTAACTTTCTTATATACCGCGCACTTTTGCATCAGTGCGGTTTACATCAAAACACAACTGTCCAGCACAGAGGATCTGCCCTGGATTTACAATATAACGTGGGTATATGTACAGATAACATGATTTACAATATAACAAGGGTATATGTACAGGTAATAATCAGAATGAGGATCTAGGACGTGGGGGAAATCAGTTCCTAGTGTAAGGATTACTCACTGGTTGCTCGTAATGCTCCTGGAAAAGAACGATTTTCAGGGCCTTTCTGAAGTCCACTAGGTCTTTTATTTCTCTTATGTTCACAGGGAATGCAGGGTAGATCATTGGAGCGTAAATTGAAAATGCCGCTTGTGCATTTGCCTTGCTCTGGTTTTTATAGCGGGGGTGAATAGTTCATTCTGTTGCATTGTTCTTTTTGCTCTCAGAGCTGGATCCTTGGTGATCAGTGACTGAAGTGATTCTGGGTATAACTGTTGGGTGATTTTGTACAGATTTGGCATTACTACTACTGCTGATCATTTGTATAGCGCTACAAGGCCAGATAAACCTTTTTAAATATCAAACCCTATGGAGATAATTTTCTAAACTATTTTTTGCACATAAAACCACATTTTATGCACATATAAGGGCTTTTATAAAGTCTTTCTAAGGGTTACATGCGTGGAAAGATTCCTGGCATAAGGCATATACATTTGTGTGACCCGTGTGTGGGTATGTGCTGGAGTGGAGTTTAGGCAGAGTGCAGGTTAAGTTGTAATTCATCTGCGCACTTTATATATAATGCATGTAACATTTACATCTGTTCCTGAACAGGCATAAATGTCCATGTCAGAAATCTAGCTTCAATTCCTGCCAGTTTACCCCTAGTATTCTATAAGAAAAATGGGCACCTGTGTGTCTTTATAAAAAATAGGTGCCTTCTCGACCTCCAAGCCCAGGCAACTTGTTATAAAATTATCCTCCACATATTTGCAGACATTCTTACCCAATTTTTTAATTTTAAAAATTTTAAGTAGTTTCAAAAATTGAATATAGTCAGAATACAATCCCTGTCAAAATAAATGCTTCAGGAGGGCAATTGACACAATAAGGGGCGGCCCAAGGGGGGTGCGGGGCCATGTGCGGAGACTCAGTGTGGGGCCTCATTTGCATAAGGCACCTCATTTGCATAAATATTTGCATAATGTTACCATACACTAACTTTTAGTAAACATGCCTCTTAATGAGTATATGGATAAAGAAAGACTAAAAGATTTCTATATTACTATAATCCAGTGCCAACCGCCAGGCACATTAGGAACTACTACAAACACTGCCCATTTAGAACCCATAGCAAACCCGCCGTATCCTAACAGCACTACCAGGACTCACAAAGCACCATACCCTACCTATCAAAAGGCAACACTGCAAATATTAAACCAATATATTTCAGAGAATAACAATACATGACCTACTGGGGAAAGAGAACAAGTGGCAATGTCAAACAGGAATTACATAAACAGAATACCTCAGCTCAGTTACACATGCAGAACATCACCAAACAAGGAATCACAATTTAGAAACAGGAAGACAATAATTAAACTGGGAACCCCAAAAGCCAAACTTGGAATGTACAACACTGTAGAAATAAAACTATAAATTAACTTCCTCTTGTACTAAACAAAGCGCAGACGTTAATGATGCACATTTCCTAGAGCTGACATATTCCAGTTAATAAATTCAAAATAAAGAGATATTTTTCTACCTTTTGTGCATTTTTTTTCAGTTGCAATTGCTCCAGCTACTTTCTTCTGGTTTCTTTGTGCCTTCTGCTAACTCTCCATCGTCTGCTGTCCATTTGTCCTTTCTTCTCTCTTCTAGTTTTTTTCCATCCTCTCTCTACATCTGCTTTAACATACTAATCTTTCTCCTTTTGCTCTTTCCTCATTCCTATTTCATCCACTCAAATTTTACCCCTCCATCCTCAATCCCCACTTACTCTCCCAATTGCCGGCCAATTGTAGATTTGTCTTCCCTCCCACACAAAATATTTTTCCCTCTCCATTTCACTCTCCCAGCTCCATCCCATTCTAATCCTCCCCCAACATCAGCTCCCTTCTAGTTCCAGCCCCACCCAGCATCTGCTCCCTTCTAGTCCCTGCATCAGGCCATTTCCTATCCTAGCCCCACCATCAGCCCATTTCCTATCCTAGCCCCACCATCAGCCCATTTCCAGTCCTAGCTCCCCCATCCATTTCCAGTCCTATCCGAGTCCCTCCATCAGCTCATTTCCAATCCCAGCCCCCCCATCAGCCCATTTCTAGTCCTTTCCTAGCCCCACCATCAGTCCATGTCAAATTATAGCTCCCCTCCACTCAGCCCATTTCCAATCCAAGTCCCCCCATGAGCCTACTTCCAGTTCTAGCCCCTCCATGAATCCATTTCAATTCAAGCCCCCACTACAGCCCATTTCCAATCTTAGCACCCCCCCAACAGCCCATTTCCAAACCTATCCTAGCCCCTCCCCATCAGCCAATTTCCTGTCCTAGTCCCCCCCCACTCAGCCCATTTCCAGTCCTAGCTCCCTCCCCTCACAGCCCATTTCCATTCGAAGCCTCCTCCCCATCAGCTATTTGCAGTTTAAGCCCCCCCTTCCACTCAGCCCATTTCTATTCCAAGCCCCGTCCCATCAGCTATTTCCAGTCCTAGCCCCCCCATAGCCCATTACCAGTCCTAAGCCACCCCACAATCCATTACCAGTCCTAAGCCCCCCCAATCCATTACCAGTCCTAAGCCCTCCATCAGCCCACTTCCAGTCCTAACCCCCCATCACCCCATTTTCAGTCTTACCCCTCCAGCTCATTACCAGTCCTACCCCCATAAGTCCACTTACGGTCCTAACCCCCCCATCAGCCCACTTCCAGTCTTAGCCCCCCCCCATAGCCCATTACCTGTCCTAACCCCCCATAACCTATTACCAGTCCTAACCCCCCATCAGCCCACTTACAGTATTAGCCCCCCCTAGCCCATTACCAATCCTAACCCCCCTCCCCCCCATCAGCCCAGCTAGATAAAAAAAAACAAACACAAACCGGCTGCTGCTGCCACTGCCGCCATGGCAGAGGCAGAATCGAGCACCCCGCGTACCCCCCCTGCCCTGCAGAATCCTCGTTTCAGCATCAGCTCCCAAAGCGCGGCGGGATTAACAGAGCCGCGAGAGGAGAAGCTTTCCCTTCGCGGCTCTGGCAGCCGACGCTGAGGGAGTTGATGCTGAAACGAAGATTCTGCACGGCAGGGGAGGGCCCGCGGGGTGCTCGATTCTGCCACTGTCATGGCGGCAGCGGCAGCAGCAGCCGGTTTGTGGGGTTTTTTTAATCTAGCTGGGCTGATCGTTGATGCAAGATGTTTTTTGCACGGGGCCCTGTGCAAAAAACATTCTTGCTCAATGGACGGGCCAGCCATGGACACAATTCATACATGGCAGAGGGTCCCCAAACCAGTCTCTCTGACAGGCTTTCCCCAATGAATATTCCTGCAATATCTGCCTGCACTACCTCCACTGTATGTAAATATATCTATCCACATCCACTGGGGACATCTTAAAAAGGACAGGATTTAGGAATCTCTGATATGCAATAAAGCACAGTTACTTACCTGTAACAGGTGATCTCTGGGAACAGCAGGAATAAGTCTTCACATATGGGTACGTCGGTACCGACGGAGCCTGTGCGGGAACGCTCCCCAGCGTCCAATCAGAAAGCTTTTGGGAGCATCCCACAGCGCCTGCGTGCTGCCTTCCCAACTGTCTCTCCTCAGTTGAGTTTCATAGCTGAGACAAAGAGAGAGAGAAAGAGGAAAGGAAGACAGATAAAGAGATATAACTCCTAGGGGAGGTGGGTGGGTTGTGAAGACTTATTCCTGCTGTTCCCAGAGATCACCTGTTACAGGTAAGTAACTGTGCTATCTCCAGGAACAAGCAGGAATGAGTCTTCACATATGGGGACTCCCTAGCTGCAGATGCCAGGGGGAGAGCCCATAAATGCGTGTCCCTGGGACGGGACTGCACTTCCCATACATGGACCTCTGGCATCCCATGAGGGATGGTGGGTAGGAGTTGAAAAGAGAAGAGCTGTAGGAAACAAAACAGCTAACCTAAGGACTACAGGAGAAGAGTCCTTGGTATGTATGATAGTTACCATTAAAAATATTGAATGAGCAATCACAATATGGACCTTACCTACTGGATTGTAGGAAGTAGAGGGGGTGATGGAGTCTACTGGGGAATCAGTAGAGGAATCAACAAGGTGACCTCACGGCGGTGAAGGTGCAGGTCCAAATCTGGAATTGGCAGGTGACCCAGGTGTCAACTGGGGTAGTATGAAAACGGCAGGTCTTCAGTGGAAAGCTTTGTGGGAAAAAGCTGAAACTCTTTTAGCTACAGAGTCATTAACATGTAGGAGCAAAAGAGGAAGACTGACCGATTTGGACAACTAGTCCAGTCCTGGAGGGAAGAAGGTGTATGGGAAAAAACCCCTATTCCCAAGGAGGACAAAAGTGTGAAGGGCTGAAAACCTCAGAACCACTGAAATCCATGCTGTCTTTCCTAGCTGGTGAGAGATAGGAAAGATATTGAAGCGTGGTGCTTCAGGGATAGCGAGACCTAGAGTAAAGTGGGAGCTGTCAGTACCACAGTAGTGGTTGTGTGCATAATATCCCCGACATACTGAGGGACAGTATGAACATATGCAAGCCCACTGTCTGGGACCTCTAGGAAGGTGAAAACCCTTATAGCATAGACAGTTAGGGAGATAAGTATGTAAATACATATCTACCTATAAGAAAGCATCTCAAGAGATACACATTATATATATATATATATATATATATATATATATATATATATATATACATAGGGGCATAACATATGCACACACAGCGTACAGACATATGTATCTATAAAAATATATAGAAATATATACATACATGAATATGTATGTGTAAGGATACATATCTGCAACTAAGCAATGGAGATATGCCCATAAGAACATTCACATGTGAAGGAGAAAGATTCATCCAAGAACAAGAAGGTGGAACCTACTTGAGAAGATATATAGAGAATCTATTTCTCCTGGTTAAGATAGTGCAGGAATGCTATCCAGTGAAATAACCAGGATGGTTGCGTGAAAAACAGAGGATAAAATCAGTCTGTAAGCAGCAAGTCCTGAGTCTTGTAGAACTCTGACATGGTAAATGGACAGAAAACGCATAGGAGAAGATACCAAGTTGACCCCCCTGGAGGGGTACAAGGGGTATCATGCGTTACTAGTAGAATATGTGCTGTCCATGAGAGTAGGATACCATGAGGACAAGCTGCAAAGAAAAAAAGAGCATAATCCTGCAGGATTGGAAAACCTTTTGGACATTCACGCAGAAAAGGCTTATATCCTGAATATAACAGGAGATAACAGGGTGTGGAGAACCCGCACAGTCATGGAAAATGACTTAAGAGCCTTTCCCAACCATAAAGAATAGTCAGAAACAAAACCCCATGCTCTCTAGCAAGGGCCCATAGTAGAAAGCTTCTCTGAGAATTGCAGAGAGCATTATGCAGGAGAATTAGGAAATAAAACTGGCTGTAGGTCAAGTTTGTTGCCCAATCCAAGGAAGTGGAGATGGCAAGACAAGAAGACCGTATGATAAGCCTGAAGTGATTAGGATTATCCAAGATAAATGAAAGCACTATCCTGGAATCACTATTAAGTCCAGACAGAGAGTAGTGGAAGACGGACTGGAAACTTGTATAAAAGTACCAGTAGTCTAAGCACTGGAACTCCTGCATGGGTAGCTGCTGAAGGGTGACTTACCATGTGGTAAGTTTGCTGAAGGAAAAAATGTTCATGTTGGGACAGAAAACTATCATGGGGTAGTTGTTAACCTCTCTTCTTGGTAGGAAGAAGAGGAGAAATCTGTGACCCATAGACATGAATATCCTGACAGCTCAGCATATCTAGGAGGAAAAAGATGTGTAGAGATTTGAAGAAAAAACCAGTGAACAAACCTCTGCTAAGAAGAAGTGAACTGTAGGTGGCAACCTTCAGGAATCTAAGGTTGCTGGGTTTGTTCAGCCTGGCTAGAGTTTGGATTCTTCAGACCAGGACGAGGTGTCCCTTGCTTGGGAACATCTGGATGATGGGCAGAAGAAGAGTGAAACCTTCTTTTCCTAGGAAAAGAAGGTTTGGTAGGACATTTCCTACCTACTGGGGAAGGAGAAGGCTTAGGATGGCCTCCAGAAACAGGGAAGTCAGTGGAGCAATGAGCAACCTGACGTAAAGCCTCCCTATTGAAGAGATTTTCTCCAGTACAAGGAGAATTACCCAGTCTTTGTTGTGCCCATCTGCTCAAGTCTAAAGCCTGGAGCCAGGCTCTACGTCATGCTCCTATGGCTATAGCAGAGGTTCTGCTAACAGACTCAAAAGAGTCTAGAGAAGCACGAGAAAGAAAACAAGAGATGTTCTGGCTATGACTAAGAAGTAAGGAATAGTCTGTAGCTTTGGGCTCCGATAGAAAAGGAGTCAAAAGAGATAATTTCCTTGTGACCTCCTGGAGAGATAGACTCATATAAAAAATATAAGAGATAATCCTTGTTGCCAGCATAGATGTTTGGAAGGTTTGACGTCCAAAGGCATCAAGTGCTCTAGATGCACGACCTGGCGGATAAGAAGAATGCTTCTTCTTGCTTTTAACCTTCCTCATTGCTGATTCCACTACAATGGAATGATGGGGAAGTTGAGTCTTTTGAAACCCTGGAGAGGGGGGCACCTGATACAGAACATCAGTTGCTGTAGAAGGTGTGGGAACCCTTAAAGGTGTTTCCCATATTCTCAGAAGAAGATCCTGCAAAGAATAATGTAAAGGAAGCATTATAGTTTCCTTTTCTGCAGGAGAGCCTTGAGTAGGATCATAGCCAGGGATAGGAATAGCAAGGAATGTTGCCATGTCAAGGAGAAATTTCTGAAAAGAAGGATCTCCAATGGGAACCATCCCTGGATAGGCTAAAGTTGAAGCAGCAGCCTGGGCACCAGAGGATATACTGGTCCGGTGCAGAAAGAGAGCCGCACTAGATGGATACTGGTACTGGCAGTCACGATTTGAGACCGGCAGAACTGAATCGTCCATGCCAGGTATCGACTCTAAACTAGGTATAGAAGGGAGCGATCCTGATGAGAAAAGCATGGAAGTGGCTTGTCCCGATGTAACTGCAGGAATCGACATCGATACGGATACCGGTAGTTGTGCCGGAATCTGAGGCGAAAACGCCATCGAAACAGTCATCGGAGGCTGCTCAAGCGGTACCGAGGCAACCAAAAACCCCTGGTGAGTATCCTCGGTACTGCGCATCCGGAATCGATAAGTATCGGTTCCGAGACGTGTCGGTACCCAGTCTTCTAGACTAGATATCGATTCCAGACTCGGTATCGAAGGGAGCGAGTCTATCGATGCATGTCTGGAGGGTACCGACATCGGTGGTAGTATCGTCGATGCTGTCGATACTGGAAAGTCAATCTGGGACATGTCGACCGGTCCCGAAGGTACCGAGGACGCCAGATGATGATCCATGGCGAAGAGTGGAATACTCAACACCGGTGCCGATGCCGGGGTATCGGTACCGCTCGAAGCGGATGCCACCACCGAGCATGGCTCAGGTATGTTCTGTGAGGGGTGAGCCCCAGGAACAACCTGAAACCCCTTAAAGGCTTTGGAGACCGAAGACTCCCGCCGGGGTGTTGAAGCCAATAGGGTCTTGAGGGCAAGGTCGGAGCCGTCATCATGTTTGGCATGAGACCTACCACTCAAGGATTGGCTAGTCTTAACAGACTGTTTGTGGGTTACCTGATCCTATAGAGAAGAATTAGCCGGTGCCCTGACACTGGAAGGGAACTCGGTATTGAGGGAAACTCGAAATGGAAAATCTCTTCTCATAAAATTGCAGCCTAATGGCTCCGGAGGAAAAGGGGCAGGACCCAAACAGGTTAGACACCAGTTGCTGGAGTCTAAAAAGAAAACTGTCTTTCCACAGTTAAGGCACTTCTTAGAAGAAGAAGGCTCCATGATGGAGAGGCCTTACAGGCCCAAAAAATTTAAGACAGAAACTGAGGGAAAAACTTTCCCTGAGTTTGAGAAAAAGAAAAAGAAAAAAACCCACCGGCGGTACCGGGAAAAAACAGCCGCGACCACAAGAAAACAAAAAATTAAGAATTAGAAAGGAATTTTCTGCGGTGACAGGAGTACGTCCTGCCGGCTCCGCGGAAAAACGAAAACTGAGGAGAGACAGTTGGAAAGGCGGGAAGGCAGCACACAGGCGCTGTGGGATGCTCCCAAAAGCTTTCTGATTGGACGCTGGGGAGCGTTCCCGCGCAGGCTCTGTCGGTACCGACGTACCCATATGTGAAAACTCATTCCTGCTTGTTCCTGGAGATAATAAAATACATAACGATGGCAAAACAAAGTGTTAAATCGATATTGCTGAACTCTTTAAAATCTATATAGAAGTCATCAAGCCTCGCCCTGTAGCAGAATAAAAAAAGATATAAAACCTGTTTTGTTTCCTTTCAAAGGAAGCAGCCATGTTAATAAGTCACATATTACTTTAAACGAATTGGAACTATTTGATTCCTGTTGACTTTACTCTCATAAGTGGCATCATAAGCACTAGATAAACTAGAGATTCTACTCCGCGCAGTGTAATTTTTTGTCTTCCTAATGGGGCCATTCCTAGGAGCGTATCGCAATTGCAGAGAAGGAAATTAGAACTTTTCAAAAGCAGGTCCCTATAGTAAGGTATTTAACTGATGCTAGGTGGCACTGAAAATTCATCATAGAATTGAATATAGCACTCTTTCGCTTCCTCTCCGGCCCAGCCCCCTCTCCCCTTTCTTACTCCTTAACCTGTGGACATGTTGCATCCACCAGTCCCCGACCTCTCCCCAAGCATGCAGAGAGCACCTCCTCACAGTTCCTGGCAGAAGAGCATGCCGCTGCTCATAAAAGTAGTAGATACAGGACCTTGTAAAAGTTGTCACACCCTTGTACATGTTTTACATTCAGTTGTCTAAAATTTACAATTCAAAACATGTTAAAAGGAGTTCTGATCTGCACAATCTGCGCTTTTTAATGTAAAAGAACAAAACTATTCAGAAAGTCATTAAGAAGACGACTTGATTACATAAACCACTGTACTGCTACTTTTATGCTACAAACCCTATATTTAAATCAAGAAGGTACACAGGGGTCAAAGAGAAGTGCAGCATAACATTCACTAGCTGTGGTTGGTGAATTTATTGTGCATCTCAGAGGGAGAGAATATAGTTCCCTCCCCAAGTCTTGCTGGGTACCTTCACATGGTGACCCCATTGACAAGATCTATACTAAATTCCAGCCAGACGACACTACAATTGAACTATAGTAGGCAGGGCCGGATTTACCTTGAGTGAGGCCCTACGCCAACAAAAATTGTGGGCCCCCAGCAGGGGCGGCCCAAGGGGGGTGCGGGGCCTCATTTGCATAAGGGACCTCATTTGCATAAATATTTCCATAATGTTACCATATACTAACTTTTAGTAAACGTGCCTCTTAATGAGTGTATGGATAAAGAAAGACTAAAAGATTTCTACATTACTATAATCCAGTGCCAACCCATAGCAAACCCGCCGTATCCTAACAGCACTACCAGGACTCACAAAGCACCATACTCTACCAATCAAAAGGCAACACTGCAAATATTAAACCAATACATTTCAGAGAACAACAATACATGACCTACTGGGGAAAGAGAACAAGTGGCAATGTCAAATAGGAATTATATAAACAGAACACCTCAGCTCAGTTACACATGCAGAACATAGACCATCACCAAACAAGTAATCACAATTTAGAAACAGGAAGACAATAATTAAACTGGGAATCCCAAAAGCCAAACTTGGAATGTACAACACTGTAGAAATAAAACTATACATTAATTTGCTCTTGTACTAAACAAAGCGCAGACGTTAATGATGCACATTTACCAGAGCTGACATATTCCAATTAATAAATTCAAAATAAAGAGATATTTTTCTACCTTTTGTGCATTTTTTTTCAGCTGCAATTGCTCCAGCCACTTTCTTCTGGTTTCTTCGTGTCTTCTGCTAACTCTCCATCGTCTGCTGTCCATTTGTCCTTTCTTCTCTCTTCTAGATTCTTTTCCATTCTCTCTCTACATCTGCTTTAACATACTAATCTTTCTCCTTTTGCTCTTTCCTCATTCCTATTTCATCCACTCAAATTTTACCCCTCCATCCTCAATCCCCACTTACTCTCCCAATACCCAGCCAATTGTAGATTTTTTATCCCTCCCACACAAAATATTTTTCCCTTCTCCATTTTACTCTTCCAGCCCCATCCCATTCTAATCCTCCCCCAACATCAGCTCCCTTCTAGTTCCAGCCTCACCAAGCATCCATTCCCTTCTAGTCCCTGCATCAGCCCATTTCCAGTCCTAGCCACCCATCAGCCCATTTCCAGTCCTAGCAACCCCCCAACCCAATACCAGTCCTAGCCCCCCATCAACCCACTTACAGTCCTAACCCCCCATCACCCCATTTTCAGTTTAAGCCCCCCCTATAACCCATTACCAGTCCTAACCCCCCATCAGCCCACTTCCAGTCCTAACCCCATCAACCCATTTCCAGTCAGCCCCCCATAGCCCATTGCCAGTCCTAACCCCCCCATCAGCCCACAGCCCATTACCAGTCCTAACCCCATCAGCCCACCTCCAGTCTTAACCCCCCAGCCCCTTTCCAGTCCTAGCCCCCTCATAGCCCATTACCAGACAGCCCCCATCAGCCCACAGCCCATTACCAGTCTTAACCCCCCCAAAGCCCATTACCAGTTCTAACCCCCCCCAACAGCCCACAGTCCATTACCAGTCCTAACCCCATCAGCCCACCTCCAGCCTTAACCCCCCCAGCCCATTTTCAGTCCCAGCCCCAGCCCCCCCAATAGCCCATTACCAGTCCTCCCCCCCCCATCGGCCTAAAGTAAACTTTAATTTTAAAAAACAAACTACTGGCTGCCGCCGCGGGGCCCCCTCTGTTGCCGCGGCAGCATGGATTGACCCGCAGGGGCCCCCTCTGCAAGCTGAATCCGTCGGTCCCTCCCTCCCTCCGTGCAGGCTGTGAGAGGCGCGAAGGGAGAGTGTCTCCCTCGCGTCTCTGTTAAGCCCGCAGGGGCTGATGGGAAATTTCCCATCAGCCCCTGTGGGCTTAACAGAGACGCGAGGGAGACACTCTCCCTTCGCGCCTCTCACAGCCTGCACAGAGAGATCGACGGACCGACGGATTCAGCTTGCAGAGGGGGCCCCCGTGGGTCAGTCCATGCTGCCGCGGCAGCAGAGGGGGCCCCGCGGCGGCAGCCAGCAGTTTTTTATTTTATTTTATTTTTTTTAAAAAAGCTAATTTTTTCCAATTTTGTGTGCCCTTTCCAGCTGTGGGCCCTACGCCATGGCGTACATGGCGTATAGGTAAATCCGGCCCTGATAGTAGGAAAGAAAAAGAAAAATGCATACTGGCCGCATGTCACCCAGGATGAAAAGGTGCCCACCCATAGCCTTCACACTAGGGCTAACAATGGTGATAGCGATAGTGCAGACACTGCAGATGTGGGTAACATCCCTGCCATGGATAAAGGCCATGGCGAGCATGTTCATGGATGCACTGTGGTAGGAGATAAACCCCAGAAATTAATGAAAAAGTTAAGAGGATTAACTACGGTTAAGTGGACTTCCAAAGACAATGCACTGCTACTTTTATGCTACAAACCCTATATTTAAATCAAGACGGTATACAAAGAGAATCCGCCCAAAACCGGAAAAGAAAAATTGCCACAAGAAAAACTGCAAAAAGCAACGGATGCAAATTTAAGATCTTTAATTTCACAGAACAAAGTAAAGTAGCATATGAGTGATAACATTTTGAATCAACTAAGGGCTTCCATGGAAAAAGAAATACAGGGAGGAGGAAGAGACCTAGGTGAGAGTACCAGAAGAAAGGAATACACGGAAAACAAAAGAGCAGTTGAGGGGGAGATGGAGCTTCGAGATCTGGAACTGCAGGAGAGTGAGATGAATAAAGGAAGTCAACAAATCAACTGAAGAGGAGGAAGAGAGGGAGGAGAAAGACCCAGAGGTGGAGAAATTCAAGATCGAACTACTAGTCCACATGGAAAAAGATGAATATGCTGGATTCCAAGCAAGGGAAAGATTATCCAAGTTAAAGTCAACACCTAAGATTAAAAATATGATAATTAGGATGAACAAGGCCATATCTGAATAAAGGGATCATTTATTGATATCACTGAAATTAATCAAATATAATATTGTGCAGCCAAAATTATTACTGCAAGAATACTACCAACTAAACTGCAGGGCCAGAAGAAAAAAAAAACATTGACAGTTCCTCCTTGGAAAAAATGCATTGATGTAAAAATACAATCATTGTGTGCAGAGGTATCCCTAATACACAGATATCTAAAGGGATTAAGGTCATCAAAGATAGTGAGGAAGATTCAAGATATCAAGCTGAAACATACTGCATTAACAGAAGACCTGAAATTTATATCTTCCAACAATAAATTGAAAGCAGCAGTAGAAGCGAAAAAGCTGCGAAGATATGAAGAAAAAAGAAAAGATAGATATCAAAATAAACTATTTAAAGAGAACCCAGAACAGTTCCATAGGGATTTAGGAAAGAGGATTAATATGGTAAAAACACCACCAACAGAAACCTTATGGATGAACCAATACAAGGAACACATAAAGCACCATCAAGAAGCAGAATGTTTAGAAACATATAAACATGACGGCAGAAAAAGACCACATGGCCTATCTATTCTTTCCTTCCATCATACTTCTATCTGCAGACAGGAATATTTAGAAAAAATCAAACATCAAACCTATGGAATGGCCTGTAGTAACAACAAAAGAGCTGGAAAGCAGGTTAAAATGAACCCCAAACTGGAGAAGCCCTGGCCCAGATGGAATGATCAACTTTTGGCTCAAACACATTTTACATCACGCCACCAAGACCTGGCAAACTGCAAAAAAAACCAATTGATCAAGCTGCCAAACTTAACACCACAATAGCTTATAATAGGAAAAAGATTTCTCCTTCCAAATGGGGGACCCAAGTAACCTCCCAAAAGTTACAGACCAATAACCTGTCTACCTACAATCTATAAGCTGTCCACTGCAATAGATCCACATAGAATATATAATCATATTGAATCCAATAACATCATGGCAATAAAGCAAAAGGGCAATAAGAGGGGAGTATATGGAACCAAAGACCAGTTAATGTTAAGTAAGGCCATTATGGTCAGCACTAAGAAAAGCAGAAATCTCAGTATAGCATGGATTGATTATAAAAAAACCTCTAAAAGCATGACACACTCTTGGATAATAAATTTCCTTGAGATGTATAAGATAAATCCTGGCATGATAGAGTACATAAAGTTCACCGTGACAATGTAGCAAACCACCTTATTTAAGTATGAAGACAGTCAGTGGAGTGACCTCTTAAAGATCGTGAAAAACTGGATGTGCAAAGAAGAAAACTCCTCCATGACTATGAGGTAATTTGCAGGAATCAGTGTATACCAAGATTGTACATTTTTAGAGCTGAAAGAGGATTAGACCTCAGAAGTCTACCTACTAACATAGACCTCTAGGTCTACCTAACAGCATCACTGGATCTACATATGCAAAAAGTGCTGAAATATGAAAGTAAACATCCAGAATCTGTCTCCATTGTCAAAGCTGGACAAACGTTCCGACGATTAGAAGGAATAAGTGAGAATCCACAAGCACACACAGGAAAGGAAGCAATGGAATTTGCAAAACAAGAGAAAAAAATTCTTTAAAGAATTAGATCAGCAAACAAGGAAAAACAAATGGCAAATGCACAAATACAGTGGGAAATACAAAGTGTTATTTCAGGAATCCTTTGTCAATCAAGAAAGCACACATGAATGGTTAAGGAGAGGTGAACTGAAGGATGAGAGATTGATAGTTCCAGTACAGAACAGTGAATTACAGAGGAGATGGTTTACACTGAGCTTTGAAAAAACCAGCAAAACAAACATATGTTGATTCTATAAGAAAGACCTGAAAATAGTGACTCACCTCATAGCTGGCTATGAGGTTCTGATGACAGAAACATTCTATACAGAAAGACACAACGAAGTAGCATGCCTCATATTCTGGAAACTCTGGAAACACAATAACACCACTGTGCCTGAAAAGCACTGGGATCACGACCCTAAGAGAATTACAGAGAATGAAGAGGTTATGATGGTTATGGTTAGCTTAATTTGATAACCATAAAATGTGAATAGTCTATGCGGTTTACAAAAAAAATACTAAAAAAATAAAAAGTACAGAAAGAACGCCATTAAATATGCAGGAAAGAGAAAAGTAGGTTAGTAATATAAATACCATAAAAAGGGAAACGAGGGAGGAGATCAGGTTTGTAAGTTTCACCTCCAACAGACAACAAAACCTACTGGAATGAGGGCATAAGGCCAAAGGCAGTCTCAAAAAGAAATGCTTTGAGCATTTTTTTTGAAGCATTTAAAGTTTTGTTCAGTCCAAATAGGCGCAGGTAAACTGTTCCAAAGTGCGGAGGTGGCTGCGAAGAAGGCAGACCTATGAGTGCTTTCATATTTAATAGCAACTGGGGAGGGAAGGTGTAGCCTAAAACCATGCAAGGAACAAAATGCTCTGATTGGGGCATACCAAGACACAAGTAAGGAGATAATCTGGAGTTACGTCATGGATGACTTTATAAACGAGAGTCAGCAATTTAAAATGAATACGTGCGTTGATAGGCAGCCAATGGTATTGAATAAGTAATGAGGCTGCACGATCAAATCTATGGGCTTGAGTAAGGGTATGCACTGCTGTATTTTGGAGAGTCTGAAGCAGTTTTAACTGGTATTGAGAAAGGCCAAGGTAAGCGATGTTGCAATAGTCCAGCTTAGCCACGACTGTGTGTACTAAAACAGTGATTTGCACAGAAGTGTCTAAAAAAGGCTGGATAGCACCAAAGCAACTCAGGGCAAAGAAAGTGGATTTGGCAATACTGGCGAGTTGGGAAGAAAAAGATAATTCAGAATCCAGAGTAATACCCAAATAGTGCATAGATGAATGTAACTGTAATGAAACACCTTCCAAGACAGGGAACGCAGAAGGGCAGGGAAGGTACCCTGTAAATCAGATTATTATCACAGACTTTAAAGGGTTGTTTCAGAGAGTTCTCTCTAAGCCAAATAGTGGTCAAGCAAGCGTTAAGGATAGTTAGATATGGGGAACATGGTCCGTATGCGCAAAATATCATCCACGTAAACATAGACAGATATAACATGATTTCAAGTCAATGTAAGGAGGGGGCTGAGGAAAATGTTAAAATAAGAGTGGTGAAAGTGTCGAGCCTTGTGAGACTCCACAAAGCTATTTACGTGGGGAAGATATATCATAATGGATACGTACCTGAAATGATCTGTCCTGTAAGAATGAAGACAGCCATGCAAGGACTGTACCGCAAATTCCAATGTCACAGAGGAGAGTTAGAAGCAGGTTATGATAAATAAGATCAACGGCTGCAGATAGGTTTAACGAGACGGCAGTCACAATCTTGCTTGATCTTGCATCCTGTAGATTTCATTCATAACAGCTTTGATAGTTGTCTCTGTGCTATGAAGGGGCCTAAATCCTGACTGTCAGGGGTACAAAGAGTGTTTATGCTCAATAAGTTGCTGAAAAATTACTTTCTCTGCCAGTTTGACTAGGTTGGGCAGGTTAGAAATAGGGCGATAGTTATGAGGATCCAGATCCAGAGCAGGTTTCCCTGCTGATTCTTTATAATCACTTGATCACCTGAGACATTCCCATTCCGATAGATAAGAAACTGAATGCAAGGAAACTCAACATAGTAGTAAAAGAGAAAAACACCAGATTGGTATAATAGAGGTGTCGGTTCCAAGTGATTATTCTGTGAATTGTGTGGAGGGGTAGAAGATCCTGAAGTACCAAGAAAGGCAGAGACCAAGAAAATGTGGCAGAAAGATACAGATATACTTCCCATCATATTGGGAGCCACAGGCTTGATAAAGAAGAATTTCCAAGCACATCTTGACAAACTACCCATACCTGTTACATCTTACGAACTCCAGAAGGAAGCTTTCTTTGGCACGAGCATTAGCAGTAAATTTGAGAGATTGAGATCATACTCCTCATACCCTGGCTTAGAAGCGAGGTTCATGACAGTCATAGTATGCACCAAACTAACCCATTTGGAGAACCTGTCCTTGACTTAGTATTTGCTGGAAGCCTCTTGTGCAGCAATACCAGCCATTAGTTATTCAGGGTACGTGTCTACCAACTTTACCAACAGGATGGTGTGTTTCCTGTCCATTCTTCTCAGCCAGATAGCTCAAGCTCTTTCAGATTTATGTTATTTATTTAACAAGTTTTATATACCACCTTTCTTACATTCAAAGTGGTTTACATACAACATAGTAACATTTAGAACTTTACATTGAATAGGTAATTGAACTTGGAGTTATGGGAAGATGATGTACATCAAATAATGTTTACAAAATGATAATTCGGGAAGGAGATGCTTTGTAAGGCAGGGGAATAAGGGAACCAAAGGGGAAAATATGTAATTGACTTAGGATCACCTACAGATTACAGTCTTCGGGTCTTGCCACAGTTTTTCTATTGGTTTCAGGTCTGGCCTATGATAGACTAAAAGAGGATGTTCGCTTTCCTCTCGCCAAGTCATATTGTGCTTAGAATCATCGTCATGCCGCAAAATGAAGCTTCTCCCCAGTCTCCCATCTATGGTAGACTGAAGCAGGTTTTTCTCCAGGTGCAGCCTATAATTTGCACCATTCATCTTTTCTTCGGTCATTACAAGCTTCCTTGTCCCCACTGCTGCATAACATCCCCAAAACATAATGCTATGACACCATATTTTACTGGCGTGATGAGTGTTAACTCAGTAATGTGCTGGGTTTGTTTTATACAAACACAAGAAGCAGGAGTTGTTGGAAGAGCAGAAGGGTCTTTATTGTTCAAAAGGGAACCCCAACGCGTTTCGGCAACGCCTTCCTCAGGGGGAGTATCACTAATAAATGATAATAAAACATAATATGTAACAATAACAATTAAATTAAAAATAAGGTAAAAGATAATTAAAAACAATAAAACATATGAAAACACCGGCATGACAGTAAAACATAAAATGATCTAATGCTATAAATATAAATCAATGAAGAAAACATAAGCAGGGCTGAGAGACCAAAAGGTGTATAAACCAAATGGGTGTATGAACCAAATAGGTATACAAACCAACATAGAGCAACAATAATAGAACAAACTTATTGATTCTTAATCATAGGAAGGTGTGAATGAGTAGTATATCTTAACTGTATCATTAACTCAATACATGTAAATATGACTATAAATATAAACATACGTATAAATATGACTAAAAAAATAAATATACATATATGTGGCTAAAACAGTAAAACATTATTATAAATATAAAAATAAATATAAAATAGACAGATAAATATGACCATGAGTACAAATACGAATACACTTAGCTGAAAAGGTAAAACATTATTGTAAATATAAAAATAAGTGCAATTGTAACAATAGCCATACACAAATTGTGAACACATAATAAAACCACATGAAATATAAAAGCGCACAAAGGCAGCATAGTGTTAATTTGAGCAATACGCTCATGTGAGCTAGTAAATAGCAGAATTAAAAACAAACGTATCTAGGTGAGTGTTTTAATTCTCATGATATATTAGAGTTGTGCATAAGAGATACTTCAACCACTATTTTTGATTGTTTCCAATCGCCCCACGAAGGATCTTGTATCATTTAGTTTCCTTTATTTTCTCCCCTTCCGACGTAGATTCTTGTGCCTCCTCGATTTTGCATTAACATATGCACTAGAATGGATGACATGGTTCATGTTTTTTTAGCGTTTAGCCCATTCTTATAATTGATCGTATTGTACTTTTATTTTTGCAAAGATGGTCTGCCTATTACGTTATCGTACACTGGTTTTACAAATTCATTGTATGTCTTTGTTTGTACATAATTCTCTCTGCACTGGCAACAAGTTTTTTGATTCTTATGATCCTTCGCTCTCTGTGATTTTCATGCTACTATTCATGTTGTATGACGTGATCCAACTACTGTGTGAGTTATATGTTTGAGTAAAATAAGTGTTCACACCAATTGGATCTGTGTTTTAGTGTTTGTTTCGTTCAGCTTTTTTAGAATACCGGCCACTGTATACATTTCAAGCTTTCTATTTTTCCGTTTCCATTCATACAGTTGTATCTTGAGTTTTTTCTTTTGTGCCATCTGCAACATGTTTCAACACAACACACATCTGATCTGTTCCTTTTTAATAATTACATTATGTATTCTAGTAGTTTCATTAACCCATTGCTTCACTTACATCATACCTTCACATTGTTTTTCGCGCAGTGTCCACACATGGCCCTAGATTCTCCTTGACTAAGTGATATGTATTTTATGTCACACTCTGGTGTCCTACTCATTACACCCATATTGGATGAGACTATCTAACGGCCTTTCATATAATTTTTATGATTCCATTTTTTATACAGGTAATATTTACATCCAACACCTTGGTCCTTGGTACACCATATTATGATCCTTGTCTATCAACTTGTACATGGTTTTAATATATTTTTTGTTAATATTACTCTTCACTGACAGCATTTTAGTTTGGTCATGTTTATAATTCATCTTTTGGCTAAACATTCTAATCAGTATTTATTACATGGCTTTTACGTTTGTTTTTAATTCTGCTATTTACTAGCTCACATGAGCGTATTGCTCAAATTAACACTATGCTGCCTTTGTGCGCTTTTATATTTCATGTGGTTTTATTATGTGTTCACAATTTGTGTATGGCTATTGTTACAATTGCACTTATTTTTATATTTACAATAATGTTTTACCTTTTGAGCTAAGTGTATTCGTATTTGTACTCATGGTCATATTTATCTGTCTATTTATTTTATATTCATTTTTATATTTATAATAATGTTTTACTGTTTTAGCCACATATATGTATATTTATTTTTTTAGTCATATTTATATGTATGTTTATATTTATAGTCATATTTACATGTATTGAGTTAATGATACAGTTAAGATATACTACTCATTCACACCTTCCTATGATTAAGAATCAATAAGTTTGTGGGTTAATATTTTGATGTTTTATTGTACCTCGCCTAGAATCTTGGTGAGTGGGTGAGCCATAAATTATTTAAGTAAATGGAGCTCTGTGGTCTCAATGCTAAGCAATATGTATGACATAAAACAAACCCAGTACACAAGGAGGAGCGGAACTCCTGCAAGTAGTCCAAACAAACACAAGAAGCAGGAGTTGTTGGAAGAGCAGAAGGGTCTTTATTGTTCAAAAGGGAACCCCAACGCGTTTCGGCAACGCCTTCCTCAGGGGGGAGTATCACTAATAAATGATAATAAAACATAATATGTAACAACAATTAAATTAAAAACAAGGTAAAAGATAATTAAAAACAATAAAACATATGAAAACACCGGCATGACAGTAAAACATAAAATGATCTAATGCTATAAATATAAATCAATGAAGAAAACATACAATATGAATAATCACAAGTACAACATAAAATCCATGAACAACAGATTTAAAATATAATTTACTTCCTCCACATAACATTAGCTTCCTAGCCATTATAAGGTAATTTTATAAGGCGCCTGGAAAATGTACATGCCATTAAAGTATGTAAATTAGGGATTTTAGTGATTCACATGCATAAATGGGCCTTTACCCATGGACTTTATCTAGTCACTACTCTATAAGAATGCATACAAGACCGATGGTGAGTATTTTCCCGGTTGGCCTGCACAAGGGCAGAGCACATAAGTATGTGCATAAGTTTATGAATGTTCTTGAGAAATCTAGGCACAGACATTTACACCAGCCAGTTCACTGAACCTAGATTTAACGTGTTTGACCACTACTACTACTACTCCTGCTGCTAATTATTTGTATAGCGTTACAATGCGTACACAGCGCTGTACATATAGATATGACACCATTACTTAACTATAACTCCAGTGCCCACTTCTTTCTTTGGTATTTTTGTCTTTTATTTCACTTCAGCTTAGGTCCTGAGGTTCTCTCTCCCCCTATCCACGAGGACCCTTTACTTTGTTCAACTGCACTGGTACATTTCCTCTATTTTTCCCTTAAATTTGTAGTGCCAGCAGAATCTCTTTCCTTTTGTGTAGGACCTCCAGGGCTGCCCTCACTCCCTGCAGCAAGAGGTCCCCTAGATATATTATCTGAAAGATGGGAGGCACAAAGAAGGTAGAGGAGATGCCGCAGAAGTCGGCAAAGAAATAAACGTATCACCTTGTATTTATTTATTTTATTAGCGGCAGAAGAGTCCCCCTCAGAACTCTAGTCAAGCTCTGAGCAGGAGGCTTCCCACGCCGAAGCCCCATTGATTGGAGCTCCAAGGGGGACGCCACTCATAGTCCCTCATATGAGCAACAATTACAAATGTGGCCCTGTGCAAAAAGGTTTGGCCACCTCTGTGCTGGAATACGCCTTCCCTGGGGTTTTACACTAACTACATCAACCAGTTCTCCACCACTACTGTTTCCAAATAACCCATCTTATTTCAACTTATCTATATCATATATTATATTAGGCTATTTCTACATGTCCTGGTTCCGTAATAACGTTCTGGAGCATCTAGCATATTGGACATGTTCAGGTTTGTGAAATAGTATCCGTATCTACACGTGCCTGCATGTTTTTTCAGATGTTCTGGCTTAAATGTCCCAGATGGCACTTGGACGGCTCTTCTAAAATTCCTCTCAAAATGTTTTATAGTATGATTTTTTTTGATCACCTACCTTTTTGCAGTGAATACTAAGAGTTCAACTCGACACAACTATCCTCTACAAATGAATAAACTTTTCTTTGGGTGCATGAGTGTGCCCTCTCTCCCTGCAGATAAGAAGATGTGATGGCACTTTGAGTTTGTGTGGGTGTCAGCAGCTATTATTTTGCTTTGAACTGCTGTGGCTGCTGCTCTTTGCTACCCCTCAGAATTTGCCGCCCTAGGTGGCTGCTTGGTCTTGCTTAATGGTTGAGCCGGCCCCACCTCTAAATCCCTACAGTCATATTTAGAAGCGGGATATCTGCACTGAAATTTCACCATATAGCCAGATTTCCCACATAACACCTAGAAAACAAATATGTATTGCAATTAATAAAGAAATACACTAGAAATTTCTATTATATGATAAGAAAACAGTACAGTCAGAAAAAGGGATATCTTATAAAAAATATGCTACATTATGCTTTTACAAAAAGGAAGCACATTAACTAGCCCCTCAACCCACCACCTCTTGCTGAATCATGCATACAGACCCCCTCTGTGCTAGGCTGTCAGGCAATAATCAGCCGCAGCATCATGTTTTGAGGGACTGGAAATACTGCTGCAACTCAGGGCCAAAAGTATTAAGTATTTTTCCCACAGCTGAAAATGGGAAAATAAGGCTCAAGGATGAATCGAATAGCCCCACACAGATCTGATGGCACTTACATTCAAGAGGGTACATATAAGTAGCTTAAAAATAATACGCCTGTCAGGATTCCCCTAAACCAGTGATGGCTAACCTTTTTGAGCCCGAGTGTCCAAACTGCCGCACAAAACCAAAGAATTTCCTCAAAGTGCCAGCACGTCAATTAAACCTTAACAACAAGATTTTAGTATCTAAAAACTCTTTATAAAGTTGCCTGAACTATGTAACATCATTTGTAAAGGTTGGAATCTTTGTATTGTCAGAGAATCAATTTGATTCACAATCCTTTGGTTTTCATTTCAATTTATTGGCAATTTATAATGTTTTAATGATTTCATTCAATTTAATGAATTTAGGAAGAATTTGATTCAGTTACACAATATATTTTAAATGTATTATTCACATAACATGTCAAATGTATCCTGAGTAAAAAAAAGATAAACTTCTTAAAACTGTTAACTGTGTCAGGACTCGGTGTGTATTCCCAAAAAATCTATACATGAAAAAAATTAATGTGATGTTTGTTGTTGCATGCATGCTGATAACTTGTCAAAGAGATATCTTTCTACCTTTTGTGCATTTTTTTTCAGTTGCAATTGCTCCAGCCACTTTCCTCTGGTTTCTTCATGTTTTCTGCTAACTCTCCATCATCTGCTGTCCATTTGTCCTTTCTTCTCTCTTCTAGTTTTTTTTTTCCATTCTCTCTCTCTACATCCGCTTTAACATACTAATCTTTCTCCTTTTGCTCTTTCCTCATTCCTATTTCATCCACTCAAATTTTACCCCTCCATCCTCAATCCCCACTTACTCTCCCAATACCCGGCCAATTGTAGATTTTTTATCCCTCCCACACAAAATATTTTTCCCCTCTCCATTTTACTCTCCCAGCCCCATCCCATTCTAATCCTCCCCCAACATCAGCTCCCTTCTAGTTCCAGCCTCACCCAGCATCCATTCCCTTCTAGTCCCTGCATCAGCCCATTTCCAGTCCTAGCCCCCCATCAGCCCATTTCCAGTCCTAGCAACCCCCCAACCCAATACCAGTCCTAGCCCCCCCCATCAACCCACTTCCAGTCCTAACCCCATCAAACCATTTCCAGTCAGCCCCCCATAGCCCATTACCAGTCCTAACCCCATCAGCCCACCTCAAGTCCTAACCCCTCCCTATCAGCCCATTTCCTGTCCTAGCCCCCCCCCATAGCCCATTATCAGTCCTAACCCCCCCCATAGCCCATTACCAGACAGCCCCCATCAGCCAACAGCCCATTACCAGTCTTAACCCCCCCATAGTCCATTACCAGTTCTAACCCCCCCAACAGCCCACAGCCCATTACCAGTCCTAACCCCATCAACCCACCTCAAGTCCTAACCCCTCCCAATCAGCCCATTTCCTGTCCTAGCCCCCCCATAGCCCATCAGCACTCCTAACCCCCCCCCAGCCCCCCCATAGCCCATCAGAACTCCTAACCCCCAGCCCATCAGCACTCCTAACCCCCCCAGCCCCCCCATAGCCCATCAGCACTCCTAACCCCCCCAGCCCATCAGCACTCCTAACCCCCCCCCGCCCCCATAGCCCATCAGCACTCCTAACCCCCCCCAGCCCATCAGCACTCCTAACCCCCCCAGCCCCCCCATAGCCCATCAGCAATCCTAACCCCCCCCCAGCCCATCAGCAATCCTAACCCCCCCCAGCCCATCACCACTCCTAATCCCCCAGCCCAGCCCAGCCGAGGGAATTTTTTTTTTTTAAAGCTGTCTTCTCCCGCAGCCGGGGCCGCCGCGGCAGAAACGAGTGTGCCGCGGGGCCCCCCCAGCCCAAAACAGCCTGCCCACCCCCTCGATACGCACTCTCCACGCAGCTAACAGTGACACGCGCCGGCTTCCAGAGCGCAATGGGATTCGTTTCCCTTTCGCGGCTCTGTTAAGCCCGCGGGGGCTGATGGGAACTTCCCATCAGCCCCCGCGGGCTTAACAGAGCATCGAGGGAGAAACTCTTCCCTCGCTCTCTGAAAGCCGGCGCGTGTCACTGTGAGCTGCTACGAGAGAGCGGATAGAGGGGGAGGGCAGGCTGTGCTGGGCAGGGGGGGCCCCGCGGCACACTCGATTCTGCCGCGGCGGCCCCGGCAGCAGGAGAAGACAGCTTTTTTTTTTTTTTAATTTTACCGTATATCTTAATTGCGGACCTTCCCGCGTGCCAGCTGCAAGGCCTTCGCGTGCCACAGCTGGCACGCGTGCCATAGGTTCGCCATTGCTGCCCTAAACCCTCCAACATGTACTAAAAATTTTGTATGGATAGCAAACTCAATAGAAAAACAAAGCAATCTCGTAAACCTTCTGTTTTCGAAGTAGGCTATAAATATTGAAGCCTTGCGGTTGAATTTTATTAGAGGCATATGGGATTCAGAAACTTTTTAAAATCTTTCTAGCCCAAGACAAACATGAAAGCAGCAAGATTACTGAATGGTGTCACCTTCACAACAACTGAGTAGGGGGCCTCTGTTCTAAAACTTTTATGCATTTGCATCTATGGATGATAATGTTTACTACAAAAGGGCCCTAACTCCATTCTCAGTTTTGGCCCTTATTAGTTAATCAAGTAGAAGCAGTTTCTCCAATCAAACCCTGACACACAAATATTACTGAAACAAAAGAAAATGGAAGAAGCTGAGATTTCAAAGTTAAACAGAAAATTTGAGAAGACTTGGGGCATTCTTTTGATTCTCACAACATCAAAAGCTGGAAAAATGTAATTACAGTTTCAAAGTTTCACAGTTCCAAGAGAGAGACTTTTTGTCAGGTACTGGATTTGGATTTACATCCCCAAGGCTTTGTGGTATTTGCAGTCCCTGATTCTAGACATTGTAATCAGTGCTGTAAGTCCCATAATGCATCATAATGAGATTGTCAGAAATCCAGAACTGGCCTAAAATCTCCTTCCTGGAACTGGGCATTTCTGGAATTGTTCTTGTTTTCAGAAATTCAAGTTTAAGCTGAACTATACTGATTCCTTCAGGGATGTGCTCTGCTCATCTTAAAGTGCCTATCAAGACAAAGCTAAGGAGAGCCCACACCTTCACCTGAAGCTGAAAACCTCATGTAATTACAGCTCAGATATCGTAATGCTAATGTAGGCTGTACATCTGCCCCTCCTGGTTACTTGCAAGAACACCCTGTATTGACTCAGCATTATGTCTCTTAAAAAAATGCTTAGATCTTTGCCAATTTCAGTTTACTCAGGCTTCTTTACAACCTATATACTGTTTAACAGCTACATTTTAAACAAAACTGCAGTCGAGCTCCACGCTAAATGCTCAGCTTTGGTTAGAAATGTAAGGTACAAGCATATCACCCATTAATATAAAAGGTATACGTGTGTACACAGAAGAGTTCTTTCCCCAAAAAAGTTCACAAGTTTTGTCACACCTATGGAATCTTCAAACATCTGTATACTAAACAGATAAATCATGTATATTTCATAATTCCATAACAAACTCACCTCATCAGTCTGCTCCTCCAAATGAGCACCTTTACTGGGAAGCTCTCCGTCTAAGCCATATGCCCCTTCTCCTATCTGGATTTTATTTTCCTCTTTTCTCCTGGTCTGCCAACCTTCTGAAATCGAGGAGCTGTCATTTTTCAAAGTAAAAGGTTTTATAGCATCCTGGGAAAGAGCTCTTGAGCCCAACAAGGAAACAGCAGCCAAAGATGAGCGGATATTGCTAGTGACCATAGCTCCTGCCAAGCCAAGATGTTTTCCATCCATGTCCAATACACTGCTGAGAACCTAGAACCGAGAGTTAGCAAAATCATTCCACTTAACCTCCACCCTCACACCGGGAAAATTCACTGGATGCAGTCCAAAAACATGGCTTATTGATCTTCTTTCAAACTCTTACTAGTACAGTAAAGGTCCCCCACTTTCTTAACTCAGATGTGAATGAAGGGAAGCTGTGATGGTATTATCTTTAAACATGCCAACAAGTACTGTTCTAACAAGACAAGATATGCTGTTGCTAGAAGCTGGCCAAATCCACCCTCCTGGCTGCCTTCAGGACCTAGATGATGAGCAGTTCTCCCAGCCAATAGCATGGGCAGAACTTACAGCGACGCTTCTGACTGGGTAGAGTCTAAAAGAGGCTAGCAGCTCTGGGACATAGGTAGGGCTTTCAGCAAGCAACAAGTCACTCAGACCAAGCTCAAAAAGCATTATTTGAAGTCAAACTACTTGTCAGCCACAAATCTTCTAAATAATAATGTTACCTTGACAATGTGTATTTTTCTTTTTAATTTAATTATAGTACACTTATAAACCACATATATCAAACTAGCCCCATGCAGTGCACAACCAGGTAAGTAGTACAACCAAATAATCACCCAACTCTCTTCTAAAATACACTCCTTAATCAAAATAACACAGCATCAAGGCAAAAACCCCTAGTAATTCTCATCTGATCCTCCCCCATAAGCATATTGGAGTAAATGTGTCTAAAGCCCTTTCCTAAACCTCATTAAATCCTGCTATTTGGTTTTCATTTAACTGTTACCACAAAACTGATTTTGGTGCAGTCTGTATGAGAAATGCCCAACAATAAAGAAGACAGGACCCTATATTTTCATGATATATCCTCCCTAAACAGAGGCATACTGAAAAGCTCCACAACATTCCAAATACAATTACAGTATATATATATATATATATATATATATATATATATATATTTTTATATCTATATTGTAAATTGTCTAGCAGTTGCTGCACTAGCAAAACCCACCAAGTCAGCCTGCAAACAAGGAAACTAACTGTTCATTCTGTGACTGCTTGTTTGGTTCAACCTTTGCAGAGTACTAGATGTAATCTGCTGCATTTTTAGAGCTCAGTGTTCGTTTGTCAGACACTGTTTGCTCTCCAAGGCAGGAATGCTGAGCTTTGAAACATGTTATACACATTACAGCTATCCACTGCAGTAGAAGCATACTACAAAGGCCCAAATGTGCAGCCTGAAAATTGCTCATCACTTTTGCAGAATCCTGTTAGTATTTTTTCCCTTCATCTCCAAGCTTGATGAGAGCAGCGGTTGGTTGTCTTCAGACTATTTTCTATTAAAAGCTTTGCCATTATTTTCATTTAGAGTTATCAACTAGTTTCAGATTCAGTTGACAAGTTAATGCCATCCTGGGTTTACCCCGTTGCATGTAGGGATTTGTAGTCCTTTCCTTAGGAATGCAGCTGGGAAATCAGAACTACAAATCCCTACATGAAATGGGAGTAAACACAGGACCGGATCAACCTTGTCAAGTAAATCTGGAGCCAATTGGCAACCCTACTTACACTGTCAGCATACTCCAAGAACAGGACTTCCCAAACTTCGCCTTGGGATATTGACTATGTATACGCATGAAGTAAAATTTGCATGTTCTTTGTTTCCAATTTATGCATATTCATTGTGGACATCCTGAAAACCAGACTGGCTGTAGGTGCGCAGGATAGGTTTTGGCTGCCCTGTCCTAGAATTACTAGATGGTTCCAGCAAGGTCATCAGGGACAGGCTGAGCCAATCTGAGGTGTTTGGGGGGGGGGGGGGACAGTTAACCTTTTTTTTTAATGTAATGGGAATAAAATCAGGGCTGGCTCAGTTCATCTCTGATGATCTGGATGATATCTGGTAATTCCACCCTAGAAGCCCACACATCTACCATAGCTGAGGCTTCTCCAAGTTCAGTCCTCGACGGTCACAAACATGCCACGTATTCAGGATATCCCTAATGAACATGCATAAGATAGATTTGCATGCCTACTACCTTTGTGGACTGCAACTATATCGGATACATCTTCATTAGGGATATCCTGGCCCATTTGCAGTCCTCGAGGACTGAAATTCGACAAGCCTGATTTTTGTAAGGTTATATTTATCTTATATATTGCTATTTGAAAAGCTGGAAAAAGATTGGACTTTGATTAACAGTCCTGAAGAGCTCACTCCATACACAGAATGTTTATACAAAGCTTACTGTATAATAACCCATGCCCAAGGTCATGCCTTAGCACTGCATATATCAATAAAAATACAGAAAGCATGACAGGAGAGCTTAACATAGAGGAAATGTGATAAGAGACTGTTCTTACTTTTCCGGAGATGGCAAATTACAGGCATAAAACTATTTCAGAACAGTCCCTGTGTATTTAACTTTCTCCACTGTGCCGGTGTATTGAGTTTCAAAAGGGCTAGAGATAGAGTTTCTGGCACCCCCTACCTATAAATCAGTGCCCTCCTTCCTCATTAGCTGATGACTCATGGCTACACCTACAATGCTGTTTTTGATAACACCTAAGTTTTTAATTTATCTTTCACTTTTTGCCATTTTACTGTTCTCATTTTTTAAAAATTATTATTTTCTTATTTTTTTGTTTTTCAGCATTTTGGCACCCCACCATGCTTCCTCCCTTGCTTACTGTGTTGCTGTGACCTTGAGTTTCAACTAGCCAAATACATTGCATGTTGGCTGGAGAATGAAATTATTTTAAACCCATAAAATAACTCCATAACTCACGCAAAGAACATTAACTAGCAGCACGGCTTTTGGTAAACGATCCCGAGTATGAAAGTTAAAGAAAGGCCCAAAGGGAAAATGTGACACAGATAAGAGCAATCAGTTTTGGCTAGATCCATATCTGAAGAGATGAGGGAGAGACCTGACCAATGTCAAATGATTGATCCAATTACATCAAGGCTGGCACAAGGAGATGAGGCGCCCTAAGCTAACCTCATCCCTTGAGCTCTCAGACCACTGGCGCTCTAAGCAGCCACCTTGTTTGCCTAATGGTTGCACCAACATTCAAAAAAACGTCAGTTCCAGAATGCCAATGAATTAATCAAAAAAACAAAAAAGGACAAAAGAGGAGGAAAAAGGAAAAGCAGA
This sequence comes from Ichthyophis bannanicus, assembly GCA_033557465.1. Lineage (NCBI taxonomy): Eukaryota > Metazoa > Chordata > Amphibia > Gymnophiona > Ichthyophiidae > Ichthyophis > Ichthyophis bannanicus. Next base: position 303,790,618 of record CM066032.1, on the reverse strand, counting down.
AGAAAGTGGCTATAAAAACACATAATGGCAAACTAGTTTATTTATTTATTTATTTATTTATTTTATTTTATTTATTGAACGGTTTTATATACCGCCTTTCAGAAAAATCAAAGCAGTTTACATAGAACAAAACTTGAACATTACATCGAAACTTATTCAAACAATTGAAATTACAGCGAACATTAAATTGTACATAATAGAAAAGGTAATTTGAGGGTTACAATGCCTTAGTAAAAATGCTGATTAGGTATATAGGTAGTTTAAACATATATACAGACTTAAAATATTTATAAGTTTTAAAATCTTTTCATCTTATCTGAGCAAGGAAAAATGTATTGTAGTTCACTGGAATTATTAATGTAATGATTAAACATGATAATGTGGAGAATTGAGTATTGTAAGATAGAGTAATAAAAAAGGAAAATTTAAGTTGTGTATTAAAGAGTAAGGGTATACATGAGTTTAAGTGTTATGTGTTTTTATAGCTAAAAAGGGTATATTTATTTTGGGTTTCTTTTTTGGACAGATTCAGTTATTCTCCTGATGAAGCTTGGGCGAAACGTGTTCTGTATGTCCTGATGAGGCGTCGAGAGATAGGAGGGAGATAGGAGATGGATGAAGTCCACTGCGTGTTTTGTGAGACATCTACTGTTGCTGTTACAGCATGTTTGACAACATGACCCAGCTAAGTGTTTTTGATGTTAAAAGCTGGTTTGAATGATATTTTATATACAGTTCTGTTGTACACATACGCAGCTTACTTCTTCCATGTTGATCGCCATGGTTTAGATGGTGATTTTTGAAGGGGAAACTCATGGGAAAAATGGTGGGTCATTGATGTTTTGGGGACTGGGTTAGCATAGATCTATTCTGTGCTACCCATATATGTGTGCCCCGCTGGTTCTGAGATCCACTTTTTCCTGTTTTTTTCCTTTTTCCTCCTCTTTTGTCCTTTTTTGGTGTTTTTTTTTTGCTATAAAATAGAGTTGGAGCTTGTGGAATGCTGCTTTTTTGTTTTTTAATTGTTGCACCAGACCTGAATTACATGAATCTTTTTAAACCACAAGCTGGGTCCTTAAGTTCTATTTTCTGCAATTTGTTTTTAAGTTTAAATGCTGTATGGTGTTATTGTGCAAGTATATGATGAACTGCACAACAATTTGCTGACTTTATTTCTACCCCGAATGGTGAGACTGATAAAGATCTATAAAATCCATTAGATCCACAACAGCATGGTTTCAGATAGTATTCATGGTGTCGAAACACTAATCACCTCCCTCTTGGATAAGATCATAAAGGGCATACAACATCCACAACAAGGATTTGTCTTTATATTCCTTGATATTAAGGCTGAATTTGACTCAGTATCGCATATGCTGTTGCTCAAATGCCTACCACAAATCAGAGTGCAGGGTGCTGCTCTAAAATGGCTTCATTCCTGCAGTATCTATCTAAACATCAACAGCATGTCAAACTAGGAACCATCAAATCATTCCAGTTTAAGCAAACCCAGGGCATCCCACAAGATTCAGCACTATCCTCCCTCATATTCAGCATCTACTTACAGCCAGTCTCAGGGGTGGCTCAAGGCAATCTGCTGCCTGAGGCAAGGGATGAGATGGCGCACCCCCCACCACCCCCGAGCAGGGAGAAGAAAATTTCTCAAAACTTCAGTCAGGAGCTAGGGTTGCCAACCGGCCGGTATTCAGCTGGCCTGGCCAGTTTCTACATGGCCAGGGCGGCTGCGGGCAAAGATCTAAGGCCGGCTGTTGTAAAGCCGTTTTTTTGCTCTGGCCGCAGGACCAGGAGTGGCCAGAGCAGAAAACCAGCTTTTCATGTCCTGGAGTCCCCCCCCCCTGCCCCGGCACAGCCTCACCCTCTCCTCCGCTCCAGCCATGGCTCCTGCTTCTTACAGAGCAGCAGCTGCAATAGTGCTAATAATTTAAAATCAAAATAAAACCGGTGTGGAGCCTTCTGGCCCTATGGAACCCCTGCTGCTATGTCCCACCCCTCCCTCTATCATAACTTCCTTTTGAGGGTGGGATGCAGCAGCAAGGGTTCCATAGAGCTGGAAAACTCCATACCAGTTTTGGTTTGATTTTAAATTAAAATATTGCTATTGCAGCCGCAGCTCTGTAAGACGCAGAAGCCATGGCTGCCAGGGGAAAGAGGTGGCAGGAAGGGACTCACGCTGGGGTGGGGGGGGGGGAGGGGGCAGGAAGGGAGCTGAAATGAGGGGAAGGTGGTGGCAGAAAGAGAGCTAACATGGGGGGGAAGGTGGTGGTTGTAAGGGAGCTGACACGGGGGGAGAAAGGAGGTGGCAGGAAGGGAGATGACATGGGGAAGGTGGGGGCTGGATAGGAGCTGACATGGGGGAAGGAGGGGGCTGGAAGGGAACTGACACCTGGGGATGGTACTGGAGGGGGTCTGGAAGGAAGCTGACACCTGGGGGTGGGACAGGAGGGAGCTGACACTTGGCAATGGGACTGGTAGGTGGCTGGGCAATTGGGGGGGTTGGAAGGGAGGGGGGACATGAGCATGGCACTAGAAGGGGGATGGAAAGAGGGTAGGGTGACTGGAAGGGAGCTGACACGGGGAGTGGTACTGGGACAGGAAGTAAGCTGAAACCTGGGTTGGTAGTTGGAATAGAAGGGGCTGGACAGTGGGGAAGGAGGGGAACTAGAAGGGAATGGACACCACTGGCAATGCTGGGAACACAAGAGGGTTGATAATGGAAGGTAATGGGATAGGAGGACTGGAAAGGGGCTGATACTGAGGAGGGCTACTTGGACTGAAATAGGCTGATGGAAGGAAGTGAAGAAAACAAAAAAAAAAGACAAGAAATGGCAGAGGAAGATGTAGGGATGTTACCCATGGCTGAAGTGGTATTTAAAGGTGATACTGCAGAGGAATTGAAAGAAATATCGCTACACCGGGAAGATGTATTACAAATATTTGATAAACTGACGAGTAGCAAATCACCTGGACCGGATGGTATACATCCAAGGGTGTTGAAAGAACTGAAATATGAGATTGCAGACCTGCTATTAGTAATCTGTGAACTTTCATTAAAATCATCTGTAATACCTGAAGATTGGAGGATCGCCAATGTAACGCCAATTTTTAAAAAGGGGTCCAGGAGTGATCGGGGAAACTACAGATCGGTGAGCCTGACATCAGTATTGGAAAAAAACGGTAGAAACCATCATAAAGAACAAAATTACTCAGCATGTAGATAGTCATGGCCTAATGGAAGACAGCCAACATGGCTTTAGACAAGGAAGATCTTGTCTTACTAATCTGTTATGTTTTTTTGAAGGTGTGAATAAACAGGTAGACAAAGGTGAGTCGATTGATATAGCGTATCTGGACTTTCAGAAAGCCTTTGACAAGGTCCCTCATCAGAGACTTTTGGCAAAACTAAAAAATCATGGGATAGGAGGCAGTGTACTATTGTGGATCAGGAACTGGTTAAAAGATAGAAAGTAGAGGACAGGGCTAAATGGCCCAATGGAAAAAGGTGAATAGTGGAGTACCCTAGGGATCTGTGCTGGGTCCGCTGCTTTTTGACATATTCATAAATGACCTGGCAAAGGGAATAACGAGTGAGGCTATCAAATTTGCAGATGACACAAAACTATTTAAAGTTGTTAAAACACAAGAGGATTGTGGAAAATTGCACGTGGATCTTGTTAATTTGGAAGACTGGCATCCAAATGGCAGATGAAATTTAATGTGGACAAGTGCAAAGTTATGCACCTAGGAAAGAACAACCCAAACTATGGTTACACGATGCAAGGTTCCACATTGGGAACCACCACCAAGGAAAAAAAGATTTGGGCATCATCGTGTATAGCATGTTAAAACCCTCGGCCCAGTGTGCAGCAGCGGCCAAGAGAGCAAATAGAATGCTAGGTATCATAAGGAAAGGAATGGAAAATAAAACAAAAGATATTATAATGCCTCTATATCGTTCCATGGTGAGACCACACCTTGAATATTGTGTGCAATTCTGGTCGCCGTATCTTAAAAAGGATATAGCGATAATAGATAAGGTTCCAAGAAGAGCCACCAAAATGGTAAAGGGGATGGAAGGATACTCCTATGAAGAAAGGCTAAAAAGGTTAGGGCTCTTTAACCTGGAAAAGAGACGACTGAGGGGAGATATGATAGAGGTCTATAAATTAATGAATGGAGTGGAACGGGTAAATGTAGATCGATTGTTTACGTTATCAGAATATAGAAAGACTAGGGGACATGCAATGAAGCTACAGGGTAAACTATTTAAGACAAATAAGAGAAAATATTTTTTTCACTCAACGTGTAATCAAGCTCTGGAATTTGTTACCGGAGGATGTAGTAAAGGCTGTTAGTATAGCTGGGTTTAAAAATGGTTAGGACAAGTTCCTGGAGGAAAGGTCCATAAACCATTATTAAAAAGGGACCCAGGATATCATTGCTTGACCCAATACAAGCATTGTGGAACCTGTGTCTTTTGGGGGAACTGCAAGGTACGTATGACCTAGACTGGCCACTGTTGGAAACAGGATACTGGGCTTGATGGACCTCGGTCTGACCTAGTATGGCATATCTTATGTTCTTATGTTAGTTGGACTATAGGCCATAGAAAGAGAGCTAAGAGAAGACAGGAAAGCAGAAGGCTCAGATTGGACCAGCATGATCAGAGAATAAAATGGTCAGACAACAAAGGTAGAAAAACTAATTTTATTTTCAATTTAGGGATTGAACTTTGTGCTATCTTAATATTTTACACAGTATGGGGGAACTGCATCTCTTATTTAACTGACATTGCACTGCATGCAGAGTCTGGCTTCCTGGGGTTTCAGTTTAATTTTTGTCTACATATTTTTATTTTTACTATAGGTTGTGGTCACTTATTCTGTATTTGGTGAGGGTCTGTGTGTGAGTGTGTGACTGAGGCCAGACTGAACCAAACCAAAAAGCCAATTAGATAATGTGAAGGAAATGCAAGATGTTCACACACTAAGGAACTAAAAGAAAGAGCGAAACCCACAGCACAATTTATAAAACCAAATTATAACTCATTTTTATTTTATTATATGTTCAAACAGAAAAGGCAAGTTTTAAATTTTGCATTTACAGAACCCCCCTCCCTCAACAATGGGTGCAGAATAGAACTAGGACATTCACCCACAAAACTCAATATTAAAAAAAACAAACAAACCCCTGCTTCTGGTCATCTCACTAATAACAAATATTCTCCAGTACCAGTACCAGTCATATTGTGAACTAATACAAAACCCTACAACAAAGTCACTGAGGATCTATAGAGCAAATTTACCATACCATACCAGCACCAACTTCCAAAACTCACATAAGGAGTTCACCCAAAAAAAGCATCACTGTAAATACTGCAGTGGGCACTAGAACATCCAACACCTACTTGAAAAGCTGAACAATTCAGATTACTACAGTACAGATCCCTACATACAAACTCCATGTTAACAGAACACAGACTCTCACCATGTACAGAATAAGTGCAAAAATGCAATGTGTGCCTTCAAGTCAGTCCTGACTCCTGGCGACCCACAAGCTCCTGGGTTTTCTTGGCAGTGTCACCGGAAGTAGATTGCCAGGCCTTTCTTCCGAGGCAATGGAGGGTTAAGTGACTTGCCCAAGGCCACAAGGAGTGCTAGTGGGAATCGAACCCTGGTTGCTTGGTTACCAAGCCAGTGTTCTAACCACTAGGCTACTCCTCCACTCCACAGAATAAGTGACCATAAACTAAAAATAAACATATGTAGATAAAAATTAAAACTGCAACCCGAATAAGTCAGATTTTGCATACAATGCAATACCAATGAAAGAAAACAAGATTCATTTCCCTGTACTGTATAAAATATAAAGATGACACCAAGTCTAATCATTAAATTGAAAATAAAATTCTCTTCTAACTTTGTTGTCTGCCCATTTTATTTTCTGCCTCCCAGTGCCCCCTCCTGTCTACTTTCCACCAGGGACAGCATGAAGGTGCTACAGGGCCATGTGTGGAGATTCACTGTGGCATCATTTGAATAAATTTAGTATACTTTATTTTAAAATGTATATGCTACCCATCTAAAATCCTAGATGGCGTCCAAAAATATGCATGCAATTTAGTAAAACAGATGTTACAATAAAACACACATAATAATAAAACATTAAATTTGATTAATGAAAAGCCATTTACACAGCCCTCCCCCAAAATCAAATCATCATAAGTATCTGCACATCAAATTTATTTTGCTATGACCAGATTATTGATGAGGAAGGAAGATATAAAACGAGAAAAACTAATCCTGATAGACATGAATTCAAAGGCTGGATTGGATTGTGCTAGAGCTGGAAAAGTCCGGAACTCAGCAACGGTGAAGTTATCAGGCTGCTAAACAAAATTAAACTGAGACATTCCCTTAAAATTTTAAATATCCTTTAATCTGAACTGACAAACTATTTTAAATTTCAGTCTGGTAGCATAAAGAATGCAAAACTCCAAATCTCAAAGACAATCCATATTATATAGTACCTCCCAACCAACACCCTACAGTTGACTACACCAAGAACCCAGAGTACAGGGCCCATATAGCAAATCTACTATCCATAAGAGCACTAACTTCCGAAACTCACCCAACATGGAATGTACTCAGAAAAGGGCAGCACCATAAATATTGCAGTGGGCTCTAGAACTTCCATATTCCTATTCAGAAAACTGAACAAGCTGTATTACTACAGATCCCTACATAGAAACTCCTTGCTAACAGAACATGTAGCCTCAGTCACACATGCAGAACAGAGATAGATCTTCACCAAGTAAGGAATATATTAATGCAAACTAGAAACAGGCATATGTAGACAAAAAATGCTTTTACTCCATTACAGTTAGGTTTACAAGATTTTTTCCCAAAATTATACTTTATTCTAGAATGAAGTGAGAGAAAGAACTCACACACAGGCATCAGCATTGTTGGCAGAAACTAACATAATGGCTCAGCGCAAGCAGCATGAGAGAAACTAATGCCACCTCAGTGGGTGACCTTAGTTGCACCGGCAGCTATTTTGCCATGCTGAAATGCAGTAACTATAGAGGGGTGTAACTGCCTCCCTGCTGTTAGCCTTCAGCTCCACATAATCAGTAAAAGTTGCTATTGTAGCTGGGTTTAAAAAAAGGTTTCGACAAGTTCCTGGAGGAAAGGTGCATAGGCTATTATTAAAGGGGACCCGAGAAATCCACTGCTTGCCCTGGGACAAGCATTGTGAAAGCTATGTGCCTTTTTGGGAACCTGCCAGGTACCTATGACCTGGAATGGCCACTGCTGGAAACAGAATACCAAGCCTGATGGACCTTGATTTAACCCAGTATGGCATTTTGTATGTTCTTATGTTACCAGCGCAGAGCTTAGGAAACATGCTGCTAAATATGCCAGACATAAGGGATTCAACAGTCCCCATACATCACCTCCCACTTCCACAAAAACAAGAGCGACTTGGAGCCCCAACACAGCACTTCCCACCCTCTGAAAAGCACGAAAGACTCAGTGGCCCTACACAGCATTTCCCACCCTCTGAAAAACAAAAGGGACTTTGTGACCCCAACACAAAACCTCCCACTCCAACATAAACATCAAGAAGGGCTTGGCAAACCCAACATAGCTCCTGAAACTGTGCACTGGACCAGCATGGTGTTAATGTAAATATATATTGTGCAAAAATCAAAGAAAATCCAAGATGTTTGCAAACCAAGAAACTAAAAGATAAAGTGAGAACCACAGCACAGTTTATATTACCAAATTTTGTTTTGTTATAAACTGTTATGGTTCTCATTTTTTCTTTTTGAATATATATTCTGCATCCACAGAAACTAGGGTTGCAAACTGGCTCCAGATGCGCCCGACAAGCTTGATCCAGTCCCGGGTTTACTCCACTGCATGCAGAGACTTGTAGTTTTGCATTTCCAATGGAGTGCAATAAAGAAATCAGAACCAAATGTCTCTGTATGCAATGGGGCAAATCAAGCACTGGATCAAACCTGTCGAGCACATCTCGAGCCAGTTGGCAACCCTAACAGAAACTGCTCCCTCAACAATATGGTGCAGAGCAGAAGTAGGACATTCACCCTCTCATATTAAAAAAAAAAATCTGAATCTGGTCATCTCACTAACAACAACATAAACTTTCTCCAGTTCCAGGCATATTGTGAACTAATAAAAAACCCTACAAAAGTCACCAAAGATCTAATAGGCCAAATCTACCATACCATACCAGCATTCACTTCCAAAACTCATACAATAAGGGGCCTACCCAGAAAAAAGCAGGACTAAAAATACTGCAGTGGGCCCTAGAATATCCATACACCTATTTGAAAAGCTGAACAAGTCAGATTACTACAGTACAGTACAGATCCCTATGTACAAACTCCATGTTAACAGAACACCTGGCCTCAGTCACACACTCAGAACACAGACCCTCACCAAGTACAGAATACAGTAAGTGACCACAACCTAAAGTAAAAATAAAAATATGTAGACAAAAATTAAACTAAAACCCAAGAAGGCAGACTCCATGTGAGGAGCAACACCATAGAAATAAAAGAGATGCAATTCCCCATACTGTGTCATTCCCCAGCTCTTCTTCCCTGGACCGTTGTTACCCAGTCTTTTGCTCACTCTCTCCATGTCCAACATCTCTCATCCCCCATCCAGTGTCTTTCTCTCTCACTTTCTCTGGCTCTCTGTTTTTCCCTCCATCCAGTACCTCTGCTCTCTCTTTCCTTCCACATAAGAACATAAGATATGCCATACTGGGTCAGACCAAGGTCCATCAAGCACAGTATCCTGTTTCCAACAGTGGCCAATCTAGGTCATACGTACCTAGCAGTTTCCCCAAAAGACACAGGTTCCGCAATGCTTGTACTGGGTCAAGCATTGATATCCTGGGTCCTTTCTTAATAATGGTTTATGGACCTTTCCTCCAGGAACTTGTCCAAACCTTTTTTAAACCCAGCCACACTAACAGCCTTTACTACATCCTCCGGTAACAAATTCCAGAGTTTGATTACACGTTGAGTGAAAAAATATTTTCTTTTATTAGTCTTAAATAGTTTACTCTGTAGCTTCATTTCATGTCCCCTAGTCTTTCTATATTCTGATAACATAAACAATCTATCTACGTTTACCCGTTCCACTCTGTTCATTAATTTATAGACTTCTATCATATCTCCCCTCAGCCGTCTCTTTTCCAGGTTAAAGAGCCCTAACCTTTTTAGCCTTTCTTCATAGGAGTATCCTTCCATCCCTGTTACCATTTTGGTGGCCCTTCTCTGAACCTTTTCTAAAATCGCTATATCCTTTTTAAGATACGGCGACCAGAATTGCACACAATATTCAAGGTGCGGTCTCACCATGGAACGGTATAGAGGCATTATAATATCTTTTGTTTTATTTTCCATTCCTTTCCTTATGATACCTAGCATTCTATTTGCTCTCTTGGCCGCCGCTGCACACTGGGCTGAGGGTTTTAACATGTTATCCACAATGACGCCTAAATCTTTTTCCTGGGTGGTGGTTCCTAATGTGGAACCTTGCATCGTGTAACCATAGTTTGGGTTGTTCTTCCCTAGGTGCATAACTTTGCACTTGTCCACATTAAATTTCATCTGCCATTTTGATGCCCAGTCTTCCAATTTATCAAGATCCTCTTGCAATTTTCCACAATCCTCTTGGGTTTTAACAACTTTAAATAGTTTTGTGTCATCTGCAAATTTGATAACCTCACTCGTTATTCCACTTTCCAGGTCATTTGTGAATATGTCAAAAAGCAGCTGCCCTCTCACTTCCTATCCCCCTGCAACCAGCATCTACCCCATCTCCATACCATACCGTCCCTTCCCTATTACTCTCATGTCCAGCATCTATCCATCTCTTTCTCAATCTATTTACCCCATTTCCATCTTCTCCCCTTTCTCTCCTTATTACCTCCATGCCCTTCATTTCCTTCTCCCCCTTTTACCCCGTTTCCAGCATCTCCCCTTTGTCCCCCACTCCCTAAGTCCAACATTTTCCCATAGTCTCCCTATAACCCCCTGGCCAACATCACAACTCTATCACCCCTCCTTGCTTCTCCCTATGTCTCTTTCTGTATCCAGTATCTCCCTAATCCCCCACCTCAATCTTATCCCCACTGCCTCCCTATTCCTCCCCCTACACCCAGCATCTCCCTTCTGACTCCGTGCCCATCTACATCCACCTCCCAATGCTCCCTCATGTCCACCCCTTGTATATAAAAGGGACGGATCCTGCCAGTGGAGCAGCATGTCCCACAGACTGGGGGTGCAAGCCGTGATCTCAGCCCAGAGAGGCAGGGTACAATTGGCCATGCACAGCGCCTGCCTGCAGGATACGCTGCTCCCACGAGCAGGCTCTGCTTCTCTGGGCCATGATTGTTACTTTCCACACACCTGCCTGTGGGAGCAGCATGTCCTGTGGACAGGGGCTGTGCAAGCCATGACTGCGGCCCAGAGAAACACAGCCTGCCTGCAGGAGCCGACGTCAGGAGGGTGTTGTCACTGCCCACCCACCCCAATCCCCATTCAGGATGATCTGCGCAGCCCTGGTGACCTAGTGAAGAGCCTGCCCACAGGCAGAAGGCTGTGAGTATTTATTTATTTGGCTATTTGTCTATACTTAGTCAGGGAATCAAAGCGCTTTATATAGAACCGATAACTTTAACTTTAAATAGAATGAATAACTTAATATAACATCAAGAACACTATAATGTCAAATTACAATTAAGAATTTATATACAGATGTGAGGAGAATATTGAGTTATTGTTGTGGGAGTGGAGTATTAGTCCTTAAAGCGGTCTTTGAATAGGTGAGTTTTTAGCTTCTTGCGGAAATCTGAGAGCTCTGTAGCGTTTCTTAAGTCTGTGGGGAGTGAATTCCAGAGGTCTGGGGCATACAATGAGAATGCTCTCTTTCGTGTTTCCTGATTGCACCTTGTTAACTCAGTTGGTAGGGCTGACATGCTTTGCATACACTTTGTTGTTTCTCTGTTCCTGGTGACTGTGTGTATTGTAGGTATCAGGCCTGGCGTAGCGATTGCAGCTGCTCACAGCCTTCTGCCCACGGGAGCAGCATGTCTTGCGGGCAGGCTCTCCACTAGGTCACCGGCACTCCGCAGGCCATCCTAAGTGGGGGGCAAGTGGTTAGCACTGGCACCCATCTGACGTTGGCGCCCCTCTGCCGCGCTTTCCCAGCTTACTGGGTAGCGCTGGCTCTGGTCCAACATTAGTCTTTTGCTTCCCCTCCCCTTGTCCAGCATTTGTCTTACTGCCCCCGCCCCATTACCCAGAATTTATCTTCCTGACCACACCCCTATTACCCAGAATTTGTCTTTCTGCTTCTCCCCATTGTCCAGCATTTGTCCTCCTGCCCCTCTCCCTGTTGTCCAGCATTTGTCCTGCCCCTTCCCCCATTGTCCAGCACATGCCTTCCTGGTCCATCCACCTCAATATCGGCACGGTTTTCAAGACTCACATGCGCTGGTAAGCCCCTGCTGGTTCTGCTCCCTCTGATACAAAAAGCATCATCAGAGGGTGCTGGACCCATCGGGGTTATATAAACACGCCCGAGTCACAAGAGCTGGTGCTTTTGCTTTCTGGTTTTTTTTTTCAAAGGCAGAGTGAGGCGGCGGCTACTTGGCTGTTTTGGGGGCATTTTTTGCAGTCCCAAAACTTTGCCGCCTGAGGTGGCCATCTCAATCCACCTCATTATAGAACCGCCCTGGCCACATCATTCAAGCCGACAATGTTTTATACCACGTCAACGCAGACAATATTGTGATTTACGTCCCATTTTCAACTACAAAAACCTGCTACACGCCCTTAATTGTTTTAATGCAATCTCCAATTGGTTATCACAACACCAATTTAAAATAACTTTCAAAAAGACAGAAGTACTGTTATTACAGGGGATGTAAATTTTTCCTCACCCTCAGTTCTAAAAGTCAACAATGCTGAACTAGAAGTTAAATTGAAATAAAATATCTTGGAATAATAATCAATCAGTGACTCACCCTATAAACGCACATCAACAAAATCGCCAGAATGATCTACCAAAAAATCAAAACCCTTACGACCACTAATTTAAGCACATGACTTCCATACAGTATTTCAAGCAATGATAGTCCCGCACTTAGACTTTTGTAATATCATTTTCCATGGCATCCCCAAATATGTCTTACTATCACTGCAAATGGCCCAGCATACTGCAGCCAGACTCCTAGAAGGTGCTTCCAGAACAGATCATATAACTTCTATCCTAAAAAAACTACATTGGCTCCTCCTACCATGCCAAATCAAATACAAAGTAATACTAACCACTTTCAGGATACTGCACAACATGTCTGCTGATTATTTACAGAACAATCTTCCAAAACACAGAACTAGGAGATCACATGCACAAAACACCATAAGAGTGTCAGTTGAAAAAACAAAATGTAACCAGACGACCTGCTCGCGTGTCTTCTCGTTGTATGCACCTGCCCTATGGATCAACCTCCCTACAAAACTGAGAAACACAAATGACATCACTCACTTCAGAAAGGAGCTAAAAACTCTACTCTTTGAAGACTATTTTGAGGACAAAACATAAGTTGATTTTTAACTGCATCACCTCTGCAACTGACTACCCACTTAACATCTTAACGTACATACCAAGTTCAATTATCCCTAAGTCTTTCTCAACCAATTCATCTGACTCCAAATCATTAATCCTCCATGTAACTTTACTCCTAATAGTCACTTTGTTATACACACACAACCATGTAACATAGATTTAAATCTTACAAGTTAATAACATCATTTATCTTTATTTTAATTGCTTTATTAACATAAGAACGCAAGATATGCCATACTGGGTCAGACCAAGGAGCACCAAGCACAGTGTCCTGTTTTCAACAATGGCCAATCTAGCTAACAAATACCTAGCAGTTTCCCCAAAGGACACAGGTTCCACAATGCTTGTATTGGGGCAAACAGTGGATTTCCCAGGTTCCCTTTAACAATTATTTATGGACCTTTCCTCCAGGAACTTGTCCAAAACTTTTTTAAACCCAGCTACACTAACAGCCTTTACTACATCCTCTGGTAACAAATTCCAGAGTTTGATTACACATTGAGTGAAAAAATATTTTCTTTTATTAGACTTAAATAGGTTATACTGTAGCTTCATTGCAGGTCCCCTAGTTTTTCTTCTTTTTGATGGCGTAAACAATCAATCTACATTTACCCGTTCCAATCCATTCATTAATTTATAGACCTCTATCATATCTCCCCTCAGCCATTTATTTTCCAGGTTGAAGAACCCTAACCTTTTTAGTCTCTCCTCATAGGGGTATCCTTCCATCCCCTTTACCATTTTGGTGGCTCTTTTCTGTACCTTTTCTAATAACGCTATATCCTTTTTAAGATACGGTGACCAGAAGTGCACACAATATTCAAGGTACGGTCGCAACGTGGAACAATACAGAGGCTTATAATATCCTTTGTTTATTCTCCATTCCTTTCCTTATGATACCTAGTATTCTATTTGCTTTCTTGGCTGCCGCTGCACACTGGGCGGAAGTTTCAACATGCTATCCACGATGACACCTAAATCTTTTTCCTGGGAGGTGATTCTTAATAAGGAACTTTGCATCGTGTATCCATAGTTTGGGTTTTTCTTTCCTAGGTGCATAACTTTGCATTTATCCACATTAAATTTCATCTGCCATTTGAATATCCAGTCTTCCAATTTATCAAGGTCCTCTTGCAATTTTTCTCAATCTCCTCAGGTTTTAACATCTTTGAATAATTTTGTGTCATCTGCAAATTTGATTATCTCACTCGTTATTCCCATTTCCAGGTCATTTATGAATATATTAAAAAGCAGCGGACCCAGCACAGATCCCTAGGGTACTCCACTATTCACCTTTCTTCATTGGGAAAATTGGCCATTTAGCCCTACCCTCCGATTTCTATCTTTTTACCAGTTCCTGATCCACAATAGTACACTGCCTCTTATCCTTTTTAATTTCATCAAGAGTCTCTCATGAGGGACCTTGTCAAAGGCTTTCTGAACATCCAGATACACTATATCAACCAACTCAACTTTGTCGCTGTTTATTTACACCTTCAAAAAAACATAACAGATTAGTAAGACAAGACCTTCCTTGGCTAAAGCCATGTTGGCTGTCTCCCACTAAGCCATGACTATCTACATATTCAGTAATTTTGTTCTTTATAATGGTTTCTACCATTTTTCCGGGTACTGATGTCAGGCTCTTTGGTCTGTAGTTTCCTGGATCACCCTGGAACCCTTTTTAAAAATACGCGTTACATTGGCCATCCTCCAGTCTTCAGGTATTACCCCTCTATCATCTAATGGTCCAACTGACTCTTTCACAGGTTTTTTGCTACACATTTATTTATTTTATTTAATTTAACAGGTCTTATATACCGCTTTATCATATTCATTCAAAGTGGTTTACAATGAACAGCTATAGCAACAAGCTTTACATTGAACAGGGTTAATCAACTTGGAGGTTACATGAATTTGAAAAAGTTTTTAATTATGCATTTCTGCTTCCACAACAAGCTTCTTCTCAAATTCTCTCATTGCTTGCCTTATCAATACCTTGCATCTATTTTGCCAGCATTTATGTTGTTTCCAGTTTTTGTCATTTCCTAAAAGATGCTTTTTTTTGGCAACAGCAGCTTCTCTGACCTCACCTTTAGACCATGCTGACAGTTTTTTTGGACTTCCTTCCACTTTTCTTAAAGCATGGAGTACAGCTGGTCTTGGCTTCCAATATAGTATTTTTAAACAACACACATGCTTGATGTAACTCTTTAACCTTTGCAACTGCTCCTTTTAGTTTTTTCTTAGCTATTTTCCTCATTTTATCAGTCTCCCTTTTGAAAGTTAAAAGGTACTATTGTGAATTTTCTTGCCATCCATTCTCCATTTATTAAATCAAATGTGATCATGCTATGATTGCTATTGCCAAATGGCCCCGACACCCTTATCTCTTGCACCAGATCTTGTGTTCCACTAAGGACTGGGTCCAAAATGGCTTCCCCTCTTGTCAATTCTTGAACCAGCTGCTCCAAGAAGCAGCCATTTATTTAATCTAGAAACTTTTATCTCCCTAGCATATCCTGCCATGACATAGACCCAGTTGATACCGGGGTAAGTGAAATCACCCATTATTATTACTGTGCTGTAACTTTTGTTAGCTTCCCTGATTTCTTTGAGCATTTCATCATCCATTTATTCATTCTGTTTGTTATTAACATTCCCTGTTTTCTGTAATGTTTAGTTTCTAAATTGTTTCATTTAAACCCCACTGATCTTTGGAAATGCGGTATATAAAAAATGCTAAATAAAATAAAATGTTTCAGAAACAGGAAGAAAATGGTGTTTACCATGCAGATGTTTCTGCATGTTTAACAAGTAACAGTGTATTTCACAGCACTACCTGAAACCTATAATTTAAGACAACTCTTACATACTTTTTGAACTTTTGGATATCACAAAAATACATTAACACACACAAATTATATGCAAGGGATTAAGGACCCAATATTCAAAAGGCATTTACATGGTTAACAGCTCAGTAAACCGTGTAAATGCCTTAAATTGGGATTTTCAATGGCACTTAAATGGTTAGTGCTGTTGAATATCCCCTTCTATCTTCCTACGTGCCCCGAAGCTATCTGGTTACCATTGGAGCGTGTCAGGAGCGTTCCAGAGCAAAGCAAAGGCGGCGACAAGAAATAACTGGGCAGCAGCGATACTGGATACTGCCTGGTTAGTGATCTGCGCCAAAAAGATAGTTGAGGAAAACCCTCGCCTATCTTTTGGCATGCAATATCGCTACTATTCGGTTACCTAATGTGACTTCCGGCATGTGCAGCGGTACCTGGATATTTAATGCCGGAGTCGCATATGACCCCAGCATTGAATATCTCGGGTTAAGGGTCAGCGGGCAGGCTATGCGCTGTAGCAGTGCATAGCCTGCCCAGAATAAAATCAGGCCCTATCAGAAGATTTATTTTTATTTTCTAAATGTACCTAACCTGTTGCACAGTACCAAAGAGATTTATTGAACAACAATATGATAATCCAGTTCTGGTTGTGCTGTATAAACATGGAACTCATAAGAATGTAAGATATGCCATACTGGATCAAACCAAAGGTCCATCAAGCCCAGTGTCCTGTTTCCAACAGTAGCCAATTAAGATCACAAGTACCTGTCATGTTCTCAAAAAATGTAGACAGATTCCAGACTGCTTATCCCAGAGGTTAGCAATGGATTTCACCAGTCTACATTAATAATGGTTTATGGACTTTTCTTCCAGGAACTTGCCCAAACCTCATTTAAACCCAGCTACACTAACAGCATTTACTACATCCTCTGGCAACAAATTCCAGAGTTTAATTATGTGTTGAGTGAAAAAATATTTTCTCAGATTAGTCTTAAATGTGCTCCCTTGTAGCTTCATTGTGTGTCCCCTAGTCTTTCTACTTCCACTCCACTCATAATTTTATAGACCTCTATCATATCTCCCCTCAGCTATCTCTTTTCCAAGCTGAAGAGCCCTAATCTTTTAGGTCTTTCCTCAAAGGGGTTTCCTTCCATTCCCTTTATCGTTTTGGTCGCTCTCCTCTGTACTTTTTCTAATTCCAATATATCCTTTTTATAATATGGCGATCAGGACTGCACACAATATTTGAGGTGCGGTCGCACCATGGAGCAATTCTGAGGCATTATAATATCCTTTGCTTTATTCTCCATTCCTTTCCTTATGATTCCTAGCATTCTATTGGCTTTCTTGGCCGCCGCTACACACTGGGTGCAGGGTTTTAACGTATTATCCACGATGATGCCCTGATCCTTTTCCTGGGTGGTGGTTCCTAATGTGGAAAATTGCATCATGTAACTGTAGTTTGGATTGTTCTTCCCTATGGGGGTCATTCTGAGGCACGAATAGCAGGGATGGACGTCCCAACCGAACATCCATCCCCGCTATTCATGCCGACTCCTGCCCCTGAATAACTTCCCCGCCGGTAGTGCGGGGAAGTTAGACAGGGGCAGAAAGTGGGTGGTCACCGTCCCTGAACGTACACGGCTGATTCTGATGTTGGCCCTGTACATCCAGGGCCAGCAAATTGGCCGGGAAGTTATTCCACCTCCCTTGGGCACTTTGTTTTTGTGGAGTCAGTGTGCAGAAGGGGCTGAGAGGCAAAGTTAATGCCCCACAGCCTGACCCAGGCCTGTTCGTGATTCTGGGCATTTCCCGTTTCCCATCAGCCCCGGCGGGCTTTTAACAGAGCCGCGAAAGGGAAATTCCCTACGCAGCTCTGAAAGCCACGCCGAAGGGACTGATGCAGGGAGGGAGGGCTCTGCCGGGCAGGAGGGGCCCCCGCGGGACACTCGATTTGCCTCTGCTGCAGCAGCCAGCTTTTTTTTTTTTTAATTTTAAAATGTACTTTTAATGCAGAATGTTCTTTGCGCGGGGCCCCCTGAAATGCAGGGCCCTGTGCAAAAAACATTCTCGCTCAATGGATGGGCCGGCCCTACCCAATACCGTTATCTCTCGCACCAGATCCTGCATTCCACTAAGGACCAGATCTAAAATAGCTTCTCCTCATGTTGGTTCCTGAACAGCAACTCCATGAAGCAGTCGCTTACTTCATCTAGAAACTTTATCTCCCCAGCATGTCCTGCAGGAACTTTGATCCAGTCGACACAGGGTTAATTGAAATCATCCATTATTACTCTGTTGTAACTTTTGTTGTTAGCTTCCCTGATTTCTTTTAGCATTTCATCATCCATCTGTTCATTCTGGCCAGGCAGACGGTAGTACAATTCCACTGCCATTGCCTTCCTCTTTTTACACGGAGTTTCTATCCAAAATGATTCCACAGTGTATTTTGTTTCCTGCAAAACCTTTATCCTGTTTGACTCAATGCCCTCTTTAACATATAACGCAACCACTCCGCCAGTTTGAGCTGCTCTATCATTGTCATAATCTGTACCCAGGTATCACAGGGTCCCATTGGTTGTCCTCCTTCCACCAAGTCTGTGAAATGCCAACTATATCTAACCCTTCATTCAGTGCTATATATTCTAACTCTCCCATCTAATTTCTTAGACTTCTAGTATTTGCATACAAGCATTTCAAAGTTTGGTTTTTGTTCATATTAACAATCAAGTTATCAGTTGACAGGGGTAATTTGGAATCCTTCCAGGCATCTTGGTTACTTTCACCTTTATTGGAACCTCTCTATCGGGATTCCCTAACTTCCCTGTTTTGCTAGTATCCTTTAAAGATACATCATTCCCAACACTGCGCTCTTGGGCAATTATTGGCTTTCCCCCTTTTTCTAGTTTAAAAACTGCTATCTCCTTTTTAAAGGTTAATGCCAGCAGCCTGGTTAAAGTGGGGCGCATCCTTTCGGAAAAGCCATCCCTTCCCAGTATGGCATATCTTATGTTCTTATAAACCATTATTAAAAAGGGACCCAGGATATCGATGCTTGACCCAATATAAGCACTGTGGAGCCTGTGTCTTTTGGGGATACTGCTAGGTACGTATGACCTAGATT
Organism: Ichthyophis bannanicus; assembly: GCA_033557465.1. Classification (NCBI taxonomy): domain Eukaryota; kingdom Metazoa; phylum Chordata; class Amphibia; order Gymnophiona; family Ichthyophiidae; genus Ichthyophis; species Ichthyophis bannanicus. The sequence goes on along the minus strand of CM066032.1, from coordinate 303,771,947 downwards.
GGCCACTGTTGGAAACAGGATACTGGGCTTGATGGACCTTGGTCTGACCCAGTATGGCATATCTTATGTTCTTATGTTCCCCAGAATGTTGCCCAGTTCCTAACAAATCCAAAACCCTCTTCCTTGCACAACTGTCTCATCCACGCATTGAGACTCTGGAGCTCTGCCTGCATCTTGGGTCCTGCACATGGTACGGGAAGCATTTCTGAGAATACTACCCTGGAAGCTCTCGATTTCAACATTCTAAAAGACTAAATTTGGCTTCCAGAGCCTCCCTCCCACCTTTTCCTATGTCATTGGTACCAACATATACCCAAGACAGCAGGCTCCTCGCCAGCGCTATCTACTTGCCCATATAGACCAGAACCAGAATCTGGGACTTGCTCATTATTGTCCTCTCTGTACACAGATTTTATTTTGCTGTTGTTACTATCACTTTGTAAATTATCTCCTGTTCTTTTTCTACCTTCCCTAGTAAATGTATTACTTTAGTAACACATATAAAATTGTTATGCCAATAAAGTTATCCGAATATGACCTATTGCCATCTGCTAGCAAACTGAGATCAGTGTAGTCTAATACTTCAGAGCAAGGCTGTGAAACGTTTGTTATTCCTATCGCAACCGTGTGCACAGTGCTGCACTAGATAATTTACAGTATCCTTGCTTAAAGCACTTGCATTGCAGTTAACACACACAGAGGATAAGTGACTTGTTTAGGGTCACACAAAATGACCTGTTGAGAAGGGAACAGAGCTTATATCTCTGCGCAAACTGCTGACGACACTGCTAGCTCTGGTAATCCGATTTCAGTCGCATCACCCTTCTTCACGTGCCCTTGAACAAGTCACTTAATCCCTCTTCCCTGTTCTCAAACTTAAAGTATGAGCTTTTGAAGCAAGGGGACATAATAAGCAGGTCATTTATCTTGGTGAACATGTGCACAAGCACCAGCACAGAACAACATGCAAAGAAAGAGCATTCAGGTCTGTGCTCACCTTGTATATATCATAAGGAGAACGGCTGACTCAGTCCTGATTTCATGGAGCTGTAGGCCTGATCTCTATGCATTAATAGGGTAAATCCAGGCTGGGTTCCTTCTGTATCTTATCAGTTACCCTAACCTTGAAAGTTCTATCAGCTGTGTGGCAGTCAATTTTATTCTCCTGCTTCCTTAGCTCATAGACTGTTTCCCATGCCTCCAGCCTTCCTCACCCTCTCCTTCCAACTACATATCTGGAGTTAAGGAAAAGAAGGAATATGTCTTTCTTTTCATTTCATTTATACTGCTGTGCAGGTCTTGCTTTCAGCAACACTGGACATCACGCCAGAGGAAGGTAAAACTGTATCCTCCTCTATGGCCAAGTTTCTGAAAGTTTCCAGGATTTCGAGGGTATGAGAAGCCAGAAGGATTGTGGTAGGGCAGGGAATTTCTCCCCCCCCCCCCCACACAAACTAGATTTTAACAATCAGGTGGAGGATAGAGATTGTCATCAGCCTCTGCCAAACTTTATACTGTGAATTTTATTACACGCTATTCTCCTGTGAGTCACAGTTTACAACGAATCTTCACAAAATACAACGCGGTGCTTCGCGTAGTGCCGGGTTTACAAGACAAAGCAATTCGATGTGTGTGGAAATGCAGTCGTAATTTAAAGGAACATCTTAGTCCCACAAGATTGCGAGACATTAATGTTACAGTTGCACGCGATCTTAGACTGGGTCATTATAAATGTGGGCAATGTGAAATATGCAACATTACGGTAGAACTAACAAAGTTCACTCACAGGGACATCACCTATACATTGAAACAAGCGACTTCATGCGCATCCACCTATGTGGTTTATGCTGTGCAATGTCCATGCGGCTTGTTTTACGTGGGCAAAGCCATACGCTCTTTTAAGATTCGCATGAAAGAACATGAGAGTCGATTGCGATGTGGCCGGAGAGAAGCTCCCTTAGTTCAACACTGTTTACAATTTCATCATGTATTTGCCCAACTTCGCTGTTGGTGCATTGAAAGAGTAACAGCTGCAGCAAAAGGAAAATCTCAAGAACAATTTTTACTCTATAGGGAACAAAGGTGGATACATACTTAGGCCACGGTGCAACCTGATGGACTCAACGCATGCATTGATTGGGCAGTTTGCATCTAGATTTTGACCAATGAAGGATGGGTTTTTACCATAGTCTCGGTTCCATGGAGCATTTAAAAATGGCCGTTCAAGTTGACAGACCGCATGCGCGGCGTTCTTTTGAGGGATTCCCCAGTGAGCCAGAGGGGAACCTTGTTTTTGAGACGAGCGTCTGATTATCATCATGGTAGGAACGTTTTTTATCTTCTTTTACATGCTTTATTGTGATACACATTTGTAGTGTGTGTATTTTTCAAGTTTAAGATTACAGTTCAGTGATTTTGAACATGTTTTTTTACAGAAAATTATGCTGTATACAATAGTCCCTTGAAAAACCTTTAATGGAGAAACGCATGGGCGCCTATAAGGTTGGCGTCGGGATACATTTCAAGAGCTGCGTTTGAGAAGAAAGAATATTACTTGCACAGAAAATTTGAAAACACAAGAAAATAAGAAAAATTTATGTGCTGTGAAGTATTCTACAATTGATTCAGCTAAGTACTTTTAGCGCTAACAATAATGAAGATCTAGATAGTGAAGTTATATCACGTCAATTTTTGAGAAAAGCTTTTTTGTTAGCACATATGAACAGTAGATACAACACAGTTTTAATCAACTTCAGCCGTTGATGTTAAACCAGCACATTTCTGGAAGGAATGTGAATTCCAGTATTTTCAGTGCTAACGGTTGTTTCTGAGGCTGTCGTTGTGAGAAAAATGAATCTGTAGAAATTGTTGGATGAAGTTTATTTGTATTAAACTTTATCAGTCAGCAGCCAGGATTTTAGAGTAGTGCAGTTGGCCCCCGACACCTGGCCTTTATCTGTTGGGCAGGATCAAGGCATGCTATGGCAGCGCCTAGACCTGACTGTTTATTTATTTATTTATTTATCTGTATTTATATCCCGCTTTTCACCGGGTCAAAGCGGTGGGACATATAACAGGGGGGGGGGAATCAAAAGTGGGGGGGGGGCCATCACTGGGGGCTCAACATTAATGGCCAAGTTAGATGGCATCCGGTGCTAACTATGTCCCTTCCTCCCCTCCCCCGACACAAATCCACCCACAGAATTTAGCTAGTTAAAAAGTTAGCCACCTATCAAAACATAAAACTAAACCTAGCCTGGTAAGTTTTGCAAACCTCTGACCTAGCCAACCAAGTCTCCCTGAGATGTATGGAATAGTGATTTATAAATTTAAATAAATTTTACTTGACTGGCTAGATCTCTTTAAAAATTAACTTCCCAAGGGATGAAAATGAAAAGGGGCAGACTAAGGAGCATAACTTCCAACCCCACCATATACAGCCTCCGATTCCCTGTGCACACCACGGCAGCAGGAGACTGGCGGAAGGGAGAAGATCAGCTGTACTGCCCACATCGAGAGACATCAGAAGCCTGGCACCATGGGTTGACTTACTCATAGAGACTGGCTGTGGAAACAAACTCTCTTTTAGCAGCAGCCCCCACCCCCTCCCATCCTTGGGCTCCTGCTGAGTCCCCATTTCCATTCAGGGGAGGGTAAGACTCTATAGGCAAGCTGCAGATCATAGAAAGGCAGAAGGTAAGCTGGAAGCAAATGCCTGCACCATCCTGATGAAGTGGCTGAAAGCGGCAACAACCCACCATGGACAGAGGCAATGGAACCAGTGAATGTCCAGGGGTAAGGAGGTGTCAAAAAAGGGCTAGGAATTGGGTACGATGGAATGGTTGGAAGTAAGTACAAGATGTTTCCATGATGCCTGGTCACAGGGAAGGACACACGCTGCTTGTGCACGAGGAGCAGCACATGTGCTGAGGGAGTCAGCGAGAGAAAGCGTATCTGAAAGGGTAAGAGAGAGTGTCAAACAGAATGTGTGCCTGAGAGAGAGAGCGCTTGTGTGTGTGTTTGAATCTCGGAGAGAATGAATGTGTATAAGCATCAGAGAGAATGTGTGCGCGCGTGTGTATGTGTGTCAAAGAGTTAGTGTGTGGATGCACGCGCGCGAGTGTGAGACACTTCTCCCCCTCCCCAATCTAAACCAATCTTAGGAAGGCCGGAACTCAAAAGCATTCTCAGCTGTTCTTGTGCATACATGCGATAATGTGGCTCTAGCTATATTCTATCCAATCAGGAGAATTGTCTCAACGGAGCCAGTGGCTTTCTTCAACTAGGAAATGGCAACATTGATAGCATACCACCAGATAGCCAATTTTCAATTTGCCCATAAAAACCCCTTTCAAAATTGTCCTCAAAATGGTAAAAAAAAGAGTAAAAAATTACAAACATAGTAACATAGTAAATGACGGCAGATAAAGACCAGCGTGGTCCATCTAGTCTGCCCAGCAATATGGCAGGAGTAGGTGCACCCCTACCCATGTCTTTGCTTAGTGGTGCACCCACCAAGAGCAGGTGCACCCCTCCCCATATATTTGTTTCTTTGTTTCTTTAGGGGTGAACCCACTGCTCCTCCCCCCATTGCTCCATGTAGGACACCCCTATTTGTTGAGAAATTAGATGGTTCAGTTTATTTTGATTTAATCTTGTTGCTGTAAAGTGATCCACAGTGTCTGTCCCAGGCCACTTTGAATTCCGTCACTGTGTTTGTCCCCACCACCTCCATCGGGAGGGCATTCCAAGCATCCACCACCCTTTCAGTAAAAAAGTATTTCCTGACATTGCCTTTTAATTTACCATCTTGCAGCTTCATGTCATGCCCTCTAGTTTTACAGCTTCCCCGTCTCTTGAAGAGGTTTGTTTGTTCATTATTTCTCTTTAAGTATTTAAAGATCTGAATCATATCTCCCCTGTCCCTCCTCTTCTCCAGTGTACATATTTAGGTCTTCAAGTCTCTCCTCATACGGCTTCTGACACAGGCTCCAAATCATTTTAGTCGCCTTCCTCTGAACAGCTTCCATTCTTTTTACATCCTTTGCAAGACACGGTCTCCAAAACTGAACACAGTATTCCAAGTGAGGCCTCACCAGAGACTTATACAGTGGTACTAGTACCCCTTCCTTTCTGCTGGTAATTCCTCTTCGAATGCAGCCCGACATCCTCCTGGCTTTTGCCACCGCCTTGTCGCACTGTTTTGCCACCTTGAGATCTACAGAAATAATCACACCGAGGTCCTTCTCCTGCTCCGTGCACACCAACCTCTCGCCCCCTATCGCGTACATTTCCTTTGGATTTCTGCTACCCAAGTGCATGACACTGCACTTCTTCTCATTAAATCTCAATTGCCAAACATCAGAAAGGGCATCACAAGGACAACCCGGGTTCTGATGCAGGTCTGTGTTGTTCAATGGTCAGATAGAACGAAACTCAATATAACCTTTTCCATGTGTAAAGCCTCTTTAACACACCGAAAAGGGTTTTTGTAAAACTGCACAGGCAGATAAAATGTACATGCAAGAAAAGCGTGTACTTACTGTTACACAATCTATTTGTAGACAGGGCCGGCCCGTCCATTGAGCGAGAATGTTTTTTGCACAGGGCCCCGCGTTTCAGGGGGCCCCGCGCAAAAAACATTCTGATCCTAAAGTTAAATTAAAAAAAAAAAAAAAAGCTGTCTTCTTCCGCTGCCGGGGGCCGCCGCGGCAGCATCGAGTGTGCCGCGGGGCCCCCCCTGCCCAGCAGAACCTGCCCTCCCCTTTATCACCTCTGTCTCTCGTTGTAGCTTCAGTCACACGCGCCGGCTCTCAGAGCGCGAGAGGAGAGTTTCTCCCTCGCTGCTCTGTTAAGCCCGCGGGGGCTGATGGGAAGTTCCCATCAGCCCCCGCGGGCTTATCAGAGCCGCGAAAGGGAAACTGGTCCTTTCGCGCTCTGAAAGCCGGCGCGTTTGACTGAAGCTACAATCAGAGACAGAGGTGATAAAGGGGAGGGCAGGTTCTGCTGGGCAGGGGGGGCCCCGCGGCACACTCGATGCGGCGGCCGCGGCGGCCCCGGCAGCCGGAGAAGACAGCTTAAAAAAAAAAAAAATTTCCCGGGCGGGCGCGGGCGGGGGGGGGGGGGGGCTATGGTGGGGGTTAGAAGTGGTGATGGGCTATGGGGGGGGGTTAGAAGTGGTGATGGGCTATGGGGGGGTTAGAAGTGATGGGCTATGGGGGGGTTAGAAGTGGTGATGGGCAATGGGGGGGGGTTGTAAGTGTTGATGGGCTATGGGGTGGTTAGAAGTGGTGATGGGCTATGGGGGGGCAATGGGGAGGTAGGAGTGGTGATGGGCTATGGGGGGGCTATGGGGGGGTTAGGAGTGGTGATGGGCTATGGGGGGTGGTTAGGAGTGGTGATGGGCTATGGGGGAGCTAAGTCTGTATATGGGCTGATGGGATTAAGACTGAAAGTGGGTTGATGGGGGGGGATTAGGACTGGAAATGGGCTGATGGGGGATTAGGACTGGAAATGGGCTGGTGGGATTAGGACTGGGAGTGGGCTGATGGGGAGGTTAGGACTGGTAATGGGGTATGGGGGGAGGGCTTAAACTGAAAATTGGGTGATGGGGATTAAGACTGGAAATGGGCTGGTGGGATTAGGACTGGCAGTGGGCTATGGGGGGCTAGGACTGGTAATGGGTTGGGGGGGTTGCTAGGACTGGAAATGGGCTGGGGGGATTAAGACTGGAGGTGGGCTGATGGGGTTAGGACGTAATGGGCTGTGGGCTGTTGGGGTTAGGACTGGTAATGGGCTATGGGGGGGTTAGGACTGGTAATGGGCTATGGGGGGGCTAGGACTGGGAATTGGCTGATGGGGGGGTTAACACTGGAGGTGGGCTGATGGGGTTAGTACTGGTAATGGGCTGTGGGCTGATGGGGGGTTAGGACTGGTAATGGGCTATGGGGGGGTTAGGACTGATAATGGGCTATGGGGGGCTAGGACAGGAAATGGGCTGATGGGGAGGGGTTAGGACTTGAGGTGGGCTGATGGGGTTAGGACTGGTAATGGGCTGTGGGCTGTTGGGGGGGGTTAGAACTGATAATGGGCTATGGGGAGGTTAAGACTGGTAATGGGCTGTTGCTGATGGGGGCTGTCTGGTAATGGGCTATGGGGGGGATAGGACTGATAATGGGCTATGGGGGGGGCTAGGACAGGAAATGGGCTGATGGGGAGGGGTTAGGACTTGAGGTGGGCTGATAGGGTTAGGACTGGTAATGGGCTGTGGGCTGATGGGGGGGTTAGGACTGGCAATGGGCTATGGGGGGCTGACTGGAAATGGGTTGATGGGGTTAGGACTGGAAGTGGGCTGATGGTGGGTTAGGACTGGAAGTGGGTTGATGGGGGGGGCTAGGACTGGTATTGGGTTGGGGGGTTGCTAGGACTGGAAATGGGCTGATGGGGGGCTAGGACTGGAAATGGGCTGATGCAGGGACTAGAAGGGAATGGATGCTGGGTGAGGCTGGAACTAGAAGGGAGCTGATGTTGGGGGAGGATTAGAATGGGATGGGGCTGGGAGAGTAAAATGGAGAGGGGAAAAATATTTTGTGTGGGAGGGATAAAAAAATCTACAATTAGCCGGGTATTGGGAGAGTAAGTGGGGATTGAGGATGGAGGGGTAAAATTTGAGTGGATGAAATAGGAATGAGGAAAGAGCAAAAGGAGAAAGATTAGTATGTTAAAGCAGATGTAGAGAGAGAGAATGGAAAAAAAACTAGAAGAGAGAAGAAAGGACAAATGGACAGCAGATGATGGAGAGTTAGCAGAAAACATGAAGAAACCAGAAGAAAGTGTCTGGAGCAATTGCAACTGAAAAAAAATGCACAAAAGGTAAAAAGATATCTCTTTATTTTGAATTTATTAACCGGAATATGAAAGCTCTGGGAAATGTGCATCATTAACGTCTGCGCTTTGTTTGGTACAAGTGGAAATTAATTTATAGTTTTATTTCTACAGTGTTGTTGTACATTCCAAGTTTGGCTTTTGGGGTTCCCAGTTTAATTATTACCTTCCTGTTTCTAAATTGTGATTCCTTGTTTGGTGATGGTCTATGTTCTGCATGTGTAACTGAGCTGAGGTATTCTGTTTATGTAATTCCTATTTGACATTGCCACTTGTTCTCTTTCCCCAGTAGGTCATGTATTGTTGTACTCTGAAATGTATTGGTTTAATATTTGCAGTGTTGCTTTTTGATAGGTAGGGTATGGTGCTTTGTGAGTCCTGGTAGTGCTGTTAGGATACGGCGGGTTTGCTATGGGTTCTAAATGGGCAGTGTTTGTAGAAGTTCCTAATGTGCCTGGCGGTTGGCACTGCATTATACTGTAGTCTGGGCAGTGTTTGTAGTAGTTCCTAATGTGCCTGGGCAGTGTTTGTAGTAGTTCCTAATGTGCCTGGCGGTTGGCACTGGATTATAGTCTGTCTTTATCCATACACTCATTAAGAGACATGTTTACTAAAAGTTAGTGTATGTTAGCATTATGCAAATATTTATGCAAATAAGGCCACTTATGCAAATGAGGCCCCGCACCGAGTCTCCGCACATGGCCCCGCACCCCCCTTGGGCCGCCCCTGTTTGTAGATGTTCCCAGAAACATAGTTTGGACAAAGCGGAGGTGGAGTTGCATATATTGTGGCACCAAAGGTTCCCCTGAGGAGCCAGATAGCCAGGGGTGGGCAAGAAATGTCCCTCTATCGCTAGACCATCCCTCAGCCCCGGGCAAAAAGAGGACAGCTATTTTAAGTTTATTTTATTTAAAACAACTTATAGACTGCAAAAATGATCGCTGACCATTCCATGTGGTTTACAATAGCACATTCATAAATAAAACACAAACAAGACAAACAAAAAAAATAACATTTATTAAAATTAAAAGCCTTATACACTTAAAAATAAACAAAATCAAACTGTTTTAAAAACTTCATAAAAATACACCTCAAACACTTTCTAAATGTTAACAAATTACTTTCCATTCTCATCTCTTCAGGCAATGAGTTCCACTACCTTGGCCCTGCTATGGAAAAAGCCCTATCACTAGTTTACTGAAGTTATTTCTTCTAATAATCCTAATCCTGGGAATGTAGTGCCCAAACAGGCTTATAGGAGATCACTAAGGAATACAGGTACTCGGGAGTCACTATTGGCTCATTTAATGCTTTATGAATTAACAAACATGTTTTGAACTTACTGTAATATGTTGCCTAACTGGTAAACTATGAAGCGTTTGGAGAACTGGAATTACATGCTGTCTAAAGCCACAACCCGTCAATAGATGGGATGCAGAACTTTGAACAATCCGTAAAGCCCATACATAAGAATCAGGCATGTCCAGGTACAAGGAATTATTATAATCAATACTGCATAACACCACAGATTTTAATACTGAACGGAAACCTGTCAGGGGTATTTTACAGCTGTCTTAAAACATGCAATTTAGAAAATGCATTTTCACCATTCTTCTTACTTGTTGTTCCATTAACAAATGCTTACCCATGCATACACTCAAATGTTGAGTTGAAATAATATTTTTTGCCTCTAATTCTTGAGCTTTATTGATAGCATTGGTAACTCACACCAAAAAGTCAATGAAGATCTGTCTCTCTTATTTCACCTCTCATCCATTGTGCTCCGTGCCTATCAATTTGGCAGTCTCTTCCTATGACGCCATTCTTTCTTCTGCTTTGGACACTCCTGTTCCTCATCCTGTAAGTATTCCAAACCCCAGCCTTGGCTGCCCTCTAGAATTTGCTCCCCACCTTCCTGCACCAGCTCTGCAGAGCATATCTGGCTAAAATTGCATGCCTATGCTGATTTCATGCATTTCAAATTCACACTGACCTCCTTCCAGTATACTATTGCACTCATCAAATAAGACTACAATGCCCATCTGATAAACTGTTCCCTTCAACCCTTGCTGTATTTTTGCCCCAGTCAACTCCCTCCTCAGAGTGCCACCATCTGTAACTCCCTCTACATTGCCCAGACTCTGGTTGACTACTTCCACAGCAAGCTTCACAAGGTTAATCTTGAGTTGTCCACCAGGTCACCTCCACATCCCCTTCCCCACTTCATTTCCATTCTCTTCTTTCAATCTTTGCTAGCCTTTCTTCATTTTCTAAAATCAAGGAGGAAACAGCACATCATCCTCCTCCATCAAACTCACCACCTGTTCTTCTGATCCCATTTTCATTCCGCTCTCTCTCCCCTGCTGTCATATCCTCAAACATCTTGGGAGAAGGGTAATACTACTCTTGCAATTTCATTAAATATTTCCAGTGCCTTCGATCTGGTTGACCACTCATGACTCTTGTCCTGTCTCTCTTCCGCTGGGTCTTCAGCCATAGTCCTTTACTGGTTCTATTATTTTCTTTCCTCTCGTACATACTATGTTGACTTTCAATCTACCTCCTCCTCCAGCTTTTCTCTACCCTGCGGAATCCCACAGGGATCCATGTTGGCTTCTTTATTATTTAATGTTTTTCTGGCCCCACTTGCCATGCTTATTCAGCAACAGGGTGTTTCCACATATTTTTATGTGGATAACATTCTGCTGCTTTTCCACACCCATTCCACTCCTCTGGACCTCGTTCCCGTTAATGCCTGTCTCACCCTGGTATCCTCCTGGTTGAAAACCAACAATTTAAAGCTCAGTCCCATGAAGACGTCTGCATTATGGTTATCCAGTTCATTCCACCTCCCTCTATATCCCCATCTCTTGAAGGTATCACTATTCCCACAGCTTCATTGCTTAAATACTTAGGAGTTACACTTGACTATACATTCTCCTTCCATTCTCACATTAGATATACCATCTGTCAATGTTTCTTTTCTCTCCCTCAGATACGTGCCATTCATTCCTATTTACCACCTTCAGCCATTGTTACCCTTTTGCTTTCCTTAGTTATCTCAAAACTCAATTATTCTGATACTATTTTTTCCGGATTACCAAAGTACCAATTGAAACACAGTCAGTTCAAAACAATGCAATCCATCTTCTCCACCACTCTTTGCGGTTTGATCATGTTACCCCATTATTCATACAATCTCATTTGGCTTCCTATACCATACCACCCCCAATACAAACTTCTTACTATTATTCATAAGATTCTCTCTTCCAGAACACCTGCCTCTCTCTCCTCTTACATTATACCATATGTGCCAATTCGGTCCCTTCATTCTCTGCATGCAAACCGCCTCCACCTACCATCTCCATCACAGGCCATCCACTCCGCCTTCTATTTTTTTGGTGGCATAATTATGGAACTCGCTCTCCTTGACTCTACAGCTTGAATAGTCTTTTTTAGAATTAAAAGCAGAACTCAAAGCTTATCTTTTTCAACAGGTGTTTAATGTTGCTCCTGAGATTGCCTAGAACACACCAACCCTGATATCTCACATACTTCTTACCTGGATCACGTTGAGATTTCTGCACCTTCCCCAGCCTATTGTTTTCCCCTATTTGTACTTAAATCCTTTACTCGTTTAATTGGCATTCCTTTTTCTTATTCTTACTGTTTTTATTCTAAACCGCTGTGACATGCTGTAGAAGGGCGGTATATAAAGTTTTAAAATAAACCATAAACTATCCTCAATCTAGCACTTTCCACCACAACTGTTTCTGCTATGTTCAAACATGCTATTACATCAATCAAAAACTCTTCAATAGGCCGTACCTAAGAACATAAGAACATAAGATATGCCATACAGGATCAGACCAAGGTCCATCAAGCCCAGTATTCTGTTTCCAACAGTGGCCAATCTAGGTCATATGTACCTAGCAGATTCCCCAAGAGACACAAGTTCCACAATGCTTGTACAGGGTCAAGCATTGATATCTTCGGTCACTTCTTAATAATGGTTTATGGACCTTTCCTCCAGGAACTTGTCCAAACCTTTTTTAAACCCAGCTACACTAACAGCCTTTACTACATCCTCCGGTAACAAATTCCAGAGTTTGATTACACGTTGAGTGAAAAAATATTTTCTTTTATTAGTCTTAAATAGTTTACCCTGTAGCTTCATTGTATGTCCCCTAGTCTTTCTATATTCTGATAACGTAAATAATCGATCTACGTTTACCCGTTCCACACCGTTCATTAATTTATAGACTTCTATCATATCTCCCCTCAGCCGTCTCTTTTCCAGGTTAAAGAGCCCTAACCTTTTTAGCCTTTCTTCATAGGAGTATCCTGCCATCCCCTTTACCATTTTGGTGGCTCTTCTCTGTACCTTTTCTAAAATCGCTATATCCTTTATAAGATACGGCGACCAGAATTGCACACAATATTCAAGGTGCGGTCTCACCATGGAACGATATAGAGGCATTATAATATCTTTTGTTTTATTTTCCATTCCTTTCCTTATCATACCTAGCATTCTATTTGCTCTCTTGGCCGCCGCTGCACACTGGGCCGAGGGTTTTAACATGGTATCCACAATGACGCCTAAATCTTTTTCCTGGGTGGTGGTTCCTAATGTGGAACCTTGCATTGTGTAACCATAGTTTGGGTTGTTCTTCCCTAGGTGCATAACCTTGCACTTGTCCACATTAAATTTCATCTGCCATTTTGATGCCCAGTCTTCCAATTTATCAAGATCCTCTTGCAATTTTTCACAATCCTCTTGGGTTTTAACAACTTTAAATAGTTTTGTGTCATCTGCAAATTTGATAACCTCACTCGTTATTCCACTTTCCAGGTCATTTATCAATATGTCAAAAAGCAGCGGACCCAGCACAGATCCCTGGGGTACACCACTATTCACCTTTCTCCATTGGGAAAATTGGCCATTTAGCCCTACCCTCTGCTTTCTATCTTTTAACCAGTTCCTGATCCACAATAGTACATTGCTTCCTATCCCATGACTCTTTAGTTTTGCCAAAAGTCTCTGATGAGGGACCTTGTCAAAGGCTTTCTGAAAGTCCAGATACACAACATCAACCGACTCACCTTTGTCCACCTGTTTATTCACTCCTTCAAAAAAACATAACAGATTAATAAGACAAGATCTTCCTTGTCTAAAGCCATGTTGGCTGTCTCCCATTAGGTTGTGACTATCTACATGCTGAGTAATTTTATTCTTTATGATGGTTTCTACCATTTTTCCCGGTACTGACGTCAGGCTCACCGGTCTGTAGTTTCCCAGATCACCCCTGGAACCCTTTTTAAAAATTGGTATTACATTGGCGATCCTCCAATCTTCAGGTATTAGAGATGATTTTAATGATAGTTCACAGATTACTGATAGCAGTTCTGCAATCTCATATTTCAGCTCTTTCAACACCCTTGGATGTATACCATCCGGCCCAGGTGACTTGCTACTCTTCAGTTTATCAAATAGTTGTAAAACATCTTCCCGATGTATCGATATTTCCTCCAATTCTTCCGCACCTTTAAATACCATTTCAGTCATGGGTAACATCCCTACATCTTCCTCAGTAAAGACCGAAGCACAGAATTCATTCAGTCTCTCCGCTATCGCCTTGTCGCCTCTTAGTGCTCCTTTAACCCCTTTATCATCTAATGGACCAACTGACTCTCTCACAGTTTTTTTGCTACGAATGTACTTGAAAAGGTCTTTATTTCGCGTTTTTTCTTCCGCAGCAAGCTTCTTCTCAAATTCTCTCTTTGCCTGCCTTATCAATGCCTTGCATTTGACTTGCCAGTGCTTGTGCTGTTTCCAGATTTCGTCGTTTGGCTCTTTTTTCCATTTCCTGAAAGATGCTTTTTTGGCAACAACAGCCTCTCTGACCTCACCTTTAAACCATGCTGGCAGTTTTTTGGACTTCCTTCCACTTTTCTTAAAGCATGGAATACAGCTGGTCTGGGCTTCCAAGATAGTATTTTTCAACAACACCCAAGCTTGATGTACGTCTTTAACCTACGCAACTGCTCCTTTTAGTTTTTTCTTAACTGTTTTCCTCATTTTATCATAGTCTCCCTTTCGAAAGTTAAAAGGTAGTTCTGTGGATTTCCTTACTATCCCTCCTCCACTAATTAAATCAAAGGCGATCATGCTATGATCACTATTGCCAAGTGGCCCCAACACCCTTATCTCTTGCACTAGATCTGGTGTTCCACTAAGGACTAGGTCTAATATGGCTTCCCCTCTGGTCGGTTCATGAACCAGCTGCTCCAAGAAGCAGACATTTATTTCATCTAGGAACTTTATCTCCCTAGCATGTCCTGATGTGACACTGACCCAGTCGATACCGGGGTAATTGAAATCACCCATTATTACTGCGCTGTAACTTTTGTTAGCTTCCTTGATTTCTTTGAGCATTTCATCATCCATTTGGTCATTCTGGCCAGGTGCTCGATAGTACACCCCCACTGCCATTGCCTTCCCCCTTTTATATGGAATTTCAATCCATATAGATTCTACAGCAGGTTTTGTTTCCTGCAAAACTTTAATCCTTTCTGAGTCAATGCCCTCTCTAACATAGAGCGCAACCCCTCCACCAATTTGATCAGCTCTATCATTACGATATAGTTTGTACCCAGGTATCACAGTGTCCCACTGGTTGTCCTCATTCCACCATGTCTCTGATATTCCAATCATATCTAACCTTTCATTTAGTGCTATATATTCTAACTCTCCCATCTTATTCTTTAGACTTCTAGCATTTGCATACAAGCATTTTAGAGAATGTATTTTATTCATGTTAATTTGGCTATTGTTAGACATGGGCAAATTGGGATCTTTATGCTCTGTCTGCTCCATACTTGAGGGCATTTGGGCTACTTTACTCTTTTGTGGAACCTCTCTGCTTTTGGTAGTATCCTTCAAGGATACATTCTTCCGAACCATCCGCTCTTGGGCGACTGTCGGCTTTCCCCTAATATCTAGTTTAAAAGCTGCTCTATCTCCTTTTTAAAGGTTAATGCCAGTAGCCTGGTTCCATCCCGGTTAAGGTGAAGCCCATCCCTTCGGAAGAGCCCCTCCTTTCCCCAGAATGTTCCCCAGTTCCTAACAAATCCAAAACCCTCATCTCTGCACCATTGTCTCATCCACGCATTGAGACTCCGGAGCTCTGCCTGCCTTTTGGGTCCTGCGCGTGGAACAGGAAGCATTTCGGAGAATGCTACCCTGGAAGTTCTGGATTTCAACTTCCTACCTAAAAGCCTAAATTTTGCCTCCAGAACCTCCCTACCACATTTTCCTATGTCATTGGTACCGACATGTACCAAGACAGCAGACTCCTCCCCAGCACTATCTAAGACCTTATCTAGGTGGCGCGTGAGGTCCGCTACCTTCGCACCAGGCAGGCATGTTACCAGGCGATCCTCACGTCCACCAGCCACCCAGCTATCTACATGCCTAATGATTGAATCACCAACTATAACGGCTGTCCTAACCCTTCCCTCATGGGCACATGGCCCTGGAGAAACTTCCTCGGTGCGAGAGGGTTTTACATCACCTGGAGGACAGGTCCTAGTTACAGGATCACTTCCTGCCACACCAGGGTGATGCTCTCCTGTCACGTGACCTCTCTCCTCCATGGCAACAGGGGTGCTGCCAGACTGGATGTGGGACTTCAGGACTATATCCCTGTAGGTCTCGTCTATGTACCTCTCTTTCTTATGTTTTCCAAGTCTGCTACTTTAGCCTCTAGAGAACGGACTTGTTCCCTGAGAGAAAAGAGCTCCTTGCACCTAATGCACACGTAAGACCTCTCACCAACTGGGAGAAAATCATACATGTGACACTCAATGCAAAAGACTGGAAAGCCCCCATCCCGCTGCTGGACTGCTGTCTGCATCTTAGTTTAAGTTTGTGTCTAGATCTTTAAGTTCTTACTTACTAGGGGTTGCTATGGGTATTTATACCAATAAAACTGTACCTAATACGTTTAATATACCTTGTTCACCTGAAGCTTAATTAATCTCAGGTCCTTAGTGTATAACTGATTTTGGTAATGAGCTTCACCTGAAAGCACCTCCTGTCTTTTAAGATGTGTAAGTACCTATAAAGCTATGATTATCCCAGGGGAGGGTGGGTGTGGGGAGGGAGGGAGGGAAATAACACTTATTAAAAGAGGGCTGCTACACAGTACCCTGTCTTGTGCTGCTGAGGTAAGCTAAATTAAATTATAGCTCTTAGCTGCTGCTAGGCTCTAACTTCTTATGAAATTTAAACTACAAGCTCTCTGCTGGGTACTAAATTTAACCAGAAAGCTCTCTTCTGTGTGTTAAATTTAAACTAAAAGTACTTTGCTGTTACTTGGCCCTGAGTGACTATTAAATTTAAACTACAAGCTCTCTGCTGGGTATGAAATGTAACCAGAAAGCTCTCCTCTGTGTTTTAAATTCAAACTTTAATTGCTGCTACTAGGCCCTAACTGATCCAACAAAAAACAGTGGGTTCACAGATTAAGTAGCTTTAATACAAAGAATTCGTTTTAGAAAATTACCAGAAGTATATACTCACAGTTGCAGATTTCTCTCCAGAAGTAACAGTCCCCCTTTCTAGTCCTTCAAGACTACCTGTCCTGCTAATTATTGTCCCACCTCCCTCCTCCCTTTTGCATCCAAACTACAGTACTTAAACATACTCTTCATCGCCACTGTCTTGGCTTTCTTTCATCTCAAGCCGTTCTTTATCCACTCCTATCTGGCTTTTGTCCTCTATATTCTACAGAATTGGCTCTTGCCAAAGTCTTTAATGACCTGTTCTGAACAAATCCGAAGACTGTTACTCGATCCTCATCCTTGACCCGTCTACTATTTTCAGCACTATTAATTATCACCTACTCCTTGATAAGCTACAGGTTGAAACGGCTGTTGTTCCACTTGATCTTTATCATATAAAAACTCTGTATATTCCTTCCACCTTTTCTTGATCTTCTCAGCATCATTCAACATAGAACCTTGCGTATCTTGTAACATTCCAATTCGAGGCTGGAACTTTTTCTTTAACTCTCGTAGCTTTAGGAAAGCCGATCATGTTCTTCCTCTAATAGTTTCTGCTTCTATTTCCTTGCATGCGTCATTTTAGTACTTTTCCTTGTCTTGTCTTGCTGCATGTTGGAAATCTCTGTTGAGTTTTGTGATTGTCTTTCTTTCTCCTCTGGCTTTAGCTTCTCTGCATTTCTGGGCAATTTTCAGAGTTTCTTCCGTCATCCATTTTGGCCGTTTTTGCTTTTTCACCTTTAGTAGAGGCTTCTCGCTTTCTTCCAACACAACCTTCTTGATGTCATTCCATAACTCTTCTGGAGCTCTGTCATTTGTATCTAAAGCAGCAAATCGATTTTGCAGGCAGTCTTTAAATTCCAGTGGTATATTCTCAAGGTCATATTTTGCTGCATTCATGAGTGGTTTGCTCTTTTTCAACATTAGCTTGATTTTGCATACTAGTAGTTGATGATCTGTACCACAGTCAGCTCCAGGTTTTGTCTTTGTTGATGTTATAGAGCTTTTCCATCATTGACTTCCACAGATGTAGTCAATTTGATTTTTATAAATCCATTGAGTGACGTCCATGTGTACAGTCACCGCTTGTGTTGCTGGAAGAAGGTGTTTGAGATGAATAGATCGTTGGTCTTGCAGAATTCTATCAGTCTTTCTCCAGCTTCATTTCTGATGATAAAGAGTTGTATCTAAACCTTCTGTTATTGTATTGATCCATTGCATTGCTGGTCTTCTTCTTTAACGTTGACTTTCAACCTTGCCAAATATGATGTCTTTCTCCAATGAGCTCTCTCTTCACATGATGTGTCCAAAGTATGACAGTCAAAGTCTTGTCATTTGATCTTCCAAGGAAAGTATAGGTTTGATCTCCTTGAGTACCAATTGATTTGTTCTTCAGGAGGTTCTGAGATACACAATATTCTTCATCAGCACCATAATTCAAAGGCATCGATTTTTCTGTCTGTCTTTTCTTCTTCACTGTCCAACTTTCGAATCCATATTTTAGCTGTCCGTCAAATCTTTGTGTGGAGAGATACATCTCTGCACTTGAAAATCTTTTCTAGGTCTTTCATAGCCATTCTGCCAAAAGCAATGCATCAGCATATTTCTTGAGTGCTTGTCATTTCATTATTGATCAAAGCAGGTTAAAGTTGTCTACTATTTTTATTTCTACTCCATCAAGGAGCAAATCATTGATTTTTTTCAGTTGTCTGTTTTCTTCACATTAAGGTGCAGGCCCATTAAAAGACTATGGGCCCAATATTCAAAAGGCATTTACATAGTTTACAGTCCAGTAAACCATGTAAATGCCTTAAAATGGGATATTCAATGGCACCTACAAGGTCAGTACCATTGAATATCCTCATCTATGTCCTCTGGTTTCTTCCCCAACAATGGGGCAGAGCAAAGTTAGGACACTGCCCAATAGAACTTACCATAAAAAAATATCTGATTCTAGTGTCATTTCAGTAACAGGAACATAAACCCTCTCAGTACAGGCATATTGTAAAATAATACAAAATTCTACAAAAAAAAGTCTCTTAGGACTGGAGCTATTCCAACATGCCAACGCTAACTTCCAAAATTCACACAAGAACCTTACCTACTAAAAGGCAGCATCGTAAGTATTGCAATGAACTGTACACCTTCAATACACCTACTGGGAAAACTGAAGAAACCAAAATACTTCAGATTGCTACATAGACAATTCATGCTAACAGAACACCTGGCTTCAACACACACACAGAACGGCCCTCACTAAATACAAAATAAACTAAAATTAGAATTAGAACTATGTAGAGAAAAACTGAACTAAAACCCTGAGAAGCCAGACTCTGCATGTAGTACATCAGAGAAAGAGATGCAAATATAGACCACAGATGCGCCCACTGGTGTGCCGAGGCAGTTGAGCAGCTCTGAAGTGCCCTTTTTCTTCTTCAGCCTTACCATGTGCAAGTAGGCAGCTGAACCAGCACAGAACAAAGCAAGCCCTGTGCTTGTTTTGCTTTCCCTGTGCTGGGTCTGCGGCTGCTACTAGACTGAGGGAGCCGTGCTGCTTACCTGCACATGGTGAGGTTGGAGAGGGAAAGAAACACGTCAGAGCTGCTCAAGTACCTCAACACACCAATGGGCTACAGGCCGGAAGCATGATCTCTTTTGTGTTTCCTGTGCCTGCAGGCACGATGCCATTGTTACTGCAGGACAGGTCACGGCTGGAGGAAACGGGGGATGGCGGATGGCAGAAAACCAGCACCTGTATTACCCAGTTTTCTGTCCTGTCGGCTGCTGGCCTTCCTATCACAAAACAGGCTGGGCTGGCCAAAAACCTGCCAGTTGGCAACCCTATGGACATGATGGCTAATTATGCACTAAAGAAGTTAATTTAAGGAGGAATTTTTTTTTTACCTATGATTGAGAAGACACAGCCCGAGAAGTTTATGAAAAAGTATTATAGAGAACTCCTATTCCAAGGTCTCTTTCCTCCTAAATTTAAATAATTCATGGGGGGAAGGGGGGATTCATCTGCCACGGCTAGCTCTTGTAAAGCAGCCAGCCATCACAGCTGAACTTAAGACATGGATATTCAATGCCTGGGCCACATCCGGCCACTAGCACTGAATATCCGGGTCAGCCAAATAGCAGCGAAGTTAACTGGGTCGCAGCGATATTCAGCTGCTGCCCACTAAGCTTCTGCAGCAAAGGTTAGGCCAGCCTTTGAGGTGCCAAACTTTCACCGGCTAGCTTCGGGCCTTCAGTGGTGGCACCTGGGGATATTCCAGAGACACTAACCGCGTTAGTACTGCTGAATATCCCGGTTCCGCGGTCAGTCTACTAACTGCGTTAATCATTGAATATTGGGCCTTTGGATTGTTGAAAGTTCTCTCTCTCATAAAGGGCTTTTAAAAAAAATAATAAAAGAATTGTGGTGAAAATTGTTTAGTGTTTATAGGTTGTTTCTTTCACCAGAAGTAGTTAAGGTATTTGTTCAATGACTACTGTGTATGATTATTCTTACAGGAAACATCTTGAAGCATTCTTTAGTACCAATTTAGTTTTTAACAGGCACTCAACAGAAGCACACAAAAGCTGGAAAGGTTTCATGAACAGTGGGGGCTGAATTCAAATGCTAGCAGGGTTTTCTTGAATTACAATACAATCCTCCTTCAACTTTGAAAGATTTAGAAAAGCATTTGTAATCCCTTTTTACCCAGCTAGCTTTCCAGGAATACACAAAACCTTTCTCCAGCTCCTGGCTGTCAGGGTGTGACCAGGATGTCTCCTCGCAGGCCTACCTCACTCTCAGCCACACTTTCATTCTCTCACAGTCAAATAACACAGTCTAAGCCTGAAAGTGACTCAGAACCCGAAATTATATTTTACTTTATCTCCACAAAATAAGAAAACAACCAGCAGCTTTGTTCTATTCATGTGCCATTGCAGAACCCCCAACAATCAGTCTTAAATGATTCAACATAACATCAACAGTTTCAGCAGAATCTGAAGGCACCAGTGATATTTACAGCCTTAACAGTTTCTAAGGGCACTAATAATATTTACACCCCCCTTCAGCCACCTCTACCAGTACCTTTCCCTGGCACCTTGGTGTGCCAGCCACTTCTTATTCTTTCCTCTGCTATCTAGACCTTGCCGGCATAATCCTGTCTCCACTACCATGGCTGGGCTCCATGTCTTTCTCCCTGCTCCAGTGATACAGTGGCTTGCAGACAAAAACCCTCATTTGAATATTTCCTGGAGTTTTATAACCCAGACTGACATTCTCCCACCTATCCTTCCTCCAGAAGAGCTAAAACCAGAAACCCTCCCACTTGCTCCAACCTCAAGCAGGTTCCCTTAGGCTCTTCAGCCCATGTCAGTCCCTGGACCCTCGGTGAAGGTTCACATTCTTTTTTGAGATCTAGTAAATAAAGGGTGTTAGTCAGGGGCGCTGAGAGCCAGCACAGGCCCCAGGGCAAGCAATCTTTCTGGACCCCCTTACCACAAGCCTCCCACTAGGCCCAGGCTTCAAAAACCCTGTCATAAAGAGCAGGATGTAGTCGAGTACGCGGGTGCTGCAAGACAGGGCTGGGCTCCTTCAGAGATCCACAGGCCCCAAGGTCATGTACCCCATTTGCTCCTCCCTTCTCGTCAGTCCTGGTGCCAGTACTCATTCAGTATGCCTGGCCATCCTTATAGGATGGGGTGACCACTAAGGGATTCTATCCCAAAACAGACACCTTCTGCAAAGAGTCTATGAAAAAGCAACATTAAATATTACACCTGTATCTAGAATACACTGCTTGTTAGGAAAAGAATAAGCCAGGCTGCTACCAATTTCTGCACAGAAATTACATGCTCACAAAATACCTCACCCCATCACACCTGCAAAATACAATAGAACCTTATGAAATATAGAAGAAAATAGCAATGTGCAGAGACACACTGGAAACCCCAGAGAATGACATGAAATCAGGAATGCATTTTCTCCTGGACTGTGCAAAACGCAAAGAGATCAGAGATGCTGCACAATGAAACTCCAAAGCGGGCACGCTACAGTCACAAACCAAAACTAAACGTTGGACAGCTCAGCCTTTGTAGCCCGTGTCCTCCACATTTTGAAGGGGCTGAGGTGGCTGCATCATGTGCCTTCACATTGAGGTTACCAGATTTTTTTTGCAGGCAAATCTGGGACGCTTATCTGAAGTTTGGGGGAGGAGGGAGGGCTGCAGAATGGATGACAGGGATACCACCTTAGTTGCAGATTTGAGCAGTGAGGCGTGGAGGAGGGAAGAGGAGTCGTTACCCTGCCCCCTCCACCACATCCCATGACAGCATAATATTACTTCCGAGCAAACAAATCGGCAGAGAAATAGGAACAGTGACGTATCTCCCCCATACTGTGTAAAATATAAGGATAATAGATATAAATTCTAAAAACTGATATATTCAAATCACTAAATTGAAAATAATTATTTTTCTACCCCCTCAGTCTTCATTGCTGGAACTGGAGACAGCAGGCTGCCAAACAGATGGGAATTGGGGACACGGCTCTAAAATCAGGGACAATCCCGTAACCTTTCTTCATATTCTTCCATGGGCCTGCGGGAACTGACTGAAAGCACTGCTTCTCCCATGAAGGGGAGGAGGAAGGGGAACTCTCTATATGTGCATTTGAGGTGTGCAGCGTTTGCGTACTTTCGTGAATACGTGGGGACCAAGGGTCAAACTTAGCAGGCAATGAAAAAGGTGCCAGTATCCATTACCACCGAATACCCTCTGAAAAACAGCCCTGCTCCCTGTCACCCACTGTTGAGATTGGTTTTTTTTGGGCATTTTCAGGTTGTTCAGTCTGGTTTTCAAAGTCTTTGTCCCATGAATTGGTTTCAATCGGCCAATTTCATTTTAATGCAGTTTCCTGTCAAGAAAGATTTCAGAAACCAACTTACTTACTGCACTGTAGAAACAATCAAGACATTTTCCCAGCTGTCATATGGTGACATACAACATACAGAAAAGCTGTCTAAACAGCTACTCAGAGCGCACACCCATTTACAAAACAGACAGGGTAGGAATGAGCTCAGTTTCTGGTCACTCTTCTTTTCTCTTTTAAGGCTTAGAGTATAAACTGCAACTTATGAAACCGTCAGAGTTGCTTATCTTTTATGATCACATGTGCTGTCCTGCAGACAGGGCCACTTTTACCTATGAGTGGTTGCATAACAGGGGCACAGCTGCCTATAGGTAAAATCAATCCTGATGCAGAACACAGAAACATAGAAACATAACGGCAGAAGACCACATGGCCTCTCTAGTCTGCCCTTCCATAGCAACCACTACAACGGTCCCCTTTTTTCCTTTAGAGATCCTTTGTGTTTGTCCCATGCTTTTTTGAACTCACATACTACCCTCATGTCTACCACCTCCACTGGGAGGCCATTCCATGCATCTACCACTCTTTCCATAAAGAAACATTTCCACATATTACTCGTGAGTCTATCCCCTTTCACCCTCATCCTATGTCCCCTTGTAGCACAGCTTGCTTTCAATCGAAAGAGGCTCTCCTCCTGTGCATTTATGCCGGACTGCTGATAATTCAACAGACTCACATTACTCATTGCCTTCAGTTCCTTTCTTTGTGCAGGACACATGGCAGCCGCAGCTCACTGTGCTCAGCCTCCATCCCTCCTCCCCTGCCAAATCCACTTCCAGATACATCGTGCGATCATAGTAACGAAGCTGCATGAACGGTAGCACTGAATGTCGGCATGCCTCAGGAGCACTAGCCAGGGTAGTACTGCAGGCCAGGAAAGAAAGGATGCTGAAGGCAACACACTGAGGGAAAGAGGGGGAGGGGCTGGGGCGGAACTCCCCAGTCAGTCATGACTCCTTCCTTGCTTGCTCCGCCTCTTAAAGAGAGCGTATGTGCAATGGCTGTGTAGCCTCTTGCACGGGAGAAATAAACAAGCAAAAAAGAACCAATACAGCTCAGGCCTGGCCATGTGAACCAGTAGGGCAGGTGTGTAACATGTATTGGCATGTGGATTGTAGGTCATGGACACAGGTGTGAGCATCCAGGTGGGTTTGGTGTACTGGTAGCTTATAGGCAACCCACAGAGTGTGCAGAAAAGCTAAGTCATACACACATTAGGTGTTAGACACATGCATTTACCAGCCATTCTCACGCAACCAGTGACAGCCCATCTCAGCGACTCCACTGCCAGAAGCTGCTGCCTCCACCCGTCAATATGGACTTCTGCGCCACTATCTAACACCCTTCCCTCCCCAGTGCCCGCCGCCACTGTCCGGACCTACAGAAACAGAAATACATCAAAAAAACAGAGAAGAGTCTGCAAGTTATTTTAGAGGCGTCGCTCAGGGTTCTACTGATCCTGCCCCTTAGAAACAGTAAATTTATGTCAGAAGGAGCAGGACTGGCAGAGCCCTGAGCAATGCGCCTAAAAAGCTCCGCTCTGTTTCGATGTATTGCTGCTACTGTAGGACCAGCAGCGGAGGTGGTGAGCACTGGCAGGGGGAAGAGGCTAGATAGTGGCATGGATCCCGGCAGTGGTGCCACGGAGGTGGGCACCAGTGAGGGGAGGGAGCTAGATAGTAGTTCGATGTGGGGGAGGGAGGACATGGACTTTCAGAAAGTGTTTGACAAGGTCCCTCATAAGAGACTTTTGGCAAAATTAAGAAGTCATGGAATAGGAGGCAGTGTACTACTGTGGATCAGGAACTGGTTAAAAAGATAGAAAGCAGAGGGTAGGGCTAAATGGCCAACTTTCCCAGTGGAGAAAGGTGAATAGTGGAGTACCCCAGGGGATCTGTGCTGGGTCCACTGCTTTTTAATATAGTGTCGTGCCGGCATCCCCTAGTGGCCAGTGGCGGTAAGGGCATGCTGTACAACATATTTATTTTCAAGGAGCGTGGGGTAATTTTAAGGCCAAAATGGAGATTGGTCTTAGGTATTTCAGCTCCTTTTGAGAACTCAATAAGTAAGCCACGAGTGTAGGGAAACAAGGCTTTTATTTCCCCTCTGTGCAAGGGTTCATTAAGACATTAGAAATCAAAGAATGTCCTTTGGTCATAAAGGTTCCAGTAAAACCAATTGTTAATATCTTCACAATTAGTTAAAAGGTTAAAGGGAGGAATTCAATTCATTCCAGGGCAAAGCAATTAAAACAAGACTTCTTCTTATTTACAAGATGGCTATGGACTCTAGGCTAGAAGCTATACACAAACTACAATCCATAGTTTCTTCCTGAGGAATGGGAATAGTGTTTGCATTTTCTATTTCCATAAATTCTGCTTCACTACTTTCCCCCTCAGAGCACACGCTGTCCCTGGCAGTTACAGGTTTATATGGACTGTCTCTGGTATCTTGCCTCCCATAAGACTGTGCTTTAAAGTCTTCTGGTAGTTCTTCAAACCACTCTGGTTTCTTTCTTCTTCTTATAAAGTGAGTTTTAGCTTTAGCAGTGCTTTTAGGAGTTAAGCTTTCTTTAGGAGGAATAAAACTTCCATACCTTGAGTTTCTGTAGCTTGAAGCTCTGGAGCCTTCTCTCTCATGAACGTCTCTGTGACAACAGGTTTTCTGTCAGTAGCTTCTGGGCAGTGCTGGACTTCCTGAAAGCTTAGTAAAACCTGGTGCGGATTCTCCAGCTCTATGCTTCAGTGACACAGTAGCTTTGTTAGAAACCCCTTCCCTTCGGTAAGCTTGTAGAGCATACTCCAATGCCTGCAGGCCTTCCTCCAAGCCTGGCTCTCTGGCTCTCGGTATCTGTCTTTCAGCTTTGGACTCAGGAACGTTGCTTAAGCAGGGACTGGCATACCCTCCAGCCTGACTGCTTTCTTTAGCAGACTCCCTCTGAACAGCGGCTCTCGTAGCTTGGCCCCTCTGAACTCTACCTCTGTGAATTCTGTCCTTTTGGGCTTGCTCAAGGAGGATTCCTTCCTTCAGGTCTCTCCTTCCTTCTTCAGCCGTAATCCTTGTTCCTTCTCCTTCTGCGTCTGCATCTGTCTCTGTGTCTGCTTTGCTAGCATTAAGCTTCCATTTATAAAGGGATCTTCCCTTTGAATCTCCTGGGCTCATTTCCAGGTGCAACTGGTTAGCTCTCCTAGCCTCATTAGCTTCTGTAGAGTCAATCCTGGGCCCTCTAGCTGTGCATCGAGGTAATTGCACACCTAGAGCTCTGTGAAAAACCGAGTTTCTTTTAAACTCTGCACCTTTATTAGTACCAGCCCCATGACAATAGTCATAAATGACCTGGAAATAGGAATAACGAGCGAGGTTATCAAATTTGCAGATGAAACAGAACTATTCAAAGTTGTTAAAACCCATGACAATTGTGGAAAATTGCAAGAGGATCTTGATAAATTGGAAGATTGGGCATTCAAATGGCAGATGAAATGTAATGTGGACAAGTGCAAAGTTATGCACCTAGGAAAGAACAACCCAAACTATGGTTACATGATGCAAGGTTCCACATTAGGAACCATCACCCAAGAAAAAGATTTAGGCATCATCGTGGATAACATGTTAAAACTCTCCGCCCAGTGTGCAGTGGCAGCCAAGAGAGCAAATAGAATGCTAGGTATCATAAGGAAAGGAATGGAAAATAAAACAAAGGATATTATAATGCCTCTGTATCGTTCCATGGTGTGACCGCACCTTGAATATTGTGTGCATTTCTGGTCGCCGTATCTTAAAAGGGATATAGCATTATTAGAAAAGGTACAGAGAAGAGCCACCAAGATGGTAAAGGGGATGGAAGGATACCCCTATGAAGAGAGGCTAAAAAGGTTAGGGCTCTTAAACCGTGAAAAGAGACGGCTGAAGGAAGATATGATAGAAGTCTATAAATTAATAAATGGAGTGGAACGGGTAAACATAGAATGATTGTTTACGTTATCAGAATATAGAAAGACTAGGGGACATGCAATGAAGCTACATGGTAAACTATTTAAGACTAATGAAAGAAAATATTCTTTAACTCAAAGTGTGATCAAACTCTGTAATTTGCTACTGGAGGATGTAGTAAAAGCTGTTAGTGAAGCAGGGTTTAAAAAAGGTTTGGACAAGTTCCTGGAGGAAAGGGCCATAAACCATTATTAAAGTGAATATCCACTGCTTGCCCCAATACAAGCACTGTGGAACCTGTGTGTCTTTTGGGGAAATTGCTAGGTACTTGTGACCTAGATTGGCCACTGTTGGAAACAGGATACTGGGCTTGATGGTCTGACCCACCATGGCATATCTTATGTTCTTATGGTGAACATGGGGAATAGAATGATTCAGGCTGGGGAAGGAGGAAAAACAGGGTTACAGTTAAGAGGTGATATTGGACATCAGGGGGGGGAAATACTGAACAGAAAGGAAATAGGGTGACAGGGGAGATGTTGGACATGGGTGAATAGGGACACGGGGGGGAATCAGATGCTGAACATGGAGGAGGGAGGTGACAAGAAGATGCTGGCTCATGCACCTCAAGGATAAGATCACAGAGGAGGTTATAGAGACACAGAGAGGGAATGCTAAACACATGCAGGTGGGGAATATGGTGATGGGGCAGATGCTGGATGCAAGGAGGGAGTTGGGACACAGAGGGGAGTTGTTGGAAATAGGAGGAGGAATAGGAACATGGGGGAGGTGGAGCAGGAATATAGAAGGGAGATGCTGGGCATAAGAGAGGGGATAAGAATACAGAGGGGGCCATGGGTGTAAGTAGGAAGACAGCAGAAAGATAACCACAGAAATGGGGAGAGAGAGAGGGGGAGACAGAATGCTGGAAGGAGAGAAAAAGAGAAGATACTGGGGAAATGAGAGTCAGAAGCTGTAAAGATGTCTTACGCATTGGAACATGGAACATATGAAGCATGAACCAAGGGAAGTTGGAGGTGGTCAAGAATGAAATGGAACGTGTACAACTTGATCTGCTGGGTGTCAGTCAACTGAAATGGACTGGCATCGGGCACTTTGCATCAGATGATCACATGGTCTACTATGCTGGAAATGAAAGACAAAGAAGAAATGGTGTTGCATTTATAATAAAGAAGAAACTTGCAAGAACTGTAATGAAATACAATGCAGTCAGCGAACGCTTAATCTCTATTCGTCTACGAGGAATGCCTATCAACACAACTATAATTCAAGTATATGCCCCAACAACAGCTGCAGAAGAGAATGAAATTGAAGAGTTTTATGAACAAGTACAAACTGAAATTGACAGAACATGCAAACAGGATATCCTGATAGTCATGGGTGACTGGAACTCAAAAGTTGGCAACAAAGAAGGCAAAGTAGTTGGAAAATATGGACTTGGCAACAGAAATGAAGCTGGAGAAAGACTGATAGAATTCTGCAAGACCAACGATCTATTCCTCTCAAACACCTTCTTCCATCAACACAAGCGGCGACTGTATACATGGACTTCACCCAATGGATTGTATAAAAATCAAATTGACTACATCTGTGGAAGTCAATGATGGAAAGATTCTATAACATCAACAAAGACAAAACCTGGAGCTGACTGTGGTACAGATCATCAACTACTAGTATGCAAACTCAAGCTAAAGTTGAAAAAGAGCAAACCACTCATGAATGCAGCAAAATATGACCTTGAGAATATACCACTGGAATTTAAAGACTGCCTGCAAAATCGATTTGCTGCTTTAGATACAAATGACAGAGCTCCAGAAGAGTTATGGAATGACATCAAGAAGGTTGTGTTGGAAGAAAGCGAGAAGTCTCTGCAAAAGGTGAAAAAGCAAAAACGGCCAAAATGGATGACAGAAGAAACTCTAAAAATTGCCCAGAAACGAAGAGAAGCTAAAGCCAGAGAAGAAAGAAGGACAATAACAGAACTCAGAGATTTCCAACGTGCAGCAAGACAAGACTGGAGGAGTGGCCTAGTGGTTGGGGCAAGGTACTTCAGGCCGAAGGTCGGGGGTTCAAATCCCACTAGAGGACAGCAACTTTGGGCCGGAAGGACTGGGGTTTCTAGTCCCACAGGTGCTCCTTGTGGTCTTGGGCAAGCCACTTAACCCTCCATAGCCCATGTTCCCTGTAAAATAGTTATCTCCAAGTTATAATGCCCTGTTCAATGTAATTTCAGTTTGTTCAATGTAAACCGCACTGATGCAGAATAGCGCGGTATATAAGAGAATGTAAATAAATAAATAAAATAAATAAGACAAGGAAAAGTAGCTATAATGTACATAGTTGTAGATACTGTAAATAGTTCCCCTAGATTGAAATCCAAGTTGTATCTCCCATTCACTGTAAGTGCATAACAGACACTCTGAGATGCATAAATGTTATCTGTAAACCACACAGATTTTAAAGAGCGCGGTATATAAAAGCAATAAATAAATAAAAAGTACTACAACGACGCAAGCAAGGAAATAGAAGCAGAAACTATCAGAGGAAGAACAAGATCGGCTTTCCTAAAGCTACGAGAGTTAAAGAAAAAGTTCCAGCCTCGAATTGGAATGTTACAAGATGCTCAAGGTTCTATGTTGAATGATGCTGAGAAGATCAAGAAAAGGTCAAGGAATATACAGAGTATTTATATGATAAAGATCAAGTGGACCAACAGCCGTTTCAACCTGTACCTTATGATCGGGAACCATTGGTGATGAAAGAAGAAGTTAAAGCAGCATTGAAAGCCTTATCAAAGAACAAAGCACCAGGCATTGATAGCATTCCCATAAGCATATTACAGCAATCTGATGCAGCTTTTACCGTACTTACAAGGCTCTGCCAAGATATATGGAAGACAACATCATGGCCAACTGACTGGAAAAGATCTGTGTTTATACCAATACTAAAGAAAGGTGATCCAACTGACTGTGGAAATTATTGCACAATCGCTCTGATCCCACATGCCAGCAAGATTCTACTGAAGATTATTCAAAAAGAGACTACAATCATACCTGGAACAAGAACTACATGAAGTGCAAGCAGGGTTCAGGAAAGGACGAGGAACGAGAGACATCATTGCGGATGTGAGATGGATCCTTGAAAAGACTAAAGAATACCAAAAGGATATTTATTTGTGCTTTATCGACTATAGCAAGGCATTTGACTGTGTAAACCATGAGAAACTCTGGACCACATTAAGAAGCATGGGTATACCAGAACACCTGATCGTACTCTTGCACAATCTGTACATTGATCAAGAAGCAGCAGTTCGAACGGAACAAGGAGAAACAGAATGGTTTAAAATAAGTAAAGTTGTAAGACAAGGCTGCATACTTTCTCCCTACCTGTTTAATTTATATGCAGAACAAATCATCAGAGAAGCAGGATTGTATGAAGACAACAGAGCTGTGAAGATTGGTGGAAGACTCATCAACAACCTTCGCTATGCTGATGATACCACATTACTGGCTGAAAGTGAAGATGTCTGAAACATTTGCTTCTCACAATCAAAGAACATAGTCTCAATATGGGCCTGCACCTTAATGTAAAGAAGACAAAGATCATGACAACTGGCATAATCAACAGGTTCATCGTTGAAGGAGAAGAAATTGAAATCGTGAACAACTTTAACCTACTTGGATCAACTATCAATAAAGAAGCAACAAGCAGTCAAGAAATCAGATGACGCATTGCTCTTGGCAGAATGGCTATGAAAGACCTAGACAAGATTCTCAAGAGCAGAGATATCTCTCTCCATACAAAGATTTGACTTGTTCAAGCCATGGTATTTTCAATAACATCATATGGATGTGAAAGCTGGACAGTGAAAAAGATAGACAGGAAGAAAATTGATGCCTTTGAATTATGGTGCTGGCGGCAAATACTGTGTATACCATGGACTGCCCTAAGAACAAACCAGTCAGTACTAGAGGAGATCAAACCTAAGCTTTCTTTAGAAGCTCAGATGACAAGACTTTGACTTTCATACTTTGGACACATCATGCGAAGAGAGAGATCATTAGAGAAAGACATCATGCTTGGCAAGATAGAAGGTCAGCGCAAAAGAGGAAGGCCAGCAATGAGATGGATCGATACAATAACAGCAGCTACGGGTACCAGTCTGTCAACCATGAGCCTCCTGACTCAAGACCGAACACAATTTAGGATAGCTATCCAGAGGGTCGCCATGAGTAGACTCCGATTCGACGGCACTTAATAACAACAACTGGGGAAAGGGGGGGGAGACTGAAGAATAAGGGGATGGGGAATGGGAGAGCCAGGGTGAGAGAAAGAGATGGTCAGTTGCGCATATCTGCACTAAAAAGAAGAGAGTGAAATCTGAGTGAATACAGAGCCTGAAAAATAAATGGAAGAAAGCTGAAAGGAAAAGATCAATGTCAAAGATGGATATAGAGGAGGAAATAAAAAAAAGACAGGAGAAGATAGAAGTGGGCAAATGGACTGGACACCCTGGAGAGAAAGTTAAAATAAGACAGAAGAAAGCAAAATTTAGAGATTGGATCAACACATTTAGAAAAATAAGATGACCAAACAACAAAGGTAGAATTTTTTTTTCTTTTTAATTTAGCAATTCAAATGTCAGTTTTTGGAATTTATACCATCTTTTATTTTAATATTGATGCAGTAAAGAGTAAATGCATTGCAGTTTCTATGTCTCTTGTGTGGCACTGCATACCAAGTCTGGCTTCTTGGGATTTTAGTTTAATTTTTGTCTACATATTTCTACTGTCAGTCTGTGGTAATTTGTTCTGTACTTGATGAGGATCTATCTATGCTTATGATGTGTGACTGAGGCCAGGTATTCTGTTAGCAGGGAGTGTATTCGTAAGGGTCTGTAGTAATGTGATTTGTTTAATTGTCCCAATAGGTGGTACTGATGTATTTACAGTGTTGCCTTTTTCTAGGTAGGTCCTTTTTGGTGCTGTTATGGAATGGTAGATTTGTTCTATCCAGACCAACTTTTGCAAGGTTTTATCTTAATTCTCAAGTACTGGGCATACTATGAAGTATGTTGTTGTTACTGTCAGATTTTTTTTTTTATTGTATGGCGAGTTCTACAGGGGAATGTCCTAATTCTGTTCTGGAGGGAGGAAGTGAGAAATTAGAAGCTAAAATAAAACCATTGAAAGCTAAATACCACCATTTTGTGGTGCTCCTTTCATTTGCATAACAATTCAACTTGCAGATCTTTTGAAATTTATATCGCAAATGCGCTGTGAGAAAAACCTCACTCACTGACCTTCAATCTTGCTCATTGGAGGGGTAAATCTCACTCTTTGAGATGGTTCACCCTTGGCATCTCTAAGTGCACCACAGCCCTCTGGGGCCAGGACCAGCAGAGAACTTACTGTATCTGGGCCAGGGTGCTGCTGTTGTCAAGGACTGTCATAGAGCCACCTTCAGAAGAGTCCTGACAGTCCAACTGCAGACTCAGTAAGAAGGACTGCTGAGTGCCGACATCATCGTCACCTAAACTAAATGTGTGCACAGTGTGCAATTTTTTTCTTTTTAAGAGGGAGAGGAATGTGTTTTGCCAATGCATCCCTGAAAAGCCTGATCTGAGCTCTTCCTGGACTGGCGCAGGCTTGGGACCAAAACAGTCACAGCTGAACAGGGGCAAACTTTGAGACACACAGGGAGAAATTGGTAAATGAAGAGGGAGTCCAGAGAGCAACCTCAAGTGGGAAGTGCAAAGCAGAAAGTGTGGGGGAGATTCGGGAAGAGCACAGTGGGATATATAGTTTGGGTGTGGGGGGTAGAAGAAAGAGATAGGGCTGATATTTCAGTCGGACTGTAAAAATGCAGTAATTGGGGGAGGGGGTAAAAAAAAGATGCTAGGTGAAGAGAGAGTGAAGACTCGGAGATTAGTTTGGGGAAAAGCAATGGCGTAAGTTACAATAAGGGGCCCCCAAGCAACATTTTGCTGAGGGGCCGCGATTGTTGCAGCAATGGCTTGCTCCCTCCCACGCCCCTTCTTCATATGGCAGCCCCCCCCCCCCCCATGCAGTGGTGGCAACCAACTTGCTTCATAGTGTTTGCTGTGCTTCCTCCACTCTTGTAAGTTTGCTCCGGGCCTGGCAGCTATTCCCTGCCAGGCTGAAATTTCGAAGTGTGGCTGTTATCGCGAGACTTTGGTCTGGTGAGGAACAGCTGCCAGGCTCCCTGCAGACTTAGAAGCGGCAAGCATGATAAAAGTAAGTGGCTTCATGAGGTCTCCAATTCCAGTTTCTGTCTTTACATTTTCTAATTTGTGGACACTTATTCTGCATTTGATGAGCTCTGCTGGCTCTGTATTTAAGATAATATTCTAGTTTGGAAGTTAAGGGAATAGGATTCTTCTAGAGTGTTATTTCAGCGTGGTGACCTTTAGTAATCTAAATTTTTCTATGCTGCAGCAGGTGATGTATTGATATTCTAGCGTAGGTTAAAATATCGTTCATGGGTTGGATAGTTTTGAAGTACCAGCAGTTACCATTTGTGAAGCTGCATAGGAGGGGTTTTTTTTTGCAGGTTTTGTATTACTTCTCTTCACAGAGTGCCTGGTAGCAGAGAGTTTCTGTTACTGCTGGGGAGCTCTCTATGCATATTGAAAGAACTGGAACCTCAAGTCTATACTGTGGTTCTGTCTCATCCTATATAATAGTGTTTCTCCAGTCACTTCTGGAGTACCCACCAGGCCAGTCTGGTTTTCAGGAAAATCACAGTGAATATGCACGAGACAGATTTGAAGGCAATGCATATCCTAAAAATCAAAATGGCTAGCGGCACTCCAGGACCAACTTCAGAAATATACAGGGTAGCCAAAAAAAAGTGAGAACATCTCATAAATTAAAAGCTTAAATAGTTTACTTATTTACCTTTTTTAGCTATAACACGTTTTTATTTTGACAATTTCTGGTCGCCATCTTTTTTTTTTTAATTTGTCAATCGTTTACATCTGTCTTTTTGAATTTTTAAATAACTTACAGTATATGCTACGAGATGTTCTCACTGTTTTTGGGCCACCCTGTATGTTATAAAAGGTAAAATAATATAAATGGTCCTGTTTTCTCACATTAGCCCTGCCTCCATGTAAATAACTTGATTGCATAGGGGATTTGTTTGAAACAGCCATGGCAAAGTGTGTCTCAGGAGGGTAGAAGGAGATGTGCAAATCGACACATGAACACATGTGTCAGTAGTGACTGATGGTATTGTGAGGGGCAGTTTATCCAAATAGATTAGTTTTGTGCATACCATGACAGTCATGATCCTCACTTCTAAGCCAGGGCATGGGGAATATGATCTCAGTCTCTCAAATTTACTGCTAAGGCTTGGTGTAGTACTTGCATCATGCCAAAGAGAGCCTCCTGATGGCATTCATAAGATGTAACATGTATGGGTAGTTTGTCAAGATGTGTTTGGAAATTCTTCTTTATCAAGCCAGTGGCACCCAATATGATGGGAAATATTTCTGTATCTTTCTGCCACATTTTCTTGGTCTCCGACTGCATTTCCTGGTATTTCAGAATCTTCTGCCTCTATACGCGATTCACAGAATAGTCGCTCAGAACTGATTCCTCTATTATCAATGCCATTCTGATGTTTTTCTCCTTTATCACTACATCTGGCTTTCTCGCATCCAGCTTTATATCGGTCAGAATGCGAGTATCCCAGGTGATCATAACTTCCTCATTCTCTGTAATTCTTTTAGTGTCATGATCCCAGTGCTTTTCAGGAGCAGTGATATTGTAGTGCTTACAGAGTTTCCAAAGGATAAGGCATGCTACTTTATTGTGCCTTTCTTTATAAAAATATTCTGCTATCAGAACTTCACAGCCAGCTATGAGGTGAGTCGTTGATTTTCTTCGGGGCAGTTTCTCCAAATGGGTTAGTTTTGCGCATACCATGACAGGCATGAACCTCATTTCTAAGGCGGGGCATGGGGAGTATGATCTCGGTCTCTCAAATTTACTGCAAGTATTATGTCGAGCCTTAGCATCGTGCCAAATAGAGCCTCCTACTGGATTCGTAAGTTGTAACATGTAAGGGTAGTTTGTCAAGATGCGTTTGGAAATTCTCCTTTATCAAGCCGGTGGCACCCAACATGATGGGAAATATTTCTGTATCTTTATGCCACGTTTTCTTGGTCTCTGACTGCATTTCCTTGTATTTCAGGATC
Organism: Ichthyophis bannanicus; assembly: GCA_033557465.1. Taxonomy (NCBI): domain Eukaryota; kingdom Metazoa; phylum Chordata; class Amphibia; order Gymnophiona; family Ichthyophiidae; genus Ichthyophis; species Ichthyophis bannanicus. The sequence continues at coordinate 303,737,397 of CM066032.1, read as the reverse complement.
TTCTGCCTCTCCACGTGATTCACATAGCCATCGCTTGGAACTGACACCTCTATTATCAGTGCCGTTCTGCTGTTTTTCTCCTTCACCACTATATCCGGCTTCCTCGCATCCAGCTTTTTATCGGTCAGAATAGGAGTATCCCAGGTGATCATATCCTCCTCATACTCTGTAATTCTCTTAGGTCATGATCCCAGTGCTTTTTGGGCATAGTGATGTTGTAGTGTTTACAGAGTTTCCAATGGATGAGGTGCACTACTTTATTATGTCTTTCTGTATAGAAATTTTCTGCCATCAGAACTTCATATTCAGCTATGAGGCGTGTCACTGTTTCCAGGTCTTCCTTACAGAATCAACATATTTCTGCATTACCAGTTTTTTAAATGCTTGCTGTAAACTATCTCATCCATAAGCTGCTGTCCTGGGCTGCAACTATCAACCTCTCATCCTTTGGTTTTAGTTCACCCCTACTTAACCATTCATGCGTCCGTTTTTGATCGACAAATGGTTCCTGGAATAACACTGTATTTGTGCATCTGCCACTTGTCTTTTCTTGTTTGTTGATTTAATTCTCTGAAGAGTTTATCCTGAGCTGTGTGGGTGTGTCTATGTTTATATCAGTAGTATGAGGTGCATATCTCTATGGGCATAGTTTAGCAAGAAACCAGAGTTTGATTCCCACTCGCACTCCAATGTAAACCACTTTGACTGAAATGATAAAGCAGTATATAAAACCTGTTTAATTAATTAATTAATTTGTGAGTATGTGACGATGGGATGTCAGAGACTGGGGGGGGGAGGTGTTTGTGTGTGTGCCATGGGTAATGATGCATATTGGGAGGATGCTTGTAGGCTATCTGCGTCAGAAGCTGTGTATGTGTCTGTCATGGGTGCGTCTAGGGGTTGTGTATGTATGTCTGTGTATGAGTGTAAGCATATTGCAGGCATTTTCTCCAAATGCGTTAATTTTGCGGATACCATAACAGTCGTGAATCTCATTTCTAAGCCAGGAAATCATATTGGCAGTGTCTTATGGTAGATGTTGGGACGGTGGGGGGGGGGGGGGGTGGCCTGGTGGGTGTCAGGTGGTGTGTGTGTGTGTGCGTCATGGGAGTATGGTCTGGTTAACGGGGGGTGTTAGGCAATACATCTATGTCATGGGGGTGTTGGGGTGCACATGTGTGTATGTGTGTAATGGGGAGTGTTAGGGTGTGTGTATGTGTGTAATGGGGGGTGTTGGGTACATGTGTGTATGTCATGGGAGGGTTTTACAGGGTGCGTGCATGTATGTGTGTGTGTGTATCGTGGAGGTGTTTGGTGTGCATTTGTGCGTTATGGAAGAAATTAGGATTTGCATGTATATGTGTATGTGTATATCATGGGGGGTGACAGGGTGTGTGTATGTGTGTAATGGGGGGTGTTGGGTACATGTGTGTATGTCATGGGAGGGTTTTACAGGGTGCGTGCATGTATGTGTGTGTGTGTATCGTGGAGGTGTTTGGTGGTGTGCATTTGTGCGTTATGGAAGAAATTAGGATTTGCATGTATATGTGTATATCATGGGGGGTGACAGGGTGTGTGTGCATGCATGAATACATGTGTCATAGGGTATGTTGGGTGGTACCTGTGCATCATGTGGGTATTGGAGGTTGAGGGTGTGTATGTGTGTCATAGTGGTGTATCTGTGTTGAGGGGTGCATGCACGTATATGTGTCACAGGGAGTGTTGGGGGTGTGTGTATCATGGGAGTTTCTTATCTCTACTCTTCAATACCCTCCCCTCCTGCACTCTCATCCTCCCTCAAACCAACTTTACACTCTCTCCTTTCACTCCCTCTTGCACTCTCTCTCAAGGCTTAGTCCCTTCTCTATCCCTGCTCCATTCTCCGCCCTTCTCCCCTCCCCCTCTTATGTTTTTCCAATCTTCCTCCTCTAACCCTTCTATTCATGCACTGCCCCCCCCCCCCCTTACCCACCCCTTCCCTGCTTTTAGGCAGCCAGGCCATAGGCCTGTTCTTCATGCCAACAGGAATCAGGGACTCCCACCAGCATTTTCAGTTGTAATCCCACTCTTCACACCAGTAAGCTCTGGTGACTCCCACTAACGTTTTCAGACCACAAGCCTACTCTTCATACTGGCAAGACCTGGGGATTCCCACTAGAATTTTCTGGCTGCAGCCAGGTCTTCAAGCTGCTGCTTTGTGGGGGAAGTGATGTCATATGCCTCGGGTTGTTTGTGCATGTGCAAATAGATGCATCCAGATAGAAAAACAGACAGATGGGGTCTCTCCAGTAGGTGCTATTGCTTATGTAAATGCACCTAATATAGGGGGGCGCCATCAGAGCTGGTGCTAGCCATTAGGCAAACTAGGTGGTTGCCTAGGGTACTGTTTTGAGGGCAGCCCATTGTCGCCACTGTCAGCCCTCTCTGGCAACAAGGCCTTTAAAACAGTACCGCAGAACTTACCAAAAGCCCCCAGTGCTGAATGCTGTTCATTCTTCTGCTCCCTCTGATGCAGACTCTTCTGCATGGGGGCGGAAGTGGCTTCTTCTTCCTCCACAAAAAAGGAAGTCTGCATCAGAGGTGGCAGAAACACAAAGAGCCCACAGCGCCCTAGGCTTTAAGTAAGCGCCACAGCGCAGTTTTAAAGGCATTGTTGCCGCTGCAGGTCTCAGAGAGGGGTGACAGTGGCGGCAAAGGGAGCTGCAGGAATGAGGTTTGCCTAGTGGTGACATATCCTTGCGCCAGTCCTGACTACCATAGGTGGTTAAAGTGGCTTTACCTGCAGATCAGTTAAATGACACCTGACAGGAGAGGGCATTCCAGTCCCGTGAGCCCATGCCTCGTTTTCAACAAAGCCATTCAACCACAACTTGTACCTCTTGTTAGTGCCTTTGGCATGGGAAAGGTTTTCAAGCCCACCAGCACCAGCTAATGTGAAAATGCGGCATGCAGGGGCGCTCACCTCCTCCTCTTGCTCCTCCAGCGTGTCACCTTCACCGGGCAACTCTCCGACCGTGCTCTGCTTCCCTTTCCTCGTCTCCTCCGGGCTTCCCCCTTCCTCTCCTCTCCCAGCACCGCGCTCTTCCGAATCCGACGAGTCATTTTTGGCCAAAGGTTTCAAGTCCCCCTCAGAGAGAGTTTCCGAGCCCGACGAGGATACAGACGACGACGATGAGCCGCTGCCCTCGGCTTCCTCCAAATCCGAAACTTTTCCTTCCATTTCCAGACTGCGGCTTGAAAGTTGGAAGCAGAGGCAGGCAAACTAAATCACTTCATAACGTCACCCTTCTCTCAGTGGCAGAATTCAACATGCAGATGTAGCCTAAAGCCCATTGTGCTTGCGGCTACCACTGCTGCCCAAAAAAGAAAATATAGAGAGTACGTTCCCCAATCGGATTCCTATTGCCACATGCAAGCTGCAAAGCCATCCAGAATAAACAGCCGGGCAGCATCGCTCCTGCTAGACAGCCACAGAACGCACTGCCGCCAGCAGTCAGCAGCTAGGGCAGCCCCGCCCACCAGCTCCGCCCACCCCTGCGCCTGCCTCTGGGACCTGGCTGACAGCCAGCCAATAGCAGCGCGCCTACAGGCAGGCAGCGCTCGCGAAGGCGAATATCACGGAGACGCAGGAACTCAGGTAGGTACGAAACGGGACGGCTCTTTCAGCTTGCGAAGAATGGCGTACAAACACCAGCAAAAGTTAACTGCCATACGCCGATCCTTAGTGACTCGTGAAGCTATTCTGTTTTTAAAACTCTGATATGCAAAGTGACTGGTGGATTGCATTGCATATCCGCAGAAAAATCTCCCGAATACCCTTCTGTAACATAAGCTTAATTACGTGGAATTAAAGGAGAAACGGCCCAGAGAAATTGTAAGGGTCACACTGACCGGTTGTGATAATCAGGTTCTTCAATGCGGGAAAGGAATGGGTTTGCCTTGGAAAGGGAGACCCTTAACTCAGTCTTCAGGCCACACCTAGCCAGTCAGATTTCCAGAATAACCGCAGTGAATATGCATGACAGAGAATTATTTACATGTTGCCTCCATTGTATGCAAATCTCTCTCCGAGATATTCATTGTGCCCATGGCTTTTTTGAGAGGGTACATAGTGGTAGGGAGTATGGCCTTGCATAGGAATACTGGCACCTTTTTTTTACAAGTTAAAATGCACTGCTTGTGGTTATCCTGAATCTGACTAACAGGCGTGTCTGGAGGACTAGATTGAGAAGCCCTGCCTAAAGGTGAGGTTCTTGTGTTCCTGGCTCCTTTATCTTGGTATTGACATCGTTTATTAATTTTCCTGTATGCTTTGTATAACTTGTTTGAAACTGTCATAGTTAGAAGCATTGGTTTGAAAGTTTGTTTTGCTTCTTAAAATCTTGTTAAGCACCTTAGAAAGGTAGCGCCCTGCAAACCCTAGGATCAGGCTGTTTTTCTGAATAACAGAAATGCTCTCAGTGCATAACAAATGTAGGCATGGCAAATGCAAGGGTATTGGATGCCCTGAATCAGACATGCACATGCGGAGTTGCCAAGTTACCCAGATCCAGCAATGAGATTTTTTGACAGTTCTGGTTTTAAATTTGCAGTGCAGTGCAATGTGATACTTGTAGTCCCTGATTTTACCCATTGAAATCAGTGTTGCAGGTCCCATAATGCATCAGAATGAGATTTGTTGGCCCTCAAGGGCTGAACTTGTGCACACCTGCTAGAGAGGTAGGGATGGCCTCATGGACAGCCTGCCCCTGTTAGTCTGCCTCTGCAGCTTCTGTGTACCTGTTTACATTATGTTTCGTACTGGGCTGGCAGCCTATAAGTTAAAGCAAGCAAGAGTTATGTAATCTGTACACATACAGGTTAAATGTTGCCCGTTACTCCCCTTGATTCTCCTTGAGAACTTTCTGGCTTCATACTCTCGTCCGAGGTATAACTTTTTACCCTACTGGTCATCACTTGAGACCCTGGTTCTTATGGGTAATTTATTACACCCCTCCCTCTGAGGCAGAAATCTCCTTCTTGGGCACAGAAAACAAGTCACTCCACTGCTTCCCTCCCCCTCTCTGCCCCTGGAAATCATATTACCTTTTTAACAGTAAGTCAACTAACAATCCATTTCAGCAGTCAGTTCAACTATCTGTATTCAATTGAAGTAGCTACCCAAGGACTCATCAAGCTTATCTTGACATAAAGTCGGTTTTGCACTCTTGGTTTCAACTATGTACAGTAAGTTGCTTATTAGCAATAAAACAGTTGGAAATTAAGAAAGTGAGTCATCTTTTTTAACATTTTTTTAAGCAATATTGTGGAATGATATCAAAATCTGCAATGGGGTAGACACCCTGGAGGGTGGATAACATGAGGAGCGATCTAGCAAAGCTTGAAGAATGATTGAGAATTTGGCAGCTAAGACTTAATGCTAAAAAATGCAAGGTCATGCACTTAGGCTGCGAAAACTCAAGAGAGCGGTACACTGTAGGGAATGAAGTACTTCAGTGCATGAAAGAAAAGCAGGACTTGGGAATGATTGTATTGGATGATCTTAAAGTGGAAAAACGAGTAGAAAACGGAGCAGCAAAAGTCAGAAAGATGCTTGCAGGCATGTTGTTGTTGGTGCTGGTGATAATAGCTGGGGAAGACTCAAGGCAAAAATAAAAGAAAATATATTTAAATAGAGGTCAATCTTAGGTATGGGATGTGAACCTGGAAGTACCGATACTCTGCACATTCACAAAAGTTTCAAGCAGGATGGACATGTGATAGACAAAAGGTGGAGGGTATGTGCTGCGGATGGAAATCCTGACATGTGGGAGATGATAACGAGGGGAGATGCTGAATTAAGGGAGGGAGATGGTGGATTTGGGAGGGGATAGAGACACGGAGGGGGGGATATTGGATCCTGGGGGGAGGGACGTTGGGTTAGAGAGGAAATTCTGAACACAGGGGGGTGGGAGGGTGCAGAAAGACAATATGATGAACATGGGGAAGAGGAGTGTAAGAACATAGATGGGAGATACTGAATATAGGAGGGGGATATGGACAGAGAAAGGTAATGCTGGACATGGGGGAATAAGGAGATAGGGAAGATGTTAGACATGGCGGAGATGCTGAGCACTGGGAGGATAGGGTGGCAGGAAAAATGTTGGACTGGGGGGGGCATGACATCAGAGGGGAAATGCTGGATGTAGGAAAGAAGTAAGAAGACGGAGATGGAAATAGGAGGAAGGATAGGGAAATAGGGGAGATACTGGGACACTGATGGGGCAAGTAGGAAGACAGGGGAGATGCTGGGTGAACACAGGATGGGGGATTGGAACACAGGGGAAGTAGGAAGACAAAGGAGAGATGCTGGATGGAAGTTAGGGAGAAAGAGAAGATGCTGAATGAAAGGGAGAAGAGAGAGAGAATGGGAAATAAGAGGATAGACAATGGGAGGGCTGGGGTGAGCGAAAGAGATGGAAAGCTGTAGGCAGATGCAGTAAAAAGAGGAAGAATAGTAAGAACGAATGAGATCCAAGTGGATAGAGAACAAAAAACATAAAGTAGAAGAAAGCTGAAGAAAACAGGAGACAGAAATATTTCAAATGGACACGAGACTGGAGAAAGTGTTAAGAGAAGATAGAGGAAAGTAGAAACCAGCCCCTGAAACCAACATGACTAGAAAAATAAAATGACCATATAACAAAGGTAAAACCAATCATTTTATTTTAATTTAGTGGTTGAATATGTCAGGTTTTGGAATGTATATCTGCTATCTTTATATTTTGCAGAATGCAATGGGAAATGCTTCACAGTATTTTATTTCTCTAGTGTTGCGCTACATGCAGAGTGTGGCTTCTTTGAATTTGTTTAATTGTTGTCTACACATTTCTTTTTTAAGTTTGTGGTCACTTAGATGCAACACCATAGCGCCCTTTAGTAAAACAGCCCCTAATGCGCCAATAGCACCAAAACTATGATGTGTTAGGTGCAACGCTACTGTAATAATTGTCGGGGGCATGCAAAGTATGTTCCCAGCAGTTAATGTGGAGTCCTGTGCCCTTACACAACATTCAAATAGCACGGGTGTGCTTACCTTCACCTATTGAGCTGGCTGTAGGTGAACCCACATTAAATGCAAGGGTTACAGTTAATGTGTGGTTTTAACCCTTGTGCTAACTATGCACCATGTTCACTCTCTGCCCCAAGCCTGCCCCCTTGCCACCCCAATGCACGATTCACAGTTATTGCGAAAATCAGTCTGCGCCATCATGGCCCTGCGCTAGCTGTCAGTGCCTGTCCCAGCCCACTTTCAGCATGCACCAGAACACATGCTGACAGCTAGCACTCTTTAGTAAAAGACCTCCTTATTTTATTTATTTATTTGCAAAACTTTTATATACCGCCAATTCCCAGGATCAGTGGCGGGTTACATCAAACAATGTTAAAGTACATGGAACAATGTGCAATTATATAACAGATACATGGAACTGTAAGCAACTATATACAAGTAGTAAAACAGATTTAGAACTATTTACACGTTACTACATAGTTTTTACATATATACATGTTTAAAGAATCGTCTTAAGTTCAGTAATCGAAATTGTAGTGAATCAATTTGAATGGGTGTATTTTGTACTTGAAACATAAATAGACCCTCACCCAAGTGTTATGTTAGCATGGAGTTTCTATGTAGGGATTTGTAGTCATTTAGCTTGTTCAGTTTTTAGGTAAGTGTACTGATGTTCTAGAGAGCACTACGGTGCTACCTTTTCCTAAATAGGGCCTTGCTGTGTGACTTCTGTAAATTAATGCTGTTATGCAATAGTAGCTTTGCTGTACAGGCCCTGAGTTACTTTTCTATTGTTTTTTTATTACTTTTACACTGTGACCTGTTACTGTTTCCTCTGTGAAAATGTCCTAGTTGCACTCTGCATCCATTTTTGGGGGAGGGGCCACAGGGTTCTCTATAGATGTATGTATGTTTACATTTAACACCATTACGGTCCAGAGCGCAGTCAAGGGTCGGTTTTTTTTATATTAGAATCTCAAGTTACATAATTATACTGCTACTATTTTTGCTGAGTGTAATCAGCTTTGCAAAGGGTTTGCTTTGTTTTTTTAATTTTTTATATAGCCTGGGAATATATAATGTTCTGTGTGAGGGGTCATTACCCTAACCCCTCCCTGCTTTGAAAAGGGCCCCTTAGAAACATAGAAACATAGAAATATGACGACAGAAAAAGACCACATGGCCTATCTAGTCTGTCCTTCCATAATAACTACAACAGTCCACTTTTTGCCTTTAGAGATCCTCTGTGTTGGTCCCATGCTTTCTTGAATTCAGTTACTGTCCTCATCTCTACCACCTCCACTGGGAGACTATTCCACGGATCCACTACTCTTTCCGTAAAGAAATATTTCCGCATATCACTCCTGAATCTATCTCCCTTCACCCTCATCCCATGTCCCCTCGTAGCAGAACTTGCTTTCAATTGAAAGAGGCTCTCTCCCTGAACATTTATGCCACGGAGGTATTTAAACATCTCAATCATATCACCTCTATCCCGCCTTTCCTCTAAGGTGTACATATTAAGATCCTTAAGTCTGTCCTCATATGCTTTATAATGAAGCCCATTAATCATTTTGGTAGCAACCCTCTGCACCGACTCCATCCTGTTCACATCCTTTTGAAGGTGCGGTCTCCAGAATTGCACACCATACTCCAAATGAGGTCGCACCAAAGAATTATACAGAGGCATTATCACCTCCTTTTTTCTGCTAGCCATTCCTCTCCGTATGCACCCAAGCATCCTTCTAGCTTTTGCTGTCGCCTTTTCCACCTGTCTAGCTACTTTAAGATCATCAGACACAACCATGCCTAGGTCCCGCTCTTCTTTAGTGGACAAAAGTACTTCACCTCCTATACTGTATTGCTCCCTTGGATTGCTGCAGCCCAAATGCATGACCTTACATTTTTTAACATTAAATCCCAGCTGCCAAATTCTAGACCATTCTTCAAGCTTAGCTAGATCCCTCCTCATGTTATCTACCCCTTCCTGGGTGTCTACTCTATTGCAGATTTTGGTATCATCCGCAAAGAGGCAAACCTTACCCGACAGCCCTTCCGCTATATCACTAACAAAGATGTTAAAAAGAATCGGACCAAGGACAGATCCCTGGGGCACACCACTGGTAACATCCTTCTCCTCAGAGTGAGCTCCATTTACTTGTACTCTTTGTCGCCTCCCACCCAACCAATTTCTAACCCAAGCAGTAACTTTAGGGTCCATCCCTAGGGTGCTCAGTTTGTTTATAAGTCGTCTGTGAGGAACAGTGTCAAAGGCTTTACGGAAATCTAAATACACCACATCTAGAGCTCTCACTCGGTCCAACTCCCTGGTCACCCAGTCAAAAAAATCAATCAGATTTGTCTGACAAGACCTGCCTCTGGTGAATCCATGCTGCCTCGGATCCTGTAATCCGCTGGACTCCAGAAACCTCACTGTTTTCTCTTTCAGCAGCGTTTCCAATAATTTACTCACTCACCACCGAAGTTAAACTAACCGGCCTGTAGTTTTCAACCACATCCTTACTTCCGCTTTTGTGTAAAGGCACCACATGAGCCTCTCTCCAGTCCTTTGGCACCACTCCTGACTCCAACGAGGCATTGAAAAGGTCAGTCAGTGGAGCTGCTAGAACGTCCCCAAGTTCCCTCAGTATTCTAGGGTGTATCCCATCCGGTCCCATCGCTTTGTCTACTTTAAGTTGAGCTAGTTTCTCACGAACACAGTCTTCTGAAAATAGTTCAAGATGTCCCTCGCTTCTGTTCTTATTTGTGGGTGATTTCTGAGGTCCTGCTCCTGGTTCTTCATCTGTGAACACAGAACAAAAATATTTGTTAAGCAATTCCGCTTTATCCTTATCAGCTTCTACATATTCCCCCCTTGAGTCTGACAATACCACTTTTGCTCTTCCTCTTCTCACTAATATATCTGAAAAATGTCTTATCCCCCCATTTTATTGCATTGGCTATTTCCTCCTCCTTTTGAATCTTTGCCTTCTTGACTACTTTGCTAGCTTCTCTAAGTTTTTCCAAATACAGATGCCTGTCTTCTGCTCTCTGTGATCTCTTGTATTTCATGAAGGCCTCCCTCTTTTTCTTCACTTTTTCAGCTACTTCCTTCGAAAACCATAGCGGTCTCCTGTTCCTTTTGCCTTTATTTACCATTTTAACAAAAAGGTTGGTTGCCCTTAAAATACCCCCTTTCAGTTTTGCCCGCTGTTTTTCTACATCCCCCAGCTGTTCCCATCCCACTAACGACTCCCTGAGGTATTGGCCCATCTTCGCAAAGTTAGTCTTCCTAAAGTCTAAGATCCTCACCTTGGAATGGATTCTAACAGCCCTAGTCCTAATACTGAACCACACCATCTGGTGATCACTGGATGCAAAATGATCTCCCACTACAACATCAGAAACACTTTCACCATTGGTAAGCACCAAGTCCAGTATGGCCCCTACACGTGTGGGGTCTGTTACCAATTGCCTGAATAGTTCTCCCTGTAGAGAATCCAGGATCTCCTTACTTCTAGATGATACTGCAGCAGGAATGTGCCAATCAACATCTGGCATATTGAAATCTCCTATCAGTAGCACTTCCCCTTTCCTAGCAATGCTGCATATGTCTTCAATTAACTCTCTGTCCACCTCTTCCTCTTGTGAGGGAGGTCTGTATATCACTCCAATGCAAATAGATGTCTCTTTCCCTCTTTCTAGTTTAACCCACAATGCCTCCTCTCTCCCTTTTAAGCTCTGTAATTCCAAAGCTTTAATAGTAGTTTTTACATATAGTGCCACTCCTCCTCCTCTTCTTCCTACCCTGTCCTTCCTGAATAAAGTATAGCCAGGTATAGTTACATCCCAGTCATTGTTTTCTGTGAACCATGTTTCTGTAACTGCCACTAAATCCAAGTCAGCCACTCCCACCAAAGTTTCAACCTCAGGGATCTTATTTCCCATGCTACGGGCATTAATACACACTGCTTTCCATATGTTACCCCTGTTACCCATTTCCATAAAGGTATTTAATGTATCACCTACCTGGGGGCTTTCACTTACCTGGGGGCTTTCTTCACCCATCCCCAAGGAATCTAGTTTAAAGCCCTCTTCAGTAGATTAGCCAGTCTACTACCAAAGATGCGTTGACCTCTCTTGGACAGATGGATGCCATCTCTGCTTTGCAACCCTTGGAAAAGCATCCCATGGTCTAGGAAACCAAAACGCTCTCGATGACACCATCCACGCAGCCATGCATTTGTCTCCAGGATGCGAGCCTCTCTGCCTTGGCCTTTACCCTCAACAGGGAGAATTGAAGAGAACACCACCTGTGCACCTAACTGCTTCACCCTCTGTCCCAGAGCCATGAAGTCACTTTTGATACGTTCCGAGGTATACCTGGCAGTATCATTTGTTCCAACATGGATTAGCAACATTGGGTAATAGTCTGTGGGCTTGATGAGTCTCGGCAAACTCTCCGTAACATCTTGGATTTTGGCACCAGGCAGACAGCATACCTCTCTGGACATCAAGTCTGGTCGGCAGATGGACGCCTCAGTACCCCTCAGAAGAGAGTCTCCAACCACCACCACCCTTCGTTTCCTTCTGGTGACTGATTCCGCAACTTTGGGGTACTTGAACTCTGGTTCTTCCCTTTCCAGGGATGCTTTCACCTCCTCCACTTCCAGGGCTGCATAATGGTTCTTCAATTCAAGGGATGGAGAAGTTGGATTGGTGATTTTGCAGGCCCTGGTGACTTGTGTCCAACCATCGACATTCTGTTGGCACCCATCTTCTCCGGAGCTGGAGAGCTTGGTTGCTGCAAGTAGCATCTCATCAATGTACTTCTCACTGTCTTGAATGCTCCTCAGCCTCGCCACCTCCTCTCTGAGTTCCTCCACCTCTTTCCTCAGAGCTTCAGCATGCAGGCACCCTGCACATGGAACCGGTCCTTCAACCGGCATTAGGACCTCTGTCTGGACCGAGGCAGAAGCTGTAACGGGAGCAACAGCTTTAGCAATACGATTTTTCCCAGCCATTGTTCTTTTCGTGGAGCTTAGGTATCTGTTAGAGCAAAAGAGAGAGATCTACCAAGTACCAGCCGGTTTCGCAGCTGTCTTTATAGAGAAAAAGCAGTTAAAACACTTTAATTACATACAAATGTGCTGGTCCAATTCACTGTGATTTGTGAAAGGGGAGGCGCCCTATAAAGCAAGGCTGCTCACTAGGGGTGGGTGGGAGTCGGGGTGGGTAGGGCGGGAACTAACACCTGATTAGGTGTTAGCAGCTTCTAAAACTGAGGAGGTCACTGGAGTCAGCAACCTACTGTGCTCAATTAAGGTTCCCCTAAAACAGCAAAAATGAAGTAACCTTGCTTTTAAAAATATACACAAAACCCTTTTAAGAGCTCCCAGTCAGAGAGCTAGCAATGTAATAAAAACAAACCAAACAAAGAAACCCTCAAAACCTTACTTACTGTTTGATGTGTGGAGCCCTGGTTAGAAAAGCCTCAAAGGGGCAGGGCACAGGAGCCTTTTTATGCAGGCTTCAACTGCACTCAGGAAACAGGCCCACTAACACCTGATTAGGTGTTAGCAGCTTCTAAAGCTGAGGAGGTCACTGGAGTCAGCAACCTACTGTGCTCAATTAAGGTTCCCCTAAAACAGCAAAAATGAAGTAACCTTGCTTTTAAAAATATACACAAAACCCTTTTAAGAGCTCCCAGTCAGAGAGCTAGCAATGTAATAAAAACAAACCAAACAAAGAAACCCTCAAAACCTTACTTACTGTTTGATGTGTGGAGCCCTGGTTAGAAAAGCCTCAAAGGGGCAGGGCACAGGAGCCTTTTTATGCAGGCTTCAACTGCACTCAGGAAACAGGCCCACTAACACCTGATTAGGTGTTAGCAGCTTCTAAAGCTGAGGAGGTCACTGGAGTCAGCAACCTACTGTGCTCAATTAAGGTTCCCCTAAAACAGCAAAAATGAAGTAACCTTGCTTTTAAAAATATACACAAAACCCTTTTAAGAGCTCCCAGTCAGAGAGCTAGCAATGTAATAAAAACAAACCAAACAAGGAAACCCTCAAAACCTTACTTACTGTTTGATGTGTGGAGCCCTGGTTAGGGCCTCAGGCAACAGATCTCTAGTTACGGTCTGCAAGGGCAGCTCAAGACAAATGTCTAGGCCAAAGTTGGAAGGGGGAGGGCTTGCCAGAAAAGAATAATCAGAGTCTGAAAGCCATGAAAGATGGAGTACAGGAACAAAAATATGACTGCTGGCTGGGGATTGTGGGGTCTTGAGAGAGTGTGACTGGAGGTTGGGGATTGGGGGGGCTTGAGAGAGTGTGACTGGAGGTTGGGGATTGGGAGGGCTTGAGAGAGTGTGACTGGAGGTTGGGGATTGGGGGGGCTTGAGAGAGTGTGACTGGAGGTTGGGGATTGGGGGGGGGCTTGAGAGAGTGTGACTGGAGGTTGGGGATTGGGGGGGCTTGAGAGAGTGTGACTGGAGGTTGGGGATTGGGAGGGCTTGAGAGAGTGTGACTGGAGGTTGGAGATGAGAGAGGAGCTACAGAGAGTGGGTTTGAAATTATTGAATTTGCTAGCTCTGTATTTGAGCAGTTTAGACATTTATTAAATAATCTTAGTGAAACCATTTTTTTAAAACACGTGTTTTTATTTCATTGATACTACATGAGCTACTATTAAAGAAAAAAATCACCCTGGTCAGTATGCTTCCAATCTGCCCCAGATCTTAGTCATAAGGTATATAGGGATAGGCTTAAAAATCTCAATATGCATACTTTGGAAGAAAAGTGGGAGGACGTGATATAATAAGAGACATTTAAATACCTCTGTGGAATAAATGCACAGGAGGTGCCCTCTTCTAGTTGAAAGAAAGCTCTGAAATGAGGGATCATAAGATGAAAGTGTAAAGGGTAATCTAAGGAAATATTCCTTTACTAAAGGGTGGTGGATGTAAAACAGCCTCCCAGTGGAAGTGAGGTGATGGAGACGAGAACTTTATCTGAATCCAAACAAGCATAGGAAAAATATAGAGGATCCCTAAGAAGAGGCAGGGATTCTAGAACTTATTAGTTCTTATGGATGGGAAGACTGGCTAGGCCACATGGTCTTTATCTGCTGTCATGTTCTTCATATCTGTGTCCCTCATTTACTGCTATAGCTTGCTGTCTAGTAGTACGGAGACTACATGCTATGAGGACAGTCCACCTGTGCCAATATGTATGACTATGACTAATACCCTGCTCATCTGATTCTGCTGAAAAACTCCAGAAAAAGCCGGATAGAAGAAATGCGTAAAGATGTTAATTGTCAGTAAACTAATATTTGGGGGAAAATTCTGGCTGCTGGAAATAAAACATATTTTCTCCTGTTAATTTCCTTTGTTCCTGACCTGTTGGTCTGTTTTTGTATACTTTTTGACTTTATTTAATAAGACACCAACGTGAGAAGTCCCAAAAACGGTGCCTTTTTCACAAAGGATAGTTAATCCATCTTAACAATTTCCCATATAAAAACCAATTAGTAGAGTGGACCTCAAAATAAATGAGTGAAACTACTTCAGGCAAGCAGAGTCTGAGAATCCAGGCTACCAAGCCCGACTCAACTTGTCTCCTCATCGGTCCCAGCATCAAATGTGCCAAAACTTTATAAGTCCATCTGACGATAGCTATGGTTGTATCTTTTCACAAAGTCCATATCACTTTTTAATCAACAATCATCAAGGTTTCCCAGGTATATCTTCATGCTTAGCAAACTCAAAACATAGCAGGATTGTTCATTCAAATCCTTCCATCCACACTGCATATATATTTATGCAAATTCATCTACTCAAAAATGTATAGATCCAAACATCCATCCGAGGTAGTATTGTGGTTCAAGTACATATCGGCATCAGGGATAGATAAGCCAAACTTCTGAGGACGCTTTTTTTCATATATTTTCACGCCAACCAGCACAACCGGCTTATTTTGTAAGGGAAACATAGGTACCTATGTGCCTTTATATAAAATAGGCGTCTGAAACTAATCTCAACAGCGCACAAATGTTGGCACACACATTTATACCTGCTCCAGAGTCAGTGTAAATGTGTGCATTTCCATTGCTACACCGCCTCTGCACTGTGCTGCCAAAACTATACCCCCAAAAATGCCTACTCTCTGTGCACGTAAAGTATGTGCCGTGTTAGCGTCGTGTGTATACTGCTATGCAGTTTTATACAAGTTCTTTCGCACTTGTAAAGCAAACTTTACATTTGATTAAAAAAAAAACTTCATGAAATGACCCTCTGTGATTTCTTCTTTTGCTTTAAAAATTTTAGAGGTTATCACCCCTTTTTTTTTAAATTTAACAACTAATGTTCATGCATAAATTTAAAATGTATCCCTGCTATCGTTTCCACCACTCCTGAATAGTGCTGGGAGTCTGAAACATAACTAAGCACGAGAGAAATGATGTAGGGGCCCGGAATGATTTGCTGTAAACATTATTTTGCTTCTTTTGTGTTTGCATCGAGTTTTGCAAAAAAAGAGCTTTCAAGCCTTACATTCCTGCAATGAAGATTTCTAAAATTGCTGACAAGCATATGGTAATAATGTGTGTGAGGTGGGGGTGGGGGATGCCCATGTGAGGAAGGAGCCGTTCAGCTAATTGTTGTTCTAGTGTACACATGCACACCCTCTTCCCAAAGCTGCCTACACCTAAGCCTAAGGTTATTCTTCAGCTACCGTATGTAACAAGCTCTGACATGATGATTGGTGACACCTGAGTGGCGTGAAACTCTTCTTATTTCATACTCATAAGGCATCATCCATTCACACAGCACCATCTATGTTTACAGTGTTGTAAATAAAAACGTATACCGACTAAAAAAAATGCATATACCACTTAAAGAACATTATTAGAAAATTAGTTTCATGCATTCATGTGGAAGACAGACAATCAAAGATTTTTGTCCTCTATATCTCAGGAATCCTTTCTCATTGTCAGTGTGTGATGTATCGCATCACAAAAGGCCTTTTATGATATCATACAAGAAGATGTGAAATATAATGTAGCAGGAACCCATTATAGGGATAATTTTATAAAGTCATTTTTTTTAACGTGTTTTGGCAATAAATGTACATAAAATAGCTTATCAAATTGCAGCAGGTATAAAAGTAAAGTGTGAATGCATGAACATGTATACTTTTACTGTAGGAGGTCTGGGAGGAGCATGGGCCGAATGGTGAAGTACACATACTTGTTATAAAATACGAGGGGTGTCCGATATTAAAGGTATAGGCCAAAATTACACTAACATTTGTATTTAAAGAAATTATTCAATACATTCCACCAAAAACTTTTGTCTACTTCTCCACATAATCGCCGTAAACATTGAAACATTTATCCCAGCGTGACACTAGTTTGAACATCCCTTCACGGTACAGTTGCGTGTCAAGTTGCTTGAAGTAGTCCATAACAGTGCCTTGCAATTTCTCCTGATCCGCAAAGCATTTCCCCGCCAAGAATTTCTTCAAAGGTCTGAATAAATGAAAATCCAAAGGGGCTAAGTCCGGACATTGCATACAGCCATAAGACGGAAAAGGCCGGGACGATTACACGAAGGAGTTAAACTTCTGCACGATGGTACAAGACCCCACACGTCAAAACAAACCAATCTGTGGTTGACACAGCGGAAGTGGGAGGTCCTGCTACATCCTCCGTATAGTCCGGACTTAGCCCCTTCAGATTTTAATTTATTCGGACCTTTGAAGAAATTCTTAGCGGGGAATAAGGGAGTATAAGGAATTAACTGGGAGTCGAGATATAGCAGAAGTCTGAAATGCAATATTTGGTGGAATAATAGATAATTTAAAAATGTAATTTGTTCTTAACGCTCTTCCTTGAGTTAGACTGTCATTAATGTTCTTCAGGTCATCTGAGAATTGATTTTGGAGCATCGGGCCTGCACACGAGAAGGCATGTGTTTTGGTTTCAATTAGATTTATTCCCCCAAGGATTTCCAGAAGACCCTTTTGTAATGAGCGCAAGGCCCTGATCAATTTATAAGGTTCAATGCATGCTACTAGGGCTTTCGGTGCCAAATCAGGTAAAATTTTATATGTATCTGTTGTTCTATAGGTAACTAGTGGAGATTTCTCAGGACTGGTTGAATGCATTCCCGTAGTGTGGCACTTGTGTTATCCCTTCAGGTGTATTTTATCTTAGCTGCAGTCTGCAGCTAAGACAAAATACACCCGCAAGGGTGATAACAGGTACTAAACCATAGCAGAGCTGTATTGGTTAGTCCAATTTCCTCCAATCTTGTTAAAGGAAGGGAATGATCTACTAGATCAAAGGCTGTACTTAAATCCATTTGGATTAAGAAAATATCCAGACCGAGCGGCACAGTGTCAGTGCTGTGTCTCATTCTAAATACAGACTTGGATGGAAAATATTCATTAAATCACAAAAATGCAAAAGTTGCTGATTTTAACCGTTTTCCCAGTCAATTTGGCAATGAAAGAAAAACTGATCTATAATTTTCCAGTGGAAGAGAATCCAGGCCTACTTTCTTCAAAAGTGGGAGAATGAACAATTCCTTCCAGGTGAAGGGGACTTCGCCTTGAGATAAGCATAAATATCAAGAGGGAAACCTATTACACATCGATTAACTGAAGAGGTTATTGGAGACAACTTGCTATTTGAAATAATAATCACTTGTTAATTAGATTGCAGGCATAAGTTTATTTAGCAGAATGGACCTTGCTTTTATATTCTTTTTGAAATATTGCACGGACAGGACCAAGATCCTAAAGACTGATCTTTCTGCCATTTGACCCTTTTGAGCCTATGCAGGGAGGGAACATACCAAGGCTGATATAGACACTTTTTTGGGTTGAACTTCTTTCAGTGATGCCAATTTATCTAAGGCAATCTTTATGGATGAGTCCTGCGCTTATAACTTCTGGTCAAGTGGGAGTGAACTAAAATCAGCTGGCAGAGAAAGAGATTCATGGCAATGATCTCTTTGTCCAAAGACCTGAGCGGCCTAGAGAACCTAGCATTAGTGTTTTGTTTTAAGGAGGCACAAGTAATTGTATAGTAAAAGAGAATGTTACCAAGTAATGATTAGACAAAGTATTATGAAAAATCATAGGTGGTGGTAGAATCTGGCCAGTTTAATTCCAGAAAATAGGGTCTAAGCAATGTCCCTTATTAGGTGTGAATAGAGAAGAAAGCACCGAAACCCAGGTCAGAGAAAGAAGACGCAGTGTCTACCTCAGACACCCTGCATAGAGCCATCAATATGAAGAGTCAAATCAACCAGGAATATCAAAGGGCCTGGCATCAGAGTAAAGTCCACGATTAATGGCTGAGCCATTCCTTAAACCACTGCTTTTCAAACTTTCATCCCATATGACCCCATTTTAACAAGTGACGATTCACGTGACCCCAGATGATGACGTCAAAGTAGCAGGTCTCCAGCCGCTACTCATTTAAAGCAGGAAGGTGGCAGCAGCAGTAGCAGTCAGCACAGAGTCCCTTGTGTCGGTATGCAATATGTGCTTATAGATCCCAGTGCTCAGCATGGGTTTCCAGTCTAACAAGGAGCTTACCAGGAAGGGGCAACGGCCTATGAATGTTCACTGGCTCACAAGCCACATGCTGACTGGTGATGTGGCATAGGTCATAGTGAAAGTCCAGAGTGAAGGGAAAATGCCCATGCTTCTGTGACCATATCCACTGATGATGTGACCCCATTTGGGATCCCGGCCCCAAGTTTGGGAACCACTGCCTTAAATGCTTTAAGGCTGAGATTAAAACTCATTTTTTCAAACTGGCCTTTGATCTCCTTGGGTAAGTAATTTTCTGCAAATTGGTTGAGGTTTGGGGCTCCATTGCCTGAAAGAATCTCTCTCTTTCTTGTTGGATATCTGTCTTTTGGGAATGAATGGTTCTTCTGACCGAGTGTCGCTGTTTGGTTGGTTATCTCCTCTGTCCTTCATCTTCCCTGCTCTATTATAATTTATGGAGTTCCTTTCCCTTTTTCTGACGTATATGTTGGACCTCATTGTAAACCACTTGTATACCAAAGAAAAGGTGGGATAGAAAAATAAATAAACCATAAACCATAATATTAGCAGCTTAGATAAGGCTGCAGAAGGAGCAGAAGTGGGATCATACGTAAGTTAATAAACGGTGAAAGGGAGGGACATAAGAAAGATATGCCATACTGGGTCAGACCAAGGTCCGTCAAGCCCAGTATCCTGTTTTCAACAGTGGCCAATCTAGGTCACAAGTACCTAGCAGTTTCCCCAGAAGACACAGGTTTCACAATGCATAACCTCTGAGACTGCAAGTAAGCGAATGGCAGTCTGCTTAGCTGAGAGATGACTGGAACTAAAGTAAGCCATGCCGTATCTTCTAGAGGCTCAATTAATTTTAAAAAAGTAAAGTTTGGAGGGCAAGCATGGAATAAGTTAATGATTGCTTGACGGAGCCCAAGTCTCAGTCATGGTTAGGATGTCTAAGTTGTTCTATTGAAACAACTCATACACTAATGAATATTCCATATCATCCTGCTAGATCAGTCCAGACAAGTGGGTTTATTTATTTATTTATTTATTTATTATTAACATTTTTTATGTACCGCACTATTCGTTATCAGTGCGGTTTACATGGAACAAGAAACCTCAGACAAGTTACATTTATCTGGTCATTACAGTTAACAGGAAAATCAACTTGGATAACAGGAGCAACTATTTACAAAACAACTATTTACATAACAGTGTCATAGTGTCTGAAAAGAGTACTGTTAATCTGGTGAAGTAGAGTAATGTGCTGTTGAGACAGGAAAGTTTACGTGGTTGGAATGTAGTTATTGATATTTGGGTGTGACTGTGTTTCTTTGTTCCCTGGGAAGTATTTGAGGAAAAGGTGATGTTTCAGGGCCTTCCTGAACTGGCTGAGATCAGAGATGGCCCTAATGTGTGATGGAAGGGTGTTCCAAAGTTTTGGGGCACATAGACTGAAGGCTCTGCTCAATGTTGTAGAGTTGTATCTTATGACTTCCTTTGGTACGATTAGCATATTTAGTTCCATGTTTCTTCTTAGTCTGTTGGGTATGATTGGTTGTATCATCTCCGATAATGAGGTGGAGGCGAGACCTTTGTATGCTTTAAAGGCCAGGAGCAGTGTCTTGAAAGTGATTCTCGCTTGAATAGGAAGCCAGTGTAGTTGTTTTAGAAGGGGTGTTACATGGTCTCTTTTGGATACTCCAAAAAGCACTCTCGCTGCACTGTTCAAGGCGAGTTGAAGAGGATTTAAGGTAGATTGAGGAAGCCCTTGTAGTATGGAGTTTGCGTAATCGAAATGGGGAATGATTAGAGCCTGGTAAACAGTACAGAAATCGTCTGGATCAATCAGTTGGTGAAGATGTCTGAGGGAGCAGATCTTGAAGTAAATTGCTCTTACTGTGTTGGATATGTGAGTCTTCATGTCAAGGTTTTGATCAAGAGTCACTCCTAGGTATCGGATATGGGGTTTTACTTGCAGCTTGGCATCTTGAACCTCCAGGCATGTAGGTGGTATGAAGTTCGAGTTCCTTGAGATAAAGAGAACCTCCGTTTTTTTATGTTGGATTCTGAGATTTTGTGTAAGTAGCCAGTTTGATATGGCGTTGAAACAGTTGGTTAAGGGAGTGAGGTCCATCTTATCTATGCAGATCGGCATGTATAATATATCAGCATATATCATACAATTGACATTAAAAGATCTGATGATGTTACATATAGGTTGCATGTATATGTTAAATAGTAATGATGATAGAGAGGATCCTTGTGGGACCCCTTGTCCTTGATGAAACGGATCTGATATTGCCCCATCTGATTGCACATGTTGCCATCTACCTGACAGGTACGAGTTACACCATTCGAGTGCTGTTCCACAGAGGCCCTTCTCTTTTAGACGGATAATAAGAAGCTCATGACATACTGAATCGAAGGCTGCCGCAATGTCCAAAAAGATGAGTACGAATCCATGCCGGATGTTGTCAATGCCAGAGTTTAGGTTATTGAGGAGGGTGGTAAGGAGAGTCTCAACACCATGTGATTCTCTGAATCCATGTTGGCATGTATCCAACGGAGCTGCAGAGTCAATGTGGTCTTGTAACTGCCTATAGACCACTTTTTCAATTATTTTTGCAAGCGTAGGTATGCTGGAAATGGGTCTGAGTCTGCTTTTTGTGGATCTAACTTGCAGTTTTTTAGTAAAGGTCTGATGGAGGTCTGTTTGAGAGCAGCAGGGAATGAGCCGGTGTCAAATGATAGCCTTATAATCTTGGATATTATTGGAGCGAGATCATTGCGGAGATCCTTTATCCAGAAGGCTGGGCAGGGATCAGTGTGTGCTGTGGAAGTATTGAGAGTTGAAATAATGTCTTCAATCAGTTTTAATGAGGGAGTAGTGAATGACATTAAAGGTGTTGGGTGCCCTTGAATTATAGGGGCAGAGGGTATTGCAATTTTATTTGTCCGGCACATCTTAGATTGTATGTAAGCAGCAAATTCTTGCGGGCTGATTTCGCACTGGTGCTCGGGTGATGGTTCCTTGGCTAATTTCTTGACTAAACTAAACAGGTCATGAGGTTTATTTAGAGCACGTCTCAGGGTGTCTGTGTGGTACTGTTTCATCTTTTCTGCAATGGACTTGCGGTGAGTAGCAAGATGCTGCATGTATGCAGTCTGATTGCTATTAGTGTGTTCCCCTACCAGCAGAGGTGGAGACAGAGAAGAAAGATGTAGAGGTTTCTTTATGATTTCATCCTACTATTAATGCTGATGCAGCTAGGGACATATTCCAGTATTTTTCTGTCTCCAGCAGATGGTGGATACCTTCTGCTGCAGCTCTGTGAAAATCTTTGAGAAATTGATTTAGCTCATGAGTAACTGCTCTTTGGGGAGACTTTCTCAATTGAGCTAGACTGGTAGGGCTCCTGAAGAGTCACCTTTAAATCTGGTTTTCTCCTGGGTCTATCCCAAAGGAGGAGGGCTGTTGGTTCAGTTCCCCATCCTTCCCTGGTTAAAGACTGGTTGAACAGCCAGAATTGTTGGATCAGGACCCCGCGCCTAGCACAGACTTAGTACCCCCTTCCCTTCCTCCTCCCCTGGCTCTCCCCCCAAAGACTGAATGAAAGTCTTCAGAGGTATGTGCCTGCAGGTATTGGTAGGCAGGGGAGGAGCATTGAGCCCAGCACAGTTGCTGCTTGAGGCTCCTTAGGAGTGAGTAACCAATTTAAGTACATGATTTAAGTTGTCTGCTCATCTAAACTTGTCTGTGGGGGCACCCCAAACTCGTCCGCTGGGCAGTTTGACTGTTAGACCTGGGACCATTTTGGAAGAACCATTGGTTGACCGCGTTTTATTTTCTCCCACCAGTTCCTGCCTTGTATTTGTGCTGTTTGCATACATTACTGATGCTTGGCTGTGCGATAACCCATGTATGAAGCTATGCGTGTTCCTGACGAGAAGCTTTAGCATCCCTGTTTAGGCATCTTCCACTCAGCACCGGTGTGTCCATGCTTCTGGCACGTGTGCATTCTGGACATAGCTCCTTCTAGTGCTTCTTAAAAGCCTACTATGGAAAGGGATTGCTGGACTGTGGTAGCTGCTTCTGTGACAGATGCATGTGGCCTAAGAGGAGACACTGTCTGGTCTGTGGCAAATTTTGAGTAACTTCACTGAAGTCCCTCTGTGATTCATGCATAGAGGCTTTTTTTTTAACCCTTCAGAGGTATCTCCCTCCTAGTTGATGGACAAGGACCCCCTCTTGTCAATTCAGTGGATAATCATGGGGGTGGATGGAGGAAAAGACCGCCCTGATGTTGGATTCCTCCTCTCATGCTGCTACCTTTGACCCACCTCTTCTTGAAGCTTCTTAGTGGGGTCCTGTAGCGGCTGGTCTACCCTCTGCTGGTGGAGGGGGGGGTGTGGCTGGCAAAGAATTCCCAGCCTCTGGTTTGTCCAGAGTTCTTTCTCGAGCAAGCCTGGTCCTTCTGGCAAGGCAACTCAGATCGAGAAGCCTCCAAGTCCTCCTGTTCACTCTCAGTTGGAGGAGGGTTCTGCTTCTTGGGGCATGCAAAGTCCTGCGAGAACACTGCCACAGCAGCACCCATGGCAGAGGTTTGATTCCAGGGACTCGGACCATCTTTCTTCTAGTCAGGATCCTCACTTGAACCCTAATGGTTCGGATGGGAGCATTACTTAGGTACGAATACTGGAGTGTGTCCCTAGCTACATCAGTGTTAGTAGAAGGATGAGGTCATAAAGAAAACTCTAAATTTTCTGTCTCCACCTCTGCTGGTAGGGGAACACAATCCATTTATCTGGACTGGTCTAGCAGAACTCAAGGAAAGGATATTATCTGGTAAATAAATGTCACCTGTGTTCTTAATAGACCAAACATTTAATAGTCCTACCTGAAGATGAGGTTGTCCAGCAGAGACGGGGTCCCATCCACTGGGTTGTGCGGCCACATGAAGGGATCTTTCCAGAAAATGAGAGGAACCTGCAGGGCAAGCCCCTTTCTTAAAGGATCTGTGGCCAAAATGCACTGAGATGCTGAGTGGTAACCATCAAAGGAGTAGTTTCGCAAAAGCTATGGAGGAAAACTAGGAACACTAGACTAATTAATGGTATACTCTGGCGGTGCACATGGGAGCATGACATATTCCTTAATTGTGTTCCTTCAGTGTGCAGCTCTGGCGCAAGTCAGCAGATACTGCACACCGCTGGAGTTAAGGCTTAAATGATACTGTCTTCACCTTAGCCTCACCATTGGATCAAGAGGCTGGGGCCAGAAACATAAACGCAGACACAAATTAAAATCAAATAAAATGTAATATAAAAAAGCAATTAAATAAAAGAGGAATAATGGCTACTAAGCACCACTGGAAATGAGGCTTTAAGGGATTCTGTCTTCACCTTGGTATTGGGTTAAACTACCTGAGTCTATACGTCAGGCTTCGTCTCTCCTCCTTTTCAAATCATGCTGAAGGCTCACCTATTTGAGGCTGCTTTTGGATTCAGAGCCCTTATTTTTCCTTGTGTCTCCTTACCTTCCCTACTTTGTACCCTTGTTCTCCCCTTTTGTACCCTTGTTCTCCCTACTTTGTACCCTTGTTCTCCCCTTTTGTAATGTCTGTCTTGATTAGATTGTAAGCCCTGATGAGCAGGGATTGTCTTTTATATGTATCTGTACAGCGCTGTGTACATCTTGTAGTGCTATATAAATGATTAATAGTAGCAGTAATAGTAGTCAAGAGGGCAGGGTCAGAAACGTCATTCACAGCAACTTGGCACTGGTGTTGGGTTGAGGGGGTGAGGCCAGAATCATCACTCACAATAACTTAATCTAGGTGTCATATTATAAAATTACCCTCCACTTGCCTTGTATGTCCCATGGAGGAGTATTCTAGATTCCATGTTCCTAAGTTAAGCTCCAGTATAAGATGATGTGATCAGGGGTGGTCGTTCCTGTCACTCAAGAGATATAAGAATATACAGTAAGATTTGCAATACTGGTTCAGACCAATGGTCCATCAAGTCTCCTGTCTCCAATAGTGGCTAATCCAGGCCTCAAGTACCTGGCAGGATGTCAAAATGTAGACAGACTCTATATTGCTGATCCCAGGGATAAGCAGCAGATATCCCCATCCACTTTAATAATGGTTTATAGACTTTTCCTCCAGGAACTTGTCCAAACTATTTTTAATCTCCGCTACAGTAGCATCATTTGCTACATCCTCTGGCAATGAATTCCAGAGCTTATGTGTTGAGTGGAAAAATTGTATCTCTTGTCTTAAATATACTACTTTTAACTTCATAGTGTGTCTGTTAGTCTTTGTACTTTTTGAAGGAGTTAACAATTGATTCATATTTACTTGTTCTACTCTGCTGATTATTTTATAGCCCTCCTCTATCATATCTCCCCTCAGCTATCTCTTCTGCAAGCTGAATAGCCCTAACCTTTTTAAGCCTTTCTTCATAGGGTATCTTTCTATCCCTTTTATAATTTTATTTGCCCTTCTCTATACCTTTTCTAATTCTGCTGTATTTTTTTGTAGATTTGGCAACCGGAACTAAACAAGGTGCATTCACACTAGAGTGATAAAGAGGCATTATGATATCCTTTGTTTTATTATCCATTCCTTTCCTTATCATTCCTAGCATTCTATTAGCTTTCAATGTATTTTCTATAATGATGCCTAGATCCTTTTTCTGGGTGGTGGCTCCTAATGTGGAACTTTGTATTGTGTAGTTATAGTTTGGGTTGTTCTTTCCTAAATGCATAACTTTACGCTTGTCCATATTAAATTTCATGTGCCAATTGGATGCATAGTCTCCCGATTTCTGAAGGTCCTCTTGTAATTTTTCACAGTCCTCTTGTGACTTAACTTTTAATAAATTTGTGGTGTTTAAAATTGATCATTTCACTCATTGTCCTATTTCCTAGTCAGTTATAAATATCTTGAAAAGCAGTGGGCCCAGCAGAGTAGTAGTATAATGGGTACACAAGGTGAGATAAGAATGATGTCAGCCAATGAGCATTCACTTCCAGGTTAGACCATGCCCACTCTTCGTACATACCTCACCCATGCCGCTTTGCACTCCAAACCACGTCCCCTAACCAGAATCCCCCACAACATCATGAGAAATGGACCCTGTCATTTTCAATGATGTCGCAAGAAATAGACACCAGCCACTTTTGATGACACCACCCCAGAAATTCAGGTTTAGTGCTACGGGGTTATACTGACATTACCGAAAACAGCGTGGTGATGATCTTTTTTTTTAATCAGCACATGTCACAAAACACACGGGAAGAAATAATTTTAAACATAGCATGAGAGCTTATTCAGGAACATTTTGGAGAATAAATATTATTTTTTTCTTTCATTCTGAGACTTGTCACAAAAGCAGTGGCAGGAAAACCAGGTTGATTTCAGTGAAAGATGTGTATTCTCGGGGTAGTTTCTCCAAATGGGTTAGTTTTGTGCATACCATGACAGACATGAACCTCACTTCTAAGCCAGTGGAATATGATCTCAGTCTCTCAAATTTACTACTAATTCGTAGTGTAGTTGCATCGTGCCAGACAGAGCTTCCTTCTGGAGTTCGCAAGATGTAACACATGGATAGTTTGTCAAGATGTGTTTGGAAATTCTTCTTTATAAAGTCTATGGCTACCAATATGATGGGAAATATTTCTGTATCTTTCTTCCACATTTTCTTAGGGGTATGTTTACTAATCGGCGGTAGTGGCTTCCATGCGATATCGGAGCCACGGCTCCATTAAAGTCACCACCGATATCGCATGGAAGTTGCTACCGCCAATTAGTAAACATACCCCTTAGTCTCTGTCTGCATTTCTTGGTACTTCAGGATCTTCTGCTTCTCCATGCAATTCACAGAATAATCATTTGGAGCCAATGTAGTTCTGGTGCTTTTCTTCTTTACCACTATGTTGGGTTTCTTCGCATTCAGTTCCTTATCCGTCAGAATGGGAATGTCCCAGATGATCATTACCTCTTCCAGGGCCATACCAAGAACTGTGTGAGTAGTGAAACTGCACAGGGAGCAAGCACAGAAGGGGGTGCTGATATCGTCAGTGGGCTTCCAGGAAGCTCAAAAAGAGTGAGTTATTGAACATGGATGTGGGGGAGGGAGGCATCAGATTTGCTAGTTGCACAGGGCACATATCTAGCTTAATACGGTCCTGACCTCATCATTCTCTGTAATTCTCTTAGTGTCATCATCCCAGTGCTTTTCAGAACAGTGATGCCGTAGTGTTTACCAAGTTTCCAGTGGATGAGGTGTGCTACTTTGTTGTGCCTTTGTATAGAAATTTTCTGCCATCAGAACTTCACAGCCATCTATGAGGTAAGTCACTGTTTCCAGGCCTGTTCTTGCAGAATCAACATATATCTGTTTTGCCAGTTTTCTCAATGCTCGCTGTAAACCATCTCATCCATAAACCACTTTTCTGAGCTGCAACTAGCAATCTCTCATCCTTTGATTTCAGTTCACCTCTCCTTAACCATTCATGTGACCATAGCATGGGTGGAGAAAAATCTGAACATGCTAGTATGTGGAAGAAAATGACATGGTAAATAACAATGTGATGGATTTCATGTGAGAACAAGCCCTTATACATTATAAAAGGAGTTGGTGATGACACTCAGTATAAACCAAGCAGCGACTATGAAAAAGATTTGACACAGTAATCCAAAAAAATAACAGAAAGAAGGGTTCCCAAGAGGATATTGTGGAAAGAAAGGGTTAACTAGAGACTGAGAAAGCTAGAAACAACCTTAGAAATAACGTTTCTGTAGAGTTTGTACTAATTGTAGGAAAAATCCTTGAGAGACTACAAAGAAACAAAGACTTTATTGCGTATTAATTTTTCTCAAGGTCTCTGGTTTTCTGAGCTAAGACATATTGCTTTCTCAAAATGGGTGCCCAGTCAAGCATGAAAGGTAAATGTTTCTCCAGAAACCTCCTTTTTCTGATATTCTAATTAAAGACTGGCAGATGTCTAGACGTAAATCATCTGTAAGCTTTGATCTGTTTGGGAGTTTTTTCACATTGCCGACAGTAAAAACATAAAATAATGCTCAAGCAGACATTGTGTGGTATAATTCTTTATTTCAGGATCCACAACATGCAAGATCAGTTTCTGTAAGATAATGATGCAGAGATGGAAGGTTACTCACTCACAGAAAATCTGAATCGGAGAGTCCAATAGATACCAGAGAACAAGAGATGTGAATTAACAGATTCTGAGCTGGAGGAGTTCACAGATGCACAAAAATTGTTCAGTTCTGAAGAGTTTACCGATTCAGGCGCTGAAACTGAAGATGCAGGTTTTGGACTAATCGATGATTGCAGCAGAGGCCAAAACAACTTATTTGCTGGAAAAACTAGGATATGTAAGAGAGAGAGAGGCGTGGTGGATTTATTAATGTCATAGGGGTTTTATGAAGGGGTGGAAGATGATTACAAATTTTACAAGTGTTGTAGAAGAGGTAATTCATTTCACATCAGTGTTGCTTTTTTGTAGGGAAACAATGGATCTTTCCTTTATAAAAGAGTCAGAGGACACACAATACTTACCCCCTAACAATCTGCCATGCTTGTGCTTTTTCTCTTCCTGTCAAAGGGACCCGGGGGTGGGGGAAGTTGAACATAACCAAAAGGGCAACAAAAAGCAAGGGCCTGAAAATATTTGTGATTTTAGCTGGTGAACTGACCTAGGACTCTCCAAAACACCACCGGTACACAATCTTTTCTGAGAAAACACTTTTAAATTTGTTATGGCATACTACATTGTAAAAAAGCGCTGGCATGGGGTGATGGAAGAAGATTGTGTGGCCTGTATAATGAGGGGACCAGGCCAAAGATAGGGCTATTGAGATGGGTGCTGAAACTTAGGAAAACCTGTGCCAAGCTGTGTCTGGACCGTATTGTAAATGGGTTATGCTAGTAGGTTATAAAATGGAAATATTGCTGCTTCGTAATGAATGCATTAACATAGTCATTTTTCTCATCAGAGCTATTAATTAAGCTGGAAAACCAAGCCAGCTGCTTAATATTGTAGTTTAGTTAGCTCTGTGAGGGATAAAGTAAAGTAAAGTTGGAACGTTGAATCCGTGACAGAGATTATAGGTCATTTAACAAAATAACCATTAAGATATGTAAATTTGTTTGTTGTGGTTTTTGCAAATATGTTTCTATTTTCAGAAATATTATCTGAATATGAAATGCAGATGGAAGATGAAAAAATAAAAATGCGTACTTTGATATAAAATAAAAATGTACTGTACAACTAAAACAGTTCATATGATTAAAACCTTTGGGCCCGATTTTCGAAAGGCATCTACATAGGTAGTGCCCTTCGCAAATCCCGGATAAGTTCCTAACGTGTCCAAATGTCATTGGGGCATGTTAGGGTTGTTCCGAGGTGGAGAAAAGGGCTAAATGGGTAGCACTGATTTTCTATGCTACCCACTTAGCTCTCTGCGCCTTAAGAATAAAGAAAAACCTCACCTAACTTTCAGGCGCAGGGGCTAAGCAGGTAGCATTGAAAATTTGTGCTATCCAGCTAGCTCTTGTAGCTTCCGGGTTGTGCGGCGAGACCCGGATTTTCAATGCCAGGGCCGCATATGACCCCGGCATTGAAAATAAGGGTTAGACAGATGGCAGGCAGGCTATGCGCCAACTCGGCGCATAGCACCATCCAGATGAAAATCGGGCCCTTTATATTTAAAATAAAGCCATTTTGTTGTGCATTTTAGGATTTCCTAGCAAATTGTTCAGTTTCTGCAATAAAATGCATAAATGCTTAGGGGGTTGTTTTAGAAGTCCTATTTGTGCTTTGGATGTCTGAAAACAGGCATAGAGACATCCAAAGCACAGAGAGGTCTCCAGAAGCATTTTAGAAGTTGGGTCTGTGGACATCCCCTGCATGAGGATGTCCACGTCTGAACGGGGGCATGGTGGACATGTGGCTGGAGCATTCCTATGAACCTGGATATTACTGCTGATCTCAGAAATGTCCTGGATGTCCAGATTCGTTTCTACGTTTATACCTGCTCCAGGTATGAATTAGCATCAGGAAAGTGCTCATTTTGGCCATAAAACATCCAGCGGGTGTAGAGAAGGTGACACTCCGCCATCCCCAATACTCTGCACAATTCCAGAAATAGCAGCAGTGGGATTTGAACCCTGGTTTCCTTGGTCTGTAAGGCCCTGTTACTTACAAGAGACCGATTACTAATTAAAGACTAATTTCCTGTATAGTCCAGATCCAAAAAGTCAGTACAGGTGCAATCAGAATCTCTGTGTATTAGATAACTGATGGACAAATACAGGCAAGGGAGAGGAGAATTTCTGTCAGTCCTCAGACATCAGAATCCCTCCTCCCACTGAGTACAATAGTCGTGTTAAATATATACATTTTTCTGATTTCCGTATACGTGCACA
The DNA here is from genome assembly GCA_033557465.1 of Ichthyophis bannanicus. Taxonomy (NCBI): domain Eukaryota; kingdom Metazoa; phylum Chordata; class Amphibia; order Gymnophiona; family Ichthyophiidae; genus Ichthyophis; species Ichthyophis bannanicus. The sequence goes on along the minus strand of CM066032.1, from coordinate 303,707,316 downwards.
GCTCCCAAATCTATCTCCCCCCCTTGTATCTCATCTCCTCTTGCCATCTGTTTCCTGTTACTTCCTTTCTATCCCCTTGTTCCTGTTTTAATACCCACTCAAGTTCCTATTCGTTTGCTCTTACGCCATACCTTCCAACCATCAACTGTCTTTTTCTTCAGGGCTTGATGTGCTCAGCATATTCTTCTTTGCATGTGCCTTCTGCAAAAACGTCTCTGCATGGACCCTTCAATCCAAGCATACACTTTTCTAAGGCTTATAATATATTTATGCTGGCCTGTTTCTTCTTGCCCACTGTAATGACAGACTGGTTGATATATATATATATTTTTATTAGAGCAGAATAAAGGCCATTGAGTGATTATGAACCAGGAACATATACCTAAACCTTATAATCCCTACAATTCTCCCATTTTTTTCTTTTTATTGTGGAGGAGATAAGACCAAGTCAGAGAATTCTGAAGTGGGGACTGCAGCATAGGAAACATTCACATGTGTATGGCATGTTTGAACAGGCATAAGGGAAGTGGACACCTTGGTACACTGTTTCTTACAACAGGAAATGGCAAGAGAAACAATACAACAAAAGGACAAGGCAAAAATTAAAAAGATGCCAGCAGAAATTAAAAGGCCTTTTAGACCAGTACCTAGCGAGTGAAACCAGGAGGTAAGGGATGAAAACCAATTACCTACATTCAGTCCTCCCTTAAAGTCATCAATATGCAAATCTGACAGGTGGCGTATCTTATCCATAGTATTAAGCACAAACACTGAATGATTCGCTATGACCGTACAACAAATAGTGGCATTAATAAAAGAACAAAGACCTCCCTCAGAGGCAAGGAGCAAATCTAGCGCTTGTCTATTTTGTAGGGTCATTTGGGTATTTTGCTCTAGGGACTCTGATAGCTTAGTTATAGAATCAGTAACAGCTTTCATTTGTACATGAATCAAACATTGTAACCGGTGTATAGCCATTCCTAATTCAGCAGTGAGGGCAGGGGTAGCAAAAGGAATCCATGCTGTCCATGATAAAGCATCTAATCGTGTTTTGGTCAAGGGGTAAGTAGAATTAATATATTCAAAAGATGCCTATATGGCCTCATCTTCAGAAACTTTCGCATCCCATGGACCTGATCCTACTAGAGAGCGTTTAACTCGCTGGAGGAGTGAATGAGTTTTGTGTGAAACATTTAAAGGAATAAGGGCAGAATAGAGAGATACACGGACAAGGGTACAGGGCAAGTGAGAAATATTAATTTTCTGTAATAAGGCTTCCCCACAAAGAAAATAGTGACCTGTTAAAGCAGAAATCTGTGTAGAGGAACGCCATTTTCTTGGAAATGTATTAATATTACCCAAATAAAGGTTAGATTGTAACTTCCCATGACTGTAGGTAGAGCGCTGAGACTGGGGAGTATAGCAGGAACTAAAAGGGACTTTACCTCCAAGCCAGTAATCATAATGACCAGAAGGTAAATAAGGACCCACAAGTAGGGCATCCTGCCAATAATTGGAATCCACTAGCAAAGGCACTAGGGTGATATTATCTGCCAGGGACAGGGTGGAGGGGTTAGCAGTAAATTGTGACACATACGTAGAATTACCATGGCGAGGAACAAAAGTTCCAGCAGCTATATGCCAAGAAGCATTTTGGACATTATAAGTAATATTGCAGCGAGAGGAAAATGAAAGACGCATTAGTCACAAGACAATAAGTAAATCGCATCTCTAAAGGAACATAAACAAAGAAAGGTTCACTGGAGGCATTCACAGACTCCCATGTGTCAGTACAGTCTATGGATTCAAAACATGGAGCAGTAAAGTTTTTGTTGTCCCAACAAGAGACCTTACCATTAATTCCGAGAGGGACAAAGGATAAACCGCTACGGGAGCATCTTTTATAGCTTTAGGGATGGGGGTGCATATTAAACAATCAGAAACATTAGTTAAGCGTAAAATATCCAGAACAGATGATTGCCATAAATTGGAGGCAGATGCTGTAGCTCTAGGATGACGGGAAAGGACAGAAGGACTTTGATTATTTAAAAACATAGCTAACTGATCATCAAGGATAGTTGATTTCCAGGTATTGGGAAGAGGGAGGGACCTAAGGGAACGATTCAGGGAGGAGGTGGTAGTGGTGGGGGGTGACTTAGTGGCAGGGACACAAATGAAAAATAAAAGCCATGCTAGGAGAATCGCAAATAACATGAAACAATATAAAAAGGCATACGTAAGAGCAGGAGAGGCAGACATGTTATAGAAGATTAATCAAAGTCCAAAGCACAGTTCAAGGAACCCAAAGGTGGGCAATATGAGTCCAGGTTTGGCCAGAGTCCAACAGAACAGCAAAAGGAGTGGACGCAGAAACAATATGGGGTCCTGAATATGTTGGATCTTGCCAGGAACTTCGATGAGGATTTCTGCGATAAACTTTGGTCCCAACTGGAATCAGACTTTCCTTGGGAAGAGATGGATGTTGATCACGGATGGCACAGCGTCGGGAGATTTCTGCTAAGGCTAAACGCAGACCTGCAATGTAAGGAGATATAGAGTCTGGTAAGGAAACAGACGTTTCAGACAGATTGTATAGCAACAATCGCCTGCCAGTACATATTTCATGTGGTGTTAGAGCAACATTCTTCAATGGGCGATTCCTGAGCTGAAACAAAGCTAAAGGCAGGGCCTGTAACCAGGAAAAACGTTTGTCTGATTGAATCAAACGCAGTGCAGTCTTGAGCAGGCCATTGGTCCGTTCAACGAGACCATTGGAAGTGGGGGATAGACTGAGACATACTTCCAGTGCAGGTTCACTGCTGTAGAGAAAAGATGCATTAATTGATTCCGGAAGTGAGAACCATTATCAGAATAAACAGTTTGGGGAATGCCAAAACGGGGAAACAAATGTTGTGAAAAGCATTTGAAAACTTCAGCTGCAGTTTCCTGTTTACAGGGAAAAGCCTCCACCCATTTGGAGAATGAACAGACACAGACAAGAAGGAATCTGTATCCATCTACACGGACCTGCATATCTGTGAAATCTACATACCAGGAAATGAACGGACCCTGAACAACAGGGAGATGACCTTGTAGCATTTGTTTGCCCTTCACAGGAGAATTCTCTAAACATTGGGGACACTGCTGGCACAATTCCTGCACCCTGGCCCTAAGACGGGGGTACCAGAAGAGCCCAGAAATTTGTGCACAAATGCTGGAGGCAGGGGCATGGGCTACAGAGTGTAACAAGTGACACAATTGTTGTAAAGACCAGAGTGAAATGCAAGCCTTTCCGGACGGGTGAACCCACAACTGTTTGTGCTCTGAACATCCTAACAATTTCCACTTCTGCACTTCATCTTGCAGAAAATTCTGCTGATAATCCCGGAGTGAGGGTAAGGGATAAGTCTTTGCTCGTGTAGTAACTAAAATGGGGACAGCATCTGTAACTTGTCTAGCTGCTTCATCAGCCAGAGCATTTCCGAAATGTAAGAAACCATAATGTCTGGAGTGGCCAGGGACCCAGTTACAAGAAGTTAGAATACCTTTCTGCTGGCGCTGCAGTAACAGGTCATACAAGTATAGAATCAATGATTTGTGTACAAGCTGACTACTAGATGAAGTAACAAATCCCCGCTGTAACCAAATCTGGAGGTACTCCCCACACAATTTTTTAACATACTGTGAGTCAGTGTAGAAAATCAGGGGCGTTTCCAGACGTTCCTCTAGGACAGCTAATATAGCACACAATTCAGCTGCCTGTGCTGAATATCCCTGATCCGAGTCCAGAGCATACTGTAAGCGATGCTCAGACACTCCATCAGGGGTCACCAGCACAGCAGCAAATCCTACAGCACCCTTCTGTTCTGATCCATCAGTAAAACAAATTTCACTATCTGGTGGCATGTCAGAGGGTGATACCATAATGGATAAAATTTCCTCATAGGGGGAGTCACATACTGTGGTATGAACATCTACCACTGTCTGTAGCCAACTTAGTGGGCACGTGGAGGCAGTGAGAGGGCGGAAAATCACTCCACTGTTCAAAATAGATGCACAGGCTTGCTGTAATTTAGTCGGGGACAAATGTAACGTGTCTTTGTTTAGAATAGCCTTCAGTTCAATGGACTGATAGAGAATCAGGGTAGTGGGAGTGAAAATAGACAAAACTTTCTCTATTGCTGCTGCGACCGCAATGACTACTTTTTCAAGGTCAGGAAGGGGGAGTTCTGTACACCCAAAAATACCAGACAAGAATGCCAAAGTAGAAACCCTGTCCTGAAATAGTATGGCTGCCCAAGCTTGAGAGCCCGTCACTACCATCAGTTGAAAGGGTTTGTGATGATTCGGCAAATGTAAGGCTGGAAGACACTTTAAATCTTCCAAAATGGACTGGAGCACGCTTACAGCACAAGGGTCTAAAGTAATTTTGTCTGAATTTTTTACACCACCCTTCAAATAAGGGCGGAAACAAAGAGTCCGAGAACTAAAAGCTGGGATCCAATTTCTACAGAAATTTAGGGTACCCAAAACGGAACGAAGTTCTCTCACTGTATTGGGGACAGGTAACTGTAAGCCATGTTGTACTGTCTTGTCTCCCACCTGAATAGATCCTTGGCTTAACTGAAACCCCAAAAAGGTAACTGTTGTCTGCACGAGTTGTGCTTTCTCTGCATTTAGTTTGTACCCTTTCTCATGCAGTTCCTGTATTAACTTCTGTGTGTACTTCTGCATTTGTGCATAGTCTGACCCAGACAGTAAAATGTCATCTACATATTGTAGCAAACACATCTCTCCAGGGAGATGTGAATTGAAATCCTGTAAATCTTGTGAGAGAATCTGGGAAAATATACTAGGACTATCGACATACCCCTGGGGTAGTCGTGTCCACTGGTAATGTACTTGGTCAAAAATAAAAGCCAGTAAGGGTCTAGAATCAACATCAATTTCTACACTAAAAAAGGCATTTTTCAAATCTAATACTGTAAAATATTTGTACAGTTGTACTGTATTCAATGTGGTGGCTGGATTTGCAACTGCCGGAAATTGAGTTTCCACTACTTGGTTAAGTGCCCAAAGATCATGCACAATGCGCCACTTTCCATTAGGTTTACTAACTGGAAAAAGAGGAGTATTATATGCCGAAGTACTGTGTTCTATTATGCCATGTAGTTTAAGCTGATTAATTTCCTCTCGTGCACCCTCTATAGCTGCCTGCTGCAAGGGGTATTGGGGCAATTTTGGACCCTCTTTCCCTTGTTTTAATCGTATGTGAACCGGTGTACCTCGTACCCGCCCATATGGACTAAGGAGGTAAGTGCCAGTTTCACTTATCCCTGCGGATTGAAATGCTCCTGCCACTAAGGTGACTTGGGCTTTTACAATTAAATCTCGTCCCATCAAATTTATAGGACAGTGAGAGGCATACAAAAAACTATGGAAGATGGCAAATTGTGGCCCTTTCACCCAAATTGGATTAGTCACGGGGGTTTTTACTGGCTTACCATCAAACCCAGTAGTCATTACACTGTCTCTGCCAATGGTTCCACCTATGGGCATGGTGTTCAGAACAGAAAGTGTAGCTCCAGTATCAATTAAGAATTTCATTACTTGGTCATTCAAAGTTAATTCAATATGGGGCTCCTGTGTTCCCAGTGTCACCTGCATATTATATATACCTAGTCATTGTCTATTTTCCCTATTGCCATAGCCTGTCCTATTTGGGGGCTGCCAGGTAGGGTATTGGCGGGGTCTTGCAGGTGGTGGGGGACCTTGGTCATATTGTCGCCGCCCTCCCGGTAGTGGGGCACGGCAGACCCGTTGCAGGTGACCCCTCTCACCACACCGCCAACAAGTGAAATCTCTCTCCCTGTCCTGCTCTTGTCTGGGGAAGGATCGTGGTTCCTGACCCGTGAGCTGACCATGCTTTTGAACATTCAAAACTCGCATGAATTGTCTATACATGTTTTCAGAATCACTGTCTACACTACTGTCACTCTCACAATCGTCATTGATTTCATCAAGTTGTTTCTGCTGCTCTTTTACTTGTTGGCGTAAAGCCTTTATCAATTTTGTATCAGCCGCAGATCTGCTGACCTTTTCTCCCTTTTTCTTCTCCTGTTCTATTTCTTTCAATTGTAAATTGAATAAACGAGCTTGGGCAGCCTTTCTGTCCCTCTCTGGTTTATTCAATTCTTCCTCAGCTTGTCTGATAAAATGAAAAATATGTGCCTGTTGTTTCTGCCATGGTTCTGATTCTAATGCCACTATGTTTTTTAGCTTTAACTGGATAGGCAAAGGTAAGGTATTGCAGAGAGTCTGAAAAAACATGAGAGCCATGTTAGGGTCATTGTGGGGTACACCCATCTGGGCCTACCATAAATCTTGAAATTTAGCCAAATAAGCACTAATATCTTCCCCAACCTTAAATTGCATTGAAGTAAGGGGTCCCATACTTCGTTGGGTGGAATAAATGTCCCTCAAGGAGTCCCATACCATATTACGATAAAGATTAAAAACTGCCCCATCATAATGGGGATGATGTACCATAACCCCTCTGATATGGGCATTTTGAAAAACTTGATTAGCCGCATTATTACCCAAAATTCGGGCTAGTAGGGCTTTTACATCTCCAATTGCTAAAGTATAACCTGCTGTTAATCGTTCAAATTTTTGTATCCACGCTCCCGCTCCCTGATTCAGGGGAGGGAGTTGCTCGGCCAGATTAGTCATATCGGTAAAACTCCAAGGGATATATATTTCTTGCCCGTGGGGAGTATGCCGCACGGGAAATATCAAATGATTAGGTGTTTTGGGGTTATTGGGATCTTGTCCCTCATACTTTTCCCATACCCTTAAACCTGCTTCCATATACTTATAGTCCCATTGTGGATCTCCCTCCCCTCCACGGATACATCTACGAGCTAGGTTTAAATCTGTAGTATTCAGGGACCCTTGTTCTGGCCAAATTCTCATTTGAGGGGCACAGGCTGTAGTCCACCCATGTAAGTTTGAACTCCAATGATATACATAAAAACCTTCACCTCCTTTTTCATTAAAAACAAAATCTACAGGGGTTTTCTTAGGTTGAACTGCTTCTTTAGAATTCTGCACGGGTAGGCAGTGATATTCGTGGGCTCTGGTCGTCCTGTTCCTAATATCCTGCCTACTCTCACATGGTTTTTTAGAAAAATAATCATGCTCCCATTGACCTTCTGGTAAATCAATACTACCAGGGAATTTGTCCGCTGACATCACTGGAGACCTATCGCAATTAATGGAGTCAAGGACAAAGGGAGTGGACTGTACTTGGGTTTGATCACCCCCTGTGGCCCCCAGCAATGACTGGTCACATACCGGGGGCTCAGGGATTGGATCAGGGGTCAAATGTAATTTACCTGCTACCTGAACCCATCCCGTATGCTGTTCCCGGTGGGGAGATGCAGACCGGGATCTTCTACGTGGTTGGGAGTTACTATTTCGCATTATGTCTTCCAATTCCCGATGGGGATATATTGGATTACATGGGGGAGTCTCAATAAGAGATGGTGTTTTTTTTCTCATCCCAGTATCTAACTCTTTCCTTGTGTATTTCTGCTGGTCTTTTGTCTTTAATTTTATCTTTAGGTCTGTCCTCTAATTCTGTCTCCTTGGGGTCTAAATCTATGGAAGGGTCTGCATAACCTATCGCTGCCATTGTACGACTCTCTGTCGTCCAATAGGGGGGTGGATCATCACTACTGAGGGTTTTTGGATCTACCTGTTTCATCCACATGGAAATGTACCTTAAGTGTTTCAGCTGACTAGCCCCAGTTTTATGAAATAAAACATAATCCCTAATTTTTACTAAACAACGACCATCAAAGGACCCCTCAGGTGGCCAGCCAAGAGGAGTTCCAGGAGCAGCGCTCCATTTTGCCCATTTAAGGCAAACTTTCAATATTTCCTTTCCTAATAAGAGATTATCTCTCATCATCCGTTCAACCGGAGTCACTGGGGAAATTTGGTTTACCATTATGTCCTGATTGCCATCTTTCTTTCTCCTAAACAGAGACATGATTCCTACGTGCAACTTTTTATTTAAGGGTCTCAATACCCACCCTCTTTATTTACAGAGGAAGGAAGTGCACGAAATGTCCAGGACACCTTTCAAACAAGAATTCGCTTCGTTCAAGCCCAGCCAATCTCCTCGCGGAGGTATGGAACCGTGAGCAAGAACACACACGCGCTTCGTGTCAGATGACACGTACTGTCTCAATCACTTATCACTCAGTCCCAGTTTATAACAGCAAATTATTCTTACACTTTATTCATATAACAAAAAGAAAAATGCATATAACAAAGACAAAAATTAAACAACACTTACCAAGCTTGGTTAAAAATACTCACGACGCCGTCATTACAGCCGCCGTCATCCTAGGGAATCCGTCACTCACTTCTTCTCCGGTCTCTACTACGCACCGGAAACGTACTTCCCTCTTTCTTGAGGGGAATCCAAATCTTTAAATTTGTATCTTGGTCATAAAGACCAACCCGTAGCCCAATCCCGGGTTTCGGCACAAATTGTAAGGCCCTGTTACTTACAAGAGACCGATTACTAATTAAAGACTAATTTCCTGTATAGTCCAGATCCAAAAAGTCAGTACAGGTGCAATCAGAATCTCTGTTTATTAGATAACTGATGGACAAATACAGGCAAGGGAGAGGAGAATTTCTGTCAGTCCTCAGACATCAGAATCCCTCCTCCCACTGAGTACAGTAGTCGTGTTAAATATATACATTTTTCTGATTTCCGTATACGTGCACAGCTCCCAAATCTATCTCCCCCCTTGTATCTCATCTCCTCTTGCCATCTGTTTCCTGTTACTTCCTTTCTATCCCCTTGTTCCTGTTTTAATACCCACTCAAGTTCCTTTTCGTTTGCTCTTACGCCATACCTTCCAACCATCAACTGTCTTTTTCTTCAGGGCTTGATGTGCTCAGCATATTCTTCTTTGCATGTGCCTTCTGCATGTGCCTTCTGCAAAAAAGTCTCTGCATGGACCCTTCAATCCAAGCATACACTTTTCTAAGGCTTATAATATATTTATGCTGGCCTGTTTCTTCTTGCCCACTGTAATGACAGACTGGTTGATATATATATATTTTTATTAGAGCAGAATAAAGGCCATTGAGTGATTATGAACCAGGAACATATACCTAAACCTTATAATCCCTACAGGTCCTAGCCCACTACTCTATCCATTAGGCTATTCCTAGACATCCATGGGCTGGAAGACTATTCTGGTGACGTCTATGTAGACGCCCCTGCAGACGTCAATATCGGGCATGTCCATGTTAGTGAAATAGTGCCTGAGCTTGAACATGCCCGGGGGTATTTTTTCCATTTTGGCTTGGATGTCATTTGTAAAATTCCACTTCAGGTGATGTTACAAATCCACGTAGCCTATGAGCTTTTTAATTTGGGGAATGGGGGCCACGTACACATTGCAGAGCGTCTCCTACAAGGTAAAGTTTTGGAAAAGGGGACAATATAAGACTGAGAGGAACAGAGCTCTAGATGGTTAATCCACATCTCCTAACAACTGAGCCAGTTTGTACAATGAAATACCTAGGCCGCTTTGATGCCAAGTAATATTGAAAATAGCTCACCGATGACAAGGCATGGAACTGTGTGGATTTTTGTAACGAGGGATGGGGGGGGGGGCACATACATATAAAACATCTACAACCAAATGTCTGGGGAAAAAGGAACAATCCGCTTCCCAAGCTAAAACAACAGACAGTATGATAAGATTATGAGGAGCAGAGCTCTAGAGGGCTAATTCTCTTACAATGTCTGTGAATGGATAATCCATCCAAGAGAAAGTAAAGAACTTACTAGAGAGTTGGAAAGAAGGAATCAAATGCGTTATAAAATGCACACTAAACGCAGCAAGTTCAACCATTACCTGGCACAAATTCTGCTCAATCTACAGATTGCATCAGAACCTGGTTCCTCAACCATCAACATGGTAAGTAAAAGTAGCTTTTTTTATATATTGGCTCTCTAATGTTTTTCTACTTCTGAATCTATAATTATTTTAAAAACGGGAAAGGAAGTCTAGATTTGTAAGTAAGCTGTCGGTTACAAAATGGAGGCAACAATGAGAATTTTTTGTTCTCCACCAGGTATTAGAGCTAATGCTTTACAAAGTGTTTTCATCCCTTTCTTCTTTTTAGTTTTAGACCAATAAACTGTTACAAAACCAGTATCAGCACCAATGTTCCCGATTAACCTGCACTGGGTCTGCCGCCAACATTCCTGCCAGTGGGGGGAGGTGCAGAGCGATTGACGCTCTGCCCCTCCGCCCCTCCCCCCACTTGCAGAAACGCCGGCGGAGGACCCAGCACAGATTAAAGAGAACATTGTGAGGGTGCTGCGGCGTGCGTTAGACACAGGGTCTAACACATGCCGCAGCACCCTCGCAATGTTCTCTTTAGCAGGTTAGCGGAAACATTGATCAGCACCAAAGTCTGACCAGCCGCCACAGCTTGAAAAGACCCCAACTGAATAATCAAAAAGACGGCAGAAAATGAACCAATCATAAGAAAGCAGACTTATTATTAAATTCTAAAAGAAAAATAATGTGCAAAATTTTGCAATACTTTTCCAAAAAACCGTATAAGATGCATTTCATGTTATTATACAGGTATTATTAAAGTAATGTACAAGAAAATAGTGTTTTATAGGTGTGTTCTTTTTTCATTTAAGAAAGTGATTCTGAGATTATCACGCTACCGGGCACATTGACAAACTCTAACCAGCAGCCAGTTCCATATAAGAAGCCAAAAGATAAACAAAATAGTGAGTATTTTGGATTTATAAAGATATAAAAAGACTTTTACCCCTCCTAGGGTTTATGTCAGTTGTAAGACAGAGTGTATTAGCTCTATTTGTTTTTTCATTTAATCCAAGAAAATATTAGAATGCCACATCGAGACATCAAGAATATGAGAAAGAAATCTTAGCCATTTAGGTATAAAAGAAATAGCTCTCAAATGGTTTAAATCATATATATCTGACCGATCACAATATGTACAAATTGATCAAGATGCATCACCACCATTTCCACAAGAACAGGGAATACCACAAGGCTCATCACTTTCTGCCCTCTTGTTTAATCTATATCTACAACCGATATGCACCATCTTCAAAAGACATAATATAAACTACCACATTTATGCAGATGATATTATGTTGTACACCCCGATTAACACAAATGACCCTAACTATGATAACCTATCAACCTGCCTCTCTGAAGCCGAATTATGGCTTCGATCAAGGAATATGCACATTAATTTTAAGAAAGATGAAGTACTATTTACTTCGAGAAACCCTAACTTCTCACCTCCGTCAGATATTAAACTCCAAAACTTCTCCCTCCCGGTGAAGCAGGAATTAAAATATTTGGGAGTCACCCTTGACAGGACTCTTAGCTTCACCTCTCACATTAAGAAAATAGCCAGAACAATCTATTTCAAGCTTAGAACTATCCAGCAGCTTAGACCACTTATAGAAAAAGACGATTTCAGAACCATTACTCAAATTCTAATAACACCCCACCTTGACTATTGCAATGGTATACTCAAAGGCATAACAAAGAAGAATCAAAATATACTTCAAATGGCTCAGAATGTTGCCGCAAGAATAATTTCAAGGGCTAAATTGTCTGACCACATTTATCCCATTTTTGCGAGGCCGCGGGCAGGGTCCCGGCGGCAGGCTTTAACCGGGCGCGCGGCCCGGTGCGGGGACCCTGCGCGCTGCCCGGGTCGTGGCGCACGAGTGCGGGGTTTAAATTGATTGGCTCCCGTCGGTCGCAGCTGTGCGGGAGCCAATCAATGGGGTTGTTGTTGGGAGGTGGGGGGGTGAGTTCCCGGCCGGCAGCCTCCACGTACTCAGTCGGAGCGGAGGCTGCTTGGGGGTGCCGGTGTGGGTTTTTTCGGGGGCAGAGAAGCGGCGGCAGTGGAGCGTGTCGGTGCAGCCAGCTGGGGTCCCTGGAGTCGGGCATTGCCGAGGTGCCCACAGGCAAGTTGGGGGGGTGCCAGCTCCTGGTGGGTTGGTGTGTGGGGGGTTCTTGGTGCTGGGGGAGTGTGGGGGTTGTCTGGGGGTGGCTCCTTTCCGTGGATAAGATAAAAAAAAAAAAAAGACGCTAATCACATCCAGGAGAGTCAGGGCCAGCTAAGAGGGGGTTGTTGGGCCTGGTGGGATGCCTGCTCCGCGTGGTTGGGCGAAAAAGGGGGGTTTGGCCCCGGAGGGTGCTGCTGGGGTAAGGGGGCGGAGGGGTTCAAGGTCTGGTGGGGGGGCCGGGACGGGCAGGGAGTTGCCCAGCCCTGGGGGGGGCAGAGGGGTCGTGGGGCTTCTGGGGGGGTGCTGTGTGGGGGCGTAAAGGGGCGAAGGGGGTTCGGCAGTCGGGGGTGGGTGACGGGGGTGAGCGGGGTGACCCGTCCCCCAGTGGGACCCAGGGGTCGGGCGGGGGGCATCAGGGGGTGGTTGGGGCTTCGGGAGGTGTGAATGGGGGGTGGTGGGGGTTTGGAGGGAGCGCTGGGGGGTACGGGGGCAGCGGGGGGTGTTTTGGAGGTGCAGGGGCCTGGGGGAGGGTTGCGGCCAGATGGTGCCCAGTGGGGCAGTGGATATGGCGTCCCTGCAGGTTGGCTTCATGGTCCCGGTGGATATGGTCCGCTGGGGGGGCCTTCGCCGTGGGAACAGTGGTTGGGTGGGGGGCAGGGTACGTCTCGGGCAGATTGGGGTGGCCTTTGGCCTCAAGCTTGGTCCCTGGCGGTTCCCCCCCGTCTTTTTCCTTTTATGTCTCTGCAGGGGCAGGTCATGGCGCAGCCAACATGGACATCGAGCGCCGCTGGACGCGAGAGCTGGTTGAATCCAGTGGTGGGTGCTGCGACGCAGTACGGAGCGGCGGCGGAGTCATTGAGTGGACGGCCCTTGGATATCGCGCGGGCCGGCGGTGAGGCCAGTCAGGTTGCAGATGGTACGGCCGCGGCTTCGGCGGCTGCTGGTGGTGAGCCTGGTGAGTTGACAGGGGTGTGGCGAAGGGGGGGTGCGGTTTCAGGAGGGGAAGGCGGGGGGCAGTCCTGTCAGAGGCGTCGTAGCTCCAAATCGTCCTCGTCTTCTTTCTCTTCGAGTGTTTCATCGGCAGGGTCTGGGGGGGAGCCAGGTCAGCAGGAAAGGGATGGCGGGGGGGGGGGGTAGGCTCCAGTGCGGGTGGTGGAGCCGCATCGGTGGTGGTTTTTCTGGAATTGTGGGAGGGGGTGCCGCGGAAGATTAGGAAGCGGCGCTACATTGATATCTTCCGCTTACTGGAGGGGAGGAAGCATTCAGGCGAGAGTCGGAAGAAGAGGAAGGAGGACGAGAAGGCCGGTAGGGTTAAGAAGGTGGCGCGTAATGTGGTGAACTGGACGCGATCCTTTTTGCGGTTGGCCAGCGTGTGGGGTCACCACACTCCGGAGCATTATGGTATGTTGTTGGCATACGCCGATTCCATCCTGGAGGCGTCTCAGACGCATGACAGGTGGGCTTGGCTGAACTATGATGAAAAGTTCAGGGACAAGATGGAGGAGAGTAGATCACTTTCCTGGGGCACGCAGGACATTAACCTTTGGCTGACTCAAATGTCGGCTAGGTCTAGTGCCGGTGGGGGGGGGGGGCGGTGGGAAAAGTAGTGTCGGAGCGGCGGGGGGGGCTGTGCGTTCCTTTCGCATGGGGGCGGGCGGTGTGCAGCAGAAGGCGGGCGCGGCGGGGGGCAGTGAGGTGTGCTGGCGGTTCAACCGGTCCACCTGCCCATTTCCCGACTGTAAATTCCAGCACGCCTGTTCCTTGTGTGGAGGTCCGCACCCGGCCACCAAGTGCATTAAGAAAGGTGCTGCCGGCGTTGCCGGGTCCGTGCCTAAGGGGCAGTGAGTGGTATGGGCGTGCGCCATCCCCGATTCAGGTGGAGGCCTTATTGGGGTGGCTGAGTCACTATCCTAGGAGGCGGGAGGCGGTGATTCTGTCGTTTGGTTTTTGGTTCGGTTTTGTTATTTCGGTGCGGAGTGCAGTGTCGGCGCCGAGTGCGCGGAACTCCCTGTCGGTGCGACGTTGGGCTGCGGTAGTTCGGGATAAGTTATTAGGGGAATTGCGGTTGGGGAGAGTGGCGGGTCCATTCAAGGAGCCCCCCGTTTCCCAACATGGTGATCTCTCCGTTGGGAATAGTCCCCAAGAAGGAACCGGGGAAGTTCCGGTTGATTCATAATTTGTCTTGTCCGATCGGGGCTTCCGTCAATGATCACATACTCCGTGAGTTTTGTACGGTCCGGTACGCGTTCTTTGATCGGGCGGCTCTGATGGTGAGGGCGGCCGGTCGGTCCGCCCTGATGGCGAAGGTTGACATCGAATCGGCGTTTCGATTGTTACCAGTACATCCGTCTGCTTTTCATTTGTTGGGCTTTTGCTTTCAAGGGGAGTATTATTTTGACAGGTGCATGCCGATGGACTGTTCGGTCTCTTGCACTTATTTTGAGATGTTTAGTACCTTCCTGCAGTGGGTGCTGGTGCAGAGGTCCGGCTTGACGAATGTGGTGCATTACCTGGACGATTTTTTGTTTGTGGGTGCGGCTCTGTCGGCAGAATGCCAAGAGATGTTATCCGAGTTTGTGCGGTTAGCGCGGGAGTTCGGTGTACCATTGGCAGAGAGTAAGACGGAGGGTCCGACAACGCGGTTGACCTTTTTGGGGGTGGAGTTGGATTCTGGGGAAATGGTGGCGCGTTTGCCGCAGGTTAAGATTGCCCGCTTGCGGATTTTGGTGGCTAATGTCCTGGCCTCCCCCAAGATTTCCTTGAAAGAGCTGCAGGCGCTGTTGGGGTCCTTAAATTTCGCGTGTAGAGTGATTCTGATGGGGAGGGTGTTTTCACGTCGGCTGGCATGTGCCACGGCCGGGGTGCGGAAGCCTCACCATTGGATTAGAGTCACAGGGGCGATGAGGGCAGATTTGAGGGTGTGGAGTCGTTTTTTGGAGGAATTCAATGGGACTTCCGTTTTGATGGAGTCCGAGGTGTCCAGTGATGTATTGCAGTTGTACACGGATGCGGCGGGGGGGGCGGGGTTGGGAGTCTACTTCAGCGGGGCCTGGTGTGCGGATAGATGGCCTGAGTCGTGGCATGTTGCAGGGTTGACCAAGAACATCACCTTTTTGGAGCTCTTTCCGATTCGGGTGGTTTTGGAATTATGGCCGGATCAGCTTCGAAACCGTCGGGTACTCTGGTGGTGTGATAATGAGGCGGTGGTCAGTGTGGTCAATCGATACTCACCTAGGTGCTTGCGGGTGGCGGGCTTGATGCGGGAAGTAGTGTTAGCCTGTCTGCGGTTGAATGTGTCGGTGAAGGCTCGGCATATACCGGGGTGCACTAACAAGATCGCTGATGCTCTTTCTCGTTTTCAGTGGGAGCGGTTCCGGGCTCTGGCCCCAGAAGTGGACAAGGACGGATCTGTGGTCCCAGAGAGCTTGTGGAGCATTGGCCACGGGAGATGCTAAATCTGCTGAAGAGTTCGGTGTCAGCGGGGACTTGTCAGTGGGGCTGTGACCGGGTGGTCGCATTTCTGGTGGCTCATGGGTGGCAGCCAGGAGGGGTTCTGGTGGGCTTGATTGGTCAATATATTGTGGAGGCCAGGGGGGCTGGATTCTCTCGATCGGCGGTGCGTGCGCACTTAGCGGGGTTTAACTTTTTTGCGAGCGCGGTGGGTTGGGGCTCGCCTGCTGGGGGGGTTTTGATGCGGCGGCTGCTGCAGGGTTGGGAGCGCGTTCAGCCTACACCACGGGATTCGAGGTTGCCCATTACGCACAAGCTGTTGGTGAGGGTCTGCGGGGCCTTATCGCGAGTGGCGGCGTCGGCGTACGAAGCAACTTTGTTTCAGGCGGTGTTTTGCCTTGCCTTTTTTGGGGCTTTTTGAATCGGTGAGTTGGTCGCGGGCTCCGGGCGGGGGGGGGGGGTTGTTGGGGGGCTGCAGGCGCAGCATGTTCAGGTGGAGGGGGGGCGGTTACGGATCCTTTTGGCGAGATCCAAGACGAATCAGCTGGGGAAAGGTTTGTGGGTGTTGGGTGAGATCAGGGACCCGGGGACTTGCCCGGTTCGGGCGGTGAGGCAGTATCTGTCTGTGCATCTGGGTCTAGCGGGTGGTTTTTTTTGTGCACGCGGACGCACGGGTCTTAACCCGTTTTCAGGTAACGGCGGTACTGCGCCTGGCGTTGCGTGCGGTGGGGGAGGACCCTAAGTGGTTTGCGCTGCACTCCTTTCCTATTGGGGCTGCCACTAGCGCGGCGGCAGCTGGGTTGCCTGAGCAGGTAATTCAGGGCATTGATAGGTGGCGCTCTCAGGCGTTTAAAGGCTATGTGCGGCTGTAGGGGCTCGGGTTGTGGGTCAGGGAATTTGTTTATTTATTTTGCAGATGGGGGTGTTGAGCCTGGTGGCTGTTGGGTTGCTGGCCACCCTTCTGTCCACTGGGTGGGACGGCGTGCGGCTGCTCGGCCTATCGGAGTTAATCTGGGACTGGACTCGTCGGTGGTGGCTGTGACATGGCTGGGCGTGTGAGGACTTCGTTGGTCGCAATTGCCTTTGCTACAGCACCACGGGAGGACGTTGCGGCGGCCGGCAGCCCTGATTGTGCATCTGGGGGGCAATGACCTGGTGTCCTGGTCCTGCAGGCAGCTGATTCGGGCAGCGCAGGACAATTTGGGGGTGGTGCTTCGGATGTTTCCGGGTCTTATTTTGCTGTGGTCGGACATCATTCCAAGGCTGGCTTGCTGGGACCAGCGATGGTGGTCTCGGGGCCTGACGAAGATTAATCGACAGATTGGTCGATGGGTCTGTGAGAGGGGAGGTTATCAGATCTTGCACGACTGGGTGGAAGTCGGGTGTTCAGGGCTTTATCGGGCTGATGGGGTTCATTTGTCTCCAGTCGGTATGGACCTGCTCCTTAACGACTGGCAAGAGGCCTTGGAATATATGTCGGTCCGTGATGTGCACTGGTCGCAGCTTGGGGTTGGGGGGGCGGCAGCACATGAACAGGGTTCTGTGCCGGTGGCGGGATCCCGGAGGTTTCCGGGGTCCGGAGCAGCAGGCTACACTTGGGCGGGGGCGGGCAATGTTCCCTCAAATTTTCTGTAGGCTGTGTGCGCATAAAATATCAGCTGTGCAGCTTTTGAAGGAAGGTTAAATTTTTGTGCTTCACATAACGACACTCGGAGTACTATACTTTAAAATTTGACTACACGTCAGAATACAGTATGTACACCACATTGATTGCACTAGATAATATTGTAGAACTTGTGAAAACCGTAAATACACAACAACTTTTAAATTTTAAGATGTCTGTGTTGTTTTCTATCAGAATCAGAACCGTAATTTTTGTGTGCTCTGTTATAAAGTATGTGCGCTCGCTCTGCGAGGTATGTGCGCGCGCACACGCGCACAGCTTAGAGGGAACAGTGGGGGCAGGGTGCCCCTGACCAGGTCAAACCCCGGCCGACTTTTGCTAATAGCATGGCGAAGTCGGGGAGAGGGGCATGGCAACTTGCCGGGAGGCAAGTTATGGCATTAGCGGTAGCGGGCACTTTGCTAAGGTATGGCTGGTGCAGCCGGGTTCCGCTAATGGGGGGTTATGAAGTTTGATGTTGGTTTGTTGTAATTGTTGATGGTTAATAAAGCTGCGACCAGTTGTGTTCCATGAAGTTATGGTGTGATGTCTTATGTATGGGGGGGGGGGGGTTGGGTGTGGGGGCGGGGGAAAAGGGTAGGGCCCGAAGCACCGGGTCCGCCTGCCTCGGTTATATACTCTTTACATTGGCTTCCTGTTGCCAGTAGGATCCAATATAAAATCATATTGACTACATTTAAGTTAGTTAATAATATCGCCCCATCATATCTATCTACACTGATTCATAGCCCTTTAGATAATAGATTGAGAAGAAGGAGGACCCTTAATACCATTCAAGTACCAGATTCAATAAGAAAGACAAAGCAAATAACACGCAACAGCGCTTTCTCATATGTAGCACCTACACAATGGAATAACCTCCCTGACCAATTAAGTGAGATAAAAGATCTCCAAACGTTCCGAAAAGAACTGAAAACATACTTATTCACCCAACATTACTACCAATTCTCGGATCTGGCCTCTCACCCCCCATAGCTCAATCTGTCAATACTACCTAACTACTCACTTACAATTTAACACTATCCAAAGCTGATTGATGTCACAGGTTATAAATGCTGCAGTTTGTAAATATTCAAAAGTTTTACTTTAGTTACTTTAGTTTAATATTTGTTACTTTAGTTTAATATTCAAAAGTTTTTGTTATAAGTTGTAAATAATTACTTTGGTTTATATTTATTTATTTTATTTTTATTTAGCGTACATTTGTATACCGCTACTTCCAGCGATCAGGAGCGGATTAGATTACATGTCGGAGCTGTTTGATCAAGACAGAAAAATTGTAATATATACAAAGTGATTTACAGGATAAGCACAACACACAGCAGTTAGGTAACATTTTTACACATATGTACATCTTTAGTTCTGTGGGTGGCAAGGGTTAGTTCTCATTGTCTAGATCATGTTATAGTGAATCTGAAATAGGTAAGTCTTGAGTTTTTTCCTAAAGTCCATCAGGTCGTTGTTAGAGCGTAGCTCAGGCGGGAGTAGGTTCCAGAGTGCGGGTGCTGTGTAGGAGTATGCTCTATTACTTGTACCAGTTTTGACAGATCTTATACTTTTTGGTACGCAAAGGGTATTTAAATTGGTGGTTCTTCTGCTTCTGTTGAGAGGTTGTGTGTTGATTAGGTTGGAGAGGAAAGATGGTGCTGTGTTATGGATGAGTTTGAATGTGGTTATTAGGGTTTTGTATTTTATGCGAGCTACAGTGTAGTTCGATTAACACTGGCGTGATGTGTTCAGCAAAATCTTTTTTCATGATGATTCTAGCCGCCACGTTTTGCGCCATTTGCAGTATGTTCAGGGTTTTCTTTGGTAGGCCCTGTAAAATGGCATTGCAGTAGTCGAAGTGTGGTGTGATGAAAGAATGAGCTACTGTCCTGAAATCATGAGATTCAATGATGTTCCGTAGTGGTTGCAGGACTCTTAGTTCGTGGAAGATAGCCCTGTTTACTATGCAGAGGTGTTTTTCCATCTTTAGGTCGCTATCGAGCATTACCCCTAGATATTTTATTTCTTTCTTTGTGTGGTAGGTATTGTTGCACAGGGTGACTGTTGCAGGCGGGTTGATATCCGGTTTTCTTGAGATGTACATCACTTCAGTTTTTTTATGGTTTATAGCCATGTTGTTTCATTGTAGCCAGGTTTGCATCTCGCTTATGCATTCTTCTAGTTGGATGTAATTTGGATTATTTGCGTCAATTTGTGTATACAGCATAATATCGTCTGCATATATGTGGTAGTCGATTTTGTGCTTCTGGAAAACTTCGCAAATTGGTTGCATGTATATGTTGAAGAGAAGTGAGGAAAGAGCTGAGCCTTGAGGTATGCCTTGGGTTTGGGGGAAAGCCTCTGCTTTTTCATCGTTGAACTGGACCTGTTGCATTCTGTTTGTTATATATGATGAGAACCATTTTAGGGGGGTTCCCGATATTCCTATTGCTTCAATTCTGTTCAGAAGGGTTCCATGGTGTACTGTATCGAATGCCGCTGAAATGTCAATAAATATGAGAATAAACATTTTCTTTTTGTCTTCTAGGCCTTTGAGTAGGTTGTCCAGTAGTGCAATAAGCAGGGTTTCAACCCCATGATGTTGCCTGAAGCCGTATTGATGATCATCTAGGGTTTCGTTGTCGTCCAGGTGGTCTTGCAGTTGCTGTAGGACTGCCTTTTCAATAATCTTTGCTAGGAGGGATATGCTGGATATTGGGCGGTAGGATGCTGGGTCGTCCTTATTGAGTGTTTTGTTTTTTAGTATCGGTCTTATGATGGATTTCTTAAGTTGCGTGGGCATGGTTCCTTGTTGGAGTGATTGGTTTACTATATTCAAGACGTGTTGGGCAATCTCTAGTTTCGCTGCCATGACCCATGCAGCAGGGCAGGGATCCAGTGGGGAGGTTGTGGTGTTAATGTTAGTGATTATGTTCATAATTTGCTGGTCTTCGATTTTTCGGAAATTGTTCCAATCACTGACTCGGTTTTCGCTCGACGCCATGTTGAGTTGTGGCGCGGGGGGGGGGGGGGGCTGCGCCCAGGCATTGAGTGGGTTTTGTAGCCACATGTCGGTTTAGTTTGCTTGCGTAGTGATCTGCCAGGGTTTGGGCCTTAATTTTGTTGTTATAGTGATCATCTTGGGAGGTCTTGGTGAGTGATTTAACCAATTCGAACAATTCTCTGGGCTTATTTATGGCCTTGTTTAGTAAATTAGTGTGATGCGTTCTTTTTGCCAGGTTGACCTCGTTTTTGTATTTTGAGAGAAGAGTCAGGTATTCCGTTTTATGTTCCACGGTTTTGCTTTGCCGCCATTTTCTCTCCAGTTTTCATAGTTCTCTCTTCAATCTGGTCAGAGTTTCGGTGTACCATGGTTCTGTTTTGGATTTAGTTGTGTTAGTTGAGGCTTTCCATTAAGGTTCTGATGTTGCTTGTATTCCTGAGTTCCAACTGTTTATTAGATCATCGAGGTCCGTGTGTTCCAAGTCTATGTGTGATGTGATAGAGCTTATGAGAGCTTCTTTGTTGAATTTGTTGAATCTCCTTTGAGGGTGCGTTGATCGTTCGGTTTTTGGGTGCTTAGGTAGAGAGGGCACATGCATCTTGAGTTCTATTTGGTGATGATCGGACCATGGTACTTGAGTTATTTTTGTTACAGGTTTTTTTCCTCTGTTGTGTTGCTGTTTGGTGGGTATGAATACCATGTCCAGAGTGTTTCCTTTGTTATGGGTGGCATCACTTATTATCTGCTTGTAGCCAAGTTGTTCCATGGCTTCTAGGAAGGTGTTCGCCTGAATATGTGGAATTGATGCTAAATTTAAGTCTCCCAGGATGATTTGGTATTTTTTGATTGCGGTGGTTGAGATGTTTTCTAGCGCTGTAGCCAGTGTTTCGTGATGTGACGAAGGGGGTCTGTAGATTAGACAGATGGTTATTGCATTGTTTTCTACTTTGAGTATGTCGATGTCCTCAGTTGTGCTCTGGGAGGTACTAGTTAGAAATAAGGTGGATTCAGCAACGATTAGGACTCCTCCTCCCCTTTTGTTGGCGCGAGGGCAGTTGTATATTTTGTATCCGGGTTTGTTTATTTGGTTTATTATTGCGGAATCAGCATCAGTGACCCATGTTTCAGTGATGCAGAGGATGTCAGGCTGTTCATCTGTGATGATATTGTGGATGATGTGTGTTTTGTTCCTTATTGATCTGGCGTTGATTAGGATGATGGTGTATGTGTCCTGCGCTGGCTGGTATGCCTGTTGGTGTTTGCTTTGTCTCGCCATGGGTTTAGTACTGCGTGTTCTCTGTGGCTTAGAGTTGCGAAAATTCCGTGACGTTTTCTGGTTTACGAGGATAGGTCTTTGATTTGGTTGTGGTGTAGGATTGTCGAGGGTAGGGTGGTATTGAGTGTATTGAGTGTGTTGTGACAGTGATGGTATTAAAAGGGGGTAGTAAATATAGACTGGTCTCCAGGTGTAGGGCAGAAAGTAGTGCAAGTTTGGGTTGCAAGTGTGCGTCGGTATAAATATGCGCATACATAATATTAGCAAAATGTTGATGAGCTCCATTTCTCGTCTGCTCAGAGGCCTACTATGCAAAATTGTTATTTGGTTGTACTCTAATCGCTGCCTTAGTACAATGGATCAATATATCAGACAGTGGCCTAGTATATGCAGTTTGTTTACTCAAATGCAGGGTTAAAACTTATAGTGTTATGAGATTGCCTACATGCGATTTCATAGCTTACATCAGTTAAATACTAGGCTATCTACTCCGATCACTGCCTTTGCACAATGTAACAATGGCTTAGTAAAGACAGATAATTTTCTCTATGCAGTATCTAGTTTCAACATGTCAAACAAGCACCTGAATAGCAAAGTCTCGGTTTAAATCGCTTCTTTGTTTCCTCTGTGCCAGCAATAGGTTATCAATGGGTCATTTAAGAGTGTGCGTTACCTTTATCCGTTGTTTCTCGGTTACGGGCTTTGTTGGCGGGCTTAACTTCTCGTGTGGAGCTCAGCCCGTGAGGTTCAGTCGTAGTTTTTGCTGGTAGGGAGTTTGAAACTCACTGGAAGATCTGTGTTGTCTTTGCCGTCTGTGGTGAGGGTACTGGTTTGTAACGCTCTTAGTTTCTTGCCTTAGGGCCACCGCCTAAGGGCCACGCCAAAGGGCCCTCTGGCGAGGCCCTCAGGCGCGGGCCCACCCGAATGGCGCCTCTTTTACAGCTGAGCGTTGCTGCCCCGATTGGGCAGAGCGAGGTGGGTGGCCGGACGGGGCTGCTCTATCCCGTGCAGGGAGAGCAGCCTCAGAGCGGGAACGTGGCGGTCTTGCTTCTGCGCCCGAATGGCCTGAATATTGTTCTTTGTATATAGACACAATGGTGCATAATGTTCCATGTACTTATTTCCTTTGTTATTTATTTTATTTATTTATTTTTTATTTATTTATTTACATTCTCTTATATACCACGCTATTCTGCATCAGTGCGGTTTACATTGAACAAACTGAAATTACATTGAACAAAAGAGTAAAGTAGCCCAAATGCCCTCGAGTATGGAGCAGACAGAGCTTAAAGATCCCAATTTACCCATGTCTAACAATAGTCAAATTAACATGAATAAAATACATTCTCTAAAATGCTTGTATGCAAATGCTAGAAGTCTAAAGAATAAGATGGGAGAGTTAGAATATATAGCACTAAATGAAAGGTTAGATATGATTGGAATATCAGAGACATGGTGGAAGGAGGACAACCAGTGGGACACTGTGATACCTGGGTACAAACTATATCGTAATGATAGAGCTGATCAAATTGGTGGAGGGGTTGCGCTTTATGTTAGAGAGGGCATTGACTCAGAAAGGATTAAATTTTTGCAGGAAACAAAATCTGCTGTAGAATCTATATGGATTGAAATTTCATATAAAAGGGGGAAGGCAATGGCAGTGGGGGTGTACTATCGAGCACCTGGCCAGAATGACCAAATGGATGATGAAATGCTCAAAGAAATCAAGGAAGCTAACAAACGTTACAGCGCAGTAATAATAATGGGTGATTTCAATTACCCCGGTATCGACTGGGTCAGTGTCACGTCAGGACATGCTAGGGAGATAAAGTTCCTAGATGAAATAAATGACTGCTTCTTGGAGCAGCTGGTTCATGAACCGACCAGAGGGGAAGCCATATTAGACCTAGTCCTTAGTGGAACACCAGATCTAGTGCAAGAGATAAGGGTGTTGGGGCCACTTGGCAATAGTGATCATAGCATGATCGCCTTAGATTTAATTAGTGGAGGAGGGATAGTAAGGAAATCCACAGTACTACCTTTTAACTTTCGAAAGGGAGACTATGATAAAATGAGGAAAACAGTTAAGAAAAAACTAAAAGGAGCAGTTGCAAAGGTTAAAGATGTACATCAAGCTTGGGTGTTGTTGAAAAATACTATCTTGGAAGCCCAGACCAGCTGTATTCCACGCTTTAAGAAAAGTGGAAGGAAGTCCAAAAAACTGCCAGCATGGTTTAAAGGTGAGGTCAGAGAGGCTGTTGTTGCCAAAAAAGCATCTTTCAGGAAATGGAAAAAAGAGCCAAACGACGAAACCTGGAAACAGCACAAGCACTGGCAAGTCAAATGCAAGGCATTGATAAGGCAGGCAAAGAGAGAATTTGAGAAGAAGCTTACTGCAGAAGCAAAAACGCGAAATAAAGACCTTTTCAAGTACATTCATAGCAAAAAACCTGTGAGAGAGTCAGTTGGTCCATTAGATGATAAAGGGGTTAAAGGAGCACTAAGAGGCGACAAGGCGATAGCGGAGAGACTGAATGAATTCTTTGCTTCAGTCTTTACTGAGGAAGATGTAGGGATGTTACCCATGACTGAAGTGGTATTTAAAGGTGCGGAAGAATTGAAGGAAATATCGATACATCGGGAAGATGTCTTACAACTATTAGATAAACTGAAGAGTAGCAAATCACCTGGGCCGGATGGTATACATCCAAGGGTGTTGAAAGAACTAAAATATGAGATTGCAGACCTGCTATCAGTAATCTGTGAACTATCATTAAAATCATCTCTAATACCTGAATATTGGAGGATCGCCAATGTAACACCAATTTTTAAAAAGGGTTCCAGGGGTGATCCGGGAAACTACAGACCGGTGAGCCTGATGTCAGTACCGGGAAAAATGGTAGAAACCATCATAAAGAATAAAATTACTCAGCATGTAGATAGTGTGACGCTTGCGCCCCTACCAGGCGGTTGCCTAGTAGGGACGGCTGGCCATCTGATATCCCTTCTAGGATTTTTGTAGTTGTGTACGAAAAGAAGAGCCAAGTGGTTAATAAAGCGCACTGGAAATTTTATTCGGTTTCCATGCTGGTAAGTGGTGAACATAAAATTCTTCAAGCTTAACTTTTGTTTCTCCAGACAAAAAGAAAATACAGGATAATTTCTCCCAGAAATCAAAATGTCCAAAACAGTGTAACCTTGAACAAACTCATACCAGTTCCTGTTCCTTACTGCAACTGCTTAACCTTAGCATCAGAAGAAAAAGGCATTTTAAAACTCTTCACATAGTGAGTGAGGTATCAGCTTCAATCCTGCTGTTGCCACACACAAACAGTTTCAGCTGTTTGAACCTCCACTGAGCTCCTGCAGTTTCAGCTTCTTAGGAGAGATTCTTAATCCTTTACATTCAGGCTTTCCCCTCTCTTCCAGCTTCTGAAACTGTCTTTAGGCTAGAACAGCCCCCTTTTTATGTTCCACTGTTTCTAGCTCACACTAATACCTTAGTGCACAGCTCACATTCCATTTCAGAGACATCAGAATTAACAACACTTTCCTCAGGGCCTACCTCCATGCTCTCTATTGAGCTACAGCTGGGTGCTCCTTGAAAGTGTTCCGGGCTCTTTTCCTTAAGAGTCTTCACCAGATTAAACAGCCTCTCCCAGTGCCTGGCCTTGCCTTCTCCAGGCCGGTCTCTTGGGGGTCTCTCCTGTTTAACTTCCCTAGTGAGATATTTCTTTCTGTGCTGAGCCTTCTGGGGTATGACAGTCTCCTCTGAGTCAGAGCAAGAACTATCCTGCTGGCAATGCTTGGTCCCTGCGTACCTTTCTTGGCTGCCTCTATAGTGGTTCCTCCTCCTGCTGCTCTCCTTGGCTGCAAAGCTTCTCTTCAGTTTGGCCACAGAACTTTCCGGTCTTTGCCTTCTGAGAACTGGGCTAGAACCTGGGCTAGGCCTGGAACTGCAATTGCTGCTTGTGCTTGCTCTTGAATTCCTCCTGGACCTTCTTCTCAAAGCCCCTTCCCAACTCCAACTGGCTCTCCCTCTTGTGTTTGTTTTCTCCCTGTTAACTGCTGAGCAGGGCAACTCCCTTCCTGGCTCCGCCCACTTGGACCTCCTACTCCTCTGCAGGGTTGTCCTGTGGACTGGGATTGGTTTTCCCTTAGCTCTGCCCCCTAGGTTCCTTTCAGGGCTTTTAGTATGGAGTATGTGATTTTGTGCACCCATCCCCCGTAAAGAAGAGCAATTCTTTTTTTCAGTTTTCCCTAGCTGGGCTGCACCCTCCTTACCACAATAGTCACATCCTAATGGGAGACAGCCAACATGGCTTTAGACAAGGAAGATCTTGTCTTACTAATCTGTTATGTTTTTTTGAAGGAGTGAATAAACAGGTGGACAATGGTGAGTCGGTTGATATTGTATATCTGGACTTTCAGAAAGCCTTTGACAAGGTCCCTCATCAGAGACTTTTGGCAAAACTAAAGAGTCATGGGATAGGAGGCAGTGTACTATTGTGGATCAGGAACTGGTTAAAAGATAGAAAGCAGAGGGTAGGGCTAAATGGCCAATTTTCCCAATGGAGAAAGGTGAATAGTGGTGTACCCCAGGGATCTGTGCTGGGTCCGCTGCTTTTTGACATATTCATAAATGACCTGGAAAGTGGAATAACAAGAGAGGTTATCAAATTTGCAGATGACACAAAACTATTTAAAGTTGTTAAAACCCAAGAGGATTGTGAAAAATTGCAAGAGGATCTTGATAAATTGGAAGACTGGGCATCAAAATGGCAGATGAAATTTAATGTGGACAAGTGCAAGGTTATGCACCTAGGGAAGAACAACCCAAACTATGGTTACACGATGCAAGGTTCCACATTAGGAACCACCACCCAGGAAAAAGATTTAGGCGTCATTGTGGATACCATGTTAAAACCCTCGGCCCAGTGTGCAGCGGCGGCCAAGAGAGCAAATAGAATGCTAGGTATGATAAGGAAAGGAATGGAAAATAAAACAAAAGATATTATAATGCTTCTATATCTTTCCATGGTGAGACCGCACCTTGAATATTGTGTGCAATTCTGGTCGCCGTATCTTAAAAAGGATATAGTGATTTTAGAAAAGGTTCAGAGAAGAGCCACCAAAATGGTAAAGGGGATGGAAGGATACACCTATGAAGAAAGGCTAAAAAGGTTAGGGCTCTTTAACCTGGAAAGAGACGGCTGAGGGGAGATATGATAGAAGTCTATAAATTAATGAACGGAGTGGAACGGGTAAACGTAGATTGATTCTTTACGTTATCAGAATATAGAAAGACTAGGAGACATGCAATGAAGCTACAGGGTAAACTATTTAAGACTAATAAAAGAAAATATTTTTTCACTCAACGTGTAATCAAACTCTGGAATTTGTTACCGGAGGATGTAGTAAAGGCTGTTAGTGTAGCTGGGTTTAAGAAAGGTTTGGACAAGTTCCTGGAGGAAAGGTCCATAAACCATTATTAAGAAGTGACCGAAGATATCAATGCTTGACCCAGTACAAGCATTGTAGAACTTGTGTCTCTTGGGGAAACTGCTAGGTACATATGACCTAGATTGGCCACTGTTGGAAACAGAATACTGGGCTTGATGGACCTTGGTCTGACCCAGTATGGCATATCTTATGTTCTTATGAACAGGGCATTATAACTTGGAGATAACTATTTTACAGGGAACATGGGCTATGGAGGGTTAAGTGGCTTGCCCAAGACCACAAGGAGCACCTGTGGGACTAGAAACCCCAGTCCTTCCGGCCCAAGGTTGCTGTCCTCTAGTGGGATTTGAACCCCTGACCTTCTGGCCTGAAGTACCTTGCCCCAACCACTAGGCCACTCCTCCACTATCCATTGTTCCCTGTAAACCGCCACTGATCTTGGGAAGTGGCGGTATATAAACGTTTTTCAAATAAATAAATAGGAATAGAACATACAGTGAAAGCTAACTGTGGCAGCCTGGACCTGAGAGTCTCCTCTCCCCCTTCAAATAATACCATACACATTATATTGGAATATTAAGGGGTATGTTTACTAAACTGCGGTAACGTTACAGACCGTGCATTAGGTAATGTTAACGATCATTAGGTAACGTTAACGCACGGTATGCAACGTTAACACGCATTAACATTACCTAACGATCGTTAATGTTCCCAGCTGCGGTAAACACCGCAGAGGGTGGAGAGAGGGCGGAGAGAAGGGGTCAGTGGGCGGGGAGAGGCTCCCTGCACACTAATGCGCTGAACTGAAGGGCTGAATCCTACCGCAAATTAAAACCTGCCGTTAGATGCACATTTGCAGGAGAGAGAAACCATTTCAGTGTCAGCAATGTACAGCATAGAAAGGGAGCCCAAGAAACGTGATAGTAGTGCTCCATGTCCAGCAACCGCATAGTGCCCAAGTATGAAAGTCCACTATGGCGATGGTGCAAGTGGGGCATAGGGGGCTGCAGGTGGGACATGTAGCGGGGGCATCTGGGGCACAGGGTGGACTAGGGTGCCTAGGTGTCATATAGGAAAATAGAAAATGGAAATCAGCATTACAGCAGCTGACAAAGGCCAAACGCAATCCACCTATATCTACCTGGTCCACCCGAGCTAACAGTTGCCAGGGCACTGACCTAACATCCCCACAGCCAACCCTCCCCCAAGCGGAAGGGACATACTATTGGTAGGCGGTGATGGGGTGGATGTGAGGATGCTCAGGTATGCCCTCTGCCCCAGACCCTGCTCCCTAGGTGACCACCTATCCACACAATGGATGGCCTGGGACTGCGCACTACCAGCACCGACAACATATGGTCATGTCAGCATGGCGGGGGGGGGGGGTGTGCCTGTGCTGGAGGGGGCAATAGCACCTGCCTGCAGTGTATCTAGGCCATGCCCTGTACCAGTACGTGGTGTGCAGTGCAACATAAAAGGTCTGGCTGAGGAAAAGGACAGGTAGCCCCAGGGACTACCATGTATCTGTAGCAACAGTGTGGTGCAGTACACCCACCCAGTGTGTCCAGAAGCAGAGGGTCACAGGTTCAAGTCCCAGCTGTGGTTCCTGCAGAGCATGTCCCTATATTTTACCCTACAATACAGATACAACAGGAACATGTGCAGAGCCCAAAGCAGCGGCGAACAGGGGTACAAACACCCACTCACACAGGCTCCACAATCCAAAGATGCATGGAGAGTCAGGCTGTTGGCTCCAGCATTGAGCTGTAGTTATCACCAGAACACTACTACTACCTCCTGCACAGTTTAGCAATGTCGGCACTGTGATCAGGACCAGTGTGGCAGGCAGGGTTGCCAACCACCCCTATCTTTGCACAATGCTGCAATAGGAGTGTGTGTGTGTGTGTGTGTGTGTCTATCCATTGTTCTGTGGCTGCCCACCCCTCTCTGGGCCCAAAGTGTCCACTGTTACCAGCGTTAGCCTGAATATGTGCATAAAGAGGAGCAAGGTGTTGTGGTTATGGCCCAGACAGGGTGGATTGGCCAGGATGCATCTTCACAGGGTGTGGGGCAATGGCTGGGACACTGTAGTGCCCAACCACCACCTGCATGGACAGGGTGGCCACAGCACTGGGAGGGCACTCACTCTAACCGAGCAGTGACCATGGCATGTCTAGGTTCCCACATAGCGCTCCACACAATCTGTCTCCAGTGATACCTTTATGATCCCGTTGCTGGGGCCCCAATCACTGATATGCCTGCTTGGTGCACATAGTTCCTCTGTGAGCATGCACTATGGACTGGCTAGTGGACTGTCTGCAGTTAGACTGTGCATGGTTGGAACACCTATAAGGTGCAGTCTGGCTGTGCTGTCTGCTGGTGACTGGCAGACAGTGGTGTGAAGCAGTTGGGGTTTTCCGGACCTAATCCCAGCATTGCTGCTGGTCTGCCACTGCCCCAGCCACAGGTATGGCTCTGGCCCACCAACCCTGGAGGGCTGTCTAATACCAGCAGGATGGAGGTTGCTTCACAGGGGCTGGGGCACCTGTCCCTTACCTACAAAAAGGGTGGTGTGAGCCTTTTAGGGTATGTAGTGTATACCGCTTTGACCTATAAAGGCACTGCTACACAAACCTCATGCAAGTCTGGAAACCCCTCTGCCCTGATAACAGGTGCCCATGTCAGCCAGACCCTAACACGGGGTACACACTAATCTGGGTGGTGTCTGGTCCCAGAGGGCCACGTGTGACTGCAGGATACAGATGGACACCGAATTATCTTCAGCTGCACTGCAAGGAACACCTGTCACACATTGGTAGTGATGGGGATGTACAGCAGGGCCTATCTCTATCACCACATGTATTGCGGACCTAGTGCTGGGCACCCATCCTATTCCTCAGGGGGAACACAGAACCTGCACAATGGCATGGTCTGTTGCTACTCTGTGCCAGTATCACGCACTGTCAGTTAGTCTTTCCAAGCTGAGGTACCGGAGAGGTGCAGACCCCATTTGGTGCTCAGCTGTAGACCGCTATTCAGCATGTGCATTGCATCATGGGTACTGGTGGGGTTACCCTATCCTGGCACTCAGAGCAGACAGTTTGTACGGTGACCTACAGTCCTTCTGTACCCAGCCATTGCTGTGACATAAACTACAGAGGTATAGCCTACTGGTTAACACAATGCCATTCTCGGCAGTGTTCATGGGTTCAATTCCTGATTGTTCCCTCCTTTCATGCCTGTCCTGCTCAAATAGTGTGCATGCCTGTAACAGTCGTATTTTTGCAGATTTGTGCTGCCAGCCCATAATACCCTCACCACAATTGCCAACATTCCCTCGGTCCGTCTATCTGCATTTGTCAGCTGTGTAGAGTCCTGTCTGCCTGTGCAGGCTGTCACCCCATGTCCTGCACTGCTACCCTTTCCTGCATTGCGCCTCTTCATGCTTGCCTCACCTGTGCCTGATCTGCATGGCACCACCGCTCCTCTGTCCACCCATCATTGTAACTATCCTGCTACCTCTGCCCCCACTTTGGGACACGTATTCCCATTGTCTGCCACCAACTGTCTTTCCAGTACTTTACATTGCCAACACCCTGTGCTGTGGTACAGTTGCCCCCACCATGTTTGTCATCAGTACTGGCAGCCATATGGGATGCCCGCAGATATGGCAGGTCCAACTCTCCCTCCTTCACTCACCTGTTCATTGCCTTTCCTGAGTGCTCTATCTAGTGTTTGGGCTACATCTGTCTCTGTTCCTCACAGGTCATGCATGTTGTCCTCAGACACCTTGCAGCCCTTAGGAAACACTAACCTAGGGCACCGTAACCTTGTTGGGCCACCTTAACCTATGGTTCCATAGCCCACGGTGCCTTGTCCAGGGGTGCCTAATATGGCACTTAGCCTAAGGAGCCCTATTGGGCACCTTATGAGGCACCTTACAAGGCACCTTATATGGCACCTTACAAGGTGCCTTGTAAGGTGCCTTATAAGGTGCCTTGTAATGCGCGTTAGGTAAGGCGCCTTGTAATGTGCTTTAGCTGATATGGCTTGCTGTAACGATGCATCGCCCACGCCTTTATATGGGCATCTGTACCTTTACCGCGGAACCTAACGCGAGTGACATTATCGCAGTTTAGTAAACATACCCCTAAATGTTTGCAGCTTTATTCCATGAACAAGTCGACAACACAACACTGCAAACAGAGCTTAACACACCATCATATCTTTCCCTTCCCCCACTTTCCGGATATAGCTAACCCACCAGCCATATTACTAGCAAGGCGGGTCACCATCCATTTGCCAACCACCGTCAATCTCGCCAGCAGCATTACCAGTGCCCCATCACCGTGTTACTAGCAAAGGCCAGCCCATAACCGGTAGATATCTCCCAGTCCGGGGACTCACTTACCTGCCCTATCTTGCCCTATCTGCACTGCAAGAGGAAAGGAAGGAGGGAAGCCTGGTACGGCGGCAAATAAACCCTCCCTGCCGGGTCCCTCCTCCACCCCTATGTCAACCCACCTTCCTGGCCAATGAATTTGCCTACCCGAACCAGGCAGGGGATTTCAAATCAAAACAGCCACCGTACATGCCCCCCAGCAGCCAAGTGCCGTGGCCTAACTCCCATAGCCCATACCTAGACCGCAACCACCAGATCGCCAGGCTGCCGAGACCCCCCTTCAGACTCCCGGGCCAGGTGCCTTATTACCAGCGCCCGCTGGGGACCTCGGTCCCGCGGCCTGGGCAATTCTTAGAGAGTGAACTCGCAACAACCCACACAGAAGAGTGTGGTGAAAACCTTGTATTTGATAGTTATTCTGATAACAACTGTGTTTCATAGGACAGGACAAATAATTGTGCATTAGGTCACTCTGAAGAATCTGAACCAGGTGGCTATGTCCAGTTTGTGAAAAGGTGAGATCATTAATTGGACAAGTTTAATGGAGTAATTTATTCAGAAGAATTTCATTGTATTAATTTAGACAGAATAACATCATTAAATGAGGCTCAAAAGGCCATTCGATAAGACATGCAACGTGTTCTGGACGAGATTAGCAGCAGGGTTTCACCCGACGGTTTCCTGCAGGTACATTTACATTCTTCAGTTTTTCACTTTCTTGTATTCTGGTAAGTTTAACCCAGAAGCTCTAGATGCTGATGATTTCTTAGACCAGATTGCTAAAAGCTCCTTCAGAGTTACAGAGAAATACAGGTTTGTGATATATTCTGTGTTGTATTTGTAATAAGTAACAAGGATGGGGGGAAGCATAGGGTTTTAAAGTCTATACCGTTTAGCCAAATCATTGATCAGTTTTAAAAAAGGATCCATTTAATAGACTTGAATAGCACAGGTAAATAACCTGTGTTTTGTGGGTAGCCTCACTGCACTCATGTCTCTAGTAAAACTCGTAGATGCTCGGTACATATAAAAAGTCATGCTTAGCGATGTAGCAACATTTAAACAGCATTTGAAGATAAACATATAGGTTGTGCTTTGCTTGAAAACAACAGACCAGCTCATGTTTCCAAAACTGTTTTCTTGTTGCTACACAATGACCATTTCTTTAGTATAATCGATATCAAAAAGTTCTGTGGTGAGAGTAACTTCTGTAGCTTTTTCCAGAAACCGTATAGTCGGGATTATGATGCCGTCTTCGTTTGACATCAACATGAGTGAACAATATTAGTGTATGACAGAAATTCCCTAAATGCAAACTGTGCTGTCTGTTTAGACCAGTGGCTCTCAACTCAGTCCTGTGGAGCCCTAGTCCAGTTGGGTATTCAGGGTATCCACAATGAATATGAATGATAGATCTGCATACACTGCTTCCACTGTATACAGATCTATCTCATGCATATTCATTGTGGATAGCTTGAAAACCTGACTGGCCTGGGGGGTTCCAGAGGACTGGGCTGAGAACCACTGGTTTATACAAACGCACACGGTTGGCACTAAAAAAAGAAGTGGAATGCCAGAAATGTGATGGTTTTGGTGGAGAAGAAACATAAATGTAAGGATAGGCAACGTGTAGACTATGCTTTGAACCCTCAACCAGAGGTGGTGACGATTTATGTTGTATGCTCTCTATTGGTAAACCTGAAACATCTGAAAAGTATATTTTTGGTAAACTTTTACAAATCACTGTTGAATCCTTGGCTATTTGCTTTAAAGACTTTCTAAATTTCCTTCCCATGAAATGTAGCAAACTTCCACAAGCCATAGGTTCTCCGGGCTGTAAGGGGCATTTTCTACATTTTTTTTAATGCTGTGATCTGAACAATCAAAATTATGTGATCTGTATGCCAGATATTGTGCTTTATGATGTTGGGAACATGCTGCCTGCATGCACAGTATTATGTACAGTGCCGCATATGCCTTGTAGCGCTATACAAATGATTCGTAGTAGTAGTAATTATTGCTAACAGGATGCGGTCATTTTGTGACAGGCCTGCATTCTCTACAGAGCTGCAATTGTGAATATGACAGAGAATGATGTAGTTGCAGAACAGGGTGGCAGTGATGGATTGGAAATTGTCGCAAGTTGTCTTGACCCTTTCCACAAAATAACCCTTGCATCCATGTGTATGGCTATGTACAGATTAATGATTTTTAGAACCCAAGACTGTGGCACTCATCCTACAGCATGACTAGTACAGACAGACAAAGAGATATTGCTCTCCGACTATTTAGTGGCTGAGGTATCTAGAGGTCACAGAAAATATACAGATGAGTTCCTATTTTCTTGCCGATTATGCAGTTATTGAAGGGGTTGAGACAGCTTTTGAATTTAATGGGTGTTTTTACCATGGCTGTCCAAGCTGTTATAATTATAAAGACCAGAATCCTATAACAGCCACAATCTTTGGTTTTCTTCATTACAAAACACAGCTGCAGGCAGCGTTCCTGGAAAGACAAGGGTTCAAGGTCATAAGTCTGTGGGAGCATAAGTGGAAGTGGATGGTAAAAGAAAATAATAGGGGCTTTGCAGACTTCCTGGCTGGCTTTGCAGTACCACAACTTCTGATTCCAAGAGATTCCTTTTTTGGGGGTAGAACAAATTCTGTTTGTCTCTACTACAAAACCAAACCTGGGGGGAAAAATACAGTACTATGAGGCCAAACACAAATCATTTATGACAAATTTGGTCCTCCCGCAAATCATTTTGGTTTTAGAAAAGCTGAAGTTAGCTCACCACAAGAGCTCTTTTTTTTCATGGTGTTACCTGTACAGGTGGCTGGTAAGCTTATGTTGCCTCTGCATCATATGTGCACTGAGACATAGCAACAGGAGACATCTTCCCACACGGATAAGGAGAGAGCATTTGTATAGTGGAGATGGACACAGCCACTGCAAAAGGGTATGTGGTGGTTGGAATCAATGAAATCTGTCATTTTGAGCAATAATCTGTTAGTCTCTTTTCTGAATACATAAAAATGCATCTCCATTAAAAACATAAGAACTGTCATACTGGATCAGATCAAAGGTCCATCAAGCCCTGTATCTTGTTTCCAACAGTGGCTAATCCCAGGTCACATGGACCTGATGACAAATCCCTAAAGTAGCCAGTTCCATGCTACTTATCCCCAGGGATGAGGCTGGTTTTCTCTTGAACTACATTAATAACTGTTTATGGATTTTTCCTCCAGGAATTTGTCCAAACCTTTGTTTAACCCAGCTACACTACCTGCTTTGACAACATCTTCCGGCAATGAGGTCAAAAAGAATAAAGCACTGCACTAGAATGGTACAAATCCTACCTATCCTATAGGTGGCAACAAGTCAAGGCAACAAGTCAAGGCAGGCCACACATCCTCAGAACCATTTCTGCAGACACAGGGGGTGCCTCAAGGTTCGTCCTTATCGGCACTGATGTTTAATATCTACATGCAGCCGATATGTGACTTGATCCGATCCTTCAACGTACAATGCCTTGCTTATGCAGATGACATCCTCCTTTACATGCTGTTCACAATTGACCAACCAGTGCTCTCTCCAATAATAAGATGCTTCGAAGCTGTAGCTGACTGGCTGTTGACACAAAATCTACGGATCAACCATGACAAAACTGATGTTCTATTCGTCACGAGGAACCGGAAGTTCATACCTCCCCCATCACTACAGGCCAACAATGCATAATTGAAATCCAAATCCACTATCCGTTATCTAGGCATCACGCTCGATCAGCACCTTGATATGACAACACATGTAAAAAACGTCACAAAGGCAATATATCATAAGATCAGAACGCTGCGTCACCTTCGCCCCCTACTGGATTTTACCGACTACCGGACAACCTTCCAGTCATTAGTCCTCCCACATCTGGACTTCACTAACATCATCCTCCACGGACTCTCACAATCAACATTAAATCCGCTCCGCCTAGCTATGAACGCAGCTGCAAGAGTCCTTTCTGGATCGTCAAGATCTGATCACATAACGCCAATCATGAAAGAACTGCATTGGCTACCATTACATGCCAGACTCCAATACAAGTCAATAGAACTTACATTCAAAGCCCTAAATAACCACCCCTCTACGCCAATCAGCAAGCTAATCCACAATACCCCGGAAAATAGAAACAGGAGACCTACAACAATGAACACCTTAGTAGTCCCCAAGATGACGACAAAATGCACAAAAACAACCTCCAACAGGGCCTTCTCCATATTTGCTCCTTTAAACTGGAATGCCCTTCCCCATGAAATCCGAGGCATCAAAAGTCTAACCCCATTCAGAAAAGCCTTGAAACACCACCTGTTCACAAAATTCTACCCGGAAACAATCCAAGGTAAACACTCAATCAGCAACCTACCCGCATGTCCCAGCCGCCCTAACACAAACAGAAAATGGTTAGCCTACACATAAGTCCCACCGCTAACCATCACACGTGTACTGTCCACCCACAAATGCACATGTAACAACTAGATGAGTTAGAGAAGTGTACATAGTATAAAGTTAGCTTGTAAATAGTTTTCCCGGTTTTCTCCATGTTTAATATCTTGTTTCACTGTAAACTCAATGTTGCCTGTATGCATTGTAGTATGTTTTTGTTCGATGTACACCGCACTGATTATAACAGCGCGGTATAGAAGAAATGTTAAATAAATAAATAAGTATGCACTGAGAGAGAAAATATTTTCTCTTATTTTAAATATACTACTTTGTAGCTTTGTGGCGTGTCCTAGCCTATCTGTTTTTTGAAAGAGTAAACAATTGATTCACATCTACCCATTCCATTATATCTCCCCTCAGGTGTCCCTTCTCCACGCTGAACAGCCTTATCCCCAGTGGTGCAACAATACAGAAAAACAAAACCTGTACATATCTGATCTCTACAAAAAAGAGGAAGTGCTTTCATGTGCAGACCAGATTAATGTAAACTCCGCTAAGCATCAAATAACAAAACTTTCCTTAAATTCTCTGTGGGGAAAATCTGGACAAAGAATGAACCACAAGCATCATGAAATAACCCAACAATCTCGTACATATGTGTTTTCTCCTGAATTTGAGGTTTCATCATGCAACATTATCAATGGTGAAACAGTCTGTGTGTCTTGGAGCCACTCAAAAAAACATTGCATATTATCAGGTAATACAGTAAATTCATGCCTGTTTTTACAATGGCTTATGCCCTTCTAGAGATGTACAACCTTTTAGACAGTATGCAAGAGCATTGTCTGTACCGTGATACAGATTCTGTGATAGTTGTAAGTAGAGAGGGTGACTGGAAGGCCCCTTTAGGTGATTAGGTGAACTCACAAACGAGATATACCTGCAGATGAACACATCACAGAGTTTGTATCAGTGGGTCCTAAAATATATGGCCACAGTTTTACTAGTTTGAAAGATCTAGTATTTAAAAATTATAAACCGGAGGCAGAAGACAGCACTGTACCAAGCTGGAAATGCACCCTGTGCGACCAACAAATCTGGTGGCCACGTTCAGTAACTCGCTCATTTTGAATCATGAAGTCGGAGGATTGCCAAGGTATTTTCAAGCGAAATGTGCTACCTAATGTCAGAAATCTAGGTCTCGATCGAAGGTCATGGGTCCTCCAGCAGGACAGTGACTCAAAACATACATCCAAAAGTACAAAAGAATGGTTAAAAAAGAACAAATGGACTGTTTTAAATGGCCAGCAATGAGTCCTGATCTCAGTCTAATTGAGACCCTTTGGAAAGAGCTGAAATCTGCCCTTGGTAAAAGGAATCTTGGAAACATTCTGGAAGAAATCACAGTTGAAGAGTGGGAGAAACTATCAGCAGGCAAATATATGAAACGTATAGATGGCTACGAGAAACGTTTGGAGGCTGTCGTCACTGCCAAGGATTGTGCAACCAAATATTAGTGAAGGGTGCCATTAATCCTGTCCAGGTCATATTTTGTTTTGTTTTTTCTCAGAAATTACTACATCTAAGTTGCACAGACATCTCTTGTTTTTTTTCTTATATACCTTTGAACATTATAATATTATGATGACATACAGTTGAAATATTTCCAATTACTTCTCAAGATATTATACACAACCTATCTAGAATGCAAGGGTGCCAGTAGTGTTGACCACAACTTGTATTAGTGTCCCATTCTGTGCTTGCATCCTGTGTGACTGCACCACTCGCACAGCCCTTGGTACAGCCCTGGCAGCAGATTTGCCTCAGAAAAAGATAGGGGTTACAACAACCTGGTATTATAAGAAACAAAAAGACATGGACAATAGAGACCATTGTGATTAAGAAAACACAAAAGGTTGTATACAACAAAAGAGCAAAGGAGGAGGATGGCTATGGATACCGATATTCATTTCTTTTCTTTCTTTTTTATACCGTGCTCTTTAGAATCAGTGCAGTTTACATGTATACTAACAGGTACTTTTCTTTTATTCCTTTGTCCCCAAAGGTCTCACAATCTAAGTGTACCAATCTAAGTGATATGATGGATGTGAGCTGGTCACCCCCTTTTTCTTGTATTTTAGCAGAGCCATCCAATTCAGGCAAGAGCATCTTTGTTAAAAAGCTGTTAGAACACGTAGGTCGTGTATTGACTGTCATGCCTTACAACATTGCATGGTGTTATGGTTGTTGGCAACCTTTGTTTAAAGAATTGTTAAATATTCTTTATTACATTTATGGACACTTTGCTTGATAATTTTAACAATGACCAAATGTTTTCAACCAATAAAGTAAACTTGGTTATTGTAGATGATCTAATGCAGGCATGTCCAACAGGTAGATCGTGATCTACCTGTAGATCACGGAGGGGTCACAGGTAGATCACCAGCCCCACTTGGCTCCATCTCTCCAGCAGCTTGCCCCGTCGCAAGGAGAGAGCTCATGCTGGCAGGTCATCTGCCGAGGGCTTGCCGCCGCTGCTGATCCTTTGCCTGTCTTTTTTCCCTGCCTGCGGGAATCTTGCCTGTGGGTGTATTGTGGGCACCTATTTTCATGCCAGTAATTTGTGGGTACCCCAGGGGGTCGCCGCCCGCACCACACGATGAGACGCCACAGGCCCAACATCATACCTGGTCTCCTGCCTCTCAGAATCACCCATTCCTGCCCCCCGCCCCAACACCCTTTAGAAGTGTGTTATATACCAGTCGACATCCATTCGCCCGGACTTTACCTGAAAACACTTACCGTATTAGTTGTGTCGTGTGCTGGTCGTTGGTCGCTTTATAGTTCGCTTTCATTAAACGTTTTTGGGCAGACACAACAAAGTGTCAAGAATTTGCTGATTTTGGCAGGGTTTTCCAATTTTGTTCTAACTTGCCTATGCCTTGCCTTTGAATTGGTTCAAACCACTGTGACTTTTGCTTGCCTCTGCAATTTTATTTTGCCTTGCCTTTGCATTGATTCTACACTGTGTGCAGAATTTTATTAAATCGCGTGTGGTGGTATTTGAACTTGTTTGGCGGTATTTGATTTTATCTGGTTTGCTGGACAGGTGTTTGAGTTTTTTTGATGATTGTTTGGTTGTATTTGATTATTGGTGCCAGTATGATGAATTCTTATTTTTACTTTTAGAACTGCATGTGTGGTTTTGGCATCTCCAGTCCTTGTATTGCACATCATCCAGAGGTCTTCAGTTCCTGTTGATCTTTAATACTTTGGGACAGTGACAGTTTTGGACCAGATTCAGCCAGTGTTTATACTAACTTAGCAGATTTGGCCTTCTTACATCCAGCCACCCCAGTATAACGAAGATGAGTGTTCCAAAGAAGAGCAAAACCTTCCACTTTCATGATGAATGGGAAATGGACTACTTCTTCATCATGGTGAAAGACAAGTGTTGTTGTCTAATTTGTAATGCCCCAGTATCCTTGCCCAAAAAGGGTAATCTGGAACGTCATTATAAGGCTCTGCATAGCAATAAGTTTGATGCTGATTTTCCACCCAAAAGTGAAATTCGTAAACTGAAGCTCAAAGAACTTAAATTGAAATTGGCTACTCAGCAACAGTTGATGGCGAAGCCAAGGTCACATTCGGTCAATGCAACCATAGCATCCTTCAAGGTCAGCAACCTGATCACAAAGAAATGCAAGCCTTTCACTGAAGGGGAATTTGTAAAAGATTGTTTTCTTGAAGCAGCTGACAATCATTTTGAAGGATTTAAAAATAACAAAGAGATCATAGCTGCTATTCAAGATGTATAATTGTCAAGAAACACCATCGTGCGGTAATAGAAAAGATGTGTGGAGACACAACTGAACAATTGTTGGAGGATGTTTCAAATTGTGTTGCTTTCTCACTCCAACTGGATGAATCTACAGACGTAAGAGACATAGCCCAGTTACTAGTCTTTATCCGGATGGTTTTTGAAGACTTCAGTGTTAAAGAAGAACTACTTGGAATGATTTCTTTAAAAGGGAGAACTACTGGTCAGGAAATATTCAGTTCTTTCCAGTCTTTTGTGACAAAGTGTAATCTTCCATTGCATAGACTTGTTTCCATCACTACTGATGGAGCAAGAGCAATGACAGGTGAGGTTAACAGTTTCATAGCCCTCTGTAGACAGCTTGACGACGTCCCAGATTTCCTTTCTTACCACGGCATCATTCACCAGCAAGTTTTGCAAGCAAGAGACTCAATATAAAGACTCTCATGGACATCACTTTCAAAATTGTAAATTCAGTTCGTGGAAGATCACTTGAAAGACGTTTTTTCAATCTTACTCTTGATGAAGGGGCAGCGGAAATCATTTTGCACACGGATGTAAGGTGGCTAAGTAGGCAGAAATTTCTGCAAAGATTTTGTGATTTACTGAATGAAATAAGTTTTTTGAAGGAGAGGGGAGATGACCAAGCAGAATTGGAAGATGAGGAGTGGTTATGTGATCTGGCATTTCTCACTGACTTTACATAGAAACATAGGCCATGTGGTCTTTTTTTGTCGTCATATTTCTATCTAATTTGTCCTTCCATATCAACAACTACAACAGTCCCCTTTTTACCTTTAGAGATCCTCTGTGTTTGTCCCATGCTTTTTTGAATTCAGTTACCGTCCTCATCTCTACCACCTCCACTGGGAGACTATTCCACGGATCCACTACTCTTTCCGTAAAGAAATATATCCGCATATCACTCCTGAATCTATCTCCCTTCACCCTCATCCCATGTCCCCTCATAGCAGAACTTGCTTTCAATTGAAAGAGGCTCTCTCCCTGAACATTTATGCCACAGAGGTATTTAAACATCTCAATCATATCACCTTTATCCTGCCAAATGCCTTGAAGACATGAAGGACTGGCTCATAGCTAACAACTTAACGGTCAACTACAATAAAACCGAGGCAATGTTCGTCACCAGGAACCCCACTTTCATACCTCCACAAACTATCAGCATCCAAGACAAACACATAGTAGTCAAAGAAGAAGTTAGGTATCTGGGCATCACACTAGACAGAGCTCTGAACCTGAAATCCCACATAACCAAAACCGCAAACAAGGCCTATCAACGATTGAAAACAATCAGACAAATCAAACCAATGCTCCGTCAGGACCACTTCTGCACAGTGTGCCAAGCACTCATTACACCACTGCTTGATTATGGAAACTCACTATATCAAGGCCTTCCTCAGCAGATACTCCACCCACTACAGATGGTACAGAACACCACAGCACGCATCATTACAGACACACCAAGGACTGAGCACATCACCCCCGTCCTACAACAACTGTACTGGCTCCCAATGCTGGCAAGAGCTAAATACAAAACAATCATGATCATCTTCAAAGTCATTCACCATCTCTCAGCAGACATACTCCAAAACGTTATAACAAGAGATATCAGCAACAGACCAAGAAGAACCAATAACGACAACATGATCGGCACACCTGCAGGCTAACACAAAACCAAACAAACAACATCAAAAAGAGCAACATCACTACTGGCATCCACACTATGGAACTCCCTCCCAACGAACCTGAGGGCACTAGATGATCTCACAGACTTCCGCAAAGACCTCAAAACATTTTTATTTATAGAAACATATGAGCATCCAGGCAACATCACAAACCCAAACCGACATACTACCTCCGCCGCCAACTAAGCACGCACCCATCATATCCACATACACAACTTATCATACCACATTATTAAATACCCTCATGTTAAATGTTACCATCAATTGTACTGTCTAAATGCTGTTAAGTAACTGTACTGTCTAAATGTTTACACGTACCCTAATGTTAAATGTATCCCTTCAATTGTAATATGACGTGACCACCTTGATTGAAGGATAAGGTGGCATACAAAGCTGTCTAACTAAATAAATAAATAAATAAATTTTAAGATCATTAAGTCTGTCCTCATATGCTTTATAATGAAGACCACTAATCATTTTAGTAGCCACCCTCTGCACCGACTTCATCCTGTTCACATCCTTTTGAAGGTGCGGTCTCCAGAATTACACACTATACTCCAAATGAGGTCGCACCAAAGACTTATACAGAGACATTATCACCTCCTTTTTTCTGCTAGCCATTCCTCTCCGTATGCACCCAAGCATCCTTCTAGCTTTTGGCGTCGCCTTATCTACCTGTTAGCTACTTTAAGATCATCAGACACAACTACGCCTAGGTCCCGCTCTTCTTTAGTGTACAAAAGTTCTTCACCCCCTATACTGTATTGCTCCTTTGGATTGCTGCAGCCCAAATGCATAACCTTACATTTTTTAACATTAAGTCCCAGCTGCCAAATTTTAGACCATTCTTCAAGCTTAGCTAGATCCCTCCTCATGTTATCTACACCTTCCTGGGTGTCTACTCTTTTGCAGATTTTGGTATCATCCGCAAAGAGGCAAACCTTACCCGACAGCCCTTCTGCTATATCACTAACAAAGATGTTAAAAAGAATCGGAACAAGGACAGATCCCTGGGGCACACCACTGGTAACATCCTTCTCCACAGAGTGAGCTCCATTCACCTGTACTCTTTGTTGCCTCCCACCCAACTAATTTCTAACCCAAGCAGTAACTTTAGGGTCCATCCCTAGGGTGCTCAGTTTGTTTATAAGTCACCTGTGAGGAGCAGTGTCAAAGGCTTTACTGAAATCTAAATACACCACATCTAGGGCTCTCCCTTGGTCCATCTCCCTGGTCACCCAGTCAAAGAAATCAATCAGATTTGTCTGACAAGACCTGCCTCTGGTGAATCCATGCTGCCTCGGATCCTGTAATCCACTGGACTCCAGAAACCTCACTGTTTTCTCTTTCAGCAGCATTTCAAATAATTTACTCACCACCGAAGTAAAACTAACTGGCCTGTAGTTTTCAACCACATCCTTACTTCCGCTTTTGTGTAAAGGCATCACATGAGCCTCTCTCCAGTCCTTTGGCACCACTCCCGACTCCAACGAAGCATTGAAAAGGTCAGTCAGTGGAGCTGCTAGATCGTCCCCAAGTTCCCTCAGTATTCTAGGGTGTATCCCATCCGGTCCCATCGCTTTGTCTACTTTAAGTTGAGCTAGTTTCTCACGAACACAGTCTTCTGAAAATTGTTCAAGATGTCCCTCGCTTCTTTTCCTGTTTGTGGGTGTTTTCTGAGGTCCTGCTCCTGGTCCTTCATCTGTGAACACAGAACAGAAATATTTGTTAAGCAAGTCCACTTTATCCTTATCAGCTTCTACATATTTCTCCCCTGCACCCTTGAGTCTGACAATACCACTTTTGCCCTTCCTCTTCTCACTAACATATCTGAAAAATGTCTTATCCCCCCATTTTATTGCATTGGCTGTTTCCTCCTCCATTTGGATCTTTGCCTTCCTGACTTCTTTACTAGCTTCTCTAAGTTTTTCCAAATACAGATGCCTGTCTTCCTCTCTCTGTGATCTCTTGTATTTCATGAAGGCCTCCCTCTTTTTCTTCACTTTTTCAGCTGCTACTTTCGAAAGCCATAGCTGTCTCCTTTTCCTTTTACCTTTATTTACCATTTTAAGAAAAAGGTTGGTTGCCCTTAAAATATCCCCTTTCAGTTTTGCCCACTGTTTTTCTACATCCCCCAGCTGTTCCCATCCCACTAACGACTCCCTGAGGTATTGGCCCATCTTGGCAAAGTTAGTCTTCCTAAAGTCTAAGACCCTCACCTTTGAATGGATTCTAACAGTCCTAGTCCTAATACTGAACCACACCATCTGGTGATCACTGGATGCAAAATGATCTCCCACTACAACATCAGAAACACTTTCACCACTGGTAAGCACCAAGTCCAGTATGGCCCCTTCACGTGTGGGGTCTGTTACCAATTGCATGAATAGTTCTCCCTGTAGAGAATCCAGGATCGCCTTACTTCTAGATGATACTGCAGCAGTAATGTGCCATTCAACATCTAGCATATTGAAATCTCCTATCAGTAGCACTTTCCCTTTCCTAGCAAT
Source organism: Ichthyophis bannanicus (assembly GCA_033557465.1). Taxonomy (NCBI): domain Eukaryota; kingdom Metazoa; phylum Chordata; class Amphibia; order Gymnophiona; family Ichthyophiidae; genus Ichthyophis; species Ichthyophis bannanicus. Next base: position 303,663,467 of record CM066032.1, on the reverse strand, counting down.
GCTGCGTATGTCTTCAATTAACTTTCTGTCCACCTCTTCCTCTTGTGAGGGAGGTCTGTATATCACACCAATGCAAATAGATTTCTCTTTCCCTCTTTCTAGTTTAACCCACAATGCCTCTTCTCTCCCTTTTAAGCTCTGTAATTCCAAAGCTTTAATAGTAGTTTTTACATATAGTGCCACTCCTCCTCCTGAACTAAGTGATATGAACCTTGAACTACACGGTAAAACAAATGCATTGGCGAGATGATGAGTACAGTTTCATCCTAGAAGAGCAAATTTGAGCTAATGATGACTGACCTTGCAAACAGCACTTTTGATCATTTTCCTAATACGCAGGACCATCTGGGACAATATCCAAATTTTGTTTTTCAGAATGAGAAGTATGTGACAGAAATCTGTTCTGTTATCCAGGAATTTGAAAATAGATTCTGTGACTTCCAAAAAATTGGAACAGTTGTGGAGTACTTGTCATACCCATTCAAAGTAGATGTGACATTAAAGAAACTGCAGCTGCTATCAGTAAAAATTACTCATTGAACAAGCCATCTCTTGAAAACAAAATATTAACTCTTAAAAATGACATTTTTCTCAAGACCCATGCTGAGCAAGAATCATTTTGGAAGCTAGTGCCTAGAGTCAAATTTCCCAACTTGAGAAGATGCAGTGAAGCTGTACACTCCTGTTTCGGTTCAACTTATTTGTGTGAATCTGCATTTTCCCATCTGAAAATGACAAAGAGTACACAACATTCCAACATGACAGATGAACATCTCCAGGATTCCCTGAGACTGGCCCTCATGCAATATTCACCCAATTACAAAAAGCTGGTGGATGAAATGCAGGCTCAGAGTCTCACTAATGAGCAAGAGCGAAATATTAAAGATTGTGCAAGATCAGCCTGGATCAGTACTCAACCTAAATTTAACACAAATTACTCAATAAAAGTTAAAGAAAGTTATTACTCAATAAAACTTTAGGAAAAAATGTACTTTCCATTTCCCCTCACAGTTCTTACTGGATCTTCGTCTCTCTGTTTTGTTTTTGCTTAATTTGCTTAACAGCTGATCACATGCAAGTAAATGACAGAAGGTTTATTACAATTGGCGGGGGGAATCCTCCAACTTTATTGGGTTAAAATTTAATTTGAAACTAATTTGAAACTTAATTTTCATGGTGGTAGATCACCGGCACTTTTGGCCAGAAAAAGTAGAATACGACCTGTTCAAAGTTGGACATGCCTGATCTAATGGATTCTGTGTGTAAAAGTGATACAATAGAGAAAGCCTTTACCAAATATATGCATCACAGAAACATGAGTATCATATATATTTTTCAGACTGTTTTCTGTGAAGGGAAATGTTGAACCATAACTTTAAATATCAAATACATGATACTCTTTAAAAAACCTAGAGATAAGCTACAGATTGCCATTCTAGCCAAACAGATATACCTTGGAAAATTGCTATTCTTTTTAGAAACCTTTGAGATTGCCACCAGAAAGCTGAAACGGTTATTTGGTTGTGGATTTAAACACCATGACACCGAAGACTTACAGATTGAAAACAGATATCTTTCTGCACAACTGGATTACTATACTATGAAAAAACATCCCCCCCTTAAAAGAAATGACTATGGGCCTGATTCAGAGACGAAACTTACGAGGCCAAAGAGACAGGATGTACAGGACCGATTTAAGGTCACGGCCCTGTATGTCCTCCGGGGTCAGGGGGAATGTGCTGCTTATTCCATTTCAAAGATGGAATAAGCAGCACAAACCAGGTGATCGGGGCCGGAACGCCCCAAGGGTCAGGTGGCGGGGAAGAAGAGGGTCAGTGCTGCGGGAACCTGCGGGGAAGATGTTCCTGCAGGCATGTAGGGGCACGCCGGGCCATCCTTGGGCCCGATTCTGTATGCCATGAGAACTTGTTGTTCCTGCATTACAGAATCAGGTCCTAATGGGCCCGTCCTGCTCGGCCCTGACATGCCCCTTTCTGAATCAGGCTCTTTGTAAACAACCCTTCACAAATGCTTGTGAATCTCGGACCAGTTGTCCAGATTGAGCCCTATAATAAGCTTTCTTTTCTTCTTAACACTATTTTTTCTTGGACTAAATTTATTTCCCTTTTTGTTAAAATGGTAAATAAAGGTAAAAGGAAAAGGAGACTGCTATGGTTTTCGAAAGAAGTAGCTGAAAAAGTGAAGAAAAAGAGGGAGGCCTTCCTCTCTCTGTGATATCTTGTATTTCATGAAGACAGGCATCTGTATTTGGAAAAACTTAGAGAAGCTAGCAAAGTAGTCAGGAAGGCAAAGATTCAAAAGGAGGAGGAAATAGCCAATGCAATAAAATGGGGGGATAAGACATTTTTCAGATATATTAGTGAGAAGAGGAAGGGCAAAAGTGGTATTGTCAGACTCAAGGGTGCAGGGGAGGAATATGTAGAAGCTGATAAGGATAAAGCGGAATTGCTTAACAAATATTTCTGTTCTGTGTTCACAGATGAAGAACCAGGAGCAGGATCTCAGAAAACACCCACAAACAGGAACAGAAGCAAGGGACATCTTGAACAATTTTCAGAAGACTGTGTTTGTGAGAAACTAGCTCAACTTAAAGTAGACAAAGCGATGGGACCGGATGGGATACACCCTAGAATACTGAGGGAACTTGGGGACGTCCTAGCAGCTCCACTGACTGACCTTTTCAATGCCTCATTGGAGTCGGGAGTGGTGCCAAAGGACTGGAGAGAGGCTCATGTGGTGCCTTTACACAAAAGCAGAAGTAAGGATGTGGTTGAAAACTACAGGCCGGTTAGTTGTTAGTGATATAGCGAAAGGGCTGTCTGGTAAGGTTTGCCTCTTTGCAGATGATACCAAAATCTGCAATAGAGTAGACACCCAGGAAGGTGTAGATAACATGAGGAGGGATCTAGCTAAGCTTGAAGAATGGTCTAGAATTTGGCAGCATTTTAATGTTAAAAAATGTAAGGTCATGCATTTGGGCTGCAGCAATCCAAGGGAGAAATATAGTATAGGGGGTGAGGTAATTTTGTCCAGTAAAGAAGAGCGGGACCTAGGCGTGGTTGTGTCTGATGATCTTAAAGTAACTAAACAGGTAGAAAAGGCGACGGCAAAAGCTACAAGGATGCTTGGGTGCATATGGAGAGAAATGGCTAGCAGAAAAAAGGAGTTGATAATACCTCTGTATAAGTCTTTGGTGCGACCTTCAAAAGGATGTGAATAGGAAGGAGTCGGTGCAGAGGGTGGCTACTAAAATGATTACTGGTCTTCATTATAAAGCATATGAGGACAGACTGAAGGATCTTAATATGTACACTTTAGAGGAAAGGCGGGATAGAGGTAATATGATTGAGATGTTTAAATACCTCGGTGGCATAAATATTCAGGGAGAGAGCCTCTTTCAATTGAAAGCAAGTTCTGCTACGAGGGGACATGGGATGAGGGTGAAGGGAGATAGATTCAGGAGTGATATGCAGAAATATTTCTTTACGGAAAGAGTAGTAGATCCGTGGAATAGTCTCCCAGTGGAGGTGGTAGAGATGAGGACAGTAACTGAATTCAAAAAAGCATGAGACAAACACAGAGGATCTCTAAAGGTAAAAAGGGGACTGTTGTAGTTGTTGATATGGAAGGACAGACTAGATAGGCCATGTGGTCTTTTTCTGTCATCATATTTCTATGTTTCTATATTTCCCCTTAATGATATCATTCACACTATGAATTATACATACTCTTTTTTTTTATTCTATACTCTTATTAAAAACTTGCATTCACTTTAGTAGTCAAGAGTTCCTCCTGTAGAATTTATGCCTTTGTACTTTGCCTGGAAAATTTAGATATCCATCACTTTAACAAAAATAAAGACTGTGGACTTTTGTTTCATTTAAAATATGCAACAGAGGGTTACTTTTTTTTATTTTGGAGATACATAATATCCATGGAAGGAAACACACACTGGGGGTTATGAAACACATTTTTAAAAAATGTAGACAAGGTTGTTTTCTTTGTTCCTTTTTGCAAAATTCAACACCATTCATCATTTTGCATGAAATTATCAGAATACATTTTTTAAATATTTTTGAAAGACAATCCTTTGTAGCAGTGATATAAGAAAAATAGTTGAGGCATAGCCTAGTGGTAACCGGAGATCGGTACCCGGCGCTCTCCCTCCGCCCTCCTCATCCCCCTTATTTGTATATCCTATTAAATAATTTCACAGACACTGCACTTGGAAAAAGACCAGGTCACAGCTTTATTGCCCAATAACAAACAATTTAACAAACCAATAAAGAACAGCCAATTATACCCCCTCCTCCCCCGCAGCGGAGCGAAGCCTCACCCGCCATACTAATAGCAAGGTGACCTCGCTTCCGCCACCTGGCCCGGTCCCTACCGGTCCAGTTAATCCCACCCCTGCTCGACTTCGCCATATCACTAGCAGAAGCCTGCACGGGGTTCTCCGGGTCGCGGGCACCCTGCCCCGCCCAAGTAGCCTCCGGCTCCGGACCCCGGAAACCTCCGGGATCCCGCCAAACAACTTCCCCCTCCCAGCTGTGACAACCCCTATGTTCCCCCTCAACTAAAAGTCCCAATAATGGGCGGGAGGGCGGGACTCCGTTCACAGCCCCGCTCTCCAAACATGTGCTGCAGGCTCGCTCTGGATGCCTCAGCACATGGCTCTGGTTCCTCACCTGATTGGCTCTTGCCACGCGCGACCCCGCGGCAGAGCCAATCAGTTTAAATAATTCCGCCGGCATCCCTGCGCGGCTGCCTCTTCTTTCTCGCCCCCCCCCCCCCCCGCCACTTTCTCAACGGGCCAGGAACCCGCGTCGGACCTCGCCACCGGTTAACGGCGGCCTCCAAGACTTGCCCTGCGGCCTTTAAGTAACCGGAGATCGGTACCCGGCGCTCTCCCTCCGCCCTCCTCATCCCCCTTATTTGTATATCCTATTAAATAATTTCACAGACACTGCACTTGGAAAAAGACCAGGTCACAGCTTTATTGCCCAATAACAAACAATTTAACAAACCAATAAAGAACAACCAATTATACCCCCTCCTCCCCCGCAGCGGAGCGAAGCCTCACCCGCCATACTAATAGCAAGGTGACCTCGCTTCCGCCACCTGGCCCGGTCCCTACCGGTCCAGTTAATCCCACCCCTGCTCGACTTCGCCATATCACTAGCAGAAGCCTGCGCGGGGTTCTCCGGGTCGCGGGCACCCTGCCCCGCCCAAGTAGCCTCCGGCTCCGGACCCCGGAAACCTCCGGGATCCCGCCACCGGCATAGTCACGCCCCGTGACTTTGCCGCCCCCCAAATTATCAGGGCTCCAGCTGTGACCTGTCTGCATTGCCACCTACCACCCTCTCCAAAGCTTCCTGCCAATCATTGAGGAGAAGGTCAACCCCCACCGGTGCTAAATGAACACCATCACCCCTGTACAACCCGGAGCACGCAACATCCACCCAAGCATGCTGAACTTGACATCCCCCATGCTCGACCACCCACCTCCCAATTTGCCTATTGATCTTCGTCAAACCTCAGGACCAGCGACGCTGACCCCAGCACGCCGGCCTCGGGATGACATCCGACCAAATAAGCACCACTCCTTCAAACATTCGCATTATCTGGGCAAAGTCTCTTTTTGCTGCATTGATCAACTGCTTGCAGGTCCACTATGTCAAATCATTCCCTCCCAAGTGCAACAGCAGGAACCCCGGCGGTGTCCGCACTCGTGCATGGTGACGCAGCAAGGGCAAGAGCTGAGGCCAGTTCAGCCCCCGCTCTCCCAGCCATGAAAGGTTCACCACGGCAGGGTCCAACCCCAGATTCAACCCGATAGGTCTGTTCTCTGCACGCCGTCCGGCCCAGAACACAAACGAATGCCCCAACATCCAACAGCCCCGCACACCTCTGCCCCGATCTGAAAAAGAAAAAACAATGGTTAAAGATCCATCCCCCTCCCCCGCCTTTTCAGCATCTCACATATGTCTGAAAAGCTCTGGATCGCCACTGGCCAATTGCTTGTATCTGGGCCGCCGACATTCCCGCCCGTGCCGCGCTAGTCGCTGCTCCGATGCGAAAGGAATGCGCTGCAAATTGGCTAGCGTCTACCCCCAACCTCTGCAAGCCCAAACGCAAAACAGCTGTCACTTGGTATCTGGTGACCAACCGGGCGTCCGCATGCACGAACAGCCCCCCTGCCACCTGCGGGCGGCCCTCGAGGAACGCCATCATTGCCTTACCCGGGCACGTGTCCCCAGCAATCGCCCGCAGGACCACCCATTTGCCCCTGCCCCATTGGTCCGTCTTTGATCTTTTTAAAAGGACCTTCAAACACCCAGCTTGCACCTGCACATGCTGCCTCATCAAGCTGTTCCCCACACCTCTCTTTGTGGACTCTGCCACTAATTCACCAACCCGAAAGGCCCCAAAAAAGGCCACACAGAAGATCGCCTTAAAGAGCTTTGCCTCGTATCCCGACATGGCCACCCCGGGCAAGGCCGTACACAGGCCCCTCAATAAGTCATGTGTTAACGGGCGGCGCTGATCCGGCATAACCGCTCTCGCCCTCCCCCACCCTTGCATCAGCTTCTTAACCAAAAAACCCTCGCCCGATGGGGCCCAACCACTGTTCCCTCTAAGCTGTGCGCGTGTGCGCGCGCACACACCTCACCAAGCGAGCGCACATACTTTACAACAGAGCGCACAAAAATTACAGTTCTGATTCTGATAGAAAACAACACAGACGTCTTAAAATTTAAAAGTTGTGATTGTAATTACTAGAAATTTTCTGCTTCATTTAGTAATCGTCTATTTTCATTTAATTTGATTAAAATCAATTTGGTGTACATACTGTATTTTGACGTGTAGTCAAATTTTAAAGTATATAACTCAGAGTGTCGTTATGTGGCGCACAAAAATTTAACCTTACTTCAGAAGCTGCACAGCTGATATTTTATGCGCACACAGCCTACAAAAAATTAGAGGGAACATTGGGCCCAACCAACCGCTTTTGCGAAAAAAAGAAATCCTGCCAAATGCCCCCGTACAGCAGTGTGAGAGACTCCCTTCTTCTTCGCACTAACTATATATGCTCCCAATAATTGTTCCGGAATTAATCCCCCACCCCACCCCTGCTGATGCAAGAAGGCGACCACCCTCTCACATCCTCTGCAATATGCCTCCCATGTCTTGTCTGCCACCGAGCCGCGCAGCATCTCTCTCATCTCCGCAGGCCAGTGCTCCACAATCGCCACGGGACCTCGCATCCCACCGCAGCCGCCTCTGGTGCCAGCATCCGGAAACGATCCCACTGCAAATGTGAAAGAGCATCAGCAATGCCGTTATTATGACCAGGTATATGTCGCGCCCTCAATGTCACATTCTTACACAGACACTTCAACACCACCTTTCGCATCAAAGCCACCACTTGTGGGCAACGCGGCGTATAATTATTCACCACACTCACCACGGCTTCATTGTCGCACCACCACACTACTTTTTTGTTACCCAACCTACCTGGCCACAACTCCAACGCAACCAACATCGGGAAGAGCTCTAAGAATGTGATATTCTTTAATAGCCCCTCGTCCTTCCACGATGCTGGCCAGCTCCCCGCACACCATTCCCCTCCAAAATAAATACCTAAACCTGTGCCCCCCGCCGCATCCGTGAACAACTGCAATTCCTCACTAGAACACTTCTCCTCGACCATGACCACTGACCCGTTGAACTCAGTCAGAAAGACATCCCAGACTAACAAATCCTCACGCAAACTCCTGGTGATTCTAATACGGTGATGAGGTTTGGACGCACCCGCAGTGGCTAATGCCAGACGCCGCAGGAAGACACGACCCATGGGTATTACCCGACAAGCGAAATTCAATGAACAGATCAGCGCCTGCATTTCTTTCAGAGTGTACTTAGATGATGCAAGCGCATTCGCTACCAACACCCGGAGCTTCACCACCTTCTCGTCGGGTAGCCGCGCCACCATGTTCATTGAGTCCAATTCCATGCCCAAAAAGGTTATCCTAGACGCCGGCCCTTCAGTCTTTTCTGCAGCTAACGGCACCCCCAGTTCCTCAGCCATCTCCACAAAACCCTCCAACAAGGCCCTGCATTGCGCCGTCCCAACTGCCCCTACAAAGAAAAAATCATCCAAATAATGAACAATGCTGGCTCGGCCCACACGCTTCACTACCGCCCATTGCAAAAAAGTGCTGAATGTCTCAAAAAACGTGCATGACACCGCACAGCCCATGGGCATGCATTTGTCGAAATAGTACACCCCTTCGACTTGGAAACCCAGCAGATGAAAAGACGACGGGTGCACTGGCAGCAGTCGAAAAGCCGCCTCAATGTCCACCTTGGCCATCAACGCTCCTTGCCCCACCTTCCTTACTAATTCCACTGCCTTGTCGAATGACGCATAGCGGACCGTGCAGCATTCCCATGGAATGTGATCATTCACGGATTCCCCTTCAGGATAAGACAAATTATGAATTAGCCGGAATTTCCCCGGCTGCTTCTTCGGAATAACTCCCAGTGGGGAAACCACAAAATCCGAAAAAGGGGGCTCCTGGAAAGGGCCCGCTATCCTACCCAACGTCAATTCTCCCCCTAATTTTGCTCGCACCACATCTGCAAAACGCCTCACAGACGACCCATTCTTCCCGACCTTGTTCTGCACCCTCCCTTCAACTGGAATCACAAACCCCTCCCTAAAACCCTTAAGCAGTATCTCATCATCCTGTTTTCTCGGATATTGGCGAAGCCACTCTCGCAATACTCCCACCCGAATTGGAGAGGGAGCCATGCCGAACAACGTGCTCTCACTTGGCCGTTGGCAGGACGCCCGCCAAGGGTCCTTTTTTGATACATTTCGCCGCCGAGTGTCCTCTGCCGCAATTCGAACATGCGTGCCGGAACTTGCAATCAGGGAACGGGCAGGAGGACTTGTTAAATCGCCAACATACGTCCACAACCCCAGCCCCTGACTTGTTCGACCCCCCAACTCCCGCCGTCCGAAAGGACCAGTTTCCGACAACATTAACCCCCCCCCCCCCACCGATTTCACTGCTCCTCCCGCCCCGCTCCCCGCACCCGACCGTACGGACATTTGCGTGAGCCACAAATTGATGTCCTGGCTGCCCCACGACAATGCCTTGTTCTCCTCCATTTTATCTCGAAACTTCTCGTCGTAATTTAGCCAGGACCACCCTTCATGCGTTTGCGACGCTTCTAGAATAGAGTCTGCATAGGACAAAAGCATCCCGTACTGCTCCGGGTAACATTTACCCCACACACTCGCTAAGCGCAAAAAGGCCCTCACCCAATTTACAACTGTCCGCGCCACCTTGCGCACTCTTCCCGCCTTTTCATCCTCTTTCCTCTTTTTTCTACTTTCCCCCGAACGCTTACGTCCCTCCAACAGGCGGAAGATGTCAATGTACCGTCTCTTACAAATGCGCCGCCTCAACTTCTTCGGCACCCCTTACCACAATTCAGACAAAGCGGTCACCGCAGCTGACCCCACACCGGAAGGGCCCTGCTCCCCGCTCGAACCCCTGTCTGTCGAGGAACTCGTTGACCCACTAGAAGACGACGACGAGGACGATTGCGATCTACGCCTCCGACGGCAAGTATGTTTCCGTTTCCGGGTAACCTTCCCCGCCTTTTTCGCTCCCCCGCCCTCCTGCTCCCCTTGCAACTCACCCATCACCGCCGCCTCCGCAGACTCCAGGCTTCGCTGCGGATGCACCTCTCCGGCCCCACCGTCCACTGTGCGCGGCTCGCACTCTCCACGGACTGCAACTCCAGCCGAGGGTCCTCTACGCGCTGGCGTCACCTGCACTTCTCCGCTCTCCGACCTGTATTGCTGCACACCCTCGTACCGCTCTCCTGTGGAAGCCGACGCCATCTGCGGAGAGAAAAAGGGGAGAAACGCAGGGGGAACAACCGCAGGTCATGCAGTCGGCCAGGCCCCTGTCCAATCAACCCTGGAAGTCCAGGCCCACCGTGCATCCAATGCTCCCATCCATGCTGCCCTGCAGCTCTGGCCCCCCCAGGACTCCCCCAATACATCCCGCTCCCTCCCGGAAGCACAGGAACCCCATCTCCCACACCCCCAGCAGCACTTGCCCCAGCACTAACTCCCTGTCCTGCCGCACACCCCTCCGCCACCATGCTGACCATTTCATCCCCCCCCAGCCCCGCCCCATCCTCTCCGTCTGCCCGCTGCCGCCCAACGGCAGACCGGGTACCCTTGCCACCCCGCCCTCCAGATATACCCTTGGCTTGCCTCCCCCGCCCCCCACCAGTATGCTGTCCTGCTCTTGCAGACACACCCCGCACAGGCCCCGTCGCTCCTACCGCTCCTCGCCCTCTCTCCTTCCCCCTTCCCGGAGTCCCAGCATGTTCCCCCCCGGACCTCCTTTCCCGTCCTCCTGAGCCCCGCTGCTGCCCACGGCCTCCTTGATTGTGTGCCGTGCTGCCAGTGTTCCGCTCTGCTCTTCCCTTCCCCCTTTCCAAACCCCCCCCCCCATACTCCCCTGTCTGCCCGGCATGATCAATTATCCGTTATTTTGTGTTTTATTATTTTCTTTTTCTTTTTTTTTTTTTGTTAGCGCTCCGCTCGCTCCTTTAAGTAAATTTGTTCCCCTGCCCTTCTTTTCCAGGCCTCCTTTAGCATTTAGTACCCTGTTCTCCCCACCGCCGGTCACGTCCCACTTCCTCGCCCTTCCGCAGCGACAACAAAGACAAGAAGAGGGGGGGGGTTGGCCCGATACGATACCGACCACCGCGCTCCAGCCCTCGATGCTCGCTGCTGCTACCCTTCGCTTCCTTGTTCACAGTTCCTCCGTTTACCGCCTCGCTGCACGACTCAGCTCCGTTCACAGCCCCGCTCTCCAAACATGTGCTGCAGGCTCGCTCTGGATGCCTCAGCACATGGCTCTGGTTCCTCACCTGATTGGCTCTTGCCGCGCGCGACCCCGCGGCAGAGCCAATCAGTTTAAATAATGACGCCGGCATCCCTGCGCGGCTGCCTCTTCTTTCTCGCACCCCCCCCCTGCCGCTTTCTCAACGGGCCAGGAACCCGCGCCGGACCTCGCCACCGGTTAACGGCGGTCTCCGAGACTTGCCCTGCGGCCTTTAAGTTAGAGCAGCAGCCTGATTACCAAGAGACTAAGGGGGTGTTTATTAAACTGTGGTAGAGGACTCCATGCGATATCACACAGAGTCCGCTACCACCGTTTTGTAAACACCACCCCCCCCCCTAAGGTTCAATTCCCACTGGTGTCCTTGTGACGTTGAAGCAAGTCACTTTAACTCCATAACATCAGAACAAAGGTCTGGCAATCTACTTCCAGTCACACCTTACCAAGAACACAAGAAGCTGCTGGGTCACCAGGAGTCAGCATTGACTCAGTGGCACACACTGCATTGCATTGCATTATATTACATAAGAAAAATACACAATGCTAGCCAAAGGCCTTGGATAGAGGGTGCTGTAACTGTCTGTTGTGGTATAACACAGCCTCACAATGTTTACTGAAAAAGCTCAATGCTTTTAGGAAAGAATAAGCTATCTGGGAGTTGTTCTTAAGAATCAAAAACTCCCCTATTTCGTCCCCAGTCACATAGAGGGCTAGCCAATGTTCTCCAAGTAGGTTGTGTGGGTGAGTTTTTTATATTACCAAACTCATGGGCTTCCTTGATATGTGCATCAGATAGCCCGTTGCTAGGCAGCACATCTAAAAAAGATTCTGTAACATATGGATCCTTCTTTAAAATACAAAAGGTCTCGTTGATGTTCACTTTCACAGATGGTCAAGAAGAACATTCCTTATAGGATTAATTTATATCACGTTGTCAAGGAGAAAATTGTAATTGCTGTGTTAGTCTACTTGGATATGTGCAAATAAAGGTCAGCAAGCAAGTTGTAGGTGATATCTTTTTATTGGACTAACTTAATATATTTTTGACAAGCTTTTGAGAGCTATACTTCATCATGTCTATGAAGACATAAGGCAGCAACACTGGATTTAAACTCATCTATGTTCTGGGTAGTTTGCAAATGTCATTACATATCAAAGCAAAGTGTGGGATACAGCGATAGTTCTACAGGTCCTGTCTGATCTTAGCTAGTCTGCATCTGCATTAATTTACAATGAAAAACATAGGTAAGGAGACGTTGCTCCTTTGTTTCCTGATCCATTACTAGACATAAAACACTGAAATGCAATGTCTCTATTCAGTCCTCTTTTGTCAGTGTTGAAACATGTGATCATTTTAATTTCAAATGTTTTCCTTTCATGTAGGTTTCTGAAATTCCCTTTCTGGACATCATAACCTCACAGTTAAAGTCCACCACCATTTTAACATCACTATTGGACACAAAATGATAGACTCCTCTTCAGAGAAGGCTTCAGAGAACTATTAAAGACTTTTTACCCTTGTCTGTATTTGTTTCAGATGTATGACCTAGATTAAAAAAATTTTTCAAAGGTTATGGTGACTTCATGGGGTTTTTGTTTTTAAACCCGCGATCTATACATATTTTTTTTGTAGCCAATGTTATAATGGTACAAGGCAGGCATATTAACTAAATCAGCTTGCCATTGTGCAATCTGGCCAACCAAATTGTTCTGATTCAAATTGACAATCAGGCCCCCCATGTTCTACATCAACAAGTAGGGAGGTATGGATTCGTACCTTCTGTGTTGGGAAGTGGCAGGTTGTGGAAGTTTGCCATTGTGTATGGGATGGACTTGAGAGTCACTTACCTGCCAGGTGAACAAAACACTCTGGCAGATAGGCAGAGTCGAATCCTCCAGCATTATGACTGGACACTGGACAGGGAGGTTCATCTTTCGAGGAATGGGGAACCACCTCGATAGATCTGTTTGCCACCCCACAGAATGCCCAGGTGGATCAGTTCTGTTTTGGAGTAAGATCACACAGTAGACTTCTGTACACCTATCCTTCAGTACCTCTCATTGCAAGCTGGTGGCATGATGATTCTCATCACTGGCTACTAGCCTAGATAGTCGTGCTTTCCATTTCAGCTACAGCTTTTCAGTCAGGAGCCACTATGGCTCAGCCCCACGTCCGATTTCATAACTCAGGAAGACGGGACAATGTTGGCCCTCAGAACATGGATGTTGAGAGGCTAATGTCATCTGCTGGAGGGTGTGACTGATGTTCTTTTGGCCTCCAGGACGGCCTCTCCAAGAAAGTCTTACTCTTGCAAGTGGAGGATGTTTTCTGTCTGGTGTGAGGGCCAGGCCCTAGATTTTTTCATCTGTTCCATACAAAAACTGCTTGAATATCTTCTACACCTCTCTGAGTCTGGACTTAAATCCAACTCCTTCAGGATCCATCTCAGTGCAATTGGGGTGTATCATCGAGGTGTGGAAGGAAAGTCCAGCTTGGTACAGCCTTTAGTTCGCTTTATGCGGGGTTTGCTTCTCACAAAGCCTCTCACAGTGTCTTGGGACCTCAGTGTGGTTTTTGCACAGCTCATGAACACTCCATTTGAATCGTTCATTTCCTGTCCTTTGAAGTTCTTGATCTGGGAAGTATTATTTCTTGTGGCAGTCGCTTCAGCACACAGAGTGAGCAAGCTTCAGGGTTTAGTAATTCATCTGTCTTACATCAAATTCCACCATTTTATTTATTTATTTAGTATACATTTGTATACCGCTACTTCCAGCGATCAGCAGCGGTTTGATTACAGATTGGAAATTGTCAAATCATGACAGGAAATTTTTGAGGTATAAACACATTGATTAGACAGGAAAGCACAGCACACAGAGAACTATTTTACAGGGAACATGGGCTATGGAGGGTTAAGTGGCTTGCCCAAGACCACAAGGAGCACCTGTGGGACTAGAAACCCCAGTCCTCCCGGCCCAAGGTTGCTGTCCTCTAGTGGGATTTGAACCCCCGACCTTCCAGCCCGAAGTACCTTGCCCCAACCACTAGGCCACTCCTCCACTCCATAATAGTGGTTCTTCGTACTCATCCTAAATTCCTTCCAAAAGTGGTATCTGATTTCCACCTTAATCAGCCAATTGTTCTTCCAACATTTTTTCTGAAATCTCATTCTTATAGAGGGGAAACTGCGTTGCACATGTTGGACTGCAAGTGAGCCTTAGTCTTCTACTTAGAGCACTGTGTGGTAGGTCTGCTTAACAGAGGGCTTTATTTTCCAATTCAAAATGATCGCATCCCTCCAAATATATTAAGAACTAGCCCGATTAACTTCGCGAAATCATCTACTGATTCAGATTGGAATATTTCTAATAAATTCATAAAATGATCTTAATGAAATTTGTGGTCTCAGACTTTAACTGGCAATGCTCTGGGTATTCCACCCCTGAGTAATGTGCCGTTTCGCATCAACAACCACTGTTCTTAATTATTGTGTAGATTTCTGCATTAACATAATCATCGAGTCTTATCTTAATAATTATTCACATTCTCAAATTTATGAAATCTACACAATAATTAAGAACAACAGTGGTCGTTGATGCGAAACGGCACATTACTCAGGGGTGGAATACCCAGAGCATTGCCAGTTAAAGTCTGAGACCACAAATTTCTTTAAGATCATTTTATGAATTTATTAGAAATATTCCAATCTGAATCAGTAAATGATTTTGCGAAGTTAATCGGGCTAGTTCTACTTAGAGCAGACAAAAGCTTTATGTTTCTTTCGACCCCAATAATCTAGGCGTTGCCGTTTCCGAACACTCTCTTTCAATTTGGCTGGCAGACTGTATCTCTTTCACATATGCCCGGGCAGGCCGGAGTCTTGATGGTCATATTATTGATCATAATGTCAGGACTATGGCTGCGTTGATGGCCAATATGTGCTCTGTCTCTATGGAAGAGATCTGCAGAGCTGCAGCATGGTCTTCAGTCCACACATTCACATCCCACTGCCTCCTACATGGGGATTCTTGATGCAACAACAACTTATACTTAGGAATTTGTTTGGGTTTTAGAATCCAATGCCATCTACCCTAGGTCCATTCTATTCTGTCTAGGTTACTAAAAAAAAAGGGAAGAGAGAATAACTGCTTTTGTACATAGTTGGTCGCTTGACGATTAAGATCTGTTGCTATACTACTGTTGAGTTTTGCCCTTGTTGGGCTTCTCAATGATCTCTGTTTTCAGTAGCCTGAGGACTCATTCCTGCTTGTCCACAGAGAAAAGATAGTTACTCACCTGTAGCAGATGTTCTCCCATGGACAGCAGGAATAAATCCTTACAGCCCTCCCACCTCCCTGCTCTGTTATCAGACTGATCCAAGATGACGCCACCATGGCAAGCGAGAAGGAAACATGCAGGCATGGTGGAGCCTCCCAAAGCCTTGCAATAGAAGCTGGAGAGCGTTCCTGCGTGGAGCTCCATTGGGGGCTGTCACCCATATGTGAAAAGCATATGTAAAAAGTATAATAAATTGTAAATTTTACTTCTTCACTATCAATCCAACAGGAAGTAGGCATTACAGTCAAACACGTTAAGGCAACAATCTAATATTTAAAAAAATAATTAAAAGAGGAAGGGAAAGAAAAAGACATTAAATCCACCAAAAAGGAAAGCAGCTAGTACACTTATACAGTAATGTCTCCTTTACACAAGAATTAACCAAATTGTTTTTCCTGCCAAACTTTGTATTTTTAAAATTATCTGCTATCCACTACTATAAAACAGGGTATTCCTCCCATTATTACAAACCAAAATCAGCTAGCAATTAACAAAATTAAATAAAGGGATTCATAATTCACTGACATCCACCGATCCACCAGCGTCTATTGACTTTCTGAGGAAATGCTGGTACTGATGCGATCGCCATCTTTAAAGTGTCCTTCCTACGCTACTTCAATGATTGATATTTGCTACATTAACTGCGCAGCAAACTGTGACTCTTACATAGCATCTTATTCATTGGCATATGGATCAATCACCAAACATGACAGTGTATGTCCTTATGCTATCTGAAGTGTATTTATCCATTGAGAAATAACATAGTAACATAGTATATGACGGCAGATAAAGACCAGTATTGTCCATCTAGTCTGCCCAGCAAGGTGGCAAGAGTAGTTGCACCTGCTGCTCTGTGCAGTCCCCCCCTCCCCATGCTTTTGTTTAGTGGTGTACCCACCGCTCCGTGTAGGTCACCCCTATTTGCTGAAATATAAGAGATAGTTATGTTTATTTTGATTTTATCCTGTTGCTATAAAGTGATCTACTGTGTTTGTCCCATGTCATTTTGAATTCTGTCACTGTATTTGCCCCCACCACTTCGATCAGGAGGGCATTCCAAGCATCCACCACCCTTTCAGTGAAAAAGTATTTACTGACATTGCCTCTCAGTTTACCCCCTTGCAGCTTCATGCAGCTTCAAATTTCCTGTCATGATTTGACAATTTCCAATCTAATCAAACCGCTGCTGATCACTGGAAGTAGCGGTATACAAATGTATACTAAATAAATAAATGTTATGCCCTCTAGGTTTACAGCTTCCCCATATTTGGAAGTGGGTTTGTTTGTTCATTAATTCTCTTTAAGTATTTAAACATCTGAATCACATCTGCCCTATCCCTCCTCTCTTCCAGAGTGTACATATTTAGGTCTTCAAGTTTTTTCTCATACGTCTACTGATGCAGGCTTTAAATCATTTTGGTTACCTTTCTCTGAACTGTTTCCAGCCTTTTTATGTCCTTTGCGAGATATTGTTTCCAAAACTGAACACAATATTTCAAGTGAGGCCTCACCAGCGACTTGTAGTACCTCTTCCTTTCTGCTGGTAATTCCTATAAAACAAATTGCACTATAGTGCTGGAAGATGAGACCCCCAGGTCAGAAGGCACTCAAATAGCTACTGAGGAGGAGCTGAAGACTTTTCAGAGTAAAGCCAGCATTTATGATGTGGCTGTATCAAAGCCCTCGGGACATCTGACTGCTGATGTAGCTGTGCATGAAATGAGAGTCAGAAGCTGTAAAGATGTCTTACATATTGGGACATGGAATGTACGAAGCATGAACCAAGGGAAGTTGGAGATGGTCAAGACTGAAATGGGACGTGTACAACTTGATCTGTTGGTGTCAGCGAACTGAAATGGACTGGCATCAGGCACTTTGCATCAGATGATCACATGGTCTACTATGCTGGAAATGAAAGACAAAGAAGAAACAGTGTTGCAAGAACTGTAATGAAATACAATGCAGTCATTGAACGCTTAATCTCTATTCGTCTACAATGAATGCCTATCAACACAAGTATAATTCAAGTATATGCCCCAACAACAGCTGCAGAAGAGGATGAAATTGATGAGTTTTATGAACAAGTACAAGCTGAAATTGACAGAACATGTAAACAGGATATCCTGATAGTCATGGGTGCCTAGAATGCAAAAGATGGCAACAAAGAAGAAGGCAAAGTGATTGGAAAATATGGACTTGTCAACAGAAATGAAGCTAGAAAAAGACTGATAGAATTTTGCAAGACCAACAATCTATTCATCTCAAACACCTTCTTCCAGCAACACAAGCGGCGACTGTATACATGGACTTCACCCAATCGATTGTACAAAAATCAAATTGACTACATCTGTGGCAGTCAACGATGAAAAAGCTCTATAGCATCAGCAAAGACAAAATCTGGAACCAACTGTGGTATAGATCACCAACTGCTAGTATGCATACTCAAACTAAAGTTGAAAAAGAGCAAGCCATTCATGAATGTAGCAAAATATGACCTTGAGAATATACCACTGGAATTTAAAGACTGCCTGCAAAATCAGTTTACTGCTTTAGATACAAATGACAGAGCTCCAGAAGAGTAATGGAATAACATCAAGAAGGTTGTGTTGGAAGAAAGTGAGAAGTCACTACAAAAGGTGAAAAAGCAAAAACGGCCAAAATGGATGAAGGAAGAAACTCTGAAAATTGCCCAGAAAAGCAGAGAAGCTAAAGCCAGAGGAGAAAGAAAGAAATCACAGAACTCAACAGAGATTTCCAACATGCAGCAAGACAGGACAAGGAAAAGTACTACAATGACACATGCAAGGAAATAGAAGCAGAAGCTATTAGAGGAAGAACAAGATCGGCTTTCCTAAAGCTACGAGAGTTAAAGAAAAAATTCCAGCCTCGAATTGGAATGTTACAAGATGCTCAAGGTTCTATGTTAAATGATGCTGAGAAGATCAAGAAAAGGTGGAAAGAATATACAGAGTTTTTATATGATAAAGATCAAGTGGACCAACAGCCGTTTCAACCTGTACCTTATGATCCTGAACCATTGGTGATGAAAGAAGAAGTCAAAACAGCATTGAAAGCTTTATCAAAGAACAAAGTACTAGGCATTGATGGCATTCCCATAGAAGTATTACAGCAATCTGATGCAGCTGTTACCATACTTACAAGGCTCTGTCAAGAAATTTGTAAGACATCATGGCCAACTGACTGTTTATACTAATACTAAAGAAAGGTAATCCAGCTGACTGTGGAAATTTATCGCACAATCGCCCTGATCCCACATGCCAGCAAGATTCTACTGAAGATTATTCAACAGAGACTACAACCATACCTGGAACAAGAACTACCTGAAGTGCAAGCAGAGTTCAGGAAAGGGCGAGGAACGAGAGACATCATCCCGGATGTGAGATGGATCCTTGAAAAGAATAAAGAATACCAAAAGGATATCTATTTGTGCTTTATTGTCTATAGCAAGGCTTTTGACTGTGTAAACCATGAGAAACTGGGTCACATTAAGAAGCATGGGTATACCAGAACACCTGATCGTTCTCTTGCACAATCTGTACATTGATCAACAAGCGAAAAAAGGAGCGGAAAACCAAGAACCACAGCCTAACACAGTGGAGGTTGTATTATGTATGTATAATTTTATGTCTATGTTTATTTTTAGACCCCTGAAGAAGGCCTCAGGCTGAAACTTTTTAGTTGAGTCTACCAATAAAGTCCTTTTGAAACCTCCACTGTGTTAGGCCGTGGTTCTTGGTTTTCCGCTCCTTTTTTCATTCCACTTTTGTGGAACCCTCCTTCTCCTGCTGTTTGGTTTCATTGACCAAGAAGCAACAGTTTGAACGGAACAAGGAGAAACAGAATGGTTTAAAATAAGGAAAGGTATAAGACAAGGCTGCATACTTTCTCCCTACCTGTTTAATTTATATGCAGAACAAATCATCAGAGAAGTAGGATTGTATGAAGACAACAGAGATGTGAAGATTGGTGGAAGACTCATCAACAACCTTCGCTATGCTGATGATACTACATTACTGGCTGAAAGTGAAGATGATCTGAAACATTTGCTTCTCATGATCAAGGAACATAGTCTTAAAATGGGCCTGCACCTTAATGTAAAGAAGACAAAGATCATGACAAAATCATGTGTGGCAAAATCTATAAGTTCATCATTGAAGGAGTAGAAATTAAAATTGTGGACAACTTTAATCTACTTAGATCAACTACACTGGTCAACATTGAAATTGTTACTGACTTTAAAAGGCCCTAATCTGTAGTATCTTGGTGAGCTGAACACGAATATAATAATAAAAAAATGTTATTGGCTCTTGTTTTGAAGATATTGCATGTAGTTCATTTTTGATGTTTCACCGTGTAAATTTATCCAGTAGGACATCAACAACATCCCAAATAAGCTTTGAATGATGTAATGTTGCATCACATTGCATAATACCAGCATGCACACATCATCCAGAGTTGACTGCATCATTTTCTGATGCAATGCAATACTACTGCCAGACGGCTGCTGAAGCCATCTGATGTCAGCAGTGTACTATACGCAGTCGGAAAGGAAAGTAATCTGGTATTCTATTCCGATATTGAAATTGAAAGCAAGTTATTCTACGAGGGGACATGGGATGAGGGTGAAGGGAGATAGATTCAGGAGTGATATGCGGAAATATTTCTTTACGGAAAGAGTAGTGGATCCGTGGAATAGTCTCCCAGTGGAGGTGATAGAGATGAGGACAGTAACTGAATTCAAAAAAGCATGGGACAAACACAGAGGTAAAAAGGTAGTTGTTGATATGGAAGGACAGACTAGATAGGCCATGTGGTCTTTTTCTGTCGTCACATTTCTATGTTTCTAAGATATTGAAAGCCTCATGAATGCCTTACAAATCACTCATGACCCACAAGGCTGGAGACTATTTATAGATTCTTCGAAACTGAGTCTGAAGGCTGTGCTTTTGAATAATGGAAACTGTCTTCCATCTATTCCAGTAGCACATGCCGTCCACATGAAAGAGACATACAATAACTTAAAGCATCTACTGACTTCCATTAACTATAACAAGTACAGCTGGCACCTCTGTGGTGACTTGAAGGTAGCTGCCCTTTTAATGGGACTGCAGCAGGGATATATAAAATACATGTGTTTCTTATGTGAGTGGGATAGCCGAGTAAGGGATTGGCACTACTTGTGGAAGGAATGGAATCACAGACAAAATGTAATAGTTGGAGAGAAGAATATCCAGAACCCAGCTCTGGTTGAGGCTCACAAAATCCTGCTACCACCCCTTCACATCAAACTAGGTTTGATGAAAAACTTCGTGAAAGCCATGGACCGCACTTCGCCAGCTTTCCGATACCTGCATGAAAAATTCCCTCGACTCAGCGAAGCAAAAATTAAAGAGGGAGTTTTTGTGGGTCCTCAGATTCGAGAGCTCTTCAAAGATGACCGATTCAACAACTTGCTGCAGGGTGATGCGAAACAAGCATGGAATGCTTTTCGCCTAGTGTCAACAAACTTTCTCGGGAATGTTAGGGCAGAAAACTAAAAGGAACTAGTAGAAGACATGCTGATGCAGTATCAGAAACGTGGCTGCAATATGTCTCTAAAGATCCATTTCCTTGATTCCCATCTTAATTTCTTTCCTGACAACTGTGGTATGGTTAGTGATGAACAGGATGAACGTTTTCACCAGGATATCGCAACGATGGAGCAAAGATACCAGGGAAAATGGTCCACTACAATGCTGGCTGACTACTGCTGGACACTCCCCAGAGAAGCTCCTGAACAGCTATACAAGAGACAGGCGAAAAAATCTAAGTAGTGGTCTATGACTTGGTTTTTTACAGGTATTAACCGAAGGCCTATTATATTTACTATTCAATGCATTTCGTGATGTAAACATTAATTCTTCTAGATTACAAAAAATGAGCCAACTTTGCAATTTCACTGTCATATTCGTGTTCAGCATATAAAAATTGATAAGAAATAACTATTTTTATTTCAGTAACATGACTTTTGTAAAAATTTGACCAGTGCTATCAATAAAGAAGCAACAAGCAGTCAAGAAATCCAACGATGCATTGCTCTTGGCAGAATGGCTATGAAAGACCTAGACAAGATTCTCAAGAGCAGAGATGTCTCTCTCCATACAAAAATTTGACTCGTTCAATTCATGGTATTTTCAATAACATAATATGGATGTGAAAGCTGGAAACTGAAAAAGATAGGAAGAAAATTGATGCCTTTGAATTATGGTGCTGGCGGCAAATACTGGGTATAAGATGGACTGCCCGAAGAACAAACCAGTCAGTACTAGAGGAGATCAAACCTAAGCTTTCTTTAGAAACTCAGATGACAAGACTTTGACTTTCATACTTTGGACACATCATGCGAAGAGAGATCATTAGAGAAAGACATCATGCTTGGCAAGATACAAGGTCAATGCAAAAGAGGAAAGCTAGCAATGAGATGGATCGATACAATAACAGCAGCTACGGGTACCAGTCTATCAACAATGAGCCACCTGACTGAGGACCGAACACAATTTAGGACAACTATCGAGAGGGTTGCCATGAGTCGACACCGACTCGACGGCACTTAACAACAACAACAACAACATGCAACCCAGCATCCTTCTAGCTTTGCCACCACCTTGTCACACTGTTTTGCCACCTTGAGATCCTCAGAAACAATCACTCCAAGGTCCTTCTGGTCCATGCACACCAACCTCTTGCCCCCTATCACATACAATTCCCTTGGATTTCTGCTTCCCAAGTGCATGACACTGCACTTCTTCGCATTAAATCTTAACTGCCAAGCATTAGACCATTCTTCCAGCTTTTGTAGATCTTTCCTTATGTTATCCACTCCCTCAGAGGAGTCCATTCTGTTGCAAATTTTCATGTCATCTACAAAAAGACAGACTTTTCCATTCAGTCCTTCAGCAGTATCACTCACAAATACATTGAACATTACTGGACCCAGGACTGAACCCAATGGCACACCGCTAATCACCTTCCTTTCATCTGAGTGAGTTCTGTTTACCGTCACCAGTCAGTCAGTCAATTTCTGATCCATTTCATCACCTTGGGACCCATCCCCAAGCTGTTGAGTTTATTGATAAGTCTCCTATGAGGAACAGTATCGAAGGCTTTTCTGAAATCTACGTAGATCACATCCATCGCATGCCCTTGATCTAGTTCTCTGGTCACCCAGTCAAAGAACTCAATCAGATTTGTTTATTTATTTTTATTTATTTATTTAACTGCATTTATATACCGCTTTTCACCGGGTCAAAGCGGTGTAACATATAACATAAGGGGGGGGGCAATTTTTCAGGATGGGGCCATCACCAAGGGGCAACAATTAATGATTTGGGTAGACATAGACATAGACATGTATACTTCTGCTGAATCTAGGTATTAGATCATGCGGATAGGGTGGTATTTCTGTTCAGAGATGTTCACGGAATAGGATTGTTTGGCAAGATTGTTCTTTGGTAAAACCATGTTGCCTCAGATCATGCAACCTGTTGGTTTCGAGGAAGTCCACTCTTCGCTCTTTCAGGAGTGCCTCTTTTACTTTTCCCACCACCGAGGTACGGCTTACTGGCCTGTAGTTTATCATTTCTTCCGTACTGCCACTTTTGTGAAGAGGCACCGCATCAGGCCTTCTCCAGTCCTGTGGAACTTCTCCTGTCTCCAAGGATCTATTAAAAACATACTTTAACAGCCCTGCATGAACCTCTCTGAGCTCTCAGTATCTTGGGATGTATCCCATTCGGTCCCATGGCCTTGGTCACTTTCAGTTTTGCAAGCTGTTCTAACACATCATCTTCTGTGAATGGTGTGGTATCGACTCCATTCCCATTTGTATATTTGTCAATCACCGGTGGTCCTTCTCCAGGATTTTCTCTAATAAAAACAGAGCAGAAGTATTTGTTTAGCATTTTCGTTTTTTCCATGTCACTTTCCACAAATCCATTCCCAGCACTTTGAGTCCTTTAATTCCACTTCTGATTTTCCTCCTGTCCCGAATATACCTGTAATTGTTTTGTTGCCACACTTCACATCTTTAGTCATCTTTTCTTCTGCCTTTGATTTTGCTATCCTTATTTCTCTTTTTGTCTCTTTTAGTTTTATCCTGTATTCTTTTCTGTGTTCCTCTGTGTGCGAACTTTTGAATTTTGTGAAAGCTGTGTTTTTTGCCTTTATTTGTGCAGCCACTTCTGTGGAGAACCAAATAGGTTTCCTTTTCCTCTTGTTTTTATTTACTTTTCTTACATATGTATCTGTTGCCCCTTATATTGCATTATTTAGTTTAGCTCATTGCAATTCCACTTCCCTTATCCCCTCCCACCCTGCCAACTCCTCCTTCAGGTACTTGGCCATTTTACTGAAGTCAGTGTGTTTGAAGTCTAGGACTTTGAGCTTGCTGTGATTGGCTTTTATCTCAAATCACACCGTGTGATTAAATATTGATTCAAAATAAAAATAACAAAATTAAAAGAATTCTTAGTTAGACAGATATAAAAGGTTATATTATAATCTTTCCCATTAAGTAAATAAACCATTTACCTCATTGTCGCCTCCCACTCAACCAAGTCTAACTCAGTTAGTTAATTTAGGGTCCTTACACTTTAGGGTTTGAGCACTTTAGGGTGCTCAATTTATTTATTTGTCGCCTGTGCGTAATGGTTTTAAAGGTAATGGTTTTAAAGGTTTTGCTGAAATCTAAGTACACCACATCTTCGGCTCTCTCTCACTCTGATGAGAAGGATGTTATAAGTGGTGTGCCACAGGGATCTGGTCCAATTCTTTTTAACATCTTTGTTAGTGATATTGCAGAAGGGCTGTCAAGGTTTGCCTCTTTTCGGATGATACCAATATCTGCAATAGAGTAGACATCTAGGAAGGAGTAGATAACATAAGAAGGGATCTAGTTAAGCTTGAAGAATGGTCAAGAATTTGACAGCTGAGATTTAATGCTAAAAAATGCAGGGTCATGCATCTGGGCTGCAAAACTCCAAGGGAGCAGTACAGTGTAGGGGGCGAAGTACTTCTGTCCATGAAAGAAGAGCGGGATCTGGGTGTGATTGTTTCTGATGATCTTAAAGTGGCTAAACAGGTAGAAAAGGTGACAGTGAAAGCCAGAAGGATACTTGGGTACACTGGGAGTGGAATGGCCAGCAGAAAAAAAGGAGGTGATAGTGCCTCTGTATAAATCTCTGGTGTGACCTCATTTTGAGTATTGTGTGCAGTCCTGGAGTCCACACCTTCAAAAGGATATAAACAAGATGGAGTCGATGCAGAGGGTGGCTACTAAATTGGTTAGTGGTCTTTGTTATAAAGCATATGTATACGTTAGAGGAAAGGCAATGGGATACAGGAGATCTACAGAGTCGTTTAAATACTTCTGTGGCACAAATACACAAAAGGAGACCCTCTTTCGACTGAAAGCAAGCTCTGCAACAAGGGGACATAGGATGAGGGTGAAAGAGGATAGACTTAGGAGTAATATGTGGAAATATTTCTTTTTGGAAAGAGTGGTAGATACATGGAATATTCTCCTAGTGGAGGTAGTAGAGATGAGGACAGTATCTGAATTCAAGGAAGTATGGGACAAACACAGAAGATCTCTAAAGGAAAAAAGGGGGCTAAAGTAGATGATATGGAAGGGTAGACTAGATAGGCCATATGGTCTTTGTGATGGTTCTATCTTTCTAACTTTACAGAAAAAAATTTCCCTGTAGCCTAATGGTTACAGCAGCGAGCTACAACCAGAGAAGAAAGGGTTCATATCTCACTGCCGCTCCTTGCGATCATGGGCATGCTGCTTAACTCTCCATTGCCTCAGATACAAGATTAGATTGTAAGCCCTCTAGGGACAGGGAAATACATATTATACCTGAATGTAATTCACCTTGAACTTCTAAGAAAAGGCCCAAGCTACCACTACTACTAATCATTTGTATAGCGCTACAAAGCGTATGTAGAGTTGTACATATAGGTGTAGGACACAGTCCCTGTTCATCAATTTACAACCTAATCAAGACAAAACCCATAGTGAAACTAGGAACTAAACTATAGTAAGTGAAGAGAATGAGGAGCATCAGGATCTATAAGTGACTTCAAAGAGGTGGGTTTTTAGCCTGGATTTGAATAGGGCTACATAAGAACATAAGAACATAAGACATGCCATACTGGGTCAGACCGAGGTCCATCAAGCCCAGTATCCTGTTTCCAACAGTGGCCAATCTAGGTCATACATACCTAGCAGTATCCCCAAAAGACACAGGTTCCACAATGCTTGTACTGGGTCAAGCATTGATATCCTGGGTCCCTTTTTAATAGTGGTTTATGGACCTTTCCTCCAGGAACTTGTCCAAACCTTTTTTAAACCCAACTATACTAACAGCCCTTACTACATCCTCCGGTAACAGATTCCAGAGTTTGATTACACGTTGAGTGAAAAAATATTTTCTCTTATTTGTCTTAAATAGTTTACCCTGTAGCTTCATTACATGTCCCCTAGTCTTTCTATACTCTGATAGCGTAAACAGTTGATCCACGTTTATCCGTTCCACTCCATTCATTAATTTATAGACCTCTATCATATCTCCCCTCAGCCGTCTCTTCTCCAGGCTAAAGAGCCCTAACCTTTTTAGCCTCTCTTCATCGGAGTAGCCTTCCATCCCCTTCACCAATTTGGTGGCTCTTCTCTGTACTTTTTCTAATAACGCTATGTCCTTTTTAAGATACGGTGACCAGAATTGCACACAATATTCAAGGTGCGGTCGTACCATGGAGCGATACAGAGGCATTATAACATCCTTTGTTTTATTCTCCATCCCTTTCCTTACGATACCTAGCATTCTATTTGCTTTCTTGGCTGCCGCTGCACACTGGGCGGAGGGTTTCAACATGTTATCCACGATGACTCCTAAATCTTTTTCCTGGGTGGTGGTTTCTAATGTGGAGCCTTGCATCGTGTAACTATAGTGTGGGTTGTTCTTTCCTAGGTGCATAACTTTGCACTTGTCCACATTAAATTTCATCTGCCATTTGGATGCCCAGTCTTCCAATTTATCCAGATCCTCCTGCAGTTTTCCACAATCCTCTTGGGTTTTAACAACTTTAAACGGTTTTGTGTCATCTGCAAATTTGATAACCTCACTAGTTATTCCCTTTTCCAGGTCATTTATGAATATGTCAAAAAGCAGCGGACCCAGTACAGATCCCTGGGGTACTCCACTATTCACCTTTTTCCATTGGGAATATTGGCCATTTAGCCCTACCCTCTGCTTTCTATCTTTTAACCAGTTCCCGATCCACAATAGTACACTGCCTCCTATCCCATGACTTTTTAGCTTCGCCAAAAGTCTCTGATGGGGGACTTTGTCAAAAGCTTTCTGAAAGTCCAGATACACTATATCAACCGACTCACCTTTGTCTACCTGTTTATGCACACCTTCAAAAAAACATATCAGATTAGTAAGACAAGATCTTCCTTGTCTAAAGCCATGTTGGCTGTCTCCCATTAGGCCATGACTATCTACATGCTGTGTAATTTTGTTCTTTATGATGGTTTCTACCATTTTCCCTGGTACTGACGTCAGGCTCACCGGTCTGTAATTTCCTGGGTCACCCCTGGAACCCTTTTTAAAAATTGGTGTTACGTTGGCGACCCTCCAATCTTCAGGTATTACAGATGATTTTAATGAAAGTTCACAGATTACCAATAGCAGGTCTGCAATCTCATATTTCAGTTCTTTCAACACTCTGGGATGTATACCATCCGGTCCAGGTGATTTGCTACTATTCAGTTTATCAAATAGTTGTAATATATCTTCCCGGTGTAGCGATATTTCTCTCAATTCCTCTGCAGTATCACCTTTAAATACCACTTCAGTCTTGGGTGACATCCCTACATCTTCCTCAGTAAAGACCGAAGCAAAGAATTCATTCAGTCTCTCTGCTATAGCCTTGTTTCCTCTTACTGCCCCTTTTACCCCTCTATCATCTAATGGTCCAATTGACTCTCTCACAGGCCTTTTGCTACGAATGTACTTGAAAAAGTCTTTATTTCGTGTTTTTGCTTCCGTAGCAAGTTTCTTCTCAAATTCCCGCTTTGCCTGCCTTATCAATGCTTTGCATTTAACTTGCCAGTGCTTGTGCTGTTTCCAGTTTTCATCATTTGGCTCTTTTTTCCATTTCCTGAAGGTTGCTTTTTTGGCAGCAACAGCCTCTCTGACCTCACCTTTAAACCATGCTGGCAGTTTTTTGGACTTTCTTCCACTTTTCCTAATGCGTGGAATACAGCTGGTCTGGGCTTCGAGGATAGTATTTTTAAATAACACCCAAACTTGCTGTAAGTCTTTAACCTTTGGAACCGCTCCTTTTAGTTTTTTCCTAACTATATTCCTCATTCTATCTTAGTCTCCCTTTTGAAAGTTAAAAGGTAGTACTGTGGATGCCTTTACTATCTGTCCTCCACTAATTAAATCAAACATGATCATACTATGATCACTATTGCCAAGTGGTCCCAAAACCCTTATTTCTTGCACCAGATCTGGCGTTCCACTAAGGACTAGGTCCAGTATGGCTTCCCCTCTGGTTGGTTCATGAACCAGCTGCTCCAAGAAGCAGTCATTTATTCCATCTAGAAACTTTATCTCTTTAGCTTGTCCTGCTGTGACACTGACCCAGTCGATACCGGGGTAATTGAAATCACCCATTATTACTACTCTGTTGTGACTTTTGTTAGCTTCCTTGATTTCTTTGAGCATTTCATCATCCATTTGTTCATTCTGGCCAGGCGGTCGATAGTATACTCCAACTGCCATCACCTTCCCCTTCATAAATGGAATTTCAATCCATAGAGATTCTACAGCAAATTGTGTTCCCTGCAAAACTTTAATCCTTTCTGACTCAATGCCCTCTCTAACAGAGCGCTACCCCTCCACCAATTTGATCAGCTCTATCATTACGATATAGTGTGTATCCAGGTATCACAGTGTCCCACTGGTTATCCTCCTTCCACCATGTCTCTGAGAGTGCAATCATATCTAACCTCTCATTTAGTGCTATATATTCTAACTCTCCCATCTTATTGTTTAGACTTCTAGCATTGGCATACAAGCATTTTAGAGACTGTATTTTATTCATATTAATCTGGCTATTGGTAGGCAGGGGTAATTTGGAATCTTTATGCTCTGTCTGCTCCTTACTCAAGGGCATTTGGGCTACTATACTCCCTTTTGGAACCTCACTGCTTTTGGTAGTATCCTTCAAGGATACCTTTGTCCGAACCATGCACTCCTGGGTGACTGTCGGCTTTCCCCTAATTTCTAGTTTAAAAGCTTCTCTATCTCTTTTTTAAAGGTTCATGCCAGCAGTCTGGTCCCATCCTGATTAAGGTGAAGCCCATCCCTTCGGAAGAGCCTCCCCTTTCCCCAGAATGTTCCCCAGTTCCTAACAAATCCAAAACCCTCATCCTTGCACCACTGTCTCATCCACGCATTGAGACTCCGGAGCTCTGCCTGTCTTTTGGGTCCTGCACGTGGAACAGGAAGCATTTCGGAGAACGCTATCCTGGAAGTTCTGGATTTCAACTTCCTACCTAAGAGCTTAAATTTAGCCTCCAGAACTTCCCTACTACATTTTCCTATGTCATTGGTACCAACATGTACCAAGACAGCAGACTCCTCCCCAGCACTATCTATGATCCTATCTAGGCGGTGCGTGAGGTCTGCTACCTTCGCACCAGGCAGGCATGTTACCAGGTGATCCTCACGTCCACCAGCCACCCAGCTATCTACATTCCTAATGATTGAATCACCAACTATAACAGCTGTCCTGACCCTCCCCTCATGGGGACATGGCCCTGGAGAAACGTCCTCGGTGCGAGAGGGTTTTACATCACCTGGAAGACAGGTCCTAGTTACAGGATCACTTCCTGCCACACCAGGGTGATGCTCTCCTGTCACGTGACCTCTCTCCTCCATGGCAACAGGGATGCTGCCAGACTGGAGGTGGGACTTCAGGACTAAATCCCTGTAGGTCTCGTCCATGTACTTCTCTGTCTTTCTTATGTCTTCCAGGTCTGCTACTCTAGTCTCTAGAGAACTGACTCGTTCCCTGAGAGCAAAGAGTTCTTTGCACTTAGTGCATAAGTAAGACCTCTCACCAACTGGGAGAAAATCATACATGTGACACTCAATGCAAAAGACCGGAGAACCCCCATCTCGTTGCTGGACTTCTGTCTGCATTTTAGTTTAAAGCTTGTGTTTAGGTCTTTTAAATTCTGTATATAATAAGGATTGGTGTGGATGCTTATACCAATAAAAGTGTATCTAATACCCCTAATACACCTTGTGTACCTGAAGCTTAAGTAATTAATCTCAGGTCCTCTGTGTATGATTGATTTGGATAACGAGCTGCACCTGAGAGCAGCCCCTTTCCTCTAAGATGTGCAAGTACCTATAAAACTACAATTACCCCAGGGGTGGGTGGGTGCTGGGGAGGGAGGGAGGGAGATAAGTCCTATTAAAGAGGGCAGTTACAAGGTACCCTGTCCTGAACCCTCAGCAGGGGGGAAGGGGGTACCACACAAAGCCCAGTTAGTTGAGAGAGGCAAGGTAAGTTATAGCTGAGAAGGCTGAACTAGCACACCACTAAGACAAACAATAAATAATTAATAAACAGCTAGAACTCACAGCAAGGTGTCACAGGAGACAAATATCCACTTCTCTAGCAGAGCACTGTAAAAAGCACTGCTCTTCTCTGATCAGAGAAAAGCAGACTAAAACAGACTATGCACACGTGGAGGAAACAGGAAGAAGGCTGCAAAATACCTCAGCGGGGGGGGGGGGGGAGGGGGAGGGGGAGGATACACACAGGCAGGCTAGGACAGGAAAAAAAGTTTAACACACAGCAGGTTCTGGGGAGAGAGATTTAATTTAAAATGAACAGTTAACCTGGCTACCACACAAAGCCCAGTTAGTTGAGAGAGGCAAGGTAAGTTATAGCTGAGAAGGCTGAACTAGCACACCACTAAGACAAACAATAAATAATTAAATAAACAGTTAGACAAACAATAAATAATTAATAAACAGCTAGAACTCACAGCAAGGTGTCACAGGAGACAAATATCCACTTCTCTAGCAGAGCACTGTAAAAAGCACTGTTCTTCTCTGATCAGAGAAAAGCAGACTCTAAAGGAAGTAGAAGCTAGAGAAGCTAGAGAAGAAGCCCAATGCACAGACTCTGGTAGTTTGTTCCAGGCACATGAAGCAGCAAGACGGAAAGAACGAAGTCTGGAGTTGGCAGTGGCAGAGAAGGGCACAGATAAAAGGGATCTGCCGGAGGAGCGGAGTCCCAAGGAGAGGTGTAGAGTGAGACAAGAGAGGAACGGTAGTAAGGAGCATCAGAATGAATGCACTTGTAGGTCAGTAGGAGAAGGTTGAACTGAAGTGAAGTGACTTGAGAAGAAGGGTTGCATGAGCTAAATCTAATTCCCATAAAATTCTAAACAATAATGATCATAGAAAAATATTTAAGGGCATGTTTAGTAAGCTGGGCCAACAGTTAGTACATGCTATTTGTAACTATATCCCTATTAAATGGAACCTAGTTACAAATAGTGCATACTAGCCTAGCTTAGTAAACATGCCCCTTAATTCAAACTCTTGGTTAAGACCATACAGTTCTAACAATATATTTCTGCTTGGTATTAAGCCATTTTTTTTTCTAAATCAGCTCCTTGCTGTGTTGACGTAACCCCATGAAGAACAAAACAATGCAGATCAACAAAGGAGTGTGCTAACGTTTTACGATGTGTGACTAATGGCTTTTCGTCATTTCCTTTCTTTACACTACTTTGTGTTCAATAACTATAACCTTTAGACAACTTAGGGGCTTGTTTACAAAGCCGCGGTAGTGGTTCGCGATCGCGATCGCAGCCGCGGCCCCATTGAAATCAATGGGGCCGCGGCTCCGATTACGATCGCAAACCGCTACCGCGGCTTTGTAAACAAGCCCCTTAGTTTTCCCAGTGTAAAGTTTTTTTACAAGGACAAACCACCTACGTGTCTTTATAAAATACTAGCACAAATCTTACTGAAATTGCACCTAAATTAAAAGCAGCTGGAAATTATAGCATGTATTTTGTAAAATACATATGCAAATTTCAGCTCTCCCAAAATTCTGCTCAAACTCCTCCCCTGAGCATGCCTACTCTACAAGTACGCAGCAGGTTGCAACCTTCGTACTCCTTTAGGCATGACTTAATGTTGTAAGAGGCCTTTTATGTGTGAAAACGGTTTATAAAATACCCTCCAAATGTATATTCGGCGCTGCTATCCAAATAATTAAAGGCGCTAAGTATGTTTGCTGAGCGGTGATCGTGCCAGCACTATCATAGATCTAAATCATCAGCTTTCCAAATGAAAAAAAGGTGCATACTGGAGTGCCCCAAGGATCTGTTGTTTAGCATATTCAAAAATGATTGGAAAAATGGAGCAACGAGTGAAGAGATCAGAGTTGCAGATGAGACAAAGTTATTCAAAGTAGTTAAAAAAAGCATTTTGTGAGGAATTGCAGAAGGATCTTCTGAAACTAGATGACAGGGCATTTAGAGAGTAATTTCATAAACTTCTCCATAATTGATGCAAGTTTCCTGCACGTATTTAATGCCTGTTTTATAAAGTCAAGTACTTTACTTTATATGCTTTATAAAATAAAGATATAAATGGTCAAAAATGCACATTCATTTAACGTGCAATCACTATGACTAGCCCTAGGACTGATGTAAATACCTGAACCTAGATTTGCAAGGAATGTGCACAAATTATAGCATTTTAAAATTTCCATACATAACTTTGGTTCTGTCCATGTTCCACCCAAACTCCGCCCCTGTGCATACCCACAGTGTAAGTATGCATGATTGGATGGGCACGCTCATTTATATACTGTATTTGCATCCTTCTCAATAGCTAATGTAAGTGGTCACTTTACGTGCATATGAGACTAAAACACCTAGATTAAAGCATGTTGTTCATGTGTAAAATTACTCTTAATATGTTAAATTAATTCTAACTACAGATATAAAATGCACAAAGAAGATCTTCAAGTCACTGTAAATAATATGTAGTAATTTTCAGCCCAGTGCACCATCACTGCCAAATAAAGCAAATAGAACATTAGAAATTATTTGAAAAGGAACAAAATTGAGAATATAATATTGCCTCTGTATAGGTCCATGGTCTATCCTCACCTTGAGTGTGCTGCTCTGGTCACCTCATCTCTTAAAGGATATAGTAGAGCTGGAAAAGGTCCAGAGAAGGGCAACACAAATGCTTAAGGGGATGGAAGACCTCTCTTATGAAGAAAGGCTAAACAGGTTAGGGCTCTTCAGCTTGGAAGAGAGACAACTGAGAGGTGACATAATAAAGGTATATACAGTAAAATCATGAATATGGTGGAATGTTTAAAAAGGGGATTGCTGTTTAACCTTTTGAACAAGACTAAAACAAGAGAATACTTCAAGAAGCTAAAGCCAGCAAATTGAAAACAAATCATAAAATATTTTTTTTTGCGGTGCACAATTAAGCTGTGCAGTCTATTGCTGAAGGATGTAGTCAAGGTGAGTAATGTAGCGTAGTAGTAGTAGTAGTAGGCCTACATAGCTACAAGGCTTATTCAGTGCTGTACATATACACGTAAGAGACAGCCTCTTCTCAGTAGAGCTTACAACCTATTCAAGACAAACATAACAAACGGGACCAGAGTAAATTAAGAGGAAATGGTTGTAACACACAAGGGCGATAAACAGGAAAATAAGGGGGTCAGCATCCAAAGGCAGCCTCGAAGAGGTGGGTTTTAAGTCTGGATTTCAATAGAACCAGGCATGGAGCCTGGCATATGGACTCAGGTAGTCTATTCCAGCCATATGCAGTAGTGCAGCAAGATGGAATGATAGGAGTTTGGAATTGGCAGTGGAAGAGAAGGGCACTGAAAAAAGAGATTTACCTGATGAACGGAGTTCTTGAGAAGGGGTGTAGGGAGAGATGAAAGTTAATGGGGAGCTGTAGAGTAAATGCACTTGTAGGTCGGGAGAAGAAGCTTAAATTGGATGTGGAAACAGAGAAGGAGCCAATGAAGGGATTTGAGAAGAGGGGTTATGTGGGTGTCGTGATTATGACAGAAGATTAGCCATACAGCTGAGTTTTGAATAGCAGGTTTCAAAAGAGGTTTGAACATATTAGCCAGGTTGCCTTGGAAAGCTATTGCTTATCCCTGGAAATGAGCTGTGAGAAATTGATTTACTTTTTGGGTTAGGCTGACCCAGACTGACTACTATCAGTGGCAGGAGACTGGGCTTGTTGGACTTTGGCCAGACTTGTCATAGTTTATTTTATGTTCTTATATCTGATGTGCTTAGGCCCCTTCTTCAAATGTCTCTGTGTATAATACTAAATGAGATTGAAAGTTAAAAAGGGAGCATACAAATGATTTGTGGAAGAGATCAAGCAATTAGCATATTAAAAGACCCATTTTGCATAGTGGACTTGATGGACCTTTGGTCTGACCCAGTATGGCATACCTTATGTTCTTATGTCTAGGTAGGAATTAACTTCATGTGTAAGTGCTGATCTTACAATATCCATGTGTACTGTATGTTCTGCATTTTACAAATGAAAGCAATTAAGGCGCCAAATGAAATCATTTTTTGTACTTTTTGAGGTAGTGGTAGATACAACTGAGGTAAGTGTAATTCAGTCACTGATGGAGACTCCAGTTCCAATCAAGCACATGGTTGGAAGATAGTAGCCTAATGGTTAGAGCAGTGGCTTGTGGACCAAGAGACCAGAGTTCGCTTCCCACTAGCACTCCTTGAGGCCTTGAGCAAGTTGCTTAACCCTCTATTGCCTCCGAAGAATCCAAGTTATCAATGTCCCTGTTTAATGTACATTACCAAGTTTAAGTTACGATGTAAACCGCTTTGACTAAGTGGTATTAAAAACCTATCAAATAAAATAAATAAATGTGTACCTAGGAATGTCAATGGGGAAAATTTGAAAGAAGAAAGGCACATATTTTCTTGGACCACCCAAACCAAGCCCAGAACACGCCCCATTTAAATCAATGTGCCCCGCAGCATCTACACATGTAAAATTGTGGCATTGCAAAATTGGCACACACATGTGCCATGTACATGTGTGAGTGCCACTATTTAAACATGTAGAAGCTGTGCAACCCTTCTAAACTGTCCTTCTTCAGCAAGCCATGTCTGATCCGTCTAAATAAATTTTGCAAGCAAGAGAAGCAAGTAGAACATTCAGTTCTTCAGTGGCAGCTCTGCAAATGAAAGAGAAATGAAGCCAAATTGATTTTTTGACTATAAAATCCATCGGTTTTCATCATGTCCCTAATGAATATTCATGGACCTATTTCCATACAATGGAAGGCAGTGGATGCAAGTAGATCTCATGAATATTCATTAGGGACATCATGAAAACCTGACTGGTCTGTGGCCCTCCAGGAGCGGAATTGCCCACCCCCTATAGTGGGTCTGAGAGCTCATATACCATAAGATGTATATAGCAAGACTGGAAAGGTTTCAACAGGGCTTTTTCTTTTGCCTGTACATTACTTCCTTTTCGGGCTCTGCATTTGTTAGGCTGTCTTATAAAACATTAGTGTGTGCAAAATGTATTTAACGTGTGAATCTATGACTTAGGGGTATGTTTACTTAGCTGCGGTAGCAGCTTCCATGCGATATCGGAGCCACAGCCCCATTGATATCGCACGGAAGCCGCTACTGCAGCTAAGTAAACATACCCCTTAATGTACATAAAGTCGATTTGTGTGCGCAAAAAGTTTTATTAATAAACATTGATGAAAACAACAAGCTTCAAAGTGCACACCTATAGCAATACAAAGGCACGTTTCTCTTTCCTTCATTTGCAGATTTATACATTTTTGGTGGGAGAATAGGTAGAAAAAGACATGCTACAATATGTCTTAAGGGTGGCACACCTGTCGAGCTGTGTGGCTGTGTGCATGGGGGCTCTGTATGCGGAATGTGCCTGACTGGTATTGTGTCAATATTTGTGTCTTATCTGGACAATGTAAGGGTGCATTGGTGAACATCCGAGAGGGGTAGGGATGGGTGTGTGTGAGTGAATAAGGGTGGGGTCAGGAGTGTATCTGTGAGTGATGGGAGTGAGTGGGGTGTGTGTATGTATCTATTTATGAGAGATGGGAGCTGAAGGAGGGGGTATGGATATGACCTGGGAATGAAAGGTGTCTATATGGGGTGGTGAGTGATAGGTGAATGAATGTGTTTGTTTCCAGAGAGTGAAAATAGCTAGAAAAGTGGTGGGGGGGGGGAGGGGGGGGAAGGAAGATAAGTAGGGATGAGTGTGTATATACATGAGAAGTATGGATAGATGGAGACCTGGAGATGTATGTGATGGATAGCTGGGTGGGTGGGGGTATGTTTGGAATCGTTAGGGATTGAATGGCTGAGGAGGGAGATGGGGACATGTGGGGAGGAAGTGTGAAGGATTGATGGATGGATGTCTATTTTGGAGGGGGGGAGGGAGATGGGGATAGGTAAAGAAATGGTGTGCATGGGGGGTGTAGATAGATGTGGAGGTGGTACAGAATGTGTGAAAGATAGCTGGATTGCTGCGTGAGGGTGGCGAGGGATAGCCTTGTCTCCTCCATCCCCTCTGCCCTTCCTCCTAGCACCCTCTTCTCCACCCCACTAGCTCTTTGAAACCTTTTTCTCACCCTGGCAAGTAGACATTGCAGCTCTTTCTCTCCTGTAGGAGTTTGCAGAGTTAGTAGCAGTTCTTTGCCTGCTGCAGCAGATCTTTTTTCAAACTTGTGCCAGTGGGGGTTAGCTCTCCTCCGGCACATGCAGCGGTGGCTTTTTAAACTCTGGCTGTATTGGCTGCAGCAGCTCTTTTACTTCAGTGCCTCCTGCTGCCTGTCCTTAAGCGTAGGTTTGTCGGCACTTGCGGTGGGTTTCTGGGTGGGTGAGCATAGTGTGCGTAGTGACTGATGGTGTATATGAGGTGCTTATTGTGTATGTGAGAACCAATGGTGTGATGCATATATTTATCTCCAAGGGCAGAGTTAGCTGTGTCTGTGGGCATGTGAAAGTCGGATGTCAAAGGGTGTCGGTCGTGTGTGCATTTTGACAGTATGTGTTGAAGGATGTGTGTGTGTCTGTCTGTGAGTGGCTTTCTGTTGATACTGCATCCTGGGTCCTGTATGTGTACATGACAGTGTCAAGTGGCTGTGTATGTGTTTTAGGGTGGGGGTAGCAGCATGTTGGGTATATGTTTGTGTGTGTGTGGTGTTGAAGGCAGGCTCAGCCCCAGAGTTGGTTCAATGTATTGGTACCCTAGGCAAACCTCAAGCCTTATGCCCACCTGGCTGTTAAAATCTATTGTTTAGCTTTGAATGCCTGCTCTTTGCCATCTCCCCTCCCCCAAGAAGCTGCCACCCTATGCTCTGTCCCTTGTCTTTTACCATTCCCCTTCCCCTCTCTTGCCCTTATGCTCTACCCCCTCCATTCCACCCTGTCCCCTCAGTCAATCCCTTATGATTTACTTCTTCCCTCCCACTCCTCCTCCAATCCTCGAGCAGTCTTCAATGCCAGGAGGTGGGGACTCCTGCCTGCCGAATCTTTAATTGGCCTGCTGTTGCTATTCTTTTTGTTTCATTGACGGGAGGTAGGGATGCCCATTGGCTCTTTATGTTTCCCTGCCACCACCGCCACATTCAGAAGCAGCTCTTGTTGTAGGTGGAACTAGGTGCAAAGGCTCTTTGTCATGACTGCATCTTCTCCTGCCCTCATGCATAGGTTTGTGTGTGTAAGACAACCAGACTTGCTAATAGGCATGTTTGCATTAGTAAAACGCACCAAAAAACACAAGAAATATCTGAAAACCAGGGGGAAAAAGTCCAAAAATGGCTTGAAGACAAAACAAAACATGCTTCCATGCATATCTCTACTTTCTTTTATGTGCATAGTCCTTAGGACATTATAAGAAGACAGAGGGATGAATTAGAGAGTAGAGTAAGCCTCCATTGAATTCTGTCTGCTTACCCTCCCACCTGATCTCTGCAGCGTGCTACCTGGGAAGGGAGGGGCTGGATAGAACAGGAAGCAGAGGCTTGTTTGCAGGGCACTGATTAATAGAGTTTGGTTATGACCAAGAACAATACAGCACCAGAACCTGGAAGTTCTCCGTACTATTAACCATTCTTTATCCTAGCATGTATTTCTTCTTAGACTTTTCTCATTCCAACCACATTATATAGTTATTTGGTAGCACATGGACAAATTTTGTCATGCCACTAAAATTTCCTGACTATGAGAAAAGTGTCAGTATGTAGAGAAAGAAGATAGAAAATGGCACCAGTGGTATGCAACACCCCCCCCCCCCCTCCACCCTTTCCAAAGTTTCCTTCGCTCCGGTGCTTTCCGCATGTCATGACACAGGTAACATACTGATCTCTTATACCTTCTGCTGGCAGGAAGAAGAATGGTAAGGGGAAGGACTGCACCATGACTCGGAGAAGCTGGGCAAAGGGTGGAATAAGGAGATAGAGGAGAGGTGTTGGACATAGGGAAAAATAGAGAGACAGGAGAGATGCCAGACATGGAGGGACAGGAGCTCCGAAGCTACTTGCAGGACATGGAGCTACTACTAACATTCAAGTTACTGAGAGTTGCGCTGTTTCTTCCCCACTAAGGATGGCCTTGCATCTGAATGCCAACATCTTTCTTTGTAGAAAAAAAGCACTGCTCATAGAGTCCCCAAAATTTCCAGAAGTGTTCTTTACCTTCAGCAATTGCTCAACAGAAACAGAATCTCTGGCCTCTCTCAATTAGTTTGATAGGAGGGGGCAGAAGAATAAAATTATGCTTTTTTTCTCCTGTGAATGCACTCACCTAGAGCCACCCTCCATATAGACCTCTCTCTCTGTCTCTTCTACTAACCACCCAAGCCTGATACAAGAGTATTAGCCTTCAGTTTTCTACCCTCGTAATTAACTTTCAGGTCTCTAGTATGTACCTCTGCCTGAATGATCTTGTAAAAATGTGTAACTACCCTGGACTTGGCCAAGCCCTTAGGACAGGGGACCACAGTACTAGTTCTGAGTTTGTCTTCACATATGCTCTCAATCCTCGTGTGAGTCCTCCAGTGAAAGCAGATAATTCTTTGCAGGGCCCAGATGTAGAGTTTGACTGCTTTAAGGTACAGCAATGACTCGCAGCTGAAGGTTGATGCAGTGTTCCATTATGTATTTACCAATATAATATGAGATGAATGCAGTGCTACAGGGTAAGCAATATTATTCAACTTTAGTTACAGCCAGACGAGTACATGGAAAGCTGAACTCCTTAGTGCATTGAGTCTGTGATCCCTGGAATTAATTTTGTCTCCTCTGTGGTTTTTGGATGACTCCTTACGCTCTGCAAATAGAGGTTGCCCCAAAGTTTAAGTGAATCTCCATTTCACACCTTGGATCCAGTGCAGAATCTTTCATCAGTTCCACTTTCTCATCTTCTCTACGTAGAATCTGGTAGATGCCTCTTCCAGCTTCTATGCTGGAAGAGATCCCTTTTGGAGGGCTGTTTCCTCTTTAAATACGACATGGAAAACTAGATATCTTGCTTGTGAGCTAAATACGTACATACAAATAAGTAAATACATATTTTTCCTCATCTTTATGGCATACAAGGATCTCTTTATGGTAGTGGTTCTTGATACTCCTTCAGACTCCTCTCTTCCTTCAGGTATGAAGATTTAAATCAAAATCCTCTTTCCCATTGCACAAGGAAAATTTAAGGTTTCTCAAGCTGCAGTTCAGATGAATTAGTAGCCTTTACTGCAGGTTTGTCCAAGTTCAGTCTTCAAGGGCCACTAACAGGCCAGGTTTTCAGGATATCCCTAATGAATATGCATGAAAGTGATTTGCTTACAAATCCAAGGGTCGGAAAGTGTGTGCAACGGACCAACTGCTTATCATGGCAGTGGGCCCGTCTGCCCCTTCCCCCTGCCAATCGGGGGCCAAGGTTCCGCCATGGCTTGAGCATTGCAACAATTGTGGCGGACGACGTCACTCGGGAGGGATCCTGGCCCCCAATATAAGGGAGCAGGGCAGAGCGACCCTTCCTTTCGGATTGCCTGTGTCTGCTCACCTTAATTAGCTCAGATCTCTTCTTCTCTCCATCAGCTCAACTTCTCCTCCCTCTGCGCTGGCTCCCCTGTGGTTCTGCATCGGCTCCCTTGCCAGCCTGTGCTGCTTCACACATAGCGTGCCAGCACCTGGGTGTTCCATGGGGTTGTGTTCAGGACCGGTGTCTTCGGGCAATTGCTCCGCACCTCTGCATTGTCGCTGCTGACTCTGGCAGTGGCTAGGACTCCAGTGAACAAGGGAGAGCTTTCCTGGCTGCTGTCAGTTGGTCCCCCTGGTACGGCACTATGCCTGGAAGACGTCCACAGGGTAAAAACCTCCCCAAGCAGCCTGACAACCCCCCAGACACAGTGGAAGGAGGTGCTCCATGACCCTCTGAGGATCTGGAGCCCATGGGCGGAGCATCTAGCTGCCCAGAAAGACCCAGGAAATTCCTGGCAAGATATGCTGGCACCCCCGAAACCCCAGTGACCAGGAGGGGAGCATCCGCTGCAAAAAATATAGTCCTGGCCACCTCCTTACAGCCCTTGACTCCCAGGCAAAGCTCAGAGGGCACAGGCCTGGTCAAACCACCCGCACACCCCCATATTCACTCAAACGCGGACACTGGTGATGACCCCCCCCCATTGACCCTCCCCCTACCATGTGGTGCCAGCGGAGCAGAACAGCAGCATGTCATGGCTCATTAATCACTAGATCTGAATTTGCCAACCTCACTTTGGGTGCACTACTCTTCCCCCGACCTGCATGCTCCTGGGGCATCCAGAAAGTGCCGTTGACACACCAGTACACTCTGGACACACCCCAGGAGGGAAAGACACTGCTCTATGTTCTCATGTATGAGCAGCAGTAGTGGGAGTTCTTGAGCATGGCACAGATCATTACACAGGCAGGGGTGCCACCTGCATTGCCGACACCATAAGGGAGGGCACCACTCCCCATCTAGCAGTTTTTCAAGTCGATCTGCCTCAAGCAGCTTGCGACGATAAAGACTCCGCCGTCATCATACATCCCGGAGGCGGGGGTGCTCCCGGGATGCAGTCAGGCGCCAGCCCAAACCTAAGAGAAGGTCACACATCAGTGTTCCCACAGCACCTGTGAACAGCTCCTGTCCACAGAGTTACAGCAATCGGTACCACAGAGTGACATGCCTGCGATGGCTGCTACAAGGCTACCAAGATCACCAGAATCAGAGGTGTTAGGTGAGAAACATTCCATTACTACTCCCTCTATACCCCCAGTGGTGCTTCCACTGCCCAGTCCATTCCCGCTGCTGTGGCCTCCAACCCTCACACAAACAAAGAAAGAGGCGAAGGCGGTCACGATCATCATCTTCCTCCAGCTCCTCTTCATCATCATCATCCTCTTCCTCCTCTTTCCCCCTCAAGGCGGAGCTGCCAGGGCTTCTAGCGTCCTCGCTGCCTTTCTACCTAGTTTAACAGAATTGTGGGAGACTGGCCCCTGGTCGCTCAGGAAGAAGATCATCAGGAGGGAATATGTCAACATTTTCAAACTCCTGGAAGGATGCTGGTGACGGAATGCCAAGAAAAGGGCAAAAATGGGAGATCTGTTAAGAACATAAGATATGCCATACTGGGTCAGGCCAAGGTCCATCAAGCCCAGTATTCTGTTTTCAACAGTGGCCAATCCAGGTCACAAGTACCTAGCAGGTTTCCAAAAAGACATACAGGTTCCACAATGCTTGTATTGGGGCAAGTAGTGGATTTCCCGGTCCTCTTTAATAATGGTTTATGGACCTTTCCTCCAGGAACTTGTCCAAACCTTTTTTGGAGGAAAGGTCCATAAACCATTATAAAAAGGACCCCTGTACTCAGCAAAATGCCCCACCTCCAACATATCCCCCTACAATTGTCCTACCCTCAGAAATTCCCTCCACTGAACTGTCTCATCCAGGGTTGGCCCAAGGGTTTCTGCCACCCTAGGCAAAAGCTCTGGCGTACCACCCCCCATATGCCACCCATACTGCCCTTCCCCCTCCTTGTGCTGAGCTGTGTTGTGCTGCCACTGATTTCTGGCAGCGGGGTCAGGGGGTGACTCGGCAGCGGTAGGCCATGCGCTTCTGACCCCTTTGACACAACTTTGGGGTGGGGTCAGAAACTGCAGGCCATGTGTGCTGCTGATGCTGCTGAGCCAACCTTGCCACTGGAATCTGCAGCAGTGGGGGGTGATGGCACTGTGCGACTCAGCTCAGCACGTAGTGGCGGCAGGCATGTGTGTTGTGCCGCCTACGGAGGTCTGTTGCCCTAGGTGATCACCTAGGTTCACCTAGTGGATAGGCTGGCCCTGATCTCACCCCAAAATCTCCTCTCCATAATGGTCCCATCCACAGCTACCCCCTCATAGACACAACGCATGCACAGCACGCATATATACACATACACATGGATTACAAATAATTCCCTAGCTCTGATGTACTGCATTTTAAATTATTTGCATGTATATTTAATTTTGTTTTATGTTTCTATTGTTCTGCCCCCACAATATGTATGTGCGTGTTTTTCACTGTATTTTATATTGATATACCAGTTGCAAGTTATGGCAAGCAAACTTTCTGCTTGGTCTGTAATCCTTGCTCTCATAGGCTAATGGATACATGTGACTCATTCCCACCAGTCTCATTGAGACCTGCCTGGCTTCATGCCTCAGCCCAAGCTACAACCTTTCACCCCACTGGTCACTTGCAGTTCCCTCTAGTCTTTTGGGTTGTCCCCTGCACTCCTCCCTTGAGTGCAGAAAGCTCCATCTTGGGGGACTAAAAGCAAAGCTGTACTGCCTCTTCTTTTGTTCTCTCACCATGGAA
Organism: Ichthyophis bannanicus; assembly: GCA_033557465.1. Taxonomy (NCBI): domain Eukaryota; kingdom Metazoa; phylum Chordata; class Amphibia; order Gymnophiona; family Ichthyophiidae; genus Ichthyophis; species Ichthyophis bannanicus. The sequence goes on along the minus strand of CM066032.1, from coordinate 303,621,109 downwards.
TCACATCATCCATTTTCCTTTCTTTCTCTCTACAGCCACACTTCCTTTTTTGAACATTGAATCCTATTCAACATTCACCTTCTATCACCTACCCTTGCTACAGTTTCAGTATCCAGCCATTCAGCTAATACTGCAACCCACCTTGTCAGCAATGATCCAACTGGAACTCATCATTCAGACATACTCAGCCTGTTGCATGTTGCACCAAAACAGTACTACCTCTTCAATGCAACTATCACAGTAAGTGATATTCTGTTTATTGTAATCAACAGTTGGAAAATAAGAGACCGGGTTTTTTCCTTGGTTGTTGAGATGGTCTAGCTAAATGTGGAGCATTGTACTTGGAATACAATATGAAAACAGAACATCTTACTATGAAAGTTACTGACTGAATTATATGGCTTTCTTATTGATTGCTATCTGTGCACATAATATCTGTTATCATGGGCAGGGCTAGATTAAGGCACTGGCAAGCTAGGAAAATACCTGGCATCCAGAGTATAGGTGGATATTGTCAGATGTCAATCCTAACTTCCTGAGAACATAGCACAACTGTGGCTTTTTCAGGATTCTACTGATTTTTACATTAATACCTGGAAGCCAGAAGGATGACTAACATTTCTGGACAATTTTTGAAAATTAAAATTTGTTTGTGCAGTTCTGTAACCCTCCCCCTATTTATTTATAGTTTTTTCTATACTGCACTATTTGCCATCAGCGCGGTTCACAGGTAACAAAGATTGTGCGATGGGGAAGGACCGCATTGCACTTACATTAAACATGTAGAATAACATGGTGAATGGGCAAACTATATACAGAGGATGAAACAGAAGGTGAGTCACCTGACTAGGCATTAACCATAAAGAGTACAGCAAAAACTATATACAGAGTGAGAACTATAATACAAGGTGATAACAGTAGGTGAATCACCTGACTAGGCGCTAACCATAAAGAATACAGTGTCAGAAGCAAACAACTATTTGCATGTTGCAGGCTAGGAGGTAACTTAAAGAAACCTGAGTCAACAGAGGGGGGATTAATAGGGGAAGGGAGGCAGAGTAACGTGGGTAGATTATGTGATGTCGTCTGAGTTGGGGAAGAACTGAAGGAAAAGATGGTGTTTCAGCTCTTTCCTGCACTGGGAGAGGTTGTTTATTGCACAAATGTTTGCCGGTAGAGTGATCCAGCAGTAAGGGGCATAAAATGCAAATGCACGATTTCCTGTGGTCTTCGAACATCTGGTGAATGCTTCCGGGAGTCGCAAGGTGTTGGTGGTGGTGGATCTTCTCATTCTGTTGGGGGGGGGGGGGGGTGATCTGGATAAGATCAGAGAGGGAGCTGGAAGTGCTGTTGTTGATGGCTTTAAAAGTTATTGTTAGTATTTTGAAGGTAATCCTACAGTGAACCGGAAGCCAGTGTAGGGCTTTTAGGATGGGCGTAATATGGTCTCTTCTAGCTGCTCCATAAAGGGTTCTCGCTGCAGTATTCATAGCAATCTGCAGGGGGTGAAGTGTACTCTTTGGTAGACCATGCAAAATGGAGTTGGCATAGTCGAAGTGGGGCATCACAAGTGCTTGAAAGACTGTTCGGAAGTCTTTCGGTTCAAGCAGTTGCTTAATGTGACGTAACATCCTGATTTTGAGGTAAATCGCTCTTACCATGTTACTTATGTGGGCATTTAGGTCTAGATGTTGGTCGAGAGTTACCCCTAGGTATCGAATTGATGTCTTAGTCGGGAGCTCTGCGCCACGTACCTTAAGTGAAGAAGGCGGAGTGAATGAGTGGTCTCTGCTGATGAAGAGAACATCCTCCTTTTTGAGATTTATTCTTAGCTTCTGTGATTGCAGCCAGTCAGTGACTGCATCGAAGCAGGTGGACATGTGAGACAGGTCTGGGTTTTCCGTCGATATTGGGGTAAACATGAGGACGTCGTCGGCATAGATTAGGCAGTTTATGTTAAAGGACCTGATGATGTTGCAGATAGGTTGCATATAAACATTGAAGAGTAGTGCTGAGAGAGAAGATCCCTGTGGGACCCCCTTGGCTTAAGGGAACAGACTGGATGTGGAGGAGCGGGAACGAACATACTGCCATCTGTCACTCAGATAAGAGGTACACCAGGCAAGTGCATTACCATGTATTCCCTTCTCAGTAAGACGGAGCAAGAGTAACTCATGGTCGACGGAGTCAAAAGCGGCTGCGATGTCCAAGAAAACGAGAGCAAAGCCTTGTCTGATGTTATCGAGACCTATTGTTAGGGTGTTGAACAGAGTCGTTAGCAGAGATTCAACACCATGATACTCCCAGAATCCATGTTGATAGGGGTCAAGAGGAGCATTGTTCTCTATATGGTGGTTCAGTTGATGAAGAGCTATTTTTTCCATGATCTTAGCTAGGAATGGAATGCTGGAGATGGGTCTGTATGAGTCCATCATTGCAGGGTCCAGTTTATTATTCTTCAGCAGCGGTCTGACTGATGTTTGCTTTAGACTGTGGGGGAAGGTCCCGGTCTGGAAAGAGGTTCCTATCAGTTTGGTCAGGAAGGGACTGAGCTCGGTCCGTAGGGTTTTTATCCAGAAGGCTGGACATGGATCATTCGGTGCTGTGGTGATGTTTATATTCATGATAGTGTTTTGGATCTCCTTTTCAGATGGGGTGGTGAAGGAGATGAGATGTTGGCTCTCTAGTAGGAGTCGTGGAGGCAAAGGAGAGGTGGGGAGGATGGTTGGGTTATCTGGAGGGCCGGCGTTCAAGGTTGTGATAGATTGGTTTATTCTGGCTTGGAGGTAGTTCGCATATTCCTGTGGGTCCGGTTGGATTGATTGACCTGAGGAGGGTTCCTTATTTAAGGTTTTGACCAGGTTGAAAAGCTCATGTGGTTTGTTCAGGGCTCTTTGTAGCATCTCTGCATGGTATTGCTTCATTCGCTTTGATACTGCTGTTCGGTGGGCGTTTAGTTGGGCGATGTAAGCGTCATGGTTTTCGGCTAACCTGGATCGGCACCAGTGTTTTTCAAGTTGTCTGAGTTTACAGAGAGAGGTCTTTAATTCAGGTGAGTACCAGGGTGCCCTTGTTCTCGTACAAGATCATTTAGTGATGGGGGTTAATTCAGATGCAGCGTTGAGACATTTATTCCATGAGGAAATCATGTCGTTTACGTCATGCATTGTTAGGATGTGGAGAGGCTGTGTCTTTTCCAATATCTCTTCTCTGTTGAATTGTCGGAACCGATTTCGGGTTGGTGCTGAAGATTCCTTTGGGGATTGTGAGGCAGTGGGTAAAGGGTGTGCTGGTATCGAGAATCTGATCAGGCTATGGTCAGACCATGGTACAACGTCTAATGTAAGATTGAACTTGTGAGCATGGTGGAGTGGTGTTTGCGGTGCAAAAATAAGGTCAAGCATATTTCCCTTGATGTGAGTGGGGGCATTGACCAATTGGGTATAACCTAATGTCTCAAATGCATCGATAAGGGCTTTGGACTGGGTAGCTTGAAGAGAAGGGAGATTGAAGTCACCAAGTATCCAGTTTGGTATGTGAGATTTGGTGAGGTTGCAGGCAAGGTCTATGATTGTGGAAAGATCGTCCATTGATGAAGAGGGTGCACGGTAGATCAAGTTGATAGAGCAGTGTTTATTTGTTATGGAGATGTGGTCAAGTTGAGAAGAACTTTTGGAAGAGAACATCATGAATTGTAGGTCAGTCTTGGATAAAATGAGAACTCCTCCTCCTCTCTTGTCAACTCTGTGGCACGAGTGAGTGGAGAAGTTAGGAGGGACAAACTGATGAAGGAGAACTGTATCTGAGGCAGACATCCATGTTTCAGTGATGCATAGGATGTCGAGGTCAAAGGTGGCTAGGATGTTGGATATTGCAGGCCATTTCCTGCCTCCATTGTAACTTTCAGAAGAGACTGGGTAGGAACCATTCAATAGGAAGGCTGTGGGGGCGGAGCACTGGAATGCTGCTTGAGTTACAGGAATGGAGAAGGTAAGCTGGGAGAAGTTCCTGAGTTGTAGAAATAAATGGGCCAATGCAGAAAGCTGGTGCTGAAGTTGCACGCTGTCAGCTCTGTATGCCTCTTTGTAGAGCACAGATATCACACGACTTCAGCGCCGGCATGCAGAAAGTGGCACATATGCAAATTAGCCATTTATTAAACTTGGCGCAAATAGCAGCATTAAACTGGGAGAGTAAGCCAAACACATGCGCACAGAAGTCAGCGCATGTTTGGCATGCTCTCCCAGTGAAACAGGGGCACCACATGGCTAATTTGCATATGCATCACAACAGTATTTTGATGGCATCAGGGGCTTTCCCCAATGCCTGGATCATCTGAGGGGAAGTGTGAAGCTTCCCCTCAGATAATCTAGGCATCGGGGAAAGACCTCAATGCCATCAAGATACTGTCAGGGGGCCGGTGCCCCGACATAAATCAAATCCCTGGTGGCTCAGCAGCCCTGATTCCCCTCCCCCGCCCAACTAAAAAAAATCCTAGTGGCCCAGCAGAACCCCCCACCCCTCTTCCAGTACCTTCACAAAGGAGCGGGAGTGCTGTCCATGTACTCCTGCTCTTGTGCCACCATCTTGGAAATGGTGGTGCCTGGCTACATGCAGTGTATCTTGGGATGCTCCGGGCAGGGTCAGACTGCCATATAAGGCATTTTCTACCATATACGTACAGCAATCTGACTCTACCTGGTGCATCCCAGGATGCACCACATAGGGCCAGGTGCCGTTATTTTTAAAGATGGCAGCGCACCCGCTCCTTTGTGAAGGTACCAGGAGGGGTTGGGGGGTTCTGGGCTGCTTGGCCACTGGGCTTATTTTTAGTTGGGTTGCAGGTGGGGGTGGAATCGGGGCCTCTGGACCACCAGGGATTTGCTTTCTGTCGGGGGCACTGGTCCCGACAGCATTTTGATGGCATCGGGGGCTTTTCTGGATGCCTGGATCATCTGAGTGGCTGGTTACAAAATCCTAACATATTTCTCTGCATCGGGCGCAGACAATATTAGCATGCTATTTTATTATAGTCGGCTCATTTGCCTATAATTTAAATGCTCTTTGCATTATGTGTGCGCTTGCTTTTCCTTTGCTGTTTACACGCGTGGCCATCTGTTTTCTGCATTTGACTGTGGCGGTAATCAGGGCCAGCCCATCCATTGAGCAAGAATGTTTTTTGCACAGGGCCCTGCATTTCAGGGGGCCCAGTGCAAACAACATTCTGCATTAAAAGTAAATTTAAGAAAAAAAAAGCGGGTTGCTGCCACTGCCACTGTGGCAGCAGCAGAATCGAGTGTCCCGCGGTCCCCCCCTGCCCGGCAGAGCCCTCCCTCCCTGCAACAGTCCCCCTCCGCGCCGGCTGATGGGAAACAGGAAGTGGTTCTGAAAGCCAGCACAGAGAAGGACTGATGCAGCGAGGGAGGGCTCTGAAGGGCAGGGGGGGCCGCGGGACACTTGATTCTGCTGCTGCCATGATGGTGGCGGCGGCGGCAGCAGCCAGCTTTTTTTTTTTTATTTTCCCTGGGCTGATGGGGGGAGGGGGGTTAGGACTGGTAATCGGCTATGGGGGGGGGGCTAAGACTGAAAATGGGTTGATGGGGGGGTTAGGACTGGAAGTGGGCTGATGGGGGGTTAGGACTAGTAATGGGCTATGGGGGGGCTGGGACTGGAAATGGGGGGGTTAAGACTGGAAATAGGCTGATGGGGGGTTAGGACTGGTAATGGGCTATGGTGGGGCTAAGTGAAAATGGAGTGATGGAGGATTAGGACTGGAAGTAGGCTGATGGGGTTGCTAGGACTGGAAATGGGCTGAGTGGAAGGGGAGGCTTGAACTGCAAATAGCTGATGGGGACGGGGGCTTGGAATGGAAATGGGCTGAGTGGAGGGGAGCTAGGATTTCACATGGACTGATGGTGGAGCTAGGAAAGGACTAGAAATGGGCTGATGGGGGGCTAGGATTGAAAATGAGCTGATGGAGGGACTCGGATAGGAGTGGAAATGGATGGGGGGCTAGGACTGGAAATGGGCTGATGCGGGGACTAGAAGGGAGCGGATGCTGGGTGGGGTTGGGACTAGAAGGGAGCTGATGTTGGGGGAGGATTAGAATGGGATGTGGCTGGGAGAGTGAAATGGAGAGGGAAAAATATTTTGTGTGGGAGGGAAGAAAAATCTACAATTGGCCAGGTATTGGGAGAGTAAGTGGGGATTGAGGGTGGAGGGGTAAGATTTGAGTGGATGAAATAGGAATGAGGAAAGAGTAAAAGGAGAAAGATTAGTATGTTAAAGCAGATGTAGAGAGAGAATGGAAAAAAACTAGAAGAGAGAAGAAAGGACAAATGGACAGCAGACGATGGAGAGTTAGCTGAAGACACGAAGAAACCAGAAGAAAGTGACTGCAGCAATTGCAACTGAAAAAAAATGCACAAAAGGTGCAAAGATATCTCTTTATTTTGAATTTATTAACTGGAATATGTCAGCTCTGGGAAAGGTGCATCATTAACGTCTGTGCTTTGTTTAGTACAAGAGGAAATTAATTTATAGTTTTATTTCTACAGTGTTGTTGTACATTCCAAGTTTGGCTTTTGGGATTCCCAGTTTAATTATTGTCTTCCTGTTTCTAAATTGTGATTCCTTGTTTGGTGATGGTCTATGTTCTGCATGTGTAACTGAGCTGAGGTGTTCTGTTTATATAATTCCTATTTGACATTGCCACTTGTTCTCTTTCCCCGGTAGGTCATGTATTGTTTGTTATTCTCTGAAATGTATTGATTTAATATTTGCAGTGTTGCCTTTTGATAGGTAGGGTATGGTGCTTTGTGAGTCCTGGTAGTGCTGTTACGATACGGCGCGTTTGCTATGGGTTCTAAATGGGCAGTGTTTGTAGTAGTTCCTAATGTGCCTGGTGGTTGGCACTGGATTATAGTAATGTAGAAATCTTTTAGTCTTTCTTTATCCATACACTCATTAAGAGGCATGTTTACTAAAAGTTAGTGTATGGTAACATTATGCAAATATTTATGCAAATGAGTCAGGCAGGGTTCTCCAGGCCCTGCTAGATGAAGAAAATAACAATTCATAATGATTGTGTCCCTCCAAATATATATTAAGAACTAGCCCGATTAACTTCGCAAAATCATCTACTGATTCAGATTGGAATAATTGTAATAAATTCATAAAATGATCTTAATGAAATTTGTGGTCTCAGACTTTAACTGGCAATGCTCTGGGTATTCCATCCCTGAGTAATGTGCCATTTTGCATCAGCGATCACTGTTGTTCTTAATTATTATGTAGATTTCTGCATTAACATAAACATCGAGTCTTATCTTAACCCTTTCCAGGCCAAGCCCAAAACTCTCGGGATCCAAAATTCTGACTAAATATTCCTATCAAATGGTATATAATACATGACCATAGCAGAAGGAAAATCACTATTAGAACATATTGAATAAGACGGGTACAATTTTTCTGAAATATGCAAAAATTAACCCGGCTGCAGAATGTGGATTAAAAATTTAAAGTAGGCCTTCAAAGGGTTAATGATGATACTATGACATCGTATGCTGCCATCTGCGGGATACTAAAATGTTTTTTGCAGCTCAAGCATCGGAAAGGGCAGATGAGCCTCAGGTTCCCGATTTGCGAAGAACCCCGTTACCAATAAAATCAACTTGGTCACCCCCGGGGCCATTACATCCAACTCTACTTTTATTTAAGGAACTAGTGTTGATGGATGTGCAAAAAATAGAAAAAGAGCGCAAATCGACACTTAGGGTAATTTCACCATTAGAACAGAAAGCTATAAAGGAATTACAAGCCCAGACAAATGTCGTAATACGGCGAGCAGATAAGGGGGGAGCCATAGTGGTGATGAATCGAGCACAATATTTACAAGAAGCAGAACGACAATTATCTCATGTAGATATTTATAAAATATTACCACAAGACCCTACGGTAGATCTACAGAGACAGATTAAAAACATTACGTCTCAAGCATTGGAAGCCAATTTGATTACCAGGAAAGAATGGAACTTTCTTAATGAATCTTCACCCACTATGGCCAGATTGTATCTTGTACCTAAAGTGCATAAGGATATAACGAATCCACCAGGGAGGCCAATAGTCTCCACGAAGGGTACGGTCTTAGAACCCCTTTCAATTTATATGGACTCATATTTGAGACCATTAATGAATAACATCCCGTCGTATGTCAAAGACACCTCCCATTTTTTAAACATATTAACTGAATATTCTGAATGGGCCTCTAGGGAGGGGGTAATCCTGGTCACATTGGATGTCTCTGCGCTCTATACTAGTATCCTGCAGATGGCAGCGTAAGATGTCATAGTATCATCTTTACGCGACAGAGGTGATTTATCCTCTGAGCTTATAGAATTTATATCTGCTTTAGCTAAACTCACAATTTTTCAAAATTATTTTGAATTTGAAGGCAAAATATACCAACAAGTATCTGGAGTGGCTCCATCAGTGGCGAATTTATATATGCAAGTTTATGAATGCCATTAGCTTGAAAGATCTCCATATAGGCAACATTTAGTACTATGGAAGCGATTCATAGACGATGTGTTTGCATTATGGAATGGCTCAATTTTGGAATTGCAGGAATTTATGGGATGGCTAAATAGTGTGGACTCGAATATACAATTTACATATATTTTTCATGAGTGGAGCGTAGTTTTTTTGGATGTAGTGGTTCAGAAGGGTAGCCAAGGTTGAATTACTTTGGTACATAAAAAAACCCACGGATAGAAACACAATCCTTCATTATAGTAGCAATCACCCTAAACAATTGCGTGATAGTCTGCCTTTATCACAGTTTATATGATATCGGAGAAACTGTTCACGCTCAGAGGATTCTAAAGTGCAAGCAAAAATTTAATAAATGATTTTCGTCAATGAGGATATCCAAACAAAGTAATTAAAACAGCTTTAAGAGAGCACTTTATAATAACAGAGGGCTGCTGTTGGAGACACGGCGGAACACCACAACGATTGATGAAGAGAATATAAATTTAATCACCAAGTTCTCTCCACTTAGTGGTAGAATTAAACACATTATAAAACGACATCAAAATGTATTGAGCACTCTTCCTGGGTTGCAAAACAAAAACATATTCTTTTTAATATCTTTGTTAGTGATATAGCGGAAGGGCTTTCAGGTAAGGTTTGCCTCTTTGCGGATGATACCAAAATCTGCAATAGAGTAGACACCCAGGAAGGGGTAGATAACATGAGGAGGGATCTAGCTAAGCTTGAAGAATGGTCTAGAATTTGGCAGCTGGGATTTAATGTTAAAAAATGTAAGATCATGCATTTGGGCTGCAGCAATCCAAGGGAGCAATATAGTATAGGGGGTGAAGTACTGTGATAGGCGATGGCCTAGTATGTAGCAGAGCTAGGCCTGAAGCTAGGCCTAAAGCCCTTTTTCTCCTGCTTTGAAATGTTATTGCTGATTTTGGAAAATTACAGAATGCTGTTAGCTGTTAGAAAGACATACTGTTCTATTCTGGTTTGATAACATGTTCTGCTCTCCTGGAGATAAGAGAATTAAACTTTCTTACTGTTTATTGTTTAGATGTCTGATGTCTGTTTCAGTAGAATGCCGCGCCACTGTATCTTTGCTAGATGTGCACTGACCTCGTAATTAGGATGAAAATATAGCAGAGAAACTGAACAGTGTAAGAATATTTTGTCTAGCATTATGAAGATTGTTTAGTGTTTTGAGCCAGGGCTAGAGATACATCTTAGCCTTGCTTTGTTTGGCCTCGCTTTGTTTTGCTTTTGATGAGAATGCTTCTGATATGCCTTCCACTATCTTTGTGGCTAACTGACCTTGCAGAAGTAGCAAAATATACTGTAGTAAAAGTATTATGTTTAGTGTTATGTCTAGTTGCTGACCCGTGGCTAGTAAGACCCAAGCAGGGGGAGCGAGTCCTGGGCCCGGTCAGAGATGTCTATTGGATGAGAGTAAGTGGGCCACTGTGGCCAATGAGGAGTTTTGCCTGTATTAGACTGGAGAAGAAAAGTATATAAACTGTCATTTTTCTGAGCTCTGTGCTCAGACCATTTTGAATGCTACTGCAATCTGAGCCTGTGCACATTAAACCGGCTTGAATCTTTGCCTGACTCCAGGTATTATTTATTGCATTCTTATCAGCTACTACATATTCCTGGTGCTTTGGGCCGGGAATGTGCGAGTGGGGGATGGTATGCAAGTGAATATGCCCCGACATCTCGCCTCACAGGTTTGGTCCGGCTAGAGCCGAGCCTGACTGACCGCAGGAGGGTCTCTGGCGCCCCTGGTCCTTTTGTATCGGAGGAGACTCCTCCTTGCCTCCGCAGGTTGCTGTTTCTGGCCGGCCAACACCTCGAACCCGAGGGGGGTCCAGGATTCAACCCAAGGAGGGATTGGTTGCACAGCGCATTAGCTACCGGATGCGGTGAGTATTGATTTTTCTGGTTCTTAGATAGCTCTGGGAAAGTCTCGAGACACTTCTGGTACAGTAACAGGTAAAGGAAGTCTGATCAACTTCCACGGGCGATCCTAGTACCCCTGCAAGTAGTGTGCGGGGCGAACCCATCAGCCCTAAAGAAGAGCGGGACCTAGGCGTGGTTGTGTCTGATGATCTTCAAGTAGCTAAACAGGTAGAAAAGGCGATGGCAAAAGCTAGAAGGATGCTTGGGTGCATACGGAGAGGAATGGCTAGCAGAGAAAAGGAGGTGATAATGCCTCTGTATAAGTCTTTGGTGCGACCTCATTTGGAGTATAGTGTACAATTCTGGAGACCGCAACTTCAAAAGGATGTGAACAGGATGGAGTCGGTGCAGAGGGTGGCTACTAAAATGATTAGTGGTCTTCATTATAAAGCATATGAGGACAGACTGAAAGATCTTAGTATGTACACCTTAGAGGAAAGGTGGGATAGAGGTGATATGATTGAGATGTTTAAATACCTCCGTGGCATAAATGTTCAGGGAGAGAGAGCCTCTTTCAATTGAAAGCAAGTTCTGCTACGAGGGGACATGGGATGAGGGTGAAGGGAGATAGATTCAGGAGTGATATGCGGAAATATTTCTTTACGGAAAGAGTAGTGGATCCGTGGAATAGTCTCCCAGTGGAGGTGGTAGAGATGAGGACAGTAACTGAATTCAAAAAAGCATGGGACAAACACAGAGGATCTCCAAAGGTAAAAAGGGGACTGTTGTAGTTGTTATGGAAGGACAGACTAGATAGGCCATGTGGTCTTTTTTTGTCATCATATTTCTATGTTTTTTATGTATGGACGCGTCAGCAAAATTTAAAAGAGAAGTTTAGTCCAGCGAAGTTACGGTCCAAACAGGTAGAAGGACGAGTGGAAGTTCGGGGTCATAAGAAATGTGGACACTGTAACATCTGTCCCATAACCGAAGACATCACGGAATTTGTATATCATGGAAGAACCTACATTTTAAGAAAATCAACTTCGTGTGATTCTGATCATGTAGTATATGGCATTAGATGTCCTTGCGGTTTGTTGTACGTAGGTAAGACCATACGACAACTTAAAGTCAGAATAAATGAGCATCGGAGCAGATTGAAGTGTAGAGTACAAGACGCCCCACTGGTAGCACATTGCTTACAAAAACATCATGTATTTGAGGAGTTACGGTGCTTCGGTATTGATTGGGTGGTAGCCGGGAGGCAAGGTAAATCAAGAGCACAGACGTTGTCGATTCAGGAACAAAAATGGATTTATAGATTGCAGTCGGTCATCCCAGAAGATCTTAACAGTGTGATAGAATGGGGAGCGTGTATTTAAATATTCATAGATCATAATCGACTGCAATGACAGTTTTGTATTTAAAAGGTAGCAATGGAATGTACCTGAGAGTCATCTGACGTCAGAGCAAAAAGGAACGCAACTATTTAAATCCTGGTTAAGCTCACAGTCCGCATGCGCGGCGTTTTAGTGAAGGCCGGTAGGCTTCAGGAGACACGCTAATAGCTGCACACCAGAACCGAATAATATCAAGAAAATATATGTTAAGGTAAGAATGATTGCTCTCACAACTATAGCTGTGGAAGTTTTTGAGAAGTCAGTATTATTTAAGTTGCCATAAGCTTAATACAATTGTTTTGACAGATAGTGCTGAGTTAAGATCAACCCCCTGATGAAGAATTGAAACGCGAAGACGGTACCTGAACGGTGGCGTTGGGGAATAGCGCAAGAATTTTTGAGATAAGCACAATCTTCATAAATCTGAGAATGTGAATAATTATTAAGATAAGACTCGATGATTATGTTAATGCGGAAATCTACATAATAATTAAGAACAACAGTGGTCGTTGATGCAAAACGGCAAATTACTCAGGGATGGAATACTCAGAGCATTGCCAGTTAAAGTCTGAGACCACAAATTTCATTAAGATCATTTTATGAATTTATTAGAAATATTCCAATCTGAATCAGTAGATGATTTTGCGAAGTTAATCGGGCTGGTTCTTAATATATATTTGGAGGGACACAATCATTTTGAATTGTTATTTTCTTCAGCTAGCAGGGCCTGGAGAACCCTGCCTGATTCTCTGTGCCCGCTCCTAGCTTCTTCTGATTGCTAACCTTTTGTTCATCTCTGCTTTTAAACTTATGTGGATAAATTCTTTGCCAGGAAAGTTATCCACAGATGAAAAATTAGAGACAAACCCATTGTTGGACTCTAAGGGCATTCCTGAAGTGCTTACTATGAAGATGTCTTTAAAATGTTTTTGGGTTAGTCCAAAAGAAGATTTAATGGCTTCCAAAGTATCCTGTCTTTTTGGAACCAGTATAGTATAGACATTGTAATTTTTATTCATTTTCACTAAAAATGCATGCCGCTATTTTTCAGGGAGGGTGTGCCAGTGATAGCAATCATTTCTCCCTAAAGCCTAAGGATAGATATTGCAGCAGTGGGAATACCATAGCAGCTTATGCTGAAATCAGTGAAGCTGCCATGGGCCTCTTGGGCCTGCCATGTCTGACTGCTGGTTTTCTTACGACAATTCTGATTTTATATTTTAATTTAATTAAATTCAACTGTATATACCTTTCGAAATTCTGCAAAGGGTGCTGGGTGGTGTTCAAACCTTAAAATATTAATAAATTAACAGTCTTAGTCAAAATACAGATGAAATCAAAATATAAACCTCAATAACATAGTAAAGAACAGCAGATAAAGACCAGCTTTGTCCGTCTAGTAAACATAGTAACATAGTAAATGATGGCAAATAAAGACCAGTATGGTCCATCTAGTCTGCCCAGTAAGATGGCAAGAGTAGGTGCACCTGCCGCTCTGTGCAGGCCACCCCTCCCCATGTCTTAGTTTTAGGGGTGAATTATCTTCCATGTGTTCATGGGAAAAAATCTTGGTAGATTTGGCTGTATCTGGTTGACATTCAGAATTAACAGAAAATAATATTTTAGTGGCTAAAGCAACAGCCTAGCATTCAAGAGATCTGGGTTTGATTCCCACTGGCACTCCTTGTGACCTTGAGCAAGTCACCTTACCCTCCACTGCCTCGGAGGAAAAGGCAGTCTACTTTTGGTCATACCTTGACCAGAAAACCCAAGGGCTGCTGGGTCGCCAGGAGTAAGGATTGGCTTGATGCACTTAAAAAAAATAAAATACATTTTACTTTAAACAAGTGTTATTAAAAGTAGCAATTAATTTTATATCATAAAAGATTGGGTTTGGGGATTTGAGCAAAGTTTCTTCTCATTTTCGTCCATGTTATTCACTCTCTGTTTCTTTCTTTCTTTTTCTTTTCTCTCTAAATGCATTTGCTAACTAGTTAACTTTGGCTGATATGTTTCTCGTTGAATGTGTTTTCCTATATTTTCAGCCTCATGTGATACGAGTTTTGGTTGGCATGTCCAAGAAGCATGTAAAGCCCAACCCACTGGCTGGATGCCTACAAATGCCAGGGAAAAATGCAATACATACAGTACTTCAAACTGCTACATTTAATCCTAGGTAGACGTTTTCCTGATGCAGTGTATTTTCCCTCTGTTAGCTTCTGTGAACCAAAAGAACTTTCACAAGCGACGGGCCTGTCTTTCCTGCAAGAAACATCTTTGTCTTCAGGCTTTACTGCTCAGTTTTTCATGGAAAATGAAATACTGTCCACATCGGTGGGCTGCTTTCAAAAGGCTTTCATTGCCAGAAGCACTGTGGTGTGCTAGGTGCTGTTGGTTGAGTAATGTTGCACAATGTTTCTGTTTCTCCCTCTCTGCCAAGTTTTGCTAAACTGAAAAAGTAATAAAGATGTCCCTTTAGGCCAGCCTGAGTTTCAGCAGATATAGCTGTATGAGACGGTGCTGGAAACGTATTTAACTTCCTGTGCAGTGCTCCACTAGGTGTGATTTCCTCATACAGAGCTGTAAAGGTATGCTTCCTCAAAAGATCTGTCGTTTGTGTCCCTCTTTTGACATCTAAGGTGTTATTCTAGAGATGGCACGCAGGATAGCAATGGTCTGAAGCAATTTTATCTCTAAGTTGGATCTAATATTGTCAGCTATATCATTTCATGATAATCTTTTAATGACTGTTTTTTTGTTTTAGAAGATTTTGCATGACTGCTACTACTAGTAATCATTTATATAGCACTACGAGGCGTATGCAGTGCTGCACGGATATCGGTAAAAAGATGGTCCCTGTTCATCAGAGCTTACAATCTAATCAGGGCAGACAACACAACAGCTAAGAATAAGGGTAGAACCGGGGAAGGGCAAGGAGACACATGGGAGACGAGGGGGTCGGGATCCAAAAGCAGCCTCAAAGAGATGAACTTTCAGCATGGATTTGAAAAGGGGCAGAGATGAAGCCTGACGTACAGACTCAGGTAGTTTGTTCCAGGCATAAGGAACAGCAAAGTGAAAGGATTGAAATCTGGAGTTGGCAGTGGAAGAAAAGGGCAAAGAGAGAAACAATCCACCAGAAGAGCGGAGTTCACGAGGAAGGGTGTAGGGAGAGAGGAGAGAGGAAAGGAAGTGAGGAGCAGTAGAATGAATGCATTTATAGGTCAGAAGGAGAAGTTTGAACTGGATACGGAAACAGAAGGGAAGCCAGTGAAGTGACTTGAGAAGAGGGGTTATATGAGTGTATCGGGGCTGGTAGAAGATTAGCCGCACAGCTGAGTTCTGAGCAGACTGAAGGGGAGAGAGATGACTCAGAGGAAGACTAGCAAGGAGGGGGTTGCAATAGTCTAGATAGGGTATGACTAAAGAGTGGATAGGTGTCTTAGTAGTGTAGAAGGGGCAAATTTGCTAATGTCATAGAGAAAGAAACAACAGGTTTCAGCAATCAGTTGGATGTGAGTGGAGTAGGAGAGAGAAGAGCCAAAGTTGACCCCAAGATTGTGAGCAGAGGAAACAGGAGGTAGAAGAATGTTATCCATAGAGACAGAGAAAGGAGGAAGGGGGGAGGTGGGTTTAGAGGGAATATAAGAAGTTCAGTTTTGGCTATGTTCAATTTCAAATGGCGGTGAGACATCCAGGTAGCACAAGGTTGCTGTCCTCTAGCAGGATTTGAACCCCTGGCCCTCCGGCCTGAGGTAACTTGCCCCGACCATACGTAACCAAGTGGTTAAAAAATACAAACAAAACCACCAACTCGGTTGAGAGCTTGATGCTTCTTTTCCCCTCCAGGGATTGGGACGTTGCTCCCATTGCTGCAATCTGCAGCCAGGAGTAGTTTTTTATTAGAATGGGACATGATGGTGACATCAGTAGCAGTAGGAGCAGTGTTTGGCTGAGTTAGAATAGAGAGATAAACCTTCAGTGTGAGTTGGTGTCTGTTTCTGTTTGTGAGTGAGAGTGGAAGTGAGAATGCTCGTATATGGAGGCTTGTGGTTGGGTGTTTTCTGCAAATTTTGGAGTTTGGTGGGAAAAATGATTGATAATGCAGGAGAAAAAAACATGGTTATGAGTGGATTTTTTTTTTGGGCAAAATTTGAATGATTGTTGCTGAGTGTTCGGATAGAGGGTAAAGTGAGTTCAGGAAGGTTCATTTGAGGTTTAATATTTTGTAAAATAAATTGAGAGCCAAGAGATTAGGATTAATGCATGGATTTTACAAAACATTTTCCCATGAAATTGAGGTTCATGCAGATCCACTCCTGTTAAAGGGAACCTGAATTAAGGAGATAAATTCATGATAGAAATTCAGGATAGAGGTTAAATATAGCCTTTGGGAGCATTTATTTATCCCTAATTTTAATTTAAATACAATTTATCAGGTGCTAAATTGAGAGGTTACCGAAGGTATGTTGATATAGATTTAGTGACAGTGATACAGTTGATAAATAAAAGAGTAAGAAATTAGGGAACAGCAGCAGGGATAAAGAGTTAATGTGAGGAGAGTCGAGGAATTGTGAGAGAAAAGGTGAAAGTAGGCATAGTGAGGAAGTGAGAAGATCTGAATGTGTGTATGATGACTGCGTTAGTAAGGAGTGAGAGAATGAGTTTTTTTTTATTCAGGCTAGCCTGAGTTTACTGTGGCTGTATTTGGTTTTTAGTTTTTTCAGTCAGTGATTGTAAAGAGTTAGTAGGCCGAAGTTCAGGTAAGGGGGAAAAGATACAGAACCTGCTGGCTGTCCACCTTCACTTCATCATGTGACATCCCACCAAAGGGATGTAGTGCAGGGATGTAGTGCAGCGGTTAATGCACGGACTGTGGAGGAAAGCGGAGGGAGGAGGTCCACGGTTCGATCCCCTTCAAGGGGGACAGAGGCATTTACTGCTGTCTTGGTACATGTTGGTACCAATGACATAGGAAAATGTGGTAGGGAAGTTCTGGAGGCTAAATTTAAGCTTTTAGGTAGGAAGTTGAAATCCAGAACTTCCAGGATAGCGTTCTCCGAAATGCTTCCTGTTCCACGTGCAGGACCCAAAAGACAGGCAGAGCTCCGGAGTCTCAATGCGTGGATGAGACAATGGTGCAAGGATGAGGGTTTTGGATTTGTTAGGAACTGGGGAACATTCTGGGGAAAGGGGGGGCTCTTCCGAAGGGATAGGCTTCACCTTAATCAGGATGGGACCAGACTGCTGGCATTAACCTTTAAAAAGAGATAGAGAAGCTTTTAAACTAGAAAATAGGGGAAAGCCGACAGTCACCCAGGAGCGCATGGTTCGGACAAAGGTATCCTTGAAGGATACTACCAAAAACAGTGAGGTTCCAAAAGGGAGTATAGTAGCCCAAATGCCCTTGAGTAAGGAGCAGACAGAGCATAAAGATTCCCAATTACCCATGCCTACCAATAGCCAGATTAATATTAATAAAATTAATAAAATACAGTCACTAAAATGCTTGTATGCCAATGCTAGAAGTCTAAACAATAAGATGGGAGAATTAGAATATATAGCACTAAATGAGAGGTTAGATATGATTGCACTCTCAGAGACATGGTGGAAGGAGGATAACCAGTGGGACACTGTGATACCTGGATACAAACTATATCGTAATGATAGAGCTGAACAAATTGGTGGAGGGGTTGCGCTCTATGTTAAAGAGGGCATTGAGTCAGAAAGGATTAAAGTTTTGCAGGGAACACAATTTGCTGTAGAATCTCTATGGATTGAAATTCCATTTATGAAAGGGAAGGTGATGGCAGTGGGAGTATACTATCGACCGCCTGGCCAGAATGAACAAATGGATGATGAAATGCTCAAAGAAATCAAGGAAGCTAACAAAAGCCACAACAGAGTAGTAATAATGGGTGATTTCAATTACCCCGGTATCGACTGGGACAGTCTCACAGCAGGACAAGCTAAAGAGATAAAGTTTCTAGATGAAATAAATGACTGCTTCTTGGAGCAGCTGATTCATGAACCGACCAGAGGGTAAGCCATACTGGACCTAGTCCTTAGTGGAACGCCAGATCTGGTGCAAGAAATAAGGGTGTTGGGACCACTTGGCAATAGTGATCATAGTATGATCATGTTTGATTTAATCAGTGGAGGACAGATAGTAAAGGAATCCACAGTACTACCTTTTAACTTTCAAAAGGGAGACTATGATAGAATGAGGAATATAGTTCGGAAAAAACTAAAAGGAGCGGTTCCAAAGGTTAAAGACTTACAGCAAGCTTGGGTGTTATTTAAAAATACTATCCTCGAAGCCCAGACCAGCTGTATTCCACGCATTAAGAAAAGTGGAAGAAAGTCCAAAAAACTGCCAGCATGGTTTAAAGGTGAGGTCAGAGAGGCTGTTGCTGCCAAAAGAGCAACCTTCAGGACATGGAAAAAAGAGCCAAATGATGAAAACTGGAAACAACACAAGCACTGGCAAGTTAAATGCAAAGCATTGATAAGGCAGGCAAAGCGGGAATTTGAGAAGAAACGTGCTACGGAAGCAAAAACACGAAATAAAGACTTTTTCAAGTACATTCGTAGCAAAAGGCCTGTGAGAGAGTCAATTGGACCATTAGATGATAGAGGGGTAAAAGGGGCAGTAAGAGGGGACAAGGCTATAGCAGAGAGACTGAATGAATTCTTTGCTTCGGTCTTTACTGAGGAAGATGTAGGGATGTCACCCAAGACTGAAGTGGTATTTAAAGGTGATACTGCAGAGGAATTGAGAGAAATATCGCTACACCGGGAAGATATATTACAACTATTTGATAAACTGAATAGTAGCAAATCACCTGGACCGGATGGTATACATCCCAGAGTGTTGAAAGAACTGAAATATGAGATTGCAGACCTGCTATTGGTAATCTGTGAACTTTCATTAAAATCATCTGTAATACCTGAAGATTGGAGGGTCGCCAACGTAACACCAATTTTTAAAAAGGGTTCCAGGGGTGACCCGGGAAATTACAGACCGGTGAGCCTGACGTCAGTACCAGGGAATATGGTAGAAACCATCATAAAGAACAAAATTACACAGCATGTAGATAGCCATGGCCTAATGGGAGACAGCCAACATGGCTTTAGACAAGGAAGATCTTGTCTTACTAATCTGATCTGTTTTTTTGAAGGTGTGCATAAACAGGTAGACAAAGGTGAGTCGGTTGATATAGTGTATCTGGACTTTCAGAAAGCTTTTGACAAGGTCCCCCATCAGAGACTTTTGGCAAAGCTAAAAAGTCATGGGATAGGAGGCAGTGTACTATTGTGGATCGGGAACTGGTTAAAAGATAGAAAGCAGAGGGTAGGGCTAAATGGCCAATATTCCCAATGGAAAAAGGTGAATAGTGGAGTACCCCAGGGATCTGTACTGGGTCCCCTACTTTTTGACATATTCATAAATGACCTGGAAAAAGGAATAACTAGTGAGGTTATCAAATTTGCAGATGACACAAAACTGTTTAAAGTTGTTAAAACCCAAGAGGATTGTGGAAAACTGCAGGAGGATCTGGATAAATTGGAAGACTGGGCATCCAAATGGCAGATGAAATTTAATGTGGACAAGTGCAAAGTTATGCACCTAGGAAAGAACAACCCACACTATAGTTACACGATGCAAGGCTCCACATTAGAAACCACCACCCAGGAAAAAGATTTAGGAGTCATCGTGGATAACATGTTAAAACCCTCCGCCCAGTGTGCAGCGGCGGCCAAGAAAGCAAATAGAATGCTAGGTATCATAAGGAAAGGGATGGAGAATAAAACAAAGGATATTATAATGCCTCTGTATCGCTCCATGGTACGACCGCACCTTGAATATTGTGTGCAATTCTGGTCACCGTATCTTAAAAAGGACATAGAGTTATTAGAAAAAGTACAGAGAAGAGCCACCAAATTGGTGAAGGGGATGGAAGGCTACTCCTATGAAGAGAGGCTAAAAAGGTTAGGGCTCTTTAACCTGGAAAAGAGACGGCTGAGGGGAGATATGATAGAGGTCTATAAATTAATGAATGGAGTGGAACGGATAAACGTGGATCAATTGTTTACGCTATCAGAATATAGAAGGACTAGGGGACATGTAATGAAGCTACAGGGTAAACTATTTAAGACAAATAAGAGAAAATATTTCTTCACTCAACGTGTAATCAAACTCTGGAATCTGTTACCGGAGGATGTAGTAAGGGCTGTTAGTATAGCTGGGTTTAAAAAAGGTTTGGACAAGTTCCTGGAGGAAAGGTCCATAAACCACTATTAAAAAGGGACCCAGGATATCAATGCTTGACCTAGTACAAGCACTGCAGAACCTGTGTCTTTTGGGGAAACTGCTAGGTACGTATGACCTAGATTGGCCACTGTTGGAAACAGGATACTGGGCTTGATGGACCTCGGTCTGACCCAGTATGGCATTTCTTATGTTCTTATGTTCTTAAAGAGATGGAGAGCCAGAATTCCTGACTATTGAAGAATTCCTGAAGGCTGAGACGTGAAAGAAGTCTGCAAATTTCAAGGGCCCCAATGTTCTTCATCTGCCAGCTGGGATAAGTAAAATTTGTGCACATGCACACTCTAGAGAAATGTAAATACAGTCAAACCTCGGTTTTCATGATTAATCCGTTCGAAAAAGTCTGACTAAAACCGAAACGTATGAAAACTGAAGCAATATTTCCCATAAGAAATAATGTAAATCCAATTAATCCGTTCCAGACACCCAAAAATATTCACAAAAATACATTTTATAGAGAATAACTATATTTTTACATACAGAAAACAATGAGAAATAAATATAAACGACTAATGAAATGGATAAATGAACATTTAACATCACTGAAAGCAAGCTAAGTTCAGTACTGTACAGTACAGTATGTTAACATCTGGCCTTAGCCACCCCTGACAAGCTGCTGTGCCCAGCTCTCTTCGGAATCACATTGGATTCAGCCCATTAAAATACCTTTACATTATCTGCTCAATGCTTCAGAATGGCAGAAAATCTTAATGATATAGCTTCAGACGTACCATGCAAGAGAAAGAACTGCCTCCCACATTCATGCAACATCTCCTGCTTACGTTGACAGCTTTTCTTCCCTGCTACCTCCGAGCCTGAGGGGGCGCTCCAGAGAACGGGCAGGCGGTGGACGAGATCGGGGCCTTCCTCTCTGCGCAATCCTTGCCTCTCTGACTCTGACCAGGCTCGAGGATGTGTTTCATTTACGTGCTCAGCTGGCTTTTGCTTCTCATCACGCTGGCGATCGGTGAGTCTGGGGGGCAGTGCTGCCGGGACCGGGCAGGTGTTCTGGCAGTGTATACAGAATGGTGTGCAGCGCGAGGGTGTATGTATTTACAGTACTGTACTTTACGAAAACCGAGGCGATGTACGAGAACCGGGACAAAATCTCAGTCAAAAGACGTTGAAAACCGAAGCGATGTATGAAAACCGGGACAAAATCTCAGTCAAAAAAGACGTTGAAAACCGAAGCGTATGAAAACCGGGGCAAATGAAAACCGAGGTTTGACTGTATATTTGAGCTCAAAGACTGAATTGAATATTCTGAGTAACTCCAGTTTCTGGATAGAGAGAGCGAGAGACTCTAGAGTGCAGTTGTACTATGTGCACCACAAACAGAGATTGTCCTTGTATATGTATTTTATTTTCGTATTGTAAACATTGCTTTTGATACCATATACTTACCGTAGTTGATATATTAAAGCAAATTTTTGAAACATACTTACCAGAAATTCTGTTTCATTCAGCGATATAGAAGCTCCAATTCTTTATTGCAAATGCAATGTGTGCCTTTGAGTCAATGCTGACTCCTGGGACCCAGAGGTTCCTGGGTTTTCTTGGCAGTGTGACCAAAGGTAGATTGCCAGGCCTTTCTGCTGAGGGTTGAGTGACTTGCTCAAGGTCACAAGGAGTGCTAATGGGAATTGAATCCCAAGTTGCTTGGTTAACCAAGCCAGTGTTCTAACCACTAGACTACTCCTCCACTCCAAGTTTTTATTAGATTAAATATATTACTTTACCAGTTGGTTCCTTTTCTCCATCTCTCCCTACAGGGAGGGAGAAAGAAAGAGAAAGTCCCGGGAAGTCTCAGTTTTCCTTTATTCTGGGTTCTTCTCTCTATGAAGATTAGACACTCAACGTTCTATACATGGTCACTGTGACTTATATGACTTATTACATCACCCCAGGGGAACCCAAGAGTCTAACTGAAGGAGTCTGAGGTGCACATAGAACCAACAAAGTTTCAACACTATCTTTGTTCCCTGTATGCAGCATATTTAACGCAGATAAAGTGCACAGTGATTAAGGTGGTGCTTTGAGAGCGAAGACAATAATATAATATAATCAAACATTTAATGTGTGTGCATGAATCGGTGGCACAGTAAGAGCCGTTTATAGAACTAAGTCAGTTTTATGGAAAATGGAAAAGATTTGTCTAAAACAAATGTCGCATCTCCCCTTAGAGTCACCACTCAATGCTAAGTCTCTCTCTTGTAAGCTCAGGTACGGGAGGCGATGTAGCCCCAGGGCCCAAGACACTAAACTGTAAACGGTTGCAAGGATACAATGCACATGCCAACGGCATAGCCAAGCATGAGTTTTTGAGGGGAGCCAGAGGTCACATGGGTGGGTACTAGGCATACACAGTTCTGAACTGTGCAAGTTATGCTCTAAGGACCAGATATTCAGCACCAGCTGCTAGCACTGCTAAAGCAGCTAACCGCAGCATTGAATATCTGGGGTCGTTGCATAGGTCACTCGCTAACCAGGCAGTGGTGATATTGAGCCGCTGCCCTGTTAGTGATAAGTGGCAAAGGTTGCGCCAGGGTTTTCTGCGCTTGGCCGTCACGACATATCGCAAACCAGGCAGCAGCTCAATATCACAAGTTAGCAAGTAGTGCCGCCCCCACTATGCCCTGCAATGCCCCTGACATGCCCCAATGCTAAATGGTTAGCATCGGGGCATGTAGAGCCAGCAGCCATGGCTATGGAGTGGAGGAGTGGCCTAGTGGTTGGGACAAGGTACTTCAGGCCGGAAGGTCGGGGGTTCTAATCCCACTAGAGGACAGCAATCTTAGGCCAGAAGGACTGGGGTTTCTAGTCCCACAGGTGCTCCTTGTGGTCTTGGGCAAGCCACTTAACCCTCCATACCCCGTGTTCCCTGTAAAATAGTTATCTCCAAGTTATAATGCCCTGTTCAATGTAATTTCAATTTGTTCAATATAAACTGCACTGATGCAGAATAGTGTGGTATATAAGAGAATGTAAATAAATAAATATTCAGTGCCATTAACTGTGTTAGTACAGATAAATATCCCATTCATTGTGATTAATGCATAAACAATTCCTTTCTCCCATCAATGCTATACTTATAAGTATCACAATCCTTACACTGATTAACCTAATAAAATCCATAGATAATAAGAATAATAGACCAATTCCCATAATACAAAGAATATCAAAACATGATAACTTAATACACCCATTCATAATAGGAACCAACCTTAGATCTAGACAATCTAGACTTTTATATATAACAACAACAAAAATAGGCAACACACCACACTCACCTCAGACACAGAAATACACAATTCTCACCTGCCAACTCATTAATGCAAGATCTATGAAAAACAAACTACCAATTTTTGTAGACATTATCAATGATGATAAACCTGATATCCTTTGTATAACAGAGACCTGGCTCAAAGATACTGACTCAGTATTCTTAAACCAATTAAAGACACCTGAATATGAGATCTTCCATACTCACAGAACACTAAAAAAGGAGGAGGAGTACTTATAATAATAAAGAAAAACCTCAATGCAAAATTAATATCATCTAATAATATAGATAATGTTGACATACTCACCATAAAAATTAAAAACACAACTATATCATTAATATATCGACCGCCAGAATACAACATAGATAAAATTTACAATTTAATTGAATTACTAGCATCATCCACAGATACAAATCCTGTAATACTTATGGGAGACTTTAATCTTCCTTCAATACCCAACAATCACTCTAATCAATTCTTAGAAATGATAAATAATTTGGACTTTCACCAAATAATAACTGAACAAACACACAATAAAGGAAAAACTCTTGACATGGTCTTCCTACCAAACTCTCTACACAACCTATATAACTCTGAATCCCTCTCAAACATTCCAGTCCCCTGGTCTGACCACTATCTTCTAAAATTCAATATAACCATCACCTACAACAATCAAACTAAAAGACCACAACGTCCTCAAACTAATAGATTCAGAAAATTCAATGAAGAAGAATTTCTAGATCAAATAATACCACAACTAACACAAACACCCACAAATCTTGAAGAATCTATCAAAAACTGGAACAATATAATCTCTAAAGCAGCTGAAAGTAATCCAAAACAATCACACCAAAATATAAACAACAATAAAATTGAAAAAAGACATGCTCCATGGTTTAATATATCTATCAAAACATTAAAAAGACAACTAAGAAAAGAGGAAAGGAAATGGAGACAATCAAAATCATTAATAAATCATGAGAACTACACTAATACACTACAAATTTATAAACAAACAATAAACAACTCCAAACAAAATTATTATTCTAATATAATCTCAAGAGCCACTAATCGCCCAAGAGAACTATTCTGTATAGTACAAAAACTAACAAACAAAACACTAAATTCTGATGAAATATCAATTGATATCTCCCCACAAGAATTAGCTCAATACTATATCAATAAAACAAAGCTACAAATAACACCTCTACATATTACTCAACCACAAATTCAAACACAAACAAAGCAAGCTACATTTGATAACTGGACCAACTTCAACTTAATATCAAAATCTACTCTCAAAACTACAATAACTACCATTAATACAACAACCTCATACCTTGATCCATGCCCAGTTGATTGGATAAAGAAGACTTTCTCAATACTCTCTTCTTTCATTCTACCCTTAGTGAACCTATCCTTACAAAAAGGCTACTTACCACCATCTCTCAAACACGTTCAAATACGACCTATACTTAAAAATAACACATTAGATAAATTATCCCCAAAATCATACAGACCCATATCAAGTATTCCTTTTATGGCCAAACTTATTGAAAAAATTGTACAAATTCAACTACAAGACTTTATTGACACATTAAACCTCCTTGATGAACATCAATATGGCTTTAGACCCTTCCATGGAGTAGAAACCTTGCTAACGATCCTTTATGACACAATATTAAGAGGTATTGATAATCCTAAACAAGCCTTTATTCTTGTTTTCCTTGACATATCAGCTGCATTTGACAGTGTTAATCACTTAACAATGTTAAACAGACTTCAACAAATTGGAATTACATCTACTGTTTATAATTGGTTCAAATCATATCTATCAAACAGAACTCAAACAGTAAGAATCCACACCCAAATTTCTAACACCTTCAAACAAACTCAGGGTCTCCCGCAGGGTTCTGCATTATCTGCGCTATTATTTAATATTTACTTACAACCAGTTTGTAACATCTTTAAACGTCACAATGTTTATTATCATATCTACGCTGATGATATAATGTTCTACCTCCCATTTGAAATCCCACACCCACCTCTTCAAAAAATAACAGAATGTTTCAATGAACTAACTGAATGGCTCAAAGAACAAAATCTACTTATCAACTTTACTAAAACTGATATATTATTCATCACTAAAAATCAAACATACATACCCCCAAACACGATCACACTAGATACTCATGAAATAAATACAAAAAAAGAAATAAAATATTTAGGTGTAATACTTGACAATAATTTAAATATGGATTCACATATAAAATATCTAACTAAAAAAATACATTACAAACTCAAAACACTAAAACAATTAAGACCATTGATTCATCTACAAGACTTTATTAATATAATTCATGCTATCATCACCCCACATTTTGATTATGCAAACACAATACTTAATGGCATTTCAAAACAAAATATTAAAAAGATACAAATAATTCAGAACATAGCTGCCAGGATGATTATGAATATAAGCCCACTTGAACATGTTACACCAATTTTGGCTGAACTTCATTGGCTACCTATTTACTCCCGAATCAAATATAAAATTCTTGTCACTACATTTAAACTTATAAATAATCTTGCACCATCGGCACTCAATACACTGATTAATATAGACATCGATAAACGATCCCAAAGAAGCAGAAACTTAAATACCTTAACAATACCAAAAGATTTCACAAAAGCCAGAAAACAAACAAATAAGAGAGCTTTCTCACACTCTGCTCCAATTCTTTGGAACAATCTACCTGACAACATTCGCCTGCTATCTGATATAAAGGAATTTAGAAAAAAATTAAAAACTCACTTATTCATATTACACTACAATACACCCTCAGAACAGAATACTCAAATAGATACAGGCTAACATTTATACATTATTATTACATACTCTATTTTCAAAATAAATATCACTAATACACTATTAACCATACCACACTCTCATTCACATGATGATTATAGATTTAAACTAACAATGTATATATGTTCTAATATGTTATACCTTTAATGTTACAACATTCCTTGTAAATTATAATTATCTGTTCTATGTAAACTGACTTGGTATATTACATACCAATTAACCTACTGTTCCATGTAAACCGCACTTGATACTAGGGAAAGAGCGGTATATAAATAACTGTTAAATAAATAAATAAATAAATTAACGCAGTTAGCAGCTCTGCTAACAGAGTTAATTGCTTTGAATATCAGTCTCTAAGACCTTAGAGAGCACTTGCTACCAGATTTTCAGGTATACAGTCTGCAACTTTAATCAATCACTGAACATATAGGTATATATTGTACTGCCTGCTGTCGCCCACAGAATAACATGGGTGCTGCAGCAGATTAGCACATGCAAATGTTTAGAAACATCACATACAATGTACACATTATAGTTGACAAGATAAACTAAAAACAAACTGAAAAATGCCAAGTTATAACGCACCAATATGTTATCTGGTCTCTGTAGACTTTTGGTCTTGTACGGAACGGGGGGGGGGGGGGGTGCAATTTCGTTGGCCAGGCGGATTGACACCCTCCATCTCCATGCAAGAGGGGAGCAAAACCTTGCAAACTAGCACATATACAGGGAGGGCCTACCACCTCCTCCCAATAAACCACACCTCATGCAGATTATACTCGTACCTGGCACAATATTCTCACAGGTTTTTCTTACAAAAAAACCCCTTTATTTCTTTCTTATATCATAGAAGCAAGCATACAGGAAGCATACCAAAAAATAACTAAATACAAAGTAATTTGGAGAATTTCCCTCACCCTTTTCTTACAAGTGTACAGCTATAAAGTAATTAAGAGGTTTCCTGTCCATGGACAGATCCTAGCACAGTGAAAGAGAAGGATATATGGTTCCTAGCTACACTCAAAGATAAACTGAGGAAAACCTTTCACACAGCACAAAGAATCAGAATCATAACCACTCACTCATTAGCAGATATTTAGCGTTCCAAAATAACATTTTTTTCCCCTGGGAAAATTTCATCAAAGCATAACAGTTGCAATATTTACAGTTTTATGGGCAGCTTTCACATGATACATTTACAGGCAGCATACAAGATTTTTCATTCTTGTATGCTTTCCTGGAACACCCTTGCTTCCCTTCTTTGGACACTAGGCTTCCTTTGGATCTCTACTGAGTTCCCTGATTTCCCAAGGACCACTGTACTATCTCTTCAAATGCTTCAATCTCTCTCTTTAACTTTTCTTCTGTCTTCCTCAGGATTATTTTGGGTTCCTGGATAAGAACACAAGATTTGCTATAACAGATCAGACCAAAGGTCCATCAGGTTCAGTATCCCGTTTCCAACATTGGCTAATCCTGGTCACAAGTACCCGACATATCGCAAAGGTAAATATTCAAAGAAAATCACAAGCAATCAGTTCATGTGGAGGCACATTCCAAAATGTGCATCCAGCCCCCTGTGTGCCCAATCGGAATCAGGATGTACAGAGGTAGACCCAATTCCGATCCCGCAGGAGCTAGACATGCCCTACGGGATCAGAATCGAGTCTAGGGTCTGTATGTGCAGGCCGGAACCTGATTCCAGTCGGCCTGCATGTACAGAGCCATTCCCAGCTAAATCAGTCAGGCTCCTGAATGGAACCCCGGTGCCATGGAGTTCCTTTGCCATGGCGCTGTGGCTCCATTCAGGAGCTGCACCCCGACCCGGCCTTCCATGGGCAGGGTCAGGCTGCAGGGAACCCCCTTCACCCCTCACCTTACTTGCGCTGTCTGGGCCTGCCATCCCCCAACGTCCAGGGCTGACTTCAGAATTGGCCATGTACGTCCGGGGTTGCAGACCGCCCACTGCCCGCCGTAACTCGGCCTCCGCAACACCCTCTCCTGCCCCCGTCTAAGCCTCCCCATACAAACTCCTTGTTTGTACAGGGAGGTTTTTGACAGGGACGGCAGGGGGACAGAATAGACCCCATAATCATTTGTACTTTAAGTGGCCACACTTTTCTCAAATTATCAATCAACATTAGCAGTAAATGATGTTTTCAAAGAATATCTACGTGAATTCCAATGGAGAATAAACTTACAAGATTTTTTTAGTACATGCTAATTCTCCAGTTCCCACTCAAGCTGTTTCCGTGTAGGAAAGCGGCCCTCATAAATGTGGACAATATGTTATATGTCAATAGGTCACGGAAATTACTATTTTTATTCATCTGCGATCAGGAGTTAGATTTATTTTTATTAAATCATCTGTAAATTGTAATAAGGTTCACACTGTTATATGCCTTTTTATGTCCTTGTGATAAGATTTACATTGGCAAAATAATTTAGAATGTTAAGAGACGCATCATTGAGCATTAAGGACTCGCAAATAGTCAGCCCCTTTAGTAACTCATTGGATGGCTGCTTCCCATGCTTTGTCAGATTTGCAATGCTTTTGGTTATAGAATCATGTATGCATTACAAGATTGGGAACACCACCGATTGCTTCAGTGCAAACAAAAATATATTTTCAGGTGGGACACTTACTCCCAGGGGTCTCGATTTTAGATATCAAATAGAAAAGCTTTTTGTGACTGGCATTCATTCAGTCTTTTTATTAGGTTTTTATAGCACATGCATGGGTGTTCCTGGTGCAAGGTCTAGCCTTGGGCAACATGTTGAATTGTGGGTATTATAATGCAGTGAGTATTTGGCAATTTTTAATTAATACATGTCTGATATTATGTTCTTGTAGCTTACCCTAAAGAAGCCCTGTTTGAGTGAAGCCACTAGTCAGGTTGGGGGTGGCTATTATAATAGCATAAGATATGCCATCCTGGATCAGACCAAAGAGCCATCAAGTCTACTGTACTATCCTGTTTCCAACAGTGGCCAATCCAGTCACAACTACCTGTCAGTTTCCCAAAAGATAGACAGATTCCAATCTGCTTATCCCAAGGGTAAGCAATGGATCTTCCCAGTCCACTCTAATAATGGTTTATGGACTTTTCCTCCGGGAACTTGTCCAAACCTTTCTTAAACCCAGCAACACTAACAGCTTTTACTGCATCCTCTGGTAATGAATTCCAGAGTTTGATTACTTGTTGAGTGGAAAAATATTTTCTTTGATTAATCTCAAATGTGCTACATTGTAGATTCATTGCGTGTCCCCTAGTTGTTCTACTTTTTGAAGAAGTAAACAACTGATCTATGTTTATCAGTTCCACTCCATTTGTTATCTTGTAGACCTCTATCACATCTCCCTTCAGCCATCTCTTTTTCCAAGTTGATGAGCCCTAACCTTTTAAGCTTTTCCTTGTAGGGTAGCTTCCATCCGTTTTATTGTTTTGATTGCTCTTCTCTGTACCTTTTCTAATTCTGCTATATCCTTTTCATGATATAGTGACCAGAATTACACATAATATTCCAAGTGCAGTCACATCATGGAGCGAAATAGAGGCATTATAATATCCTTGGCTATTCTCCTTTCCTTTCCTTATGATTCCTAGCATTCTATTTGCTTTTTGGCCACCGCTGCATCCTGGGCAGAGGGTTTCAACATATTATCCACGATGATACCCAGATCCTTTTCCTGGGTGGTGATTCCTAATGTAGAACCTTGCATCATGTAACTCTAATGTAACTCTGCATAACTTTGGGGTATGTTTACTAAACTGCGTTATTGTTACCCACGTTACGTTCCGCAGTAATGGTACGGATGCCCATATAAAGTAGCGAGCGGTGCATCGTTAAAGCAAGCCATGTCAGGTAATGCGCGTTACAAGGTGCTAACGCATGGTACAGTGCACCATGGACCCACCACGCATGAACACCATAGTGGATGGGAAGCAGCAGCGCATCTGAAGGGGTTGCAATCTAAGGCGTGCTGACAGTAGAAGACGCGCTGAGGGATGTGCAGACATGGTGCCACATGAGAAAAGGAGCCATCGGGGTAAGGCCATAGACCACAGGCTGCTGATAACGCAGTCTGGAATGGGGACGTGAGCCACAAGTAACACAGGTACACACACCATGAAATGGTGTGCAGTGAAACACCATGCAGAGGAGTAAACAAATATAACGGAAAGGGCATCAGGGGTCACTCTGAAGGGCCAGCTGTGTGGATGGTGTGTGTATAAGGGCAAAATGGGCAGGGGATCCAAAAAGGAGTAAGAGGGAATTGAACCGGTAGACTGAAGAGCCCAAACACAGTTTACTGACACCAATACCAAACCACTGATCCACCTGCTCACTCAGACATCCCAAAGAAAGGGAGCATATGTAACAGCTAGCATGTGATGGATAGACTACATGGAAGGGACACCGCAGTGTACAGTGATGAGAGGGAAGGGTGTGTGGAGAAGGGACAAAGCCGGAGCAATGTATGGTAAGGAGAGCAGAACAAACTAAAAGGAACCTGTGGGACCCAAACCCACAACCTATGTTGACTCCACGCACATCTGCAACCATTATCCCAAACAACCACAACAAGCACAATGCAAATATGTTCCACCAAGTGGCCATCGTGTCTGCTAGATCATCATGCAGTAGTGCATCCTACACATTCTGCATCCTACGCGCATTGCAAAGAATGCGCATAGCAGGGCGTCTTACGTGCAGCGTGCACAATAACATGCATGATGTTACAGAGCTTTCTATGTGCATTATAAGATATGACTAGGTGCCTTAGCATATGTGGTCAGATTATGGCATGTACCAACACACGTCACAAACAGATGACATGCGTGTTATTGTGTGTGCTGCAACGCGCGTAAGATGCAACACGTGTATGTTACAATACTGCACACTACAGTAGACCACCTGTCCATTGCCCCTCCCCTGTGCCCCCACCAGTTCTAGGACTACAGCTATACCCCAGCCCCCAACCATGGTGTGACATTCACCAGCAGGCACAGGCAACCAGTACCTGATGCAACACGCCAGGTGTCCCAGCCATGCATGAACTAACCACGGGAACTCCGCTAGCCAGTCTATCCTGCATGTTCACAGTAGAACTGTGTGCACCCAGACCCAGGTTGTATGGCACAGGCAACCGACAGGTGTCCCAGTGATTGGCCCCCCAGAAAAGGGGGCACACATATATCGATTGAGACAGATACCATGTAGCACTATGTGGGAACCTAGCGGTGCCATGGTCACTGTTCGGTCAGGGTGAGAGTGTCCTAACTGCATGATGTGATGTGGCCACCTTGTCCATGCAGGTGGAGGTTGGGCACTACAATGTCCCAGCCATTGCCCTACACCCTCTGCAGATGCATCCTGCCTAGTCCACCCTGCCTGGGCCATACACACAATACCTTGCTCCTCATTATGCACATTCGCAGGTCAACGCTGGTAATAGTGGGACATTGTGGGCCCAGAGAGGTGTAGGCAGCCACGAAACGATGGATAGACATACACACACACACACACACACACACCTACTGCAGCATTGTGCAAAGATAGGTGAGGTGGGCAACCCTGCCCACCACACTGGCCATGATCACAGTGCCGACATTGCCAAACTGTGCAGGGGGTAGTAATAGTGCTCTTGTGATAAGTGTGGCTCCATGCTGAGGCCAACGGCCTGACTCTCCATGGAGCTTTGGATAGAGGAGCCTGTGTGAGTGGGTGTTTGCACCCCTGTTGGCTGCTGCTTTGGGGAGTGCACATGTTGCTGTTGTATCTGCATTGTGGTGAAAAAAATATAGGGACGTGCTCTGCAGGAGCCACAGCTGGGACCTGAATCTGCGACCCTCTGCTCCAGGACACGCTGGCAGTGTGTATTGTACCACACTGTTGCCACAGATGCACGGCTGTCCATGGGGCTACCTGTACATCTCCTCAGCCAGGCCATTTCTGTTGTACTGCACACCACGTACTGGGCATTGCCTGGGTGCACTGCAGGCAGGTGCCACTGCCCCCTCCAGCACCAGCACAAGCCCCCCTGCCATGCTGCCTGGGCATATGCTGTAGGCGCTGGTAGTGCGCAGTCCCAGGCCATACACTGTGTAGGTAGGCAGTCACCTAGGGAGTGGGGTCTGGGAGGCATACATGTGCATCCTCACATCCCCCCACCACTGCCTACCAATATTATGTCCCTACCACATGGGGGGGATGACAGGTCAGTGCCCTAGCAACTATTGGCTAGGGTGGACCAGGTAGCTGTAGGTGGATTGTGTTTGGCCTTGGTCAGCTGCTGTCTTGCTGCCGTCCAGTTCCTATGTTCCTATGTGCCACCTAGGCGACAGCCTAGTCCACCCTGTGCTCCAGCTACCCCCACTACATGTCCCGCCTGCAGCCCCCTATGCCCCTTTTGCACCATCCCTATAGTGGCCATTCATACTTGGCCACTATGCTGTTGCTGCATATGCAGCACTACTAATCATGGTTCTTGGGCTCCCTGCCTGTGTTGTACATTGCTGATGCTGAAATGGTTTCACCCTCCTGCAAATGTGCAGCTAACGACAGGTTTTCATTCGCGGTAATGTTCAGCCCTTCAGTACCCCGCGTTAGTGCCGTGGAAGCTTCTCCCCACACACTCCCCGCCCATTGACCCCTTCTCTCCGCCCCCTGCGGCCTTTACCACGGACGGAGACGTTAACGCGTGTTAGGTAACGTTAAGGCACGTTAAGGATACCTAACGCAGTTTAGTAAACATATCCCTTTGTGTTTGTCCAAATTAAATTTCATCTGCCGTTTGGATGCCCAGTCTCCCAATTTTTTAAGGTCCTTTTGCAATTTTTTACAATCCTGTGTTTTAACAACTTTGAATAGTTTTATATCATCTGCAAACTTGATCATCTCACATGTTATTCCATTTTCCAGGTCATTTATGAATATGTTAAAAAGCAGTGGGCCTAGCACAGATCCCTGAGGTACTCCACAATTCACCATTCTCCATTGAGAAAATTGGCCATTTAGCACCACTTTCTACCTTTTTAACCTGTTCCTAATCTACAACAGTACACCGTCTCTTGTCCCATGACATTTTACTTTAAATCATTTTTATTTGCCAAATCACCATTCTTATTCCAACAAATAAACCTTTGAACACACGGCCAAGCAGCCAATACAATTTCAATACAATTTCAATTTACATATTCTCCCTCCCCTATTCCTCCCAAGCCTCCCATGACTTTCGAATTTCCCTCAAGAGTCTCTCATGAGGGACTGTCGCGTCCACCCCTTATATAGGCAGCTGCCTAGTGGGAGTGGCATGACCACATATTTATTTATCTCCCTTTAAGTGCTGCAATTTCTGTTCCTTTGTAGTTGTGGCACAGACGAGTCAGCAAGGTATAGGGTTAACAATAAGTTTTATTGTTATTGTCCCCCAATGATTCACCTACTATCCCAATAACAGAAATAAATGATACTTCTCCAAAGCAAAGTCTCTTTAACTGAAACAGGATTATTCAGCTTCTAAACATACAGGCATGTTCCTTTCACAGCACTGTCTTTCAGCTTCTTCCTGATATAAGCATTTACTGCTTTCTCCTTCAGCAATAAAAATGCTTCTTTAAACACCCAAAAGCAGTAGTGCTCTTTTCTTCCAGGTTTTGCCTAATTGGCCTGGCTTTTACACTCCAGCAGCTCGCTGCCTCTTCCCGTGTAAAATCCTCCTGGCACCATGTCAGGCTTCTTCCAGCACTTACTATTAATATCACAGTTCATAGATTTTACCCTCTCTAGCAAAATGCACAATCAGTTTCCATATCAGAATCCTCACTAGCACCACCAGCTTCTTCAAACTGCATGGGCTCTCCCTCTGAGTCTGATATGCTTTCTTTAAATACAGGCTTCTCTTGAACAGGCTTCCACTGATCTAATAAAGCCTTTAACTGTTTCAAACGGGACTCTTCTTTAGTCTGAGCTGTGGGGGAGGAACTTAGAACACCAGTCTCTTTGAGTACTGCCTTAACAGATTCAAAAGGGCTCACCTTTTTCCTGGCCTTCCGTACCCTCTCTGGCAAGTTTACAGGCAACCTCTTGTCCCCAGACTGCTTCCTCTGCTCCCGGCTGTTCTCCTGCTCAACAGGGTCTGACTCTGACTCCTGTCTCCAGAGCTTCCAATCAGCCCCTTGCTCATATGCAGCTGTGCTTTTCTCTGAACTAGAGCTACTCACACGTTGCCTGCAATTAGAGTGTCTGTGCAGCCTTTCACTTGGAACTTTGCTCCTGCTTAAATTCTCATCTTGGTTCTTCTCACAGGTCCCCTCAGAACTCCTTTCAAGGTCTCTTCCAGAACTCTTACAGCTCCTTGCTGCCGACGTTCTTCCTGTTCCTGCTCTTGTCCTTACTGATCTCTCTCTAACTGTTTCCTCGTGGCTAAATGTCTGGGGCTGTCCTATGGGCTTTGACTCCGCCTCCCTTCCTCTTACTTCAGCTCCCTTGGTTGTCATGGAGCTGAGGTGTGGCTCACTCTCCTGCTTTCTGAGCACAGGGCTTTTTCCATTAGTAGAAGGTTTAACCCTTTCTCTGCCTGCACTGCTCTTAGCTACAGGGGAAAAAGAGTGATTTCTGCACCTTTCACTAGCGTTTAACCCCGCTGCGCCATCACAGGGACCTTGTCAAAGGCTTTCTGAAAATCCAGATACACTATATCAACCAACTCACCTTTGTCTACCTGTTTAGTCACATCTTCAAAAATATAATAGATTAATAAGACAAGACTTTCCTTGGCTAAATCCATGTTGGCTTTCTCCCATTAAACCATGACTATCTACATGTTAAGAGCCTTGACCGAGTTAGCCGGGGACAGTTCTGCATGTGCAAGCTGGACTGAATCGCGGTCCTGGCCTGCATGTGCAGGACTGTTCGTGATTCTGATCCCGCGGGCTAGACATGCCCCGTGGGATCAGAATCACGATCCCCTTTGTGTGTCTGGTTCAGACCGGATGCACAGAGGGGATCTACGTGTGGGATGGAATCGGGCCCACTGTGGTCAGTTAAAGTATGAGTGATTTTATGAATTGATTGCTTGTTTATATTGTGGATATTTATGAGGTTTCACAAGGATCCAAATAACAGCTGTGATGTATATACTATGCTGCCTGCTCCCAGCAATAAGCAGCAGTTTTCCCCCAAGTCTACGTTAATGGACTTTTCCTGTTGGAACTTTTCCAACCTTTTTTATAAATCCAACTACACTAACTGGTTTTACCACTGGCAAAGAAATGCAGAGTTTAAATATGCATAGAATGAATGAAAGAATATTTTTTCCTATTTGTTTTAAATGCAAATCAATTATTTACAGTTGTGGTCAACATTATTGGCACCCTTGCATTTTAGGTATGTTGTGTACAATATCTTGAGAAATAATTGGAAATATTTCAACTGTATTCATCATAATATTTTAATAGTCTTTTCAAAGGTACACAACAACAAAAAATATGCCTGTGCAACTTAACCGTAGTAATTTCTGAGAAATAAAAAACAAAATATAACCTGGACAGCATTACTGGCACTCTTCACTAATATTTGGTTGCATAATGGAGGAGTGGCCTAGTGGTTGGGGCAAGGTACTTCGGGCCGGAAGGTCGGGGGTTCAAATCCCACTGGAGGACAACAACCTTGGGCCGGAAGGACTGGGGTTTCTAGTCCCACAGGTGCTCCTTGTGGTCTTGGGCAAGCCACTTAACCCTCCATAGCCCATGTTCCCTGTAAAATAGTTCTCTGTGTGCTGTGCTTTCCTGTCTAATCAATGTGTTTATAACTCAAAAATTTCCTGTCATGATTTGACAATTTCCAATCTGTAATCAAAAACCGCTGCTGATCGCTGGAAGTAGCGGTATACAAATGTATACTAAATAAATAAATAAATAATCCTTGGCAGTGGTGACAGCTTCCAAACGTTTCTTGTAGCCATCTATAAGTTTCCTACATCTGTCTGCTGGTAGCTTCTCCCACTCTTCAACTGTAATTTGTTCCAGCTCATGAATGTTTCCAGTATTTCTTTCACCAATAGCAGATTTCAGCTCTTTCCAAAGATTATCGATTGCATTGAGATCAGGACTCATTGCTGGCTAGTTTAAGACAGTCCATTTGTTCTTTTTTAACCATGCGTTCAAACTTTTGGATGTATGTTTTGGGTCATTCTCCTGCTAGAGGACCCATGAACTTCGACTCAGACCTAGCTTTCTGACACTATGTAGCACATTTTGCTCCAAAATATCTTGGTAGTCCTCTGACTTAATGATTCCTTTAATATGTTCCAGACCACCAGTTCCTGAGGCAGAAAAACAGCCCCAAAACATTATGGAACCTCCATCATATTTAACTGTAGGAAGGGCGTTTTTTTTCCCCTTATAAGCTTCATTTCTTTGCCTGTAAATGTATTGCTGGTCTGCATTGCCAGAGAGCTTAAGTTTTTTTCATCTGTCTACAGAACATTTTCCCAGAAGGATTGTGTTTTTTCAAGGTGAGTTTGGGCAAAGATAAGCATGTCTTTATGTCTGTCTTTGAGCAGTGGGGTCCTCCTTGGCATTTACTCATAAAGCCCTTGTTTGTTTAGTGTGCGGAATATGATGTGGATTGAAACCACCACTCCAGATTGCTGCAGGTCAGCCCTAAGCTCTTTGGATATTGTACATGGTGTTTTCCCAACAGTTTGTATTAACCGTCGAAGACTTCTTGAATTAATTTTACTCTTCTCACCACACCATGGGAGGTTCTTGACAGTTACATTAGCAGAAAACCTCTTAATAACATTGTGAACTGTAGACACAGGAATCCAAAGGTCTTTGGAGATGGCCTTGTATCTCTTTGAATTTTGATGTTTGGTGATAATGGCTTTTCTGATGGTCTCAGGCAGCTCTCTTGTCTTCACCATTGTAAAAATGAAACAGAGAATGAATGTTACCATTTTGAACATCAGCGCAATCATCCATTCATTAATTCAAGTCGTGTGAGTAATAATAATTGATCCCAGGTGCATTTAATTTTACTGCAGTGGGAATGTGGTTCTTCTGTTCAAACTGATTTGAATTCTTTATAAGGTTCCAACTTTGGAGTGGAGACAGACCACAGCCACACCAACACTTAGGCCTTCATCAGGGGTCTAAAAGTATAAAGACACAAAAATATATATCAGTACATTGGAAATCCAAAAAACAGTACATAAACAATATATATCAAAAAAAAAGTGAATTGGGTAAATTAAAATCAGTTAATAGTACGCTGGATGAGAACATCTGGCATAAAAGAATGATGGCAGTAAAACAAATTGCATACGCAACCTACAAAAAAAATTATAAAAGCATATAATGATTAGTATACCAGCAAACCTCTATATTGCTAACTGCCCAGAAAGGCAATAAAGCCACAGCTAACAATCAACCATGCAAAAAGTGTCCTTTAAACACTATAACATCAAAGACAGGGAAGAGCATAACGATCAAAAGTCAATAAAAAGCCTTGTTTCTTTCGAGAGAACCAAACAAGGGATAAAAAGGTTTCAAAATCAAGCTCCTCCCTCTATTATTCCATTACTAAAATCAAAATATGGATCTTAAAAAACAGGAATATAAAAAGCAATCCAGGAAGAAGTAAAATAAGAGGACAGATTGATGTTGGTGGTTTTAGATCTTTAATGCACATGCGCAGCGTTTCCACTTTAGCCGCACATTGCAATTGACAGAGGTAAGCCTTGGATTCCGGTCCCTAATACAGCTCTGTTAGTCGACTGAATGTTTATTTCTTGCTTATTTTTTGCAACCATTTATGCATAAGCACTTCCTGATTGTTTTAGTGGTGTATGCCCTTTGTGGTTTGTAATCTGGATGTTCTAGAGTATCTCATTTGCATATGCACAATCCAAAAGATAGATATTATGGATCTCAGCACTTTTCGAATAATGGCTCCCATCATATGCAAAACACACTCCATTTCATATAAGTAAAATGCATAAAAAGCATAAGATGGATTGTTATTTGTCAGCTTTTCCTAGATTGCTTCAAGTTGCGCTTTTAACCGTTATCCGTGTGGGTCTCTGTAACATCTTTTCTTTTTATTTTTAATAGCATTGACCACTCCACCATTTGTTTTTCAAATGTTGTAGTCGCAAATTGACAACCAATATATTAGTATTTTTCAAGGCTCATTAGTGCCTTTTTCCCCATCACCTATTCTTTACAAGAGATATGCTTGTGTTTTCATGGTGATGTTATAGTGTTTAAAGGTCCTCTTTTTTGCATTGTTGATTTTGGCTTTATTGCCTTTCTGGGCAGTTAGCAGTATAGAAATTTGTTGGTATACTAATCATGATATGCTTTTATAATTTTTTTTTGTAGGATGCGTATGCAATTCGTTTGGTTTTATTGTCATCGTTTTTTTATGCCCGACGTTCTCATCCAACATACTGTTAACTGATTTTACTTTATCCTGTTCACTTTTTTGTATATATTGTTTATGTTCTGTTTTTTGGATTTCCAATGTACTGAGATATGTTTTTGTATCTTGTACTTTTAGACCCCTGACGAAGGCCTGGTGTGCCGAAACCTGGCCAAGTTGGGTCCTTTAATAAATTGGTTGGTTGAAGAAGTATTGGTGTGGCTGTGGTCTGTCTTCGCTCCGAAGTTGGACTGTGTCCCTTTGCAAAGAATACCCTTTTCTCTCTTTTTGTTTTGTTTATAAGGGTGCCAATAATCATGTCCTGGCAATGTCCCAGTTTTTATACTGTGTCCTACTATTTCCTTTTTTAATTGGTCTTGTTTTATTTGTGCATATTTAATCCAAAGCCATTTCACTGGCTACTTTTTTTTTTAGGAGATATTGGACTTTAGGGGTTTGAACCGCAAGGGTTCTAATAATGTTGACTACAACTGGATACACCATAATGTTTATCTGTTCCACTCCACTCAGGATTTTATAGATCTCTATCATATTTGCCCTCATCCATCTCTTCTCCAGCCTAAAGAGCCCAAACCTTTTTAGCATTTCCTCAGTTGAGAGTTATACCATCCCTTTTACATAAGAACATAAGTTTCATATCATCCTGCAGCTAGACCAATTCAGACAAGTGGGTTGTGTTCCCCTACCAGCAGATTTGTGGAGATAAAGAATCAATAAAAAGCCCAGGTTTCAATGACATCACTCTCATGCCTCCTTTTCAGCCCCCAGAGGCCCCTCAGTATTTCTTTGTCTCCAACAGATGGTGGATGGATTTTCTCTTCTCTGAAGAAAATCTGAGGATTGAGAGGAAAAGAGATTGAGTAAACATTCGTGAATGACAACCTCAATCCCTAAAGTGGTGACTCTCACTTGAGCATGACATGGGAGGCTCCACTAGACTGCAGTCTTTCTGGTAGCCACAGGAGGAAGGAAAATTGGTTCAGCTTCACACCCTTATCAGGATAAGAACCTGCTGAGTAGCCGGAGATTGGAAGGACTTGGAAGACTATAGCAGCCTCACACAACCTCAGCGCCCCCCCCCCTCCTCCCTCCTCCTCCTCCTCCTCCATTCCCCCTTGCTCTTTCCTGAAGATTGCAGAAGCTCTCAGAGGGATCTGCCTGCCAGCCACCTTTCACATACTGATGTTAAAATAAACCCAGCCAGTGAAGCAGTTTCAGGAGAGTAGAGCCGAGCCTGGCACGGATCCTATGACTGGGGCTCTCGGGATGAGTACCAAGGCTTAACCTTGTCATTGTCCTTTTTGGGGGCTCCCAGTTCAGTCTCTGAAGGACGCAATTTGAGGTGGACTGCTAGTGACTGATGGTGCTGTGTGGAGGTTTCCTACCGTTTTCTGCACACTTTAGTAATGATTTGTCTATTGTGCACCTGGGAGTCAAGCAGTCCTAATGTACGTTTTGCCCAATGTGCGCTCCTTCCCTAGTGCCTTTAACGTATGCTTGTGGGCCAATGCAGCCTTAGAAAATGCTGTTGTGATATGTACCCTAACTCTGTCTTCTTCCAGGAAACATTGTTTTGACCTGTGACAAGTGAAGAGCCTCATCCTTGGATTCTGGATTTTGCCTTCCTGTATGGAAGCTTCTGAGTTACCCCTGAAGGGCATGCCTTCCCTCTCTCAGCCGGAGGACACAGTTAGTCTCCTTTTGCATGCCTCAGGGTAGGAGGCATTAAGGTTAAGGATGTTTCATCCAACAGTAGCCAATCTAGGTCATACGTACCTAACAGTTTCCCCAAAAGACACAGGT
This sequence comes from Ichthyophis bannanicus, assembly GCA_033557465.1. Taxonomy (NCBI): domain Eukaryota; kingdom Metazoa; phylum Chordata; class Amphibia; order Gymnophiona; family Ichthyophiidae; genus Ichthyophis; species Ichthyophis bannanicus. The sequence goes on along the minus strand of CM066032.1, from coordinate 303,580,528 downwards.
TCCACAATGCTTGTACTGGGTCAAGCATTGATATCCTGGGTCCCTTCTTAGTAATGGTTTATGGACCTTTCCTCCAGGAACTTGTCCAAACCTTTTTTAAACCTAGCTACACTAACAGCCTTTACTACATCCTCCGGCAACAAATTCCAGAGTTTGATTACACGTTGAGAGAAAAAATATTTTCTTTTATTAGTCTTAAATAGTTTACCCTGTAGCTTCATTGCATGTCCCCTAGTCTTTCTATATTCTAATAACATTAACAATCGATCTACGTTTATCCGTTCCACTCCGTTCATTAATTTATAGACTATCATATCTCCCCTCAGCCGTCTCTTTTCCAGGTTAAAGAGCCCTAACCTTTTTAGCCTTTCTTCATATCCCCTTTACCATTTTTGTGGCTCTTCTCTGAACCTTTTCTAATAATGCTATATCCTTTTTAAGATACGGCGACCAGAATTGCACACAATATTCAAGGTGCGGTCTCACCATGGAACGATATAGAGGCATTATAATATCACTTGTTTTATTTTCCATTCCTTTCCTTATGTTACCTAGCATTCTATTTGCTCTCTTGGCCGCTGCTGCACACTGGGCCGAGGGTTTTAACATGTTATCCACATGGACGCCTAAATCTTTTTCCTGGGTGGTGGTTCCTAATGTGGAACCTTGCATCGTGTAACCATAGTTTGGGTTGTTCTTCCCTAGGTGCATAACTTTGCACTTGTCCACATTAAATTTCATCTGCCATTTTGATGCCCAGTCTTCCAATTTATCAAGATCCTCTTACAATTTTCCACATTCCTCTTGGGTTTTAACAACTTTAAATAGTTTTGTGTCATCTGCAAATTTGATAACCTCACTCGTTATTCCCTATTCCAGGTCATTTATGAATATGTCAAAAAGCAGCAGACCCAGCACAGATCCCTGGGGTACACCACTATTCACCTTTTTCCATTGGGAAAATTGGCCATGTAGCCCTACCCTCTGCTTTCTATCTTTTAACCAGTTCCTGATCCACAATAGTACACTGCCTCCTATCCCATGACTCTATAGTTTTGCCAAAAGTCTCCGATGAGGGACCTTGTCAAAGGCTTTATGAAAGTCCAGAACCCTTTTTAAAAATTGGCATTACATTGGTGATCCTCCAATCTTCAGGTATTGCAGATGATTTTAATGAAAGTTCACAGATTACTAATAGCAGGTCTGCAATCTTATATTTCAGTTCTTTCAATACCTTTGGATGTATACGATCCAGCCCAGGTGATTTGCTACTCTTCAGTTTATCTAATAGTTGTAATACATCTTCCCGATGTATCGATATTTCCTTCAATTCTTCCGCACCTTTAAATACACTTCAGTCATGGGTAACATCCTTACAGCTTCCTCAGTAAAGACCGAAGTAAAGAATTCATTCAGTCTGTCAGCTATCGTCTTGTCGCCTCTTAGGGCCCCTTTAACCCCTCTATCATCTAATGGACCAACTGACTCTCTCACAGGTTTTTTGCTATGAATGTACTTGAAAAGTCTTTATTTCGCGTTTTTGCTTCTGCAGCAAGCTTCTTCTCAAATTCTCCCTTTGCCTGCCTTATCAATGCCTTGCATTTGACTTGCCAGTGCTTGTGCTGTTTCCAGGATTCGTCGTTTGGCTCTTTTTTCCATTTCCTAAAAGATGCTTTTTTGGCAACAGCCTCTCTGACCTCACCTTTAAACCATGCTGGCAGTTTTTTGGACTTCCTTCCACTTTTCTTAAAGCATGGAATACAGCTGGTCTGGGCTTCCAAGATAGTAGTTTTCAACAACACCCAAGTTTCATGCAAGTCTTTAACCTTTGCAACTCCTCCTTTTAGTTTTTTCTTAACTATTTTCCTCATTTTATCATAGTCTCCCTTTCGAAAGTTAAAAGGTAATACTGTGGATTTCCTTATTATCCCTCCTCCACTAATTGAATCAAACGCGATCTTGCTATGATCACTATTGCAAAGTGGCCCCAACACCCTTATCTCTTGCACTAGATCTGGTATTATAACTAAGGACTAGGTCTAATATGGCTTCCCCTCTGGTTGGTTCATGAACCAGCTGCTCCAAGAAGCAGTCATTTATTTCATCTACGAACTTTATCTCCCTAGCATGTCCCTCATGGGCACATGGCACTAGAGAAACCTCCTTGGTGCTAGAGGGTTTTACATCTCTTGGCAGACAGGTCCTAGCTACAGGTTCACTTCCTGCGACACCAAGGTGATGCTCTCCTTTATGTGACTTCTTTCCTCCATGGCAACTGAGAGGCTCTCAGATTGGAGGTGGGACTTCAGTACTACATCCCTGTAGGCCTCATCTGTGTACCTCTGTCTTCTTTATGTCCTCCAAGTCTGCTACTCTAGCCTCCAGAGATCAGACTCGTTCCCTGAGGGCAAAGAGCTCCTTGCACAATTTCTCTTTCAACGCAAACAATATTTTACCCTTTTCTTCCTTCTATGCCAAGCTATACTCTGATTTGATTTAAATTAAAAGCTCTCTGCTGTTTTTAAATTTAAATTAAAGCTCTCTGCTGATATTAGGCACTGACTGAGTTTTCAATTTAAACTAAGAGGTCTCTGCTGGTTTTAAAAGTAAACTAAAAGCTCTGGCTGGGCTTTAAATTTAAATTAACAGCTCTCTGTTGATACTAGGCCCTAATTGAGTTAAATACAATGGATTCTAAAATACACAGATTTATCAGTTTTAACCCAAATAATTCCCTTTTCCCCAAGATTTTGAGAATTTACCAGAAGTAAATACTAATGCATATTTCTTTCCATCAGTAGCAGTCCCTTTTGATAGTTCTTCAAGACTATATATCTTTAACGTTTAGGGGCATCCAACATCGATCTAATGCCTCTAACTAGGCAGAACATAAGCAGTGCCATACTGGGTCAGACCAAAAGTCCATCAAGCTCAATATCCTGTTTCCAACAGTGACCAATGCAGGTCACAAGTACCTGTCAGGTTCCCAAAAAGTAGACTGATTCCATGCTGCTTATCTCAGAGGTAAGCAGGGGATTTTGACAGTCCTCTTTAATAATGGTTTATGGACTTTTCCTCCATGAACTTTTAAACCTAGCTACACTAACAGCTTTTACTGCATCCTCCAGCAACAAATTCCAGAGTTTGATTATGCGTTGAGTGAAAAAATATTTTCTCCGATTAGTATTAAATGTGCTACACTGTAGATTCATTACATGTCCTCTAGTCTTTCTACTTCTTGAAGGAGTAAACAACTAATATACCTTTACTTGTACCACTCCACTCATCATTTTATAGACTTCTGTCTTATTGTCTCTCGGACATCTCTTCCAAACTAAAGAGCCCTACCCTTTTAAGCCTTTCCTCATAGGGGGTTGATTCTTTTTGTTCATTTCAGATGAGAGAAGGAATTAGAATCATTTAATTTTTAAGATGTATGTGAGGGACTTCCGTACTAATATTACCACTTAGTGCAGCTAGTGAATTCTAGCGCTTATGCACTTCTTATACTATATTCATAGTAAGGTAATACACTGAAATACATGCACTGATATTTTACACACTTTTGTTAGAAAACTCTTGGAACCGCATTTAGGCTACTATAATGGCAAAACTCACACTTCTACTTTCCTCAGATTCTAATGACATAGCAATAGCAGAAATCTCCACAGATATTTGAGCTGCAACCAGGGCTTGTGCTAAGCACCAGAGAAGAAGTATATTTATCTCAAGGACAAACCAGTTCCAGGTGTCTACTATGGAAATCTCTAAAGGAGCCAAAAAAGGAGCCTGAGTTGCAGAAAAATCTCTGTGTGGGCAGTTAGAAATAGACTGCAAAGCCATAAGATTAAAGGGCTATAGCTCACTGCAAATTACTATGGCTGATAAAACCCAGCCATATCAACTTATTTTTGCAGTGATTAAAAGACCGGTTGAAATGACATGTCAGAAATTTGACCTTTTTATTGGATTTTTCCTTAAGTAGACTTAGAGGGGGCAAGTTTATAAAGACTCTTCCATGTGGAAAGGTCTTTACAAAATTGTGCAGCAGTGTACATGCACGTGTTGTATGTAGCCTACCCCGAAAGTGTACTTCAAGTGGAGTAGGGATGGAATTGCAATATACATATATATTTCATAAAATAAGTGAGTACACACACCAGTTTCAGAGCAAGTATAAATGTGTGTGTTGCCATCAGTTCTGGGTGCCTATTTTTTTAAAGGCATCCTGTTATAAACGTAGATCCACAGGATTTACATGAGGAAAATGACTCTCACCAAATTGTGTGGGTGTATAGTGGTCAGAAATAGTGCCTACATTTAAACAATTTGGGGGTTATTCTGAGCCACGAATAAGCCGCCTGTACATGCGGGATAGACCTTTATCTTGTGAAAACATTTAGAACCATATTCTGAACCTTTGCGGCCCTGCACATACACGGCACTTACACAGGGATCACAGAACGTGGGCGGGAAGGGGTGGAATGGAGGTGTGGCCAGCCACGGATACATATGAAGTGTATTCCGGTTCTACCCATGTATGTCCGCAGTCGGCCCAGAAAACGTCCAGGTTATACAGGCAAAAATGTGGAATAAAGGTAGGATTTAGAAATAGTTCTGCTCTACACCCCAATGCAGCTAATAGTGGTGAATGGATGTGCAACATATGCTGTGCATGGGTGTGACTGCAGTCTGGAAAACCACAGCAGGCAGTGTTACATAACAAAAAGCAGAGCAGGGGGAGGATATAAGTCAAAGCAGAAGAAATACCCCCGCCCCCCCCCCTCAAATGTATGCAGTAGAACACTGGTGCTCAATCAGGCTATGTTGGCAGTTGCTGTGTGAGCTAAAGGGGCTAGAGCTCCCTAACATTACCCACATCCTGGACATGATACTGGTGACAGAGTTCCAGGATCCCATGTGATAATGTAAGCCCAGCCATCGGAGCACTCCACACAGTGGATTTCTACAATACTATACTGGGGATATCTTATGTCGGTGGCTATATGCGATCGCGTCATCGTTGCTGTTGTTTACATATGTGGACCTATGAAGTGCAATACGCATACGGGGTTTGACCCTTGAGGTTGATATACTGGAAGGGCTGTTTGGGCCTACTGCAGCTCTGTATCTGTTTGAGATCCACTATTGTAGTTATCGTGTATGTAGGTAGTCAAATAGAAATGTAGTGAGCAGGTATAATGCTGGGTTGGAAGTACTGGACCATAAGGATGTATACAGCATCACCAGGTGACAGTGAGTACAGGCAGGAGTGAACAGGACAGTTATGCAATCATGTCCCTTTCCAAACACTTCCCTGTCACAGATCAGGGGACTTCAGAGGGAGGCATGGAAGATCAGTGCCACCGACATCTGCTGCAGCTTGCTGACCAGCATCAGGCGAGGGAGCGGGAAGCCCTGTTCCTCCCCGCTCGCTGGGCCCGAGACCAATCAGGAGAACCAGAGGAACTTTAAATTTAAAGTGCCATCGGGCGCGAAGGAAGACCAGTGCCGCCGATATCTCCTGCAGCCTCCTAACCAGCATCGGGTGAGGGAGCGGGAAGCCCTGCTCCTCCCCGCTCGCCGGGCCTGAGGCCAATCAGGAGAACCAGAGGAACTTTAAAGCACCATCGGGCATGCCCACGCCTAGTGGGCCTGCACCTGAGGGCTTTGCCAGAGGGCCCTTAGGCGTGGAAATTAGGCACCAAAGACTGCACCACTCTACCAAACCGTACGTACAGATAGAATCCTTGTTAAGTGCCTTACCAGAGCACTGTTTACCCCCTACCACTTCTGCATTTTCTATTCTTCTGCCTCTGTAATTCGCTCTCAGAAGAAGAGCAAATTATAGATTTCAGTTAAACCGAGCTTCCTTAAGTCTCAACTGAATATGACATACAATTACAACCAACTCTTCCACTCGTATGATGATATATTATAACTTAAGCCTTGGAACACCCCATTCAGAGCACTGCTATAACCCCCCACCTCTGTAACCCTTCTTTATTGAAGAGATTCCGGGCAAGATTAACATCCATAGGTCTCCTCTATTTTATACACATTCACAACCAATGTTATGCCAGTAATTGATAGGCCAACATCCAAAGTACATCATCCAAAATAACATATCAAATTGTAATTGGGCTCCAACACAAGCACACAGACTAACACACAACAGCCTTTACACCACAATAGCAGAAATGAAGCGGATACTAGCTATCCTTCTATCAACCCTACTAATAAGACCATCTAGAGCAGGGGTCTCAAACTCAAATTGCTTTGAGGGCCAAATGAGGACTTGTAAAGTAACCCGGGGGCCGCATAAGATGCGGGGCCTCATTTGCATAAGGGGACTCATTTGCATAAATATTTGCATAATGTTACCATACACTAACTTTTAGTAAACATGCCTCTTTAATGAGTATGGATAAAGAAAGACTAAAAGATTTAGAAACAGGAAGACAATAATTAAACTGGGAACCCCAAAAGCCAAACTTGGAATGTACAACAACACTGTAGAAATAAAACTATAAATTAATTTCCTCTTGTACTAAACAAAGCGCAAACATTAATGATGCACATTTCCCAGAGCTGACATATTCCAGTTAATAAATTCAAAATAAAGAGATATTTTTCTACCTTTTGTGCATTTTTTTCAGTTGCAATTGTTCCAGCCACTTTCTTCTGGTTTCTTCATGTCTTCTGCTAACTCTCCATCGTCTGCTGTCCATTTGCCCTTTCTTCTCTCCTAGTTTTTTTTCCATTCTCTCTCTACATCTGCTTTAACATACTAATCTTTCTCCTTTTTCTCTTTCCTCATTCCTATTTCATCCACTCAAATTTTACCCCTCCATCCTCAATCCCCACTTACTCTCCCAATACCTGGCCAATTGTAGATTTGTCTTCTCTCCCAGACAAAATATTTTTCCCCTCTCCATTTCACTTTCCCAGCTCCATCCCATTCTAATCCTCCCCCAACATCAGCTCCCTTCTAGTTCCAGCCCCACCCAGCATCCGCTCCCTTCTAGTCCCTGCATTAGCCCATTTCCAATCCTAGCCCCCCATCAGCCCATTTCCAATCCTAGCTCCCTCCCCTCACAGCCCATTTCCATTCCAAGCCCCCCTCCCCATCAGCCATTTGCAGTTCAAGCCCCCCTTCCACTCAGCCCATTTCCAGTCCTAGCAACCCCCCCAGCCCATTACCAGTCCTAGACCCCCCATAGCCCATTACCAGTCCTAACCTCCCCATAGCGCACTTCCAGTTTTACCCCCATCACCCCATTTTCAGTCTTACCCCCCCCATAGCCCATTACCAGTCCTAGTCCCCCCCATAGTCCACTTGCAGTCTTATCCCCCATCACCCCATTTTCAGTCTTACCTCCCCTCATAGGCCATTACCAGTCCTAACCCCCCAATCAGCCCACCTCCAGTCCTAACCCCCCAATCAGCCCACCTCCAGTCCTAACCCCCATCTGCCCATTTCCAGTCCTAGCCCCCACCATAGCCCATTACCAGTCATAACCCCCCCTGCCAATAGCCCACTTCCAGCCCTAACCCCCATTACCCCATTTCAGTCAGCCCCTCCATAGCTCATTACCAGTCCTAACTCCCCCCATCAGCCCACCTCCAGTCCTTCCTAACCCCCACCTGCCCATTTCCAGTCATAACCCCCCCTGCCAATAGCCCATTTCCAGTCATAACCCCCCCCTGCCAATAGCCCATTTCCAGTCATAACCCCCCCTTGCCAATAGCCCATTTCCAGTCATAACCCCCCCCCCCCACCAATAGCCCATTTCCAGTCCTACACCCCCCCTGCCAATAGCCCATTTCCAGTCATAACCCCCCCTGCCAATAGCCCATTTCCAGTCCTACACCCCCCTGCCAATAGCCCATTTCCAGTCATAACCCCCCCTGCCAATAGCCCATTTCCAGTCATAACCCCCCCCTGCCAATAGCCCATTTCCAGTCCTACCCCCACCCCCTGCCAATAGCCCATTTCCAGTCCTACCCCCCCCTGCCAATAGCCCATTTCCAGTCCTACATCCACCCCCTGCCAATAGCCCATTTCCAGTCATAACCCCCCCTGCCAATAGCCCATTTCCAGTCATAACCCCCCCCCCCCGCCAATAGCCCATTTCCAGTCCTACACCCCCCCTGCCAATAGCCCATTTCCAGTCATAACCCCCCCCCCTGCCAATAGCCCATATCCAGTCCTACCCCCCCACCCCCCCCCCCATCAACCCAGGTAAATAAAAAAAACACCTGGCTTCTGCTGCTGCAGCAGAAAATCAGCTGTCCCGCGGCCCCTTCCCCTCTGCACGGAGAGCCCTGAATGTGCTTCATCAGCGGGTGCTTTTTAAGCCGCGAAGAGAGTATTTCCCTCTCGCGCGGCTTAAGCCTATTCACTTTTCAAGCCTCGCGAGAGGGAACACTCTCTTCGCGGCTTGAAAAGCACCCGCTGATGGAGCACACTGAGGGATCTCCGGGCAGAGAGGAAGGGGCCGCAGGACAGCTGATTTTGCTGCTTGAGCAGCAGAAGCCAGTTTTTTTTTAAAAAAAATTGACAGTCGATTCTGCCGCTGCCACGGCAGTAGCAGAAGCAGAAGCAAGGCTTTTTTGTTTCCTTCCGTCGCGGGCCGCACAACGTTCTCTCGCGGGCCGCATGTGGCCCGCGGGCCGCGTGTTTGAGACCCCTGATCTAGAGCAACACACAATTAGAATAGCTCAATTCCAATCCTCTGCAGGCCCAGACAACAGCTAGCAGTACAACCATTGTACCCACACCCTCATAAAAAATCACATTGACTTATCCACATACACACAAAAGAAATTACACAGTCACACATAACTGCCGAACAACAAACTCATACAATCAAATGCTCACTAATAAATGCCCGCTTTATTTGCGACAAGATTCACACCATAGCAGACTACGTGAAGGATCAGAAAGTGGAAATCATGTGTATAACTGAATCATGGCTGACCGACGCAGACAATGTTTTAGCCCACCATTGCCCCAGAGCATGATGCAGAGGTGGAGGAACCCTCATCCTATCATATAGGCAATTAAACCTTACGGTCGTCAGCACCTTATCTTCCATGCTAAACACTATAATCCTGGAAAGTAAAGAACTAACTTTATGCCTAATATACAGAGCCCCCACCTCTGACCCAGACGACCTCTCTACTATAATCGAGCTGGTCACCAACTATCCCAACAGGGGTAAACAAGAATTCTAGGTGACTAATTTGAATACATTATCCTCAGCCCAAGCTATGGCATTCCACAATGCTTTAAACTCTCTTGACTTCTCCCAGATCATTGAAACTCAGACACACACTGGTGGATATACCCTCAACCTGGTATTTGTACCCTCTAATCTCCACTTCCCCATTTCTCGCATCACCTACCAAGTAACCCCTGTATCCTGATCAGATCATCACATGATCTCCTTTGATTTCCATATCAATCCCCCACAGCCTAGACATCATTGCTCAAACACGCACCATCACTTCAAAGAATTCAACAAGGACACTCTGCTCGACCAAATACTCCCCAAACTCGACACCAATACCTCAGACCTTACATCCCTAGTAGCAAACTGGACCACCACTATCTCCGCAGCCGCCCTCGCATCACCTAAACCAAGAACTTCTCAACAAGATAACAGAGCTCCAAGGTACTCCTCCGATATAAAACAGGCAAAGATCATATTAAGAAGACTAGAAAGAAGATGATGGAAAAGCAAAGATCAATCAGATCGCCAGGAGTACAGGACAAAGCAACAGGAATACAATGAACTAAATCTAAACCAAAAGAAACATCATCATGTGGAGTGGAGGAGTGGCCTAGTGGTTGGGGGCAAGGTACTTCAGGCTGGAAGGTCGGGGGTTCAAATCCCACTAGAGGACAGCAACCTTGGGCTAGAAGGACTGGGGTTTCTAGTCCCACAGGTGCTCCTTGTGGTCTTGGGCAAGCCACTTAACCCTCCATAGCCCATGTTCCCTGTAAAATAGTTATCTCCAAGTTATAATGCCCTGTTCAATGTAATTTCAGTTTGTTCAATGTAAACTGCATTGATGCAGAATAGTGTGGTATATAAGAGAATATAAATAAATAAATCACACAAACATCATCATGAAATCTCTAAATTGCCCTAGAGGGCTATTCTTAATAGTGAAAGACCTAACCAGAGTCCCACAAAGCCATGTTGCAGCTTCAATAACTCCAGAAACTTATGCAACCCATCTTCAGAGCAAACTCAACTGTACACAACTTGCGCCAAACCAATCCCTCACACTGATGACCAAACAAGATCACTCAAAGAACTGGTCATCGTTTCACTCAATCACTGAGGATCACTGCATCAACCTACTGAAATCTTTGAACACAACCACTTCCCCCCTCGACCTCTGCCCAACTGCCTGGATAAAGATGACATCATAAGAGCTAGCACCGACAATCTGTAGAATTATAAATCCTCTCACAAGGAGTTTTGCCACCATCACTAAAAATCTCATCCATAAGACCATTTCTAAAGAACAACGCTACTGACCCAAACTCTTCATCCTCATAGCGGCCCATATCCAGCATACTGCTTCTATCCAAATAAAATCCTACATCAGCTACAAGATCACATTGACTCAACCTTCCCACTCGATCCTCAACAGCATGGCTTCTGAGAGTTCCATGGGATGGAAACCTTACTAACATCTCTACTGAACACAGTTCTTAAGGGGACTGAAAACATCAAACAAGGTTTCATATTCATCGACATAACATCTGCTTTCAATTCAATAATACACTCCATATTCCTGGACAGGCTGATGGAGATTGGAATAAGCGACACCCCGTTGACATGGTTTTGCTCCTATCTGAGAGGAGGACACAGGTCAAGATCAATAGCAACATATCAAGACCTTTCCCACTAAATCAAGGTCTTCCTCAAGGCTCAGCACTTTCCGCCCTCTTTTTCAATATTTACATACAGCCAGTCTGCAAAATTATACAGAACTACAACATACAATACCACCTATATGCGGATGACCCAATGATATACTCCACTCTTGACACCAGGAATCCTGACTACTCTATCATCTCCTCTTGCATACTAGCAGTCACAGAATGGCTAGCACAATGCAGCTTAAAAATTAACTACAACAAATCCGAAGCTCTCATAATCTCAAAAGACACCGCATTTAATCCGCCTCACAATCTGCTAATAGGAAGCAAACCAATTCCAGTGAAGAGTGAAGTAAAATACCTAGGAATACTCCTAGAACAGAGGCTCAGTTTCCAATCCCACATCAACAACATCAACAGCAGTTCAGAGAAAACAAAAGCAGCTTTACTTCTGTCCCAACTTGTTAAACTGCCACAAACTGGTTCTCCTGGCCCTTCCTCCAGCCCCAGTTAAATTTCCTACCTCAGAACTCCTTTCATTGGCTTGCCTTGGAAGGACTTCTGGCTCCACAGACTTCTCTCCCTCCTGCAGCCTGCTGGGTTCTTAACGCCTCCCTGTGAGCCACGCCCTCCCAGCCCTGAACTCTGGGCTGCAAACTCTCTTAAAGGGGACTGTTGATAATCCCTTTGGAGAGGGACAGGTAACCTTCTATATACCCCATTACTGATGTTTAAACATATAATCTTGGCCATGCTGCAAATAAAACCAATAGTTATACACAGAAATGCCCCCGATTTTTTTTTTAAATATGCACTTGTGAAGTTGGCATGCAGACACAGAAGATTAATTTTACAAAACCAAAATTCATAACTGAGGTTAGTTTTAAAATTGTTGGAAAAAAAAGAAAGAAAATAAGGTAATGCTTTTGAAGGTAAAAACATCCCAAAAATGTATTAAATTAGCACCTCATTTTCAATTTATTTATAACCATTAAGTGGATGGCAACCAGACTACTTTTTTTTTTTTGTGCCATCAAGTCAGTGTTGACTCATAGTGACCCAGCTACCTCTGGGTTTTTGTGGCAATGTATCACTGGAAGTAGATTGCCAGCCTTTTCTTCTGAGGCAATGGAGGGTAAAGTGACTTGCCCAAAGTCACAAGGAGTGCCAGTGGAAATTGAACCCTTGATCTTCTGGGTAACTAGGCAGTTGCGCTAACCACTAGGCTACTCCTCCACTCTGGCAACTAGACTGCTTTATCCAATGTTTAAATAAAATCTGTATTTAGCAATCCCCACAGTCACAAAAAGAAAAACTTCAAAAGTACAATCAAAGTAAAAGTGGTTTTAACGTCCTTAAACTTGAGGCACGCCTATGGATCTCTTCCTCTTCTTCATCCGTCCCTGTCGGTCACCTTACTTCTCTCACTAGCTGTAGTATTAGCCCTCTTGATGTAAGAGGCTTATCTCACATATTTACTTTTGAATATCAGTCAGACTAAGTTTACAAGGATTTTCTTTACATATACAAAACGGTCGGTCATGAATATCTTTTTGAATATTGTTCATGTTCTTATTTCATAGGCTTGTGTATCACGATATAGGAAAATTAGCCAAATCAGTTGCTTTCTCAGCATTTCAAGCTTATTTATGAGATTTGCACTACAATACTGCCACCTTTGGTAAAACGAAGGAAATTCCATGATTATTTACATAGTAAATAACGGCAGATAAAGACCTGCATAGTCCATCTAATCTGCCCAGTGAGGTGATGAGGGTTGTATCCGTCGCTCTGTGCAGGTTACCACCTCTGTCTTTTTCATTAAGGTTTGCAGGTTCCCCCCTCTAGTTTTCTGAAGTTTAGAAGTTACTGAAGTTTGTTTTGATTTCTCTCGCTATAAAGGTGTCCTCTGAGTCTATCCCACACCTTTTTGATTTCCATCACTGCTTTTGCTCCCATCACCTCCACTGGGATGACATTCCAGGCATTTACCATCCTTTCCAGGAATAATTATTTCCTGACATTGCTTTTGAGTTTACCTCCTTACAATTTCATTCATCCTCTCGTTCTACAGCTTCTCAGTCTTCACAATAAACACCCAGTTTGTTCATTGGTACCTTTTAAGTATTTAAGCATCTGTATCATCTTTACCTTTATTTGCAGGTTTTGATATACCGCCCTTGCCGAAGCGTCAGGGCGGTGTACAATAGAATAATAAATTGGCTACAAGAAACACAGAAAGGAAAAGAACACCAATGGAAGACAGGAAAGGAAAGAGAAAGGAGAAGAGCAGTAAAAATAAAGTGGTATGGGAGCCAGGAAAGGAGGCCAGGAGAGGGTAGTCACTGGTAGGGAAGGAGAGGGTATACCTAGATTAGTGGCAGCTGAGTGCTTAGTGGGAGGGGGGGGTCAGACAAGGGGGGGCCGGAGCCATCAGCGGGCAGGGGAAGGTCGAAGGCCTGGCAGAAGAGGTCTCCCCTGTCCCTCCTCTCCTCCAGGATATAGATAGTTAGATCTTCGTGTTTCTCCTCTGGCTCCATATCATTTTAGTCACCTTCCTCTAAACAGTTTTAAGTCTTTTTATATCCATTGCGAGGTGCAGCCTTCAAAACTACAATACCTCAAGTGAGGTCTCATCAGGTACTCGTACAGAGTCATTAATATCTCCTTCTTTCTATTGGTTATTCCTCTGCACACATCCTAGCATCCTTCTGGTTTTGGCTACTGCTTTGTACACTGCTTCGCCACCTTGAGAATCAACAGGGCAGCTTTAACCCTTAAGGGCCCTGGGCAAATTTGTGTGGATGAGCCCTCTTTCATTTTTTTCCTATATTGAACACCATCCTCTCTCTCCTATCTGACCCCTCCCCCAGTCCATTAGTTTGATGCTGTGGCCCATTCTGTTTTTAAAAGGTGTTTGCGATTACTTATGAAATGATTTTAAGGATAAAATGGACTGCTGGTGAATCATCATTTAAGTGGCTCCTTTTTGATCATAGTAATATAGTCTGACAAAACTTTTTTTGTCTTCTACTTTGTTAGTTATTTCGTGGCTTTCCTTTGGGGTCCACCTCTTCTTAAATGACTTCGGTGTAGGCATGATTTCTGCAGGAACTGCACTAATATTTTCTAAACAAGTGGAGCCCATTTCAGGAAGGGGCATGTCCGGGTTGTCCAGATGGCCCCAAGCAGGATGGGCCCGTTTGGACCTGATTCTGAAACATGGGAGCAAAACGTTCCAGCAGCATTCAGAATCGGGCCCGAAGATGGTCTAGCATGCCCCTGCAGCCGCCAGGAGAAATCCACACCACCTCCTAGCCAGCCCACCATATCCCCAATTCCCTTCACCCCGCCACCCAACCCCCGATGGGGCCAGCTGGGGCCCGAATTGGATGGCGGGGACCCACAATGTACTGCCTGCTCATGAAGGGGAGGAGGGGTGCTGCAGGCCACATTTAGTGGGGGGAATAAGAATAAGTGGAATAAGCAGGGCATCCCTCCCCCCCACACCCGGCAATCCCCGGACATAACATAAGAACATAAGATATGCCATACTGGGTCAGACCAAGGTCCATCAAGCCCAGTATTCTGTTTCCAACAGTGGCCAATCTAGGTCATATGTACCTAGCAGTTTCCCCAAGAGACACAAGTTCCACAATGCTTGTACTGGGTCAAGCATTGATATCTTCGGTCACTTCTTAATAATGGTTTATGGACCTTTCCTCCAGGAACTTGTCCAAACCTTTTTTAAACCCAGCTACACTAACAGCCTTTACTACATCCTCCGGTAACAAATTCCAGAGTTTGATTACACGTTGAGTAAAAAATATTTTCTTTTATTAGTCTTAAATAGTTTACCCTGTAGCTTCATTGCATGTCCCCTAGTCTTTCTATATTCTGATAAGGTAAACAATCGATCTACGTTTACCCGTTCCACTCCATTCATTAATTTATAGACTTCTATCATATCTCCCCTCAGCCGTCTCTTTTCCAGGTTAAAGAGCCCTAACCTTTTTAGCCTTTCTTCATAGGAGTATCCTTCCATCCCCTTTACCATTTTGGTGGCTCTTCTCTGTACCTTTTCTAAAATCGCTATATCCTTTTTAAGATACGGCGACCAGAATTGCACACAGTATTCAAGGTGCGGTCTCACCATAGAATGATATAGAGGCATTATAATATCTTTTGTTTTATTTTCCATTCCTTTCCTTATCATACCTAGCATTCTATTTGCTCTCTTGGCCGCCGCTGCACACTGGGCCGAGGGTTTTAACATGGTATCCACAATGACGCCTAAATCTTTTTCCTGGGTGGTGGTTCCTAATGTGGAACCTTGCATCGTGTAACCATAGTTTGGGTTGTTCTTCCCTAGGTGCATAACCTTGCACTTGTCCACATTAAATTTCATCTGCCATTTTGATGCCAAGTCTTCCAATTTATCAAGATCCTCTTGCAATTTTTCACAATCCTCTTGGGTTTTAACAACTTTAAATAGTTTTGTGTCATCTGCAAATTTGATAACCTCACTCGTTATTCCACTTTCCAGGTCATTTATGAATATGTCAAAAAGCAGCGGACCCAGCACAGATCCCTGGGGTACACCACTATTCACCTTTCTCCATTGGGAAAATTGGACATTTAGCCCTACCCTCTGCTTTCTATCTTTTAACCAGTTCCTGATCCACAATAGTACACTGCCTCCTATCCCATGACTCTTTAGTTTTGCCAAAAGTCTCTGATGAGGGACCTTGTCAAAGACTTTCTGAAAGTCCAGATACACAATATCAACTGACTCACCTTTGTCCACCTGTTTATTCACTCCTTCAAAAAAACATAACAGATTTGTAAGACAAGATCTTCCTTGTCTAAAGCCATGTTGGCTGTCTCCCATTAGGTTGTGACTATCTACATGCTGAGTAATTTTATTCTTTATGATGGTTTCTACCATTTTTCCCGGTACTGACGTCAGGCTCACCGGTCTGTAGTTTCCCGGATCACCCCTGGAACCCTTTTTAAAAATTGGTGTTACATTGGCGATCCTCCAATCTTCAGGTATTAGAGATGATTTTAATGATAGTTCACAGATTACTGATAGCAGTTCTGCAATCTCATATTTCAGTTCTTTCAACCCCCTTGGATGTATACCATCCGGCCCAGGTGATTTGCTACTCTTCAGTTTATCTAATAGTTGTAAGACATCTTCCCAATGTATCGATATTTCCTTCAATTCTTCCGCACCTTTAAATACCACTTCAGTCATGGGTAACATCCCTACATCTTCCTCAGTAAAGACTGAAGCAAAGAATTCATTCAGTCTCTCCGCTATCGCCTTGTCGCCTCTTAGTGCTCCTTTAACCCCTTTATCATCTAATGGACCAACTGACTCTCTCACAGGTTTTTTGCTACGAATGTACTTGAAAAGGTCTTTATTTCGCGTTTTTGCTTCCGCAGCAAGCTTCTTCTCAAATTCTCTCTTTGCCTGACTTATCAATGCCTTGCATTTGACTTGCCAGTGCTTGTGCTGTTTCCAGGTTACGTCGTTTGGCTCTTTTTTCCATTTCCTGAAAGATGCTTTTTTGGCAACAACAGCCTCTCTGACCTCACCTTTAAACCACCCCCTCCTTATTCCTCACTTCCCACCTCAAATTCCTCACCCCCTCGACTTTCAAGACTACTCACCCCGGACATGGTTTAAAATTGTCCCCCGGTTACTACCCTTCTTCCCTCTGATTTCTCCTCCCTATCCCCCAATGCCCAAGCATCCACATGGTTCTCTTCCCTCTCTTCCGCTTTTGATTCTGTTGCCCCCCTTCGTCCCAGTAAAGCAGCGTATCTCACAACCCTGGTTTCTTTCCGGTCTCCGTCTCCTTCGGTCCCAACTCCGCAGAGCTGAACGCTCCTGGCGCTCCTGGCGCAAGAACCCTTCCCCTACCACCTTGTCTTCTTTCAAAACTCATCATGCCTTTTACGCTCCCAAACCCTCCTGGCAAAACGCTCCTTCATTTCCAATGCTATCACTAACGCCCCAAACCAAACCCGACACCTCTACTCCACACTCCGGTCTCTCACTTCCCTTCACTCTAATACTTCCTCCGCGCCCACTCTCTCCGCTCCACCCCCCTCTATGTTAGCCTCTACTTTCAGCACCAAAGTCACCTCTTTAAGAGCATCCTTGCCATTCTGTCCCCCACCCATTTCCTCCCCACCCCCTACAGCTTCCCCCCTCCTTTATCCCATCACTCTCATACCTGGTCAACATTTGCCCTAACTTCCTCAGCTGAACTTCACAAACTCATCTCCACCTCTAATAAGACTTTCTGCTCCCTTGATCCCATCCCATCCTCTTGGCTTCTTACACCCTCTCTCTCCTCTCTTCCCCCTATTCTTTCCATCTTAAATAACAGTCTCTCCTCAGGAACCTTCCCCAACCCTTGGAAGCACGCCTTAATCCGCCCAATTCTCAAGAAATCTTCCCTTGACCCTCTGGATCCAGCACACTACCGTCCCGTTTCACACCTTACATTCCTTTCTAAGCTCCTGGAAAAGATCGTATTTGCACAGCTTTCGCACCATCTCGATTCCACCAACTACCTTCACCCCCGTCAATCAGGTTTCCGGCCAGGTCACAGCGTCGAAACCACCATTCTTGCTTTCACTAACTCTCTGCATGTGGCACACGATCGGGGTGATATCTCGGTTGCGGTAGCACTTGATCTTTCTGCAGCTTTTGACCTGGTCGATCACTCCCTTCTTCTAGCCCGTCTCTGTGAAGCTGCTATTCATGGAACTGTTTTCAGGTGGTTTCACACTTTTCTCCACGCCCGGTCTGCCTTTGTTCTTTCCGCTTCGCCCTCTTCTCCACCCTCTGCTCCCTTCCCTTTACCTTGCGGGGTTCCCCAGGGCTCTGTCTTGGCCCCTCTTCTCTTTAATCTTTTCCTGGTACCCCTCACACTTGTCATCCAACAATTCGGGATTTCCGCCTTCTATTATGCGGATGACATTCTTCTCCTTCATCACACGTCCCCACTCTTTCCTGATCTCACTCCTCTAAACAACTGCCTCACTGCCGTCACCCACTGGTTAACTCAGAATTGCCTTCACCTTAATCTGGCCAAAACCACTGCCATATGGTTCCCCTACGGTCATTCCCCCCCCTCTCTAGCTCCGTCCCTTTCCAACACTCCCATATCCTTAGTCACCACCTTCCGCTATCTTGGTGCTCTCTTTGATTCAGATCTCTCCTTTCATGCTCATATCTCATACATTACTAAAACTTCCTTTTTCTTCTTGCGTCAAATCCGTGCTATCCGCCCTTTTCTTTCCCCCTCCGCTCTCTCTACTCTACTTCTCTCTCTAGTCATGTCCAGGGTTGATTTTTCTAATTCTATCCTAATTGGCCTGGCCTCCTCCCATCTACACCGTCTTCAAAGAATTCAAGACACCGCAGCTCGCCTTCTTTCTCACTCATCTCATTCTCACCATATAACCCCTCTTCTCATGCACTTACACTGGTTACCTGTTCCCTTTCGCTCCCAATACAAACTACTTACTCTGGTTCACAAGGCCCTCCACACCAGCACCCCACAATATCTGGCTGATCTTATTCACTTTCACACTCCCAGACATACCCCCCGCTCATTCCATTTAAACCGGCTCACCCTTCCCCACCCTTCTGCCGCCCATTTGCAATCCACCCGCTCTTCAGCTTTTTTCTTTATAGGCCCAGCACTTTAGAACTCCCTGCCCACCTCTCTCCGCTTAGAACCCTCCCATTCAGCATTCAAACAGCAGATAAAAACCCACCTTTTTTCCCTAGCCTTTAACCTCCCCACCTCCCCGCCCCCACTATAGCTCTATTCTCCTCCCTCTACTATCCCCCAGCCCATTCTGCTTTTATAAAGTGTAATTTCTTTTCCTTTCCCGGCCTTGTGCCTTACTTTTATTGGTTTTTATGTATTTGTAAACCGCTCTGATTTTATTGTGAAGAGCGGTCAATCAAATTTTAATAAACATAAACATAAACATGCTGGCAGTTTTTTGGACTTCCTTCCACTTTTCTTAAAGCGTGGAATACAGCTGGTCTGGGCTTCCAAGATAGTATTTTTCAACAACACCCAAGCTTGATGTACATCTTTAACCTTTGCAACTGCTCCTTTTAGTTTTTTCTTAACTGTTTTCCTCATTTTATCATAGTCTCCCTTTCGAAAGTTAAAAGGTAGTACTGTGGATTTCCTTACTATCCCTCCTCCACTAATTAAATCAAAGGCGATCATGCTATGATCACTATTGCCAAGTGGCCCCAACACCCTTATCTCTTGCACTAGATCTGGTGTTCCACTAAGGACTAGGTCTAATATGGCTTCCCCTCTGGTCGGTTCATGAACCAGCTGCTCCAAGAAGCAGTCATTTATTTTATCTAGGAACTTTATCTCCCTAGCATGTCCTGACGTGACACTGACCCAGTCGATACCGGGGTAATTGAAATCACCCATTATTACTGCGCTGTAACTTTTGTTAGCTTCCTTGATTTCTTTGAGTATTTCATCATCCATTTGGTCATTCTGGCCAGGTGCTCGATAGTACACCCCCACTGCCATTGCCTTCCCCCTTTTATATGGAATTTCAATCCATATAGATTCTACAGCAGATTTTGTTTCCTGCAAAACTTTAATCCTTTCTGAGTCAATGCCCTCTCTAACATAGAGCGCAACCCCTCCACCAATTTGATCAGCTCTATCATTACGATATAGTTTGTACCCAGGTATCACAGTATCCCACTGGTTGTCCTCCTTCCACCATGTCTCTGATATTCCAATCATATCTAACCTTTCATTTAGTGCTATATATTCTAACTCTCCCATCTTATTCTTTAGACTTCTAGCATTTGCATACAAGCATTTTAGAGAATGTATTTTATTCATGTTAATTTGGCTATTGTTAGACATGGGTAAATTGGGATCTTTAAGCTCTGTCTGCTCCATACTTGAGGGCATTTGGGCTACTTTACTCTTTTGTGGAACCTCTCTGCTTTTGGTAGTATCATTCAAGGATACGTTCTTCCGAACCATCCGCTCTTGGGCGACTGTCGGCTTTCTCCTAATATCTAGTTTATAAGCTGCTCTATCTCCTTTTTAAAGGTTAATGCCAGCAGCCTGGTTCCATCCCGGTTAAGGTGAAGCCCATCCCTTCGGAAGAGCCCCTCCTTTCCCCAGAATGTTCCCCAGTTCCTAACAAATCCAAAACCCTCATCTCTGCACCATTGTCTCATCCACGCATTGAGACTCCGGAGCTCTGTCTGCCTTTTGGGTCCTGCGCGTGGAACAGGAAGCATTTCGGAGAATGCTACCCTGGAAGTTCTGGATTTCAACTTCCTACCTAAAAACCTAAATTTTGCCTCCAGAACCTCCCTACCACATTTTCCTATGTCATTGGTACCGACATGTACCAAGACAGCAGACTCCTCCCCAGCACTATCTAAGACCTTATCTAGGTGGCGCGTGAGGTCCGCTACCTTCGCACCAGGCAGGCATGTTACCAGGCGATCCTCACGTCCACCAGCCACCCAGCTATCTACATGCCTAATGATCGAATCACCAACTATAACGGCTGTCCTAACCCTTCCCTCATGGGCACATGGCCCTGGAGAAACTTCCTCAGTGCGAGAGGGTTTTACATCACCTGGAGGACAGGTCCTAGTTACAGGATCACTTCCTGCCACACCAGGGTGATGCTCTCCTGTCACATGACCTCTCTCCTCCATGGCAACAGGGGTGCTGCCAGACTGGAGGTGGGACTTCAGGACTATATCCCTGTAGGTCTCGTCTATGTACCTCTCTGTCTGTCTTATGTTTTCCAAGTCTGCTACTTTAGCCTCTAGAGAACGGACTTGTTCCCTGAGAGAAAAGAGCTCCTTGCACCTAGTGCACACGTAAGACCTCTCAGCAACTGGGAGAAAATCATACATGTGACACTCAATGCAAAAGACTGGAAAGCCCCCTTCCCGCTGCTGGACTGCTGTCTGCATCTTAGTTTTACGTTTGTGTCTAGATCTTTAAGTTCTTACTTACTAGGGGTTGCTATGGGTATTTATACCAATAAAACTGTACCTAATACGTTTAATATACCTTGTTCACCTGAAGCTTAATTAATCTCAGGTCCTTAGTGTATGACTGATTTGGGTAATGAGCTTCACCTGAAAGCACCTCCTGTCTTTTAAGACGTGTAAGTACCTATAAGGCTATGATTATCCCAGGGGAGGATGGGTGTGGGGAGGGAGGGCCATCACTGGAATCAGCTCGTACGTCTGGGGGTTGGCCCACTCATGCTCCACCCACTCTCTGCCCCCCATCATGCCTCTGTCCCCCGCAGCACATACAGTGGCTCTGTGTATGCAGCAGGGGACAGAGGCAGAATACTGGCGAGGCGAATAGCGGGGTAGCTTATCCTGGTGGGACATGCTGCCCCGCTATCTGCCTCTTAGAATCGGGCCCATAGGTCCCTATTTGTCTTTATAGAATTGAGCGCAAATAGATGCCTTCTGGCCCTCTAAACCTGGGTGCCCTGCTATAATCTTTTATGTTAATACAGGGAAATGATGGGGAGGGTAGCTCAGCAAATAACACATGTTAATGCATCTTATCAGGAAGATAAAATGGAACTGCATCTTTGAAGGTGCAGTTAGCGGCATTCCTCATGATCTGCTGCAATGCCAATGGATGGTCACAGGCATTCCCATGCATTAGTAGCATAGCTGCCTTCCCCCAAATCCTAGAAAGCCCATTCAGCATTACCAGAGAGGTTTTGCATTTAGCATGCATTCAAAATTTGTGTTAACAAACATGTTGAGCAAAACCTTTAATGTGGTTTAGTAAATAGTCTCCATGGTTTGTAATGCCGCAGCATAGAGGAAAGGATTTGGGCATGTGAAATGCAGGGTTTTCTGTCTTTTAATCAGTAAAACAATTGTGGGGGATTTGTCATTTGCATTCTTTTCATGTATGCTGGATACGTGTTTTCAGTATTTGATGAAGACGACTGTTTGACTGCAAATAATAAACAAACAAACAAAAACTATGTTTAATGTTTATGCACATTCTTCCTCATCACAGCTCATGCAAAGCAGCTTACAGCAAAATTTCATAGACTATGCAATATAATAAAAACAAAATGAAAAGCATACAAACAAACCATACTGTTAAATGACCCAATCACCACCATCCACAGTTCACCCTTACAGTACCTGACCAGGAAGATACATTTCTTAAACTTCTTTCTAAATACTGAACCTATTCCCCAATTCTGGAACTGCCATAGAAAATACTTTTGTCCAAATATACTACTACTACTATTAAACATTTATAAAGCGCTACAAGGCATACATAACACTGTACAAACAGAGACAGATAGACACAGTCCCTACTTGTTAGAGCTTACAATCTAATCAAGACAAACAAGACAAAAGTTAGGAATAAGGATAGAAAAGAGAAGGGTAAGAAGACATAAGGAAAGAAGGGATCAGGATCCAAAAGCAGCCTCAAAGAGGTGAGCCTTTAACAAAGGGGGAGCCACAGGATCTCATTGGGTGGGCATACTGGCTCATGAGGATGTGATGGCAGAGTCACGAGAATACTAGGATCCTCGAAAGGGCTGATCCTTCTTGAGTTTAGACCCATAGGAGGAATATGAGGCTGCCTTTGAGCACTTTCTGGTCCAAGACCACCCACACGCTCCCCGCTGAGCTCTTATGTGAGGTACCCCTGAAACCCCTGGGCCTATTTTCCAGGAGCCTCTGCAGATGAACTTTGCCATGGCCTTTCACCATTTCTCTAGGCCCTCCCCAAACAGCAGTGTGCTTTAAAGGGGAAGCTTGCTCAGCTACAACTTGGAGGCAGCATCGGCCAACCAGTTCTGGAACCAAACCCATCTTCAGCCCACAACTACCCCGCCACAGACGACACACCAGACTCCAATTGAGCCATCTCTGGGCTGTCTGGCAACTGCTGAATCAAGTGTAAGAATGTTTGGCCACTGTGTCTGCACAAAGCATAGTCTGAGCGCCACAGGCCAAAGCCGTGAAGACATTCTTGAAGAGGGTTTCCACCTTCGTATCATGAGTCTTTTTGAATGCAGTATCCACTTCTACTGGAATGGTAGTGTGCTTCATCACTGCCATGAGGAGGGCATCAACTATAGGAGCCCAAAGATCTGCTGCCTCTCTCCTTGGGGCAGAGGATACAGATGTGGCCAGGGCCTTGGTACAACTCAGTTCATTTGTGAAACCTCCACAGGAGTAAGCTCTGAAATACACAGGGCCACCATACTGTCCTGAATAAGGATGGATCACTAATGAATACTCGCCCACAGTAAGGAGAAGCTCCATGGGCTTGTGCATTGGGGACAGGCAATTCTCTTCTTCCTCCCAGCTTGTCCACCAAGTGGAAAGAGCTGGACTCCCAGAGGAATGGAAGGGCAAAAAGGCAGACGGGAGTGCTCAACCCCCTTGCAACCAGTGAGAGAGACACCCGAGTGCCCCAAATCCCTGAAGGGGAGGTCAGGACCTTGGACCCCCATTAAGGGGGCTGCCAGACAGCAAGAAATGACTGAAAACAGCTCATGAACTACTTGAGAAGCTGCTGCTCAAATGTGGCTGTGAATTAGCCTCGAGTCCCCATAAGGCCCATAGGTGTCTGCTGCCATGAGCTTGTGGCCTCCTTTCCATGCTCCTCCTCAGCTGGGACCATGTGGCCACTGTTCCTACTGGTGGGACAACTATGGGAGACATGGAAGAGGCAGCAAAATCAGCATCGAGACCAAGACCTCCATGGGGGAACCAGACATTGCCAAACAATGTACCCCAAGGTGTTTGTCACACTTGGGCAAAAGGAGCCAGTTGCAGAGCTCGCCTGATGGGTGTGGCAAGAGACACAGCACTAGTGACCAGCATCATGGCAGTGCTCAGAAGCAACAAAAAAGAAAAAATGCTAAAAGAAAAAAGTCCCTCAAAAAAGAAAACAAGGCAAAAAAGAAATCCACGAATCTGAAAGGGAGTCCTAGCACCTGCCAGGCCAGCCTGTGCAACCTGAAAAGAGCTGCCCCAACTGCCCACACAGACCTGGGAAAGCCCGGCTGCTTCAGATTGATTTTTTTTTAAGCTGCATTACCACAAGTAGCAAAAGAGTCAATTAAAAAAGGAATAAAGGCAAAGCAAAAAAGGAGAAAGGCAACTAGAGGACAGCGAGAAGAAAGGGGTGGCCTAGGCCCAGAATTACGAGTCCCACTCAGAGGCCCCGTTGGGTCCTCCTGTCTGCGCTCTGGGCTGGAACCGCTGGGTAACTGCGCTGTTAGCTCGAGGAGACAAGGGTGTACCCATGCTTTGAGTAACATTAGGCCTACAAGTCGCAATTGCACAGGCCAAAAGTCTATGATCTGGGCCAAGGGAGACAGCCTCTCTGAATTCTTGCACCAGTCTGTTGCCACCTACTGGAGTGCTGTACCAGTATATACTGTATACTAGTGGTGACATCTGATGGCTGGGAAGCATAACTCACTCATCTAGACTGACTGAGCACATAAGGATATATGTATAGAGGATAAATTTATAACTGCATGCCTAGATTTAGGCACCTAGAATGCACCTCTCTTAAGCCTATTTTATAAAGAAAAGCATGCACTTTTTTTTTAAAGAAACTACAGGCAGACGTATCTGAAACATGCATTAAATCCAGGCACAAGCACTTACATCAGCCCTAGGGTAGGTGCAGGTACCCATGCCTAGATTTTTAATGAATGCACGTAAATTATAACTTATATATGTAGATTTGTGCTCCACCCATGTGCACACTCAACCAAAAGTAAGTGTCATTAACTTGACGTGTGAACGTAATAAAATAGCAACCAGCTAAAGTGCTGACTTATGGGCGTTGATGGCACGTATTTTTACAAAGCTTCTTATAGAATTACCTCTCTAGAGCGATAAGCGCCACTGCTATATAGATAACAGCGACATTTACTCCACTATCCATAGAGGTCTTTGGACAAATTGAGGACAGCCTTTTTTTGTTGGCCTAAATTATCCACATAGCTATCAAGAGAGATGACTGAATATCACCACTATTCGTATAGTTGGGCAGAACATTCATGCTTTGCCGTTGCTCCACCCCAGCACTGTCCAGATAGTGCCAGGATGGTCTGTGATCATTTTCAATTCCACTGTCTGGATAGTGCTGCTGAATATTAACATATAGGACTCTATCTGTACAGCAGCTGCTACTATACTGATAAGAAGGCATGTGCAGGGACAAAAAAAAGTATGGTTTTAACTGAAAACAGACCAAAGCAAACCAAAGTGTCTTTGTTTTCATTGTAATTGTGTGCATGCTATGCATGCTACAGCTCTTTTTGCATATTCAAATCAATGGTATGTCCGTTCATTTTTAAGTATATAAGGACACAAGCAATTTGCACACATGCATAATTGCTCCAGGGCGATGTGCCTGTGAGGGAAGGGTTAGGACAGTCGTTACAGTTGGCGATTCGATCATTAGGCATGTGGAAGGCTGGGTGACTGTTGGATGAGAGGATCGCCTGGTAACATGCCTGCCTGGTGTGAAGGTAACGAACCTCACACGCCACCTAGACAAGGTTTTAGATAGTGCTGGGGAGGAGTCTGCTGTCTTGGTACATGTTGGCACCAACAACATAGGAAAGTGTGGGAGGGAGGTTCTGGAGGCCAAATTTAGGCTTTTAGTTATGAAGTTGAAATCCAGACCTTCCCGTTCCATATACAGGACAAAAAAAAAGGCAAGCAGAGCTCCAGGGTCTCAAAGTGTGGATGAGACAATTGTGCAAAGAAGAGGGTTTTAGATTTGTTATGAACTGGGCAACATTCTGGGGAAGGGAAGGGCTCTTCCGAAAGGATGGGCTCCACCTTAACCAGCAAGGAACCAGGCTGCTGGTATTGACCTTTAAAAAGCTAATAGAGCAGCTTTTAAACTAGATAATAGGAGAAAACCAACAGTCACCCATCAGTGCATGGTTCGGAAGGATGTATCCTTGAAGGATACTAGCAAAAGAGGGAAGTTAGGGCATCCCGACAGAAAGGTTTCAATAAAGTTAAAAGTAACCCAGATGCCCTTAAGTATAGAGCTGAAAGATTCCAAATTACACCTATCAACTGATAAAAAATTAATATGAATAAAATACAACCTCTAGAATACCTCTATGCCAATGTTAAAAGTCTAAAAAAAATGATGGAAGAGCTAGAATATATAGTACTAAATGAAAGGTTAGATATGACTGGCATCTCAGAAACCTGGTGAAAGGAGGACAACCAATGGGACACTATGATACCTGGGTACAAACTATATTACAATGATAGGGTAGATCAAATTGGTGGAGGGATTGTGCTCAGTGTTAGAGAGGGCATTGTGTCTCACAGGATTAAAGTTTTGCAGGAAACAAAATATACTGTAGAATCTCTATGGATAGAAATCCCATGTAAAAAAGGGGAAGTGATGGTAGTGGGGATGTTCTACTGACTGCCTTACCAGAATGAACAGATGGATGATTAAATGCTAAGAGAAATCAAGGAAGCTAACAAAAGTTACAAACACAGTAATAATGGGTGATTTCAATTACCCCGGTATCGACTTGGTCAATGTCACTGCAGGACATACTAGGGAGATAAAGTTTCTAGATAAAATAAATGACTGCTTCTTGGAGCAGCTGATTCATGAACCGACAAGAGGGCAAGAAGCTATTCTGGGCTTAGTCCTTAGTGGAACACAGGATCTGGTGCAAGAGATAAAGATGTTTGGGCCACTTGGCAATAGTGATCCTAGCATGATCGCGTTTGATTTAATAAATGGAAGAAGGACAGCAAGGAAATGCACAGTACGACTTTTTAACTTTCAAAAGGGAGACACTGATAAAATGAGGAAAATAGTAAAGAAAACATTAAGAGGAGCAGCTGCATAGGTTAAAGATTTACATCAAGCGTGGGTGTTTAAAAATAGTACTTTGGAAGCCCAGACCAAATGTATTCCATGCTTTAGGCAAAGTTGAAGGAAGGCCAAAAAACTGCCAGCATGGTTTAAAGGTGAGGTCAGAGAGGCTGTAGAGGCTGTTGTGCCAAAAAACCCCCACATCTTTCAGGAAATGGAAAGAGGAGCCAAATGACAAAAACAGGAAAATTAAGCACTGGCAAGGTACAGTAGATGCAAGGCATTGACAAGGCAGGCAAAGAGAGAATTTGAAAACATGCACATCTCTTGACATATCTTGTTAAACAATGTCTGTAATTTTAATCTTGCACATTGATTTGTTTTGTCCAAACTCTACATTTTAATTGTGATTTGTAGATGCATCAGACATAACACATTGTGCAATCTCCTCCTTTCACAAGTGTAATAGTCCCTAAATAAGATTTTTATAGGAAGATGATAATGTTCAATCACAGGAGGCGGCTGAGCTCTCAGAATTCAAATTTTGACCCTTTCACGACTCAAATATTATTACTAACCTTCCTAACTTTTACGAAACATTATGTGATTTAAAACAATTAAGGGACTCCTCTGAGTCAGCTGTTTGTTTGGAATGCACCACCAGCCAATAGCAGCTTGAAGCAAATGTTTGCAAGTCATTCACTTTGCATACTAAAAGAGCAACCAATGTACTGTATGGCATTACAGCTAGTTATGGTAATATGCTTGAGGCTGGGGCAATTGACTTGCTCGATCATACTTAAGATAGTTTTTAACTTTTGCACACTCCATCAACTCTGTAGGAAAATAAGTCCATCATTAAAGTAATCAATTCATCCAATCTTTAGTTTCTCAGGGGAAAAAAAAATTAGCACTCGAAAGGCTAAGAGAACAGTAGCAGGATTCAAAATCAAATTACAAGAACACAGTGTAGTGTTTATAATGATTTGCAAATAGGACAGGGAGACTACAAGGGCTGCCTCTGGATATCCAGTTACCTACTAAAAGCAGCTGCAAAGCAAACTGGTGAAAGCAAACCTCTGCTGGAGTACTGCACGAGCCACATATCTCTGAATACAAAGTCATTTACCCTGCTAGTTTTTACAATATTTTTTGTGTACAGGTGTTCTGAAATGGGATTGTAAAGGAAGCTAAAATGCAGCTATTATATTGTCATAATAGAGCAACCGATTACACCGATGCTATCATGATACAATGAGGAGTATTTTTGGTGATGGCAGCCAGCAATTGTTGTCATTTTAAATTAAACTCAGATATTCAGTATTGGGGCATATCCCGCGACCAGCACCGAATATCTGGTTTCACCAGATTGCTGTTTTCAATCTGGTTAGCAACAAATTTCTTGGACCTGACCATTTCTGTGGTTGAGAACCATTTTTTGGGTTTTTTCCACTTTTTGTACACCAACAGATAGGAGCACACTATTGAAAATCTGATAGTTGTCATCCATGTAGGTTACGAGAAAGCATATTTAAGAAGAGAAGAAATGCCTACTGGATCAGAACAAGGTTTATCAAGCCCAGTATCCTGTTTTCAACAGTGGCCAATCCAGGTTACAAGTACCTAGTAGGTCTACAAAAAGGTACATAGATTCCACAATGCTTGCCCCAGGGTAAGCAATGGATTTCCCGGGTCCTCTTTAATAATGGTTTATGGATCTTTTCTCCAGGAATTTGTCCAAACCTTTTTTAAACCCAGCTACACTAACAACTCACACTACATCCTCTGGCAATAAATTTCAGACTTTGACCACATGTTGAGTGAGAAAAAATTTTCTCTTCAGTCTTAAATGGGTTACATTGTAGCTTCATTGTGTGTCCCCGAGTCTTTCTACGTTTTGATAGCATAAACAGCTGATCTAAAGGGTGGCCCAAGAAAAGTGAGAACATCTCGTAGCATATAAGTTTTTTAAAAATTCAAAAAGACAGATGTAAACGATTGACAAATTAAAAAAACAAAAAAAGATGGCGACTGGAAATTGTCAAAATAAAGACCAATATAGCTAAAAAAGGTAAATAAGTAAACTATTTAAGCTTTTAATTTACGAGATGTTCTCACTTTTTTTGGGCCAACCTGTACATTTACCCATTCCGCTTCATTTATTGGTTTATAGACCTTTAACATCTACCCTCAGCCATTTTTTAGAAGTTTAAGAGCCCTAACCTTTTAAACCTTTTCTCATAAGGGTTCCCTTCCATCCTCTTTACCATTTTGGTGGCTCTTCTCGTACTTTTTCTAATTCCGCTATATCCTTTTTATGATATGGTGATCAGAACTGCAAACAATATTCAAGGTGCGTTCATACCATGGAGCGATACCGAGGCATTATAATATCGGTGCTTTTATTCTCCATTCCTTTCCTTATGATTCATAGCATTCTATTTGCTTCCTACAGGAACAAGCAGGAAGCTGGTCCCTACATATGGGTGATGTCGACACCGATGGAGTATGCATGGATTCACTCCCCAACTTTCAAATAAAGCCTTTGGGAGTTAGACCATGGATGCATGGTCACATTCCTGCCCAGGGGTGCCATCTTACCTCAGTCTTCTTTTTTCCGTGGAGCCCTGCAGACGTCTTGTCTGTGTCTCCGGTAAAAGTTGATGTTTTCCTTCTTCCCTATGAGATTTTTTGTGCCTTTTTTACTGGATCGGTTCCATGCTCACCTTCTTGCCGCCTGAGTCCACCTTTGCTTTGGCATCGCGTTTTTCTCAGGTATATATTTTTTTCTTTTTTTGAGTGCAGGAGTTCCTTTACGCCCTCCCTGACCAAGACATGCGAGTTTGATCTCATGAGTGCCGTGTTCCCTGTTATGTCTACAGTCAGTGGATTCAAGCACATTGGCAAATGTTCCCACACCATGTCTATCACCAACCGTCACAGTTGCTTTCTTCATTGCTTGGCACCCAACCACAATGACTCTTCCTGCTCCTTATGTCTGCAATGGTAGCAAAGAGCCAGAAGAAGTGTAAGGACATATTTAGCTCAAAGAGCTTGGCTGCGGGGCCATCCTCGAGCATGGAGTCACTGCCCTCGGACTGCGTCTCACAACTCGGCATTGCACAGGAGTACTTGATCTGAGCCCCGAAGTTGCAGAGCCTCAGACCGGGGATTGTCCTCAGAGGACCTCCCCCGCAGACTCAAGTCATCGTCCCAGCCAAGGTTGAAGACACAGTCGACCACAGCACCAGAGTACCCAGGCTCGGAGCCCTCAACCTAATGTCAAGGGCGATGGCCAGGAGCAGCCCTTGAAGCTGCCCCAGGAGGAGGATACTCCCACTATGTTGGGGGATCGAGCTTGGTCTCCCAGCATGATCACCACTGGTGATTCCCTCTAAGTGACCTGGCTGCAGCCTCGATGCCTTTGAGACTCAAACCGGAGGCTGCAGAGTCTACTGGCCTTGGTCAGGATGGCAGCCCTGCAATGCAGCCTGGCTTCCTTCCTCGAGGCACAGCGAGGCCTGACACCTGGCAACTTGCCTGTCTTGGAGTGTTTTTCTTGCTCGGAGCAGAGGCGATCAGCCATGCACCTGAAGCGCAATTCACCCCCGAATACGTCGGAATCAGTGCACAGGCCCCATGTTCTGATGCCAGTGTGGCATTAGCTTGATGACTGCCAGGACTAAAGGTCTCCTCCAGCTCCAAGTCGGAATGGGAGACTGATGAAGACTCCCCTGATACCATGCTCCACAGAGATGTGTCCTCTGAGCTGTCTCCACCACAGGAATGCAGGCGGTCATTGCCCAAGGACCTGGTATTTCTCAGTTTCGTCCATGGGATGTCAAAGGCCCTGTCCTTTGTGGTGGAACTGAAGGACAAGCCTTTGTGCCGAGGACCTGGAGATCCTTCAGTACGAGCCCCCTCCAAAGGAGGCATTGATGGTGCCGATTCCCCCCATCCTCAAACACATTGTTCAGGATGTGGGAGAACCCGGTGACAGTGCATAAGCACATAAGAACATAAGATATGCCATACTGGGTCAGACCAAGGTCCATCAAGCCCAGTATCCTGTTTCCAACAGTGGCCAATCTAGGTCATACGTACCTAGCAGTTTCCCCAAAAGGCACAGGTTCTGCAATGCTTGTACTAGGTCAAGCATTGATATCCTGGGTCCCTTCTTAATAATGGTTTATGGACCTTTCCTCCAGGAACTTGTCCAAACCTATTTTAAACCCAGCTACACTAACAGCCTTTACTACATCCTCCGGTAACAAATTCCAGAGTTTGATTACACGTTGAGTGAAAAAATATTTTCTTTTATTAGTCTTAAATAGTTTACCCTGTAGCTTCATTGCATGTCCCCTAGTCTTCCCATATTCTGATAATGTAAACAGTCGATCTACGTTTACCCGTTCCACTCCGTTCATTAATTTATAGACTTCTATCATATCTCCCCTCAGCAGTCTCTTTTCCAGGTTAAAGAGCCCTAACCTTTTTAGCCTTTCTTCATAGGAGTATCCTTCCATCCCCTTTACCATTTAGGTGGCTCTTCTCGGAACCTTTTCTAATAACGCTATATCCTTTTTAAGATACAGCGACCAGAATTGCACACAATATTCAAGGTGCGGTCTCACCATGGAACGGTATAGAGGCATTATAATCTCTTTTGTTTTATTTTCCATTCCTTTCCTTATGATACAAAGCATTCTATTTGCTCTCTTGGCTGCCGCTGCACACTGGGCCGAGGGTTTTAACATGTTATCCACAATGACGCCTAAATCTTTTTCCTGGGTGGTGATTCCTAATGTGGAACCTTGCATCGTATAACCATCGTTTGGGTTGTTCTTCCCTAGGTGCATAACTTTGCACTTGTCCACATTAAATTTCATCTGCCATTTTGATGCCCAGTCTTTCAATTTATCAAGATCCTCTTGCAATTTTCCACAATCCTCTTGGGTTTTAACAACTTTAAATAGTTTTGTGTTATCTGCAAATTTGATAACCTCACTCGTTATTCCACTTTCCAGGTCATTTATGAATATGTCAAAAAGCAGCGGACCCAGCACAGATCCCTGGGGTACACCACTATTCACCTTTCTCAATTGGGAAAATTGGCCATTTAGCCCAACCCTCTGCTTTCTATCTTTTAACCAGTTCCTAATCCACAGTAGTACACTGCCTCCTATCCCATGACTCTTTAGTTTTGCCAAAGGTCTCTGATGAGAGACCTTGTCAAGGGCGTTCTGAAAGTCCAGATACACTATATTAACTGACTCACCTTTGTCCACCTGTTTATTCACACTTTCAAAAAAACATAACAGATTAGTAAGACAAGATCTTCCTTGTCTAAAGCCATGTTCGCTGTTTCCCATTAGGCCATGACTATCTACATGCTGAGTAATTTTATTCTTTATGATGGTTTCTACCATTTTTCCCGGTACTGACGTGAGGCTCACCGGTCTGTAGTTTCCCGGATCACCCCTGGAACCCTTTTTAAAAATTGGTGTTACATTGGCGAACCGCCAATCTTCAGGTATTAGAGATGATTTTAATGATAGTTCACAGATTACTAATAGCAGGTCTGCAATCTCATATTTCAGTTCTTTCAACACCCTTGGATGTATACCATCCTGCACAGGTGATTTGCTACTCTTCAGTTTATCTAATAGTTGTAATACATCTTCCCGATGTATCGATATTTCCTTCAATTCTTCCGCACCTTTAAATACCACTTCAGTCATGGGTAACATCCCTACATCTTCCTCAGTAAAGACCGAAGCAAAGAATTCATTCAGTCTCTCCGCTATCGCCTTGTCGCCTCTTAGTGCCCCTTTAACTCCTCTATCATCTAATGGTCCAACTGACTCTCTCACAGGTTTTTTGCTACGAATGTACTTGAAAAAATCTTTATTTCGCGTTTTTGCTTCCGCAGCAAGCTTCTTCTCAAATTCTCTCTTTGCCTTCTTTATCAATGCCTTGCATTTGACCTGCCAGTGCTTGTGCTCTTTCCAGGTTTCATCGTTTGGCTCTTTTTTCCATTTCCTGAAAGATGCTTTCTTGGCAACAACAGCCTCTCTGACCTCACCTTTAAACCATGCTGGCAATTTTTCGGACTTCCTTCCACTTTTCTTAAAGCGTGGAGTACAGCTGGTCTGGGCTTCCAAGATAGTATTTTTCAACAACACCCAAGCTTGATGTAAGTCTTAAACCTTTGCAACTGCTCCTTTTAGTTTTTTCTTAACTATTTTCCTCATTTTAACATAGTATCCCTTTCGAAAGTTAAAAGGTAGTACTGTGGATTGCCTTACTATCCCTCCTCCACTAATTAAATCAAAGGCGATCATGCTATGATCACTATTGCCAAGTGGCCCCAACACCCTTATCTCTTGCACTAGATCTGGTGTTCCACTAAGGACTAGGTCTAATATGGCTTCCCCTCTGGTAAGTTCATGAACCAGCTGCTCCAAGAAGCAGTCATTTATGTCATCTAGGAACTTTATCTTCCTAGCATGTACTGCCATGACACTGACCCAGTCGATACCGGGAAATTGAAATCGCCCATTATTATTACCGCGCTGTAACTTTTGTTAGCTTCCTTGATTTCTTTGAGCATTTCAACATCCATTTGTTCATTCTGGCCAGGCGGTCGATAGTACACCCCCACCGCCATCGCCTTTCCCTTTTTACATGGAATTTCAATCCATAGAGATTCCACAGCAAATTTTGTTTCCTGCAAAACTTTAATCCTTTCTGACTCAATGCCCTCTCTAACATAGAACGCAACCCCTCCACCAATTTGATCAGCTCTATCATTACAATATAGTCTGTACCCAGGTATCACAGTGTGCCACTGGTTGTCCTCCTTCCACCATGTCTCTGATATTCCAGTCACATCTAACCTCTCATTTAGTGCTATATATTCTAACTCTCCCATCTTAATTTTTAGACTTCTAGCATTTGCATAGAAGCATTTTAGAGACTGTATTTTATTCATATTAATTTGGCTATTGGTAGACATGGGTAATTTGGGATCTTTAAGCTCTGTCTGCTCCATACTCGAGGGCATTTGGGTTACTATACTCTTTTTTGGAACCTCTCTGCTTTTGGTAGTATCCTTCAAGGATACGTTCTTCCGAAGCATCTGCTCTTGGGCGACTGTCGGCGTTCCCCTATTATCTAGTTTAAAAGCTGCTCTATCTCCTTTTTAAAGGTTAATGTCAGCAGCCTGGTTCCATCCCGGTTAAGGTGAAGCCCATCCCTTCGGAAGAGCCCTTCCTTTCCCCAGAATGTACCCCAGTTCCTAACAAATCCAAACCCGTCATCTCTGTACCATTGTCTCATCCACGCATTGAGACTCTGGAGCTCTGCCTGCCTTTTGGGTCCTGCACGTGGAACGGGAAGCATTTCGGAGAACGCTACCCTGGAAGTTCTGGATTTCAACTTCCTACCTAAAAGCCTAAATTTAGCCTCCAGAACCTCCCTACCACAATTTCCTATGTCATTGGTACCGACATGTACCAAGACAGCAGACTCCTCCCCAGCACTATCTAAGACCTTATCTAGGTGGCGCGTGAGGTCAGCTGCCTTTGCACCAGGCAGGCATGTTACCAGGCGATCCTCACGTCCACCAGCCACCCAGCTATCTACACGCCTAATGCTCAAATCACCAACTATAACGGCTG
This sequence comes from Ichthyophis bannanicus, assembly GCA_033557465.1. NCBI lineage: Eukaryota > Metazoa > Chordata > Amphibia > Gymnophiona > Ichthyophiidae > Ichthyophis > Ichthyophis bannanicus. The sequence goes on along the minus strand of CM066032.1, from coordinate 303,546,002 downwards.
TCCTAAACCTTCCCTCATGGGCACATGGCCCTGGAGAAACGTCCTCGGTGCGAGAGGATTTTACATCACCTGGAGGACAGGTCCTAGTTACAGGATCACTTCCTGCCACACCAGGGTGATGCTCTCCTGTCACGTGACCTCTCTCCTCCATGGCAACAGGGATGCTGCCAGACTGGAGGTGGGACTTCAGGACTATATCCCTGTAGGTCTCGTCTATGTACCTCTCTGTCTTTCTTATGTTTTCCAAGTCTGCTACTCTAGCCTCTAGAGAACGGACTCGTTCCCTGAGAGCAAAGAGCTCCTTGCACCTAGTGCACACGTAAGACCTCTCACCAACTGGGAGAAAATCATACATGTGACACTCAATGCAAAACTGGAAAGCCCCCATCCCGCTGCTGGACTGCTGTCTGTATCTATGTTTTAAGTTTTTGTTTGGATCTTTAAGTTCTTTACTTACTAAGGGTTGCTATGGATATTTATACCAATAAAACTGTACCTAATACGTTTAATATACCTTGTTCACCTGAAGCTTAATTAATCTCAGGTCCTTAGTGTATGTCTGATTTGGGTAACAAGCTTCACCTGAGAGCACCTCCTGTCTTTTAAGATGTGTAAGTACTTATAAAGCTACGATTATCCCAGGGGTGGGTGGGTATGGGGAGGGAGGGAGGGAAATAACACTTATTAAAAGAGGGCTGCTACACAGTACCCTGTCCTGTGCTGCTGAGGTAAGCTATATTCTTATTTGATTTAAATTATAGCTCTTTGCTGCTGCTAGGCTCTAACTTATTATGAAATTTAAACTACAAGCTCTCTGCTGGGTTCTAAATTTAACCAGAAAGCTCTCTTCTGTGTTTTAAATTTAAACTAAAAGTACTTTGCTGATGCTAGGCCCTGAGTGACTATTAAATTTAAACTACAGCTCTCTGCTGGGTTCCAAATTTAATCAGAAAGCTCTCTTCTGTGTTTTAAATTTAAGCTAAAAATACTTTGCTGATACTAGGCCCTGAGTGACTATTAAATTAAAACTATAAGCTCTCCGCTGGGTATGAAATGTAACCAGAAAGTTCTCTTCTGTGTTTTAAATTTAAACTTAAACGGCTGCTACTAGGCCCTGACTGATTTAACAAAAAATAGTGGGTTCACAGATTAAATAGCTTTAATAGAAAGAATTCCTTTCAGAAAATTCCCAGAAGTATATACTCACAATTGAAGATCTCTCTCCAGAAGTAACAGTCCCTTTTTCTAGTCCTTCAAGACTCCTGCCTGTAGTGAGTTGCCGACTCGATTCCCAGTATCGAATCGGCAAGAGCCCAGGGTTTCAAAAAGTACAGCTGCCTCACAACTCCATGTGGTGAAGTTGGCCATGCATGAATCAAGAGCCATAAGACACTCCTCAGTGCCCCCTGGCATGGAGGCCTACACCATGTGTGCTTTTGGCAGGTGGTGTTACCAGCGCTCAATGCTCACTGTCCAGATCCAGTCATACTAGCCATATGTGGACATGCACCTCCGGGACCTGGCAAAGGAGCTTGCTAGGTTCTCGACTGGACTGACAGGGGAATCCCTCAACCATGGAGACAAGGGTCTGGAAGCACTCAAGAAATTCTACTTGAGCAGCCTTTGATGGCTTCGAGTCCATGGCTCGTGTGGCTGCAGTGGGCATTAGTGCCTGCTGAATAGCCTGGCTACATTGGGTACAGGACAAACTGGCCAATGTCCCTTGCCAGGGAGAGAACCTCTTCGGCAATCCCATGACAGACAAGGTGGCTGAGCTGGAGACAGAGTTCCTGACCAGGACTAGGTTGTCCAGGAAGATGGCTGACCCTTCCCATAAGGCAGCTTTGGAGAAAAAACTTCCACCTGAAGGGGGAAAAGGCTTATGGGAAATACCCCCAGTTTCTGACCTACCAGGCTTCCCAACAGAGTCAGCAGTGTCACAGCCCCCATAAGCCGAATGCCCCCAAGCCCCAAACAGTGCCCCAACTATAGCTTGGGGGGGGGGCTTTTGGCTCCTTGGGCATAGTCTGTCTTCCCCTAGAAAGCCAGGTCCCAAAGCACACAGGAGGACGTCTGGTCTATTTTGCCTACCTCTGGCCGGTATCACCACTGACACCTGGGTGCTGCAGGTAGTGCGGGAAGGTTATATTCTGCACTTCCATCAGACACTTCCTCTGTTCTTTCCAGGGGAGCTTCCCATGACCTCTCTGCACTGAGAACTCCTGCAGAAGGAACTCGAGTCCCTTCTCAAGGACTGGGCCATGAAGCCTATACCTCAGCCCCTCCGGGGCAAGAGGTTCTACTCACATTACTTCCTCATCCCAAAAAAGACAGGCGGCTATTGGCCCATCCTGGATCTGTGGGACCTAAGCTGCGTTCTGGTCAAGGAGAAGTTCAAGATGCTATCCCTTGGAACAATGCTGCCCTACCTCCTCCGGGATGACTGGCTATGCTCCTTGGATCTCAAAAATGCCTATACCCACATCCTGATCCACCCCCGGCATGTCAGTACCTCCGCTTCATCATTGTAGGTTGCCACTACCAGTACTCCCCTTTGGCCTCTCCTCGGCCCCAAGGGTATTCACCAACTGCCTAGCAGTTGTTGCCACTCACCTCTGATTGATGGGGGTCTTTGTCTTCCCTTATCTAGATGACTGGCTCATAAAGGTCAGCTCACCCAAGGAGGCCTGCAATGCGGCTCACCGCACCATCAGGGTGCTGCAAACTCTGGGATTCATAATCAACTTCCCAAAGTCGCATCTTCTCCTGACTCAGCACCTAGAGTTCATCAGAGCCCTCCTAGACTCGACACAAGCAAGAGCCTTCCTCCCTCTGGACAGAGTGCAGTGCCTTGCTTCACTAGTGGAGGAGGTGCAGTCCCGCTTAGTGGTGTCCACCCAACTTCTACTGCACCATTTGGGGCACATGGCCTCGACCGTGCACCTGACCCCACAGGCACGCCTCAGGATGTGATAGGCCCAGTGGATTCAGGCCATGGGCTGTCTGGAGGACCGTGTTCGGATCATTCAGCCTTTGGCAGTCTCCCTCGCCTAGTGGCAACTCAGGGCCAATCTGCCCTTCCGGCGCACTGTGTCCCGCCTGGATATGGGATTACAGTGCCCTCCAGATCAACCTCCTGGAACACTGGGCTGTGATAAATGCCCTCAGGATGTGTCTGGTGGTGCTTGTCCAGACAACCAAGTAGCTATGTTCTACATCAACAAACTGGGGAGGGGGGGGGGAAGGGCTCATACCTCCTCTGCCTGGAGATGGTTCATCTGTGGAATTTCACTACAGAGAATGGCATTACCCTCCAGGCATCAAACCTGCCAGATTAGGACAACCTGCTTGCGGATCAGTTCAGCAGAGTGCTTCAACTTCACGAGTGGCAACTCAACCCGGAGGTAGTCGACTCCATTTTCCAATGCTGGGGGACCCTGACATTGGACCTCTTCACCAGCTCAGAGAATGCTCAGCTGCCGTGTTTCTGCTCATGGAGACTGGCTCCAGGCCAGGTGGCAGCAGATGCATTTCTCCTGCATTGGTCTGTGAGCCCCCTGTATGTGTGCCCGCCTATACCCCTGGTCCGCAAAACCTTGCTCAAGGTTCAGTCAGACAGGGTCTCAGTGATCCTCATTGCCCCTCGGTGGCCCCAACAGTAGTGGTTCCCCCTGCTCCTGCAACTATCCCAAACAGACCCGATACCTCTGGGCCAGGACCTAGACCTGTTCTCACAGGAGAAAGGGACCCTCCTCCATCCCAATCTCCAGTTCCTCACCCTGATGGTATGACTGCTGAGAGGCTAGCTTTAGCGCAGTTCCACCTCTCCAGAGATCCGCAAGGACTCGATGCCACTTGAAGGCATATGCATGATACCATGGATTCTCTGTCTGGTGCTCAGACAAGCATCTCAACCCTTTCTGCTGTTCAGTTCAGGACATCCTGCAACTCTCCCAGACTGGATTGAAGTCCAAATCTGTTAGGGTGCACCTAAGCACCCTAGCGGCGCATCACCATCTTGCTGATGGCTAGTCCATCTCTATGCACCTGCTAGTGGGCCGCTTTATGAGGGGGTTTCTATTCTCGCGGCCCCCCATTTGCCCACCGCCAGTAATGTGGGACCTGAACGTTATGCTCAGGAGGCTGATGGCTCCCCCTTCTGAGCCTCTGACTACACGCCATTTAAAGAACTTGTCATGGAAAGCTTGCTGGTAGCACTCACTTCGGTCAGACAAGTCAGTGAGCTCCAAGTGTTGGTGGCACACGCCACCTACACCAGGTTCCACAAAAACAGGCTAGTTCTCCGGACACACCCAAATTTACTGCCTTAGGTAGTATTTGCTTTCAACATGAACCAGGAGGTGGTCCTTCCCACCTTCTTTCCCAGGCCTCACGCCGCCTGGGCAGAAGCTTCCTTACACACCCTGTGGATTGCAAGAGGGCTCTGCCTTCTACCTTCAGAGGACACAGCCCCACCGTCACTTGTCGCAGCTATACATCTCCTATGACATCAACAGGCTTGGGGTTGCAGTCTCCAAGCATACACTGTCTACCTGCATTGGTCCAGGAGCCTCCTGTATGCATACCCGCCTACTTCCCTGATCCCCCAAAACCCTGCTCAAGGTTCAGACGGACGGAGCCTCAGGGATCCTCATTGCCTCTCGGCCCCAAGAGCAGTGGTTCCCCCTGCTCCACCTAGATGGCAGACTGCATCTCCTTCACCTTCAAGCATTCTGGACTCTCCCTGGAGCATCATGTTACATTGCACAATGCGTGCACCATGACGGCCTCAGTGGCCATCTTGCGGTCGGTCCCTCTACTGGACATCTGCTGGGCTGCCACCTGGTCTTCGGTCCATACTTTCACTGCTTGGAAGAAAGCTTATGGTGCAACAGTGCCTTCAGCCAGGCAGTTCTTTGTCACCTCTTTGGGGAATAGTGCAACTCCTCCCTTCAGCCCATTGTTTCCCAGCTATCGATGAAATGATTCCAAGTTCAGTGTTGCAGCTGTGTCTCTGGATTTCAAGCCATTCACTGCTCCTTGCTGTCCTACATATTTTGCTTTTTGCATCATCGGAGGCTCCTAAAGTTTTTTAGTAACCTGTAGCTGGAGAGTCGCATATGTGAGGACTAACTTCCTGCTTGCTCCCTGAGAAAGCATAGTTACTCACTTGTAACAGGTGTTTTCCAGGGGCAGCAGGAATCAGTCCTCACAACTCTCCCTCCTCCCCCTGGAGTTGTTTTCTTTTTATGCTTGATTAAGCTATGTCATCATACTGAGGTAAGATGGCACCCTTGTGTGGGAAGGTGACCACGCATGTGCAGTCTATCTCCCAAGGCTTTCTTTGAAAGCTGGGGAGTGAATCCACGCAGGCTCCATCAGTGCCAACATCACCCATATGTGAAGAGTGATCCCTGCTGTCCCTGGAGAACATCTGTTACAGATGAGTAACTACGCTTTCTTGGCTGCTGCTGCATACCGAGTGGAGGGTTTCAACTTATTATACCAGTGGGGCAATTCCTCCAGTTGAGAAGAGTTTGCTTCACAGTTTGCAAGGTGATCTGTGGAGATGTGTTATCACTTTTTAGCCAGTGGCTATCAGGCCCAGGTGATCAGAGGGTCTATACTGGGGCCCAATTGGTGCATAATGAGCATTTTGTTGTTGCCATGTAACCCACAACTTGAGAGGAATTCATGCATTGTTTGTGTGCTACCTTTCATTTATTTATTATTTATTTATTTATTTCAAATTCTTATATACCGCAGTCTTTGGCATCAGCGCGGTTTACAGATAACACAAGAAAACCTGAACAACAGGCTGTTCAGTATTACATATAACAGGAGGATCAACTTGGAGAACATGGGAGAACTATTTACATGGAGTATATAATCTTTTAACTAGATGACATGCTCGAACTATTTACATAAATTAGCAGGAATGTTTGGAACAAGGAAAAAGACTGTGGTTGGACTAGGGTGGGACTATTATGTTTCGCTTCATGTGGGGTAGTATTTGATGAAAAGGTTAGAATTAAGGGCCTTTCTGAACTGGGTTAAATCGGTTATGGCACGGAGTTCAGGTGGGAGAGAGTTCCAGCATTTTGGTGCGCTAAACATGAAAGCTCTGTTTGCCGTTGATAGGCTGCATGTTGTTATGGACTTTGGGGTTGTTAGCGAGTTTAATGCTGCCTGTCTCCTATTTCTGTTTGGTGGCACGATTTGGATGAGTTTAGAAAGTGAGGTGGACGATAGACCATTGATGGCCTTAAATGTGAGGATAATGGTTTTGAAAATGAGCCTTCCGTGTATGGGGAGCCAATGGAGCTGTTTGAGGATAGGTGTGATGTGTTCATTTTTGGACGCTCCTAGAAGAACCCTTGCAGCGGTGTTCATGGCAAGCTGTAATGAGCTTACGGTGGATTGTGGGAGTCCTTGTAGAATGGAGTTGGCGAAGTCGAAATGCGGTAGTATCAGAGCTTGGTAGATGGTTCTGAAGTCTTCAAGTTCTAGTAGGGGGCGTAGGTGTTTGAGCGTGCGTATCTTGAAGTACACAGATTTTACAATATGATTTGTGTGTGCTTTCATATCGAGCCGATGGTCTAGTGTGACCCCGAGGTATTTTATTGCTTCTTTAGTGCAGAGATCAGCTCCCTTGACACTTATATGTGGTGGTGGAGTGAAGTTGGGGTCTCTTGTGATAAAGAGAACCTCAGTTTTCTTATGCTGAATGCGGAGGTTCTGTGACAGGAGCCATTGTGAGACTGCATCGAAGCAGTTTGTTATAGGCAATAAATCCATTTGCATAGTGGAAAATGGCATGTAGAGTAGGATGTCGTCGGCGTATATCATACATACTTACTTCTGAGACTTCATCCTTTCATCCCTACTATTGGGAGAGTTAGAGCCAGTATTAGCATATTTTGAGCTTGCATCAAACATTGCTTTAGGTGGGGGAAGAACTTATGTGATTTGATTGTTCTTTCCAAATTCAGGAAGGAATTTCATCCTGTAGATCATGATGGGCGCTGTGGCCTCTATGCTTGTGGCCATTGCTCAGTCTTTTAATGACACTGTTTTGTAGCTAACTTGTACTGTTACTCTATTATTTATTTAGCTGCATTTATATCCTGCTTTTCACCAGGTCAAAGCAGTTGGAGGATACATTTAACACAAGGGGATATGAGACACATACACTAATACTTACAGGGAATATGGGCAATGGAGGGTTAAGTGGCTTGCCCAAGACCACAAGAAGCACCTGTGGGACTAAAAACCCCAGTCCTTCTGGCCCAAAGTTGCTATCCTCTAGTGGGATTTGAACCACTGACCTTCCAGCCTATGGTACCTTGCCCCAACCACTAGGCCACTCCTTCCTTCTACTTTAAGGTCCTATACTACTTGTCAAACAAGGAGAGTAGTGTATGCTGTGTGGTGTCCTTGTTCATTCGTTTCTGTAAGGAAAATGAAACCTAAACATAATGTACAGATTGAGCATAGAAGCCACATTAGAAATGGTGACCTGTTTGCCCCCTTGGTTGCACACTACATTGAGCAATCTCATGTTTTTGAGGATTTTTGTTTCAGTGTGTTTCAGCAGATACGTGCAGATGTCCTTGGTGGGGATTGGGATAATTTGTTGTTGCAGAGTGAACAGAGTTAGATTTTTAAACTTGATTCTCTTAGTCCTGGTGGTTTGAATAATGAGATTGATTGGTCTGTTTTTTAATTGCCTGAGATTAGGTATTTATAAGTGCTCCCCTTTAAGGTAAATAAATGATGGTTGTCAGGTGGGAAGCTGGAGTACTACATGAATGTCTGGAAGTCTCAGAAGTAAGTTTTATCTTTTTCTACATTATGTCTTAGATATGTGTGTTGCTACATTGTTGTGTTTTGTAGTTCACAGCCCCTGCCGCTGGCAGAGCATTTTGTCAAACAATGTGTTGCCAGCAGTGGGAGGCGTGAGAATGTTTGAAAGATATTGAACTTGCAGCCCCCCGTTGCAGGCAAGACCTTGGGATATTATTGGTGAGCCCAAGTAGCAGTAGAACTTGTGAAGTCTACGAGCTAAGCATTTTTCTAGTATTTGGAATTCTGTTTTTCTATTCTTTGGAATTGTGTTCTTTGTATTGCACCTTTGCAATTGGTGTTTCTGAGCTCTATTCTTATGACTTTTACCTTGTATATGTTTTTTATCCAGTATCTGTCGTGTGACAAATATTTCGCTGGACAGATCTTTTGCAGGTGTTTGCACTTAGCACTTTGTTGGTATTGCTTTATAGTGTATTGGTGTGGATGAATGATGATGCACTACCTGGAAAGTGCTCTGGGGCCTATCGAGTGCTTGTTGCACTGATTTAGCCCTGTATTGCCTAATTGAATGTTGGCTGATATTCCATCTTTTAAAAATTATTTTTAATATCATCTGTATACTTTAAAAATAATTTGAATATAATAATTTTTGATGTATTCTATTTGTAAGTAGTGAGAGAAAGGTTTTTTATTGGCTCTGCTATTATTTTTGTTTGTGCTGTTAGATGTGGAGCCTGTGACCTTTTTTTGTCGTTGGCTATAGCAAAAATATAGCTATATACTCTTCCACTCCTATAACTGTAGGAGTGGAGGAGTAGCCTAGTGGTTTGAGCAACTGCCTAGTACCCAGAAGATCAAGGGCTTGATTCCTATTGGCACTCCTTGTGACCTTGGGCAAGTCCCTTTACCCTCCATTGCCTTGGAAGAAAAGGCCTGGCAAACTACTTCCGGTGATACATTACCAAGAAAACCCAGAGGGAGCTGGATCACCAGAAGTCAGCAATGACTTGATAGCACAAAAAAACCCCAATTAGCAACAATTTTCAGCCACTAACTGGTTTTGCAAAACCACAAAGTTAGGAGAGCCTTTCATCTGTCCTTACTTTTTATCAGTTTAGTTCTCCAGTTAGCAGCAGGATATTGCCGTTAACTAACCATCCCTAGAATGTCCCGGATTAGTGCTGCTAGATATCCTGATCAGTGGGATTTATGCATTTTGCAGGTCTGCAAACCACATAAATCCCTTTTAAATATGCCCCTCAATGGTTTTTATATTAACATTCATGCATAAAAACAATGTCATCAGTCCTGTAACAGTTCATTATTTAGGAGGACACAATATTTGGGAAACCAGCTTTGCTATTATTCCAAAGTAGTAAAAAGTGCATTTGTAGACCAAAAATAGAGCAATGCTCATTACGACACTCCATGCAAAAGGTTTATTATATTAAGTTCTAAAGGGGCATTGCAATCTTGTTAGTGGTTATGATGGTCATCTTAAAAATCATTACTGTGTGCAAAGCAGTGGTTTATGTGTGACAAATAGCCAAACAAGCCTATTCCTTCTATCCAAATCCCATGGGTGATGATGTTGGCAGTAGACATGAATAAATTGCACAGAACAGGGTATGGTATCATTTTCTCTCAAGCTTTCAGAAAGAGAAGTGGTTTTGTGCTTGCACCAGTGCTTCAGTAAATATTTCCTTGTTGAAGTGGAGACACAAAATAAATTTAAAAAAAAGAGCACAGTTTGTGAGTAAGAGAAATTGCTAAAAATGTGTTTTGCAACTTTTGCAGGGTTTCTGACTGATCGCTGCAGGGTAACACACTCTCTATGTCTGCCTTCTAGTCTCAATAGTAGAGAGTGACATTTAGGACAAAGAGGGCTTCGTGACTGGCAAGCAGAAAGAAGTGATTTGTAAAATCTCTCACCTTCTGGCTCCACAGAAAAGGAACATCTACTGCTATCCCTACTACCGCTTATTTGCAAAGCACTGCCAGGTTACACAGCTCTATAAAGACACAAAGGAAAGACAATTCCTCTTCAGAGCTTATGATCTAATGTGATCAAATCAATGCTTGGGAAAGGTAGGTGGGGAAATGGTTGCGGAAACAGAGAAGAGAATGTAGTTGAAATACCTAGGGCAAGCTGCAGCACAAATGCAGAGGAAGCAAGATGTTTTCTGGGAATATGATTCCCTGTAGCCTATCAACAAGCTAAAGAGAGATAACTTTATGAGGAGAGTACTAGCAGCTTCAGCTTCCAGTGCTACTGTGAAAGAACAGGCGTCGGCTCCCATCTCCACAGAGGAGAGAAGAAAGGAAGAGGCGGTGCAGGGTAGGGGACAAGAGACCAGAAGAATGCAAAGCCAAAATAGCACAATAGCAGACTGCTGTATTCCCTGCTGAGAAGTATATGGGTCTAGTTTTGGCAGATGCGGAATGATGAATCCATATGTGATGGATGTCCATCAAAAGCAACAGAAATTGAAAGTTTTGTAGCTGAAGAGGGTCTGGAAGATCCTGTTAGTATGCTATGTCATAAGGAAGTAGGAAGTGATACTACCAGGGTCAAGAGCACCCCCAGAGGTAAAGCAGATAGTGCGAAAAATGCCCTTGGCCTTTCATCTCTCTTCTACTTTCAGCCCCAGGTCTAACAGCAGCCCTCACCCCCAAGGAAGTAGAGAGAAAGTCTTGTAAAACATAAAGGGCTCAATATTCAAAGGCATTTACACAGTTTATAGAGCTGTAAACCGTGTAAATGCCACTGAGAGGGATATTCAACGGCACTAATAATATCCTCAATTGATGCCACTACATGCCCCGATGCTACCCGTGTAGCATCGAGGCGTTCCAGGGACAGCACCCGTCGCTAAGAGGGCAGCGGTGATATTGCACCACTGCCCAGTTAGCGACCTGCGGGTAAAGATAGGCTAGCTTTTGCCATGCCTATCTTTACCCTTGGGTTGCTAACTGGACAGCGGCTCAATATCACCGCTGCCCACTTAGCGGCTCAATATTGCCGCTGCCCAGTTAGCTTCTGCAGTATCCTTGGCTGTGTGGCAACCCCAGATATTCAATGCTGGGGCCGCATAAGTTTGGTGGCGATGGCTATGCACTGTAGAGGCACATAGCCGTCACAAAACAATATCAGGCCCAAAAGCTATAGAGGCATTTTAAAGTGTTTCAGAATCTGCATGCAATTACTGTATCATTTCTGGCCCCACATGGACTCACCTACTCACTAATTATCAATATATGTGTCTAGGCATCAGACACTTCTATGTCCACATTTGTGGTTTATGTAATCATTTGTCTTTGCCCTAAAATTTATGAGGGAAAGACTAAACGTATGATAAAAACACACTTAAAATTACAGTTGTTTGAATACTGGTATAATAACTGCTCCTCTAGTATCTCATTTTTCTGATTGTTAACATAGCAGATGGGATTAACATAGCATGTTATTGATCAAATTGCAGTGCGCTGGTGTAGAGGGGATCGGGAACAGCAACGTAATTTGAAGGAACAGCAATAGTTCTTTAATTTGCAAGCAGTGGTGCCTTCTGCTGTTAATAATGAAATTGACTGGCCTTCCATACACTGATAATCCCTCTTGCTAATGATTTGGTATGGAATGAGCTCTGTTTTTTTAAATAGTGATGCCACTTCCGTTCTTACAGCAGCGAACGAGCAATTACGATGTTGGAAAGACACCGACTGATGAATGTGGAAGGAAAATAGGTGCTGTTAAAATCCCCCTGAAGCAAGGTACTAATATTTGAGCTTGAACCATGAATTAATGTCGGGACAGTGCAACTTCGGTTTATAAAAGATAAGTGATTTTAAAATGCAATCCTATAAAGTAAAAATTGAAAAATAGAAAAAAACCCCTTGGTATAGGGGTAAAGACCGATGAGGTACCAAAGGTTTAAGATTTGCTTAAAATATGTATGCACAATAATGCCCATTCTGAAGGTCTCTTTTCACATATAAATTTGTTTTTGCTTAGAAACTGAATTTTGTAGCTAGCTATTGTTATCAAGTGTTATAGAAGTGGTTACTATATATTTGAGCTATTGCTATAGGAAGGCCATTGGAAGAGGAAAGCAGATAAAATGATAGAGGGGATGGGATTATACCCCTGTGACGAAAGGCTTAAAAGATTTGGACTCTTCTGCTTGGAGAAGAGACAGCTGAGGAGAAATGTGCTAGAGGTCTATAAAATAATGAGTGAAATGGAACAGATAAACGTGAATCGGTAGTTTACTCTTTCAAAAAGTACAAAGACTGTGTTGACACAAAATGACGTTACTAAGTAGCACATTTAAGTCTAATGAGTGAAAAAATATTTCTCTGATGTGGTAATTAAGCTCTGAAATTTGTTGGCAGAGAATGTAGAAAAGCTGTTAGTGTAGCTGAGTTTCAAAATGTTTTGGACAAGTTCCTGGAGGAAAGGTCCATAAACTATTATTAAAATGGACTGGGGAAATCTACTGTTTATCCCTGGGATAAGAATTTGTCTATCTTTTGGAAACTTGCTAGGTACTTGTGACCTGGATAGACCACTGCTGGATACAGGATCGTCTTTTTCTCTGACCCATGATGGCAAATCTTATGTTCTTGTTATAGGTATCTTTTCCAATAGAGATATGATGTGTCTTTTGCAGAGACAACACCTTTTCCAGCTAAGTTCAAGGAAGGATTGCTGATCTTAAGCTGGGGACTTGATCCAGTAGTGCAAGTAGCAGCAGAGGAAAGCTACAGGCAAAAGGGAATCTGTTTCCCAAACTGAGCCCCCAGCCTCTTCCTCCACTGAGGTGACAAGCCAGGACCCTGGCATGCATCAAAGCATGTCACCATGGAGGAGATGAGGTGGTCAAGGATGGCTTTATCTTGAGGCCACCCGAGGCTGTCACCTCAGGCAGCAGTTTGCTGGGGATGGCATTCAGATGGTGGCGGCACTCAAGCTCTGTTCTAATTTTAGATTTTGCCTCCTCTGGCCTGCCTCTGCCTTCCCGTTGCTTTTTTTTCCTCGCTCAAACATTCTTGAGAAAAAAAAAGCATCAGGAAGGCAGTGGCAGGCCAGAGGTGGCAAAATCTAAAATAAAAACAGCCGGAGTGCTGCCTCCGGACGAATCAGTCTGAAGGCTTGCAGGAACATCCTAGCGGCAGCGCAGGAAGAGAGGTGCAGGTGGAGGGAGGGGGGGACAGGAGGACAAGTGCTGGACAACAGGGGGAGACAGGGGGACAAATGCTGGACAATCAGGGAGTGGTGCAGGAAGACAAATGCTAGAGAGGGGGAAGCAAGGAGACAAATGCTGGACAATGGGGAGGGTAGGAGGACAAATACTAGACAACCAGGGAAGACAGGAGGACAAATGCTGGACAATGTGTGTGTGTGTGTGTGGGGGGTGGGGGGGGAACAGGAGGACAAATGCTGGACCGGGGGGTGGGCAGAAAGACAAATGCTGGAGGGGGGGGGAAGCAGGGAGACAAATGCTGGACTAGGGTCAGTACTACCCCGTAAGCTGGGTAAGTGCAAAAGAGGGGGGCCAATGTCACGAGGGTGCTGTCGCTAGCTACTCACTCCCCCTTCAGGGTGGCCTGTGGAGTGCCAGTGACCTAGTGGAGAGCCTGCCCACAGGACACGCTGCTCCTGCAAGCAGAGGGCTGTGACTAGCGAGTGCGGCCTCTCACAGCCTTCTGCCCACTGGAGCAGCATGTCCTGAGGGCAGGCTTTCCACTAGACTGCCAGCAGTCCACAGACATCCTGAATGGGGAGTGGGGGCGGGCAACCATCAACAGTGCCCTCCTGATGTTGGCACCTGCGGGGAGGTTCTATTTCTCTGAGACGCAGTCACGGCTTGCACAGCTCCTGCCTGCAAGACATACTGCTCCCGTAGGCAGAAGAGTGTGCGAGGCAACGATCATGGCCCAGAGAAGCAGAGTCTGCCCACAGGATCCGCATGTCCTGCAGGCAGGAGCTGTGCAAGGCCAATTTTGTCCTGCTGCTCTGGGCTTGTATCATGGTCTGCACAGCCCCTGCTCGTGGGACATGATGCTCCATGGGCAGACTCTGCCTCTTGTACATAAATGGGGGGGGGGGGCAATAGGAAGGGTGGAGTGGACAGAAGGGGGCATTGGGAGGTGGACATGAATGGGCACAGGGAGTCAGAAGGGAGATGCTGAGTGCGGGGGGTGGGGGTGAATAGGGAGGCAGCGGGGATAAGATTGAGGTTGGGGGCTAGGTAGATAATGGACATGGAAAGGGACATATGGAGATGCATGGAGGGGTGATGGAGTGGTGATGTTGGCCAGGGGGTTATTGGGAGACTATAGGAAAATGCTGGGACTTATGGAGGGGGAGACAGAGGAAAGATACTGTATACTGGATAATAAGGAGCGAAGGAAATGCAGGACATGGGGGTAATAGGGATAGAGAGGAGAGAAGACGGATATGGGATAAATAGATTGAGAAAGACGGAGAGATGCTGGACATGTGAGTAATAGGGAGGTGATGGCATGGTATGGAGATGGGGTAGATGCTGGTTGCAGGGGGGATAGGAAAGGAGATGGCAGACATGGAAAGAGAGGAGAGGAGGAACTGGATGGAGGGAAAGAGAAAGCCAGAGAGAGAGAAAGAGACACCCACACACTGGATGGGGGGTGAGAGATGTTAGACATGGAGAGTGAGACTAGTGAATAATGGACCAGGGAAGAAGAGCTAGGGGATGGAAGGACTGGAGTGATGGTTGAAAAGCGGTAGGTAGATGGCGTAAAAAAAAAGAAAAGGAGGGAGATTGAAAACTGGATAGTAAGGCGTAATGAACTCTGGGTGGCCAGAGAGAGAGAAATAAATGGAAGAAAGGTGGAAAGAAAAAAAATCAATATCCAAGATGGAAGGAAGTGAAGAAAACAAAAGGAGAGACGAGAAATGGCAGATGGAGTACAGACCGTAGAAAGAGAACTAAGAGAAGACAGAAGAAAGCAGAAGCCTTAGATCGAGACCAGCATGATCAGAGTGGAGGAGTGGCCTAGTGGTTGGGGCAAGGTACTTCAGGCTGGAAGGTTGGGGGTTCAAATCCCACTAGAGGACAGCAACCTTGGGCCGGAAGGACTGGGGTTTCTAGTCCCACAGGTGCTCCTTGTGGTCTTGGGCAAACCACTTAATCCTCCATAGCCCATGTTCCCTGTAAAATAGTTATCTCCAAGTTATAATGCCCTGTTCAATGTAATTTCAGTTTGTTCAATGTAAACCGCACTGATGCAGAATAGCATGGTATATAAGAGAATGTAAATAAATATAAAAATGTCCTACCTCCGCTCTGCACCCATTGTCCAGGGAGAGGTTTCTGTGGATGCAGAATATATATTCAAAAAGAAGGAGAACTATAATGCAGTTTAGAACAAAATAAAATAAGTTATAATTTTATAATTTTGTATTATAAACAGTGCTGTGATTCTCACTTTTTCTTTTAGTTCCTTGACGTACGAGCATTTTGCATTTCCAGTTTTATGTTGGGGCGCTAAGTCACCCATGTTATGTGGTAGTGTGAGATGCTGCATGGTGCTGTTGAGTCCCTCTTTTTTTGGCATATTTAGCAATATGTTTCCTAAGCTTTGTGCTAGTAACATATGAACATAAGAAATGCCATACTAGGTCAGACCAAGGTCCAGCAAGCCCAGTATCCTGTTTACAGCCGTGGCCAATCCAGGTCACAAGTACCTGGTAGGTTCCCAAAAAGGCACACAGGTTCCACAATGCCTCTCTTGGGACAAGCAGTGGATTTCCTGGGTCCTCTTTAATAACAGTTTATGCACCTTGCCTCCAGCAACTTGTCCAAACCTTTTATAAAACCCAGCTACACTAACAGCTTTTACTATGATCCTTTGGTAACTAATTCCAGAGTTTGATTACGTGGAGCCATAGACTAACTGCAGGGAGGCAGTTTTCCTCGCCTATCTTTAAGGTGCATTTCACGAACTGGGCAGCATTCAATATCACTGCTGCTCGGTTAGCGCCATTCTCCACCTGGAATTCCCCTAACATGCCCTGATACTAACCGGCGATGTAGGGGACTTAAGAGAGGATATCCAGTGGCACTAACCATATAAGTGCTGTTGAATATCCAACTAAAGCGTCTATATGGTTTACTGGGCCGTAAACCATGTAGATGCTTTTCAAAAATGGGATCTTGGTTCCTAAGCCAGTGCCCTAACCATTAAGCTGTTCCTCCACTCTTTTTAGTTCACAATATGCCTGGTACAGGAGAATGTTTGCTAGCGAGATGGCCAGAATCAGATTTTTTTAAATTAAATACCGAGTTTTGTGGGTGGATATCCTAGTTCTGCTCTGCACCTGTTGTTGAGGGAAGGGGTTCTGTGAATGCAAAAATATATGTTCAAAAAGAAAAAGCAATAACCATAACACAGTTTATAACAACAAAATAAAAATGAGTTCTAATTTGGTGTTATAAACTGTGGTGTGGTTCTCGCTCTCTTTTAGTTCCATGTTGTGTGAACATCTTTTTATTCCTTCACATTATCTAATTGACTTTTTGATTTGGTTCAGTCCCTGACTGCAGTTTTGAGAAAGCCCTGGCTCGGGATGGGGGGTGCCATCTCATCCCTTGCCTCAGGCAGCAGATTGCCTTGAGCCGCCCCTGTGTTTGGCAGTACTGTCCCAGGGCAAGCAGCACTGAGGGTGATGATATAGTGCATTGGGGAAATGATTGCCCTGAATGAGCAGCACCTACATCTGCAACAACTACAAAATCTCTCTTCATATATTGAGAAAATGAGTCTGATCACAGTGATCGATGCCATGATAATGCCAGGGCTAGGCTACTGTAATGCCTTGTTTATTGGTCAAACCACAGATCGTTTGCACCAGCTCCAATTAATGCAGAATGCTGTGCCGTGACAATATCACACCCTTCCTCAAAAACGGCACTAGTTGCCAATGCCCTGCAGGGCCAGATTTAAAATACTATGTCTGGCTTTCAACGTCCTTAGCAAAATGGGCCAGAATACATAAAGAATAAGTTATCCCTCTAAACATCTTTGAGGCCTCTAAGGTCTTCTCAAGGAACATCCCCTAAGTGTACTCTTGTCAAACTGGAGTAACTTAATGGTTACAGCAGTGGACAGAAAACCACAAAAGCCAGATAATCCCACTACCATTCTTTGTGATCTTGGGCAAGTCTTATAACCCTTCATTGCTTCACGTACAAACTTGGATTGTAGGCCCTCCAAGGATAGGAAAATGCCCGTCATACTCGAATGTGACTTGCCTTGAACTTCTGAGAAATAAGTGTGAGCTGCTACTATTACTGATTTATATAGCACTGCAAGGCATAGGCATTGCTGTACAGAGACATGTAAGAGAAAGTCCCTGCTCCTAAGAGCTTACCATCTAGTCAAGCAGAAAAAACACCTGGGGACTAGGATATATCCAGGGACATGTTAAGGAAACGCATAGGAGGTGACAAGGAGATATGGAGGATCAGGATCCAAAAGCAGTCTCAACGAAGTGAGTTTTTAGCCTAGATTTGAACAGGACCACAGATGGAGCCTGACATACTGACTCAGGTAGTTTGTTCCAGGCATAAGGATCAGCAAGGTAGAAAAATTGAAGTCTGGAGTTGGCAGTGGCAGAGAAGGGCACAGACAGAAGGGATCTGCCAGAAGAGCGGAGTTCCCAAGGAGGTGTATAGGCAGAGAGGAAAGGTAATGAGAAGCAGTTCAATGAAGGCACTTATAGGTCAGTAATAGAAGTTTCAACTGAATGCGGAAATGGATAGGAAGCCAATGAAGTGCCTTGAGAAGAGGGACACCATGAGCATAGCGACACTGGCAGAAGATTATCTGTACAGCTGAGTTTTGAACAGACTGAAGTGGGGAGAGACGATTCAGAGGAAGACCAGTGTAGAAGAGGGTGCCATAGTCTAGATGGGAGGTGACTAGAGAATGGATAAAGGTCTTAGTAGTATGTTCAGAAGAAAGAGATGAATTTTTCCAATATTGTAGAAAAAGAAACAGCAGGTTTTTGCTATCTGTTGGATATATGTGGAGAAGGAGAGGGAGGAGTCAAAGATGACCCCAAGGTTGCAAGCTGAGGAAACAGGGAGGAATAGAGTGTTATCCACAGTAATAAAGAAAGGAGGAAGGGGGGAGGTGGGCTTAGGGGGAATGATAAGGAGTTCAGTCTTGGCCATGTTCAATTTCAGATGGCGGTGAGACATCCAGGCACCAATGTAAGATAAGCAAGCAGAGATACAGGCCTGAATTCCTGAGAGATCTCAGGTGCAGAGAGGTAGAACTGAGAGTCATCAGCATAAAGATGGTACTGACAGGGCCGGATTTACCTTGAGTGAGGCCCTACGCCAACAAAAATTGTGGGCCCCCAGCAGGGGCGGCCCAAGGGGGGTGCGGACCTCATTTGCATAAGGGGCCTCATTTGCATAAATATTTGCATAATGTTACCATATACTAACTTTTAGTAAACGTGCCTCTTAATGAGTGTATGGATAAAGAAAGACTAAAAGATTTCTACATTACTATAATCCAGTGCCAACTGCCAGACACATTAGGAACTACTACAAACACTGCCCATAGTAAACCCGCCGTATCCTAACAGCACTACCAGGACTCACAAAGCACCATACTCTACCAATCAAAAGGCAACACTGCAAATATTAAACCAATACATTTCAGAGAACAACAATACATGACCTACTGGGGAAAGAGAACAAGTGGCAATGTCAAATAGGAATTATATAAACAGAACACCTCAGCTCAGTTACACATGCAGAACATAGACCATCACCAAACAAGTAATCACAATTTAGAAATAGGAAGACAATAATTAAACTGGGAATCCCAAAAGCCAAACTTGGAATGTACAACACTGTAGAAATAAAACTATACATTAATTTGCTCTTGTACTAAACAAAGCGCAGATGTTAATGATGCACATTTACCAGAGCTGACATATTCCAATTAATAAATTCAAAATAAAGAGATATTTTTCTACCTTTTGTGCATTTTTTTCAGCTGCAATTGCTCCAGCCACTTTCTTCTGGTTTCTTCGTGTCTTCTGCTAACTCTCCATCGTCTGCTGTCCATTTGTCCTTTCTTCTCTCTTCTAGATTTTTTTCCATTCTCTCTCTACATCTGCTTTAACATACTAATCTTTCTCCTTTTGCTCTTTCCTCATTCCTATTTCATCCACTCAAATTTTACCCCTCCATCCTCAATCCCCACTTACTCTCCCAATACCCGGCCAATTGTAGATTTTTTATCCCTCCCACACAAAATATTTTTCCCTTCTCCATTTTACTCTTCCAGCCCCATCCCATTCTAATCCTCCCCCAACATCAGCTCCCTTCTAGTTCCAGCCTCACCCAGCATCCATTCCCTTCTAGTCCCTGCATCAGCCCATTTCCAGTCCTAGCCATCCATCAGCCCATTTCCAGTCCTAGCAACCCCCCAACCCAATACCAGTCCTAGCCCCCCCATCACCCCACTTAAGTCCTTAACCCCCCATCACCCCATTTTCAGTCCTTAACCCCCCATCACCCCATTTTCAGTTTAAGCCCCCCCTATAACCCATTACCAGTCCTAACCCCCCATCAGCCCACTTCCAGTCCTAACCCCATCAACCCATTTCCAGTCAGCCCCCCATAGCCCATTGCCAGTCCTACCCCCACCCCCATCAGCCCACAGCCCATTACCAGTCCTAACCCCATCATCCCACCTCCAGTTTTAACCCCCCAGCCCATTTCCAGTCCTAGCCCCCCATAGCCCATTACCAGACAACCCCCATCAGCCCACAGCCCATTACCAGTCTTAACCCCCCCAAAGCCCATTACCAGTTCTAACCCCCCCCAACAGCCCATTACCAGTCCTAACCCCATCAGCCCACCTCCAGTCTTAACCCCCCAGCCCATTTCCAGTCCTAGCCCCCCCCATAGCCCATTACCAGACAGCCCCCATCAGCCCACAGCCCATTACCAGTCTTAACCCCCCCCAAAGCCCATTGCCAGTTCTAAGCCCCCCCAACAGCCCACAGTCCATTACCAGTCCTAACCCCATCAGCCCACCTCTAGCCTTAACCCCCCCCAGCCCAGCCCAGCCCAGCCCCGCCCATTTCCAGCCCCAGCCCCCCAATCTCCCATTACCAGCCCTAACCCCCCCAGTCCATTTCCAGCCCCAGCCCCCCCAATAGCCCATTACCAGTCCTACCCCCCCCCCATAGCCCATTACCAGTCCTACCCCCCCCCCGGCCTAAAGTAAAATTTAATTTTAAAAAAAACCTGGCGGCTGCCGCCACGGGGCCCCCTCTGCTGCCGCGGGGGCCCCGTCTACAAGCTGAAGCGGTGCGGTGCGGTGCGGTCGGGTCGGGTCTCTCCCTCCCTCCCTCCCTCCCTCGCTGCAGGCTGCGAGAGACGCGAAGAGAGAGCGTCTCCTCGCGTCTGTGTTAAGCCGGCAGGGGCTGATGGGAAATCCCATCAGCCCCTGCGGGCTTAACACAGACGCGAGGAGACGCTCTCTCTTCGCGTCTCTCGCAGCCTGCAGCGAGGGATGGAGGGAGAGACCCGACCCGACCCGACCCGACCGCACCGCACCGCACCGCTTCAGCTTGTAGACGGGGCCCCCGCGGCAGCAGAGGGGGCCCCGCGGCGGCAGCCACCAGGTTTTTTTTTTAAATTGAGTTTAAAAAAAATTACCTGGTTCTTTTTTTGTGGGCCCCTGCCGGCTGTGGGCCCTACGCCATGGCGTACATGGCGTATAGGTAAATCCGGCCCTGGGTACTGAACACTATGGGAGGCGATGACTGCACCAAGAGAATGAGTAGAGAGAGAAAAAAGGAAAGGTTCCAAGACAGAGCTTTGGAGTACACCGACTGAAAGCGGGATAGCAGTAGAGGAAGATCCACCAGAACATACACTAAGGGGTTTGTTTACTAAGCCAGGTTAACAGTTAACCTGGGCTATCTGCAACTAGGTCCCGTTGAATAACATGGGACCTAGTTGCAGATAGCCCAGGTTAACTGTTAACCTGGCTTAGTAAACATACCCCTAAAAGTGTGATGCGAGAGCTAGGAAGAAAACCAGGACAGGACAGAACTCCTAAATCAAAGTGAGGACAGGGTTTCACGGAGAAGGTAATGATCAACAGTTTCTGAAGCAGCAGAAAGATCAAGAAGGATGAACTGAAATTCCAGGAGCTGGTGTAAATGAACATGTCTACATTTTGCAAATGCATATGTTGATTATAAAATACTATAATTTACTTATGTACTGTGCATGCCGTCTACAGTCTACTCTTGTGCACACTCACAGTGAAAGTACACATCATAAAATTAACTTGCAAACCTTTACACTATATGTGATTTTTTGTAAGAGACCACATGTGCATAAACTGCATTTTAAGCATGTAAATGACTAAAATATGCATGTAAATGACTAAAAATAGGCATCCACTTATCAGTTTACCCTCTTTAGAGACCTCTTTAATTGGAAATGATATTCTGAGCCAAAGGGTCATAGGATGAGGGTGAATTAAGATAAACTCGGGAATAATCTAAGAAAATATATTTTTTTAACAGAAAGGGTGATGGAGGAATGGATTAGCCTTCCAGTGGAGGTGATAGAATGAGGATAATATCTGAATTCTAGAAAGCATGGGACAAGCATATAGGATCTCTGAGAAAGATGAAGGGGCTGTAGACCTTAGTAGTTGCTATGGTTGGCCTGACTAAATAGGCCATGTGGTCTTTATTTTCCATACTGAGACCTCCACCCCCCCATGTCAAAAGTCTCAATTTTACACACTCACAAGGCTTACAGCTGTACATCCTGCTGCAGGACTTGCTTATCACATTATTCAAGCTTAATTCAGCTGCGTGCAACTTTTCTGATGGTACATGCAATTTTTGTTCAAGTTACAGTTGTGGTCAACATTATTGGCACCCTTGTAGATCAACCCCTTAATGTCAATATTTCCTAAAAAATAGTGGCTAGTGAAATGGCTTTGGACTATATATGCACACATTTGATATGCAAAAAAAAAAATCAAATAAAAACAGACCAATTAAAAAAGGAAATAGTATAAAAACTGGGATGTTGCCAGGACATGATTATTCCAAAATTTAGGTGATAACTCTATAAACCCACACAAACACTCTGCTGATCTAAATAAGATTATTCTGTCAATTATTATGTTTTTTTGCTGGATCACCTAAGAACATAAGAACATAAGATATGGCATACTGGGTCAGACCAAGGTCCATCAAGCCCAGTATTCTGTTTCCAACAGTGGCCAATCTAGGTCATATGTACCTAGCAGTTTCCCCAAGAGACACAAGTTCCACAACGCTTGTACTGGGTCAAGCATTGATATCTTCGGTCACTTCTTAATAATGGTTTATGGACCTTTCCTCCAGGAACTTGTCCAAACCTTTTTTAAACCCAGCTACACTAACAGCCTTTACTACATCCTCCGGTAACAAATTCCAGAGTTTGATTACACGTTGAGTGAAAAAATATTTTCTTTTATTAGTCTTAAATAGTTTACCCTGTAGCTTCATTGCATGTCCCCTAGTCTTTCTATATTCTGATAACGTAAACAATCGATCTACGTTTACCCGTTCCACTCCGTTCATTAATTTATAGACTTCTATCATATCTCCCCTCAGCCGTCTCTTTTCCAGGTTAAAGAGCCCTAACCTTTTTAGCCTTTCTTCATAGGAGTATCCTTCCATCCCCTTTACCATTTTGGTGGCTCTTCTCTGAACCTTTTCTAAAATCGCTATATCCTTTTTAAGATACGGCGACCAGAATTGCACACAATATTCAAGGTGCGGTCTCACCATGAAACGATATAGAGGCATTATAATATCTTTTGTTTTATTTTCCATTCCTTTCCTTATCATACCTAGCATTCTATTTGCTCTCTTGGCCACCGCTGCACACTGGGCCGAGGGTTTTAACATGGTATCCACAATGACGCCTAAATCTTTTTCCTGGGTGGTGGTTCCTAATGTGGAACCTTGCATCGTGTAACCATAGTTTGGGTTGTTCTTCCCTAGGTGCATAACCTTGCACTTGTCCACATTAAATTTCATCTGCCATTTTGATGCCCAGTCTTCCAATTTATCAAGATCCTCTTGAAATTTTTCACAATCCTCTTGGGTTTTAACAACTTTAAATAGTTTTGTGTCAACTGCAAATTTGATAACCACACTCGTTATTCCACTTTCCAGGTCATTTATGAATATGTCAAAAAGCAGCGGACCCAGCACAGATCCCTGGGGTACACCCCTATTCACCTTTCTCCATTGGGAAAATTGGCCATTTAGCCCTACCCTCTGCTTTCTATCTTTTAACCAGTTCCTGATCCACAATAGTACACTGCCTCCTATCCCATGACTCTTTAGTTTTGCCAAAAGTCTCTGATGAGGGACCTTGTCAAAGGCTTTCTGAAAGTCCAGATACACAATATCAACCGACTCACCTTTGTCCACCTGTTTATTCACTCCTTCAAAAAAACATATCAGATTAGTAAGACAAGATCTTCCTTGTCTAAAGCCATGTTGGCTGTCTCCCATTAGGTTGTGACTATCTACATGCTGAGTAATTTTATTCTTTATGATGGTTTCTACCATTTTTCCCGGTACTGACGTCAGGCTCACCGGTCTGTAGTTTCCCGGATCACCCCTGGAACCCTTTTTTAAAATTGGTGTTACATTGGCGATCCTCCAATCTTCAGGTATTGAGATGATTTTAATGATAGTTCACAGATTACTGATAGCAGGTCTGCAATCTCATATTTCAGTTCTTTCAACACCCTTGGATGTATACCATCCGGCCCAGGTGATTTGCTACTCTTCAGTTTATCTAATAGTTGTAATACATCTTCCCGATGTATCGATATTTCCTTCAATTCTTCCGCACCTTTAAATACCACTTCAGTCATGGGTAACATCCCTACATCTTCCTCAGTAAAGACCGAAGCAAAGAATTCATTCAGTCTCTCTGCTATCGCCTTGTCGCCTCTTAGTGCTCCTTCAACCCCTTTATCATCTAATGGACCAACTGACTCTCTCACAGGTTTTTTGCTACGAATGTACTTGAAAAGGTCTTTATTTCGCGTTTTTGCTTCCACAGCAAGCTTCTTCTCAAATTCTCTCTTTGCCTGCCTTATCAATGTCTTACATTTGACTTGCCAGTGCTTGTGCTGTTTCCAGGTTTCGTCGTTTGGCTCTTTTTTCCATTTCCTGAAAGATGCTTTTTTGGCAACAACAGCCTCTCTGACCTCACCTTTAAACCATGCTGGCAGTTTTTTGGAATTCCTTCCACTTTTCTTAAAGCGTGGAATACAGCTGGTCTGGGCTTCCAAGATAGTATTTTTCAACAACACCCAAGCTTGATGTACGTCTTTAACCTTTGCAACTGCTCCTTTTAGTTTTTTCTTAACTGTTTTCCTCATTTTATCATAGTCTCCCTTTCGAAAGTTAAAAGGTAGTACTGTGGATTTCCTTACTTTCCCTCCTCCACTAATTAAATCAAAGGCGATCATGCTATGATCACTATTGCCAAGTGGCCCCAACACCCTTATCTCTTGCACTAGATCTGGTGTTCCACTAAGGACTAGGTCTAATATGGCTTCCCCTCTGGTCGGTTCATGAACCAGCTGCTCCAAGAAGAAGTCATTTATTTCATCTAGGAACTTTATCTCCCTAGCATGTCCTGACATGACACTGACCCAGTCGATACTGCGGTAATTGAAATCACCCATTATTATTACTGCGCTGTAACTTTTGTTAGCTTCCTTGATTTCTTTGAGCATTTCATCAGCTGCCCTGAGAAATCACCCTCTCTCGTAGCATGCCCTCCTTTTAATCAAATTCTTAAAAAAAAAAAGGCTCAGTAGCCTAAAAGGTATTCCAAGGAAAGATAAGCATTACTAAGGGGATGCTCTTATGGGTAACTGGAATAACACGTGTCCGCCTTCCTGCTATTCCAAACTTGTTTCAGACTGCCGTATAGACAAACAAATCTTGATGGTTTAAAATCCTTAGTCAAAAGCGGCTGAACTTGGCATGCAATAAGCGTCTCTAGAGTAGCCTCATTTCAAGGATCGCCATTTGAAATGCAGATATCGCTGTTTGAATTCAAACTCCCTCAAAGGTGAGAGCTTTATCCATTAACACCGATCGGGTACCACAACACAACGCCATGTTTCAAGCTCTGTGCTTTCTTGGCTCTTCCTCAAGTAAAGTAACCTCATCATGCATCCATTTCCAGTTTTATATCTCTTCCATGATTAAACAGATAGTTTGAATTCATTAAACAAGGCATCTAATAAAGTTAAAATCAATCCATACAAAGTAAATCCTCAACGCAGATTCCACCAATCTATATCCATTCTAAATTTTGGAATATACATGTGGCGATTCCTTTGAGCTTTATTGTGTGAGAGGACATGATTATTGGCACCCTTATAAACAATTCAAATCAGATTGAACAGAAGAACCACATTCCCATTGCAGTAAAATTAAATGCACCTGTTATCAGTTGTCAATACTCACATGACTTGAGTCAATGAATGAATGATGGCTCTAATGTTTTAAAATGGCCACATTCACACTCTGTTCTATTTTCACAATGGTGAAGAAAAGAAAGCTGCCTGAGACCATCAGAAAAGCCATTATCTTCAAACTTTAAAGTGGTACAAGACCATCTCCAAAGACCTGGGGATTCCTGTGTCTATAGTCTGTTTTCGGTTCGTGGAACTGTCAAGAACCTCAGAGGACATGATGGGAAGAGGAAAATTTAGCCAAGAAGTTCTTGAAAGTTAGTGCAAACCGTTGGAAAAATATGTCATAGAACATCCAAAGAGCTTAAGGCTGACCAGCAATCTGGAGTGGTGGGTTCAACTCACACCATATGCCATGCATTAAACAAAGAAGGACTTCATGGACAAAGACCAAGGAGGACTCTACTGCTCAAAGACAGACATTAACAGGCACACCTGTTTTTTGCACAAACCACAGTCCTTCTCGGAAATTGTTCTGGGACAGATGAAACCTAATTTGAGCTCTTTGGCAATGCAGACCAGTGATACATTCACAGGCAAAGAAATGAAGCTTATAAGGAAAAACACACCCTTCCAACAGTTAAATATGGTGGAGGTTCCATAATGTTGTGGGACCGTTTTGCTGCCTCAGGAACTGGAGGCCTGGAACGTAATAAAGGAACCATGAAGTCAGAGGACTACCAAGGTATTTTGGAGCAAAGTGTGCTACCTAGTGTCAGAAAGCTAGGTCTGGATTAAAGGTCATAGGACCTCCAGCAGGACAGTGACTCAAAACATACATCCAAAAGTACAAAAGAATGGTTAAAAAGGTACAAATGGACTGTTTTAAACTGGCCAGTAATGAGTCCTGATCTCAATCCAAATGAGAACCTTTGGAAAGAGCTGAAATCTGCTATTGGTAAAAGGAATCCTGGAAACATTCATGAGCTGGAACATATTTCAGTTGAAGAATGGTAGAAACTACCAGCAGACAGATATACAAAACTTATAGATGGCTACAAGAAATGTTTGGAGGCTGTCATCACTGCCAAGGGTTGTTCAACCAAATATTAGTGAAGAGTGCCATTAATCTTCTCCAGGTCATATTTTGTTTTTTTCTCAGAAATTACTTTGTCCAATTTGCGCAGACGTCTCTTTTTGTGGTATACCTTTGAACATACTATTAGAGTATTATGATGACATACAGTTGGAATATTTCCAATTAGTTCTCAAGATATTGTACACAACATACCTAAAATGCAAGGGTGCCAATAATGTGACTACAATTGTAGCCCCCTTTTTCATCTATCTCAGCTCCTATTAATTTATCTGTCTATATGTTCCACCTCCACTTGCCCCCTTTGCTGTTTGTTGAGATGTTTCAATGTGTATTGTGTTGGCATTGTAAATAGCATGCTTCTAATTATATATTAGTTTTTACTATGCTGTAATGTATACTGTTATATGAGCATTTTGCCTTTGTAGTTGTTCATAGCCTACTGTATGTCCAGGTTTTACTTGTTCTACTCTGCCTTGGGTGAATTTCTTCAAAAAGGCAGCAAATAAATCCTAATAAATACATACATATGTTTCTATAGTACCATACAATAAGTTATTATAATCGCAACATAAAGGGGTCCTGTCTATAGAAAACTTGATACCTAAGCTCTTGCATCTAATTTAAAGACCATTATGTTCATGCCCAATTGTTATAGTCTAGACTGGATTAACTCAATGGTAAACGTTATTTGAACTTTTAGGGAGAGAACTTGTAAAATGCAGAGAGTATTTTTAGCAGTGGTTTAATGGTACGGTGAAGTTATAAGTCTCTCTTCCTTTTCTTTGGTCATGGTATACTAAAATACAGTTTCTTGTTCTGCAAGCATCATAACAACAGATTAGAGCCTCTGTTATTCAACTACCTGACAAATTTTTGTAGCTGCAAGTCTTCTATCCAAGATTAAAAAAAAAAACCCAGGTAATCACTTTCCAAAAAATACCTTCCAGGATTGAAGAAATCCAATGTGCTTCCCATTGTTGTACCTTTATTTATACAGTAGGTAACATATTCCTTTCAAACAAAAAATAAAGGCATAAAGACAAAATTAAATTATTGTCTTGGGGCAGATCCATTTAAAATCTTAAAAACAAAACACAGTAGTTTAAAGAGGGATCTGGCTTGTATTGATAGCCAGTGTAGAATCCATAGCAATGATGTAACATTTTCATGTTTGTGTTTTAATAAGTCTAGCAGCAGTATTTTGTAAAATCTGTAGCCCAGATCTCTGCTTTGCAGATATAACCAAATGGACTATTACAGTAGTCTAATTATGCCAAAATAAGAGTCTGTACTAACACTCTGGGCCTCCACACCTCTATTCGGTCAGTCCACATCAGGGAGATGACAGGCAAAGTGCTTCTTGAAAGGCCTCATTGCACTGCCTCTCCAAATGAGTCTTCACAGTTGTGCTGTAATTTATTTTATTTATTTATTTATTTATTTTATTTAGCAAGCATTTGTAGCCCGCTCCTTCCAGCGATCAGAAGCGGGTAGGATTACTATTGTGAAACTGCCGAATCAAGGCAGGTACAAATTTTGTTTACATACAGATTGTCAGAAAAGCACATCATACAGAGTTAACACTTCTTAGCTATGGGGGAGTTAATTTACATATATACTTAAATACATATATACAGGATAATCTTCTTGGACACAGTGGTCAGGGGCTGCTCCATCTGTGGGTTTAGTGCACGTGGAGGCCAATTCCCAATAGGACGCCCAGCCCTTTGTTCAGCCAGGCAGAATCGAACCGTGCAAAGTTAGACCTTATTCTAATCCTGCGGCTCCTGTGGGATCAGAATTGGGTCTAGTGCCTTGACATACAGGCCGGGAACTGATTCTGCCTGGCTGTATGTCATGGAGACTACCCAGCTAACTCAGCCAGGCTCATGAATGGAGCCACAGTGCCCTAGTGTCCTATCGCCATGGCACCTTGGCTCCATTCACGAGCCATGATTGTCGGCCGCCCCAGAGCAACTCCCGTTCCCTGCAGCCCGACCCCCGATTTAGCCTTCCAAGGCCTCGATTGGGCTGAGGGGAACCCCCTAAGCTCCTTCACCTGCCTGCCCGTGTCCCATGCTGCAGTCCCCCACCATCCAGGGGGATTTATTCCACCTTTGAGGTGGAATAAGTCCCCCATCTAGCCTGTAGGCCCTGGATTTATTTATTTATTTATTTAACAGTATTTATATACCGCCTTATCGTACAATCAAGGCGGTGAAATAACAATACACACCCTCGCTCTGCCTCTACAGGGAGGTAAGGAACAGGGACGGCAGTGGGACAAATAGTATTTTGCTTTTGCTGGCTCCTTCTGTTTCCTCAACCCAATGCTTCTGAGGCCTCTCTAGGTGGGGGGCCTTCTTTGATGCTGCACCCTCCATTCCTTGTTTCTCCATAGGCAGGTACACCTCCTGAGATATTGCAGAGATTTCAGGGGGAGAGAAGCCCGCTCACTGGTATTCACACCATTGGCCTATTCAAGGCAGGTCCTCATGCTTTTCTGGCTGACTCTGGTTCTCAGATCTTCCAGAAGCTGATAGGATTGGTGATCACCATCCTACTCTGGCTACTATGATATTGCCGCTGAAGCCAAATGAAGGAAAATGTTCCGATGGTCTCTGCTGTAGGTCACAAGTCCAGTGGTGCAAGCTGAAAGTACCCATGCAGTGAGCTGGATGATTACTTACTTACTTACAGAGAAACCCTACAGAACTTGCAGTTTAGAACCACTGATTTCACTTCTGACACTTGGCCTGACCCACTGTGGTTCTTCCGTTGACAGCAAACCAGATGCATGTGTGCATCCAATGTGTCATGGTGAGAATTTCATGGGCTCACAGTTTGCTGGTTCTCTGGGGCTATCCCAGGTACTGCATTCTGCTTACTTGGAAGTTGCAGTCTCTTTCTCCATACTCAACAAGCTTACTGCTGACTAGAAAGGATCCAGGCCACAGTTAGATTTAGGCTGCCTCCCTTGTGCAGTGTGATAACTACATCATACTCTTTGCTTGAGCCCTTTTTGCAATGGCACTGGACCTCTGGAGCTCAATTTAAATGCATGGCATCAGCACTTGTGCACAGTTACTCCCATGATTGGTGAAGCCACTCCCATATGGTCCATCATCGCTGACTTCTGATGAATACTGCAAGCAGGCACACTTACTCCTCATGTTGGGTATGATGTTCAGAGCCTACTGCCAGAAACAATAACTCGTCTTGGATTTGCCAAAAATGTCAGGAAACGTGTTCAGATGCTTTGACAAAGCAAAGGCTGCAACATTGTTGAAATGTCTCCAGAAACCTCTGATTCGCCTTCATTATCATCATTCATGGCAGAACCCTTCCTTGTCAGTCCTCATGAGGTCTGGTGGGATATCACAGTAAAAAGGTCAGGACAAGTTGAAAGATAGCAGACCTTTCAGTTTTCAATCCAAAAATGAAAAATTTTGATTCCAAAGTAGGCTAATTCTGTCCTTGTTTGGGCACAATTTTATGTAGCTCCCATGGTCTGTGGAATAAGTCCCCAGTCCAGTCTGCCGACACTGGACGTACAGGGCAGAGTTCAGAATCGGAACTGTATATCCAGGGTCACAGACCACCCTTGTCTAGCCCTCTCTCTGCCTCCAAAATGCCCCCTCCCATCCCCAACTAAGCCTTTCTGTTCAAACTCCTTCATACTGCTGGGGATGGAAGGGGACATTCATCCCCACTATGTGCGTTACAGAATAGACCTCATAGTCCATTAATCTTCTCTCCTTAGTATCTCTGCTGGAGTAGAAAATCTCCTCCTCTGGGCCTCTCGGATGTAGATGGTGATCCACTTTACTCCAACTCCTATCAGATACCTTGCATTTTCTGGATATTGACCCTATACAGCAGCAAGCAGTTTGCCAGAGTCCTGTCCTGGTCTGCCTTGGCCCAGCTCCTGCTGTTGTCCTCTGAATCCATTTCTACTCTTTCAAGATCAGTGGTCACCCTCTTTTTCTACATTTGTCAAGAGCCATCCTATGCCTGTGACTGCCTGCAATATTCAACTATTAGTAGTGTTCTGCTCCTTAGGCTCCTTTTAGCAGACTGCTGTTTTGCTTAAGTTTTATCCTTCTGCTAACCGGGGCACAAAAATCATATGGTGGTACCAGGGCCAGTGTCGTACATGCCAGAGCCGAGCGCAGAAATTTGGGAAGGGGTTCAAAGCTCACTTAAGACTGAGCTGCTTCAGCTTTAAGCAGCCTTAGGGCCCCTATGGTCTGTATGCATCTTCCCGACATGGCCTTGGGTGCTTCAATGTCTTATTCGGCCAAAGATCCAAAGCACTGTGGTGCAGTGGCTTTGCCTACCAAAGACAGGAAACTGCCTTTGGGCTGAGTATTTATATGAGTCGGTTTTTCATCCACTTCAAGATATCTTCCTACATTACCTCACTGGTAAGGAAACACTCCCAATTCTGGAAAGCACTAAATGGCATAAAGGTGATAATTTTATAAAGCCATTTTAGTGTGTATTTGGCCATTTATGCATGTAATATAGTAACATAGTAAATGACGGCAGATAAAGACCAGTATGGTCCATCTAGTCTGCCCAGTAAGATGGCAAGAGTAGGTGCACCTGCTGCTCTGTGCAGGCCACCCCTCCCCGTGTCTTTGTTTAGGGGTGAACCAACCACTCCCTGTAGGACACCTGTATTTTATTTATTTATTTAGACAGATTTGTATGCCACCTTTTCCTTCAATCAAGGTGGTCACGTCACATCACAATTGGAGGGTTACATTTAACATTAGGGTATGTGTAAACGTTTAGACAGCACAGTTACGTAACAGTATTTAGACAGTACAGTTGAAGTAACAGTTAACATAAAGGTATTTACTAACGTGTGATGAATTTGTGTGTGTGGATGGGATGGGTGTGTGTTTAGTTGGTGGAGGTAGTAGTATTGCTGTTTGGGTAAGAGATGTTGCTTGGGTGCTCATAGGTTTCTATAAATAGCCATGTTTTGAGGTCTTTGCGGAATTCTGTGAGGTCATTTAAGGCTCTCAGGCTCATTGGAAGGGAGTTCCATATTGAGGATGCCAGTAGTGATGTGCTCTTTTTGAGGTTGTTTGTTTGGTTTTGTGATAGCATGCAGGTGTGCCGATCATGTTGTTATTGGTTCTTCTTGGTCTATTACTGATGTCTCTTGTTATAACGTTTTGGAGTACGTCTGCTGAGAGATGGTGAATGACTGAAGATTATCATGATTGTTTTGTATTTAGCTCTTGCCACCATTGGGAGCCAGTGTAGTTGTTTTAGGATGGGAGTGATTTGTTGTTAAATTAGATAGTTAAGTTTATTTTGATTTTATCCTGTTGCCGTAAAGGGATCCACTGTGTCTGTCCCATGCCATCTTGAATTCTGTCACTGTATTTCTCCCCACCACTTGCATCAGGAGAGCATTCCAAGCATCCACCACCCTTTCAGTGAAAAAGTATTTCCTGTATAGCTGTAAAAAAGTTATCTGAGGTATAACAGTGCATATTGGGTCTTGAACACGTGTACTTTATACTATAGGTGCTGCTGGGAGCATGGTGTGGGTGAGCATGGGCAACATTGTGAGCTACATGGGTCGATTATAAAACACACTCATCTATGTGTACCCTTGCATACTCTATGCTTGAACATTTATGCCTGCTCCCAAGCAGGAATAAACATCTACAACCTCATGTAGCCATAATTGCTGCTAGATTTGTGCTAGTGTTTCATAAAGGCACATTTCTAAAGACACACAAGCACCAAATACCTTTTTGTACTGTAAACCTAGCTGCCCTGTTTTAGAATTACTCTCATTGTCATTTATTATAATTAGTTGGACCACTAGAGGTCTCTGTACTCCAAAGCTGATAGAGCCATTTGGTTCCTAATCAGCCTCTTCTTAGCAATATAGAATAAGTACTCCCTTTTACCACATTAGAGTTAAAAAGGATGTTCTGAGGGTACTGTAAAAAAAGATAAAAACCCACCTTCAAACCCCCAAACTGAGCAGGAAAGGATAACCACTATAAAAGGAAAAAAAACAAACATACAGGGAAAACAAACCTCTTCCAGGTGTGAGAGGATAACCAAATAAATTGAATATCTATCTTCAGCAGTCAATTGGATAATGGCTTGTTTTAAAATTTAGGGCCTGCAAACCAGTTAAATTTTGGATGCATAACCTTGATCTCTGTCCAAAATTAGCTCATTAAAATTGGGAAGATTGGATGTGTGCTGGGGGAGTAGTTAAAAGTTAACCAAATAGCACCAATATTCAGTACTATCCAGTTAAATTGAATTTAGCCTGACCATATAAATGACAGGTCTAAGTTAACCAGTTAAATACATGCAGTTAGCTTGAACCTGTAATATTCAATGGCACCAACTTAATCAGTTATGTGATTAAAGATCCAGTGAACTCCGCAGAATATTGGTTCCTATGAGACACTATTACTGCAATCAGCTTTTGCTGGACATAAGAAAAATTCTCAATTTGCGATTCACGCATATAAGTAACTTATATTTCAGTATCTGTGGCATGAATCTTAACATAGCATTCTCTCCGAGTATGTTTCTGAGCTGGCCATATCAATTTTATGTTTGTGACCAGAAAATAAAAAAAATATAGATGCCTTTTTTTAAATTACAAGAAATTTATAGATATTTGAGACCCATATCTTGCAATTGTCATGAATTTCTTTCATTTTAAAGGAGAGTTAACTTTACCCAGTGCTGGATTTGGCTTATAAAAGAAGAGAAGATCTAGACTGGATATTGCCAAGAAGGCTAGTATAGAGTTGAATTCCTAACACATTTTAAAACAGATTTTATAAAATCACAGGTAAACATTCTTGAAGGAGTCTGATTAAAAAATGGTTTCATAAAAATAAAAATGTTGCTTATATTTCTAAAGTTGTTTTTGAATAATAATGTCAATTTTTCTGCACTGTTGGATATTTAAATATCGCATGATCAGTAAACTCGCAGCTGATTGGACGAATGTTAGTAACAGTTGTTTTAAGGCCATTAGAATTCAGTCAGCATAAACATTTCGGACACAAAAGCTCAGCTGCTGAGGAAGTAGTAATGAAACAGAGGCCTGCATCAAGTTACAAGAGCTCAGTTTGTTGTGAGATCTTATAGTAGATGAGCTCAAATCACACATAATAAATGTTGTGCTTATTTTGGCATGGGATATATATCATAAGAAACAAAGTTATTCAAAGCACACAGTGACTGACCATGAGAATGCTTTAATTCATTTATTGAAAAGCATTTATTAAACTGAGTGATTGAAGCAGTATCATGACCAATTTATCTATTGAAAACTCACAATTTTAAAGATACAAAAGGAGATTTTTTTAGACCTATGACTGTGCTACCATATAAAGTCCTAAATAGACCAAAGAGTCTTGTACCATGGATCTGAGATTCTTTTCTGCCCCTGGTCATAACAATGATATTTGTGCTGAATTTGAGGCAGTTGTGGGTATTTCTGAAATGTAACGCTTCAACATTTTTTTCGCTATTTCTGACATAAGAACATTAGAACATAAGATACTGGGGTTGATGGACCTTGGTCTGACCCAGTAAGGCATATCTTATTTCGAACAGTGGCCAATTTGGGTCACAAGTACCTAGCAGTTTCCCCAAAAGATACAGGCTCCACAATGCTTGTATTGGGGCAAGCAGTGGATTTCCCAGGTTCCCTTTAATAATAGTTTATGGACCTATCCTCCGGGAACTTCTCCAAACCTTTTTTAAACCCAGCTACAATAACAGCTTTTACTACATCCTCCGGTAACGAATTCCAGATTTTGATTACACGTTGAGCAAAAGAATATTTTCTCTTGCTAGTCTTTACTAGTGGTTTACATCATACCTGGAAGGGCGAACGCAACAAGTCAAATGCGACCAAAAGAAATCACTACAATTCCCAGTCACGCAGGGAATACCTCAAGGCTTAGTCCTATTATCAATGCTCTTCAACATCTACATACAGCCCATATGCAGCATCATCCAGCACTACAAAATACACTACCACATTTTACATTGACGACATCATGGTGTACGCTCCAATCAACTTACTAGCACTAAATACTACAGCAATAACAAAATGCCTCGAAGACATGAATGACTGGCTCATGTTTTTGTTTTTTGTTAAGTGCCGTCGAGTCGGAGTCGACTCATGGCGACCCTCTGGATAGCTATCCTAAATTGTGTTCGATCTTCAGTCAGGCGGCTCATTGTTGACAGACTGGTACCCATAGTTGCTGTTATTGTATCGATCCATCTCATTGCTGGCCTTCCTCTTTTGCATTGACCTTCTATCTTGCCAAGCATGATGTCTTTCTCTAATGATCTCTCTCTCCGCATGATGTGTCCAAAGTATGAAAGTCGAAGTCTTGTCATCTGAGCTTCTAAAGAAAGCTTAGGTTTGATCTCCTCTAGTACATCTTCGGGCAGTCCATGGTATACACAGTATTCGCCGCCAGCACCATAATTCAAAGGCATCAATTTTCTTCCTGTCTATCTTTTTCACTGTCCAGCTTTCACATCCATATGATGTTATTGAAAATACCATGACTTGAACAAGTCGAATCTTTGTATGGAGAGAGACATCTCTGCTCTTGAGAATCTTATCTAGGTCTTTCATAGCCATTCTGCCAAGAGCAATGCGTCGTCTGATTTCTTGACTGCTTGTTGCTTCTTTATTGATAGTTGATCCAAGTAGGTTAAAGTTATTCACGATTTCAATTTCTTCTCCTTCGACGATGAACCTGTTGATTATGCCAGTTGTCATGATCTTTGTCTTCTTTACATTAAGGTGCAGGCCCATTTTGAGGCTATGTTCTTTGATTGAGAGAAGCAAATGTTTCAGATCATCTTCAATTTCCGCCAGTAATGTGGTATCATCAGCATAGCGAAGGTTGTTGATGAGTCTTCCACCAATCTTCACACCTCTGTTGTCTTCATACAATCCTGCTTCTCTGATGATTTGTTCTGCATATAAATTAAACAGGTAGGGGGAAAGTATGCAGCCTTGTCTTACACCTTTGCTTATTTTAAACCATTCTATTTCTTCTTGTTCCGTTCGAACTGTTGCTTCTTGATCAATGTACCGATTGTGCAAGAGAACGATCAGGTGTTCTGGTATACCCATGCTTCTTAATGTGGCCCAGAGTTTCTCATGGTTTACACAGTCAAAAGCTTTGCTATAGTCGATAAAGCACAAATAGATATCCTTTTGGTATTCTTTAGTCTTTTCAAGGATCCATCTCACATCCGCAATGATGTCTCTCGTTCCTCGCCCTTTTCTGAACCCTGCTTGCACTTCAGGTAGTTCTCGTTCCAGGTATGATTGTAGTTTCTTTTGAATAATCTTCAGTAGAATTTTGCTGGCATGTGGGATCAGAGCGATTGTGCGATAATTTCCACAGTCAGTTGGATCACCTTTCTTTAGTACTGGTATAAACAGATCTTTTCCAGTCAGTTGGCCATGATGCTGTCTTCCATATTTCTTGGCAGAGCCTTGTAAGTACGGTAACAGCTGTATCAGATTGCTGTAATACTTCTATGGGAATGCAATCAATGCCTGGTGCTTTGTTCTTTGATAAGGCTTTCAATGCTGCTTCAACTTCTTCTTTCATCACCAATGGTTCCAGATCATAAGGTACAGGTTGAAACGGCTGTTGGTCCACTTGATCTTTATCATATAAAAATTCTGTATATTCCTTCCATCTTTTCTTGATCTTCTCAGCATCATTCAACATAGAACCTTCAGCAACTTGTAACATTCCAATTCGAGGCTGGAACTTTTTCTTTAACTCTCGTAGCTTTAGGAAAGCTGATCTTGTTCTTCCTCTAATAGTTTCTGCTTCTATTTCCTTGCATGCATCATTGTAGTACTTTTCCTTGTCCTGTCTTGCTGCACGTTGGAAATCTCTGTTGAGTTCTGTGATTGTCTTTCTTTCTCCTCTGGCTTTAGCTTCTCTGCAATTTTCAGAGTTTCTTCCATCATCCATTTTGGCCGGTTTTTCTTTTTTACCTTTTGTAGAGACTTCTCGCTTTCTTCCAACACAACCTTCTTGATGTCATTCCATAACTCTTCTGGAACTCTATCATTTGTATCTAAAGCAGCAAATCGATTTTGCAGGCAGTCTTTAAATTCTGGTATATTCTCAAGGTCATATTTTGCTGCATTCATGAGTGGTTTGCTCTTTTTCAGCTTTAGCTTGAGTTTGCATACTAGTAGTTGATGATCTGTACCACAGTCAGCTCCAGGTTTTGTCTTTGTTGATGTTATAGAGCTTTTCCATCGTTGACTTCCACAGATGTAGTCAATTTGATTTTTATACAATCCATTGGGTGAAGTCCATGTGTACAGTCTCCGCTTGTGTTGCTGGAAGAAGGTGTTCGAGATGAATAGATCGTTGGTCTTGCAGAATTCTATCAGTCTTTCTCCAGCTTCATTTCTGTTGCCAAGTCCATATTTTCCAACTACTTTGTCTTCTTCTTTGTTGCCAACCTTTGCGTTCCAATCACCCATGACTATCAGGATATCCTGTTTGCATGTTCTGTCAATTTCAGCTTGTACTTGTTCATAGAACTCTTCAATTTCATTCTCTTCTGCAGCTGTTGTTGGGGCATATACTTGAATTATAGTTGTGTTGATAGGCATTCCTCGTAGACGAATAGAGATTAAGCGTTCGCTGACTGCATTGTATTTCATTACAGTTCGTGCAAGTTTCTTCTTTATTATAAATGCAACACCATTTCTTCTTTGTCTTTCATTTCCAGCATAGTAGACCATGTGATCATCTGATGCAAAGTGCCCGATGCCAGTCCATTTCAGTTCGCTGACACCCAACAGATCAAGTTGTACACGTTCCATTTCATTCTTGACCACCTCCAACTTCCCTTGGTTCATGCTTCGTATGTTCCATGTTCCAATGTGTAAGACATCTTTACAGCTTATGACTCTCATTTCATGTGCAGCTACATCAGCAGTCAGACGTCCCGAGGGCTTTGATCCAACCACATCATAAATGCTGGCTTTACTCTGAAAAGTCTTCAGCTCTTCCCCAATAGATAGTTGAGTGCCTTCCAACCTGGGGGTCTCATCTTACAGCACTACAGCACAATTTGTTTTGTTGTAACTATCCATTGGGTTTTCATGGCAAGATACAGAAGTAGATTGCCGGGCCTTTCTTCCGCGCAGTTTAAGTTTGGTGTTGTTGCCGTTGTCACAGAAATGTGATCCTCCGCCGTCAACACTATCCCATTCTGCTGCTGCCCAGATGGGTGGTTTGTCTTGGTCTGGCATCTCAGCTGAGACCTGTCCATCTTGGGAGACCCTGCCAGTAGTTAAACTACCGATAGTTTAGCTCTCAGCATCACTGATGCACACAAGCCCTCACAGCACGACAAGCTGCAGATACTTAACTTCTTCTTTGACTACTATGTGTTGTCTAGGATGCTGATAGTTTGCGGAGGTATGAAGGTGGGGTTCCTGGTGACGAACATTGCCTCAGTTTTGTCGTAGTTGACTGTTAAGTTGTTGACTGGCTCATAGCCAACAACTTAACAGTCAACTACGATAAAACTGAGGCAATGTTCATCACCAGGAACCCCACCTTCATACCTCCGCAAACTATCAGCATCCTAGACAACACATAGTAGTCAAAGAAGAAGTTAAGTATCTGGGCATAACACTAGACAGAGCTCTGAACCTAAAATCCCACATCACCAAAACCGCAAACAAGGCATATCATCGATTGAAAACAATCAGACAAATCAAACCAATGCTCCGACAAGACCACTTCCGCACAGTGTGTCAAGCACTCATTACACCACTGCTTGATTATGGAAACTCACTATATCAACGCCTTCCTCAGCAGACACTCCATCCACTACAGATGGTACAAAACACCACAGCACGCATCATTATAGACACTCCAAGGACAGAACACATCATTCCCGTCCTACAACAACTACACTGGCTCCCAATGGTGGCAAGAGCTAAATACAAAACAATCATGATCATCTTCAAAATCATTCACCATCTCTCAGCAGACGTACTCCAAAACGTTATAACAAGGGACAGCAGCAATAGACCAAGAAGAACCAATAACAACATGATCGGCACACCTGCAAGCTATAACAAAACCAATCAACCTCAAAAAGAGCACCATCACTACTGGCATCCACACTATGGAACTCCCAACCAATGAGCCTGAGAGCTTTAGATGACCTCACAGACTTCCGCAAAGACCTCAAAACATGGCTATTTATAGAAACCTATGAGCATTCAGGCAACATCCCCTACCCAAACAGTAACACTACTACCTCCGCCAACTAAACACACACCCATCCTATCCAAACACACAAATATATCATACCACGTTACTAAATACCATTATGTTAAATGTTATCTCATTTGTACTGCCTAAATACTGTTAAGTAACTGTACTGTCTAAATGTTTACATGTACCCTAATGTGATGTGACGTGACCACCTTGATTGAAGGAAAAGGTGGCATACAAATCTGTCTAAATAAATAGTCTTAAATAGGTTACACTGTAGCTTCATTGCATGCCCCTTAG
This sequence comes from Ichthyophis bannanicus, assembly GCA_033557465.1. Taxonomy (NCBI): domain Eukaryota; kingdom Metazoa; phylum Chordata; class Amphibia; order Gymnophiona; family Ichthyophiidae; genus Ichthyophis; species Ichthyophis bannanicus. Next base: position 303,506,933 of record CM066032.1, on the reverse strand, counting down.
TCTTTCTATATTTTGATGGCATAAACAATTGATCTATGTTTTACCTGTTCCACTCCATTCATTAATTTATAGACCTCTATCATATCTCCCCTCAGCCGTCTCTTTTCCAGGTTGAAGAGCCCTAACCTTTTTAACCTCTCTTCATAGGGGTATCTTTCCTTCCCCTTTACCATTTTCGTGGCTCTTTTCTGTACCTTTTCTAATAACGCTATATCCTTTTTAAGATACAGCGACCAGAATTGCACACATAATTAAGTTGCAGTCACACCATGGAGATACAGAGGCATTATAATATCTTTTATTTTATTCTCCATTCCTTTCCTTATGATTCCTAGCATTCTATTTGCTTTCTTGGCCATCGCTGCACACTGGGTGGAAGGTTTCAACATGTTATCCATGATGACGCCTGAATCTTTTTCCTGAGTGGTGGTTCCTAATGTGGAGCTTTGCATCGTGTAACGATAGTTTAGGTAGTTCTTTCCTAGATGCATAACTTTGCACTTGTCCACATTAAATTTCATCCTCCTCATGAACGCCACTCTTCCTCTGGCTTTCTTCTCTCTATGCCCTTTTTTTCTACTGCTAACTCCAGACTTTGATCTTTTCACCTTGCTGCTCCTTATGCCTGGAACAAACTTCCTGAATTTATGCGTCAGGTCTCATCTCTCCCCCCCCCCCCCCTTTCAAATCCATCCTAAAAGCTCACCTCTTTGAGGCTGCTTTTGGATCCTAATTCCCTTGTTCTCCTTTCTCTATTTGAACTCCTTGTTTCTCTTATATTGTACTGTCTGTCTTGATTAGATTGTAAGCTCTAATGAGCAGGGCCCAACTCCTATATGTTCTTGTACAGCACTACATAGGCCTTGTGGCACTATATAAATGATTAATAGTAGTAGTAGTAGGACTCTCCTGACCAGTGAGGTAGTATTAGGAGGGGATCTTACTTAGAAGGAAACTTGATTGGTATAAAGACCAAGTGCAAGGTAGTTTCCTGCATTTGGCTGACATAGCCACGGTACCACTGCAGCAATTGCCTCTGGCTCCACATCCATGCAGCACAAGGGAGAAGAAGGTGGTCCTGGTTAACACAGCCAGGGAACCAAACAAACAATCTTACTAGTGACAAGAGTAGCTTAGGCCACTGGACTACAAATATAAGGAAAAGTAAAAGAGAAAGAAGGAGAGAAAGGAGCAGCAGGGAGCCCTGATCTTGGAACCAGAGAGGAAAGGATGAAGGCCATCCCATGGAGCAAAGATGAGGAAGACCAGGCCTAAGGAGGTACAAGGTCTTCAATCATGTCCAAGTCAAGCACCCACTGTACAAGGTACTCTGGGGAAAGGAGACAGTGTGGAGGGGGTTCTCCATCTAGTAGGGAGAGTCCAACTAAATTCTGAGTGATTGTATCTATGTTTTTGCTCTGTCATTATACTATTTTAGTTATTGTCAGTGATCCCTCAATATTTTCCGTAAACCCTAAGCTCTGGCCTGGACCGAGTTAATATTGTGAGCGAGGCTTGGAGTGAGTGGATCTAAGGTTCCAACAGCATCCCAGTTTTACTGATCTCAGTGAGTTAAGCCTGCAAGAGTTGTGCCCCCAGGCTACCACATTACTGTAAAAAGCTGCTGTCAGGTACTACTAGATTAGCAGGGTTACAAACTGAAGAACTCGAAGGAAAAAATGTAGCAGAATCAGAAAGCACAACTCACTCAAGCTTGAAGTAACAAATTTCAGAATTTTCTTCTGCCTACTTTTTTTTTTTTTAAATAGTGGCTCTGCTTATGAGTAACTGAAATACAACAAAGGTAAGACATTCGTACATTGTTAATATTTTTAGTTTCAGTCACCATTACAACTTTTTTTTTTTAACATTACTCTGTACCAACAGGAAGGCATATATAAGTATCTCGGAGTAGAGGAAGGAACAAAACTCAAGCAGAAATTACTGAGAGAAGAGATCAATAAAGAATACTATAGGAGATTAAAATCATTATTGAAAAGTGCTTTAACATCACAGAATAAGATACAAGCCATCAATCAGTTGTCAAGTCCTATACTCTCATACATCTTTGGGATTGTTGACTGGCCTCTTAAAGATCTTCAAAAACTGGATGTGTGAACAAGGGGACTCCTCCATGCCCATGAAGTAATTTTTTTTTTTTCCAAACTTTATTTTATTCATCACAAACATATATACAAAGTCTGACAACACTATCTCCGGGGGGTGTACTCTTATCCCTACCCGGAGGGTACCATCCTGCAATGAATACAATATTTTATATATTATCCCCTCCCACCCCCTTCCCCCCCCCCCCCGCCGCCGCCCACCCCCCTCCATCCACCCTCCCCCCTCCCCCGCCACACACCCTCTACCACAGGATCACCACACCCCTTACACTCCACCCCCTATCGGCCAGTGTGGAGGAGTTCGTTCCAACACCTGGCTCCTAGAGTATCAATATAGGCACCCCATAGCTGAATGAAAGTGGTCCACCGCTTGACACTGCCCCGTGCTTGCCACCGCTCCATCAACATTACCTGGTGAAAGCAATTGCGCCATTCCACAAACGTGGGGACTCGTTGCTCACGCCAGAGGCGCAAAATCGGGCCCTTCCCCACCAGACAAGCCTTCCGCATTAGCAGCCTATCCGCGCGCCGGGTTGGACAGGGGAGGTCCAGTCTGTCCAGGACCACAAAAGCACCCGTCCAACGCACCCTCAACTGCAACAGTGTGCTAATATAGGCTTGTATCCGGGCCCAGTACGGCTGAATACGAGGACAAGCCCACCACTTATGTAATAGGTTGGCTAATGGTGCGGAACAGCGGGGGCACCTACCATCGTCCGTCAAACAACTACGCAGGGCGCGGCGAGGTGAAAAATAGGCTCTCGTGAGACACTTAAATTGTACCTCTCTCCACTTCGCCCCCACCGCCAGGGCCGCTATCCGGCATAATGCTGTAAGAACAGTACCCGGGGGAACCTCCTTCCCCAGCTCCACACCCCACGCCGCCTCCACCCCCTTGTAATCCACCGGGGTACGCAGGCTATCCAGGCGTGCCCTCAAGCCCGCTATCGTGGGAGGAGTTTCCTCCCCCAATGCAAAGAACCCCAACAGCTGCTCAGAGCGCTCCGACGTCAGTGCTTCTCGAGGTAACGAAGAAACATAGTGGGAGGCCTGCAGAAACACAAAAATATGCCTAACCGTCAAATCATATTCCTGACCTAGGGCCTGAAAAGATTTACAGCGAGCACTGGGATCGACCAAGTGCCCTATTAGGCGGATGCCCCTCTGCCTCCAGTCCCGAAACCCCCACGTCCCCGAGCCAGGGGCGAACTGGACATTGCCCTGCAGAGGCAGCCAGCTAGACGCCGTCCAAGGTTTCCCCCAGCGAGCATTAAGGTATCGCCAGGTCCACTGGGCTGAACCAAATAAAACGCTGTTCACCAGGCGGCCAGGTAGATCTTTGGACCAGGTATGTAAAGCCCCTAACAGCGAAAGGGGTGCTACCAACGCCTCTTTCATAAAGGTAGGCGTGTATATTGCCGTCTGCCCTAGCCAATCGCCCAGATGACGTGCCTGACAGGCCAGGGCATAAATCCCCAAATCTGGGAGTCCCATCCCCCCCTCGCGCCACTTCCCCACCAGCCGTATCAGGGGGATACGTGCCCGCGCCCCTCGCCACAAAAAGTTACGAATGAGCCGCTCAACCTGCCGCATATCCCTTTTATATAGCCATACCGGCAAAGTTTGCAACCAGTACAACAGCCGCGGTAGGATCACCATCTTTACCGCCGCCACCCGTCCGGACAGGGAAAGTGGCAGTGGCCCCCAGGCCATGAGCTGGGACTGTATACGGTGCACCATCCAATCCAAATTACACCTGTAAAGGTCCCACAGCTGGCTGGTCAGGCGGATACCCAAGTAAGTGAAGTAGGAGTCCGCCCATTTCAAGGGAAACTGACCCGACCAATTCCTCCGCAGGGACCCCAGAACATCGAGAGCCTCCGACTTCTCCCCATTAATCTTCAGGCCCGAAAAGAGGCCATAAGTCCGAAGTTCCGCCAACAGCCATGGCAGGGACTCCTCTGGGGACAGTAGATGCACCAAAAGATCATCCGCAAAAGCCGATATTGTAAATGTTTGAGTGCCAATCCGCACCCCCTGTATCCCTGGCGATGCCTCCACCGCCCGAATTAACGGGTCTAGAGACAAAACAAATAGCAAAGGTGAGAGGGGGCAACCCTGTCTCGTCCCTCTTTCCAACGAAAAAGTCTCCGATAGCACCCCATTGCAAAGTATTCCCGCCGTCGGATTAGCGTATAGGCTGTCTATCATCGCACAGAACGAAGTTCCAAGGCCATACCAGGGTAACAACGTGCGCAGGTAACTCCAGTTAACTCGGTCAAAGGCCTTCTCCGCATCGAAGCTCACCAATAGAGAAGGCAGCTGTTGGTCGTGCACCCACTCCAATGAGGCTAGAATTTTTCGCATATTCCGTACTATGTATCGGCCCTTCACAAAACTGACCTGGGAGTTGTGAGTTAAAACTTCCAAATAGTCCGCCAATCTGTTCGCCAACACCTTAGCAAAGATCTTGGTGTCAAAGTTCAATAGGGAGATCGGGCGGTAGGAAGCCGGGAGTTCCGGGTCCTTGCCCGGCTTGGGAATCAAGGTAATATAAGCCTGATTGTGGCCCCACCGGAATCCACCCTGCTCCACCCGTCTCGCATATACCTCCACTAGAACCGGACTCACAAAGCCATGAAGCAATTTATAAAACTCGGCTCCCAAGCCATCCGGTCCCGGTGATTTGTAGCAACTGGCCGCCCCAATCACCGCACCCACCTCCTCCAAAGTAACCGGACGCCCCAAACACTGGCTCTGTTCCTCCATTAGCGATGGGAGGTTCAGCTTCCGGAGGTATTCTGAAGCTAACGAAGGGAGGTCGGCTTCCTTCGTATAAAGTGTTTGAAAAAAATTCCGAAATACCCGAGCTATCTCCGTAGAGCCACTCTGTAGCCTCCCCTGTTCGTCTCGTAGGGCCACCACGGTATTAGAGCCGCGCTGCCCACGCAAGCAGCGGGCCAACAGCCGCCCGGGTTTATCCCCATGGCACTGGAGTCGGTGGCGATAGTATAGCATTGTCTTCTTGGCTCTTTGGTGAAGCAATTCGTCCAGACTCACCCGGGCTTCCCACAGTTCCTTCTGCAGCCCTGTTGACGGGGCCTACACTAGCCGACGACGTAGATAAGATACCCGCTTCTCTAACCGGAGGATCCGATCTACCAACATCCGCCGTCTGCGGGCCGCAAAGCCTATTATTTCACCACGCATGACTACTTTGGCTGTCTCCCAAACTAATTCCGGGTCTCAGTGATGTACTCGGTGGACCTCTGCAAATTCTTGCCATCGCTGTTCTAAGAACTTATGGAACTACGCATCCTTGTAGAGCTCTAACGGAAAGCGCCATAGGCGAGACCGGTCAGCCCGCCCTCCCCAGTCCAGATCTAGCCACACCGGAGCATGATCCGATATTGCAAAGGGCCCTATCTGCGCCTCCTCCACCCTCGCAAATAATCCCTTCGTAAGCAGCACGTAATCTATGCGTGAACTGGAGCCATGGGCCCTACACTGGTGAGTAAAATCTTTTTCAGAGGGGTGAAGCACCCTCCAAGGATCCACTAGTCCCAGGCGAGCTTTAAAGCGGTGCAACTCACGTGTGACCGGTCCCCTTTCACGCGCCTCCCCCCCTCTGGTAGTGTCCAACTCCACGTCCAGGACGCCGTTAAAGTCGCCACCCAGTACCAGGGGGATCTCCGGCATCTGCTCCAATTTAGCGGCCACCGTGGCATAGAAGTGGGGATCCAAGGCATTGGGTCCATACACCGTTCCCAGAATGACCGGTTGCCCTTCCAGGTGTCCGCGCAAGAGCAAGTAACGCCCCGCCACGTACCGCACTTCCGCCTCCATAACCCAACGGACCCGTTTATGGACTAAAATGGCCACTCCGCCCTTCCTCCCCACTGCTGGCGCCCCCCACACCTGCCTGACCCAGCCGCGCCGCAGTTTGGCATGCTCTTCGGCCGTCTGGTGGGTCTCCTGCAAAAAAGCAATATCGCAGTTGTGCCTGGCTAGAGCCTGCAGAATTTTATATCTCTTAATAGGGTGGCCTAAGCCGCACACATTCCACGTGGTAATTCTCAGGGCAGCGGTGCAGTGTCAATTCCTTCCTGCCCGGTTTCCCATGTTACTCTGAAAGGGGCTCTCCCAACCTGGAGCCCCCTCCGCGCTCTCACAGCACTAAGCCTCCATAGAGTTGTACAGGGTGTGCCACCTACTCCTCCCCCCCATCCCTCACCCTCCCCCACCCTCCCCCCCTCCCTCTCCCCCCCCGCCCTCTCCCCCCGCCCACTCCCTCCCCCCCCCATCCCCATCCCCCCTCGGATTACGTTTTCTCCAACCCCACTCTCACCTCTCCTCCCTCCCATGGACCTTCGGTGGTGCGCTCCACCGCCCCCCGCTTTGCCCAACCCTCTGACCCCCCGACCTCCCACAGGCCCCCTCCTCAGCAAGCTCCCCCACCTCCACCACCCCCCACCAGAGGTAATCGGGGACTCTCATGTGCATCCGTCGGTCCCATGTGCGCGGCCCTCCACCAACGCAAGTCATCTACCCCCCACCTCCCATCTCACAGGGAACCACAGAGCAGCCCAGATTTTCCATAAAGCTCCTGTTCCCAGACGGGGTCTCCCTCTCCCGGATGCCATACTCTTTTTACAGCAAGGGTCCTGGCTCTCAGGCCTACCACTCCCGCATGCTGCCTGCTCTACAGACACTATCTGGACTCCACCCCTGCCAGTCCCGCGCTGCCCCATACACCCCCCTTATTGGGGGCCTTCACAGCTCACCCCTCTCCCCCCCCCCACCCCCGCGGTCTGCTCGGACTGCGGTGCCGTAGAGGCGGATGCTCTTCTCCTCCCCCCCCCCTCCCCGCTCGCAATTTGATAGCCCCCACCGCTGGCGCCCATGGGATGGCCCCCCCTCTCCCCCCAAGCCTGCTGATGTACTTAGATGGTGCCGAGCCTTCTCATAAGCATCGCGATGTTTCCCGGTCCCCGCTCCCGCTTCTTCCCCAACCCCAACATGTCGTCCAGTATCTTAGCAGGAGGGAGAGACGGCATTCCCCGTATCCCAAACCCCCATCTAACCCACCGCCGGGACCTCTCCCCTACCTGCCTCTATCAAGCCATAGTTGCTCACCAAGAACCAACAGCAAACCCCAACAAATACAACATAACACAATGTAACCAACCCATAACATACAATGTATCCCTCTAGAACCAACCAACACATGAAATACAATGTAGATCTCCCCATTCACATGGTAACCCCTCCAGCCCACCTGGGTGCTTCCCGGCTCTCCGCCGCCCCATTCGCCAGTCCTGCTTCCCAGGGAAAAGGCTATCATAAAAGTCCATGAGTCCAGAGGGAGTCCACTTTCCAAGCCGCCGCCGCTCCTACGGTTTTCCTGAGGCCCATCTAGCGCCCCCGTCCTCCACTAGTGCGGTCAGGCAGCTTATCAGGAGAAATGCAGGCACCTCCTCGGGGGTCCTCAGCTCTCTCCTCCGGCAGATACAATACTCTCCACATAGGGCGTCGCTTCCTCGGCCGAGTCAAAGGTCTTGCGCCGGCCCTCAACGAAGATATGGAGGCGTGCCGGGTATTGGACCATAAATTTAATTCGGCGCTCAATAAGCTTCTGGCAAAGGGGTGCATAAGCTCGGCGGCACTGGCTCAGTTGCAGGGAGTAGTCCTGCGCTACCCGGATCCGCAGGTTTTCCACCGCCAGACCCCCCTGGGCTCTCGCCGCCCGCAAAACAGTCTCTTTTTGCGGGAAGTGAAGTAACTTCACCAATACCACCCGAGGTCGGGAGTTTTTCATGTTCCTGTTGCCCACCCGATGGGCTCGCTCGATGTGGATCTTCTCCCCTTCTGCTTCCCCACCATCGCGTATCAGCGGTGAGAACAGCTCCACCAGGTATTTTGGCAAGTCAGAGTCCAGCACTGATTCGGGTATGCCCATTACCCTCAGGTTATTTCTTCTCGACCGGTTTTCTAGGTCGTCCAATTTAACCTCCTGGGATCACAGCTGATTCTGCAGTAACTCCACTGTTTGCTGCAGCGTGTGAGCAGTGTCCTCCACTTGCCCCACGTGGTCCTCGACCTCCTGGAGCCGTTTGCCATAGGTCTCCACCGAGCTTTGCACTACGTCCAGTTTCTCCTGGATCACTGTGAATTGTGTCGCCAAAGCCTCCGCTACCGCCGCGGATATTTCTTCCACTCTGGCGGGTGAAGCTGGGGAACTCGGCACCGCTGTTCCATCCGCCATTTTGCTAGGACCGGGCCCTCGGTCTCTCTCCTTCCTTCCCGTTCTTAGTGCCGCTGCCATTACTACAGCTCTTGCAATGCAGCTCGAGGGAATAGTAGGCACCTAGGGGAGCTCCGTGGGGTAGGTCGGGAGTCTCAAAGACGGTTCAATTAGCCGGTATAAGCAGGGGACGGTCGGAGGACGAGCAGCACCCGACTACTCGCTCTCACCGCATCACCGGAAGTCTCCGCCCATGAAGTAATTTACATGAATCAGCGTAAGCCCAGACTGAACATCCCTAGAGCTGAAGGAGGGCTAGGCCTCATAGAGACTGATTACACATACCGAGTTACTATCAGAGCAGCACCCCAGGGTACAAAGGTACTCTACTTTAAATCCCTTAATCCAGCAACCTCACCCGTTCTACAGGCAGGGATCTGGGGCACCAGGGGAGCAGAATCGGCACAGGGAAAGACCCAGAGCAAACGTAGTCTATAACTCTGCCCACTCATAGCATCAGAAAGCTCCGAATCTCCAGCCACATTAAAAGTGCAGTGCCCCAGGTGCACCCATGTCAGTGGCCTATGCCTATGGGCCATGCCAAAGATCCTTTAGATGTGGCCCATGAAGTGGACCACATCTCTTACCTTGCACCAACAAGTACATTTTTGGTGCAAGGTAAGAGATACACAGAGACAACCCCAGAAGACACAAACACTGACAAATCAAGTAGTCCCAGACGAGAGTGCAATATAATTTAACAGAAAAAATCCACAGTTTCACATTCACGTGGCATAAAATTAAAATTTATTCATTGAAACCATGCTATTTACAAATAGCAATACTGCTGCTTCTACTGCTGCTAACACATACTGGAGCTACATCCCCACCAAAGACAGCATCAGTGATACCAATAATATAAGGAATTAAAACCAAACCACTATGGCATAACCCCTTCAAAACAACAAACAAAAGGCCTCTAAGACTCATACAAATCAAACTCACCGCACCGGAAAACAAGGCCCAGCAGAACATACACCAGAACCAACCCATAAGATGGGCACTAATAAATACACGCTCAGTATGGAACAAGATACACACCATAACCGATTACATAAATGATCACCAAATAGATATAATGTGTTTGACTGAATCTTGGCTAACAGACACTGACAACATCATCCTAAACCAGCTTAATCGCCCCAACATGCATCGCTCACAACTGCCCAAGAATAAACAAAGGAGTGGAGTACTAATACTAGCAAAAGGCCACCTGAAATTCAATACAATCTCCACTAACAATACAGATGGTAGCAATACCATAACAATTGCAAACACCTCAATTTGCCTAACATACAGAGCCCCAAACACCAAGGCAGAGGAACTAGAAGGCCATCTTGGAAACAGTCTGCACACATACATTACATAAACCTTTCATAATATTATGAGATCTAAACCTAACATCCACATCCTCCAAAGAAACCAACTCCTTACTAAACGTTATGGAGGCTCTGAAATACACACAGTCGGTGAAAACCCCAACACACAAGAAAGGGAGAACTCTGGATCTCATCTTTGTCCCCAACCACATGTTGAACCACAACATCACAACCCACCCAACAGTCTCACCAGTACCTTGGTCAGATCACTATATGCTAGCTTTCAAAATCTAAAAACTAAAGCACAACACTAAACAAAAAAAAGAAGACATTCCAAAAGAGCACTGAAGATTCAAGTACTTTTATAAAGAACTCTACCTAAAAGAAGTGAAACCATGCCTAGACCTTGACATAACAGACCTGAAAGACATCGTCACCAAAAGGAATGACACCATGGCCACTGCCACAGTAGCAACATGTAAAAAAAATATCAAGAAACAAAACAGTTCACACCATGGTACGCCAACAAAATCAAAAGAATTAAAGAGAACACTTAGATTGAATGTAAATGGAGACATACAAGAGATCAAGAAGATCAACAAAAATACAAAGCCAAACAAGAATACAATGATACAATAAGAAAGTCCAAAAATAATACCACACCAACCTAATAATGAGCTTCCTCAACCAACCCAGAGAGCTTTTCAAAATAGTGTGCTCACTCACAAGAGATCCCACACAGAAGATAAGGGGCCAAAGAGGGTGCAGCAGCTGTCAAATTAATGTGCATCCTTAGAGAGAGAGAATAAAGTTCCCTTCTCAAGTCTTGCTGGAGTACCTTTACCTGGTGACCCTGTTGCATAACATCTATACCAAATCTCAGCAAGGCAACACTACAATTAAAGTATTTTACGAATGAAGAAGGAAAATACATACTGGCTGCACGTCACCCAGGATAAAAGGGTGCCCACCCATAGCTTATGCACTAGGGCTAATGATGGTGGTTGCGATAGTGCAAGTGCTGCAGATGCAGATAACATTGCTGCCACAGATAAAGGATATGGTGAACCTGTTCATGGACCCACTGTGGCAGGAGAAATTAATGGAAAAGTTAAGAGGATTAACTACAGTTAAGTGGAATTCTGCAGATAAAGATGAGATAATGTACTGCTATTTTTATGCTTCAAACCCTATATTTAAATCAAGAGGATATACAAAGAGAGTCCATCAAAAGCTGGAAGAAAAAGGAAAATTGCCATTAGAAAAACTGCAAAAACAGATACAAAATTTAAGATCTTTAATTTTAAAGATCAAAGAAAAGTAGTATGTGAATGATAACATCTTGAAGCAACTAAGGGATTCTGTGGTCAAAGAAATACAGGGAGGAGGGGACCTAGGTGAGTACCAGCAGGGGCGGCCCAAGGGGGTGCGGGGCCATGTGCGGAGACTCAGTGCAGGGCCTCATTTGCATAAGGTGCCTCATTTGCATAAATATTTGCATAATGTTACCATACACTAACTTTTAGTAAACATGCCTCTTAATGAGTGTATGGATAAAGAAAGACTAAAAGATTTCTACATTACTATAATCCAGAGCCAACCGCCAGGACATTAGGAACTGCTACGAACACTGCCCATTTAGAACCCATAGTAAAACCACCGTATCCTAACAGCACTACCGGGACTCACAAAGCACCATACTCTATCTATCAAAAGGCAACACTGCAAATATTAAACCAATACATTTCAGAGAACAACAATACATGACCTACTGGGGAAAGAGAACAAGTGGCAATGTCAAATAGGAATTACATAAACAGAATACCTCAGCTCAGTTACAGATGCAGAACACAGACCATCACCAAACAAGGAATAACAATTTAGAAACAGGAAGACAATACTTAAACTGGGAACCCCAAAAACCAAACTTGGAATGTACAACACTGTAGAAATAAAGCTATAAATTAATTTCCTCTTGTACTAAACAAAGCGCAGACGTTAATGATGCACATTTCCTAGAGCTGACATATTCCAGTTAATAAATTCAAAATAAAGAGATATTTTTCTACCTTTTGTGCATTTTTTTTCAGTTGCAATTGCTCCAGCCACTTTCTTCTGCTTTCTTCGTGTCTTCTGCTAACTCTCCATCGTCTGCTGTCCATTTGTCCTTTCTTCTCTCTTCTAGTTTTTTTCCATCTTCTCTCTACATCTGCTTTAAACATACTAATCTTTCTCCTTTTGCTCTTTCCTCATTCCTATTTCATCCACTCAAATTTTACCCCTCCATCCTCAATCCCCACTTACTCTCCCAATATTCGGCCAATTGTAGATTTGTCTTCCCTCCCACACAAAATATTTTTCCCTCTCCATTTCACTCTCCCAGCTCCATCCCATTCTAATCCTCCCCCAACATCAGCTCCCTTCTAGTTCCAGCCCCACCCAGCATCTGCTCCCTTCTAGTCCCCCCATCAGCCCATTTCCAATCCTATCCTAGCCCCACCATCAGCCCATTTCCAGTCCTAGCTCCCCCATCCATTTCCAGTCCTATCCGAGTCCCTCCATCAGCTCATTTCCAAACCCAGCCCCCCCATCAGCCCATTCCTAGTCCTTTCCTAGCCCCACCATCAGCCCATGTCAAATCCTAGCTCCCCTCCACTCAGCCCATTTCCAATCCAAGCCCCCCATGAGCCTACTTCCAGTTCTAGCCCCTCCATGAGTCCATTTCAGTTCAAGCCCCCACTACAGCCCATTTTCAAACCTATCCTAACCCCTCCATCAGTCCATTTCCTGTCCTAGCCCCCCCACTCAGCCCATTTCCAGTCCTAGCTCCCTCCCCTCACAGCCCATTTCCATTCCAAGCCCCCTCCCCATCAGCTATTTGCAGTTTAAGCCTCCCTTCCACTCAGCCCATTTCCATTCCAAGTCCCCATCCCCATCAGCTATTTGCAGTTCAAGCCCCCCTTACACTCAGCCCATTTCCAGTCCTAGCAACCCCCCCAGCCCATTACCAGTCCTAGCCCCCCCCCGTAGCCCATTACCAGTCCTAAGCCCCCCATCAGCCCACTTCCAGTTCTAACCCCCCATCACCCCATTTTCAGTCTTACCCCCCCCCCCAGCCCATTACCAGTCCTACCCCCCATCAGCCCACGTCCAGTCTTAGCTCCCCCCATAGCCCATTACCAGTCCTAACCCCCCATCAGCCCATTTCCAGTCCTAGCCCCCACATAGCCCATTACCAGTCCTAATGTCCCCCATCAGCCCATTGCCAGTCTTAGGCTATGGGGGATTAGGACAGGTAATGGGCTATGAGGGGGGGCTAAGACTGGAAGTGGGCTGATGGGGGGGGTTAGGACTGGTAATGGGCTATTGGGGGGTTAGGACAGGTAATGGGCTATTGGGGGGCTAGGACTGGAAATGGGGTTATGGGGGTTAGGACTAGAAGTGGGCTGATGGGGGGATTTGGACTGGTAATGGGCTATGGGGGGCTAGGACTGGAAATGGGCTGATGGGGGGCATTAGGACTGGTAATGGGCTATGTGGGGGGCTAGGACTGTAAGTGGGCTGATGCGGGGTTTAGGACTGGTAATAGGCTATGGGGGGTTAGGATAGGTAATGGGCTATGGGGGGGGCTATTACCAGTCCTAAGCCCCCATCCCCCCACTTACAGTCTTAGCCCCCCCATAGCCCATTACCAGTCCTAACCCCCCTCCCCCCCATCAGCCCAGCTAGATTAAAAAAAAAACACGAACTGGCTGCTGCTGCCGCTGCCGCAACAGCAGAATCGAGCACCCCGCGGGGTCCCCTCTGCCCTACAGAATCCTCCTTTCAGCATCAGCTCCCAAAGCGCGGGCTTTTCAGAGCTGCGAATTGAGAGCTTCTCCTCTCGCGGCTCTGTTAATCCCACCGCGGGGCTGATGGGATTTCCCCACGGCGGGATTAACAGAGCCGCGAGAGGAGAAGCTCTCCCTTCGCAGCTCTGGCAGCCGACGCTGAGGGAGTTGATGCTGAAAGGAGGATTCTGCAGGGCAGGGGGGGCACCGCGCGGTGCTTGATACTGCCGCTGCCACGGTGGCAGCGGCAGCAGCAGCCAGTTTGTTTTTTTAAAATCTAGCTGGTCACTGATGCAAGATGTTTTTTGCGCGGGGCCTCCCCTGAAACACGGGGCCCTTTGCAAAAAACATTCTTGCTCAATGGACGGGCCGGCCCTGAGTACCAGAAGAAAGCAAGATACAGAAAAGGAAAGAGGTTGAGGGGGAGATGGAGTTGCGAGATTTGGAACTGCAGGAGAGTGAGCTGAATGAAGGAAGGGTCAACAAATGAACTGAATTGGAGGAAACAAAGAAGGAAGAAGAAATGGAAGAGAAAGACCCAGAGGTGGAGGAATTCAAGATAAAACTCCTAGTCCATATGGAAAGAAATTAATATTCTAGGATCTAAGCAAGGGAAAGATTATCCAAACTGAATTTAACACCTAAGGCTAGAAGTATGATATTTAAGATGAACAAAGCCATATCCAGTATAAAGGGACCATTTATTGACATCACCGGAATTAATCAAATACAATATTGTGCAGCTAAAATTATTACTGCACGAATACTACCAACTAAAGTGCAGGGACAGAGAAAAAGAGAACAATAACAGTTCCTCCTTGGAAAAAGCGCATCAAAGGAAAAATACAATCATTAAGTGCAGATGTATCCCTGATGGATGGGTATCTGAAAGGATCAATTAAGGAAGATCCAAGAAATCAAGCTGAAGCATCCTGCATTAACAGAAGACCTGAAATTTATATGTTCTAACAATAAATTGAAAATAGTGTCAGAAGCACAAAAACTTCGACGATATGAAGAAAACAGGAAAGAAAGATATCAGAATAAACTATTTAGAGAGAACCTAAAACAATTCTACAGGGAATTGGTGAAGAGCATTAATATGGTAAAAGCACCTCCAACCAAAGCCGAAACTGAAACCTTCTGGAGAAAGCTATACGAGGACCCTATACAGTACAATCACAAAGCAGAATGTTTTTTCTAAATGCTTCTGTATGCTAGGTAACCAAACATCAAACCTATGGAATGGTCTGTAGTAACAAAGAAAGAGCTGGAAAGAAGGTTAAAACTGGAAGAGCCCTGGTCCATATAGTGACGACAAACTCTACCAAGACCTGGTGAACTGCAAAAATCAATTGTTCGAGCAACCAGACTCAACATCACAATGGCTTACTACCAGGAAGAACGTTTCTTCTTCAAAGGGAAACCCAACTAACTTTCCTAAAAATTATAGGCCAATAACCTGTTTACCTACAATATATAAGTTGTTTACTGTGACAGATGCAGACCAAATATACAATCACATTGAGCTCAATAACATCATGGCGATAGTGTAAAAGGGCAATAAGAGAGGAGCATATGGAACCAAAGGCCCAATAATACTGAATAAGGCCATTATGGCCAGTGCTAAGAAAGGAAGAAATCTCAGTATAGCATGGATTTGATTATAAGACAGCTTTTGACAGCATCCCTTACTCTTGAATAATACATTGCCTTGAAATGTATAAAATAAATTCTGGTTTGATAGAGTAATTAAGTTCACAATGACAATGTGGCAAGCCACATTCTTTTTGAGATATGAAGATGGTCAGTACATCATTTCTAACACTAAGATCCAGCAAGGAATATTTCAGCAAGATTCTCTGTCGCCACTTCTGTTTTGTTTAGCGCTTAATCCAATGAGTACTCTGTGGGGTATGGATTTAGCCTGAATTCTAAAGATGGTACCAACCCAGAAGCAAACTTCCCATCTGCTATTTATAGATGATCTGAAGCTCTACAGTTCCAGCAACGAACAATTAGCAGAGCAACTTTGTCTGGTGAAAAGCTTTTATGACGACATCAAAATGACTCTTGGCCTTGACAAGTGTGCCAAGGCAACCTTTTTCAGAGGAAAATTGAGCAAAATTGAAAACATCTCCCTTGCTGAGGGCTGCGACATCAAGGACCATGAACGGGAAGGCGTATATAAGTATCTCAGAATAGAGGAAGGAATGACACTTGAGCAGAAACTATTCAGAGAGATGATCAGTAAAGAATATTATAGGAGATTAAAACTGTTATTGAAAAGAGCTTTAACATCACGAATAAGATACAAGCCATCAATCAGCTGGCAATCCCTGTGGATTGGCCTCATAAAGATCTTGTAAAACTGGATGTGTGAACAAGAAAACTCCTCCGTGCTCATGAAGTAATTTACAAGAATCAGTGTATGCCAAGATTGTACATTCCTAGAGCTGAAGGAGGGCTTGGACTTATAGAGATTGACTACACCTACAGAGCTACCATCATAGGCCTCCATGCCTATTTGACAGCATCATCGGATCCAACTATGCAAAAAGTGATGAAATATGAAAGTAAATGTCCAGAATCTGTCTCCATCATCAAACCTGCTACTACTACTACTACTGAGCATTTATATAGCGCTAAAAGTCGTACGCAGCACTGCACAGACATGAACGAGACAGTCCCTGCTCATCAGAGCTTACTATCTAGTCAAGACAAACACAGAAGGTGTAGGCAGGGATAAAGCAAGGGGAAAGAAAAAAGGAGATCAGGTGAGTCAAGATCCAAACACAGCAGCGAAGAGGTGCGTTTTCAGCCTGGATTTGAAGAGGGTTAGAGAAGGTGCCTGGCATACAGACACAGGTAGTTTGTTCCAGGCGTAAGGCGCAGCAAGGTGAAAGGAGTGAAGTCTGGAGTTAGCAGTAGAAGAGAAGGGCACAGATAGAATCAGTTTGCTGGAAGAGCGAAGTTCCCGAGGGGGGTTGTAAGGAGAGATAAGAGAAGAAAGGTAGTGAGGAGCCACAGAGTGAGAATCCACAAGCGTGCATGGGAAAGGAAGTAACAGAATTTGCAAAACAAGAGAAAAAAAAACCTTCAAAAGAGTTAGATCAGTAAGCGAGGAAAAACAAGTGGCAAATGCACAAATACAGTAGAAAATCTAGAGTGTTATTCCAAGAACCTTTGGTCGATCAAGAACAGACACATGAATGGTTGAGGAGAGGTGACTTGAAACCAAAGGATGAAAGATTGATAGTTGCAGTCCAGGAGAGCAGATTACGGACAAAATGGTTTACGGCGTGTATTGAAAAAACTGGCAAAACAGACATATGCCGATTCTGTAAGAACAAGCTAGAGACAGTGACTCACCTAATAGCAGGCTGTGAAGGTCTGATGGCAGAAAATTTCTATACAGAAAGGCACAACAAAGTAGCTTTCTCCACTGGAAACTCATCACTGAAAAGCACTGGGATCATGAACCTAAAAGAATAACAGAGAATGAAGAGGTTATGATCACCTGAGACATTCTCATTCCAACGAATAAGAAACTGGATGCCAGGAAACCTTACAGAGTGGTAAGGAGAAGAATTCCAAAATGGCATTGATAATAGAAGTGTCGTTACAAAGTGATTACTCAGTGAATCACATGGAGAGGCAGAAGATCTTGAAATACCAAGAAATGCAGTCAGAGATCAAGAAAATGTGGCAGAAAGATACGGAAATATTTCCCATTCTACTGGGAGCCATAGGCTTGAAAAAAAAGAATTTTCAAGCACATCTTGACAAAACTACCCATACTTGTTACATCTTACAAACTCCAGCAGGAGGCTCTCTTTGGCACAATGCTAGTATTACACCAAGCATTAGCAGTAAACCTGAGAGACTAAGATAATACTCCACATACCCTGGCTTAGAAGTGAGGTTCACGACTGCCATAGTATGCGCAAAACTAACCTATCTGGAGAAACTACCCCGAAGAAAAAACTCTTCAAGGAATTAGATCAACAAACAAAGACAGACAAGTGGCAGATGCACAAATACAGTGGGAAATACAGAGTGTTACTCCAGGAACCCTTGGTTGATCAAGAATAGACACATGAATGGATTATGACTGGTGAACTGAAACCGAAGGATGAGAGGTTGATAGTTGCAGCCCAGGACAGCAGCTTATGGATGAGATGGTTTACAGCAAGCATTGAAAAAAATGATAATACAGACATACGTTGATTCTGTAAGAAAGACCTGGAAATGGTGACTCACCTCATAGTTGGCTGTGAAGTTCTGATCAACAAACACGAGATATAGGACTTTAATTGCAGAGTGTGTATAAATCAGCTTGTAGTCAAATACACTCCAAATACATCAAAATAAAGTAGACAATGAAGCTCAAAATTCTCTAGCAGGTATTAACAAAATGAAGTGCACCCATACTATAACATACGAGGTCTCAGACTGTGGGATTGTGTGGCCAAAACTGACCTACTAGATCTCCCAATTTTGCATCAACGACCTCCCTGAAAATGTTAGTAATAACCAGGTGCACTCTCAAATTTCACTCATCCTGCTTAAATGAGTACTAAAACATAAAAACCAAATAATCTTCAATCTTCAAATCAAAAACCATTCACTGAAAATATTGTACTCTTATCTTATTTGCTGTAGATAAACAGGCTGGCAAAAACGTTTGTTCAAACTATCAGATCACCCAACGCCGTTCACTGGCACTGCCTACGCGGTTCTCCACGCGGTTCTTCAGGGGTTAACTGTGAAAATGCCAAACTTCCAAACAACTGCTCAGCAAGTAACTGTTTAACAAAGAAAGAAAAAACAAAGTCACCTCATCTGTTTTATTCATCGCTACTAAAAACTTAGACCTTACAATAAACCATTACTACTGTCACATCTCTCAAACTCACAGAACTTACAGAATGCTGTCCACGTTCTACTCCAATACCGCACTGTTCTGTAATACCATTAACCACAGCCGGTGGAAAACGCCGCGCATGCGGGTTAACCCCACGGCTGGGCTTTAAAGTATCTCCCAATCCCCCAGGGGGTCATCTCTAAACTACATTACCCCTCCTCAATCCACAACTCCTCAACAAAAAGACTCTGCGAATAAACTCAGATCCCCTAATTGAAATTGCGCTTTATGATCACCTGGGATACTTCTATTCCAACCAATAAAAAGCTGGATGTGAGGAAGCCGGATATAGTGGTTAAGGAGAAAAACACCAGAACATCAGTAATAGAGGTGTCAGTTCCAAGCAACTACTCTGTAAATCACGTGGAGAGGCAAAAGATCCTGACATACCAGGAAATGCAGTCAGACCAAGAAAATGTGGCAGAAAGATACAGAAATAATTCCCATAATGTTGGGTGCCACAGGCTTGATAAAGAAGACTTTCCAAACACATCTTGACAAACTACCCATACATGTTACATCTTACGAACTCCAGCAGGAGGCTCTCTTTGGCACGATGCTAAGGCTCGGCATAATACTTGCAGTAAATTTGAGAGACCAAGATCATACTCCCCATGCCCCACCTTAGAAATGAGGTTCATGCCTGTCATGGTATGCGCAAAACTAATCCATTTGGAGAAACTGCCCTGAAGAAAATCAACAATGACTCACCTCATAGTTGGCTGTGAAGTTCTGATAGCAGAATATATTTATAAAAGAAAGGCACAATAAAGTAGCATGCCTTATCCTTTGGAAACTCTGTAAGCACTACAATATCACTGCACCCGAAAAGCACTGGGATCATGACACTAAAAGAATTACAGAGAATGAGGAAGTTATGATCACCTGGGATACTCACATTTTGACCGATAAAAAGCTGGATGTGAAAAAGCCAGATAGAGTAATAAAGGAGAAAAACACCAGAATGGCATTGATTATAGAGGTGTCCCTTCCAAGCAACTACTCTGAATTGTGTTGAGAGGGAGAAAATATTCAAGTACTAAGAAATGCAGTCAGAGACCAAGAAAATGTGGCAGGAAGATAACGAGTTATTTCTCAACGAGTTGAGTGCAACAGGCCTAATTAAAAGGAATTTCTAAACACATTTTGATAAATTGCCTATACACGTAACATCTTATGAAGGAGGCTCTCTTTGGCATGATGCAGTATTACACTGAGCATTAGCAGTATATTTGAGAGAACATAAGAACATAAGATATGCCATACTGGGTCAGACCAAGGTCCATCAAGCCCAGTATCCTGTTTCCAACAGCGGCCAATCTAGGTCATACGTACCTAGCAGTTTCCCCAAAAGACACAGGTTCTGCAATGCTTGTACTAGGTCAAGCATTGATATCCTGGGTCCCTTCTTAATAATGGTTTATGGACCTTTCCTCCAGGAACTTGTCCAAACCTTTTTTAAACCCAGCTACACTAACAGCCTTTACTACATCCTCCGGTAACAAATTCCAGAGTTTGATTACACGTTGAGTGAAAAAATATTTTCTTTTATTAGTCTTAAATAGTTTACCCTGTAGCTTCATTGCATGTCCCCTAGTCTTTCTATATTCTGATAATGTAAACAGTCTGTCTACGTTTACCCGTTCCACTCCGTTCATTAATTTATAGACCTCTATCATATCTCCCCTCAGCCATCTCTTTTCCAGGTTAAAGAGCCCTAACCTTTTTAGCCTTTCTTCATAGGAGACTGAGATCATACTTCACATGACAGTCATGAACCTTGCTTTTAAACCAGGTTCATGACTGTCATGATAAGCACAATATTCACCCATTTGGAAAAATTGCCCCATGAAAGTCAACAACATAAACCCACAAGAGATGGCAAACGTCTTAGAACTAAAGTCCAAAAATAACATATGCAATGAAACCCCACTACAAATACACGAAACACCACACTTCACTGAAAACAAGAGCTGGAACACCTTTGTCACTCTAACTGCAGAACATTATCTCAAAATTAAATACAATAACATCCCCCCCTAGACCCATGCCCTGTGTCATGGATCAAGTTTGCAGGAAAAGAATTAAGCCCACTCTTGCTCAGAATCACACAACTATCCCTCGCCCAGTTCATCGATGTTCGAATCCCTCGCCCAATCCAAAAGATCCCAGCATATATAGACCTATATCCAGCCTGACATTTATCACCAAAAATTAAAAAACTGTTCAACAGCAGCAACAAGACCACAGCGTGGTCCTCATGATCATGGCTTCAAACCCAACCACAGCGTGGAGACACTACTCACATCACTCTTCGAAAGACTAGTAGATAGCACAGTTACTTACTTGTAACAGGTGATCTCCGGAACAGCAGGAATTAGTCTTCACACGTGGGAGACGTCGCCGACGGAGCCCGCACGGGAATGCTCCCCAGCATCCAAAACACAAAGCCTTTGGGAGCACCCCTCGCACCTGCGCGGTGGCTTCCCACCCTTCCTACTGCCTCTCCCCAGTTGAGTTCATAGCTGAGAGAGAAGGAGAGGAAGAGGAAGGAATAGAGAGATACAACTCCTAGGGGAGGTGGGCGGGTTGTGAAGACTAATTCCTGCTGTTCCGGAGATCACCTGTTACAGGTAAGTAACTGTGCTATCTCCAGGAACAAGCAGGAATGAGTCTTCACACGTGGGGATTCCCTAGCTGAGGGTGCCAGGGGAGATCCCATAAAATGCGGAGCCCTGGCAGGCAGGCATTTTCCCAACCTGGATCCCCGGCATCCCCTGAGGGATGGAGGGTAGGAGTTGAGAAGAAAAAAGGGTTCCAGAGGAACAGCAAAACCAAAGACTACAGGGGAGAGTAGTCTTTAGAATGCAAGTCAGTATCATTAAGTATTTAATGAACTAGTACCACATAGAGCTCACCTACCGGATCGTAGGAAGGAGAACTGTGATGGAAGGTACCGTAGACTCAGTAGCGAAGTCTTCGAGGGAACTTCACAGCAGTGAAGGGGAAGTTCCAAATCCGGAAGGGCAGGAGACCCAGGTGTCAACTGGTGCAGGAGAAGAACGGCAGGTCTTCAGGAAGCTTTATGGGAAAAGCTGAGCACTCCTTCAGGGGCAGAGTCCCTAACCCTGAGGGCTAGAAGTAGAAGACTGGCCGATCTGGAGAGCCCAGTCCGGAGGAGAACAGGGGCGTACCCCTGAACCGAAGAGTACACTATCAGCCCTAGCTGAGAAAAGGAAGACATAGGGCCTGAACCTCAGGAAGAGGTGCATAACAAAAAAAAAAAAAATAGAAGCTGTTGACTTCACAGCAGCAAGTTGAGTATAACCGGTCCCAGATATCGAGCTGTAAGAAAATAGGCAAGCGGACTGGTCGGACCCCGTAAGGAGTAAACGCAAGTACCTGCAATAGGGAGATAGATGGAAATACACAGGGTGCTGTGGACATCTCCCAGTGGGCGCCTACCGATACAGATAAATATGTAATATATATCTAGGTAAGTAGGGCAGGGAGAGTGCCCAGGTACTAAAAACATGTATGCCGAGGAACATACATACGGGAGTATAATACTGATAAGTCGGACCTGCCACTGATCCACAGAAGAACGCCCACCTGGGAAGGTGGCGGGAAAGATCCATCCAAGAACAAGGGGTGGGGGGGGTCTATGTCTGTGGAGCAGTGGCAGATCAGCGAGATTAACAGTACGGTTGCGTGAGGGGCACATAAGGGGAAAGGTCTACGATGTGTCCCCATGGCAGGCACGCAGAAAAGAACTTGTCCCCCGCACCAAACGGGAGACAAGAGGGTATAGTCATTGATAGCCATGGAGTGACTAAGAAGTCCATTCCCTCATATGGAAAAACCCTCAGATACAAGGGTCCCTGCCTTATGGGAAGCTGCTCTGAAGACTGCAGAGGGCAGCGTGCAGGAGGCGAGGGAAACTGACAGGGGTCAGAGACGTCGCCCCATCCCGGAAGCTAGAACGAAACCCGCGGGGAGTGGCAATACGCCAGGTAGCAGAGCATCTGGCAGAAGCAGTAAGCACTCTTGGTGACTCCTGCACGCACAGTAACTGACAAGAACAAGGGGAAAGGTCTACACTGGGAGAAGAAATTTCGGTATGGCATCTGCTCAAGCAGGGGAACCCTGGAAGAGAAGGGTTCGAGGGACATACCTAAGGGTAAGTTAGTTGAAGGAAAGAAGTCCCTGGGGCCAGAGCTATCATGGAAGAGCGGTGACCTCCCTTTTCCAACAATGAAGAGGGAATACCGTAACCCCCGGACAAGCATCCGAACCACTTGCCATACTGAAAACGAACCCCAGAGTAGAGCTAGAAGAATAAACTTCCGGTAGAGAAGTTAATCGTAGGCCGCCGCATACAAGAGCCTAAAGCTGCTTGGTATGAGCATCCTGGCACGGGCCCGGGAACCGCCGACCGGAGTGAGACGTCCTTTGCTTGGGCGCACCTGGCGGGTGGGTGGACGGCTGAAACTTTCTCTTCCTCGGGAAAGGAGGTCTGGCAGGACATTTCCTACCCCCGGGGGGAAGAGAGGACTTAGGATGGCTTCCAGTGCTATGAAGGTCAGCGGAGCACTGAGCAACTTGACGTAGCGCTTCGCTATTGAAGAGGTTTTCTCCAGCACACGGAGAATTACCCAGATTATGTTGTGCCCATCTACACAAGTCGGACGCCTGCAGCCAGGCTGTACGACGCGCTCCAATGGCAATAGCAGAGGACCTTCTAACAGACTGAAAGGAGTCTAGAGAAGCACGAGAAAGGAACCCAGAGATATTCCTGCAATGATAAAGAAGCAAGGAATATTCAGAGGCCTTAGTTGCAGACAAAAAGGGAGACAAGAGAGATAATCTCTCGGTGACCTCCCGGAGTGTCAGGCTCATATAAAACATATATGAAATAATTCTGGAAGCCAACATGGACGTTTGGAAGGTCTGACGCCCAAAGGTATCCAGCGCTTTAGAGGCACGACCGGGAGGGCGAGAAGAATGTTTCTTCTTACTTCCGACCCTCCGCAGCGCCGATTCCACCACAATGGAATGATGTGGAAGCTGGTGCTCCTGAAAACCCGGGGAGGGGAGCACCCGATACTGAGCATGCATGGCTGTAGACAGTGCAGGAACCCTCAAAGTCGAACGCCAAACCCCCAGCAGAAGATCCTGCAGGGAAGGGTGTAGAGGAAGCATTACGGCTGCCTGTTCCGCAGGACCTGGACTTAGGGAAGGACCCGGGATAGGAATGGCAAGCAAGTCCACCATGTCAAGGAGAAAATCCTGAAAAGACGGCTCTCCCAGAGGGGCTATTCCGGGGAAGGCTAAGGCGGAAGGTGCCGCCTGGACACCAGAAGACCTAGCGGACTGGTGCCCACTGGACAGAGAAGGACACCAACAGTCCCGATTCGAGGCAGTTAGTACTGCGTCTTCGGTTCCGGGAATTGATCCCCAGCTAGGCATCGACGGGGTCGATGGCACTGATGGAACCGCAGGAATCGGCCTCGGCCCCGACCCCGGCCTCAGGGACGGCACTGCCCCCGGCGATTGGAGTGGTTCCGAGGCACCCGGAGAGCAGTGGTCAGTAATCTCTGCACTGTGTCACCCGAAACGTGTCGTAACCAAGCCTTCTAGGCTGGGTATCGACTCGCGACAGGGCATCGAACCGAGCGAGGAGACCGACCCCCTCCTAGAGGGCCCCAGCTGCGGTGGCGGTGTCGGCGATGCCGAGCCTGGAAAGCGAATCGGAATCGCATCGATCGGTGCCGCAGGCATCGAGGAGCCCCGAGAACGAAGCTCGGTGAAGGGGGAGACACCCGACACCAGCGACGACTGCGGGAGATAGGTACCGCTAGACGCCGGGACTCCTCTCGAGCCTGTCTTACCGAGAGGAAAACCCCTCCGGGGCTTACTAACCAGCCCCAAGGGTACCCAGGTAACCCGACGACGAGCCCCGGCGGGGAGTGAAACGCACAACCGTGGCGCCGACGCCGGGGCGCCGGCACTTTTTGATGCCGGAACCAACCCCGTTGTTGGTCGGGATGACGGAAAACCCGGCTGGGTCGAATCGATCGAAGTCCCCGAGGCCCCCCTTCTAGCGACGAGCGGAGCACTCGACGTCCGCATCGATGCCGGGGGATCGCCCGTCCGGGACAGATCGATAGGTCCCGAAGGTACCTGGGGAGCCAGGTGGCGATCCCTGGTGAGGAGTGGAGCACTCGATACCGATGCCGGCGCCGGGGAGGCGGTGCCGCTCAAAGCCGGTACCACCCCCGCGCAGGACTGGGATGCAGGAAAGCCAGTCCGGGCCGAATCAATTGGCCCCGAAGGTACCGAGGGCACCAGATGACGATCCCCGGCGAAGAGTGAAACACTCGATACTGACGCCGATGCCAAGGAATCGGTACCGCCCGAAGCGGGTACCACCTCCGCGCATGGCTGGGATGCAGGAAAGTCAGACTGGGTCGAGTCGATCGGCCCCGGAGGCGCCGAGGACACCAGCTGATGATCCCCGGTGAAGAGTGAAACACTCGACACCGACGCCGATGCCAAGGAATCGGTACCGCCCGAGGCGGGCACCACCCCCGCGCATGGCTGGGATGCAGGAAAGTCAGACTGGGTCGAGTCGATCGGCCCCGGAGGCGCCGAGGACACCAGCTGACGATCCCTGGCGAAGAGTGGAACACTCGACGCTGACGCCGATGCCGGGGAATCGGCACCGCTCGAAGCAGATACCACCCTCGAGCATGGCTCGGGAATGTTCTGTGAGGAGCGAACCCCAGGAACAACCCGAAACCCCACGGATGCTTTGGAGCCCGAAGACTCCCGCTGGGGTTTATTTGCCAAGGAGGACTCGAGGGGGAGGCCGGAGCCATCATCATGCCGCGCATGAGACTCACCCCTCAAGACTTGGCTAGTCTTAACAGACTGTTGTGTGGTTACCTGATCCTGGAGAGAAGAGAAAACCGATGACCGCACCTTAGGAGGAAAGACGTCATCGAGGGACACCCGAAAAAGGGAAGGTCTTCTCCCGATACTGAAGCCCAGAGGACCAGGGGAAAAAGGATCAGGGCCCAAACAGGAGAGGCACTAGGCACTGGAGTCTAAGTAAAAAACGAAGTCTCCACAGTGAGGGCACTTCTTAGGGGAAGAAGGCTCCATGCTGGAAAGCCCGGTAAGCCTCAAAAGGACCAGAGGGAAAGAAGTTCCCTCAAGTGATTAAAAGAAGAAAAAACACCGGTGCCACAAGAAACAAGAAAGGAAATGAAAAAGAAAAAAAAAGTTTCTGCGGTAGCAGGAGGTACGTCCTGCTTGCTCCGCGGAAAACGAAAAACTGGGGAGAGGCAGTAGGAAGGGCGGGAAGCCACCGCGCAGGCGCAAGGGGTGCTCCCAAAGGCTTTGTGTTTTGGATGCTGGGGAGCATTCCCGTGCGGGTTCCGTCGGTGACGTCTCCCACGTGTGAAGACTCATTCCTGCTTGTTCCTGGAGATGGTATAGATAACATAAGACAAGGCTTCATATTAATCTTTCTAGATGTCTCAGTGGCATTCAACACAATAAACCACCATACTCTAACACAAAGGCTACAAGAAATAGGCCTAAGAAACACCACTCTGAAATGTTTTCATGCATATCTAAATAACTGCCAACAGCAAGTTAGAAACAGAACACACAAGTCAAGACAATTTGGACAACAGCAAGGAATTCCATAAGGCTCATCCCTCTCCTCACTGCTATTCAACATATATATTCAGCCACTATGTGACATAATAAATGATCATAAATGTGCTATATCAATCTACACAGATGACATAATGATGTACACACCATTTAACACAGCCAAACCAGAATACACAGTAATAATAAATTGCTTTGAGGCAATGGTGCAATGGCTCAATAAACACAACCTAAACATAAATACCACTTTGACCCAGTGAAAAGCAGGATATAAATACAGTTAAATAAATAAAATAAACTACAAAAAAACCTAGGTCCTTGGCATCACCAGGAATACAACATTCACCCTATCACCATCTAAAAGAATATCGAACAACATAAGAACATAAGATATGCCATACTGGGTCAGACCAAGGTCCATCAAGCCCAGTATCCTGTTTCCAACAGTGGCCAATCTAGGTCATACGTACCTAGCAGTTTCCCCAAAAGACACAGGTTCCGCAATGCTTGTACTGGGTCATTGAACAATGAACTGGCAGTTGAGCATGAAGTAAAATACTTGGGAGTCACACTGAACCAAAACCTGAACCTGCAGTCACACATCAGCAGAACAACGAGAACAGCCTACTACAAAATTAGGGTCCTACAAAAACTAAGACCATTACTCAGCCACAACGATTTCTGAACAGTATGCCTAGCCACCATAACACCTCTTCTAATATACTGTAGCAAGGTCTCCCAAAGCATACAATATATCACGTATAGATGGCCCAAGTACGTATAATAGCAGGGACCTCAAGGCACAACCACATAACATCCATCCTAAAACAGTTACTCTGGCTCCCAATACATACACATGTCAAATTCAAAACCCTATTCACGGTATTCAAGATCCCACACTAGACATTATTCGATACCCTCCAAACCCTAATCCAAAAAAAGACAGAAAATAGACAAAGAAGAACCAACAATAAAAATTTGATTGTCACCCCCACCAGTAAAACTAAGAGCAAGCAAACATGCAATCACTATTCGCGCCATCACTATGGAACTCACTCTTAGAAGACCTAAACTCCATGTGTGACACCCAAGACTTCAGAAAGAGACTAAAAACATTCCTATTCACCAAGCACTTTGGAACAGATACATAACATCTATCCACCAGGACCCACACTGCATGTAATGTTAGCATAACCCATCACTGTAATCCACATATTTAATTGTACATTCCAAGTTGTACTCATCTCTGTTAAATGTACCTAATCTAATTCCACTGTAAACTGCTTTGACTAAATGATGAAGTGACATAGAAAACCTAAGTTATGTACCTTCTCAGATCTGAAACACATCGACCAGTTAAGCATGATACTTTTTTAAAAGCACTCTGTCATCTAATTCCCGATTTTTAAAATCAACTGAGAAGTCAGGGAGACATCTTTCATAGCACCATCTGGAAGCTTATCAACATATTTGATCAAAAATTGTTTCAGTTAAAACTATGTACTTGAAGTTAAAGCATTAAGAGTAGCAATCTGACAAGATCAGATCCAGGTTCCCTGCCTCAGCTAAATGGTGCACTTTTTTTTATTTTGAAAATAAGTTTCCTATAAAAGACTTTTTTTTTTTTTTTTTAAAAGAGGGAGACAATATTTTATAGACACGAAAGAAAAGAATTTTGATACCCCACAGATATATCTGGTTTACAATTTTTTCCAAAGGACAATGTTTAAAGAAAAAGTGTATCATGTTAGAAATGACTTTAAAAGAGTGTGCTGCTGTTTCCACATCAGATTACAACACTCGCCTTTTGAAAAAGAACTTTCCCAGATCCTGCATCCTCTACAATCAACCCAACATGGCCATCTAGCAGAGATGACTTTCCCCTTCTTAATTTTTTTCATCCTTACATTCTCTCTGACCTTTACACTGATGCATTAGAATGATAAGAAGGTGACAGAAGAAACATTACTTCTGGTAATGATTAACAACTCAAGTTTCAGTTCAGTCTTTTGATGCGAGTTTCAAAATGTTTGATTATTTTAACTTAAAATGTCTTATGATCCTGGAATGTTCTGAACTTCCTTTTTTAGTGTCTTCATCATAAGTGTCTGTAAAATGCTCCCCCATGGAGGTGTTGCACAATTCTTCTTGATGACATGTAATTTTCTCCTTCCCTCTTGTCGGCAATATTCACTTCCAGTTCTCAAAGACCCCAAATGAATCAGGTCCACTGCATGCAAATCACATGCATATTCATTAAGAATATCCTGAAAATCCAGCTCATTTATGGTCCTTGAGAACTGGATGTGAATGTAATAAACTGGTAAGGACCCTAAGGTGTGTCTTTGAGTCAATGCTGACTCCTGGAAACCCAGCCCCTGAGTGTTCTTGGTAATGTGTGATCAAAGGTAGATTGCAATGAGGCAATGAGTTTGCAGCTCCTGTAATTCCAAGGTGGTCACCCATCCAAGTACTAGCCAGGTCTGAACCTGCTTGGCTTCAGGGGTAAGGCAAGAGCCAGTGGTGTAAATTACAATGAGGGGCCCCCAAGCAAAATTTTACTGAGGGGCCTCCCATTGTTGCAACGGTTTCATCTCACCCTGTGCAACCCCCCCTTCATGTGGTGCCCCCCATCAGTGCTGCGTACATCTTGTAGCGCTATACAAATGCTTAGTAGTAGTAGTAGAAGTAATAGTAATGTGACAACGGCAAACTTACTTTGTTGTGTTTGCTGTGCTGCCTCAGCTCCTGTAAGTTCCCCGCAGGCCTAGCGGCTGTTCCCAGCTGGGCTGAAGTCTCATAGCGTGGTTGTTATCGCAAGACTTCAGCCCAATGAGGAACAGCTGCTGGGCCCTCGACAGACTTGCAAGAGAAGAGCAGCGCAGCAAACATGATAGAAAAAGTTTACCGCCGCTGTGTAGGCTCCCTTTCTGCCCAGGCCTCTCTGCATTGTGGGGGCTGCTTGGGTGGAATTTATGCCACTGGCGAGAGATGGTTCATTCAGAACAGCTGAAGACTCTGGACATGAATACCACTGTTTTAACTTCTGGCCTGTTTTGCCATTGCGTCCTTATCACAAGGGATGAGCATCCTTTCTCCTCAAGGACTTATTTTATTTATTTATTTATTTATTTATTTAACATCTTTTATATACCGCACTATTTATAATCAGCGCGGTTTACATAGAACAAGAAAACATCAGACAGAATACAATATCTGAGTATTATACATATAACAGGCACAATAACTTGGGTAAACCGGGGTAATTAATTAAAACAAATAGTAATTTGTTTAGGCACCCCACAAAGAATATGCATTGTATGCAGATAGACCATATGTATATTTATTGTGAGGACTGAGTTTGCCCACCAAGTCTCATTGGCTAAACACACCAGATGTGAGGGCAAGAATACATTTACACAGACATAAAATTACATGTCATAAATAAGAGCTAGGCAATAACTTTGTGA
Organism: Ichthyophis bannanicus; assembly: GCA_033557465.1. Lineage (NCBI taxonomy): Eukaryota > Metazoa > Chordata > Amphibia > Gymnophiona > Ichthyophiidae > Ichthyophis > Ichthyophis bannanicus. The sequence goes on along the minus strand of CM066032.1, from coordinate 303,477,274 downwards.
AACATAGAAACAAAAAATGAGAGCAGATAAAGACCATATGGTCTATCCACTCCGACTACTAAGCTCTATAATCCCTTTCTCTTTCAGAGATCCTCTGAACATGTCTCATGCTTTCTTGAATAAAAGGATAGTCATCACCATCTCCACTGGCAGGCTATTCCTGTCAGTAAAGAAATATTTCCTTAGATCACTCCTGAGTCTATTCCCTTTTACCTTCATCCTACGGCTCCTCACTCAAGAGCAGGTATTCTGAATCTAGTCCTTGGGTTTTCAGAATAATCACAATGAATATGCATGAGAGAGAGATTTACTTATTTATTTATTTATTTTCTTTAACAGGTTTTCTATGCCACCTTAGGGCCAAGGCGGTTTACAGAGAACAATTAACAATCTCAATTGAGAAACAGTTACATAGAACATAATGGAATATAACTTGGAGTTAACAGAAATGGGGGTAACTTATTTAGAGGGATGGGGAAAATTATTTTCTAGAGTGTTATATGGTTTCATTGGTGCCATAGTGCTCAATGAAGAGGTGTGTCTTTAGTAGCTTCTTGAGGTCTTGGGTTGTCTGAGCGGAGCGCTTTGGAGCTGGGAGTGAGTTCCAGATTGAGGGGGTGAAGATGGTGAAGGCTTTGTTATTTGCTGGGTATATTTTGTCTTGAGCAGAGGTATGACTAATAGGTTTTGGGTGGTTGATCTTCTCTTGTTGTGGGAGCTCTTTTGATAAGTGGGTTGAAGCAGGGTGCGGATAAATTGTGAATGATTTTGTGGGTAGTCGTTATCACCTTGTGCTTTATCCTTTGTACTATTGGTAGCCAGTGTAGGATCTTGAGGGTGGGAGTGATATGCTGGAGTCTTGACGTGCCTATTAGTAATCTGGCTGCCATATTTTGGGCTATTTGGAGGGGGTAGAAAATGTGCTTTGGGAATCCTTGGTATCGGATGTTGCTGTAGTCTAGGTTGGGTGTTATGATGGCTTGGAAGACTATTTTGAAGTCGTTGAGGTGTAATAGCAGTCGTAGTGATTTCATCTTGAGGTATGTGATGTTGGCTGCTTTCTTGATGTGGGAGTGCATGTTGAGGTTCCTGTTGAGTGTTATTCCTAGGTATTTGATTTTGTCTTTTATCGTGATTTCAGTGTTTTGAGTGTTAGCTTTGCAGGTTGGGAGAAGGCATCTCTTGTGACCAGTAGGGCCAAGGTCTTGTTGCTGTTTACCTTGCTGTTATGCACCTAGGGAAGAACAACCCAAACTATGGTTACACGATGCAAGGTTCCACATTAGGAACCACCACCCAGGAAAAAGATTTAGGCGTCATTGTGGATACCATGTTAAAACCCTCGGCCCAGTGTGTAGCGGCGGCCAAGAGAGCAAATAGAATGCTAGGTATGATAAGGAAAGGAATGGAAAATAAAACAAAGGATATTATAATGCCTCTATATCGTTCCATGGTGAGACCGCACCTTGAATATTGTGTGCAATTCTGGTCGCCGTATCTTAAAAAGGATATAGAGTTATTAGAAAAGGTTCAGAGAAGAGCCACCAAAATGGTAAAGGGGATGGAAGGATACTCCTATGAAGAAAGGCTAAAAAGGTTAGGGCTCTTTAACCTGGAAAAGAGACGGCTGAGGGGAGATATGATAGAAGTCTATAAATTAATGAGCGGAGTGGAACGGGTAAACGTAGATCGATTGTTTACCTTATCAGAATATAGAAAGACTAGGGGACATGCAATGAAGCTACAGGGTAAACTATTTAAGACTAATAAAAGAAAATATTTTTTCACTCAACGTGTAATCAAACTCTGGAATTTGTTACCGGAGGATGTAGTAAAGGCTGTTAGTGTAGCTGGGTTTAAAAAAGGTTTGGACAAGTTCCTGGAGGAAAGGTCCATAAGCCATTATTAAGAAGGGACCCAGGATATCAATGCTTGAACCAATACAAGCATTGTGGAACCTGTGTCCCTTGGGGAAACTGCTAGGTACATATGACCTAGATTGGCCACTGTTGGAAACAGAATACTGGGCTTGATGGACCTTGGTCTGACCCAGTATGGCATATCTTATGTTCTTATGTTCTTACTTTTTTGAGGAGGTCAGTGATGGCTGAGAAGCAATCGGAGATGTTAGAGAAATCCAGAGCTAGGGTGTGAAAGGGTGTGTAGAAGATCATGTCGTTTGCATAGAGGTGGAAATACATGTTGAATCTTCTGAATAGGATGTTGAAAAGAAGTGCTGACAGGGCTGATCCTTGGGGTATGCCTTGGTTTATGCCGAATTGGTTGGATTTCAGGAAGCCAATTTTTACTTGAAGTTGGTCAGTGAGGTAAGAGGAGAACCATGTTAAGGTGTTTTTTCAGAGGCCCATGTTCTTCAGTCTGGGGAGTAGTGTTGTGTGAGATGGAGTCGAAAGCTGCACTGATGTCAAGGAAAATCATTGCAAAATCCTGATGTGGTTTGTCCAGGTCTTTGATTACTGTGTCAAAGAGTGTGGTGAGGAGGAAGCCATGTTGTTGAGGGTCGAGGGCTGCGTTGGTATCAATGTAGTTCTGGAGTTGGCGTTGCACTGTTCTCTCTATTACCTTTGCTAGGAAAGGGATGCTTGCTATTGGGCAGTCTGAGCTTGGGTCTGATTGGCTGAGAGACAATTTCTTGAGGATGGATCTGATAGAGGTTTGTTTTAGAGCAGGAGGTAGGTATCCTTGTTGGAGGGAGGTGTGGACAATCTTTTGTATTGTTGTGGATAGCTCTGTTCACAGTGATTTTATCCAAGAGACTAGGCATGGGTCAAGTGGTGAAGTGGTGGTATTGAGGTCTTTGATGATGTCTGTGAGATCAATTGAGATCAGTCTGAAGGTGTCCCAGCTGTTTCTGTGAGTTGGCTCATTGTATGGGTGGGGCAGAGGGGTAAGGAACTGGAGTTGGGAGGGAGCGTTTGTTGTGTAGGAAGTTCATCATGCCCTTTGGGTCAAGTAGTGGTTTGGTGTTCATTGCAGTGGGGTCTTTTGTAAGGGCAGAGACTATTGAGACTAGTTCTCAGGGTCAATTGAAGGATTTCTTAATTATGTTGGTATAATATTCCTTTTTGCTGCTTTGGATGAGGCTGTAGTAGTCTGTCAGTTTTGAGGTGTAGTGATCCTTGATTTGTCTGTCTCTGTTCTTTTCCATTTTCTCTCAATAGTTCTCAGCTATCGTCTGATGGCTTTGATTTTTGGGAGTACCATGGTGGTGGTTGTAAGTAGCTTGGGAGAACCATTGGTTGTCGTGATGTGAAGGTGGCAACGTTGGATATCACGGTGTTCCAAAAGTGTATTATGCTGTCCAGGTCTTGGATGGCGGGGTCTAGGATAGGGGAGATTTAAAGCAATGTGTTGGTGTGGGGATTGCGGGGTGATGAATCCTGCTGGTAGGGTAAAGGATATCATAGCATGGTTGGACCTAGGGACTGGGTTGATTTGAATGTTGAATTGGGCTGTTGGAATGTGGCTGGGTGCAAATATAAGGTCTAGAGTTGCTCCTTTGTAATGTGTAGGTTCCTTGACGAGCTGGTGCAAGTGAAGTGCTTCCATGGCATTGGTGAAGGTCAAGGCTTGCTTATCTGAGGTGGATGGAAGGTTGAAGTCTCCGAGGAGGAGGAAGTGTTTGTTGGTGGCTGACTGTGTACAAGCCACATCAAGGAGGTCTGCGAGGTCATCTGTCTTCAAGGATGGTGTCCGGTATGTGAGGCAGATTGTGAGGTGGTCAAGAGTTTCTGTGGAATGGGAGTGGAGTGTGGGGAGGTTCAGGTACTCTTTTGCCATGATGAGGATGCTTTCTCCTTTCCTGTTTGCTCTCAGGCAGTTGAAGAGTTTAAAGTGGGGGAGTAGTGTCTGGTTGAGGAGAACATTGTCTGTTGAGGACATCCATGTTTCAGTGATGAACATAAGTTGATGTTGTTGCCGAGTATGTAGTCCAGTATTATGGGGGTCTTGTTGCGGATGGAGAGGGTATTTATTAGAGTCCCCTTGATGGGGTGGTGGGGTTGTCTTTGTTTGGGTGATAATTATTGCATAGAGGGTCTGATTTCAAGCAAACAGCATAGGGGTGCGCGGTGGCTTAAGGTTTGTGGCTGGGGTGAGGTGTCTGGGACTGTAAAGAGTAGGAATGTTGTTTTAGATTTTTGCCACAGACAAGGGTAGGAGGAGATAGAGGATGGTGAGTATCGCCACTGAGCATGTTAAGCATGGGTGGAGCATTGTGTGGTATCTTCTGCAAGTTGGATAGTGGTTTTCTGCTTGAGGGGTGGTTTCTCAGGCGACGGGCGCTTTATGCTGTTGTTGCTTGTCTGCTCTGATTTTATTTATTTATTTAACAGTATTTCTAAACCGCCTTATCTTAATAATCAAGGTGGTATCACAGCAAACAATCAGGTCAAGTGAGTGTGTTATACATGCAGTGGGGGGGAAATTGAGTGTGTGTTGTGTTGTGTGCTAGATTGGTATGAGCTATGTACAGAGTGGGCTATATACAGTGGTGCAAAAACATATTCGATACATACATTGGTTAGGCGGAATCATGTGCTGTTATTCATTCTCTGAAGTTATGTGATGTGTCCATAGTGTTCTATGAACAGCATGGTTTTCAGCTGTTTTCTAAAGTCTTTGAGGTCTGTAGCGGCCCTCAATTCGTCCGGGAGTTTGTTCCATATTGTTGGAGCGGCCATTGAGAGTGCTCTGTCTGTTGTGTCCTTGCGTGTGTGTTTGTATTCACTTGGGGTGCTGACTCGCTTTTGCTGCTGTTAGCTGTGGGAGGGTTTTAGAGGTGCATAGTTAGTGTCTACTGCTCCTAGCCTACGGTTCCCACCTAAGGGACATGCCAAAGGGCCCGCTGGCAAGGCCTTCAGGCACATGGGCACCTTGGCACACTGCCTTTTAACATTGAAACTCGCCAGGCTGATTGGGCTGCCGGTGGGGAGTGGGGAGGAGCTTACCTGCCCGCTATCTGCAGGGACCTCTACAAGACAATAGAGGCAGTGCATGCAAATCTCTCTCATGCATATTCATTGTAGTAAGAAACCACAAAGGGAGCAAAGCACACTCGCAAAGGATAGCAAAACAGAGTGAGGTGAATTGTGTATGGTGGTCGCAGGTGCTTTGAGTGAAAAGTCCCCTACGTGTTTAAGAAATACATATTATTACCTATTTTTTTATTGTTTATGTATTCATTTATTTATTGCTAGTTCACATTATGTATTTCTGTTTTATTGTTTTTAATATTATTTGTAACGTTGTTTTTATTTTTTAGCTAGATATGTCCGGAGGACTGGGTGGAGAACCACTGCTCTAGATTTGCCTACTATGCAGGTATTTAAATGTCTCCCTTCTTTTCTCTAAAGTATATATAGATCTTTAAATCTGTCCCCATATACCTTTTGATGAAGACCACTGACCAATTTAGTAGCTGCCCTTTGCCCCGACTCCAGCCTGTGTTTATATCCAAAGGGTATGTCTATTAAGCTGGGCTCATGGTTAACCCGAACTGTCTGCAACTAGGTCCCACGTTAGTCAATGGGACCTAGTTGCAGATAACCCATGTTAACCGTTAGTCTGACTTAGTAGACATACCCCAAATGAGGTCTCACCAAAGATTTATACAGATGCACTATTGCTTCCTTTTTCCTGATGGCCATTCCTCTCATGCACCCAAGCTTATTTCTGTTTTTTGCTGTGGCTTTTTTCTGGTTGGCCACCTTAATATTATCAGGTACAATCACCCTCCAACCCCGCTCTTCTTTCGGACACAGAATTACTCACCCCTCTATTGTACTGTTACCTTGAGCTTTTGCAAACCAAATGCATGAACCTGTATTTCTTAGCATTAAATCTCAGCTGTCAAATTCCAGACCATTCCTCAAGCTTTGCTAGATTCCTTCTCATGTTATTCACATCTTCCAGTACGTCTACCTTTTTCCAGATTTGGTCATTTGCAAAGAGGCAAGCGTCTCCCAACAGCCCTTCTATAATATCTAGAAAAATGTTGAAAAGAACAGACCAAGGACCGATCCCTGTAGCACACCACTGCTAATGTCTTAATCTTTAGAGTGAACTCCATTTGCCACTCCCTTTTGTTACCTCACACTCAACCAGTTTCTAACCCAGGTCATTCACTTTAGGGTCCTTACCAGCTTATTCATAAGTTGCTTATTTGGAATTGTGCTAAAAACATTGCAGAAATCTAAGCAAAATGGACCCGATAGCGGAGACAGCTAGCGCAATTACAGCACCTAGCCATCCCCACTGAACACAAAATCCGGAGATTCAATTCTGGGGCCAGATTCGGCCACCGGCCTTGAATATCTCAATCTGCCACAGAAGTCAGAAGCTAACCAGGTAATGGAGATATTCAGCCGCTGCCCGGTTAGCTTCAGCGGCAAACGTTAGGACAGCTGCTGAGGGATAACTGAACAGTGGCTGAATATCCCTGCTGACTGGTTATCCCCAGATACTGCCCCCAGAACACCCTAATGCTGATTGTGTAACATTGGGGCATATAGCATTGGTTAGTGCCACTGAATATCCTGCTTAGGGGCATTTATTTATTTTATTTAACAAGCTTTTATATACAAGGTTATATTTACATGGTTTACAGGTCTGTATATTGCGGCCACCATATTTAGTGCTTTTCACCAATCCAATTCTCTGGTCACCTAATCAAATAAATTGATTAGATTTGTCTGACAAGACCTATTTCTAGTAAAACCATGCTGCCCCCATCAGCCTATTTCCAGTCCCACCCTCCCCAAATCAGCCCATTTCCAGTGCTAGCCCCCCCCCATCAGCCCATTTCTAGTCCTAAACCCCCCCTCCCCTCCGGAAGAGTCCCACGCCTGCCTGACCAACTTCAAAGGGAGCCAGGAAGGCCCAAAGCCCGGCACCCCAGCTCACCTCTGCAGAGCTGCGAGAAAGAAGGAAAACGCTGTTCTTTCCCGTGGCTCTGTTAAAGTTAAGCCCACCGGCGCGCTGAGTGTCGGGAGCATTTCCTGTCTTGCGTGAGACAGGAATTGCTCTTGTTTACCCTCCCGACACTTGGCATGCTCAACCTTTATAGAGCTGTGGGAAAGGAAAACACCATTCTTTATTGTGGCTCTGCAGAGGTGAGCTGGGGCGCCAGGCTACAGTCCTCCCCGGCTACCTCTGAAACGGGGCCTCCTGAGGCACGGGGTCATGTGCGGGAAAATTCCCACACAATGGATGGGCCAGCCCTGGTGGTTAGTGCAACAGCCTAGCACCCAAAAGATCTGGGTTCGATTCCTAGTGGCAGTCCTTGTGACCTTGGGCAAATCACTTTACCCTCCATTGCCTGTTTTGAAATTAATTGTAGTGGTCACATTTTGGGCTAGTTGTAAGGTATTGATGGTCTTTTTAGGGAGACCTTGCAGTAAGCTGTTACAATAGTCCCAGTGTGGGGTTATAAATTCCTGGGCGACTGTTTGGAAATCACTAGGTTCTAAGAGGGGTCTGAGGTTCTGGATGATTCTTAGTTTAAAGAATATACGGTAGTCCTGGCTGTTTGTTTTATATGAGATGTCATACTGAGGGATTTGTCTAGAACGATTCCCGGGGTATTTCACCTCCTGCTTTACTGAAAGTATGGTGTTTTGTATGTTCAATTCAAGGGGGGAATGAAGCTGAAATTTCTTGTTGTGAACATAATTTCAGTTTTTTTAAAGTTGATATGGAGGTTGTTTTTACCCAGCCAGGATTCCGCCTCAATGAAGTCGATCATATTGTTGTAAATGGGTTTTTTTATGTTTACAGGAGTAAATAACATAATATCGTCTGCATATATGAGATATTCAATTTTTTTGTCTTTTGAAAATTGAGCAGATTGGCTGAATGTAAAGGTTGAAGACAAGGGCTGACAATGCTGAACCCTGTTCTTGAGGAAAGGACGTGGAGGATTCAAGGTTAATTCTTACAGATTGAGTATTTCTACTCAAAGAATATTTGCCCTGTTCTTCCTTCTATGCTAAGCCCTGACTGAGTTTAAAATTTATATTGAAAGCTCTCTGGTGCTACTAAACCCTGACTAAGTTCTAAAATACACAGATTTATTGGCTTTAACCCAAATAATTCTCTTTTCCCCAAGATTTAGAGAATTTCCCAGAAGCAAATACTTACAAGTGCAGATTTCTTTCCAGCAGTAGCAGTCCCTGTTGGTAATCCTTCAAGACCTTTGGCGTGTAAAGCATGGAAATACTTTTGAAATTTATCCTCTCTACGCACTCACCCATTATCAAACAAAAATAGATCTCCTGAGTCTCTGGCCACTCTATCTTGGATAAACAGAGAAAAATGATGGCAGATAAAGATCATAAAGTAGCATGATTGTTGTGTTAGTCCACTCAACTATACGGAAATAAAGCTTTCCACATTCAAAAGCACCGAAGTTCTAGTATCTCACCCTCCCATGTGGGTTCTGTTACCAGTTGCTAGAACAGTTTTCCTCGTAGAGAATCCAGGATCTCCCTACTTCCAGAGGACACTGCAGCCAGGATGTCCTAATCAATATCCTGAAAATATCTATCAATAGTACTTCCATTTTATAGCAATATTGTGAATGTCATCTTCAATTAAATGTCTATTTCTTCTGCTTGCGAGGTTGGTCTGTACATCACTCCATTGTAAACAGATAGTCCAGTCCTTCTTTCCAGGTTAACCCACATTGATTCCTCCTTACCTCATAACCTCTACATTCAGTTGCTTTAATTTTTTTTTTCAGAAATAGGACCATAGCATTAATGACCTTATGACCAAAGTGCTACAAATAAAATTCAGAACAATCCAGCAATGCAAAACATTTGAATTTAAAATGATAAAACACTTTGAAGGACATAAAAGGACTTAAAGACTTGGGTTTTTAATCACTATCAGAAATAATTGTTTCCTCCCTATTACTTTCTTATCACTCTAACACATCAACCTCATCTTCCCCTTCCCACTACCATTGTAATGTATTTTATATATATTTTCAGGCAATGTCATCTCTTGCTCTGTTCTGCTAATTCACTTTGGATCTGAGGGAAAAAAGTGTGCTAGCTCCTGAAAGCTAATCAAGAAATGTATAAGGCTAGTCCAATAAAGAGGTATCATCTTGTATTATTTTTTTTTTTGCTTAATAAGCTTTAGTTCTCTGTATTTGAGTGGACTAAGACAACAGTCATGCTACTTTATGATTTTTATCTGCCTTCATTTTTCTCTGTCTCTATGTTTATCCAAGATAGAGAAGCCAGAGACTGTGGTAAATAATCAGCAGGAGATCTACTTTTGTTTGGTAATGGGTGAGTGCATAGAGAGGATAAATTTCAAAAGCATTTCCACTGGTAAACCAGTGCTTTACATGCCAAAATGGCCCGTTACAAAATTGTCTGCCTGATATTCAGGTAAATTTATATGCACACAGCCTGCATATGTGCAAGGTTACCTACTGTTTGAAGAGTCATTACTGAGGGCAGGAGTGGGGCGGTGTTTGCAAAGTATGTACATAATTTGGAAACTTTGCGAAAAGGCATATAATTTTATCTGAAAGCGTGCATCCCAAGTAGCAGAAGTACATATAAGCACATGGTTTTCTCTGGGTAATTTTCAAAGTGGAATGCATACATACTTCTGCTTTGAGGATCCAAAGTCCACACAGTGAAAAGCATGCACCTACTTTTTACCTACATATAGATTTATAAAATTGTACCCTGAATTCTCAACAAGCTGGTAAATTTCACAAAGCTTTTTCCTATCTTACACACAGAAAGGTTCGTTTAACAAAATTGCACAATTCCATAAGCATGTAAAGAAGCACACGCATGGGTAATGTGCATCTACTTCTACATGACCTATGCTAAGTGTTCCCAGTAAGTGTGGTTTGGGTGGAGAAGAGGGAGGGTTGGAATGTACACACAATTTATATTATTTGCATCTACACACGTAGAGTACATGCATACATTTGCACCTTTTTTGGAGCAGGGCTAAATTTGTGCGTCAGGTTTTGTGTACTATTAGACCTGGATCTGGGAGCCTATTTTATATAGGCACAAAGACGCCTATGTTGCTCTCCTAAGATAGGCTGGAAATAAGCACCTCTGGACTTCTCGTATAAGCGTCTTGTTATAAAATTGAGCTCTAAAAGCTTAGCTCAGAGATGAAATGCAGAAACATGTGCTTCTCTTTTTGCGAGTAGTGGTATCTTTTTTCTAAGATTGCTAGAAGAAAAAAAAAAGAAATTCTAAGAACAGGAAAGCATCTCTTTTAGTAAGTTCCATTCACTGCTTTCCTTCCTGTGCCCCTTGCTATTTTCTTATTACAGCAGCAGGAAACCCTGTTTTCTGTTTGACTACAGTAGTGATCATTACTAGAGCAGCTCTGCCAGTATGAGCAATCTTTTGCCAAGAAATCACTTTTTGCCTTATGTTATCGAAGCTGGAGCTCTGTCGGAAACACGAAGGAACATGCTTACTAAGCTGCACTAATGTCTTGCAGATTTTGCACGTCGAGAGTAGAAATCAACATATGGTGCATGCAACAGTTGTGCGCTACCTATAGGGGGCATGTACAGCATGGCCCCAGCAGATACCACATTGATTTGAATCTTAACATGCCAGTGGCATTCACACTTAATGCCACCCATTGAGGCGGCATTAAGAGCACCCACGCTAACTGCTCTTTACTCAGCTCCTGCCCTCTGCAGTGCTGTGTCTTACTTCTCATCACTTTATTGCTTCTGTTCTCTGATTAGTACTATCTGACTGCACATTTAGGTTGCTTTTTTTTTTGCTCCTTCTCCCTATTCCTCTACAAGACCTCTCTTGTTGGTATTTAAAGTCTTTTTTTTTATCTTGCCTAAGTTTTACTAGGGCACTTTCTGTGGAATCTGCCTGCTTTCACTTAATTGCATTCAGCACTTGCCCCTGCTGGGGCTTTGTTCAGAAACGTTCCTGTATGAGCACATGGGCTGCTGATCCATTTGCTGGTGGTTCCTGCTTGGGTGAACACCCTCATTGCAAGTTTCAGCTAGCTTTGTAGGCTCTGTTCAGATATTTTCCTGTGTCTGTTCAGAATCCAACTTCTTGTTTATTTATTGTTCTGAATATTTCTGTTTTGTCAGTGTGTGTTCTATCTCCTGTCTGCCCTTTACCCACCTCCTGTCCTCTGCAATACTGTGTCTTCCTTCTCAACACTATTACCCACCCCTCACCCCTCCCACCCCTGGCTTAACACTCTTTCATAGCCTTCCTCTGCTCATTGACACAATTACTCTGGTGCACCTGAGGCCACCAGGACTCTCCCCCCTCCACCTATATCTCCTTGATTTGCATTCTCTCCTCTTATTGCTCTCCTATGGCTCCACATCATTTTTTGTTCTTGATGTTAATTCTCCCTAATCTTTTCCACTCATTCCCTCAACCCCATGGCCCTACTTCTCATTACCCACTCCTTACTGTCCTCACCTCCCCTATCATCGACCTTATTACCTGCCCTTGAGCTTCACCTTTTTTCTTCATCTCATTCAATCATCTCCACTCTCGCTGAGGGAACCTCACACTTGCTTCTATCATGCTGCCTCCTCCTCTCCCCTGTTCTGTCCTACTCCTTCTCTCAGTTGGAGATGTTAACCCCAACTCTGTCCCCCCTAGACTTTTCACACTCCCAGTGCAGATCAATGTATAACCCTTCTAATCTTGTTCATATCCCTCTCCTCTCTCTTTTTCATGCACGTTGTGGAATGCACATTCTGTCTCCAATAAACTTGTCTTCATTCATGACCTCTTTATCTCTAATATTCTACATTTCCTGGCTCTTATTGAAACTTGGTTTCTCTGAAGATTCAGCTTTAGTTGCTGCCCTCTGTCTCGGAGGCTACCTATTTTTCCATACAAATTGACCCATTGGGTTCCTACTCTGTCATTCCTGCCAATTCTAGCCCCTCCTTCTACCTCCATCTAATACCTTTGCTTCCTTCAAAGTCCATGCCATCCACCTATTTTCTCCACTACCTCTCCGGGTAGCTGTCATTTGACCAACCAACAAATTCACCTCTACCTGTCTCACAGATTTTGAATCCTGGCTCTCCTCCTTTCTGGATGCATCTTCCTCTTCCCTTATTCTTGGGGATTTTAACATTCATGTTGATAACCTTTCTGCCTTAAAGCTCCTTTCATAAGAACATATGAACATAAGATATGCCATACTGGGTCAGACCAAGGTCCATCAATCCCAGTATCCTGTTTCCAACAGTGACCAATCTAGGTCATACGTACCTAGCAGTTTCCCCAAAAGACACAGGTTCTGCAATGCTTGTACTACGTCAAGCATTGATATCCTGGGTCCTTTCTTAATAATGGTTTATGGACCTTTCCTCCAGGAACTTGTCCAAACCTTTTTTAAACCCAGCTACACTAACAGCCTTTACTACATCCTCCGGTAACAAATTCCAGAGTTTGATTACACGTTGAGTAAAAAAATATTTTCTTTTATTAGTCTTAAATAGTTTACCCTGTAGCTTCATTGCATGTCCCCTAGTCTTCCTATATTCTGATAACGTAAACAGTCGATCTACGTTTACCCGTTCCACTCCGTTCATTAATTTATAGACTTCTATCATATCTCCCCTCAGCCGTCTCTTTTCCAGGTTAAAGAGTCCTAACCTTTTTAGCCTTTCTTCATAGGAGTATCCTTCCATCCCCTTTACCATTTTGGTGGCTCTTCTCTGAACCTTTTCTAATAACGCTATATCCTTTTTAAGATACGGCGACCAGAATTGCACACAATATTCAAGGTGCGGTCTCACCATGGAACGGTATAGAGGCATTATAATATCTTTTGTTTTATTTTCCATTCCTTTCCTTATGATACCTAGCATTCTATTTGCTCTCTTGGCTGCCGCTGCACACTGGGCCGAGGGTTTTAACATATTATCCACAATGACGACTAAATCTTTTTCCTGGGTGGTGGTTCCTAATGTGGAACCTTGCATCGTGTAAGCATAGTTTGGGTTGTTCTTCCCTAGGTGCATAACTTTGCACTTGTCCACATTAAATTTCATCTGCCATTTTGATGCCCAGTCTTCCAATTTATCAAGATCCTCTTGCAATTTTCCACAATCCTCTTGGGTTTTAACAACTTTAAATAGTTTTGTGTCATCTGCAAATTTCATAACCTCACTCGTTATTCCACTTTCCAGGTCATTTATGAATATGTCAAAAAGCAGCGGACCCAGCACAGATCCCTGGGGTACACCACTATTCATCTTTCTCCATTGGGAAAATTGGCCATTTAGCCCAACCCTCTACTTTCTATCTTTTAACCAGTTCCTGATCCACAATAGTACACTGCCTCCTATCCCATGACTCTTTAGTTTTGCCAAAAGTCTCTGATGAGGGACCTTGTCAAAGGCTTTCTGAAAGTCCAGATATACTATATCAACTGACTCACCTTTGTCCACCTGTTTATTCACACTTTCAAAAAAACATAACAGATTAGTAAGACAAGATCTTCCTTGTCTAAAGCCATGTTCGCTGTCTCCCATTAGGTCATGACTATCTACATGCTGAGTAATTTTATTCTTTATGATGGTTTCTACCATTTTTCCCGGTACTGACATGAGCCTCACCGGTCTGTAGTTTCCTGGATCACCCCTCGAACCCTTTTTAAAAATTGGTGTTACATTGGCGATCCGCCAATCTTCAGGTATTAGAGATGATTTTAATGATAGTTCACAGATTACTAATAGCAGGTCTGCAATCTCATATTTCAGTTCTTTCAACACCCTTGGATATATACCATCCGGCCCAGGTGATTTGCTACTCTTCAGTTTATCTAATAGTTGTAATACATCTTCCCGATGTATCGATATTTCCTTCAATTCTTCCGCACCTTTAAATACCACTTCAGTCATGGGTAACATCCCTACATCTTCCTCAGTAAAGACCGAAGCAAAGAATTCATTCAGTCTCTCCGCTATCGCCTTGTCGCCTCTTAGTGCCCCTTTAACTCCTCTATCATCTAATGGTCCAACTGACTCTCTCACAGGTTTTTTGCTACGAATGTACTTGAAAAAATCTTTATTTTGCGGTTTTGCTTCCGCAGCAAGCTTCTTCTCAAATTCTCTCTTTGCCTTCTTTATCAATGCCTTGCATTTGACCTGCCAGTGCTTGTGTTGTTTCCAGGTTTCATCGTTTGGCTCTTTTTTCCATTTCCTGAAAGATGTTATCTTGCCAACAACAGCCTCTCTGACCTCACCTTTAAACCATGCTGGCAGTTTTTTGGACTTCCTTCCACTTTTCTTAAAGCGTGGAATACAGATGGTCTGAGCTTCCAAGATAGTATTTTTCAACAACACCCAAGCTTGATGTAAGTCTTTAACCTTTGCAACTGCTCCTTTTAGTTTTTTCCTAACTATTTTCCTCATTTTATCATAGTCTCCCTTTCGAAAGTTAAAAGGTAGTACTGTGGATTTCCTTACTATCCCTCCTCCACTAATTAAATCAAAGGCGATCATGCTATGATCACTATTGCCAAGTGGCCCCAACACCCTTATCTCTTGCACTAGATCTGGTGTTCCACTAAGGACTAGGTCTAATATGGCTTCCCCTCTGGTCGGTTCATGAACCAGCTGCTCCAAGAAGCAGTCATTTATGTCATCTAGGAACTTTATCTCCCTAGCATGTATCTCCCTAGCCGTGACACTGACCCAGTCGATACCGGGGTAATTGAAATGGCCCATTATTATTACCGCGCTGTAACTTTTGTTAGCTTCCTTGATTTCTTTGAGTATTTCATTATCCATTTGTTCATTCTGGCCAGGCGGTCGATAGTACACCCCCACCGCCATCGCCTTCCCCTTTTTACATGGAATTTCAATCCACAGAGATTCTACAGCAAATTTTGTTTCCTGCAAAACTTTAATCCTTTCTGACTCAATGCCCTCTCTAACATAGAGCGCAACCCCTCCACCAATTTGATCAGTTCTATCATTACGATATAGTTTGTACCCAGGTATCACAGTGTCCCACTGGTTGTCCTCCTTCCACCATGTCTCTGATATTCCAATCACATCTAACCTCTCATTTAGTGCTATATATTCTAGCTCTCCCATCTTATTTTTTAGACTTCTGGCATTTGCATACAAGCATTTTAGAGACTGTATTTTATTCATATTAATTTGGCTATTGGTAGACATGGGTAATTTGGGATCTTTAAGCTCTGTCTGCTCCATACTCGAGGGCATTTGGGCTACTTTACTCTTTTTTGGATCCTCTCTGCTTTTGGTAGTATCCTTCAAGGATACATTCTTCCGAACCATCTGCTCTTGGGCGACTGTCAGCTTTCCCCTATTATCTAGTTTAAAAGCTGCTTTATCTCCTTTTTAAAGGTTAATGCCAGCAGCCTGGTTCCATCCCGGTTAAGGTGAAGCCCATCCCTTCGGAAGAGCCCCTCCTTTCCCCAGAATGTACCCCAGTTCCTAACAAATCCAAACCCCTCATCTCTGCACCATTGTCTCATCCATGCATTGAGACTCCGGAGCTCTGCCTGCCTTTTGGGTCCTGCACGTGCAACGGGAATTATTTCGGAGAATGCTACCCTGGTTGTTCTGGATTTCAACTTCCTACCTAAAAGCCTAAATTTAGCCTCCAGAACCTCCCTACCACATTTTCCTATGTCATTGGTACCGACATGTACCAAGACAGCAGACTCCTCCCCAGCACTATCTAAGACCTTATCTAGGTGGCGCCTGAGGTCCGCTACCTTCGCACCAGGCAGGCATGTTACCAAGCGATCCTCAAGTCCACCAGCCACCCAGCTATCTACCTGCCTAATGATCGAATCACCAACTATAACGGCTGTCCTAACCCTTCCCTCATGGGCACATGGCCCTGGAGAAACTTCCTCGGTGCGAGAGGGTTTTACATCACCTGGAAGACAGGTCCTAGTTACAGGATCACTTCCTGCCATACCAGGGTGATGCTCTCCTCTCACGTGACCTCTCTCCTCCATGGCAACAGGGATGCTGCCAGACTGGAGGTGGGACTTCAGGACTATATCCCTGTAGGTCTCGTCTATGTACCTCTCTGTCTTTCTTATATTTTCCAAGTCTGCTACTCTACCCTCTAGAGAACGGACTCGTTCCCTGAGAGCAAAGAGCTCCTTGCACCTAGTGCACACGTAAGACCTCTCACCAACTGGGAGAAAATCATAGATGTGACACTCGATGCAAAAGACTGCAAAGCCCCCATCCCGCTGCTGGACTGCTGTCTGCATCTTAATTTTAAGTTTTTGTTTAGATCTTTAAGTTTTTTACTTACTAAGGGTTGCTATGGATATTTATACCAATAAAACTGTACCTAATACGTTTAATATACCTTGTTCACCTTATTTATTTATTTATTTATTTATTACAGTTGCTTATATACCGCACTATTCGGCATCAGCGCGGTTCACAGTATAACAAAATGACCAAAACACACTTCTGTTTGGTTTTACATCGAACAGGGGTATAAACTTGGATAACAGGGGGGGTTGAACTATATACCTGAAGCTTAATTAATCTCAGGTCCTTAGTGTATGTCTGATTTGGGTAACAAGCTTCACTTGAGAGCACCTCCTGTCTTTTAAGATGTGTAAGTACCTATAAAGCTACGATTCTCCCAGGAGTGGGTGGGTGTGGGGAGGGAGGGAGGGAAATAACACTTATTAAAAGAGGGCTGCTACACAGTACCCTGTCCTGTGCTGTTGAGGTAAGCTATATTCTTATTTGATTTAAATTATAGCTCTTTGCTGCTGCTAGGCTCTAACTTATTATGAAATTTAAACTACAAGCTCTCTGCTGGGTTCCAAATTTAACCAGAAAGCTCTCTTCTGTGTTTTAAGTTTAAACTAAAAATACTTTGCTGATACTAGGCCCTGAGTGACTATTAAATTAAAACTATAAGCTATCTGCTGGGTATGAAATGTAACCAGAAAGTTCTCTTCTGTGTTATAAATTTATGTTCAATCTTTTTTATTCAGGTTTCTCATACACTACAATCAAAATAACATGGCAAGCAGTTCAAGTGAGATACACCATTACAAACCACTGAATTTAGACAGGGGAGATAGGTACATTGAGAAACAAGTAACAACACATTAGCTGCGAGTGCATAACACCAACTATGCAGAACAAGGTGGGGAGCCTAGGCCCCCGAAAGCCCCATCACCCCTAAAGTGGCCGGAAGACAAGTGATAGCGCCCAAGAACCCCACCAGAATGTCTTAGGGAACACACTGTGTCTAGGCATCCTGCAAATAGCTCAGCCAGGACAAGCGGTCTAAGCCCCCTTCTCCAGCCCAGCCCCGCTGTCCAACCGCCACCTGCTCCCAGACATACAGTTTGCCACCATTGGCTAGCGAGAGCACCATCGCCCAACACACTCAAACCCCACCCTCACACTCACACATAAAACAAGAAACCCCCAAAGCAGGGATAGACCCAGGGTAGACTCTTTTCCCAGATCCATCCAGGACCTAGCAAAATTAAGAATAACGCCCCCCCCTAAACCCCAGAAAGGTTCCCGTGCACCCTCCCGCCCCACCTCTGCTACCCCCCCTAACCCCCCCCCCATTTACCGGATAGGTTCTAACCACCCAACCAAGTGTGCTCCGAAAAGAAGAAAAAGGAGAAGGAAGGCCGAACTATCCACCGTGGACCTTCAGGGCCCACCCAGAACCCGTCTACGCACCCCATCTGGCAAAAGAGAGAGATGTGGACCCCAGCTCTCCAAAAACCATTGCCACCGCCGGGGGTGGCCACGAGCATGTATCCTATCGAAAAGTAGCAACTCATGCAGTTTGACTCGCCACAAACCACACGTGGGCCCAGTCTCAGTCAACCATTGCTGAAGCACAGTCACCCGACCAAGCAACAGTACCAGTCGCAGCCATCGCAGCACAGCGGGTCCCAACTCAGTCTTCCATGCATCATCCCAAACATCCAACACCACGTTCCCAGCATTCAAGGAGAGGGAGTGGTACCCGCAAGCAGCCAAGTAATCCATGATTTTCTTCCAAAAGCCCTGGATCTTCAAACAGGTCCAGAACATGTGTCCCAAGGTCACCCGAGGGTCCCCACAATGAGGACAATCGGGAGATGCCGCAACGCCCGCGCGCCACGCACGATGAGGCGCGTAGTGCAGACGGCGCAGTATTTTAAACTGAGCATCGCGGTGAAGCACCAGCACACTCAACCCAGGGAGTCCGGCCAAGGCGCGCAAAAGGTCATCTCCGGTAATCACTTGACCTAAGTCTGACGTCCAGGCACCCGCCAAGTCCTCTAGGGAAGCCGGACGCTCAGCCTCCCATAACATTTTATGGAGGTCTGAAACCCGCACCCTTTGGTCCCCACCCCCAAGTGCCAGTTCCAGGTCAGAGCTGACCCCCCCTCTCAGAGCCTCCCTCGGAATACTATTAATGTAGCTACGAAGTTGCAAATATGGAAAGACATCCCACGGCACTAAGGGATATTGCCGAGATAACAGAGAGAATCCTTCCGCCACGCCATCCTCCAACACCACCTGTTCCAAATTCTCAATGCCCATTTGCGCCCAACGGGCGAACGCAGGTCCCCCCAGACCCGGGACAAAGTCTGCATTACCTCTAAGCGGAAGGTAGGGAGAATAGCGAGCCGTCAACTGACGCCCTGCACAAAAAAGACCGCCAGGCTTGCTTCACCGGCGCCAAAATGAACCGCCGAAGGCCCTGAGATAACCCACGAACGCCCGGAGCATGCAGAATATACCGAAGGTGAAAGGGGCGCACCGCCTCCCGAAGAAGTTCCAGAGGCGAATAGTCAGCTAGGTCCCAGAGCCAATCTCGCACATATCGCAATAGGCAAGCCACATTATATTTTCGCACGTCAGGAAGCCCCAGACCACCCAGTGCTCGAGGCTGTTGCAAAACCGCCAAGCGCACCTGAGGCCGCCGCCCCCTCCAAAGAAAACGATTAAGGAGGATATTCAGCTTCCGAAGGTCGGCTCGCGTAAGGAGCAGCGGAAGAAGCTGGAGCATGTAAAGAATTTTGGGAAAAATGGCCATCTTATATAGGGCTACACGACCCCCCAAGGAGAGCGGTAGGTCACGCCATTTGTCTACAGCAAGCAAAACAGTGTCCACCAACTTAGTGACATTGATGCCGTATAGGTCGCACAAACGGGCCGGTAGATAAATGCCCAGATATTTGAAATGCCCCACCGCCCACTTCAAAGGAAAATCTCCTGCCCAGTCTGGCGGCGCCGCCCGGCCCAGCCACATGGCCTCAGATTTGTCTAAATTAAGGCGCAGCCCCGAGGGTACCCCGTAATCTCTGATAAGTCGTAGGAGATGAGGCAGCCCATCAAGCGGATCCGCGAGATGAACAAGCAGATCATCAGCATAGGCAGCGACACGAACCTCCTCCCCCCCTATTGAGACACCCCGAAATTCCGTAGCCTGTCGAATCCGGATCAGCAAAGGTTCTAGCGTTAGCACGAATAAGAGCGGAGACAAGGGGCATCCCTGTCGAGTCCCCTTTTGAATGTTGAAGTCAGCGGACATGTGTCCATTTACCAGCAAAGCACCCTTTGGGTCGGCATATAATACGCGCACCACATCCACAAAAAAACCAGAGAATCCCATCGCCTCAAGGACCTGGTACATAAATCCCCAGTCAACGCGATCGAACGCTTTTTCGGCGTCGAAGCTAATGAGAAGAGAGCCATGTTCCACCGATTCCCAGGAACACATAGATAACAAAATCCGCTGCACATTCAGAGTGGCATATCGGCCCCGTACGAACCCCACTTGGTCCTTATGGATTAACTCCGGTAAAAACCGCGCCAAACGATCAGCCATGATCTTCGCCAGGATCTTAATATCCACGTTAAGAAGCGAAATAGGGCGGTACGAGCCGGGCAGAAGTGGGTCCCGCCCCGGCTTCGGCAAGATAGTCACCAGGGCTTTATTAGCCTCAAAAGGGAACTTCCCCCCCTTTACCAGGGTCTCATAATAACCTACCAGGGGACCAACAATAACATCTCCCATAACTTTGAAGAATTCACCCCGGTACCCATCCACCCCCGGGGCCCGCCCAGTCTTCAAAGCCTTTATCGCATCTTGGATCTCGTGCCCCGACAAGGGTAGGTTGAGGGCCTGTAGGCCCTCACCACTAAGCTTCGGCAAAACGCAATCTTGAAGAAACACCCTACCCGCCTCCTCCGGCGCCCCCTCCTGCGCATACAAATTCCGAAAAAAGTCCTGGAACACCGACTCAATATCAGCAGCTCCCCGCTTGATAGTCCCATCCGGGTGCCGAATCGCCCCAATGGTGCGGGGCCCCCCTGCGGGTTTCACCAGCGAGGACATCAGCCGACCCGCCTTGTTACCGTGCAAGTATAGTTTATAGCGATAGTATAACATTGATTTCTGCGCTCTCCTATGGAGGAGGAGCTCCAGTTCCGTCTGGAGTTCCCGCAACGCACTCTGGTGCACTGCCGTCCGGCAACCAGCCAGCTTCCTGCGTGCCTTCCCCAATTCTTTTTCTAAGTACAGGATCCGCCGATTCAGCTGCTTGCGCCGCATACTAGTATAGTTAATAATATCACCTCGCAGGACCGCCTTCCCAGCTTCCCAAAGAAGAGCAGGAGAAAGTCCCGGCCGATCATTGAAAGCCAAATAATCTGCCCAGCACTCACGGAGATGCCTTTCAAACTGTACGTCCCCACTAAATTCCAACGGATATCGCCAAAGCCGGGCCCGGCCAGGATTACAGTCACGCAATTCCAAGATCACCATCGCGTGATCCGAAAGAACTGAGGGACCCACCTCCGCGCTTCTAACCCAACTAAATAGAGAGTCCGATATCAGGAAGTAGTCCAGTCGGGACCAGGAGCCATGCGCCCTGGACAAATGTGTATATTCCCGTTCTCCGGGATGTAAAACCCGCCATATGTCTAAAAGCTTATGTCCCTCACATAGGCCACACAAACGCCTTCTAGTCCGCTGACCCCGTACACCAACCGGTCCAGACCTGTCCAGATCCACATTCAGCACTTCATTAAAGTCACCACCCATGATCACCGTATACCCAGTGCTATCATCTAAAAGCTGGGTGAGGGTCTGAAAAAATCGGGCCTCAAACACATTTGGCGCATAAATCGAGCATAGCGCTACCTTGACACCCGCCAGCAACCCTCGCACACAAACATACCGACCGTCCAAATCAGTGTCCACTTCTTCTTCCACCCAACTCACCGACTTATTGATTAAGATGGCTACGCCTCTCTTCCTACCAATCGCCGGTGACCCATAGACTTTGGCTACATGGCCTGTACATAACTTGTCATGTTCTGCAGCGGACTGGTGCGTCTCTTGCAGCAGAGTGACCCCAATTTGCTTCCGTCGCAAGTGCTGGAGCACTTTGTAACGCTTGATAGGGGACCCCAGTCCACATACATTCCACGATGCAATCCTTACACCGACACACATCACTCAGACCAAGGCATGACCTCCAACTGACATAGCAATAAAACTGCCACTGGCGGAGACCCCCCCAGCTTAGGGCCCCCCCCAACCACACCGTCTTATAAGCCAAAAACCCATTCATCCACACACGCATAGTCAGGCATTCATCCCTATCCTCAAGCACATCCAGCACACCAGATACACACTCCCCTTTACTTCCCCCTCCTAACCTTGCCCGAACCCCCCTCCCCCCCACCCTCCATTACCCAACCCAGTCCCCCCCCCCCGTACCACCCATACTCCAAACCAGCCCAGCTCGTACGCTGGCCCCTCCAGGACCCCGTAGCATGTAGTGCCCCTCCCCCGCCCCAAATAACAGAAAACCCAATGGAATCCCACCACCTACCCGTGATTCCCCTCTACCCTACCAAGCCTTCCCCCCCCCCTTTTATGAGAAGCATCCCCTCCTTACTCTCAGGGGGGCCGTGCCCACTATATAAACATCCCAACCAGTCAACCCTGAGGACGCCCAAGGCGACCCCCAGACTCCAATAGCCCATTGCGCACAAGGGAACTGAACAAGCAATGCCACCAGCAAGAAAAAGCATAAAATAGCTTATCTAAATTACGCGTTACTGGTAAAGTTTACCAATAGAATCATCTTGAACAAATATCATAGTTATCTAGGCAACACACAATTAAATTAGCAAGAAGCAAAGAAAGAAAGAAGAAGAAAAAGAGAGAAAAAAAAATATTGGCAAAAAAATAGATATATGCATAGGAAGGTGTGACATCATGCCATCCGCCCCCACTTAAGAAGAAGAAGAAGGGAGGGAGAAGAAGGGAAAAAAAGAGAGAAAAAGAAAAAAACAGCAACCAAACAGGGGATAAAATAAATAGAATGAATAAGTAAATAGAATTAAAATAAAGAGAAAAGGAAATAAAGAAAGTTAACAAATTAATATGTGAAGAAGATAGAGAGGGAACATCCCCCACCATGTCCAGCCGACATTGCCGGCACCCTCACAGCCAGGTTTAATAGCAAGGCAGTATTCCAAGCGCCAGGGTAGCCCGGCAAATACAATGGCTCACAGGATCCAAGTCCAGAGATACGTAGCTCATGAAGGACTCTGTGAACCACCAAGTTGATTGCAGAAGTCCATCGCTGCTTCTGGCGTCAGGAAGGTCCGGCGGCCCTCTACACATTCTATCCGCAGGGTAGCAGGGAACGCCAAGGTAAAGCGCAGGCCCCTCTCAATTAGCCGACTGCAGGCTTCCTTGAAGGCTCGACGACGTAACGATACTCCGGCTGAGTAATCCTGAAAAATCAGGATCTGGCAAGCCGCACCCTCTGCCCGCCGCTGCTGCCGCGATGCATGGAGCACAGCTTCTTTTTGAGCCGCATTCAAAAAATGAGCGATCACCGCCCGAGGCCTGCGATCTCCAGGACGGTGCGGACCCAAGCGGTGCACGCGCTCAAGCACTATGGCGCCCATCCCTTCCGCTAAGGGTAAGTTAGCCGGTAGCCAGTTCTCCAGGTAATGCAGCAGATCTTGGTCCTTCACAGTCTCCGCTATTCCAATAAAGCGCAAGTTGTTTCTCCGGCTTCTATTCTCTAAGTCCTCAAGCTTTTCCTCATGTTTTTTATAGGCCTCCTCAGGCCGATCGATCCTGGCTTCACCCTGCACACATGCATCCTCCAGAGAGCTGATGCGCTGTTCCGCCTGGGCCACCCGACTGTTAAACTCAGAAAACCGCCGCTGCTACCTCCGAGATTTGTGAGGCCAGGCCCCCCAGGCGACCCTCCAGTGCCTCCACCACAGCCCTGGAGACCTCCGCCACCATAGCCGGCGCGATCGTCAGCACGGGCTGCTCAGAGGGCCCCTCCGCCATTGCAGCTTCACCACTGCGGGGTTTCTCCCGCCGCGGAGTTTTGGTGGCCATAGCGGGATGTCGCTCCCGCCAATCGTCAAACAAGGGGCTCCGGTAAAGCAGCACTGTTCTCCCCCACTATAATAAGGAATCCAAAGCTAAATAAGGCAAATAACAGCAGGGGGGGAAGGAGCAGGCTCCGGAGCTAAGGAGGACACGTCCTGCCTAGCCCACCATGCCACCGGAAGTCTCCCTGTGTTATAAATTTAAACTTAAACTGCTGCTACTATGCCCTGACTGATTTAACAAAAAATGGTGGGTTCACAGATTAAATAGCTTTAATAGAAAGAATTCCTTTCAGAAAATTCCCAGAAGTATATACTCACAATTGCAGATCTCTCTCCAGAAGCAACAGTCCCTTTTTCTAGTCCTTCAAGTAAAATCATGTTGCCTTTGATCATGCCTCCGTGGTATAAATGCACAGGAGGAGAGCCTCTTTCAATTCAAAGAAAGTTCTGAAATGAGAGGGTATATGATGAGAGTGAAAGGGGGATAGACTCAGGAGTAATATACATAAATATTTCTTTATGGAAATAGAGGTAGATGTATTGAATAGTCTCCCAGTGGAGGCAGTAGAGATGAGGACTGTATCTCAATTCAAGAAAAGCATGAGGGAAACACAGATCCAGGGCCGGATTTACGTATATGCCATGTACGCCATGGCGTAGGGCCCACAGACGGCAGGGGCCCACAAAAAAAGAACCAGGTTTTTTTTTTTAAACTCAATTTAAAAAAAAACCTGGTGGCTGCCGCCGCGGGGCCCCCTCTGCTGCCGCGGGGGCCCCGTCTACAAGCGGGTCGGGTCGGGTCGGGTCGGGTCGGGTCCGGTCCGGTCGGGTCTCTCTCCCTCCCTCCCTCGCTGCAGGCTGCGAGAGACGCGAAGATAGAGCGTCTCCTCGCGTCTGTGTTAAGCCCGCAGGGGCTGATGGGAATCCCATCAGCCCCTGCGGGCTTAACACAGACGCGAGGAGACGCTCTCCCTTCGCGTCTCTCGCAGCCTGCAGCCTGCAGCGAGGGAGGGAGAGAGACCCGACCCGCCCCGACCGGCCCGGACCGGACCCGCCCCCCTTGTAGCCGGGGCCCCCGCGGCCGCTGTGGGGGCCCTGCGGCGGCCGCCACCTGGTTTTTTTTAAATTAATGTTTACTTTAGGCCGGGGGGGGGGGTAGGACTGGTAATGGGCTATGGGGGGGGTAGGACTGGTAATGGGCTATGGGGGGGGGGGTAGGACTGGTAATGGGCTATGGGGGGGGTAGGACTGGTAATGGGCTATTGGGGGGGCTGGGGCTGGAAATGGACTGGGGGGGTAGGGCTGGTAATGGGCTATTGGTGGGCTGGGGCTCGAAATGGGCAGCGCTGCACATGGCTGGGGGGGGTTAAGGCTAGAGGTGGGCTGATGGGGTTAGGACTGGTAATGGACTGTGGGCTGTTGGGGGGCTTAGAATTGGCAATGGGCTTTGGGGGGGGTTAAGACTGGTAATGGGCTGTGGGCTGATGGGGGCTGTCTGGTAATGGGCTATGGGGGGGGCTAGGACTGGAAATGGGCTGGGGGGTTAAGACTGGAGGTGGGCTGATGGGGTTAGGACTGGTAATGGGCTGTTGGGGGGTTTAGAACTGGTAATGGGCTTTGGGGGGGTTAAGACTGGTAATGGGCTGTGGGCTGATGGGGGCTGTCTGGTAATGGGCTATGGGGGGGGGGCTAGGACTGGAAATGGGCTGGGGGGTTAAGACTGGAGGTGGGCTGATGGGGTTAGGACTGGTAATGGGCTGTTGGGGGGGGTTAGAACAGGTAATGGGCTTTGGGGGGGTTAAGACTGGTAATGGGCTGTGGGCTGATGGGGGTTGTCTGGTAATGGGCTATGGGGGGCTAGGACTGGAAATGGGCTGGGGGGTTAAAACTGGAGGTGGGATGATGGGGTTAGGACTGGTACGGGGCTGTGGGCTGATGGGGGGGGTAGGACTGGCAATGGGCTATGGGGGGCTGACTGGAAATGGGTTGATGGGGTTAGGACTGGAAGTGGGCTGATGGGGGGTTAGGACTGGTAATGGGTTATAGGGGGGGCTTAAACTGAAAATGGGGTGATGGGGGGTTAAGGACTGAAAATGGGTGATGGGGGGTTAAGGACTGTAAGTGGGGTGATGGGGGGGCTAGGACTGGTATTGGGTTGGGGGGTTGCTAGGACTGGAAATGGGCTGATGGATGGCTAGGACTGGAAATGGGCTGATGCAGGGACTAGAAGGGAATGGATGCTGGGTGAGGCTGGAACTAGAAGGGAGCTGATGTTGGGGGAGGATTAGAATGGGATGGGGCTGGAAGAGTAAAATGGAGAAGGGAAAAATATTTTGTGTGGGAGGGATAAAAAATCTACAATTGGCCGGGTATTGGGAGAGTAAGTGGGGATTGAGGATGGAGGGGTAAAATTTGAGTGGATGAAATAGGAATGAGGAAAGAGCAAAAGGAGAAAGATTAGTATGTTAAAGCAGATGTAGAGAGAGAATGGAAAAAAATCTAGAAGAGAGAAGAAAGGACAAATGGACAGCAGACGATGGAGAGTTAGCAGAAGACACGAAGAAAGCAGAAGAAAGTGGCTGGAGCAATTGCAACTGAAAAAAAATGCACAAAAGGTAGAAAAATATCTCTTTATTTTGAATTTATTAACTGGAATATGTCAGCTCTAGGAAATGTGCATCATTAACGTCTGCGCTTTGTTTAGTACAAGAGGAAATTAATTTATAGCTTTATTTCTACAGTGTTGTACATTCCAAGTTTGGTTTTTGGGGTTCCCAGTTTAAGTATTGTCTTCCTATTTCTAAATTGTGATTACTTGTTTGGTGATGGTCTATGTTCTGCATGTGTAACTGAGCTGAGGTGTTCTGTTTATATAATTCCTATTTGACATTGCCACTTGTTCTCTTTCCCCAGTAGGTCATGTATTGTTGTTCTCTGAAATGTATTGGTTTAATATTTGCAGTGTTGCCTTTTGATTGGTAGAGTATGGTGCTTTGTGAGTCCTGGTAGTGCTGTTAGGATACGGCGGGTTTACTATGGGCAGTGTTTGTAGTAGTTCCTAATGTGTCTGGCAGTTGGCACTGGATTATAGTAATGT
The DNA here is from genome assembly GCA_033557465.1 of Ichthyophis bannanicus. NCBI lineage: Eukaryota > Metazoa > Chordata > Amphibia > Gymnophiona > Ichthyophiidae > Ichthyophis > Ichthyophis bannanicus. Next base: position 303,450,737 of record CM066032.1, on the reverse strand, counting down.
AGAAATCTTTTAGTCTTTCTTTATCCATACACTCATTAAGAGGCACGTTTACTAAAAGTTAGTATATGGTAACATTATGCAAATATTTATGCAAATGAGGCCCCTTATGCAAATGAGGTCCGCACCCCCCTTGGGCCGCCCCTGCTGGGGGCCCACAATTTTTGTTGGCGTAGGGCCTCACTCAAGGTAAATCCGGCCCTGCACAGATCACTAAAGGAAAAAAGGACTGTAGTAGTTGGTATGGAACGGCAGACTGGATAGGCTGTATGGTCTTTTTCTGCCATCATGTAACAAATGTATCCTTTTCCTAACCTCTTCATTCAAACTCCATTTATATTCTACCGCTCCTAATCACAAGCATGACCACTGCCTTGACCTTGTCGTCTTCTCCTCCAACTACTCACCCTCAGACGTCTCCACCTCAGTTCTGCCTTTATCTGACCATCACCTGCTAACCTTCACCCTCAACCATCCCCCATTTTGGTCTTGCCTGATATCTACCAACATGTTTAAGAATCTTCAGTGTCGACCAACAAGAGAGGTCTTGTAGAGGAATAGGGAGAAAGAGCAAAAAAACAAACAAACCACACTTAAATGTGCAGTCTCCACTGTTGTCTTATCACCTCTTTCTTCCACTATGTCATTTGAGTCCATTGATGGGGCGGTATCCTCCTATAACACTATTTTCCTCTGCTCTGGATGCACTTGCTTCTCCCATTCCATGCCCCGTTAGGTGTATTGTACCTCAATCCTGGCTGTCCTCAACAATCCACTACGTACGTTCCTATGCCCGCTCAGCTGAGTGCCTTTGGCTTAAATCACATACCCTTGCTGACTACCTACATTTCATATTCATGCTAACCTCCTTCCAGTCAGCCATAGCTCTTGCCAAGCAAGAGTACTGTGTCCATCTGACTAACTCTCTTGCCTCTGACCCGCACCGTCTCTTTGCTAGCTCAACTCTCTCAAGGTCCCTCCTCCCCCAATCCCTCTTTCACTGTCTGCCTAGACCTTGGCTGACTACTTCCATGACAAAGTCCAGAGGATTAGCCTTGATTTCTCTGCAGGGTCACCCCTATCTCATCTTCCCTCTCTTCAATCCCAAATCCTTCCCACACCTTCAGGCACCCTTTCTTCCTTTTCTGAAATCACTGAGGAGGAAACAGCAATCTTCTCTCTTTCTCCAAACTGCTCCTCTGATCTCATCCCCTACCATCTACTAAGCTCTCTCTCTCTTCTGCCGTCATCCCTTCCATCTGTCATATCCTTGACCCTTCACGTTCCACTGCAACTGTTCCTGTGGTCTTCAAACATGCTGTGGATACACCGCTTCTTAAAAAGCCTTCACTAGATCCTACCTATACTTCTAGTTATCGACCTCTCTCTCCTCCCCTTTGCTTCAAAACTACTTGAACAAGCGATTCACCATTGCTATTTTCACTTTCTTTCCTCTCAAGATCTTCTGGACCCACTGCAACCTGACTTTTGTTCTCTACATTCCACAGAAAAAAGCTCTTGCCAAGTCTCCAGTGACTTGTTGCTTGCCAAAGCCAAAGGCCTCTATTTGATTCTCATCTCTCTTGAACTTTCTGCTGCCTTTGACACCATTAATCACCACCTTCTCTGTGATACCCTGTCCTCGCTTGGATTTAGGGGCTCTGTTTTTCTTCTTCTCTCCCATCGCACTTTGAGTGTATGTTCTGGTGGTTCCTCCTCTACCGCCATCTTGCTTTCAGTTGGTGTACCTCAGGGCTCTCTTGGGACCTCTCCTTTTCTCTCTCTACACTCAGTCCTTTGGTGCACTCTCATGGTTTTCAGTGCTGATGCTTTCAGATCTACCTTTTGGTGCCTGAAATCTCTCCAGGAATCCAGGCCCGGATCTCTACCTGTTTATCTGACATTACTGCCTGGATGTCTCACTGCCATCTAAAACTGAACATGGCCAAAACTGAGCTCCTTATCTTTCCCCCTAAACCCACCTTCCCCCTTCTCTATTTCTATGGCCAATACTACAATCCCCGTTTCCTCAGCTCATAGCCTTGGGGTCATCTTTGACTTTACTCTCTCTTTCTCTGCACACATCCAACAGATAGCTAAAACCTGTCGCTTCTTTCTCTATAACAGTGGTAAAATTTGTCCCTTTCTTTTTACACATGCTACTAAGACACTTCTCCACTCTTTAGTCACTTCCCGTCTAGACTATTGCAACATCCTCCTTGCTGGTCTCCGTCTGAATCATCTCTCTCCCCTTCAATCTGTTCAGAACTCAGCTGCGCGGCTAATCTTTCACCAGCCCTGATAAACGCATATAACCCCTCTTCTCAAGTCACTTAATTGGCTCCCCTTCCCTTTCTGTATCCAATTCAAACTTCTCCTTCTGACCTATAAATGCATTCATTCTACTGCTCCTCATTACCTTTCCTCTCTCTTCTCTCCCTACACCCCTCCTCGTGAACTCCGCTCTTCTGCTGGCTTGCTTCTCTTTGCCCTTTTCTTCCATTGCCAACTGCAGACTTCAATCCTTTCACCTCGCTGCTCCTTATGCCTGGAAGAAACTAACTATCTGAGTCTGTATGTCAGGCTTCATCTCTGGCCCTTTTTGCATCCAGGCTAAAAATTCACCTCTTCAAGTCTATTTTTGGATCCTGATCCACTTGGTCTCCTATGTGTTTCCTTGCCACTCCCCTAGATGTGTCTTGTCCTCAGCTTTTGTGTTGTCTGTCTTGACTAGATTGTAAGCTCTGATGAGCAGGGACCATCTTTTACATGTCTGTACAGCGCTGCGTATGCCTTGTAGCGCTATATAAATGACAAGTAGTAGTAGTAACTACAATATTGACGATGAACACACATAACCAAGCCTCGCACTAACTGCAGTGTGCAGTCACACCCCATCTCCTCCTCCTACCCCACCCATTTCCCTCCCCATTGTGTGCTAAGCACATGTACATGGTTCATCCCATGCTTCTTTTGCATTCACATTGTTGGCGTGGATTTGCACATGCTGGTTAGTCTGTGCTCAAGGGTGCACTAACAGTGCAGCTTAGTAAACATGCCCCTAAGATTAAGATATACTAATGTGCAATAATTTTGCTAGCTTGTCCTACCAAACAAGGTATCCAAAGAAATATAATTTTGCACCATGCTTGAAGCTAATGAATTACAAAAGTATTATGTGGTATTTTTAACACATTAAAAGGTATGCTATAATACTTACTATTCAAGAAGTTTGAATCTTCGGGTTTAAAAGCATGCAGTACCTGACATTTAAAAGGATTAAACCAGATAAGTCCTATTGAGAGAAATATTCAATAATGATGCTGAATATCCGCTCTGATCCCCTCTGAATTATCCAGATAGTGCTAGGGTAGTTCAGTGGCAGAACCAACACCAGTTTTACCAAAAGCAGATTATGATTTCTTTAACCGAGTGACCAGAGAACTAGATCAAGGATAAGCACTGGATGTCACTCATGAATGATTTATTTTAATTTAATAGACTCTTATTTTCCACACATTACCCAGATGAGTTCACAGTGGCTTACAAATGAAAAAACTAATGCATACTAAGACAATGGCATAAGTTACAATGAGAGGCCCCCAAGCAAAGTTTGATGAGGGCCCCCCCCCCCCATTATTGTGGCAGTGGTGCACCCTTGCTGAGCAGGCGGCTCCCCCCGTGTCGACAGCCGCAAAATTACTTCATTGTGTTTACTGCGCTGCCTCCATTCTTGTAAGTTTGATGTGGGCCCGGCAGCCGTTTCCCGCTAGGCCAAAGTCTCGTGGTGTGGCTGTTATTGCAAGAATTTGGCCCAGCAAGGAGCAGCTGCCGGGCCAGCAGCAGACTTACAAAAACAGAGGCAGCGCGGCAAACGTGATAAAGTAAATTTGCCATGCTGCCACCGCGCTGTGGGCCTCCTTTCTGCCCAAACACCCCTGTATTGCGGGGCCTGCTTGGGCAGAATTTATACCACTATACGAAGATAAATGCTAAAGTATAGCAAAATAGATAAAAGCAATTCTAGAATTTCAAAAATAGCCCTTTTGTATAGACTTCCTAAACTGCACATGATTAGTCCAAGAACATTTTGATAAAGGCAACAGATTCCATAAAACTGGAGCCATACCCATTATACTTATGTATTTATTTTATTTAACAGTTTTTATATACCGCCTTTGTATCAAGGCGGTTTACAACGAACAGCACATAATCTCAGGAGATTTATTTTACAATGAACAAAGGGTACACAACTTGGATTTAAATATGGGGGTTATGCACGAGTTAATGGATCATAGGTGGTTATTATATATACACTTAAGTAATGTCTTTTGGCCCAAAATGTTCTATGAGGAGGTGTGTTTTTTAGAAGTTTCCTCATATCTTTGGTAGATTGAGCAGATCTGATGGTTTCGGCCCAAGATGGCGAACTGGATTAAAAACTGGTCGACCAACAAATGAAAGAAGATGGTTATATATGGAATTTACTCAGAGGAAAGAAAGGTGAACAGTGGAGCGCCTCAAGGTCCAGTTTTCAGTGCTGATATCTAGATAACTATCCTGATAACTCAGGAGGGCAAAACTTCTGTCCTGCATAATATGCAAAAAGTCTATCTGCATAGCGGCTGAATATCTCCACTATCCAGATAGTGCCAGTACTGACCGCAGTATAGGGATATTCAGCAAAAGCCGCTATTCTGCTATGGCTAGAGATGTTTGATTTGAGAAAACTTAATATATTTTCATGAGCAAGCAGCTCTTAAATGGAACTCTCTGCCTATTGAAATTAGAACCATAAGTAACTATGGGCCCAATTTTCAGAAGGACTAAAATTGAAATGCCACGAGGGTCAGCGGTGGCGCTTAAATATTGGCAGGATATTCAATGACACTCTCCGGCTAGGAGCTGCTGTTAAATATCCAGGCTTAGCGGTGCTATCCGGATAAGTGATGGCTGAAAATCACGCTAACTGGATAAAGTCAGCAGTTCTCCGGACATAGGGCTGGCATTATACATGCAGGGGCCGGGGCAGACACTGGTGAGGGGGCCCCCAAAGCCCACCTCCTTCAGCTTAAGGCAGGCTTGGGGCCCCCTGTGGCATGAGGGTCCAAGGCAATTGCCCTGTTTTCACCCTCTAATGCCAGTCCAATCCAGATAGTGCCGACTCCACCCTAGCTCTGCCCACAGACCACCCTTGCACTAACTGATTAGTACTGGGGTGGACTATAAAGAAACTCCGTGGCACTATCTGGATATCACGGTCAGCACCTTATCCCGACAACTCCTCAATGGCTGTCCAGCTAGGGAGTCTGAATATCTGCCCCTCGATGTTAATTTGCTGATTTTATTAAGATGTTTTTCTTTGAAAACATTTGGAATAATATTGCATCACCTTTGCTAAATACTTTTATTTTCTTATGGCTGATCTTCTTTGTAATGCTCATTATATGTGATGCATTGAATTTATGATGTATTTTGAATCTCTTTTCTAACCCACTCTGGACTGAAAGGGATAAAGCTGGATATAAGAATTTTAAATTAAATTTAAATTAAATATCCAGTGGTAATTAACCATGGTGGCTAGTGTTTAAAATATGTGCTGACCTTCAAGGTTAAATATTTTGACCAAGCGCTATCTACATCTCTCAGGAAACATTGCCCATGCAACTCACTTATGAGCAGTGCTGCTGGAGGGTTATGAAGAGCTACATTATTAGAGGCAGGACTGGTGCAAAGGTATTAGACACTCTTGGCTAACTTCCAGTCTTGTACCCCTCCAATTATTTTTCATGCCCCATACCCCCCCCCCCCCGGATTTTCAGAATTAAATTCAGCAATTATGATTATTTGATCATCACCCATCTGAGAATAATCCTGTAAAAGGTCATAGAAGGACATCATGTTTTCAAATATTAAACTTTGTTCTCTATGTACTGTACACAGTAAATGGATTCTGGAAATTGCAACAATATCTAAGTAAATAGCTATTTATCCAGGTAAATGGTCTATTTGAAAATGATGCATCCTCGCTGTGAGTAAAAGTGCATGCTGATGGCTCTCTGCTCCGTCTATTGTGTGGCTTGAATGCTGCTGCTCTTTGTTGCTGTCCCCCCTCCTCCCCCCTCAGAAACGACTGCCCTAGGCCAGGGCCAGCCCGTCCATTGAGCAAGAATGGTTTTTTTGCACAGGGCCCCGCATTTCAGGGGGCCCCGTGCAAAAAAAACTGCATCAGCCCAGGTAGAACCTCCCCCCCCCAAAAACCGGCTGATGGCAGCAGCGGCAGAATTGTGTCCTGCGGAGCCCCCCCTGCCCGGCAGAGCCCTCCCTGCAGCATCAGCTCCCTCAGCGTCTGCTTTCAGAGCTGCAAAGAGAGAGCTTCTCTGACCTCTCGCAGCTCTGTTAAGCCTGCCGGGGCTGATGGGAAATCCCATCAGCCCCGGCGGCATTAACAGAGCCAAGAGAAAGGGAAACTCTCCCTTCGTGGCTCTGAAAAGCCTGTGCTTTGGGAGCTGATGCTGCAGGGAGGACTCTGCCGGGCAGGGGGGGCCCCACGGGACACTTGATTCTGCCGCTGCCACGGCGGCAGCAGCAGCCGGTTTGTTTTTTTTTAATCTACCTGGGCTGATGGGGGGGCTACGACTAGTAATGGGCTGAGTGGGGGGGTTAGGACAGGAAATGGGCTGATGGAGGGGTTAGGATAGGACTGGAAATGGGCTGTTGCGGGGTGCTAAGATTGGAAATGGACTGTGGTGGGGGCTTGGATTGAAATGGACTCATGGAGGGGCTAGAACTGGAAGTAGGCTCATGGGGGGCTTGGATTGGAAATGGGCTGAGTGGAGGGGAGCTAGGATTTGACATGGGCTGATGGTGAGGCTAGGAAAGGACTAAAAATGGGCTGATGGAGGGACTTGGATAGGACTGGAAATGGATGGGGGAGCTAGGACTGGAAATGGTGGGTCTAGGATTGGAAATGGGCTTATGGGGGAGGACGAGAAGGGAGCGGATGCTGGGTGGAGCTGGAACTAGAAGGGAGCTGATGTTGGGGGAGGAATAGAATGGGATGGAACTGGGAGAGTGAAATGGAGAGCGAAAAAATATTTTGTGGGGGAGGGAAGACAAATCTACAATTGGCCGGATATTGGGAGAGTAAGTGGGGATTGAGGATGGAGGGGTAAAATTTGAGTGGATGAAATAGGAATGAGGAAAGAGCAAAAGGAAAAAGATTACTATGTTAAAGCAGATGTAGAGAGAATGGAAAAAAACAGAAGAGAGAAGAAAAGGACAAATGGACAGCAGATGGTGGAGAGTTAGCAGAAGACACGAAGAAACCAGAAGAAAAAGTGGCTGGAGCAATTGCAACTGAAAAAAAAATGCACAAAAAAGGTAGAAAAATCTCTCTTTATTTTGAATTTATTAACTGGAATATGTCAGCTCTGGGAAATGTGCATCATTAACGTCTGTGCTTTGTTTAGTACAAGAGGAAAGTAATTTATAGTTTTATTTCTGCATTGTTGTTGTACATTCCAAGTTTGGCTTTTGGGGTTCCCTATTGTCTTCCTGTTTGTAAATTGTGATTCCTTGTTTGGTGATGGTCTATGTTCTGCATGTGTAACTGAGCTGAGGTTTTCTGTTTATGTAATTCCTATTTGACATTGCCACTTGTTCTCTTTCCCCAGTAGGTCATGTATTGTTATTCTCTTAAATGTATTGGTTTAATATTTGCAGTGTTGCCTTTTGATAGGTAGGGTCTGGTACTTTGTGAGCCCCGGTAGTGCTGTTAGGATGCAGTGGGTTTGCTATGGGTTCTAAATGGGCAGTGTTTGTAGTAGTTCCTAATGTGCCTGGCGGTTGGCACTGGATTTTAGCAATGTAGAAATCTTTAGCCTTTTTTTATCCATACACTCATTAAGAGGTATGTTTACTAAAAGTTAGTGTATGGTAACATTATGCAAATGAGGTCACTTATGAAAATGAGGCCCCGCACCGAGTCTCCACACATGGCCCCGCACCCCCCTTGAGCTGCCCCTGCCCTAGGCATAGTTTAACTGCTGGTTAAGCCAGCCCCAATTAGAGAGAGAAGGAGGAAGAGGAGGAGGTAAGGAAGAGAGAGGAGACCATTGGAAATTAAGAAAGCTCCCTCATGGTATCATAAGCAATTATAAGCATGGGGACACTACTGTCTGACCCTAGAATACAATTCAACACTAAGCAGAATGACCCCTTTCTAGTTCTACTTAGCACTCCTTGGGGAAGATTATACCAAGAGGCCCACAGTGACTAAAAACAAATTGTAGAAGGAGAGTGTCAAGGCTATCAACAATTCATACATACACTGCTTGGGCCCAGTGCTACCATTATTTATTTAAATCTTTTTTATACCGCACTCTTTTGAATCAGTGCGGTTTACAGGTAACATTAATGTATACAATGCAGGCTGAAACATACCTGTTCTTTGTAAAGTTCAATGTATTACAACTTGTGTTTCAACAGGGGTAACTATATATAAACTGGGCAATTGTGTCACAAAGTGTTTATTTAGACAGATTTGTATCCCACCTTATCCTACAATCAAAGTGGTCACATCACAATTGGTTGGTTACATTTAACATGAGGTTGTTGTTGTTAAGTGCCGTCGAGTCGGAGTCGACTCATGGCGACCCTCTGGATAGCTATCCTAAATTGTGTTCGGTCTTCAGTCAGGCGGCTCATTGTTGACAGACTGGTACCCGTAGCTGCTGTTATTGTAGCAATCCATCTCATTGCTGGCCTTCCTCTTTTGCGTTGACCTTCTATCTTGCCAAGCATGATGTCTTTCTCTAATGATCTCTCTCTTCGCATGATGTGTCCGAAGTATGAAAGTCGAAGTCTTGTCATCTGAGCTTCTAAAGAAAGCTTAGGTTTGATCTCTTCTAGTACCGACTGGTTTGTTCTTCGGGCAGTCCATGGTATACACAGTATTCGCCGCCAGCACCATAATTCAAAGGCATCAATTTTCTTCCTGTCTGTCTTTTTCACTGTCCAGCTTTCACATCCATATGATGTTATTGAAAATACCATGGCTTGAACAAGTCGAATCTTTGTATGGAGAGAGACATCTCTGCTCTTGAGAATCTTATCTAGGTCTTTCATAGCCATTCTGCCAAGAGCAATGCATCGTCTGATTTCTTGACTGCTTGTTGCTTCTTTATTGATAGTTGATCCAAGTAGGTTAAAGTTGTTCACGATTTCAATTTCTTCTCCTTCAACGATGAACCTGTTGATTATGCCAGTTGTCATGATCTTTGTCTTCTTTACATTAAGGTGCAGGCCCATTTTGAGACTATGTTCTTTGATTGTGAGAAGCAAATGTTTCAGATCATCTTCACTTTCAGCCAGTAATGTGGTATCATCAGCATAGCGAAGGTTGTTGATGAGTCTTCCACCAATCTTCACACCTCTGTTGTCTTCATACAGTCCTGCTTCTCTGATGATTTGTTCTGCATATAAATTAAACAGGTAGGGGGAAAGTATGCAGCCTTGTCTTACACCTTTGCTTATTTTAAACCATTCTGTTTCTCCTTGTTCCGTTCGAACTGTTGCTTCTTGATCAATGTACAGATTACGCAAGAGAACGATCAGGTGTTCTGGTATACCCATGCTTCTTAATGTGGCCCAGAGTTTCTCATGGTTTACACAGTCAAAAGCCTTGCTATAGTCGATAAAGCACAAATAGATATCCTTTTGGTATTCTTTAGTCTTTTCAAGGATCCATCTCACATCCGCAATGATGTCTCTCGTTCCTCGCCCTTTCCTGAACCCTGCTTGCACTTCAGGTAGTTCTTGTTCTAGGTATGGCTGTAGTCTCTTTTGAATAATCTTCAGTAGAATCTTGCTGGCATGTGGGATCAGAGCGATTGTGCGATAATTTCCACAGTCAGTTGGATCACCTTTCTTTAGTATTGGTATAAACACAGATCTTTTCCAGTCAGTTGGCCATGATGTTGTCTTCCATATTTCTTGGCAGAGCCTTGTAAGTACGGTAACAGCTGCATCAGATTGCTGCAATACTTCTATGGGAATGCTATCAATGCCTGGTGCTTTGTTCTTTGATAAGGCTTTCAATGCTGCTTCAACTTCTTCTTTCATCACCAATGGTTCCTGATCATAAGGTATAGGTTGAAACGGCTGTTGGTCCACTTGATCTTTATCATATAAAAACTCTGTATATTCCTTCCACCTTTTCTTGATCTTCTCAGCATCATTCAACATAGAACCTTGAGCATCTTGTAACATGAGGTAGTTAACAATATACATTGAACTTAAACAACCAGTTGGGCAGGCGAGTGTCGATTTAATGGAGGTAGTTGGAAACCATTTGGGCCATCATGACATGAATTGACAACTATTTACAGATTGAGATATTGTATTGGTGAATATGGTTACATCAACATGATGTGTGTGAGCTGGTGGTGTCGACATGATGAGTGGGACGGTATGCTGGGTTGTGTTGGAGGAAAAGATGGTGCTTTAGTGCCTTTCTAAATTACGCGAGGTCAGTAATAGCTCGGATAGTGGTTGGGAAGGCATTCCAGAGTGTAGGTGCGTAGAACACAAAGACTCTCTTCTTTGTTGCAAGGGAGCATTTTGTTATTGCGTTGGGGATTGCGAGTGTGTTAGCAGCGAATGATCTTCTGAATCTGTTCAGAGAAGTGGGGTGGACAAGGTCCGTGAGGGAGCTGGAGGACAGTTTGTTAATGGCTTTGAATGCAAACAGTAGGTGGACTAGGTGGTCACCTAGAGCGCCAGCCCTCCAGGGTGCACATTTCCACTGCTGTCATCCCTCTTCAGGATGGATAGTGGCGGCAGTAGTTGCAAAGAGTGCTGCGGAGCTTACATTCAAGCTTTGGCGCCGTGAGGCTGTCTGCTTCTGTCCCTCTCAACTCTCGATGCAGACATCCTGTTTGCATGGGAAGTCAACGCCAGAAAGTGGTGGAACAAAACAGCCCCATGGAACTTAGGTTTGCAGTTATTGCCGCTGCGGTCGGTCCTGGAGAGGGATTGCAGCAGTGGCAATGGATGCTGCCAAGGGTGGGGGCATAAGGGATGAGGTCTGCCTAGAGCAGCTCATCTCCTTGCACTGGCCCCGACACTGCTGACCACTGCAAGAAGAGGCAAAGGGATTGTAAGAAACTTGTAGATGGTATCTGAGATGCTGGCTCAGTTAATCAAAGCCAGAGGATGGAGGCTATGTTATATTCTGATCTCTTCAATGGATAAAAAACTGAAGGCCACCCTAGTACCAGAGCAGAGCATCGTAAAGTGGAACAGGGCCTAGGGGCTGGGACTTACCTGCATGGCCTTCTTTGCAGGAGTGCTTGCTGATGCCTCTGTCTCCCTTGCTATTCTTGGGCATCCTACTCCCTCTTTCTCTCCCTCCTTTCTTCTTTATCCCATGCTGCACTAGCCAGATAACTGTAAGAAGCTCCACGTTATTGAAGGAAGTCATACTGTCCAGCATGAGCTGTATTCCATCATGCAATCTATACTTCCTGTCAACCCCCAGGTGGCAAGGCTTTTCAGCTTAACATTTCTGCAGTAAATACCATACCATTCTTGGACTTTTAGTACATATGGGAAAATATTTCTAGATGACTCACTTTTTTTTTTATATTAGCAGACATATTTAGCTAGATGACCATAAAAAACATTTACCATGGTCACAATAATATATCATTCACTGTGGTTTAATAGAGGCAATAAATGGTTAGTACATTGCATGAGGCATTTATTATTCAACAAAAGTCTTATGCTTTTTAAAATCTACTATCAAATAGGAATAGGATTCTTACTTCCGTATACCAGTGCAGTTTAATGAGTTGCCAAGTCTTGTGTGTCTAACCTCCAATCCTGAACTTTGCTTTACTTCAGTTGTACAGTACCACTCACTATTTGTTAAAAGTATTTCCATACATTTTTGAGATAATTTTTTAAAGCATTTAACGCATGCATAGCCAAATATGCACTCATAAGTATGTGTGCCATCAAAAGCATGCATACTTATGTGATCCACATATAGGTGTTCTCAGAGCGACCCTTGGGCAGAACTGGGATGGACTTGCAAGACATGTGCATTCTATAAATTAGCTGCAAACCTATATAGAGCAAATGGCAAAAATGTCCTTACCTGTTAATTTATTTTCCTTGAATCCTAGACCAATTCTGATGAGTGGTTATGTTCCCCAACCAGCAGATGGAGGCAGCACATGACAAACTTTAGTGATGTCATTACTTGGATAAGTGATGTTACAGTTCTGGAACTTGCCAGTGTGACACTTCCTAAGCAGATGTACATAGGTGCATGAAAAAAAACAACTTGTTTATATTGTTTGTGATTATTTTTAAACAATACCTTCCTTAAAGATACCTAACTTTCTTCAAACCTGAAGCACAGCACACTTAAAATTTGCTAACTTGATAGGCAGAAAAAAAAAAATCCCAGTTCACAGGTTCAGGCTCCTGCCAGTAGGTGTTGGAGTTGTCTAGCAGGATTCAAGGAAAGGAAGTTAACAGATAAGGAAAATAAGGAATGTTCCTTCTCATTCTCCTAGACCAGCGATGGCGAACCTATGGCACGCGTGCCAGCTGTGGCACGCGAAGGCCTTGCAGCTGGCACGCGGGAAGGTCCGCAATCGAAAAAAAAAAAACAACCCTGTCTGCTGCCGTTGTCGGGGCCGCCGCGGCAGAATCGAGCGTGCCGCGGGGCCCCCCTGTACCCGGCAGATCCTGCCCTCCCCGTAGCAGCTCTCTCTTTGGAGCTACAGTCAGACGCGCCGGCTTGCAGAGCGCGAAGGGAAGAGTTTCCCTTTCGCGACTCTGTTAAGCCCGCGGGGGCTGATGGGAACTTCCCATCAGCCCCCGCGGGCTTAACAGAGCAGCGAGGGAACTCTTCCCTCGCGCTCTGCAAGCCGGCGCGTCTGACTGCAGCTCCAAAGAGAGAGCTGCTACGGGGAGGGCAGGCTCTGCCGGGTGGGTACAGGGGTGCCCCGCGGCACGCTCGATTCTGCCGCGGCGGCCCCGACAACGGCAGCAGACAGGGTTGTTTTTTTTTTTAATTTTCCCTGGGCTGGGCTGGGCTGGGGGGGTGGGGGTTAGGAGTGGTGATGGGCTGGGCTGGGCTGGGCTGGGCTGGGGGGGGGTTAGGAGTGGTGATGGGCTGGGCTGGGCTGGGGGGGGTTAGGAGTGGTGATGGGCTGGGCTGGGCTGGGGGGGTTAGGAGTGGTGATGGGCTGGGCTGGGCTGGGCTGGGGGGGTTAGGAGTGGTGATTGGCTGGGCTGGGCTGGGGGGGGGTTAGGAGTAGTGATGGGCTGGGCTGGGCTGGGCTGGGGGGTGTTAGGAGTAGTGATGGGATGGGGTGGGGGGTTAGGAGTGGTGATGGGCACTGGGCTGGGGGGGTTAGGAGTGGTGATGGGCACTGGGCTGGCTGGGGGGGTTAGGAGTGGTGATGGGCTGGGCTGGGGGGGTTAGGAGTGGTGATGGGTGCTGGGGGGGTTAGGAGTGGTGATTGGCTGGGCTGGGCTGGGGGGGGTTAGGAGTAGTGATGGGCTGGGCTGGGCTGGGGGGTGTTAGGAGTAGTGATGGGCTGGGGTGGGGGGGTTAGGAGTGGTGATGGACACTGGGCTGGCTGGGGGGGGGTTAGGAGTGGTGATGGGCACTGGGCTGGCTGGGGGGGTTAGGAGTGGTGATGGGCGCTGGGCTGGGGGGGTAGGAGTGGTGATGGGCCATGGGGGGTTAGGAGTGGTGATAGGCGCTGGGGGGGCTTAAACGAAAAATTGAGTGATGGGGGATTAGGACTGGGAGTGGGCTGATGGGGAGGTTAGGACTGGAAATGGGCTGGTGGGATTAGGACTGGGAGTGGGCTATGGGGGGCTAGGACTGGTAATGGGTTGGGGGGTTGCTAGGACTGGAAATGGGCTGAGTGGACGGGGGCTTGAACTGCAAATAGCTGTTGGGGATGGGGCTTGGAATGGAAATGGGCTGAGGGGAAGTGGGGGGCTTGAACTGCAAATAGCTGTTGGGGACGGGGCTTGGAATGGAAATGGGCTGAGGGGAAGTGGGGGGCTTGAAGAAGGGAATGGATGCTGGGTGAGACTGGAACTAGAAGGGAGCTGATGTTGGGGGAGGATTAGAATGGGATGGGGCTGGGAGAGTAAAATGGAGAGGGGAAAAATATTTTGTGTAGGAGGGATGAAAAATCTACAATTGGCCAGGTATTGGGAGAGTAATTGGGGATTGAGGATGGAGGGGTAAAATTTGTGTGGATGAAATAGGAATGAGGAAAGAGCAAAAGGAGAAAGATTAGTATGTTAAAGCAGATGTAGAGAGAGAGAGAATGGAAAAAAAACTAGAAGAGAGAAGAAAGCAAAAATGGACAGCAGACGATGGAGAGTTAGCAGAAAACATGAAGAAACCAGAAGAAAATGGCTGGACCAATTGCAACTGAAAAAAAATGCACAAAAGGTAGAAAGATATCTCTTTATTTTGAATTTATTAACTGGAATATGTCAGCTCTGGGAAATGTGCATCATTAACATCTGCGCTTTGTTTGGTACAAGAGGAAATTCCTATTTGACGTTGCCACTTGTTCTCTTTCCCCAGTATTCACTGAAATGTATTGGTTTAATATTTGCAGTGTTGCCTTTTGATAGGTAGGGTATGGTGCTTTGTGAGTCCTGGTAATGCTGTCAGGATACGGCGGGTTTGCTATGGGTTCTAAATGGGCAGCGTTTGTAGTAGTTCCTAATGTGCCTGGCGGTTGGCACTGGATTATAGTAATGTAGAAATCTTTTAGTCTTTCTTTATCCATACACTCATTAAGAGACATGTTTACTAAAAGTTAGTGTATGGTAACATTATGCAAATATTTATGCAAATAAGACCACTTATGCAAATGACGTGCTGGCACTTTGAGGAAATTCTTTGGTTTTGTGCGGCAGTTTGGGCACTCGGGCTCAAAAAGGTTAGCCATCACTGTCCTAGACCAATCCAGATGTGAGGGATGTATCCAAGAAGATTGACTTCCTCCCACCCTGAATCCTATGTGCCCTGGAGACAGCATTTCCAAAAGCACACTCTTTACTAGTGCCTATTTCTAACTTGCAGTGTTTCACAAAAGTATGCAAACACCAAGTTGCCACCCTGCAAATATTTCAGAGCCACTGCTTTGGCCCAGGTCAGTGTCTGAGCTCGTGTGGAATAAGCTCTAAAGATGGCCGGTGTATGCTTATGATTCAGCAAGTAGGCTCAACTGATAGTCTCCTTCATCCAGTAAGCAATGAAAGAGTAGGAAGCTGCCTGTCCCTTCCAAGAGTCACTGAAAGGATAATAAGGTGGTCTGAAGAACAAAGGAGTTTGTCATCTTCAAGTACCTCAAACCTTTTCTGATGTCCAGTGCACAAAGCAATCTGTCCTGCTAAAGATCCTCAGCTGAAAAAGGCCAGAAGACAGATCACCTGATTCATATGACATGCAAACAATACTTTAGGCAGAAAGGGTGGCACTATACACAGAGAGAGAGCCTCAGATAAAAAGGAGATATTTTGAAATGCATCTAGCAGAGGAATTTGCAACCAAGAACACTGTCTTTAGCATTAAGTCTTTAAGGGTTGCCTCCTGAAGAGGCTCAAAGGGAGCAGCCGCTAAGGTCCGTGATACCAAGGACAAGACCCACTGTGGGACTGTGGGATGCTGAGGTGGGCAAATCTGTTTCACTCCCTCAAGAAAGCAAGAAACATCTGGATGAGATGCTAAGGAAACACCTTGGACCTAGCCCTGGTCACAGGTTATGGCCACAACCTGCATCTTTAGAAAACTGAGTGCAAGATCCCTACCTGTAAGAAGGCCAGGACAATGACACTGACTTTTCATGGAATGAAAGAACTGGAAGAACACTAAGCCTCAAACTCACCAGACCTGAACAGAAACAAAGTGAATAGATGACCTACGAACCTTCAGGAGAATGGCAGCCACCGCTTCCAAATATCCTTACAGACTAGCTTACGCTTCCCAATGACCAGGCCATAAGTGAGAAGGGAACTGGATCAAAAGGCTCCTGGCACTCCTGAAGTGGTACAAAACTTGCGAGAAGCTTTAGCAGACTGGTGTACCAAAGCCTGAGGAGCCAGGCCGGGACCACCAGAATGGCCAGATCTGGATGAATCGGAACCCTCTGCAGGAGATGACTTACCAGAAGCCACGGAAGGAAGGCATACAGCAGACTCTCCAGGGTCCATGGCTGGATAAAAACATAGTGCCCTACTGTCTTAGAGTCCTTCCTGCAATTGAAGAAGTGAACTGCTTGGCATTTTTATGTGTTGTTGTCATGTTGAATGACGGTGGGTCCCAGCATTATACAATGAGACTGAATGCTTGAAGGCTGAGCTCTCACTCCTCATGGTCGAGAAAGTTCCACGCAAACAGGAAGTTGGCAATGGGAGTCGGGGGGGGGGGAGGGGTGAAAGCAGACAGCCTCATCGTGCTGAAGTTTTAAGGTAAGTGCTGTGGGGCTGTTTGAAGCCACTGCAGTTCACGATGAGGGGTGGCAACAGTCCGCCCCTGGACTATTGTTGTTCTAGACAGATGCTTAGTTCGTTTATTGGTTGCGCCAACTCTGGCAATGGAGGTGGGGGTACAGCAAGCTTGGGAGTCTGTCATGGGGGTAGGGGAGAGTAAGCTTGAAATGTGGTGGTGGGCACAGTTATTGAGAAATAGAAATGTGTGCCTGGAGGTGGGGGAAGTATGAGGAGTGAGGGTAAGTGTCTGTGGGGGTTAAAGAAGGCAGGGTAGGGTGGGTGTGTTGGGGCGGGGGGGGGGGGGTGATAAAAGAAGTGCAGGTATATGCCTGGGAAGGAAGAAATAAGGGTAGATACATGGGGAGAGTTAAAAAAAAAGATGTGGGGGTATGTACAGGGGAGTAGACCTTAGGGACAGACATAATTAGGGGTCTTACTAGAAGTTAGAAGATAGAACTGGGAGGGCAGGGAAGATTTGGGGGGTTGGGGAGAGATCTGGGGTTTGAGCAAGAGAGCTGAGAAGGGAAAAGGCAGGGGGGAATTTCAGGTATGGGGAGGAGTTAGGCCTTATGTTGGGGGAAATTTTGTACAAAAAATTACACAGGTACACTAAAAAAAATTTTTTTTAAACTGCCTCTAATGTTTCGATTGATTTTTACGTTTTTTGGTGCGCTGAATCCAAATCTGGTAACCAATTTGCTCCATCACGTACAGATTTTTTGCTACATTGGGTTAGCAGTTTGAGGTGAACGTTTCAGATTGAGTGCGATCGAGATAAAAGTTTCTTGGATGAATTCTTTATACTAATTGTTTAGTAGTTATTCAAATAAGAATAAAGAAAATTGTAACAAGGCAGCACATAAGAATAGAGTAATGTCAACAAAACACTGTGATGGTAGCAAAATTGTCTGCACTTAAAACAGCCACATACATGTGCACAAACATTGAGCATATAAGAGCGAGGTTAGACACAAAGCAAAGCAAAGAAATGTGCAAAAAATGTTGTACAGGTATGTATGTAAGAATAGAAAACGCAAACCGCACCATTGCAATACATGAAGACAAACACCCGATGGTGTGAAAATAAAATTCTAATAAATGAGATCCGACACTGTGGTAATAACTAGCAAATTTTTATTTCAAAGTTTAGTAAAAACACGATGTTTGTCAACACAGTTTAGATTTTAAAGTCATTCTTGGGTCAATCAATCTCCTGGTGGGCCCGTTTCTTCTTCCCCCGAATGCTTCTCTTGGAGCGCTGCTTGGCGTATTTTTCATCTGGGGTTTCCCGCAGCAGCAACCAGCAGAAATCAGCCATCATAGTGGTGTTCCATCTTCCTTGGTACCTTCTCTCTGCGTCCTTGATGTCCTGGTGAAACCTTTCACCTTGTTCTTCACTGTACGCCCCCAAGTTTTCGGGAAAGTAGTTCACATGGGAGTGCAAGAAATGGACTTTCAGGCTCATGTTACAGCCTTGTTCTTTGAAGGCATTGAGCATCCTGGCAACAATATCCTTATAGTTCTCATCCCGCCTGTTCCCCAAGAATTTGAGAACAACATCCTTGAAGGAATCCCAGGCTTCCTTTTCCTTCTCAGACATCGTTTCAGCGAATGCTCCATCTGAAATGAGTTTCCTTATATCAGGGCCAACAAACACTCCTTCCTTTAGCTTTGCTTCAGAAAGTCAGGGGAACTTTGAGCAAAGGTACCGAAAGCACTCACCATCTTTTGGAAGGGACTTGATGAATTGCTTAATGAGACCCAACTTAATGTGGAGAGGTGGTAATAGAATTTTATCACGAGGTACCAAGCTCTCATGAAGAACATTTTTCTCACCGGGTCTCAAATACTCCCGAATTGGCCAGTCTTTTTTCCCCCAGTGTAGGTCGCGGGCCCAGCTATCCCACAAGCAAAGGAAGCAGGGATATTTGGTGAAACCGGATTGCTGCCCTAATAGCATGGATAGAATTTTAAAGTCTCCACAAATCATCCACTTATGCTCATCATAACGAATCTTCTGAAGAATCAGAGCTAAATTCTCGTATTTTTCATGGAGAATAACAGAGTGAGCAATAGGAACTGAAGCGAATGTGTTGCCATTATGAAGAAGAACACCTTTTATGCTGTCTTTTGACGAATCAATGAACAGCCGCCATTCAGCAGGATCATACTTGAGTTTAAACTTTTCCATCACTCCGTATATATCGTTGCAAAATACCAAATCTTCCTCTTTGCTGAAATACTTCAAAAATTGTGTCTCGTGGTTGCGGTACCAATAAAAAGTTGTTCCTGGTGACAATAGATTTTTCTGTTTAAGCCGAGAACCTAGCAGTTGGGCAGCATCTTTTGGGAGTCCTAAATCCCGGACTAAATCATTCAATTCAGCTTGAGAGAAAAGTTCAGGTTTCGGATCTGGTTCAGTTTCAAACTCGGAAGTACTGGACTCATCGGGAAAAGCCATCTGATGAGTCTCATCATGATCAGAACCGTCCACACAAATATGATCCAAAGATTTTGGTGGTTCAGGCACAGGTACTTCGTTGCTATGAGGCATAGGCCTAATTGCTGAGGGAAGGTTGGGGTAACTTATTACGTTCTTATTTTTTAAGTTGCATCCCTTCACAATGCAAGAGCAAAAATAACAGTCACTGCTGTGGTCTCTTTGTTCATGCCACATCATAGGTATTCCGAAACGAAATGCTTGTTTTTTACCTTTCATCCATAAGCGTAGATCTTCCTCACATGTCTTGCACACTTTGTGAGGAGCCCACGGTTTGTCTTGATCGCCTAACTTCAAACCGAAATAGGCGAAATATACTTTTTTAATAAATGCAGAAATGTTCCTCTGCCGCTTTTTCACGGTATATTCCCCACAAATAAAACAAAAACTGTCTGGAGAGTTGACGCAACCTCTGGCTCTGTGAGCCATCACAAATACACAGCACTGCAAACTACAACTGTAGTGAACCACTTCGGAATAAAGCTGGATTACGACTGAGCATACAAAAGGTAATTATGAACTTGCAAGAAACTGAAATTTGACAGGAACGTTCATGTCGCAACCACCGTGTTTGAGCGAGCGAACGAGGCGAGGCGAACAGGAAAGAACATGCGCCAGCGCGAGTACTGGATTTAGCCCCCCGCCTCCCAATTGTCCTGTTAATGTATAAAATGAATACAAAACACTCTAAAATATCATGAGGGAGTTTTTCTAGTTAGTTAACCATTACAACCTCTATTTTGGGCCAAGAAAATAAACTGCAGTCGGCTAAAAAGAAATTATGTGAACATTCCTTATATGGGTAAGAAATCTAATTTTGCAAGAAAACGTGACGTGATGGAACATTTTGGCTATTTTTCCTGGATTCAGCACCCCAAAATCTATAGGAATCAGTTGCAAAACTGGAGGCAGTTTTTTGGTAGTGTACCTGTGTTACTAATATAGCATGCAAAAAATGTTAAAATATACTGTGTAGATTTTTCAAAACTGTAATGCAGAATTTAAATTTTTTTTTGTGTGTAGAATTTCCCCAGGAGTGGGTCTGCCAGGGACTTCTCAGATCTTCATCATATATTGCTCAAACAACTTCCAAACTTGAACATATTGGCCAACATGGAACTGAGCCTTGGGATGGAAAGTGGAAGAAAGTGAGCCTTTAATAAAACTAGCAATATCCTGTAGCTCATCAGGGAGCTTATGCCAGGCTTCTGGGGCAGACATCCTAAATGCCCATGCACTTGCTCCAATAATGGTCTTGTGCTCTCATGACGTCCCACCCCTAATAGCAACCTAACTACAGCATTCTGTGCAATTTTCACATTAACTTCATTGGTAACCCAGCAATAATCTGCAGTCCCAAGAACTGTCATTTATTGCAGATATAGTCTGATTTGCCATATTAACTGTAACGTCATGCAAGAACATTGTATAATGGAATCTGTGCATGACCTACCACTCAGCTCTCCAGCCTCACCCCATACAATCTTCCTTCCTCTTTCCAAGAAATTCAACATCATTAATCATAGGTCACATCTTGCGATATGACCCCTCTATGTCACCAAAACGCAAACAAAAAGGATACAAAAAGTTTCCAAAGCAGATGAAACATTTTATTCTCTCTATACTTTTCTTGTCCATGTCTCTTGAACAGGTTTAAACCTGAAAGGAAATAGCACTTTCTAGTAACAAAACTCAGGTTTAAAGGGAAGAAGGGGCGTATTCAAATACATGCAGGAAGTTTAATCATCACAGAACAAGGCAGCGAGTTCTGCTAATGAGATAGGAGTGTTTCATTTGTGAGTTATGTGGGTAATTTTCATAAGTTCCTGTGGAGTTAACATGCATCGCAATATGCTTGCTTTCCTTTATACAATAGGGACATAAATGTGTGGGTCAAATCTAGGGGTGCAATCACTTAATTAGCCCTACATATAGATTTGTAAAGAATGTACATAAGATATAGCATTTTATAGCCTCCACGTGTAAAGTTGTGCTTTGCCCACACTCGTCCCAGCCATGCCCACATCAAAAGCATGTGTCATTGTCCTGAGGCGTATACTTACAGAAAATGCATGTAAAAACCCGTCCTTGTTCATACAGAAAATAAATCACTTATGCATATAAATGATGCATGGCGTTACGTAGCTTCTTATAAAAATTACCTCCTATTTCTCCTAACGTTTTTACAGAAATGCCTTATTAAATATCAAAATGCTAAATATGTTTTCTTTGACTCTCGGCAGCTGACTTTTGATCTAAATGCTAAAGGTTATCTAGCTATATCTAGTCCTGGCCTGGATTTAGGCATAGGCAATACAGGCAACTGCCTAGGGTGACAAATATTGAACCATTACGTATTCAGGCCATAAAAGAGCCCTCTCTCGCTTACTTTAGGGCCATAGACAGGTGCCACTTGAAAGAACCACCACCATTCACTCTGGCCCAGAGCCGGTCCAGTTACTAGGCAAATTAGGCAGTCGCCTAGGACAGCAGCTTCTGTGGGGGCAGCAAAGAGGCACTACAGTCAAAGCAAAGCAATGGGTCCTGGCAGCCACACATACTCAGCTTCTTCAGGAAGAATGTGCAAAATACCAATAGTCCATTTACCCTCGCTAAGTGGCTTTTTGAAATCTCTCTAAATATGTATATAGTTACAAAATAAAGTTTAATTTTTAAAAGTATGATGTCCAAATATGTATTTTTTACAGGACTGTTCTGGGAGGAATTGTGCTGAGATGATTAAAATTGGGTTGAATTATCAAAATCTTAGAGGGGGGTGCTAGGAGTCTAAAGGCTAATTGCAAGGGGGCGCAAGGCTAAAGTTTCATCCAGGGTGCCTAATACCCTTGCAACGGCCCTGCTCTGGTCCAACACCACCCCTCGTGCTTTCCAGTCTCCAGGGGACGCTCTTCAGCATTCCGAGCATCCAAGGGAGGATCCGTGTTCTCACCTACTGGTCCTGTCTATGGGTACTGAAATCTTAAATCTGGCCCTCATAGAGTCTTCTGTTTGTGGACTTTCCTAAGTGTAGAAAGTTCCCTGTAGTTAATGTGGCTGTTCTCTGCTTCACCTTTCTCTGTTGTTTTCCTCCTAAACATAACTGATATAGGTTAGAGTATGGATCTTTCTTCTTTTGTGAGCCTCAGGGGATATTTATTAAAAAGAGTGCTACCAGGTAGTGCTGGGGTGGCATATGTTTTTGGCATCATGCTAAAAAGTGGCATGGGATAGCTAGCATGGCCCTGAACACCCACATTACCAGCGCTTATCAGGGGCGGCTACCATCAGCAAAATAGGTGGCAGGTAGTTGCTCCCCATGGTGGTATTAACGTGGCAAGCTGCACTACATTTAGGAGGATGGCCATCTTTACCCCCCTGTATCTAGCACACTGTCCTGCACTAGTAATGCAGCCCAAACCCTCGTTACTAGCATGGGGCTTAGTAAAGATGTCCCTTAATGCATTGAAGAGTGTATAGGAATTTCAAGGTTTTTCCTGTAAAATAATATTTCTAATAGTTTTATTTTCTTTGTCAATGTTTTACCTCTAAAGTTGTAATGTCTATATGCATAAATAAGGTTTTAACAAAAAAATTATCCCACATTCCCGGAACACATCCCTTATTGTGTTAGTGCTGTCTCCACAGGGAAAAAGAGAAAGCTGGTTTCAGAAGGCCATGGCAGAGACTATGGGGCATGTTTACTAAACCACGTTGGCTATCAACATGTCAGATAGCCCAGGCTATTGTGCTGCCATGACAGCCAACACAGGCAAAAGGTAGATAGCGCAGCGATATCCAGTCATTGATTGGTTAACCTAAACTGGCTAAAGTTAGGCCAAAAAAAGCTGGCCTAACTTTAGTCGGCTTAGCTATCTGGCCAGCAGCTGAATATCACTAGTGATCGGATAGCTAAATCTCTATCCAGGCTTGCTGGATATTCTGTGCCACTGGTCAGATACAGTATGGCTCCAGCACTGAATATCCAGGTATGAATTAAAGCAGTGTGAAGGGACTCTTGCCACTATTATGTATAGTTGGATTTTTTATTTCTGTTGTTGAATATTGTCCCTATTGAGCTTCTTGGCGGTCTCCTCTGTTTTCGGTAGCCTGTAACTTGGGAGTCCCATATGTGAGGACTGACTTCCTGTTTGTCCACGGAGAAAAACTACTCACCTGTAATAGGTGCTCTCTGTGGACAGCAGGAATAAATCTTTACATCCCTCCCACATCCCAGAGGAGTTGTCTTCTGCTACAGCTATGTTATCAGACTAAAGAAGATAGCGTCGCGGTGATAGGCAGGAAAGGAGGCATGCAGGCATGGTGGAACCTCCCAAAAGCTTCCAATAGAAACTGGGAAGCATTCCCATGCTGGGGCTCCATAAGGGATGTCACCCATATGTGAGGACTTATTCCTGTTGTCCACAGAGAACACCTGCTACAGGTGAGAAACTACCTTGTCTTCCTGTTCCCGGAGATGATCAAAGACATGATCCGGTTGGAGTGGGACTCCCCTAACTCCCCAGCTAAGGGATTAAGGCTGTATAAGAAGATGTACACTCTCCCGGAGAAGGAGTGTGTTGTCTAGTTTGATATTATGCGTAGGTCACGGAAGTTACCAGATGGACCCTCATTCCTGTGGAAGGCAGATCAGCCTTAAAGGATGCCCTGGACCACAAGGTGGACTCCTTGTTGAAGAACCAGTTCACTGTGGAGGCTGCTATTCTTCAGTTGGCAGTATGTGCAGGCCTGATATCTCGAGCTCTGCTCCAATGGATTCAGTCTCTTCCACTGGATGATACTACCACTCTTTTGGAGTCTGTTACGGCCTTCCTTTCTGATGCCATGTATGACCTTGTCTGCCTAGTGGTCAGAGACAGTGCACTGTCATTACATTTGGCTCCAACACTGGACAGTGGACACCTCTTTCAAAGCCCAGTTGTCCCAACTGGCTTTTAAAGGGAAGCTTCATTTTGGGGCCAATTTGGAGCAGCTGGTAAAGGATCTGGGTGAAATGAAATCTTACTGCCTTCCGGAGGACAGGTCCAGGGGGCATATGAAGCAGGCAGGAGCTCTCTTTCCATTGACGTCCGCCCGCACTTTTTTATTTTATTTATTTAGTGTACACTTGTATCCCGCCACTTCCAGCGATCAGTGGCGGTTTTCTATACAAAAGGGTGCGGTTGTACAGACCAGAATTTAAGCATACAGTAGAATTACAGGGGAGGGTGAAAGTCACAGCAAACGGTTACAGATTTACATTTGATTGCTTGAGAGGAGGCTTTACATATATGCATAAATTACATAATTACAGGATGCATTTCTTGTTGATATGATTTTTAGTAGCCATGTTGTTTGAAAGGATTACATTGACTAGGTTAGGTTATAATGAGACTGAAATAGGTGAGTCTTTAGTTTTTTCCTGAAGTCCTTCAGGTCCTTATTTGCTCTCAGTTCGTGGGGCATTTGGTTCCAGAGTCGTGGAGCCATAAAGGAGAACGCTCTGTTAGTGGTGTTAGCATTGCAATTTCTCAGGCTACTCGGGACCTGAAGGGTATTGCTATTTACTGTTCTTCTGCTTCTGTTGATTGGTTGTGCTGAGATTAAGGTGTTGAGGTAAGAGGGTGCTACATTATGAACAAGCTTGAATGTGGTTACTAATATCTTATATTGGATGCGGGCCGTGATGGGGAGCCAATGTAGCTCAATTAGGACGGGAGTGATGTGCTCCGTTAGACCTTTTTTCATGATGACTCGGGCTGCTACGTTTTGTGCCAGTTGAAGAATGTTGATGTTTTTTTTGGGCAGACCTTGTAGGATGGCGTTGCAGTAATCCAGGTGGGGAATGATGAGGGCTTGTGCCACTGTTCTGAAGTCGGAGTGATCAATAATGTTCTGTAGCGGTTGCAGGACTCTTAATTTGTGGAAAATGGCCCGATTGGTAATTCGGAGGTGCTTGTCCATATTTAGGTTGCTGTCCAGCATTACTCCTAGGTATTTTATTTCGGGCTTTGTGGTATAAACGTTGTTGTTCATGGTAACCGTTGGTGGAGGGTTGAAGTCATGTTTCCTGGAGATGCACATCACTTCTGTTTTTTTATGGTTGATTGACATATTGTTGCGTTGCAACCAGGTTTGTAGTTCGCTTAGGCATTTTTCGAGTTGGCTGAGGTCAGGGTTGTTTATGTCGAGGTGAGTGTAGAGCATCAGGTCGTCTGCATAGATGTGGTAACTGATCTTGTGGTCCTGTAGGATTTTACAAATGGGTCGCAGATATAGGTTGAACAGGAGTGAGGATAGGGCAGAGCCTTGTGGTATGCCTTGAGTTTGAGGGAAGGCGGCGGCCTTTGTGTTGTTGAAGTGGACATGTTGCATTCTGTTATTTATGTAGGATGAGAACCATTTCAGGGGGGTCCCTGATATGACTATGGAGGCAAGTCTGTCCAGGAGTGTGGAATGATGTACTGAGTCAAATGCGGCTGATATGTCTATGAAAATGAGCATGTACATTTTGTTTCTGTTTTCAAGACCTTTGAGTAGTTTGTCCATTAGGGCTAGTAGAAGAGTTTCCACGCCATGGTGTTGGCGGAAGCCATATTGGTGCTCATCAAGGGCATTGTTGACATCGATGTGGTCTTGCAATTGTTGCTGAACTGCCTTTTCTATGATCTTGGCTAGAAAGGGTATGCTTGATATCGGGCGGTAGGAGGTTGGGTCGTTCTCGTTAAGAGATTTGTTTTTCAGGATGGGTCGTATGAGGGATTGCTTGAGTTGTGCAGGCATGATCCCTTGCAGTAGAGATTGGTTTACTATATGGGCGATATACTTGGCAGCTTCTTGCTTCACAGCCTTGATCCATGATGCTGGGCATGGATCGAGGGGGGAGGTTGTGGTGTTCAGGTTAGTGATTATGTCCAGGATTTGCCTGTCATCTATCTTTCTGAAGGTATCCCATTCTTGGTACTGGTTTGCATTTTCGGCCGTGTGGGTTTTTTGCTGGGTGATGACTGCATCCATCCCTTGATTGGTGAGTACTGGTGGTTGTGTGTACAGCTTGCTATTTTGAGGGTTAAGTTTGCTGGCATAATGATCGGCCAGAGTTTGGGCCATCATTGTTCCACTTTGCGGGCACGCTGGTCGGATCCCTGGGATCTTGGGACTCCCATTGCTACTGGCCTGAAAAGCCATTCTTCCCCTCTGTTTCCAGATTTCGGACTTATTCTTGGTTCTTCCAAGGAGTCATGAACACAGGGATTCAGCCCCCTCCAGAGGGGATTCCTCCCGGACTGTGCAGTGAAGGTTTGGGGGCCCATTCCCTGGTACCTCTGTTTGGAGGCAGGCTTCGCTAGAATGGGCCCGCGTCACCAAGGTTTGCTGGGTGCTAGCTACTATTCAGTATGGCTATGTCCTGGAATGCAAACAGTCAATCCCGGACCCTTTCATCGTCTCCCTTTGTGGATCTGCATACAAAGCGCTCCAAGGCATGGGAGAAAGCAGCCACCGGCCCAATTAGCATTGAGGAAGGGAGCAGGCAGGTAAGCTCCTCCCTGCTCCTCACCACAAGGCCAATCAGGCTGAAGAACACCACCGGCACAGGACTTTAAAATTTACAGCGCTTCAAGGCGTGCCTGCACCTGGCGGGCCCGTGCCTGAGGGCCATGCCAGAGGGCCCTTTGGCATGGCCCTTAGGTGGGGAACACAAGAAAGAAAACAACCGAGAAAACAGTCCACCAAGGAAAGAAAACAACTGCATCGGAACTGTAAGTAACAATACATCTGCTTCAAAGACTCAACAGCCCACACCCCCTTCAATTCTTACTCCCCCCACGGAGAACCTCTATCTCAACATGGGAAACAAAATGTGGATTGCCTTTCTTATATTTACCGTATCTCTAGCCTATATAAACCTAACACTCTCTTACTCACCTCAATAGTCCCATCCCATTACTACCCTATCAATACAGATCCAGTGACTTGGCTATTATAAATAAATATAAAATACTTTCACACAAAGCAAAGCAAAGGACAATCCTAATAAAACCCCATAATCAACTACAGAAACAAGATAGCCACAATACAAACAACATTACCCCTCTGAACTGGCAACTCATAAATGCAAGATCACTAAGGAACAAGATTCTAATACTCATTGATCTCATCCAACGCTCCACTCCAGACATCATCTGTATCACCGAAACTTGGCTCTATGACTCTGACACAGTCCTCCTCAACCAACTCAAAACACCAAACTATGATATCTTCAACTGTTCCAGGCCCAATAAAAAAGGTGGGAGAGTTATTATCCTCTGCAAAACCACATTTTACAAGTTCAGAAGCTATTGATTTATTATCCATTGAAACTAAGATGTAGGCTATCAGCAAATTGTCAATAACCCCACACACTGGAAACACACTGGACCTCATATTCTTGCCAAAGGATCTTATAAAATGCAACCAAATACCTCCAATAAAAACTCTCCCAGTACCGTGGTCTGACCACTTCTTAATTCAATTCACTACCAGACATAAATACAACCTACACAAGCATCACCCCAGCAAACAGTTCCATCATTGATTCAAGAAATTTGATAAGGAAACATTTCTGAAAGACGCCATACCTTGAATCACTCCTGAACAACTGGAATAATAAACTGCAAGCAATCTCTGCCAACCCGAATATCAACTCTTACAAAAAGACAAGAACCTCACAGCCATGGTACTCACAATCCCTCAGAACAATAAAAAGATCCTTGAGAAAAATCAAAAGAAAATGGAGATCCACTAAATCTCACTCCGACCAAACGATATACATGGAGACACTGAATCAATACCTAATGCACATCAATGAACAAAAAAAAGAATATTATGCAAACATACTAAAGAAATCCTTGATCCGTCCCAAAGAATTATTCCTCATAGTTAATGATCTAATCAAAAACCCAAGCACAGTCAACTCGCAGGATAATGAAATAAATGCACAACTGTTCACAAATTACTATACTGATAAATCCAAACACACAACAACTGACCTAGTAAAATCCCTTAATTGACCTACCCACACCTCAGTATGGATTTTGTTCGCTTTTCCATGCTCAGAACAGCTAAATTAATATATCAAAGCCATCAACACAACAACATCACAGCTTGATCCATGTCCAGTAAGCTGGATCAAACTAACCAAGACAGAGCTAACCCCCTACATCCTGCAAATCGTCAGTCTATCCTTAGCCCAAGGATTAGTGCCTAAAGCCTTAAAAGAAACCTCAATCCGGCCAATAGTGAAAGATAACTCACTGGACAAGCGTAACCTCAGCTCATACAGACCGATCTCAAGTCTACCATTCCTCTCAAAGATAATAGAAAAATCAGTACAGAAGCAACTACAAGACTTCATAGACACAAATGCCCCCCTGGACCAACATCAATACGGCTTCAGAGCATACCACAGTGTAGAGACTCTACTAACCTCCCTCCTAGACATTATTATCCGAGGAATCAAAAATACCCAACAAGCAAACATATTTATATTCCTGGATATAATCTCTGCCTTTGACTCCATAAAACATGAAATTCTAATCAAACGCCTAAAACACCTTGGAATCGGAGGCACAATAATTCAGTGGTTTACATCATACCTTACCAACCACACACAACAAGTCAGATTCAACAATACATCATCAAACCATTCAATCTAACTCAAGGGGTCCCACAGGGGTCTGCCTTATCAGCACTGCTTTTCAACATTTATATTCAACCAATATGTGACATAATCATTCAATGTTGAATATAGAATATATGCTGATGACATCATGCTATTCATACTATTCAGTACTGTCACAACGCCGCCCTGGTGGTTAAAGGTGGCCAAGGCAGGTCGGACATAAATAAAAGTAAAGTTGGGTTTGGTATGTTTCTCTTTCTAGGGCCCAAGGTTGTATAGCCTCGGTAGCATCCTGTATTACCAAAAATACCCAGAGAACAAAAGGTCATCGAGTGTAGGGAAAAATAAGGCTTTATTTCCCCTGGTTTTCACAAAGGTTCAAATGATCGGCTTCAACCACCAACAGAAATCTCCTTACATCAGGTTACAAAAATCACAACTCAGATTCAAAACAAAAACTGTTCTTTTCACAGAAAGGTTACAAAGGCAGGCATTCCTATTTACACCGGTTTTAGTGCTCACTGGTTACACAAGCATTCTACGCTTCCCGTGATGCAATAGCTGCAATCCATGTCTTCCTCTGAAAGGGATTCTACCTCTTCCACTTGCATCGGTTCCTCCAGCAAAGTATCTGAGACAAAGTCAACAGTTCCCGGCAAGCTATAGTTAGGTTTCTCACCCAAATGCTGTATGACCTCCCAGTGTTTGGAGTTTAGCGTGGGGCGTCGGCCTAGGGTTGCCAACTTTTTCACCGAGAAAAACCCGACACCTGTGGCTCGCCATGCTCCACCCATTCTCCTCCCCCAGTCCCGCCCCTGCCCCGCACCCAGCCCCACCCACAAAAATTACCGAGGATTCACTCACACACCCCCCCTCAGTGCTGGTTCACTCACCCCCCCTCCCCTCCCTGCTGGTTCACTCACTCACCCCCTCCCCTGCTGGTTCACTCACACCACCCCTCCCCTCCCCTCCCCTCCCTGCTGGTTCACTTACCCACCCCCGTGTCACTCACTCACCCCCCCTTGCTGGTTCACTCACACCATCACCCCCCCCTCCCCTGCTGGTTCACTCACACCAACCCCGCTCCCATGCTGGTTCACTCACACCACCCCCCCCCCTTCCACTGCTGGTTCACTCACCCACCCCCCTGTCACTCACTCACCCCCTCCTGCTGGGTCACTCACACCAAACCCTCCCTCCCTCCTGCTGGTTTAATCATACCATCACCCCCCCCCCTTGCTGGTTCACTCACACCCCTGCCCTGCCCTGCCCTGCCCAAGCCGCTGCTTCTGCTTTGTACAGAGCAGCGGCTGCACTACACTTACTTTGAAAAGTAAAGAAACTGTGTGAGAAGCCCTCCGGTCATCGCAGAGCCCGAGGAAGTGATGTCATGGGGGCGGGCTCCTCACGGGCTGTCTTTCCTTTTCAAATTAACTTTAGCTGCAATAAAGTTAATTTGAAAGGAAAGACAGCCTGTGAGGAACCCGCCCCATGACATCACTTCCTCGGGCTCTGCCATGACCGGAGGGCTCCTCATACAGTTTCTTTACTTTTCAAAGTAAGTGTAGTGCAGCCGCTGCTCTGTACAAAGCAGAAGCAGCGGCTGCACTATTATGGGGAATCGCGTTCGCGTTCGCATGCGCGCCGCGGACTTCGGGAGGAAAGCCGTTTTTTTGCTCTGGCCGCTCCCGATCTTGCGGCCAGAGCAAAAAACCGGCTTTTCAACGGCCGGTTTGACATCTGTGCCGGCAGCCGGCCTGGCCATGGAAAAACCGGCCAGGCCGGCTGAAAACCGGCCGGTTGGCAACCCTACGTCGGCCATGAGCATTTTTACAGTGTGAATCTCTTTCTTTCTTCCAAGGGTTTACATGCACTTCCTGCAAACCTGGCTTACTTAAAAGTTTCTTATTCAATAAAAACTTTTCATACCTTTTCTTTTGAGCAGTGGGACATGTACAGGGAGCTTCTGTCTCTTGCCCTTTCCTTAGGCTATTTTCAATACAATATGGGTTACCTTGTAACTCTTGCTTCTTTCCTGAGGATGAGGCTTGTGGCCTACTCCTAGGGAGATTCTGCCTTGCTCCAGCAATATGGCTTGGGTTCTGCCCACAGCAATCACAATGCAGCTTTTGCGTACCTGAATCTCTTGGACCCTTTTGTAGTCTCTGTCCATTCAGGTTCCTTTGGCTTGTACCTCTTTCCTGCACTCCAGCAGTGTCTGTAGCTTCTGCAGCTCCTGCCGCTCCTTCGGCTTCTGAAGGTTCTGCAGCTTCTCTGCGGCCTTCTCTGCTGCATCTGGCTTTAAGGCTACTTCTGCCTGCCTGTCCAGTCACTTCTGCTCGGCACAGCACTTCTTCCAGAGCTCTCACTGCTCCTACTTCTCCTCCTGCTCCTCCTGTACTCCCTGCTCCTCCTGTTCTTCCTCCAGTCTTCCTGACTTCCTTTAAAAGGAGTTCCTGTCTTCCTGGATTGGAGGCTGGCTGGTTTTAGGTTACACCCTGTAGGGCGTGGATCCTCAGTCTTCCAGAGGTCCCTCTTGCTCCCCCTATCAGGCTCCTGCAAATACTGCAGCTTGTGCACGTCTTTTTTCAAGTTTAAAACATTTTCTTCAATGCCCTGCTGGTCTGCTGCATCACAGTACACAAGACCCCAATTATGAGAACATTATCAACTGTTTCAATGGTATCTCACAATGGCTCAATTCTGTGAACCTCTCAATCAACTTTAAAAAAACAGAGGTCTTGATAATTTCCAGGAACAAACTATTCTCACTACCACAACAACGTCTAGTAAATGGCACTTCCCTCACTATTAAAAATGAAATAAAATACTTAGGTATCCTACTTGACCATAACAATTTCTAGTCCCACCGGTGCTCCTTGTGGTCTTGGGCAAGCCACTTAACCCTCCATTGCCCATGTTCACTGTAAAATAGTTATCTCCAAGTTATAATGCCCTGTTCAATGTAATTTCAGTTTGTTCAATGTAAACTGCCTTGTTATCATAAAAGGTAGTATATAAGAAATGTTAAATAAAATAAATAAATAAATAACCTCAACATGACAAAACACATCAACATGATAACGAGAACAGTATATAAGAAGATCTGAATGTTTCAAAACCTGAGACTGCTACTAGCCACAGAAGATTTTCACACAATAGCACAAGCATTTATCTGCCCACACTTCGATTTCAGTAATATAATACTACAAGGTCTTCCAAAACAAATCCTGAAACCACTCCAAATAGCTCAAAACACATTAGCCCGCACAATAATGAAAGTTACAAGATTTGAACACATAACCCCAATCCTGTTCCAACTACATTGGTTACCAGTCTCTCAAAGAATCAAATTCAAAGCAATCCTGACTTTATTCAAGACTATAACCAACATTTCCCCCACATTTCTGACCACAATAATTCACACCCATCAAGAAACTAGAAATAGGAGAGAAAACACGAGAAACCTACTGGCCACACCAATGGAGTCAAGAAAAACAAGCCTATCAGCCACAAATAGAGCCTTCTCATTGTACGCACCAACCCTCTGGAACTCTTTACCTAACCACCTAAGAGAGATAAAAGATCTCTCAGTATTCAGAAAAAAACTCAAAACAGCACTATTCTATGAAGCATACCAAGCAATAATTGACAAGCAAGAATCAACAACACAAAACGGAAACTCTACAATCAAGTAATACAACCCTCAACATTACATCTTCCATAAAATTTACCCATAAATGTAAATATTTGGCTGTTACATACCATACTACTGGCCAATGTTTGTTGTAATAAACTAATAATATCTGTTAAAATGTTCTAAATTTGTAAATACGTTTCATATTCTATGTAAACTGTTCAGTGCAGTAAGAGTTAAGTTATATGTAAACCGCCTTGATTATGTGATAAAGTGGTATATAAAACCTGTAAATAAATAAAATAAATAAAAGGGCCGCTGTGTGAATCACATTGGACAAGTTGCTACTCTTGCCCTTTCCCTCTGACAACTGAGGCAAGGGCAGGTATTCCATATATTTTGTGATGCCAAAGAAAGATGGACCATTCAGGTGCATTCTGGACCTCAAGGGTGTCAATGAACACTTGCATGTTCTGCGCCTCTGGATGGAAACTTTGCAATCTGTCATTCAAGCGGTGCATCAAGGAGAGTTCCTGGCATATTTTCATATCCAGATCCAGGAGGATCAGCAAACGTATCTGCATTTTGCTGTGCTTGGCTCTCATTTTCAGTTCGCTGCCCTCCTATTTGGCCTCTTCATTACCTCAAGGACGTTCTTCATGGTGATGATGGCCATGGAGCTATGGCACTAAGAGATTTGTGTGCACCCATATCTGGATGACTCGCTCATCCAAGCTTGTTCTCTTTCAGAGGAGTCTTGGATAGCGTCCAGGTGGTGTCCTTTATGGAAGGCTTCGGCTGGGTGATCAATCGAGGAAAGAGCCAGTTGATGCCTTCCCAGTTCCTGGAGTTCCTGGGAGCACATTTCAATACTCAAGTGGGCAGAGTCTTCCTACCAGAGGAAAAAGTCATGAGGTTGTTGGATTGCTTGGTGTGTTCCTTTCACAGCAGACTCCCAGAGTTCGGAATTATCTTCAGCTTCTCAGATTAATGGAAGCAACAATTGAGATGGTGCCATGGGCAAGTGCTCATATGTGGTTGCTCCAACAGTCCATGCTGACTCAGTGGTCCCCTAGTTCTCAGGAGTTTGAGCTCAGGCTCCCACTCCCGGTGATGGTGAGGGCCAGTCTGCAGTGGTGAAAGCAGCCTGGTCATTTGAGAAAGGGCATTTTGCTGGACGATTACTCATGGATCCTTCTGATGAGTAAAAAACCCTCTAACCTACACAGATAGCACACATGATGATCTCACGGCTTATGTCCCTCCACTTCCATGTATATATATACATATATAAAACTGTATATAGTTTACGCTGTTCTGTATAATCTCACATTGTTTAGACTGTTTATTCTATATATAATATGATGTTCCTTGTAATATGTTCTGTTTATAATACGATGTTCCTTGTAAAACAAACTTGCTTTGTTGTTTGTTGATTGTTGTTCACTGTAAACCGCAACTGAACTTTGGAAGATGCGGTATATAAATGTGTATAAATAAATAAATAATAAATGCCAGTCTCTCGGTCTGGAGAGTCCATTGCTAAGACTGAATGGCCCAGGGCCACTGGAACCGCAGGGAGGTGGTGTTGTCCATTGACTGCTTAGAGGCGAGGGCCATCAGTTTGGCTGTTCTGTGTTTCCGGCCCTCAGTCAAGGGTCAGGCAGTTTGAGTGTTGTTGGATAATGCCACGG
Organism: Ichthyophis bannanicus; assembly: GCA_033557465.1. NCBI lineage: Eukaryota > Metazoa > Chordata > Amphibia > Gymnophiona > Ichthyophiidae > Ichthyophis > Ichthyophis bannanicus. The sequence continues at coordinate 303,416,703 of CM066032.1, read as the reverse complement.
TGGTGGCATATGTCAATAGGCAAGGCAGCATGAGGTGTGACAGGATGGCCTTGGACATGGCTGTCCTATTTGCCTGGGTGGGGAAGAACCTCCTAGTCTTGTCGGCTCAGCCCATTGCTGGGGTGGATATTGTGGAAGTGGACTTTCTTTGCCGGCACTCTCTGGATCAAGGAGAGTGCAAGTTGAGTCAGGAGGTGTTTCAGATGATTCTGCGCTGATGAGGTCACCCTGAGATGGATCTGATGGTGACCCATTTCAGTGACAAAGCGGGCTGCTTCTTCAGTTACCACACAGACACTGAATCCAAGGGCATCGACACCATGGCTCAGTCTTAGCTATGTCTATGCCTGCTATGTGTGTTTCCTCCGTGGCCCCTGGTGGGACATGTGATTTGGCATGTAGAGCATCACCCGGGAAGGATTGTTCTGGTGGCACCAGATTGGCCAAGGAGAGCATGGTTAAGAGATCTGATGCGGCTCCTGCAAGTGCCACCTCTTTGCTTGCATTCGTCTCAGGGCTTATTCTTGTTTATGGCTAGACTCTTGAAAGGAGACAGCTAGCACATAAGGGCTTCTCTCTGGTGGAGCCTAGAGGAGGTCAACCAACTTGGCATACGTGCGGGTTTGGTGCCTTTTTGAGCGATGTAGCACATTTAAGAAGAGAAAATATTTTTCCATTCAACTTGTAATCCAACTCTGGAATTTTTTACTAGAGGATATAGTAAAAGCTGTTAGTGTAGCTGGGTTTAAAAGAGGCTTGGAAAAGTTCCTGGAGGAAAAATCCATAAACCACTATTAAAAAAGGACCAGGGAAATCACTGCTTACCTATTGGACAAGCAGCATGGAATCTGGATATCTTTTGGGAACCTGACAGGAATGTGTGACCTGGATTGGCCACTGTTAGAAAGAGGATACTGTGCTTGATGGATCCTTGGTCTGACCCAGTATGGTATATCTTCACTTCTTGCTATATCTTAAGTCCCATAGGCCAGTTGTTATGCTGAACTTGGTTATCTTTAAGCAAGACAAAGTCACCTTTGTGGATGTCTGGCTAGCTGGATTGCCACTTGCTGTAACTTTGAAAGGTTGGAAGATAATCACCTTTCCAATAGCTCCATTGTCATTTGTAGAGATCCTTCTTGTTGAACTCTCCAAATAGATAGGGCACCATGACAGTCTTTTGTGTCAAAAAACATAGCTAGCATCAGAAGGGTGCTTGGGTGTACAGGGAGAGGACTGGCCAGTACGAAAAAGGAGGTAATAGTGTCTTTGTGCAAGTCTCTAGTGAGACCTCATTTGGAGTACTTTGTACAGTTTTGGAAACCACACCTTTAAAAGGACATAAACAGGAAAATGGTCAATGGTCTTCGCCATAAGACTTATGGGAACAGACGTAAAGATCTCAATATGTATACAGTACTTTGGAGGAAAGGTGCAATAGTGGTGATATGACAAAGACATTTAAATGGGGATAGACTTGGGAGAAATCTGAGGAAATATTTCTTTATGGAAAGGGTGGTGAATGTGTGAAACAGCTTTCCAGTGGATTTAAGAATTGTATCTGAATTCAAGAAAGTATGGGACAAATACAAAGAATCTCTAAGGGAGAAGAAGGGACTGTAGAACTTAATAGTTTTATTTAGCTCACATATTTCCAGGAGTTGCTCAAGGCAAGTTACAATCAGATTAGTGAGTATTTCCCTGTCCCCAGAGGGCTTATGTAATGGGCCGATGCAGAAAGGCTAATGCACCTTTTGCACACACATAATGCAACTTGAATGCCCAAGTTCTGACATGCCAAATGCAGAAAAGAGATTGGCACACAACATAAACAGCAAATCAAAAACAAACGCACACAGTAAGGCCAAGTATATTTAAATTATATGCAAATAAGTATGCATATTAAAATGGATGCTAATATTGTCTGCACCCAATGCAGAGAAACGCATAGAGAATTATGTAACCAGCCAAAGCGCCAATATCTCTGTGCCTGGTCTGAGGTGGCTTAAACATCTTGCGCATGCCCCCGACAGTATTTTGATGGCATCAGGGGCTTTCTCTGATGGCCTCGATCATCTGAGGTGAAGTGTCAAACTTCCCCTCAGATGACCCTATTTCTCTGGGAGAGCATGCCAAACTTGCGCTGACCTCTGTGCACATGTGTTTGGCTTGCTCTCCTAGTTTAACACTGACATTTGCATCACAGTTTAACGCATGGCTAATTTGCTTATGTGCCCCTTTCTGCATGCCAGCCCTGAAGTCATGCGCTATTCATGCGCTGCATTGAGACATACATAGCTAATAGTTTACGACTTCAGCACCGTCTTTCTGCATTGGCCCACAAGTTTGTACCTGAGACAGTGGAAGGTTAAGTAATTTGCCCAGGCTCACACGGAGCACCAGTGGGATTCAAATTATGGTCTCTTTGCTGCTCTAACTATTAGGCTACACCTCCACTAGATAGACCTGTATGGTCTTTATCTGCCATCATTTTCTATGTTTCTAAGAGCAGAAGAGAGCAGAACACAGGAAAGCTAAACAAAGCGAAAGACAACAGTGGAGTCGCCAAGTTATCCAGTTCTAGGTTGTGAGATTTTAAGCCAGTCCTGGATTGCAGACAATCTCATTCTGGTGCATTATGGGACCTGCAGCACTGATTCCAATGGGTAAAATCAGGGACTACAGATACCATACTGCACTACAATGCAAATTTAAAACCAGAAGCGGCAAAAAATCTCACTCCTGGAACTGGGTAACTTTGCATTTCTGCAACAGTAAGAAAACAGTGTTGAGCAGAAGCAGAAAGTCAAAAGTTGAAGGGAAAGCAGGAGAGTTGGACTTGTTTGCAGCCTGTATTGGAGCTGTGCTGCCAGAAGACAAGCTGAGAGATAACAGAGCTTGGAAATCCGACTTGGAGGGAGAGAAAGGAAAGCTAGAAAGAGACCTTGTGAAGAGCTGCAGCAGAAAGAGCTCGGCAGAAGCCAAATCCAAGAAAAGAGCTGCGAGAAGTGCTGCAGAGGTCCATTACCCCGTTCAGCAAGGTGAAAGAACCTGTGAGAGAGAGAGAGAAACCTCAGCGCGAGCCTCTGTGGCGAAGTTAGAGCTTGAACCGCACTAGAGAGTAACAGTCTGAGAGTAGAGCAAAAAGGGGACAGCAAGCTGAAAGGAGCAGTCGTCTCTGAGAGAACAGGAGAGACAGCAGCTGTACCAGAACTACTGAAGCCATGGTGAGCTGCAGAAGTGAAGAGAGACCCTGAAACTCAGAGGGACGGCTGCTGCAGTAAAGCTTCTCAACACACTGGTGTGCATCAGAACCTGGGAGGTTGTCAAAGGAAGAGCAGGAGGCCAGTGCAAGCTGTGCTTTTACACAAGGCAATGGCTCAAATTCAGCAGCAGTGGCACAAGAAAAACCTCCCAGTGCTGGTCAGCACAAAACCCCCCCAACAGTATGGCATCTCGCCCTAAAACCTGGCAGGAGGACTGGCCGCGCAAACCAAGGCACTTCTCCTAGTTTGCTCTGAGCTGTGCTGTTTCCTTGGGTCACAGCAGTTAAGGGGCATTTATTTCACAATATATCATTGTGAAGAGATTTATGTTGCTGTTGCCCAGATCATATGAGAATCAGGATATTTTTTGTATGGTGACTTCCAAGGAGAAATGGCCTAGTTCTGATCTGTTTCTGTTGGAGAAAGATAGGGTTTTTGTGGATGCAGACCAAGTTTACAGCTCATCAGAACTGCAATATTGTATCAGACTAAAAATTTGCGAAAGTGATGTGTGTAGGGTGCACATATAGTATATGAGCTTCATCGATCAGGTCTGTCCTGACTGGAAAAAGATCAAGAACTATTGAACTGGAGGAGCTGTTAGAGCTACAAGTATATGAAATTTTACTTAGAAAGCTCAGGGGGGATATTCAAAGGCATTCAAAGACATTTACATGGCTTGCAGACCTACAAACTGTAAATGCCCCTCAGTGGGATATTCAGTGTCACTAACAGTTAGTGCCACCGAATATCCAGGGGTGCCGTTTCTGCACACCCTGTTGCCAATCAGTTAGCATCGGGGCATGCTGGGGGCACTCACTGATGACCGGGCAGTGGCGATATTGAGCCACTGCCCAGTTACCGACGCGGCGAACGTCAGGCACAGTAAAGACTGGCCTTACTTTCACCGCTGCCAGGTTAGCTTCCCGGCAATCTAGCCAACCTGGATATTCAATGCCAGGGCCCTGATATGGCCTTGGCATTAGTGTTCAGCGACAGCGGCTAGGCACATTAGATCAGCTAGCTGCCCCCGCTGAATATCAGGCTCTTGTCTTTACCGACTTAGTGAGAATGCAGTATAGCACAGCGCACATAGTTAGAGTAGGTCTAGGTTTTCCATGTGAGAGAGGTTTTCTGTTAACTTTGTAGTTAGGTACAACAAGGAACAAGAGGATATTTTGGCCTATCGCAAGGGAGCAGAATTGTTCATCATGGGACTCCAAATCATCCATTGAATCTGCCATTGTGCAAGGCAGACAATTCTTCAAGACATCTAGGGCTCAGAACTAAGCCTGCACTAACATATATAATTAGCCAGAACACTACCCCTTAATTGTGCTCAATTAATACCTAAGCGGTGAACATTCTGGTGGGGTGTGTCAGAGCCTGAGGAACACATTCAGGTTGAGTGATACATACATTTAGGTTCTAGCAATTGAGTTACCTGTAAATCTCCCCATCCTTCAGAGATCTGGAAAGGATTTATTTGGAGGGGACACAGAGAAAGGGAAATTTGTGGTTGAGCTTTCTGCAGTGATATCTCCAAATATAGGGGCATGTTTACTAATGGTTTTAACACATCTTAATGAAATGAATATGTGCTAAGTGCCCACAGTCATTTTATTTCTATGGGCACTGAGACACTATGCATGCACAATTGAAGGGTAGTGATCTGGCTAGTTATTCTAATTTCTGTGAGACCTCACAGCTCCTATTGCAAGAAATGGCTGCACACTGCAACGAGAGAGAGAATACGCTTAAGTGCTTATGCTGCCACCTGGCCCCATGGGGGAATGGAAGGAAGGAAGGAGAGGATCTGAGGCAACACTGCAACACTCCTAGAAATACGTAAATACAGTGTCTGCTGCGCTGACCTCCCAGTTCCCCAAACATCTTTATTTGCTCATGGAAGAGGGAGAGGGAGAGAGGTTCTTCCACTGTGCCTTTGATGCTTCTCATCTACACCATTACCTTGACCCTCTCCCTAGATCAAACACACCACTCACACTCCACTGTATGCCTCAGACTCTTCTAGTTACTCTCAACCTTTCACTCAAACATCCTCCTTGGACACCCACCTCAGACACCTCCCCCTGCACCACTCTCTCGGACCCCCTCCCTAGACCAGCCCCCTACGCACACCGTCACTGTGCATCTGACATCCCTCTCCTTGGTTCTTGACACACACACACACACACACACCCATCCCATCTTAGACACCCCACCTACAACTGACATCGCCCATCTACATATACTTCCACACATCACATCCCGGCCGCACCCTCAAGATATGCTAGCCCCCATCTCAGCATCTCACTCATAGCACATACCCCTCCCAATGCACCCTTACTTTCTCAGATACACTCTTCACATCCCACTTGTATCTCCCGTTCCCCACATATACAGTAGGTTCCTGTCCCAGATGCCCACTTACACAACATCCCTGACTTTAATAGAAAATAACACACTGTCTGCTGCAGACACCCTCTCCCCAGCTTCCTGACTGGAACTCCTTGAACAGCATGCTGTTATAAGGACACATCTTAATTTCTTCACCCAGGGCCCATTCGTCTTAGCTACACCAGTGTTTGGTATCATATACATCTAAGATGCTTTTACAAGTCATTTAAAACAGAATCGTACCAATGGTTTAGACAAGACAACTGGAATTTACAAGAGGAAGAAAAAGGAATGACAGGTTAGAAGAAGAAAAACGTATCTTGGTTTTATTGACTGTTCCATGGCATCTGATAGAATGAATCACAGCAAACTGTTAGAAATCATTTGCAGGGCTTGAACACCAAAAAACGATATCATACTCAGCCGGGCAACCAGCATGATGGCCTCGGGTAGCTACTTCTATCCCCTCCCCCCTCCATCCCCCTGCACATATCACATGGACTCTGCTCATTTTCATCTGAACATAATTTGTTTATTTGACAATATTGGAAATAACAGAAAAACTGTTGGCCGCAGCATAATCACGCATATTCATACAACGGTAGAGTACAATTATCTATTTCACACAATAACAACCAGTATGTTCCATTTTCTTTTCCCTGAGCTATCCTTTTGCCTAGATTCCCCCTCCCCCCCAAGAGGCACAGCCGTCCTTTCCAAGGATGGCCGGCAGGGATGGGGGGAAATGCCGTCAAAGCCTTTTCTCCCGCTGCCTGCAGTCCTGAGTACCATATGAGAGGGAAGGGGCTGCATGCCGTTAGAGCAGACCTTAATAACCCCTTCCCCCTTCCTAGTCACAGCTGTGTCCCGTTCTGCCTCTGCCCCCAGCCCGTCAGAAAAGGTCGGCAGCAGGGCTCCGTGAATGTCAATGCTATGTCCATATTCGTCCCTCGCTCTCCCTGTCGTGAAAGCATAAGGAGGCCCTCTATACACTGTTCCTGCTACAACTCTGTCGACCATCTGGGGGAAGGTCAACTTCCCAAATGGCCACTCCCCCCATTACTCCCATGTCTGGGCTGTGCGCTCTCTCCTATGGGGCCCTAGCTCTCCTGCTATGCTGTGACGATGCTACCCCCTCCTAATCCCTGGGTGGGTCGGGAGGGTGCTTGTCCCATCGCCCGATCAACCGGAGGGGGAAGAGGGCGGGTCGCAGCCCTGTTCCCCATTCTATAGTTCGCCGTGGCGCCCTCCCCCCCCCGCCCCCCACCAAGGTTAACCCTTGGCCTGCCGCTGCCTCGCCTGTGCCCGGCCACGGTGATTCGCTGCTGGGTTTCAGCCAGGCAACCAGCATGATGGCCTCAGGTAGCTACTCCTATCCCCTCCCCCCTCCCTCCCCCCGCACCTATCACATGGACTCTGCTCATTTTCAACTGAACATAATTTGTTTATTTGACAATATGGGAAATAACAGAAAAACTGTTGGCCACAGCATAATCATGCATATTCATACAACGGTAGAGTACAATTATCCATTTCACACAATAACAACCAGTATGTTCCATTTTCTTTTCCCTGAGATATCCTTTTGCCTAGATTCCCCCTCCCCCCCAAGAGGCACAGCCTGTCCTTTCCAATGACGCCCGGCAGGGATGGGGGAAATGCCGTCAAAGTTTTTTCCCCCGCTGCCCACAGTCCTGAGTACCATATGAGAGGGAAGGGGCCGCATGCCGTTAAAGCAGACCTTAATACCCCCCCTTCCTAGTTGCAGCAGTGTCCTGGCCCATCAAAATAGGTCGGCAGCAGGGCTCTGTGAATGTCAATGCTATGTCCATATTCGTCCCTCCCTCCCCCCGCCATGAAAGCTTAAGGAGGCCCTCTACACACTGTTCCTGCTGCAACTCTGTCGACCATCTGGGGGAAGGTCAACTTCCTGTGCGGCCACTCCCCCCATTACCCCCATGTCTGGGCTGTGCACTCTCTCCTATGGGGCCCTAGCTCTCCTGCCAACCCCCCACGGCAGCGACTCCTCGCTTGTCAAGGGGGGTTCTACCTCTCCCCTACTCTGCAGCTATGTCCAACACCTTCTTATGCCATAGTCTTTCAACCGTGTCCTGTATGGCACACAGGAACACATCCATTCCAATGTCGGACAAATGTATCCTGTCAGCGCGATACAGACCAGGGCAGTGTTCGTCTATGAGGTCATGTATGATGCTGTACCCCCCGATTGCCTCCATGAAATGGGCCATCCATCTGTTCAATCTTCCACCTCGTCTTTTCGACCGCCTTGTGCGACCATTTGCTCCTCCAAACACATGTGCGACCATACTATCCATGTCCTGGGGAATGCATCTGCTAATGTCAGCATGTCTCTTTGCATTTTCTTTGTGAGCTCCACACTGCATGTACACACCAGATTATTGCCTCCTAAATGGACCACTATTGTCCAGAGTTTCCCGCCTGCTCTCTTCTTTTGCAGGAGGGATGGCAGCAGCTGGTCCTACACCATACCATGCTGACCCATCCACACGACTGACACTCCTGCATTCGGCAGACCCAGATTGAGCCCTCACTGTCTGTTCTTTGTCCTCCTTTGTGCCCAGTGAACAAAGGAATGGCTGCATATCCACACTTCCTGAGGCCCCAAGGGGGGGACTTGCACCTATGTTGTATTATTGACAAGAAACTTACATTGTTAATCTTGCATCATGGCAGATTATTGCATCGTTATACTTGTATCAGATCTGTGTTTACAGTCAGATCTGTGTTTACATTCAAGTGGTCAGGCATTGTTTATTCATACTATTAACTCCTGTTTTGTTTTGTTTTTTAATATATATTCTAAACTCCCTTAACTTTCCGTTTACAGTAACAATTTAAAACCCCCCCCCAACACTCCCCCCCCCCCCCCCCGTTTCCACTGTTATTCCTTTTTTTTTTTTTTTTTTTTTTTAATTCCTGTTTACTGGTCTCATACCTATAACAGGTAAAGATAATACACCGGGGTCAAACTGGGCGTACATAAAGCCTATACCTGTCTGAGTGCCATCTGCCTATGTTCATAATTTGTTCCCATGTCATCCCTATGCTGGCTGCCGTTGAAGCGGCCCCAATGCAGAAGGAGTGAGTGCCGTAAAAGCGCGCCTCCAAACCCGCCCCTTCCAGGACCCGCCCCATTGGCATGACCCTACAGGCAAAACCCAGCAAACCCGGCAATGATTAGAATTGTTCCAAAGTGGCTTTTCATTGCCCATGCATGCGCTGAATGCCTCTCTTCAATTTTTCCAATTTTCCATCTGGCAACCATGACAACTGTGCTGTCACGTCGAGTTCAATGCCCAGGAACTTGCGGGACCACAAGTCTTTTCTTTTGCTAGAGGTATACTGAATAGCTGAGCGACTTGCTCAAACATGTCAAGGATCCTCCTGCAGTCCTCAAAGTCTATTCCTATGAATAAGAAATCATCCAGGTAGTCCGCTACTGTGTTGGGGCCAGCAATGTCTTCCACCACCCAGTGTATGAATGAACTAAACTGCTCAAAATATGCACAAGAGATTGAGCAGCCCATGGGCAGACATTTGTCGTAAAAATATTCCCCATTGAAGGTGAACCCCAACAGCGGAAACGACTCAGGGAGCACCGGAAGCAGCCAAAAGGCCGATTCTATATCCGCCTTTGCCAGTTGTGTCTGCTGGGCCCAAATTACGCATGACTGCTACAGCCTGATTGATCGTCGCATATCTCACTGAACATAGCAACGGATCTATGTGGTCGTTAACTGAACTGCCTTCTGGGTAGGATAAATTGTGAATCAAACAGAATTTGCCCGGATACTTTTTTGGCACTATTCCCAAGGGGGACATTACCAGGCCCGGGGCGGGGTGGGGGGGTTCTTGAATGGTCCGGCAACTCTTCCCAGGTCTATTTCTTTTTGCCATTTTCTTGACTGAAGGAGAGTTGCGGATTACATGCGCCCTCGTTGGGACCGACGATGGAATAGGGAACCCGTGAGCGAAGCCATTCTCAATGTTGAGAGCTTTGTCCCGCAACAGGTAAGCCTGCAGCCATGGGCGCATGTGCTCAAGCTTGATGGGGGTTGGGGCCATGGCCTTCATTTGCACGCTGCTGCATTGACCTGAATGGTTTTGTCTCTCTTGCCAATCTACATGCGTAAGTCAGGTGACTGCCCTCGCAGCTCGAACATGAGTGTCGTAATTTACACAGATGCCATGTGCAACTCCCCATATTATACTGGCAGCATGAGCAGCAACCTGCCGTTTGGTTAGTTTGCCGCCATTGTGGTGCCTGAAAGGGCTGCGGTTGTCCTTCCTGACTCCATGGCCTGTTGGGGGCCATTTCGTCAAGCCACTGATCTAAGATTCTGTGCTGCCATGTCACGGTTGGGTCTTCCACCATGCTCTTCCTGAACTTGACATCATAGTTCAACCAGGCCCATCCTCCGAAATGCTTATGCACCCGGGTGATAGTGTCCAGGTACCTAATTAGATAGGGGCTCGATTCGGGCTCCCGCTCGATGACCACGCTCATAAATATGTGGAAAGCCGATACCCAGTTATTAATGGATTTTAAAATTCTCAGCTTCTTGTCCCTTTCCCCACCTTTTTCTCTATCCTTTCCCTCTTTCGTCTCCCCCTCCTGGTCTCTAAGCAATAATGAGAATATATCTATATATTCTCTTCGTCAAATGCGCTTCTTCAACTTCCTAGACGCTGCACTGGCTAATGAACTCACGCCACAGCGCGAATCTCCCCCTGCATCAGGCAAGGTTACCTGTGCTTCCGGCACTGATCTGGTTGCACCGGCCTCCTGGTTTTCTTTCCTCTGGGTGGATAGCTTGCTGCACGCTGACCATACTCTCACAAAGGATTTTTCTTTTTTGCTTTATTTTTTTTTTTAATTCTTTAATGCATTCTGGATTATGTTTGCTAAAGCCAGCTCCCCATGGGTATCATAAGCTGAGCCTTCGGATGATGAAGACAACAATTCAAGTGCGTCCGCTACACCCCCTGACTTACCAATTGCCATGCTAGTGCTTGCTGTTCGCGGTTCTTCTGACCTTGTGGTGGGTGCCTCCAGCCGGTGCCTGACTGCATCCAGGCCGTGTTGAGTCACCTGTTCACGTATCACCCGCAGCAGTTCGTCCAACTCCTGGCTTGACGTAGTAGAAGGTGTGGGTGGTTGTATTTGTGGTAGCGTCTGCTTGCCACGACGCATGGATTTTTTGGCCGTATTGCTCGCCGCCCCCGCGCTGCTCCCTTCATCATGTCTGCGAGTGGCTTCTCCATTGTTTGTCTTCTTTTTTGCTGCCGCCATGGGTGCTACCTTCGCCATAGCCCTGTGCATTGCCCTGCCCACTGCACTCTCTGTGTTCTTGCACCTGCAGCCACTCTCTGCTTGTCCTGTCGCCCGATCAACCGGAGGGGGAAGAGGGCAGGCTGCAGCCCCGTTCCTCCTTCTATAATTGGCCGCGGCTCGCCCCCATACCCCCACCCCCCACCAAGGTTAACCCTTGGCCTGCCTCTGCCTCGCCTGTGCCTGGCCGTGGTGATTCACCACCAGGTCTAATCAGCAAATCTGCCACCGATATTTAGAAATACTTTTTGATGAAAGAAACTGGAAAGAATATAAATATCTATCTAGCTGGATCACAAAGAATGGACAACATATAACAGAAATAAAAAAAGACTTACAAATGCAAACAAAAATTACTTTTAGCACTGTAAGGAGTTTCTGAGAAAGGTCTTGGATTTAAAGCTAACAAAAGCTAGTGAGGGCCTTGCCTGGCCCTTTAAAAGAGAAAGCTACTGTAACTTGATGGCCTTTAGAAAATAATTGAAAACCTTGTTCTCCAAAGGTGGTTAACATGTTAAAGTACAGCGTTGGGTATTTCTAGAGGAAAAATAGGGAATATTTTCATCACTGTGTTAACAGCTCTCTATATTTTTGAGGGAGTCTAATTTTTTTATTGTCTGATATTTATTATGTAAACCATTTTGAATAATATTTTTGTTAAAAAGATGGTATACAAAACCTTTTTAAATAAATAAAAATAAATAAAATACATCTCTCAGTGGTGGGATAGCGACGCAAAATGTGGCATTATAGAAGAATTCTGAAGATCAGCTGAAGGGTCATGATCGCTTGAATGAATGCATGAAAGAGTGGGTGGTGGAAGAATTCTGGTAGATGACCTGACCAAAAAGAAAATGAGGTTTGCTTCGCTGGTCATGCAGACATAGTACAGGTGTGCATTTCTTGTAATTTATTCAGTTTGTCTGGATGCCTAAAATATCTTTGTGCATGCAAATAGCTTATGTGCCTGTATACCTATGAATTAACAAGTGCACAATCAATTTGTATGCACAAAAAAGATGTAGTCCACATAGAAGATGCATAATTAAGACAAAATCATGCAAACATATGAAAGAAAAACACGAAAATTGCTGAAACTTGTTTTTAAATGAACACTAAGCAAACGTTTTTTTGACTCTGCACATCCCGAAGATAGAGGTTCTAGTCAGTGATGGATTTATACCCCTGGCTGTCCTAGGCATTTGTACAACTGGCTATACCCCTTCCAGAAAATGGTGCAGTATCACAGATGATGATGTAGAAGGGCTCCCCATAGGCACTTGTGTACTGTACATATTGACAAATCTGCCCCGGCTCTTGTGGCCTATTAGATAATCTCATAAAAGAGGGCAAAAGAGAAAGAGGCAGGGAGAGGTCTGGGGTCATGACTATAATAGATGTCAAGATGCAGAAACAAGGGCAAAATAAAGAAGAAAACTGAGCACTGCGTGAACTGGCTTACCATAGGTGCCAAACTTCATATCAAAGATAATGATGATAATGTTTTGTTTATGTGTTTTCATTCTTTTCAAATTAAAAATGTGCATTTGTTATTATAGTGTAGCTGCCAATTTTCTTATTTCCTTTTCTTAGCTTACTCTTCATCTGTTTGTGGTTTATTTATCAGCATGATAGAGTCAGCACATCAATACCTTGATTTGCATATATTTCTAACGTTCAGAAACTTTAAACTCTGGATCAGAAGGGGGACTATTTATGACTTTGGGCCTGAATCACTGTCTACATGAGAAAAATTCTAGCAAATCCAGTCCTTAATTTTAACTGGCAACTGAATTATCACTGAAGATTTTGCTAATACCTCTTTCCTCAAAAGTTCTTTTTCATTTTAAGGAATCTTTTAAAAACACTAAACATCACCCATTCTAGTTTTGTCCTACAGTACTTTCCAGCAACTACCTACCCTGAAACAAAAACTAAAAAGAAGTTAAGCTTTGAACAAATATAAAAAAGGAGAAAATAGTATACAACCTTGAAAGAAACTACGGCACTACTGCAGCACATTTCACAGGACACCACAGATACCAGCTTAAGAAAGACATGTGAAGACACATTTTACAAATGACATCCACGTGCAATCTGGGACATCCAAGCCAGAACATTTTTAAAAAGCAGACAGCAAAGCAAGTTCAGGCATGATTTCACAAACGTGGACGTGCCCGATATGGGCAACTGTGGGGCTGTCTATATAAACATCCCTGGAATAGTATTCCCTACTAGGGACATCTAAGAATAGCCTAATAGCTAGACGTAGTGGGCTAGGACCAGGGATTCAAATCCCACTGCTGTTATCATTGTGACTACAGAGAGAACTGAGGATGGTGGAGTTCCCTCTTCTCTACATTCTTTGGCCAAAACGAGCACTTTCCTCATACCTATTTGTGTCTGGAGCAGGTCTAAACTTGGATGGGATTGCAAATGTCCCTGACAGTTCTGAAATCAAGTGGGGACATCTAAGTCCTTTGCACCACCCCAGACATGCCTCCACCACACCTTCTGCCTACTTGGCCGTCCCCGCACCGGTGACATCTTTGGAAGTCATTTGTAAAATAGCTCCAGGATGTCTCCATGATTTGGACATCCCCTTTCATGTTTTCGGACATCCAAATAGTGATTAAAGCTTTTAAAATTACCCCTTTAGCATACTCCTCTGTGACTCCAACGCCAAAACAAATGTGAAGAAAGACACTATGGCCAGTAATGACTTCTCTTCCCTCCTCTACACTTCCTTGCTCAATCCTGGAACTAAAGTGCCCCTTCCTCCGTACCCCCCCCCCCCCCCATTTCAGATAACAGTGTCCCAGATTCGCCAGCAAAAACTTTGGTAAACTTGTGGAATATACCTCTTAAAAGCAAACCACAGCTATCATTTTATTGGACCAAATGTATCACCTACAATTTGTGTGTTAACACTTATTTCTGCATAATTCACTGGGAATTAGTTAGTGCCTTTTCTATAGAAACAAATCTTTCTGAGAAACAAATGCCAGTCACTGGATCCGCTCTCTTTCTCCTCCTCCCCAACCCTCCAACTGCCGTTGCTTTGTCTTGAGTCATAGCTCTGGGGAATTCTTAACTTTAGAAACTATTGGAACTATTTCAGTTAGTAAGAAGAATACTATCACTCAAAATAGCGTGATCTGCTTTCGAGATAAAAATGCAAATGAACAGCAAAGCAAGTTAATCAGATTTGACCAAAGCAAGGTTTTAACCTTAGAGAGTGGGGACTGTCCCCATGCTGTCTCTTTTCAAAATGGCAGAAACTAGACGCAGTGGGAGTTTTCGGAAGACCTGAGAGTTCATTAGTGAACTGTGCACTGGCAAACCTATAGGGCTACTGGCAAAAACATCTTGTCTTTCAGCATGGACGTTTGAAGATGCTTTGCTTTCAGGGATCCGATTAGTCAGTCGAAAATGGAATTGAATTGTTCCATTCTATAACGATAGTGTCCTGCTTTAAAAACCGATTCAGACCTTAAATTTACTTTTCCCAATTGTGAATGCCCAGAGAGGTTTGATTAAAGTCCAGTTGAAACAACCAAAATGATGAAGGCATGCTTACCATGAGCGAGGGGATGATACCAGTTTTTCCTTTTTACTGGTGGAAAATTAGAATAAGGAAAATCTAGAAAGTAAAATATTGTGCTGTTTAGAAAGAATGGGATTGAGTACTCACTGGGGCATGACACATTAAATGGAAATTAAGGTTCAGTAAGGTAACAAACTTTTTTGGTTTGCTTTCAGATCATAGTCTTTTTAATATTATTCTTTTGTTTTAACAAAAAACATTTCTAGCATTATCCTACTGCCACAACTCCCACTAGATGTCACATGGAGGTACTTTACAATCTCGTGCAACATTCTTATTTTGAATTTCTTTCTTACTGTGCTGTCTTCTAGATCTCTGTTTGTTTGTGACACGCACAATGGTGGAAAGCAGGTAGAATGTTCCTACTGCAATGGTTTTATTATAGTGAAAGTGGTGGAAATCAGGCTGCGGTACACCCATGCAAAAAACCACAGTCCCCACTAAACATAATGTGGCAGTACATTTGGCCAAACCTTATTTTCGAGTTTCAAACACAAAATAAACTCCAGGCATGCCTCTTCAAGGTGAGCACGCCTATTTTAATAAGTCAGAAAAGATTAGGACCACATTTAGGATCTAAAAAAGGAGCTTAAAATTTCTTTAGTGGTAGCAAAGCAACAAGGAGCAGAGCGAGCCCTAACACCGGGCAAGCTCCAGCAGCATGACCCCCTGTATGACTGTCCTGTATTTTGGTTAACCACCAACTGCAAGTTCATACAATCACCAAGAAAACCAAAATAAAGAGGGGAACAGCATCAGTGACAATACATACACAATATTCTGGCAACATCTCCCCTGTGGATTCCAACATAGCCCTTCGTGTGTTTCTTTTCTTTTTTTTTTTTCCAGCAATAACTTTATAAGTGTCTGTTTACAGGGGCCCGGTGCAGGGTTAGAATAAGGATATTACATTTCTGATGAGAGCATCTGGGACACTTATTCCCTGTAGTGGTAAGATTGTGTAAGCAGCTCACTTTGGGGAGGGGGAAGGAGTTGTCTAGTGGACCATCCTCTTGGATAATTATAGCAATTACTTTCAAAATAGACCTAAAAGTGTGAGACAAGTCTACGCCAGAGGCTTTGGACTGCGTCCCAGGATATTTTACACTGATTAGTAATTAATTTTTTACAGTACATTTTTCTTAGCATAAAAGGTGTCAGTGCTCATATGCATCAATCAATATAAAACCTTTATATATATTATTCTTAAATTTATTCTACAATTTTTACTACAAAAGCATTGTTATACAAGCAAACACAATTACACATGCGCACAAGCCATTTATACACATCCATTCTACCCCTCAATATCTAAGCATGGTCATAAGAACATAAGATATGCCATACTGGGTCAGACCAAGGTCCATCAAGCCCAGTATCCTGTTTCCAACAGTGGCCAAGCTAGGTCATACGTACCTAGCAGTTTCCCCAAAAGACACAGGTTCCACAGTGCTTGTACTGGGTCAAGCATTGATATCCTGGGTCCCTTCTTAATAATGGTTTATGGACCTTTCCTCCAGGATCTTGTCCAAACCTTTTTTAAACCCAGCTACACTAATAGCCTTTACTACATCCTCCGGTAACAAATTCCAGAGTTTCATTACACGTTGAGTGAAGAAATATTTTCTTTTATTAGTTTTAAATAGTTTACCCTGTAGCTTCATTGCATGTCCCCTAGTCTTTCTATATTCTGATAACGTAAACAATCGATCTACGTTTACCCGTTCCACTCCGTTCATTAATTTATAGACTTCTATCATATCTCCCCTCAGCGTCTCTTTTCCAGGTTAAAGAGCCCTAACCTTTTTAGCCTTTCTTCATAGGAGTATCCTTCCATCCCCTTTACCATTTTGGTGGCTCTTCTCTGAACCTTTTCTAATAACGCTATATCCTTTTTAAGATACGGCGACCAGAATTGCACACAATATTCAAGGTGCGGTCTCACCATGGAATGATATAGAGGCATTATAATAGCTTTTGTTTTATTTTCCATTCCTTTCCTTATGATACCTAGCATTCTATTTGCTCTCTTGGCTGCTGCTGCACACTGGGCCGAGGGTTTTAACATGCTATCCACAATGACGCCTAAATCTTTTTCCTGGGTGGTAGTTCCTAATGTGGAACCTTGCATCGTGTAACCATAGTTTGGGTTGTTCTTCCCTAGGTGCATAACTTTGCACTTCTCCACATTAAATTTCACCTGCCATTTTGATGCCCAGTCTTCCAATTTATCAAGATCCTCTTGCAATTTTCCACATTCCTCTTGGGTTTTAACAACTTTAAATAGTTTTGTGTCATCTGCAAATTTGATAACCTCACTCGTTATTCCACTTTCCAGGTCATCTATGAATATGTCAAAAAGCAGCGGACCCAGCACAGATCCCTGGGTTACACCACTATTCACTTTTCTCCATTGGGAAAATTGGCCATTTAGCCCAACCCTCTGCTTTCTATCTTTTAACCAGTTCTTGATCCACAGTAGTACACTGCCTCCTATCCCATGACTCTTTAGTTTTGCCAAAAGTCTCTGATGAGGGACCTTGTCAAAGGCTTTCTGAAAGTCCAGATGCACTATATCAACCAACTCACCTTTGTCCACCTGTTTATTCACACTTTCAAAGACACATAATAGATTAGTAAGACAAGATCTTCCTTGTCTAAAGCCATGTTGGCTGTCTCCCATTAGGCCATGACTATCTACATGCTGAGTAATTTTATTCTTTATGATAGTTTCTACCATTTTTCCCGGTACTGACATCAGGCTCACCGGTCTGTAGTTTCCCGGATCACCCCTGGAACCCTTTTTAAAAATTGGCGTTACATTGGCGATCCTCCAATCTTCAGTTATTACAGATGATTTTAATGAAAATTCACAGATTACTAATAGCAGGTCTGCAATCTCATATTTCAGTTCTTTCAACACCCTTGGATGTATACCATCCGGCCCAGGTGATTTGCTACTCTTCAGTTTATCTCATAGTTGTAATACATCTTCCCGATGTATTGATATTTCCTTCAATTCTTCCGCACCTTTAAATACCACTTCAGTCATGGGTAACATTCCTACATCTTCCTCAGTAAAGACCGAAGCAAAGAATTCATTCAGTCTCTCCGCTATCGCCTTGTCGCCTCTTAGTGCCCCTTTAACTCCTCTATCATCTAATGCACCAACTGACTCTCTCACAGGTTTTTTGCTACGAATGTACTTGAAAAAATCTTTATTTCGCGTTTTTGCTTCCGCAGCAAGCTTCTTCTCAAATTCTCCCTTTGCCTGCTTTATCAATGCCTTGCATTTGACTTGCCAGTGCTTGTGCTGTTTCCAGGTTTCGTCGTTTGTCTCTGTTTTCCATTTCCTGAAAGATGCTTTTTTTGGCAACAACAGCCTCTCTGACCTCCCCTTTAAACCAGGCTGACAGTTTTTTGGACTTCCTTCCACATTTCTTAAAGCGTGGAATACAGCTGGTCTGGGCTTCCAAGATAGTATTTTTCAACAACACCCAAGCTTGATGTAAGTCTGTAACCTTTGCAACTGCTCCTTTTAGATTTTCTTAACTATTTTCCTCATTTTATCATAATCTCCCTTTCGAAAGTTAAAAGGTAGTACTGTGGATTTCCTTACTTTCCCTCCTCCACTAATTAAATCAAAGGCGATCATGCTATGATCACTATTGCCAAGTGGCCCCAACACCCTTATCTCTTGCACTAGATCTGGTGTTCCACTAAGGACTAGGTCTAATATGGTTTCCCCTCTGGTCGGTTCATGAACCAGCTGCTCCAAGAAGCAGTCATTTATGTCATCTAGGAACTTTATCTCCATAGGATGTCCTGCCGTGACACTGACCCAGTCGATCAGGGCCGGCCCGTCCATTGAGCAAGAATGTTTTTTGCACAGGGCCCCGCGTTTCAGGGGGCCCCGCGCAAAAAACATTCTTAAGCATCCCAAGTTAAAAAAAAAAAAAAACAAACCGGCTGCTTCTGCCGCGGCAGCTTCAAGAGCTCTGCCGCGGCAGCATCAAGAGCTCTGCCGCGGGGCCCCCTGCCCGGCAGAGCCACCGTGCATCGTCAGCTCTTCACATCCAACACGCGGGCTTCTTTCAGAGCCGCGAGAGTTTCTTTTCTCGCGGCTCTCTTAATCCCGCGGGGCTGATGGGATTTCCCATCACCCTCGGCGGGATTAACAGAGCCGTGAGAAAAGAAACTCTCGCGCTCTGAAAGAAGCCCGCGTTTTGGACGTGAAGAGCTGAAGATGCACGGAGGCTCTGCCGGGCAGGGCGGGGCCCCCGCGGCAGAGCTCTTGATGCTGCCGCGGCAGAGCTCTTGAAGCTGCCGCGGCAGAAGCAGCCGGTTTTGGGTTTTTTTTTTTTTTTAATTTGGAATGTTAGGGGGGGGGGTGGTTAGGACTGGTAATGGCTATGGGAGGGGGGGGGAGGCTAAACTGGAAGTAGGCTGATGGGAGGGGGAGGCTAAACTGGAAGTGGGCTGATGGGGGGGGGTGGTGAGGACTGGTAATGGGCCAGGGGGGGTGGGGTGGTTAGGACTGGTAATGGGCCAGGGGGGTGGGGTGGTTAGGACTGGTAATGGGCCATGGGGGGGGGGAGGCTAAGACTGGAAGTGGGCTGATGGGGGGGGGGTTAGGACTGGTAATGGGCTATGGGGGGGGGCTAAGTGGGCTTATGGGGGGGTTATGACAGGTAATGGGCTATGGGGGGCTAAGTGGGCTGATGGGGGGGGTTTGGACTGGTAATGGGCTATGGGGAGGGGGCTAAGGCTGGAAGTGGGGGGGGGTAGGACTGGAAATGGGCTGATGGGGGGGGTTAGTACTGGTAATTGACTATGGGGAGGGGGCTAAGGCTGGAAGTGGGGGGGTAGGACTGGAAATGGGCTGATGGGGGGGTTAGGACTTGAAATGGGCTATGGGGGGGGCTAAGACTGGAAGTGGGCTGATGGGGGGGGTAGGAGGACTGGTAATTGGCTATGGGGGGGGCTAAGACTGGAAATAGGCTGATGGGGGGGCTAGGACTGGAAATAGGGTGATGGGGGGGTTAGGACTGGTAATGGGCTATGGGGGGGCTAAGACTGGAATTGGGCTGATGGGGGGGGTGGTTAGGACTGGTAATTGGCTATGGGAGGGGGGCTAAGACTGTAAATAGGCTGATGGGGGGCTAGGACTGGAAATAGGGTGATGGGGGGTTAGGACGTAATGGGCTGATGGGGGGTTAGGACTAGTAATGGGCTATGAGGAGGCTAGGACTGGAAATGGGCTGAGTGGAAGGAGGGCTTGAACTGCAAATAGCTGATGGGGACGGGGCTTGGAATGGAAATGGGTTGTGGGGGGGAGGGAGCTAGGACTGGAAATGGGTGAGGGGGGGCTAAGACTGGAAATGGGCTGATGGGCTAGAATAGGACTGGAAATTGGCTGTTGGGGGGTGCTAAGATTGGAAAAATGGGCTGTGGTGGGGGTTTGGATTGAAATGGACTCATGAAGGGGCTAGAACTGGAAGTAGGCTCATGGGGGGCTTGGATTGGAAATGGGCTGAGTGGAGGGGAGCTAGGATTTGACATGGGCTGATGGTGGGGCTCGGAAAGGACTAGAAATGGGCTCATGGGGGGCTGGGATTGGAAATGAGCTGATGGAGGGACTTGGATGGGACTGCAAATAGATGGGGGAGCTAGGACAGGAAATGGGCATCAGGGGGGCAAGGACAGGAAATTCGCTGATGCGGGGACTAGTAGGGAGCGTATGCTGGGTGGGACTGGACCTAGAATGGAGCTGATGTTGGGGGAGGATTAGTATGGGATGGAGCTGGGAGAGTGAAATGGAGAGGGAAAAAATATTTTGTGTGGGAGGGAAGACAAATCTACAATTGTCCGGATATTGGGAGAGTAAGTGGGGATTGAGGATGGAGGGGTAAAATTTGATGTGAAATAGGAATGAGGAAAGAGCAAATAGGAGAAAGATTAGTATGTTAAAGCAGATGTAGAGAGAGAATGGGAAAAAAACTAGAAGAGAGAAGAAAAGACAAATGGACAGCAGACGATGAAGAATTAGCGGAAGACACGAAGAAACCAGAAGAAAGTGGCTGGAGCAATTGCAGCTGAAAAAAAATGCACAAAAGGTAGAAAATATCTCTTTATTTTGAATTTATTAATTGGAATATGTCAGCTCTGGGAAATGTGCATCATTAACGTCTGCGCTTTGTTTAGTACAAGAGCAAATTAATGTAGTTTTATTTCTACAGTGTTGTACATTCCAAGTTTTGGCTTTTGGGATTCCCAGTTTAATTATTGTCTTCCTGTTTCTAAATTGTGATTCCTTGTTTGGTGATGGTCTATGTTCTGCATGTGTAACTGAGCTGAGGTATTCTGTTTATGTAATTCCTATTTGACATTGCCACTTGTTCTCTTTCCCCAGTAGGTCATGTATTGTTGTTCTCTGAAATGTATTGGTTTAATATTTGCAGCGTTCCTTTTGATAGTTAGGGTATGGTGTTTTATGAGTCCTGGTAGTGCTGTTAGGATACGGCGGGTTTGCTATGGGTTCTAAATGGGCAGTGTTTGTAGTAGTTCCTAATGTGCCTGGCGGTTGGTATTGGATTATAGTAATGTAGAAGTCTTTTAGTCTTTCTTTATTCATACACTCATTAAGAGGCATGTTTACTAAAAGTTCGTGTATGGTAACATTATGCAAATATTTATGCAAATGAGGCCCCTTATGCAAATGAGGCCCCGCACCGAGTCTCCGCACATGGCCCCGCACCCCCCTTGGGCCGCCCCTGCAGTCGATACTGGGGTAATTGAAATCACCGATTATTATTACTGCGCTATAACTTTTGTTAGCTTCCTTGATTTCTTTGAGCATTTCATCATCCATTTGTTCATTCTGGCCAGGCGGTCGATAGTACACCCCCACTGCCATCGCCTTCCCATTTTTACATGGAATTTCAATCCATAGAGATTCTACAGCAAATTTTGTTTCCTGCAAAACTTTAATCCTTTCTGACTCAATGCCCTCTCTAACATAGAGCACAACCCCTCCACCAATTTGATCAGCTCTGTCATTACGATATAGTTTGTATCCAGGTATCACAGTGTCCCACTGGTTATCCTCCTTCCACCATGTCTCTGAGATTGCAATCATATCTAACCTCTCATTTAGTGCTATATATTCTAACTCTCCCATCTTATTGTTTAGACTTCTAGCATTTGCATACAAGCATTTTAGAGACTGTATTTTATTCATATTAGTTTGGCTGTTGGTAGACATGGGTAATTTGGGATCTTTAAGCTCTGTCTGCTCCATACTCAAGGGCATTTGGGCTACTTTACTCTTTTTTGGAACCTCTCTGCTTTTGGTAGTATCCTTCAAGGATACATTCTTCCGAACCATCTGCTCTTGGGCGACTGTCGGCTTTCCCCTATTATCTAGTTTAAAAGCTACTCTATTTCCTTTTTACAGGTTAATGCCAGCAGCCTGGTTCCATCCTGGTTAAGGTGAAGCCCATCCCTTAGGAAGAGCCCCTCCTTTCCCCAGAAAGGTCCATCACAAAAAATTATTTAAACACAGTCCATCACAGAAGGGTGGTTAAAAATTCAGTTCTCAAAGACTTCCTATTAGCAAATCAAAGAATCTTCATACAAGAATGTTGCAAACCACTTCAAAATTCCCATAGCAACAATCAAAAAAAGCTTGTATATTTCCATCCAAAACCGATGGTCATCTACTGTTCACAACACTTCTTTTGAGAAGGCTTGTCGAAGATTCCATAATTTCCACCATTCATTAATGGACCAAGTGTGGAAGGGATTCCAAACACACAAGGAATGGTGAATGGTTCAACAAAGTCAACCATGTTTTTGTAGTAAAAACTGCAAAATTAAATTTAAGAATTATATATATATAAAGAATATTAAAATTTAAGAATATATGTAAAGGCGTTATATTGATTTATGAAGATATTATGCTAATATAGTAGATAGCTGTAATAAGATCTTACCACTACTTTCTTGTTTTGCTATTAATATATTTGTGGTAGTGGGTTTTCTTTTTTGCAGACTTTTTCATTAATACATGAGGACCATGAGTCAATTTTAGCAGGCAATGAAAAAGGTGCCCGTACTCAATACCATATAGTACCCCCTCAAAAATAAAATCCCTGATATTTTCTATCTGGTAACAAATGACTACAGTCTGTGGGTGACTGCCTTAATTTTTTCTGTCTCTCTATCATTGTTTAGTCTTCTTTTTGCTCTTTTTTGTTTTCTCTCTATCTCGCACTGGTGTCTTTTTTACTGTTTCAGTTCTTTGTTCTTTGTCACTTTATTTCAGTGGATATTTTAAACTTCACTCTTTCAAATTTCTTTTAGCTTCTCTCCTTTTCCTTTATTCCCTCTTCCTGCCTATGCTCCTTTCCCTCTTCATCCTGCTCTCTCTCCCCTCTTCTTTATCTTACCTAAGAACATAAGATATGCCATACGGGGTCAGACCAAGGCTCCATCAAGCCCAGTATCCTGTTTCCAATAGTGGCCAATCTAGGTCACAAGTGTCTGTCAAGTTCCCAAAAAATACACAGATTCCATTGTTTCTTTACCATTCCCCCTTTAACCTTTAACACCTTCTGTGTTGTCAGTCTTGACTAGATTGTAAGCTCTGATGAGCAGCGACTGTCTCTTACATGCCTGTGCAGTGCTGCGTACGTCTTGTAGTGCTATACAAATGCTCAGTAGTAGTAGCAGTAGCAGGGCCGGATTTACCTATACGCCACCTACGCCGTGGCGTAGGGCCCACAGCTGACAAGGGCCCACAAAAATAGCCTTTTTAAAATTAAATTTAAAAAAAAAACGCTGGCTGCCGCCGCGATAGCATGGACTGTTCCCGCGGGGCCCCCTCTGCTGCCGCGGCAGCATGGATTGTCCCGCAGGGCTCCCTATGCCCGGCTGAATCCCCTCTCTCCCTGCCGGCTTTGAGAGGCGCGAAGGGAGAGTGTCTCCCTCGCGTCTCTGTTAAGCCCGCAGGGGCTGATGGGAAATTTCCCATCAGCCCCTGCGGGCTTAACAGAGACGCGAGGGAGACACTCTCCCTTCGCTCCTCTCAAAGCCGGCAGGGAGAGAGGGGATTCAGCCGGGCATAGGGAGCCCCGCGGGAAAATCCATGCTGCCGCGGCAGCAGAGGGGGCCCCGCAGGAACAGTCCTTGCTGCCGCGGCGGCAGCCAGCGGTTTTTTTTAAATTAAATTTTACTTTAGGCCGATGGGGGGGGGGTAGGACTGGTAATGGGCTATTGGGGGGGGATGGTACTGGAAATGGGCTGGGGGGGTTAAGGCGGGGTGTGGGCTGATGGGGTTAGGACTGGTAATTGGCTGTGGGCTGTTGGGGGGGTTAGAACTGGTAATGGGCTGGGGGGTAGGACTGGTAATGGGCTATTGGGGGGGCTGGGACTGGAAATGGGCTGGGTGGGGTAAGGCTGGAGGTGGGCTGATGGGGTTAGGACTGGTAATGGGCTGTGGGCTGTTGGGGGGGGGGTTAGAACTGGTAATGGCTAGGGGAGCGGGTTAAGACTGGTAATGGGCTGTGGGCTGATGGGGGCTGTCTGGTAATGGGCTATGGGGGGGCTAGGACTGGAAATGGGCTGGGGGGGTTAAGACTGGAGGTGGGCTGATGGGATTAGGACTGGTAATGGGCTGTGGGCTGTTGGGGGGGGGGTTAGAACTGGTAATGGGCTATGGGGGGGTTAGGACGGATAATGGGCTATGGGGGGGCTAGGACAGGAAATGGGCTGTTGGGGAGGGGTTAGGACTTGAGGTGGGCTGATGGGGTTAGAACTGGTAATGGGCTGTGGGCTGATGGGGGGGGTTAGGACTGGCAATGGGCTATGGGGGGCTGACTGGAAATGAGTTGATGGGGTTAGGACTGGAAGTTGGCTGATGGGGGGTTAGGACTGGTAATGGGTTATAGGGGGGGCTTAAACTGAAAATGGGGTGATGGGGGGTTAGGACTTTAAGTGGGTTGATGGGGGGGCTAGGACTGGCATTGGGTTGGGGAGTTGCTAGGACTGGAAATGGGCTGATGGGTGGCTAGGACTGGAAATGGGCTGATGCAGGAACTAGAAGGGAATGGATGCTGGGTGAGGCTGGAACTAGAAGGGAGCTGATGTTGGGGGAGGATTAGAATGGGATGGGGCTGGAAGAGTAAAATGGAGAAGGGAAAAATATTTTGTGTGGGAGGGATAAAAAATCTACAATTGGCCAGGTATTGGTAGAGTAAGTGGGGATTGAGGATGGAGGGGTAAAATTTGAGTGGATGAAATAGGAATGAGGAAAGAGCAAAAGGAGAAAGATTAGTATGTTAAAGCAGATGTAGAGAGAGAATGGAAAAAAACTAGAAGAGAGAAGAAAGGACAAATGGACAGCAGACGATGGAGAGTTAGCAGAAGACACGAAGAAACCAGAAGAAAGTGGCTGGAGCAATTGCAGCTGAAAAAAATGCACAAAAGGTAGAAAAATAGCTCTTTATTTTGAATTTATTAATTGGAATATGTCAGCTCTGGTAAATGTGCATCATTAACGTCTGCGCTTTGTTTAGTACAAGAGCAAATTAATGTATAGTTTTATTTCTACAGTGTTGTACATTCCAAGTTTGGCTTTTGGGATTCCCAGTTTAATTATTGTCTTCCTGTTTCTAAATTGTGATTCCTTGTTTGGTGACGGTCTATGTTGTGCATGTGTAACTGAGCTGAGGTGTTCTGTTTATATAATTCCTATTTGACAGTGCCACTTGTTCTCTTTCCCCAGTAGGTCATGTATTGTTGTTCTCTGAAATGTATTGGTTTAATATTTGCAGTGTTGCCTTTTGATTGGTAGAGTATGGTGCTTTGTGAGTCCTGGTAGTGCTGTTAGGATACGGCGGGTTTGCTATGGGTTCTAAATGGGCAGTGTTTGTAGTAGTTCCTAATGTGTCTGGCAGTTGGCACTGGATTATAGTAATGTAAAAATCTTTTAGTCTTTCTTTATCCATACACTCATTAAGAGGCACATTTACTAAAAGTTAGTATATGGTAACATTATGCAAATATTTATGCAAATGAGGCCCCTTATGCAAATGAGGCCCCGCACCCCCCTTGGGCCGCCCCTGCTGGGAGCCCACAATTTTTGTTGGCATAGGGCCTCACTCAAGCTAAATCCGGCCCTGAGCAGTAGTAGTAGTAATGGCTTATGGACTTTTCCTCCAGGAACATGTCCAAAACACCTTTAAACCAAGCTGCACTAACAGCTTTTACTATGTTATTTGGAAATAAATTTGAGTTTGATTATGTGTTGAATGAAAAAATATTTTCTCCAATTAGTCTTCCTCTTACCCTCCTCCCCCCTCCCCCACCAATCTAAGGTCCTCTCAGTCCCAACATTCACAGTCCCCTCGTTATCCTCAGTTCTCTTTCCTCCTACCCCATCCTGAATCTTTCTCTCTTGACCTTCATCCTTTCTCTCTCAGTCTTACTTCAGTTGCTTTTACTCGGACACCACCACTCCATTCTCAGCTCTGTCTCTCTCTCTCTCCTTCTCCCTGCATTGCTATAATCATCTGTGTTTTCCATTCCCTCTTGTCTACTGCTCTACTGCTTCTTTTACTCATAGGCACAATTTTGGAGGGGGGTCATGGGGGGTAGTAGCCCCCCTCCAAATGTTGCAGGCACTAATAGTGATCTGGTAACCCTGCCCCCTACTGTCAGTATGACTAACTTACCCTTTGCCCCCCCCCCAAAAGAAAGAAGGCAAACTACATGATGTTTTTACTTATTGTTTCTGTAGTACCACTAGATGTATGCAATATATCCTTTCTCCCTCTGTCTGCCCCCTCCTCCATCCCTAGTTCAGTCTTAACTCCCCTCAATCCCCAGAAAGCTCTCTCCACGTTTCCCTGGAAAGCTTATACCACCTCTGGAAAGCTCTTCCCCTCCCCCTCCATACATATACAATTCGTGGGAAGCTCTGACACACAATTAAAATTTCTAGTGCTCTGAGCCCCCTTTCTGCTCTACCCCCCCCCCCTTCCGTAATATAATCTGATCTGCTCTGCCCCCGACCATCCTTCTCTACCACCAGCAGAAGGCGTGACACTGAATACCACATCAGCTTCCAGCACATCTTGTGAATTAAGCTGTGAGAAGAACTACAAGGATCCATGTGGTTTGTGCCACAAGTCGCGTCACTGACAGTATGTTATTTATTTTTTATTTTATTTATTTGAACTTATTTTTGTACCGCTCCTTCCAATGATCAGCAGCGGTTTACATTTTAACATTTAAATTCTGCATGTATAGCAGTTATATATAACAATAAGATAATCAAAAATCACAAACTTTGAACTATTTACATAGGGAAAAAAGAGTATAATTGGCTAACTATATACAGAATATTTACACTGACGTACAAGGGAAAATGTCACATGTCTAATAGGTTACCTTTTAATATTTGATGTTGGGCATTGGTATATCATATGTTAAGCACTTCTGTTCCTATTGTGGGGGTGGGAAGGGCAGGTACCTCCGCCACTGTAACGCTGTTCTGACTTCAGCAGCAGCCTTCATTGCACTGATCATCTCAACTGTGCGGCATTGTCCGCCCACCCCCTTGTCTGCCAGTCATGCTGGATCAAGGTGGCAGGAAGTAAGGCGGTTTGATCGAAGTGGGGAAATAGATTAGAGAAGCAGGTTGCAAACTGGGAAAGCCAGGGTTAAAATCTTGCTTCTCCCACTGACATTCTGGGTGACCTTGAGCAAATCCCTTCACCCTCCGTTGCTTCAGGCACAGCTTAGCTTGGGCAGGGAAATACCACGTGCGCCTGAAAGTAGCTCGCTTCCAACTCGGATTTGGAAAGGGCAAGTAATCTGTCTAACTCTAAAAATCCAGTTGATTGAGCACGTTTGCCTTCTTTTATTCCTTCCTCAAAAACAGCGACTTTTTCTTAGCACCGGCTACAATAGGATGTTGCTGCTTTACAGTTTCAGCAGAGCGGCAATCGCTTCTCACTCTCACGAGTGCAAGATTTGACACAAATGCCTCCTTTGCACCTGGCTTTCCACCCACACGGCCGGCCTGCAACCCTCTTCCCCTCCCTCCCCCCCCCCTCCCCTCCCAACACTGACAACTAGACTGCTTCAGCCACTGGCTTCATGAGGAAGACGAGAGACTGCCTTCTGAAGCGGCCAGTAGTGAGGCCACTTTGCATGGACTGAAGTCTCTTTCTTTTACCCTCCCTGGCTGGGGCCCTGCAGTGAACATCATTCTAATTTTTACTTTTCGTTTTTTGAGCGTGTGAGACCAGTCCCGGTGCTAGTGCGGCTATCTTCCTTGCTCTTTGCAGATAAGGATTTTGTATTTGACAGGGACTGGATCCCTCTCGCTGCAGGATGCAGCAACACACACTAGGTGAGTATGAGACTGGTTTCAATGTGTTGCTAAGCTCTCCCCTCCCCCCCCCCCCAGCATTTTTCTTTCTCCTGATATTTTAAATGATTATTTTTTTTAAATTCCTCGATGCCTTCTTATAACACGATTTCCCCATTTCTCAGTTGCTTGCTCGTATCTCTGGCTGTTTTCCTGATCTCGCTTTTCGAAGTGCACAGAAAGTTGTGATCTTCCTCCGTGAGTCTTGCTCTTAGTAGCAAAGGGGATGAAGCAGAGGATGTTCAACTGGTAGGAGGCTGAAATAACCACAGAATTATCCAGGAGGACCTCGAGAGCTCATTTTGGATTATTTCAATTCAAACCATAAATGGAGGAGGGCTAGGGCAAAAGTTCAGTGTTATCCAAATAACTTTATACATTTAAGTGAGACAGCACAGAGAGCTGTGCTAACTTAAATGGATAATTTATCCGTTTAAAACTGCATAATCCGCGGTCCCACAAAACGGATGGCACAGCTGAAAATCCAGCATTACAATAAATGGATAAACCCCAATGAGTATTGAACTCCTATTTTTTTAGATCATACCCATCTTTATAGTAAACCATCTAAATGCAGCTTTATTGCACCTCACCATACTAAGTAATTTCTGGATATTCGCATTGCCATATAGGTGCACCTGTAGGTAACTTTTTACCCAAAGATTTTGCACCTTTTTTATCTGTCCATGGACACTTGCACCTCTATTTCTTTGCTAGCATTTGTTCAAATTTAAAAAACACACAATTTGGGAAATCCAAAAGTACATGCTTTATTAGATTCCCTGCTCTCACTTCACATCAGGGAATACTGAATTCAGAATAAAAGTGTGTGCATTACAGAAAAATGCACCTTATTTTACCTGCATGTGAGCTGGCCAGTTTTCAAATTGTTATTTTTGCATAAGTAAAACACTGTTTTTACCTGTGGAAATGGCTTTGAAAATTGCTCTCAGAATATCTTCAGCACTTTTTAAAATCCGTTCATCCATCTGTTTATTTTCGGAGACAGTCCAGTTAGGGCCCTTCACTTGGAGAAGAGTCAGTTATGAATGGATAAGAACATAAGAAGTGGCAGATGAGGTCAGACCAAAAGTCCATCAAGCCCAGTATCCTGCCATTCCAGGTCGGAAGTACCTGGCAGTATCCCAAAAACTAGTACCAGGATCTCTCATTGAATCATCAACATAATATCATTCTCCCATATCTCTGTAAATAGTTGCATATAGTTGATAATTTAAATATATTCATTATAACCCATGTAACCCTCCTAGTTGTAACTCCCTGTTCTATGTAAAGCTCGTTGCTATAACTGTTAAATGTAACCCGCTTTGAATTGATGAGAAAGCGGTATATAAAACCCGTCAAATAAATTAAATAAATAAATAGTAAGATTCCAGATCTACCTTAATAACAGTCTGTTGATTTTTTTCTCTCCAGGAGATTGTCCAAACCTTTTTTATTAAACCCAGCTGCGTTAACTGCTTTTACCGTATCCTCCAGCAACAATTTCCAGAGCTTACCTATGTGTCGAGTGAAAAATGTATTTTCTTCAATTTGTTTTAAATGAACTACTTAATAACATAATTGTGTGTCCCCTAGTCTTTGTACATTTTGAAAGAGTAAGCAATCTGCGTTTATCTGTTCCACTCTATTCTAGATTTTATAGATCTCTGTCATATTTCCCCTAAGCTGTCTCTTAGCTGAAGAGCCTGAACTTTTAACTTTTCCTCATGGGAGAGCCCTTCCATCCCCTTTAGCATTTTGATTGCCTTTCTCTATACCTTTTCTAATTCCACTATATATTTTTGGAGATGTGGTGATCAAAGTTACACACCATACTCAAAAGTGCGGTGACACCAGGGAGCAATACAAAGGCATTATGATCATCTTTGTTTTATTTAAGTTTATAAAATTATATGCTGGGTACACCAAGTCAACTGGAAATTATTTACTCTGTCAAATACTAGAGCTAAGGGACACTTTGGGGTATGTTTACTAAACTGCGTTAGTGCGATTCGCGTTAGGAGCCGCGGTAGAGACAGAAACCCCAAATAAGGACATGGGCGGTACATCGTTTCCGAGAACGCGCCGAGAATGCGCGTTACAAGGTGCCATAAATGAACAAGCGCTACAGGGCACGTTACCGCGCGTTAATCTTAAGAAGGCGCGCAGGCATACAAGCACAGCAACAGAGCTGTAGCACAATGGTTACAACACTGACTGATGATACAGGGGTCATGGGTTTGATTCCACAGTGGGCCTAATGTATAAAGCTGGCTGAGGCAGCACCCTTTACATTTAAGTAGTGATTGTTGAGGCATTTGACGTGTATTTTAATTAGTGCTGCCAGCAAACACACCCTCACGGTGGCATAACCTAAGGTGCCGCATAAGGCACCCCATAACGCACTCCATAGGGCACATTATAAAGTGTACTGTCCGCCAAGGCACCCTATAATGTCCCCTATGGGACACCTTATAAGGCTGTGAACAAAGCCCTGGCTGGCTGCAGAAGGACTGCACATGACCACACAAACTGGCTGCTGTGGTTACCAGGATAGGGTTAACCCAACCATACCCATGATGCACTGCACATGCAAATCAGCAGTCGAGAGATGGGCACAAGATTGGGTATGCACCCCCACAGCACCTCGGCCTGGTAGGGGGAACAGACCATGTGTGGCACTGCCACAGAGTAGCCACAGACAGTCACATTGTGCGGGTACTGTGCCCACCCTGAGGTTGAGGTGGGGCGCCCAGCACCAGGTCCACAGCACCTTTCATGGCTGAAATACACCATGCTGCAGGTCCCCATCAGTGTGTGATAGGTAGTTCCGTTAGACACACCTAGGATACATCTGTGTCCTGCTGTATGTCTCGGTCATGTCTAGTCCCTATGGGCGATGCTGCACCCAGAATAGTGCATATCCTGTGTTGGTGCCATGGTTACCTACTGTAGGTGAAGGGGGGGGGTGTATGGACCCATAGGCAGATTATGTACCACCACACAACCCACCCTCTGGGGCTCAGGGTAGGAAACAGGATCACCCACCAATAGATCCACAGTCTACCTCCCCGCAATGGCAGCAGTAGAGGAGACCAGACAGAGCAGTACACATCCATAACGCAATAGCAAACAGACGGCAGGCCAGGAAATGCTCAGCTGCCCCCCACCATTATCTGAAATTCTCCAGCAGCAAGCCTCCAGCCGCTGCACCCTGCAAGGTGTTCCAGCAAGACACATACTAGCTGCAGACAGTCCTCCAGCTAATCCATAGTGCATGGTCCTGGAGGAGATGCATGTACCCAGAACGGGGATGTCAGCATACACACCAAGCAGATAATTCAGTGATTGGACCCCAAAAGAAAACCCATATATATCACATAAGAGAAATGCTATGTAGCACTATGGGGGAACCTAGCCATGCCATGGTCACTGCTCAGTCAGGGTGAGAGTGACCTCCCAGCAGGATATGCTATGGCCACCCTGTCCGTGCAGGTGGTGGCCGGGCACTACAATGTCCGAGCCATTGCCCTATGCCGTGTGCAGATGCATCCAGGCCAGGCCACCCTATCGAGGCTATTCCCACGGTACCTTGCTCCTCATTATGCACATTGGCAGGCCAATACTGGCAACAGTGCTAGCAGTGTGGGCTGTGGAGGGTGTTGGCAGCCACCACACACTGGATAGACAGACACACACTCCCCACACCTATGCCAGCATTGTGCAACTATAGAGGTGTTGGGCAGCCCAGGCCACCACACCAGTCCTGGGCACAGTGCAGGCATGGCTATGGTACGCAATACTGTAGGAGTCACTCCCCAGGTTGGTAAACACTGTCAGACACAAGACCTGTAGCACACTCCACAGACATCAGAAAGGTTGCTATGATGCAGCTCACTCAGAACAGTGTACTTAACCTAGGAATTGCTATCTGCCAGTACTCATAGCAACCTTTTGATAGATGTGTACCATATTCCCCGGTTTAGGGTGTCATTACTGAGGTATGCAAGTGCTAGTATTGGGAGATGCACGCAGAGCCCAAAGTCCTGCCTCTCCAGGAGGCTTTGGATAATGGGGCCTGTGGGTGCGGGTATGTCTGCCCCTGTTGGCTGCTGCTTTACGGCAGAGGTTCCCAACGCCAGTCCTGCAGTGCCAAACACTGTTCGGGTTTTCATGCTGTCCCTCATGAATATGCATGAGATACATCTGCATACCATGGGGGTGGCGCATAGAAATGCAGCACAGGCATCTTTATCAGAGGCTGCATGGAACTGGAAGGGTGTTTGGCCCTCCAGGACTGCATTTGGGAGGCTCTGCTCTAGGTAATGTGCATGTTTATGGTGTCTGTGCTCTGTAGGGTAAACTGTAGGTGTCTTGGGCATGTTTACGTCATCTGCAATAAAGGTGATGTCTGTATTAGCACGTTGTAGTAGTGGGTAAAATATGGGGACTGGGTTGGCAGGAACCACAGCTGGGACTTGAACCTGTGACCCTCTGCTTCTGAGTACACTGGTTTTGTGCACTGCACCACCTTGTTGTCACAGAGTCAGTGCATTCCTTGGTGATACCATGACTGTTCGTCAGACAGGGCCTGTCTGTTGCAGTACACGGCACCCACCTACACAGGGCTAGGCCACGGTCTGCTCTGGGCAGCTGCCACTGCCCCCTCCACCACCAGTATCCCTCAGCCACCATGCTGACATGCCCTTCTGCTGGTGGTGCTGGTGGTGCGCAGTCTCAGGCCATCCAGTGTGCAGGTAGGCGGCTGCCTATGGTGCGGGTTCTGGGGTAGGGGTGCCTGCATAGGTGTCCTCGCTTCCCACCAGCACCGCCTGCCAATGTTCCGTGCCCTTGGGGGTAGCTGCTGGGTACTATCCCCTGTGACACTGTGGGAAACACAGTCGTGCCCATGTTGGGCCTTCAGCAGTTGCTGTCTGGCTGCTCTGCTGCTTCAGCATTCGTATGGGCCACCTAGGCATCGCCCTAGTCCGCACTGTGGCCCAGCTGCACCACAGCATGTGCCGCCTGCAGCCCTCTGTATCCCCTTCTCCGGAAGCTGTCCAGTTGCCGTTCCGACATGCCCGCCCTGATGTTGCGGGACATGTGCACGCCATACGAACCCTGTCCGATGGTGGGGAAAAACCTGAGCAGCGCTATATCACTGTGGGCTCATTCACCTTGTATGGGGGTGGAGTATAGACCCTTCCACGATTTATATCTGTTCTATGGAGCTTACTCGGCGGGGGGAGGGGTTGATGTTTCTCATTGCTACCACTATTGGCCAGCTTGGTTATGGTCTTTTTCCAGTTTGTTGGGGTCATTTTCAGTGTTTATGTGCCCTTTTGTTCTGTGCACATGTATCACACATCACTTTTTTTTAGGTTTCCCTGCCTGGGCTGTACATTGCTGACACAGAAATGGTTTCTCTCCCCTGTAATGTGCATTTAACAGCAGGTTTTCATTCGCGTTGGAATTGTGCTCTTCAGATCAGCGCGTTAGTGTGAAGGGAGCCTCTCCCCGCCCACTCTCCCCTTCTCCACCTTCTGCGGTGTTTTACCGTGCCGCGGGAGTTTACGATCGTTAACTACAGTTAACGCGCGTTATGTAATGTTAACGATCGTAAGCACGTCATAACGCGCGTTATGATGCGCTTACGATCGTTACATAACGCGCGTTATTTATGATTACCGCAGTTTAGTAAACATACCCCTTTGTTTATTTAACAGGTTTTATATACTGCTTTATCATTTCAATCAAAGTGGTTTACATTGCAACTTAAACTTGATAATGTACATTAAACAGGGATGTATCTCCCAATTGACCGCTTTGACCCGGTGAAAAGCGGGATATAAATACAGCTAAATAAGCATTGATAACTTGGATCTTTCTGAGGCAATGGAGGGTTAAGTGACTTGCCCAAGGCCACAAGGAGTGCTAGTTGGAATTGAACTCTGGTCTGTGGACTTCCAAGCCAGAGCTCTAACCATTAGGCTACTCCTCCACTTTATGAAATTGGCTGCAGATTTAAATTTAAAAACTGTTTTTCAGTTAACCTACAATTCAGCTATAGAATTTATTACCAGAAACTGGTATTATAGCTGAGTTAAAAAAAGGTTTGGGCAAGTATTTGGAGGTCATGTCCGTAATTGTTAGCCACTCTCCAGTCTCAGTCACTTACTTCAGGGAGTGAGTAATTCCTGGATTTGGTTCCAAAGCCAAGCTCAGGGCGAACTACAAACAAATTAAAAGTTATTTCCCAAAAGCTACTCGGTTCCATCTCCTCTGCTCTTATTCCTTCCCTTTGTCATACCTTCAACCTATTCCTGTTTGTTTATTTATTTATTTTATTTGAAAGTATTTTTATACCGCCCCTTCCAGAGATCAGGGGCGGTTTACATTATAATAAAATTGAACTTTACATAGAACAGTATAACTGAGTTAAAATTCTAGCTGATTCCATAGAACGGTATTGTAGGAGTAAAAGTAAATTAAAACATTTAACTATTTACAATGAGCTATGTACAGTTGGATGTAAGCCCATAGTTGGCGTTTGAGTGTCCTGCAATTGTGGTCTATGAAGTATGTTCAAAGATTTGGGTATTGTAACATTGTGGGGCTGTTGGGTGGCTGTGCGGCAAGGGGAGGGAATAAGACTGAGGGGAGCAGGGATACTTATGTGCTGTTGGTGCTGGGGTTGGTGTAATGTTCTTTGAAAAGGTGGGTTTTTAATTCTTTCCGGAATGATTGGAGGTCTTTTATTCCTCTTAGTTCTTCAGGGAGGGCGTTCCATTGTGTGGGGGCTATGTAAATAAATGCCCGCTTACTAGTGAATTGTGTGGTTTTGCATATTAATGGAGGCACTATAAGAGAGTTTTGGTTTATCGTTCTTTTGGCTCTGTTGGTCAATTGGATTTGGATGAAGGATGAGAGGTGGGGGGGGGGGGGCTATGTTATGTATCAGTTTGAATGTGCTCATTATTATTTTGTATCTTACTCTTGAGGAAATTGGGAGCCAGTGGAGCTCATATAAGATAGGTGTAATGTGGTCTGTGAGTCGTACTTTCATTTTGACTGGTTGTGACATTTTGGGCCATTTGTAATATATTCATTGTCTTTTTGGGTTTTCCCTGCAGGAGGCTATTACAGTGGTGTCATTAGGGCTTAGACTACTGTTCTAAAGTCATTGAGTTCGATGAGGTTGTATTGTCCTTAATTTAAAGAATATGGTTCTGTTTAGTTGTTTTAAGTGGGGTTTCATACTGAGTGTTTTATCCAAGGTAACTCCGAGATATTTAACTTCCTGCTTAACTGGGAGTTAAGTGTTGTTTAGACAGATTGTTGATGGTGGGTTGAACTCAGGGTTTTTTGATATGAACATAACTTCTATTTTCTTGAAGTTGATGGTCATGTTATTTGCCTGGAGCCAGTTTTGAGTTTCTTTTAGGCATGTTGCTAGTTTATCGTATGTGGGATTGAGTATGTCAAGCTGCGTGTACATCATAATGTAGTCAGCATATATGTGGCAATTTATTTTATGTTTTTTGAATATAGTGCATATTTGTTTTATGTATAAATTTAACAATAGGGCAGATAGTGCTGAGCCTTGAGATATACCCTGGGTTTGGAGAAAAGTTGAGGATGTTTGTTGTTCTATTTGAACGTATTGAAGGTGGTCAGTTATGTAAGATGTGAACCATTTAAGGGTGTTTCCTTTTATGCCTATGGAATCAAGTCTCGAGATGAGGGTCTTGTGGTTTACATTGTCAAAAGCAGCAGTGATGTCCAGGAAAATTAGGATGAATGCTTTTTTTGGTGTTCTCAATTCCCTGAATAATTGTGTCGAGTAGAACTAGAAGGAGGGTATCGACTCCATGGAATGGTTGAAATCCATACTTTTGCTCATCTATTGCGTCTGTTGTGTCTACGAAATCCTGGCGTTGAGGTTGAACCTCTTTCTCAGTAACCTTTGCTACAAATGGAATGCTTGAAATTGGTCTATATGCGGCAGGATCATCTTTGTTTAGAGTCTTGTTTTTTAATATGGGATGGATTACTAATCTTTTAAGTGCTCTTGGCATAATTCCTTTCTGTAGAGATTGTTTTACTATGGGGTATGTTTACTAAACGTCTTAATGTGCGCCCGGCGACGCTATCGCGCGATAAGGTACCTTATCGCGCAATAATGGCGCTTTATCAGGCGATAAGGTACCGTAGCACGCGATAACCCGCGCAGCGGCGCAAACGAGCGCTGAGGGTGGAGAAAGGATCCCGGAGGGCGGAGGAAGGCTCCCCAGGGGCGGAGAGAGAGGGTCAATGGGTGGAGAGTGGGAGGGGAGAGGCTCCCTGCACACTAATGCTGTGGACTCCAGGGCTGAAAACTAACGCCAGTGAAACCCTGGCGTTAGAACAGATTTAAAGGGAAAATTAACCATTTCCGTCAGCAATGTACAGCAAAACCAGGGAAACCTACAAAAAGTGATAAGTGTGATACATGTGCATAGAACAAAAGGGCAAATAAACATTGAAAATGACCAGTAGAAAATAGAACAAAAACATAACCAAGCTGGTCAATAGTGATATTAATGGGAAACATCAAAAAACACTACCAAAAAAGCTCCAAAATAAAGATATTAATTTTGGAAGGGTCTATGCCCTGAATCCATACAAGGTGAATGATCCCACAGTGAAATAGCGCTGATCAGGGTTTTCCCTGTCCATTGGACAGGTTTCCTATGGCGTGCACATGTGCTGCAACAGCAGGGCGGGCATGTCGGAACAGGCAACTGGACAGATGCTGGAAAAGGGGACACAGAGGGCTGCAGGCGGCACATGCTGTGGTGCAGCTGGGCCACAGTGCGGACTAGGGTGATGCCTAGGTGGCCCATAGGAATGCTGAAACAGTAGAGCAGCCAGACAGCAACTGATGAGGCCCAACATGGGCACGAGTGTGTTTCCCACAGTGTCACAGGGGATAGTACCCAGCAGGTACCCCCAAGGGCACAGAACATTGGCAGATGGTGCTGGGGGGAAGCGTGGACAGCTATGCAGGCACCCCTACCATAGAACCCGCACCATAGGCAGCCGCCTACCCGCACACTGGATGGCCTGAGACTGCGCACCACCAGCAGAAGGGCATGTCAGCATGGTGGCAGAGAGGTACTGGTGGAGGGGGCAGTGGCAGCTGCTCAGAGCAGACCATCGCCTAGCCCTGTGTAGGTGGGTGCCATGCACTGCAACAGGCAGGCCCTGTCTAACGAACAGTCATGCTATCCCCAGGGAATGCACTGTCTCTGTGGCAATACAGTGGGACAGTACACACAGCCAGTGTGTTCAGGAGCAGAAGGTCACAGGTTCAAGTCCCAGCTGTGGTTCCTGCCAACCCAGTCCCCAAATTTTACCCACTACTAAAACATGGTAATACAGACAGAACCTTTATTGTAGATAACGTAAACATGCCCAAAACGCTTACATTTTACCCTACAGAGCACAGACACCATAAACATGCACATTACCTAGAGCAGAGTCTCCCATATGCAGTCCTGGAGGTCCAAACACCATTCAGGTTCCATGCTGCCTCTAATAAATATGGCTGTGCTGCATTTCTATGCACCGCCCCCATGGTATGCAGATGTATCTCATGCATATTCATTAGGGACAGCATGAAAACCCGAACAGTGTTTGGCCCACCAGGACTGGAGTTGGGCACCTCTGCCCTAGAGCAGCGGCCAAAAGGGGCAGACACACCCGCACCCACAGGCTCCATTATCCAAAGCCTCCTGCAGAGGCAGGATGTTGGGCCCTGCGTGCATCTCCCAATACTAGCACTCGCATACCTTAGCAATGCCACCTTAAACCTGGGAATATGGTACACATCTATCAAAAGGTTGCTATGATTACTGGCAGACAGCAATTCCTAAGTTAAGCACAATTTGCTGATTGCGCTGCATCATAGCAACCTTTCTGATGTCTGTGGAGTGTGCTTCAGGTCTGGTGTCTGACAGTGTTTACCACCCTGGGGAGTGACCCCAACAGTATTGCGTACCATAGCCATGCCTGCACTGTGCCCAGGACTGGTGCGGTGGCCAGGGCTGCCAAAAACCTCTATAGTTGCACAATGCTGGCATAGGTGTGGGGAGTGTGTGTCTGTCTATCCAGTGTGTGGTGACTGCTAACACCTTCCTCAGCCCACACTGCTAGCACTGTTGCCAGTATTGGCCTGCCAATGTGCATAATGAGGAGCAAGGTACTGTAGGTATAGCCTGGACAGGGTGGCCTGGCCTGAATGCATCAGCACAGGGCATAGGGCAATGGCTCGGACATTGTAGTGCCCGGCCACAACCTGCACGGACAGGATGGCCACTGCATGTCCTGCTGGGAGGTCACTCTCACCCTGACTGAACAGTGACCACGGCATGGCTAGGCTCCCCCATAGTGCTATATTGTATTTCTTTTAAGTGAGATATATAGGTTCTCTTCTCTGGGGCCTAATCACTGACTTGTCTGCTTGGTGGGTGTGCTCACATCCCAGCTTTGGATGCACACATCTCCTCCAGGATCATGCACTGTGGACTAGCTAGCAGACTGTCTGCAGTTATATGTGTATGGCTGGAACACCTTGCAGGGTGCAGTGACTGGTGATTCACTGTGCTTGCTGCTGGAGAATGTCAGATGGTGGTGGGGGCAGCTGAGCATTTCCAGGTCTACTGTCTTTGCCATTGCCTTAGGGATGTGTACAGCTCTGCATTGGCTGCCCTGTAGGGTGTCTGTTCCCTAGCAAGGCTGGGGTTGATGGCCCCCCTCTATTGCCACCATTGCTGGGAGGTAGAATGTGAATCTGTTGGTGGGGGATCCTGTCTCCCACCCTGAGCCACAGAAGGTAGGTTGGGTGGTGGTACATAATCTGCCTATGGGTCCAAACACCTCCCTTCACTTACATCATGTTACCATGGCACCAACACAGAATATGCACGGTTCTGGGTACATCATAGCCCATAAGGGCTAGACCTGACTGACAACTACAGATGGACACTAATGTATCCTAGGTGTGTCTGCAGGAACTACCTATCACACACACTGGCACTGATGGGTACCTGTAACATGGCCTATTTGTGCCATGGAGGTGCTGCGGACCTGGTGCTGGCCGCCCCACCGCACCCTCAGGATGAGCACAATACCCACACAATGTGACGGTCTGTAGCTACTCTGTGCCACTAACACACACCGTTGGCACCCCTACTAGGCTGAGGTGCTGTGGGGTTGCACTCGGTCAGTTGCCCCTACCAGGATGAGGTGCTGTGGAGTGCATACCCCATCTTGTGATTATCTGTAGACTGCTGATTTGCATGTGCTGTGCATCATGGGTACGGGTGGGTTGACCGTATCCTGGTAACCACAGCAGAATGTTTGTGTGGTGACGTGCAGTCCTTCTGTAGCCAGCCAGGGGTTTGCTAGCAGCTATAGAGCTGTAGCCCACTGGTTGTTTCACTGCCTGTAGAGCCAGAGGTCATGGGTTTGATCCCACAATGGGGTTATTTGATAGGGCTGTCTGAGGCATTGTCAATTTTTAATGTAAATTAGTGCTGCCGGCCAAAACACCCTCACAGTGCTGTAACCTTAAGGTGCCTCAAGGCGCTCCATTAGGTGCCCTATAAAGCGCCTTATAAGGTGTCCTATAGGGGACATTATAGGGTGCCTTGGCGGACAGTGCACTTTATAATGTGCCCCCGGGGGTGCCTTATATGGCACCTTAGGTTACGGCACTGTGAGGGTGTGTTTTCTGGCAGCACTGATTAAAATAAAAATAAAATGCCTTGGAGGAGCAGCGGCGGGGTTATCGGGGCTTGGCGGCCAACTTTGTTCCAGTGCTGAATTGTTTGCAGGTGAAGCTCCTCCCACTCCTCCTTTCATCGGGGAACTGCAACATTTAAATGCCGGCTGCTCTCAGGGAGGTAAGGAGCATTGTTTGCAGGTGAAGCTCCTCTCACTCCTCCTTTCATCGGGGAACTGCAACATTTAAATGCCAGCTGCCTTCGCGGCTGCGGTTGCGGCCCGCGGTTGCGTGCCCGAAGGGGGCATGACCAAAGGGGGAACGCCCCTTTGGTGCCCCTTCGGGGCCAATTCGGGGCCCTTGGTCCAAGCCGCTGAGGGTATGCCTAGAGGACATTCTAAACAGAAAAGTAAGTCTTCAAGGCAGGCTTCTGATAGTACTTCTACTGTTAAGGGTGTTATTGGCCCAATGGATCAACATGTGGTTACTAAACAAAAGTCTGCTTCTGTAGTTCAGAATTCTTTATCCCCCTCTGGTTCTTCCCTGAGTTCCATCGAAAGGACTCCTCCTCCCAACCCTGGTTTGTCTCAGCCTTCGGTTATAGATGTATCCCCTTCTGAGGTCTCTTCTGCCTCCGGAGAGGAAGAGGGTGTTTCTCTTGATTCTTTAAGTCTGCCTTGTGATGTGTCATCATTTTTACCTATTCCGGCTATTAACTTAGAAGATGTATGTTTTTCTTCTGATGGTGTTACTTCTGAAAATGTTACTTTAATAGATATATGGAAACAAGTTTCAGCTACTAATTTACTGTTGACTAAATTTATGGATCAGACAGCTGTTTTTTCTAGACAGACTGTTAGCAAGGTGCAAGTATTGGAAACAACTGTTGGGAGTTTATCTCAGCGTATTGACGGGGTTGAGGCTCAAGTCGGTATTTTACAATCGGCTAGTACCTCTGCCCTGAAAGACTCCTTGATTTGTATAAACAGTTAGAATCGTTGGAAAATATTTCTCGTGCCAAAAATATTCGTATTCTGAATTTTCCTAAGACTCGTTTTATGTCATCTACTCTTCTATTTAAGCAATATTGTAAGGATATATTGCTATTGCCGGAAGTGGAGGGTATTTTGATTGCCCACTCTTTTTATATATCTTCGCGTGAGACCTCTGTGGATACTAATCTGGCTGAGCCCTTTTACCAGAGTGATTTAAATTTAACTGACTTTTTGGAGAATTCTCAATGTTTGATTTCTTCGTGTGCTACTTTAGTGATTACCTTGGTTAATTTGGCTGACAAGGCCAGGATAATGAAGGCTTTTTTCTTAAAAAAAGATGTTTCTTTTCATGGCCATTAGTTATCTATCTTTCCAGATGTCTCGCGCTTTACTCAAATTCGGAGGAAGTCCTTCCTCCAGCTCAAACCTCGAGTTTTGGCTGGGGGGGGGGGGGGGAACTTTCTTTCTCCGATTTCCTTGTAAATGTTTAATTACTTTGCGAGGGATAGATTATGTTTTTCTTGATCCTTTGCAACTTGAAACACTATTGACGTCCAGCCAGGCTTAAGACAAGCTAGATTAGTTTGGTTAAGTGTATACTGTTTATGTATTAGGCTGGGAGTAGTAGCCTTAAGTTAATTTGCCCTGGTTGTCTCCTCTAGCTGCTTTCTCCGTGATGTGGGCTATGTAGTGATATTTGATGTTATTAATTTGTTTCATACTGGGTTTTTTTTGTTTATTTGTATCACTTAATTTCTTTGAGTGTTTTGTATTTGGAATGCATTATACAAAATAAAAATAAATAAATAAAAAAGCCTCACAAAGCACTGCTTAAACATAAAGGGTGATGCCTCAGCCAGCCTTATTCACTAGGCACACTGGGGGATCGAACCTATGACCCCTGTACCACGAGTCAGTGTATTAACCATTGAACTACACCTCTGTTGCTTTGTTTGCATGTCAGCGCACCTATTTAAGATTAACGCGCGTTAACGTGCATAGTTCACTCCATTGCACGATAATGTGCGCAGCACGCGTTATTGCGCGATAATCCCGGTTTGCTACATTTAGATTGGAACGCCCACTCCTTTTATGGCATCCTGCACACTATCGCTGGGCGCACATTAAGATAGTTTAGTAAACGTACCCCTATATTTAAGAGGAAGGGGGCAAGTTCAGATAATGTTGCTTTAATCCATGCTACTGGACATGGATCTAGTGGGGATGTTGTTATGTTGATATTTGATATTATATCAATATAAGAACATAAAAACATAAGATATGCCATACTGGGTCAGACCAAGGTCCATCAAGCCCAGCATCCTGTTTCCAACAGTGGCCAATCTAGGTCATACGTACCTAGCAGTATCCCCAAGAGACACAGGTTTCACAATGCTTGTATTGGGTCAAGCATTGATATCCTGGGTCCCTTTTTAATAATGGTTTATGGACCTTTCCTCCAGGAACTTGTCCAAACCTTTTTTAAACCCAGCTACATTAACAGCCTTTACTACATTCTCTGGTAACAAATTCCAGAGTTTGATTACACGTTGATTACACATTGTCTCGTGTCAATGGTGTGAAAAGTGTGACAACTACTGGTATTGACAGGGTCTAATAACAGCAGGGGGATGGCAGGTGAGACCTTGGGCATTAGCTTGCTAGCATAGAAATCTGCTAGTACTTGGGGATGGATTGGGATTTTGTATGGAGCATATTTAGGAGGTTTGGTAATCGTTTTTACAAGTTCAAAAAGTTCCCTTGGATGATTGATGGCGTTATTTAGTACTTTTGAGTAGTAGTTCTTTTTTCTGGTGTATATTGCATCTTTGTAAGAGTTTTAAGAACATAAGATATGCCATACTGGGTCAGACCAAGGTCCATCAAACCCAGTATTCTGTTTCCAACAGTGGCCAATCTAGGTCATATGTACCTAGCAGTTTCCCCAAGAGACACAAGTTCCACAATGCTTGTACTGGGTCAAGCATTGATATCTTCGGTCACTTCTTAATAATAGTTTATGGACCTTTCCTCCAGGAACTTGTCCAAACCTTTTTTAAACCCAGCTACACTAACAGCCTTTACTACATCCTCCGGTAACAAATTCCAGAGTTTGATTACACGTTGAGTGAAAAATTATTTCTTTTATTAGTCTTAAATAGTTTACCCTGAAGATTCATTGCTTATCCCCTAGTCTTTCTATATTCTGATAACGTAAACAATCGATCTACGTTTACCCGTTCCACTCCGTTCATTAATTTATAGACTTCTATCATATCTCCCCTCAGCCGTCTCTTTTCCAGGTTAAAGAGCCCTAACCTTTTTAGCCTTTCTTCATAGGAGTATCCTTCCATCCCCTTTACCATTTTGGTGGCTCTTCTCTGTACCTTTTCTAAAATCGCTATATCCTTTTTAAGATACGGCGACCAGAATTGCACACAGTATTCAAGGTGCGGTCTCACCATGGAACGATATAGAGGCATTATAATATCTTTTGTTTTATTTTCCATTCCTTTCCTTATCATACCTAGCATTCTATTTGCTCTCTTGGCCGCCGCTGCACACTGGGCCGAGGGTTTTAACATGGTATCCACAATGACGCCTAAATCTTTTTCCTGGGTGGTGGTTCCTAATGTGGAACCTTGCATCGTGTAACCATAGTTTGGGTTGTTCTTCCCTAGGTGCATAACCTTGCTCTTGTCCACATTAAATTTCATCTGCCATTTTGATGCCCAGTCTTCCAATTTATCAAGATCCTCTTGCAATTTTTCACAATCCTCTTGGGTTTTAACAACTTTAAATAGTTTTGTGTCATCTGCAAATTTGATAACCTCACTCGTTATTCCACTTTCCAGGTTATTTATGAATATGTCAAAAAGCAGCGGACCCAGCACAGAACCCTGGGGTACACCACTATTTACCTTTCTCCATTGGGAAAATTGGCCATTTAGCCCTACCCTCTGCTTTCTATCTTTTAACCAGTTCCTGATCCACAATAGTACACTGCCTCCTATCCCATGACTCTTTAGTTTTGCCAAAAGACTCTGATGAGGGACCTTGTCAAAGGCTTTCTGAAAGTCCAGTTACACAATATCAACCGACTCACCTTTGTCCACCTGATTATTCACTCCTTCAAAAAAACATAACAGATTAGTAAGACAAGATCTTCCTTGTCTAAAGCCATGTTGGCTGTCTCCCATTAGGTTGTGACTATCTACATGCTGAGTAATTTTATTCTTTATGATGGTTTCTACCATTTTTCCCGGTACTGACGTCAGGCTCACCGGTCTGTAGTTTCCCGGATCACCCCTGGAACCCTTTTTAAAAATTGGTGTTACATTGGCGATCCTCCAATCTTCAGTCTTATTAGATCTCCATTTATGCTCCATTTTTCTGAGATCTTTTTTTATTCTGGCTAATTCTGGAGTGTACCATTTTTCAGTATTTTTTCATGGGGGTTTTGGGGATTTGTGTGTTGGCTTGGTCGAATTGGCTATTGATGTGTTCCATTTTGTTAGAAGTTCATCAAGGTCGGTTTAGGAAGAGTTATGTTGAGTTATCATCAGTTTTAATAATGTTTCTCTATCAAACGGTCTAAAACGGGTTGTTTGTTGGGGGTTCGATTGATTTGTATGGGCAGGGCGGCATGCTGGTAATTGCAATGTAAAGCTGATCAGAAAGTGGTCCGACCAATGGACCTGTGTGATCTT
Source organism: Ichthyophis bannanicus (assembly GCA_033557465.1). Lineage (NCBI taxonomy): Eukaryota > Metazoa > Chordata > Amphibia > Gymnophiona > Ichthyophiidae > Ichthyophis > Ichthyophis bannanicus. The sequence continues at coordinate 303,372,143 of CM066032.1, read as the reverse complement.
AGGTGGGGTTAGTGTTGCATAGTCTCTGGCTTTTGTCCTTTACATTCTACTGAAACGGCCCTTGCTAAAGCCTCCAATAACCTGTTCCTGGCCAAATCCAAAGATTACTCGATCTTCATCCTTCTTGACCTATCTGCTGCTTTTGACACTGTTGATCACCACCTTCTCCTCAACACCCTGTTCTCACTTGGATTTAGAGGCTCTTTTCTGTCCTGGTTTTCTTCTTATCTCTCCCATTGCCTTTCTAGCATATGTTCGGGTGGATCCTCCTCCATTGCTATCCTGCTTTCAGTTGGTATACCTCAGAGCTCTGTTTTGAGACCCCTTCTTTTCTTTCTCTGTATTCATTCCCTTGGTGCACTGATCTCCTCCCATGTGTTTCAGTACCATTTTTATGCTGATGACGCTCAAATTTACCTCTCTACACTGGAAATCTCTCCTGAAATCCAGGCCCAAATATCAGCCTGCCTGGATGTTCTGCCACTGTCAGAAACTTAATATGGCCAAGACGGACCTTCTTATTTTTCCCGTAAACCCACCTCCCCCCTTCCTTCCTTCTTTCTATATTTCAGTGGATAACATGTCTATCCTCCCTGTTTCCTCAACTCTCAATCTTGGGTTATCTTTGACTTCTCTTTTTCTCTGCCCATATCCAACAGAAAGAACCAATAGGTTTTGGCTTTCTCTGTAACATCAGCACAATTCATCCCTTCCTCTCTGAACATACTACCACTCTCTTGTTGCCTCCCATCTAGACTATTGCAACTTGCTCCTGGTCTCCCATTGTGTCATCTCTTTCCCTTCTAATCCATTGACATTTCAGCTGCATGGCTAATCTTCCACCAGTGTTGCTATGTTCATGTAATCCTTCTTCTCAAATCATTTCACTGGCCCCCTGTTTCCTCATACAATTCAAACTTCTCTTACTGACCTACAAGTGCATGCACTCTGGAACTCTTCAGTATCTCTCCTCTCTTATTGTATCTCTCCGTACAACCCTCCTTGCAAACTGCACTCATCAGGCAAATCACTTCTCTGTGCCTTTCTCTTCTACTACCAACTTCAGATCCCTTGCTGCACCCTGAGCCTGGAATAGACTTCTTGAGTCAGTATGTCAGGCCCAACCTTGGTCCTTCTCAAATCCAGGCTAAAAATATACCTCTCGAGGATGCTTTTGGATTCTGATGCCTTTATTCTACAGGTTAACACCCTTGCAAATTTTTATCATTTCCCTTGAACTACCCTGCCCCTGTTTGTTCTGCTTGTCTGTCTTATATAGACTGTAAGCTCTGTCGAGTAGGAACTGTCTCTTATGTGTTTGCATATGGTGTTGTGTCTGCCTTGTAGCGCTATACAAATGATTAGCAGTAGGAGTAGATGTAATAGTGCTGTGCCCCAGCATGGCATGCCTTACGTTCCTTCTTCACGAAAGTAGACGAATGAAACACTGAAGGGGAAGTATCGGATGGGACTGAATGCACACATCCAAAATGAGCTGCCTGTGGTAATTCAGAACAATTCAGTTATATAATAAGTTTGGCCCGCCTTTCCAATTACTGCTCAAAGTAGGTTACAGGGCTGTTAGTAATTCCTTTCCACAGAGAGCTATTTGAGCTCTGGTTTTCAACCCATTGTCCTAACTAGCAAGACGCTCTACCAAAAATATAATTTTTAGAATTCTCATGGTTGTTTAAAGCTTCAGTAGTACTTAGGTACAAAACATTTCCTCCACATAGAAGTTACCATAACATGCCCTGGAGAGGCTTATTACAAGGGTGATGCAACGTGACAAAAAGGCAGAAAGTTTCAAAGGTCCATAAGTTATCTATCTGTAGTCTGCGACTAAAAAGCTGTTTGATTATTTTCATCTAATTTCCATGTATTTTGGTGTGCTGAAAACAAATAAAATATTGAAAAAACTCCTAGACGTCATGATTTGCCACAACATGCAAAATTGTCTTCAAATTTATCAAATTTTTTCAAATTACTATTAATTAATTCACATAAGTGCATTTAAGATATAAAATGCCAAAAAACCTTAAAGGGGTTGTCCGAGTTATGTAAAAAAAAATATAGCACTGTAAATCTGATGGTCAGCAATATATACATAAGCTAAGCAAGTTTTAAGTCCGTGCTTCTAATGGTAGAAGGGGTTAATCTTTCCTGAAGAATCCAGTGGGAGGGAGACACAGGGCAGATAGCAGCAGCTCCGGTCAGTGCAGGGGGGCGTGGCCAGCACTGTGACGTCTCATGTACAGACACAGAGCTGCTCTCTCCTGCATGCCACACTTGTGCACGAATCATCATCAGGTTCTTGGTTCTAGGCTGTTCACACTTTTTCATCGCAATTCGTGTTAGCTTGTCATTCTTCAACCGTTATGTTATGGCTCCGCGAAAGTGTATTAATTCGCTAGACAGTTTCTGTTTCATCTGTGGTGAATATACAGTGTTGAAGCAACAGCAGAATATTACAGACTTTGTGAAAAAAGTATACTTTGCATACTTTGGACTAAAAATTGGAGATAAAGATAAAGTCTGGGCGCCTCATAAAGTGTGCAAACGGTGTGTTGAGGACCTCCGAAACTGGTTCAAGAGTAAGAAAAAATCTTTCCGTTATGGGATTCCTATGGTATGGCGAGAGCAAAAGAACCATAGTGACGACTGTTACTTTTGTTCATGCGATGTGAAAGGGTTTAATTCCAAATGGAAGCATTCCATTTCATACCCCAATCTTCACTTGCCAATTCGTCCCATCCCCCATGGCACAGATATACCAGTACCCAAGCCCCCTGCTACCTTGGAAGAGATACCTAGCTCCGATGAAGGTGAAGTCATACCTGAACCAGATGACGAATCAAGTTCTGACTTTGAAGATGATACAAGACCAAAATTGTTTTCTCAGGAGGAGATGAATGATTTGGTAAGAGACTTGAATCTTCCCAAAGATGCCGCTGAGTTACTCGGATCAAGGCTGAAAAGCAGGAATTTATTGTTGCCAGGAGTGTCATCTTCATGGTTCAGACATCGTGAAAAGGAGTTCGTTCCTTACTTCACCCAGGAAGACAAGTTGGTTTATTGCATCGATGTCGAAGGTCTGATGGGTCAATTTAAAATCCAATATGATTCAGAGCAATGGCGTCTTTTTATAGATTCTTCAAAAAGAAGTCTCAAAGCAGTTTTACTCCACAACGGTTTTTACGCTTCCATACCTGTAGGTCATTCCGTACACTTGAAGGAAACCTACGAGAACTTGGAATTGGTTCTTCGTAAACTTAAATATGAAGACCATGGTTGGCAAGTGTGTGGGGACTTGAAGGTCTTGTGCATGCTGCTTGGGCAACAAGCTGGGTATACCAAATATCCTTGTTTTCTGTGTCTATGGAACAGTCGAGACCGACAAAATCACTGGACCAAGAAGAGTTGGCAGCCGAGGGTGCTAACAGTCAGTGAAAAAAATGTCCTCCGAGAAACTTTGGTACCTTCCCATAAAGTTCTTCTACCATCTCTCCACATAAAATTGGGATTGATGAAGCAATTCGTAAAATCACTTCCAAGAGATGGAGAATGCTTCAAATACTTGGTCACCAAGTTTCCAGGCCTGTCGGAGGCAAAATTGAAGGAAGGTGTGTTCGTCGGACCAGACATTAGAAGGCTTATAGTTGATCAAGAGTTTGTCAATACTATGACGGATCCTCAAAAAGAAGGGTGGATTGCATTTAAAGAAGTCTTACAGAAATTTTTAGGCAATAACAAAGATCCTCACTACAAAAAGATCGTCGGACAAATGCTGAAAGCATTTCAAGCTTTAGGTTGCCTGATGAGTTTGAAAGTGCATTTCCTCCAGTCCCACCTTGACTACTTTCCTGAAAATTTGGGAGCTGTGAGTGAGGAACAAGGTGAACGATTCCACCAAGACATTAAAGAGATGGAAAGGAGATACCAGGGAAAATGGAGCATTACAATGATGGCAGACTACTGTTGGATGCTTCAGAGAGACATTCCAGATGCTACTCACAAGCGTAAATGCACCAAGAGGAGCCTCACAATGAAGAAGAATTGAGTTTAGTGTGTGTAGGTGAGCTCATTTCAGTTCAAAAAAGGATTTTCATGAAAATATTGTAATAAAACTTTAATTTTATAAGTCTATTTCCATTTATTTTGAGGTATTGCCTTATTTAACATAGTTACCTAAATTGTCAGGAAACGTGATGTCCTATGACAAAATGGAGGTCATTTTCGGATTCAGCGCACCAAAAAACATAAAGATTACATGGAATGACCAAAACAGCTCTCTAAAAAAATTTTTTTGCAGACCTGTGTAATACTAAAATGTTAGCCTGCACTTAAGCCCAAAGATAAAAAACAAGTGTTATGATAATAAAATAAAAGCATAGTCACAAGCAACTGTCGATAGGAAAGGGAACAAAAGTTGGAAATCCTCTTGTACTATCAGTTGCTTGTTGCAGTGTTTTTCGTTTCTTAAAAGGTATGATTTTATCTTCAGGATTAAATTCAAGATGTGTTTTAAATTAAAGCCATAAGGAGCTGCCTTGCTGTAAAAACTCCCTTCATAGGTTTAGAAACTGTTTCCAAGTAGTTTCCTGTCTGATTCATAAATGCTGTTATAAAAAGGTGTTTTACTTTGCTTATATTTTCTATAATTGTTTTGGCTGTTTAAGTTTGCATGCTGATAGCATCAGCTTGAGGAAAGCAGAGTAGAGGCAGCTCGCAGCCTGCAAGAAACCTCTCACAAATATATTACAGGCAGCAGTTTGCTTCTAGGTTTCTGACACTAGGCTTTTCCTCAGCTTTGAGTAATATCCACACCAATGTGAGCAGTGATCCTGTAAGGCCGCATATACACTAGGTGCAATGCAACAGACAATGCAACCTAGCCTGCAACATAATTGTCTAATTGGTACCTGTTTCTGAATGGGCCATGAGCATCTTGTGTGCACGCTGGGTGCATTCACTTTGTGCTCGTTCGGATCCAAACGTTGTCGGTTTTTGCTGCCAGTTGGGACGCTGTTCGGAGCACTTCCCTGGTTAATACGTGCTCGTGAACGAAGTGGATCACACTGCGTGCACCTTGTTTCTGAGAATGCACACTTGATGCACGTTCTGTGTCCCAATTAGCTATAGTTCTGTTGCAGATTGTATTACATGTTCGGATCGCCCAATGTATACGCATCCTAAGAAGGAACAGATCACAAGCCATCAGATTTGTTTTCCTTTTCATCTTTGCCCATGCAAAGAAATCTCCTGATGTGCCAAGATGAGCAGTGATACCAAATTGTTGTCCTTGAGTGACACAAAGAGGTCCCCTGCACATATACCCCACTCCCATCCATGCCTTACTAATACACCAGAGCCCCTACACACACACCATCACCCATTCACCCACACTATTCACATGTGCCCCATACCCAGAGCACTGCAAGATACATTGATACACACACACATACACAACACTATGGATGGTTTAATAACTTGCAATGCACGACATGCCACTGTAAAAACAAACAACACATTTTACCACTCTATATTCCTTAGTCTTCATTCCTTACAGCCATCTAGCACTCACAGAGAGAATCACATAGGTAAAGCAACAAAATCAGCTTACAATAAACTGCGAACAATACGAAAACTCCAACCACTCCTGGATGAGAAGAGCTTCCACACAATCTGCCAGGCCATGACCATGCCGATACTGGACTACTGCAACTGCATCTATCAAGGCCTCCCAAAACATAGCACCCACCCGCTACAACTAATGCAAAACACAGTGGCAAGGAAAGTATCTGGCATACCGAAAGACGCCCATATAACTCCAATGTTAAAGCAGTTGCACTGGCTCCCTATCCTACAAAGAGCTAAATTCAAATCCCTCGCCATCATCTTTAGGATAATCCACCAGCTGGCGCCAGTCACCCTTCAACCACTGTTACAAAGAAACCCAGAAACAAGAAACGATGAGCATCCACCAGAAACCTATTGCTCATACCAAAGCCAAAGACTAAAGCAAAAGAACTAACTTGCAACAGAGCACCCTACCTCTATGCATCAACACTTTAGAACTCCTTACTGGAAAACATAAGAGCCACCACATAGAACATAGTAACATAGTATATGACAGCAGATAAAAACAAGTATGGTCCACCCATTAAACAAACCTAGGGAGCTCTTCTCCATTGCAAAAACCCTCCTAAAAGATATACCTAATCAAAAACAGGGAGATAAAATCTCCCCACAACTCATAGCAGATGAGCTCTGCTCCAAATACACCTCAACCCAACCTAAAGTCGGGATCCCTACAGATGAACCAACTTCCAAAACTATCTCCACAATAACCTGGAACCAATTTGACCCCCATCCATTAAAAACAGTTGACACTATCATGAACCTAAACACCACCACGTCTGCCCTAAATCCATGCCCAGTCACATGGATTAAAAACTCTAAAGAAACATTAGGCCCCTACATCCAATTTATCATCTCAAATTCGCTTAAAATGGGTATCATGCCTGCCCCTCTAAAAATCAGCTCCATTCGCCCCATCCTAAAAGGAACCAAACTTGACCGTATCTTACCAGCTTCTTACAGACCAATCTCCAGCATCCCCCTATTGGCAAAATAACTGAAAAAAATGTCCAAAATCAACTTCAAAATTTCATTGATGACCACTCTCCCCTTGACCCCTTCCAACATGGCTTTAAAAGGAATCATGAGGTAGAAACCCTGCTCACATCCCTCCTCGACTCAATATTCACCCACACTCAATCGCCTGATAATGGATGTACACTTATCTTCCTTGACATATCCTCAGCCTTCGACTCACTCACCCACAGTCAATAGACTCTATGACATAGGCCTCAGAGACACAACCCTAAATTGATTCTCTACATACATACAAAACAGAACACAACTAGTACAAATTGGCAATAAATCCTTCCAACCATTTACCCTTCCCCAAGGAGTCCCCCAAGGATCCAGCCTCTCAGCACTCCTTTTTAACATTTTCCTCCAACCTATATGCAAAATATTTCAAGACTACCACATCCAGTACCAACTATATGCAGACGATATAATGTTCTTTGCTCCCTTTAGCATATCCAAACCAAACCTCACTAACATCAGTAACTGTTTCCTCAAAATAAAACAATGGCTCCTCCACCACAACCTCTTAATTAACCAAGCCAAAACCGAAGCCATCTAAATCACCTCCAACTCATCATACGTCCCCCCTCCATCCATTACCCTTGGTGACCTTACAATCACGGTAAAGTCCCAAGTCAAATACCTGAGCATCATAATAGACCAAAACTTACATTTCAAGAACAGATAAAAAGAACCACTAACTCTGTCTACTTCAAAATACAAACACTAAGGAACCTCCGGCCTCTTCTAAACTCTGACTCCTTCCGGACTGTCTGTCAGGCCCTTACAACACCTAACTTCGACTACTCCAACCTTATATACCATGGTCTCCCAAAACATGCCCTCCTCCCCCTCAATTGGCCCAAAATACCCTGGCAAGTCTGATAACACACGCTGCACGACATGCACACATCACCCCCATCCTAAGGGACCTCCACTGGCTCCCTATACAATCCAGGATAAAATTCAAATCATCACACTGATCCACAAAGTCCTACATAAAGAATTTGCTCCATGCCTACATGCCTCCTCTCAAACCTAGCCTCTACTAGACCATGTAGAGCCAATACAGTCAATATCCTTCACATCCCTGCACAAAAGTTTAAATGTACTCAATCAACATGCAACCGTGCCTTCTCCCTCTATGCCCCCTCTATATGGAACTCCCTCCCTCCCACCCTAAGAGGCTGCAATGCACACTCGAATTTCAGAAAATTACTAAAATCCTTCCTCTTTTTGGAAGCCTACCCACCCACCCCTTAAATCAATAGCCCCCATCCCCTTCCCTACCGCAATCCCCCCTCTACCACACATCCCCTTACCCTATTCCTAATATCCCCTCCCTTACTCTTATTCCTATTGTATATAGTTTAAATCATTATATGCTCAACAATTGTTCATCCACTGTTCTTGTTCTATGTAAAACAGCTGTACCCACACTGTTACTTTTGTTCTCTGTAAACCGTTTTGAATTGGAGAAAAACGGTATATAAAAAATGTTAAATAAAATGGATAGTCTGCCCAGCAAAGCGGCAAGAGTAGGTGCACTTTCTGCTTCATGCAGGTCACCCCTTCCCATGCCTTTGTTTAAGGATGTACCCACTGCTCCAAGTAGGTCACCCCTATTTGCTGAGATATAATAAATAGTTATGGTTATTGTGATTTTATCTTGTTGCTATAAAGAGATCCACAGTGTCTGTCCCATGCCATTTTGAATTCTGTCACTGTATTTGCCCCCACCACTTCCATCGGGAGGGCATTCCAAGCATTTACCATCCTTTCAGTGAAAAAGTATTTCCTGACATTGCCTTTCAGTTTACCTCCTTGCAGCTTCATGTTATGCCCTCTAGTTTTACAGCCTCCCCGTCTTTGGAAGAGGTTTGTTTGTTCATTAATACTCTTAAGTATTTAAAGGTCTGAATCATATCTCCCCCGTCCCTCCTCTCCTCCAGAGTGTACATATTAAGGTCTTCAAGTCTCTTCTCATACATCTTCTGACGCAGGCTCCAAATCATTTTGTTCACCTTCCTCTGAACTGTTTCCAGCCTTTTTATGTCCTTTGTGAGATATGGTCTCCAAAACTGAACACAATATTCCAAGTGAGGCCTCACCAGCGACTTGTATAGTGGCATTAGTACCTCTTCTTTTATGCTGGTAATTCCTCTCTGTATGCAACCCAGCATCTTTCTAGCTTTTGTCACCACCTTGTCACACTGTTTCGCCACCTTGAGATCCTCAGAAACAATCACTCCGAGATCCTTCTCCTGGTCCGTGCACACCAACCTATCTCTCCCTATCTCATACAATTCTCTTGGATTTCTGCTTCCCAAGTGCATGACACTGCACTTCTTCACATTAAATCTTAACTGCCAAGCCTTTCTTCCAGCTTTTGTAGATCTTTCCTGATGTTATCCACTCGGGAGTCCACTCTGTTGCAATTTTTCATGTCATCTGCAAAAAGATAGATTTTTCCATTCAGTCCTTCAGCAATATCACTCACAAATACATTGAACAGTACTGGTCCCAGAACTGAACCCTGGGGCCAGGGCTGTACCGAGTGTGAATCGCGCCCTGTGCGGCTTGCACATCAGGCGCGCGCTCCCCCCTCTGCGGTGGGAGAGAAGAGGTGCGCCCGATGTGCAAGCCACCTGTGCACTAAGCAGATCTGTCCCTCCCTGCTCTGTCAAGAGCAGGAAGTGACAGATCTGCTTAGCGTGCCGCGAGAAGGCATAAGGGGCACATTTCAGCTGTCTGCGGTTGCCTGCCGCTGCCACTTTTTCTTCTCTCAGCGGCAGGAGACAACGGCAGACAGTTGAAATGCACCCCTTAAGCCTTTGCGCCGTGTGTGGCCATACCGCTCGCACAGGGCTAGGTTCGGTCCTGCCTGGGGAACACTGCTAATCACCTTCCTTTCATCCGAGTGAGTTCCGTTTGCCATCACCTTCTGTTGCCTGTCAGTCAACCAATTTCTGATCCAGTTCACCACCTTGGGACCCATCCTCAAGCTGTTGAGTTTATTGATAAGCCTCCTATGAGAAACATTATCAAAGACTTTGCTGAAATCTAGATAGATCATGTCTATTGCATGCCCTTGATCTAATTCTCTGGTCACCCAGTCAAAGAAATCAATCAGATTTGTTTGGCAAGATCATCCTTTGGTAAAACCATGTTGCCTTGGATAATGCAACGTATTGGTTTTGACAAAGTCCACTATTTGCTCTCTCAGGAGCGCCTCCATTACTTTTCCCGCCACCGAGGTAAGGCTTACCGTCCTGTAGTTTGTCACTTCTTCTTTATTACCACTTTTGTGAAGAGGTATCACACCAACCCTTCTCCAGTCTTGTGGAACTTCTCCTGTCTCCAAGGATCTATTAAAAACATCTTTTAACAGCCCTTCCAGAACCTCTCTGAGCTGTTTCAGTATTCTGGGATGTATCCCATCTGGTCCCATAGACTTGTCCACTTTCAGTTTTGCAAGCTGTTCTAACGTATCATCTTCTGTGAATGGTGTGGTATCTACTCCTTTCCCATTTGTATATTTGTCAATCACAGGTGGTCTTTCTCCAGGATTTTCTTTAGTAAAAACAGAACAGAAGTATTTGTTTATCATTTTCGTTTTTTCAGTGTCACAAATCCATTCCCAGCACTTTTGAGTCTTGCAATTCCCCCTCTGATTTTCCTCCTCTCCTGAATATACCTGAAAAAACTCTTGTCACCACACTTCACATTTTTAGCATCTTTTTTTCCTGCTTTGATTTTTCTATCCTTATTTCTCTTTTTTGTCTCTTAGTTTTATCCTGTATTCTTTTCTGTGTTCCTCTGTTTGCGAACCTCTGAATTTTGTGAAAGCTCTGTCTTTTACCTTTACTTGTGCAGCCACTTCTACGGAGAACCAAATAGATTTCCTTTTCCTCTTGTTTTTATTTACTTTCCATACATATGTATCTGTTGCCCCTTTTATTGCCTCCTTTAGTTTTTTTTTTTTTTGAAACTTTGTTTTTATTAAGCATGTGAAAGGCAGGGTAAAAAATCATCACACAATACTAACAGATACATCTGCCTTCCCAGTACCCCCCCCCCCCTCGGCTATCAGCCCCTGGGGACGGGGCCACATCGCTGTCCCCCACCATCAGCCTCAAACCACAACGCTAAAATAGAGAAAAACAAAAAATTCAGGGAAACCATCAATCCCTAAACAACCAACAGAACTAGATAACATTTATACAACAATTAAAGTTATATCAGTCTTATCCTTATCGCCCCCGGGACCTGATATAGTGTGTGACTGCGAATCGTGTGTTTTGTGCGTGCTTTGTGTGCGCTGTGCGTGCTGTACTGCCTCCCCCTTACCCCATCCTCCCAGGACTCCCCAAGGGACTCAGCAGGTACGGATCCCAGATTTTATGGAATTCCCATTCCCTCCCCCTCAACCGATAAGTCAGTTTGTCAAACTGAATCATCTCCTCCACCTTGCTCCACCAATCCTCCACGCTCGGCCCCCTCTCCCAGTTCCAGCGCCAGGCAATTGCCAGCCGCGCTGCCAGAAGCATCTTAGCCTCCCGCAGGTGGGCCCATCTACCCCCCGCCACCAGAGGGGCGCCCCCCAGCACCCAAACCCGGGGACCCCCTTCCAGCCCCCCTCCCCTCCCCAAGGCAGAATCCCCACACCCCCGGAGCAACCCCCCCCTCACCACCTGCCAGAATTCTTGAATAAACCCGGCAGCCCCACCACATGTGTAGGAAGTCTCCCCGCTCACCACATCCCCGCCAACACAACCCCAAGCTCAACCCTCTCCGCCAAGTCAGTCGGCTCGGAGTAATATATGCCCCATGTAGTATTTGCAATTGGGTTTGCCGCCACGAAGCAATTCCCGTGGTCTTATAAATCGACCTATAAATCCTCTGCCACTGTGCTTCATCCCATTCCTCCCCCACCCACCGATGCCACCTCCTCCGGTGCCCCCCCACGGCTCCCTCCTCCACCTCCGCCGCCTCTTCCAACAACACCCTATAGATCTTAGTGACCATGCCTTGGTCCTTATTCCCGCGGAACAGCGTGTCTTCCATGGCAGTACTCGGGCGCCGAATCCAACGGAGATTCGCACCCGTCTGCAGAAAGTGCCTAACCTGAAAGTATTGATAAAAGGGAATGGGACTCCGCGCCTTACGTTCCAACTCCCTGTGGGACCCTACCTCCCCTTGCACCAGACAGTCCCCCAACTTGACAATCGTATCCTGCAGCCAAGCTGCCCTTCCAAAGGAGAAAAGGTCCCTACCCTGGTCCAGGCCGAAACGGGGCTGGGGAACCACTTCTGCCCTTCCCCTGCTGGTAAAGTTTCCACATCGCCCCCAAGAAGGGATGCCCCCTCCCCCGACCCCCCCCAATCAATCCCGCCGAACCACCTAACCATTGGGTCAGTGAATGTGCTTCCATCACCGTAGTTTCCAGACCCACCCACACTGCTTCTCCCCCCCTCCGGTAGTGAGCCCTCCACGCCTTCAAAATGCCTGCCCGGTGATACCACCGCAACGAGGGCAGTCGGACACCCCCACAGTCTTTGGCCAGGCGAAGTTGGCTGGACCGAATCTTAGCCTTTCGGCCCTTCCAAATAAATCTATGAATCATGCCCTCCCACTTCTTGAGCATCCCCCCCGGGATCCACACTGGCAACTGCACAAACAGATAGAGAAACTTGGGGAGGACACTCATCTTGAACGCCTCCACCCTCCCTACCCAACTCAGTTGCAGGTCTTTCCACCCCGCCAACAGGCTACTAATCTTACCCCCCAGCGTTTGATAATTAAGTTCAAATAGGCGGCTGGGGTCCGCCGGCAGCTGAATTCCCAAGTATTTAAAGTGCCCAGGCGCCCATTTAAAGGGAAACTCCCGACAGTCCTCCCACCGAAAACCACCAAGAGCCAACGCCTCCGTTTTAGCCATGTTAACCTTGAAACCCGATACCACCGCAAACGTTTCCAACTCCTCCACCAGCGCCGGGAGAGACCCCACCGGGTTCGCCATAAATAGCAAGGTGTCGTCGGCGTACAGCAGAATCTTATGCTGCCCCGCCCCCACCGAAACGGGCTGTATCTCCGTCCGAGCTCGAATCCGGATAGCCAGCGCTTCAATGGCTATCGCAAAAAGTAGTGGGGAGAGAGGGCACCCCTGTCGCGTCCCCCGATGGAGAGCAAACCAGTCCGACCCCTGTCCATTCACCAGAATCCGGGCCTGCGGGTGCCGATACAGCGCCCGCACCCCACACACATACCCCTCCCCCAGCCCCATCTTGTCCATCATGGCAAACAAAAACTCCCACTCCACCCGATCAAAAGCCTTCTCGGCGTCCAAGGCCACACACACTGCTGGGAGGCGTCGTTCCTGTATGTAGTGGAGCAACCCCACTGCCCGCCGCACGTTATCAGCGATGACCCGGCCCTTGATAAACCCCGTCTGGTCGGGATGAATCAAGTCCGGAAGAATCCCCTCCAGGCGCCCCGCCAGTACCCGCGCGTATAGCTTGGCATCACAGTTGATCAGAGCAATGGGGCGATAATTCTCACAGCGTTCCGGGTCTCGCCCCTCTTTGGGAAGGACCACCACATTCGCCTGTGTCATTGACCCCGGTAGGCGCTCACCCCGCAGCAATCCAGTGAACAATCGTGCCAGAAACGGCGCCATCTCCACCCGCAGGACCTGATAAAATTCCGCAGGGTATCCATCCTCTCCGACCGCCTTCCCCCTAGGAAGTCGCCGGATCTCTCTCTGTACCTCCGCCACCTCAACCGGCCGCCCCAGCCACTCGGCCTGCTCCAGGCTAAGTCGCGGGACCGGAAGCCCCTCCAAATAATCCCGAATCCGCTCCGGGGTGGCCTCTGCTTGCCCCGTGTACAGCTGTTCATAGAAACGACGGAAAACCCCACAAATTTCCCTACTCTCCGCCACTCTTCCCCCTTTCTCATCCCGAACTACCGCCACCACCCGGCTCTCCCGCTTACGTCGGAGCTGCCGCGCGAGAAGCTTTCCCGCCCTGTTTCCCCCTTCCATAAAATTCCTTTTGGTCGCCCTCATCATCCGTTCTAAGCCCTCCATGTCTAATCTGTTCACCCGCGCACGCAACTGGGCAGCCCTCTCCCCCGCCACCCGGGACCCCGTCGCACTGTGCTCCCCTTGAGCAACGCCAATTCCCGCAGCCACTCCTGCCGCTGCGCCTCCCTCTCCCGTTTTTGCCGACTCCCCAGCTGCATCAGCATTCCCCGCAGATACGCCTTCCCACTGTCCCACAGCAAGGCATCCGAGACCTCCCCGTTATCATTCCAAGTCAAAAAATTCCCGCCAGGCCTTCTTCAGGCCCGCTTGCCACTCCTCCGACTGAATCAGGGGAGATATTCCCCCTCCAACCTCCCAAAGGGTTCCCCCCCCTCCCCCTCCCGGGGTCCACTCCCCCGTGACCAAGCCATGGTCCGATAGAAGGACCGGGTGTAATTGCACATTCCCCAGAGCCCCCAACTGTCCCCTGCGCCCCAAAAACATATCTATTCGGGAGTAGCACCCCAAGGGTGAGGTAAAGCAAGTGTAACCCCGGATCCCCGGGTTCTCCCAGCGCCATATATCAACCAGTCCCCAATCCACCAAGCACTGTCTCAACTCCCGCCCCTCCCGCCGGTGCTTCACCCGCTGATAGTTAGATCGATCTTCCGGCCCCACCACACAGTTCATGTCCCCTCCTATCACCCACTCCCCCAGGCCTGCTGTTCAAATTCCCGCAGAGCCTTTCGGAAGAATGTACCTTTCGGCCCGTTGGGAGCATTACAGGTTCAAGAAGGACACTTCTTGCTGATCCACTCTCCCCACTACCCATACCACCCTACCCATCTTATCCCCCCCAGAGGCATAGGGCACAAATTTCAGCCGTTTATGCACCAAAATCACTACCCCTCTTTTCTTCGAGGTATAAGGCGCACCATACAATTGCTCAAACCCCTGGGCCTGCAGCTTAACCTGCTCCGTCTCCACCAGGTGGGTCTCATGCAGCAGGGCCACATCTACCCGGTGGTTCGCCAGCAGCGTGAGGATCCTTTTACGTTTAATAGGGCTGTGTATTCCCCCACATTGCCTGAGGCAATCTTATGACCCCCCATTCCCCTGGTATCGTACCCATATGTCCTGCAGCACCCCCCCAGCACACACGCAGCCCATCACACACTCTCCTTCACACCAATCACATCTCCCTCGCCCCTCACAATTTTGTATATTACCGACCTCCATTAGCCACCCTCCATCCATCACAATACACTCCCCTCCCGCCCCCCGCACCCGACTACCACAATCCTTTTCCCCCTCCCCACCACCCACCACCCTCCACCCCCTCCCCAACACAGCATATCCAGCAGTTATCCCTCCTAAAAGTCCATCCAACGTCCTTGTATGAAAGGCCTCACTCTCCCGAGCTCCTCCGGTCATCGGCTCCGCCACTCCTGGTCGCCTGCTCCGCTCCCTGATCACTTCCCCCAGGGGCGCGTGGCGGGCTCTTCCGACTCTGTAGGTGTTTCTTCTCCAATAACTCCTTAGATGCAAAAAATCTGCGCACTCCATTAACCAGCATCGTTATACGTGCCGGGTACCATATCGCGATGTGCACTCCCCGCTGCGCCATCTGATCTCGCAGTCCGCAACAAGTCCTTGCGTCGTTTTCACCGTCTCCGAGGCAAGATCCGGGAAGGACATACACTTTCCAAGATTTGTATTGCACACTCTTGGACTTCCGAGCTGCCCGGATCACATGTTCCCGATCCTGGAACGCAGGCAGTTTCACCAGGAGAGCACGTGGCTTGTCACCATTCGCCGGTCGAGGCCGCAGCTCCCTGTGTGCTCGTTCAATCTCATACTGTGGCACGAGGGGGGATCCGGAAAACAAGTAAGCAACATATCCTGCACAAATGCAATAGCATTGTCCCCTTCTGCGCCCTCTGGTACCCCAAAGACTCTCAGATTAGAGCGCCGATCTCTATTTCCATATCCTCTGTTTTTGCATGCAGCCAGCTAACTTGTTGTTGCAGGGACCGCACCACGCGGTCCTGTGGAGGCCTGGGCATCCTCGGCCTGACTCACGCGGTTTTCAACCTCCTCCAGCCGCTGCCCAAGTGCAGTAAAACTTTTCCTCCAGCCGGCCGCAGACTCGATCCACAATTTCGTCTTTGGATTCGCGGATTTCGCGAAGGATCGCTGCCGCATCCACCTGAGGCAAGTCAGCACTCTCCCCTCCAGCTGCCGCGTTCATGCTGCTCGGAGAGGCCGGGGCCGATTTCGCGCCCGGGCTCGTCACCACTGCTTTCCCGCTCCCAGTTTTCGCCGCATATAGCTCTTTAATAGTGGAGCCCCGGCTTCACTCTCACCGCCTCCTTTAGTTTAGCCCACTACAATTCCACTTTCCTTATCTCCTCCCACCCTGCCAACTCTTCCTCCTGGCCATTTTACTGAAGTCAGTGTTTTTGAAATTTAGGACTTTGAGCTTGCTGTGATTGGACTCCACCTTGGCTTCTTTTATCTCAAACCACACTGTGTGATGATCACTGCTGCTATCCCACCCGGATATTCAACACGCTATCTCTGTTGGTGAGTACTAAATCCAGCACTGAGCTTTCCCTGGTCGGTTCCATCACCATTTGTCTAAGTAATACATCTTGGAAGGCATCCACAATTTTTTTACTTCTTTCCAGATTTGCAGAAGGAATACTCCAATCCATATCGGGTAGATTAAAGACACCCAATATGATCACGTCCTCCTTCAGGCTATCTTTGCAATATCAATAATCAATTTGCTATCCATTTCTTCAGTTTGAATTGGAGGCCTATACCACTGTGGATGACAGTGCCATCTCCTCTATTCAACACAGCCCACAGTGCTTCTTCTTTTCCCCATATCCCCTGCTTTTTCAGCAGCTTTATCACTTTTGACATTTAGGGCTACTCCTCTTCCTTTTCTACCCTCTCTGTCTCTTTTAAATAGATTATAGACAGCTATGGTTATATCCCATTCATGTGACTCGTTAAACCATGTTTCTGGAATGGCCACAATGTCCAAGTCCATTTCCACCATTAGGGCTTCCAGGTCAGTAACTTTATTGGCTAGGTTTCGAGCATTTGTGCTCATTGCTTTCTAGCATTTTTGACTGGCTTGCCTGTATTTTGCCTGGATTTTGTTTTACGTGACTCTTCCCACTGACATTGATATGTGGATTAATACTGTGGCTGTTTCCAATGTTATTATGTCCTGAACTTGTTCTTTTCCATCTGTCACCTCTTTCCCTAGTTTAAATGCTGTCCACATAATGCCTGAATTGTTCACTTGGGATCCTTTCTCTGCAACAGAGAGATGTAGTCCTTCAACACAGTATAGCCTTTGGTTGTTTCATCTATTTCCCCAGTTGCCTATATATCTAAATCCTGCTTGTTTGCACCAGGTTTGGAGCAGTGTATTAAAGTTGATTATGCAATGTAGTCTTTCTGTCCCCTTGCCAAGAATAGGTAGGACCTCTGAGAATGTTAGCAGTGGGTTTGAGTTTCTCTCCCAGAATCTGGAAGTCCCTCTGAACTGTAGAAGCACGTTTTTTAGCCAGGTTATTTGTTCTCAAGTGAATGATAACATCAGATCTGGATTGCTCACTTTCCACACTAACTATGCCAGGAATTTGCTTGGTATTTCTGCTGGCTAAAGAGCCTGGGAGGCATTTGACCATCTTCTCCCCCTTTGAACTGTGCTCCCAAGTTGGTGTCTCTGATGATGAAATCTCCAAGTAGTAGTAGTAGTTTCCTCTTTTGTGACAGTTTATTCATATTTAGAACATTATTAGTAGACTGGGTATGAACCACAGACTACAGGATTTCCGCAAAGCGATACAAACATTCCTAGTTATGGAACACTATGCCAATGCTACTTGACGAACACCTCTAGTCCTACCTTACACCCCCCTGTCCCCGATCACTCCAACTTCCCTACCCTTATCCCCATCAATATTCTAACATAACCCTATGATATAACCTTAAGAGTCTAATGTTCCATTGTATAATACTACTATATAATAGTTCATCTGAGTTCCTATATGTTATAAGTATATTTTTTAAGTTGTTGCCCCTATTCTTTGTAAAGTTGTTGAAGTTGTAATTTAAAATGCCCTGAATGGAAGATGAGATGGTATAAAAGACTTGTTAAATAAATAAATGTTTTAATAGTAGTAGTGGTTAGTAGTATTAATAGTAGTAGAATGTCTGTACAAGCAAACGTTTGATATAAAACTCCTACGCTCAGGGGCCTCTTTACAAGCTGGGCTAATAATTAGTACATTAATCAGTGGGACCTAGTTACAAATAGTGCATGCTAATTGTTAGCTCAGGTTAGTAAAGATGACCCTCAGTGATATCTAGTAGAGTGAGTGGAAACCATATACAATAACTGGGGAACTACACAGAGTAAAATTCCAGTGATTTATCCAGTGGCAGGACATCTGCTATAGGCGGTGAGCAGACCTATAAAGAAGGAAGACAAAAAAGTTCACAGCAACTAAGTTATAAAGAAAGCTACATAAAAAATGCAAATATACATACAATCAACAGCAATACATATTAAGGTGGTGTCAACAAAGGAACATAAGAAACATAAGATTTGCCATACTGGGTCAGACCAAAGATCCATCGAGCCCAGTATCCTGTTTCCAACAGTGGCCAATCCAGGTTACAAGTACCCGTCAGGATCCCAAACGTGAGCCAGATTCCATGCGGTTTCTCCCAGGAGTAAGCAGTAGACTTCCCAGTCCAGGTTAATGGACTTTCCTCCAGGATTTTGTTCAAAACCATTTTTAATCCCAGATATACTAACTGCTTTATCTAGATCTTCCGTAGCTGAATTACAGTGCTTATTTCCGTTGTGAGTGAAAAAATATTTTTCTATCGACAGTGAAACGTCGGTTTTCATGATTAATCCGTTCGAAAAAAGTCTGACTAAAACCGAAACGTATGAAAACTGAAGCAATATTTCCCATAAGAAATAATGTAAATCCAATTAATCCGTTCCAGACACCCAAAAATATTCACAAAAAATACATTTTATAGAGAATAACTATATTTTTACATACAGAAAACAATGAGAAATAAATATAAATGACTAATGAAATGGATAAATGAACATTCAACATCACTGAAAGCAAGCTAAGTACAGTACTGTACAGTACAGTATGTTAACATCTGGCCTTAGCCACCCCTGACAAGCTGCTGTGCCCAGCTCTATTCGGAATCACATTGAATTCAGTCCATTAAAATACCTTTACATTACTCTTCTCAATGCTTCAGAATGGCAGAAAAGAAAATATTAATGATATATAGCTTCAGACGTACCCTGCAAGAGAAAGAACTGCCTCCCACATTCATGCAACATCTCCTGCTTACGTTGACAGCTTTTT
Organism: Ichthyophis bannanicus; assembly: GCA_033557465.1. Taxonomy (NCBI): domain Eukaryota; kingdom Metazoa; phylum Chordata; class Amphibia; order Gymnophiona; family Ichthyophiidae; genus Ichthyophis; species Ichthyophis bannanicus. The sequence continues at coordinate 303,353,033 of CM066032.1, read as the reverse complement.
CTTCCCTGCTACCGGGACAAAATCTCAGTCAAAAGACGTTGAAAACCGAAGCAATGCATGAAAACCGGGACAAAATCGCAGTCAGAAAAGACGTGAAAACCGAAGCGTATGAAAACCGGGGCAAATGAAAACCGAGGTTTGCCTGTATTCTTAAATGTAGTACTTTGCGCTTCATTAGAAGTCCCCTAGTCTTTGTACTTTTTGAAGGAGTAAACAACTGATTCACATTTGCTTATTCCATTCCACCCATTATTTTATAGACCTCTATCATATCTGCTCTCAGCCATCTCTTCGCCAAGCTGAAGAGCCCCAAAATTTTAAGCCTTTCCTCACAGGGGCATCCTTCCCAGGACTGAATTTAAGATGCTGATGTCCATAATCAGGACCAAAGAAGAGGTTTATCCCTCCAGGATCAAAGGGCATGCTCCTAAATCAAGTGGAATCAGGCTCCTGTTTAGCCCTGGTTTTTCATGCCTTCAAAATTTGATGCTCTCTGTTTCCTTTCCCTATATCTAGGTCTGCTTCCTTCCGATTGGTTGGATGAAGGCTCAGGCTGGCTAAACGAATCAAAAAGCTGCTATCCGGAGGTAGTTGCATGGACAGTATGCTCCATGATAAGAGACATGATACAGATGAAGCTTAATTTGAGTCCCGTACAATGATCCTTTTCCTATTCCTTTTAATGGAATCCTTATGCTCTTATATGTTTAGATTATTGTAAACCACTTTGGGCATATCTTTTTTGAAAGATGATGTAGCAAAAACAATAAAACTAATGTATCTTCCAAAGTCTTTGAAGATAGGCTCAAAGCAGAGTAGGCCTAGCCATCAGCTTCACAGCACATTCATAGAACAAAAAGCAATGTATGTTCAGTGTTCCACACAAGTAACTAGTTAAGTTGTAAATTCTATGGCCTCAGAAAGTCAGAGACCCATATAGCAGGAAATCCATGGTTTCTTTTTTCAGAGATCCTGGTTCAGAGGGCCACAGACAGACTGTAGGCCCAAGTTTTAAAGCTACTCATGTCCTTATATTTTATCTCATATTTAAGAGCAGCTGACATTGAGAACAATGCAAGAGTGCCACATCACACAGGCTGATTGGCTAGCATAGCTTGACCAAAGGCATCTTCCTTAACTGTGGCTTGGTTCAAAGCAGTAGTGCAAAGTAAATGTATGAAGCAAGAACCTTATCACCACTTTGGAAATTGTATCCAGCAAGCAGATTTTAGAAGAGCCATAGTTGCTGCAGTGACCCTGATTTGGTGGAGATTTAAGTACTCAGAAGTGCATTCGTTTGTTAATAGCGAAATTCGATGCAGTATGCTAGCCAATAGAGGACAGCCTGAGGGGGGTTTGGAGCCATGTGCAGCAATCACTGTGGGGCCTCATTTTCATAAACTATGAAGCTTCGTACCTATGCCCTCATTCAGCCTATTCTCTCTCCCTCCGACAGGTTCAGTCCCCAGTATGTTCTTTTTCCTCTCCCTGAATGGATACCACCCAGGCTTCCTTTCTCTTTTTCCCTGCCTCCCACCAACATCTCCAATTCTCTCTCCATCTCTTGGTTTCTCTAGCCCCTCTGCCAGGCATACCGTTCCCCATAGTCTTTCTCTCAACTCCCCCCATTATAGACACCTATAGCATCTTTCCCACTCCTCTGTTCTTCCCACCCCAAGCCCACAAATCCTCGGCTCTCTTTCTAAAATTGCTCTTCCCCCCAAGCACACACATCTCCATAGCTCTCTTTATGAAACTACTCTTCTTCCTCCCAGCATACACACCCTCAAAAGCTCTCTCAACCCACCAGCACACAGCTAACTATAGTGTTCTTTCAATTCCCCCTGCCCTGTGTACTGCACTCCATAGCTCTCTCTGTCACTCCCCCCCCCCCCCTAGCTTTCCCTGTGCTCCCCTCCCAGAAGCGCACACACCTCTTCCTTTCTGGCAACACTATCCTCTACCCAACCTGGGTTTGCCCCTATTCTCTCCTCTATCTACCTCCTCGTTAAGGCACTTCCCTATGCACAAACGCCCCACAGCAACCATGCCTGACCTGGGGCTGATTATCACAAGTAACAGGGCCGGCAAATGCGGTTTTAAGGTGTTGAGCTCCCATAGGCAGCATAGCAGGAGCTCCAGTGCGGCACCAGTGTTAAAAAGACAAAAAGGAATCAGCGGCTTCTATTTAGCCCCAAGCTATTTGGTTGCCTTTCAACAATCTTGGCACTCTAGGCAATTGGTTATGTTGCCTCTGCGTAAATCTGGGCCTTCTTCTTTCCATCCTCCTTTGGAACTTATCAAAGGATTCTCTGGAAAAATCTAGATACACTATATCCATGGCTTAGCTTTACCTACTACTGTTATTGACACCACCTTCAAAAAAATGGGGGAAGAGTGGTAAGGCAGGAGTTCCCTTGAGTGAAATCCATGTTGGTAACAACCATTGATTACAGGAGCTCACGAATGTTGATTACAGGATATATGCGGATGACATCATGTTATTCATACAACATTTTGAAAGCATACGAACCCCAACTGAGGGAAAATCATCAGTGCTTCAATGGACAATCTCACTCAGGCTACAGCTCAGTCTAACATTTCCCCCCAGTATACCATCTAACAAAAGACCTGGAAAAATACTAATCATACACCCCAGGACCCAAAGCCTTCGACCCACCTCACAAACTCACAAGGTAAACAATAATCAACTCGAGGGTAAAAGAAAGGCAAATAACATACCCTGGGGATTTTCTTAGACCTAACAAAACCTTCACTATGATCAAACACATTAATATGGCAACAAAAACAATCTACAACCAAAACAAGCAGACTGATACAATACCTAAGACACCTCCTTTCACCAGACGCATTCTGTACTATGACACACAAGCATGATATGCGCTACACTGAGTATATAGTCACATCATCCTGAGGCCTACTGAAATCCCTACAAATGGCACAGAACACGTTGGTAGTCAACGCACAATAATGAAAGCTGCCAAGATCTGAACACAATAACACAATACTATACCACCTCCATGGCCTCCCTGTAATATAACAGGATCAAACCAAGGCCCTAATGACCACTTCCCAAACAGCCAAACACTATAGCACCAACCTACCTTAACACAATTATAAAGATGCAATAGGAATCACGAAGCAGAGCTAACCTGAAGAACCATTAATTCATCACACCCGAAGAGAGATTCAGAAAACGCAATCCAACCGCAACAACCAACAGGGCATTCTCGTTCTTAGCCTAGCCCTATGGAACAATCTACCCCACAATCTGAGAGAAATAAAAGGACCTAACAATGTTCAGCAAGCCCAAACCTCAAGAGTTCCTATTTACGGAATACTAGCAACATGAGCAACCCAACATTGACCACATAACTAAGATACAACATCTAAACCCCCCAGTGAATGCATGCCCACCTTATTGGCAGCTTTATCCAGTTAGAAAATTCCTCAAATCTTTAAACATAACACCATCATCTCATTGTACCAAAATCAATGTCCTCAGCCTGCTTAGCCACATGGGGGTTGGATGTAACACTGTCCTCTGCTACTCCATGCGGTACTATAGTATAAAGTATAAATTAATCCAAATATAATTCAAAATGAAACACATACAGTTCTGCAATCAGCCTTCATGCACTCTTACCCCATGATATCAACAAAAGACGGAAGACGGTTAGCCACTTCTAATCACCCTCAGCACCCCAAACCTACTCTAAATCATGTGCAGTCAATGTACCCTCACACCAAAGAGCAATTGCTTTGGGGCCGCCCCTTTAATTTGGAACTCTCTCCCTCATGATTGGGACGCGTCCCACTGGATGATTTCAAAAGACTTTCAGTAAAACAATTGAAAACTACACTTTTAATGGGAAACCAACTATGGGGGGCATCTAACAAATTGACTATATCATATTATTATTTATTTAATTAGTTAAACTAATCTTGCCTTATTGTTAACCCTTGTTATTTTTCCTATATTACCATTGTATGTTTATGTTTGTACTGTGTTTGTGTCTCTTGCACCTCAACCTTTGTGTTTATTGTGAACGCGGTGAATTTGAAGGAAAAGGCGGGGTAGGGAGGCTAGAATAACTTGTTTAAACTAAATAAATTGTTAAATAACATATAGTCAGTCAAAAATGTTTCTTGTACATAGTTGCTAACTAAAATGTTTCCTGTTACTTGAAAACTATTTTACGGGTAAAACCGCGCTGAGCAGTATTGCCACCTGTTCCCTGTACAGAGCACTTGACACTTGATTCTTATAAGCGAGATTATAAACTCACCAATCACTGTACGTTTCCGTCCAACCCATCACCAAAATTCACACCCGGCTGACCATGTCACGAAACAAACGACAATCGACCTTCCTCGGAATCACCGCGACCTGGTTCACTGCGGCAGACAATGTACTTCTCAATTCAGCTCTAAAAACAACCAACACCTACCAACATCCATCTAATTGCCCTCAAACTACCAGCAGAGGCGGGGCGTTTGCATCCTATCCATCAAACCCGCTCTGCTTTGCAACCACTAGGCACATCATCCTCCTCATAAGCACTGAAATGCCTAACCAATCTGTCTTGTAAAACAGCGCTCCGCACCACAAGGCAGACCAACTGGACTATCTGACGCCAACAACACCTTGTCCTACTTGGCGACCTCAACCTCCCTAAACTTACTCCACCCCCAGCAATGTCTTTCTCCAAGGGCCATGAATGACAATGTCAGTGGTTCCATTTAGAGGATATGAGGGGTTAAAGGAGCACTAAGAGGGTGACAAGGCGAACGGGGAGAGACTGACTGCATTCTGGGCTTCGGTCTGGACTGAGGAAGATGTAGGGCGTTACCCAGGACTGAATTGGTATTGAAACGGTTGGGCGGAAGAATTGAAGGGGACACTCGATACATCGGGACGATGTATTACAACTATTAGATAAAACTGAAGCGTAGCAAAATAACCTGGGCGGGATTGGATACATCAAAGGGTGTTGAAAGAACTGAAATATTGAGACGCAGACCTTCTCTTAGGAATTCTGTGAACTATCATGACACACATCTCTAATACCTGAAGATGGGAGGATCGCCACTGTCCACCAATTTTTAAAAAGGGTTCCCGGGGTGATACTGGAAACTACCAGACGGTGGTGAGCCTGAAGTCAGTACTGGGAAAAATGGTCGGAAACATCATAAAGAACAAAAGTACACAGCATGTAGATATGCATGGAAGTCAAGGGGAGACAGCCAACATGGCTTGAGACAAGGAAGATTTTGTCTTACGAAATGAGATGTTTTTTTGAAGGTGTGAATAAACAGGTAGACAACGGTTGAGTCGCGTTGCTTAAGTGTATCGGGACTTTGAGGAACGCCTTTGACAAGATCATAATCAGAGACTTTTGGCAAACAACTAAAACGTCATGGGATAGGAGGCAGTGCTACTATTTGTGGCTTGGGAACCGGGGTAAAAGATAGAAAAGCAGGGGGTAGGGGGTTCGGGTAAATGGCCAATTTTCCCAATGGAAAAAAGGTGAATAGTGGAGTAACCCAGGGATCTGTAATGGGGGTCCGCTACTTTTTGAATTATTCTTATATGACATGGAAAAGGTAATAACTAGTGAGGTTATCAAATTTGCAGACGACACAAAACTGTTTAAAGTTGTTAAAACCCAAGAGGACTGTGGAAAA